>CM038045.1:50841830-53299330 GCA_021397845.1 Areca catechu | reverse complement strand
TGCAATGGGATTTAAGAATGTGAATTGTGATGATAGATAGGGCTTTAGGTGAAAAGGCGAAAATCATAAGTTGCACAAGGTGGGGCTAAGCTTAGGGGTGGTTGTGGTTGTCAGGAAGAGGCATCATGCTAGATTCTTGGAGAATGCCATGACACTGGTGATTCCCTAGATTAATTTTTCCATTGTTGTGGATTTTCTTAGGTTTACTTTTAATCTGGTAAAAAATGCAAACCATTTTAATATGATGGTTGGGATCTCTCAGAGGAGAATTAAGACTGCATAGTCTGGTGGGATCTTATATTGTATGTTGTAGAGTATGAGCATGAGGCTTCTTTCCTGTTCAGAAATAATTCAGTTATTTGATTCTCTTGAAAGTTAGCATCGAGTTGTAACTGATGTAGAGATCCACGTTTAGTGTTACTTGGTTCTCTCGTGCACCTGGAAATCGACAGAGGAATGGTTAATAATTGAGTAAATAAAGCTTAGGCTATTGAATAAGAGAATGAAGTAAAGTGCTAAAGAAAAGAATTTATTTGATGATAAAAACTACAGTCAGGCCCTATGATGCAGTCTGTCTCAAAGATTTACATGTAGCAACACCTGAAACTTAAACTTGAGAAGGTTTTAAGGCCTCTCATGACAAAATCTTTGATTTCATATTGGCACAAATGGTTGAAATGAGATTATGCAGCTAGTCTCCTTCAAAGCAAAGCAACAAGATGTTCTTGGGCTTAATGGAGGATTTCTTTCATTGAACAAGTGGCTGGACTGAGAGTATGCAACTTGTCTTCAGAGAGAGATCTGTCCATTATGCTGTTAGTTTTTGGCCTTTCTGAATTTTGCTTTACATGTTACCAAGGTCAAAAATCAAAAAGATAACATTTAAGTAAATAATTGCATCCCATATTTAGTTAGCAAAATAGTCCTCCCATTGCTATGTCAAGGCCTAATCAACATTTCCATTTCTTGATGTTCAACCTGGAACACTGTGGCTGTGTTCTCCTCAAGGGTAAATTGTTTTCCATCATGAGTGAACAATGTTGTCAGGAGATGACGAGCATGAGCAAATAAGATGTGAGAACTTAATTGACCTCAAGCAAGGGGCATTGCTTCTCAAGCAAGTCTGAAGACAATACCCTGATGGAGCAACATCATTCTCCTTGTTACCGTGCATGGAGTTGGATACAAGCAACAAGTGCTGATGTGTGTTGATTTGTTGGGTCTTTCTAATCTTACAATATTTCTGATGAACACATACACAAGGGGCTGGCCAATATCCATTTCTAAGTTTTAGGTTCAGGTTCTTGGGGTGAACAAAAGTATCCAGGTAATGGAGCTTCTTGTTAGCATTATTAATACAAATTCCGATTTGATTGCACCTATCTAATAAATCATGATGCGTCAAGAACTTGCACCAATGATTGTCAGCTAAGGTCAAGGAGCTTGCTATTTTTTAAATAAAAATGGAAAAATAAAGAGAATATTGTCTAATTCAGCTAGAATGGAACTAGCACTAATTGGCTTATGACTATCATTTCAGCATTATCAAAACCATTTCATTTGCTTGATTTGTAGGACACGCAGCTGAAAGCTGATCTCATGCCCATCTAACATGTCAGATGGAGAAGTAGATAACTGCAAAGGGAATGGAACAGCCTTGATGCCCTAATTGGTCATGTTTATGTGGCCTCAAGGATAACAGAGCCTTCTAGGCATTTAATCAGATACAAAAGAAAAAAATGTTGGTAGGTAGATTTGGGAGGACTATTTTGCTAAAATATTTTGGATAAGGGTTTCTAGTTAAACATTTAAACAATTTTTATTTCGAAAAGAAGCTCATTTTTTTAAATTAAAACCTTGAATTCCTTTTGTGGCATGTGCGAATTTTCATCTCCTATCCTTTATTTGGTATAGTCTTTATTTGTTCTTGAAGAACAAGACACCTTGTAATACTGAAGAATGAAATGAACTCACAATATGATCACAATTTTTATTAAGTCAACCAAGCTCAGGAAATATGCTTTGTTAAAATTTTCCTACAAAATGGGCATTATGCATGTATCAGGGCTCTTTGAAGGAGTAGCACATGGATCAAGACCTTTTCCTTTGTTATAGAGGAGGTCATTGTGGAGGCCCATGGTATTATGGTAAAGTGTGTTCCCTATAATATGTAGGCTATCAAGGACATCAAAAAAACATGTACCACAGCATACTAGAAGATGGTGTATCAAGGGCAGAGCTAGGTTTTTATATCTGGAGGGCCAAAAATATCAAGAATACATACATTAATTGGTGCTGATCTAATAAATAAGAAAATAATTAACTAGATTTAACTTGTGTAACCTAATTATGGATTTTTCCCATATGTCATAGTTTTTCATATTATAGCTTGCAGATCTGAATAATGTAAAGGAATTGCACACAATATCAATGGTTTAATAATCAATAAAACCATTATGATTCTATTTTTTTACCTGAAAGCATATTTGACTAGTGAGATAATTTTTTTTTAGCTACATATGACATCTGTCATGTTAAATAAAAGTCGTAAGGTTATGGTTCTATATTAGTGCTAAAGAGAGAGCTTTACGTGATTTACTTAAAAGAAAGCAGTATTAGATGGATGGTTCTGATCCCATTACTCATTATTATTCGGCGTAATTGTATATTTACTGAAAGAAAATTGTAGAAGATGCTGGACATCTCTTACATATAATATAGAGAGAGAGGGGTGCACTTGGAGTCGTGTAGGGGTAATATAGAAATTTGGGATTGAACACAAAGAGGTAAATTCTTTATTTGAACTAGATGAGATTACACTTGCCAGAAGTTTAGGGAATCGAGATGGTGTTTACAAGGCCATATCTTAAAGAGGGCCAATTCTTTGGAGAGAAAACATAGGGAGGCTTCCATATACTAGTGAATGAGTTTAGGAGGGTCACATTTCAACCAGGTAATTTCAAAACCTCCCCACAAAGTCAAAAAAAAAAAAAAAAACACTCAGAATTTTAGCACCAGGCAGGTGGGTATTGATTTTAGAAATGTTTTAGTGAAACAAGTAGGAACATTATGCTTGGTTGTTGATGCATTCAATTTCTCAGTTTAACCCCAGAATGCTTCTTAGAGATTGTAAAAGTTATGCATAAATAAGCTCAATTTTAGGGCAGGACCGTTAAAATTGAAATCCAGGGAAAGATACTGATGTTAGTAGCTGTTGAATCAATCCCTTCAGAAACATGAGTGATTCTTTTAGACAATAGAGACAGAAGCAAGGCTAGATTTTACAATTGTACGGGATGACATAATGATGACATAATTTGGGGGCCAATTTCTTTATGTTTAATTATGAGTATTTTGTATTTCTTAATTTAGCTGCTCAGTTATAAAGGTTCCTCTCAAATTCTGACTGCAAAAGTGGAAACAGGTATTGGCAGCCATGAGAGCTGAAGGTGGAGAACAAGCTGTCTTCCAAACTCTAAACCGTGCACGTGAGCTCTACAGGAACAAAATGCAAGCTAATGCTGCTGTGGATGAACTGGCCTCCATGTTTGCAGAATGTGTTATAGCTGAAGCACAGCCTGTAGGATCTAACCCACCACAATCTCATGCGGCTGTTCCTTCTACTCTTCATGATGCTAATGACACCTCCGTACTTGCAATGACTGGGAGGAAGCAGATTATGTTAGATGCCTTTGCAGATGGAAGCAGCTTTGTCTGTTTGCAGTGTGGAGGCCTTGTCAGCAATCTACGCAAGGAGGAACATCTGGCATACTGGTGTAGTCAGGTCTGATCTCAATTACATGAGTTTCTGCTTTTCTGCTGTTGTTTATATGCATGTATCATCATCATCACTGGCAGCAGCATCACCATAATTGTATAAACAGTGATTGGTGTTATTTGCCGAATTGCCTGGTCGGTATTCCAGATTGTTTGAAGCACATGGCACTATTAGTGGATCGATCATGATATAGAAGTGCATGGACTGTTGGAAACTTTTGTTTTCTGCTGAAAAATTTGTAGCATGCTTGATGCTTGCATGTGTTATACTTTATAAAACAGCAATAGACACTGGCTGGATTCTCCAGCTAGTAATGTTCTGACATTAAAGGAAGACTTCTTGATCCATGGTCCTGTCCAGACTTGCAATTTGGGCTACCGAACCTGGAGGGAGCTCATCAATTCACTGACATAGAATTATTTATGGCTGTCAAGGTGAAAATGGCATTTAAACAACTTCTCAGTTCAATTTCAATCCACTAAGAAATCATTTATAAACTTTATCAAGATCATGCCGATTGGAATTTTCCCAACAATCACCTTTTTTTAAGGAGGCACAAACATCAAATAGTGAGTGAAGCTCTTGTGGAGCAGCAGTCTTTCATAGGCTAATAGGCAGTTCCATGGTGCGGATGCAATTCTCCAGGCTTTAAATCATTGTTTCACTCCAATTTCTAGGGTGCTGTTTTACAGCTTGATCAGTAAGTACATGAGTGGTTAAAAGTCATCTTCTTACCTTTAAGCTGGGTTTTCAGTTAACCTGTCAGAGGAACATTTGACATGTTTCTACCGAACTAAGCCTGCCAGAGCTGCTAATGTGTCAGGGCCATTTGCAAAGCACGTTGCTTAACCATGGCCTCTGACACGGTCTTGTACATATCTTGCAATAAGATGTCTTGAACAACTGTCGCTAGGGCATTTTTTCCTTGTTTTGCCTAGTTTTGATTTTATCTTGTGTCGGGGCTTCTTGCGATGAACCAGAAGAATACAAGTCTCCTCGATATCTTGGAACCCCCGAGGTGGGATTTGGCGGGATGCTCTGCATGTATAATATCGGGAGGGTGAGCGAGAACAATTGTGGATCGGTTTTCTTGTGGATTCTTGCGGTTCATCGTTACCTCCTCTGCCTTCTGAGCCCTTAGGATAGGTTTAGTGGTAGTTGCATTTTGCTTGTAATCTCTCTATTTGCATTGGTTTTGCCTTTGCGCATTTGAGTGTATTTTCTTGCCATTTTTCTTTGTCTCTTGTGTGTTTGCCTTGGTTGCAGCCATTGTATTTTTGTCGCTGGCATGCATTGGCTGGTTCCATTTTGCAGGGCATTTTGGAGTGCCGCATGGATTTGGCTTAAGCAAAGACTAACCTCATGATAAGTGGTATCAGAGCAGGTTCGGCTGTGGACATTAGCGCAATGCACATGGGTCGCAGGAACAAGGGAGAGACGAGCGGGATAGTGCGCGATGAGGCGACGGTTGCCTCACCGGTCCCGATTGATGTACAAGCTGATAATGCAAAGCCGTGAAGCCACAAGGAGCGGATGTCCGCGTTGGAGGTGCAGTTGGGCTAAATGGATGAGAGCATGGCTCATCTGTTCTCAATGATGGACCGTGTTGCAAACTTGGAGTTGAGTTAGGAGCAGTTTGTGGAGACGGTGGATTACCTCAGTGACAATACTAAAGAGTCTGTCATGTTCTTACGGAAGCAACTGAATGATCTGACCACCAGGGTTGCAGTGCTGACTCAGGCAGTGGGTAACATGCCAACTCCAGGTGTTGTGGAAGGCAGGGTAAGCCGGATGAAAGCACCAGAATCTAGAAGTTACAATGGAGCTCGGGATGCAAAGGAGTTGGAGAACTTGTTTGATGTCGAGCGGTACTTCCGGGTGGTGCGACCTGACTCCGAGGAGACAAAGGTCATCTTGGCTACCATGTACCTGACCGGGGATGCCAAACTATGGTGGCGAACTCGGTATGAAGATATGCAGGCGGGCTGATGCATCATTGCCAATTGGGAGGACCTAAAGAGGGAGATCAAGGCTCAATTTTTGCTAGAACATGTGGACTTCATTGCTCGGCGAAACTTGAGGCATCTCTAGCATACAGGAATTGTACGAGAATATGTGAAGCAGTTCTCTGCACTGATGTTGGACATTAGGGATATGTCCGAGAAAGACAAGCTATTCCACTTCTTGGAAGGTTTGAAGCCATGGGCCCAGTAGGAGTTGCAACGGAGGGGTGTCACCGACTTGGCATCTGCTCAAGCCGTAGCTGAGCGCTTGACAAATTTCCTCCCCTCTAACCACCAGAAAAAGAAGGCCATGACAAATACCTCCAAGAATCCAAAGCTGTCAAAAGGAAAGGGTGTGGGGAATGAGAAGAAAAAAGACTCCAAGACAAAGGGGCCAGAACCATCAAGGACCCCAAAGTCTGGGTGCTTTCTATGTGGAGGGCCACACATGGTGAAGAACAGTTCCCAGAAACAGGCTCTCAATGCCTTGCAAGCCAGTGTGCAGCGAAGCCAAGTTAAACTGGAAGACCTTAGCAGCGATAGTGAGGAGCAGGTTGAGGGTCCTAGGATGGGTGCCCTTAGGCTACTCAATGCTATCAAGGGTTAAGTGGGGGAGCAACTCAAGCCATCTAAGTTGTAATAGCCAAAGTAGTAGCAGCGGTCGAAACCACACCAAACTCATCAACATGCTGGTCGGCGAACCAATGAACTCATGTGTGTGCAAGTGGAGCTCAATGGTCTTGTAACCCAAGCAATGGTGGACACAGGGCAACCCATAACTTCGTTGCTGATCGGGAAGCCACTCGCCTTGGATTGAAGCTGGAAGGGGATTCTAGCAGAATGAAGGCAGTGAATTCAGAAGCTCGGCCTATTGTTGGACTTGCAAGGGAGGTGCCAATGTGAGTCGGAACTTGGTATGGGCAAACAAATTTCATGGTTGTACCGTTGGATGATTTGTGGGTGATTTTGGGCATGGAGTTCCTTCAGGCAGCTAGGATGGTCCCAATGCCATTTCTTGATGCGCTATGTATGATGGGGGATGAGTCCCCTTGTGTTGTTCCTGTTGCTCTGCGGACTCAAGAGGGGATGCAGCATATATCTTTGCTTCAGCTGAAGAGGGGAATGAAGAAAGGAGAGTTAACCTATGTGGCTGCCATGAAGTTGGAATCAGAAGCCAAAGACATGGATCTTTTGCCTCCTAGGGTGGCTAAAGTCCTCCAGGAGTTTGAAGATGTAATGCCTCCCGAGTTGCCAAAGACTTTGCCACCGCGGTGGGTGGTGGATCACAAAATCGAGCTGGAGGTAGGCACAAAGCCTCCTGCTTGTCCGCCTTATCGTATGGCCCCACCGGAGCTTGCAGAACTCAGGAAACAGCTTGATGAGTGCTAAAGGGAGGACTCATTCGCAGCTCAAAGGCCCCCTTCGGAGCCCCAGTTCTCTTTCAAAAGAAACATGATGGGAGTCTTCGATTGTATGTGGATTATCTGGCTCTGAATAAGGTGACTGTGAAGAGCAAGTATCAAATTCCTTTAATTGCAGACTTGTTTGATCAGCTGGGTGGAGCCCGGTATTTTTCCAAGCTGGATTTGAGATCTGGGTATTGGCAAGTCCGGATCGCAGAGGGAGATGAAGACAAGATTACATGTATGACAAGGTACGGGGCATTTGAATTCTTGGTGATGCCCTTCGGATTAACTAATGCCCCAGCTACCTTTTGCATACTAATAAACCAGCTATTCCATGATTATCTTTATAAATTCGTGGTGGTGTACCTTGATGATATTGTCGTGTATAGTCAGGCACTGGAGGACCATGAGAAGCACTTGTAGATCATCCTTCAAGTTTTGCGGGAGAACTCCCTCTATGTGAAGGAGAAGTTCTACTTTGCCTATGGAGAGATTTTGTTCTTGGGACATCGTGTTGGTGGTGGCATGATCCGTATGGACTAGGAGAAGGCCCAGGTTATATAAGAGTGGCAGGCCCCTACTAAAGTGACGAGAACTGCGATCTTTCCTGGGACTTGTTAACTACTATAGGTAGTTCATCACAGGCTACTCTCATCGAGCTGTGCCATTAACAGAACTATTGAAGAAGGATCAATCATGGGATTGGTCTTTGAAGTGCCAAGAAGCTTTCAAGGAGTTGAAAGCTGCTGTAATAGAGGAGCCCATGTTACGACTTTCAAATCATAACTTATCATTCGAAGTCCATATAGATGCCTCAGACTTTGCTATTGGAGGAGTCCTTGTTCAGAAGAGTCATCCAGTGGCATTTGAAAGTCGAAAGCTGAATGATACAAAGAGGCGATATACTATTCATGAGAAGGAGATGACAACGGTGGTTCACTGTCCAAGGGTGTGGAGGCACTATCTCCTTGGGTCACGATTTGTGGTGCGGATCGATAACGTGGCCCTCAGCTACTTCCAAACACAAAAGAAGCTGTCTCCAAAACAGGCCCGCTGGCAGGACTTCTTAGCGGAGTTTGACATGACCTTGGAATATAAACCAGGGCATATGAACCAGGTGGCTGATGCCCTGAGATGAAAGACGGAGCTTGCCGCTCTGAAGGTGGCCGATGCCCTGCCAAAAATTCGAGATGGACTGCTGAAGGATCCCACGGCTATCACTTTGAAGCATCTCATTCATGAAGAGAAGGCATGGCGATTCTGGTTCGAAGATGGGCTCATTTTGACCAAAAGGCGTCGGGTGTATGTGCCTCGGGTGGACAATCTTAGAAGAGAACTATTGCGAGAATGTCATGACACTCTTTGGGCTGGTCACCCAGGAATGCACCGAACTCTTGCCCTCTTGGAGAGGGTGTACTACTGGCCAAAGATGGGAGAGGATGTGGAAGATTATGTCCGGACGTGCCTCATTTGCCAACAGGACAAGGTGGAGCAAAGCAAGCTTGGTGGGCTCCTTGAACCTTTGCCTGTACCAAAGCGGCCATGGGAGAGCGTCTCGATGGACTTCATCCTCGAGCTTGCCAAAGGTGGGGGAGTATGGGTCGATCCTTGTGGTGGTGGATCGATTCTCGAAATATAGTATCTTCATCTAGCACCCTTGCATTGTTCCGCGGAGGATGCAGCTCGACTCTTCTTGAAGCATGTAGTGAAGTATTGGGGTATCCCTCAGAACATTGTCAGTGACAGAGATTCCAGGTTCTTAGGAAGATTTTGGACTGGACTTTTCAAGCTGTTGGGGTCCAAGTTGTACTTCTCTACTAGTCTTCATTCTCCAACTGACAGCAAGATAGAAAGAGTAAATGCTCTTCTGGAGCAGTATCCGAGACACTTTGTGAGTGCCAACCAAAGGGATTGGGTGAAGCTGGTGGACATAGCCCAATTTTCCTACAACTTGCAGTGGAGCTCTGCATCAGGCAAGAGCCCCTTTGAAATCATCACTGGACAGCAACCCTCCACTCTGCACACTATGGTTGTGGGGTATACTGGAAATAGCCCATCAGCTTATCATCTGGCCAAGGAGTAGCACCGCAATGATGAGATTGCACGGGCATTCCTGGAAAAAGCTTCCAAGAAGATGAAGAAGTGGGTTGATAAAGGAAGGAGACCTCTAGACTTTAAGAGAGGCGACATGGTACTGGTTAAGCTCCAACCAGCCCAACTCCAGTTCTTTGCAAGGTGCATAAAAGATTGGTTCGCAAGTATGAGGGTCCCTTCCCTATCATTGAAAGGGTAGGAAATGTCTCCTACCGGGTGCAACTTCCTGTATGGCTCAAGATACATCCAGTATTTCATTGAAGCTACATCAAACCATATCATGCCGATCTGGAAGATCCCATGAGGAACATGTTAAACCGTCCAACCCCTACAACTGCCTCCTTAGAGCGACGGGAGGAACATGTTAAACTGTCCAACCCCTACAATTGCCTCTTTAGAGCGACGGGTTGACAACATTTTGACAGATGAGTTTATGTGTTACCCAATGGCGCACAGGTGATCGAGTACTTGGTGCAGCGGAAAGGACTTCCCAAGTCAGAAGCGAGCTGGGAGCCAGAGGACTCGTTGCGGCATGAAGAGGATCGGGTCGAAGCATACAAACTAAGCATGTCGATGAGGGCGTCGACCTGATCAAGTGGGGGAGTCTGTCAGGGCCATTTGCAAAGCACGTTGCTTGGCCATGGCCTCTGATATGGTATTGTACATATCTTACAATAAGATGTCTTGAGCAACTGCCGCTAGGACATTTTTTCCTTGTTTTGCCTAGTTTTGAGGGTTTTTCCTTGTGTCGGGGTTTCTTGCGATGAACCAGAAGAATGCAAGTTTTCTCGATACCTTGGAACCCCTAAGGTGGGATTTTGCGGGATGCTCCGCATGTATAATATCGGGAGGGTGAGCGAGAACAATTGTGGGCTGGTTTCCATGTGGATTCTTGCGGTTCATCGTTGCCTCCTTTGCCTTCTGAGCCTTTAAGATAGATCTAGCGATAGTTGCATTTTGCTTGTAATCTCTCCATTTGCATTAATGAAAGCATTGGTTTTGCCTTTGCGCATTTGAGTGTGTTTCCTTGCCATTTTTTTGTCTCTTGTGTGTTTGTCTTGGTTGCAGCATTGTATTTTTGTTGCGGCACGCATTCGCTGGTTTCATTTTGCAGGGCATTTTGGAGCGCTGCACGGGTTTGGCTTAAGCAAAGACTAACCCCGTGGCAAATGGGAGTGACGAATTCATTCTGTTCGCAAAATGGTTGCTGCCACAGCAGTTGCAATTATTTGAGATAACCTGATTCATTATCCATCTCTTTGGAAATTGCATCTGAAATTTCTCGTGGTTTTACAGAATTCTCTAAGGTCCTGATTATATGTGATTGGATTTGGTTTCTTCAGTCAATGTTTGGTGAGTTCGGTTGCTTTGGCTGTTAGAATGGAGTTTGTCTTCTTGGGTTGATTGTCATTTGTTTTGGCTAGTTGGATACTTTTAGTTGGGCTTGGATTTATGTATGATATGTTAATAAAATTTAAGAAAACAGAATTAGGGTTCGTTGAGTGTTATCTTTGTGCTGGAAGGATGAACTGGGTCTGCATATTGGGTTAAAGGGACCTGTTTTTGGGGTTGAGAATATCTGGAGTTAAGGATGAAGGGCCATTTCAATTATGTATCAAGTAGCTCTAGATAATTAGGCTAAGGTCTGTTGGGTTTTTGTCAAAGGATTAAAATTAATTTTTGCTGGCTATATACATATTTGATTCATGTGACAGACCAAGGATGTTTACTGGATTGCTATGACTCCACCAGTTTGTGATATCATCTTGACTGGTTCCAGACATGGACATTAATGTTTGGTTCAAAATATCATATTTGATGGATGGCTGCAATCCTGGATAGGGCTACACATAAATGAAAAGTATTATCATGTGCAAGAGTGTCATTGAAGTGGTGCGTGACCATACAAATTCTCAAAAGCCTAATTTTGAGTGGCACTTGGGTTTCTCAAGTGAGAAATGCATGTTTGAGACCATAACTGGCAAATCAAAGATAAGGAACATGTTCAGAAAGTTCAGGAAAATGTTACATCAAATCGTAGATGTAGCTCTTAACAGGGAGGCATATTGTATTAGGCAGTAATGATGATTGCTGACAAACCAAGATAATGGTGTTTATTTTGTCGATCAAACAAAAATCTTCCCTTAATCTAAATTTTACTACTGGATTTTTATGTGAGTTTCTTCTATCGTTCCTTGGAGTAGTTGTCATTTTGGGCCCCTATCATTTTTCTGGGTTTTTTTTTGGAACACTCCTGTTCCATCCCGAAAATTATAACATTTTTGCTAAAAAGAATTGGTGGATAGAAAAGGAAATAATAAAGTTTGATTGGTGTAGCAGAAGGGACGTATATGTCAAGAAATTATCAGAAGACTTGGTGGTTTGCATAGGCTGATCTTAAATTGGCATTAAAGAATTATTATGTGTTATGCTTTTACCTTAACATACTTCTAATGCGGATACATGAATTCTTGTCAGAGGATATATGTGCCACAAAGCTGTGGTGTAGATTGATTATTCATAAGATAATTCATGGAAAATGGCACATAATCCATTCCCCCTTAGTGTTCATATTACTTGAATCAAAATTATGGTCAATTGTGGGACCTAAATCATAAACGAAAGAGCAAGGTTATGCTTGGTTGGGTGATTTTATTGAAATATGAAAATTCGAGAGAACTTTAAGGAACATCGGTCCAATCTTGGGTATTACCATCTTCTCTCTTTTCTGGGGCATTCTTGCCTGCGATGTTTTATAACTTATGTCGATTTTCTGGTGTTTGGCCTTGAATTTGTTGCAGATATTTTTAGTATTTTTGTCTCTCGGGTTTAGCCTGTTGTTCAACTTGGATGTTTAAAAGTCTGTAGAAAATAGAAAGCCTATTGTGGAGTTGCAACCATACGTAAGAATTTAAAACAAACTAATATGTTGATGCAATCATGAGGAAAATTTTGAGATGGAAACAATTATTTCTCTTAAGATTTTAGAAGTGAACACGTTTGCTGCGCCCATTTAAATGGACTATCGAACTTGTAAGCAGCTCTCAAAACAGCAATTGAACATTTGGATGACATGTTTTATTGAAGGTAAAGAGTTTAATGATTCGATTTATCTATTTGATGGTCATTCGCTGTAGCACAATTATAAAGTATGATATGCAGCAGATACAAGTTCAGCTATGCCAATTCAGAGAATGTCAGGCGGGCGGGTTGAAATTCTCTTGGTTTTACCCGGGCTTGTTTGATGTGCTGCAATTGGGCTAAGCAGGAGCCAAGTTTCTTGAAGTGGCTTCACCTCACGTTGGAACCAGCTCATTTTTACGAACGAGTGCCTGACAGAGAGCTGCCACCAGCCCGAGCCGATCTATAAACTTGAGGACCGGTTTCTGCGAACTATATAGTTTAAGAGTAAGTCTTTGTACACTGCACGCGGTGCAGGAAATCCAACATGGCCCATACTGCTATTTCTTATTAAACCACATCTATCCTAAATGGCTTGACGAGATGGGACGGAAGTCGTATCTCTGTAATTACGTTATATGAACATCATCACGTCTATAGTTATTTCAAACATGAAAAATGATATTCTTATCCTTTTATTTTTCGGAAGAAGATATGATTTGAAAAACGGTTATTCTTCTTCTGTAAATAGAAAAAAATCAATGAGCAAAGCGACACTGCATCCTAGAGTTCCTTCCATTATTTTTGCCTATCCCAGAGTCCTCCATTTTTGTATTTTTGCTCCTCTTTGGTGGTCGAGAAATCGTTGGTGAGCTGGAAGTTTTCGAACATACCACGAAAGATACGCCTTCGAAATATCAAGTCAATAGAAAAAAGTGGTTTCATCTTTCAACACAAACGGTAAATACAAAAATAGTGCAAGAAGGAAATGCAGATGGATGAAGGAAGCACTGTACTTGTTGTTTATTCATGAAAGGATGAGACCTCCTTAAAATCCATCCTAAAAGAAGCTACAGAACCATAAATAGTAATAAAATTATATATTTTAATACAAATTTTTGAAATTTCTTTATAGAAGGATGTTATGATATATTTTTAAAAATATTAAATCTTCATAGTATAAAATTATGATACTATGCACAGTTTCATGATATCTTAGTTCAAAATTTTCGACATCCCATCCTAGTTAAAAAACTACAACACCCATGCAGAAATTATAAAATAAAAGTTTCTAACCCATTCCACCTCTAATTCATGTCATTCGTGGCTTGATTTATGATTCCTAGAATATCATAAAAT
Organism: Areca catechu; assembly: GCA_021397845.1. Taxonomy (NCBI): domain Eukaryota; kingdom Viridiplantae; phylum Streptophyta; class Magnoliopsida; order Arecales; family Arecaceae; genus Areca; species Areca catechu. The sequence continues at coordinate 53,285,789 of CM038045.1, read as the reverse complement.
TATCACGGATGTTATAAGATTATTCAAAATGGCCGAAACGGTATTACGACACTTAATTATAAAAACTACGACATCCTAGTTCAAAAACTATGACACCCTTGAAGAAGTGTAAAATATAAGTTTAGAACTTCTTGTACATGTAATACATGTCATCCGTGGCTTGGTTTATGACTCCCAGAATGTCATAAAATTATCATGGATGCTATAAGATTAATCAAAATGGTCAAAACAGTATTACGACATCCCAGTATAAAAACTATGATATTCTAGTTAAAAAACTATGATATCATTGTAGAAATTATAAAATGTAAGTTTCTAATCCCTTGTATGTGTAATATATGTCATTCATGGCTTGGTTTATGACTTTCAAAGTGTTATAAAATTGTCACGAATGCTATAAGATTAATCAAAATGGCTGAAATAATATTACGACATCCCAGTATAAAAACCACGACACCCTAGTTAAAAAATTACGATAACCTAGTTAAAAAATTACGGCATCCTTGCAGAAAGTGTAAAATATAAGTTTCTAATTCCTTGTACATGCAATACATGTTATCCGTGGCTTGGTTTATGATGTTATCCGTGGCTTGGTTTATGACTCCTTGTTATCCGTGGCTTGGTTTATAACTCCTGGAGTGTCATAAAATTATCATGGATGCTATAAGATTATTCAAAATGGCTGAAATAATATTACGACACTTCAGTTTAAAATCTATGACATCCTAATTAAAAAACTACGACACCCATGCATAAATTATAAAATAAAAGTTTTTAACCCCTTTATCTCTAATACATGTCATCCATTGCATGTTTATGATTCTCGGAGTGTCAAAAATTACCACGGATGCTATAAGATTATTCAAAATGGTCGAAATAGTTTTACGACACCCTAGTTACAAAATACGATACCCATGCAGAAATTGTAAAATAAATATTTGTAACCCTTTCTACCTGTAATACATGTCATCCGTGACTTGATTTATGACTCCCAGAGTATCAAAAATTATCACGGATTCTATAAAATTAATCAAAATGGCCAAAACAGTATTAAGACATTCTAGTATAAAATCTACGATATCTTAATTAAAAAAATACGACACCCTTACAGAAAGTATAAAATATAAGTTTCTAACCCCTTGTACATGCAATGTATGTCATCTGTGGCTTAGTTTATAACTTTCAGAGTGTTATAAAATTATCACAGATGCTATAAGATTACTCAAAATGGCTGAAACAATATTAGATACTCCAATATAAAAACTACGATATCCTAGTTAAAAAATTACAATATCCTTACAGAAAGTATAAAATCAAAGTTTCTAATCTCTTCTACCTGTAATACATTTTACCTGTGGTCTGAATTAAAACTCTTACAATCTTATAATGACACCCCCCATATCATAACAAGTCTGTGTGAAAAGAATCAAGAGTAATTAAGTCCGAAATAGGATTGTGACAGTCTAGTTCATGATTCATAACATCCTACTTCAAATATTATGACACTCTATACATTTTTATGCTGGGATGACTTATATTTTATATAATAGTTAGCTAAAATTTATTGTTTAATAACTTACATTTATATTTTACTTATATTTCAAGTGATCTTGTAATAGTTCGACTGCTTAGAGTGAAGGCTTTGCAACTATTTAAAAATCATTGCAAGCTAGTAGTGCACGTTAAAAAAGCATGGAAGATAGGTTTTTCTAGTCTTCATTTAGAAATCATCTGTAAAATTTCATTCGGTGCATTCGTTGACATGCAACCGTTCGTAGTCGACGGGCGACTCATAGCTGAAATTATTAGATGTTACAAGGAAAGTGACAAGTTTATGTTTTATTGCAAGGAACTTACATTCAGCATCGAAGTCGTGGCCCTGATTTTGGGTCTACAATACCATGAAAACAAGATTGTAATGGAAGGCCAAGATAAACAGGAAAGGTTATTCTAAAGATTTGGTAGGGAATTAAATCTTCAAAATAAGGGGCTGGAGAAGTTGATAGTGCAACTTCATTCATCAAACATACAAGAGGATGTCGAGGACATCATAAGACTTTGGATCATATACATGTTTACACTGTTTTTGTCTTCAAAGTCAAATCAAGCTTGTCCAAGATATATCATCCCTTACTTGGATGATTTATCTCAGCTGGGACAAATCGACTGAGCTTCTGTAATAAAGGAGTTGACTGTTATGGCTCTCCCAGATATTGCTTGTTGCTTGAGATTTGAGGATCCAGTCCAAACCAAGAGAAGTGACAAGGTTAGAAGGCAGCTAACCCTGCATGGATGTTCAGCTACTCTGGTGGTAAGGATCATTAATATGCAACAAAAATATAATTACATTTATTTTTAAATCTTTCATATCTTTAAAGTACATGATTATTATACACATATTTGGTTTCTCGAGCATAGCATCTTAAAAGTCCCAACACATCCAAATAAGCTACCTAGGCTGTTAAAGTGGTATAATAGCTAATTGAAGACACAGAATATTCAGCTTGCGAACTTGCAGCCTCATGAATTGGTAAGATAATCAATTATTTTATAAACGTAATGAACAAAGTATCATTATCATTAATGTAAAGTTATTTTTATTATTGTTTTGGCTTGCAAGTGGAGGGAGCTATTGAGCCTATGATAATGGAATAGTGGCTTATCACTAAAGAAACAGTAACATCCCTGGAACCCGAGAATAGTTGTGCAAGCTGTGCACAGTTGAAGAATGAAGTAGAAGATATAAAGAAGAGGCTTGCCATAGTTGAAACCCTCCTCAGTTCATTGATAAAAAAAAATAGCAATGCAAATAAAGAAGGGCACAAAGGGGCAGAGGGAGATGATATTGAGGATGAGGTGGAAGTCATAGGGCACAATAAACCTATGATGGAGGAAAAAGTTTATGACACCCCTGTGACTAAGATTGAATATAGAATAGAGAAAAAATTGAAGGACACCCCTGTGAGTGAGGATGCTGAGGGGAAGAAAGAAAAATCTCTCGTTCCTTCACTTATCAAGAGGGTGAAAAACCAATCTAGGCTACGGAAGGCCTCACAAATGATAAAAGATTCTGCTTTTGAATTAGGCCATTCCAAAAAAAAAGATGAAGATAGTGGTACATCTCAGCCTGTTGAATCAAATTTGATTCTTCAATCTGAAGATGATGAAAATTTGATCAAAACTTTTTTGAAAGAAAAGATCAACTCGTAAGTTATATCTATTTTTTCTATTATGTATGCTAATTTATGATAAAAAATGTATAATATTCTTTATATTTACTAATTTCAGAGAGGTCATCTACACCAATAAATTTGGAGGCACTATCATGAGGAAAAATATTTTTGATCTGCTAAACAATAACATGATAGTTGATAATGTAAGTAAAATAGTATTACTTTATTTTGTTCTTATTCTTTATTTATGTTATGATATATTTTTTAAGAATTCTTATATTGATTTTCAGAATGGTATGAAATCATGTTACTTATAATTAATTAGTTTATATTGCATTGCCGTATAATTGATGCCGGATAGGAGTTCATTAGAAATAACTGGATAGAGCATCCGGAAAGATATCATAAGTGTACAATTGTACCTGTAATGACCTCCGACATGTGTTTGACATCAGTATCACCGTTTTAAGAACTTGCTGGAATAGTTGAGACTATGATATTTGATAGAGTCAGTGATCAAGATAAGAAGGAATTTTGATTTCTGTTCACCATCATCAACTCAGGCAATTTCCACCAGCACCTGGTTGCGATTGACATGCAAATAAATGTATTGATACATCTGAATTCAATAAAATGCAATTTCAGGTACAAAGTGAATGCAAGGAAGTGGCACAGGATACTCGAGCCAATGTTTCATATATTATGTGACAATGCTGAGATGAAGAATTGGTATATGCTAGAGATTGCTGAATGCCCTTCCCAACCTACAGGATCATTAGAGTGTGGATTGTATTGCTTGAAATACATGGAATTCCTTGCTCGCAAGGATAAGCCTGATAGTTAGAATTTCATAGAAAAAGATATAAGTATCAACCGGAACCAGTTAGCAGCAAGATTATTGAGAGAGAGCCTGAATCAGAAGATTAATAGTGCTGTTAAAATTTAGCATGTAAAAGCAAATTTTGTTTAATATACTTATTCCCTTCGATTCATACACTTCTATAATATGTTACAGAAATTTGTAAATCAATTGATATTTATATTTTAAGCATCATTTCCAAAGAAAAATTTTGTAATTCATTCAAACAATAATATTTTAGATATCATTTTCTCATTACATGAAGATTTTATATTTTTGATGTTATGTTTACTTCCAGAATATCAAATTTCTTCATTGATGTGATGATGTTATAAAGAAATATTATGTTTCTTGACAGGGTATCATAGTTTTCCAATTTGAATGTCATAATAATAGATATATGAGTGTCGTAATCATGTTTCAATATTTACTTAAACTTTATTTGTTGGAAGTCTATCATGATATTGTAAGAGTTTTAATTCAGATCATATGTGATATGTATTACAAGCATAAAAAAGTTAGAAATTTTGATTTTACATTTTTAGCAAGGATGTCAGTTTTTTAACTAGGATATCGTAGTTTTTAAACTGGGTTACGTAATACTATTTTTGCCAATTTGAGTAATCATCTAGCATTCATGATAATTTTATGACACTCTAGGAGTCATAAATCAAGCCATGGATGACATGTATTAGAGGTAGAAGGGATTAGAAATTTTTATTTTATAATTTTTGTTTGGGTGTCATAATTTTTTACTAGGGTATTGTAGTTTTTAAACTTGTATATCATAATACTATTTTGAGCTATTTGATTAATCTTATAGCATCTATGATATTTTTTTACACTCTAGGAGTCATAAACTAAGCCACATATGACATGTATTACTGGTAGAAGGGGTTAAAAAGTTTTATTTCACATTATACAAGGATGTTGTAGTTTTTTAACTAAAGTATCGTAGTTTTTGAACTTGGGTGTCGTGTTACTGTTTCATCCAATTTGAGTAATCTTCTAGCATCCGTGATATTTTTTGATACTCCGAGAGTCATTATTCAAGCAATGAATGATATGTATTATAGGTACAAGTGGTTAGAAACTTTGATTTTACATTTTGTGTATGAGTGTCATAGTTTTTAGTTTTTGAATTGGGATGTCGTAACACTATTTTAGCCAATTTGAGTAATCTTCTAGCATCCATGGTATTTTTTGACACTCTAGGAGTTATAAACCAAGCCACCGATGACATGTATTATAGGTAGAATTGGTTAGAAAGTTTTATTTTATATTTTATGCATGGGTATCATAGTTTTTAAATTAGAATGTCGTAGTTTTTGAAATTAGATATCATAATACTATTTTAGGATATTTGATTAATTTTATAATATCCGTGATAACTTTTGACACTCTAGGAGTCATAAACCAAGTCATGAAAGACATGTATTATAGGTAGAAGGGATTAAAAATTTTTATTTTATATTTTTTGCGTGGATGTCGTAGTTTTTTAACTAGGATGTCGTAGTTTTTATACTACGGTGTCATAATATTGTTTCGACCATTTTGAGTAATATTATAGCATCCGTGGTAATTTTATGACATTATGGGAGTTATTATTTAGAACATGGATGATGAGAAGTCCTGTTAGGAGTAGTTATTTACTTTACTTTCTTATTTAATGCTGGGATATTCTAATTTTATAAATGGATATCATCCATTATATCAAGCGGTGTCATAATTTTGTTATCCCTATTTTAGTCTTTGGGCACTTAAAGTAGTACTAAAACTCATATTTGAAATAAACAAATTCAATCACATGTCTAATACATCATGTTTTAAATTTCTTCAGATAATATAAATATATACAGGACTGTATGAAAATTCAACTTTTATATCCTCTCCTGTGTTAGTTGACTGCATACATAAGTATAAAATTTATCTAAAAAATGATCGAAAGATGGTATAGTAGATTCAATTACTTGTTCTGGTACTTCCACTAAATTATGAGAAGTCTGCATCTTGCTTGTACTATCTCTTCTTTCATTTTGTACAGGAGTGTCAATGGAAACCTTATCCATATTTTTTCTTGATCTCTTTGACTTCTTCTCGACTCCACTCTTAATTCTATTCTCTCTTGGACAACCTTTCATAGTAAGTTGGTCAGGATCTTGGATTAAAAGTTGTGTGCTTTGCTTAGCTGCACAGTTAGCATCTACAGCTCTTCTGAATAATGGTGTAAGATCTTTCATTACTAAATTAAATGTATCTTCAAATATGAAGGCTATCTCTATAAGATTCGTCACCCGATGAATCATCAAAGCATATCTATGATCAATAAAATATAATATTTATATTAGAATTTCATGACATATTATAGGTTTATGTAAACATAAAATAAGATATCTAAATTTAAATAATTTCTTGACTACGTACCATAATTTTCATGTACTTTTATCACAAAACTGAGATTGCATTTGAGATCATCGAATTAGTATTTCATATTCTTGTACCATCTATTCAAGAAATACTTATCTGGAATATAAAATGCATCGCTTTGATGAAGAACCAATAAGGCATGTCTACATAGATAACCCTAGTACTGAAAGGATCCACACTATCAGTGAACATCTTCCAAAGTTTTGTCATATGAAATCTCATATTTTTTTATAATGTCCTTCATTCCATCAACTTCAATTCTATACATCACAGTTGTCAACTTCTTTAACTAATTTAACATTTGATGTAACCATTTCAAGAACCTCATTCTGAAATTTTTTGAATATACGCTTTGTATATTTTCTTGCTGCTTGCCTCTCAAAAGGAGAGGATGTTTTTAGGAAAGCATTTATTTGCAATGTTTTATTGTCTTTTTCATTTTCTGCTTCATATCTTTTCTTCAAGGCATCTTCATACTTATCGATAAATTCTTTGAGTGTAGTCTTCGAGTTTATAAATCTATCAAAGAAGTGATTGATACTCTCGCTTCTTTGTGAAGTTGACATCCCTGTTCATAAATATTCAACAAATATAAGCATTAAAGATACAAAGTTTGTTGAAAACTTATAAACATGAATATTAATCAATCATAATGATTTACAAACCTATGAAGAATGTATCTTTAAGGTAAACTGGAACTCATTTATCTCGATATTTATAAATATTATTTAACCAATTTACAGCATTGTATTCTTCATATTTTTTCATAAATGTACCCACATTTCTTTGAAAGATACTATGGTAACTAAATCATATATTGCCTCTTCAAATTCAACCATAAATTTGAGATTTGCAGTACAAATATGGCCAATCTTTTCAGAAATCTTTTTCAATATATACCAAAGATAAAATCTATGTCGTGCATTAGGAAAAACATCCATAACATCAGTCTCGATTATCTTATCTTGGTTAGTTATGATGGCATTAGGTGGTTGACCACCATTTGCATCTAGCTATAATTGGAATACCTATTTAAATGTCTTAGTCCTCTCATCTGATAACAATACGCAACCAAGCAATGTGGACTATCTATGATGGTTGACTTCGATAAATGGATAAAAATATCTTGATATATACTTGTCAAATAGGTTGAGTCAAAAGTCAGTACATCACTAAAGTAAGTACTTGCTAATCTTGACCTAGGATAGATCTAAAAGAAAGACCTGAGCTGTTCATTATTATTCAAGTGCAAAATATAAAAGAAATTTAGATTTTTTACTTGAATTTATGTGAAATGGATTACCATTGACTATGCATCTCCTTCTTTCAACTGACTCTAACATTTTCAACATATAAAATTATGAGCATCATTCTCTATGAAATCTAATTATCTTCTATCCTCTTTCCTTCTAATTATAGTAAAGTATATTTAAGTTGTGAAAATATTCATGACATAAATTGATGATCTTTATCTTTTTTGGTGTGTTGATCCTCTTATAGGATCGTAGATAACTAGCTGATGATACGGACAGCTCATGGTTTGTTCTAGAAAAATATCATTCAGTATCACTTACCATTTTTAGAATTTAATCTTGCTTTTATCGAAGACTTACGATCAATTTTACTAATATTCCTAGGATTCATGGAGTTATTGATTTTTCTAGATTTTCTTTGCCTCCAACATGTCATGTACTTGAAGCATATTTCTTTATTGTTATTGGACCTACTGCACACTATTATAATTCCAAAACCTACTCTCCTTACATATCTATTATAGAAATTATATACATCATTTGCAGAATTGAATTCTATTCCAATTTCAGGATCAACAAACTCGTTCTCTACATTCGGGGTGATAGAAGAAGGTACATTTTTGTGAACAACACTAGCAACCTCATCCAAATAATTATCTTCAAATTTTTTTAGATTTCTAATTTCAATGCCATATATAAAAATATCTGTAAAAAAATCATAAACATTGATATACATAGTTTTAGATGATATTTTATTTACAAAATAATAAATAATATATTATGTATTGGATAGAATATGACACGATAATATGATAATAAGGGCATAGAACCAAATATTTCTAAAAAAAATATTTGAACTTATGACATCCTAGTTCAGAAGTTACGACATCCTAGTTAAAAGATTATGACATCCGATCATAAAACATGAAACTAAAAATATTAACCTATACTACTAGGAGAACCTATCACTTGTGAATTGAGTTATGACTCCTAAGATGTCATAACATACTAGGGTTACAAAAGGATCACAAATATATGCTGAAACAGTATTACGATATTCCAGTTCAAAAACTACGACATCCTAGTTAAAAAACTATGATATTCTTATACAAAATCATAAACTGAATGTTTTGATCTTCTATAATAGAGGTGTTTCAGTATGCATTACTGATATATGACACCTACATTGTAATAAAATGCTTCTGAAAAAATTTTAATATCAAAAACTTCAAAACATGAACAACTTGATATAAAACAGAAAATAAAGGTTTTTGTCCTCCATTATAGGACATTTCAAGCATACATTAGCTTGAATAAAATTGTTAGATTGTGATAAAAAGACTAGAAGAAAAAAATATTTAAAAAAAAAGAGTTTTCAAGGAACAACATCCTAGTTCAAAAGTTACGACACCCTACTTAAAATATTATGACTCCCGATCATAAAATATGAAACTAAATATATTAACCCATACTACTAGGAGAACCTATCAGTTGTGAACTAAGTTATGACCTTAGAATGTCATAACATGCTACGGATACAAAAAGATCATAAATATATGCTGAAACAGTATTACGATATCTCAATTCAAAAACTACGACATCCTAATTAAAAAACTACGACGTCCCTGCACAAAATCATAAATTAGATATTTTGATTCTTCGAAACAGAATTGTTTCAATATGCATTGCTGATATATGACACCCACATTGTAATAAAATAGTTTTGAAAAAACTTCAGTATCAAAAACTTTGAAACATAAATAACTCGATATAAAATAAAAAATAAAGGCTTTTATCCTCCGTCATAGGATATTTCAACATGCATTGGCTTGAATAAGATTGTTAGATTGTGATAAAAAGATCAGGAAAAAAATATTTAAAAAAAAAGAGTTTTTAAGGAACGACATCCTAGTTTAGAAGTTACGACATCCTAGTTAAAAGATTATGACACCCGATCATAAAACATGAAACTAAATATATTAACCCATTCTACTAGGAGAACCTATCACTTATGGACTGAGTTATGACTCCTAGGATATCATAACATGCTATGAATGCAACAGGATCATAAATATATGCTGAAATAGTATTATTACATCCCAGTTCAAAAACTACGACATCCTAGTTAAAAAACTATGACATTCCTGCACAAAATCATAAACTAGATATTTTGATCCTCCATAACAGAAATGTTTCGGTATGCATTGCTGATATATGACACCCATATTGTAATAAAATACTTCTAAGAAAATCTCAATATCAAAAACTTTGAAACATGAACAACTCGGTATAAAACAGAAAATGAAGGCTTTTGTCCTCTGTCATAGAATATTTCAACAGTGTATTGGCTTGAATAAGATTGTTAGATTGTAATAAAAAGATCAAGAGAAAAAAATATTTTAAAAAAAAGAGTTTTTAATGAACGACATCTTAGTTTAGAAGTTATGACATCCTAGTTAAAATATTATGAAACCCAATCATAAAATATGGAACTAAATATATTAATCTCTACTACTAGGAGAACCTATCACTTGTGGATCGAGTTATGATTCCCAGGATGTTATAACATATAACGGATGCAAAAGGATCACAAATATATGTTGAAACAATATTACAACATTCCAATTCAAAAACTATGATATCCTAGTTAAAAAATTATGACATCCCAGCACAAAATTATAAACTAGATATTTTGATCTTCCATAACAAAAGTGTTTCAGTATGCATTGCTGATATATGACACCCACATTGTAATAAAATGGTTATGAGAAAACTTTAGTATCAAAAACTTTGAAACATGAACAACTCAGTACAAAATAAAAAATGAAGACTTTTGTCCTCCATCATAAAATATTTCAACCGTGCATTGGCTTGAATAAGTTGTTAGATTGTAAAAAAAAAGACTAGAAGAAAAAATATTTCTTAAAAAAGAATTTTCAAAGAACGACATCTTAGTTCAGAAGTTACGACACCCTAATTAAAAGATTGACATCCGATCATAAAATATGAAACTAAATATATTAACCCCTACTGCTAGGAGAACCTATCACTTTTGGATTGAGTTATGACTTCTAGGATGTCATAACATGCTACGGATGCTAAAGGATGATAATAATATGCTGAAATAATATTACGATATCCTAGTTCAAAAACTATGACATCCTATTTTAAAAACTAGGATACCCTAGTTATAAAACTACGACATCCATGCAAAAAATATGAAACTATATTTATTATCCCCTCCTACCAGGAATACCTAACACCTGTTGATGGGGACATCAGAGGTCCCAGACTTTGGCAGAGGCATTTCAACCCTCTGTGGTTATCAAATTAGAGTTTAGGATGTGAGTCTAAGTTTTGTTCAATTTATAATTAGGGTTTAGTCAATTTGAGTGAGTTTATTTGAGTTTTGTGAGTGAGTCCATTGGAGTCCTGTCCATACTTAAGTCCTGTATTTAGAATGCCAAGTCAATTGAGTCAGGTCAAGTTTTGAGTCCTGTAAGTTTTGAAGTTTATCAGTCAAGTCAGCTCATGTTGAGCTAGTAATTTTCTGAGTCATGTAAATTTTATAGTGAGTCCAGTCAAATTTTGCAAGTAGAAGACTCAAGATAATTGAAGATCCAGCCAGCTTAAAGTCATGGAGCCATACTTAAAGATCATGGAAGATCCAGTAAGAGAATTTGAAGGCCTTGGAATCCTGGACCGTAGCCTGGAGCATGAAAGGTTGCCCAAGGCTCATGAGGAGCATCAAGAGGGGCGCCTACCCTTATGGTCACCCCCCTTGGTCGACCTCCCTTAGAGTCACCCCTCTTTGGCTGACCAAGAGAAGGAGAGGGAAAGAGCCAGTCAAAAGTGGAGAGCCCTAGTCTATGTCTTTGTATGGATTTAATACTAATATAATTTCTCATGAATACCCTTACTTGAGCCCCAAGTTTGTAAGCCTATTTAAAAGCCTCCCTTCCTCATGTAATTTCAGAATATTGATGAATTAAATTTGAGCTTTCTCTCTTTGCTGTATGCCCTTACTGTGTACGTGCTGTATGCGAGCTGTGTGCGAATTCTTGTTCCTGCGCCCTGCCTCCATCTACAACATCAAAACCCTAGTCGCCCCTTCCAACCCTTGACCACCATCATCCAAGAGCCTTTCTTTCCCTTCTTTCAATTATTCAGTCTTCATACTCTTAGTTTTCTAATCCCAGATAGTGATTTATAGATCTCTCAGTTCCCATGAGTCTGAGGATACCTTCTGATCAGCCGGCGGATCACTGAGCAGAAAGTTACGAATCCGCAGGGTCAGAAGCTTGTTCTTCCAGGCCGCATCTGGGAGTGTGAGCGATCTCTTCGTGGAATGATCTTCAGCAAGCACTTCTACTGTTGCCAGGTACACTCCCTTGATTCATCGGTAGTGGTATTGTAGGAAAGCTAGCATGACTAGGGTTTCTCAACCTTGGCGATCCTGCTTATCTATTACTTTAGGATTTATTTCTGCATGCATGATTTCTAGAATTTTCATAGAATTCTATACTTTGAATTTTGGCTTGAAATTCAGGTTCTAAAACCTCAACTTCATGCTTAATCATGAAAAAATACTTTGCATGCATAAATCATCCCGCATCATATGGTATCAGAGCATAGTTTAAGGCTAGTTTCTGCATCCCGTCATCTCAGTATATGGTATGTTATTCTTGCAATTTCTGCATGTAGGAAGATCCAAAAATCCTGATTTTTACTTTGTTGGATTATTTATAATTGAAAGTATTTTTCATAGTTTTCTCATGATTTAATTCGGTTTGTGGATTTTTGTACGCCGGAATACTTCCTAAGAACAATTCTGCTCTATTTTTCAGCAAGACAAATTTTAGTATGTTTAGGGTTCTTCTTGCATAATCTTTCCATATTTTATTTTTTCTGTATATTTCCTGCATATTAGGTACTTTTTTGTATATTTTATTTCCTTCCAAATATAAGGACAAAATAAAAAATACTCAAAATCAGAAAATACCAAAACTACAAAACCCTAATTTGCATTTCATATGTGTGCCATCATCTACATAACTTACCTTAAGGGCACTTTTACTATGTCAGATGGGGGGAGGATTTGATCACCTATTCTTAGCCCAAAACCACAATCCTTGCATCTGAACCCAACCCTAACTAAAATTGATTAGACTTAATTTGCTCTAGAGAGTTAGGGATATCAACAGGTCGGGTTCAACAATTATGGAAAGACTAATGCACCCAATTCATCTCCTATTACTGGAAGCTGGTGTCTAGGCTAGAGATACAGTGTCAAATGACCTAAGCGGATTGGTGGTTCTTTAATTGGGTCTTGCGTTAAGCAGGGGGGCCTCCCACCATCCCATCTCTTACCTGGCCAGTGGAAGGATTAGGGGTTGAGTTGTGTGTAAGTTGAGTCGACCCATTCTGTTTGGGCTCTAGGTCTAGGTACCCGTAGTCAATTTGTTTGAGTCTTGCATGTGCACTAGATCAGGAGCTTCATATCATCCACCACCTCCACAATCGACTGAACCCATGGAATCCCACCTTGATGCTATCCTAAAGACCTTGAGTGACCAGATGGCCTGATTGAACACCCGATTAGACCAAATGGATGACCAGATGATCCAATCGAATGCCCAATTGACTCATAGATTTGACCAAGTAGATGTTCGGCTAGGAACCCTAGAGGAGACACATAGGTCCCATTCTGAACCAGATCTTGAGTCACCTTCCCATCCTAGGAGAACCCCACGCCGAGATCCTTACTATGAGGTTGACCTTAGGAGAAACCCAAACCCTAATCCATACTTTGAGGTTGAACCTAGGAGAGCCCATCGTCATGATCCAGTTCTAGAGGTCACCCAAGGAGACCTAATCAGGATTTCATAGACCAGGAAGACAGGGCCTATAGAAACATTATACTTGATGCACCCACTTTTGATGGCTGTCTTGACCCAAAGGTTTATACAGATTAAGAGGGAGAAGTTGATCAGTATTTTGAGTGGTACAATATGTCTGAGGAACGTAAGTTTAGGTTTGCCAAGCTTAAGCTAGTCCTCCAGGCCAGGTTATATTGGGCTACTGTTAAAAAAACACTTAGGCTAGGAGGCCATGAATCCATAGTCACCTAGAGGGCCATGAAGGCCAAGCTTAGAGGGAAATACGTTCCAACCTCATATCGCTAGGGTTTGTTGGATTAGTGGCATTGATTGAGTCAGGGTAGCAAGAGTGTAGATGAGTACATCGCAAAATTTGATGAGTATTCCATGCGATGTGATTTAGATAAAGATGAAGATATTATCCTATCTAGGTTTAGGGCTGGCCTTAGGGATGACGTTAAGAGGGAGCTTTACCTGAGAGAGGTCAGAGACATAGAGTAGGCCTACCAGATTGCTAAGAATGTTGAGCGTTTCCAGAGAGGGCCCATCTTTTGTAAACCTGAGCCCATTAGAAACCCTAACCCATACTCAAGATCTAGTCAAGCCTATCCCAGTCGACCTGACCTAAATCGACCCAACCTGAGTCGGCCCAGTCTAAGTCGCCCTGACCCAAGTCGACCTCAACCTAGTACCTCCATGACCCATAGAGAAGATAAAGGCAAAGCTGTAGAGGGTCAGAGAGAACTCATCTCTCAGAAGGTGCTATAGATGCCGTAAACCAGGTCACTTTACTAGCCAGTGTCCAGCCAGTGCCCAGACATAGGTGAGCTAGGTGAGGATGAGCCTGAGTTCATAGTTGAGACTGATGGAGAAGTTTATGAAACTGATGAACAATTGATAAATGAGTATAAGGGAGAGGAGGAAGTACCCGAGTCTGAAAACCTGTTAAGAGTGGTTAGGTGCATCTTGACCCAAACCCAAATTAAAGAAGACTGGCGTAGGACCAACATCCTACAAACCTTTGTTAAGTTAGGAGGTAAGGTGTTCAAGATCATAATAAATAGTGGGAGTTGTGTCAATGCCATCTCTGCCAATACAGTGAAATTTTTAGGATTGACCCCAGTTCCCCATCCTAGCCCCCATAAGGTTTCTTAGGTAGATTCCACCTTCATCCTAATCAAATCTAGATGCCAAATCCTGATCAAATTGCAAACATATGAGGAGAAGATTTGGTGTGATGTCCTTCCCATGGGAGTTAGTAGTATTATCCTAGATTGACCATGGCTTTATGATCATGATGTAATCTTGTTTGGTCAAACCAATACCTATACATTTAGTCACCATGGGAAGAAGTTTGTGATCCACCCGACTCAACCTAAAGACCCATTTAGGGGAGCTTCAAGTAGCCTTAAGGAGAAGAAAATAGGAGTTAATTTAATTAAGGCTAAGGAATTAGAGAAAGAAACCCCTGAGCCCATTAATATTGAAGAGTTGAGTCCAGTAGAAGAGAAGCTAGAGAGTGAACCCCTTGAGGAATCAAAGAAAAAGGATCCTGAACCCACTACAAAATTTGAAGAAGTGATTGAGACAGGATCAAATATAATAGAGGGTTCAAGAGAGTTGTCCATAAAGGAGGTCCAGGAACAAGTCCCTAAGGAACAACCTCAGGACGTAGACATTAGTTTAGGAGACTTTCTTCCCAAAGACCTTCCTGATGACCTTCCAATTGGTGCTGAGCCTGATAAGTCCATAAACCCAGTTCAACTATCCATACCTGCACTGAACACCACACAGCATATGCATCGGGATATTAGCCATAAAAGTAATTTAAGTAATGAAACATCTAACAAACTGGCTAATTCTCGAATAAGAGCCAATGGATTCAATGTAGGGGATTCTATCTTGGTCAGGCTTAGGTCTAAAAAGTAGTTTCATGCTCGCAGTGCTGGATCCTTAGAAGTGATAGAGAAGGTAGGATCCCATGTGCACGATTTGTCCTTGGAGTTTGGCTTTAGCTCTGCCTTCAATACCACAGACCTGATTGAGTCTAGGGAACCGGCAGCGATTCCTAGTGAGGCCTTTGAACCTACCCCATCCATTGAGAACGAGCCTAACCCTGAGTGTCCACCTATAATTTGGTCTAAGAGAGGAATACGGATCGAGCGTGTCCTGGATGATCGAGCTTCCATGAACCTAGATAGCGATTTTCGACGGCACCTGGTCCATTGGCAAGGTCTACCAGGACCCGATGCTTCATGGGATACTTGAGAGGACTTGCTGCACCTCCACTCAGACCTTCTTGAGAGGCACCAGGTTCAGTGTGACCCTTACTCGACGAGGTCGAGTTCCTCCCATCCCGAGAGAATTGATGGGGACATCAGAGGTCCTAGACTTTGGCAGAGGCATTTCAACCCTCTGTGGTTATCAAATTAGAGATTAGGATGTGAGTCCAAGTTTTATTCAATTTGTAATTAGGGTTTAGTCAATTTGAATGAGTTCATTTAAATTTTGTGAGTAAGTCCATTGGAATCCTGTCCACACTTGAGACCTGTTTTTAGAATGCCAAGTCAGTTGAGTCAGGTCAAGTTTTGAGTCATGTAAGTTGAAGTTTATCAGTCAAGTCAGCTCATGTTGAGCTAGTATTTTCTGAGTCCTGTAAATTTTATAATGAGTCTAGTCAAATTTTGCAAGTAGAAGACTTAAGATAATCGAAGATCTAGCCAGCTTAAAGTCATGGAGCCACACTTAAAGACCATGAAAGATCCAGCAAGAGAATCTGAAGGCCTTAGAATCTTGGACCGCAGCCTGGAGCATGTTGGGCCGCCCAAGGCCCATAAGGAGCATCAAGAGGGGGCCAACCCTTATGGTCACCCCCCTTGGGTGGCCTCCCTTAAAGTCATCCCTCTTTGGCCGACCAAGAGAAGGAGAGGGAGAGAGAGAGGCTCGGTCAAAAATGGAGAGCCTTAGTCTATGTCATTGTATGGGTTTAGGACTAATATAATTTCTCATGAATACCCTTACTTGAGCCCCAAGTTTGTAAGCCTATTTAAAGGCCTCCCTTCCTCATGTAATTTTAAAATATTGATGAATTAAATTTGAGTTTTCTCTCTTTGCTGTTTGCCTTTGCTGTGTGCATGCTGTGTGCGAGTTCTTCTTATTCCTGCGCCTTGTCTCCATCTACAACATCATAACCCTAGCCACCCCTTCCTTCCAACCCTTGGTCGCCATCATCCAAGGGCCTTTCTTTTCCCTTCTTTCAATTATTCAATCTTCATACTCTTAGTTTTCTAGTCCTAGATGATGATTTGTAGGTCTCCCAATTCCCACGAGTTCGAGGATACCTTCCGATCAGCCATCGGTTCACCAAATAAAAAGCCACGAATCTGCAAGGTATGAAGCTTGTTCTTCCAGGTCGTATCCGGGAGCATGAGTGATCTCTTCATGGAACGATCTTCAGCAGGCTCTTTTACCATTGCCAGGTATACCCCCTTAATTCATCAGTAGTGGTATTGTAGGAAAGCTAGCTTGACCAGGATTTTTAACCTTGGCGATCCTGCTTATCTATTACTTTAGGATTTATTTTTGCATGCATGACTTCTAGAATTTTCATAGAATTCTATACTTTGAATCTTAGCTTGAAATTCGGGATCTAAAATCTTAACTTCATGCTTAATCATGAAAAAATACTTTGCATGCATAAATCATCCCTCATCATGTGGATTGAGTTATGACTCCTAAAGTGTCATAAAATTTCATGGATGCTAAAGGAGTATTATATAGTTTCCTACATCATTAACTCTCTTTAACTATCAAAAAATAGTTGGTGTAATAAAGGAACTATAAAAAGAAAACTAAACAAGATTTTATGAAGGCTTGATTTACTTCCTATTGGAGATGACATTTTATCTTGAAGTTATAGAAGAAGTCTTCGGTGGCTTATTCCAACCTTGGACAAAATAGAGTACTTTTTCAGAGTGAGGAAGAAGCTTATATTAACATTCGAAAGCTGATTCCTACGATAGGACTCTCAGAGCATATTTCAGAGCGAGGGAGCTTCTTCCTTCAATCTTTGACTGATTCCTCGGACCAAAACTAGAGCATGTTTTGAACTAAAATATTTAGCTAGAAATACTAGGAACAATATTTTAGATTTACCAAAATCCAAGCAAGATAGCAAGGAAAAGTAAGCTGGAGGGAAATGATATTTTGGTTTACACAAAAAAATTAAAAAAAGGCTGAACAGTAATTAATGAACATCATGCTTAGCTTTTAACTTGTTATACGTCCCGTCTTATCAAGCTAATTAGGATACACGTGGACCAATAAGAAATATCAGTGCGGGCCATGTTCGATTTCCTATACCACGTGCGGTGCACAAAGACTTACTCATAGTTTAATGAGTCATAGGCGAGCATTTTCGAATCTTCAATATTTTTGATTGCCTAAGACATTTTAGTAGGTGAGATTGCCCACTACCTTATCACCATTCCACTTGCATTGCATGAGAAGTGCTTTTGTTTACGTTGCTTGATTGATGAGGATTTCCTTGGGCCATTGCAATGTTCAAAGCAATGACTACAAACCTCGATTTCACTAGCAAGTTAACACCACAAAAACTACCATTGTTGTTGTTTAAAAAAAAGCAATAAATTGGGTTGAAAGAACAACTCTTTTTTATTTATTTAATCTAAAAACAAAGCACAATACATAAGGTATTTATATTTTATAGACTACACAGCCAAAGATATATGGGAAGATCAATAGAAGATATAGAGAATATATAGAAAAATATATGAGGGGATGTTTTAGGACCATAAGATGTTCTAGAATAATCATATAAGTATATGGTAGAATATATAAAACAATATTCTAAAATCACAAGATATTTTGGAATATTCTTAGCATTCCTTTTCAAATTTAAGATGGTAGTGTAGAAATTAACTAGAGTTTGAATATCAAGTCAAAAAATTGACAAGTAAAATGAGATTTGGTAAAGATATCATGAGCTGATCAATGAAGGAAATAGATTGTTTTTGTACAATCCCATGTCAAATATGTTGACAAACAAATGACAGTCATTCTCAATATATTTAGTGTGCTCATAAAAAATATTATTATGAGAAGTCTAAATGATACTTTAATTGTTACAATGTAAGATAATAGAACTTGAATATTGTAATTCCCATATCCTCAAGAAGCTAACAAAGCAGAAAAAACTAGTTGTACAGTCAGCCAAAGCATGATACTCTGTTTCAATACTAAAATGGGGTAGCATTGTTTGCTTCTTGCTATATCAAGAAATTAATCCTTAAGAAGAAGCAATAATCGGTGGTAGAATATCAGTCAATAGGATCTCCAACCCAATTAATATCAGAGAAGGCATGCAAATGTAAAGAGGAATGAGCAAAGAAATGAAGGCCATGAAACAAAGTCCCCTTTATGTTGCAGAGTATCCGAAGAACAACTATGTAGTGCATGGACCAAATAATAATTATAAACTAAATATTATATAGATTGTATGGGCAATATCTAGATGAGTAATTGTAAGGTAAACTAAACTTCCAATAAGCTAGAGATAGAGACCGGCATCATAAAGCGATGCACCATCAAATAGAGTTAACCTAATATTAGCTTCCAGAGGTATTAGGACAATCTTACTATTAGTCAATCCGAAATGAGAGAGAAGATTAAAGATATATCTGATTTGAAAGAGAAACATCTGGAGATCTCAAGATACAAGAAAAATAACTGAGAGCCAAGATCTTTCATCTCAAACTGGTGACTCAAAAAATTCTTGAGGTTATGAATATTTACAATATCATCTCATGTAATAATCATATCGTTAATATAATGGAGAAGAAGAGTAGTACCAGTATCAAACTTGCGGATAAAAGAAACTGAGTCATGAGGAATTAATATAAAGTCTAGCTGAGCAATAATGTAATTGAAGTTTGCAATCATGCTATAGGAGCTTGCTCGAGACCATATAAAGCTTGACAAAGATGGCAAACCTTATGAGACAGATAATAATATCCAAGAAGAAGTTGCATATGTACCTCTTCTTCTGTCAAGTCATAATTTAAAAAGGCATTCTTAACACCCATCTAGAAAAATCATAAATTTGTTTAGAAGTATTTAGACAAGATTTGTGAGAGACGGTACTATGTTGTTTAAGAGTAGCAATAATGGATGATTCATCGTACTCTTTAGCATTATCATATCTAAATATCTAGATACATTTTGAAAATTATGTATGAATCACATTAGAAAATTCTTGATAAACTTTAGATAATTTAGATTGATTATGCAAAAGA
Source organism: Areca catechu (assembly GCA_021397845.1). Taxonomy (NCBI): domain Eukaryota; kingdom Viridiplantae; phylum Streptophyta; class Magnoliopsida; order Arecales; family Arecaceae; genus Areca; species Areca catechu. Next base: position 53,265,884 of record CM038045.1, on the reverse strand, counting down.
CAGATCCAAGTATAAAGGATAAAATCATTAATAAATACCACAAAATCACCCTACTAAAAATAGGTACAGGCTCTCACATATTAAAAAAAAACAAGATCAAAAAGAGCAGAAGAAAAAAAAATACTATTATTAAATAATAAAGTCTTTTATTTTTCAAGTTGATAAAGCATATCTTAAAAGGACTTACCAATGACATGACCTAAATAATTATTAAAAATTAAAATTTGAACCTTTGAAGATGATGCATGACCGAGATAAGAGTGTCATAAATTGAGAGAAGTCAAGGTGCTAAAATGAAGGGTAGTGGAAAGATCGGATGGAAATGAAGATTTGTAAGCTTCAAAAGGTATCCAACTTTATGGTCTATCTTAACAAGCCAACTTGTCCAATGATCCTACATATCACAACAACAAGAGAAAAAGTAAAGCTCTTGTTGGCGTGGAGTCACTGTATCGGTCGGTCGGAGTTGCTGCACCGTAGGACCGCTCCCTGGTTCACCTGCAAAACAGGTCCCTTGCTGGAGTTGTTCTGGTGGGGGACACTCCGATGCCTAAGTCAGTGGTGGATCACAGCCACAGAATGGGGAAGAGTGTCGAGAGTATGAGAGAAAAGCTCTTAGAGTATGGGTAAATCTATGAGTGTTTGCGTACCTCCCTTGAGCCATTCTTCTTACCATTATTTAAGGGGAGGCCTCCGGCCTGCGATCCGCTTTTTTTTCGGTGATCATGGAGAGTCAATTTCTTCCATGATTGGCGATCGTGGATTGTCATTAAGCGGTTCCGGCTAGATCGAAGGCGTGGTAGCTGGAGTTGCATGCCATGATCGTGGCATGGAGAGTGCTGATTGTAACTGTTGGTTACAGTTGCCTATTTAGGCCAGATCGTGGTCCCATCTTCGGGTTTCCCCTTTGCGTGGGCTGAAGACTTGGCGTTTGCGCCGGGGCCGAAGATTGTGTCTACAGCTGGGACCGAATAGCATGTCTTCAAAAGTCGATGAGAAACTTGGTCTTCGATCAGGACCGAAGACGTTGTCCGAAGTTCTATCCTTCGGATGTCGTAGTCCGGTGAGAAGCCTTGGGTTGCCTGCAGTTGGCCTGGCCTTTTCCTGGTCCGAAGTCCGTGGTCCAGAGAAAAAGGGCTTCAGCCAGTCGAACCGGAGTTCGGTTCGTAGCCGAATCAGGATATCCCAACAGTTTTCTCCCTACTCAGTTTTCGAAGCGGAAGTTTGCCTCGAGAAGTGAGAGTATTAATGCTTTATTATTTTCCTCCTAGGAGATAGTGTAGTGGATGATTACGGGATCTCTAATTGGACTGTCCATCATGATTGCTGGTTGATCTGGGAATCAGGTGGTGGACAGCTGTCACTTCCAGGTTGGGGCAGAAAGAAAAAGCGGGCAGCCCTGGGACCGTCTCTCCTTTTCTCGTTGCATGATGGTTAAGCCAATCTGTTGGTTGAGATTTGGATGGTTGTGGCGGCTTCCCTTCGTCTATTGGATGATGGATGCGCCTCTACCCGGTGGTTAGTTGAAGGCAGGTTACCTCCCTGGGTAACCTGGGGTCAAATCAACCTGGTAGGGCTTCAGAGACCCCTGCTTTTCTTTTGGAAAATGGTGAAGGTCTGGCTAAGGAAGCTTCTTCAACCTCGTCTCATCCTTCATCCAATTTTCCTTGTTCTGGACTACCAGTTTATTCCACATGTAGAATCTTTCTTCTGCTCCCTTGCTTCATTCTTTTGTCATGGAAGAAACCGTAGAAAGTTAAGGGAAACAGGTTGGGCCCTCGGGGACCGGTGACGTAGTAGGTCCGGAGTCAATTTCTAGTTCAGTTTCTCAGGGTAAGGTGGCTCTTCTTTGGGAACGCTATCGCATTCCCGAGGAGTTCCCCTTCATCCTCCACGCACTCGAGGAATGAGTGAACAAACCTTCCCTGGGTGTCTAGCCGTGTATGAGGATCATCTGAAAGCTGGTCTTCGATTTTTCTTTGCATCCTTTCTTCATCAAGATCTTCCGCATGTACCAAGTGGTGCCGGTGCAGTTGATCCCGAATAGCATCCGGAATATCTACGGATTCCTGGTCTGTGCAGCATCGCAAATGTAGAACTTAGGACCAATTTGTTCACGGCCTTTTTCGTTCTCAAGAGAGATTTTCACAGCAACGGATGGTGGGTGATTGGCCCTAGATCAGGCCGCAAGGTCATCAAGGACATGCCCAGCGCCATCCACGGGTGGAAACCTGTTTTTGTATTTGTATTATCTTTTGATCCATGGGGCTTCGACACTATGTGGAAGAAGCCTCGTCTAACCGCCAATGATGGGAAGAAGGTCTTGGTAGCTAATCAGTCGGATTACGATCTCTGGGTCAATTTTGAAGTTGCTCCCATCCGGGATTGTTGGAGGAGAGAAATCTCCATCGGGCAGGAATTAGCAAATTCTCCTTATTAGGTATAGTAACGGGAATTTCTGCTCCCCTTTCCCGGTTTAGTTGCAGCTCAGTCAATTGAAATGAACTCTTTTGCTTGTAGGTGGCGGGATGAAGCCCGGTATGAGCTGGCTCCGTCAGACTTCGGAGAAGAGGGTAGCGCAGGCCCCTCTCACCGATTCAGCGATTCGGAAGAAGGCTCGAAGGGACAGCCCTGAGGGGGACCGAAGCACTTCGTCTTCTCGGGAAACTTCAGGGGAAGATGTAGCAGCCACGAAAGGGGCCCCGTCAAGTCCCTGTTCAATTGAAACTCCACCGGCGTCTATCTCCCCGTTCGTACAATGGGGAGTCCGCCTCAGGGAGTGGATGTGCCACCATTTTGCCCCCCTGTAATTAATAGGGACAAAGCGCGGCAAGTCGAGGGAGATTTCGTTCGCGGGGCTTCCCTAATTGGAGGCCGTTCGACGAACTCTTCGAAGCTTTCACCTACGGGGGGACTGCTGGTCCCTACCGTAGCCAGGCAGGCATTGAAGGGTACGCTGCTGCCTCATGACTTGGCGGTTCTTCGGAATCGGAACCTTCCTAGGGTGCCCGATTCTGCCTTCTCCGCCCTGCAACAGGTTTGATCCTTGCAGTCCCCTTTGTCTTGAGAATTGTTCGATCCATGACCCCGCATTCTTGACGCAGCTAGTCTACGATCTTACCTTTATGGAGGAGGGCCTGGGGAACGTTGACAACCTCATCTATGGCCTCAAGGAGGAGCTTCACACTACCAGGGCCGCCAAGGAAGTAGCTGAAGAGTTGGGGCAGTCTATGGAGGACCGCCTCATCCGGGTGAACGATGAAGTTCGCGAACTGAAAAGTGCCCATCTGACAATGGCGGAGCAAGGGGCAGGGTGGAGAAAGAGCAGGAAACAAGTCGACTCCTTGGAGCAAGCTGCCAGGAAGAATCAGGAGAAGATAGAAAGCTTGACCAAGGTGGTGGAGGAGGCTTCTAGGAGGGCCGAAGAGGCGATTCTGGAGTCCGAAGTAGCCAAGAGAGAGTCCGTGTCTTTGAGGAAGCGGGTAGACGATGCTATGACAGACTTCAGAATGTCTTCACAATTCCAAGTAGAAATAGATGAAGCATCTTGTACGGCTACTAGCACGGCTTTAACGACGGACTTTCCAAGGTAAAGGAAGTCTTCCCTCACCTTGATCTTTCCGGCATCCCTCCCTTCAACATAGTCGAAGAAGCAGGGGAAGTGGAGGAGGCCGAAGTTGTAGTAGAGGCCGAGGAGGTGCCATGCCCGGGTGAGAAGGTCACTGCCTTAGTCGAAAATCTGGGGGTGACCCCAACTCCAATCCCGGTTTAGGAGGAAGTTCAGGCTGGGGGAGTCCAAGCCGAAGGTTCTCCGGTCCCGGCCCAGATTGATGAGATCCTCTTAGCACAAGTTGACAAGCTGCTTCAGTCTTGTGGTGTGGGGTCTCCTTCTGTTGATGTTGAGTGATTCGAGTCATTTTGGATGTATTTTTTTTTCTTTCTCCTTTGTATTGTCAATAGATTTTGTATGATAATTTTTCTAGATTTTGAAATAACTTCTTCCTTCTTTGCATATGCAATGTGGTGTTTCATATGTAGCTCGAACTAGTTTTACCGTTCTTTCTTCTGCTCGGTCAAACAGTCATGGTCGAAGGCCATTTAGTTGATAGTTGACGAAGACGAACTCTGGAACGGATTAGAACTCCATTGATGAAGACCGTCTATGATTGGTCAGGCCGGTGTCACCTTCCTTTTGATATTAAATCTATCCATTGGAGCGGACAGGCATCAACTCCCCATCAACCAGTGATTAGGGAAGTTTGATTGTGATTTTTGTTGTCCACGTGGCATGTCGATATTCGTACAGTCACGATTTCTTGCGCCTTGTGTGCTGTCAGGTCTTCTTTTTCCAAAAAGAAGCCATTAATGTTGCCGTCGCAAGATAAAAATTTCTCCGGATTTGAAGCGATGGCAGTTGTTGTCATGGAAATGACCCCCGAGTGACCTTCTGGTTCTCGAAGCGTCGTCCGGACACGTGGCGCTTTTCGATGCGGCTGGGAAAGGACGTGGAGCATGCCTCCCCGCAATCGATCGTGGGTGCAGGGTCTCTTTAAATAGGACCCTGCCTTCTACTGTCAAGGGCCATCATTCTTGTAGACTTCTTTCCATCGAAAATGAGGTTCGGCACTTCTGAGCTCCACCGAGCCGCAAAGAGAAGGGCCGTTGATCAAAAGAGGAAGAGGAGTCCGGAGTTCTTTGGGCCGGGGGATGACGACGAGGAGCCTCTCGTGGACCGTCTTGAAAAGAAGGTCTGCCTGTTGGAGGCCCAACTGAGGGAGGCTCGGGCCCAGGTCACGATGGCAGCCACGGAGGTGGAGGAGGCCAGGAGGGAGGCGGCAAATGCCATCTCGGACTTCAGGATGTCTGCTGCCTTCAAGTAGGAAGTCACCGAGGCAGCTCTGGACTCCTTCCATCAGGGGTTCCGGGAGTGTAGGAGGTGTTGGGAAATGTGTCCCAAAGCCAATTTATACTGTAAATAGTTGTACATTTGATGTAATTATATATGAATTATATTATTGAATAAAATATTTATTCTGGCAGTTCATCACTATTTCATCTTTCTGTAATGAGTTCTTCAGTGATAAGTCCTTAGAACTATTTGTATGTGATATAGAGAGGATATATCATATAGTCCTAAAATTGTTCGCGACCAAATGATACACTTATTTCAAGATGATAGTATATCAAGTATAGGTCATTGTGTGCCATAGTCGTTGGTTGTCCTCTTAACGAAAGAGTGTAAAGACACTGGTATGGCATGCAGATGTTGTGTTTGACATTTCATCGAACGTGACCCGTCTGTATTTTATTTTGCCTAGAGTTTTGATATGGACGTAGTTATCCCTCAGACATGAGATCGTCATGGTAGCTTGCGAGCAACTCACTATACTTTGGTACTGGACTATCTGGATTTCTAATCCAGGGATGGAAGGTTTCTGGGTACAGTTAAGTACTCGTGTAGCGGTGATCGGATCAAGATGGGATTGACCCCTCCAAAATGTTTGGAGTAGATATCTTACTGTGTTTCAATTTAGCAAAACCTTGGCCAGGGTAGTCTCTGTAAAGTGTTACAGGACTTGTGAGATTGAGACACATTGTTGATGGACTTTATGGGTTGGGCAGTTTAACCCTAAGTCTTCCTGAGCATTGAGGTCAAAGGGATTAATTACAAGGTTTCCATATCTAATGGTTCTTGATTGTTGCTCTGCAACTTCGACCTATCCGGACATCGGGTGTCATTGCTAGATGGCGACTTTGACTGGTATTGGAAATGTTCCAGTGCTACCGGCTTAGTGTTCGAACCTATGGGGTCACACACCATAGGGGTTTCTACTTGATCTAGTGATCGGAGAATGATTGGGAATCGTTCGTGGACTCATAGAGAAAAAAAGTTTTTTTTTTTTATCCAAGTGTCGACACTTGATATTCTTGAAAGTGTCGACACTTGTTGATTTCGCAAGTGTAGACACTTGATGTCATAAAAGGTTATGACATGAAATTTTTACTAATAGTTGGTGATGCATTGAGGTGAATTAAGTAATGTGATTACTTGATAGCCCAATTTGATTGAGCTATAAAAATCTGGAACGAATCAAATAGGATTTGGTTCAAAATAGGTTTGGGTCCAATCGGGTTGAACCCAATGTATGCACACTTGACCCAATTGATTTCAGTTATGAACTAAAATCAATTAACACATTTAATCTGAATTTAAATAAGTTTAAATTCATTTTTGGGGAGTTATGTAACTTCCCATGACCATAACTCCCCATAACTATCCATTACCACAGCTATAACTCCCCACTCTCCCTCTCCCTCTCCATCTACTTAATGGGCTGAAATGGGAGGACGAAAATAAGAAAAAAATTCAGCAAAGAAATGCTGAAAAAATCAAAGGAAAGAAAGGGAAGAAACTAGGAAAAGTTCTAGTTTTATAGGTGTGAGGTTTTTGGAGAAAAGTGTGCATATTTGTACCTGGTGATCTAAGTCTTAGGATTGAGTGTTTGGGAAGGGTTCCAAACACTCATTCTCCACCTCTTGAGCTTCTTCATTCATTCGGAGAGTCCGGCATCGAAAGAAGAAAAGGAGTTTCGATCAAATCGTTCCACAACAAGCTAGCACTTGGAGTGGAAGTGGATTTTGAAAGAGCCCTGTGTGAATCACCTGTAGAGGCCGGACAAGTGTGCGGCTAAGCAGAGTTCATCTTCCTCCTCTTGGATTTTTTGCAGCAGAGAACGTCTCCACATCATACGAGGTATGGATTTACATATATAGATATGTTGCTTTGAAATGTTCATAGTAATAATTCATGATTTCACTGTTTATATTAATCATTCGTGCAAGATCTTGGGACAAGTAGCATAGAAAAAGTTTTAAATGCATGCTTAGATTAAATATTAATCCTTTTATCATGCTTCCGCTGCATGTTATTTTGAAAAAGTTTTAAAATACAAAGCATGCTCGCTACTAGTTTTCCTTTCAATTGGTATCAGAGCAACAAGGTTGCTCTAGCATGAATGTTTAGTATAAATATTATGAAATCAGTTTAATATCTTGGAAGTACTCGGATTGAGTGCCTCACCAGGCCGTCCAGTCATAGGAGAGAAGTAGGGCTGCAAGACCCTCACTTTCCATTCAAAGGGATCTCCTATGGCGTGTAGGGGTGCCATTGTAAAGGACTCATGAAGAAGAAAAAGAAAAGAAAAAGTAAAGATTAAAATATTTTGATCTTTATTATGTTCTAAATTTGAAGTCATAAAATGTTTTAGAAATGTTTTAAAGTTAGTTTATAATTGTTATGTTAAATAGTTTAACATAAAATTCAAGTTTAGAAAAGACAGTTTGGATTTCAGCATTTCTGTGCTCGGGTTTGATCAAGTGTCGACACTTGGTTTACCTAGTGTCGACACTTGTGTGTCTATGTGTCGACACTTGGGCTTCTAGGTATCGACTCATGAACAAAAACACAGAAATCGGTTCACTGTGTGTCGACCTGTCTCAGAGTAGTGTCGACACTTGCTACTGAAGTGTCGACACTTCACAGTGAACAGAAATTTAAAAATTGGATTTTCTTGTAAAAATATTTTATAAAGTTTTTTGAAAATGTTTCAATCTGTTGTATGATTAACTTAATTATGAATTAAGGAAATCTAAGTGACTAAATGATCTAAGGATATGATTTTAAGATCTAAGTCATATTCATAACTTTGGTTTAAATGGGTTAGCTTGAATTAGGTCCTAATTGGGTTAGACCTAAGTTTAGATGAATTGGACTTAATAGAGAATTAACTTAATCAAATGTTGAGTTAAGGTTCTTCTCTAGTATCTATTTAATAGTTAGATTGATTGGTCCATACATCTAAATGGACTTAATCTTGGCTTCGTGGTAGGACCCGATTCCTTAGGCTAGCCTAATCGAAATTGGTGAACCAATTGGTGTCTAAGGTAAGTATGGCTTTTGATCTATGGTTTTTGGGGCTACCTCTTTCCTGGCCAATCATATTGGTGTCTAAGGAAAGATGGTTAATGGCTTAACCCATAACCTTGATCTCACTTACCTGGCCAATATGGTCAATCAGATTTGATTAGTTAGCTCATTGATTCGAGTTAGCCCATGCCAATAAGGTTGATCAGCTTGATTGATTTAGGTGCCCATGGATTTTGTGGTTCATGTAACCCTTTCATTAACATATGAAGTTAGTGAAAGATAATCCATGACTTATCCTTTCTCTTCTGTCACAACATGTATAAAACCTCTAAATTATTAGGTCCTTAAAAAGATGGAAATTATATGATAATTTTTCGTCTTAGCCTCCCATTAAGATGTTTGGCAATGAGTCCAATAGTGGGATGATTATCGGCAGATCTATAGATCGGGTGGTCATCATACTATTGGAATTGCCATTCATTATATGATGACATAATGCAACTTTCTTAAACAGGTGGTCAGGTTAGCCGGCCAAAGTTGGGCTTGATCATTTGTTAGCTAGAAGCATTAAGATCAGTCATGTTAATGGTGGACCTAACTGGGACCTTCTTTAGCAGGTAGCCCAAAGGCCAATTGAAGTGTTCCTAGGGCAAAATAAATTACTAGGAGTTGTTTGGAGAAACAACTGGTTATGAACCTACCTTTAGATGAGCATGGGTTGACCGACCATAGTCGGGCTCATGCATTGTCTATTGGATTCTGGTGCCCACTAAAGGATAAGTGTTATTCTTCGGATTGGAGGTAGAGGCTACCAGTCTGAATAAAATAGTGGAAGGAGCTTTTAGACAAAAGTCCATGTCTTTAAGTTTTAAATAATTCATATACTAAATAGTCTTGGTTTTCTTTTTCAGATAATGTCTACAAATCTGTCACTCCGGTCATTATTAGATAATGACAAGCTCATGGGACCCAACTTCGATAGCTGGTATCGAAGACTGAGAATTGTTCTCGAGCACGAATGGATCCTTTATGTATTAATGGATCCGGCACCTGAGGGGCCAGCCCCCACTGCACATACTGCAGTCAGAGATGCTTATCAAAAGTGGGTCTCTGACCGTACTACAGTGCGGTGCATTATGTTGGCGGCTATGAACGACGAGTTCAGTCGCAGATTCGAGGAGGCCCAATCGGAGGAAATCCTTCAAAAGTTGAAGGAATCTTTTGGTGCCCCAGACGACGTTGAAAGGTACAGGGTTTCCTCTACCATCTTCAACGCTCGAATGACTGAAGGGTCCTCGGTCACTGATCATGTATTGTACATGATCGAGATGATCGAGCGCTTGGCCAAACTCGGATATCCTTTCCACGAGCAGCTTGGGAAGGATGCGATTTTGAATTCTTTGCCTCCCTCCTACTTACCTTTTCTAGATCACTATAGATTAACTAGGCCTGTAGTCAACTACCATGGGTTGATGGGGTTACTACAGACTTATGAAAAGGATCACCAGCTCCAAAAGAGCTTGGTAAATTTAGTGGGAGGCAGTGCGGCAAGGCGTCGTCCCTTGGTGCAAAGTGCTGGGTCCAGTCAGATTAAGAAGAAGGCTGACTAGAGTCAGGCAGAATGCTTCTACTGCAAGAAGCCAGGTCATTGGAAGAGGAATTGTTCCGCTTACCTAGCTACATGACCCGAACAGGCCGAAGAAGAAGAAGCAGCAAAAGGTTGCTGGACAAGGTATTTATATGATAAATCCTTGTTGTTTTTCTATTTGTGATACTACTAACTGGATATTAGATACTGGTAGTCCTTATCATATTTGCAATACGTTGCAGGGACTACAAGTTAGTAGAAGATTCGAGAATGGCGAGAGATTTCTGAATGTGGGGAACGGAAGTCAAGCTCCAGTCCTGGCATTGGGAATTGTCAATCTATTTTTCGAGTCTTGTAAAGTTGTTCTTAGTGATTGTCACTATTGTCCATCATTCCTTGTAAATATTATCTCTGTAGGCCAGTTGGCCAGTAATGGTTATGAACTATTAATCAAGAGTGATTTTTGCAAAGTCATTATGAATGATATTATGGTTATGACTGGACATATTAAGAATGGCATTTATGTTTTATCACAGCCTATTGGTGTAATGTACATTTCATGCAAATGCCCTAGATTAGATAATGTCAATGATGCTTATCTTTGGCACTGTAGGCTAGGTCATGTAAACAAGAATAGAATCAACAGGTTAGTGGGAGAAGGTCTCCTAAACGTTAGTGATTGTGAATCACTACTAACCTGTGAATCTTGTTTACTTGGTAAGATGACCAAGTCACCTTTTACTGGAAAAGGTGTACGAGCCGATGACATTTTGTGTCTAGTACATACTGATGTATGTGGACCAATGAATGTCGATGCCAAGGGTGGGTATAAATATTTCATTACATTTACGAATGACCTCTCAAGGTACGGTTATGTCTTTTTGATGAGACATAAATCTGAATCATTTGAAATGTTCAAACGGTATCGTAATGAAGTTGAAAAACAAACCGAGAAGCTTATTAAAATCCTTCGATCAGATCGAGGTGGGGAATATCTTTCTGGGGAGTTTCTGACTTATCTTGAAGAGAATGGGATTATCTCTCAATGGACACCTCCTGGGATGCCTCAGTTAAATGGTGTGTCTGAAAAGAGGAATCGGACTCTGTTAGACATGATCAGATCCATGATGGGATTTGCAACTCTGTCAACTTCCTTTTGGGGGTATGCTTTGGAGTCAGCATGCTATCTTCTAAATAGAGTTCCGAGTAAATCTGTTAACAAAACTCCATATGAGATATGGAATGGGCGTAAGCCAAGTCTTTCACACCTTCAGGTTTGGGGGTGTCTGGCTTATGTCAAACGTTTGGAGACAGATAAACTTGGACCTAGGTCTGACAGGTGCCTCTTTGTTGGGTATCCTAAAGAGTCTAAGGGTTATTTCTTCTATATGCCTGGGGAACAAAAATTGTTTGTCAGTATTAAAGCTACCTTTTTGGAAAGGGAGTACCTTACTGAAGGTGCTCAAGCTACCAATGTTGAGCTTACTGAAGTTCAACAGATAGAAGAACCAAATCACTCAAGGACTGCTACATAACCCGTTATGATAAGATCAATCCTTGAGCCTATTGACCAGTCATTAAGGAGATCCGGTAGAGTACCGCGTCAACCGGACAGATACTATGGTTTTCTGGTCCGAGACGGTGATCCCGTTGAGCTCGATGAGAACAACGAGGATCCAATCACCTATATGGACGCAATGCAGAGGTCTGATTCTGAGTTGTGGCTGGGAGCCATGAAATCTGAAATGGAGTCCATGGAAATCAACAAAGTATGGACTTTGGTTGATCCACCTGAAGGGGTAAAACCCATTGGGTGCAAATGGGTCTTCAAAAGGAAACGGGGCGCAGATGGGCAGGTAGAGACCTATAAAGCCCGTCTGGTTGCCAAGGGTTATCGTCAACGTTATGGTATTGACTATGACGAGACATTTTCCCCTGTGGCAATGCTCAAGTCTATTCGGATTATGCTTGCTTTAGATGCATATCTGGATTATGAAATCTGGCAAATGGATGTCCGAACAGCTTTCCTAAATGGTGAGCTAGATGAGAAGGTGTATATGGTGCAACCTGAAGAGTTCACATCCACAGATGAATCTAAGGTATGTAAGCTTAGTAGGTCCATCTATGGACTAAAGCAGGCGTCTTGGAGTTGGAACATGCGTTTTGATAAGTGTATCAAGACGTATGGTTTTGTTAGGAACAAAGAAGAACCCTGCATATATAAGTGGGCAAATGGTTCTGTAGTTGTATTTCTTGTACTGTATGTGGATGACATTCTCTTAATCGGGAATGACATCCTTGCATTACAGGGAATAAAGGTCTGGTTGTCATCCCAGTTTTCTATGAAAGACTTGGGTGAAGCTTCTTTCATACTAGGTATGAAGATCTATAGGGATAGATCAAGGAAGCTTCTGGGTTTGTCCCAGTCTACGTACATTGATACCGTGCTGAAAAGGTTCAGCATGGAGAATTCCAAGAAAGGCTATCTTCTGATAGGCCATGGAATTTCTCTTTCTATGAAGGATTGTCCGACAACTCCTGAGGAAAGAGAGCGTATGAGTAGGATTCCTTATGCTTCGATAGTAGGGTCCATCATGTACGCCATGACATGTACTAAACCAGACGTGGCATACTCATTAGGAATAGTGAGTCGATACCAGTCTGACCCAGGTGAAGCACACTGGAAGGTTGCAAAGACCATCCTGAAGTATTTGCGAAATACCAAGGACCAGTGGCTTCTTTTTGGAGGACCTGACTTGAAACTTGTGGGATATACTGACTCCAGTTTCCAGTCAGATAGGGATGATAGCAAGAGTGTATTTGGTTTTGTTTTTACCCTGAATGGTGGAGCCATCTGCTGGAAGAGTTCCAAGCAGCACACTGTAGCAGACTTTGTATGCGAAGCAGAATATATTGCAGCATCTGATGCAGCAAAGGAAGCTGTTTGGTTGCGAAAATTTCTTGGCGAGCTGGGAGTGGCACCTTCCCTGGATGGTCCTGTTCCAGTGTACTGTGACAGCACTGGAGCCATTGCTCGAGCCAAAGAGCCGAAGTCCCATCAGCGTACCAAGCATATTCTGCACCGATTTCATCTTGTGCGAGAAATCGTGGAACGAGGTGGTATCGACCTTCTGAAGATTGACGGAAAGGAGAACCCGGCTGACCCCTTCACTAAAGCCGTTGGAATTCAAGAACTCAATGATTGTAAATGGAAGATGGGTATACGATACTGTTCTGATTGGCTTTAGTCCAAGTGGGAGTTGTTGGGAAATGTGTCCCAAAGCCAATTTCTACTGTAAACAGTTGTACATTTGATGTAATTATATATGAATTATATTATTGAATAAAATATTTATTCTGGCAGTTCATCACTATTTCATCTTTCTGTAATGAGTTCTTCAGTGATGAAGTCCTTAGGACTATTTGTATGTGATATAGAGAGGATATATCATATAGTCCTAAAATTGTTTGCGACCAAATGATACACTTATTTCAGGATGATAGTATATCAAGTATAGGTCGTTGTGTGCCATAGTCATTGGCTGTCCTCTTAACCAAATAGTGTAGAGACACTGGTATGGCATGCAGATGTTGTGTTTGACATTTCATCGAACGTGACCCGTCTGTATTTTATTCTGCCTAGAGTTTTGATATGGACGTAGTTATCCCTCAGACATGAGATCGTCATGGTAGCTTATGAGCAACTCATTGTACTTTGGTACTGGACTATCTGGATTTCTAATCTAGGGACGGAAGGTTTCTGGGTACAGTTAAGTACTCGTGTAGCGATGATCGGATCAAGATGGGATTGACCCCTCCAAAGTATTTGGAGCAGATATCTTACTGTGTTTCAATTTAGCAAAACCTTGGCCAGGGTAGTCTCTGTAAAGTGTTACAGGACTTGTAAGATTGAGACACATTGTTGATGGACTTTATGGGTTGGGCAGTTTAACCCTAAGTCTTCCTGAGCATTGAGGTCAAAGGGATTAATTACAAGGTTTCCATATCTAATGGTTCTTGATTATTGCTCTACAACTTTGACCTATCCGGACATCGGGTGTCATTGCTAGATGGCAACTTTGACTGATATTGGAAATGTTCCAGTGCTACCGGCTTAGTGTTCGAACCTATGGGGTCACAACCATAGGGGTTTCTACTTGATCTAGTGATCGGAGAATGATTGGAAATCGTTCGTGGACTCACAGAGAAAAAAAGTTTTTTTTTCTTTATCCAAGTGTCAATACTTGATATTCTTGAAAGTGTCGACACTTGTGTAAGTGTCGACACTTGTTGATTTCGCAAGTGTAGACACTTGATGTCACAAAGGTTGTGACATAAAATTTTCACTAATAGTTGGTGATGCATGGAGGTGAATTAAGTAATGTGATTACTTGATAGCCCAATTTGATTGAGCTATAAAAATCTGGAACGAATCAAATAGGATTTGGTTCAAAATAGGTTTGGGTCCAATCGGGTTGAATCCAATGTATGCACACTTGACCCAATTGATTTCAGTTATGAACTAAAATCAATTAACACATTTAATCTGAATTTAAATAAGTTTAAATTCATTTTTGGGAGTTATGTAACTTTCCATGACCATAACTCCCCATAACTACCCATTACCATACCTATAACTCCCCACTCTCCCTCTCCCTCTCCATCTACTTAATGGGCTGAAATGGGAGGACGAAAATAAGAAAAAATTCAGCAAAGAAATGCTGGAAAAATCAAAGGGAAGAAAGGGAAGAAACTAGGAAAAGTTCTAGTTTTATAGGTGTGAGGTTTTTGGAGAAAAGTGTGCATATTTGTACCTGGTGATCTAGGTCTTAGGATTGAGTGTTTGGGAAGGGTTCCAACCACTCATTCTCCACCTCTTGAGCTTCTTCATTCATTCGGAGAGTCCGGCATCGAAAGAAGAAAAGGAGTTTCGATCAAATCGTTCCACAACAAGCTAGCACTTGGAGTGGAAGTGGATTTTGAAAGAGCCCTGGTGTGAATCACCTGTAGAGGCCAGACAAGTGTGCGGCTAAGCAGAGTTCATCTTCCTCCTCTTGGATTTTTTGCAGCAGAGAACGTCTCCACATCATACGAGGTATGGATTTACATATATAGATATGTTGCTTTGAAATGTTCATAGTAATAATTCATGATTTCACTGTTTATATTAATCATTCGTGCAAGATCTTGGGACAAGTAGCATAGAAAAGTTTTAAATGCATGCTTAGATTAAATGTTAATCCTTTTATCATGCTTCCGCTGCATGTTATTTTGAAAAAGTTTTAAAATACAAAGCATGCTCGCTACTAGTTTTCCTTTAAGGAGGAAGGCCTTCAAGTTTTACAACTTGAAGGGCCTGGACAACATCAAGCTCTCCGTTCCCTTTCCCGGACATGAATTTGATTCCGACTCCGATGAGGGGTCGGATTCTGGTTTGGATGGGAACCCCAGGGGCCCTTCGTCATCCCTCCAGATCTCCCCCCGCTGGTACGGGAAAAGCCCGGCGGGAGGTTATTGAAAATTTCTCACATTTTATCAATGTTACTCCTCTTTTTTTTTTTCTCTCTTTTTGAGAGTCTTTTCTTTTTGTTCTCTCTTTGTGAGAGTTTCTTCTTTCTTTTTTCTCTCTTTTTTTTGTAAAAAATCAAAAAAAGAAATGAAGTATCTTTTCTTTACCTCTTCCCATGCGTTTCTTGCGACATGTTGTATCATGTTTTGTCTGGAATGTAGACTCCGCAGACCATTTTCGGTCTATAGGGAAGAAGTGAGGTCAGTTGAACCATTCTTGGAATGTCTGTTGTCGACAGAAAGGACGACAATGGTCCTTTTAGGCACGTTTTCGGATTTACCGTATGGTAGGGTGTTTACACCGTCCCTGTGCACTTCTGTTGTTATTAAGGTATGCTGTTCAGGCCCGTCCCGGTGTGTCTTCGGGTTTACCATAGGGTAGGTTACGAAAACCATCCCTGCGCCTTTGATCTTCTTGGTAGCCTGGTTAGGCCATCCATTGCGCTCGTCGGGTATACCGATAAGGTGAGTAGATCAGACTCTCCTTTGCGCAGTTGACTGATTTTTCAGATTAGGTCACTTAGGCTGTTGTCGTTCAGTCGATGCAATTAGCCGTTCTGAGTTGAGCAGGGTTGAGCAACTTTGCACATGAATTTTAGAAACTCATTTATTGATAGTATTTGTGAATGTTTTATACATTCCATGGCCGGGATAGAGTCTTCCCCTCCAGGGTCTTGAGTCGATATGCTCCTGGTCGAATGACTTCTTCGACTTGATATGGGCCTTCCCAGTTGGGGGAGGGTTTACCCTGTTCTGTTGGCCTGGATACCTCTGCCCTTCACAATACCATGTCCCCTGTGCGGAAAGTTTACTCCTTCAACCTTGAGTTGTAGTATTTGGTGACCTTTTGTTGGTCACTGCCATCCTTATCTAGGCCTGGAGCCTGGTGCTTGGCAGTAGATCTAGGTCGATCCTTCTATGATCAGAGTTTCCAGGCTCTTCATAGTTGTCAATTCTCAGGGACTGCAGGGAGACTTCAATAGGTAGTACAGCTTCGGTACCGTAAGCTAGGTTGAACGGAGACTCGCCGGTGGCCGTTCTTAGGATAGTTCGATATGCCCAGAGAATGGAGGTCAGTTCTTCGGCCCAAAGCCCTTTGGCGGCGTTCAACCTTGTCTTCAGACCATGGAGGATGGTCCGGTTAGTGACTTCGGCTTCTCCGTTGGACTGTGGATGAGCAACGGATGTTAGCCAATGTTGGATATGGTACCGAGCGCAGAAGTCCTTGAACTTCAGATTGTCGAACTGTCTCCCGTTGTCCGTGATGATGACATGTGGGATGCCGAACCTAAATATGATAAAATTTTTTATAAAATTTTCTACCTTGCCTTCTGTGATCTGGGCCAGTGGTTCGGCTTCTACCCACTTCGTAAAGTAGTCGATGGCCACAAGGAGAAACTTCCTATGCCCTGATGCTGGCGAGAATGGGCCAAGAATGTCCATTCCCCATTGGGCAAAAGGCCATGGGGCTGCCAGTTGGGTCAGGTGACTCACAGGCTGTATCTGTACATTGGCGTACCTCTGGCACTGGTTGTACTTTCGCACGAAATCAGCCGTGTCCTTCTGGATGGAGGGCCAGTAATACCCCTGTCGAATGATCTTGTATCCCAGAGACCTGCCTCCCAAATGATCACCGCATATGCCCTCGTGGACCTCTCTCAGGGCATAATCTGCATCTCTGGGTCCTAAACATTTTAGCAGTGGCTGAGAAAATGATCTTTTATAGAGGGTTCCGTCTAAAATGACGTATTGAGACGCCATCCAGCGGATCTTCTTGGCCTCTGCCTTGTCTTCTGGTAGCTCTCCCTCATTCAGGAACTTGGTGATGAGATCCATCCAGCTTGGTTCAGCATCGATCTGGCGCACCTCCGTAGCCTCTTCGGCTATGCTTGGAGTTTCAAGATGCTCAACAAAGGTACGCACGAGAGATTTTGGTGCTATAGTTACCAATCGAGATAATGCATCCACCCGGGAATTCTCTGATCGTAGGACATGGATGATCTCAAAATATTCTAGTTGAGAGGATAGAGCCCGTACCTTCTTGAGGTACTGCACCATGGTTGGATCCTTGGCCGCATACGCTCCGTTAACTTGATTTACAACCAACTGGGAGTCTGAGAAGGTTCGGAGTTGCTGAACTCCCAAATTCTTGGCAATCCGAAGTCCGACAAACAAGGCTTCATATTCGGCCTGATTGTTAGAAGCATGGAAGGAGAACCGGAGTGCATACTTTATGGTATGACCGTCAGGTTCGGCCAGCATGAGTCCAGCCCCGCACCCAGTAGCGTTGGAAGCTCCGTCCATATGAAGCACCCAGATGGACTTCGTCTTCTACCGAAGATGCTTCATCTTCGGACTTCCAGGTGCACTCAGCCAAGAAGTCGGAGAGCACCTGGGCCTTCATAGCCGCTCGGGACTAGAAACTGATGTCAAATTTACTTAACTTCACAGCCCACTTGGCTATCCTTCCAGAGGTGCCCGGAGATCGGAGAATAGCCTTAAGAGGTTGATCGGTTAGCACCACAATAGCGTGGGCATGGAAATATGGCCGTAGTCGCTTTGCCGCAATCACCAGAGAGTAGATCAGCTTCTGCATCTACGAATATCGCGTTTCGACATCAGCAGGACCTTGCTGATATAGTAGATCGGCTTGTGGGATCCGTCTTCATCTCTTCGGACAAGAACCGAACTGATTGCTTCATCTGAAGCAGAGAGGTATAGGTAGAGGACCTCGCCCTCTAGTGGCTTGGAGAGCAATGGCGGGGTCTCCAGGTATCTCTTTAACTCCTCAAAGGCAGTGCGACAGTCTTCGGACCATTCAAAGCTCTTTGACTGCCGGAGTACCTTGAAGAATGGAAGGCATTTCTTGGCTGACCGGGAAATGAATCTGCTAGGGAGACAATTCTCCCTGTCAACTACTGGACTTCCTTTTTGCAGGAGGGATGTCTCATATCCTTTAGGGCTTGAATCTTCTCAAGGTTGGCCTCAATCCCTCGTTTGGTGACAAGGAAGCCCAAGAACTTCTCCGAAGTGACCCCGAAGGCGCACTTTGCTGGGTTTAGCTTCATGCGGTAGCGCCGTAGAGCACTAAATAACTCTTCCAAGTCATGGATGTGATCTTTCCGAAGGAGGCTCTTGATGATCATGCCATCAACATAGGCCTTCATGTTTCTTCCCAGTTGCTTTTCGAATACCTTGTTGATCAGCCTTTGAAACGTTGCTCCGGCATTCTTGAGGCCGAACGGCATCATCTTGTAGCAGTAGAGACCTTTATCAGTGATGAAAGCCATCTTCTCCTCATCTTGTAGATCCATTCTAATTTGGTTATAGCCGGAGAAAGCGTCCATGAAGCTCAGCAACTGGTGGCCGGCAGTGGCATCGACCAGCTGATCAATCTTTGGAAAAGGGAAGTTGTCTTTTGGTCAAGCCGTGTTAAGGTCTGTGTAATCAATGCAGATCCTCCACTTGCCGCTGGCTTTTTTCACCATTACCACATTGGCCAACCACTCGGGGTAGTGGGCCTCTCGGATGAACCCTGCTTTAAGGAGCTTGCCGACTTCTTCATCCACGGCTTGCTGTCTTTCAGGAGCAAAGCTCCTTTTCTTCTGCCACACTGGCTTGTACCCAGGGATAACTTCCAGCCAATGAGTAATTACTTCGACAAGAATCCCCGGCATATCCGAAGCTGACCAGGCGAAGACGTCGGCGTTGTCTCTGAGAAAACGGATCAACTCCATTGTGGTTTCCTCATCGAGTGCACTCCCGATCTGTACAACTCTGGAGGGGTCTTCCTTTGTCAAAGGTACCAGGACAGTCCTCTCCATGGGTTCACCAAGGCTTGCGGTTGCATCCCTCGGATCTAGCTGATCCGGAGTTGTTGAACCATTGGAATGCTTGTCTTCGATCATCAGGCACTGCTGTGCTGTCCTCTAGTCTCCTCTAACTTCTCCGACACCGTTCCTGGTGGGAAAGCGTACCAAGAGGTAGTGAGAGGAGATCATGGTTCGAAATCTATTCAAGGCAAGTCGCCCCAGAATGATGTTATATGCTGAGGGGATGCGGACCACCGTGAAGTTGATCGGCAATATCTTTTGTCGAGGTTCAGTGCCAAGGGTTACAAGCAACACTATCTCTCCCTCAGCTTGAACTTGATTGCCCCAAAAATCGGTGAGCGGTATGGGGGATCTTCATAGTTGATGTCTAGGCAAACATAATTTAGAGAATGCATTATAAATCAAAACATCAGTCGAACTTCCATTATCAACAAGGATTCGCTGTACATCATAATTGGCCACTACGGTCGAGATTACAAGGGGATAATCATGTGGGAGCCGAACTCCCGCAAGATCGTCATCGGAGAAGAGGATAGCGTTGTTATCCTTGAGTCACTTTGGGGCTTCGTCCTCATCCCTTCTCCAGTTGGTGGGTCGGTGTATCATCCCTACACCTCCGTTGGTGGGCCTTTGATTTGGCAGTTTGGCCTCTTCAGGAGGTGGCCAGGAAACAGTAGCTTCCGATCGAGGTCCTTGGCGACCGATGTACCACCCCAAATACCCTCTTTTGATAAGATCCTTAATTGCATCCTTCAGCTGGATGCACTCTTCAGTGTTGTGGTCGTGGTCCCGGTGGAATCGGCAGTATTTGTTCTTATTCCTTATGGAAGAGGAGGCCTTGATGGGACGGGACTATTAAAGATAATTTTCTTTCTCTATCTCCATGAGGATCTTTTCTCGAGGGAGATTGAGGGGGTGTAGGAGTCGAATCTTCCTCCTGATGCTCTAGGCCTGGGAGGACTTCTTCGGCGGTCTGTATATTTGCTGCCATTGTTATTGAAAGTTGGGGGACCTTGTCCCCTGTTATTCTTCTTTTTTGAATGGGGTTTTCCTTCAATCAGTCGTCAATTAGCCGCCTGCTCTTTAGCATCGGCATATTTCTGAGCCCTTGACAGGAGCTCAGCGTAGCTTTTAGTGAACTTCTTGTCCAGAAAAAAGGTAAGCTTGGAGGTACGAAGCCCCTTCTTCAGTGCAGACATGGCCACGTGCTCGTTGAGATCGGGGATCTCAAGTGTGGCTGCATTAAACCTGGAGATGTAGTCTTGCAGGCTTTCTCCTTCATTCTGGTGAAGGAGGAATAGTGTGTCCATATTCCGTGGAGTCTTGCGGCAGGACCTGAAATGCAAGACAAATAGTTTTTCTAACTCAGAAAAAGAGTCAATGGTACCTGGGTGCAGGCTCGAGTACCACATCCGAGTAGCTTTCTTCAAGGTAGCCGGGAACGCGAGGCAGTACATCATGTCCGAAGCTCCTTGGATCATCATATGGGCCTTGAAACTGCCCAAGTGGTCGAGGGGGTCGGAGGTGCTGTCGTAGGATTCCATCTGGAAAACCCTGAAGTGCCGAGGAACAACTTTGGCCATGATACGGTCGGTGTAGGGTGGGCGTAGATCACCCACAATCAAATCATCGGGATCCTTCAGATCCTGCATTCTCTGTTCTCGCGCCTTCACCATCTCTGACTCGATGGCTCTGAATCTCTCGTCATAATCGAGAGTCTGCTTCGGCGCTCTCTCCACGGAGGTGGAGTCTTCGGAGGAGGGTGAGGGAGTTTGCCTAGGCCTTTTCCCTTTCTGTGGGAAACCGGCAGACCTAGGCAATCTCGAAGTTCGGCCTTTGGGAGAGGGTCGAGAATGGGGGGAGGGACGCATAGAATCCTCCCGTGGGGCTCTCTTCCTTCGGGACCGAGAGCTATGTCTGGAGGTGGCCGATGGATTTCCTACCGGAAAAGCTCTGTTATGGAAGTCCTGAACCATGACCGTGAGGTTGGTGACCTGGTTCATGAGGGCTTCAAATTGCTGTAGTCCCACAATAACTATGGGAGGTGGGAGGTGGGACATCGTTCTCCCCCGGGGGTGCGCCTCCTGGGACGGAGCACGACTTCGGCTTGTAGAAGCTATCTGAGTCATTCCTCTCACCATCAAGAATTTTTTACTTCCCTTTGCCTAGAAGGGAGCTTAAAGAATGTTAATGTCCCCCTTCCTGGTGCGCCAATCTGTTGGCGCGGAGTCCCTGTATCGGCCGGTTGGAGCTGCTACGCCGCAGGACCGTTCCATGGTTCACCTTCAAAACAGGTCCCTTGCCAGAGTTGTTCCGACGGGGGAACACTTCGATGCCTAAGTCAGTGGTGGATCCCAGCCACAGAATGGGGAAGAGTGTCGAGGGTATGAGAGAAAAGCTCTAGGGTATGGGTAAATCTGTGTGTTTGCATACCTCCCTCGAGCCATTCTTCTTACCATTATTTAAGGGGAGGCCTCCGGCCTGCGATCCGCTCTTTTTTCAGTGATTATGGGGAGTCAATTTCTTCTATGATTGGCGATCGTGGATTGTCATTGAGCGGTTCCAGCTAGATCGGAGGCGTGGCAACTGGAGTTGCGTGCCATGATCATGGCATGGAGAGTGTTGATTGTAACCGTTGGTTACAGTTGCCTATTTGGGCCAGATCGTGGTCCCATCTTCGGGTTTCCCCTTTGCATGGACCGAAGATTTGGTGTTTGCCCCGGGGCCGGAGATTGTATCTATGGCTGGGACCGAAGAGCGTGTCTTCGGAAGTCGATGAGAAACTTGGTCTTCGGTCAGGATCGAAGACGTCGTCCGAAGTTCTGTCCTTCGGATATCGTAGTCCGGTGAGAAGTCTTGGATTGCCTGCAGTTGGCCTGGCCTTTTCCTAATCCGAAGTCCGTGATCCGGAAAAAAAGGACTTCGGCCAGTTGAACCGGAGTTCGGTTCGTAGTCGAACCGAGATATCCCAACAGCTCTAAACCAAGATCACAAAGTTGACCAATAAATAATAAAGAATATGATGAAGATAATACAAGGTATGCATCAAAAATAGAAAGAAAAGGTTTTTTAATAGTCCTAACATGATTGGTATACATGAGGAAGTGTGAATGGTAGGTATATAAGTGGCTATAGTTTTAGTAGGAACCGTGAAGAATTAAAGGTTACGAGATTACAACAAATAGAAATAATAACCTAACAGTAATTATGTAGAGTGATGGATGAAGTAGGTAAAGAAAAACTTGCGCAAGAAAGAACTTGATTAGCAATTGCTTAAATATCTAAAGTAGAAAGGATAAAAGGTTGACACGAAGACTTAGGATATAAAAGGTTCAACATCGGCCACAACAGCAATTTGTGTAGCATTCTGCTGGTCACGTTTCAGCTTTTGATAGTCTGTGTCTAATATGCCATTGCTCCTCGAGGGATGGGACCTGTTGTAATTATGATCACGAATCGTAGCCACCATCTTCATCGCCATACCTATAGCCAATCTCATAGCGACCTCCATCGTACCCTGTCGTTGGGAAACCCACTGCTGGTGCCCTGGGACTCGTCCTTATTGACAATAATGCTCCCCGTATCGACAGTCTACCCGTTCATTCCCTCGATAGCATTCCTCGTTGCTTGCTCCCGAGGGTCATGAATCCAATGCCCCTTCACCTCTCTGCCTTTCAAGCATTGATAATCTTGGATTCGCCAAGCCCTCTTGAGTGAGGCATTGTCTATTGCCCATGCGAGCCTACGATGAAGTAGCAGCATTCAACATTAACGTTTTGGTTGAAAGGGAAAGAAAAGAGTAGAATATAAAAAAATAATATTTATTTTTTTTGTTGGTTGAGAATTTTTTTATAAGTAAAAAAAAGAAATTGAAAGAAAATAGAAGTAATACTAATTTTCTCAATTTTGTATTTATGAATGGAACAGGAGAGAGAAATCGGGATTTAGTAATTTTTTTTTATAATTCATATTTTATTATTTTTTTTATAAATGAAGATATAATAGAAACCCTATCGAAAATTATAATATTTTTTTTTTTTTCTTTCTTCTCTATTTCCAATCATGATGAATAGAAATTATTTTTTTCCTTTTCTCAAACTCCCGACCAAAAAAAGGGAAAGGCACTTCCTCCCCTTTCTTTTCTTTTCCCTTCTCACTAATATTTTTCTCTTTTCTTTTCTTTCCAAAACTTCCAACCAAGACGTAAGAGCCACCGTCGATGATAGCAGGAATGGAAATATTGATCCGGTATTTAAGGAAAAGATGAGTGAATAGATGGTGGTTGAAATAGATTTTGGATTGTGCTCATACATTAGCAACAAACAATTATTATGAAATGTATTGACAAGGATGAACCTTTAGCCTGATATCATATTTAAAAAAATCAATAAATTACATTGAAAGAACAAGTCTATTGTATTGCTTAAAAATAAAGTACACGATATGGGGGATATTTATAGACTATATAGTTGGGTATACATAAAAAGATCAATAGAAGATACAGAAAATATACAAGAGAATATCCTAAAATTATGAAATATTCCAGGATATTCATAGAGAATATGTGAAAAAATATGTGAAAAAATATTCTATAACCATGAGATATTTTAGAATGTCCTTGACAATTATATTAAAAATGATGAACAAAAGATAGCATTATTTTACAAGCCTAATGTCACCGAGAAGGATATCAACTTCTCTCAATCACATAATGTGATGTCAATGAGTTTAGCCGAAACAAAGCTTATGCAACACTACTGATACTACTAGTAACATTATTGGTGATGACTCGGACCATTTTAATAAAGTTTAATCCTATTAGATTTTGACATCTTGAATTGGGCTCCACAAGTATGTGAGGCTCGTAGATGGAAAATCCTTGAAGAACGGCCCACAGAGGAGCAGCCCAAAGGCACGCACAGGCCCACGTGGAAGCAGGCTCGCAAGTCCATGCAATTGCAGGTTCGTGCACGGACATGTGCTACCGAGGCACGGTCCACATGCACAGTCCATGCACATTGCTTGTAGACCAATCCTAATTTTTGACACCCGGCAAACTCCTAATCATGCGATGCATGGTAGCACCATAGCAGGTTAGGGTTATCCCGACCTTTTTCTGGCGACGCTTCTTGGAAGCGTCGGGAAGATCCAGAACCCGCCAATGCTTTTTGAAAGCGTCGGCAAAACCCAAAGTCCGCCGACGCTTTTAAGCGTCGGCAATTAACCCTGAGTTTTACCGACGCTTTTAAGCGTCTCCGGACCATCCCGCTGAAATACGGGATATTTGCCGACGCTTTTAAGCGTCGCCGGAGTCTGGGACCTTTGCCGACGCTTTTAAGCGTTGCCGGACTCGGGACATTTGCCGATGCTTAAAAGCGTCGCGGAGTCCAGGGACCTTTGCCGACGCTTATAAGCATCGCCGGATCGGACATTTGCCGATGCTTATAAGCATCGCCGAAGTCCGGGAACTTTGCCGACGCTTATAAGCGTCGCCGGAGTCTGGGACCTTTGCCGACGCTTTTAAGCATCGCCGGACTCGGGATATTTGCCGACGCTTAAAAGCGTCGCGGAGTCCAGGAACCTTTGCCGATGCTTATAAGCGTCGCCGGATCGGACATTTGCCGACGCTTATAAGCGTCGCCGGAGTTCCCAGGACATTTGGTGATGCTTATAAGCGTCGCTGGAGTCCTGGACTTTTGGCGACGCTTAAAAGCGTCGCCGGACTCCAAGCACCCCCAAAACCCCAAACCCCCCCTCCCGAGCCCTAGATATATTATCTGCTGCCGCCGAACCCCCCCCCCCCCCTCCTCCTCCTCCTCCTCCTCCTCCTCTGCTCGGTCCGCCGATGCAGCAGCCGTCCATGATCTCCCGGTCGATCGAGCCGCCGCCGAACCCCCCTCTTCCTCCTCTTCCTCCTCCTCCTCCCCCCCTCCTCCTCCTCCAAGATCTCCACGCTCGGTCCGCCGACGCAGCAGCCGTCCGTGATCTCCCGGTCGATCGAGCCGCCACCGAACCCCCCCCCTCCTCCTCCTCCTCCTCCTCCTCCTCCTCCTCCTCCCCCCCTCCTCCTCCTCCAAGATCTCCCCGCTCGATCCCTTGCCGCCGAAGCTCGATCTCCGGCGCCTTCTTCTCCATTGCATTGCTCCGAAGCTCGGTAAGTTTTTTTTTTTTTCTTGTTCAGTTTTAAATTATGTGATAATTTATTGCCCGGTATTTCAATTAACTGAAAGGAATGTAATAGTTTTTGGAAAGGAATATAATCAACCTTCAAAAAATTGAAGGTTGTTGATGGTACTGGTGGCCGTGAAATGGCATACCAGTTGTACTTGCATTGGGAAAGGTCCCATGAGAGTGCCCTACATGTTCCAAACTAGAAGCATCATCAAAGCCATGCTCATAGTTTGTTGCTGCAGCAGATGTAGGGGATTTATTTTGTTGCAAGCAACTATTATTTTTGGATTCTAACTAGATGATCTAGCAGATAACCCATGATGGTCCAACAATTTATTTTGTTGTGGTTGATACTCTTAAGCCATCCCAAAGCGTCGGGAAAAATGGGTTGGCTTTTTACTGTTTCACTATAGTGTCAATTACTAGATTCTCGAATAGTATATAGGGTGTCATCAATTAATTTCACATGATGTATGGCATGCCATCGAATCTGAATGAGTTTGAGTCGGATTGGATTTCTCTGAAGCTAGAAGCCTTATCATTGTCAGGTTCTGACAGTGAATTATATCCTCATAGTGAGCTTTTGTTTTGTTGGATGGATTTTGACAGCAAAATAGCTGACATCAAATTACTTTTAGGCCTAGGATGGATCCGGCCTGCATTAGCTCTCCTTGGCTTGGAGTAGTTGAACTTTGATGAATTGTGCATTTTAGTACTCTTCATAGAAATTTGGGCCTTGGAGCTACAGGTCACTGACTGTTATCATATGGAAAAGTCCATCTTTGTTTTTGCGGTGTGATTTTCTGAAATAGTTTACCAAAACATGCTTCACAACCCCGGATGGTACAAAGCCAACACATTTCAACCTCCAAGTTGTCACGGAGTTGAAAGTTGTGTTCCTGTTTGGACCGTGCAGCGGACTTAATACTGAAGTATCTGTCATCGGAGCATATTGTTGAGGTATCGACTAGAGCTTGTTATGGCCCCGTCTGTCAATTCACTTACCCATCTATCAGTCATATTGAACTTAATACCGAAGCAGCTTTACTTAGTTGTTATCAAGTACAGTCCTTCGACGTGCTCCTTCTTATATGGTCTATTTTTGAGATTTCAAATAGCCAATTGCCTAACTTACATAAATAGTTATCTCATGCTGATAATATCACCGATATCGAAATCTACTGCAACATGTCCGATAAGTTGTCCATGAATAACTCCATTTTTATATATTTCAATACCATATGTAATTTTGTTACGATCAATTATAATTTTTTATATATTTTTTTAAAAACTTGTATTGCATTGAAACATAGACCCATCAATTGATTAAAGTACATATTCTACACGATCCGTACAATTATTTAATTTTTGTACGGATGGCAGAAATATGTGCAGTAGTCAATTGAATGTCCAGTTTGGACAGTTTGAGAATTGCAAATAATTTTATAGGTACTTACAGTAATCAAACGGTACGGATAGAGTTCCAGATATATTTTCGATATCATTTCCTTTTAGTTCTCCTCATACATATTTATTTGTATGGGGAGAACTAAGGAAAAATGCTGCCGAAATTTTTCTGGAACTTCTATTGCGTATCCTTTGGTTACTGTAAATGACCTATATAATTAATGCAATTCTTGAATGGGATAGGACCTCTTTACCTATTAGTTGGTGATAGGGTGCATTTAATAATACTGTAATTGATCTACTGAATAAACTTATTTTAAATTTATTCTGTTCTTATAAATATTTATTTATTTCAGTTAGCTTTTTCTTACAATGGATAAGAGTTGGATAACTAAACCGAGGAATAGCAAAGAATATCTGGATGGAGTACAGAATTTCATTAAATTTGGTATGGAGAGAAGTAGTATCAGTGGGAAGATTTTATGTCCATGCCGAAAATGTGTAAATTCCAGTTCTCTATATCCAAATATTGTTGAAGAATATTTGGTATGGAATGGTTTTTTAAGAGGTTATACTGAGTGATTTTTTCATGGAGAGTCAAGGTTACAATCTACATGTAACCAAACCTCTAACATGGAACATATACCTGATTTTGGATCCAGTAACCAACAGAAAAATCTTGCAAGAGATGATGATATCAGGGGTTTGCTCAGAGATGCTTTTGAATATGGTGCTCAACATCCTAGGGATTATAGTGGAGGACAAGTAGCAGCTGGGTTACCTGAGGATCCTATATTTACTGAATCTATACATGATGGAGAGCCGATACCCCCAACTAATGTTGGAACAGATCGTTATCAGAAGCTGATAAGAGATGCAGATCAAGAATTATATGCCGGTTGCAAGAACTTTTCAAAAATTTCTTTTCTTGTGCATTTGTTACATATAAAATACTTGAATGGATGGTCCGGCAAGAATTTTACTATGCTGCTCAAGTTGTTAAAGGATGCATTTCTTGAAGGTACTAGTTTACCAACATCTTGTTATGAGGCCAAAAAACTAGTAAAGGAATTGGATATTGGATACGAAAAGATTCATAGCTGTCCAAATGATTGTATATTATATCGGGAAGAACATGCCGATCAAGAGTCATGCCATGTGTGTGGATGTTCACGATGGACGAAGCAAAAAGAAAATGAGAGTGAGGGATTAGATGAATTGGATGCAACATACATTAAACAAAAGCCGGCGAAGGTATTACGCTATTTTCCTCTTGTACCTAGATTGAAAAGGATCTATGCATCATCAAAGACAGCTTCGTCAATGAGATGGCATGATGAAAGCCGTACAAAAGATGGAATGCTGAGACACCCAGCGGATAGTTTAGCATGGAAAGCATTTGATGACAGACATCCTGATTTTGCATCTGATGGTCGTAATGTCAGGCTGGGTTTAGCCAATGATGGGTTCAATCCATTTCGGACCTTAAGTTCTGTCTATAGCACCTGGCCAGTTGTACTGATTCCTTATAATTTGCCACCATGGATATGCATGAAACAATCTTTACTTATTTTATCAATGGTCATTCCAGGTGATAAGGGTCCAGGCAATGATATTGATGTTTTCTTACAACCTTTAATAGATGAATTGAAACAACTGTGGGAGGGTATCAGTGCAATTGATGCTTCGAATGGCCAAACATTCAATCTACGGACAGCTCTATTATGGACTGTTAACGATTTTCCTGCATATGCTACTTTATCTGGCTGGAGCACTAAGGGACGAGTTGCATGTCCTTCTTGTGGTGAATCAACCCATTCAATTTGGTTAAAACATGGAGGAAAGTTCTGTTATATGGGACATCGTCGATGGTTGGAGGCAAATCATCCATTTCGATTTCAGAAGGATTTATTTGATGGTACCATAGAGTTGGGATCTGCTCCAATTCTACCTTCTGGTTCTGATATTCATAGACAAATACTTGGTATCAGACACAGTTATGGCAAGATGACAAAGTCCTCTAAAAAGCGAGGAAGAGATGATGTTGAGACTTCAGTACAAGAAGAAGTATCGGAGGAAGTCAATACTTGCACCTTAGATACGGCAGTGTTCGAGGATCCGGATAATTTCTTTGAAGTTGAAAATGATGATGATATAATCACAGCAACTATCCATCAGCATACTAAACAATTATGGAAGAAAAGAAGCATATTCTTTGACTTACCTTATTGGGAGCATAATATACTGCGGCATAATCTTGATGTTATGCATATAGAAAAGAATGTCTGTGATAATTTGATTGAAACAATATTAAATCTTGATGGAAAGACTAAAGATAACATGAAGGCGCGTCTTGATTTAAAAGAAATGGGCATCCGACATGAACTTCATCTACAAGTGCTTGCAAATGATAGAACTTATATCCCTCATGCATGTTATACAATGTCTAGTCGAGAAAAAGATCTCTTCCTAACAGTTTTAAAGAATATCAAAGTTCCTGATGGATATGCCTCAAATATTTCACGATGTGTGAATCTGAAAGAGCACAAAATTTCAAATCTTAAAAGTCATGATGGACATATATTAATGCAAGATATTCTTCCATTGGCTTTAAGGTCATCAATGCCAAAACAAGTTATTACGGTTATTTTTCAGTTATCATCATTCTTCAAGGCATTATGTTCTAAGGTTCTTGATCCTCAGGAGCTTGATCAGTTGCAGTCTCAAGTCGTACTTACATTATATCAGATGGAAAAGATTTTTCCTCCTGGATTTTTTATGATTATGGTTCATCTACTCATTCACCTAGCTTCGAAAGCTAAACTTGGTGGACCGGTACACTATAGATGGATGTATCCTATCGAGAGGTAATGCTGTAAAACTTAAATTTTATAATTTATATAACTTTTTCATTATTTAATATGATATAAATATCATACTTTTTGAAGGTATCTTGTACGTTTGAAGGATTATGTGCGAAACAAAGCCCATCCTAAGGGCTCAATAGCAGAGGGATATATTGCTGAAGAGTGTTTAACATTTTGTTCAAGATATCTCGAAGGTGTTGAGACTGTATTCAATCGACCTCAACGTCATGGTGATATTATGGAGAATACAGATATATACAAATTTGCATCATCCGGAAGATTTATAGGAAAAGCTGAAAGTATTGTTCTTGACCATAAATCCATGTCACAAGCACGCCGTTATGTATTGCTACATAGTGACATAATAACTGACTATCGCAGGTTAGTCTATCTACACATGGATAATACTAAATATTAGACATGTTGTTGTCAAACTTATATTTGATTGTCATGCAGTGAATTTTATCTGTACAACGACAAGCCAATCATTCCACTCGTCCTAATCCAAGGATTGAACAAAGATGGTTGGTTGAGTTATTCCCTAATTGGCTTGCCAATCAGGTTAGTATATATAAGTCGTATAATAATTTTATATATTTTTAACATCGAATGAATGATCGATAATTGATATTATATTTTTTAGGTACCGGTACTGATGGAGAAAAATAGTTCAGTAGAATTAATTGCACTTGCCAGATGTCCAAATTATATTGTGAACAAATATAATGGTTTTATTATAAATGGCTTTAAATTTCATACCAAGGAGCGCGAGAAACTTAGAAAAACTCAGAACAGTGGTGTTATGGTTGAAGTAGATGGAAAATCTTATTATGGTATACTTAAAGATATTTTGGAGTTGGATTATTATGGAAATTTTAAAGTTGTATTATGTTGATGCGATTGGGTGGATATAAATACACCGAGAGGTTTGAAAAAGGACTCAAATGGATTCGTACTTGTTAATTTTTCAAGATTGATACATACGGGTGTGTTATTGAAGGATGATCCATTTATCTTTTCATCTCAAGCTCGACAAGTTTTTTATGTACAAGACTCGAAAGATAAAGAATGGGCTATTATTAAGACAAAACCCAGAGACTTGTATGACATGGGAAAAAGGGTGGAAGAAGAAGATGATGATACTTATACTCAGTGTATGCCTTATAATATTGTACCGGATGATCATATAAATGATACAACCATTTTGGTTAGGTTGGATTCCGAGGAAGGTACAACTGGTTGATTATGACAAGTAAGTAGTTTGTAAGATGGTTTACATTTTTTGCATTAATGATTATGTTATCTTTTAAATTGCAATTCATTTCCGTTATAATTTGATTATAATGTTGACTGACTTGTTTTTAAATAATGCATGTTAGGTACACCATACCTCGAAGGAAGCGATTAGAAGATGTACAGTTTCAGTTTTCCCAGACCGAGGCTGGTACTTCTTCAGCACAACAGCCTGAGGGCAGTTGATCAGTTTCACATTGGTCTGATGGCAGTCCCTCTATTTCTGCACATCAGGTCGATGCTACTATCTCTATACCTCAGGACGACGTTATTCCCTCCGAGTCCGCACATCACGATCCTTCTATGGATCATCCTGATGACGAGCCTATCGTCGATGATATACAGATATATGGTACATAATTTAATAATTCTATCTCATTTCAATTCATTCATATGCAATAATTTTGATATACAATGTTCTGTATTTTTTTTTTGTAGATGGATCCGGGAGACTCAGGCGTAGGCGATGACCCACATTAGTCCGTGATGTGTGGCAGTTACCTGAGGGTGAGAGGATAGTGATAAAGTGCAACAAGCTAGGGCAGCCTATTAAGAAAGCTGCTAACTTGTTGACTAGCTTTCTGGGGACAGTAGCACGCCGTGGTCAGCTATGTCCTCTGAATTATTCGAAGTGGAACGACATGCTTCCTGCATATAAAATATAAATGTTATGAGTTGTGCAGGTAAAAAAATTAATATATTATTTTATATCTTAGATTTTTAACAATTGAATTACTTATTTCATTTAATATTTATTTTATTGTTTAATTAAATTGTAGAGCAAGTTCGTTCTTCCTTCAGATTCATCTGATTTTGTGCTTAAGTCTCTCAATCACAAGTGGAAAGAATATAGGGCGAAGTTGAAGAGAGACTACAAGCTAGAGGGTAGGACAGAGGAGCAGGTTGTAGCTACCTGTCCTCCTGATGTTCACCCTCATCAGTGGATGGAGCTGGTGCACTATTGGTTCTCCGAGAGGGCACAGGTTGTGTAGCATCATCAAACACTTCGAAATTTATTAATTTTCACTTGTTATAATTATATTTATACAATATATAACATTGTTTTAATTTTATTTTGCAGACGTATTCTGATATTGGTAGAGCTGCACGAGCTGCTCAGTCTGTTCCTCACACAGCGGGGTCCAAGAGTTATGCACGGCTTAGGCATGAGTTTATATGTTTCTCATCCCATAATACTTTTAGTATACTTTTAGTTTTAACATCATGTATCATCATGTATCATGCATGTGCCATGTATAATGGTACGGGGATATAAGATGTGTTATTTTAAATTTTTTTGTAATATTTATTCTTTATATAGACTGATCAGCAGGGGAGGGAGCCTGGTGAGGTGGAGTTCTATCGGATGACTCACGTTCACCAGGATGGCAGTTTTGTTCGGGATGAGTCCAGAGATATATATGTATTTTTTTATTTATGTTATATTATGATTTATATTTTTATTTTTATTAAGTATTAATATATGTGTTTTTTGTAAAATATAGAATAGGGCTACCTCTATGATATCCGAGCGTGCTGGCGAGGGTTCATCATCTACACAAAGCAGTCGCATTGAGGCCGAGGTATTCTCGGAGTTGATGGGACCAGAGCGTCTTGGACGAGTGAGGGGTTATGGGATTGGAGTTACCCCTACTCAGTTATCTGAGGTGCGTAGATATACTCGGGATACTAGAGAGAGTCATGATCAGTTACATGTTCGTCAGCTCCAGGAGGAGATAGCAGAGCTCCGACAGACACGTGATGCAGATAGAGCAGAGATGCAGACCATTAGGTCTTAGCTAGAGCATGTTACATCTGTGCTACATATGTTCATGTCATCTCAGGTAAGTAATTATTTATTAATTTTGTATGTATCTAATAATTTAGAATATATATAATGTATGTATTATAATTCCTGATGTATATCTTGCAGGTTCCTGGTGCATCTGTGAGCCGCAGACCTGACGACGATCAGCCTCCCACGGATCAGTGATGCTAGATGGTTTTTTTATTATTTATGTATGCCTTTTTGTTTATTTGAACTTGAATTGATATGTTTATATATATAAAAAAAACTTTTTATATTTGGTTTGTATTTGTGTTTGTGTATGTTGGATGTGATATGTGATACAGGTTTGAATATTTTTATTTGTTTGTATATGTTGGATGTGATACAGGTTTGAATGTTTCATTTTCATAATGTATATAGGTTATGGGTTTGTATATATGACTGTTTATTATTATTTTTTTAAATAAATCTACTGATGCTTTAAAGCGTCGCTAGGTTTGGAACTGGCGACGCTTTAAAGCGTCGCTAGGGTTTAGTCTAGCGACGCTTTAAAGCGTCGCTATAACTGGAACTGGCGACGCTTTAAAGCGTCGCTAGGGTTTAGTCTAGCGATGCTTTAAAGCGTCGCTAGGATTTAGTCTAGCGACGCTTTAAAGCGTCGGTAAATAAAAATTTAGCGATGCTTAAAAGCGTCGGCAGGTTGTGTCCCAACGCTTGCATAGGCGACGCTTTACAAAACGTCGGGAGATTATTTAGCGACGCTTTTAGGTCAAAAAAAGCGTCGCTAAAGCCCAGATTCACTGTAGTGTAGGTTCACATGCAGAGAAGTGCCGATAGTTCATGGTAGATCGAAGCCAATTTTGATGGATTTAGGAGTCTGTTTTTTATCCAAATTCAGTCCGTAGAATCTATAAAATAGGCCAGACAGGCCAGGAAATTTGTATGATTGCAGAGAGCCTCTTTGGTATTTGTTGAGTACTTTTTGGATGTAATTTGGGTTTCTAGTTGAGAAATTGATGTATAAGGGTTGAGAGTGTATGTTCTCATCTTGTACATATGGATTTCTCTTATAGTGAAGCTGCATACCCCGTGGATGTAGATTTTTTAGACATTCCATGCAATCTTGATTATGTTCTTATTTATTTCTCTCTCTCTCTCTCTTCCTTTTTTTCTCCTACGATATCAATATCAGCATCACCGTTGCGATCTTGGATGGGGATTTGTATTCCACAATTATAGCAATTTTTTGTAGGTTGTATCGATATAGTTGGTACCATAACAATTGATATTAGAGTTCTGGGTTTTTGGATTGCTGTGGTATTGATCGAGGTTAGAGAAGATAGAGAAGACAAGTCCATCAAAATGGAGATCAACCATTTTGATAGGAAGAGCAATTTCTCCCTATAACAAGGATGAAGGATGGGCTCATCCAACAAGGATTGATTGATGCTCTCATATACAAGAAAAAACTATCTACTATAAAGGAGAAAAGTTGGAATCACCTCCAAATGCAGGTAGGTAAGCATGATCCATTTATACCTAAATAATGTGGTGATCCACGTACTTAGTAAGACTTCTTCAATGATAATGTGGTCAAAGCTCGAAAAGATATATATGGTAAAGTCTCTTATCAATACTCTTTTACTTTGAAAGTAGTTCTACCATCTATGGTTGAGCAAGAGGTAGAGCATATAGGAGCATTTCAGCAACTTTCAGAGATCCCTCATCAATTTTCTTAATATTTGTGAGAAAATTAAGGAGAAGACTAGGATGTTGGTCTTACTGTTATCGCTTTTCCCATCATTTGAATCTTTGATGAATATTCTTCTAATAGAGAAGAGCACCATCGAGATACAAGAGATCACTACAGCAATATTCCAGAACGAAGTTCTTAGATAGAAGAACCGAACTTTGAGTTCAAGTGGCAACTCAGCTTTGACATTGACTGGAGATGCAAGTGGTAAAGATTAGACTTGACCTAATCCGATTAATCTTCTATTGAATTGTATTTGAATTTAATATTAAGACCTAATCAAAAAATCAAATTTATCGGAGTCATTCCTGACCCTGCCCTGTCCGAACTAACTGATATGCACCTTTGATTGCTACTTACTGGTTAGCATCACTGTCCCGTTCCACCTAGCGAGGATGCCTTGCTGTTTCTTTTAGCAAGCTGTCACAAATTGACCCAACTAGCTTCTAAGCTCAAGCGGGTTGCAAGCCCACTTAAGTTGGACCTTATTCAACTTGTTGACACCTATAGTAGCATTTGATGATCGAAATAAGATGACTAAAATAATGTTAGATCATTGATGATTTTTTTCCAAAAAAATTTGATCCCAATAATGTAAGATCATCATATTTAATATGCTATGCTCTTATAATCAAAGATTCTTAAAATATCCAAGATATTCAATGAAAATCCAAAATTACTGAACATATGATATCAAAACTATCGATAACAGATTTCATAAAAATATACTTATTTTTATAAAATTAATATTTTATTTATAATTATAATAATTATTATGTTAATAGTCATATTTATTTTGATTAGAAGAATTAGGCAAATGAAAGACATGTTAAACAATTTAATAAAATAAATATAAAGTACAATAAAATATTACTATTATATTTTTTAAATAATTTAATAATAATTAATAATAATAACATGTTATATTATATTATAAAAACTATGTATGTAATATTGATGTAATATAATAGACATAATATTGATATAATATATTAATAATATATTAATGTACTAATTTTTTTACTAAATAAATATTTATTTTTAAAGTGATTTTGAACATCCTATCCCAAATAAAGGTTGCATGAAATAAAATTAATTTAAAATTATTATCATATAAAATTATTATAGTATAACTAAATGTATAACATCTCCATTCACAATATTTTTAATCTTGAGATCATCGTTCCATACCAAATGCTTCTACAAATATAAATTGCTTATCATGACCTCTCCATGCATAAGGGCAGCAAGCAAACATCTCTCCCTCACCGGACATCGCAATGGTCATTTGACCTATAAGTGACACCTCAAACAATCTTTGCTTAGTTGCCTTCATCACCAGAGGGACCCACATGCATGCACGCACCCAGTCCGTTGGCTCCACAGACACTAGTGCTCAACAGGACGGTTGTCATAAAAAATCGGCAACAATCAAATCCAACGAACGATACCAAATTATTCAAGGTTTCATGAAGACAAGCAAGCTCCAGGCCCAACAGATCTTCTGCAATTGATTTTTACCTTTGATTAAAGGCGGGGACAACGTCGAGCCTCTAACGAACGGCTGTTGCTATCAATTTGTTCGAGACAATTTTTCGAGAGCCAACCATTGAAGGACAAAAATTGTGAAGAAAAACTAATGTATATAGATGAATAGCACTGAAACAGTGCATTTTTCACTTGAATTAATTGCAACTGAATTACCCGCAAAGATACTGGAACTCGCAAATAGCTAAATGAATAACTAAATAATTTCTAAGTTAATATTCAGTCCAAAATATATAGTTGTTGCCAAAGCCGTTTGCCAATTAAACTGGTCTTACAATTACTAATTTATATTTCTGAGTAACTATTCTACCTCTATCCGTCCAACCCATGCATCAATATAATTAAAATTAAATATTATGAAACAGTAACTTTCTTTTCACAGAAAATGGAATCTTGAAATCAATTGCAAGGTCAGTCCTTGCTCTCTCTACTATATTGTTTCCAGTGAATGAAAAATCTGGAAACTAGCAACCAACTATACAATCAAGAGCTCACCTACAGTATAAAACAAGAGATAAGCAGAGGAACTACTGAATCAGCCAGAAACATTGTTACTGCTGTGGGTAATACCAATCTCCCAGGCTCTTAAAGAAGCATGAAACTGCCAAGAAAAAACATGAATTAGACATGATTAACTCAATAGAAAGAGAGATAAATAATCATATAAATTTGGGAAATTGCACGCATGGATGTGAATACGAACCACTAAGTTTACCGTAATTCAACCAACAGTATGTTTATTTGCATGATATTCTGTATGTATATGCATAATGCTTGCAAAGAAAAAGATGGCTGGAGGATGAATTGATTAAGACCAGAATATATAATTGTTTCACAAGTCATTGCTGCATGCATTGACAGATTACACAGTGCATAGGAAGCAACCAAAATAAGAATAAGCATGACCAGAAGGCTAGGAACACAAAGCTTTGATGATTCAAAAGGCAATGTATCAATTAGTCTTTAGATGATTACCAGAAAGAGAACCATATGGCGGTTAGTTAGATACTGTACACATCAACTTGGTTTAATCATCACTTCTCAGCAACCATGCTCCTTTGCTAGATACACATAGCTCATTTACAACCTGCAGAAATCAAATAAAGATACATGTAGGATACGTATTATATGATGGACTGGGACAGAATATGGACATCCGAGGCAAATGACATGTATATACAAGAGTATTGTTATACTTGCATGTTTGAAACAATCATGGACAAATCATTCAGCATAAATCATCATATTCATGGTTACCATCCTACATTTACATAAATCTAGATATGAAATAAGCCTACAAATATGAAATCCAACATTTTTAACGAAATTATTCCCTTCAAGCATATCTTGAAAATGAAGTTACTAATTCGTGAATCTATGATTACAAAATCACTTCATCTTTCTGACCCAAATCTAAGGTTCTTTTAACTTTTCCCACCCAATCATTCTAATAAACTTATTCTCATAATGCTTGCCGTTTAGCCTACATGAGGAGAGTAAAGTAACCTAATAGCAACTTAATGCCTGAATTACTGTACTGATATGGCTGGTGGGCTCCAAATGGTGCCATGAGAAATTAGTTCCACGAATACATTCCATGCCTTCAGCTTGACCATAAGAAAAACTAAATAGAAATGTACACGGACTTTCAGTCAAAATTTTTAATTCTTAATATCAGGAAAAAATTGGAATGACAAACAAGCAACTGAGCCCATTGAAGAAAATGTTTACAAATAAGCTGCGCTTCTGAAAGCTCTTTAAAATACCCTTATATAACCAGAAGACTTTTTAAAATAGGTAAATTAACCTTTGCAACCTTGCTAAAATATAACTTTTTGCAGCATAAAATTTGCCTGACACAGTAAACATGTAGCAGCAGTTACACAGTGCCTGAAACTTGGCATTCCAACAATTCTTGGAACATAATTTGTCACTAACCTGATTATATTCAGAATCAGTAATATTCCTTTTCAGACGAAACTCTGCTGCTTTGCAAATTTCCTGTTTCTTTAGTTTTGCATGAGGTTCCTTGCCCCGAAAAAGGTCAATCACTACATTTCTGCCCAAAAATGAACCAAAAGGGTAAGAAAAACAAAAAAGATTAATGCAATTTTACAGATAAAATGAGAAGAGAATTGATCTTCTGTAACCTCAATGGATCTAATGTTGGATTCCCCATAGACTTCAAAACATATAAACCATGAATATTCACAGCAACTTGACTTATAACAGATTGAAGCTCAGGTAAAGGAGCATCAGCACCACTTTTAGCAGCATTAACAAGTGCTTTAGTTTTAGGATCATCTCTTGGACGAGAAGAGCTGGAAATTGCCAGGTCCCTTAATCCACTGACAATTGAATTTATGCTGCAAATGTGGACAAGATACAGGGAAAGATGGGCAATCAGTTTTGAAGTAGAGAATTAACAAAATTCATGATAACAGTGGATCATAAAAACAGTGGACACACAAAATTTCAGCACACGGATGCTGTGTTTGGACTTGGACAATATGCTAAACTTCAGTACCCAAGAATCTGCAATTGCATGCCGCAAATGTGTATATTACTTGTACAAAAAATATTGAAAATGACCAGATTTAGCAAAGCAACATGGATCACAAACAACATTTGCAAGGGAAGTACAGCACCAATACCAAACCGATAGTTGGTGCAGGGGCATACCAACTGTTGGTATGCCGAACCAACCCCCATAATGTGTACAGACAATGTACGAACATGGTACTGGTACATGTCTGGTACCAAGATTGCTTACTTTGTTCAAAAGTGCATAAGCATGCAAAATTAGTTCAAAAAATACATGCCATCCCTCCCAATTGTGGTGAAAACAACCAAAAAGTGATGTTACAGCCCACCATAAATGGTGCAAAATGTGAATCTTAAGCCAGTAATGTGAAGCAAATATTGTGGGGAAAAGCAGAAAAAATGAGAAAAATGTATCAGATAATTTCTAATGAACTACTTATTCCAAAAGTCTAGCCAATTGCTTTGTACTACTACTACCTCAGGAGTTCGAACTTTTACAAATCATTGAAAGAATCTGCCTATCAGCTTTCAGAAAGTTAAAAAACATCCTAGAGAAACAATACCTTACAAATAAGACAAGTAATACAGCACATGCATATGATAAATAACAAACTCCATGGTACTCTTGCATGTGTTGCTTCCTGTCCTTAGTGTCTTGTTCATGAATTAGTTGTCATAATCTTTTGCATGGAAAGAACATAGAATGAAGGGATGAGTAATGCATATTTAAAGGACTAAAAAACTTAATCAGCATACAAAGATATAATAGCCATACATGTCAAAATATTGCATTAACGAGTCATCATAAGCATTACCTACGGACCCTTTTCTCTTGAAAGATTTTCAAGAGTGCCCTAGGAAGATTTTCTCGAGTTTCACTGGACATTGTTGTTCCTGCTGAGCTCATTGTCCCTTCTTTACTTCTGTTTGCATCAGGATCAATTCTACCTGAGGCACCAGTGTTTTTCACAACATCGGAACTTAACGAATTTCTGGTCATCATATGAATGTTTCGACCAAATCGACGTAAATTATCCATGAATTGCTCCTCACGAGTTGACCAAGCACATTCTTGTTCCTTCACAATATCTGGATAGCGCTTCAGGAATGAAATATCGCTGGCCTCTTTAAATTTCCAGTCACTAAAGACAGACCTTTCAACAGCTAATGGGCTCAGTATATGCTTCAAAGGAGCAGATCTTAATGTCTTCAGCTTGTCAGAGTGAATCACAGGGTTCTTACTGAATAGAAAGAGGATGTGGTCTCTAGCTAAAGCATTAAAACCTTCATAAAGCAAAGAGCTCTTGGTAACCCATAATCCTTGTACCAAATATGCTTGTAGCTGAAGCACCTTCAAAACATCGTTTTCTGAGTTGGTAGGAGCAAGATGCATGAGAGCATCAAAACGGTTCACTTGAGAACCCTGCATTGAAAAGCAAAAAATTGGAAAAAAAAGTCTTGTAACAAAAAAAAATGTTGAATGCAAACTACATTAGGATGGTTCAACAGAAAATAGGATTAAAGATAGTTAATGATAGAATTTCACTTAAATTAAGAAAATGATATTGGACAACTAAAAGTGTAAAAACTATTACTTGAGCCAAGTTAGCCAAACAAGTTTGAAGTGCCCATTGGTCAATAATTTGATCAAGATCAACAACAAAAAAAAATCCAAAAAATCTAGGCTTCAAGTGGGTCATATAAATTGAGAATCAACACAGCTCATTATACAGACCAAAATATTTGGATACTCTTAAAGAACAAACTGACTTACAAAGTTACATCTTGCCCTAAAACTATTCATTCATGACTGCATGATGCACATGGAAGAGATCTTCAATACATTTGACTTTTGATTTTTAAACATTTGAATATTGTAAATCATGATCAACTATGGATAATCAATTTAGATGGCTGATCGCTGTATTTCAGTTGGTAGGATTTGAGCACCAAACCAATTGGAATTATCATACCTTATATATCAGCAATCAGCCATCTAATTTGAAAATTCATACTACTTAAACATGTTCTACACTATTTAAGATGCCTAAAGGCCCATGATCTGAAGATTTCTTATGCACTGGGTGTTCATAATCAAGGTTAAAGCATGTCCATGCAAATACAAAATGTAACATACTTGTTATGATAGTGGATTATTAGCTCGATATAGCAATGGTACTTGGTTTTTGTTACAAATTATTGAACCATGCAATGCACATATCAAATATCAATCATTGTACATATCTAGGATGATACAAAATCCTTGCTATGAAATCAGTTAAGTACTTTGTTCCTTTTGTTTAAAGCTAATGCATTAGTATAAGGTAGATAAAATTGGTCTATTTAAAAAAACACTGGATAGATTAGTGTCTTAGCATGCAAGTTCTAAATCATTTAATGAACTAGCATGTCTTTCCAACACACAGGAAGTGCCTGTCCAAAAGATCACAATATGTGAACCTTGAATAGCACAACCGTCACACCTCAAAATGCATAACTGGCAAGATTCTCAAATTAATTAATGCACATCCAGATCTATTGAATTTTCATTCTTGTATCTTTTAAGCAAGATTTAGATTAACAGCCAAAATAAAAGATAGGTGCCATTATTTCAGCTTCACCCAACTCCAATTATATTATATATGACAATGAGGGATTTAAAAAAAATATCATCTCAAATGCCATTATATAATGAAAAAAATAGTTCTCATCAGATTTTTTTCATGGTTTTTCAAACAAATGTATTTTTTCAGAAAATTCACAACTCCCACTAATTCAAAAGAGTTCTTTTTATTTCATGAAAAATCCTAAAACATATTTTACTTAATGAATAGTGACATGAGCAAATAATGTTGTTATTTTCCCATCAGAGTCTGTTACGTCCCATTATGCAGCTAATGATGGCCACAATAACAGTAATTATTTCACTCTAAAATCTCCAAGCTATGGCTAAACTAGGCAAATAGCAGTTGTTATTTCCATTATAATGGTAACTAATGGTTTTAGAGGTTCCAATTTTTGGGATTTTGGGATTTCTTTTTGTTATTAAAACCTAGCTTGTAAGAAGTGTATAATAGGTCAAGGATGCAGATACTCAGAAAATATGGTGCATCATACACTTTGCAAATCACTGCTTAGATAACATTCATTTTATGCCCACTTGAGACACAGGTAAAGAACCTGCATAACAATTTTTCCTAATTATTTACATCTTGCAGATGATGATTAATATTGTGGATATTCAATTTGTACGGCCATATTTTATTTTCACCAGTTAGAAACCTATTGATTGAGCTCTAGTCTTAGCATATATCTAAAGGCATGCACTTATTTTCCTAGGGCATAACTTAGTTACACCATGTGCCAATATGGCAGACCATCTAAGTATACTTTTTTTTTTTCGGTGAAAGGGTAGAAACTATTTGTTGAGTTCTGCATTTATTAGAACATGTGTGCATGGGAAATGCAAGAAGGCAGGACAATTCCCAACAATGGATCCAAAAGATTCTCTTTTATGAGCTAATTAAGTAATCATGTGGTGTATATGTAACCAGTCTCCAGAATTTGAAAAGTTCATATTTAAGCACTTTATTTGTGATCAGTAAGAGCCATTAAAGCATCACTGATTCACCATGTAGATACATATGTATGTTTCTCAACTACTTGATTGAGCTTTTGTGGTCAACTACTCTAGCCATAGGTGTGCATCAAGAGCTGTGCTTATTTTATCTTTTAGAGTAATGCTAATAATTGAGTGGTATATTTTCTGACCTCTATAACTACAAGGATACCACATGTAGAACCAACTTTGATGCAATTCTACAAACAATAAGTTGTTAATCCATGACTACTGATTTAAAAATAAGTGTCCAGTCAAAATCATGTTCTGCATATGGTAAAAGATGCATTATAAGGATAATTTCAAATAAATTGTAACAGGAGATTAAACCTCAGTTAACCACTTATTCAGCCGTTCTTCCAATGGCATTGAGAGCAAGACCCTGTAGATTAAAAAAACAAATCAAATTATGAAGACCGTATTATGAAATTGGTAGATTGGAAAAAGGATGTTGAATTTAAGCAAGTAGGCCAGCTTTCAAGATCAACTACTAGATTCTAATTCTAAACATCCCAAATCTCCAGAGATGTTAGAAGTATAAAAGAAAAAAATGGCAAAACAATAACCCACCTCCAGGTTGCCTTCACTGCCAGGAGTTGAGAATTAAATAATATAAGCCTCAGTTAGTTGATGCATGATCAGGACAATAAAGCCCATAATGACCAAAAAAGCTAATAGCCAGTTCTTAAATCACATTTACAATACATAAATGTCAATTAAATCAAACACAAAAACCGTAAGCATTTTTAATTTCCAAAGATCCATGCATAATTATTGGGATAAAAAACAAGTCATGCATTTTTACAAGGTTAAATGACCTAAAACAGCATGCCTATAAAAGGTAACATGCAAAGTATCTTTCTGTTTTTTCATAATTTAGACGACCCTATTATGATAAACTTCAAATAATCTGTAATATCTTTTCATTTAAATTTACTTTGAGTGTAAATGATGATACCACTCTTTAGATCAGTTCTAATATCCAATATACAGAAGTATAGTAATACGGACATATTATATCTGCCTATCTAATAACAGTTGCATGCATATTTTTTATTTTTTTTTCTAATGAAATAAAAGCAAAACTAAAAGTCAGAATTTAATTCCAAGATTTTAAATATCATGTATAACAAATATAATGAAGTAAACTAGTACATCTTAACAACACAAGTTTATATGGCAGAGTGAAAGAAGAATAAAACCAACGACAATATGCTACATAATCCTGACCATGATATGGGTTATGTAACATACTCCCATCCCATAATCCTGATCATGATATGGGTTATGTAACATACTCCCATCCCAACAAACTATGGCACGGACCCATGTACATGTGCATCGTTCTGAACATTGATGTAATGTCTACATAAGAAATTTTGTATTTAAGGACTTGCACCTTCTTGGAGGCCCTTTAGTTCTCTTCTTGTCAGTTGATGTTCCAGGGCACAATGTGTTCACATAATCAGACCTGCAAGAAACAATTAAAACA
Source organism: Areca catechu (assembly GCA_021397845.1). NCBI lineage: Eukaryota > Viridiplantae > Streptophyta > Magnoliopsida > Arecales > Arecaceae > Areca > Areca catechu. The sequence goes on along the minus strand of CM038045.1, from coordinate 53,222,485 downwards.
CAATATTCAAGGTTTCTTATAAAATTCTACAGGTAGAAATTGTCATATAAAAACTTCATGAACTGATTAGCTAATCAAAAAAGCTTACGGTTTCATTGTAAATTGTACAAGATTATTTTCTCCTGCCGCCATTTCCTGGTGATATCTCTCTGCAAAGGGACTATCAGTTGGATGGTATTCCAGCAAAATCCATGGCTGCATATACCAAAAAAAACTCACATTAATTTAAAATGGAATGAAACATATATGTGTGTGCATGTATACACATACACGCACACAGGTATGGAAGCAGAAATCTGAAGCATGCAGACCACGAATCACATTAACATTGGTAAACTTCTTCCACAGCTCATCTTGCTTTAGGCCACAGATCAGATCTAAGATTTTGAATGAAACACTGGATATGGCCACTTAATTAACACTGAATGCTCAGTTACTTCTCTAAAACAATCTGATTATTTTCCCTTGAGTCCAATCTGATGCATCTCAATCCCTTACTAGCATCCATGTGTTATTTATGAAAAGAATTAAGAAAACCATAATCATAACCATCTAGCATTTTCCCAATTATTTGCATTAGGTGCATGGATCCTCATTTGCCATGTACTCCCATTTAGGGTCACCTCTGATATTAGTCCTTCCTCACAACCTCCATCAATGTTACCCCACAACCTCCAAGTAAAAGTAGGCACTTCATAGATAACACTATATGATCACATGTATGTGTACACATAATTTACATACATATACAATCATATTACATATACATATACACATGCATAGATTTATAATTACACTTTTTTCTGCATATATATGCATAGCTTTGTGTGCAGGTATGTGTACATACATACATGTGTACAGACCTCATATGTATGTATGTATGTGTGTGTGTGTGTGTCTCTCTCTCTCTCTATATATATATATGTAATTTTATTTATGTAATTATGTAAACAATCCATGTGAGGCTTACATGGGAATCCTAAGGCATGTGCATCACTCAGGCAGTTGCCCGAGCACCAGGCTAGAAACCCTAACAACAATGGTTCTTCATCGTCCACATAGTTTCTAACAAAGTTTAAAATGGAATCAGATCCCATGTCATATTTGGCCCTTTTCCATGAATAAAACTACATAAGCCTATGAATAATGTAATGAATCTTTTCAAGATCAACAACCTTAATATCAAGCACCTTATGGTCCAATCTCCTTTTCTAGCTCCTACTACGGTCTGCAACAAATATCATTATAAAATTTACCTGTATCACATTTCAGTATCCAAGATCAAAGTGATGCACCCAATCACAACAATTATCTTTAAAATAAATGCATGTCACTACTAAGAATTACAAAATGTCAATAATGTTCACCATCTCCTGAACAAAAAAAAAAAGAAAATTGAAGGGGGAAAAAAAAGAGGAAATGTAGGACTGTAACAAAGATGTAAGAAAAGAAAACAAGGAAAATTAAGGGCCAGAACCTGGATTGACTACCATTTTACATTTAGTCTCCTGCTGACGAAGTTTTTTCCCCAGATTTAATTTTGATGTTCATTTTGTCTTTAATCCCTGGCCCATGGATAAGCATGTGGGAAATAGGTATGACCATGCACAGAACAGGAATAATAGCTGCATGCAAGGGAAATAAACATAGAATGCCAAGCTAGGCTAAACATATAGTGGCAGTCAAACAAAGGACTGAGTGTCATGAGCTTAACCAAGAATTCTCACCTCATCATCATTGTTGTTTTCATTTGAATCTTCTGAAACCTTCTTTCCCTGTTAAAAGACATAATTTAATGATTTGGACTATGATATAAAAGATTATATGGAAGCAAATGTCTGTAATAAGGAAAGCAAATAAAGAAACAATATTAATGCATTATATGATGGCTATTTTACTCCATATAGCATTTCCAAAATGAGATGGCTTGTTATATACATAACATAGTTTATCATGAAGAACCATAGCAAATCTAAATGTGTTTCAAATTTCCAATTACTCTTAGATAGCCAAAAAAAAAGATGCAGTGCAGTATGCATGTAAATATCATTATAGATGTCTTGACTTGAAATCCACACTAAACAACGAGCAACATTTCCCTAGAAGCCAACTAGGTGAAACAACGCAAAAGGGTTTAGCAAGACCAAGTTGGCTGCCAAAGATATTTGCCTGAGTCTATCTTTTGAAGAAATGGATCACCAACCCACCAAATGAAACTTGATTCACAAACTTGGCAGAGGTCCTGCCAGATATAAAATTGATAAATGATACAAGGATAAACAACAGTCTCTGCTTACTAAACTGGATTTACATTAAAACTAAAAAGAGGTTATCTAGCAATATATATAATCAATACTTTATATTTCTCAATTCATTATTTTTTTTAAGCAAGAGCATACAACATTCATCTGATATATGTTTCATTAAATATTTACAATATGCTTTGCCTTTAGCCGGGCTAGAGGCTGCTAAGCCCTGCCATAGTTCGATTCAGGACTTGATTTTTAGGCCCAACCTAGTCAGCAAAGGCAAAACATTCAACAAAACCCAGCCGAATGGTGATTCAACTCAATGGGATTTTGAACTGACTGCAGCCCATTTTTAGCCATAGGTAAGAGGGATATCATCAATTTGATTAAAAAGATAAATGCAGAGCAGAGGAACAAGTGAAAGACTTCAATAAAAAACTTTAAAAAAAATATATCAAAAACCTTGTGTGACAATAAAATTGGCAGATAGATTTGATTTTGAAAGTTAAAGGTATGTTGATGATGGTTACGATTATGGTTTATGACTTTATGCAGCTGCACATTTTTCTATGAACATGCTTGGTATATGGGATGGAAATTATTTTAAAAAATAAGGAAATCATAGAGATAGAGTACCAAAATGGAGCATAAACGTTTGTGATGATGGCAAAACATTACAAGTATATTCAACCTCAGAGTAAGTAACCACTACAGTGACCAGATTTTGTAGTTTAAGGGTAAGCATTTTATTCAAAAGAGAGGTGTTTATAAAAGAGGACGACAAACAGGACAACAAACCAGAGCTTACCTGCCTAATAGATGGCTTTGGAGGTTCAGAAATTTCATCAGTAGACTTCGCACTACCTTGTACTCCTTTTGCACCATGTTTCCTTCCCTGCAGCCCAGCATCCACGTGATCCAATGATGGCCGAAGCTGCACGACTGCATGAAAAGGATTCAAGTGCAACTGCAAGATAAAAGGAGAAATGAGTTCAAAGTTTCTCAATAATCAAATACCCAATTGGCCATATAAACTTTACAGTCACAGCAAAGAATTTAAAGGCACTTGCTTAATCATTATTTATAAAATAATAACACTGCAAACAAGGTTTTAAATCCTGTGGGATAGGGCTGTCTCAGTTTTTTCATGGAACGTGACGCATTGGCATCCTATCCCGTTCCGATACTTGGGACAAGGGATGTCCCAAGATGTCCTAATTGGGACGCTGGGACGCTGGCGGGATGTCCTGTCCCAACACATGAGATGGTACCCCGTTCCGGTGTCCCACAGGATGTCCCGCCGGGACCTGAATTCTTGACCACAAATAATAAATAGAGCTACCAAACTATTGGGCTGTAATAAGAATCAGACCAAATCCTATGACACTGAGCATCAAAATGATATAACCATGTTTGCTTTTAGAACAATGAACTTAGCTTGGCCTAATTCCTTTTTTTTTGGCATTTTGATTTTAAGCAAAATTTTGAATATTTTGTGTAAGAAAAGAAAAAAAAAACAGGATAAGTTTATGAGATGGATGGGAGTATTGGACTAGTAAAATTACATGGAGAACAGAAACAGAAAAATATCACAAAGGAAAAGAAAGAAAGCAGAAGGTTTTTCTCAGTATATCATCAAAATGATAATGTTCAGTGAAGTTCAAAACAACTAGAAAGACAGCCTGAAGTGCATTGTCAAATACATCTTACATTACAATGTCATCAAATTGAGGATTAAGCTTCTCGCAGGCTAGTGATCAATTTACTTTGCCACTAATTATGTTTATTAGCCTCCTCCAGCCATAGTCTTGTCCCTCAATATTCTGTAACATATAATTGTTGTAGTACCACTTGCACTATACTACTTATTGGGAAATGCCTTATACTGAATACGGATTTCCTTGCTTAAGATCATGATATCGTTATTCATGCTGCAAGAGAAGGAAAAAGAGAAAATAGAATAGAAAAACACAATCAATAGAACATGCAAAGTTTAACCATGAAAAAAATTATAAAGAAGATTTTATACTCTTATCCTATAAAAAACTCAATAAGAAACCTCAAAAAAAATCTTTCACAAGTTCTCTCACCTCTCAAGAAGACCCTCTAGCCTCTACATGCTTTTTTTGCTGTTGCCACATAAAAACCTCCCTAACCCCCTGGATCCTCTCGTATGGCCTGCTACTACTGCTCTCGGCTTCTGTTGAAATAGAGGCCGAAGCAAGGTCCAAAACCACTTCAAAAAATACTTCAATGCCATTTAAGAATAGCATTTGACCCCTGGAAGACTTCCCGGCCATCGGATCTCGATCAAATGCGTGAAATTAGCACTATAGTAGGCCCAATCAGAGTCAGAATTTCCCCATAACCGTTTAATAGCACACAGGAACGCATGAAACCATCCGATCATGCAAAACATGCATGTAGACTACGATAACATGACTATGGACCGCATGAAGCTTCTGTGGATAGTGATAGCCTTCTTATGGACCATGCCAAGTGGTGAATTGCGTGTGGACCGTGGTCGCTGGGCTACGCTCGAGCATCCGTAAGCATGGATAACGCTGACCTAGGCCACACCCCTAGGCTTAGTCTGCTACGGGTTAAGTATGCAAGCTTGCACGCCTGTGGGCTTGGGTCTACACCAGGCCAGGCTCGAAGCATGGCCCAACAACCTCCATCTTGACTCAATATCCAACCTCCATCTAACTTTGAGAACTTGTGACTGCCGCCCCCATGCCCAGAACAAATACTTATAGATGGGCAAACATAAGAGTCGAGCCATGCCACTTGATCTCTTCTCCATCGTGTGTTGTGTTCATCTTGACCAGAGACCTACTCGAGAAAGCTTCTCCTACAATAATAGAAACTTTACCATGTGATGTCGCATGTTATCCTTCCAAGTGTCTCGTCTCATGCTCGATCTACCTGCTATCGAAGGTCCACCTCGCACTGGGCTCCCATCTATATCAGGGACTTCACCTCGCACTGGACTCCCTATCAAGAGAGTATCCTCGACACTTCTTTTTCTTTAAGACAATCCTACTACCACAGATAACCTTCAAGATTTCATCACCAGCTCTCCACGTATGATATTTTGAATTTAGTTTACTCGGTAAGATTAGATTCTTGCTAAAGCTAGGTACGTATCAGATCACGTCCAGTTTCTTTGATATTCCATCATGAAACTTTATGCTAATTGTCCCTTCATCCTTGATCGCATAGCTTGATCCGTCTGGCAGATGGACAACACCCTCTCTACCCTCTTTAAAGTCGAATAGCTCTTTGCAACACATATCATGGGTATATACAAAAATCTAAAATCCGATGCTGGAAAGAAAGAGTTACCTCCCCAGATACCATGAATGCCTCATCATATCCGTCACCATCACTACTCTCGACCACTGCCGCAATAACCTTCATCCGATTCTTGAACTAAGGGCAATTTCTGATATGATGCCCTAACTCGTTGTATCGGTAATACTTGATCTTTCTAGTATCCTTCGACTTGGACTTGGACCACCCATCTTATTATTCTGTCCTTTGCCGCTAGCTCCTCCATAGACCACCAATGCTGAGTTCCTATCAAAACTCAAAGTTTGGCTCTCTCGCTTGAGAACCTCATTCTAAAGAATGTCGAAATCATCTCATTCATCTTGATGGTGCTCTTCCTTATTAGAAGAACAATCATTAATAACCCGAAGGAATGTGAAAGTGACGATAGCAAGACCAATGCACTACTCTTCTTTTCAACCTTCTCACCTATACTGAGAAAATCGATGAGGATCCTTTGAAAATTGCTCAGATGCTCCTGCACGTTCTGTCCTTTGCTTATCCGCAGTTGATTGAAGTGCTTCCAAAAAAAGCATATTGGTGAGAGAATTTGCTATACACAATTACTCGAGCTTCGTCCATATCACTATCGAAAAAGTTTCGCAATACATGGAGATCACCACGTTCCAAATGCAAGCAGATCATACTCATCGCCTGCATCTGAAACCGTTTTCAAATCTTGTCTTCCATGGTGGCCGACCTCTCCTCATACATGACAGCATCAATCAATCCCTATTGGATGAGCATATCTTTCACCCTCGCTTGTCAAAAGAAGAAATTACTCTTTCTATGCAATCGATTGATGTCAACTTTGATTGTGCTGGTCTTCATCTTCTTCAATCTCGATCAATACGGACAATTTAGACAACCCGGAACTCTAATACCAATTATTGTAGTACCACCTGCACTGATACCACTTGTTAAACCCTTGTACGAAATATGGATTCCTGTGCTTAAGATCATGATGTCGTTGTTGATGCCAAAAGGGAAGAAAGAAGATAATAGAATAGAAAAACACAATCAATAAGGCATGCAAGATTTGACTATAAGAAAAATTACAAACAAGATCTTACACTCTCATATTGTATAAAAACTCAACAACAAACCAAAAAAAATCTCTCATAAGTTCTCAACTCTCGATAAAACCATCTAGTCCCTACAAGCTTTCTCTACTATTGCCACAGGAAGATCTCTAATCCCTTGGGTCCTCTCTAACAACTTGTTGCTACTACTCTTGGCCTCTATTGAAATAAAGGCCGATGCAGGGTCCAAAACCACTTCAAAAAATACTTCAAATCCCTTTAGGAATAGCATTTGATCCCTGGAAGACCTTTTGGCTGTCGGATCTCAATCAAATGCACAAAATCAATGATGGATCAGGCCCACATCCCATAATCGTCCGATCGCACCCTAAATCGCACATAGCCATCCAATCATGCAAAACGCACGTGTTGACCACAATAACAAGGACGTGGACCGTGTGGAGCTTTTGTAGATTGCAATAGCCTTCCCATGGACTGTGCCAAGCTGTGAACTGTGTCCGCTCATGCTGGGCCACACCAGCCTGGCACGCGCCTGGGCCATGGGCTCGCATGCCCTAGGCCTGGTCTACTATAAGCTAAGTCTACAAGCCGGCACACCTACGGGCTTGGGTATGCTCCGGGCCAGGCTCGAGGTGCAGCCCAACAATAATCTCAGTAACAAACTACAAATAAGCTAGTTACCGTCCTTCATTAATACTTTATTGTCCAGTCTGATCCGTGTTAGACCAATATGGAGAAAGTATATTTTATTATCATCAACTGACAAAGGCATACTCTCCAGGTTAGGAGTCATGATGATGTGTTAATCATTAAGTATCACCATCATCTGAAAATTAATTCTTCCAATCCAAAGGAACTTATGCTACTACAAATCAAACAAATTTAACTTCCACATTTCACAGGAATGAATGAAACAGTAAGAGAAATCAAGACAATATACAAAATCATTTCAATCAGACCTAAACAAATTGGTCTTAAGTTTATAAAAAAAAAAAGAGATGACCAGATAAACAATAAGAAGCACATTTACATGACTAGGCATTTAAACTGTAACATCTCTTGAATTTAAAGGTTGCCTCTATATTGAGCACAAAAATATGAAATGAAGTGATTTAAAGGTGAGAAGAACATGGAAAGTTTACCAACTCTGTCATATAGCTTACCTGGTTGCCTCTTAGAAGCCCGACAGCATAGCTAGTTCCACCAGAAGCCTTTGACGATGACAAAGTCTAGAAAATACAAAATATAAGCATGAGGTTATGCAAAAGGTGGATTGAAACTTAAGAATCAGCGATGGTAATTGTTTCCTAAGAGATTTAAATATGTGTTTATGTATCGAATATAGGTTAGAGGAAGGGAAAAACAGTCATAATTTACAAGAGATCTTCTTACCATGAATAACAACAGGGGATTTGCTCAAAAAAAAAAGGTGGGAGTGCGGGGAGAGCATCTTGGTGGTGAAGCATCACTCAGGTAGAAAACAAATGTGAAATTAAGTCCACAATAGCAGGCATTCAGAGAAATGCACAAGCAGAGCATAAAGGATAAAAGCATGCAGGTTGCAGCACTGAGGATATTCTATTAAACAAGCCATGTACCTTAAGAATTGCCACTCAAGCGCCCCACCCTGATTCCCAGTACTTTCAATCTAAAGGTTTTATTACCTCATCATTTCTAAAGTTATACATCATTTATAGATTTTAAATATAACCAATGAAAGGCAACAATTTTAAACATCAATCTGAATCATAGCATATCTAAGACACATCACACCAACATATTGTTGACACAATACAAGGATCGAATGTACTAACGAATGATAAATCATGATTCTACATTGAAACAAATGCTCAATATTAAGGTAACCCATAAATAAGTTTCTCAGTATACTACCAACAAATGAGCTTTTGACAATACTGTTACTACATTTGTAGCAGCAACAACATGATGTTACTGCAAAAACAAGTAAATAGTAATATTTCCCCTGTAGCTCTAAATGAGAATTTAAGCTAATGTATGACGCATAATAGACTGTACTTTTACTTGCTATAATAAAATATTTGAATCTACATGATAACATAATAAACAACAATTAGTACAGATATACACAGCAGTTTACAGTGCAAGATTTCTATGAATAAGCAACATTTCTCCCTGCAGTTCATAACATCACCATATACAACTAGAAAGCTATTTAAATTGGTTCACAAAAAAAAAAAAAAAAGCATGTAATTGCAGACCTCTTTATGAACTTGTGCATCTTTTTGCAACAATGCATGCCTAGTGTCAACATGGTATTGCATGATTGCAGATGCTGTCGTACAAGTGCAATATGTGATACTTCGACACGTGCTTTAGAGTTGTCGAAGAGGTAACTAGCATTATTAAGACTGGTAGAGAAGGTCAGATTTGGGCCTTGCAAGTACTTGGAAAGGTGAATGACAATGTTTATCACATGGACAATGTGATATAACAGGTCTTGCAAATTCAAATCACTAATATAACATGGACAATGCTGTGCTATATGGATGAATGAGACTACAGTATACACCATTCTAAAGGAACAAGCATATACTATATGACAAGATTACCGATACTAGAGGCCAATCTCATAAAAAAGCTTAGTGGGATAAAAGGGTAACCCTAGTTTAGAAGATTGTTGGATCTCACAAGCTAAAAAGGTAAATGTAGAGTTACTAATGTACTGGAATTTGGTTGTGAATATGTGACATCAACTTATTATGTCTTCAACTATTTTTTGGATTTATTTTAAGGAAGAAAATTAAAGTCTTAGTTGGCTCAAAGTTCCCTAAGAAGCTAGGAATTTGAATCTTAGTTGGCTAGGGAATAGAGATAATAGAGAAAGTCAATGTTGTGGTCTATTGGAGCGCAATTGTAATAAACTGAGTTAAAAATGTCCTTGTCATGCAATAGGGTGGTTAGGAAACTGAACCAACACCATTTGGATGACTCTGACAGTGGCCCAAATTTTGATTTTTGAAGATTGGGCTATGAATTGAAAAAATATACATATAATCATAATCATATATCCTTTTCCCAATTTTTTGGGGTCGGCTGTGTGTGTACACATCCATGTGTGTGTGTGTGTGTCTAATATGCCATGGATGCCATTTCCCATTTTCCACATAGTCCCTATTAAACTTCTATTTATTAAGGGGGAAAAAATGTCATTAGATTCAATCATCATAACCGTTCCCTCCACATGAAACAAAATCCAAGCTTGATACGAAGTCCTACAGATGTCAAATTAATCTTCTACACTTGGATACTGAATGTAGAATGAGAACAACAGCAACGACAACATAACATGAGGTTTCGACATGTAAATCACCATCTTGAAATGCTGGTGAGGCAAATCTAGATGAGATAATAACTTAACACAAAAATATGATATTCATTTGGAAATGATAGATCAATCACCACAACTAAACAAATGTCCTGGAGCACCTAATGAAGACTAAATAAATAAATGAAAATCATCCAAGAACTAAACCTAAAGCCCTACATTTTGAAAATTTAATGGTTGATGTCATCCTTCACCCCAAAGACCTCTAAATATCCATAAAAGAAGCAGCCTTTACAAGACCTCTTCATTGTTGGTTCGTAGGAAGACCAAGTAATGAATGATCTAGCTGTTAAAAAATCATTGATTCATTGTTGTTCCTGACTGCATTGCATCTTCTGCACCATCTTGCATTAAGAATCCAACAACATTTACCATCTAAACAATCTGCAATTGGCTTCTTGCATGAATTCATTGTGATCAAAGGTGGAATAATAATCCATTCGAACGCATCAAAAAGATCCCACTAGGAGAAGATCAGCATAGCAAGAAGCAAAATGATAATACATCAAGAATTCAGGTCCCAGCGGGACATCTTATGGAATACTAGGACGGGATACCATTTCATGTGTCGAGACAAGACATTCCGCCAGCATCCCAATATCCCAATCGGGATACCTTGAGCATCCCTTATCCCGAGTAAAGGGTCGGGACACCGACGTGTCCCATTCCAGAAAAAAACTGAGATAGCCCTGTCCCACAGGATTTAAAACCTTGACATACATATAATAGTAAAGTGGATACCCATTTTACTCTCAATAAGCAGAATATGGTGCTTAGAGTACCTTGTAGGGAATAAAGTTAAGTAATGATAGAATCAACAAAAAAATTAAACTACGCAATTGAGACCATGTGTTAAACAAGTGAAAATCAAAGATAAATTACCCACAGGAGATGCAAGTTACAACTAACATCACAATCATAATTACCTGCTTTTCTATCCGCAACAGCTCATCAACATCCCGATCATAATTTTCACTGTCAACATCCAGACTCAAATCAACTTCAATTTTTGATTGCTTAGGCTTCACTCTGACCTGAAACAACATGAGATAATTTGAAGAATGTTAAAGCAAAAGGGTACAAGAGCAGTAATTCCATTTCAAAGACCAAATAAATGACCATATACAGGTTAAAAAAATAAAACACAGACAACCCATTTGGCTACATATGTCACAACTACTCTATCATGACAATATCAAATTCAATGAGAATTGTACCTCTTCGCATCTTTCATTCAATTCATATGGCCGCCAAGAAGGTCTAAGTGGATATTGCATAAGATAAAGCTGCAAGGGGAAAGATTCATAACAATAGAGTCAATATAACCGAAAGAACAGAAATAAATATTTTGCTTTGATATGTGATGAAATGCAGTTCAAGTGTAAACAAAGCAAAGAGGTGACAGAAGTTAAAAGAACACCAGCCACGAGATACAAAGCAACTAATTTAGTGAAGCATTAAGAAAATGTTGAGCTCTAACTTGCAGCATGTTCAGTGGGCATGAACAGAGCATAAAGTGATACTGCTAAATTTTCATGAGTACTTGAGTCCAAGAGAACAACCCCTATAGACAGGTTATGTTGTAACATATACAACAAGAGTTCCCTCAACTCTATTTAAGTCCCTTCACCTTACCCTTAAATTTGTTTTTAAAGCCCTTGTTATTTTACCGGCCTCTTTATTGTTGGTTACGTTACTTGTTAGGTCAGAATCCACTCTTTAAACATGGTAAAATCTTTTACATGTTTGCCTAAGTTGATTAATTCTAGGACAAGTGGACTTAAGTAGTCGTCTTCAAACATCACAGATTTTCCAGTTCTTTTTTGCTGAACATGCCAAATATACCCACACACTTTACATAACCAAAGCACTTCCAAATCTTGCATTGCTTATTTATAAATCAAGAAACCTCAATTAAATTCCAGATTTATCATTTTTTTTTCTTCTTGCTATGTTATTCTTGAACTTTAAATTCGAGGTTTGAAAAGGGAATGATCAACAAGAAAAAAGAACTTATAGAACATTAAACAGATGATGCTTGAAAAAAGATTCGCAATTTACATAAAAGTAACAATCTCGCAACTAAAACAACGTTTCTTGAGTCGCTATTCATTATACTACCACCAATCAAAATAATTTAGCAGGATGACCCTCACACAAGTGTCCTCATCGAGAGGGGCAGGAGTAAAGAAAACATCGATCTCCCGGGCCACCGTGTCCTCCACATCGTCGACCACCATTGGTTCGCTCTCCGCCTCCTCTGCGCCATTGGGAAAAGAAAGGGGGCTCGATGCCGGTTCTTGGTGCACAGCGACATCGTCCTCGTCCTGCTTCTTTATAGGAGCCGATGGAGGACTAGAAGGAGCGGGGAGGGGTCCGGGGTCGGTGGCGGGATTGGCCTTCATCTTACCCTTAATCTTGGGCTGGAAGCGGGTGGGCCTCGCCGGCGCGCGGCCGGAGAGGCGGGAGGAGTCGGGGAGGTCGATGTCGAGGACCATGTCGAGGTCAGCATCGGAGGAGGAGGCAAAGGGATCGAAGGGCTTGTCGTCACCGTCCTCCATGATCGCGTCCTCTCTCTCGAGCGACCGAGGAGGAGGAGGAGGAGGAGGAGGAGGACGAGGCGGTGGATGCGGTTGCAGCCCTCCCTTGGGCTTAAGCCCTGGCGGAGCGGAGAGAGGGAGAGGGAAAGAATGGTCCGCGCGAGAATAAATACCGAAAACCGAACCCCGAAGGAAGGGTCCGGGCGAGGATAAATAGCAAAAACCGAACCCTACGAATTTAGAAATAGGCTCGATTACACATGATCGCGGTTGGACCGGGCCTTCGGGCCTCAGTCCATGCCGTTAGATGTGCATTGATTAGGGCTGAAATCGAATGGGATATCGACACATTTACATACATAATTATTTTTTTTAATAAATATAAATATAAATATTATTTTAGATGAACAAGAATGTAAATGGAATATAAAAAAATTTAGATGATATAAATCAAAAAATTAAATTTCATAATCACAAAAACAAAGATATTATTAAATAGATGATAAATAAAATTATAAACATATTAATATGATTATATTTTATTAAAAACTAATAAATATTATATAAAATTAATTAGAAATATAAATTGAATCAGATATTTAGATACGGATCGAATAATTATATATCCATATCCATATCTAATTTTCTTTTATGGCTATGGATATAAATATTAATAAGATATTTAAATTTTTATCTATATTTGAATAGATTTAGATATAAAAATAGATTCGAACTAATATTATGTAGTCCATTTTTATTGGAATGGTGTGCGAAGCCTTATGGCATACTTTGCATTCATTTATCCATAAAATTTTTAATAACTATATTATATAAAATGTTTTTCTTCTTCTAACTATGATTTTGACTTCACTATCAAAGCTATTATCTATCCTGGTATGAACTTTCTTATCCCAGAAAAAATATAAAAAATAAAAAAGAAGAAGCTTAACCAATTAGAACTTATTTGCTTCACGGGAGGAAAGCAGGGAAGTATGGCCAACAGAAAATTTTTATAAAAAACCCTATTTATTTGGTTGAACTTTTCTAATTGAGAGAAATTAGAAAATGACATTCCCATATAAATTAAAATTCTATGTTTCATGAAAAAAAAATCTACATGTGGCATGGGTTTTTTGCTTTCCCGGATTGGGAATTGAAGTTTTTTTCCAAAAAAGTCCTTGAAGCCATGAATATATCATAGGATAAAGTCTAGTTTTAATAGATATTTTATATAACTTTTTCAAGAAAATAGATACTCAACCAAATATAAGCTATTCTAGATTATTATTTTTTCATGGTTAATCAAATATACCAAAATTACTTTCCCAGATTTATGTTCTCAAGAATTAAATTTTCAAGAAAAATATTTGAGCAAGAAAAAATTCTTTTCACAAACCATACAAGCACTTAATATAATTTTTTTCATTAAAAAATATATTAAAAAGTATATATAAATCGTTTACCATGCGATTGTAATGGATACAAATAAAGGTTCAAATAGTTTGTTATTACAAAAGATATGTTTGCAAACACTTCATAATTTCTATGTTATTACTTACATCAAGCTCGGAAAGTAGCAATAGCAACAGGTCAAGTATAGGACAGGTCGGTTAATATTTAAATATATTTTATAATTAAAAATTTTATATCTATACCTGCCATGTGCCTATCTCAAGTCAGGTCAAGTAAAGGTATGGGTCGGATCGAGTCGGAAGATAAAAGGGATTGAGTAAGAAATTTATCATGTAAATATTATAAAATAATTATAATTTTGAAAGAAAATCTTAAATTAAGGTTATTTTGGATTAGGTTTTGAATGGGGGCATATCTATGAAACTTGGCCCAAAACAACCTACTATGGGCTAAAGTTGGCAAGTCTTGCCAACTTCAGTTCAAAATTTGAAAAAAAAAAAAACTCAAAATATGAGAACCTTATCCCCTTCTCGCTCTCTCATCTTGGAGAAGATAAGGCTATGCAAATGATCGAAGCAGATATCACAGGCGGGCAAAGAATGGCCAGGGCCCATTTAAGGGTGGTTGCACCAATAAACGGTTGATTAAATCCACCGTTAATTATGTCTATCTTCTCTCAAATTCATTCTATTTAACCCTACCTTCCTTGGTCGAATCCTCCATCAAACCTTCTCGAACTCCCTCTCCCCTGGCAACTGCCATGCTGTCGCAATTAAACCCCATCACCTAAAATCCCCCCTCCCCTTCCTCCCTAATTCTCTTTACCTCCTTCGATCTGGGAGCTCTTGAGTTTTGATAACTAAAAACTAGCACCACCAACCTCACATGAGCAATGTTACCACCTTTAGTAAGCTTCCTCCCTCCCTATTGGGGCAAGGCTCCCTTTTCCTTTCTCTTAACTCCCATATTTCCATTTGAATGGCCACCATCATCGTCTACTCTATCCATCCCATGCCATCATCAAATCTTCCTTGCCCCTTTCCTCCAATTCTCTCTTTTCCCCGTCCTCCTTTAGAAGCCATGATACCCCTGGCACGGGGAAGAAAAGAAAACGAGAAGAAAAAAAGAAAAAAAGAAAAAGAAATGAAATAATAAGAAAACGGGGAGAAGATAGAGATCCAACCTTTTTATGTTGATCGGATCCCAATCTAATTGGATCTAGATCAATCTAAGTTATATAAATATGATCTATAATCTAATTCAAATCATGATCTAAATTGAGATTCTCTCTCTTTATTCTAATCATTATCTTGATCAAAGACTAATAACATCATTAAATTATTTTATCAGAGCCTTTAAAACTAGAAATGCATTGGATCTAGAGATCGAGTCATGAGTTGAAGGTCATGATTTTTTTGGGATTCGATGATGGTATGTGCCCTTTTTTCTAGGGTTTTCTTAATATATATTTCAAAACTAGAATTTATATATAAAAATATTGAGTATTATAATTTAGAAAGTTTAGAAAATATCCATGAAAGGTAATTAAAAAAATCTTAGATCAAGCATAATAATATCCTGGCATGATCACAAATTTTAAATATGGTGGTTTATTTATTTTTTAATGTTGCATGGTATTATGCTTGCATAAAATTTGAATGAAAATTTATTTCTTGTATATAAAATATGGAAAAATGATTAAAATTGATATGAGCATAAATTTATTTATGAGATCAGAGAAATAATTTTGAAAATATGTATGTTCATATTATGAGATATTAGATGTTATAAATTTATGAGAAAAAACTTTCTAGTTGACTATGATTTGAGCCTAGTTAATGGGATTAATTATTGGCTACATATTAGAAACTAGTTTTTTCTAATCCTAGCCAGTCAAGGCTAATCATTGGTAGAGCTAGTTCTTTTAAGCCTAGCCAGTTGAGGCTGATTATCGGCATATACTGAAGCATTACATGTATGTACTTCAGAACTAGTCTCTTTACCTTATCACGAAGCTAATCATAGTTGAATGAATCGGAGCTAGTTCCTTTAGGATCTAGCCAATTAAAACTGATTGCTGGCACATGCTGATATGTTGTGTGTTTATTTTCAGGGACTGGCCTCTTTCAGACCTTGTCATAGAATTGATCATGGCCATAGTCATCAAAGGTTAAGAGAGGACTTTAAATTTTACTATTATGCTTGGCATGTTTGAAAGAAAATTATGTTATTATACATCACTTATATTGTTATATTTGAAAAAAAATTATACTCAATCGGTTAGAGATATTAGTAACTTACTGAAACTATAAAGCTTACTCTCTCTTTTTTTTTAACCCAAAAGATCCTGACTCTTGAGACTGGTCAATGAGGAGCATAGGATATAGATATCATTTGCTTAGTTTATCCTTAATAAAATATTAATAAATTTATTTTTACCATTGCTTGAGTTGGATTCATGTGATTATGCATTGATGAAAAAGGCAAGCTTTACATATTTGGTGGGATAAAATCTTAAAGATGTGGGGCCGTCTGTTATACACCCAGCTTGTGCCATGCAATCAGGGTGTAACAATACTGTTGCCCTTGCCCATACCTAACCTGAATCCGCTTCGACTATTTTTTGAGAACCCATACTGTTTCCCAGCTAAAGCAACCTAAGAGGGAGGATGAATTGAGTTTCTAAAAGTTTTTGCAAAGATTAAAGATAAGTACTAGTGTGTTTGCAAGTGTTTGTATGCTCAACAAGAGTATGCAGCAGAAATAATAAAGTAAATACAAGAAAAGAAAGGTAAGCAATCACAAACACAAGAATTTATAGTGGTTCGGTGCACACCAAGTATCTACATCCACTCCTCAAGGTCCACTTGAATATTTCACTATAATCCTTTCTTGATTACAATAGATTAGTTTTTCCGGGCTCACTAATCAAAATTTTTTGATTTTCACAAGGCTAACCAAAAACCTAGTTGATTTTTCACAGGGCTTACTAACAACCTAGTTAGTTTTCAAACAAGGCTCACCAACAACCTAGTTAGTTTTTCAAACAAGGCTCACCAACAACCAAGTTGGTTTTTCAAACAAGGCTCATCAACAACTCAAACACTAGTTTTAGTCCACTTGAAACTAGGAACAACAAAACAATTCAAGTACAATGAAAGATACAATAAGCTTTCTCGAAATAAAAGTAAATATATCTTTGAAGCTTTTTTATTATTGTTGAAAAGCTTATCTCCAAGATGTTGAAGCCTTAATCAATGCTTAAGAATTGAACTTGAATGCTCTTGAATGCTTGAAGGCTCAACTTCACTCAAAAGTAGTAGTTCTTCAATGAATATTTGAATGAATGCTCATAAACCTCATTAGTTTTCATTAGTTGCTTCCTTCTTGTATTTGGTGCACTTTAAATACCTTTCCAAGCCTTAAATGACCATTTATGACCATTGAAGAGGAGAAAATAGCCGTTAGACACAAAAAAGAAGCTATTATACTCTTCAAAAAACTAGCCATTACCGTTCATCCAAACCTGTAGGTGTCGACATTTCAGGTCATGAGTCGACTCATGTGTCGATACTTGAGTCGATACTAGGTCAAAAATATTTTCTAAAACTCTCTGAAGTATTATGGTGTATTGACACTTCTTCTGGTGAGTCGATACTTGAGTCGATACTTCATCTTCATGAGTCGACACTTAGACAAAATCCAGAAATCAGCATGTTATGTCTTCATTTTGGTCTCAGGCTTTGAGTCGACACTTGCTTGACCATGAGTCGACTCATGTATCGACACTTGATTTTCATGAGTCAACACTTCATGTATGCCGGTTGAAACTCTTTCTGCATATCATCTCAGGATTCTGTGAGTCAACATCTTGAGTCAACACTTGATCTTCATGAATTGATACTTGACTGAAACTTGTCCAAATTTAAAACTTGAGTCCTTCAAAGTCATTCTTATATGCCAAAGTCTATATAACTTGAAATTCCATAACTTCTTCAATAATTTGACAAGCATTTGAATTCTTCAACACACTACAACTTTGTTGAGTACCTTGTTCTGATAAATATACTTTTAACATATAATTAGTTCTCAAATATACTTAAGTATTTTGTTATTCATCAAAATCAAGATAGGAGTCAACACATACCCATCCCAAGTTCTAATCAATCGAGTTGGTCCGGGTATCCAATGGATCGACTAAAATTGCTATCTCTATCCCAAAGATAGCTAAGGTTAGTGGTGAAATTATTTGTTTAGCAATTGGCATGGAAGGAGGATGCAGCCTGAATATGATCTATAAATTATGGGTTGATACGTGGCACTGAAGAAATTTGTTTCAGGTGGACTTGTTCATGGACTAATTTGGATAAAAAATAAAATGAGTTAACTTTTTAATTAACACTTAACTCCAAAGTCCAATGCCAATCGAACAAAAAAAAAAAAAAAACTTAAGATACCAAGTATGCATGGTACATAGCAGACAATCCACCATACTGGTGCTCTGCTATTCTCCAAAATCTTTTTCTTTGACTTAAGCATTGGAAGGCCCCAGGCGAATTAGCTTTAGAGAACTTCGAGCTCTACATCTTTCTCTATGTGCAAGTCATCTAGCACATATCATCACTTTCTTCTTCTCATGCAAGTCCACCAACAACCTTCACCCATCATATCAGGTTTTGGAGGCAATAACACGTGAGAGGGTGAGATTGAGGAGCTGGTTGATAAAGCCAGCAATGGTCAAGGCAAAGGTGGAAGATGTTGAAGTTGATAAAAATGATGGTTGAGGCATCAAGGGAGTTCAACGAGGCCTCATAGAAGAAGCCTTGGTAGGTATAGGGGTAGTAGCAGACTTGGGTTTGAATTCCATTGTTGGGGTCACAGGTAATGGTCTTGTTGGAATTTATCTAATTAAGCCTATTCAGATCTGGCCTACACTAATAGTCATCAGGATTTATTTTATATGTTTTTATTTGACTAGACTTTGACTAAAAATAAACCACCAATAAAATGATAAGGATATATATATATTGATTATTGTGATGAAATTTAACTTTACATAACCATTATAGATAATGTCTATCTTAGTATCTAGAACTAATTTAAATACTATATTTGATGGGTGAAACACATTATAAATAGGTTATCCCCTATGAACTTAGTTCCCAACTCACTCAAGAGCTTGTAAGGTCCTCCTTTTGGATTTGGGATCAGAAAACCAAGGTGCTGCTCATGAACAATAAGAAGGGAAGGCCGGTCATGTAAGGAAAGAGGAAGGTGTTGGAAATTATGTCCCAATGTCAATCATCTAACTTGCAGATGGTTAATTTTGTATATGAATTATTATGACTAAAAATTATTTTTGATAATTCATCACATTGTATCTTTCTATAATAAGCTTTTATGTGATGAAATTCTTAGAACTACATCTTATACGATAAAGAGAGAATTTATCGTATAGTTCTTAAACCTATTCATGATTAAATAATATATTGTTATGGGATGATAATGTATCGAGTATAAGTTATTATGTGCTATATGGGTTGGTTATCCTCTTAACCAAGGAATGTGGAGATACTGGTATGGCATGCAGGTGAAGTGTACGATATTTCACCGAACATGATCCTTATACAAAGTACTTTTCTGCCAAGTATTGCTCGTAAAGGGATATGAATATAAGTATCTCTTAGACCTAAGATCATCACGATAACTTGCAAGCAACAAAATATACTTTGGTACCAGACTACCTAGATTTCTAATCCAGTGATAGAAGATTTTTGGATGTAATCAAGTACTCGTAAAGTCGGTATGTAGTTCAAGATGGGATTGATCCCTTCAAATATAAAAGTGAATATATTACTATGTTTCAATTTAGCAAATCTTGGTTAGGGTAGTTCTTATGATGATTCACAAGACTAGTAAGGTTGAAACATTTTATAGATGAACTATTTAAGGATTGGCAATTGAACCCCGAAGTCATCATGAGAATTGAGAGTCCAAGGGATGAATTATATGGCAACCATATATCAAAGGTTCTTGATTGTTGCTTTATAACTTTTGACCTATCCGGACATCGAATGTTATTGCTATATGGTGACTTCGATTGGTACATAAAGTATTTTTGTGCTAATGGCTTAGAGTTTGAACTTGTGAGGTCACACATAATAAAAATTTCTACCTAATCTGATGGCTGTTAATGATTGAGAATTATTTCAGGGTTTAATTATCAATATGATTGATAGTTAATCTTGAGTCAATACTTCGATGAGTCAACACTTGAGATTTTTTCAAGTGTCAACTCATCATTGCTGCAAAAGTTATGATAAAAATTTTTTACTAATGGTCGATGTATTATTGAGGATAAATTGGTAATCAAATTATCAAATAGCTCAATTTGATTGAGCAATGAGTTTTGAGTCAACCCAAATATGATTTGGTTAAGTGCGAGTTTGGGTCTAAATGGATTAAGCTTGACCCATACACCAGAGCCACATGATTTAAATTTTGAATTTGAAATTTAGATTATGTTTAAGTTTGAATTTGAATTCAGATTTAAATTTGAATTTAAATAGGTTGGTTCTAACTCCTTGACCTCTCTCCCCTTATCTCTTTCTAATCCACTCTAACTCCCTAACTCCTTTTGGTTGCTACTTTATATTGGGCTTCAAAGTAGGTTTTGTTGGTTGGAAAAGTGTCTTCTACAAAGGAAAAAAGAATTTTGAGATGAGAAAAGAAAGGATCTTGGGTGAGAGCTACCTAGTATTTTTTACTAGATTTGAGAAGTGAGGAAGATTAGAGAGACTTGTTTCTTCCACCACTTCTTCCATATCTTAGTCCTTCCTAGAGTTTTTTCTTGATCTCATCGAATGTCCTAGAGTTCTGAAAGAGAAGAAAGGATCAGCCATTAAAGCCTCAGAGAGGAGCTAGCACTCCGAAGAGGCCGGTCAAGATAGTACTCCTATGTGGATCACTTATAAAGGCCAGATATATTGTGTAGCTCACAGAGTTTCTATCAGAATCTTCCAATAGCGACAATCATTGACCACTCGTAAGAATATAATGAGTTATAAATTCATTGTGCTATAGAAATAGTCTATAGGTTTGTTGCATAGATAAAGTCTATGCTTGAAGGTTTGTATATCATTTTATCTTTCAGCTTGGTTTTATATGCATCTTATCATGTCATGATTCTATGTAGACTATTTATTGATTTAATCATATATATGTTTAAATTAATTAGATTAATCTTTTATTTTTGCTGCTTATTTATTTTGAAATATTTTGAAATGTATGCATGAAATAGCCTAGGTTTTTCAATAGTGGTATTATAGCACTAGGTTCATATAGCATGATAATCATGAATATAAATTAAAAATTTAAAATGATTTCCATATTTGCTTAGTATTTAAATTGAGTGGATTTACGATGCCATCCGGTCATAAGAGATAAGTAGGGTTTAAAGACCCTAACTTCCCATTCAATAGGATCTCTTATGGTATATAGAGGTGCCACTTGTATCATGACCCATAAAGAAGAATCGTGAAATGAGTTAAGATTAAAATAGTTTTAATCCAAATTATCTAAAGCTAAAGATCATAAAACATATTTAGATAAGATTTAAAAGAAGTTTATGATGTGTTATGCTAAATTGTTTAGCATAAAGTTCAAATATAGAAATGATATGTTTTCTATCAACCTACAAGTGTCAACACTTGGCCTTGAAATGTCGATATTTGATCCTGGTGAGTCGATACTTACTCCTATAGGTGTCGACTCAAGAGTGCAAATTGAAATAACATGTCTCTGTTCACTCTCTATGAGTAGATGTCCCAGGATTAAGTGTCGACTCGCTATGACTCGACTCATAGAAATATCGACACTTGATCAAAAAATGTCGACTCAAGCCTATGAATAGAATATTCAAAAGTTGAGTTTATTGTAAAAATTATTTTACAATTTAAATTTAAAAATGTTTCAATTTGATAAGCTAATAAACATAATTAGGAATTAAGTTTTTATGACTAAAAAATCTAGATTTGAGAATGAAAGATCTTAAGTCATTTTTTATAAA
Organism: Areca catechu; assembly: GCA_021397845.1. Taxonomy (NCBI): domain Eukaryota; kingdom Viridiplantae; phylum Streptophyta; class Magnoliopsida; order Arecales; family Arecaceae; genus Areca; species Areca catechu. Next base: position 53,200,472 of record CM038045.1, on the reverse strand, counting down.
CCTTTGGATCATAGATTAGCTTAAGTCAGGTTCTTTAACTGGGTTAGACCTAGGATTAGAAGAATTTAGACTTAAGAAGAGAAAATTAAAATATGATCAATTATTGAGTTAGATCTCCTTCTCTCTTAAATCATTCATAAAAGTTGTAGTTTGATCAAGTCCATGCTTCTAATTAGACCTGATAGTAGCTCAGTGGTCAAACTTGAGTCTTTAGGCTAGTCTAATCAAATCTGGTGAACCAATTTATGTCTAAAAAAGTTTGACAGTTTGATCATAGTTCTTGAGGCTACCTCTTACCTAGCCAAATTATTTGGTGTCTAAGAAAAGAGATTAATGGTAGAACCCTTCCATTGGTCTCACTTACCTGGTCAATGTGGTCAATCAGGTTTGATCAAGATAGCTTATTGATTTGAGTAAACCGATGCCATTAAGGTTGATTAGTTTGACTGATTTAGATGCCCTTGAACCAGTTTGTCTTGAACCCTTTTCTATGACTTGGTAAAGTCAGTGGAAGGATTCTTGACTTACAAATTCATGTCTTCTCCATTTCATCTGTCATATAATAAGATTAAATCTTCTAAATTATTAGGTCCTTAAAATGATGTTATGGTGATAACTAAGTTATAGCCTTCCACTAAGTGGATGGTAATGAGTCCAATAGTTGGTGATCACTGGAAGGCCCATAGGTCTTGTTGCCGCCAAGATCGTCATGACCTGTAGCTACTGATTGTTTCAGATCGCCCCTCGTCTCTTTGGAAATGGACTGCTTTTTGAGACCTGCAAAACAAGGATTAATGACCTGGATCGAGGATTCCGGCGGGAGCACTCCGATGGTCAAGTCAGTGACGATCTAGAGGAACATATCCTCCTGGTCGAGCCCCTGAAGTGGACTCCACGCTAGGAGTGAGAAATGTGTGAATGGGGGTGCAAGTAGGCTGGGAAAGGTGGTGGCCGAAGGAAACTGGAGATGGATGGCTGTGCTCGGGCGATCCTTCCCACGGATCTCCGAGAGCCTTGAATTCTCAGTCTCCTGAGTGGTTCTCTTGTGTGGTCTCCTTCCCTACTTGCTTGGATATTTGTGGTTTTGCTTGCATACCTCCTCACTGGGGGTGTCGAGGATTCTCTTAAGCCCAGGTGGTCGTTAAATGCCTACCTCGGGATCTCCCCCGCGTTGGCAAGCGTGTGAGGTGGTATTCTGTGCCGTGGTCGGGATGTATTTTCTGATTCGTGATAAAGGAAGCTGACATGCACTCTGACACTCCTTCTAGTCGCTCCACTCTGGGAAACCTGGCAGGACCTTGATTGGGAGGCCACCGCCCCCGGGATTCGGGTCCCCTGGTTGACTTCCTCTTCTAGGTGGTGCAGGTGGTTGGTAGCGAGCGTGGCATCTCGGTCAGGGAGCTTCTTCCTCTTCTGGTGTAAGTGGTGGTTGCGGACATTTATTATGATTTGATGGGTGCTTCCTTGTGATCTTTGGGTTGCTCGCCGGTGCCTCGGGGGGTGGCTCCGTCCCCTTGGTGGCCAGCGGTACTGTCCGAGTTGGTTGCCGAACTAGAGAGCCGGGACTCAGCTCTGGCCCGGGGGGCTCGACCTGGTGGAGGAGGGCTGGGCTCGACTCCAATCCAGGGGGCTCGACCTTGGAAGGGCTCGACCCGGTGGAGGAAGGCTCGACTCCTACTCAGAGGGCTCGACCTCGGAGGGGCTCGACCCAGCGGAGGAGGGCTGAACTCAACTCCGGTCTAGGGAGCCCAGCCTCGGAGGAGCTCGATCTGGCGGAGAAGGTCAGCACGCGACTCTAGCCCAAAGGGCTCAGCCTCAAAGGGGCTCGACCTGGTGGAGGAGGGCTGAGCTCGACTCTAGTCCAGGGGGCTCAGCCTCGGAGGGGCTTGATCTGGTGAAGGGGGTCGCTCGACTCTGGCCTAGGCACCCCAAGCTCACGGGTGCCGACCTGGCAGAGGACGGAACTTGGCTTTGGCGGGCCGTCTCGTTATTTTGGGGGAGCTCGGCCTAGTCAAAGGAGTCCGAGATGGGGTGTCCACCATGGCAGTTTTTCTGACATGGCATCTGATAGGGATTACACGTCAGCTTCCTGCTACATCATTTGCCCCCTACTCCCGAGTCCCGTTGGCGCGAGGTGCTCGGGGTGAAGGGAGTAAATGCATTGCTGACACGGAAAGGTGAGAATCCGATACAATGATGGCCGCGATCGGCGACATATTGGGAAGTGATTTCTTCAGCCTACCCGGGGGAGCCACGTGGACACGTCCGAGAAGTAGTTATTACGGGCACAGAATTCAGAGCGATCGCAGTCAAAGCCAGATGCCAGCCTTGCCGATTGATGATGCATGGCACGGATCTGATGGTGGGGATTTGTAATGGTACGGTCGGGCATCGGTCACTTCGAAAGGAAAAGTAGCATTTCCCGAAACACACATTCTTTCAAATCCTTCGTGCCCGCCATCGTACCGAGGCTCTTCTTTTGTCCACCCGGTCATTCTTGTCTCTCAAAGTTCACAGTAGGTTAGTCTTCTTTCTCCTCGCCTCGGTTGAGTAGGATCTTCCTCTTAGGGCTAGGTTCTCCTCCGGACTCTCGTCCACTTTCTCCTTCCCTCCTTGATCTTCTTCGTCATGTTTAATTTCGGGCCAAGTTTCTGTCCTTCAACTAACCAAGGTGAGGTCGGTTCCTCTAGGTTGAGACCGCCATCTTCTTCTTCTTATGATGAGGAGGGAGATGGGGCACGCTTCGAGCTTAGTAGGAGGCGTCCCCCTGGTGGCATAGTCATTAGGGAACCTGGATCTATCCCTACTCTTCCTCCTCTCCCAGCTGAACCCATTCCTGACCCTTCTCGGTCCACAGGTCCTGGTGGAATTGCTTCGACAATCTCGACTGAGGAATTGGGGACCATTCGGGATGTTTATGGCATCCCGTATTCTGTTCGGCTCTTGATCCCTCGACCACGGGATCGGGTTACTTCCAGTAGCCCAGGCCGAATCGCCTTCTATGAGGAGACCTTCTCAGGAGGGCTCCGCTTCCCTTTCCATCCTTTCTTTCTATCTGTGTTGAGCAACTATCGTCTGGTCCCTGCTCAACTCGTCCCAAATGCTATAAGGACCATCTTCTGCTTCATTGTGCTCTGTCACTTTCACGGGATCGTTGCCCATTTCTCCTTGTTCAAAGCCTTCTTCACTCTGAAGCACCACCCCACCGAGGACGGGTGGTGGTCTCTCTCTTCTCGTCCAAGGGGCATTAGATTTGAACTTCCCTCTTCCATCAAAGGATGGAAGAGCAAATTTTTATTTGCCATAGTCGAGGGGGTTGACTGGGTGTGGAGTGACCGAGATCAGTCCCCCAATCGAAACTCTACAGTCGAAGCAGCCGACAAAGATATTTACGAGCTGCTATGCACCACCTATATTCCTTCCCTCGAGGTTCTGTTATCAGAGCAGAACCTCGCCGAGGCCGGGGTCGGCCCAACGGGAGAGTTGGGTGAGTTCGGCTCGAGTCCTTTTTGCTCCTCTTAATCTGTTTCCTCTGACCTGGAACTGACATCGTATCTTCCATATGCAAGCATGAAGTTCTTGATGGACGACCTGCTTTCGATTACCCGAAAGAGGCCTCCATCGGGATTGGATGAGTCCTCTCCGAAGAGGGCTCGTGATGAGGGCGCGTTGGTGGTCGCTCCCATCGAGCCGACCGAGCCAAGGAGGAGGGAGTCCGAGGCTGCCTCCGTACAAGGAAGGGGAGTGGTGGCTACTGTGTCTGAGCTAGATCAGAGGGTAGCCGGGTCTGTGCTGGAGTGGCCGAGGCGACGAGAGCCGATCCTCGCCCCGGTGCCTGAGGTGGTTATCCAGGCCAGGGCCACTGCTACGGCCATCACCATCATGTCACCTCCTCCTCCAGAGCTTGTCGTCATCGAGGAGGAGGTGCAGGGAGTAGCGGAGCCAATGCCGGGGGCGCCACTTGAAGGGGCACCAAGCTCCCAACCGGCCTCCGAGGCCTCTTCTGGCAGCGGAGTAGGTGATTCCGCCTCGGGGGCAAGTAGGAGGGAGAGAGACTACCGTCGGATCCCGTTCAGACTGAGGCCCGATGTCTCGCTGCTCCGGGACTGGAAGCTGGCCGAGCATATGATGGATTTCTCATCCAATCATGTGATTGGCGGGAGATGGCCGGGAAGGTGCTGGGGGATGCAATTAGTAGCATCTTCCCCCTACTCTTCATGATAAGTGGCTTTACTTTCTTGACTTCTTTTTTTCTTTCTTTCTTTGACATCTCGTTTGGTGCAGATCGGCGTCGAGACACTTTTGATTAGAGATTGCTGCCGGAACTGGTTGAAGAACGACCAGCAACGTGCAGCGAAGGTTGAGACCGTGAGGGCCGAGCTGAAGGAGAAGTCCGATACCTCCCGAGAGCTCGGTCTGAAGAATGAGGAGCTCCAAAAAGAACTTGCAAGTGCCGAGAGGTGCTCGAAGGAGCTCCAAGAGGACCTCGATCATGAGTGGAGCCGGTCGAGGAAGAAAGCTGAGGAACTCACGACCACCGAAATGAGGTTGTCAAAGTTCAACGTCGAGGCAGTCAGGCAGAAGGGATGCACTCAGTCCTTTCAGGTCAAACTAGATGCGATGAAAGAGTGCCTGGTCGCTGTCGAGGAGAGGGCTACAACTGCTGAGAAAGAAGCAGCAGCAGTGGCCAGATCGACAGAGGTGGCGAAGAAGCAAGCCACCGAGGCAAAGAAGTGGACGGAAGAGGCTGTGGCAAGGTACAGGGCCTTGGAGGAATTCGCCGCCGAGTTCTGTGAAACGGTGTCTGACTCTTTCAAGGGCTTCATGTACCTTCGTTCAAGGGTCCGGGATTATGTATTCGACAAGGGTCGGCCTCTCCTCAGGTACCCTACTTCTTTGGATGCGGAGCCGGCCCTAGATTCGGGTGACGCTGAGGAGTCGAAGGCTGCCCCCGGACCTACTTCGCCGTGGTGGTTGCTGAAGCCGGAGATGCATAGCCCGGGGTTCCTGGAGGTGGTGCCACGCGGCCATGGAGTCCTGGCGGGGAGCCACCTGAGTAGGATAGGATTATTTTCTGTTTTCTTAGCTCTTGGCCTGGGCCACCCGGTGTGTCGGGGACCTGGGGACACTTTTAATGAACCAAGTAACTTTTAATGAAGTGAAAGTTTCCATCTATCTTGGCTTGTGGGTACTCCACTTTCTCCTCTCTATTTTTTCTTTCTCTATCTCTCTTTTCTTTTCTTTTTCTTTCTTTTTTTTACATGTGATGAGATCAGAGGAGAGGTTTCCACTTTGTTTCTGAGTGTCCCGAATTTCAGCGCTGTAGAGCTGGGCTCAGGGCTTTGATGGCTGGAGATCTGACCTCTGGGCTTTGATGTCTCAAAGCTGGGCTCGAAGACTTGATGGCTGGAGAGCTTGTCTCCGGGCTTTGATGTCTCGGAGCTGGGCTTGAAGACTTTGTGGCCGGAGAGCTTGGCTCTGGGCTTTGATGTCTCGAAGCTGGGCTCGAAGACTTAGTGGCCAGAGAGCTTGGCTCCGGGCTTTGATGGTCGGAGATCTGAGCTCCGGGCTTTGATGTCTCGGAGCTGGGCTTGAAGACTTGGTGGCCAGAGAGCTTGGCTCCGGGCTTTGATGGCCGGAGATCTGAGTTTCGGGCTTTGATGTCTCGGAGCTGGGCTCGAAGACTTAGTGGCCAGAGAGCTTGGCTCCGGGCTTTGATGTGTTGGAGCTGGGCTCAAAGACTTAGTGGCCGGAGAGCTTGGCTCCGGGCTTTGAGCATCAGACCTGGGGTCGGGCGGAGATTCTCCTGCAAGGCAAAAAGTATTTGCACAAGGAAAACTTTGATTATTGGCGAGAAAGAACCTTATACTATCGATGCCGGGGAGCTGGGCCCCGGGCTTAGGAGTTGGAGAGCAGGGCTCCAAGTTTCATTATCGGAGAGCTCGGCTCCGAGTTTTGGTGCCGGAGAGCTGGGCCCCGGGCTTCGGTATCGGAGAGCTGGGCTCTAAGTTTTATTGTTGGAGAGCTCAGCTCCGAGTTTTGATGCCGGAGAGCTGGGCCCCGGGCTTCGGTGTTCCTGCAAGGCAGAAGGTGATTTGTACAAAAAGGGGCCTTTATTATTATAAAGGATGAGCCTTACATTACTGATAATATTTTCTCAGGTTGCAGGTGTTCCAAGTTCGCAGGAACCTGGCACCATCCAGATCCGCGAGGTAGTAGTCTTTATGCGGAAGAGCTTCGACCACCTTGTAGGGGCCTTCCTAGTTTGGTGAGAGTTTGCCACACTCCCGGGACTGAGATGCTTCGGCTCGGTGAAGCACCAGGTCGCTAGGTCGAAAGACCTTGGGCCTTACTCGCGCATTGTAGTACCAGGTAACTCGTTGCCGATATGCTGCCATTCAGAGCTGAGCTTTGTCTATGGTCTTCTCGAGGAGGTCTAAGTTAAGTAGGAGGTGCACCGAGTTCTGCACTTCATCATATTGCTGCACTCGCAACATGGGCATGCCAAGCTCAATTGGGACCACAGCCTCGGTGTCGAAGACAAGGTTGAAGGGTGTTTCATCTGTCGCTGTTCTGGGCATTGTGTGGTAGGCCCAGAGAACACTTGGAAGTTCTTCTGCCCACCTGTCCTTGGCCTAGTCCAGCCCGGTCCTGAGTCCCTGGAGAATGGTCCGGTTGGTCATTTCAGCTTCTCCGTTCGTCTGGGGGTGAGCGATGGAGGTGAAGTGGTGCTGGATGCCGTGCTTGGCACAAAAACCTTCGAACTCCCGATTGTCAAACTGCCATCCGTTATCGGTGATGATGCAGTGGGGGAGTCTGAAGTGGCATATTATTGATTTCCAGAAGAACTGATGGACCTTGGCTTCTGTGATCCGTGCCAGTGGCTCTGCTTCCATCCATTTGGTGAAGTAGTCAATGGCCACCGGCAAGAACCTCCGTTGCCCCAGTGCAGGGAAAAATGGTCCTAAAATGTCCATTCCCCATTGGGCGAATGGCCAAGGGGCGGAGAGCTGTGAGATTGGCACCGTCGGTTGATGTTGTATGTGGGCATGGCCCTGGCATTTATCGCACCTTTTCATGAAATCGACGATGTCCTCCCTCATAGTCTCCCAGAAGTATCCCTGGCGGAGAGCTTTGTATGCCAATATCCTTCCTCCTACGTGGTTCCTGCACAGACCTTCATGTATCTCCTGGAGAACGAAGGCTGCTTCCACGAGTCTCAAGCACTTCAAGAGCGGGTAGGAGTAGGATCGGCGGTAAAGCTGCCCTTCCATCAGGACAAATCGAGAAGCTTTCTTTTTGACGAGGCTAGCTTCCACGCGGTCCTTGAGCAAAGTGCCATTAGAGATGTATCTGATATACCTATCCATCCAGCTCGGCTCCAGGGTGACTTGCTGCACCTCCTCAGGGGCTTCGTAGCTTGGATTTTTGAGGTACTCAATATATTGCGCCCCAGCGACGAGTCTGGCAGGATTGCAAGTCTCGACAGTGCATCTACGTGAGCATTCTCTCCATGGGGGATATGGAAGATGTTGAAGCATCGGAAGCCTGTTGTGCATGAGCAAACTTGCTCCAGGTACTTCATCATTTAGGGATCTCTGGCTTCATACTCTCCGAAAACTTGTCTAGCTACCAGTTAGGAGTCGGTGAAGACTTTTAAGTTCTGCACTCCCAGCTCACATGAGACCTTTAGGCCCGCAAGGAGCGCCTCGTACTCCGCTTGGTTATTTGTTGCGGCGATTTGAAGTGAAGAGCACATTCCGCCACGATCTCGCCACTGTTGGCGAGGATGAGGCCTGCTCCACTCCTATCGGAGTTGGATGCACCATCCACGTGGAGGATCCAAGGTTCCTCCTTCGTGCCAGGCTTAACTTGATGCTCCAGGAAAGTCTGCTCCAACTCCTAAGCAAGTCCCATGCACTCGACTAGGAAGTCGACTAGGACCTGGGCCTTCTGTGATGACCTCGACTGATACGTGATGTCGAACTCGTTCAGCATCAGGGACCACTTGGCCAACCGTCCGGATATTTCGGGGCGACTGAGTATGGTCCTCGGTGGCTGATTCGTCACGACCATGATGGGATGTGCTTGGAAGTAGGGTCTAAGGTGCTTAGTAGACATTATTAGAGCAAAAATAAGTTTCTCGGAGCGGGTATACCTGATCTCCATGTTGTGGAGGATCTTGCTGGTATAGTACACTAGCTTCTAAGATCCATCCTTGTCTACACGGACGAGGACCGAGCTGACGCCTCTAGGTATGATCGCCAGGTAAAGCAGAAGATCTTCTCCTTCCTCTAGTCTAGAGAGTAGCGGAGGAGAGGCCAGGAACTCCTTCAGTCCTTCAAAGGTTGTCCTGCACTCCTCAGTCCAGGTGAAGTCGTGCATCTTGCACGGTGCCTTGAAGAAGGGGAGGCAGCGGTCAACCAATCTCAAGATGAACCAGCTCAGAGCTATAATACGCCCCATCAGGCGTTGGACCTGCTTCTTGGACGTCGGGTGCTCCATGTCGACGATCGCTTGGACCTTCTCTAGGTTCACTTCAATGCCCCTCTGGGTGACCATAAAGCTGAGGAATTTTCCTGCTACCACTCTGAAGGCGCACTTTGCTGGGTTCAGCTTCATCTAGTACTTTTGGAGGTTGTTGAAGGCTTCGGCGAGGTTGGCAACGTGGTCCGAGCTTAGCTTGCTCACGACAAGCATGTCATCCACGTACACCTGTATGTTCTGGCCAATTTGGTCTTTAAAGACCCTGTTGACCAGATGTTGGTACGTGGCCCCAGCGTTCTTCAGACCGAAGGGCATCATCTTGTAGCAGTACATCCCTTGGTCAGTAATGAAGGCGGTATGCTTCTCATCCTCTGGGTGCATCCGGATATGATTATATCCAGAGAATACATCCATGAAGGAGAGCAGCCGATGCCCAAGGTGGCGTCCACTAGTCGATCGATCTTTGGTAGGGAAAACTATCCTTTGGGCATGCCTTGTTGAGGTCGGTGTAGTCCACACAGATCCTCCATTTGCCGTTATTCTTCTTCACCATCACCATATTCGCTAGCTAGCTTGGGTATTGTATCTCCCGGACGAAGCCGTCGACGAGGAGTTTGTCGACTTCCTCATTGATTGCCGCTTGCCTCTCTAGGACAAAACTTCTCTTCTTCTACTGAACTGGCCTGCACTTTGGGTCAATGCTCAGCTTGTGGATGATGATGTTAGTGGGGATACCTGGCATATCAGCTGCTATCCAGCGAACACATCTGCATTCGCCCGTATGAACTCCAACAAGTGGGCCCTTTCCTCATCTTGCGGCTGGGCCCCAATATGTACCGTCTTCTCCTGGTCGACCTCGAGCAGATAAGATAGTAGGCACTCAGCCAGGCCAACCCTGGGGTCTTGCATCCTTTGATCGAGATCATCCGCCCTGGGATCGTCCTCGGGGACTTTGGTCCCGGGGAGAGTCTGGAAATAATGTTGAATCGGTTAAGGTGCACCTCTTATTTCGCTGACTCCATAGAAAGTTGGGAACTGCACCAGCAGTCGCTTCGTAGAGACGACGGCGTCAAGTAGATTGAGCCCGGGTCAGCCAAGGATCATATTGTAGGCCGAAGGAAGCCTAACCACTATGAAGGTCATCATAACAGTGCTCTGCCGAGGTGGGGTCCCGATAGTGACTAGGAGAGTGATCTCTCCCTCGACCCTCACATAATCCCCTGTGAAGCCGATAAGGGACGTGTGCACAGGTCTGAGTTAATCAGGGGATAGGTTCATTCTGGAGAAGGCATCATAAAAAAGTACATCTATGGAGCTTCCACTATCAACCATGATACGTTTTACAGGATATTTCGTGATCATCATCTCGACGACCACAGCATCGTTATTTATATTTTCCCCCATCTTCCCCTTCCCTAATAAAGGGGAGTACATTTTTAGAATACCCTGCCCCCCGGGCCTTCTTGGATGCACGCTCGACTCCCCAGCATATCATCCCCACTGGCTTCTCGATAGGGCAATTATCTACTGTAGGAACCGGCGGGAGAGCGACAAGCGCCTGAGGTTCTGCTGGAGGTCTGCCCCCCACGAACATCCCGAGGTAGCCTCTCTTGATGAGTTCTTCAATTTCTCTCCTGAGATTGCGACATTCCTCGATGTCGTGGCCATGGTCGCGGTGGTAGCGATAATACTTCATGTTGTCATGGCTAGTGGATGGCCTCATCGGAGGTGGGCGCTTCAGGTAGGGCTCACCTTCAATCTCTATCAGGATCTTCATCCTCGGGACAAGCAGGGGGTGAGTCTCTCCTCTAGAGCTGGAGTGCACCTCGGTCTCGGTCCCTGGCAGAAGTTTGGAGCCGGGGGCCCTGACTTCCGCATCCCGAACATCTCGGTGGGAGCCGGCTTCTTCAATGGCTTCCCATCTAGCTCCCTTCTCGTACGGTCCGCCTCCTCGGTACGGACATACTTTTGAGCTCGGAGGAGGAGCTCGGAGTAGCTCTTGGGGGGTTTCTTGTCAAGCAAGTAGGTCAGGCAGGAGGTCATGATCCTCGCTTCAGTGCCAACATGGCTACTGGCTCATCAAGATTGTAAATCTCCAATGCAGCGACCTTGAAGCGGGCCACGTAGTCTCGCAGGGGCTCACGGTCCTATTGCCGGATGGAGAAGAGGCTATCGGCTTCATGTGGTACCTTCCGACAGGCATCAAAGTGAGCCATGAACTTCCGCTCCAGCTAAGCGAAAGAGCCAATGCTTTTAGGCTCGAGGTGGGTGAAACATACCGGAGCCACCTTCCAGAGGGTTGCTGGGAAGGCAATGCAAAAAGGGCATCGGTGGCCCCCTGGACGGGGGACGGGCGTCATAGCCAACTGGCCCATCAGCAAAGCCTTGCATGTTCATAAATCGGCGGGATAATTTTGCCAGCTTGCACTCGTGCTCCTCTAGGAGCTTCTCGATCGTTCGCTTGATGGCCTCATCGGTCGAACCTTCCGCCGAGGCTTAAGGAGACGCAGAAGGTGACGTGGGACGATGTCCCTGAAGGGGGGTCTTTCCCTTTCGACCTCGTCAGGGCTTGGCCGCTACCCGCTCGAGGGTTGGGGACTGGCTCTCCCTGTCGGCAGATCCGACCCATTATCTCTTCACCGGAGTCAAGTACTACCTCGGTGATTGGTGATGGCCCGTGGCTGGAAGGCCTTCCTTGGAAGGAACGCAGGCTATCATGGGGTGCTGTGGCGTGGGCCACGAGGGTCCCTAGCTGCTGATGGGTAGCCAAGGACCGTTGTTGATGCTGGAGCTGGCGCACTGCCGTGGTGAGGGTCTGCATCTGCTGGACGAGCGCAGCCAGCTGGATGTCCGCCGGAGATGGTTGAGTAGGAGCGGGTAGCTCCCTTTTTGGACCGTGCAAGTCCCCTTGGGAAGGGGGAATCTCCCGCACGGCTGGTGGAGGCTTCTCTCGCTCGCGTCGTCACCATCCTCTCGGTAAGCTGCTTGCAGGGGATTTAGGTTGGGTCAAAATATGTCCTGCCCCCCTTCCTAGCATGCCAATCCATTATTGCCAAGATCGTCGTGGCCCATAGCTACTGATTGCATCGGATCACCCCTCGTCTCTTCAGGAATGGCCTGCTTTTTGAGACCTGTAAAATAAGGATTAGTGACCCAGATCAGGGATTCCGACGGGGGCACTCTGATGGTCAAGTTAGTGACGATCTAGAGGAACAGATCCTCCTGGTCGAGCCCCTGAAGTGGACTCCACGCTAGGAGGAGTGAGTAATGTGTGAATGGGGGTGCAAGTAGGATGGAAAAGGTGGTGGCCGAAGGGAACTGGAGATGGATGGCTGTGCTCGGGCGATCCTTCCCACGGATCTCCGAGAGCCTTAAATTCTCAATCTCTTGAGTGGTTCTCTTATGTGGCCTCCTTCCCTACTTGCTTGGATGTTTGTGGTTTAGCTTGTATACCTCCTCATTGGGGGTGTCGATGGTTCTCTTAAGCTCAGGTGGTTGTTGAATGCCTACCTCGGGATCTCCCCCGTGTTGGCAGGTACGTGCGACAGTATTCCGTGCCATGGTCGGGACGTATTTCCTAATTCATGATAAAGGAAGCTGCCATGCACTCTAACACTCCTTCTGGTCGCTCCACTCTAGAAAACCTGGTAGGGCCTCGATTGGGGGCCACCACTCCCGGGATTCGAGTCCCCTGGTTGACTTCCTATTCTAGGTGGTGCAGGTGGTTGGTAGCGAGCATGGCTTCTCAGTTAGGGAGCTTCTTCCTTTTCTAGTATAAGTGGTGGCTACGGACAGTTATTATGATTTAATGGGTGCTTCCTTGTGGTCTTTGGATTGCTTGCCGGTGCCTCGGGGGGGTGGCTTTGCCTCCTTGGTGGCCGATGGTACTATCCGAGGGTTGTCGAACTGGAGAGCTAGGACTCGGCTCTGGCCCGGGGGGCTCGACCTGGCGCAGAAGGGCTGGGCTCGACTCCGGTCCAGGGGACTCGACCTCGGAAGGGCTTGACCCGGTATAGGAAGGCTCGACTCTTGCTCAGAGGGCTAGGCCTTGAAGGGGCTCGACCTAGCGGAGGAGGGCTGAGCTCGACTCTGGTCCAGGGGGCTCAGCCTCGGAGGGGCTCGATCTGGTGGAAGAGGTCAGCACGTGACTCCAGCCCAAAGGGCTTGGCCTCGGAGGGGCTTGACCTGGTTGAGGAGGGCTGATCTCGACTCCGGTCTAGGGGGCTCAGCCTCGGAGGGGCTCGATCTGGTGAAGGGGGTCGCTCGGCTCCGACCTAGGCGCCCCGGGCTCGTGGGTGCCAACCTGGCAGAGGATGGAACTCGGCTTTGGCGGGCCGCCTCATTATTCTGGGGGAGCTCGGCCCGGTCAAAGGAGTCCGAGATGGGGTGTCCACCATGACGGTTTTTCTGACATGGAATCTGACAGGGATTATACGTCAGCTTCCTGCCACATCAGGTCTAGTATTTATCAGGTGATTAGAATTGCCATTCATAATATCATGGCTCATTGTAACTCTCTTAATGGTCATTAGGTAGGCTGGCCATAGTTGAGCTTGGCTATTCATTAGTGAGAAGCATTAAGAATTATCATGTTAACGATTGGATCTAAACATGACTTTTAGTGGAAGGCCTATAGGCCTACTGTAGAGATGCCTAGGATAAAATGTTTACTAGAAGTTGTTTGAAGAAACAATTGGCTTAGGTACTATCTTTAGATGCATATGGATAGACCGGCCATGGTCGGGCTTATATGTAGTCGATGAGATTCTAATACTTGCTAAGAAATTAATATAATTTCTTGGATTGGAGGTAAAGTCTACCAATCTGAATAAAATAATGAGAGGACTTTTATACTAAAGTCTAAGTCTTTATGATTTTAATAATTCATATGCTAATAACATCTTATGATTTTCTTTTGAAAAAATGGCCATCAATTTGTCACTCAGGTCATGATTGGATAATGACAAGCTCAAGTTCCCAACTTCGATATCTCATATCGAAAGATCATGATCATCCTGGAGCATGAAAGAATCCTTATATAATAACATATCTTACACCTTAGGAGCCCGTTTCTAATGTTAGTAGTGTAGTCAGAGACACTTATTAGAAGTGGCTCTCTGATCGGACTATTGTATGATGCATGATGTTAGTAATTATGAATGATAAATTCAGTCGCAAGTTTGAGAAAGCTTAGCCAGAGAAATATTTCAACAGTTAAAGAAATCCTTTGGCACACCCAATGATATTGAGTGTCATATGACATCTTGTACTGTTTTCAATACTCGAATGCATGATAGGGCATCGTTCATTGATCATGTATTGTGCATGATTGAGTAGATCGACTACCTAAGCAAACTTGGCTATCCCATGAATAAGCAGTTTGGGAAAGATGCGATGCTAAATTCCTTACATGCTTCCTATCTAGACATTTTCAGTCATTATAGAATGATAAGGCCTGTAGTAAACTATCATAGTTTACTAAGATTACTACAAACCTATGAGAAGGATTATCAGCTCCACAAGGGGTTAATGAATCTGGTGGGAGGTTCTTTGGCTGGGCATCGTCTCTTTAAGAAAGGAAAGAAGAAAAATAAAAATAAAAAGGTGCAACATGCTGGGGCATCACAGCCTATTCAGACTATGAAGAATAAGGTTAATAAGAGCCAGCGGAATGCTTCTTTTATAAGAAGTAGGGTCATTGAAAGAGCAATTATCGTCTTTATATTGCTTTCCTTGATCTAGACAGGCCAAAGAAGAAGCAGCAAGGAGTTGCAGGGACTTCAAGTTAGTAAGAGATTTGAGGACCGCGAAAGATTCCTGAATGTAGAAGATAAAAGTCAAGTTCCAGTCCTAGCTTTGGGAGTCATGAAGCTTGTTTTCAATTCTTGTGTAGTCATTTTAAATGAATGTTACTTTTATCCATTATTTTTATTAAATATCATTTATGTAAGCCTTTTGGCCAATGATGGTTATGAACTATTAATAAAGAATGATGTTTACAAAATCATTATGAATAATCTTGTTTTGATGAATGGATAATTGTAAAACGGCATATATATGTTATCATGGTCTATAAATGTAATGTACACTTCGAGCAAGCACCCTAGGTTAGATGATGTCAGTGATACATATTTTTGGCACTGTAAACTAGGCCATATTAATAAGAACTAGATAAATAGGTTGATAAAAGAAGGCATCCTCAATGTCAGTGACTGTGAATCACTGCCAACCTATGAGTCTTATCTTCTTGAAAAGATACCTAAGTCACCTTTTATTGGAAAGGATGAATGAGCTAGTAAAAATCTAAGTCTGGTACATACTGATATATGCGGATCTATGAATACCATTGCCATGAGTGGATATAACTATTTCATTACATTTATAAACGACCTTTCGAGGTATGATTATGTCTTTCTTATGAGACATAAATTTGAATCATTTAAAATATTCAAACGATATCGTAATGAGGTAGAGAAACAAACTAAAAAAAGTATTAAATCTCTTCAATCAGATTGAGGAGAAGAATACCTTACCAGTGAGTTTTTGACATACTTAAGAGAGAATGGGATTCTCTATCAATGGACACCACCTGGGACACCCCAACTGAATGGAGTATCTGAAAGAAGGAATCGAATCCTGTTAGACATGGTTCGATTTATGATGGGCTATATTAGTTTACCAATCTCCTTTTGGGATGTACTCTTGAGTCAGCCCATTACATTCTTAATAATGTGCTAAATAAGTCTATTAATAAAAATCATGTGAGACATGGATAAGGCATAAGCAAACACTCACACCTTTGGGTCTAGGGCTGCCCGGCTTATGTCAAACATTTAAAAATGGATAAGTTGGGATTTAGGTCTGGTAAATATCTATTTGTTGGATATCTCGAAGAAATCAAAGGATCTTACTTCTACCATCTTAAAGAACAAAAGTTGTTCATCAATCTTAGGCTACCTTTTTGGAAAAGGAGTTCCTTAAAAAAGAAATTAAAGTCGCTAAGATTGAACTTAATGAAGTTCAACAGATAGAGGAACGACACATTTAAGGGATATCATAGAACTAGCTTTGATTAGATGAAATCCAGATCTTATAATAGAGGAACCATTAAGGAGATCCGATAGAGTACCGCATTAGCCAAACAGATATTATAATTTTTTGATCCGGGATGGTGATCCTATTGAACTTGATGAGAATAATGATAATTCGATAACCTATATGGATACCATGTAAAGGTTCAACTTTGATAAGTGGCTTGCAGCCATGAAATCCTAAATGGAGTCTATGAAAATCAATAATGTTTGGATACTTGTTGATCCACCACCTGAAGAGACAAAACCTATTAGGTATAAATAGATTTTCAAAAAAAAGGGGATACAAATGAGCAGGTAGAGATCTATAAATCCTATTTGGTTGCCAAGGGATATCATCAACGTTATGGTATTGACAATGATGAGACATTTTTTTTCTACGTTAATGCTCAAGTCTATTTAGATTATGCTTGCTTTAGCTGCATACTTTGATTATGAAATCTGGCAAATGGATATCCAAATAACTTTTCTAAATAGAGAGCTAGATGAGAAGGTATATATAATGCAACCTAAAGGGTTCATATCTACAGATGAGTCAAAGGTATGCAAACTTTAGAGATATATTTATGGACTAAAGCAAGCATCTTGGAGTTGGAACATGCATTTTGATAAGATAATCAGAATGTATGGCTTCATTAAGAATGAAGAACTTTGCATTTACAAGTGGGCTAATGGTTCTATGATAATATTCCTTGTGCTATATGTGGATAGCATACTTTAATCATGAATAACATCCCTACATTATATGGAATAAAGGTTTGTTTGTTATCTCAATTTTCCATAAAAGACTTGGGTGAAACTTCTTACATCTTATGGATAAAGATCTATAAAGATAAATCTAGGAAGCTATTGGGATTGTTCTAATCTATGTTCATTGATATTGTGTTGAAGCGGTTCAGTGATAAATCTATTAAATATCCTAATTTAAGCATTAATATATATATTAATTGATATTTTTTTTAAGAATTGATGTGTTTATCAGTATTTTGTAGAAAATAAGTCTATGGATAAAAAGAGCTCGACTTTTAGAATCCAACGACATAAATGGCATTCAAATCAGAGTTCAAACGGGTCCATAATCA
This sequence comes from Areca catechu, assembly GCA_021397845.1. Classification (NCBI taxonomy): domain Eukaryota; kingdom Viridiplantae; phylum Streptophyta; class Magnoliopsida; order Arecales; family Arecaceae; genus Areca; species Areca catechu. Next base: position 53,183,812 of record CM038045.1, on the reverse strand, counting down.
AGAAAAATCAATATAATTAAGCTTTAGCAAGGATTTTAAAGTAGCCAGTCTGTGGTGGACCAGTTGCTCCGTCTATAAAAGTGGAGAGCGGTCTATGGTAGCCATGGTTATCAGTCCATGGCTCTGGGCCATGGACATATTTGGGCCTTATTCTACTTGATGCCACTACCCACTGCCGTCACCACCGACTTGAGACACCGGGAACCATCGTGTCATCGCCTCCTTAGCCCGTAGCGCCTCCAAAGCTTTTTGCCGGCCATCTCTCCATCTCCCCTCCTTTCTACCATCTTCTTCCACCGTTTGATCACCCAAAACCATTGTGCCAACCACCGTCATCACCGGTCGAGATGCCGTCCAAGGTCAAAGAAGTCCACCAGAAAGCTATCATCCTAGCCAGCCACTATCTTATTCCTCTCCATCAACCATCGTTGTCCACTCGTTGCTACCTCCACGCCACCATCGCCATCACTGGCCTGATCGAGAGTTCATCATCGATCACTGCCATGCCATCGCCACTCCTCCCTCTAGCCAGCCACCACCATGGCCGAATGTGCCAAGTCTCTTCCACCTTATCATGCCAAGCCGCTGCCGCTCCCTCCTGCTTGGCTGTCACCATCGCTTCAAGGGCTTGCCCCTGATCATCCTCAGTCCACTGCTTCTCCTCCCAAGTCCTTGTTCCAAGTAGCCGGATCTCTGCCAATTGTTGTCTCCCATCTTATTCACACCACAACCTTCTTCCTGGTTTGAGAGTCACCGTAAGCAGCCATGGTCGCTTCCCTCTTCCTCGTTTAGCCACCATTGTTAGTGCCCATCACTGGCCAAAAGAGTTGCTGAGACCCTATTCAGTGGTTGTCTTTGAAACGGTGAGAGAGTCCTTAGGTTTCAAGGATCTGGACCGACATTTGGACTAAGATTTGGTGTGCCTGTGCGAAGGAAACAGAGTCGCTGCTCAATAGCCAGAAATCCATCAAGCATCATATCTGATGGTTGAGAGAGTTTTTCATAATATATGACTAATTCTAATTCAGATTGACTAAAAATTTGATTGGGAGAAAGCTCTTGACGAGCTCTATAAAAGGAGAACCCTAGGCAATATTTTGAGTATCAGTTCCTGCAATAAAATTTTATTTTCTTTTATAATTTTGGACAGAGAAGGAGAAAAATAAAAGAAAAAAGTTCTTCATGGGAGGAGCTGTGATAGAGCTTCGAATTTTCAAGAAGATGTATCCAAGAGCAATGCTCGACTAAGGTACAGTTTGTAGGGAAGTACAGGTTTCTGTACTTAAGTTTTTTTATTTATTCTTCTACTCTATGAAATTGAATAAAATTTTTAATTTCTTTCAAACTCTTTTCTAATTGATCTCCTAAAATTAATTAACTATAGGTAGGATAGACCATGATCCTGACACAATATATTCATGTTTAACATAGATAATTGATTCTAGGATTTTTATTTACGTATCTTTTTAGGATCTTTTCAACTCAATTATTGGATAGCCTATATTTGTAAGATGGGCCATGATCTTAACAAGATATGGTTCGTACTTGACAAAATAGTCGATGCTAGGGATTAGTTTGCAAGATTTTGAAATAATATGGACTTTGATTGTTTAGATTAGAATAAATAAATGATTTATATTTGTGATTACCTGAAAACCTGAAGATATATTTTTATCATATAAATCCCTTGATATTATATTTAATTTAAATTGATTAGCTCTAATTAAACCATCATCTATCTTTTAAAAGTCTAAATATTTATTTTTTTCTTTACTTTCTTTGTAAAATAATTATCCTTGATCTCCAAGGATATGACTCCTACTTATCCTAGCTATAGTAGTGAGTTAGGTTTTATTTTTGATCGTCTACGACAACGATCAAATTTTAGCACGTTATTGGGATCCAGTAATAATTGTTTTATGAAAAAAATTTAAAAAATAATTTCAATTATTACTCTCTTTAGCTTTATTATCTTTTTTATTTTAGTTGCCTAGATTATTAGATCTCCTTCTATTCTTGTTAGCACAAAAAATTTTTACTTTCCTTCTTTTTACAAGTCAACTCCTAACCTAATTAACTTTTCCTTTTAATCAAACTATCTTAAATAATCCAAAAAGAAAAGAGATATCTTTCTATAATACTTCATTAATTTAAAAAAATAAATAATAAATCTTAAAATGTTTTTAACTTTTTTGGATACCTTACTTTATTTGCATTGCATTATCATAAAATAATTTAAAGGCATAATCTTAAACAATATAAGGTAAAAATTTTATCACCCTTCTTTGGTCCACAAACCATCACCCTTTATACTACATACCCTAAACCTTTAATTTAAAATCAATTAGACATTGGCCCTAAGGCATTCGACCTCACTAAGACAAGACTTCCGAAAGAGTTAGACCGAGTCAAGATTAGCTGGTCAGCTAGTATCTAGGAAAGCGGTTCAACGATGATGTAGCCTTGAAGGAAGATGGTTTTTAATTGATTCTATTAATGACCTGATAATTTATTTGTTATCTAAGGAAAGCAATAAAGGAACCTCCGTCGACCTTACCTTTACTTGGTTAGTCGGTTAGTTAGTCTTTTGACTTGAAAGATTCCAAAACAATCTTGACAGTTAGGAGCTACCTAGACATAAGTTAACCATAGGATAGAGAGTCCATTATTTGATAACTTGTTTTTCAATTAAACTTTAACCTAATTAAAATACTCTCTCTATTGTCTCTAGATTTAGGGCTCATTAGATTCTCACCTTTAGACTTCTCTCTCTTTTTTTTTTCTTTTCTCCCCTCTTCCTACTAAAAAAATTTAAATAGTTTTTTTAAAAAAATTGCTAAGATAAAATGATGGTTGGATAGATACAGTCTAAACCATACAAGATTAAAAGGTTATGGACTCTATTAAATAACCTAAAAGCCTAATGGATTATTATTACCTAGATTCTATTAAATGATTTCAAACCCTACAGGATTATTGGTACATGATTGACTCTATCTGACCATCTAGAATTATTTCAAGCTAACAATTTTATAAATCGATCGTAATCAATTGATATGCATCCTAAATTTATGAGATTCGAAGATGCATATAATCATACAAGAAAACCTGAAGAAACTAAAATGGCATTTTTGATCTATAGGATTGAGGAAGTCCTATGACGTAAAGGATATATCCAATTACACCATGTGCTAGCACCTATATACACGACATGTAATGCACCGGATTATGTTACAGATGAATATCCTCAGTTATAAAGGAATATCCTTACTTGATGCATCCAACCCACAATGGGTTTACACAGGAAAGTGTAGTCAATGACAGATATATAACGGAACCTTATGCACCAACCTATAATCCAGGATGGGAACATCACCCCAATTTTGTGTAGTCAGAAGATACAACATTAGGAGCCCATAATTTTGATCATCCCTACCAGGCCTAGCCAAATATCTCAAAATCAACTAGGTTTAGATCTTGAGAAAGAATCTAGTTTTCTGAAAAGAGCTCTTGAAGCTCTGGCTAAATCCTAAGATGACCTTAATGCTATAATTAAAAGAACTAATGCTACCTTAAATAATTTCATGTAGACCATGGGACAATATATAACTCCCAACACCCACATTATTGCCATCTAGAGATGTAATTGAAACCATTAGCCATGGCTACGAGTGAAGAAGAGTTGCTTAGTCAATCCGAGAGTGACCCTAAGGGACAATATCTAGCTAGAAATTTTAATATCATTGTAACTATCCCTAATAAATTGATTATAACTCTCGAAAATGAATTGGTTATAAAGCAACCCTGTACAACTAAAGAGACTAACCTAAATAATTCGACTAAGGTAGAAATATATAAAAAGATCTCAAAATGGAGGGATGAACCATTTCCATCATCACCCAATTTACATATGGCACCATTCTCTAGTACCTCAGAATTGTTCATTATTCTTAATGAAAAGGAAGAACAAATAGGTGTAATAATAGAATTAATTGATATTTCCCAAGGATCACAAATATAGAATATAATACAGGAAGCTACATATAAAAGTATCCTCCATGATTCATTAAACCCCTATCTGGCTTACCTTAAGATGGATAGATTTGATATAGATGGGTATATTGTAGCAATGAACGACCTCATAGAAATACCCTACCTCAATACCATCCCATTTTGGATCAAAAAATATGAGCCATCATCCAAACCTCCAATAACTCCCTTGTTAGAATCACCACCTGATCTATAATTGAAACCACTTCCTGTCACATCCACTGATACCTTACTAATAACATGTAATCAAGAAGCTCAAATTGTAGATGTTCTAAGAATACATAAAGAAGCTGTTGGGTAGGACATTGCACATATGAGAGATAACGATTTTGAAATTTTTATATTCGATTTCTCTAAATTCGGCACTACTTTCAAGGACTATCTCTAAAATTTATCTATAGTATTGAAATAATATATGGAGACAAAATTAATATTAATATGAAAAAGTGCCAAGTTATAGATCAGAAAGGGATTATGCCAAGATCTAAATTATTAGTTAAACCCCTCATAACACTGGTTGAATTTTTGTCTATGAAAGAAGAGGCATTAAAAGGTATCCTAAAATACTCTCTCCATATATCAAGCACATTAAGCAAATAGATCTAGGTCCATTAGAATCCTAACTGGTATGTAAATTGTACGTATATCTAATTATAAAGAAATAACTATCAGTTATCAGGGGAATAAACTACTTAATGGTCCCATGCAGGAAGTACTTTAAAGTTGAACCCAAATTTAGGAAATTACAAACCTACATCATGATTTGGGAGGGAATAAGATAAGCACTACTCGAGGTCTCACTAAAGATATTAAACTTAGTGCTTATTGGGAGACAGCCAAATATTTTTATTGATTCTTACTTTAATAATTTTTATTTTTATAGGAATAATGGACTATTCCTTTCGGATGCACCTCGTAATACATGATGTATATTTAGTCTAAGTGGTACATCTTCTTATCTTACTTTCATGTCTCAATTTTTTTCTTTACTTTATTAAGGATGATGAAAATTAAGTCAGGGGATAAAAGAAAACCCTTTTAAAAAATTTTAAAAATATTTTGAAAATACTTTGAAAATTTTTATTTTTTTAAAAAAAATGTGTATATAATTTTTTTTATAAATCATGTACCATGAAAGAAATTATTAAGCAAAATAGATTAGAAAAAGAGTAATAAAGTTAGATTTGCTAATTATTACAGTTAGTCAAGAAGTAGACTGGCTAGTCAGACTTTTAACGACCTACTTAGATCATCTAAAGGCTATTAACACTTTCATTACATATGTACATGGACGAGTAAAGTATGTATTAGTTGTAAGATCAATTGAAAATTTAATTATTATTGAAAAACTGATAATTAATATACACCCTATTTAAAGAAACTCAAATTCGAGAAAAGAGCTACCTACTTGAAAAAGAAAAAAAGAAAAAAAATAATAAAAAAGAGACAAATTTTAAACATTAGTTTCTCACTAAGTAACTGGGCACATTTGTCTAAGCATTATTATTCACATTAAAAAATAGGTAGTGTAAAAATATCATTAATAAAAAAAATTCAGGTGGTGTAAAAGCTATCTCAGTTCATATGCTTAATTTGGAGGTGTATAGAAAATTTGCCAAAGTAGATGATAAGCGAAAATATAATTATTCTTTACAAGCTAGTACCGAAATATTAAGTTAGCCATCATAAATACAAGTGCTGTAAATATTTGAATGAATTCTAAGAAAGTTTTTAATAGTTCTAACTATGAAATTTACTTCGAAAACTTAATACTTAGTTAGTGATACTAGCTATTTTTTTTAAACTTTAATCCTAGATCTAATTTTTTAAAGGAGGATCTTAATGCTACATGATTATAAAATTAATACTTATATTCTAATTGCATTGCTAAGGAACTAGCAATGATTAAGTTGGGGGGTATGATAAGTCTATTAAATATCTTAATTTAAAAATTAATATATATATTTTAAAAATTAATATTTTTATTAATATTTTATAGAAAAGGAGTTCATAGATAAAAAGAGCTTGATTTTTGCAATCCAACAGTACAAACGATACTCAAATCGAAGTTCAAACGGATCCAGAAATCAAGAAAAATCAATATAATTAAGCTTTAGTATGGATTATAAAATAGCCGGTCAATGGTGGACTGGCTGCTCGGTCTACAAAAGTGGGGAGCGGTCTATGGCAGCCATGGTTATCGATCTATGGCTCAAAGCCGCTGCTGCTGCTCCCTGCTTCTCGGCCATCACCATTATTTAAGAGCTTGCCACCACCCATCCTCAACCCACCACTTCTCCTCCCAAGTCCTTGTTCCAAGTTGTCGGATCTTTGCCAATTGTCGTCTCCCATCTTCATCATGCCATAGCCATTTTCCCGGTTTGAGAGTCACCATAACCAGCCATGGTCGCTTCCCTCTTCCTCATTTAGCCACTATTGTCGACACCCATCATTGGCTAGAGGAGTTGCTGAGATCCTGTTTAGTGGTTATCTTCAAAATTATTTGGTGGGGCTAACTCGTACCCTCGAGGTCGGGGATCTGGGTCCATGGAATGTGAGTGCTATTATTAAGGTGAGGCTGGGGCCCACACCAAGGTCCTCATCCCTCAGGGCGGGAGCTAGCTCGAGGTAGTATGCTGGATTGGTCTTGCGGGGCTCAGTGAGGGGTCGACTCGTATGCCTCGGGGTTGCTGCGCTATCAGTTTAAGAGAGATAAACCTGCCTCTTATAATGGAGACATTCCTTTTGTAAGAATGGTTAGGGGCATCAATCCAACAATTGGTATCAGAGTCGAGGTCACGAGTTCGAATCTCGCAGGCGGAACTCTCGAGCAGTTTTGCTGGGGGGAATTGTTGGGTGGGGCCAGCTCACACCCTCGAGGTCGGGGATCTGGGCCCACGGAATGTGGGTGCCACTGTTAAGGTGAGGCTAGGGCCCACGCCAAGGTCCTCAGTCCTCAGGGCGGGAGCCGGTTCGAGGTAGTATGCTGGGTTGATCTTGCAGGGCTCGACAGGGGTCGACTCGTGTGCCTAGGGTTACTGCACTGCCGGTTTAAGAAGGATAAACCTGCCTCTTATAATGGGGACGTTCTTTTTGTAAGAATGGTTAGGGGCATCGATCCGACAGAAATGGAGGAGTCCTTAGGTTTCTAAGATTTGGACCGAGATTTGGGTTGGGATTTGGTGCACCTGCGAGAAGGAAATATAGTCGCTGCTCAATAGCCATAAATCCATCAAGCAACATATCGGATGATTGAGAGAACTTTTTATGATATATGGCCAATTCTGACCCAGATTGATTCCAAATTTTATCAGGAGAAAGCTCTTAACAAGCTCTATAAAAGGAGGACCCCAGGCAATAGTCTGAGCATTAGTTATTGAAATAGAATTTTATTTTCTTTTGTAATTTAGTTTTAGGCTTGGATAGAGAGGGAAAGGAATAAAGGAAAAGAATTCTTCAGGGGAGGAGGAGCTATGACAGAGTCCCGAATCTTCAAGAAGATGTATCCAGGAGCTATGCTCGATTGAGATGTGTCTGTAGGAAAGTGCATATTTCTATACTTAAGTTTTTGTATTTGTTCTTTTACTCTATGCAATTGAATAAAGTTTTTAATTTCTATCAAACTCTTTTCTATTTGATTTTCTAAAATTAATTATCTATAGGTGGGATGAACTATAATCCTAACACGATATGATCCATGCTCAACATGGATAATTAATTCTAAGATTTTTATTTACGTATCTTGTTAGGATATTTTCAACTCAATCGTTGGATAGCTTATACTTGTGTGATGGACCATGATCTTAACAAGATATGGTTCGTACTCGGCAAGATAGCTTATGCTAATGATTAGTTTGAAAGATTACGAAATAATATGGACTTCAATTATTTAGATTAGAATAAATACATGATTTATATTTGTGATTATCTAGAAACTTAAAGATATTTTTTTATCATATAAATCCCTCAATCTCATATTTAATTTAAATTGATTGGCTTTAATTTAAATTGATTTCTTTCCTTACTTTCTTTATAAAATAATTATTCTTGATTCTCGAGGATACGATCTCTATTCATCCTAGCTATATAAGTGAGTTAGGTTTTATTTTTGACCACCTACGATAGTGATCATTCAGCATGCAGAATTCCAAAAAAAGCTATTTTCCAATAGACTATGGAATTTCTCTCTAAGAAGGATTATATGACAACTCCTAAAGAGAGAGAGCATATGAGTATGATCCATATATCTCGATAGTGAGGTCTATTATGTACGCCATGATATGTACAAGACCAGACATAGCATACTCATTAGAGATAGTGACCAGATACTACTCTGACCCAGGTAAGGCCCATTAGAAGGTAGTAAAAACTATCCTCGAGTATTTATGAAATACTAAAACCAATGGCTCGTTTATGGAGAACCTGACTTAAAAGTTATGGGATATACTTATTCTAATTTTTAGTCAAGTAGGGATGACAAAAAGAGTATGTCAAGCTTCATCTTTATCATAAATGGTGGAGTGATCGACTAGAAAAGTTCTAAGCAGTATACCATGGTAAGCTTTGCTTGCAAGCCAAAGTATATTGCAACATCATATGCGGTAAAGGAAGCTATGTTGTTATGGAAGTTCCTTGGCGAGGTCAAAGTGACACCCTTCCTTAATATTCCAGTTTCCCTATATTATGATAGTAGTGGAGCCATTGCTCAAGCCAAAAAGTCAAAATCCTATAAGTGCACTAAGCATATTTCTGCATTGCTATCACCTTGTATGAGAGATCGTGGAATAAGGTGACATTAATCTTTAGAAGATTGACAAAAAGGAGAACCTAGCCAACCCATTACTAAAGCTCTCAGAATCAAAGAGTTCGATGATCATAAATGAAAGATGGATATTAAATATTATTCTAATTAGATTTAGTCCAAGTGGGGTTGTTAGAAATTGTGTCCTAATACCAATTATTTAACTTGTAGATGGTTAATTTTGTATATAAATTATTATGAATAAAAGTTATTTTTGGATAGTTCATCATATTGCATCTTTCTATAATGAACTTTTGTATGATGAAGTCCTTGAAACTACATCTTATACAATAAAGAGGGCATTTATTGTATGGTTCTTAAACCTATTCATGACCAAATTATATATTATTATAAAAAGATAATGTATCAAGTATAGGCCGTTGTATGCCATATATATTAGTTTTTCTCTTAACTAATGACTGTGAAGAAACTGGTATGGTATGCAAGTAAACTATAAGACATTTCACTGAACGTGACCCTCTTGCAGAGTACTCTTCTGTCAAGTATTGCTCATGAAAGGATATGATATAAATATCCCTCAAATATGAGATCACCATGATAACTCGTAAGCAACTCATCATACTTTGGTACCAAACTACCTAGATTTCTAATCAATAATGAAAAATTTCTAGGTATAATCAAGTACTTATAGAGTTAATGTGTGAGTCAAGATAGGATTAATCCCTCTAAATGTTGGAGTGAATATCTTACTTCAGTGGCGGACCGCCGAGGGGGCAAGGGGGGCCCCCCTATTTTTTTTTAATTTTTTTATAAGTTAAGATTTTTTTTGTAAACTTTTAAATATGTACAAGGGTGGACCGCCAAGAAGGCAAGGGGGCCCCTTGGCCCCCCTAATTTTTTTATTTTTTTTATAAATTAAGATTTTATGTAAACTTTTAAATATATATTTATATATTTAGCCCTTGTAAACTTGGAGATATTAAATATAACTTGAAGAATCTAATTTTTTTTTTAAAAATGAAATAAATACTATAAATCAGCTTTCTTTACTTAAAAGTTGGATCACTACCAATTTTATTTTTTATTTTCATTAAAAATTTTTTATAATTTTTTAGAAGAAGGCAAAGAATTTTTTTTTTATTACTCGACCAGCGCCCATCTCTAGAATTCGCCGTGGTCGAAGCCACTGCATGGAGTCAGCACCATCCTATTCACCACACCGATGGATAAAATGGTGATCGAACTTATCATGTGATGCGATCGACGAGAACGCTCCCACGACGAGACCAGGTGGTTACGCATACACAAGGCTAGATACCACCGATGCGCTAGTCTATGACTACCTTCTTGGTGGCCTTCGTCAGCCTCACCGCACTGACGAACACTGTGTGGTGAAGCCGCGCACCGTCTTAGCAATCGGATCCATCACGTAGCATAATCGGATCTTGGAGGGCACGGACGGGTGGGCGCCCATCATGCCTCAAGCTCCCACCAATACTACCACACTCACATCCCATCATCTTTGGCACCGTCGCTTGTTGGATATCATATCCCGTTGTGCAATGCCAACGGTACTCGGCACGACGCTGCCACTACTGTGGTCGGTGCGCGCGCATTCTCTACGAGTCCGTAATACTTATTACTCTTTAGGTTTCAACTATTACTATAGAGAAAATATTTTAAAAAATGAAGATTGTCAAGACCAGATTATGCAACAAGATTGAAGATAATTATTTTATCGATTATTTAGTCACTTATATCGATAAGTAGATAGCTAAAAGTTTTATGATAGATTTTATTATTAATGAATTTAATCTTATGAAATAAGATAAGTATAATTTAAATAATATTTATAAAAAAATATTTAAATTAATTTTAATTATTTATTAATATTTTTTAATATATTTTTTTGGCCCCTCTTAGAAAAATTGGTGTGGCTCGCCCCTATCTTACTTTATTTCAATTTAGCAAAATCTTAGCCAGGATAGTTCTTGTGAGGAGTCATAAGACTTGTGAGGTTGAAATACTTTGTAGATGAACTGTTTAAGGGTTGGCAGCTAAATCCTGAAGTTATCTTGAACATTGGGGGTCAAAAGGATGAATTATATGACAATCATATGCTAGAGGTTCTTGATTGTTACTCTATAACTTTTAACCTATTCAGACATCGGGTATCATTGCTAGATGATAACTTTAATTGGTACATGAAGTGTTTTCATGCTTTCGACTAAGTGTTTGAACTTATTGGATCACACATAATATGAGTTTCTACCTGATCTGATGGCTAATCAATGATTGAGAATCATTTTAAGATTTAATTGTTAATATGATTAATAGTTATCCTTGAGTTGATACTTAGATGAGTCGATACTTTGGTGAGTCGATACTTAAGATTTTTTCAAGTGTCGACTCATTATTGTTTGAAAAGTTATGACAGGGATTTTTCACTAATGATTGGTGAATTATTAGAGGATTAATTGGTAATCATATTACCAAATAGCTCAATTTAATTAAGTAATGTGTTATGAGTCAGCCCAAATAAGATTTGGTTTAGGCTCAAGTTTGGGTCCAATTAGATTGGACCTGACCCATACACCCAAGCCACATTATTTGAATTTTGAATTCAGAATTTAAATTATGTTTAAATTTAAATTTAAATAGTTTGAATTTGAATTCAAATAAGTTGGTTCTAACTCCCTAACCTATCTTCCCTTATCTCTCCCTAATCCACTCTAACTTCCTAGCTCTCTAATCCCTTTTGGTTGTTGCTTTATCTTGGGCTTCAAAGTGGGTGTGGGTGTGGTTTTTTGCTAGTTGGAAAAGTATCTTCTACCAAGGAAAAAAGAAATTGTGGGACAAGAGAGGAAAGGGTCTTGGATGAGAACTACCTAGTATTTTTTATTAGGTTTAGGAAGTGAGGAAGATTAGAGAATCTTGTTTCTTCCACCACTTCTTCTACATCTTAGTCCTCTCTAGAGTTCTTCTTGGTCTCCTCAAATGTTCCAGAGTTCTGAAGGAGAAGAAAGGATCATCCATTGAAGTCTCTGAGAGGAGCTAGCACTTCGAAGAGGTTGGTCAAGATAGTACTCCTATGTGGATCACCTGTAAAGGCCATATACACTGTATGGCTTATAGAGTTTCTACCAAAATCTTTCGGTAGCGGTGATTATCGAAAACTCATAAGGAGGTAATGAGTTATGAATTCATTATGCTACATAAATAGTCTACAGGTTTGTTGCATAGATAAAGTCCATGCTTAAAGGTTTATATATTATTCTATATTTTAGCTTAGTTTCATATGCATCTTTATCATGTCATGATCCTATGTAAGCTATTTATTAATTTGATCATATGCATGTTTAGATTAATTAAATTAATCTTTTATTTTTATTGATTATTTATTTTGAAATGTTTTGAAATGTATTCATGAAATAGTCTAGGTTTCCCAATAAAAGGAAGAAAGGGATGGTTATATTGTCCAAAAGATTACCTAGGAGGTGGTAATCTGAATTACCATTGTTTTAAAAGAAATCTAAATTACTTGGTAATATAGATTGCCATCAAAAAAGTTTTACTAAACATAGTAATGTAGTAGGATTCCTTTAAATTGCTAGTAATATGCATAGATTGCTAGCTGCTGAATATAACCCAAGGATTTTGTTGTTAGTAGATAAGAGCACATGGTTTGTAAATTAAAGAAAATTCATTTATGGACTTAAACAGCCTTCCAGACAATGGTATCTTAAATTTAATGGGATAATTACTTTATTGGATTTTAAGAAAAATATTATTGATCAATGTAGATATCTAAAAGTTAGTGAAAGTAAGTTTATAGTTTTGATATTATATGTGAATTATATTTGATCTTAATCAGTATAAGGAAACCAAACAATTTCTATCCCAAAACTTCAAGATGAAAGATATGGGTGAAGTCACTTAGATCATCGATATTAAGTTTCATAGAGATAGATCTCTAGGGTTATTTAGACTATCTCAAAAGACTTACATCTTTAAAATATTAGAATAATTTAGAATGAAAAAAAATATTCTCCTAGATTTGTCCTATTATAAAGGGTGATAAATTTAATAAACTTCAATATTCAATAAATAAGATTGAGAAAAAGAAAATGCAATCTATAACCTATGCAATCATTATCGCGAGTTTGATTTATGCCTATATTGATATGCTAAATATGCATCCAGCATTGCTTTTTACTATACCAATGCTTAGACATTATCAACATAGTGCATTGAAAAGCTACAAATAAAGTCATGTATTACCTGTAAGTTATAAAAGTTTACAAGCTTGCATATACTCATGCAAATAAAGTCATGTATTACCTATATGCTATAAAAGTTTACATGCTCACATATAGTCATGCAGTCTAATCATTATAAAGTAATAGGCTATTAAGATTCGTGCTTTGTTAGATGCATCAATAGTAGGAAGTTTACAATAAATATATCTTTCTATTTATAAAAGATGCTATACATGGATGAGTGAAATAAAATTTTGTTCACTATATCCATTATGGGAAACAAAGTAAGTTGTCTATTATGAAACTTCCTCACAAGTAATATGATTGTAAAATTTTAGCATAGGTTTAGAGTTGTTGACTCTATTAGTAGATCGATAAAGATATATTGTGATAATAATTCTACAATATATTTCTCCTATGGTAGAAAGAGTACAAGTACCTCTATGTATATTAAATATTTGTCTCTTCGTAAGAGAATAAAGGATATAGCATATGTGGAATATATTAATATAAAGCTAATTATTATAAATCCACTAACTGAAGGACTTACTCTAAGAATTGTGAAAGATCGTGCGCATCATATGGAATTCAATAACTCATTCTATTATTGGATTTTATAATAAGGTTCAATTTATTTTATGCTAGTCAGCTATTTACCATATGATATAAAGATGACCAAGGAATAAATATAAAGTTTTATCTGTGCGCTAATGCTCTATCGCATGCTGTGAAAGCAACGAGTTTGAGACCGTCTCAAGGGCTGGTAGGCAATGTCCTATCCATGATGGATAGGATTATCCTTGTTATATTGGTCCTAAATTCTATCCCAGTCTATCACTTGGCGAACATCGTGGTGCCCGCCCTTGTCTAAGGGGGATTGGAGCAACATTCCTGAAACTTCTTGTGGAGCTCAAGGCATAATAGTCGTAGGCTACACCTGATATTCTGAGAGATAGTTTGCAAGCTGGTGAGGGATAGAGACCTTGGGATTTAGTCCTTTCTGATCAGGAGGAAGGTGCTGACTGCCAGACATGCTGTAAGATACCTTCTCTAGCATGACTGTCTATGAAGCAGGATGATAAGGGCCTGATATGAAGCTTGGAGCCAGGGAGCCCAAATTCAGACTACTCACAGTTGCTCCTTCATATGGAAGGGAATATGTGCTCGCGCCCTTGTTGTGCTGGCCCAGGTCAAATGGTTGATTGGGGATGAAACTTTAGTTGATATGAGTCAAGATGCTGAGATCTCCAACATTCTACTATCCCAGTGGTCGACTTATATCAGTATGGATATGGATGACCATCTTCAAGTTTGCAACTTGTTGATGGCTAATGGTAGGAACTAGAGAGTTCAGGATATTACTTGTCTTTTTGGAAGCCAATTCATTGATCGGATCTTCAGCATCATGATTTCTATCCATCGCAACGAGGACCTAAAAGTGTGGGATCAGTCATGTTACCTTAAGGCTCCTTTTAAGGTCCTTCCGGAGTTTGCAGGACTTCACCTGATAGTAGGATCATAGCTACTTTGATTTGGAAAGTGGTTGCCCCTCCTAGGGTGCACTAGGTCCTTTAGAACATTGCCTAGAATTGCCTCCTGATGCATGCACTTCTTAGATACAAGGATATGGATCTGCCAGCATCCTGCCCGATATGTGCATTGGAGGATGAGTCCACTGAACACACTCTCTTGCACTATCCGAGGGCGAGGTTAATTTGGAGGATGGAGGGGAGTCAAGCTTGAAAGGAGGTTGAAGGCTCTTGGTTGAGTCCTATTTTTTACATGCTTCAGTAAAGTTTGGCCGAGGCAGGCGATCAATTTGTATATACAACTTATTATATTTGGTTATCCGAGAATAGCTTGATATTTGAGGCTGAGGTCATACCTGCACAACGGGTGCTTCATAGAGTTATTTATATGGTAATGGAGTATCATCACCATGATATTGCTTGTCTATCCCTTGAAGTTGCGGACTCCTGAGACTCCCATGCTACCCTAGTAGTGATTTGAAGAGTTTTTTTCATTTCCTGAGAGCCTTCTCTCCCGAGGTTTGTCAAAGTGAATTTTGATGGCAGTGTTTGAGATGCCAAGGGCAATGCTGGGTATGTTATCCGGGATTCGAATGGAAGGCTACTGGCAATCGGGGACTCTTTTCTCTTTTAAGCCTTTCATCTCGAAGCCGAGTTCAAAGCCGCTTGGACGGGCAGTATCTATGCTAGGCATGAGCTACATGTGGAAAGAAGGGAGATTCTAACCACCATCATCGGATAATACGGGACAACATGAACTAGCATGAGGCCCACCCACTTCTTTGTAACATTTGGAGATCTCTCTATTCTTCTGCGACGATGTTTGTTCATTACATATTCCAGAAGGTAAATAGTGTGGTCGACTGGGCTGCGCTTTTATCACCGAGCATTCTGAAGACTAGACTTGGTGCCAAGATGATGATCTTCCGCAAATCTTATAGGACTTTTTATTTTTTGACCTTTTGGATTGTTCTCGTACTAGAGCAGTGTGACTGCCTGTCTGTATCAATGTATATATATAAATTTTTATCTGCTTATAAAGTAAAATTGTGTATAAAAAACTTGATTATGAGGTATTATTAATATTGTGATGCATGGAAGGCCATGTGTTAACCGATAATGTATTTATCAATTGATGATTATTTTATAATCAAGTATACAATATATATCCCACGAATGAATTAAGTTTTTAAATGTGAGTCCACACCAATTTTTCAATTATCCGATATAGATAAAATTTTACTAAAAATCTTGAAATATTTAAATAATTAAAACAAATATGATTGTGTTAAATTGGGCCAAGTGGAAGAATTTTGGGATTTATTCAATTAAGTCCATCTGGATGTGGCCCGCATTAATATTTATCAAAATTTTGAATGTTTTTGTTTTACTCTGATTATAAATAAACCATTGATAAAGATATATATATGATAGTTATTGCGATGAAGTTAAACTCTACACGGTCGTTATATATAGTTATTCATTAGAGATAGTTATTATGATGAAATTGAACTCTAAAAGAATGGAGATAGTTTGGGGGAGGGGGTTGGCAGGTCAAGGTCATGAGTAAAATCATGTTTTAATACAATGAGAAGATAATGGGAACAGCATCGTGGTGGCAATTGATGGAGGGGCCGGTGGCGATGACTGATGACTGCCTTCCAGATTCGCCCCATTCTTGTGTTTGGAAATTGGGTGAAAGGAGCCCAGTCCACCTTCATTCACCGTCGGTCGTGAATCCAAACTAATAATCAGGCCGAGGTCATCAAGAGACCGTCAGAGTTGATGCGTCACACATTGCCGAGTATCTTGATAAAATCTGTAGGCGATGTCAGATGGGACCATGAACCTTGCGGCTCCTGGTTCGAAGCAATGGATGCGATGTATGTCTTCAAATCTTGCAGTATAGGTTATTAGATATCTGACATGCTGGCCCTTTTAGTTGGATGCCACTCTGGTCGTTTCCTAACTCGGGATGATCGATTCGGATGCAGTGGAAAATGTGGTCCACTAAGCTAGTAATGCCACTGTTAAGAGAATATTGAACATTGCTCACTCCAAGCAGTTTAGATGGTGGGGTTGGGGTTGGGGTGCCTTGGTCATGAAAAGCAATTACCCCATGATTCGCCGAACCCAATAGAAGACACTTTCAATCCTTCCTTTTCCCATCAACCACGTAGCTCCTTCCGTGGTCTCTTGGAATGCTTAATTTCCCGTCGTGTTGAACCATTCATTTCCACCAAACATGCCAGGAGTTATGTCTGAATGAACGGTGCAGAGCATTTCCGAGCATTTCAGCAACATTTTATTGGCATTCAGCTCGCAGAAGATGCCCAGGGGATTACGTCCATTAGCATAGCTCTCTTTATACTCCACTGGCTCCGAGTCTCTTAACCCTTCCCAAAGGTCTCTTCCCCTCCCCAAATTTCAGAATCTCTTTAGCACGGGGACCTGGACTCTAAAACACGTACAGAGCACGCAAACTACTGGCAAGATTTACGGAGCAGGACTCAAATAATTTTTGTGCTGGCACTTTGCCGATAATGGTTTGATACACGCACCGATTAGAACAAGCCCTACGTAGCAAGGGCCAAACAATTGGACCAGCACAGACACGAGTTACGATCTACGGTGCATTCTAAATTCTTATTAGCTGCTTCCCGAACACACGATAAATAAAAAGGTAAGAATTCTCGACGAAACCTTGTTTGATCAAGGTAACCGCATGGTTCAAGTTATTTAAATAATTAACCTGATGAACACCTGAAGTAGGCACATGTGCAGACGGGAAATTGTGACTGGATTTTTATTAATTAATTCATCTGCACTGAAAGCAATCAATACCATCAATTTTACGTTAAGAAAGAAAGTTGAGCATCATTTGATTCGTCTGACTTATAAAATTTCATAACTATGTACAAATCTGCGCATAACCAAGTCAGCAACGAGATGTAATAGGTTCACAGAGGAGAGGAAGGGCGTGGAATTCCAATACAATCATATCCTTCGTTCTCACCTCACCACCAACCAGTTCAACGAAAATCTCATGCATTAATCTTCTTCTTGCCTTCACCGCCCATGAATGCCCAATGAGGTTTGGCAGGGGTGCGAGCCAGAGCCTTCACTCCAAGTGGATTGTCCTTGCTCTGTTTTAAGCACATGAAGCAACACACAAAATTATTAGGATACGAAACCAACAAGTAATTTCGTATTATTATGAATTTGGCAAGAAAGATATCATTATTACCAGTTGACAAGTTCCAGCCTTCACATTGCAAACAGGGTAATCATGGGGGCAGCAGCTGTAGTGATCCTCGCAGCAGGTGGCACCCTCAAGAGGGCAGCACCCCCAGGCAAAGCAGTAGCGTCCATACTCATAGACACAGCAGCAGGTGGTGCTGGATGGGCAGGAGTAGTAATCGTCACAAACTGCTGGGGGGCTCACAGGAGAAGGAGGGGAAGGAGAAGGCTTGGGAGGGTTCAGGCCCTTCTTGGTGGGGTAGGATGGCTCGATGGTGATACCGCACTTTCCGGTGGATATGTTGACATTGCGCTCCATCCTGATATACCCAGACTCTCCCCAGTCGCCACCCCATGAGTTCCTGACAATCCAGTAGTCCTTGCCATTCTCGGTGCCATAGCCAACGGCAACAACACCATGGTCAAGATCAGTCCCACATCTTCCGGTGAAAATTCCCTAAAAATTGAAAAAAAAAAAGGGTTAAAATGCTTATGTCATCTTCTAGTTTTTTTTTTTTTAATATAGGACTATGATTTTTATCTGATGGACATTCTGTATCCTACTGTCATAGATTTTAAACTGACAATATGGATATGCCATGAAAGGTTGAAAGCCACCACAAATATCCATTAAATTCGAATGATGCATCTTGAATGAATACCATAAAACTAACAGAAAAGTAGCTTTACAATTACATTAGATATCAACAGTTTCTGATGAGAGGCACATACAATTGATGCATTCAAAGAAGAAGACTAAAAATAAGGTATACATTGGATTCCTACCTCTATGATTTAGTTGTTGATTTCAGAGCAAAATAATCCAACAAGTACCTAATCAAAACTCTCCAACATAAGAGATGCTCAACTTCGTAATTCTCTAAAAGAATTGAACTTAGATCCAGCAACGGGTCAATCATGAATTAAAATTATTTCAATTCCTAATGATCTAAAAGGACGCCAAAAAATCATTCCAGGACCCACCACCAGAATGGTGAGGCTAAATCATAAGAAAGGGAAGGTTCGATTCAAATAAGCTAAGATCCATCAACACTTATCATGTGATATAAGTAGAAGAACCTCACCGAGTCGTACAGCTGGAACTCCCGGCCGCCAGCTTCAATAGCGACGCTAACAGGCTGGTTTGCGACAGCCTTTTGCAGGGCCTTCTCATCATTCACAGGAACATCTTCGTACCCATCAATCGAGACAACCTTGGCGTTCTTCTGCAAGGAAGAAGCAAAAGAAAAGAACGAAACCAATCACAACCAAAACACGAGTTTCTTCTTCGAAGGCAAACAAAAATGACCGAGCAACGCACCCTGTACTGGTCGCACTTGCCATCTTGAGCCGTGTAGGGGTAGTCCTCCTCGGTGTCGATACCACCATTGTTGATGATGAACTCGAAGGCATAGTCCATGAGGCCTCCGTTGCAGCCCTGGTTGTAGCCGTTGTCACAGTCCACGAGCTCCTGCTCGGAAAGGGATATCAGATCCCCTGTCACGATCTTATTGATCCCTTCCACCGCAGCAACGGTGGAGAACGCCCAGCAACTCCCTTCATCAACCACAGAAGGTCCGTCAGAATCCAATTGTTTCCACTTCCCGATAATGGATTGTAGTTTTCAGAATTTAAAGAAAAAACCCACTAAGGGATACCAATCTAGAGATGTACAAAATCTTAGATTTGAAAGTTAAAAAAAAAAAAAAAAAATCGACAGATTTACAAAATTATCACGGTTATTGTTGAATCCAAGAATACTTAGAAGTTTTATTTTTACAATATCAATAATTCACCCTTTGCCCTTTGGGACCTCCGATATGTTTTCAAAAGTTACCACTAGCATAACAAAGGGAGGGCAACGCCCGCATAGAACCCAGGCGGACCCGTATCCATCCGTGTACGTCGGGTAAGAGGAGTTTGGGCTACACCGGCACGGAAATTTTTATGCGCCAATTAAATTCGGCACACGATAAGATAAAACATAGATTCAAGAAATCCGGCGATTAATACGAAGACCGGTAACGACCGCTGGAACACGAGTAACGATCGCGCACCATCGACTCCGACCCGACGATCCGAGAGGAAGAGACCCCGAAGAAAACGAGAGACCAGAGGGTGCTCAAAAGACCAGAACACCCTTAAAACGGTAGGTACAACTAAAAGTCAATCGCAACCAAGCAAGGGTAAAATAGTGAATTTATTTTTACTTTGGCCGGAAGGAAGGGAAGGGACGGGAAAACTGACCGCAGCTGCCCTGGTCCTTGACGGCGGCGACGGCACCCTTGGCCCTCCAATCGACGGACTCCGGCAGGTCCTCGCCGGCGTTGTAACGGTAGCGATCGCTTCCGACACGGGCCGTTCGGCGGTGGCCGGCGGGACGGGTGCCGAGGTAGACGGCGCGGTACTCCTCGTTGGTCATGTCGGCGAAGCGGTTGAGGCCGAGGCGGAAGGAGTGGTGGCCGGCGTCGGCGGCGGCGTTGTGGGAGTCGATGAAGCGGACGTTGTCCTTGAAGATCTCGAACCTCCGCTCCTTCTCCCCGAGCGCGTTGTACGCCCGGCCATGCTTCGCGAGCCACCCATCGTAGAGGAGCCGCATCTCCTCCTCGCTCCGCTCCAGCCCCCGGACGCCGTGGGCCTCGTTGTAGCTGATGATCGACATGTCCGGCGCGGCGGACGTGGCCGCGGCCGCGGCCAGGCACAAGAGGAGGAGCGCCGCCGTGGTGGCCTGCGAACCCATACCCATAGACCAAAGGGTAGGAGAGGAGAGAAGGGGAAAAGTTGGGATTTTTTCTCTCCTAAGGGGCCCGGCGACACTTTATAGACGGAGAAGGGGAGACCTTCCGCCTGTGGGCGTTGGGGAAAAAACTCGAAAAAAGCTTTACTTTTATTTATTTTTTATTACTAATCCTCGATAATTAGTCCGCGGAAATAAAAATTAGGGGCGGTGACGTATCGAATTTGGTTATCGAGAGTTGGGATAATTGGAATAAGGAGGAATTGGAAACGGAGAGAGCTGGGCCAACCAAAGCTACCCTCCAAAGCGGGGAGGAGAGGGGGAATCCGTGTCTCTTTCTCCTCCACTCGTCGCACAAACCAACTCTGGTATTCTCTTTGACCGGTCAACGTACTTTAACTTTTTACCCTCTGTCGTTTACGTGAGAAATATGGTCGCACGTAATATTTGCATGCGGGGCATAGATCTCCCGTTCATGCATTAATGCACATTGATCTCGTGTTCGCAATTTTTTTTTATAAAACAAGTGGTATGACTTTAACATTGCGTGATGTTAGAGTGCATTGGAAAGCCGGGGCTCTGCCGTGGAGCCAACGTCATTTGGTTGACGCATAGGAACAAATAAATTATTTTTATAAGTTTACAATATTAACAGCTAAATAAATAAATAAATAAATAAATAAATAAATAAATAAATAAATAAATAAATTTTGCGCGATACCGTAGAAGTTTTGCCTTGGACCCTTCGGCGATTTTTTTTGGGTAGAAAATTTTGTGTTGGCGATTCAGAGGACGTTACGTTACACGAGACCGCAGGAGTTATTGCCTCGGCGGTTCCCAGAGGTCGTTCGAAATATAAACAACTGCACGTCTTAACCAGCGAGGACCGGCTGGTTAAAATCTAGGCAAGGTTCGATGCCAGGTTCGATGTTGAGGATGACCGCACATAACGCTTTATCCCGGATAGCATATCCGGGTTTTTTTATTAAAAAATAATAATAATAAAAAATAAACCCGGTGTAATTATCGCCCAAGCTCCTGCCTCCTTAGCTAATATTTGATGCAAGGTGCTTAGGATAGCAATATCCGCTTTCACCAGGTAATCTCGCTCATGAATTTTCTTGTACTTCCGCGAATCACGGATATCTTTATTTTTTATCATATTTTTTTATTTTGAAATTTGAAAATACGTGATCGGATAAGATTGAGAATTGGTAGTTAGAATCCCGATGGAATTGTTGTGGATTCCGCATGGTAATAACGGGATGGGTAGCATGAGTCGTGATTTTTTTTTTTTTACGAATAAAGAAAGACCATATCAGTAGGCTGCTAACCGACTCATTCCGTGGAGGACGCGGGCCACAAAAATCTGGTCCCGCCTCATCTCCTCCTAATCGGCTAATCTCATCGTTCTCGGGCCCCTATTAAATATTAACTTTTAAATCCATCTATTGATATATTAAAAGCATTAAATTTATTAGATACGTGCTAAAGTGTAGTAGTTCTTGGAGATCATTTCTACTGGGGATATAGATGGTTGGCGAACAATACCACCGTCACTTTTTTTGAGTTTTGTTATATTCTTGGTGGTATAGGAGATGGCACATCAATTTATTGAATTTATGTACTAATTCCTGTTGCATTGATAAAATCGTCTTTCTTAAAATCTATGTACCGTTTCTAATTGATCAAGAGTCCTGTTTGTCTTCTACCAAACAAAAAAAGTTTTATTATTATTTTGAGGTCGTGTTTTTTTTTTTTTTTTTTTTTTTTGATAAAATAAAAAGGGAGGAGTTAGATCCGGGCGTGGCCACCTGTAGATGGTCTCCCAACCCCAGCCAGAAAATATTCGATGCACGGCACCACCAACCAACAGAGATTCCAGAATTATTTTATTATTATTTTTTTTAATTTTATTTTTGAACTATTTTTTATTTTATTTTTAAATTTTTTTGTCAAAATATGTTTACATCAAGACTCGAATCTTTTTCTTACACCCAACTGCACCACTCGCCGGTGGTTTGGGGTCATTACTTTAAATTCGCATTCCTAACATTGAATATGTCTATTGGGCGTTGACTTGTAGCGGATTTATCCCATGTCCGGAAATACGATTTTAGTATAGAACCAATTAAAATTTGTTTCAGGTCATCTTGTATGCAACTAGATCTTACAAAATACGGACATGGAGGATAGATGATGTAAAGCTTTGCCTTAGCTTCATATTATGTTTATGGTGTTTTAGCTTTCTTCTGCTCACGTTGCTTAAAAAAAAGGGAAAATAAAGCTCGCAATCTATCTACTTATGGTCAAAGGGCTCGATAAAGAAACCATACGAAGATTAACGAATTGTGCTAGAAAGCCTTAAAGCCTTTTATTAAGGTTGTAGACATCCCCCATTTGCAAAGGAAACTTCTTGACAATGACACAGTGGCAGTAAACTTTAATCCAATCAGAGTCCTAGTTGATCTAACTCAAACCTTAGTCTATCCAACCTAAATCCTGGACCATCCGATCCAAATTTTAACTCATCATCCGACCCAAATCCTAGCCCAACCAATTCAACGCAATCCTAATATTACTGACCATATTAACTCTACCCTATCCCCAAAAAAAAAAAACGGGTAAATCAACTCCTCTGTTTGCAACCACTCAAACCGGAGAACCCTTTCCCAACCAATCTAGCACTTCCTTGGGCTTATAATATTATCTTCTCAAAACCAATTTATAGGAATTTGATGTCCTGATATAGAAAATTAAACTAATTAGCCTCCAAAATCTTGTACATATTACCCAAATTGAACTTAAACGTTTCATGAACTAAATGTAGGTTTAGATTAGACAACATGCTATTGGATTCTCTGATATCCTTGCCAAGGAGAATCTTCTCTTTCCTGTGAGAGTGTACTTCAATAAAACCACTCTAATTTTAACCCATCATCACTCTTCCATGGATCACTTGCCAATGGCATCCCAATAGAACTCCACCTCGACCTTATTAATTCCTTTAAACTAACTTGATTCTCTCTCTACCCTTCCTTTGCAATGTACCCACCATTTCAAAATTCTCACAAGCTTCATCCTTTGTCTCTTATTCTAACTCCACTAAATGGCAAATCTAAGATTTTTTCTCGTAACCAACTTTATCCGGTTAGATGTTAAATTTTTGATATAAATGAGCATAATTTTCTTGCCGCTTCCTCTGGGTTGTGCACTTATATAAAGTCAATAGCCTTTTTTTTTTTCCTTTTTTTTTATAAAAAATATTTCTGACAGGATAAACGCATTAAGAGAAAAACCTGTAGCAAAATTACAAATAGAGAGAAGCATCCAGAAAAAAAATAACAAGTCTTTACATAAACATAGAGATAGAAAAACATAGAAGGGAATATATATAATAAACAAAATTGAAGAAGTCAGCAAAGCATATAATATATATAGCAAGCATTACGGCAGAATGGTTGAGTTCAATGCACAGCAAAGTCATGCCAAAATATTTTGCCCAGAAGTCAATAACCTATTTGAGAGTAGCAGGTAGTGCTGATCAAGGCCGAGCTTGGGTATAAAAAATGTTAAGTTTTAAATTGATTCAACTAAAAATAAATATAGTTTAACACCAGGCTTGCCTGGTAATCAGCTCTAGTGACAGGGGAAGAGATTGTTTATATAATATCAGTCGTTTAAGCTTACAAAATCATTCATGAGAATGTTCTCTATCATTAACCAGATTAATAACAAGAGTAGAGACTTTGCCGGAGCCTCTACTGCATGTTGATATTTGGCTACTCAAGCTGTGTATATATATCATACATAAAACCTTATTTCTACGCATCAATTAATAGATATTTTATTGTTAGATGCGCATAAATGTATTATATCTGATTCACCAAAGAAAAAACCTTCGAATTTAAACATGCTAGATAGATTGCAAACTGACATACAAACTAAGGCTGATCATTGCTACATTAATTCTAATAATATGATAAAGTTGATATGTCAGCGGTTGCATAACTGGACTCAGTCCATGGCCTGCAAAATTCCATAATCCATACAAAATTTGTAAATGAAGAATCAAACACTTTCAGAACCCATGAATATTTTATAATTTTCTTTATTATACAGGAAGTCTCCCTACCGGCACAATTTTATATTTTCTAGATTCACTGTAAAGAAATTGAAGTGCCAAAAAAGCTCTTGAGTTTTTAAAGTCAGCACAAGACTAGAGCCGGATCATAAAGGTTCTTTCCTGAGAAATTAGATTATATGAAGTCCCCACTCAATTCATCAGTTTTGATTTCAAATGTTACGTAAAACAATTTTTAAGCTGTTTGGGCCAAGTCGATCCATATAAAACTAAAAAGAAAAAAATAAATAATTTAACTTTTCGAACATGGTGATGCCATAGTAAGTCTGACCTAGAATGGTTACTGAAAAAAATCAAAACTAAAACTAAAATTCGCTACCGCTTTCTGAAGACAAAATCCAATAATTTTTAACATAAAAAAAATATAACGGCAACCAAAAAAATATCGAATTTTTTAAAAAAATATTTAACTCTTTTTATTATTAAAAATTTGTATATATAAATAATTAAATTAAAGATATTATCCGTAATGATACAACTATGTGAACGGAGCAAGCAATTTGGTTTTATTAAATATAAAAAAATATTGAATATGAGAGTACGGTATTGGATAAAAAAGATCACCAAAATAATATCCAAAACTAAAACCTAATGATTTCTAGTTTTTAAAGTCATCATCGAAATTGTCTTTATTTAATTTCGGTTAAAACCACTAAATTCGATTCCAGGACTGGTGAGTCGTTGGAATGTCCGTAGCTATTGAGCTTGAATGAAGAGATCCCGAGCGTGCTCATAAAAATAAATAAATAAATAATCTAAAACTTCAGCTTGATGGAAAATAACATATGCTATTTTTTTAATATATGCTAATTTTTAAATATATTTTAGAAAACGGGACATTTGGTATTATGAGCGGTTTTGTCAGAACCAGCAAGGCAGTGGCAATAAGAGCACGGGACACGCTATCGCCAAAGCAAACGCTTGCGGTTTCTCTGCGCCTCCGCGTAGTCTGGGCCTTTACAGATGGACGGTTAATGATTTAAATCATTCAAGCGCCAATAATGCTCGGTTCAAGTTACTTTACGTTACGGTCCCGACTCCCGAATAAGACAAGATCCAGTTTCTGTCATCTAAAATAATAATTGCATTAAAAAAAAATTAATATATAGACAGTATGATTGGCTGGTGGGTTGCAGGCTTGGGAAGATCCTCCATTTGAGAAAAAAATGAGAAAGAGAGGCAGAAGGAAAAGGAAGTTGGGAGGAGCCAGGAGAATGCGGCCTTCTCCTGAGCTTCCAAACTCTGAAATATGGGATAACATATTTTATGCAAAAAGGTAGCTCCGGTCGTTCCCAGGTATCCCAATTTTTATGGGTTTACATGATATTAAGTTTTTATATCAAAGATTCTGTTGAAGTTTTTGTTAAAAAAATTCAAATTTCTTAATTTTATTTTTTAATCATCATTTTTTAATTAAATGATTAATTAAATAATTTTTTTTTATATAGGTTATATTTTTTTTTGAACGACTGCCTTTCATTATGGTCGATCAGTCAAGGCTTTTTTTTTTTTTTTTTTTCATGTTTTCTAGTGATTTATATAAGATGACGAGTTTGAAGGATATGGAAGATTAGAAATAATTAATTAATTTTTTTAAGGTACCTTTCTTGTTTTTTTAGAATTTAAATTTTACTTTTAGGTTTTTTTTTTCTTTTTTGAGTTTAAAAGATTTGCCATCTTTTTTCGTGATTATGAATCAAAAATATAATTTTTGATAAAATTGCTAAAAGGCAAGGGGCGAACCATACCAAGTTTTCTAGATGGCAATGTCTTCCTCTCTTCCACAAGCGGGAGTTGTGAATACAGAAGCTGGCGGCCAATGACAGGTAGCTGGGTAGGAGCGGTGGTTGCTGGTTGAGGAAGAGAGGAGGAATTGACTATCGGTGGGGATTGGGTAAGAGAGGTAAAGCCATGAAGGAGACAACAAGTGAGGTCGGTCATCAGCGACACCTGGCTTGTCGAGGGCTGCAATGGGTGGAGGCGATGCCACGATGATTACCGATTAAGAAAGAGAGGAGTCGATGGCTGAGCGGGAAGAAGAGGTGAAAGAGACTATGGGAAGGGCCCGACGGCTGGGGAAGAGAGGAGGGATTGGTTGGCGGCGACCAGCAGTAGGGTTTGGGGGTTGGGGAAGGCTTCAATGTAGGGGCACGATAGATGGGATTTGGAGATTGGGAAGGAGAAGAAGATAGTCAGATGGTGGTGCCGCTGCAAATGATTTCTTCATTGAATTTTCTTTTTTTTAAAAGACTCTTTTTTTTTTTTTTTTGTAAACCAAAAGGGAGAGGGGGGGATAAATCCCGGGTGTAGCTACCCCCAGACGGCCCCAAACTCGCCAGGTCATGTTCGATTCAAGCCGCTCATATTTACGCAGGCTCTCCCCACCAGAGGTGAGTACGTCAACCTGACCCACTGAAACGCCAGCTAGTAGAACGGGGACAACGAGGGAGACCCTAACTTCTCACTCACACCAACGGTCCCAAGCTCCTTTAGAACTCATTTTTTTATAAAACTCGTGCATTTCGATTTCTTTTTTGAATTTTTTTTTGAAATGAAAATAAAAATTTTAGGAAGGGCAAATACTTATCTATAAACTAGTTTACCTTAATGGAGAGAAAAAATTATGAAAGATTATAAAAAAACAAAATTTTTGGTCCTCCCTGCCAACCCCCGCAGTTCGCCTCTACCACAAGGGTCAGATATTTATCTTAAGATAGTGATCACATATTTCTAATTTTTTTTTTATCTACATTATAAATTAACGAGCCAGTCTTTTGATAAGTTAAATTATTCTTAATCTTATAGGTAGTAGTCAAATAAAACTTGTTGATGTTGAATCTCTGCCGACCGGATGGAGTGGGTCTTTCCGCTGGATCGCCGTCAACCAGAACCTGCAAAACAGATCCCTGACCGGAGATTTTCCGGCGGGGGACACTCCGATGCCTAAGTCAGTAGAAGCTCAGGCAGCAGCAGAATGGAGAGTTTTGAAAGCAGAGAGGGAAGAGGGAGATTCGAAATGCGAGAGAGAAAAATCCAGTCACCCCCTCCTGAGTGTCCCCTCTTACCAGTATTTATAGGCTCCAACGTAACTACTTACGGTTATGGGAGTTGGCGAATACAACCTCCTTATAACCGTAAGTAGTGGCTGTCGAAAAAATAATTACATTCGGAGTTTATCCAATCTAAGGTTTTGGACCATGTGGGTGGTTGCAACAACCAAAACAGATTTTAACTGTTTGTCTAAGAAATCCATGTCCAAGAATCCTCCTTCTTCAAGAATGAATCCGAAGTGAGCTCAACATTCTCTTTAGTAGCGCTCCTGAAGGGAATGTTAGCTACACTTCAGAAGAATCCATTCCGGAAGTAACAAAAGTAAACACTTACAGTTTAAAAGTGGGATCATACGTTCTTTGGATTGTATTGAAGGAATAAAGCCAAAGATATTTTCCTGGGATGTTAAGTCTTCGGACCAAGGTAATTATACGAAGCCGAAGACAGTAAATAAACCTTGCTTAAAACCATAGATAAAGATGTTAGGCTAAGTCTTCGGATCAAGGTGAATATACGAAGCCAAAGACAGTAAATAAACTTATCTCCAAGATCATAGATAAAGATACGAAGCTATAGATATTAGGCATGGTCTTCGGACTAAGATAATAATACGAAGCCGAAGATCCAGAGCTAATAAGCTTATCTTCCAGAATAATGGATATAAAGCCATAGATATTAAGCATGATCTTCGGACTGAGATAATAATACGAAGCCGAAGACCCTTTCCTTTGCCAGCTGATTTGACCAATAAACCAAAAGAGAAAAATTGAAATTGGTTCAGAAAGCGGTCTAATAATTAATTAAAAAAAAACCGGGATATCATAATAGCTGTCCCCCACTTCCAAGTTCGAAATGATTAAGTTTCGAAGAATGGGAGTAGTTTAATTTTGTCTTCTAACGATAACGGTCAGGTAATGATGGCATTGAATCCTGACACATCTTTCGTCATAACTGTCCGATGGTACGATAAAATGGGGTGAAGACACGTGTCATCCTGCTACTGGCTGTCTCAAAAGAAAACGCCTCGATTCTGGAAAAATTCTAAGAAATTCTCGAAAAAGATATCTTTATTCAACCGAGATTGGACACGTGGCAGTCATCCGGAGCATGATCACATCGCTGGCGTTATCATAGCCAATAGCGACATTTCACACGGATCGCAACGACTTATTCTATTAATGAAATTTCTGGAGAGCCGTACCCATGATCGAAACCACCGATACGGTGCACAATCAGCCAGATCTCCGAACCGCCTCGAAAACCCACTACCTTCACCTATAAAAGGGGAAAGAACTTTTCGAGAGAATTTTTTCTTTCTGCTTTTGCGCTCCTTCTCCCTGCCCTGTACCGTAGTTCGCCATTGCCACTTTTTCAAAGGTTAGAAAACCCTTGCTTCCTCCTTCTTTTCTCCTTTTTCTTTTTCTTTACAATGTCGGAATCTGGTAGGAACTCTTCCCCTTGCATAGGTTCACCAGGGGGTGACATCGGTAGGGAAACAACGGGAAAGGAAACTGAGAGGAGTCCACCAGGAGTTGGATCTGGTAGGGGTTCGCCGGGGGGCGAAACCAGTAGAGAGAGAGGTTTGGGTAGAAAGAGGAGTCCGGAAAGATCACCCGACTCCATTCCCAGCTCTTTTACGCTTGCCAAGATAAAAGAGGTTAAGCAGCATTTCCACATCCCTCGAACCTTCAAACTCATTCTTCCAAAACCCGAGGAGGGTAGATAAGGCCCCTATGCATTCAATCGCCATTTATGAAGACCACCTTAAGGCTGGTCTTCGGCTTCCACTTCATCCCTTCTTCACCAAGATCTTTAACCTCTATCAAGTGGTCCCGGCTCAATTAACTCCCAATAGTTTTAGAAACATCTGCGGGTTTTTAGTTCTTTGCAAACTTAAGAATGTAGAGCCAAAGACCTCCCTATTCACCTCTCTTTTCATACTAAAAAGGGATTTTCATGGCAAAGGGTGGTGGGTCATAGGTCCTCGGCCTGGCCGAAGACTGTTGAAAGGAACCCTAATGCCATACACGGGTGGAAACCTAGCTTCTTTTTCGCATACTATATCCATTGGGGATTTAACACAGACTGGAAAATTCCGCGTTTGGATGCAAACGCCGGGAAGAAAGTCCTAAGATCCGATTCAAAGGACTTTGATATCTTAACGAAGGCGGAGATCCCCTTACTAAAAGAATTGCTGAAGGAAGAAAACCTTCACCACGCCCATATCAGTGAGGTCCCGATATTAGGTATATAAATAGTAGTCCTCGGACTTTTCCTTTTCTCTGCATCTTTTCTTTATGCATATGGATATAACTTTTTCCTTTGATTGTAGGTGGACCGATGAAGCCTCAGCTTGAGAAAGTTCGACAGGCTTCACGAAAGAGGGTGATGCCCGTCCCAGCCACTTTCGAAATTTGGAAGAAAAGGAGAGCTGAAGAAGGCTCATGTACTCCAAGAAGACCCATATCAGAGGAAGAAGCATCCGAAGCAGCTCCCACCATACCAGATGTTCCTGAATCTGCCAGGAGTCCATCTTTGAGGAGGCCCAGCCCCCCTCCTCCTCCAATGCTGCCTTCGGATCAGCGCGATGTATCCTTCGATAAAGAAACATTGATTGCGTCTCCGAAGGGAAAGGGAAAAGAAAAGGCCAAGTATAGGTCTGAAGAGGATCCCAGGTGGAATGCGTCCTCAGAAGAAGGATGTAATGTAGACTTCTCAGTTTTTTTTGATAGAGAAGGCTTGGAGTGCCTTAAACTGGCCAGGGAGCTGCTGAAGCGTACGCTTCTTCCCAAGGATTGGGAAAATACCAAGTTTCGATGTATCGAGGACGTCTCCGATTTAGCATTCTCATCGGCATTGAAGGTAAGCTTTAGATTCTACATTTTCAAACTATAAATTTATTGTTGCTAATATCTCAATTTGTCAATGCAGATGATGCATGATATCATCCTAATGGAGGAGAGGATCTTCAACTTTAGGGATAACTACAAAAGTATGAAAGGGAAAATAAAGGCAGTTGAGGCCGAAAAGGTAAAGGCCAAAAAAGAAAAGCAAGCTGTGGAGGAAAAACTTGCTCAAAGCGAAGCCCTGGTTCGGAATCTGAAAACTGATATGACGAAGATCCGATCAAAATATTCCGAACAGGAAGCAAAGTTCAAGAGGAGAAAGAACAAGGTTCGGTCCCTGCAAGCCTTACTTAAAGAAGCCAATCAAATTTTGAAGAGGCTTCTAAAAGAATCGAAGAGGCTACTGAAGAGATCCGATCCTTAAAGGATCAATTGGGGAGGGCGATAGAAGATTACAAAGCATCTCCAGCCTTTGATGCTGAAATGATTGAAGCTGGGACTCATAGCTATAAAGGAGGCTTCAACGATGGAGTGGAGGAGGTGCAGAAGCTTTATCTAGACTTGGACATTTCAGGGATTCAACTGTTTGACCTCGAAAGTCTGAAAGAGCCCGAATCCCAAAAGGACCCTGAAGCACCAACAACAACTGAAGAGGCGGTGGGTCCTATTGATCTTACTGATGATGCCCCAGTGGATGACTTGTAATTGTCCTTTTTCTCCTCTTTTTGGAAGGATATAAGAAAACCTTTATCAATAAACAATCCTTTCTAGAATCTTCTGATTGCATGTGGATGGATAGTGATATGGCTACACTGCTGATGTGAAGCGTGTGTCAGATCCAGCTGGATGCCGTCGGTGCCACGTGGATTTTTCTTTCAAGATTCCTGCTCCTTTGCCAGGTGGCGCCCCAAGATGGGTCCATCTCGGCCGAAGTCGAGCCTCTCTCTGCCACTCCACCAGGTGTCCACCCAGGAGGGGTCCACCTCGGTTGAAGCTGGCGACCTTCTGCTCCCTCGCCAAGTGGCACCCCAAGATGGGTCCACCTCTGTCGAGGTCAAGCTAGGCCCTCCTGCTCCTTCGTCAGGTGGCACTCCAAGATGGGTCCATCTCAGTTGAAGTTGAGCATATCTCTGCCACTCCACCAGGTGTCCACTCAGGAGGGGTCCACCTCGGCCGAAGCTGGCGGCCTTCTGCTCCCTCGCCAGGTGGCGCCCCAAGACGGGTCCACCTCTGTCGAGGTCGAGCCAGACCCTTCTGCTCCTTCGCCAGGTGGCACCCCAAGACGGGTCCACCTCGATCGAAGTCGAGCCTTTCCCTGCCACTCCGCCAGGTGTCCACCCAGGAGGGGTCCACCTCGGTTGAAGTTGGCGGCCTTCTGCTCCCTCGTCAGGTGGCACCCCAAGATGGGTCCACCTCTGTCGAGGTCGAGCCGGGCCCTCCTGCTCCTTCGCCAGGTGGCACCCCAAGACGGGTCCACCTCGGTCGAAGTCGAGCCTCTCTCTGCCACTTCGCCAAGTGTCCACCCAGGAGGGGTCCACCTCGGCCGAAGCTGGCGGCCTCCTGCTCCCTCGCCAGGTGGTACCCCAAGATGGGTCCACCTCTGCCGAGGTTGAGCCAAGCCCTCCTGCTCCTTCGCCAGGTGGCACCCCAAGACAGGTCCATCTCGGTCGAAGTCGAGTCTTTCTCTGCCACTCCGCCAGGTATCCACCCAGGAGGGGTCCACCTCGGTCGAAGCTGGCAGCCTTCTGCTCCCTCGCCAGGTGGCACCCCAAGACGGGTCCACCTCTATCGAGGTCGAGCCGGGCCCTCCTGCTCCTTCGCCAGGTGGCACCCCAAGATGGGTCCTCCTCAGCCGAAGTCGAGCCTCTCTCTGCCACTCCGCCAGGTGTCCACCCAGGAGGGGTCCACCTCGGCCGAGGCCGGCGTCCTTCTGCTTCCTCGCCAGGTGGCACCCCAAGACGGGTCCACCTCTGCCGAGGTCGAGCCAGGCCCTCTTGCTCACTCGCCAGGTAGCACCCCAAGATGGATCCACCTCGACCGAAGTCGAGCCTCTCTCTGCCACTCCACCAGGTGTCCACCCAGGAGGGGTCCACCTCGGCCGAAGCTGGCGGCCTTCTGCTCCCTCGCCAGGTGGCACCCTAAGACGGGTCCACCTCTACCGAGGTTGAGCCAGGCCCTCCTGCTCCTTCGCCAGGTAGCACCCCAAGACGGGTCTACCTCGGCCGACATCGAGCATCTCTGCCACTCCGCCAGGTGTCCACCCAAGAGGGGTCCACCTCGACCGAAGCTGGCAACCTTTCTGCTTCATCGCTAGGTGGCACCCCATGATGGGTCCACCTCGATCGAAGACAGCCCTACTCTGCAAAGCCTCGGGGAGGCAGAGGCACGGGTCATGAGGTCGTCGCTAGAACCAGCGCACGCCGCGCCCCGTACAGGATGCTTGTACGGCCTGCAGTAATACGCGAAACCTCGTTTACATCGGTTAAACGGGGCCCCGCGATCGAGGAACGAAATCCTTGCGGGCAGGAGCCTGAAATGGCCGGAAGCCCATCGTCAACGCCTCAAAAGGAGAGCTCCTGCACTTGGCCCGAGGTCTCGCCAGTCTTCCCCTTTCGTGACACACGGCGGACAAGGCAAGCCAGCCACTTAACTCTCGAACTTGAAGGAGGAGAAGATCCAGAGATCTCCGGGAACCTCCGGGAGAGGACATGGGCTGAAGGCGGTCCGGTGGTATAAAAGGGATGGAGAAAGTAGACAAAAAGTTAAGTCGGGAAGAGGATAGAACATCGAGAAAATGATCCTGGGGGCCCCTAAGAAGTCCTTAAGCGCGAGCTCGGTGAATCCAGCGCAGGAAGCCGGGCTTCAACTCCTCTCTTCCTCACACTTCTCTCATCTACATATCCTCTAAGCACGGGAATCCTTGGGAACCCGCCTTAGAGGACCTGTTCCATCTTGCCACTCTCTAACTTGACTATCGAAGTGCCCCCGCCGGAATTCCTGGCCTGGGTCTCTGACTTTGTTTTGCAGGACTGGAAGCTTGGAGATCTTGAGGTGAGAGAGTCCGAGAACCGGCGCCAGCTCACGAGCTACAGGCCACCACGGTAAGATCGGCAACAGATTGGCGCGCCAGGAAGGGGCGGCAAAACAGTAACCCCTGTACAAGTAAGCTCTTAGTGGGCGAAAGCGTGCTCCAACCATAGTGGTGACACGTGGACGCGAAGCATCCTCTAGCCGAGCAGGAGAGGTTCCTTCTCCCCAGGGGCTGCGCAGCCCAGAGAAGGAACTTCCTGGTCCACCTCCTCCTCCTCAGCCATCCTCGGTGGACGGTCCTTTTGCAGCTGTCATCCAACAGCTGCAAACATTGACTACAGCTGTGCGATAGCTGCAGCACCAGTAGTGCTCCCTGGCCACTCAACCCCAGCCAGGGAGCCTCGCGGCTCGAGCCACGGGCCCCCGTGAAAGCCTACGCTCCATCCAAGGTAGGCCTTCCCATCCGCGGGCAGTTTCCAATCCCCGTGGGAGCCACCAAACTCCTGCGAAGAGAAACCATTCCGGTTCGGCGGATCACGAGAGTCGATCCCCGGCCAACGATGCCGAAGCAGCACGGCGCAGTAGGCACCATCGGGGCAAGGTCCCTCGCCGAGACCAATCGTCACCTCCTTCTCCAGCTGCCTCGATGGAAGATTCCACCGATGAGGCCATCAGGCACCAGGCTGAGAGGCGCCTGGAGGAGCACGAGCGCAAGTTGGCGGAGTTCTCCCGCCGCTTTGCCGACATGCAGAGCTCCCCAACCGATCCAGCGGGCTACAACGCCCAACCACCCTTCTCCTGGGAAATCCAAGAGGAACCGATCCCGAATCAGTTCCACATACCTCAGGTGGATCCCTACGATGGGACCACTGATCCCTTGGACCACTTAGAGAGCTATAAGGCTCTCATTAGGGTCCAGGGGGCGACGGACACTCTTCTGTGCATTGCCTTCCCAGCCACTCTCCGGAAGGCTGCTCGAGTTTGGTTCACCCGCCTCGAGCCGAAATTCATCAGCTCCTTCCATCAGCTGGAAGGAAAGTTTGTGGTATACTTTGATGCTTACCGAAAGGTGCCAAGGGAGGTAGATAGCCTCATCTCTATCTGCCAGCAAGACCAGGAGCTACTGCGGGATTATGTCACCCGCTTCAAGACCGCCACCCTTGAGATTTATAGCTTGGATGAGCCATCGCCATGCTGGCATTGAAGCGCGGGCTCAAGACCTCCCGCTTGACATATTCCCTCGACAAGAAGCCCCCCAAGACGTATTTTGAGCTCCTCCTCTACGTCCACAAGTACATCCAAGCCGAGAAGGCCGACTGCACCAGGCGAGAGCTGGATGGGAAGCCTTCGAAGAAGCCTACCCCAAGGGATGTCCCTGGGACCTGGAGGCCTGGACCACCTGTGGACTTCCATCCAGGTCCGAAGCCGAAGAATGGCGCTCCCCCAGAGCGGACCTTCACCCCTCTCCTCGCTCCCAGAATGAAGATCCTCATGGAGATTGAGGGCGAGCACTACCTCCGTCGGCCCCCTCCTCAGAACCCAAGGAACATCCGAGATAAGAGAAAGTATTGTCAATTTCATCGCGAGCACGGCCATGACACGGAGAAGTGTCGTAATTTGAAATGGGAGATCGAGGAGTTGATCAGGAGGGGCTACCTCAGGAAGTTCATGAGGAACGAGGCTCCGGTAGAAGGCCAGCCGCTCGCAGCCCTTCCCCCCATCCCTGCGATCGACAACTGTCCAACGGAAAAGCTGGTAGGCATGATCTCTTGGGGGATAGGGCGGGCGACGAAGAGAGCCCAGGAGGCGGGAGACTTGGAAAATGTACTTCCCTTTGTAAAGGAGAATGAAAACGAAAATGTAAACAATGATGCGGTGGTGGTCGAGATGACCATCGCTAAGCATCCTGTACATCATATTATGGTGGATAGTGGGAGCTCTACTGATGTACTTTTTTATGATGCTTTCTTCTAGATGAATTTATCTCATGATCAGTTAAAGCTAGTGCACACCCCTTTTGTGGGCTTCACCGGAGATTCTATGGGGATCGAAGGAGAGATCACTCTCCCTATCACCGCTGGGTCCCCACCCTAGTAGAGTACGGTCTTGATGACATTTTCTGTCATCCGGCTCCCATCACCTTATGATGCTATTCTCGGCCATCCAAGGCTCAACCAGCTGGACGCAGTCATTTCCACCAAGAGGTTGCTGGTGCAGTTCCTTACCGCCTCTGGGATAGGGGTTATGAGAGGGACGGCCCAACCTGTCTCGCATTGCCTGCAAACGATCCTAGGGGCCCGGGGTGCCGAGCTCGGCTCCGATATCGATGACCTTGATTTAAGGGCGCAAGACCCCAGGGGAGTCCCTGTGGAGTGCTTATTGACGTACCCTCTTGGCTCGGACCCTCAGAAAATGGTGCAGATAGGAGCTCAACTCCCAGAGGATGAGCAGGCTCGTTTGCTAGACCTCCTCTGGACGAACGCTGATGTGTTCGCCTGGTCTGCTGCAGACATGCCAGGTATCTCCTCGGAGGTCATCACCCACTAATTGAAGATCGATTCGAGGTGCCGCCAGTCCATCAGAAGAAGAGGAGCTTTGCTGCAGAAAGACAGAAGGCCATCAATGAGGAAGTGGAGAAGCTTCTCGCCGCCGGCTTTGTACGAGAGGTACAGTATCCCAGTTGGCTGATGAACGTGGTGATAGTGAAGAAGAGCAACGGCAAGTGGAAGATCTATGTGGACTACACCGATCTCAACCGAGCTTGCCCGAAGGACAGTTTCCCTCTTACAAAGATCGATCAGCTCGTAGATACCACTTCAGGACATCGCCTCCTCTCTTTTATGGATGCCTTCTCTGGATACAACTAGATCCGAATGCACCCGGAGGACGAAGAGCACACCACCTTCGTCACCAATCGCGGGACCTATTGCTATAAGATGATGCCATTCGACCTCAAGAACGCAGGTGCCACATACCAACGTCTGGTTAACAAGGTCTTCAAAGACTAAATTGGCCGCAACATGCAGGTATACGTGGATGACATGCTAGTGATGAGCAAGCCAACTTCGAACCACGTCGGCAACCTGGCGGAGACCTTCAGTAACCTCCGGCTTCACCAGATGAAGTTGAACCTGGCGAAGTATGCTGTTGACCTATCCGCAGGGAAGTTCCTAGGGTTCATGGTGACCCAGAGAGGGATAGAGGCCAACCCGGAGAAGGTCCAAGTGATCCAAGAGATGGATCAGCTCACCTCCAAGAAGCAAGTGCAATGACTCACCGGCCGGATAGCTGCCCTAAGTCGATTTATCTCAAGGTCCACTGACCGTTGACAGCCCTTCTTCAAGGCGCTGAGAAAGATGAACGACTTCGCCTGGACGAAGAAGTGCCAGGAGGCATTTGAAGAGCTGAAGAGGATGTTGACATCGCCGCCATTGCTTTCCCGACCGAAGGAAGGAGAAGAGCTCCTCCTGTATCTGGCGGTCACACCGGAAGCCATCAGCTCGGTCCTAGTTCAGACGGATGACAAAGGGACGCAGAGGCTGGTGTATTACACGAGCAAACTCCTTCGCGATACAAAGCTCAGGTATTCTCGATCCGAGAAACTAATTTTTGCGCTAATCGTATCCGCTCAGCATCTCAGGCCTTACTTCCAAGTGTACCCTATTGCGGTCCTGACGGATTAGCCACTGAAAGCGGTGCTCATCTGGCCGGACACGTCTGGATGCCTAGCAAAATAGGCGCTCAAGCTCAGCGAGTTCGACATTACCTACAGGCTGGGGTCGGCCATGAAGGCACAGGTACTCGCTGATTTCTTGGTTGAGTATGCAGGCCTGGGCGAGGGGCCAGAAGAGAGCCCCCAAGACTGGTAGCCAGATCCAGGACCAGAGGAGGATGTCTGGATCCTTCACGTAGATGGAGCCTCGAACTCTGGTGGAAACGGAGTTAGACTCATTCTTGCCAAAGGCGAAGGGGTCATCGCCGAGTGTGCCCTTCGCCTCTAGTTCGCCGCCACCAATAACCAGGCAGAGTACGAAGCATTTCTTGCGGGGCTGAGGGTTTCCCACGAGCTGGGCGTGGCCTGCCTCAGGGTCTTCACCAACTCGCAGTTGGTGGTCGGGTAGGTCTCAAGGGAGTACAAGGCATGGGACCCCCAAATGGCGAAGTACCTGGAGCTCGTACGCACGAGCGCGGCAGGTTTTAGGTACTTCAGTGTCTCCCATATCCCTCATGGGGAAAGCGCTTGCGCAGACGCCCTCTCCCGCCTTGTAACCCTGCCGGACTCATCACTGGGCCGCGCTTACATTGAGCATCTCAAAGTCCTGAGCTACGAGACACCCATGGAGGTCCAGCAGGTCAACCCAGAGCCCAGCTGGATGAATAAATATATCGAGTACATCACCAACAGCACCCTACCAGAGGATCGCGTGGCGGCCGACCTCATTAAAAGGAAGGCTGCACGGTTCATATTGATGGACGGGCTGCTGTATCGGAGATCCTACTACTACCCGCTCCTCAAGTGTCTGAGACCCGTAGAAGCTGTACTCGTGCTCCAGGAGATCCATGAGGGCATCTGTGGGAACCATGTGGGGGGCAGAACGCTGGTGTACAAGGCCCTCCGTCAAGGCTATTTCTGGGAGACGATGAGAGAAGATGCTGCTGACTTCGTGAAGAGGTGTGACCGATGTCAGCGACACGCTGTGGTGCAATATCAGCCCGCTGCTCCACTCTCCCAGCTCTCCGCCCCATGGCCGTTTGCTCAATGGGGCATGGATCTCCTAGGACCTTTTCCTTCGGCGTCCGGGCAATGAAAGTTCCTGATCATGGCTATCGACTACTTCAAGAAGTGGGTCGAGGTCGAGCCCTTGGCCCGGATCACGGAGGCAAATGTCACCAAGTTCCTTTGGAAGTCGATTATCTGCCACTATGGCTTATCCCACACCATCATCACCGACAACGGATGCCAGTTCGATTGTCAGGAGCTCAAGGAGTTCTGTGATGACCTCGGAATCCGCCATCATTTCACCTCGGTGGTGCATCTTCAGACAAATGGAGAAGCCGAGGTAACAAACATGACAATCTTGCAAGGCCTCCAGACAAGACTAGACCAGGCCAAGGGGAGGTGGACGGAAGAGCTTCCGAGCATCCTTTGGGCATACCACACTATCCCAAGGGTGGCCATGGACGAGACCCCATTCAATCTCGTCTTCGGGGCGGAAGCGGTCATCCCAATTGAGCTCAGCCTACCGACCCTGCATGTGGAGCAGTATGACGAGATGGAGAACCCAGCCTGGGTGCTACTGAACCTGGACCTCCTTAAAGAAACGAGGGATAAGGCCTGAGCTCGAATGGCGACTTACCGGCAACGAGTGGCCAGATACTACAACTCCAAGATGCGACCAAAATCCTTCCGCCTGGGAGACTTGGTGCTCCACCGCGCTGAAGCTTTCCAGCCACAGGAGTGCGGAAAGCTCTCTACAAATTGGGAAGGCCCATATAGGGTGGCGGAGGCACTTCCCCACGGGGCGTACTACTTGAAGGAACTAGGCGGATCCCGGTTCCCTCGGACCTAGAATGCCTCAAACCTGAGGATGTACTACCGATAGTGTAAGGCCCCTCGAACTTCAATAATAAAATCTTTTTCATCAAATGCCTACTCTCGTCTCGTAGGAAAAAAGCCATCCAACTCTAGGTTCGGCGAGCATGGGCACGGCGAAAGATTTGTGAGGGCTTGAAGTTCCCTCTCATAAAAATCACGGAGTTCAGTTCGGAGTGCCACACGGAATTAAGTTCCAACATGCAGCCCCAAAGTTCAGTCCGAAAGAGGTCCCGGGGACCTAGGTCCCGGTCCTACAAAATCCCAGAGAATAGCTCGGTAGGTCGTGCAAGGCTCAATTCCAGCCTGCAGCCTCGGGGTTCAGTCCAGAAGTTCGCAAGGAACCTAGTTCCAAAGCAAAGTCCTGGACTTCAGTCTGGAAGGTGGAGCAGAACCCAATTTGCCTACGCAATCCCGGCGTTCAGCTCGGAATGCACCACGAGACTTAGTTCCGGTGGCTTGCACCGGGGTTCAATCCGGAGGATGCACAAAAAAAAATATAGAGAAGGAACAAGTTAATGGAAAAGAGATTTTTATTGCTGATAACAATTCCTTACAAAAAGGGCCCCGACATGCCGGGTGACCCCAAATAAAGAGAAAGAGCACATGATCATGCATAAATAATGAAAAAGAAGTGGAGCTGCAGGGCTACTTCGCTGCAGCCGCATCCTCCTGGGGCTTGAGGGCACCCTCTCCGCCGGTGGCATCATCTGGAGGCTGTTCGGGAGTCGCCAACTCAGCAGCTACCGTAGCTGAAGCTCCATCAGTGAGCTCCTCCCTCCGGCCGCCCAGCACGACTCCACTAAGGTCGAGCTCAAGGAAGAAGGAACTTACCTTCTCCCGCACACCTGGAAGCCCTTCAGGAAGGAGTCCACGGCCGCCTCGTGCACCTCCACCCTAAACTCTTTGGAGGCTCGGAACTTCGGCACAGCATCCTGTGCCTCCTTTTTCGATGCCTCCAGCAACCCGTTGACATAGGAGTTTTTGTCCTTGGCTGCACTGAGCTCCTTCAGGACCTCCTCGACCCGGCGCTCCAGCGATCGAGATTGGGCCCTGAGATGCGCCATCTCCGTCGCGTCGTCCTCGGCACGACGCTGATTCGAGATCCTCTCCTCAGACAGAGAGGTCTCGAGCTCTCTCACGCACCCCTCGGTGCGACCTAGGTCCGCTCGAAGGGCCTGGTTGTTCCTCCGCTGCTCGACCCCCTTCTCCATGAGGTCCTTCACGTCGGCTGCTAGTTTGCCAAGCTTCTTCTCCTTCTCAGCATCCTTCTTGGCATAGCCCGAGAGGAAGTTCCTCAGCAGGAGAACATCCGTCCCGATCTACATCGAAAAAGATACAAGATGTCAGTAAGATCCAACTGGAACTTTAAAAGAGGAGAGCTCGGGACTTACCATGAAGAGTAAGGGGAGGATCCCTAGCAGTGCATCGGCATAGTCCCGGTCGCCCCTCAGGCGACGGTCCCGAGAGGTGCACGCGAACTCCATCACCTTCTCCGCGAGCCCTTGGTCACGGATGACGGAGGAGTTAGTGGCGAGACTCGGAGGTGGAATGTGGGCGTCGACAGCAGGCTGGGTGGCCGCCCCTTCACCGGGCGATGCGGCCATCGTTGGAGCCGCCGTCTCCCTGGTGGCCACCGCAGAGACGACCGGCGCGGCAACTGGAGCAGGCGCTGCCCGAGGAGGTTTTGCCTCCTCTCTTCCCTGGCCCTGTCGAGCTCGACGACGGAGACATCGGTCGCATGAGTTTGGGGTGGCCTGGGAACATAACCCGTTGCCCCGGGTCCGGTAGCAGCAGGAGTGGGGGCGGGCCCCCGGCTCGTCTCAGTGCGAGCGTTGGGGTCTCCTCGATCCCTTCAGCAGCGTCCCTCTTCAGGGAACCCTCCATCAGGCTCTCGATGGAGAACTTCATACCTGGAGGAAAAGGTCAGTTAGGCCAGCTTAAAGGAAAAGAAGTGCAGAGCAAAAAATGAAAGCAACAGAAGGAGATCCGGGGTCTCACCCAACTCCCGGATGGGACTGATTACTGCCTCGAATAAATTCTGCTCTGAGAGCAGAACCTCGAGAGCCGGAACCACGTCACCCAGCATCTGCGTGAAGACCTCTTGGTCCACCGGCTCGACCTAGGAGTTCCGGTTCGAGGACCGGTCTAGCTCGCTCCAGGCCTAGTCAACGTCCTCGACCGAGGCAAAGAAGAAGCGGTTCTTCCAACCCTTGATCGACAAGGAGAGGTCGAACCTGAGGCACCTAGGCCGGGATGAAATATACCACCAGCCATCATCGACAGAGTAGCGCTTCAGGGTGAAGAGGGTCCTGAAGAGGGAGAAACGGGCAACGAACCCGTGAAAGTGACAGAAGACAATGAAGGCGAAGATGACCCAGATGGCATTGGGAGCCAACTGGACCGGGACAAGACGATAATGGCTAAGGAAGGAAAGAAAGAAGGGATGAAGGGAAAACGAAGACCCCCAACAAGAAAATCTTCGTAGAAGGCGACCCTCCCGGGGCCACTCGAGGTCACTCGATCCCTAGGTCCCGAGAGGGAAAGACGAATCGAATTCGGGATGCCATAGATATCCCGGATCCAAGAAAGGTCGTCTCCGGTCATCGTTGAAGCATAACTGGAGGGACCGGAAGAAGAAACCTCCGCCACCGGAGGAGGGAGAGAAGAAATGGGATGTGCAAGAATTGCAGGATGGGACCTAGGACCCCTAGGGACACCTATGGTCAAAGTCCCCGGCTGA
This sequence comes from Areca catechu, assembly GCA_021397845.1. Classification (NCBI taxonomy): domain Eukaryota; kingdom Viridiplantae; phylum Streptophyta; class Magnoliopsida; order Arecales; family Arecaceae; genus Areca; species Areca catechu. The sequence goes on along the minus strand of CM038045.1, from coordinate 53,141,828 downwards.
AGCTGCCTCCGAACCTCGACCGGGATTTCTTCCCCCTCTGAGGAGGAAGATGATGGAGTCCTTGACCGGGAAGGACCGGCCTCGTCTGGGTTGGAAGAGACATGACGGCGACGTGCCATCAAGGGGGAAGAAGCAAGAAGAAAATGAGGTTCGGAGTAGCAAGAAATCGGGAGATAGAAGAAGAAGAGAGAAGGAGTCACAGGTACTCACCGTAGCAAAAGATTGGCAACCCTTGGAAGATGAAGGGAGATCGCTGCAAGTACCGGCGAGGTGTGAGAAAGCTGAGAGACTTCATTTCCGGAAAGTCCCCATCCTTTTCAAACTCAATCAACAGCAGCCGTACGCCTCTTTCCATCCTGAGCCATCGGATGACTGCCACGTGGAGGCACGCCCGACATCGATACTTCGGTCCGATAGAAACTGCCTCGGTTTCGAAATGGCATATTAATGGCCCGTCAGACACATGCACGTGGCAGCCTCCCACAGGGTCTCGGGTGCAACAGAAGCGGCAACAGCGATCATGGCAATTATGGCACGGGATTTTCGTCCTTTCCACGTCATCTCCGCATTAACTCCCCATGTCCCAAGCTGCGATACTTCGATGGGACATGGGGATGGGAGGCAACTGATATGGCTACACCGCTGACATGGAGCGTGTGTCAGATCTAGCTGGATGCCGCCAGTGCCACGTGGATTTTTCTTTCAAGATTCCTGCTCCTTCGCCAGGTGGCGCTCCAAGACGGGTCCACCTCGGCCGAAGTCGAGCCTCTCTCTACCACTTCGCCAGGTGTCCACCCAGGAGGGGTCCACCTCGGCTGAAGGTGGCGGCCTTCTGCTCCCTCACCAGGTGGCACACCAAGACGGGTCCACCTCTGCCCAGGTCGAGCCAGGCCCTCCTGCTCCTTCGCCAGGTGGCACCCCAAGACGGGTCCACCTCGATCGAAGTCGAGCCTTTCTCTGCCACTCCGCCAGGTATCCACCCAGGAGGGGTCCACCTCGGTCGAAGCTGGCGGCCTTCTGCTCCCTTGCTAGGTGGCACCCCAAGACAGGTCCACCTCTACCGAGGTCGAGCCGGGCCCTCCTGCTCCTCGCCAGGTGGCACCCCAAGACGGGTCCTCATCGACCGAAGTAGAGCCTCTCTCTGCCACTCCACCAAGTATCCACCCAGGAGGGGTCCACCTCGGTCGAGGCCGGAGGCCTTCTACTCCCTCGCCAGATGGCACCCCAAGACGGGTCCATCTCTACCGAGGTCGAGCCAGGCCCTCTTGCACCCTCGCTAGGTGGTACCCCAAGACTGGTCCACCTCGGTCGAAGTCGAGCCTCTCTCTGCCACTTCGTCAGGTGTTCACCCACGAGGGGTCCACCTCGGCCGAAGCTAGCGGTCTTCTGCTCTCTCGCCAGGTGGCACCGCAAGACGGGTCCACCTCGGTCGAAGTCGAGCCTTTCTTTGCCACTCCGCCAGGTGTCCATCCAGGAGGGGTCCACCTCGACCAAAGCTGGCGGCCTTCTGCTCCCTCGCCAGGTGGCACCCCAAGACAAGTCCACCTCGGCCGAAGTCGAGCCTTTCTCTGCCACTCTGCCAGTGTCCACCCAGGAGGGGTCCACCTCGACCGAAGCTGGCGGCCTTCTGCTCCCTCGCTAGGTGGCACCCCAAGATGGGTCCACCTCTACCGAGGTTGAGCCGGGCCCTCCTGCTCCTTCGTCAGGTGGCATTCCAAGACGGGTCTACCTCGGTCGAAGTCGAGCCTCTCTCTGTCACTCCGCCAGGTGTTCACCCAGGAGGGGTCCACCTTGGTCGAGGCCGACGGCCTTCTGCTCCCTCGCCAGGTGGCACCCCAAGTTGGGTCCACCTCTATCGAGGTCGAGCTGGGCCCTCTTGCTCCCTCGCCAGGTGGCACCCTAAGACGGGTCAACCTCGGCCGAAGTCGAGCCTCTCTCTACCACTCCTCCAGGTGTCCACCTAGGAGGGGTCCACCTCGGCCGAAACTGGCGGCCTTCTACTCCCTCGCCAGGTGGCATCCCAAGACGGGTCCACCTCTACCGAGGTCGAGCCGGGCCCTCCTGCTCCTTCGCCAGGTGGCACTCCAAGACGGGTCCACCTTGGCCAAAGTCGAGCCTCTCTCTACCACTCCACCGGGTGTCCACCCAGGAGGGTTTCACCTCGGTCGAGGCCGGCGGCCTTCTGCTCCCTCGCCAGGTGGCACCCCAAGATGGGTCCACCTCTGCCGAGGTCAAGCCAGGCCCTCTTGCTCCCTCGCCAGGTGGCACCCCAAGACGGGTCCACCTCGACCGAAGTCGAGCCTCTCTCTGCCACTCCGCCAGGTGTCCACCCAGGAGGGGTCCACCTCGATCGAAGCTGGTGGCCTTCTGCTCCCTCGCCAAGTGGCACCCCAAGACTGGTCCACCTCTGTCGAGGTCGAGCCAGGCCCTCCTGCTCCTTCGCCAGGTGGCACACCAAGACGGGTCTACCTCGACCGAAGTCGAGCCTCTCTCTGCCACTCCGCCAGGTGTCGACCCAGGAGGGGTCCACCTCGATCGAAGCTGGCGACCTTCTGCTCCCTCACCAGGTGGCACCCCAAGACGGGTCCACCTCTGCCGAGGTTGAGCCAGGCCCTCTTGCTCCCTCGCCAGGTGGCACCCCAAGACGGGTCCACCTCGACCGAAGTCGAGCATTTCTCTGCCACTCCACCAGGTGTCCACCCAGGAGGGGTCCACCTCGATCGAAGCTGGCGGCCTTCTGCTCCCTCTCCAGGTGGCACCCCAAGACGGGTCCACCTTAGCCGAGGTCGAGCCAGGCCCTCCTGCTCCTTCGCTAGGTGGCACCCCAAGACGGGTCCACCTCGACTGACGTCGAGCGTCTCTGCCACTCCGCCAGGTGTCCACCTAGGAGGGGTCCACCTCGGCCGAAGCTTGCGACCTTTCTGCTCCATCGCTAGGTGGCACCCCCTGATGGATCCACCTCGGCCGAAGACAGCCCTACTCTGCAAAGCCTTGGAGAGGCAGAGGCACGGGTCACGAGGTCATCGCTAGAACCAGCACATGCCGCACCCCATACAGGGTGCCAGTACGGCCTACAGTAATACATAAAACCTCGTTTACATCGGTTAAATGGGGCCCCGCGATCGAGGAACGAAATCCTTGCGGGCAGGAGCTTAAAATGGCCAGAAGCCCATCATCAATGCCTCGAAAGGAGAGCTCCTACACTTGGCCTGAGGTCTCGCCAGTCTTCACCTTTTGTGACACACGGCGGACGAGGCGGGCCGGCCACTTAACTCTCAAACTTGAAGGAGGAGGAGAAGATCCAGAGATCTTTAAGAACCTCCGGGAGGGGACATGGGTTGAAGACGGTCCAGTGGTATAAAAGGGACGGAAAAAGCAGACAAAAAGGTAAGTCGGGAAGAGGATAGAACATCGAGAAAATGATCTTGGGGGCCCCCAAGAAGTCCTCAGGCGCGAGCTCGGTGAACCCAGCACAGGAAGCCGGGCTTCAACTCCTCTCTTCCTCATACTTCTCTCATCTACATCTCCTCTAAGCACGGGAATTTTTCGGGAACCTGCCTTAGAGGACCTGTTCCATCTTGCCGCTCTCTAACTTGATCGTCGGAGTGCCCCCGCCAGAATCCCCGGCCTAGGTCTCTGACTTTATTTGCAAGACCAGAAGCTTGGAGATCTCGAGGTGAGAGAGTCCGAGAATCGGTGCCAGCTTATGAGCTACAGGCCACCGCGGTATGATCGACAACAGATAGATATTTTCCTAAGTATAAAGTCTTTGGATGATTAAGAACTTCAAAGCATATAATACCAAGTCTTAAGATAATCTTTCGGGATACAGAATTCCCAAATCTGCTCCAAGATTATAAGATGTTGAAAAACAAGAATAACTGAGAATACACTGTCTTTGGACTTGGAAAATAATCCTTTAGATGAAAATACCAAGTCTTCAGACTTGGAAAATATACTAAGTCTTTGGACTTAGGAAATAATTTTATATAATTGTGAAGAAAGCCAAATCTCCAGACAAGAATCAAGTCTTCAGCTTTGAAAATACACTAAGCTTCGGACTTAGGATAAAAGAATACCAGATAAGAATCAAGTCTTCGGACTTGAAAATTCACTAAGTCTTCGGACTTAGGATAAAAGAATACCAAATAAGAATCAAGTCTTCGGACTTAAAAATATACTAAGTCTTCGGACTTAGGAAAAAAGAATACCAAATAAGAATCAAGTCTTCGGACTTAAAAATATACTAAGTCTTCGGACTTAGGATAAAAGAATACCAAATAAGAATCAAGTCTTCGGACTTGAAAATTCACTAAGTCTTCGGACTTAGGATAAAAGAATACCAAATAAGAATCAAGTCTTCGGACTTAAAAATTCACTAAGTCTTCGGACTTAGGATAAAAGAATACCAAATAAGAATCAAGTCTTCGGACTTGAAAATCTACTAAGTCTTCGGACTTATGATAAAATAGACCTTGGGTCATTCAAGAATTAAGATAGGCTGATCGGGCCTACCTCGGCACTTCGTGTGGTAGATCCGGGGATCATCCTCATGCCTTTCCGTATTGGGACTAAGACAGACTGATCATGCCCATCTCGGCACTTCGTGAGGTAGATCTGGGGATCATCCTCATACCTTTATGATTAAGATGGACTGGTTTAAGCCCAACTCGGTACTTCATATGGTAGATCACGAAGATCATCCTTATGCCTTTAAGAGAGAGAAATGAGATAGACTAGTTATGTTTACCTCGGCACTTCATATGGTAGATCACGGAGATCATCATAATGCCTTTAATAAATAAAATTAAGATAGATTAAATCTGTATTGATGACCTTAAATGAAACCTTTATTGATAATATTTATGGAGGTTTTGTACATTCCAAGGTTGAGGTAATAGGACACCTTACAAAGTTTCCAACCGATAAGTTCTGGGTCGAACAATCTCTTTGATCCGGTATGGCCCTTCCCATGTAGGAGAAAGTTTACCTTGCTCAGTTGGTTTGGATACCTCAGACTTTCGTAGAACTAGATCTTCAGGATGAAAGGTCTGTTCTTTTACGCGAGAGTTATAGTATCTTGCCATTTTCTATTGATATGCAACCATTCTCAACTGTGCCTGAAGTCGTGTGCCTTGCAATAAATCCAGGTCAACTTTTCGGCGTTCAGAGTTTCGGGCTCTTCATAGTGATCAATCCGAAGAGATTGCAAAGAGACCTCTATAGGAAGGACTGCTTCAGTACCATAAGAAAAATGAAATGGAGATTCACCAGTGGCTATTCTGGGAGTAGTTCGATATGCCCAAAGAACTGAGTTTAACTCATCAGCCCATGAACCCTTAGCATCATTTAATCTGGTTTTAAGGCCATGAAGAATAGTCCTGTTTGTTATTTCAGCTTCTCCATTACACTGAGGATGTGCTACTGAAGTAAGCTTGTGAAGAATATGATATTGGGTGCAGAAGCTCCTGAATTTTGGATTGTCAAACTTTCTTCCGTTGTCAGTTATTATAGAATAGGGAATCCCAAAATGGAAGATGATGAAATTCCTCACAAAAGTTTCAACTTTTGCTTCAGTAATCCATGCTGATGCTCCAGCTTCGACCCATTTTGTAAAGTAATCAATAGCCACTATAAGGAATTTCCGCTGCCTAGAAGCTGGAGGAAACATACCAAGAATGTCCATTCCCCAATGTGCAAAAGGCCAGAGAGCTGTCAATGGAGTTAACTGATTAGTAGGCCATTTTTGTACATTGGCATATCTCTGACAGTGATCACATCTTCGGACAAATTTCGTAGAATCCTTCTGGATGGTTGGCCAATAATAACCTTGACGGATTATTTTGTATGCCAAAGATCTGCCCCCCAGATGATCTCCACATATTCCTTCATGCACTTCCCTGAGTGCATATTCTGCATCAGATGGGCCTAAACATTTCAGTAAAGGTTGTGTGAAAGACCTATTATACAATGCTTCATCCAAGTTAACATATTGAGAGGCTATCCATCGAAGCCGCTTAGCTTCTAGCTTGTCTTCGGGTAAGACGCCTTCTCTTAAGAATTTGAGAATTAGATCTATCCATAAAGGTTCATGTTCAACTTGACAGATTTCAGCTGGAGATTCCGGTATGCTGGGGTCTTTAAGATATTCCACATATATCCTCCCAAGAGGATCCAGCATAGTGGTTGCAAGTCTTGAAAGAGCATCTGCCCGAGAATCTTCTGTCCTTGGTACATGAACAATCTCAAAATGTTTCAACCCAGATGTCAGGCTTCGGACTTTTTCTAGATATTGGATCATATTTGGATTTCGAGCTTCGAAATCACCTTTCACTTGATTCACCACCAGCTGTGAATCGGAAAAAACTTTGACCCTTTTGATCTCCAATTTTTGGGAGATTCTAAGTCCAGCAATGAGTAATTCATACTCTGCCTGATTATTTAAAGCTTAAAAAGAAAACCGAAGAGCATATTCAATAACCTGCCCTTTCGGACTAGCAAGAATTACATCCGCACCGCAACCATTGGCATTCGAAGCACCATCGACATGTAACATCCAAATAAACTCTGGATTGTCTTCGGTACCTTCCTCTTCGACTCTTGGCTAGTCCCCTTCAGATCCCCATATGCACTCAGCTATAAAATCGGCTAAAATTTGTGCCTTCATTGCTGATCTGGGTTGATACTCAATATCAAACTCTACTAATTTAACAGCCCACTTAGCTATCCTTGCTGAAGTATCAAGACAACGAAGTATGGCCTTCAAGGGTTGATCTGTCAGAACCATAATAGAATGGGCTTGAAAATAAGACCGAAGACGCTTCGCTGCAACCACTAGAGAAAAGATAATCTTTTGTACTCTGGGATATCGGACTTCAGCTTCATGTAATACTTCGCTAGTATAGTAAATCGGTTTCTGTGAATGATTGGCATCTCTTCGTACCAGAACTGAACTAACTGTTTCATCTGTAGCTGACAGATATAAATAAAGTATTTCTCCTATACAGGGCTTTGAGAGCAGAGGGGGATTCTCCAAATACTCTTTCAGCTTGTCGAAGGTAACTCTGCAATCTTCTATCCATTCAAAATTTTGAGTTTGGCGAAGAACTTTGAAGAAGGGTAAACACCATTCTGCAGAATGAGAGATAAACTGGCTTAAAGAAGCAACTCTCCCAGTTAACCTCTGAACTTCCTTCTTGCAAGTGGGATGCCTCATTGTTCGAAATGCTTGAATTTTCTCTAGGTTGACTTCGATACCTCACTTGGTGACTAAGTATCCCAGGAACTTCCCAGAGGTTACACCGAAGACACATTTGGTGGGATTTAACCTCATTTGGTGACGTCTGAGAGCATCAAAAGACTCCTTTAGATCTATGATGTGATTAGACTTATGAAGACTTTTCATAATCATATCGTCAACATAAGCTTCCATATTTCTTCCAATCTGGTCTTTAAAGACTTTGTTGATGAGCCTTTGAAAAGCTGCCCAAGCATTCTTCAACCCAAATGGCATCACCTTGTAACAGTATAGTCCTTTCTTTGTAATAAAAGCAGTCTTCTCTTCATCTTCAGGATCCATTTAGATATGATTATAGTCTAAGAAGGCATCCATAAAGCTCAGCATTTGATGACCAGCTATAGCGTCAACCAACTGATCGATTTTTGGCAAAGGAAAACTGTCTTTTGGACATGCTTTGTTGAGATCCGTATAGTCTATACAAATCCTCCACTTGCCATTTGATTTCTTTACCATGACCACATTTGCTAGCCAATTCGGATATTGGACCTCTCTTATGAAGTTTGCTTCAAGGAGTTTATTAACTTCTTCATCAATTGCCTTCTGCCTTTCTGGAGCAAAATTCCTCTTCTTCTGTTGTACGGGCTTATAGTTGGGAGATACTTCCAAGTGATGCGTAATCACTTCAGACGAAATTTCAAGCATGTCTGAAGTTATCCAAGCAAAAATATTAGCATTATCTCGAAGAAAGAAAATTAGTTTTACCTTTGACTCCTCATCAAGTAAGCTGCCAATTTGCAGAAACTTAGTTGGATCATCTTCGGATAATGGTATGAAAATTATTTTTTCCACTGGTTCTCCAGAATCTTCGGATTCATCTCTTGGATCCAGCTGGTCAAGTGTCAAAGGCTTGGATGCTTGTTTGCTTTGAATCATTAGATACTGGTGAGCGATCCTTTGATCTCCTCTTACTTCTCCAATGCCTGTCCTGGTAAGAAACCGAACCAAGAGGTGGTATGTTGAGACTATAGCTCTGAACTTATACAATGCTGGACGCCCCAAGATCATATTATAAGCTGAAGGCGTTCTAGCCAAAATAAAATTGATTGGAAGAGTTCTTTGGAATGGTTCAGATCCAAAAGTTACGGGTAAGACCGTTTCACCTTCAACCCCAACTTGATTTTCACCAAAACCAGTTATTGGGATGAGAGACCTTCACAATTCACGTTCAGACAATCCCATCCGAAGGAAAGCATCATACAGCAACACATCAACTGAACTTCCATTATCAATTAATATTCTTTTTACATCAAATTTGGCAATAACTACCGAGACCACTACAGGGTCATCATGTGGAAGTTGTATACCCTGGACATCCTCATCGGAGAAGGTGATAGAATTTTTTCCTTTGAACTTCTTCGAGACATTTTCCTCAACTTCAACACCCCATGCCGATGATCGATGAAGCATCCCAACATCTCCACTAGTTGGCTTTTGATGAAGCAAATCAGCTTCATCGAATATTCTTGGAAGGGCAGTTGCTTCGGCTTGAGACTCTGGGCGGTTGACATACTTTTCCTAATATCCTCTTTTTATCAAATCCTCGATGGCATCCCGAAGTTGGAAGCATTCTTCGGTGTTATGGCCATGATCTCGATGATATCGACAGTACTTGCTTTTGTCCCTTGCTTTTGCAGGTGTCTTCAGGGAATGTGGCCGTTGAAAATATTTTTCTCTTTCAATTTCTAGCAGAATCTTCTCCCTAGGCAAGTTGAGGGATGTGTAAGCGTCGAATCGGTTGTTCTGCTGTCTGGACCTGGGACTGCGCCTGGAGATCGAAGTGTTGTTAGAAGATGTTGGCACATTTGGTTATCTAGCACTCTTCTTCTTAAGAGGGAACCTCCCTTCTGCCAGTCTTCGGCTTGCCGCTTGCTCCTCAGCGGCAGCATACTTCTGAGCTCTTGCCAACAGTTTGGCATAGCTCGTTGGAAATCTTTTGTCCAGGGAAAAAGTGAACCTGGACGATTTTAAGCCTTTTCTTCAAGGCTGACATGGCCACATGCTCATTCAAGTTCGGAATTTCCAGAGTGGCTGAATTAAAATGATGGATAAATCCTTTCAAACTTTCTCCTTCTTGTTGTTGGAGAAGAAACAGACTATCAGTATTGCATCTTCTGGCACGTCCTGAAGTGTGAAACAAATTACCGCTCTGACTTAGCAAAGGAGTGAATGGAATTTGGGGGTAAGCTCGAATACCACATTCGAGCATACTTCTTCAAAGTGGCAGGAAAAGCAATACATTAGAGAGCATCGGTTGCTCCCTGCACCATCATATGAGCCTTGTAGCTCCCCAGGTGGTCAAGAGGATCTGAGGTCCCATTGTAAGCCTCTAACTGTGGGATCTCGAAATGCCTAGGAATAACTTCATCCATAATTTCATCAGAAAAAGGGGGCTGAGAATTGAAGGTGACAACCTCATTGTTCCTTCTCAGTTATGAAATTATTGCTATCTGTGCTTGCATAGCCTTGACCTTCTCTTGAACCTCATGATTGATCTCCTTTTGCCTAGAACCTTCTGGCACAAAGCTTCTAGAAGAAACAGAGGGAGAACGTCGGACCCTCTTCTTCCCATCATGATCCTTTGCTTGTCGATCTGGCGGAGAGGTGTAGCGACCACGATATGACCGGATCTATGAGAAACTGGGGGTGATCTCTCAGCGTTGATCTTTCTCCCTCTCAGGTTGACAGCTAGATTGCGGAACAGGGGGAGGGTATTGTTTTTGAGCTGCAGCTTCATGTAAATGCTGTACCAGCACCGTCAAGGTCTCTACCTTGTTCACCAGACTTTCGAATTGCTGCTTCTCCACCATTATCATAGGAGGCTGTGATTCTTGAACCGCCGGAAGAGTGCTGACCAGAGGTCCGTTTGACGGAGGAGCCTGCTACTCCTGACTTGTAGATGCGTTCTTGGTTTTCCCTTTCACCATTCTTGCCCAGTAGAAACTCTCCTTCAGAATAGAGGAAATAGACGTCTTCCCCTACCTGGCGTGCCAATCTGTTGATGCTGAACCTCTGCCGACCGGATGGAGTGGGTCTTTCCGCTGGATCGCCGTCAACTGGAACCTTTAAAATAGATCCCTGACCGGAGATTTTCCGGCTGAGGACACTCCAATGCCTAAGTCAGTAGAAGCTCAGGCAGCAGCAGAATGGAGAGTTTTGAAAGCAGAGAGGGAAGATGGAGATTCGAAATGCGAGAGAGAAAAATCCAGTCATCCCCTCCTGAGTGTCCCCTCTTACCAGTATTTATAAGCTCCAACGTAACTACTTACGGTTATCGGAGTTGACGAACGCAACCTCCTCATAACCGTAAGTAGTGGCTATCAGAAAAATAGTTACATTCGGAATTTATCCAATCTGAGGTTTTGAACCACGTGGGTGGTTACAACAACAAAAATATATTTTAACTGTTTGTCCAAGAAACCCATATGTCCAAGAATCCTCCTTCTTCAAGAATGAATCCGAAGTGAGCTCAACGTTCTCTTTAGTAACGCTCCTGAAGGGAATGTTAGCTACATTTCAGAAGAATCCATTCCGGAAGTAACAAAAGTAAACACTTACAGTCTAAAAGTGGGATCATACGCTCTTCGGATTGTATTGAAGGAATAAAGCCGAAGATATTCGCCTGGGATATCAAGTCTTCGGACCAAGGTAATTGTACGAAGCCGAAGACAGTAAATAAACCTTGCTTAAAACCATAGATAAAGATGTTAGGCTAAGTCTTTGGATCAAGGTGAATGTACGAAGCCGAAGACAGTAAATAAACTTATCTCTTGTATCATAGATAAAGATACAAAGCCGTAGATATTAGGCATGGTCTTCGGACTAAGATAATAATACGAAGCCGAAGACCTAGAGCTAATAAGCTTATCTTCCGGAACAATGGATATAAAGCCATAGATATTAAGCATGGTTTTCGGACTGAGATAATAATACGAAGCCGAAGACATAGAGTGAAGACAAAGACGTTAGGCTAAGTCTTCGGATCAAGGTGATAATACGAAGCCGATGACCCTTTCCTTTACCAGCTGATTTGACCAATAAATCAAAAAAAAAAATGAAATTGGTTCAAAAAGCGGTCCAATAATTAATTGAAATAAACCAGGATATCATAACAAAACTTAAATACTTTCTATTTTTTATTAAAAATTTTAAAAAAATATTTTTTAATAAAAATTTTATTTAAAAAATAGTTTTGGACTCTATTTTCAATGTGAACTCTTGCCAAAATTCTTTCGCAAAAAAGAATTTCTATGCAACATTTTCTCTTACGTTTTAAGATATTTTTATGAGTAATCACTTAAAGCAACTTCTTTGAAAAATTACTCTGCGTCCAAACAGGATCTCATCGATATCTCACCAACTTTTTTTTAAAAAAAAAATAAGGAGCAAAGCTTAATATATAAAGAAAGGAGCATATAGAGTTGAACATGATTGATAAAAAACTACAGGCCAATCAATGTACAAAAAACATGGCAGGAAGGAAATAGAAACCTGGTGAAAATCAAAATGATCACAGCCAGGTTTATGCAGCTAAAAAATAGTGAACATAAAGATCTTTGAGCAGCAAAACCCTTCCAAAAAGATATGGAGAACTTGGTAATGTGGGCAGAATTTGAAAGCGTGAGTAATTAAATCAATTGTAATCCAAAGAATTAGTTAAAATCTGAATTAACTCCTTGCACAGATAGCAGAATAGTAAATACCCTGAACACTGATAATTGTAGAGTAATATTTCATGGAATTATTATACCAAATTTGTTATGGGTCCCGCCCATGCCGTGGGGCCCAACTCTATTAAAAGGGCTTGGGGCTTTGAGATGGGAGTTTTCTTTTTAGCATGCGACAGTGAAAAGAAAAAATATAAAAAATATATTTTAATCCTTCCAGATCTTGATCGAATGGCAATTCAAAATCCGATCAAGATGAAATTTTAGTATGTTATTCACGACAGCAAGCTCTATAAAGTGAACAGTTTGGATCCCTGTGATTCCCTTTGTGTAATCGATAAATATTTGACTATGGTGAGACTTCCCTATTTTATTCCTGTATTCCTCAGTAATATTTATATTTTATACTGAGATGATCATCATATGCTGTTTGGAGAGCCTCTAGTTTGTTAGAGAGAAAAATCTTGCTATACCCATATTTGATTATAGTGGAAGTTTGATATGGTTCCAGGCTCCGTGATTTTTACTTCCATATTGGAAGGTTTTCCACGTAAATCAGATTTTCTTGTGCTTGGTTTGATTTGCTTTTGCTAGATTGATATTGTTGAGTTATTGCCTATTTCAATCAGCACACACGGGTTAAAATTTATCCTGGATAAATTATTTGTGATTAACCCCAATAACTGGTCTCAGAGCCTGGTTAGGCAGTAATTGTACTAATTAAAATGGAGGAGAAATTCAGTATGGTTAAATTAACTTCATCAAATTATTACTTATGGAGGATGATGATGGAAGATTTATTATATTGCCGAGATCTGTTTCAGCTAATTGAATTGCAGGGAATAATACCAAACAATGTAAAAGCTGATGAGTGGAAAAGGTTGAATAGGAAAGCCATGGCTATGATCAGACAATGGATTGATGTGAGTGTGATCCATGATATTGCGATAGAAATGAATGCTTATCAGGTCTGGAAGAAGCTAGAAGATTTATATCAGCGAAAGAATGCACAGAATAAAGCCTACTTGATCAAAAGACTGGTGAACCTGAAGTATAAAGATGGGCAGAATGCTTCAGAGCACTTAAATAATTTTCAAGAGATCCTGAATCAGTTGGCTATAATGAAGTTGTTTCTTGATGACGAGGTGCAGGCGTTGATCTTGCTGAGTTTCTTACCAGATAGCTAGGAGACGTTGGTGGTGATGCTGAGTAATTCCACTGCCAGTGATAAACTTATCCTAACTATGATCAAGGATAATATATTGAATAAAACAAATAGACGAAAGGAGCAGGGTTTGACATATACAAATTCTGAGGCACTGGTTACAGAGCAGAGGGTGAGAAGCAAAAATAGACCTTTCTACGGTAAAAGAGATGATGGGTCCCATGATAAAAATAACCATGAAAAATCCAGAGGCCGGTCAAAGTCCAGAAAGGATGTTACTTGCTACTAGTGTAAAAGGCCAGGACATTTTCAGAGAGAGTGTAGAAAATATAAAAGGGATCAGGATAAAACTAATGGAAAGAAAGAAGAGACAGAGAGTACGACTGTAGTTGCATTTGATGATGAGGTCATGATTGCATGTGATGATGCATGTATTAACCTCACATGTCAAGAACCCAGTTGGGTAATTAATTCAGCTGCCACATATCATGTTATATCTCGGAGAGACTTCTTCTCGTCCTACTCCAAAGATGATTTTGGGTATGTTAGGATGAGAAATGATGCAATAGCTAACATTATTGGCATGGAAGATGTTTGTTTGGAGACCAATACTATGTGTAGACTATTGTTAAGAAATGTAAGGCATGTTCCTAATATCCGATTGCATTTGATTTTTGCATGTGTCCTAGATGATGAGAGCTACTCCAGTCACTTTGGCGAAGGAAAATGGAAGCTCACCAAAGGTTTCCTGGTTGTAGCAAAAAGCAAGAAAGATGGCTTTTACAGATTGCAAGCTAAAGTATGCAGTGGAGTGGTGAATGCAATTAAAGAAACCTCCACAGATGTGTGACATCGGTGGCTTGGTCATCTAAGTGAGAAGGGACTTGAGACTCTATCCATGCATAACCTGCTTTCTTTAAAAGGTACGCACCTGAGACCTTGCACTCATTGTTTATATTGGCAAGCAACATAAAGTTTCATTTCATAAGCTTCCCTTTTATAGAAGATCGCATGTGCTAGATTTAGTTTACATTGATGTATGCTCTATGACCACAAAGATACTTGGTGGTGCATTTTATTTTGTTACCTTTATTGATGACCATTCTCGAAAGTTATGGGCCTTTGCTTTGAGATCTAAAAACCAGGTAATAAATGTCTTTAAAGAATTTCATGTCAGTGTTGAAAGGGAGAAAGGAAGAAAACTGAAATACATCCGAGCATATAATGGTGGTGAATACCAGGGTCCGTTCTAGAGATACTGCAGACAACATGACATTATATTGGAGAAGACTATTCCTAAGACACCTCAATAAAATGGAGTGGCATAGATGATTGATCGTACCATTGTTGAAAAAATCTGGTGCATGCTTTCTCATTCAAAGTTACCTAGTTCCTTTTAGGGTGAAGCTATGAGGACTGCAGTTGATCTAATTAATCTTTCTCCTTCATATGTCCTTAATGATGATATTCCTGAGAAGGTATGGACAGGAAAATTAGTTTTCTATGATTATCTCAAAGTATTTGGATGCAGGGCCTTTGTTCATATTCCAAAAGATGACTGGTCAAAACTTGACAGCAAGTCAAAGGAGTGTATTTTTCTTGGATATGGACGTGAGCAGTTTGAATACAGGCTATGGGATCCAGTAGAGAAGAAGCTGATTAGAAGCAAAGATGTAGTATTCTTTGAAGATCAAACCATTGAGGATATGGAAAATGAAAATAAGCCAAAGTCTACTACAGAATTATTTGTTGACCCTTCTCCTATATTTCAAGTTAGAGTAGATGATGATGGACAGGCTGCAAAGGATGGTGATATAATAGATGGTGAGCCTATACATGGTGACAGTGCAATAGATGAGCATAGTGAGCAGGCTCCTACATAGCAAATGGTAGAACAGCAGCTAAGAAGGTCTGCCAGAGAGCACCGGTCTTCTCAGAGATACCCTCCACAAAGTATGTAATGGTGACTGATGGAAAAGAGCCAGAATGCATTCAGAAGGCTATGTCACATGCACAAAAGGAAAAGTGGTTTGAAGCCATGCAAGAAGAGATGAAATCCTTGTACGAGAACCACATATTTGATCTAGTGGAGCTGCCCAAGGGGAAAAGAGCACTGAATAACAAATGGGTGTTCAGACTCAAGACAGAGGAGCACAGCTCACAACCAAGGTATAAAGCAAGACTGGTTGTGAAGGGCTTCAGTCAAAAGAAAGGTATCGACTTTGAAGAGATATTTTCACCCATGGTTAAGATGTCTTTGATCCGAGTTGTACTTAGCTTGGTAGCCAATCTGAATTTGGAGATTAAGCAGCTTGATATGAAAACAGCATTTCTTCATGGTGATCTTGAAAAGGAAATCTATATGGAGCAGCTAGAGGGGTTTATAGTTAAAGGCAAGAAAAATCCGGTATGTAGACTGAAGAAGAGCTTATATGGTCTGAAACAAGCTCCTCGATAGTGGTACAAGAAATTTAACTCCTTCATGGTAGATCATGGGTATGACAGAACCACTTCTGACTATTGTGTTTTTATAAAGAGATTCGGTGATGATTTTATTATTCACCTGTTATATGTTGATGACATGCTGATTATTGGTCATGATGCCAAGAGGATTTAGAGCTTGAAGATTGAATTAAGCAAGTACTTTGCTATGAAAGACTTGGGATCAGCGAAGCAGATACTTAGTATGAGGATTGCTTATGACAGAAAGAATAAGAAACTATGGCTATCCCAGAAGAAATACATAGAGAAGGTGTTAGAGCGGTTTTAGATGAGCAACTCCAAGCCGGTTAGCTCTCCACTTGCAGGTCACTTCAGATTGAGTTCCAAACAGTGTCCTACTAGTGAGGAAGAAAAGGAGAAAATGCAGAACATTCCCTATGCATCCATAGTTGGCAATTTGATGTACGCCATGGTATGCACTAGACCGGATATTGCTCATACTGTTGGTGTCGTCAGTCGATTTCTCTCTAATCCTGGGAAGGAGCATTGGACTGCAGTGAAATGGATTCTCAGGTACCTCAGAGGAACTTCTAGAATATGTCTATTCTTTGGTACAAATAAACCTGTTTTAGATGGATATACAGATGCAGATATGACAGGTGATATTGATTCTAGAAAATCCACATCGAGATACTTGATGACATTTTCAGGGGGAGTTGTCTTGTGGCAGTCCAGACTGCAGAAATGCATTGCTCTGTCAAGTACAGAGGTAGAGTATATTGCAGTGACAGAAGCCAGCAATGAGCTATTATGGATGAAAAAGTTTCTTGAAGAACTTGGTCTGAAGCAAGAAAAATTTATCCTGTATTATGACAATCAGAGTGCAATTCATCTCAACAAGAATTCGACTTTTCATTCGAGGTCGAAGTACATTGATGGGAGGTATCACTGAATACGAGGCGCTTTGTAGATGAAGTTGCTACAGTTAAAAAAAATTCATACAGATGATAATGCTTCAGATATGTTGACAAGCCATTATCTGTAGAAAAGCTTGAGCCTGCAGAGCTAGTGCTGGTTTGTTGGTCCTCCCCATATGGGCATGAGGGGGAGAATTGTTGTAGGTCCTGCCCATGTCGTGGGGCCCGGATCTATTAAAAGGGCTTGGGGATTTGAGATGGGAGTTTTCTTTTTAGCATGCGACAGCGGAAAGAAACAAAACAGCACCGAGAGAGAGAAACAAAAAAAGGAAAATATATTTTAATCCTTCCAGGTCTTGATCGGATGGCAATTTAAAACCCGATCAAGATAAAATTTTAGTATGTTGTTCATGACAGTGAGCTCTACAAAGTGAACGGTTTGGATCGCTATGATTCCTCTTGTGTAATCGACAAATATTTGATTTTGATGAGATTTTACCTGTTTTCTTCCTATATTCCTTAGTAATATTTATATTTTATACTGAGATGATCGTCATATCCTGTTTAGAGAGCCTCTAGTTTGTTAGAGAGAAAAACCTTGCTGTATCCATTATTTGATTATAGTGGAAGTTTGATCTGGTTCCAGGCCCCGTGATTTTTACCTTCATATTGGAGGGTTTTTTACGTAAATCCGATTTTCTTGTACTTGGTTTGATTTGCTTTTGCTGGATTGATATTGTTGAGTTATTGCCTATTTCAATCAGCACACAGGGATTAAAATTTATCCTGGATGTAATTATTTGTGATCGTGCTTTAACCCCAACAAATTTCATGTTCTAAAGGACCAGAAAACATTTGCAGTTTCTTAAAACTGAATGAAAGGAAGCCCCTCTCAAGATAAGCAGCTTGATGTCCAGAGCTACAATTAGGACACTGCAGTTGAAGCATATGATTAGTGGTAAGCAGAAAAACCAAAAGACAACATCCCAGGCTTAAGGTAGAGCTTAAAACAATTCCAAAAACATGAGCAACCTCTTTCAACCATTCAAATAGAGCTGGAAGTGGGCCAGGCTAGGCCGGGCCATACCTCTACCCGAGCCTGGCCTGAAAAAAATTTCAGGCTTTGGGTCGGGCCTGGGCCCGATTTATTTTTAAAAAACCTAGCCCTAGCCCAATTGGGCTGGCCCGAATTATGTGAGCCCGATTAGGCGGACTTCATCGACGAGTTCTAGCTCCAGGACTAGCTGTTTTTCCTCAACGATGCTCAGGCCTCCTCCCCCATACCCATAGGCCCCAAGTTCGCCCCTATTGGCGGTGACCTCTTTTACCCGAACGTTGAGTGCTGGAGCCCGAGCTACGACGGGAGCGAGATGCTCTTCCCCTATGGCATTGGTTGGGGAGCCAACGGCCATCACCGCTGGAGCCAGTCCGTCATTGACCTCTGCCTTGGTGTCGGTCTCACCGGGGCCAACTTCGGGTGGAAGCCCTGCCTCTACTTCGCACGGGGTTGGTCCGTCCCAACGAGCCCTCTACTAATCCCTTGGCCGGAAGCTTCTCTTTCTCTCATGCCTCACTTAGGATTTTCGTTTCCCTTACCACGGTCCTCTCCTCACTCGCGCCCTCGAAATCCATACTCCTTTCATCCTCCCTGAACCCATCCGCTGAGCCAGAGATCCCTGGAAAACCAAAAAAAATGTAGAACCGTAGAGGTGATCGCCTTGGAGAAGAAATATAGTTTTTACCTTGGAGTCGGAGACGACGATCGGAATGGCAGAAGCCAGAAGGCCTGCCACAGTCTATGGAGGGAACGGAGATGGTATGAATGCAAGACTCTAGAGATGAGGACTGCGGTCTGTGGTCTGTGGAGGGAAGCAAGGAAGGGAGAACCACTGGTTATTTCAGGTCGAGCCGGGCCTTTTTTTCGGGCTTGGTTCGGGCTGGTTTCGGGCTGGGTCAAAGAGAAACTCGAGCCTGGTCCAAAAATTTAATGGATTTTATTATAAGGTCCAAGTCCGGCCTGATTTGCTTCGGACCTAGTCCAAAACCCGGCCCAATATCGGACTAGCCCGAAGCTCATCGGGCTGGCTTGAGTCCACTTCTAGCCCAACATTCAAATCTTGTATTCTTCTCAAAATCTGTTCGGCTATGAAAATAATGAGTTAACAAGTTGGTAAAATTTCTTAAGAGTCATGATACAAAATTACAAAGTGCCAATATTTAGGGAATTAACTAGCCACCGCCCATTGCGCGGCCCCTATCCTCAGATAGTCAGATGCGACCGACTCCAAGTTTTCAGGCGTAAAAGCTCGAGGTATTATCCCAATTACGTACACCTGCGATGTGCGACGTGTTGCACGCTCAAAAGGCAAAATCTCTAAAATTTCCCCATCTTACGGGGGGCCACAAACGTGAGCCACGTTGAAGCGGTTTCCAATGGAGGACATTCGCAATCCAAGCAAGTCCATCCACGACACATGAACCAAGCCATGTGGCCAACAAACAAAAGATGGCCAAGATCTCATCTGGTATTGCACCAATCAAGTCAAGGTGGTCTTGCGTCGGAATTGTTTAGTTATATGAATAACTTTAACTTTGGGTGCCGACAACCGATTCACCGGATCCGTTCCATTGTCCGACCTTTCTTTTTGGTTTCGGTAAATATAATTGTCGGGCCCCTTTTGCGGACGCTAGCTTCCCACCATCCTTTGCAGCTCCGATCGCGGGATGGCCGGGAACCTTTCGGTGTTGGTGACCTACGATGATGATGATACGAAGGAAGCTCGTCTTCTTCTTGCTTATTTCCAAAGCAAGGCTGTTCCCCCGTGACACGTTAATTAATTAATTAAAATTTTTCACGATCACAAAGGAAAAACCTCGACATCCCAACGCAATCATGTTCATTTGTATTTTATCTAACGGCACGTTGTAAATTATTATAAACGGCGAATGATTCTTTTTGGCAGAATTTTTCTTGAGATTTTTTTTTTTTTTACTGACAATTACGAATGAAAGTAGACCGATCAATGGGTCACCCGACCAAAAATAGTTTTTTTAAAAAATAATATAAATTTAATAAATGTTGATGCTAAATTATTTTTAGCAGAAGTTTCGACAGTGGCGTTCGCTCTTTCAACCGGAAGAGATCCAGTTCCTGGATGCTCTTCTCGGACAAAGACCTACAAAAGATTTTCGGACCGAATTTTCGACGGGACACTCCGATGCTTAAGTTAGTAGGCAACATAATGGAGAGTTAAAAAAATGAGAGACGAAAAAATGAAGGAAGAGTCCAAGTGGCATAATGTGGGCTTGCTTGCCTTAGACTTGTTTATACCTGGAGGTCCCCTCTTATCCTTTTACAGGTGTAACTATAACCGAAAGTGGTTATTGTAACCGAAAGTAGTAGCTGTAATCAAAAATAGTTGTTGTAACCGAAAGTAGTTGTTATAATCGATAATAGTTGTTGTAACGGAAGTTAGTTATTTGAATAGCCACCTTCGTTATCAAAAATGAGGTTGAATAATTGGTTACAACATTGCCTCTCACTCCTGAGCTCGAAAAAATACTACTAGTGAAATGCTTCGGCTTTGATTTCTTTTTCGGCGAAGGGAGTAATTTTATCTCTTCGGTCTTGATGAATAAATAACAACTTTTGTACTTTATCGGTTGGCTGATTAGGTCTGCCATTATACTTTTTGTTGGTAATAAGGTAGGTGGGTCAGGCCCGTATCGGCACGTCATCGGATTTACTGTTAGAGTAGGCTGATTAGGCTGTCCCTGTGCCTTTTGTTGGTAATAAGGTAGGCTAGTCAGACCTGCCTCGGCACATCATCGGATTTATCGTTAGGGTAGGCCGATTAGGCCGTCCCTATGCTTTTTGTTAATAATCAGATAGGCTAGTCAGGCCCGCCTTTTAGATCTCAAGGGATCTTGTGGGCTTCAGTTGGCTCGTTTTAGGTTTCAGTGGGTCTTGGAATCTGGTGGGCTTTCAGTGGACCCGTTTTAGGCTTCAGTGGACCTTAGAATCTGGTGGGCTTCAGTGGATGGATCAACCTTGGGCATTGATCGGCCTTGCATGTTGATCGGCCTTGTACATCTTGGGCATTGATCGGCCTTGCACATAGATGGCCTCTTGGGCATTGATCGGCCTTATGCCTCTTGGGCATTGATCGTCCTTGCACGTAGATGGCCTTGCACCTCTTGGGCGTTGATCGACCTTGCACGTGGATGGCCTTGCACCTCTTGGACGTTGATCGACCTTGCACGTAGATGGCCTTTAAGAAGACATCGGCCATTAAGAAGACATCGACCATTAAGAAGACATCTGTCATTGAGAAGACGTTAGCCTTTGAGAAGACATTGGCCATCAAGAAGACACCGGCCTTTAAGAAGATATTGGCTTTTAAGAAGACATCGGTCATTAAGAAGATATCGACTTTTAAGAAGAGATCGGCCATTAAGAAGATATCTGCCATTAAGAAGACATCAGCCTTTAAGAAGATATCGGCCATTAAGAAGTATCGGTTATTAGGAAGAGATCAGGCATTAAGAAGACATCGACCATTAAGAAGACATCAACCTTTAAGAAGAGATCGGCTATTACCTAAAAATTGTATAAATAAAACCTCGCTACCATAGTTAGTCAGTACTTGTTTGCACTCGGAAGGGAGCCCACTTCTGCAAATTCATTTCGAGCACAAGGTTGTGGATCAATAGATTGTCTACATTCAATGAACAGATGCTCCTCAGCACATTGCTTGTCCGTCGTGTAGAGCCCTTCGACCCCAGTAGCTCCAAGAGGAGCTCCCTCTGGATGTGAGAGACGGCGATTTTCCAGGTTCTTGGATGCAGATTGTTGATGGTGGCAACGCATGCATTCTACTAGCCGATGATGGTCTAGAGCAGGAGTTGCATCGAAGGGGGCGATTCGAGCCAGGCACCAGAGTGTGATTCCAATTTGGCAGCTGAATTGTTGTAGCCAAGGGAGTAGAGGGACTCGGAGAGGAGCCTCAAGAACTCGGTACGGACAAGAAGGCCTGATGGGCCAAGATTTTGGCTTTGGGGAACCATCTCTGAAGGAGCCTCTTCAAGATTAGAAGCCAGGGGAGCTTCTTCTCGGAGGGATAGTCAGCGTAGAAGATCAGAACCGTCCATCAAGAAGGTTCACCTTTTCACCATCTGATATTTCTTTAAAGCTCTCCTTTCCAAAGGGGGAATAACGGCCCCTTCTTGGTGCGCCAATCTGTTGACGCTAAATCACCTATGGCTGAAGCTTTGGCGGCGTCAAGCAATCCCATTCGCTCTTTCAACCGAATGAGATTATGCTCTTGGGCACTCTTCTCGGATGGAGACCTGTAAAAGGTCCCCGGACCGGATTTTTAGCAGGGGACACTCCGACACTCAAGTCAGTGGGATGGTCTAGGTAACAGAATGGAGAGTTAAAAAAAAGAGAGATGGAAAAAGGAAGGAAGAGTCAAAGTGGCATAGTGCGGGCTTGCTTGCCTTAGACTTGCTTATCCCTGGAGGTCCCCTCTTATCCTTGTTATATGTGTAACTATAACCGAAAATGGTTATTATAATCGAAAGTAGTTGTTGTAATCGAAAGTGGTTATTGTAACCGAAAGTGGTTATTGTAACCGAAAGTAGTTGTTGTAACCGAAAGTAGTTATTGTAACCGATAGTAGTTATTGTAACTGAAGTTAGTTGCTTGAATAGCCACCTTCGTTATCACAATGAGGTCGAATGATTGGGTCACAATAATAAATATTTATTAAATTAAGTGTTTGGTAATATATTTAGCAAACTAGGTGTTTCAGGTCAAACATGGTAGTAAAATGGATACATGGAAGGTTTCAATCGACACCTGACCTCCCCCAACCTGAAATTGTCTTTGCCAAAGATAATTTCAGCCCCAGCAAATTTTTTTGCTCTTATTTAACATTAAATATATATTATTTAATTAATAAATAGAAATTAACATAGTTTGGAATTATATAATAAATTAAAATTATATGAAATTTAATACGTTAAATTTTGAGTTTATTAATTAATTATATTAATTAGAAATAATTTAATATATATTGTTATATTAATAATGTTATGATATATCATCCCGAATCTGGGCACGCCCCATGTTTCCAAGTACCATGTCCATCACCTATGGTTTGCCCCTGTGGCCTCACGAACCCCACGTCATGCTGTGGCATGATAAGCGACCGATCGTCCTACCCCACACTAACGCATAATCGACACCCTTTGGTAGACTGTGCCTTGCCCCATGCTTGCATGCCCATCGTCTCGCGTTCCAAAATGCCATGCTTCGCTGTTGCTCGTGGCTCGTGCCAGGTCGTGCTATGGTCGATGGTGCCCATGTGGAATACGTGTCTCGATCGCCATGGCATACTTCAGCACCGGAATTAAATCCGATTTCAGGAAATAAAAACTATAGTTGCAATGGAAGAATCAAATTCATCAATTCTGATTTATTAATTTTAGAATGTAACTTTTAAATTATGCATTAAAAAAAATTACATAACTCATAATCTACATTTTTTAAGATCATTATACCTTAAAGTTATGGCATTTTTTTATAATATTAAATCAAAATCAAATAATATATTTCAAACATATAATATTTTTATATTTTAATTATATTTAATTTCTTATAATAAATATCAGGAATTTTAATTTATAATGATATTTTTTTTATTGCAAGCCTATTATATTTCAAACTTAATATATATTTCAATATATTAATATTTTATATATTAATAATTAATAATTATTATAGTTAAAGAGATGGAAGAGGATGGAAAAAGTTCTTTAGATTAATTATTTATTATATATTTTATATAATAAATTATCTAGACTTTAACTAATATTATATTATAATATCTAATGATAATATATTCTACATTGTTTACAAGTAATGTCATTTAATAATTAATTTATCAAATTCATAATGTAAACTAAATATTATTTAATTATTACTTTATTATTCCTATCATTATAATACATAATATATTTAAATACATTAATTTTGATTTTTTTAATTTTTATAATATATATTTTATATTAACCCTACAACATATATTTACAAAATTCATAATCTACATTTTGTAAAAAAAGTAAATCTATATATTGAGTTTTTTATAATAATTTAATAATTATCAAATAATATATTTTAATGTAGTAAGGAATGTCAGGGCTGTCGATGCATGTGTTTGATGTTAAAGCATGCCATGATGATCGAGACACGCATTCTGTACGTGCGAGCACCATTGGCCATAGCATGACCAGGCACGGGCCACGAGCGATAACGAGGCATGGCATTTTCAAATGTGAGGAGACGGACGAGTGGGCATGGGACAAGGCACGATCTATCGAAGGATACTGGTCGCGCATTGGTGCGGGTAGGATGACCAGTTGTTTATCGTGCTATAGCATGATGCGGGGCTCGCAAGGGCGCGGGGGGTGATGGGCATGGTCCATGGAGACGCGAGCCACGCATGAACTCGAAACGAAATATCATAATATTATTAATATAACAATATATATTAAATTATTTCTAATTAATGTAATTAATTAATAAATTCAAAAATTAACGTATTAAATTTCATATACTAGTAGTTTTAATATAATATATAATTTTAAATTATATTATTTTTTATTTATTAATTAAATAATATATATTTAACCTTAAATGAGAGTAAGAAAATTTGCTGGGGCTGAAATCGTCTTTGGCAAAGACAATTTCAAGTCGGGGAGGTCAATTATCGATTAAAACCTTCAATTAACGTGTCCATTTGGTTGCCATGTTTGATCTGAAATACCTAGTTTGGTAAATATATTACTAAACACCTAATTTGATAAAATTTATTAAATTTATATTATTTTAAAAAAATTCTGACCAAAAACCCTGCCCTACTTTCTTGAATTTAATTTTTTTTAAAAAAAGAATGAATAGAATTCCACCGGCGCCTCTTTTCTTGGATTTTTTTTTAAAAAAAAGAAGGAATATAATTCCACCTGTGCCTTCTTCATGAATCCCTCTCCCCACCCTCTGATCCTTATGATATGGACAAATTAATGGTTGGATTAGATCCATCGTGGACTGCAAATAATTTAACCTCTTTTCCCTTTTCTTTAATTTCATATATAATAACAACATGCATGTTTTATCTTTTTTTAATCTTTCCAACTAATATATATATATTTTTTGATAGAACAAAAGGGGGAGGAGTTAGATCCCGGGCATGGCCACCCCCAGACGGTCCTCCAATCCTAGTCAGGAAATGTTCGATACACGGCATATATTAATTTTTCCGCGGCATATATTAATTTTTCCGCAGCCGTTCCTCACCCGAAGGTGAGTACGTCAACCTGACTACCACTGGTGTCAGCCGAGTGAACGGAATTTATTATATATATCCATAACACCCGAAGGTGAGTACGTCAACCTGACTACCACTGGTGTCAGCCGAGTGAACGGAATTTATTATATATATCCATAACTTTTTCACTACCACCAGCTAACAGGGACTCCAGGATTATTTTATTAATTTTTCTTTTTTTTGATTTTATTCTCGAACTATTTTGTACCACTTGACTACCACTGGTGTCAGCCGAGTGAACGGAATTTATTATATATATCCATAACTTTTTCACTACCACCAGCTAACAGGGACTCCAGGATTATTTTATTAATTTTTCTTTTTTTTGATTTTATTCTCGAACTATTTTGTACCACTGGTGTCAGCCGAGTGAACGGGATTTATTATATATATCCATAATTTTTTCACTACCACCAGCTAACAGGAACTCCAGGATTATTTTATTAATTTTTTTTTTTTGATTTTATTCTTGAATTATTTTTCTATTTTTTATTTTATCTCCAGACTTTCTCGTCGAAATATGTTTTCACTACCACCAGCTAACAGGGACTCCAGGATTATTTTATTAATTTTTTTTTTTTTGATTTTATTCTCGAACTATTTTTCTATTTTTTATTTTATCTCCAGACTTTCTTATCGAAATATGTCCAAAATAAGACTCGAAATATATCCAAAACAAGACTCGAACCTCTACCAACTGATTATGAGAAAAGCCTCGCAACCAACTGAACCACTCACCGGTGGTCAACTAATAAATTATTAGTGATTACAATGAACCAAGTCCAATTAATCATTTCTCACTTCTCTGGCTGTCTAAACTCTCTCCCTCTACTATTGCACCCATGTATTGCCACCATCTTCGCACTTTGCGAGGCCACCAATGGTATTGAAGTCTCTGTTAGGCCATCATTTCTTCAATCTACGGTAGGTTAACATTCAGGTACTTGGATACTAATCAAGGTTGAGTTTGGTTACGGGCCGGAATGGTTCAAACCTGACTCATTGATAGGTGTAAATAGATTGAGCTATGTAGAACCCTTGGACCGACCGTCTATTCCCTTTATTTGGGGATATTCTTTTATTGGCCATTGTGCCCATGAAACCTTGGTAATCAAGGATCTTGATGCTTTGATGAAGGAAATTAGCTAAGCCCAGACAACCCTATATATTAGGTTATATTTGATAGCAGATAATCTATTCAAACTACCGGTATTTTAATAAAATTTCATCATATTACTGTATTTGGTATATTTTTTTGGATATCAATATTATCATATCTGGTAATCTGGATTGCCTCCTAAAAGACAATCCGAATTACCTCTGAAAAAGGTAAATACAGTTTACCACCTTCCAGGTAATCAAGATTACTAAATTACCCTTCCCTTATTCCTTCCTCTTCCCTTCAATATAATATAATATAATAAATATATTATTACATAATATTATTAAATTATATTATATTAATATTGATGTGGTGGGACCGCTGACATGGAAGGCTGACAGGCACCGTGACAAAGGAGACCGCCGTGTCAGATGCCAAGGCAACACTTCAGCCCGGACCGCTCTGCCAAGCTGAGCTGAGCTCCCTCGAGACAGCAAGTCGAGCTCCATCCTCCGCCAGGTCGGGCCCGCGAGCTCGGGACGCCTAGGCCGGAGCCGCCCTCCAGAGCGAGACCCTCGGAGGTTTGAGCCCTGTGGTCGGAGTCGAGCTCAGCACTCCTCCGTCACGTGGAGCCTCTCCGAGCGCGCGCCCTCTGGACCGGGCTCGCACTCTTCCCTCCTCCATCAGGGTGACCACACGAGCTCGGAGCGTCCAGGCCAGAGCAAGCCCTGCCATCCCGGGACGCCGGCGAGCCGCCCGAGGACTATGGAACGGTGTCCCCCATACCGCCATAACTACTTGTCCACCCGTACTTCCAGGGGGATGGGTCAGCTAGAAAGCACGAACCCCTAGAGCAGCAACCCCCAGATCGAGGCTCTGTCAAGCTTCCCGGAATGGAGCGACCGGAGAGGATGTCAGAGCAAATGGAAGCTTCCCCTACTATATGTCAGGAAAGACGTCCCATCCACGGCACGGAATCATGCCGCACATGCCTGCCAGCCCAGCGAAGATCCCGAGGCAAGCATCTAACAACCATTTTTCAACTACAAAGAACGATCGGCACCCCCGAAAGGGAGGAGGTAACAACAATCCACTATCAACACAAGTGCAAGCTCGACCAGGAGGGCGAAGCGCCACCACCACCACCACAGTTGAAGGAAAACGAGGGAAATAAGAAGAGACGGAGGAACATGGAACCCCTCTGTCCCTACTATCATTCTCCCCCTGCTACGTTTTCACCTTCACACACATCTTTTACTTCTCCTAGTGTGGAGTCCATCAAGAGGGGCTCGACCAGGAGGATCTGTTCCCCTGGATCGTCACTGACTTGACCGTCAGAGTGCCCCCATCGGAAATCCCGGCCCGGGTCACTAACCCCTGTTTCGCAGGTCCAGGAGCAGAGGATCGCCAGGCAGCGAAGGGAGCGCACTCCAGCACTGGCAGCATCTACGGGCCACGGCGATCTTGGCAGCAACAAATATATTATTTTTATATTTTATATATTATAATATATATTATATTATATTTAATAATATAATATGTAATTTTAATATATTTAATTAATATATTAAATATATCTTCTATTTAATATATAAATTTTTATATTAAATTTATTTAATATAAAAATATTTTTTAATTTTTATATAAAAATATATAAAAAATATTTTTTATATATTTTTTAATATAAAATGTAAAAAATATATTTTATAAATAAAATATAAATTTGATATAAAGATATTTTGAAAATTTAATTTTACATTATGCAACATTACTTGTATATACCAAACACAAGAATCCATATTACCTGCAATTAATATTATTGATAATTTGCATTGCTGACAATTTACATTATCTTTTAAGATTACCTGGCAATGCACCAAACACAATCTTAAAGAAGAGATGGAACAAAATTGTCATAGCTTCAATTATATTATAAAATTTAGTTGTTATAAGATTGACTGACAATGTACCAAACACAATTTTAAAGAAGAGATGGAACAAAATTGTCATAGCTTCAATTATATTATAAAATTTAGTTGTTATAACACTTCTATAAAATTTGAATTATGAGATAGAATAAAACACAACAACAAAATCCAAAATCCATCTTGCATCCACGTTTTAGCCAAGCAAACTTAAGTGATTCATTGTCTTATGAAATGGGCAGTGATCCCATCCCATTCCTCCCCCCCCGCCTCCTTTCTTTTTTTTTTTTCTTTCTATTATTGGTATCAGGTAGAGCCATCAAAACAATAGGTTCAGCCAAAAAAATTCTTTTGATAAATAGGTTATCAAATAGGTAGCTCAATCCTGGACGTCCATATAAGTGAAGGGCCTGAAAAGGCTAGTCCTTATAATTTATCAAAAAATTAAAATAATTATAAAATTATAAAAATTAATAATATGATTAAAATTTTTGAAAAAATAAAATATAAAGAGATCTATCACTACATATTAAATAAGTTTAATTCATGAAAACTGAAAGTATACTTCTTTGTAAATATCTTTTTCTTACTCGAAAGGGAAATAATTCAAAGTGAAGAGCAAAGACTCTGAATTTTGGATTTATTGTGAGTGCATAGGATCCATCACGGACTGGTATAAAAAGTTCTTTTGTTAAATGGCCTGTCAAAACACTAACCCAACCATATTATTATAATAACCTAAACAGGTCAACCCATAGACCGGGGTCCATTTTGATGGCTTTAGTATCAGAGCTAGATTATTTTACTATATAATTTGATGCAAAAAAAGTTTTTTTAATAATGAATTGCATAAAACACTGAATTGAATAAAACAATCTAAGGACATTGAAATAAAGAACAAAAAAAAAATAATGTGTTGCTTAAACTATCTTTATATACGTTGAAACAATCTTCTCATTAATGATATTTTACTTTTTTTGGATGGAGCGGAGCATTCAAACTAGTAATCTAGTATAGATACAACCAAGAAAATCAAAAAGGATAATATCATGAAAAGGAGCAGGAGCATCATCCATCTGGATCCAGAGGATGTCATCCGAATGATTGGCGACATAGGAAACTACTCAATCAGCCGTCGAGTTAGCTTCCTGATAAACATGGCACACAAAGAGCTCCATACAACCATGCAGAAGGAGAGCTATATCCCGAATATAAGGGTGCAGGGAAAGAGACCTCCGATCCTCCCAGATTTATGCAATAATTATAACAGAATCGCTCTCAATAATAATCCGATCAAGGTGTAAGATCCTCTAGGCATAAGCTATACTCGCCTGATATGGCATAATTGCTGACATGGAGCCCGTGACGGCAATAGTTGGCAGCCGCATGGGTGGAAAAGTGCCACCTGGATGCGACGCCCAAATAAAGACCTAAGTGCGAGCCCTCCGTTCAAGGTCAGCTCCCAGCTGGGATCGTGCCTATAGGACGAGCCCTCCATCTGAGGTCAGCTTCCGACCAGGGTCATGCTCATGCATGCCAAGGTGAGCCCTCCGTTCGAGGTCAGCTCCCAGCCGGGATCGTGCTCAAAGAGCAAGCCCTCCATCTGAGGTCAGCTCCCAGCCGGGATCGTGCTCATGCATGCTAAGGCAAGCCCTCCATCCGAGGTCAGCCCCCAATCGGAGTCGTGCTCATAGGGTGAGCCCTTCGTCTGAAGTCAGCTCCCGGCCGGGGTCGTGCTCATGCATGCCAGGGTGAGCCCTCCATCCGAGGTCAGCTCCCAACTGGGGTCGTGCTCATGCATGCCAAGGCGAGCCCTCTGTCCAAGGTCAGCTCCCAGCCGGGGTCGTGCTCATAGGGCGAGCCCTCCGTCTGAGATCAGCTCCCAGTTGGGGTCATGCTCATGCATGCCAAGGCGGCCCTTCGCATCCGAGGTCGAGCGCCTAGCCAAAGTCGTGCTCATGCTCTCCAAAGGCGGCCCTTGTGTTTGGGGTTGAGTGCCCGGCCGAGGTCGTGCTTCCGCTTTCAGAGTCAGGCTTTCTAGATTGAGATCTTCCTCTCCTCCTGCCAAGCTCAGAGTTCCTACCATCAGTAGAAAGAGGGAGGACCAGCAGAGATACAGACTGCAACATGGAAGCTTCTAACTACCTGTAACCTCCTAGAAGTGGTGCATGCATCGCCATAAAATTCAAACCCTGCAACGCGCCACCTATATATTTTGCGCAATGCATGCCCCACCATTCTTCACACCTTGTGGCGCACCGCAACGTCAACAACCATGCAACCGAGGGCTCTGATCCTTGCGACACGGAACCTGAACCTCCTCCAAGCGGAGTATTCCATTAAGGCCACAGGCTGTGCGACACTCTGACGATCCCTCTTGGAATAGAAATGCTCCACCATGGCTCGGGGCTCAGCGGCACGACGCCCGTCCCTCCCATAGAAAATTGCAACACCAGAGGGACATGATCTGTACTACGCCAGCGATCACCCCCAAATAAAAGGATCTCCTCTAGAAGACCGGTCCAACAGGGGGAAGCTGTAGATAAAGAAAAATCCTTCTAGAAAGGGATACAAGGAAAGGGACATCTCAATGAAGCCCCAGGCTTGGTCTGGGCCACTCCAACTCATATAAAAATAGAAGAAAGGACCCCCAAGAGGGGGAGAGAGGTAACTGATAAGACTTAGAGAGCAAACAGACAAGGAACCAGTCAATAAAACCTCCCAGCTCTCTGATATCTACTCGACCTTGTCTTTCCATTTTAAATTCCATCTTCCATCCTTTACGCAAAGAGTCCCAAGCTCTTCACCATAGAGGTTCTATTCTCCTTGATTATCCCAAACTGACTTGATCGTCTGAGTGTCCCCACCTAAATCCCTGACCCAAGTCTCCTTTTTTTTACAGGCCACATTAAAAGAGGATCAATGCTTAACGAGAGCCTGGCGAGTCCGCACCACGTCAGAGCTATAGGCCATGGTGATCTTGGCAGCAATAGATTGGCATGCTAGGTAGGGGGAGAACACCGATGACTGTGAGAAGTCCAACAGTGAGTCGCCCACCACCAGCAAAGCCTCTATAGAAGCCTAAAGCTCCATGGTAACAACACGAGCGTGTAAAGCTTCCACCAGCCGAGTAGGGGCCCCCCATCGTGGTGACCTACAGAGCCCCGAGTGGAAGCTTTCCTCTCCACTACCACTGCCCCAAGTGGATCTC
This sequence comes from Areca catechu, assembly GCA_021397845.1. Classification (NCBI taxonomy): domain Eukaryota; kingdom Viridiplantae; phylum Streptophyta; class Magnoliopsida; order Arecales; family Arecaceae; genus Areca; species Areca catechu. The sequence goes on along the minus strand of CM038045.1, from coordinate 53,110,712 downwards.
CAGATCACCGCACTGGCCCAGCAAGTCCATACCCTGGCTGCGATGGTAAGCCAGCTTCATCAGAGACACTGGTCCCTAGCAACACAGCAGTAGCCAGGGATGCCAGCGGCCCATGCTACTGATCCCCATACCAACCTACGGTCCTTCCGGGAGGGGTTGTTGCATGCGGCCTCCCACCCACCAGGAGACCACTAGGTGGTTGGAAAGAAGTAGCATGATGGCCCAACCGGCTGGGAGATCCGCTCCTCGATCTCAGACCATGGTGCACACTCGCACCAACGGCACCGGCGTGGTCGGGAACTCAGGCGAGAGTTTCCCCACTCTGCACCTCCTTCACCCCTGACGGCCTCCACCAAGGGGTCCATAGACGAGGCCATCCAACGCTAAGCGAAGAGGCGCCTCGAAAAGTAGGAGCGCAAACTAGCTGACCTTTCCTACCGGTTTGTAGAGATTCAGGGCTCCCTCAGTGAGCCCATGGGTTATGACACCCGTCCCCCCTTTTTCCACAGAATCCAAGAGGAACTGATCTCCAGCCGGTTCCACATGCCCCAGGTTAATCCCTACGACGGGACAACCGATCCCCTGAACTATCTGAAAAGCTACAAGGCCCTTATGAGGGTCTAGGGGGCCATTGATGCTCTCCTCTACATTGCCTTTGTGGCTACCCTTAGAAAGGCTGCTCGAGCTTGGTTCTTTAGACTCGAGTCTGAAAGCATTGACTCCTTGTTCTAGTTGAAGAAGAAGTTCGTGGTGTACTTTGATGCATGCAGAAAGGTACCACGTGAGGCCGACACCTTTTCTCGATCCACTAGCAGGACCGAGAACTCCTTTGGAACTATGTGTCTCGGTTTAAAGCCGCCATCCTGGAGATCTACCACCTCGAGGAGCCAATCGCCATGCTAGCCCTGAAGAGGGAGTTGTGGACCTCCAACTTCACTTATTCTCTCGACAAGAAACCTCCGAAGATCTCGGAGCTCCTCCTCCAGGCCCATAAGTATATTCGCGTGGTGGAGGTTGATCACACCAGAAGGGAGTTGGACGAGAGGCCACTAAAGAGGCAGGCTATTGGGGAAGCATCCGCTCCCCCGGCCCAGAAGATGGCACCGATCCAGTAGCTGGGGTTGAGAGCCAGAGTCGACCCCGCCATAGAAGAAAAGTCCACTCATCTTTTCACCCCGAGAGCAAAGTCTTGATCGAAATCAAGGATGGATGCTTCTTGCACTGACCTCAATTAGGCCATTTACTGGATGCGATAGGTCTCGCTATTATTGCTTCCATCGGGACTACGGCCACGATACTGAGGAATGTCTCCACCTGAAGAGGGAAATAAAAGACCTGATCAAGCATGGCTATCTCAGAAAGTACATGAAGGGAGAGCTCCCCCAGCAACCCAGAATGAAGAACCCCGACTGCTCGCTATCGACAACCAGTCCACTGAGAAGCCTATCGGGATGATCTCTTGGAAGGCAGGGAGAATCTCGAAGAGGGCTAGGGAGAGAGAGGAGAATGATGATGTACTCTCCTGCGAGAGAGAGGGGCCGACTAGGATAGATAATCCAAATAATGATGTTGTTATTGTAGAAATAATGATAGCAAAATATCTTGTAAAATGAATTATGGTTGACAATGGAAGCTCTATAGACATCCATTTTTATGATGCTTTCGTAAGGATGAACTTGTCCACTGACTAAATAAAGCTGGTGTTCAAGCCCTTAGTGGGCTTTATCGGAGATTCAGTTAGAGTTGAGAGAGAGCTTATACTCGCAATAACTGTCGGGATCCCATCTCAAAAAGTACGGTGTTGACAACATTCATCGTTGTGAGGCTTCCCTCGCCTTATAGCATGATTCTGGGGCATCTCGGGCTTAACCTGCTCGATGCCACCATCTCCACAAGACATCTTCTCATTCAGTTCCTAACCCCTTGGGGGATCGAGGAGATGAGAGGGTCCCACTAGATGGTCCAGTACTGCCTGCAAGCCATCCGAACCATGAGGAACCGATTCGAGCCTAGCCATTGACCAACCGAATCCGGCGAAATCGAAGCCGAAGGGTGGACCAGTTGAGCCCTTGCTGTCCTTCTCCTTGGGGGAGGATCCCTTGAAGACTATTCAAGTGAGAGCCCTACTGCCTGAGGAAAAGAGATCATGTCTGCTCAGTTTCCTACGGGCCAATACTGATGTCTTCACCTGGATCGCTGTAGACATGCCCGGGATCCTACCAGAAGTGATCACCCACAGGCTAAATGTCGATCCCAGCCATCGCCCAATCTGGCAAAAGAAGAGAAGTTTCACCCAGAAGCGGTAGAAGATGATCGACAAGAAAGTTGAGAAGCTCCTTGCAGCAGGCTTCATTTATGAGATACAGTATCCTGACTGGCTTGCTAATGTAGTGATGGTCGGGAAAGCTTCCGGGAAGTGGAGGATCTGTGTAGACTACACCGACTTCAATCAAGCATTCTCGAAGGACAGCTTCCCACTCTCCAAGATCGACCAGCTGGTGGACACGATCTCGGGCCATTAGTACCTTAGCTTCATGGATGTATTCTCCAGATACAATCAAATGTGCATGTATCTGGAGGATGAGGAGCATATAATATTTGTGATTGACTGAGGTATGCACTGCTACAAGCTGATGCCATTTGGTTTCAAGAATGCATGGGCCACATACCAGCACCAGGTCAACAAGGTCTTTAAGTACCAGATCGGCCACAACATGCGGGTTTACGTAGATGACATGCTTATCATGAGTAGTCCAAAGTCGGACCATGTTGCCTAGAGGCCTTCGACAACCTCCGCCTCTATTAAATGAAGCTGAACCCCACCACATGCACATTTGACATCGCGGTGGGAAAGTTCCTGGGGTTCATGGTCACCCAGAGGGGAATAAAGGCCAATCTTAAGAAGATCCAGGCAATCACTGATATGAGACATCCTGTCTCCAAGAAGGAAGTTCAGTGCTTGATCGGATGCATCATGGCATTGAGCCATTTCATCTCGCATTCCGTCGAGCACTGCTAGCCATTCTTCAAGGTGTTACATAAGATGCATGGATTCACCTGGATGGAGGAGTACCGAGAGGCATTCGAGGGGCTGAAGAAGCTCCTCGCCTCCCCGTCATCACTGTTCAGGCCGAATCCAAGGAAAGAGCTCCTCCTATATTTGACGGTCTCACCTGAAGCGATCAACTTAGTCCTGGTCTGCACTGATAAGGATGGCTCTCAGCGACCAGTCTACTATACCAGCAAGTCACTCTGCGATGCAAAAACCAGGTACACCTGATCTAAAAAGATTATTTTTGTCCTAATAGTGTCTGCGCAGCATCTCATGCCCTACTTCCAAGTGCACCCGATCGCTATCCTCATTAACCAACCTCTAAGGGCCATCCTAAGCTATCTCGATACCTTGGGGTGCCTCGCCAAGTTTACGGTAAAGCTCAACGAGTTTGACATCACCTATTGCCTGCGACCGGCGCAGAAGGCGTAAGTCCTTGCTAACTTCATGGTAGAATGCACTTGGGTAGAGAAGGACCTAGAGGAAGCGGGCCAGCAAGCCGAACCCGGGCTGGGCCTAGCTCCGGGAGCGGTGACATGGATCGTCCATGTTGACGGTGCATCCAACATCGGAGGGAGTGGAGCCGACCTCTTTTTTGTCAATCCTGATGGGGTCATTGCGGAGTATGCACTGTGCTTCCTCTTCAAGGTGACCAACAATCAGGCTGAGTACGAGACGCTCCTCGTGGGATTGAGGGTGTCCCGCGAGCTGGGCATAAAGAGCCTGAAGGTCTTCACAGATTCTCATCTCGTGGTTGGCTAGGTCTTTGACGAGTATGAGGCCCGGGATCCCATGATGGTAAAGTATTTGGACAAGGTGCGCTCATATACAACGAGCTTCTAGCACTTCAGCATCTCCCATATCTCTCAGGTGGAGAATGACTGAGCCGACATCCTCTCCAGATTGGCAACCCTATCGGACATGTTGTTGGGGCGTACCTTCATCGAGTACCTGGAGACCCCTAGCTTGAGTCTACAGTGGAAGTCCAACAAGTCATTATCGAAGCCAGCTGGATGGATCCTACATCAAATACATCACCACCGGTGCCCTACCTGAAGATCGCAAGGAAGCCGGCCTTCTCAAGAAGAAGGATGCACGATATGTGATGATGGATGGGCAGCTTTACCAGAGGTCTTATTCCTACCCCTTACTAAAGTACTTGAAGCCCTCAAAAGCTGCCTATGTGCTCCAAGAAATACACGAAGGCATCTGCGGCAATCATGTGATGGGCAGGACCCTAGCAAACAAGGCATTCCAGTAAGGATACTTCTAGAAGACCATGCACGAGGATGCCATTGATTTTGTAAGGAAGTGTGATCGTTGTCAACGTCATGCCCACATTCAGTGATAGCCGGCGGCCCCACTCTCCCAGTTGTCAGCCCTATGGTTGTTCACCCAGTGGGAAATGGACTCCTAGGTTCTTTTCCTCCCATATCCGGCCAACAAAAATTTTTAATCATGGCTATCAACTACTTCACCAAGTGGGTCGAGGCCAAACCCCTGGCGCGGATCACTGAGGATCCTTCTTCTAGAAGTTTGTTATTTGTCGATTCGGACTCCTGCACTCAGTCATCACTAACAACGGACGGTAGTTCGACTATCAGGCTTTCGAGGAGTTTTGCATTGACCTTAACATCCGCCATCACTTCACTTCGGTGGCTCACCCTCAAACCAATGAGGAGGCCGAGGTAACCAACTAGACTATCTTGCAAGGGCTCCGCACAAGGCTGAATGAAGCCAAGGGTTGATGGGTTGAAGAACTTCTCAGTGTACTGCGGGCCTATCACACTACACCCTGCATGGCCATCGGCAAGATGCCCTTCAACCTTGTCTTCGATGCTTAAGCTATGATTCTGGTGGAGCTTGGTCTACCAACGCTACGGGTAGAGCAATATGATGAAGCTGAGAATTCAGCCTGTCTCCTCCTCAACCTAGACCTCTTGAATGAGATGAGAGATAAAGCCCGGCTTCGGATGGCAGCCTACTGGTAGCGAGTGGCGTGCTACTACAACTCTCGCATGAGGTCCAAGGTGTTCCACCCAGGTGACCTGGTCCTTAGGCGAGTAGAGGTGTTTCGGTCAGGAGAATGCAGCAAACTCTTCCCGAACTAGGAAGGCCCCTACAAGGTGGTTGAGGCTCTACCAAGCGGAGCCTACTATCTTGTCGGGCTTGATGGTGCTTGATTTACGCAAACAAGGAATACGAGCAATCTAAGGATGTACTACTAATAATGTAAGGCTTCATTTTAATTGTTAAAGTTTCTTTTTGGTGCAACTTTATCTTTCACCTGTGCAGGAACACATCCATTTGACTCTAAGTCTGGTGGACAAAGCTGGAAAACTTACTAAACCCTGCACCCAAAGTCGAAAAACTTACGAAGCCCCGCACCTGATGCCAAAAAACTTATGAAGCATTACACTCAAAATTAAAAAACTTACGAAGCCCCGCACTCAAAACCAGGAAACTTATGAAGCCCTGCATTTAACTACCTCACTTACAGTCCGAAGATGTCAGTTGGAAACCCTTGAAATTCCATCATCTATCACTTGACTCATAGCTTGGCGAATCAAGCTGGGAGACTTTAGAAACCCCGCATTCAGCTACCTTGCTCACATTCTGGAGATGTCAGTTGGAAACCTCTAAAATCCCACCATCTACCACTTGACTCACAACTTGACGAATCAAGCCGGGAGACTCCAGGAGACCCGTACTCAACTGCATTGCTCATAGTCCGGCGATGTCAGCTAGGAACCCTTGAAATCACACCATCTGTTGCTTGACTCATAGCTTAGCAAATCAAGAAGCTCCAGAAGCCCCGCACTCAACTACCTTGCTCACAGTCCAGAGATGTCAGCTGGGAACTCTTGAAATCCCACCATCTATCACTTGACTCATAGCTTGACGAATCAAGAAGTTTCAGAAATCCTGCACTCAGGTCTGCATGACTTCGAGACCAGGAGAGCGGAGATGAAGTGTTCCCAAAAACTTTCATGCCAATCCTAAAATTCCAAGACCAACTTGGAGCTACTAAGGCCTGGGAGAGGCACGCACCTACGGTGACCATGAGTGTATTTCCTTACCATGCAGAAGGGTAACGGAACTGAAGAAAAAAGATAAGTCCAAGCTAAGTATGTCAGTCGAGTTGGGCTATTCCTTCATTACAAAGATAAGTCCCTCACAAACTCTAAAGGATTCTTTGGAAGTATCACAAAGAAAAAAAAAATAAAGAAGAAAAGAAGACAAGTAAATGGGGGACAATAGTTGGAAAGAAGAAGATATCTTCATTAATAGAATGATTTTTTTACATCCTATGAAGGCTCCCGACAGATAAGTCCCTCACAAACTCTAAAGGATTCTTTGGAAGTATCACATAGAAAAAAAAAATAGAGAAGAAAAGAAGACAAGTAAATAGGGGACAATAGTTGGAAAGAAGAAGATATCTTCATTAATAGAATAATTTTTTTACATCCTATGAAGGCTCCCGACAGGCCGGGAAGCCTTCCAAAATCTAAGTTACAAAATAAAGGAAACAAAAAAAGTTCAAGTCTCGCTCGCCAGCTCCTTCCCTAGTAGACGAGCGACTCCTTCTGATGACAGCAGCGAGTCCTGGGCGGCAATGGCTCAGGCTTCGACCATGACTGCCTCTGGCTCCGTCTCCATGGCGGGCATCCTTGGTTGCGTGGGGATGGGCAACATGGGGAGGATATCTTCCAACCCCTTCAATCCAAGGAGACAGATGGCCTTGCCATGAAAATCGTTGAACCCCTAATGGTAGGAGTCCAACACTGTCTCGGCGACCTTGTCCCTGAAGGTCTCGGATGCCTTGAACTTGGGGATGGCCTCGATGGCTTCCTTCTTGGCCATCTCCATCAGTGCGATGATCGTCGTGGCCTTCTCCAAGATGGCCATGGTCTTGGTCTCTTCTTCTTCAAGCTGCACCTGGAGGCTCTGCGCTCTCCCCTCCAAGCGGGCCACCTCTGCAGTGGAGGCAGCAACCTTCTTGGCCCTGCGGAGGCTCTCCCCCTTCTCTTCCTTCAGGGCATGCTTGAGCTTGATAGATTTCTTCTCCAAGCTGGTCGCCCTCACCTCGGCACTAGCCAGTTGGTCTTGGAGGACCTTCATCTGGCCCTCCAGTTCTTGAACCTGGGCAGCCTGGGCCTAGGCCTCGTCCCTCTCCTTCCGGAGGTAAGACTCCTATTTCAGCAACCCCAGGCAAGCGTCCTTGAGGAGCTGGACATCAAGGGCCACCAACATGAAGAATGTCAGTTAGCATCTCCATAGATAAGAAAGAAAGAATGTAGTAACCAGGGAGGCAACTTACCGAGAAGATTTGGGGGAACATCCTGATGAAGACCTCCATCACTTATTGGCCAGTCCTCTCCTAGTAGTCTAGCGACTGGGTGAGGGCGGTCAGGACCTCCTCGGCCAACTTTCCATCCCTTGTCAGCTTGGTGTTCCGGGGCATGATGAGGGATATTTTCTTCGATCCCAACCTCAGCGTCCCTGATGGTTTCGAGGTTTTTGAGGAAGTGGCCGGTGGGGGCACGGTGGTGGCAGACTGGTCGATGGAAGGCCTATCCCCAGAGGGTGGCGGCAGACCGGTCAGCGTCTCTCGCCACCTCCTCCACCTCCGACCGTGGTGGAGCCTCAATCCATGCAGGGGCCGCCGGAGGTGCTGGTGCTGCCCCCTCTGCCAGTCAAGCCTCCTTCCAGGGTTTGCGGACTGAAGGACGGAATGCTAGCCCAGGCGCGACCAGTGCAGTGGGAGGCCCCCTCTTAGCGGGCTCATCGGCGGGCCTCCATCTTGGCTCTTCCCGCGCCCTCTTCGTAGGCTCCCCTTCGGGCCCTATGGAGGCAGCCCTCTTCTTGGATATATTTAGGAGCTCGTCCATTGAGAACCTCATCTCTATAGAATGCAAGAAAGACCGGTCAGTCACTTGTCAAAGAGGGAATCTAACTCATAAGAAAAGAAGAAGCCTGGTATCAAGCCTTACCCTGAGGTGGGACCTGGCTGACTCTGGCATTGACAAGATTCTGCTCAGTCAGCAGATCCCGAAGGGCTGGAACCTCGAAAGTGACAAGCCAGTCGAATATCTCTTTATCGACTGCCTCAACTGCAGATTGTTGGTCGAGGAAGCGATTTGGGTCAGTCTAAACCCAGTCCACCCCCTCAACTGAGGCAAAGAGAAACCTAACCTTCCATCCCTTGATGGAAGAAGGTGGGTCAAGCTTGAGGGTCCCCGGGCAGGGGGACACGAACCACCACCCCTTGTCGGATGGGTGGCGCTCCAGGGTGAACAAGGTCCTGAAGAGGGAGAAATGGGCAACAATCCCATGGAAGTGACAGAGAGTAATGAAGCAGAAGATAGTTCGGACAGCATTGGGAGCAAGCTGGGCCAAGACCAAGCGATAATTGCTCAGAAAAGAGAGAAAGAAGGAATGGAAGGGAAGACGAAGACCCCCGTAGAAGTCTTCATATAGGGTAATTCGGTCCGGGCCACTAGAAGTGACCCATTCCTCCGATCTTGGAACAAAAAGTAGATGTAGTCAGGGACCTCAAATGCTTTTTGGATGTGGATAAGGTCCTCACTAGTCATTGATGAAGTAATGCCAGAGGGACCGCCAACTCCCTGATGGGAGTAGAAGGGGGAGGAGGTCCTGACTCCCTGACTGGAACAGAAGGAGGAGGTGCAGGAGCCATAAGGCATCCAATGACAATCCCCAGCTGGCGGGAACCCCTATGGACTACAAAAGGAACATCTTTCTTGCTATATGAGGAAGGAGGCCTCGGTTGGGATGGGCCCACCTCACCGAAAAAATCACGATAGTGCCCTCCACTAAAGAAACTCATGATGAGCAAAGAGAAAGAAGGCAAAGAAGAAGAGGAGGCCTAGAGACCTAACGATAACTCTCCTTCAGCATAGGTCGAGGGAGAAGGACAGAAGAAGCAAAGCAAGGAAGAAGGAGGGAGAGGTCTGACTTGCTAGAAACTTCCAACCCTGGGGCAAGGAGGAAGACCGGGGAAGAAGATGAGCACTGCAGCCTTCTGCGCTAGGAACACCCTTAAGGGATAAGGGGCCAGGAGGGCAAGTCACTTTCAAGCACCTGTAGAGTCCCATCGCCTCGTACGAGTCGAAGATGTGCGCCTCTTCATCTCCCTGGCCAACCAAAGCTTGTCACGTGTTGGGATCCGCTTAGGGCGATGCTTTAATTCGGAGGTGCCCGCATTGATTTTGGTGCAGTAATTATGGTATCCTTAAAGGAAGGTTGACGTGGCACTGCTTTGTTGGGGCGAATGCACGATGTGAGCATCGGTGCTCAAGGCATTAATGTCGTGGAAAATGTGCCTCTCCATGTTAGTGTGATCATTACTCTTATCGTCCCGAGTGCCGCTTCATTCCCCGGGCTCAAGAGTGGGGGCCATATGATGTGGCATAATAGTTGACGTGGAGCCCATGACGGCAACAACTGGGACTCACACGGGTAAAAAAGTGCCACCTAGATGCGGTGCCCAAATGAAGACCCAAGGGCGAGCCCTCCATCCGAGGTCAACTCCCAGCCGGGGTCGTGCTCATAGGGCGAGCCCTCTATCTGAGGTCAGCTCCCAGCCAGGGTCATGCTCATGTGTGCCAAGGCGAGCCCTCCATCCGAGGTTAGCTCCCAACCAGGGTCATGCTCATAGGCGAGCCCTCTATCCAAGGTTAGCTCCCGGTTGGGGTCGTGCTCATACATGCCAAGATGAGCCCTCCGTCCAAGGTCAGCTCCTAGCTGGGGTCATGCTTATAGGACGAGCCTTTCATCTAAGGTCAGCTCCCGGTCAGGGTCGTGCTCATGCATGCCAGGGTGAGCCCTCCATCCGAGGTCAACTCCTAGCCGGGGTCATGCTCATAGGGTGAGCCCTCTGTCTAAGGTCAGCTCCCGGCCGGGGTTGTGCTCATGCATGCCAAGGCGAGCCCTCCGTCTAAGGTTAGCTCCTAGCCGGGGTCGTGCTCAGAGGATGAGCCCTCCGTCTGAGATCAGCTCCCGACCAAGGCGTGCTCAGGCATGCCAAGGCACCCCCTGCATCCGGGATCGAGTGCCTAGCCGAAGTCGTGCTTATGCACTCCAAAGGCGGCCCCCACATCCGGGGTCGAGTGCCCAGCCAAGGTCTTACTCCCGCTTCCGGAGTAAGCTCTCCAGATTGAGCTCTCCCTCTCCTCTTGCCGAGCTCAAAGTTTCTGCCATTGGCAGAAAGAGGGCGGACTAGTAGAGATACAAACTGTGACATGGAAGGTTCCAGCTACCTGCAAGCTCCTAGAAGTGGCGCACGCCTCGCTGGAAAATTCAAACCCTGCAATGCGCCACCCACATGTCCTGCACAATGCATGCCCCACCAGGCTTCACACCTTGTGGCGCACCGCCACATCAATAATCATGCAACCGAGGGCTCTAATCCTCATGACACGAAACCTAAACCTTCTCCAAGAGGAGTATTCCATTAAGACCATAGGCCCTGCGACACTCCGATGGTCCCTCCTGTAATAGAAATGCTCCACCATGGCTCGGGGCTCAGCAACATGGCCCCCACCTCTCCCATGAGAAATTGCACCACCAAAGGGACAATATCTGTACTACGCCAGCGATTATCCCCAAATAGAAGGATCTCCTCTAGAGTACCGGTCCGACAGGAGGGAGGCTACAGACAAAAAAAAAATCCCTCTAGAAAGGGATACAAGGAAAGGGACATCTCAATGAAGCCCCAAGCTTGGTCTGGACCACTCCTACTCACATAAAAATAGAAGAAAGGATCCCCGAGAGGGGGAGAGAGGCAACTGGTAAGACTCAAAGAGCAAACAGGCAAGGAACCAGCTGAGAGAACCTTCAGCTCTCTGATCTCTACTCAACCCTGTCTTTCTATTTCAAATTCCCATCTTTCATCCTCTACATGGAGAGTCCCTAAGCTCTTCACCACAGAGATTCTGTTTTCCTTGATCATCGAGTATCCCCGCCGGAATCCCCGGTCCGGGTCTCCTCTTTTTTACAGGCCACGTCGGAAGAAGATCGAGCACCCAACGGGAGCCCGGCGAGTCCGCCCACGTCAAAGCTACAGGCCAGGCCACGGTGATCTTGGCAGCAACACTACCCATGCTCCCTGTAGCTCTACCAAGGGAACCGTCGGATCAATAAGGTGGCAGCCTCCGACAACGAGAAAGCCAAGTCCAAGGGCGCGGATAACAAAAGCCACCCCACCTTGGCCATTCCTCACACTCCCATCAAAGCTAAGCTTGAAAAATCTCGGAGGAGGGGGTTCCCAAGAGATGAAAATCAAGTGGGGCGCTCGAGAAGCAAAGGTAGAACCCCAGATCTCTGAGGACCTTCCATTGGAGAGTAGAAACTGCTAACCATGAGCCCTAGCTCGCTCGATAATGACTCTAATAGAACATGTAGAGGATGCAAAAATAATATCATTACAAGTAAGTTATATATAATAAGTAATATAAGCCATAAAAGTAGAGAAGTGACTCCAACTGCTAATGCAAAGAAAGTCGAGGAAGGAATGCACCAAGTCCGATGAGTGAGTGAAAAGTCTGTCAAAGCCAGCCATCTACCAAACCTACCAAGCTCTTGGACAAAGAAACAAGACATGGTCAAAGTCCTTAGCATGAATCCCACAAACTGGATAGGAGGGGTGAAGATGAAACCCTCTAGCCAGAAGCATAGAAATCACAGGAATACGATGCCAAGCCACTTTCTAGAGAAACAAAGAAACCCTAGGATGAGCTGAAAGTGACCAAATCTAGCTAATATCCAATGTACCCCACTAGTTCGGGATGAAGAAAGGGATCAGATCAGGCAAAAGAACCTTGGCAAGAGTCAAAGAGCTCCACACCGCAGTGTCATCACAGGGATGGATAGGCAGGGCAATAGATAAAACTCGATGGTCGAGAATATCCTCGAAGGTCCGAATAACCAGCACCAGATCCCATCGAGCAGTACCCGGAATAAAAAGATCAGAGATAGACATAGTATTCGGAATGTCAACAAAGATAAAGGTCGGCCATCGAGCAACAGGAGTCTCCGAGATCCAAGAGTCGGTAAAGAATTTAATGGACCTGCCATCGTCCACGATCCATTGCATATGCTGAATAATAGGATCAGCTCTGATTATCATCTCCCTCCGAATCAGAGAACACTGTCAAGGGAATCTCGCATTAATTTCATAGATATTCACAATGTATTTTTAGAGCATGTGGTTAATAAAGTGGGCTATTGTGCGTAAAGATAGTGAGCTAATTTACTACTTTATCTTAGTATATTGATGATATACTCCTTATCGGAAATAGTTTAGAAATGAGTAAGAAGCAAATCATGGCTAATCTCTTAATTTGAAATGAGGGATACGAGGGAAGTATCCTATGTCTCAGGTATTAAAATTATTAAAGACAGAAAATCAAAATGCTATACCTAAGTCAAGAACGATATCTTGATCATGTTCTTAAAAGATTCAAAATGGATAATCATAAACCATCGTCTACTCTTGCTGGAAAAAAATATTTATGGTTGAGTAAGAAAAATTATCCAATTAAAGGGCAAGAAAAATTAAACGCTCTTTATGCACAGATAGTAGAGTGGTTGATGCTTGTTATGCTTTACACCAGGCATGATAGAATTTATGCTATCGACCTAGTAGATATCAAATAACCTTTGCATATCTCACTAGCAAGCAATAATTGTTTTTAGATATATGAAAGGAAATAGAAGTCTAAAATTATCTTATCAAGCCGATGAATTAAAAGTAACAGGTTATTGAATTATTTAGATACTAATTTTGATTGCAATACGGATGATTATAAATCAATATTTGGACATGTTTATGTTTTTTATGGTCCTGCCATTTCTTGATCCAGCAAGAAGCAACATTTTATTGCTAGGCATGCACAAGAAGCAGAATATGTTGGTTTTTTTTTTTTTTTGATGAACAAAAGGGATAGAAGGATAAATCCCGGTGTAGCTACCGTTGCAGGCCCCCACCCAGCCAAGTAATGTTCGATATAGGCGTTCAGATTCGCACAGCCTCTTTTCACCTAATGATGAGCCTCTCTTCACCTAATGATGAGTAATGATGAGTGCATCAACCTGACACCACTAAGATGCCAACCAGTAGATCGGGGATAAAGGAGGAGATCCTGACCTCTTATTCACGCCAATTGTCGAGGATCCTAAGAAAATTCTAGATTTAATCGAGTCACCCACGGGATTATGCCTCAAACCGCCGACCTGTTGGTAGTGAGGCAAGGCCCCTACCAACCGGGCTACAGCCTTAGCAATAGAATATATTGTTTTTAGTATAGCATATATTTATACTATTTTGGATACAATGATTTATAAATGATATGAAATTGGGTGTTTCTATTGGACCTCCCTATACACGATGCAATGATAACCAAGTTGTCACTGCACTAACTGATAGTGGGAAAAATAGCTCAAGAGGTAAATGTACTTTAGTTGAATAACGTTATATACAAGATATTGTTGAAAATAAAGTGGTTTCAGTCATTTATCTCCTACTAATATGATTGCTGACCCTCTAACAACCGATGGTATAGGAAGTGTTTTGTAAGCCCATTGATAATGATACATCTTCGAAATATCTGAGTTAGAAATTAATATAGAATTTATACTTAAGGATTAAAGCTCAAGCCTAGTATGACTGCAAAAAGGAATATCAGTCCAAGCACGCAAATTCCAAAGATACTTTATATTGGGTCCGGTAGAGAAATTTTTAGCTTTTTTGTCCAAGTGGGAAATATTGGCCGTTGTAGTCATGTAACCCAAATAATCTTGGTATTTCGTCGCAACAAATTACTTAGGTCTAAACAATTTTATGCATTGGAGAAGGGATGGCACAAAATTGTTGCAACATTTTCGAGTGTTTCAGAATCCAAATGTTAGAGCACTTTTATATTAGGTGGATTCTCAAATGCAATGGGACACTACAACAAAATCCAAAATCTATCCATATTTACTAGCTAAGTAAGCTTTGAGCACAGCAAAACTAAAAAATTAATGATGTATTAATAGTATAAAATAAATATAAATACAAAAATAAATATAAATACAAAAATAAATAAATATATTTTAGAATAAATATATTTTTTTAAAAATAAAAATAAATTTTTTTTTTACTTGTATTGATTGTGAATTAATGGTTGCTGAAATTTTTCAATAATCAAACTTTCTAGCAACCATTAATACATTATTAATGCGAGTAAAAAAATTTATATTTATTCTTGAATATTTTTATTTTTATTTTTTGTTTATATATATATATATATATATATATATATATATATATATATATATATATATAGAAAGAATGTTTCATCTAAGAAGAATTCAGGATTAAAAAGGACATATGCATTGTATATATAAAAGTCAAGGTACCTACGTATCATGAGCCATATCACCTCTGGTAGCGAACAAGAGGAGCGAGCGACATAAAAGGTGCAGAACATCATCATTCCTAAAAAAATAAATTATTCTCATTATTTTGCTTTAAATAAGAATATGTTTGATTGGAGGAAGTTTGGTTCTAGAATGGAAATGAAACGAGGGATTCCTGTTAAAATCATTTGATCGTAAAGAGTTCTATTCCCATTCTAATTATAAGATAAAATGAAAATGCTTGGATCCTTCGGAATTCAATCTCGAGCCTTCTTTAGTATTAAAATTTTATTCTGTTTTTGATTCTAATTATAAATCCAAAATATACCGAAGAACATGACCATTTCAATTCTGATTTGAATCGTGAACCAAACCCATCCAAGACTATAATGGTTGTGAATGGAAACTTGTTTTCGATGGCATGGTACTTCATTATTCATAGATTTTATTTTGATTCTAATTATAAACCCAAAATATAACGAAGAACATGACCATTTCAATTCTGATTTGAATCACGATCCAAACCCATCTAAGAGTATAATGGTTCGTGAATGGAAACTTGTTTTCGAGGGCATGGTACTTCATTATCCATTGATTTTATTTGCATAATGTTTTTTAGAAAAATCTGAACCTAAATAATTTTAGAATAAACGGATCCGTCCTTTCCCTTCTTTATTAAAAAAAAGAGAAAGGAATAAAGCATAATGATTCGATATTATTATACATGATTTCAGGGCCTGGCAACAACCGAGTCTACGGTCAGCTTCACGAATTTGGACATTAGGTTGGGTAGGGCTCAAACTTTTTGGTCTTGAGATAGTGCTGCGCTGTCTAATAATCTTCAAGCAAAGATATACGTAGGTACATGCATGCACGATAGTACTTGGGCCGAGGTTGGAAAAAAAGGTGGGAGTGGGTTCAAATTTCTAGCATTCCACCCACAAGTGCGTACGAATTAAGTTTTGACACCGCAATAATCTTTCGTGTAGAACAATCTCATGAAATCATGGCTTCGACTCACAGGACAATGTTAACGGTGGAAAGAGGTGTATTTTGGTTGCCTGACCCGGATTGCATATTCTTTATATGAAAATCCAAACCAGTTGAGGCCGAGCAATAGAAATGGGTTTAAGTAAATTAATGATGACTTTTGGTTCGAATTATGGCTCTTTTGGGAAGGTCTTCGCTAGTAACTCTTCCTTCGCAACCACCATGGATGGAGGTCAAGTGGACGGTAAGACGGTGGTC
Organism: Areca catechu; assembly: GCA_021397845.1. Lineage (NCBI taxonomy): Eukaryota > Viridiplantae > Streptophyta > Magnoliopsida > Arecales > Arecaceae > Areca > Areca catechu. The sequence continues at coordinate 53,094,988 of CM038045.1, read as the reverse complement.
TAATTGCTATGACCCTCAATTCCTTTTCCTCCTAAAAGATATATAGAGCTGGGTGAGAAGAACCATGCGAAACGATGGCATTTGAAAGTTTTCAACCAACCCTGTAAGGATGCGAGAATTGTTGGATCTTTTCCAAGTAGAACTTGTTACATGATTCATTTCTCCAACTCTAAGGTTTGTCGTGCCCGTGGTGCATCCATGCACCTTCCAATACATGATGGATGGCTGCATGTAGATGTACACAATGTGCATCACATGACCTGTATCTATGCATGACCATCTATATACATACATATATATAGCGATGCACCGTATAAGATTTATGCACAACCATGATAAGCCATCTCGTTGATTTTTATTTTATCGGTAGGGCTACAAAAGTACAAAGATAATGCCGGAAGCGTCTACACTTAAATAAAAATAATAATAAAAAAAAAAGAGTGAGAACAGGAGGACAACCCTCTCGCCATTTTTTCTAGCATTGTTCGATATATGCCATATTTGCTAAACAATTAGTCACCTAATTTGCTTCTAGAAAAGCACAAAGACAAAGCAAAATTTAATAGATAGGTATGCATCATGTTGTTTCTCAAGACTAAATGATATGAAGACTTCTTCGCATGAATCCATTTCACCGCTATATTTGAGTCCCTATCTAACAAAATTTTATCACTGTTTTCAACCTATACCATGCAGCCATGAGCTCTACCATAGGTGCAGAATTTGTAATTATAGGGATTGGTGCAGCATAAAGAACTTTTACTATATTATTCCGAATAACATATCCAGCACCTGCAGCATTTGGCCAAACCGAACCACCCAAATTTATAATTGTGGAGGCTTCCAAGATACAATAACCACACAACTTTATTGTTGTGGAGGCTTCCATGATACAATAACCACACAACTTTATTGTTGTGGAGGCTTCCAAGATACAATAACCACACAACTTTATTGTTGTGGAGGCTTCCATGATACAATAACCACACAACTTTATTGTTGTGGAGGCTTCCATGATACAATAACCACCCAAAGTGAACCACCCAAATTTCTGGGCTTAGTTAAGCCATCCAAGGCTCGTATCATGTCCTCAACCATGGTCCAAGTCTTGACTTCGGTGGCCTATGTCAACTGATTCCTCTTGTAAAAGATGATGAACTGTTTTCGGCTCTAAATATCTAGATCATGCCCCCTTTTTCAATAGCAATTCATGGATAAGACCTTGTGCTCGTGTCATCCCCACCTAAGGTCCAAGGAATATATAGATTTAGATCTATCAAATGTTATTAAGATGACTTTGAAGAGATAAATTATGCCCATACTCACACTTTTGATCGACATATAGCAAACAAACAAATTTGCATTACAATTGAGCCCATCCTATCAAATTGGACACCCAGCATGGCGATAGTACTGCCACATTGCAGCCTAGGTAATCCAAGCAACCAATGACGTACAACAAGGTAGTGTTGATCGATATGTTCCAATTTTGGGATTATGTACAAATATAAGCATTTTCTGCTGTAGCTAAGCTATGGCAAATTGGAGTGATTGGGTGCCATTTAGGTTAACCATCCCTGGAGAGGATCTGAATTCCTATCTCCGATGAAAATAATTCAGGGTGCCTATGAAGTGCACAAGAAAACTTCATCTTTGCAATTGGTCGGCCTGCCGTGTTTGGCAACAAATTTATGAGTTGTAACCTAGCAAGAAGATTATTTGTGTACATTTCATGAAAAATATTCAGAGTAACTTGTTTTCTATTATCTTGCTCTGTTCCGATAACTTTGACCGGTAAACAAACCCATGCGACTTAATAGCAGCAGTGACATGTAAAATATAGTTGCTTGCAATTGCAATTGCAAGCCAAATCGTGTCAAATTGCTAGGAATTGATGAAGGCCAAAAAGGCACTCCATGTTTCCTTATGGCTATGGCTGCCAAAGATGCATATTGTGGCCGTTGGTGTGGCTCTGATAATGAAGACACCATAATCTTAAGATAAAGTCTTTTGAAACAAAAAGATGGCACTTCAGGCAAGGCATTATCACAGACCATTTGCATTCTATATCAAGCTTTAACATAATTGCTTGCCCAACCAAAGTTTTAAGTGGTTTGTGTTCGATTAGAGCTAGAGCCCCTTGTCTATGTGATTAATCTGAATGAGTGCAGTCTGTTACCAAAAATAATTAAAAAGGAAAAAAAAAAAAAAAAAAAAAAGAGGGGAAAAAAAGCATAAAAGCTTAGCCAAAAACCAAACCATCTCCCCCCACTCCAAAGAAGGACAAGAAGAATGACCTTTCATGCATATAACTTGATCAATAGGGACCGGCGGCATTTTATCAAATTGTTTTGAAGGCAATTTGTGGTTGCCCGATGCACCGATGCGCTAATTTTCTACAAAAGGTTTGCATCTTATACTCTTATTACATCCTTGATAGACATTAGCATTTTGTTTAAGTTTCTAATGGATTCAATGCTTCACCTTATGTACTTGGCATTGGTGAAATTGTACAACTTATGCAAAAATACAGAGTAATTGCTCCTACCAAAAAATTTAAGAAACTACACGGTGGTTCATTTTTTCTTCCTTGGCCTAGTCAATATTCAGAAGGATGAAATAATGTGAGACAATTATCAAAGGCAAGGGCTCCAAAATAAGAGAAATAATTCTTTAAAGTCTGACCTTTTTCATTCAATCCAAATATGAAGCAATAATTTTGTCAACAAGATTGCCTGAATCCTTGAACTTCCCACAAACTCTGTTTTAATTAGAGAAATTGTTTCTCAACTATTCGCGGAATATTGTCCAAGAAAGAGCCAAGGACTTCAAAAATTTCCTTTATCTGTCCTAAACTAGAAATGGTGCACAGTTGTCTGGATATACGTTTCACCAAATAAAAAACTATATGTTTGCTGGTTAAAACCTGCACTCCATTGTTTTTTAATATCATCAAAAGGAAGAGATGCACAATTATTTTTTTTAAAAAAAAGCTGTTCATGGAAAGAAACATATGGAAGATATATCTTCCTATTATAAAAAATAAAAGGGTACATATTATCTTTTTGAAGAAATGGATGCTTGTTCATCTCGATCAAAGAAGATATCACATTCTTGTTTAAAATAAAGTGTCTAACGTGAGCCCTTATTTCTTGTCAGAATAAACTCTGGTGTGTAATCACAAAATTGAAAAACAGGATTTTTTTTTTTTTTTTTTTTTAACAAATTAGATCAAGTATATATGATATGAAATGTGATATCTTTGTGCAAAATTATAAGCTAACATTTTTATATGCTTAATTAACCACTAGATTCTAAAGCTGTATTCAGTTCATGCATAAAGTAGGCATAAAGCTTAAAATGAGGCTAACAAAGAAATATTTATACTGGTTGCACTTGTTTATGATAGGTATAATTATTCTTAGAAAACTTGTCATAACTTTTTGCTTAGCATAAAGGCACCTTTTATAGCTACTTTTTATTTTTTATTGGTAAAAAATCATTATTCAAAAGTTATTCCAAGAAAGGTGTGCTTTTGGGCAAGCAGCAAATGCATAGATCATGACACTTCTCTACTTGTAGGTATTACTTTTATTGTTCTCATTTTCTTATTTCTAAGCCCAACATAGTCTGAAGTTTAAGTCATCAGCAAAGGAGCCACTAATCCCACTGGCTCATGGCACAGCTGGTTGTGAGGCTTTTCTCACAACCAGCTGGCAGGGATTCGATCCTGTTTTGGGTATATTTTGATTAAAAAATTCGGAGGTAAAATAAGAAAAAGAAAAAAATTAATAAAATGACCCTGAAGCCCCTGTTGGCTGATGATAGTGAAAAAGTTAGGGATATATATAATAAATTCCGTTTATTCGGCTGACGCCAGTGGTAGTCAGGTTGACGTACTCATCTTTGGGTGGGGAACGGCTGCGGAAAATTAATATGCGCTGTGCATCGAACATTTCCTGGCTAGGGTTGGGGGACCGTCTGAGGGTGGCCACGCCTGGGGTCTAACTCCTCCCCCCTCCTTTGTGTTTAACCAAAAAAAAAAAAAAGGAGCCACTAATGCATAGCGGACCTTTAACATTCCTTCACGAGTAGGTTTGTCAATGCAACTTGAAAAAGCTAGTTTTTAACCCTACTTTGACTCATAATCAATCCCGACCTATCAATAAATAAGTTGGATATGGGTTCAAAGTTAGACCTGCAAAAAATTTTAGGTTGGGTCTAGGTTTAAGATTTTTAAGACTCGATTCAACTTGTTGCTGACTAATTATCTAGTTTTGTTGATCCCTTGAGTGATTTTGATGATAACAAAATATTGGAGTATGTATTTGTGTTACTAGCAACTCTTTAATTGCTTTACAAGTTTTTGTAGGATAATTTCACTGCTCATTTCCAACTCCTATGTTCTTATTTTCTGTCATGAGTTGTGTTGTAATTATCTCATGTAAAGAAGAACCCATAGAAAAAGTTAAAAGAAAATCATGAAAAATGGGTTGCTTCTATGTTTTTCAAGTTTTAAATTTCTTAGATTCATTTGTAAGTTGAGTTTGAAAAGTTTGAAGTGTTGAAGACTTGCTGGAAAATCTCTGGAGAGGAGCTTAAGTTTTTTACTAAAGATCTATCCGAGCCGACTCTAGTAGAAAGAGCCGACTCTGATCTATGGCATGGCTGAAGGATTCTAGCACGCAGATAGCCGAGCCGACTCGTCCAGAGTATCAATTATTGAATCAGACAGGCGAGCCAACTCGAAGAAAAATCGAAGCTGACTAAGTACTTCAGTCTGGCATCCGAGTCAACTTTTCAGCATCCGAGCTGACTCTTCCAGAGTCCAGAAAGAATCGTTCTGAGTGAACAGCTAGGAGAGCTGACCCGGAGGAACCCGAGCTGACTCTTCCAGAGTACAGTTTTGAAAGTTTGAGACTCCGAGCCGACTCGAAGCAAGGCGAGCCGACTCTTCTAGAGTAAGGAATCAAACTACTGAGAAACCGAGCCGACCCGAATGAAGCAAGGCGACTCGACCAGAATTACTCTAAGGATCCGAGCCGAGTCGAGAAGATTCGAGCCGACTCGAAGTTGATTTCAGGCAAGTAACGGCTAGTTCCAGAACTCCATTTTTGAATTTGAAAAGTGCTCCAATGGTTAAGTGTCACATCCCAATGGTTTACAATGACTAAAACCATCTGAGAAGAGTACAAGACTCTATAAAAGAGGGATTGGGACAACTTTTGAGAAGGTTAATGAATGATTAATTCTTACTTGAGCTTGTGAGCTAGAGAGCACTGCAAGAGCATTCAAGATAGACTTCAAGCCTTCACCAACTCCAATTAGAAGCTTGAAGCACTTATTGAAGAAGTTGAAGAAAACATTAAAGTACATTAAAGTGCAATCAAGGAGGCTTCTCTCGAGCTGCATCGACAACCATCCGACAATATAGTTTGTCATTATTGTTGCTTACTTTCTTCTACTCTTATTGAGTTGGGTTATTGGTGAGCCCGGTCTAAAAACCAAGTGGGTTGTTAGTGATCCAGTTCAAAACTAACTCTGTAAGGGTTCTTGGTGATCCTGGTAAAATCAAGTTGGGTTCTTAGTGATCCTGTTTAAAACCAAGAGTTGGGTTTTTGGTGAGCCTGGTTAAAAAACCAAGTTGGGTTTGGATTGTAAGCCTGGTAAAACAATCCAACTGTATTCTGGTAGTGAATATAGTAAAAATCTCAAGTGATATCTTGGATAGTGGATGTAGGAGCTGGGGTGCTCCGAACCACTCTAAATTACTGTATTTATGATTGTGCTTTTACTTCTTCTCTTAATTGCTTTTGTTTTAAATTTCTGAATCACAGCACCTACCACATCAAAGAAGTTTTTAAAAAGGCACATACTCTATTGAATTTTTAAATTCCCAATTCACCCCCTCTTGGGAAAGCCACCTGGGCAACAACTAGTATCAGAGCAATGTCTCTGAATTTATCTAGAGTAAAGATAAATGGCTCATCCCATGAATACCTCTTTGGTCGTAGGCCAATCCATAAATTGACCTCCACTGTTCTCTGGATCAAATTATTCTTATTGGAAAGCTCGGATGAAAATTTATATACAAGCTGTAGATTTTCAATTGTGGAAGATCATCTTAAAGGGTCGAAGTGTACCCATGATTAAAATTGATGGCATGGATATCCTAAAACCTGAAGAGGATTGGGATGAACACGACATAAAGATGGAAAATTTGAATGCCAAAGCTATGAATTTATTATACTATGCTTTGGATGCTAACGAGTTCAATCGAATTTCTACTTGCTCTTATGCAAAGAAAATTTGAGATAAACTTGAAGTGACCCATGAGGGAACTTTCCAAGTGAAGACCCCCAAAATTAATCTTCTGGTACATAATTATGAGTTATTTAAAATGGAACAAAATGAATCTATCTCTGCCATGTTTTCTTGCTTTACGGATATCATTATTGGTTTGAAAAGTCTTGGCAGGGTCTATTCAAATGCTGATCTAGTATAGAAGATTCTCAGATCACTTTCGGATAAGTGGGACCTCAAAGTGACTGCCATCCAGGAAGCGAAGATCTAAACACTTTATCTCTAAATGAACTGATGGGTTCTTTCATCACACATAAGCTAGCCATGCAGCATAGGGATGATGATGATCAGAAGAAGAAAATAATAACCTTTAAAGCTGCATCGAATTCAAAGAAAGATGAGGAATCAAAAATGAATGCTTCTCCTCTGAAGACAACTTGGAAGATGAAGATATTGCTATGGTCGTGAGAAGATTTAGAAGGTTTATGGGAAAGAAGAAAGAAAGATACTATAGAAAATTTCATAAATGAGGTGAGCACTCTAAGGAGAAGGATAAAGAAAGATAAAAAGAAAAAGAACAGATGCCCATGTGCTATGAATGCAAGAAGCCCGGGCACATCCATCTAGATTGTCCTCTACTGAAAAAGATGTTTAAGAAAAGAAGAAGAAAGCAATGGTTGCCATATGGAGCGACAGCAAGGAGTCGACTTCAATCAAAGAAGAAGAGACCACAAAGACTGCAAATTTATGCCTAATAGATCTCGAAGACAAGGTAACATTCCCCAAACCTCAAATAGAATTTACGTTTGATGAATTGAATTCTACATTTCATGACTTATTGTCTGAATTCAAAAAGGCTAGTGTAAAGATTAGATCATTAAAGAATATCAATGACTCTTTACAAAAAGAAAAGGAAGAGATTTTAGAAAAGAGTAATTTATTGTAAAAAGATTTACATATCTTTTTTGAAAAGAACAAAGCTTTGGAATCTAAGAAAATTGCATGTCTTGAGAAAAACAAAGCTTTGACAGTTAAAAATTCTGATTTAAAAAGGAAGGTTGAAAAGCTCAAGCCCTTAGTTGAAAAACTTATTTTATCTTTGAACAAGCTTGAGTTAATTTTAAAAGATCAAAGAATTTCTGGAAACAAAGCTAGAATTGATTTTAATTCTTCAAATTCTAATGAAATTTCAGCTACTACTTTTGTACCTTCAAAAGCTTATGCTCCAAAAGTTATATCTCAACAGGCTTATCTTTCAAATCCTTCAACATCCATTTCATGAGCTTCAAAGTATATTCCTAAGTTTTTAAATCAAAAATCTTTGAAGTCAAATGTTTCTACATATGCATATGCATCTACTTCTAGAACTTCAAAGCATACATCCTTTTAGAATTCTAGAATTATCTATTATGCTTGCAAAAGAATAGGACATAAGACTTTTCAATGCAATATTTATAGAAATGTCCAAAGTAAAATAAAGAAGATTTGGGTTTCCAAAGGACCTATCTCTGTTAACCTGCAAGGATCTAAGGTAGCTTGGATACCTAAAAGAACTTGATGACTGTTTTGTAGGAATGTCTTACAGCCCAAAAATTAAGAAAAGATGATATCTCGATAATGGTTGTTCAAGGCATATGACGGGTGACAAGGATCAATTTATCACCCTAGAGATGAAAGAATGAGGTTTGGTGACCTTTGGAGATAATGGCAAGGAGAAAATAATCGGTATTGCTAAGATCAAATTGACCCCCTGTGCTTTTATTGAAAATATATTGCAGTAGACAAATTGAAGCATAATTTGTTAAGTATTAGTCAATTATGTGATAAAAGCTTCAAGGTTGTCTTTGAATCATCTATGTGTATTGTAACAAACTCTCTTGATTCTAGCAACAAATTCATTGGACATAGACTTGGAAATATTTATGTAGTAGATCTTAATGATCTAGCTATGTCTAGTAGTTCCAGTCTAATAGCAATGAATGCTAAGACCAAGGAGTCCTGTTTACTTTGGTATAGACGATTAGGGCATGCTAGCATGCATACTATTACTAAGTTAATTTTAAAGAATCTTATTAGAGGTTTGTCTAAGTTTAAAGTAGATTTTGAATATGTTTGTGATGCTTATAAATTATGTAAACAAACTAAGGAGAGTTTTAAATCAAAAAATATGATTTCAACTTCTAGACCCCTTGAGCTACTTCACATGGACTTATTTGGACCAACTAGGTCTACAAGCCTAGGTGGTATGAAATATGCTCTTGTGATAGTAGATGATTTTTCTAGATTTACTTGGATTTTGTTTATTTCACACAAAGATGAAACTTTTAAAGCTTTTCAAAAATTTTACAAAAAGTTTCAAATCAGAAAAATCTTTTAATTATTTCTATTAGAAGTGATCACGGCATGGAATTTGAAAATCAAATTTTTGATGATTATTGCATAGAAAACGGTATTGATCACAACTTCTCCGCTCCTAGAACACCACAACAAAATGGTATTGTTGAACAAAAAAATAGGACTTTGGAAGAGATGGCCCGAACAATATTATATGAAGGCAATTTTTCAAGGTACTTTTGGGCAGAAGCAGTGAACACTGCTTGTTATATTTTAGACCATGTTTTGATTCGTCCAATTTTAAAGAAAACCCCTTATGAGCTTTGGAATGAAAAGAAACCAAACATCAATTACTTTTATGTATTTGGCTATAAATGCTTTGTGCTAAATAATGGTAAAGATAATATAGGAAAATTTGATGCTAAATTTGATGAAGCAATTTTTCTTGGTTATTCAATACATAGCAAAACATATAGAGTATTTAACAAAAGAATATTGACTGTGGAAGAATCTGTACATGTTATTTTTGATGAAACTAATCCCTCACCTTCTAAGAAAGAAGAGTGTATAGATAATGATGCAGGTACACTTCAAAAAAATTGGAGGATATGAGCATACAAGAAAGATTGACACAAGAAGGAAAAAAAATGGTAAGTAAGGATCACATTGATCTACCAAGGGAATGGAGATATGTAACTTCTTATCCAAGAGATTTAATTATTGGTGATCCTTCACAAGGTGTTAGGACTAGATCGTCATATAGAGATGCACATGATTACCTTGCCTTTGTATCCCAAATAGAACCACATAGTTTAGAAGAGGTTGAATCTTATCCAAATTGAATGATGGCCATGCATGAAGAACTAAACCAATTTGAAAGAAATAGAGTATGGACTTTAGTTGAAAGACCATCAGACCATCCCATCATAGGAACCAAATGGGTCTATAGAAACAAATTAGATGAACAAGGAAATGTAGTTAGAAACAAACTAGACTAGTTACCAAAGGATATAACCAAGAAGAAGGTATAGAGTTTGATGAGATCTATGCACCCATAGCAAGACTAGAAGCTATTAGATTATTTTTTGCATTTGCTTGCTACATGAATTTTAAACTTTTTTAAATAGATGTCAAAAGTATCTTTTTAAATGGTCATATTTCTGAACAAGTTTTTGTAGAACAACCATCAGGTTTTGAAAGCCATGCTTTTCCAAATCATGTTTTTAAACTTAATAAAGCTTATATGGTTTGAAATAAGCACCTAGGGCTTGGTATGATAGACTTAGCAGTTTCTTGCTTAAAAATAATTTTACAAGAAGAAATGTTGATAAAACTCTTTTTGTCAAAAAGAAAAGCAATGATATATTAGTTGTACAGATTTATGTTAATGATATTATATTTGGTGCAACTAATGAAACTCTTTGTGAAGAATTTGCTAAGTTGATGCAGGGTGAATTTGAAATGAGTCTAATGGGTGAATTGAAATACTTCATTGGACTTCAAGTAAAATAATCAAAGGAAGGAATCTTCATAAACCAAGCCAAGTACATCAAAGAAATCACCAGAAAGTTTGGCATGGAGACAAGCAAAAAAATGAGCACATCCATGAGCTTAACCTGTAGATTGGATAAAGATCAAGAAGGCAACAATATTGATCAAAAGCTATATCGAGATATGATTGGATCTTTGTTGTATTTAACTGCAAGTTGACTTGATATCTTGTTTAGCGTATGTGTTTGTGCTAGATTTTAATCTAATCTAAAAGAATCACATATGCTTGCTGTGAAAAGAATAATAAGATATCTAAGAGGAATAAATAATTTAGGTCTATGGTATTCAAAATACTTTTTATTGAATTTACTTAGTTATTCTGATGCTGATTATGGTGGATGCAAAATAGATAGAAAAAGTACAAATTGCACATACCAATTTCTAGGATTGAATTAAATCTCGTTGTACTATAAGAAACAAAACTCGGTAGCACTATCTACTATTGAGGCAGAGTATGTTGCTGCAGGAAGTTGTTGTGCACAAGTATTATAGATTAAATAATAACTAGAAGACTTTGGTGTTACACAAGCTAAAATTCCTATCAAGTGTGACAACACAGGTGCTATTAATTTATCTAAAAATTCAATTCATCATTCAAGAACTAAGCACATAGAAATTAGACATCATTTTATTAGAGATCATGTTTTAAATGGTAATGTTGTGCCTGAATTTGTTTCAACTATTGATCAACTTGCTGATATTTTTTCTAAACCTCTTAGTAAAGATAGATTTGAAATAATTAGAGGAGAACTAGGACTTTGTGACCCTCTTTAGGATTCTTTTGACCTAAATTCTCTCAAATCTAAGAAAACATTATTTAGAAAGCCTCCTACATTGATTTAAGGTCTTTGACTATCTCTCATTATGATTTTCTAGAATTAATTCTCATTTTTTTTATCTCTTTTTGACTTTTGTGAAAAGTTCCTATTCGAGTTGACTAGCAGGAGTGCTCAAGTCGAGCCAACTCAAATTTCTAATTAGTTCTGGAGAGCTCTGCTCGAGCTGACTAGAGCAAATTAGGGCTTGTCGAGTCGACTCGGATGTCGAGCAAGCTATTTTTTAAATAGAGCCATGGAACCTTTTCTGAAAATTAGGGCTTGTAAGTTTCTCAGCTTTGAATGCGGGGCTTCGTAAGTTTTTCGGATTTGAGTGCGGGGCTTCGTAAGTTTTCTGACTTTGAGTGCAGGGCTTCGTAAGTTTCCTGGCTTTGGGTGTGGGGTGTCATAAGTTTTTCGGCTTTGGATGCGAGGTTTCGTAAGTTTCCTGGCTTTGTATGTGGGGCTTCATAAGTTTTCCAGTTTTAAGTGTGGGGCTTTGTAAGTTTTCTGGCTTTGAGTGTAGGACTTCGTAAGTTTCTCGGCTTTAAATGTGAGGCTCCATAAGTTTTTCAACTTTGAGTGCGGGGCTTCGTAAGTTTTCCAGCTTTGGTCACCAAACTTGGAGTCGGGCGAGTGAGTTCTTGCATAGGTGGGAGATAGAGTTGCACCAATAAAGAACTTTAATAATTGAGGGAGAGCCTTACATTATTGGTAGTATATCATTAAATAGTTGGCATTCCATGTTCGAGAGTACCAGTCATTGTTGAGCATAGTGAGGTAGTAGGCTCCGTTCGGTAGAGCCTCGACCACCTTATAGGGGCCTTCCCAGTTTGGGGATAGCTTGCCATATTTTCCTGGTTGGGATGCTTCTGCTCACCTGAGGACCAGGTCACCTGGATAGAACATCTTGGGCATGACATGGGCATTATAGTAGCGTGCTACCCATTGCCGATATGCTACCATCCAGAGTCGATTTTTGTCCCTCATCTCATCCAGAAGGTCCAGGCTGAGAAGAAGGCAGGCCGGATTCTTAGCCTTGTACTATTCTACCCGTGGTGTGGGCAGCCCTACCTCCATCGGAATCATAGCCTCCAAACCGAAGACGAGGTTGAAGGACGTCTTACTTGTTGTCGTTCGAGGTTTGGTGTGGTATGCCCATAGTACACTAAGGAGCTCTTCAGCCCAACGACCCTTGGCCTCGTCCAGTCTGGTGTGGAGCCCTTGCAAGATGGTTCGGTTGGTTACCTCAGCCTCCCCATTGGTCTGAGAGTGAGCTATCGAATTGAAGCGATGGCAGATGTTGAGGTCAGCGCAGAACTCCTCGAACGCCTGATTATCGAACTGCCACCCATTATCGGTGATGATTGAGTGCGGGAGTCCAAAACAACAAATGATTGACTTTCAGAATAATGATCTGACCTTGGCCTTAATGATTTGCGCTAGGGGTTCGACCTTGACCCATTAAGTAAAGTAGTCGATGGCCACAATCAAATACTTTCATTCACCATATATAAGAGGAAAGGGGCATGGGATGTCCATTCCCTACTAGGCGAATGACCATGAAGCTGAGCTGGGAGAGTGGTGCAGTCAGTTGATGTTGGATGTGGACGTAACGTTGATAGCGATCATATCTCCTCACAAAATCGGTGGGCATCTTCCTGCATAGTCTCCTAGAAGTATCCTTGCTGGAGTGCCTTATAAGCCAGAGTCCTACCACCCCATGATTTTTGTAGACGCCTTCGTGTATCTCTTGGAGCACGTAGGCAGCTTCTGAGGGCTTCAAGCACTTCAGTAGGGGGTAAGAATAAAACCTTCGATAAAGCTGTCCATCCATCAATACAAACCATGCGGCCTTCTTCTTGAGGAGGCCGGCTTCCTTGCGATCCTCAGGTAAGGTGCCAGTGGCAATGTATTTGATGTAGGGGTCCATCCAACTTGCCTCACAGGTGACTTGTTGGACCTCTGCTACAGACTCGAAGCTGAGGGTCTCTAGATATTCGATGAAGGTACGCTCCAGCAATAAATCCGACAGGGTCGCTAACCTGGCAAGGACATCAGCCTGGGCATTCTCTGCACGAGGGATGTGGGAAATGCTGAAGTACTGGAGGTTTGTTGTGTATGAGCGAACCTTGTCCAGATACTTCGCTGTCATGGGATCTCGAGCTTCATACTTGCCAGAGACTTAGCACACCACAAGCTATGAATCCATGAAGACCTTTAAGTACTTTATGCCCAGCTTGCAGGACACCTTCAGTCCCACGAGGAGCGCCTCATACTCAGCCTAATTGTTGGTCGCCTTGAAGAGGAAGCACAGTGCATACTCCATGATGACCCCATTGGAGTTGGCAAGGATGAGCCCGACTCCACCCCCTCTAGCATTGGACATGCCATTGACATGGAGAATCCATGTCATCACTCCCGGGGTCAAGTCTTGCTCGTGTTTGACTCACTGGTCCGCCTCCTCTAGATCTTCGACCGCCCAGGTGCACTCTACCAGGAAATTAGCAAGGACTTGGGCCTTTTACACCAGTCGTGGATGGTAGGTGATGTCGAGCTCATTGAGCTTCACCGTTCACTAGGTCAGGCACCCCGATGTGTCAGGATAGCTTAGGATGGCCCTCAAGGGCTGGTCAGTGAGGACAATGATCGGATGCACTTGGAAGTAGGGCCTGAGAGCTATGCAGACACAATGAATGTAAAGATAATCTTTTCAGATCGGGAGTACCTGATTTTTGCATCACGTAGTAGCTTGCTGGTGTAGTAGACCAGTCACTAGGAACTGTCCTTGTCAGTGCGGACCGGCACTGAGCTGACCACCTCCGGTGAGACCGCTAGGTATAGGAGGAGCTCTTCCCTAGGCTCCGACCTAGACAGCAGTAGTGGTGGGGACACCAGGATCAGACACAGATCCCTGGATCCCATATGGTTTACTTAGTCATGTGTCAAAGTTTCGAAAATTTTGTAATCAATTAAGATTGAGTCCTGTAATAAGTTGAGGTTAGTTAATTTGTCTCAACCCTCAACCTAGTCAGTATTTTGAGTCATGTACATCAATTATGAGTCCAGTATGAGCCCAATTTTTGTACAAGAGAGGAGGTCACCCTATTTTGGAGTTCTACAAGGCCACATCCAGGAGTCAGAGGCCGCTACATCAGTCCATTGGATCTTGTGTGACAACCCAGGATCCAAGATGCTTCTAAAAATCCTGATTCTTTCCAGATATCCTCCAGATACCCAAATTCTAGTCCAGATGCCAGAGCATATTTCCAAACCAGGGCATCCATGATTCCAAAGGTCCCTCTACATCTTATCCCAAAGAAATCAAGTCCAAGTGCCAAGCCTAAGTCCTAAAGAAGCAAGATTCTATAGAATATTCCTGCTACCAGGCTACCAGGCAACCCCAGCTTCCAGAGGCCCAAACCCATGCACCCAAGCCCCTTTGGGCCAGCCCCTTGCTGCCCCTAGAAGCCCAACATGACCTCCTAGGCATCCTTGAAGTGTTGACCAAGTCCAAGAGGTGTCCTTGAGTGGAATAGTCAAAGCATGAAGGGAAAAGGAGAAGACTAGGTCAATTCCTAACCTAATGGGGATTTGTTTTTCTAACCTAGCTAGGAAAGGACTTGTATTCCAATTTGGAAGAGGACTTGTAACCCAAGTGTAATCATGGTTAGTGAAGGCATGGGAACTCTATAAATACCCCACCCTCCCCCCTCTTGTAATCAACTTTTATTCATGATATCAAAAATCCTGGTGAATTTATTTTGAGCTTGCAAGCTTGTGTTACTTTATTTTTTTGGTTCTTTGGTTTGTGTTTGTGTTTCCTTGCTGCCCTAGCATCCTTCCATGCCCTAACTCACTGCCATCTAAGCCTTCACACATCCAAGAAGGACTGCCCTAGGCCACCAAGCAAGGAGATCTTCATCAAGCTTCAAGCTGCCCCGCTTCTAAACCCTAACTTGATTCCTTCTAAACCTAATCCCCTTTCTTTTTCTTACTTGCTATTTTGATTGACCCTTGACATTTTGCAGGATCCCCGAGGTATTTCACCTCCCCAGAGGAGGCTTTCCTTGCATCCTTAACCATCCAAATCAGCCATCTAATCAAGGGAACCAAACTTTATCATCCAGACTCTAATCAGAGTGCTGTGTTATCTCTTCATCGGACATTCTTCAAATCACTGATTGGTAACATCCTTTCCTTCTTTTAATTTTTGATTTGATGAAGATAAGCTATTATAATCTGAGAGTTTCTCAATTCTCAGGTCCTGGAATTTATTATTTTGCATGAGTTTGCCTGCGATACGATGATTCTATGCATTGCTCTTCTTCTTGCTAGTTCTTACTTTTATTTAGAAATTTAGCTTACAAACTAAATTATAAAAATCACAAAAAAATTATTTTACTATTTTTCCTGCATGTTTAGCAATCTTAGAGTCATCCCGCATCAAGTAGCAGGGAGGCAAGGAGCTTCTTCAACATATCAAAAGCCTCCCGGCACTCCTCCATCCAGGTGAAGTCGTGTATCTTGTGCAACACCTTGAAGAATGGCTTGCAGCACTCGATGGAACGCGAGATGAAATGACTTAGTATCGCGATGCATCCAATCAGGCACTGAACCTCCTTTTTGGAGATAGAGTGTCTCATGTCAGTAATTGCCTGGATCTTCTCGAGGTTGGCCTCTATCCCCGTTTGGGTGATCATGAACCCTAGAAATTTTCTCGCCACAACACCAAATGTGCATTTAGCGGGGTTCAGCTTCATTTGGTAGAGGCGAAGGTTGTCAAAAACCTCCACCAGGTCAGCGATATGTTCTGACTCCTGGTCGCTCATGACAAGCATGTCATCCACATAGACTTGCATGTTGCGACCGATCTGATCTTTGAAGATCCTGTTGACCAGGTGTTGGTACATGGCCCCTGCATTCTTAAGACTAAATGGCATCATTTTGTAACAGTATGTATCTCTGTCATCATAAACACCGCATGCTTCTCATCCTCCGGGTGCATGCAAATTTTGTTGTATCCGGAGAATGCATCCATAAAGCTAAGGAGCTTGTGGCCCGAGATTTCATCCACTAGCTGGTCAATCTTGGAAAGCAAGAAGCTATCCTTCGGGCATGCTTAGTTGAGATCGGTGTAGTTTGCATAGATCCTCCACTTTCTATAAGCTTTCCTGACCATCACTACATTAGTAAGTCAGTCATGACCGTACCTCATGGATGAAACCTACTGCAACGAGCTTCTCGACCTCCTTATCGATCACCTTCTACTGCTTTGGGATGAAACTCCTCTTCTTCTTTCGATTGGACGGTAGTTGGGGTCGACGTTCAACCTGTGGGTGATCACTTCTGGTGGAATCCCGGGCATGTCTACTATAGTCCAGGTGAAGACATTCGCGTTGCCTCGTAGGAAGTCGAGAAGACAGAATCTCCCCTCCTTGGGCAGTAGAGCTTCCACTTGCACGGTCTTCAAGGGATCCTCTCCTAGAGGAAAAGACAGTAGGGGCTCAATTGGGCCACCCTTCGACTCCAGTTCCATCATGCTCGGTTGGTCAATGGCCGGGCTCGGGCTAGCCCATCGTGGTCTTGGGACGGTCTGTAAACAGTGCTGGACCAGTTGTCGGGACCCTCTCATCACTCCTATCCCCAAGGAGTGGGGAACTGGACGAGGAGATACCTGGTGGAGATAGTAACATCGAGCAG
Source organism: Areca catechu (assembly GCA_021397845.1). Classification (NCBI taxonomy): domain Eukaryota; kingdom Viridiplantae; phylum Streptophyta; class Magnoliopsida; order Arecales; family Arecaceae; genus Areca; species Areca catechu. The sequence goes on along the minus strand of CM038045.1, from coordinate 53,078,282 downwards.
ATTAAGTCCAGGATGCTCCAAAATTATGTTGTAAGGCAAAGGAAGCCTCAGACGGTGAATGTTATCAGCACAGTGCTCTACCGAGGTAGCATCCCGGCAGTTATTAGGAGTGTAATTTGATGCGGGACCTATATGCATGCAATATTTTTTTTTGTATATTTTTTTTATTAAGTTGGATGATTAATCCTGAAGAGCAGATTAAAGAATGATGTAGAAGGTTCTATATAAAATAAGAGGCTACAACATGCATAACATGACCTAAAGAGCAAAAGAAAGAGGACCGTCGAGGCTGAGAAGTCTCGGTTGGGCTCGTTCATCTTCAATAAAATTACCGGTGGCAGAGGGGATGTACCTGGCAATGTCTGATATGCCTGGTGAAGATCGCAACGAAGAGATCACTAGCCCTCGATGGATGCGGCCTGGAAAATCAAGCCAGAGACCGGTGGATTCCCTGCTTTATGCTCGATGGTCCGATGGAGACCTAGCTGAAGTCGTTGGATTTGTAGGAGTCGAGGGGCCTGCAAACGACCTGTCAGGGGTTAGAAGACTCAAGGGAGAAGAAGAAAATAAGAGAAAACAGCAAAGGGAAATGAAGTTTTGGAGTGGGCGGCCAAGGTTTGGAGGACATGCTGGTGGCTTTAAATCGGGATACATAGTCTTGGAGGGGTTCTTGATCCTGCTGGCAGATCAAGAAGAGACTATCGACCTCACATGGCACCTTCCTGCATGCATCAAAGTGTGCCACGAACTTTTTTTCCAACCGTCCGAAGGAGTCAATGCTTTTTGACTCGAGTCTGGAGAACCAGGCTCGAGCAGCCTTCCAAAGGGTAGCTGAGAAGGGATGTAGAGGAGAGCATCGGTGGCTCCCTGGATTCTCATGAGGGCCTTGTAGCTTCCAGGTGGTCCAAGGGATCAGTTGTCCCATCGTAGGGATCAACATGGGGCATGTGGAACCAATTAGGGATCGATTACTCTTGGATTCTGCGAGAGAAGGGTGGATGGCTATCGTAACCTATGGGCTCACTGGGAGACCCTGAATCTCAGCAAATCGGTGGGACAGGTCAGCCAGCTTGCGCTCTTACTCTTTAAGGCACCTCTCTGCCTAGCGGCAGATGGCCTCGTCTGTGGACCCTTCGGTGGAGGCCGTTAAGGGCGAAGGGGGTGCGGAGTGGAGAAACTCTTGCCTGAGTTCCCGGCCATGCCGGTGCCATCGGTGCAAGCGTGCACCATGGTCTGAGGCCGGGCAGCTCTCCTTGCCGGTCGGGCCATCCTGTTGCTTCTTCCCGATCGCTTGATGGTCTCCTTGTGAATGGGAAGCTGCATGTAACAGACCCTCCTGTAAGAACCATAGGTTGGTATGGGGGTCGACGATGTGGGCCACCGATGTTCCTAGTTACCAGGGACCGGTATCACTGATGGAGCTGGCACACCATCGCAGCCAAGGCATGGACTTGCTAGGCGAGTGCTGTGATCTGGGGATCTGCTAGAGGTGGCGGCGATGGAGCGGGGAGCTCCCCCTTAGGGCTCTGTGGGTCGTCATGGTGAGGAGGGCCCCTTGCACGGCTGGCGAAAGCCTCCCGTATGCACATTATCACTATGAGGCCGTGGATGTCCATGAGTGTCCTTCTTGTAGTGGGGGACTTGCTACCAAACCTTCCATAGTCGATGGCGTTTCTCCTGTGTTCCTTACCTGATACGCCAATCTATTGCTGCTTAGATTGTCATGGCCCATAGCTTTGACATATTGCAAACTCATCGGGCTCCCTCTGGGTGCTTAGTCTTCTTTTTCGATCAGCTCCAAAGTTAGTGTGACCTGCAAAAAAGAGGAGACTAGGGCTGGAAATTCCAGTGGGGACACTCCGATGATCAAGTCAATTGGGACGATCAAGGGGAACAAAACCTCTATGATGGAGAACTTGGGACCTCTCTGTTAGGAATTGTGTCCCAAAGTCAATCGTCTAGGCTGTAGACGGTTGTGCTATTTTGTATTTGTATATGAATTTTTAATAATAAATAAAAGTTATTTATTTTTGGCTGTCCATCATTTTACATTTTCTTGTAATGAACTCTTGTATGATGGAGTCCTTAGAACTACATTGTTTGATATAGAGAGGATATATTAAGTAGTTCTTAAACTGGTTCACAACCAAATGATACATTGTTATAGGACGACGATGTATCAAGTATAGGTTATTTTATGTCACATTTGTCGGTTGTCCTCTTAACCAAGGAGTGTGGAGACACTTGTGTGACATACAAGTGAAGTGTATGATATTTCACTGAACATGACCATCTACGGAGCTCCCTTCTGCCAAAGGGTTGCTCGCGAAGGGATATGGATATATGTGTCCCTTAGACCTGAGGTCACCATGGCAGCTTGCAAGCAACTTACTATACTTTGGTACCGGACTATCTGGATTTCTAATCCAGTGATAGAAGGTTTATGGGTATAGTTAAGTACTTGTGGAGCGGTGGTGGATCAAGATGGAATTGACTTTTCCAAATAGTTTGGAGTGAATGGCTTACTATGTCTCAATTCAGCAAAATCTTGTCCAAGGTAGTTCTTGTGAGGAGTCACAGAACTTGTGAGGTTGAGACATGAGATCAAATTAGGGTTGGCAGTCTAACCCTAGGTCATACCGAGCATTGTAAGGTCAAAGGGATGAATTATGCGGCAACCATATGCCAGAGGTTCTTGTGAGGTGCTCTGCATCTTTGATCTATCCGTACATCGAGTATCATTGCTAGATGAGGACTTTGACTGGTACTGGAAATGTTCTAGTGCTACTGGCTTAGTGTTCGAACCTATGGGATCACACACCATAGAAAATTCCTATCTGATCTTGTGGCTAGTCAACGATTGGGAATCGTTTATCGTCACCCGAAGTCAATATGATTGACTTTGTTCCAAGTGTCGACACTTGAAATTTTGCAGGTGTCGACACTTGGTGAAGTGTCGACACTTGGCCATTTTTGAGTGTCGACACTTCCTGTGACGAGCAGAATTTCTAGGAGGATTTCGTGGAAGATTTTTGGACATATTTTGACCTGGTTTAAATTTCGAATTCAAATTAGTTTTGGTTCCAAGGCTTTTTGGTATGAATATCATACTTACCTTAATGGGTTGGACCCATTTGGAATGGCCTTGATCCTCTCCTCCATTCTCTCCCTCCATCTCTCCTCCTTCCTTCTTCTCCCTCTCCTGGCAGCCCCTATAAATATAGGTCTTTGTAGTGGCTGCTGAAGTTACATGAACAGCAAGAGAGAAGAAAAGAGAGGAAGAAGGGCTTTGTGAGAGGTTTAGGGATTGGGTGTGAGCCACCTAGCAATCAAGCTAGGTCATGGGAAAGAGGTTTTGGGAAGGGGTTCCTGCTCTCTTTCTTGTCTTCTTGGAAGAAGAAATTCAGCCCACGGATCCCGAAGAGCTAGCACTCCGAGGGAGTTGATCAGAGTCGAGCCCATGTGTGGACATCCTGTAGAGGCCAGAGGTGTGTGTGGCTCGAGCGCCCTCCTCCTTCTTACAACACTTCCTTGGCTTTTCTCTTGTGGAAAAGGTATGGTACTTTTATGTTTTCTCTTGCTTTGATGTTTAAATGCATGCTAGGTTATTATACTAAGATCCTGTTGCGGGCATATCGGTAGATGGTTTATATCTATCTACCGAGCCTTTTGCTATTCATGTCTTAAAAATGTTTTAAAATACATATTCTCTGCCCTGTTTCTTGCATAATGTATGCTAGGTGTAGGTATTTTTCACCTTCACTCTCCATGTAGAGGATGAAAGATAAGATCTAAGAAGTGGAAAGACAAGGTGAAGTGGAGATTAGAGAGCGGGGAGATTCTCTTGGTTGGTTTCTTGCCTATTTGCTCTCTGTGTTTTAGCAGTTTCCTCCCTTTTCGAAGGTCCCTTCCTTTGTTTAATATGAGAGGAATGGCCCAGACCAAGTATGGGGCTTCATTGAGATGTCACTTTCTTGGTGCCCCTTTCGAGAGGGGTTTTCTTTTATCTGTGGCCTCCCCCATATTGGACCGGTCCTCGAAAGGAGATCCTTCTACTGGGGGTGTTCGCCGGTGTAATACAGATCTTGTCCCTCTGGTGGTGCAGTTTCTCGTGAGAGGTGCGGGCGCCATGTCACTGAGCCCCGAGCCATGGTGGGGCGTTTCTATTCCAGGAGGGACCGTCGAAGTATTGCAGGGCCTGGGGCCTTAATGGAATACTCCTCTTGGAGGAGGTACAGGTTCTATGTTGCAAGGACTGGAGCTGATTGTATGGTCGTTGACATGGCGACGCGCTATAAGGCTTGGAGCCTGGTAGAGCACGCATTACGTAGAACGTGCAGGTGGCACGTTTGTAGAGTTTGAATCTCTGGTAGGGTATGCACCACCTCCCGGAGGTTACAGATAGTTGGGAGCTTACATGCCATGGTCTAAAAATCTTCGGTAGGGTATGCGCCACCCTTCGAAGGTTGCAGATAGCTGTGAGCTTCCATACCACAGTTTGAAACTTTTGCTGATATTTCCCTTTTGGCTACTGGCGGGAAATTCGATCTTGGCAAGAGGGGGGTGCTTTATCTCGGGAGCTCGATCCCGGATGGCGGGAGCACGACCTCAGCCAGGGGCTTGACCTCGGATGGCGGGAGCATGACCTCGGCCGGGAGATCGACCCTGGATGGGAGCTGACCTCTGCTGGAGGTTCGACCTCGAATGGTGGGAGCACTATCTCTGCCGGGAGCTCGATCCCGGATGGGAGCTGACCTCGATCAGGGGCTCAACCTCGATAGGCGGGAGCACAACCTTGGTCGGGAGCTCGACCCCGGATGGGAGCTGATCTCGGCGCAGGCTCGACCTTGGTAGGCGGGAGCATGACTTCGGTCGGGAGCTCGACCTTGGATAGGAGCTGATCTCGACCGGGGGCTCGACCTCGACAGAATGGAGGAGCTCTATCTCGGAAGCTCGATCCCGGAAGGCGGGAGCGCAGCCCTAACTTTATATTTATTTTATATCATTAATATATTATTGATATTTTTTTACTATATCTGGATCTATATAAATTAAATAGTGGAAGGCTTAAATAGATTTGATTCTAGATTTATTGGAATATAGTAAAATATCTGGACCTGTATAAATTAAATAGTGGAAGGTTTAGATAGTTTTGATTCTAGAATTATTAGAATATAGTCAAATAAATAAATAAATATATATATATATAAAAGAAGTAATGTTGCAGTGGGGTCGATCCACTGGACCTGGACCATCTAATAATTAAAGCACAGCGATGGCGTTTCCTAGAGCAGCTAGTCGTATTGCCACGTGGGATTACCGTTGGGATGTTTGACAGAACATTTGTTAGTTAACAGCGATGATATCCGAACTTGGTGCAAAGCTTCTTGGATGCCGGCTTCATCTTATTCCCTGTCCGAATTCAATCCCCCTGCCCACGTCCTCCGGAAATCCGCAATCGAAGCCCCAGTCTCTCTCCTCTTTAAAAGGCAACCAATTTTTTCCGTTCAGCCGACCTAAGTATCTTCCTAAAAATTCCACCGGTCTCTCCTTGTACTAAAAACGCGAGTCCACGGCAAGAGAAGAAGCCATCCGAAGATACGGCGCACGACGACTACACGATGAAGCTACCGGCGCTGCAGCCCAATCGCCGGGCCAACAGCTTCCGCTCCCCCACCGCCAACCCGCTTGACGGTGGCGCCGCCCCCTCGGACGGCCCACTCATCCGGTCCCCCGCCGCCCCCTTCTGGCTCCTCCTCCACGCCATCTGCTGCCTCCTCAGCCTCGCCCTCGGCTTCCGCTTCTCCCGCTTCCTCTTCCTCCTCTTCCTCTTCTCCCCAGTTTCTCCTCCCGGCCTCCTCCTCCTCCACCGCCGGCCCGACCTTCCCCTCTCCGTCTCACAGCCCCCGGCCCCCAACGCCACCGCCAGCCGCATCGTCGTCGGTCGCCACGGCATCCGCGTCCGCCCGTGGCCCCACCCGGACCCCGCCGAGGCCATGCGCGCCCACCGCATCCTCGACCGCGTCCAGCGCGAGCAGCGCCTCCAGTATGGCGTCAAGAACCCCCGCCCCCTCCTCGTCGTCACCCCAACCTATTCCCGCACCTTCCAGGCCCTCCACCTCACTGGCCTCCTCCACTCCCTCCAGCTTGTCCCTTATCCGCTCACCTGGGTCGTCGTCGAGGCCGTCGGCGGAGGCACCGCCTCCAACGAGACCGCCGCCCTTCTTGCCCGCTCCCACCTCCCCGTCCTCCACCTCCCCTTCCCTGGACGCATGCCCCTTCGCTGGTCCGACCGCCACCGCTTCGAGTCCCGGATGCGCCTCCACGCCCTCAGGTCTCGCCTTTATATCCATCCAACTCCTCTTGCTCTCGATCCCTTTCTCCGAGCTATTCTTTCTTGTCAGATCTGTTGAATTTGGACTGGAATGTTGGAAGCAGAGTCATCAATGAGCGGAGATTGGACGGCATCGTGGTGTTCGCGGACGACAGCAACATCCACAGCATGGAGCTGTTTGACGAGATCCAGAAGGTGAAGTGGGTGGGGGCGGTCTCGGTTGGGATTCTCGCGCACTCTCAGAATCCGGAGACGGTGGCTCAGAGGCAGCTGAGCAAGGAGGAGGAGGAGAACTCGCCTGTGCCGGTCCAAGGCCCGGCCTGCAATTCCTCCAACCAATTGGCCGGCTGGCATACCTTCAATTCGCTGCCGTACGTGAATAGAAGTGCCACCTTTGTTGGCGATGGAGCGATTGTGCTGCCGCGGAAGCTGGAGTGGTCTGGGTTTGTTCTGAGCTCGAGGTTGCTGTGGAAGGAAGCGGAGGGGAAGCCTGATTGGGTTCGGGATCTTGATGAGGTGGGCAGGAACGGAGAGGAGATTGAGGGCCCGCCGGATCTGTTGAAGGATGCATCGTTTGTTGAGCCTCTTGGGAGCTGTGGCAAGAAGATTCTGCTCTGGTGGCTGCGTGTCGAAGCCCGTTATGATAGCAAGTTTCCCCCAGGGTTGGTCTTTCCAAACTTTTCTTGATGCTGTTTGCTGCTATTCTTTGATTTGTCTTTGCATCCTAACTTAAATTTTCTTTCCTTGTTGCATTACGGATAATTGCAATGGATTTTGATGTAATGTTTGATTTGGTAGCTATTTGCATTGCCAATACTAGTTTCAGGAGCTAGAAGTGTTGTAATTTATGATTTTTTGTTTTTCATGGATTAAATCCTCTATTATGCCATTGAACAGTCCAAGAAATTCACTGTAATAATAACTTATTGGAAGTTCTTACGATCTTGTGCATTGGACACATTAAGATTTCATCATTAGAGGATAAGGAGAAATATTGACCATTATGACATCATCTGCAAAAGGTGACACTTTTAGACATATCATCATTTGATATATTTCAGAACAAAATGTATTGAACTGCTAACTATAGTAAATGGGTTGCTGAAATAAGTTCTTATGCCAAAGCACAATGCAAAGTTATGGGAAGGTTAAGAATGCCATCTACAGCTTTGGGTTATGCGTCAAAAGATTTTTTGGTGTAATGAATCTAGCAAGCATGGGGTTCCTATAACAGTGCATGTTTATATTCTGCATGACTTCAAAGGGATTGGGCCAAGCCAAGCTTTGTGAACTGTTAGGCTTGACCTGGTCATATCAAGAGGCTATTTGAACTTGGCTTTAGCTTAAGCAGATCTTAGCTATGGATATGCTGGTTTGTCTCATAAAGTACTTCAGTCTGATTTTTGAAAGACCGGCCATGTACTTATTCTTGCAATCCATCTATTAGTTATGCTTAACTTGTTTATTGGCTGAGTTTAATCACAGCTTGAGCTCAATTAGTGATATTGAATGAGTCACCTAGTGAGTTAGCCCAAGCTGTTTGTGAACAGCTTGATTAACTTGCAGTAGCAATATTTGAGTGCAGAACATCTGTTCTGCTTCAAGTTTATGATTTGCAGTCATGTGGTTGATATATGATATCACAAGCATACTTCTTTCCTTCTGTTCATCTTATGTCCATTAACATTACACATATGATGTGGAGAGTCCCAAAAATCGGCAAATATTGTGGTGAACTTTCTAAAGCCAGTAATATCATGTACAAGAAAGGTTGAAGGATTACTGCAGGCATTTAACTTGCCTATCAATCTAGAATCTTGTTTTCATCTATCTTTTTTGGTTTGGCTCATTGTTTGTTATCAAGACCTCCTCTATTGACATATAGATTATATGTTCTATGATGGGCCAGCTCATTCTGATATTTATGGATCGTGGAAAAATTAGTTTGATACATTATGGTCTATGGCATTTTGACAGATTTTACTTATGCTATTATGTCTGTGTATGAGAAATGGATTGACAACATTTGGGTAGCAGTGTCTTGGTTGGGAAGTTGACAACACCTGGAAATTTATTTAAAAGCTGCATGGTTTGCCATCTTGGTTTTGAACTGAAGTTGAAATTTCGTGACAACCTAGCATGGTTGACATTCTCAAAAAATATGCATAAAGTAAACATAGAGACTATAGAGATTCTTCGTCTTCTTAATCAAATGACCTGAAAAAAATGAATGCATGCCCAAAAGAGAAAAAGGAGAAGAAATTCTTGTTTGCTTATATGGACAGGCTATTAAGGCACTAAAGAAGGAATAAATCAAAAATTTATAAGAAAAAGGAATTTTCTTTGTTGGTTTTTCTAGTTCTTTTTGCATATTTTTTAGCTTTTCAATGCTTGCTATTTTTTCTTGCTTCTTCTTTCCTTTCTTCATGGTTTTGATATTTATAGACATGTCCAAACTCAAAGTGTTACTTCAAAAAGATATAGTCTCAAACATGATGAATCAAGATTCCCTCTAGGACATATTAGCTTTATAAAGCATATGTTTTGCAATTGAGAACCTTGCACCCCCGCCCTTCCCCTCCCAAAAGAAAAGAACGCCCCCGCAACCCACCCACCCAAAAGAAAAGGAAAACTATAGCTACATAGACACACAAAGATGGAATTCGGTTGTGCTTAAATGCACTATGACCAGCCTCAGTTGCTGGGTCAGCTTTTCTATCATGAGATTGCGATTTATATGCACATGATGTATATATGATAATACCTTGTATTCCAACATGACAGCATGAACTTACAATGTCTTCATCACTTTGCATAAAAGCAATTTATTGATAACGTATTTCCCACTTCCAGCATAGCCGCACGCTTGACCCCATTTTTGCAATATTCACACTAGTTTGCATATGTATGTGTGTATGTTAGAGTGGTGGGTGTGATTTCCTTTTCCCTTTTTTTATTTTGTGGGTCGGGTTGCGTGCTGTTTTGGAAGGAGGGGGGGGTGGCTTTTTAGAGAAGTCCATGTTCTGACCACCTAACAGGCATTTAGGTAATATGGTATGTCATTGATCTATTATTTCCATGACAAAAGTGTATTATGCCAATATAATACTATGTTCAAGAAAACATCCATATGCAAAACATCAGATATTAAATTGGTAACTTGGAATTGTAGAATATCAGGCAATGGTTTTGTCTATTGGTAAACTATTGTTGTCATTAATATGTTCATAGTCTCAAATCCCGATGGGACGTCCTACGAGATATAAGGATATGTTACTGTCCTAAGTGTTGGGATATGACCATTCTGCTATTGTCCCAACATCCTAATCAGCACGTCTTGGAACATCCCCTATCCCAAGTGCCGGGATGGGTAGGACAACAGCACATCTTATTTCATAGGCAATTTGGAACAATCTTATCCCATGGGATTTAAAATCTTGGGCCTGTTTGGATGTCTAGGCCCAAAATTCCATAGGATTTATCGGTTGAGCCAACACAACTAGCTAAATTAGACTGGGCTAGGCCTATCTTTGTAAATATCCAAAGAATCATTAGGTGGACCAGCACAAATCCATAAGGAAAAAAAAACCCTGCTAGTCTTTTTTTTGCTTCCTATGGGATTCGGGCTGGCCCACTCCAATAGTTCTCTAGGTTCTTATAATTATAAGCCAAATTCAATCTTGGCCCAACCCACAAATCCCATGGAATTTTGAGCCCAGATATCCAAACAGGTCCCCTGAATATGTTGATGAAAAAAGAGTAAATGTGGAATTATGTTTGGTGCACCAATTGTATGTACATCATTGTGTTCATATTACATAGCTACTATGGGTATTGTGGCATCAACTTTTATTCTCATGAAACATGATCATGGCTGCATATTTTATCATTAAAAAAAATTGTTTACTGTAAAAAAAATATATCGTCTATTCGGATTTCTGGAATAGGATGGAGTTAGATTTGGAGTCTAATTTGAATATTGGAATTTGATAGTTTTTTTCTGTAACATCTGATGGAACATTAAAGCAAATCAAGAATTTAGTTAAATGGCTTTAGCTTGTAGCCAGAAATACGTTCCAAGGCCACCAATGCAAGGAGTGGTGGACAACAATCAAGACTCTGAATCAAGGGCTGAAATTAGATACTTGGAAAATTATATGAAGAATTGTCAGCCTCTGGGCTGGAAAGGCTAGATCTAGTAAATAGATAAACACCAGGTGTTTATCTATGTTTGAGATGTGTAACTATATAATGACATACAAGTGCTGTCATCTAGCTTGAATAAGCTACGTCCAAATCAAATCTTGAAAATTTTGGATTGCAAGAAACGACCTAAAGACTAGCAAGGAAATATGGAGCCAACAAATGTATGGTTAACAGGAATTTCGAGAAACCATCTAATAATAGGACCAAGGATCGTTGAATCAGTATCGGGACTTGTACCGGTCAGCTATCAGTATGGTATGGTATGGTACTATACCATATCGGTACATATACCGATCTTGGTAAATTGAGAAAAAACTATCTTCCTCTCCCTTTCAAGCAAGGATCGCTGAACCGAACCTGAACCGGGCCGAACCAAACCCGAACCGGATTGAACCAGACCATACTATACCGAATCAACCCGTACCGGTCCGGTTTAGGTATTTTTTATGGTTCAGGTCCCGAACCATTTTTTAGGACTGAACCGTACCAGTTCTTGACCAGTACGATATGGTATGCCTTGAATCGGACGGTTCAGGATGGTTCCAAAAATCCTAAATAAGACACTTTCAACAAATAGAATGTCCAAATACTGATAATTTAGAAGCCAGGGATTTCCAATTTAGTAGTAATCACCGAAAGAACTTTGGACAAGAAAATAAAGCTTTCAAAGATCACTTATTTGAACATATCGCAAACTAGAGATGATTAATGAGTACTTGAATTTCTCCATTAGGATGTGGCGGTATGGCAGAGGAAGGTTAAGGATTGATCATTTAAGACTTAAAGTTATCAATATTTTAGGTGAAGATGGGAGAGACGAGAAAGACTACATACTCTAGAATGTAAGAAATGTTGCTGTAGATTCCTGATTGAGGCTGAAGGTGCTAGAGCGGATAGCAGTCCTCGAGTGGTGGAGGTACCTGCAAGCAAAATTCCTGGAGTTGGCTTTGGCGGGGACCTTTCGATGCTCGAGTCAGTGATTTGGAATAGAAAAGGAATAGGGCATGATGGAGAGAAGTGTCATACTTGGAGGTCCCCTTGGGCCCCTATTTGTAGGAGTTAAAGAGTTAGGTCATCATAGGAGCCTTATGGGGCATGAATTGCTGGCGGTAATTTGTTTATTTTGACGGGATTCGATAATTATGCTCTTGCCTTATGTGCATTGGGGCCAACTATTTCTGGAAATCACGTGATCTTTATAAGAAGTGAACTCGAAAGTCAATGTTGCCTCAATTGTGATGAGTCCCGTAGGTCAACTGAATGACATTTTGTTCTACTGTGAGGAGATCAAACATCCCCTGGAGTAGATCTTGCTACCTAAATCCTGGTCCTTTTTCAATCAGGATGAGGGTTGAGCCCCATCAGACAATCCGAGCGACGAAGAGATGAGGGTCAACCTCCATTAGATGGTTCGAGGGAAGGAGGGGCACCTATCTCTAAAATTAAGTTTAATATCCTCGGCCTTGGACATCCCTCGGCCAGGACGAGAATCAACCACTGTTAGGTAGTCCGAGGGAAATTTCACCCACATCAGGAAACGTAGAAATTAGGGATGTGAAATTCTTCGGGACCTCCATTCTTTCAACCTGATGTAATACAAATTAGTTTTAAAAGATAAAAATGTATCCGGTTGCCATAGAAAAAAATGGAAAATCACATATATGAACCGAGTAGAAGTATTCAATGAATGCCTTAATGATGCTTTTCAAATAAAGAAAGACCGCACATAGGAAAATCACATATGTGAACTGAGTAGAAGGATTCAAGGGATACCTTAATGATGCTTTTCAAATAAAGAAAGTTTACATAGACCAAGGGTGATGCAACTTGTTGGGGGGGGCTGGATTTTTTTCTTTTCTGATGGATGGTTGGCTGAGTGGAAGGCTAAGGATTGATCATTTAAGACTTAAAGTTATCACTATTTTAGGTGAAGATAGGAGAAACAAGAGTAGGACCGCATACTCTAGAATATAGGAAACATAGAAATTAGGGATATGAAATTCTTAGAGACCTCCATTCTTTCAACCTAATGTAATACAAATTAGTGTTAAAAAGTGAAAATGTATTCGGTTGCCACAGAAAAGTGGCAAATCACATATATGAACTGAGTAGAAGGATTCAATGGATGCCTTAATGATGCTTTTCAAATAAAAAAAAGTTCGCACAGAGGAAAATCGCATATGTGAACTGAGTAAAAGGATTCAAGGGATACCTTAAAGATGCTTTTCAAATAAAGAAAGTTTGCACGGACCAAGGGTGATGAATCATGAAACTAGGGGGGCTGGAAAAATTTTTTTTTTCCAGATGGATGGTTGGCAGAGAGGAGGCTAATGATTGATCATGTAAAACTTAAAGTCATCAATATTTTAGGTGAGGATAGGAGAGAAAAGAGTAGGACTACATAGTCTAGAATATAGGAAACATAGAAACTAGGGATATGAAATTCTCAGAGACCTTTATTCTTTCAACCTGATGTAATACAAATTAGTGTTAAAAAGTGAAAACGTATCCAGTTGCCAGAGAAAAAGTGGAAAATCACATATATGAACTAAGTAGAAGGATTCAATGGATGCCTTAATGTTGCTTTTCAAATAAAGAAAGGTCACATGGAGGAAAATCACATATGTGAACTGAGTAGAAGGATTCAAGGGATGCCTTAATGATGCTTTTCAAATAAAGGAAGTTTGCACAAACCAAGGTTGATGAAACTGGGGGGCTGGATTTTTTTATTTTTTTTTATCCTGACGGTTGGTTCCTACTAGACACGTGTGAAACGTTTCAAATCTTAGACAGATTTCAGCATATAATATCTTGAAATTTGCAGTTACATTAGGGGTAGAGGTAAAAATACTAGGCTACAGAAACCTTGATCTTTTGAGCAAGACCATTAAGAATTTCTTTTCACAGGTGTGGATATTATATATTCAAACCATATATACTGGCTTATATGATGGATGGAAATGTTATACAAAATGCACTAGACATGTATGAGCTAAAATATTTGCAATAGTCTATAAACATGTATTGTAACAGAATATTGATTGCCTTGTAAAATTTTCTCTTGGGAGTTACTAAAATCTTTCTTTGTTGGTAACAAATATCTCTCTGCACATAGACAAATACTATCAAGAAACTGCTGCATTCTTAGCATAGATTGATATTAACATATTCTTTATCATAAATTGCATCTATTTGACTAGCCCAATATATTAACTCTGCACTTAAGTTCGCCTTGATGCTGTATTACTTTTAGATAATTTCCTAAATAACACTTTGGAATCACAATTTTTATGGTAATTATGCTTATTTTAATTTTTGAAGATGTATCATTGGCAGTGCTTCAGAATTATAATGGCCAGGCCAGTCTGGTAATGGATCTTATTTATGGCGTTATTTTTTATATCGCTAAGCCTGGAGAAATTCCATGGTTTAGTTCTTGACCATTTTTAGCAGGAATACCAGAAAAGCTTTAGATGCCAGAGGTAAAGTAAGACATTCTATTATTTTGTTACCATTGCCATTAAGCTTTTCTCTGCATGCAGATGGGTAATATATCCAGCTTTGAATATTACTGTTCCCGCAAAGCGAACCCCAAGGCCTGATACACCTCCCCAACTTCCATCTGATAAGATGGCTTCCAGTCAAGATCACATAGAGAAACATTCTTCGAAGACGGAGAGATCTTCAAGATCGAGGCACAGCTCTCGCATTAATAAAAGGAAGCGAGAAGCCCAAGTAGATGCGCGCACTTCTGAGGTGTCTCAGAGGCAAGCAAAATGAGAGGCCTCGCACTCACAACAGGTCTGTACAGCTAGAGTTTTCATTTCCCACCAATAGATGTGCTTGTTGCCTACTATTGGATCCTTTGCATCTAGACATATAATTCTATCCTCAACCAGGACATGTCTGGATTATTTTGGGTATAGCTTCACCGGAAGATGAACATCCAACTGGGATTCAGCTTTTCATATCTTGTTATTTCTATCAGTTGGAGATGAGAGAACATATATCTTTCAGAATTTGCTGGAGGTCCATGGTTGGTTCTCTGTGAAGTTGGTATGGAGACTGTTCATGTTTCAATGGGTGCAGTAAATTCTGGATATCTAAACAAATGATGCTGATGCTGCTAGTGGTTTTAATTCGGTAGTTCTATGGTGAACTTGTTTCTGATGTGAACTAAGTTCCATGTATACTGGCTGTTTTTTTTTAAATTTTTTTGTTTGGGTGGGTTCTTTTTTTTTTGTTGGTTGGGGTGGGGGGGGGTCGGGGGGTCTCATTCTCAACTATTTTGGTTGTTGCAATGAAAAATACTTTCAACACAATTTGAAAATATGATGCCTGCGATTGGCTTTTGTTTTCACTTTCAAAGAATTTTCTTCTACGATCTTCGATTGTGCCTCATTTCTTATGTTTGTTGAATGCGACATTTTATTTACTTGATTCCTGGACATGTTGCACTGAATTAGCATGTACTCCACTATAGTGAATGGTGATTAAGCAAATTCGGTGTCCAATCTTTTCCTCTCGATCTCTCCGTCAAGCAATTGGAGTCAGCGAGCACTTTTTACGTTTTTGTCTCATGTTGTTAATTATCTGTTTGCATATCTTACTCATCCTAATCTTGTCTTAATCTTAACTATTATAAAAGCACCAATAATTTCTGATGACAAGCCACTATAATCTAGGATTTTGCTCAAGTCAATTATCACTACAAGAAAAAAAGGTAATAGTGATGGTAATTAATGATAACTAAATTATCATCACTATTAATACTATATAATAACCAAAACAATGATAGAAAATTTTATCATAGTGATGGCTGAATGTATATTTGTGATGGCAAAAATTATCGCCAGTAATGTTAAATATTTTTGATGATTTTAATTTTTTTTAAAAAAACTATTAGCGACGTGTTATCAATAGTAGTTACTGTGGTAGCCATCATTAATATTTTTAAAAATCCAAACATTTTATTTTTTACAAAAAGATTTTTATCGATGGCATTTTTAATTTTAGCGACAAGGTTTCCATCACTAATAGCCGACATGGATTCTAAAACTTCTGATAAGCATTATCGATGGTTGGCTCTGTCGTCGATAATAAAAGTATTACTGACAGCATATTCGTATTAGCGATGGGATTAGCCGTCGCTAATAGTTCGATGAATATACCGTCCATGCCTATTTTTTCTCTTATTCCCACTTGATTATTGGTCTTCCCTTTTCCTATTCAGTCCCTTGCTTGCAACCCTTCGCCAGTGCCTGTCCTTAGATGTCCACCAGCGTATCGCGTGCTGCCATCCTGTTGCTTCGTTCCTTGCTCGTACCCCTTCATTGGTGCCTGTACTTGGACATCCACTAGTGTATAGCATACTACTTCCCGTGGCTTCGCCCCTCGGTCGCACCTCTTTATCGACACCTCTACTTGGATGTCCGCCGGCATTCAGAGCACCGCCTTCCTGTGGCTCCATCCCTTGCTCACACCTGTTCGCTGGTGCCTCTCCTTGGATGTCTGGCACCTCTCCTCCCCTTTTCACCACCACCGAGCTTATCTTCACGCTCTCTCCTCTTCACTTTACCGCCACCAAGCCTCTCCTCTCCTATCATATCCTTCATCGCTGCCTAGCCTCTCCTCTTCTTCCCTTTTCACCATCGTCAAGTCTCTCCTCTTCTTCTCTTTTCATGCCTCACCTCCCCCCGTTGGCACCTCTCCTTTGTGCTCTTGCCACTGTCTGTGCCAATGCCAGTACCTGTACATGTGCCAAGGTCTCAAGCTCCCCACTCTTGGCACCTCACCTCCCGCTCATACAGTCGCTGAGCTCCCACACTCCTTGGTTTACTCCCATTGCCGGCTGCCAATATCCTCCATCTCTTCTTCTCTAGTAAGCATCTCCATGCATAGCCAAGATGTACATTAATTTTAATTTCTCCATATTTTATTTCATATTTTAACTTTTTTTTATTTCATTTTGTTACGTTCTAGTTACCTTACCAGAATTTTTTCTTTTATTTGATTGCATTTTTTCTCTATTATAATAAATTGATCATGATATTTGGATATATTTCTATCGTTCATCAATATTTTGATATATTTTATAATTATTTTAAGTGATTTTTTTATAAAATCTTATTTGATTTTTATCATATAATCCTGGTAATAGAAATTTCAAGGTGATCTATGATGAATGTGATAAACATTAAGACCGGGTTGCTATTTCAGATTGGTGGAACAATAATCACTCATTTGTGAGACCTTGGTACATATATACGAAGTATTAGTAATGACGACACTGATGGCTCTAGCACCATCATTAAACTTATATTTTATATTAATAAAAATTAATTAATTAAATTTTAATTAATTAATTAATTAGTTAATATTTATTAATTTAATAAATTAGATATTTATTTATTTAATAAATTAAATATCTTTTAATTAATCAATTAATTAATTAATTATATGATTGTTTAAATAATTAGATAATTAATTAAATATTAAATAAATATTTATTTAAATAATTAGTTGTTTATTTAATTAATTAGATGATTATTTGATTATTTAGTTGTTTATTTATTTACTAGATGATTAGTTAATTAATTAGATGTTTAATTAATTAATTAATTAGATATATAATTAATTATGTAGATGTTTACTTAATTAATTAGATGATTATTTAATTATTTGGTTGTTCATTTAATTAATTAGATGATCATTTATTTAATTAGTTGGTCATTTAATTAATTAGTTGATCATTTAATTAATTAGTTATTTATTTCACTAATTAGATGTTTATTTATTAATTTAGATAATTATTTATTAATTTAGTTATTTAATTAGTTGTTTATTTAATTGACTCATATAATTAATGCAATTCTTCGTTGGGATTAGTTAGTGATATGATATATTAAATGATTTGAGAAGATTGCTGGAATATTAAGTTCATGTCCTATCATTAAAAAATCAAACTTTGGATAGAATAATCGGAGGTGATATTCCAGATGCAAGATATAAGAGCTTGAATATTTATGTAAAAGACATCGTAGTTGAGAATGCTCGGACATAAAAGTGTCATCCAATAAAGGAAAGGTAGGGCTTAAAAAAAGAGTACTTGAGCAAGAGAGTAATCCTCGCAATGGAGAGGTACATGACTGTTTTGCTGAAGATGAAGCATAGGGAGTCATAGGTCCAGAAATTTATTACAAGCGAGGAGTAATACTCATTGGCCTCTTCAGATGGCTGGTACCTTTCAGATTTTTATTTGATTCTTCTTCCACTTCTTCCTCCTCTTCCTCTTCTTTCTTGTCATTCCTTTTTAGGATAGAAAAAATCTATCCAAGAAGTGGAAGAATAGAAGGGGAAGAAGATGTAGAGGAGGATGAATAATCGAATGAGAAACTCAAAAGGTACCAAACATCTGAAGAGTTCGATAAGTAGTATTCCATGCTTGTCTTGAACTTTTGGATCTTTGATTTATTGTGCTTTACCTCCTGTAAAGTATTCTCGTATCTTTTCACCTTGAAGATTTTATTCATACTCGAGATTCTTCTATGAATCTTCACATTTCTTTTCTTGGGATTCACTTATGAGTGTGAGCATCTTTTAGCGACGGCCTCCATCTAGATTTTGAAGGCTTTATATCTTACATCTAGAATTGTTCTGCGATTATTTTTATTTTTTCAAATTTTACCTTTAGCAATGGAATACGTACTTAGTATCTCCGTATCCTTATTGTACCATCTTTATTTTTGGTATTATCTTTAATTATTTTAAATACTTTTGTTACCATGTTAAATAATAAAATAATTGGTAAGTATTGTCTTGTATTTGTATATGTAGAATTTTTGGATAGTGTATAATGGATCATAGTTGGATGGACTGTCGAATAGTTGACATGATGATTTTTGTTGAATAAAAGGAGGGTATCAAGTATTTTTGTGATTATGCTTTTGAGAATGTGGCATTCTTATTTAAAGGATAGGCTCGTTATCCTTGCAACAGATGTGTCAATAGAGAAATACATGATAGGGATACAATAGCTGTTCATTTATATAGGAGCAGATTTATGCTAAACTATAAACATTGGTACCAGCACGGAGAGACATGGGAGACAGTTGCAATGTTTAAAAATTAGTAGCACAGGGACAGATAGAATGGTAGACATGATTTTGTATGCAGCTAGTTTTGAATTTGGTTAGGATATGGAGGACAATCCAAAAGCTGATAATGGCAATTTTTATCGTATGCTAAAAGTTGCTGATAAACTACTGTGGCTGGGATGTAAAATACATACTGTACTATTAGCTGTGTTAGAGTTATTGAACTTGAAGGCCAAGTTTAATACAATGATTAATTGTTATGATAGGATATAGCAATAATAAAGAAGATACTATCGAAGGAGGAGAAGCTTATTGAGAGTTTCTATGCTTCCAAAAAAATGGTAAAAAGATTAGGCATAAGATACCACAATGATTGCATGCGTTTCTACAAGGATAAAATGAAGAGTTCATGTGATGTATGCGGTAAAAGCCGATTTAAGCTAAGGCAAGAGGGTAGAAATCAGAAGGATATACCATATAAAATTCTTCGATACCTTTCCCTCATTCCTACTCTTTAGAGGCTCTATTTGTTTAAGAGTATCGCGGGATAAATGAGATGACACAAAGAAGGGATTCGCAGGCATACCAATAGATGTGTCATCATCGGATAATGAGGTATGAAAGAAATTTAATGCTTATCATCCTTTATTTGATGCTTATCATCCTTTATTTGATGCTTATCATCCTTTATTTGCTCAAGAATCATGCAATGTTCGACTAAGTCTATTTATAGATGGTTTACACCATTCAACCATGCAGCGGCTCCTTATTCATGTTGGCCAGCCTTTATTACTTCATATAATCTATCACCTAGGATGTGCATGAAAGAATATAATACTTTTCTTATATTAATAATTCCTAGACCATGACATCCTAGTAGAAATATTGATATATATGAGGTCTCTTGTTGATGGGTTAAAATTTTTATAGTCTGATGGCACACGTACTTATGATATATCAAAGAAGCAAAATTTTGTAATGAAGGTTGTACTAATATAGACCATAGCGATTATTTTGCTTATGAGATGCTGTCAGGCTGGAGCACTTATAGAAAGCTAGCATGTCTATATTATATGGAGAATATAAAATCATTTCAGCTTGAGCATGATCGTAAGCCCTGTTAGTTCGATTATCATCGTCAATTTCTTCCTGAGCATCATCTCTTTTGAAAGCAGCGGGACAGTTTTAGGAGGAATAAGATAGAGAAAAAATGGTGAAGCCCCATGCCTCAATGGTATGGAAGTATTTTAGCAGGTATCTCAAGTTGACAAAATATAATTTGGCATACTGTTTGACAAGCAGAAACCTTGAGGGTTCAGTAGAACTCAACTGGATGAAGCGTAGCATCTTCTAAGAGTTACAACATCATGTTTCAATTTGATTCATCACAATCTTGATGTCATGTACATTGAGAAGAATGTATTCGATAATATTTTCTACAATGTTATGGATGTTATGGGCAAGATGAAGGACAATTCTGAAGCCCAAGTAGATATGCAGGATATATACAAGCGCCCTCTATTAGAGCTAGTTGAGATGTCACCTGGGAAACTTCTAAAGTTGAAAGTATTTTATATCTTAACAAGAGAGCAGTTAAAGGATGTTATGAATAGTATACAAATCTTAAATTTCTAGATGGTTATGCAAGTAATCTAGCTCGGTGTGTCAATGTCAAAGATTATGGGTTCTATGGATTAAAGAGCCATGACTGCCATGTCTTCATACAACAATGACTATCATTGGCTTGGCATAATCTCTTTCCAAACTTTATATGTAGTTCTTTGATCGAGTTTAGTCTTTTTTAGAGAGATTTGTACTACCAAATTATCCACCGACCATATCTTCAGTCTTGAGGCTAACACTATAGAGATAATATGCAAGTTGGAGAAGATATTCTCTCCTAGCTTCTTTGACTCCATAGAGTACCTCGTGATTTATTTGGCATATGAAACTAGGGTAAGGGGACCCATGCAGTGCAAGTGGATATATCTATTTGAAAGATATATATATAGTCTCAAGAAGAAAGTGAAAAATAAGACCAAAGTCGAAGGTTCTATTATGGAGGCTTATATAATAGAAAAAAATTAAATTTTAGCTGACACTACTTTAACCCCAATGTGTAGACAAAGTTGATTCAAGTTGATCACAATGATGATAGTGGTGGTGAGGGATCAGAACAAGAGAATTCAATATTTATGTATCCTACTTGTGAATTTAGTCAGGAGGTTCGTCAGATTTTAACTGATACTGAATTTTGACAAACATAGACATATATTTTGCTAAACTGTAGCGAGGTCGATTTATACATTCATTAAGTGTCTATCACAATTTAATCATTTATTACAATATACTAATCTCATACATTTTTAGAAATTATGATCGAATATTAAGATGGGATAATCCAAGAATAAGTGAGCAAGAAAGTTTTGCACGGTGCTCACAAAACTTTACAAATTGGTTCCATAAACTAGTAAGCATCCATTGACATTTCATCTATTTTAAATTTATTATTTTTATACAATGCAAGCTGTGCAAGGATGGGACTTTATTTCTAAAAGGGCTAAGACCATTAGCTTACAAGCCAGAAAGAGATGTGAGATGTTACAATGGTAGTAATGTTAATGGTTTTAAATTTCATACATGTAAATATGGATATCACAAGAGTATAATGAATAGTAATGTATGTGTAGAGGGTAGCTAGTGAGAAAGGTCGAAGAGTGACTAATATAAAATTTTCAAAGTGATCAAGTTAACCTACATTAAAGGTAATAGTGTCATTCTATTTAAGTGCTAATGGTTTGATAATAATGACAGTATGAAGGTTGATCCATAGAACAAACTTATTAAAATCAAATATGGATCAAAAGCATATGTCGACAAGCCATTTGTACTTGCTCAACAAGCTGCTCAAGCATATTATACTCATTTTCCATCAAGGAAATGAGAAAGAAAAATTGGTGGGTTGTATGCAAGATTTAGTCTCGAGCCATTCATACGAGCTTGACAAAGAAGAAGAGTCCAATTTACTAGAATGCTTTCAAGATGATGAAACATTAGGAGTTCACCATTCCTACATTGATTTAGAGTTGGATGCTCCAAGAATTCTCCTACATGAGAGTTAACATGAGGAGATAGATCATATTGAGTTTGTTATAATGGGCCAAACATATCCAAAAAGGGATAGAAGAGGAGGTGGTGGAGTCGGTGGCGATGTCAAAGGAGCAGGTGATGGACTCGGCCAATGGAATCACGGGGCTGGTTCTCCTTGGGCCACAGTTGATGGGGCTTGGCAAATAAGAGGAGGGAAAGCTGAGGCGGGCACGGCATTGGTTGGCTATGGCAGAGGAGAGGTGGAGCAGCCAAGAAGGGTGGACGGTGGCAGTTGAGCATGGGTGGTTGTTCAGTGGTGAGGGGTGGTTGGTGTCAATATTGTTCGATAAAATTTTTCCAAATGGAGGATGGGATTTGGGATCTCAGAAGTTTGGTTAGCAGGAGGCAGAAGACAAATAGGGAAGAGGGAAAAGAGAGGAAGAAGAAGAAGTAAAGAAGAAGGGGAAGAAGAATAGGAAGAAGAGAAGAGGAAGGAAGAAGAAGAACCGAGGAAAAGAAGAACCAGGAGAGAGAAAGAAGAGAGAAGAAAAAGGAGGGAGAAGAAGAAGAGAGAAGGAGAGAAAGAGAAAAGGAGGATGATGCGGGACATGGATGCGATGCAGTACTAAAGGTTGATTTAAATTTTATATTAATCGAGAGCAACTGTTCATTATCCTAACAGCCTTTTAAACAATACGTTAAAAGAATCTAAAGCAAGCAACTAAATACTGGATTACATCACCCGCATGCATACCTAACAAAATAATTAATTAAATGGATCACGGCGATTGAGAAACCACCCTAGATTAGGTTCCTATTTTCTAACATCAGATCTAGAGGAAGGGAAAGGGATCTTGAGTTACCGATACGCTTAGAAGCCTCCTCTGATGAAGATCTGGATCACTGCACTCTAGGGTTGAAGAATCGGACTCCAAACTGATCGCTCCTTGCATCCGGATTCCGATCGAACTGATTCCAAAGCATGGATGCCGATCTTCAGAGTCGGATCTCAAGAGAATCTGCCAAAAAAACATCAAAAATTAGCAATTAAACATTGGAAATCAAAAGCTAAAAGGAAGGCTGGCACCAGGGTTGTTGGTTCTCCCGGGGATCTTCTTCTTTGGTTGGCTTCTAGGATCTCTTCAAAGCATTGGATGAAGGCCTTGAAGAGACTTAGGGATCAGATCTGATGGAGGGATTGGATGGATAAACAGGGCGTCGCACCCCGGTAGAACTTGGACGCGCACCCAAGTGTTCTAGGCATCACACCTAGCACCAATCAGCCATCACAGCTAGAAAGGAATTGGAAGAAGAACTTGGCAGAGTTTCATTTCATTTCATCAAATATTCATTATCTTTACAAGGGGTACAGGGTCCTATTTATAGGATTATTCCCTACAAAAAGTATAATAGGACTCAATTACATTTTTGAATTTAAAACTTCCTTGCAATCTTGGACTTCTCCTTGAGCTTGAATTTTGAATGGGTTGATCCTGAATTGGGCGACAACTCTCTGGAGCAAGGCACTAATTTCCTTCTTAAGTTGGCGTGAAATCCTTCTTGGCACAAATTCCTTCTTGAATCACCATGATATCTGAAATGGGACTCCCTTGGTTGGCTAAAGAAATTTGAATGGAGTTTGGATGATGGATAAGTCCTTCTCTTGAATTTGAATGAAGATTGGATGAGGGCTTTCATTTGAAGTTTAAATTCCTTGGAACTCTTCAAATGAGATGGCAACTCGGAATTAGCATGAAGAAACAGAAGCAGATGGCGCACTTCTCCCTTGGGAATGATTTCATCTGACATGGAATCCTATTTGAAATTTGGAATCCTATTTGAAATTTAAATGAAGAGAGCTCCTTCCCTTGGACTCTTTCTTGTTTAAATTTGAACCTCCTTGTTTCTTGGATGGGGCATCTTGGAAGTAGGCGATGAGAGAGAGGAAGAGGGCCCAGATGAAGCAGACTCCTTCTGCTTTACTCCTCTTAAAATATGAGGTGCCAAATAATTTTCTTATGGGCCGACCATGTGGTGATGTCCCCTTGGTGATGTGGCAGTAGTTGTTTTGATACCATGCAAAGGTGACACCAAAATAGGCTAGCATATGGCAAGAACTTGTGCTAGCACATGGAGTCACATGAGCTTGTCTTGAGCTAGCACATGGGTTTGATTTGAGTTACATGGGTCTCACAATTGGGTTTTCCTTATAATACAGGACTCGATAACTAATTATCTTACATGACTCTATAGATAATTAAAGCCCTACTTGATCAATTGGAACCCAATTTGATCAAAAGGCAATCAAAAGACAAGACATGTAAATAAGTAATTCAACTTGGTAAAAGGGGTTTAGCCCAAAAGGCTAAATAAATAAAACCCTAATTCCAGTTGGTAACAGGGGCTAACCCTAACTAACCCAAAATAACAGAAATTAAAATAAATTATTTACATGAATAAAAGGGTTGAGTCCAGGGTTTCATTCACATGTGATCCACAAGGATGTGGGTTCAACATGTCGATATTTTCGGATCCTGGTATCCTCACTGGGGGAAGGGAGAAGTCGGAAGAAAATCCAAAACTTTTTTCAATAATTTCTTGCTTGCTTTATTCCAATTACAAGAGTTTTTTAAATAGACTTTAGTTCCTGGCAAGTTGGAGATCAACTAAACCATAATTATAGGACTCCAAACTAATCTAGTTTTCATGCTCTGAGATCTGTGCATGAGCTAGATACATAAATAATAAAAATAAAGATAATATACCCAATCCCCATACATCCAAATATATATATCTGCTCAAAAAATTGTGAGGTATGTATCAGAATCTGTGCTGGGTGATGTCCTCATCATCCTGTGTTGCCAGTGATTGTCTATCAATTAGGGGAAGAAGTCCCCTAACTAGTTTCATGTCGGTGTTGAGACACTCCTGCACAAGATTGATGAGAGGTATTTCTTGTGGAGGACAAGTCGAAGGAAACACCGCTGGAGGACTTCTTAGAGGATTGACCGTCTCCATTGAAGCTTGCTTCAATGGGTCGGTAAGATCCACCATTTCTATTGGAACCTACTTCTGATAGGCCAGCGAGGTTCAGCATCTCCATGGAGGCTTGTTCCGGTGGGCTAGCATCATTACCCATCGAAGCTGGAATATGAGTTGTTAATGGATTAATATCTCCACCTATCAAAGCCTAAACTGGAAGGCTGGACTAGAAGCTGGTTGACTGAAGGGTTGATGTTGTTGCCCGTTGGAGCTGAGAGATCAATGACCGGTTCAAATGCCCTGGTCCATTCTTCTTCTTGGACAACCTCTCAAGCACTTGAAGATCTTCTGGCCTCATCTTACCTTAAGAATGCCAAAAGGAAAATCACCTGCCGATCTGTTGTAGGAATTCTCCAAACAGATTCCAAAGGCAAAAGAATGGACTTAAAAAGGAGGAGAAAAAAGAGAAGTCAAAGGGCATTATCATTAGCCCAAAATTCAAAAAGTGGTTTGGCAATCCAGATTGCCTAATCAGTCCCATCAATCTTTTGAAGAGCCTATCACGCCCCGAATCCAGCATCGAAATCGGCTACGCGACCGGTCGCACAAACTCTTGGTTTCATCCTAGAGATCATGCCAGGCCTAACTTTCAATTCAACATCCAAATAGTGGTAAGGAACAAATTTCACTAATTATTTATTGATTCCAAGGATTTTTTATAAAATTCAACTAAATTTTAATATAAACTCGGAGATCAATACCTAAACCCTAGCTCCTCACTGACTGGTCCCAAAGCCCGCTTGATCTTCGATATCTGAAACAAAAACATAGAAAAATACGGGATAAGCTATACAGGCTCGGTAAATTATCATCACCTCCAATATGCATATACAAATATGTCAATAACAACCAGTAACATATACAACTCATACATACAAGATATCCATCTCAAAATAATATACTAACAATACTATGCAGATGTGTACACTTAAATGCAACCGACACAGACACGACACGACTATGGATGGCCAACCATTTACTCTACTCTCCTAGTTTCTCTGACTATGGCCACGATCGGCCTGTGGCTCACCCCAAAAAAAACTAGATCCTGTGTCACATACCGCTCAATAGTCATGTGCCAGTGATAGCCCCGCTTGAGACCCACAAGAAAAACTAGCTCTGAGTAGCATACGAGAAATATGCATCCTCTGCATGTGCCTGCCATGCATGGCTAAAATAAAGTAACTAGCTCCTGTGTCACATACCGCTCAATGGTCATGTGCTAGCGATAGCCCCGCTAGAGGCCCAAAAGGAGACTAGGTCCTCGTATGATTATAGTCAGACCAGAGAGCACCCACACCGACACAATGCACCCACACCAACACAATGCACCCACAACAACATAATGCACCCTCACCAACACAATGCACCCTCACCAACACGATGCATGGAACCCAATGCAATCTAATATAGATATATTATATATATTTACTATTTCAAAAATATATACATATTGGCATACAATATCAGAGGTCAAGATAATTTACCGAAGAGCATCCATCAATAACATGTATTCCAGCACTATACCTGATCTTCCAAGGACAACAATGATCCTGTACCATAAATTCTTTTATTTATTAATAATCCTATTAATTTTTATGCATATCTAAATAAGAACTAAGAAGAAAACTAAATTTTCCGAAATACCCTCGAATCCCAGTTCTATCTTTCACTTTTTTTTTCTTTCCTTCCTCTCTCCAAAATTTGCTTTCACCGAACAAACCCATCCCAGAAAATCGAGTCAACACATCTCATAGACCAAGTCAACCCAGTTCTGTTGACCGAGTTGACTCACCCCTGTAAACCGAGTCAACTCGGTTCTCTCCCTTCACCCGACTTTGCCTCCCTTCTTTCTCTCAACCCGCCGCCATCTCCCCTACCAAGCCAATCCCCCTTAGCCAACGGAAGATCGGAAGGAGGAGAGATACCGGCAACGACCCTGACGGCCATCCAGCCACCAACCGGAAACCCAAAGCAAAGAAAACCCCTCTCCCTGCTGCTCCTCTCTCAGCTTGACCGAGCCGGTCTACCCACTGCTGCCGGCGGTTGCCATGAGAGACGGCCACTGAGAAGGGGGCCCGATTGACAGGAGAGAACGGTAACGCGACCAATAGTGGCCATCCGAACACTCACCTAAATCTCAAAAAGAAAATAAAATGGATCCTCCTCCCTGCCGGTTGTCCTTGCCCAAGCCCATGCTCAAGAGGAGATGGGCTCCCGTCCATCGCCTCAGATGCCCATGCATAAACAAAAACAGGGGATAGGGCACTTACCGGCGAGGTCGGTGACGATTTCGGTAGCACCAGAGAAAAGAACAACCGTCAAAAAGGGCCGTGGCACAAGAGGGAATCACCCAGTGCGATCGGCATTGATCTTTATCATCCACCGGAGGAGGAGGGTTCGGCTTGAGGAGAGGCACACGAGGAGCCTTTAAACCCTAAGGAAGAGCTTTATCTCTCCCTGCGCGTCGACCGGTTTCTCCGTAGCCTCCGCCGTTCGTTCCGAAGTCTAGTGCCAAACAAAATTCGAATGGAAGTCGGCAAGGGCTGCCAACGTCAGCCCAAGAATGGCCCAATAATCACTGGGCCTCATATTCTTTCCTCCTACAAAAGAAATTTTAGCCTCGAAATTTTAAAAATCTAAGTCCTCCAAAACTCAAAAATGCGCAATTCAAAACTCACATGATTCAATACTTACAAGTTCCATTCTATCCAAATTCAATAATTCTAATAATAACCTCCATTCTTCCATTACAATACACTTTAAATTACTCCTAATATCTTTAGTCCACCACACTTCCATTGTGCACTCTGATATAAATTTTCAAATCTCTAATTTTATTAGGTAAATTTCTAACAATGATATCCATTTCATTAGAATCTAGACCAAATCTAACTTTCAAATAAAACGAGATCAAAACTGATATCATATCAAATATAAACCAAATCTAAATCAAATCTTCTTGTCCTTACTAGTGGTGAGGGACCCAAAACCCATCTGGGTTTTCTTTTAATTTTCTAGATTTTTTAAAAGTTTTTTATTCCTACTATTCCACCTATTCCTATTATCCCAGTTTTATTCCATATTTATCCACGTGTTATCCCAGCTTATTCCTTCTTCAACCTTTCATCTCCCGTAAAGTTTTTCTTTTTAAAAACCTAGCCGCCATCCCCTTCCCCCCATCCGGGCTACCCGACCCCGACCGCCCCCCCAGCCGGCCGCCGGTGTTCGCCGGTCTTCCCTCTCACCGGGGAATCGCCTTAGCCGCCGGAGAGTTGCCGGAAAGCCCCCCAACGTGCGAGAGAGATGAACCATCGCGTTTCCCTCACCGTGCCGCCGTGCCGCCCCGCCGCCGTCGCCCGCTGGCCCCCGCCCGGCCGGCCGGAGGCCTCCGATGCCCAGCCGCCGCCCACGACCGCGGAAGGCGAACGGGCACCCGTGACGCCCCGTGACACCCGTCCGTGCCGCCGTGCCACCTCGCCGTCGTGCTGCCCCACCGCCGACCGCCGGAGATCCGGCCCCCCTGTTGCACGGCCATGAAGACTCCCTGTTGCTCATCATGAAGAGTTTCTGCACGCTTCTCAAAGCAACCCAAAGAAGTTCTGCATGCTTCTCAAAGTAGCTGGGAGAGGAGTTGTTCTGCATGATTTTTGGAGCAGCGCGAATTTCAAAATAGAGGGGATTTCAAAATTCAAATAAAAGGGATTTATTTGGTTTTTTTTTCATGAATGTAAGTTGGGTTTAAAAAAGGGAAATTTGAGATTTTTGATTTTTGAATTTGAATTCAAAATCAAGGGAGGATTTCAGGAAATTTTATTTTTGAATTTCAAAAGGGATATGGGCATCTATAAATACCCATACTCTTGTAATAAAGTAGTTGATGAAATGAATTTTTGAGGTTTCTTTTCCACTTGTTTGTGGTTTTGGGCTGAGGCCCGTTGCCTTCGTCCTTCGGGACGTCAAGGGGTGTGAGGCTCCAGGTATCTCCATTCTCTCTCCCACCTTCATGTCTTTCTCTGCTTCCTCTCATGACCTTGAGATCCATCCTAGTGCCTCCAAGTATCGAGGAGGGCATAATGCCTTAGAGGTGGATGGTCTCTTCATTAGGATGAGTCCCAAGGTCCATGAGTTCCAGTCCCCAGTCTCCCATCCCCATCCTTCCTTTGCCATCTCCGCCAAGAAAATTTGAAAACCAAAAGAGTCCGGCCATTTTAGGGATTTTCAGGGATCGTTCTATCCTAGGCTTGTGAGGCTTCTTAGCCCTCCCACGATCCCTAGGTTGTTTAGGTCTTTCCCTTTCACAATAACCATGGGTTCTTCGTTTCCATCCCGTATCAACTAGGCCTCGAGTATATCATATCAAATTTAAATTCTGATCCACTTCCTACATTTAAAGCCTTTACATAAAATTATATCATCCATTCAATACATCAATAATTCTGGTCCCAATTCGAACTATTTATGTTTCCCTTAACAATTCAATTGAATAATTTAGATCAACTTTTCTCTTGGAAAGTTAACATTAACTCTAACAAGATAAATGACTTGAAGTTCAACATATCCATTAAGCTCCATAAACATATGAAAGATCAAATAATTCAATCCAAAACTACTAACATAAACCATCAAAGATTTTACCAAGATATGTATGCCATGACTACATAATATCCTTTAATATGCTAATAGCAAATTACAAATCTATGCATTATCCAAAATATATTTTCATTGTATAATCCACATACAGATTCATCGAAAAAAATTCTCCTTCTTAATCTCATTAAACTCTTTCATAACCTACATCATAAACATCTTGCAACAGTCCATAAATTTATAATCCAGAATTTAACAAAACTTGCAAGCTATCATGATCTTTATCCATATCATCTGATTAATAACTAAATATATATATTTAGCATACCATAATATATTATACTTCCAATCCACTACTCCTGAAGCTGGATCAAATCCATTATCAGAGATGAAGGCAAATCTTATCTAGCTCTTCAATATCTATAATATGTTTACTTATCATGATCAACTAGCATCCACCATTCAGCCTTTTACACTCATCCAAGATCAATCTCTACAAAAATCATATTCCTCTATTATGCTAATCATATATCAATTCTATGCACAATACCTAAAGATTATAAATCCATACTTTGAATCCATCATATCCTAACTAATCTTAATACTAAGTTCAAATATCTATTATGTCACAATCCATAGCAATTACAACCTAAACGTCAGTGACCCGGGCCAGGGATTCTGGCGGGGGTGCTCCGACGGTCAAGTCAGTGACGATCCAGGGAAATAGATCCTCCTGGTCGAGCCCCTCTGGATGAGCTCCATGCTAGGATGAGTAAATATAGTGTGAGTAAAAGATGAGGACGAGCTGGGAGTGGTGTTGGTCGAGGTGGTCTTGCCCTCCTCTCTGGCCTTCCTCCATTGTGTCGCTCTGGTTCCTCTCTTTAATTGAAAAGTATGCTCTGGATCTCTCCCTCTTTTTTTTGGGTTAGATGCCAATACCTCTTTTGCTTATTTTTTGGCGAGAATTTCTACCTTGGTTTGCTTTGGGATCTCCTCCTGCTGTCGTGTATGGCGAGGTACCGTGACATGGACGGGATGTCTCTCTTGTTTTGACAGTCGGGGAAGCCTCCGTAGATTTCTGACATTCCTTCTACTTATCCCTCTCCTGGGAGTTTGACAGGGCCTCAATCGATGGGCCACCGGTCTTGGGATTCGTGGCCTCCGGTAGGGTCTTTTCTCTGGTTGTACAGTAGATCGGTGGAGGGTATGGTGCCTTGATTGCGGCATGGTTGGTGTCGTACGGCCCTCAGGAGCATCGCCACTGTCCTTGGAGGAGAGGTATGGCTCCCTTGGTGGCCAGTGCATTGGCTTGAACAGAGGGCCGAGCTAGAGAGGCAGGGCCCGTCTTCGATAGACTTGGTGCTGCTCGGCAGGATGGAGGTTGACTGAGCATGGTCGCAGAGGGGCGCCTTGTGGCGAAGGAGGCTGAGCTCGACTCCTGACCACGGGACCCGATCTCAGACGAGCTTGGTGCCGGGGCGTCGCCCAGCCTAGGGGACCTGAGCTCGGAGGGGCGCCTCGTGGCGGAGGAGGCTGAGCTCGACTCCTGACCACGGGGCCTGATCTCGAGGGGTCCTCCTCAGGTGAGAACTCGGACTCGGCTCCGGCCTAGGCATTCCGGGCTTGCGAGAACGGGCCTAGCGAAGGATGGAGCTTTCCTTCGGTGAGCAGAGGTGTCGCTTCAGGGAAGCTCAGCTCGATAAAGGTGCTCATGTTGAAAGCTTGCCATGGTGTCTGATGGGGACTCCATGTCAGCTGCCTCGTACCACGTCAGCATTCTGGTCACATCATTTGCCCCCCATGCCTGAGGCCTATTGACACGCGGTGCTTGGGGAGAAGGGCGTAATTATGGTGCTAACATGGAAAGGCGAAGAAATCAGGCGCAATAATGGCCAAAATCGGCGGTGCCTCGCTCTGCGGTCCTACGAGCTTGTGGGAGGATGCCACGTGGCCATGCAGGAGGGGGGCCATCAAGGCGGGAGCGGAAGTCGGAGCGACCGCGGTCGGATGGGCGTGCGGGCCCAATGGATGGTCGACACGCGGTGGGCGCCTTCTGGGGGGCCGCAAAGGTACGATCGGGCGTAAGCTGCTTGGGAAGGAGGGGCAAGTCTTTTCGAAGCTTACCCTCGTTCAAGCTTTGCACACCCAGCAACCCGTAGGAGCATTCTTCCTTTTCTTCCTCCCTTTCGACCGCCGGTGACTCCCTAGAGTTCTTGCAGGTTAGCCCCCCTTTCTTCTCATCCTCTAGGGGTCATCTTAGGATTCCTCATGTCCCTTCTTTTCTTCTTCCTTCTTTCTTTCCTCCATGGATCGCTTCGGTCCGGAGTTCCGTCCTTCTTGCCAAGCCAAAGCCGAACCCTCTCGGTCGAGGACTCCCTCCTCCTCTGATGAGGAGATGGAGGCGGCGAGGTTTGAATTTAGTAGGCGGCCTGCCCAGGGCCCGATGATCATCAGGGAACCTGAGTCTTCTCCTCCTCCTCGAGCCCTTCTAGAGCCTGAGTCTTCTCGGTCGATGGGTCCCAGAGGGATTGCCTCAGCGATTACCTCTGAAGATTTGCTGGCCATCCGGGAAGCCTATGGGATTCCCGAGTCTGTCCATCTGTCCGTTCCTCATCCGAGGGAGCGGGTGACTTCTGGTGGTCCTGGGCGGATCGCCCTTTATAAGGAGGCCTTCGTTGGGGGCCTCTGTTTTCCTCTCCACCCCTTCTTCCTTTCACTCCTGGCCAATTATCGCCTTGTCCCGGCTCAATTAGTCCCCAACGCCATTAGGACCATCTTTGCCTTCATAGTTTTGTGTCACTTTCACGGGATTGTTGCCCGTTTTTCTCTTTTTAGGACTTTTTTCACCTTGAAACGCCATCCCACCGAGGAGGGGTGGTGGTCTCTTTCTTCCCGCCCTCGGGGAATAAAGTTTGTCCTCCCCTCTTCCACTAAGGGATGGAAGAGTAGGTTTTTCTTTGCTTTCATAGAGGGGGTTGACTGGGTTTGGAGTGACCCAGATCGGTCCCCAAATCAGAATTCTGCTGTCAACGAGGCCGACGTCGAACTGTACAAGCAGCTTAGATCGACAGAGATCCCCTCGCTCAAGGTTTTGCTGTCCGAACAAAATCTCTGCGAGGCTGGAGTGGGCTCGGCACAGGAGTCGGGTGAGTCCCACTTGGCCATCCCCTATTTCATTTTCATTCTTCATTTTTTCTTGTCTTCTCTTTTTTTTTTTTTTTTTTTGGGGGGGGGGGGGGGGGGGGCGGGGGTCTGACCTTATTTCTGTCTTGGTGTAGCAATGAAGTTCTCGATGGACGAGCTACTCTCGTTCTCTGAGGAGCGGGAGTAGGCCACTGAGGCCGCCGAGCCAGCACCGAAGAGAGCCCGAACTGAGGACGGGGTGAGGCCGATGCAGGCTGGGGAGGATGCACGGTGCAGGAGCGCAGGCGGAAAAGGGTGGCTGAGCCCGTCCTGGAGCCTCCCGTAGCAGCGTCTGAGCCAGAGGTGGTTGTCCGTGCGAGGTTAGCCGCCGCTGCTGCCAGGTCGGCGCCCCCCACCCCGGAGGTCGCCAGTATGGAGGGGGATGGGGGGGCGCGAGAAGCCAGGCCAGCACCTCAAGTCTGGTCCAATATGGTGCCGATCTCCCAGTTGGCGCCAAGGGAGTCTTCTACCACTGAAGGAGCTGAACAGGCGGGAACACAGGAGAGGGACAACCACCGAGTCCCTTTCCGGCTGGGCCAAAATGTGTCCTTGATGAAGGACGCGGGTCTGGCGGAGCGCATGATAGACTTCTCTGTCTAGTCATGAGACAAGCACGAGGGGAGTGGGCGACTCCTCGGTGACGTCATCACGGCATTGTTCGCCCAGCTATACGCCGTAAGTAGCTCTCCCTTACCTTGACATCTTCTTGCCTTCTCCTCTTTTATTTTGTTGCTGACTTGGCTCTTCTTACTGCAGCAAGGGTAGGAGCTGATCCTCATAAGGGACTACTGCCGCAACTGGGCACGGAGGGACAGAGAGCAGGGAGCCGAGCTCGCGTCCCTCAAGGCTGAAGTAGGCCGCAAGGATGTAGAGGTCCGGGAGGCTAGCCAGAAGATGAAGAGCCTCCAGACCGAAGCTGCTGATGCAGCCAGAATAAGGAAGGAGCTCGACAACGAGCTCGAGTCCAAGCGGGCCCGGCTGAAGGAGCTTCGGGCCGAGTTGGAGGCGGCCAGAGAGAGGGCCACCTCCGTTGAGAAGAAGGTGGCCACAGCTGAGAAGAGAGCTGCCGATACAGAGGAGAAGGCCGCTCTTTCCCACCGTTCCACCGATTCCACCAAGAAGGCGATGGCGAAGGCCGTCCGTCTGTCCAAGCACCTGAAGGCGGAGCTCGAAGAGGTCCGGCGCCGGGCCGAGGCTGCAGAGAAGGTAGCCGCTGATGCTGTGGCTACTTTCAAGGCGACCCCGGAGTACCTCAAGGACTTCCGGGAAGCGACGACGGACTCCTTCGCCAAGGGGTTCGCATATTGCCGGTCCCAACTGCAGGGGGTTCTTTCCAAGGAGCAGCTGGCCGCGCTCCGCATCCCGGGGAAGAAGGCTTCCTCTGCAATGATGACGGTGGCGGCAAAGCAGGGAGCTACTCCGACCGAGACTCGGGCTCCAGTGACCTCGGAAGTGCCTGGCTCCAGGGAACCGACATCGACGACGGTGAGGGCAGCACCTGCGCCACAGTTGAAGGCAGCTGATCCGACCTTGGTAGCTTCAGCGATTGAACCTGCTCCTCCTACAGAGGTGGAGGAGGGAGAGGTCCCAGCCGTGCGCCACCCGGGGAAGGAGCCAGCCCCTTAGGATAGGATCTTTCTTCTTTTTTCACTTGTACTTTTCTCTTTTTTCTTGACCGGGTCACCCGGCCTGTCGGGGCCCGGAAGATAATGTAATCAGCTCTTTCGGTAATGAAACTCACTTTTGCGATCATGGTGTCTCCATCATCTGCAATGTGGAATGTCCCCTCTCTTTCTTCTCCTCCCTTTCTTTGCTACTTCTTCTTTTTTGGTGCAGGGAGGTCCGAGAGAGGAGCTGAGGACTCCAACCAGCACGGACCCGGCGTTAAGCTTGAGGTCATGCCGGTGAGGGATGTTGACCTTGGATTTAGCTGCTTTGGGGCATAACTCAGTGGTCGCCGTCTTGGAGCTAGGCTCGGAGATGTCGAAGGCTGAGATCCTTGGTGTTGAAAGGTCGAGTCTTGAATCTTAGTGTCTCAGAGCCAGTCTCAGGGATGTTGATGCTTGAGGATTGCGGCACTAGGGATCTGAGTCTAGGCCTTGGCATCCTGGAGTTGGGCTCGAAGGCACTAAGTGCTTGGGGGCTTCCCAGGTCCTTTACTGGGGAGCTGGGCTCACCGGTGCTGGAGGGTCATCCGGTCTTTGACACCGGGGAGCTAGGCTCGCCGGTGCCTGGGGGCTTCCCAGGTCTTTGTGTGAGAGGACTCTTCTATGGGCTTTGTTGCCGGGGAGCTAGGCTCGCCGGTGCTTGGGGGCTTCCCAGGTCTTTTGTGCTGGAGGGTCATCCGGTCTTGGATTAGCGACGATGCTATCCAGCCCAGGGGACCTGAGCTCGGAGGAGTGCCTCATGGCGAAAGAGATTGAGCTCGGCTCCTAACCATGGGGCCCAATCTCGAGGGGCCCGCCTTGGGTGGAAGTTCGTGCTCGGCTCTGGCCTAGGCATCCCGGGCTTGCGGGAGCTGACCTAGCGGAGGACGGGGCCCAGCTTCGGCTAGCGCAGTTATGCCGGGCTCGGGAGTGTTGTTGATGACGAACTGCACGGTTCCGAGATGCCCTTGGCTGGAGGTCTAAGCTTTGGTCTTGGACAGGTGTCCTGGAGCTGAGCTCGACGACGATGATGCTGGAGAGCTACGTGGCTCGGAGCTGCCCTTGGCCGGAGATCTGAGCTCCGGTCTTGAGCGGGCATCCTGGAGCCGGGCTCGAAGACGATGATGTTTTAATGATCTGAGGACATGGCTCAGAAGATGTCGCCTTGGAGCTGGGCTCGGAGGCGTTGAGTGCCTTGGGGCTTCCCAGGTCCTTCGCCGGGGAGCTGGGCTCGTCGGTGCTGGAGGGTCAACCGATCTTTGTTGCCGGGGAGCTAGGCTCACCGGTGCCTGAGGGCTTCCTAGGTCTTTTGTGCTGGAGGGCCATGGGATCCGGTCTTTGATGCCGGGGAGCTAGGCTCGCCGGTGCCGGAAGGTCATTCAGTCTTTAATTGGCGACGATGCTGCTTAGCCCAAGGGACCTGAGCTCGGAGGGGCGCCTCATGGCGGAGGAGGCTAAGCTCAACTCCTAGCCACGGGTCCCAATCTCGAGGGGTTCGCCTTGGGTGGAGGCTCGTGCTCAGCTCCGACCTAGGCATCCCAGGCTTGCGGGAGCGGACCTGGCAGAGGACAGGGCTCGTCTTCGACTGTCACCGTGATGCCAAGCCCGGGAGCTTCAATAATTCGAGATGGCGCCTTGGAGCTGGGCTTGACGGTGCATTAATTGACAATTCCCTTGGCCGGAGATCTGAGCTCTGGTCTTGGGCTGGCATCCTGGAGCTGGGCTCGGGGACGTTGATAATTTGAGAAGATGTCTTGGAGCTGGGCTCGAAGATGTATTGGTTAAGAATTACCTTGGCTGGAGATCTGAGCTCCGGTCTTGGGCTAGCGTCCTGGAGTTGGGCTCAAGGACGTTGATAATTTGAGAAGACGCCTTGGAGCTGGGCTCGAAGATGTATTGGTTGAGAATTCCCTTGGCCGGAGATCTGAGCTCCAGTCTTGGGCTGGCATCCTAGAGCTGGGCTCGGGGATGTTGATAATTTGAGAAGATGCCTTGGAGCTAGGCTCGAAGATGCATTGGTTGCCTAGGGGCTTCCCAGGTCCTTCACCGGGGAGCTGGGCTCGCCGGTGCTGGAGGGTCATCTAGTCTTTGTTGCCAGGGAGCTAGGCTCGCCGATGCCTGGGGGCTTCCCAGGTCTTTGTGCCAGAGGACTCTTTACTGGGCTTTGTTGCCGGGGAGCTAGGCTCGCTGGTGCCTGGAGGCTTCCCAGGTCTTTTATGCTGGAGGGCCGTGGGATCTGGTCTTTGATATCGGGGAGCTAGGCTTGCCGGTGCCAGAGGGTCATCCAGTCTTTATTCGACAACGATGCTGCTCAGCCCAAGGGACCTGAGCTCGGAGGGGTGCCTCACGGCGGAGGAGGCTAGGCTCAACTCCTAGCCATGGGTCCCAATCTGAAGGGGTCCGCCATGGGGGGAGGCTCGTGCTCGGCTCTGATCTAGGCATCCCGGGCTTGCGGGAGCGGACCTGGCGAAGGACGGGGCCCGGCTTCGACTGTCACCGTGATGCCGAGCCCGGGAGCTTCAATAATTCGAGATGGCACCTTGGAGCTGGGCTTGACGGCGTATTAATTGACAATTCCCTTGGCCGAAGATCTGAGCTCCGGTCTTGGGCTGGCGTCCTGGAGCTGGGCTCGGGGACGTTGATAATTTGAGAAGATGCCTTGGAGCTGGGCTCGAAGATGCATTGTTTGAGAATTCCCTTGACCAGAGATCTGAGCTCCGATCTTGGGCTGACGTCCTAAAGCTGGGCTCGGGGACGTTGATAATTTGAGAAGATGCCTTGGAGCTGGGCTCGATGACGTATTGGTTGAGAATTCCCTTGGCCAGAGATCTGAGCTCCGGTCTTGGGCTGGTGTCCTGGAGCTGGGCTCGGGGACGTTGATAATTTGAGAAGACGTCTTGGAGCTGGGCTCGAAGACGTATTGGTTGAGAATTTCCTTGGCCGGAGATCTGAGCTCCAGTCTTGGGCTGGCATCCTGGAGCTGGGCTTGGGGACGTTGATAATTTAAGGAGTTATCTTGGAGCTGGGCTCGAAGACACGTTGGTTTCCTGGGGGCTTCCCAAGTCCTTCGCCGAAGAGCTGGGCTCGCCGGTGCCGGAGGGTCATCCGGTCTTTGATGCCGGGGAGCTAGGCTCGTCGGTGCCTGAGAGCTTCCCAGGTCTTTCGTGCTGGAGGACTTTTCTCCGGACTTTGGTGCCGGGGAGCTAGGCTCGTCGGTGCCTGGGGGCTTCCTAGGTCTTTCATGCCGGAGGACTTTTCTCTGGGCTTCGACGGGCGTCCTGGAGCTGGGCTCAGGGATGTCGGTGTTGGCGAGCTACGTGGCTCGGAAGGTTTCGCCTTGGAGCTAGGCTCGGAGGTGTTGAGTGCCTGGGGGCTTCCCAGATCCTTCGTCAGGGAGCTAGGCTCGCCAGTGTCGGAGGGTCGTCCGGTCCTTGATGCTGGGGAGCTAGGCTCACCGGTGCCTGGGGGGGCCTTCCCAGGTCTTTGGTGTTCCTGCAAGGTAAATAAACCATTGCATAGGAAAATGACCTTTATTTCAAGTGGAGGGAGAACTTACATTATTGACAGTAGCTCCTCAGATTACAATCGGGGGGAACCTGATTCCATCCAGGTCCTCGAGATAGTAGGCCCCCTTTAGAAGGGCCTCGGCCACTCTATAGGGGCCTTCCCCATTCAGCGAGAGTTTACCGCACTCTCTGGGTGGAGACGCCTCAGCTAGGCGCGACACCAGGTTGCCGGGTCGGAAAGTTTTCAACTTCACCTGGGCATTATGGTGTCGGGTGACCCGTTACCGATGGGCTGCTATCCAAAGCCAAGCTCTAGCCTTCTTTTCTTCGAGGAGGTCCAGGTTGAGGAGGGGGTGCGCCGAGCTCAACTGGAATCACTATCTCCATGCCGAAGATGAGGTCGAAAGGTGCTTTGCCCATTGTCATTCTAGGCGTTGTGTGGCGGGCTGACAGGATGCTCGAGAGCTTTTCCACTCCTTGCCCCCCGGGCCTTCTTGGGGGCACACCCAGTCCCCCAGTGTATCATCTCCACCGACTTCTCAGTGGGGTGATTATCGACCACTGGGACTGGTGGAAGGGCGACGAGTGCCTGGGATTCCAACTGAGATCTGTCCCCCCACGTACCTTCCGAGGTAGCCTCTCCTGGTGAGCTCCTCAATCTCCCACTTGAGGTCATGACATTCCTCGGTGCCATGACCATGGTCACGATGAAAGCGACAGTACTTTGACTTGTCACGAGTGGCGAACGGCTTCAATGGCGGTGGGCGCCTCAAGTAGTCCTCGTCCTCGATCTCCATAAGAATTTTTGTCCTCGGGACAAGGAGAGGGGTGTAGGCCTCCTCCGGAATGGGAGTCCCCCTCAGTCTTGGCTGGTCCCTTCGGGAGCTTTGAGCTTGGGGTGCTAGCTTCCAGGTCCCGGACACTTCAACAGGGGCCGTCTTCTTCAGGAATCCTCTGTCGAGCTCCCGCCTCGTACGATCCGCCTCCTCGGCATGGATGAACTTCTGAGCCCAGAAGAGTAGCTCGGCATAGGTCTTCGGGGGCTTTTTATCGAAAGAATAGGTCAGGCAGGAAGTCCTAGCTTTAGAGCCATCGCTTTAGAGCCAACATCGCCACCGGCTCCTCCAGGCTGTAGATCTCCAAGGCAGCAGCTTTAAAGCGGGCCACGTAATCTCGTAGGGGCTCGCGATCCTGCTGCCGGATGGAGAAGAGGCTGTCTGCCTCCCGTGGCAACTTCCTGCAAGCATCGAAGTGAGCCACGAACTTCTGTCCTAGCTGGGCGAAGGAGCTGATGCATTCCGTCTCGAGGCGAGTGAACCATACTCGAGCAGCCTTCTGAAAGGTAGCAGGGAAGGCGATGCACAGAAGGGCGTCAGTGGCCCCCTGGACCCTCATGAGAGTCCGGTAGCTTTCCAGGTGGTCTAGGGGGTCGGTGGTACCCTCGTAAGGATCCACCTGCGGCATCCGGAATCGATGCAGGATCGGCTCCATTTGGATTTCTCGGGAGAATGGGGGATGGGAGTCGTAGCCCACTGGCTCACTAGCAAAGCTCGGCATGCTGGCGAACCGGAGATCAAACTCCGCCAGCTTGCGTTCATGCTCCTCCAGGTGCCTACCCGTTGCGTGCCTGGGGGCTTCATCAAGGAACCCCTCCACCGAAGGAGATGGAGAAGGTGACATGGATGCGCGGCACCCGTGGTGGGGGGTCTTACTTTTCTTGCCTCGGCGGGGTTTTGGCACCTCCCACCCGAGGTTTAGTGAGCGGCTCTCTCCGTCAATAGAGCCGGCTTGTTGTCTTTTCGTCAGAGCTTGATGGCTGTCCCGATTGTCATTGGTGGCCCGCGGTTGTGACGACCTTCCTTGGAAGGAGCGCAGGCTGTCGTGGGGAGCTGCGGCATGGGCCGCCGAGGTCCCTGGCTGCTGGTGGATAGCCATGGACCAGTGCTGGTGCTGGAGCTGGCGCACTGCCCTGGCAAGAACTTGCATCTGCTGGGCAAGTGCGGCCAGCTGGGCCTCTGGTGGGGGTGACTGGATCGGAGTAGGTGGCTCCACTTCTGTCTCCGGTCCGTGCGGGTTCCCGTGAGAAGGGGATGCCTCCGCACGGCTGGAAGAAGCTCCCCAGGCCCAGGTGGTCATCATCCCCCCGGTGGTCCGGCTGAGCGGAGCTTGAACTGGATCGAATGTCGTTCTGCACCCCTTCCTGGCGTGCCAGTCTGTTGCCACCTGGATCGTCGTGGCCCGTAGCTGCTGATAGTGTCGGGTATTTTGCGTCCTCCCGTGGGAGATGCCTCCGGTGCCTCGAGACCTGCAAGACAGCCAACGTCAGTGACCCGGGCCAGGGATTCCGGTGGGGGCGCTCCGACGGTCAAGTCAGTGACGATCCAGGGGAACAGATCCTCCTGATCGAGCCCCTCTGGATGAGCTCCATGCTAGGAGGAGTGAATATAGTGTGAGTGAAAGATGAGGACGAGCTGGGAGTGGTGTTGGCCGAGTTGGTCTTGCCCTCCTCTCTAGCCTTTCTCCCTTGTGTCGCTCTGGTTCCTCTCTTTAATTGAAAAGTATGCTCTGGATCTCTCCCTCTTTTTTTTGGGTCAGATGCCGATACCTCTTTTGCTTATTTTTTGGCAGGAGTTTCTACCTTGGTTTGCTTTGGGATCTCCCCGTGCTGTCATGTACGGCGAAGTACCGTGACGTGGACTGGACGTCTCTCCTGTTTTGACAGTCGGGGAAGCCTCCATAGATTTCTGACATTCCTTCTGCTTATCCCTCTCCTGGGAGTCTGACAGTACCTTGATCAGCGGGCCACCGGTCTTGGGATCCGTGCTCTCTGGTAGGGTCTTTTCTCCGATTGTATGGCTGATCGGTGGAGGGTATGGCACCTTGATTGCAGCATGGTTGGTGTCGTACGGCCCTCGGGAGCATCGCCACTGTCCTTGGAGGAGGGTATGGCTCCCTTGGCGGCCGGTGCATTGGCTTGAACAGAGGGCCGAGCTAGAGAGGCAGGGCCCGTCTTTGATAGACTCGCCTTAGTGCTACTCGGCAGGACGGAGGTCGACCGAGCTTGGTCGCGGAGGGGTGCCTCGTGGCGGAAGAGGCTGAGCTCGACTCCTGACCACGGGGCCCGACCTCAGACGAGCTTGGTGCCGGGGCGTTGCCCAGCCTAGGGGACCTGAGCTCGGAGGGGCGCCTCGTGGCGGAGGAGGCTGAGCTCGACTCCTGACCACAGGGCCCGATCTCGAGGGGTCCGCCTCAGGTGGGAACTCGGACTCGGCTCCGGCCTAGGCATCCCGGGCTTGCGGCAACGGGCCTGGCGGAGGACGGAGCTTGCCTTCGGCGAGCAGAGGTGTCGCTTTAGGGAAGCTCAGCTCGGCAAAGGCGCTCATGTTGAAAGCTTGCCATGGCGTCTGATGGGGACTCCACGTCAGCTGCCTCATGCCACGTCAGTGTTTTGGCCACATCAATAATATAACTCAAAATATACCTCCATACATCCATTATCTAGTCTCGATGATATTCTTCTAAAAATTAAACTAAGAGAATTTAATAATTTTATTCATGCAAGCCTTCTATACTTAATAAAATCCTTGAAACTATAATACACACCTATCAAAGGAACTTAAATAAGTCAAAATCCTACTTCTACCCCACTCTCACTAACTAGGTCATCTTGATTTTAAACCTTTGCTCTGATACAACTCTATCACGCCCCGAATCTAGCATCGGAATCAGCTACACGACCGGCCTCACAAATCCTAGGTTTTACCCTAGAGATCATGCCAGGCCTAACCTTCAATTCAATATCCAAATAGTGGTAAGGAACAAATTTCACTAATTATTTATTGATTCCAAAAATTTTTCATAAAATTCAACTAAAATTTAATATAAACTCAAAGATCAATACCTAAATCCTAGCTCCTCACTAACTGGTCCCAAAGCCTGCTTGATCTTCGATATCTGAAACAAAAACATAGAAAAATAGGGGATGAGCTA
The DNA here is from genome assembly GCA_021397845.1 of Areca catechu. Classification (NCBI taxonomy): domain Eukaryota; kingdom Viridiplantae; phylum Streptophyta; class Magnoliopsida; order Arecales; family Arecaceae; genus Areca; species Areca catechu. The sequence continues at coordinate 53,036,599 of CM038045.1, read as the reverse complement.
TACAGGCTCAGTAAGTTATCATCACCTCCAATATACATATACAAATATGTCAATAACAACCAGTAACATATACAACTCATACATACAAGATATCCATCTCAAAATAATATACCAGCAACACTATGCAGATGTGTACACTTAAATGCAACCGACACAGACACGACACGACTATGGATGGCCAACCATTTACTCTACTCTCCTAGTCCCTCTGACTATGGCCACGATCGGCCCGTGGCTCGTCCCGAAAGAGACTAGATTCTGTGTCACATATCGCTCAACAATCATGTGCTAACGATAGCCCCGCTGGAGGTCCAAAAGAAAAACTAGCTCTGAGTATCACACGAGAAACACGCATCCTCTGCATGTGCCTACCATGCATGACTAAAATAAGGCAACTAGCTCCTGTGTCACATACCGCTCCACAGTCATGTGCCAGCGATAGCCTTGCTGGAGGCCCAAAAGGAGACTAGGTCCTCGTATAATCATAGTCGGACCAAAGAGCACCCACACCGACACAATGCACCCACACCAACACAATCACCCACACCAACACAATGCACCCACACCAACACGATGCACGCAACCCAATGCAATCTAATGTGGATATATTATATATATTTACTATTTCATAAATATATACATATTGGCATATAATATCAGAGGTCAAAATAATTTACCGAAGAGTATCCACCAATAATGTGTAATCCAATACTAGACCTGATCTTCCAAGGATAATAACGATCCTATACCACAAATTCTTTTATTTATTAATCATCCTATTAATTTTTATGTATATCTAAATAAGAATTAAGAAGAAAACTAAAATTTTCAAAACACCCCCGAATCCCAATTCTATCTTTCACTTTTTTTTCCTTTCCTTCCTCTCTCCAAAACTTGCTTTCACCGAACAAACCCATCCCAGAAAGTCGAGTCAACACATCCCATAGACTGAGTCAACCCAGTTCTGTTGACCGAGTTGACTCACCCCTGCAAACCGAGTCAACTCGGTTCTCTCCCTTCACCCGACTCTGCCTCCTCTCTGGCTCTCGACCCGTCACCATCTCCCCTACCAAGCCAATCCCCCTTAGCCAACGGAAGACCGAAAGGAGGAGAGATACCGGCAGTGACCCTGACAGACATCCGGCCACTAGCCGGAAACCCAAAGCAAAGAAAACCCCTCTCCCTGCTGCTCCTTTCTCGGCTTGACCGAGCCGGTCTACCCACGGTTGCCGGCGGCTACCATGGAAGACGGCCACCGAGATGGGGGCCCGGTTGATAGGAGTGGATGGCAGCGCGACCACCGGCAACCGTTCGAACACCCACCTAAATCTCAAAAAGAAAATAAAATAGATCTTCCTCCCTGCCCGATTGTCCCTGCCCAAGCCCGTGCTCGAGAGGAGACGGGCTCCCATCCGTCGCCTCAGATGTCCACGCACAAACAAAAACAGGGGATAGGGCACTTACCGGCGAGGTCGACGTCGGTTTTGACAGCACCAGAGAAAAGAACGACCGCCGAAAAGGATCGTGGCTCAAGAGAAAAATGCCCGGCGCGATCGGCGTCGATCTTCGACGTCCACCGAAGGAGGAGGGTTCGACTGGAGGAGAGGCACGCGAGAAGCCTTTAAACCTTAAGGAAGAGCTTTATCCCTCCCCGCGCGTTGACTGGTTTCTCCACAGCCTTCGCCGTTCGTTCCGAAGTCTGGTGCCAAACAAAATTCGAACTGAAGTCGGCAATGGTTGCCAACTTCAGCCGAAGAATGGCCCAATAATCACTAGGCCTCATAGAGCCAATAGCTAGTAATGTATAGGTGGTGCTTGCATTAAGTGAAGGGCATGATACTTTACCAAGGGGTGTGAGAATGCATTACTAGGTCCAAGGAATGACGTCACCAGTACTCCCATTATCTATTCCATTTCTTACTTAGATTTGGGAGTAGAGGGCAAATGTTAGGGGGTTACTATTGACGCCTCAAATTTATAGTTGGGACAACTCTGAAGATAGTAGATGTTCAAGCCGACCCATTTGTCGATCCATCCATTGACTCTTATATCAAGCTGATACATTTCTACACTTAATTTCTATCAACTTCTTATATACGAGGCTCACTGGTTATGTGATCCATCTCCATAATTTCAAATGGCCAGTCACCTAGTATATAGAAACAGCTACCACGTGTAGATAAGATCAATATTCATAGCTTCTTTCCTACATGGAAGCATATGAGGGCTAAAATTACATGCTTGAAATAGTATGATTAGCGGCCCAATACTTTAGGAATCACATGGTTTATTAGTCATCTGCTATAAATAGCCAGAGTCCCGAGGACCTAAGTAAGTGAACTCTTTCTACTTGCTACTTTCTTTCTGCTCTAGATATCTAACTTGAACATCGAAGAGTCCTTGTCGGAGCCGACCTAGCTAAGGACTTCTTTGTAGCTCTCCCTAGCACCAACTCCCGTCGGCCAGTTCATTCTCTGACCTCAAGCTAGAATCTACAGCAACAAGTCCCAATAGGCAAATCCAATTATCAATTCCTAGATCTACTATCAAGATCTATCCCAAGAGAGTTCAATCAAGCTCCATATTGATTCCTTTCTCACAACATAGTATTTTTCTCTCATTTGACTACGTGATATGGTTTTATAAATTAATCCCTCTTAATTAAACACCTTATCTCGAAGCACAGGCCAGATGTTCTCCACTCTCTTCAAAGGAGGGGGAAAATTATTTGCCTGCAGTAATGTGCCATCAAAATCCCCAAACATTTATTGGTTTACAGCCTTTTTGTTGGATATTTTTTCCTCTTGTATTGATCTTCCAAGGCATTTAGTCTTCATCCACCATTGTGTAGTATTTGCACAAAACTATAGAAGTAAATCAATATATTCAGCCATCTTTATCATTGTTCCTTACTATTGACATATGATCTGCTGTACATGAGCTCGTATGTCTTGGGATCACAAGCCATCCATTTTTACCATACATGTGCTCATATATCTCGAGATCACAAGTCATCCCATTTTATTTCTTATTTCAGTGTTAATGAATATTCTCATTTTGGCTGAGATCTTACCTGAGCATCCCTAGGGTATATAATTTTTAATATTTTTATGGTAATGAGTGATATAATTGAAAAATTCCAAGATATTATCTAAAATAATTATATAAAATTGAAAACCAATTTAATATATATCTCAAATAGAGACTTTTTTATGCAAAATTTTTTTATTTATCATATGGGCATCGGTATTAATGACATTATTATTAAATACTCAATTATCAATTACTTAATATATAATAAAAAAATTATTTATTAGAATATTTTATTTATTATAATTTATTATATATTATATCAAAAAATAATCAAATAATGTAGGGAGAAAAAAGGGTCATATTTACATGCGGCGGGTATTAATAATAGGATTTATGCATGGAGACTACCGTGCAAACTCTTCAATTACCGTATAAATGTTGGTATTAATGATACTGCTTGAAGTTGGTGCATTGAGTTCTGTATTAATTATATACATATTAGCACCGATGATGTTGATAATATTGTTGGTGTTTCTACTCGATCGTTATTAAATTTCTTTGCTCAATATATAATAAAAGTTTGATCATTAAAATTATTATTTATTATAATTTATTAATTATGATATTGTATTTCAAGAATGATTAAAAAAAGAAAAAATATATACCACGTACCTATAGGTTGCATTCTAGTGTTATAATTATTATGGATTTGCTTTAATAATTAAGATTTCAATACTTTATTTATAAAATACCAAATAAAAATCATTGGCCTGTGGCTAGTTCTTAAAAGATACAAGCTCCCATCGTTTCCAAAATTTATTTTGGTTACTAATCGAGGGCATATTTGGTTTAGCTGGGATAAGTTTGGAATTTTTCTTTTTATTTGATAAGAAAAGAGATAGAAAAATTAAATCCCGATATAGCTATCCCGCAAGTTCCCATCTCACTAGATAATGTTCGATTCAAGATGCTTAGATTTTTTAGTACAACATGACATCACTAAGATGCTAGGTAGTAGAAGGGGAATAGAAAAGGAGACCTAACCTCTCACTCAAACCAATCATTGCGGGTTCTAGAAAAATTTTGGATTTAATCGAGCCATCCATGAAATCCAGTCTCGAATCCATGATCAATTGGTAGTGAGGTGAAATCTCTATCAATTAAAGTACTGTCTTAGTAATCTATTCCAATTATTTGATTGTAGGTGTTGGCCTCTAGAAATAAAAATAAAATGTTCTAATTTATCAAAATCTAATTTCCATTCTTATCCCGTATTCAATTTTTATTCTAATTTTAATTTTAATTTTGACCGCAAAGGATATTCTCATGTTAATTCTAATTTCGAGTCCCTTCATTCAGATACGATTCCGATCACGAACGAAACGGCCCCTACTTTTTAAACCCGACCCCGTTTTGTAATGCGAGGCTCCTCTAATTTGTCTGGAAGAAGGGTCGCGGTGGAGGGCGAAGAAGGGACCCGATAGGGCGAAGGGGGGGCGCGGAGTGAGACGGCGATGGATTCTTCCTCCGATGGCGGCTGGTCGTTGCAGCCTGCGTGGGCCGCTGCCGCTTCCCGGCGGTACCAGCACTTGCTGGACAAGGCGACGCCGTACGTGCTCCGGCGGTGGCTGGGGTTCGGGGCGGTGGCCGTAACCTACGCCATCCGCGTCTGGTTCGTCCAGGGCTTCTACATCGTCTCCTACGGCCTTGGCATCTACGTCCTCAACCTCTTCATCGCTTTCCTCTCCCCCCAGGTCGATCCCGAGATCCAGGGGTTCGTCGACGACTCCGGCCCCTCCCTTCCCACCCGCTCCTCCGACGAGTTCCGTCCCTTCATGCGCCGCCTCCCCGAGTTCAAGTTCTGGTGCGCTCTCTCGCTTTTTTTTTTCCCCATCTTTTTGCCTCCTCTCGCTCTCCCCTCTTTATCGGCTAATGTGTAATGAGAGTTCTTCTGATATATTGCTTGTATTAGCCACGTTCCATTAATCCTCTTCAATCCAATTAGGGGAATAAGAATGTTTGCATGTAAGATTTGGAATGTTGTTGCAGGAATGATCTTGATGATATGCTGATAAAATTTCTAGGTCGAGTTATCTAATGGAATGAACACCCAAAACTTGCAGTAGAAAAGAAAATAAAGGTGCCTCTTTTTCATATTATTTTAGGGGATTTCGAAAAAAAATTCTTGTACGAAGAGGCTGATATAGATAAGCAAGAACTTCACAGATCTGCTAGCTACGCAATCAGTGCAGCTCTTGTCACCCGGATGGAATCTTAGCTGTGGGTGATCTTCTTTTCTTCTTCCAGGCTAGAAACCCTCTAATTCTAATATCTTAATTTTAGGATCGGTAACATGTCATCCCCAATCTGATAACTTAGTTGGAGAAATATAAAATCCAACAGCAGAGATGGAGCTCTTATCAAAATCATTTACAAGAACATATTAATGGATCTTGATCATGTTTAAACCATGAATAAATAATAATCTGCAATCAGCATGTAGTCTTTTGAATAAAGAGAGTAGGGAAGCACAAAATCAAAAAAGCATTATCAGTCTAAACGACGGAGGAATCCTACGGCTAGTCAAGGGTATACTTAGATGGCATTGCATTTAACACGGGGGCTTGTAATAAGATCACAAACTGAAACCTTATGGCAAAGCATCTGATTTTATGATAATGGAGTGAAGAATTATGAAGGGAGATGATGACAGGGATCAAAGAAAGATTAGCAGCAAAGTGATATGAAGTTGATGGCATAACAAGTCCACCACTTGGGAGGATCACATATAGGCATGATAGATGCTTTGTAATAAAAAAAAGAAATTGTGTTTAATAATGGATTGGAGGATGGAAAGAGCTGATTGATAGTTTTTGGTTCTCATTATGTCCAGAAGTGCAAATAGGGCCATACAAAACATGTTATGGAGGGGAAGATGGGTTTCGGTTTGGGTTTGGAATTGATGTTAAACTGATCAAGGATAGTCTTTAAAGAAATTTTAAAGGACATTTTGGCGGCAAGAAAATGTGACAAAAGTTTCGCAAAAAACAATGGATCCCTAAAGAAGACAATGCCATGTTGGTTTATAATTTAGAAACAAGCTTTTATTTCATTTATATGGAGTCGGATTTTTGGAATAGAGCATTATAATTTATTAAGTTTTGGTAATGTTTTATGACTGGTCCTCAGTTTGACATTCATCTCCAATAATAGTTGCTAATCAAGGTAATTTTAAGCAAGAGAGAGAGGCCTACCATGAAACCTTTAAGGTCAGTTGGCAATTAGGAGGCCTACCTTGCATGTTACTTAAATTTAGCTTGTGCAATTGGGAAGCAACTTTCCATGGTACCTTTAGATTTGGAAAAAACTCTGATGATCAAGGAGAAGGCAATGTTGGATAGAAAATTGAATTTTAAGTCACATGATAAGCTGAAAAACTAAAATAGGAGGCATATTGGGATCTTTGAAGGTAATTTCTAATTCATGTATGTTAAAATGACATAAGCCTTTCTACCTTGGGATTTGAAGTGGAGATAGAATGGCCTACTGACTACCCTAGATATTTACAATTTTTTGTATGCTTCCTATACTTCAAGAGTACTGATTATTTTATTTATTTTGTTTAGTTCTAGTTGGATATCATCTCTATATTTGAGTACTGATTAGATCTATGATAAAAGAAGGGGGTAGCTGCAATGTAGATGGAATTATTTGGCAGAAGAATTGGCAGGAAGGTCTGCTCCCCTGTTTTTTTCAAATCAGACCTGTGAAAGATCTGATTTGAGAACTTTTCACTTTCCCTGCAGTAAATTGCTAATTAAACTTGTAAACCTGTTCTTATTTAAACTCAAACCTGTCACCAGCCTTGATCTTAAAATTCCAATTTTTCATCTACTCATGTTTCTTTGATTCTTTGTTGGATTAGAGATCATGCTGATGTGACCATAATACAGATGTTACGTTTGTTTTTTAATGGATATCACTTCTAAAATTCACTTCATCTTTCTTAGTTATAGTGGTTATCAAGAGGTTAACCAGCCTTGACCTTGTAACTTGTGAAATGATTCCAATTCCTTTAGATAGACATGAGAGTTCATGCAACACTCATGAAAACCTGACCATCTAGAACTGAGTTGGTTACAATCTGTACTTTTGGTTTGCCTGATTCTCTAACTTTGCCTCCTAATCTCCAAAGATTGTCCAAACTCGACCCACCTGTGTTGTCCAAGCCCTGGCATGTTGCTCTGGCTCTTGCTGGGCAGTACGCTGCGTACAGATGCTTTCTAAGTGGCTAAGGACCAAGCAGGCAATTCAAGATTTCCCTTGTGAAAGTTGCTATAGGATCCTAAAGTGGAGTTCTCTATTTCTAGAGTGTATAAGACTTTCTTTATTATAGCAAGATTCATAAGGTGAAGGTTTAGACACATTGTGCACCCTCTCTTTTGGCCAAACATGCCAATTAGTATTATTGGACTATGAACTGTTATTTACGGTGACACAGTGTGCACCCTCTCTTTCGTCAATGGTCAGCCACTGTTAATAGAGATAGTAATTCCTGGAGCCACATGATATCAGACCCATTACCAAAATAGGAGGTTTGTCAGCAACATGCTCGAACCTGGTGCTACTACCTTGTGCTCCGGGAGCAGTCCCAGAGCACCAAACTTGTGTAGTGTTGTGCAAGCATGGTCATTTGAAAAGATTGTCTTCTACATACCATTCAGCTCTCATGGATTTCTTTGAAAGAAAGGTTAGCCAACTAAAATTCGATTAACTTATCAGTCACATGTATGCATTGATTTATGCATGATTAATAGTGCACTGATCATAGTTTGACATTAAAGATGGGCATGTATTCATCGTTAAAGTTTGATTTTTCTATTGAACATGAACATTAATAAGAATGATATAAAATTGTGGAATCATATTTTGGAAGATAGACAGATATTGTTTTAAGATTTTTTTTTTTTTTTTTTTTTTTTTTGAATGTGAACATTAATAAGAAGAACACAAAATTTTGTACTCATATTTTGTTTCTTTATTGGAGATGAATGGTGTAGACTTTTGTTCATCTTATTTTTCCCCTCATCTTTTTTGTGGCCAACCAGATAGTTCAAGCCTAGATTGTGAATGGTAATTCGGAGAGTTTCATTATCTTAGTTTGTATTACAAGTTTCTTATCGTGTTAAAAGAATAGTATACTGATTATGGTGCAAACTTGCAGCCAGAAAGATATGTTCGTTGGTAAAGTTTGGTTGCAGAATTGTTTATTTTGCATTTTGTTTCCTTGCTGGGAGTGATTGTCGCCTATTCTTGTTATCTTGTGTAAATCATCATTATTAAAACAAAAAATATTTGTTATCAAAATACTATGTCTAACATAGCAGACCATATTGTCTGCAAACCGAGTGTTCCATTTTTACTTTATCCTATTTTTTTATTCGTTGTTGAGGTTCAATATCCCAGAAATGTTGGGATTGTATGATCCAGTTTCTTCCATGCATTGGAGATGGTCTTTCCAATAAAACCAGTGAAAGAGACATGGCTCTTTTTGTTTTTTTATACAATCCACGTTCTAGTTTCTCCTAATGTCATTCATTAGTTAGCACATATGGTAATAAGCATTCGCCCCTTTTTGTTTCCATGTGCAGGTATTCCATTACAAAAGCCTTCTGTATTTCTTTCATGTTGACATTCATCGAGGTGTTTGATATTCCTGTTTTCTGGCCCATTCTACTTTTCTACTGGTTGATCCTATTTACGATGACAATGAAGCGGCAAATATTTCACATGATAAGATACAAATATGTTCCCTTCTCCTCAAGAAAACAGGTGACTTGAGCTTCATGTGTTGAATGGTTATCTACTTTGTATTGTTATGATGTTCTTGACCACTAGTTTCTCATTTCAGCGTTACACTGGGAAGAGAGCCGTTTCTTCAGAGGATGAAAGCGTTCCCGGCAATTGAACAACTTAATGCATATGTAGCTTTGGATGCCGAGGGGTAAAAGAGAATTTATTTCTTCCTATTGTAATACCAGGTGCTACCTTTGGCAGACTAGAAGTAATCCTGATGTTAAATTTAGGAAAAGATTTGGCTTTCATGGCAGAAGGGTTGTAAGGCTTGGTGAAACAGGTGGTTTTCTGCGTCCTTGTTTTAATTGTTCGATTAAAAGATTGGTTGCATTCCTCATGGGCAGTGCATTTTGCAATGGGCGATGCTTTATGGCAAAAACTGCAGCTTCTTGTACGTGAGGTCATTTTTATATTTCTTAAGTTGGCAGCAAAATTGGGCAAGAATAGGTGGCGAAAGAATTGTGATCTCTGCTACTAAATGGCTTCCGTTCAATAGGAAATGCTACCCTTCAGGGATTGACCATGTTGCATTGACCTGTTGCTCATATAGTTATGATATTACTGTTAAGGTATTATGATTATCAATTTAATTAATTAATTTTAAAAAAAATTAAAAATATGGATGAGTTGAGCCGAATTCATGAAAAAGAAAATGCGTAGGATAGTTTAAAATTTTTAAATTTTATAAAATAAAAAAAAAATAGTTCAGAATCTTAAAATGGAGAATCAAAGTATAACAGAGAATGAAAATTTGATATGTTAGATTTGCTAATTAGATCTTAATATTTACTTGCAATAAATATAAAAATAAGATTCTAGTAGTTACTTGCAATAAAAATAAAAATAAATTACATTACTTGTAATAAAAATAAAAATAAATAATAAAAATTTAAATGATGTAAAAATAAATTTTGTATTAATTAAAATTTAATTACAAGGAATTGAAAATTATAATTAAATAAATTATGAAAAGTAGTAACAAAGTATTCGAAGTTGATTGGTGTTGATTGATGTAACATCACCGAACTAAGCTTTTTCTTTTTTTTGGGATCTTGATCTTTCCGGTGGATCTTTAAATAAAGCTTGGGATTTTTTAAATAAAGCTATGGAACTAGGATTGGACTCCAGATAGAACTCTTAAAATTATTTAGGTCATTGGATTATGTCAAAATCATCTAGATCAAGATGGATCAAGCAAGAGCCATTAGATTTTTTGTGTTTTCTTAGAGCCGTTGGATGGTCGGACTGGGGGGACGACAATGAAGCGGCACAGGAAGCATAGTGATGGGCTGAAGTGGCGGGCAACTTCTCCAGGCTGAGGAGGCACTAGAGGGTGGAAAAGAACAGTGGTGGGCGGCTGGAGATGGCCGATGGCTTGGTTTGGCAAAAATGGCAGTAGAGGTTGACTTGCTGGCGACGGGAACAGGTTGTGGGGCGGTGTCGGACATCTTTTTCGACCGGCAAGGAAGGAGGGTAGTGGCTCGGGGTGGCAGGGGGAAGCAGTGGCAGCTTCTCCGGCAAGCAAGGCAACAGTGGGAGATGGCGGAGAAGTGGTGGTGAGCAAAGGTAAGGAAGACAAGAGGGTAGCAGCAAGTGTTTGGAGAAGCAAACCAGCGGTGGGCGGCGACAATCGGCGATGACAACGATTTTGGCATCTCGGGTCGAGCAGCAATGAGATCCATGCGGTAAACGGTTGAAAAATCCTCCATGGTCCATGTCTCGGAGCCGTGGACCGTTGGCAATGGCATCCGTGGACCTTTGGGCATTTTATAAACCGAGCAACTGATCCATGGTGAACCAGCTGCTTTAAAGTTCCTAAAAAACTTGAATATATTTGTTTTTTTCTTGATTTTGGATCTATTTGAACTCTAATTTGCATGTCGTTTGATATGTTGGATTCTACAAGTCAAGCTTTTCATGTTGGCATGCTTTTTACTCGGTAATCCAACTGATTTCCTTAAGTTCCGGGATTTCAAAAAAATCTATACCTATAAAAGTGGAAGAAGCATGAATTAAACTTTTCATTAAATATTTTAATAAATGTATGGTGCTTTGACTAGACATCTACTTTTCATAATTATGCTCTAATTTTATCTTTTTTGAAGATATTTAAAAATAATTAATTTTGCAGGAAGGTCTAATTTAATTATGAAATTAAGATTTTTAGAAGATGTTAGCACAAATAATTACTTTAAATACTTAAAATAAATATATAAATATATAATTTATCACACCCCCTAACTTATTCATTGCTAGTCCCTTAGCAATGTAATTAAAATATAAGTATTAATTTGATAATCATGTGTCATTAACATTCTCCTTTAAATCTAGGTTTAAAGTCAAAAGAAATTAGCTAGTATCACTAACTAGGTATTAAGTTTTCGAGGTAAATTTGCGGTTAGAATTATTAAAAACTTTCTTAGAATGTATTCAAAGATCTACTATACTTGTGTTTGTGATGGCTAACTCAGTATTTCAGTGCTGGATTGTAAAGAATAATTATATTTTCGTTTATCACCTACTTTTGGTCAATTTTCTATACATTCCTCAATTTAAGCATATGAATTGAGATAGCTTTTACACCATATAAAATTTTCTTTTTCTTCTTTTGGATGGCGATGTCTTTGTACTACTCACTTTTTAACGTGAATAATGCTTACTTAGGCGAAGGTGCCCGGTTACTCGATAGAAAACCAATATTTAGAACTTGTCCTTTTTTTTCTCTTTTTTCTTTGTTCTCTCTTTTTTTCAGGTGGGTAGCTCTTTTCTTAAATTTAAGTTAAATAAGGGAGTATATATCAATTATCAAATTTTTAATAATAATTAAATTTTTAATTGACCTTTACAACTAATACCTATTTTATCTTATTAGTGTGCATGTACGACAGAAATGCTAATAACCTTTGAATGATTTAAGTAGGCCGCTAAAAATCTGATCAGCTAGTCTACTCCTTGACTTGCTACAGTCATTAGTGAATGCTTTCAAATACTATTATCTTTTTTTCTAGTATATTTTACTCAAGATTTTTTTTCTTGACACGTGATTTATTTAAGATAAAAATTTTCTATTTTCAAGATTTTCAAAAGATTTTTTAAAAATTTTCAAATAATTTTAATTTTTTTAAAAAAATTAAAAGTTTCAAAGTTTCAAAATTTTTTAATTTTTTTTTAAAAAAAATTAAAGTTTAAAAGTTTGTCCCTACCCTCCAACTTAAATACCATTATCCCTAATGGTATTAATAAGTTCAAGAAATAAATTTAAACTATCGGGACAAAAAGAAATATATAAAGATAGAGGTTACCTGAGAAGATAAGCTTATCAACAAGATAAAGGCTATAGCAATCAATTTGGATTGGATTTTTTTTTTATTATTTTTTTTAAGGATATAAAAATAAATATTGGGTTGCCTCCCAACAAGCGCTAAGTTTAACATCTTCAACCGGACATTATGAGGGAGTCCAGTGGATAATTAATTTTAATATGGCCCTTATGATATTAAAAAGACATGACCAATCAAGAGGCCTTATTATCATGGTAGAAAATCATTCATAGAGTACTCTACGATGATTAGCCTGAATCAATAAAGTAAACTAGACAAGCATGTTATTCCATAATTTAAAGATATTATTATAGTTTATAAGATACTTAGGAATGGATTGTGTTTGTTGGGCCGAGATTGGAGGTGGTAGTTTAAGAATTTCTTTACTTATGGGTTAATCTACCTTACTCCCTTTTCTTGGGTACAATGTGTTTGGTCAATATTCTTTTTTTATTTTAAATTTAGGCATCTTTTCCAGATTAATATTAACCTTATTTCCATACATTGCTTTAATATCATAGAAAGATTTTGGAGGCAGTTCTCAAAATTGATGCCGAATACGAAGAAATTAATTATAAAATATCTAAGATCATGATCCCTCATTTCAGTAATATTCCACTCGATAGCTTCTTTATATGCTTTTAGAATACTACGAAGTTGGACTTCCTAGGTAAGGTTCATTGAGAAAGTTTTAATTGGTTCATCAGGAAGTGATTTTAGTTCTAGATCAGGTGGTGATTCTAACAAGGGAGCTATTGGTGGGCTAGGTGATGGCTCTTGTTGTTTATCAATCGAAAGTGGGGTGGTTTCAAAGTAGGGTATTTCTATTAGATAATTTACTTCAATACTATACCCATTTATATTAAAATTTTCCATCCCAAAATGAGCCTGATAAGGATCTACTGAATCTGGAAGAGAACTGTGGGGATGACTTCGTCTATTATGTTATGCATTTGTAGTTCTTAGGAAAGTTCAACTAATTCTATTATTGTATCTATTTGTTCTTCCATCCAATTGAAAGGCATAGACAATTCTAGGGTACTAGAGATTGGAGCCATAGGTGAGTGGGATAATGATAGAATTGGTTCGTCCCACAAGTTTAATATCTCCATATATTTTTCTGCCCTAGCTAAATTGTCTATATTGGTCCTTATGGTTGTGCAGAGTTATTCTAAGACCAGTTCATTCCTGGGAGCCAGAGTTGATTGTTCAGAAAAAGATAGAGGGCCATTAAAATTTTGAGCTATGCATGGTCCCTCTAGGTTACTCTCGGGTTGACTAGACAGTTCACCTCCCTCCTCTCTATTAAGCTCAATTAATCATGGTCAGTTGATCTATTAGCTTATCGATAGATTACTATTGGGCTATAATTATTTGTTGAAATTAAGCAATCCTATCGACATCTAGGTTGGTCTATAGGGGATGTGGGTATGATGCTTGCTGAACCTTCTTTTCAAATAATGGGTCATAATTACTTAGAGAAGGTCGATAATGAAATAGGGTGCTGATCATAATAGGGTGATCTATGAACATAGATCCTTGGATTACCAGGATAATCACTGGGTGTGGTTGCCACGAAAAGTCTAGTTAAGCCCCCTAACCTGAATTATAAGCATTAAAGTATAGATTATCTCTTGAGTTGTAGGCCGTTTGGGTTTGATCTTTATAAACTTGGTCATACATAAATTTAAGAAGTTAGAACCCGGTAAGGCACTCACTCTCAAAGTGATTAAGACTTGAATAAACTTGGTATGCCAGGAGAAAGGGTAATCTACTATAAGGATTCATGCTCCTAGCACTAATTTAGTTTGTTGGATTGTTCTGATCATTTAGATATGCAATCAAAGTTTTATATCAAAGCAATCCTTATTTATTTATGTATTTATTTATTTATTATTATTATTACTATTTTTTAAGAAGAGTGGTGAGATGAAGAAGGAAAAGAGTTGTAAAGATAAGGACCTAAGGAGTCCTAGAGCTAAGAGAGAGAAAAATTAGTTAGAATTTGATATTATTTATAAACAAGTTAGCATAACATAGACTTTTTATCCTAGGATTATTCTAAATCTAGATACTCATAACTGCTAAGGCAACCTTAGAGCTCTCCAAGTCAAAAACTAACTAATCAATTAGCTAGGTAAAGGTAAGATTGGTGGGGATCCCCCGTTTGCTTTCCTTAGACACCAATTAGATTGGCCAGGTCAAACAATGGAACCAATTAAAAATCATATTTTTTCAGAACTACATCATTCTTGAATCCCTTTTCTAGATACCAGTTAATTAATCAATCCTGACCCAGTCCAACTCTTGCCTTGTCCTATTGAGCTCAAGTTTCTTAGGGGCTAACATCTAATTGATTTTAATTAATAGGCTTGGGTCAATGCAATATGCAGGGTGATGGTTTGTGGGCTAAGAAAGGGTTATCAACTTTTCACCTTATATTGTTTATGGGTTAATGCCCTTAAGATATTTTATGAAAATATGCAATGCAAAAAGAAAGATGTCCCAAATAAATAATAAACTTTTAAGTTTTAATTAGTTACACTATTTTAGTTAAGTATTATGTGTTATTTTTGTTTTCTTTTATGTTGTATTATTTAAAGTAAGAGAGATAAAAGGCATATTTTAATTTTGGTTAATTAAATGTGAGAAAAAAACTAAAATTAAATTAAGCAAATAAAGAAACTATAGGTCTTATATTCAGGCAAAAAATCAAATTAGTATTTAAGGTAATTAATTAAAAAGTTAAGTAATAATTTTTTTGGTTAATTTTTATAAAAGAAGAAACTAATTTCTTTTCTTTTTAGTTTAGTTTGAAAAGAAAGAAACTAATTAAAAAGAAGACATTAGAAAATATTTTTTTTTCTTTTTATGTTAATTTGAAAATGAGGATGGAAGTAAAAAAAGAAAATAAATCTAGAAAAATAGGTAGGGTTTTTTAAAAAAAGGAGACTAATCAAAGGAAACAAAAAAAGCAAAAAAAAAAAATTGTTAATATGAAAAGGCAGAAATTGAAGGTGAAGAGCACCTACACCAAGCATACAATATGCGGGAAAAACATGGTAGAAGGAATGCATTTTAAAATAATTTTAAAATATGCATAGTGGAAGGCTCGATAGATAGATCTAAACGATCTACCGATCTGCCCGCAACAGGATCTAGCATAATAACCTAACATGCAACATAACATCAAAGCAAGAGAGGAACACAAATATAAAAGTACCATACCTTTATACAAAGAGAAGCTGTGAAAGGAGGGTGCTCGAGCCATACACGTGTCTGGCCTCTACAGGAAATCCATACCTAGGCTCGACTCTGATCAACTCCCTCGAAGTGCTAGCTCTTCGGGATCCTTGGGCCGATCTTCTTCTTCCGGGAAGACTAGGAGGAGAGCTGGAACCCTTTTCTAAGAGAACTCTCTTCTCAAGACCTAGCTAGAATGCTAGGATTCTCACACCCAATCCCTAGACCTCTCATAACCCTTCTCTATCTTCCTCTCTCAAAGCTTTTCTCAAAAATCTGTTGCAGCCACAAAAATGATGTTCATTTGTAGGGGCAGCAGGGAGAAGGAGAAAGAGGAAGGAGGAGAGATAAGGGGAGAGAATAGGGGAGAGGATCAAGGTAATACCAAATGGGTCCAATCCAAGAAGGTAAGTATGATTATCATACCAAATAACCTTGGAGCCAAAACTGGTTTGAGTTCGAAATTCAAACCAAGTCAAAACTTGCTCCAAAATCCTTCCAAGAAATCTTTCCAGAATTCTGCTCGTCACAGGAAGTGTCGACTCACGAAAATTGCCAAGTGTCAACACTTCACCAAGTGTCGACACCTGCAAAATTCCAAGTGTCGACACTTGGAACAAAGTCAATCATATTGACTTCCGGTGACAGCAAACGATTCTCAATATCGATTAGCCTTAAAATCATATAGAAATCCTCTATGGTGTGTGACCCCATAGGTTCGAACACTAAACCGGTAGCACTTGAACATTTCCAGTACCAGTCAAAGTCCTCATCTAGCAATGATACCCGATGTCCGGATAGGTCAAAGATGCAGAGCACCTCACAAGATCCTCTGGCATATGGTTGCTGCATAATTCATCCCTTTGACCTCACAATGCTCAGGATGATCTAGGATTCGACTGCCAACCCTAATTTAGTTTATCCAAATTATGTCTCAACCCCACAAGTTTTGTGACTCCTCACAAGAACTACCCTGACCAAGGTTTTGCTAAATTGAGATATAGTGAGTCATTCACTCCAAACTATTTGGAGGGGTCAATTCCATCTTAATCCACCACCGCTCCACAAGTACTTGACTGCACCTAGAAATCTTTCATCACTATATTAGAAATCCAGATAGTCCGACACCAAAGTACAGTGAGTTGCTTACAAGCTGCCATGGTGATCTCAGGTCTGAGGGACACATATATCCATATCCCTTCATGAGCAACCCTTTGGTAGAAGGGAGCTCCACAGATGGTCACGTTCAGTGAAATGTAATACATTTCACTTACATGTCACACCAGTGTCTCCACACTCCTTGGTTAAGAGGATAATCAACAAATGCGACAGATAATAATCTACACTTGATACACTGTCGTCCTATAACAATGTATCCTTTGGTTGTGAACCACTTTAAGAACTACATGATATATCCTCTCTATATCAAAATAATGTAGTTCTAAGGACTCCATCATACAAAAGTTCATCTCAGGAAAATGTAAATATGATGAACAGCCAAAATAAAACAACTTTTATTTATCAAAAATTCATATGCAAATATAAAATAACACAATCGTCTACAGCCTAGATGATTGGCTTTGGGACACAATTCCCAACAACTCCCACTTGGATTAAAGCCAATCGGTATAGAATCTCATTTTCATTTTCCATTTACAATAGTTGAACTCTTGAACTCCGATGGCTTTAGTGAAGGGGTCAGCCAGGTTTTCCTTTCCATCGATCTTCAGAAGGTCAATTCACCTTGTTCCATGATCTCTCATACAAGGTAATAGCACCGCAGAATATGCTTTATGCGGTGATAAGATTTTGGCTCTTTGGCTTGAGCTATAGCTCTAGTGATGTCACAGTACACCAGAATAGGACCATCAAGTGAAGGTGCCACTCCCAGCTCGCCAAGAAACTTTTGCAACCACACAGCTTCCTTCGCTGCATCCGATGCTGCAATGTACTCTGCTTCGCATACTGAATCCGCCACAGTAGGCTACTTGGAACTTTTCCAGCAGATAGCTCCTCCATTCAGGATAAAGATAAATCTTGACACACTCTTGCTATCATCCTTATCTAACTGGAAACTTGAGTCAGTATACCCCACAAGTTTCAAGTCAGATTCTCCATAAATTAGCCCTTGGTCCTTAGTATTTCGTAAATACTTAAGGATGGTCTTTACCACTTTTAAATGAGCTTCACTTGGGTCAGACTGGTATCTACTCACTATGCTTAGTGAGTATGCCACGTTTGGTCTAGTACATATCATGGCGTACATGATAGAACCCACTGCCGAAGCATTGGGATTCTACTCATATGCTCTCTCTTCAGGAGTTGTCATACAATTCTTTTTGGAGAGATCAATTCCAGTACCTATCGGGAGATAGCCCTTCTTGGAATTCTCCATGCTGAACCATTTCTGCACGGTGTCGATGTACGTAGACTGGGACAGTTCCAGAAGCCTCTCAGATCTATCTTTATAGATCTTCATACCCAGTATGTAAGAGGCTTCATCCAAGTCCTTCATAGAGAATTGAGATGATAACCAGACCTTTATTCCTTGCAGTGCTGGGATGTCATTCCCAATTAAGAGAATGTCGTCCACATACAACACAAGGAATACAAACACAGAACCATTAGCCCACTTATAAATGAAAGGTTTTTCTCCATTCCTAGCGAAGCCATACAACTTGATACACTTATCAAATTGCATGTTCTAACTCCTTGATGCTTGCTTCAATCCATAGATGGACTTTTGAAGCCTGCACACCTTTGACTCGTCTATGGATGTGAACCCTTCAGGTTGTATCATATACACCTTCTCTTCCAGCTCACCACTCAGGAAAGCTGTTCAGACATCCATTTGCCAGATTTCATAGTCAAAGTATGCTGCTAAAGCAAGTATAATCCGAATAGATTTGAGCATTACCACAGGAGAGAACGTCTCGTCATAGTCAATACCATAATGTTGACGATAGCCCTTGGCAACCAAACGAGCTTTGTAGGTCTCCTCCTGCTCGTCTGTGCTCCTTTTTCTTTTGAAAATCCATTTGTACCCAATGGATTTTATCCCTTCAAATGCATCAACCAATGTCCATACATTATTGATCTCCATGGACTCCATTTCGAATTTCATGGCTCCTAGCCATTTCTCAGAGTCGGACCTCTGCATTGCATTCATATAGGTGATCGGATCCTCATTGTTCTCATCGAGTTCAATGGGATCACCGTCCCAGACTAAGAAACCGTAGTATTTATCCGGTCAGCTCGGTACTCTACCTGATCTCCTTAATGGTTCCTGAGTGGGCTTTGGGTGTGATCTAATCATAACTGGTTCTATGTTGTCCCTTAAGTATGTTGGTTCTTCTACTTGTTGAACTTCACTAAGTTCAATCTTAGCAGCTACAGTCCCTTTACCAAGGAACTCCTTTTCCAAAAAGATAGCCCTAAGACCGATGAATAACTTTTGTTCCTCAGCTAAATAGAAGTAATACCCCTTAGACTCCTTTGGATACCCAACAAATAGGCACCAATCAGATCTAGGTCCAAGTTTGTCCATTTCCAAACGTTTTACATAAGTCGGGCACCCCCAAACCCGAAGGTGTAATAGTGTCGGCTTACATTCAGTCCATATCTCATATGGTGTTTTACTAATAACTTACTTGGAGCCTTATTTAGAAGGTAACAGGCTGATTCTAGAGCATATCCCCAAAAGGATATCGACAGAGAAGCAAAGCTTATCATGGACCGAACCATGTCTAACAGGGTTCGATTCCTCCTCTCAGACATTTCATTTAATTGAGGTGTCCCTGGAGGTGTCCACTGAGAGAGAATCCCATTCTCCTCGAGATATGTCAAAAACTCACCCGAAAGGTATTCACCACCTCGATCAGATCGAAGGGTTTTGATACTATTTCCAGTTTGTTTTTCTACTTCACTGCAATATCGTTTGAACATTTCAAACGACTCAGATTTATGTCTCATCAAGAAGACATAATCGTACCTCGAAAGGTCATCTGTAAATGTAATAAAATAACTGCACCAACCCCTAGCACCAACATTCATGGGTCCACATACATCAGTATGTATTAGACTCAGAATCTCTTTGGCTCGTTCACCTTTTCCAGTAAAAAATGACTTAGTCATTAATGGGGACATTGAGCAGATCCCAGCCAGTCCAGATCCTAGCTAGTCCAGTCCAGATCTCGGTGCCAGCCTAGCACGAATCCTAAAGATATCAGTCATGGATCTTGAAGATTTCAGTCAACACAATCTTGATGTATTTTATGGGTGTACGAGGGATTCGGGATATCTCCGAATCGGAGATCAGTTTTTATTTCTATTTAGAGTTATCGGAATCTCTTAGTAGTTCCGATTATTTTGAGTCTATTTAGGGATATTTTTATTGGTTGTTTGGTTACTTTATTTAAGATATTTTTGTCATCGAATAAAAGTTAGCGAAAAATTTATTGAGAAAAATCAGGGTGTGTCCCGACTCCTCGCCCCCTCTCCGTCTTCTACTTCCCCTTTTCTCGGTTCTTCCTCTCGCTCCTCTCCCTCTCCTCTGTGTTCCCCCCCACTTCTGTTTCTCCTCCAAGTGACTCAACCGAAGCGACGCCCTCGACCAACCGGAGTCGCCCACTTTCTCCCCACCAATCGGCGCCTCCACAATCCACTGAGACATCGTCATCAGCCTTTCCCCAACAACCATCATCTCCATCGCCCACCATCGCCAATAAACAAAGTCGGCATCCCCGCCGGCTCTCTCTTCACCCAGATCCAAGCTTGTCCTCATTTTCGCTCGCGACAACTAGGTGACGTCCTTCTTCTGCCGGATCTGTTGCTACTAAGTCCCTGCCAGCCCCTCCAACGACCATCGTCAAGCACCGGAAACAAGCCATCGCAAGCATCCGACAGACTGAGCTAACCACCCCGCCGACCGGAAATCTCCCTCCGACCCAGCACCCTCGTCCGTCTCCTCCGCTCTCTGTCTCCGCCCGTGCAAGTCGTCACCGCAGCCAAAGACCCTCCCGTGAAGCCTCCTGCCAGAACTCCTCCGCTCCACCGTCGCTAGCCACCGTCCACTCCGACGAGACCACCACCGTCTGCTAGACTCCTCTGGATGATTTCCTCCAAAGCTTGCCGAAGAAATTCCAGCCGGAATCCCTCCGCAAGCCCTCCGGCCTCCTCTGGTTTTCTAGTGTGGATCCATGGAGAAGAACTCGGCACGAACATGAAAGCAGGAGGAGAGTCGCACGGTTTCCAAAGCTGCATGGATCTCAAAGCTGTCCGGATCTCAAAGTCACATAGATATCAGAGCACTGGATTTATTGGGATTAACTTGATTTATTTATTTTATTTTGATTTGGGATTGATACATCATTTGTTTTTGGTGATTCAGGTCCGACGGCTTCTGATCCATCTCGCTCATGAACCACTGATCCGGATTTTGACTATCTCTAGACGATCTCCCTCTTCTAGAATTCATGATATTCGGTGTTTCGGGTGAGACCACTTCGATAACTTGATCTAATCAATTGCTGGATTATCTTTTATTTAATTAGATCTAATTTTATTGAAATTGGACATCCCTAACCTAGTGGTCGTTCCCTAACAATCAGCGGTCCAATGTCTCAAATATTTTGACTATGCATGCCAATCTGGTCAATTCCTAGATTGGAACTTGATTTGACTAGGATTATTTCTTAGTTTAAATTCTTAATTGCATTGATTATCTACTAGTTTTTATCTTTAATTATTTTATTAATTATTTCACCGATCTCATTAAGGTCCTTAGGTCTAGGATTTGTCGGCCCGTCCCGCACCAACTTGGTATCAGAGCAATAGGTTAGGTTAGGGTCAATTTCAATTTTTAATTTTGCATGACAACTAGGTCAGGAATCAAGTATCAATCAAAACCTTTTTTAGATAACAAAATGGATCCTAGTTTAGAAGCTGCCCTTAAGGGAATTATTGGTAAACTTGAAGCAATTGATAACAAGTTAGGATCTTTAGATGTAAGGATAGGAACCCTTGAGGAGGAACAACTAGTGAACACAAATCATCCTATTAGGAACTCTTTATCAAGAGTTACAAATCCTGGAGACCCTAGAGATCGAAATGACTACTCGGATTATAATGGTGGTCGTACTCATACCTTTCGACCTGATCCTAGGGATCGACATGATTATCCAGGTTTTGATGTAGGTAGTCATCAAACACTTAGACCTTATCGCGACCCAATTGATCAAGATGAATGAATCATGAGGAGTGTTAAGGTTGATGCCCCGAGTTTTGTAGGTCGCCTGGACCCCAAAGAATACATTGATTGGGAAGCTGATATGGATCATTATTTCACTTGGTATGATATGTCTGAGGATAGGAAAGTTAGGTTTGCCCAAATGAGGTTGTTGGATCAAGCCAAATTATATTGGCACAATGTCTAGAGATTAGCCACTCATAAGAGACAGGACCCCATTGGAACATGGGATGAGATGAAGGATAAGCTTCATGAGAAGTATCTTCCTGTATCTTATCAATAGCAACTCCTGGACCAATGGCAAAGGTTGACCCAGGGAACCGGATCTGTAAATGATTACATTGATAAATTTGATGAATATCTTATACGATGTAATGTGAATGAAGACCCGTCTGTCACTTTATCCCGGTTTATAGCTGTTCTGAGAGTGGATATTCAAAAAGAACTATTTTTGAGAGAGGTTTATAGTCTAGAGCAAGCATATTAATTAGCCCAGGACTATGATAGATTCCAGAGGATGTCACACGTAGACCTGAACCTTCTAGACCAAGAATTTTAGGTCCAAGGCCTAGCATGAATCAAGCCTCAACTGGTCCACAACCTAACATGAGTCAGACCTCTGGTAGTCGACCCCAGTCTACAACCCCACCAATTAAGGGAGATGAAAAAGGAAAAGGGATTATAGGAGAGACTTCCCAAGGAAGTAGCTCTAAGATCCACTGCTTCAGGTGTAACGGAATAGGTCATGTGGCTAGTCAATGTCCATATAGAACATTGCATATAGGAAAACTTGAAGAACATGAAGATCTAGGTAATATCCTTGAAGAGGAAGTCTACACTGCTGACCCAGGATTAGCCGATGCCTACGAAGAATATGACCATGAGGCTAGAGCTGAAAAACGATTAGGAGTGGTTAGGTGCATAATGACCCAACCCAAAAGTGAGGAGATCAGTGAAAAAATTAATATAAGTAATCAAATGAATAAACGACTTGCAGATTCTCACCAGCAAGTTAAGGATTTTGCTGAACAGTTTCCACCAGCAGGCCCATTCAAAATTTTAAAAAAAATTAGACTGAATACATATGTTATTGATCTACCATTTGATTATGGAAATTATCCTACTTTCAATATTTTGGATCTGATCGAATATGAAGAACCAGCATTGACACCTAGTGATCCATTTGAGCCTGCACCTTTCTTTGAGAGTGACCCTCCTCTTGAGAGCCCACTAGCCCAAATGAGAGGAAAGCACGATGAGATCGAACGTATTTTGGACGAGCAGATCAAATCTTCGAGGAGTCGAAACTGTAAACGCTACCTGGTTCATTGGCGAGGCAGGTCGAGTAGAGGATTCCTGGATTACTGAAGAGGAGCTACAGAAAATTGATCCAAATTTATTTGAGTACCTCCATCCTGACTCGACGAAGTCGAGATCTCCCCACCCCAGGAAAAATGATGGGGACATTGAGCAGATCCCAGCTAGTCCAGTCCAGATCTCGGTGCCAGCCCAGCACGAATCCTAAAGATATCAGTCATAGATCTTGAAGATTTCAGTCAACACAATCTTGATGTATTTTATGGATGTACGAGGGATTTGGAATATCTCCGAATCGAAAATCAGTTTTTATTTCTATTTAGAGTTATCAGAATCTCTTAGTAGTTCTGATTATTTTGAGTCTGTTTAAGGATTTATTTTTATCGGTTGTTTGGTTACTTTATTTAAGATATTTTTATCATCGAATAAAAGTTAGCAAAAAATTTATTAAGAAAAATCAGGGTGTGTCCCGACTCCTCCCCCCCTCCGTCTTCTACTTCCCCTCTTCTCGGTTCTTCCTCTGCTCCTCTCCCTCTCCTCTGTGTTTTCCCTCCCCACTTCTGTTTCTCCTCCAAGTGACTCAACCGAAGTGATGCCCTCGACCAATTGGAGCCGCCCACGTTCTCCCCACCAATCGGCGCCTCCAAAGTCCACTGAGACATCGTCATCAGCCTTTCCCCCACGACCATCGTCTCCATCGCCCAACATCGCCAGCAAACAAAGTCAGCATCCCCGCCGGCACTCTCTTTGCCCAGATCCAAGCTTTTCGTAATCTCCGGTCGTGACAACTCGGCGACGTCCTTCCGCCGGATCGATTGCTGCCAAGTCCCTGCCGGCCCCTCCAACGGCCACCATCAAGCACCGGAAACAAGCCATCGCAAGTGTCCGACAGACCAAGAAAACTACCCCACTGACCGAAAATCTCCCTCCGACCCAGTGCCCTCGTCTGTCTCCTCCACTCCCTGTCTTCGGCCATGCAAGCCGTCGCCGCAGCCGAAGCCCCTCCTGTGAAGCCTCTCGCTGGAACTCCTACGCTCCACCGTCGCTAGCCACCGTCCAGTCCAGCGAGACCACCGTCGTCTGCCGGACTCCTCTGGATGATTTCCTCCAAAGCTCACCGACGAAATTCCAGTCGGAATCCCTCCGCAAGCCCTTTGGCCTCCTCTGGTTTTCTGGTGTGGATCCATGGAGAAGAAGAACTCAGCACGAACGTGAAAGCAGGAGGAGAGCTGATGGGGATCCAGGGCAGGTCCGGATATTTTTCTATTTTTTTCTTATTTTTCTCGCATTTTTTATTTTTCCTATTCTCGCTATTCCATCTATTCCCACTATTCCAGTTTTATTCGCAGATTATTCCCTCCTTATTCTAACTTTATTCTATCTTCATCCCGTGAGTTTAAAAAACCTCGCAAACCCTAGCCACCGTCCGGCCACCCCCAGATCCGGGCTGCCCGGCCCCCGGCCATCCCCCTCCCGGCCCACCCGCCGGCACAAGCCGGCCCCGCCCTAGCCGAAAAAGCCGGTCGCCGCCACCCACGCCCGTGGGAAGAAGAACGGACGCGGGAGGCGTCCGTCCGCCCATGCGCTGCCGACGCCGTCTACCGTCGCCGACCCGCTGCCGGCCGCCCGCCCGCCGTCCACCGGGCCGTTGGGGCCCTCGCCGGCGCCCTTGGGCCCCACGGCCGTGGGAAGCCCAAACGGCACGGCCGTGCGTGCCGTGCTGCCCCTGCACCGCCGCCCGCCGTTGCCGCTTACCGCCGCCACCCACCTGCCCGTCGGCCACCGTCCCGCCGTCCGCCGGCCAAGGCCCGGCCACCGGAGGTCCTCGCCGGCGCCTGGGGCTCCCACGCTTGTGGCAAACCAAACGACACGCCCTGGGCGTGCCGTGCCACCTCCGTGCCGCCGCCAGCCGTCCGCCTCTCGCCGTCCATCGGCCCCGTCCACCGTCTGCTTCCTAGCCACCGGCCGTCCGCCGGAGATCGTTCTCTTCACCTGTGCACGGCCGCGAGAGGATTCTGCATGGATTTTGAAGCGGCCCAGTTTTTTTCAAAGCAGCATGCTTTTAGGAGCAGATCATCAAGCCAACATGCTTCTCGGAGCATATCAGCATCAATATTGATGCAGCATAGTTTTTGATATAATTTATTTTCCTTTTTTGGGTTTTTTGTAGGCTAAGTAACCGAGGGTTTTGGTTTTTCTATATAAAGGGGCCCCCTCCCCCTTGTAATCAGAAGTTTTGATATAAATTTTTTGGTTTTCCCTGGGTTTTGGTTCTAGCCTGAGGCCCGTCTTTCCTTCACCTGCGGGTGTCGAGGAGTGTGAGACCCCACTTCCTTCGCTCGCATGCGAGCGTCGAGGGACGCGAGGCCCTAGTTATCTCCCTTTCCATCGAGTCCCCTTCTAGGTCTTGGAGATTTTTCTTTACGGCCCCAGATAGCGTGATGTGGTACTGAACGCTCTGATACCAAGGTTGGTGCGGGATGGGCTAACTAGACCTAAAAATTGATGCGGACCGTTGATCGTTAAGAAACGATCGCTAGATTAGGGTGTCCAATTTAATTAAATTAAATCTAATTAAATAGAAATAAAACCAGCAATTGACTAGATCAGGTTCTCAAGGTGGATCTCACCCGAAAACATGGAGTCTCACGAATCTTGGAAGAGTGAGATCATCTCGAGGTTGTCCAAAATACCGAACCAGCGGTTCGCGAGCGGGGTGGATCTGAAGCCGTTGGACCTGGAATACCAAAAACAAGCAATATATCAATTCCAAATCAAAATTAATAATAATTCCAATGCTTTGGGATCCATGTACTCTAGGATCCGTGCACTCTGGAATCCATGCACTCTGGGATCCGTGCGATGCAGAAGTCGGTAGTACAGAATGTGATTGCTTTCACGTTCGTGCCATTTTCTTCCTTCTTTGGTCTGATGCAGGGGAGAACAGGGGAGGCCGAAGGCCTTGCGGTGGATCCCGGCAGTAGTTCGCCGGCGTTGGGCGGCGACGGCGGATCGGTCGCAGGGATCTCGGAGGCGACCGGCGATGGTTAAGCGGAGGAGTCCCGGCGGTTCTGGTCACGGGCGGACTGGCACGGGACGGTGGTTTGATGGCCATGCGGAACAGGGAACGGCAGAGACGGACGGGGTGCTGGGCCGGAGGGAGGTTTTCCGGTTGGCGATGGGTGCTCGGTCTGTCGGACGGGCATTGGCCGTGGAGGGTACATCTGTAGCTACTGCTAGCACGAGAGGGGCCTCACGGAAGGGCTCAGATGCATTGGTGGCGGGCGGAAGGGCCGGGTTGGCTCGGTTGGAGACTTCCGATCGGCCGGTGGTGGTGAGGCGTCGCAGAAGGCTAGGGTATCCGGCGACTTGGGGCTTCGGTTGGGCAAATCCCGAGGGAGAACGGTGGTCGGACGGTGTTGGTGGGTGTTGGTCTTGCTTCGGTTGATTGGTTCGGGAGAAGTCACTTGGAGGAGAAATAGATGAGGGAAAACATAGAGAAGAGAAAGAGGAAAGAGAGAGAGGGAGAATTGGGAAGAGAGGAAATAGAACCAGGAAGAAGAGGGATCCGAGTAGAGATGGAGAGGGGGAAGAAGAATCAAGAAGAAGAGAGGAAGGAAGGAATCGGGACGCACCCTGAATTCTTTTCTCAAATAATATTCGCTAACTTTTATTCATGATAAAAGTACCTTAAATAAAGATACGAAACAATGATAAAGATAAATCCTAAAACAATCTCAAGATAATCGGAACGACTAAGGTAGTCCGATAACTCTAAAAGAAATAAAAAAAATTAATCTCCGATTCGGAGATATCCCAAATCCCACGTACACCCATAAAATAAAATAATAATAATAATAATAAATACATCAAGATCCGTGCTGGGCTGGCACCGAGATCTGGGCTGGCTGGATCTGGATCTAGATCTAGATTGGCTGGATCTGCTCAATGTCCCCATCATAGCGATTTGGGTGGGATGTCCTAGGCTCCGTATGTAGTGAGATCGGTGGGACGCCCTAGACTACATGTAATGGGGTAGGTAAGATGCCCTAGAGATGCGACGTCTCTTCGTGAAGGTGAGTCCCT
This sequence comes from Areca catechu, assembly GCA_021397845.1. Taxonomy (NCBI): domain Eukaryota; kingdom Viridiplantae; phylum Streptophyta; class Magnoliopsida; order Arecales; family Arecaceae; genus Areca; species Areca catechu. Next base: position 53,009,497 of record CM038045.1, on the reverse strand, counting down.
AGTCCTAGAGTGTCCATGTTTCCTATCCTCCATCCCATGTTCCTCCATCTAGAAAATTGAAAACCCAAAAGAGTTCAGCTATTTTAGGATTTAGTGTCAGTTCGCCCTAGTCCCGGGAGGCTTTTTAGCCCTCCTACAATCCTAGTTTGTTTAGGTTTTTCCCTGTTTTTCCAATAAATCAAGTTACGTGTGAGCCGTCTCGCATCATTTGGTATCAGAGTGAGTTGTGGATTAGGATGTGCTCCATTTTTCGAACTTGACGAAGTCGAGTTCTTCACAGTCGAGGAGAATGATGGGGATCCGGGGTAGGTCCGGATATTTTTCTATTTTTTTCTTATTTTTCTCGGATTTTTTATTTTTCCTATTTCCGCTATTCTACCTATTCCCACTATTCCAGTTTTATTCCCAGATTATTCCCTCCTTATTCCAATTTTATTCTATATTCATCCCGTGAGTTTAAAAAACCTCGCAAACCCTAGCCACCGTCCCGCCGCCCCCAGATCCGAGCTGCACGACCCCCGGCCGGACTCCCTCCCGGCCCGCCCGCTGGCCCACGCCGGCCCCACCCTCGCCGGAAAAGCCAGCCACCGCTGCCCACGCCGATGGGAAGAAGAACGGATGCGGGAAACGTCCGTCCGCCCACGCGCTGCCACCGCTGACCCGCTACCGGCCGCCCCCGCCCTCCATCCGTCGGCCCTCGCTCGGCCGCTGGCGACCCTCGCCGGTGCCCTTGGGCCCCACGACCGTGGGAAGTCCAAACGGCACGGCCGTGCGTGCCGTGCCGCCCCTGCATCGCCGCCCGCCATTGCCACCTACCGCCGCCGCCCACCTGCCTGCCGGCCACCGTCCCGCCGTCCGCCGGCCAAGGCCCGGTCGCCGGAGGTCCTCGCCGGTGCTTGGGGGTCCCACGCCCGTAGGAGACCAAACGGCACTTCCTGGGCGTGCTGTGCCACCTCCGTGCCACCGCCGACCGTCCACCGCTCGCCGTCCGTCGACCCCGTCCACCGCTTGCTTCCCGGTCGCCGGCCGTCCGCCGGAGATCATTCTCTTCACCTGTGCACGGCCGCAAGAGGATTCTGCATGGATTTTGAAGGAACCCAGTTTTCAAAGCAGCACGCTTTCTAGAGCAGATCATCAAGCCAACACGCTTCTCATAGCAGATCAGCACCAATATTGATGCAGCATAGTTTTTGATATAATTTATTTTCTTTTTTTGGGTTTCTTGTAGGCTAAGTATCTGAGGGTTTTGGTTTTTCTATATAAAGGGGCCCCCTCCCCCCTTGTAATCAGAAGTTTTGATATAAATTTTTAGGTTTTCCCTGTGTTCTGGTTCTAGGATGAGGCCCGTCATTCCTTCACCTGCAGTTGTCGAGGGGTGTGAGACCCCACTTCCTTCGCTCGCATGCGAGCATCGAGGGGCGCGAGGCCCTAGTTATCTCCCTTTTCCATCAAGTCCCCCTCTAGGTCTTAAGGATTTTTCTTTATAGCCCCGGGTAGCGATTTGGGTGGGATGCCCTAGGCTCCGCATGTAGTGAGATGGGTGGGATGCCCTAGACTACATGTAGCAGGGTGGGTGAGGTGCCCTAGAGGTGCGATGTCTCTCTGTGAAGGTGAGTCCCCAGTCCTAGAGTGTCCATGTTTCCTATCCTCCATCCCATGCTTCTCCACCAAGAAAACTGAAAACCAAAAGAGTTCAGCTATTTTAGGTTTAGTGTCAATTCGCCCTGGTCCCGGGAGGCTTCTTAGCCCTTCCACGGTCCTAGTTTGTTTAGGTGTTTCCCCTGTTTTTCCCATAAATCAGGTATCGTCTTCAGCCATCCCGCATCAAGAGCCACACGGTTTCCAGAGCCGCACAGATCCCAAAGCTACCTGGATCTCAAAGTCACACAGATATCATAGCACTGGATTTATTGGGATTAACTTGATTTATTTATTTTATTTTGATTTGGGATGATACATCACTTGTTTTTGGTGATTCAAGTCCAACGGCTTCTGATCCATCTCGCTCATGAACCACTAGTCCAGATTTTGACTACCTTTAGACGATCTCCCTCTTCCTTAATTCGTGATATTCCATGTTTCGGGTGAGACCACTTCGATAACTTGATCTAATAAATTGCTGGATTATCTTTTATTTAATTAAATCTAATTTTATTGAAATTGGACAGCCCTAACCTAGTGGTCGTTCCCTAACGATCAACGGTCCAATATCTCGAATATTTTGACTGTGCATGCCGATCGGGTCAATTCCTAGATTGGATCTTGATTTGACTAGGATTATTTATTAGTTTAAATTCTTAATTGCATTGATTATTTGCTAGTTTTTATCTTTAATTACTTTATTAATTATTTCACCGATCTCATTAAGGTCCTTAGGTCTAAGATTTGTCGGCCCGTCCAGCACCAGTCATTTTTCCAAGAAGACAGGACTCACAGGTTGGAAGTGAACTTTCTTCACTAAAATCGAGGAGACCCTCACTTTTCAACCTATTTATCCTGTTCCTGTTAATATGGCCTAGCCTACAATGCCATAGGTACGCTTCGCTGACATTATATATCCTAGGATGTTTGCTAGACATGTACATTACACTAACAGGTCGCGATAGTACATAAATGCCATCATGCATTTGTCCAATCAAAACCATAAAATCATTCCAAATGATTTTGCAAACGTCATTCTTTATTGATAGTTCATAACCATACATGGCCAATTGGCCTACAGAAATGACATTCAAAATAAAAAATGAACAGAAATGACACTCGTTCAAAACGATAGTACAGGACTTGAAAACAAGTTTAAGGACTCCCAACGTCGGGACTGGAACTCGGCTTCCATTTTTCACATTCAAGAATCTCTCACCGTCCTCGAATCTTCTACTAACTTGAAGTCCCTGCAAAGAATTATAAATGTGAATTGGACTTCCAGTATCTAATACCCAGTTAGTAGTATCACAAATAAAGAAACTACAATGTGTTATCATATAAATACCTTGTCTAGGACCATCCTATAGCTTTCTCTTCTTGGACCTGTTTGGGTCAAGGGAAGCAATATAAAGAGGACAGTTCCTCTTCCGGTGACCCTGCTTCTTACAAAAGCACTCTGCATGACTCTGATCAGCCTTCACTTTCTTGGTCTGACTGAGCCCAGAAGCACTTAGCACCTTTTTCCCTTTATTTTTCTTCTTCCCTTTCTTAAAGGAACGATGCCCTCATGAAGATCCTCCCACTAGATTCACCATCCCTTTATTCAATTGGTGGTCTTTCTCGTAAGTCTATAGCAACCCCAATAGACCATGGTAGTTAACTGCAAGCTTATTCATTCTGTAATGATCGAGAAAATCTAGATAGGAAGAAGGAAGGGAGGAAATTCAGTATCGCATCTTTTCCAAGCTGTTCATGCAAGGGACAGCCGAGCTTGCCCAAGCGCTCAATCATCTTGATCATGTACAATACATGATCGGTGACTGAGGCCCCATCATGCATCCGTGCTTGTAGATAGCACAGGAGACCTTGTCCCTCTCAACGTCGTCTAGTGTTCCAAAAGACTCCTTCAACCTTTAAAGGATTTCTTATGGCTGGGCTTCCTCGAACTTGCGACTGAACTCGTCGTTCAACGTAGCCAACATTATGCACCGGACAGTGGTCCTGTCAGAGAGCCACTTCTGATAAGTGTCTCTGACCGAACTCCAACATTGGCAGCAGGGATCTCAGGTGCCGAATCCGATATCACATACAGGATCCGTTCATGCTCCAAGACAATTTTGAGCCTTCGATACCAGCTATCGAAGTTGGGTCCATTGAGCTTCTCGTTGTCGAGAAGAGACCGGAGTGACAAGTTAGAAGACATCTGAAAGGAAAACCAAAGCTAATAAGTGTATATGAATTATTAACCTAAAGACATGGACTTTAGTCTAAAGGTCCCTCCCACTATTTTGCTCAGACTGGTAGCCTCTACCTCCAATCCGAGGAATTACTTTAATTCCCTAGTGGGTACCAGAGTCCAATAGATAACACATGAGCCCGACTTTGGCCAGCCCACCCATGCATGTCTAAAGGTAGGTTCTTTAATCGATTACTTCTCCAAGTAACCTCTAGTATTTGGGTTTTATCCCAAGGAGCACTTCAATCGGCCTTTGGGCCTCCTATTGAAGGTCCCAGTTATGGTCCAACCATTAACATGACAAAATTCAATGCTTCTAACTAACGAATAGTCAAGCCCAACTTTGACCGGCCCACCTGACCACCATTAAGAGAGTCGCACTGAGCCATCATATTAGGAACAGCAATTCCAATAGCCTGATGAATACTCGATCTTTGGATCTGCTGATGAACACCCAATTATTGAACCCATTACTATCCCACTTAATGGGAGGCTAGGACTTGGTTATCCCTATAACTTTGTCCTTTTAAGGACCTAATAATTTAGAAGGTTTTTAAATAATGTGACAGATGAAGAGATGAGAAGACATAAATCAACCTCCCACTGACCAAATCAATAATCTAGGAGGGTTACACATAACTAATGATCCATGGGCACCTAAAATCAGTCAAGACTAATTAACCTTGGGTGACAAGGGTTAACACGAGTCAATGAGCTATCCAATCAATCCTGATCGACCATATTGGCCAGGTAAGTGAGATCATGGGTTGGGTTCCGCCATTAACTATCTTGCCTTAGACACCAACAGGGTTGGCCAGGTAAGAGGTAGCCCCAAAGAACCATGATCAAAATGCCAAACTTACCTCGACACCAATCGGTTCATCAGACTCGATTAGACTAGCCTAAAGACTCGGGCTTTCCACTGAGCCACAAATTAGATTCATTTAGATTATGGACTAATCAATCTAACTATTAGATAGATCTAGAGAAGAAATCCTAACTCAATATTTGATTAGATTAGTTCTCTAATTTGTCCAATGCATCTAAACTTAAGTCTAACCTAATTAAGGACCTAATAGAACCAACCCATGACCCTTAAGGCTTATTGAAATGACTTAACATCTTTGAATCACATTCCTAGAGTTCTTAGTCAGTCTTAATTCTTAATTAAGTTCAATAGCCTTAAATAAATTAAAATAATTTTAATTTATCATGTAAAATAATTTTACAAAAAATTCAAATTTTGAATTCACTATTTTTTCTGCATTTGCATTCCAAGTGTCGACTCACCAGGAGCAAGTGTCGATACCTAGTGTCGACACTTGGATCGACTCAAGGCTTGAGACAGGTAAAAAAATAGAACTCAAGATTTTCTGGCACCTGCTCATGAGTCGACACTTACAAGGCCAAGTATCGACTCACAAGCCCAAGTGTCGACACTTCAACCTGTCACAGAGAAAAAAAAATAGAACCCAGTTCTCAGGCAAAAATACTCATGAGTCGACACTTACAAGGCCAAGTGTCGACTCACAACCTGAGACAGTGAAAGAACAGTGACTTCAAATCCAATGTTTCTCTAAACATTTAATCAAAACTGATCAATAAAAACTCTTAGATCTTATATAAAGTTATTTTATGATCATTTCATTAGATTAAAACATTTTTAATCTACATTTTCTTGCTTCTTATTTTTCCTTTTCAAGAGTCAAATCACATCGGCACCCTTACATGCCATAGGAGATCCTATTGAATGGGAGGAGAGGGTCTTGCAGCCTTACTTTTCTCCTATGACCGGACAGCCATGGTGAAGCACTCAATCCAAGTACTTAAGAAGTGATGTTATTAGCATGCTAAAATTATTATACTACAAAAAGGAATCTATTGCTCTGATACCATTGAAGGTGAAGAGCACCTACACCAAGCATGCAATATGTAGGAAAAACATGACAGAAGGAATGCATCTTAAAATAATTTTAAAACATGCACAGCGGAAGGCTCGGTAGATAGATCTAAATGATCTACCGATCTGCCCACAACAGGATCTAGCATAATGACCTAGCATGCAACATAACATCAAAGCAACAGAGGAACACAAATATAAAAGTACCATACCTTTATACAAAGAGAAGCTGTGGGAGGAGGAGGGTGCTCGAGCCACACACGTGTCTGGCCTCTACAGGTAATCCACACCTGGGCTCGACTCTGATCAACTCCCTCGAAGTGCTAGCTCTTCGGGATCCTTAGGCCGATCTTCTTCTTCCGAGAAGACTAGGAGGAGAGCTGGAACCCTTTTCCAAGAGAACTCTCTTTCCAAGACCTAGCTAGAATGCTAGGATTCTCACACCCAATTCCTAGACCTCTCATAACCCTTCTCTATCTTCCTCTCTCAAAGCTTTTCTCAAAAATCTGTTGCAGCCACAGAAATGATGTTCATTTGTAAGGGCAGCAGGAAGAGGGAGAAAGAGGAAGGAGGAGAGATGAGGGAAGAGAATGGGGGAGAAAATCAAGGTCATACCAAATGGGTCCAATCCAAGAAGGTAAGTATGACTATCATACCAAATAACCTTGGAGCCAAAACTGGTTTGAATTCGAAATTCAAACCAGGTCAAAACTTGCCCCAAAATCCTTTCAAAAAATCTTCTCAGAATTTTGCTTGTCACAGGAAGTGTCGACTCATGAAAATTGCCAAGTGTCGACACTTGGAACAAAGTCAATCATATTGACTTCCGGTGATGGCAAACGATTCTCAATCGTCGATTAGCCTTAAGATCATATAGAAATTCTCTATGGTATGTGATCCCATAGGTTCGAACACTCAACCGGTAGCACTGGAACATTTCCAGTACCAATCAAAGTCCTCATCTAGCAATGATACCCAACATCCGGATAGGTCGATGATGCAGAGCACCCCACAAGAACCTCTAGCATATGGTTGCTGCATAATTCATCCCTTTGACCTTATAATGCTCAGGATGACCTAGGATTTGACTGCCAACCCTAATTTGGTTTATCCAAATCATGTCTCAACCTCACAAGTTTTGTGACTCCTCACAAGAACTACCCTGGCCAAGGTTTTGCTAAATTGAGACATAGTGAGTCATTCACTCCAAACTATTTGGAGGGATCAATTCCATCTTGATCCACCATCGCTCCACAAGTACTTGACTACACCCAGAAACCTTTCATCACTGGATTAAAAATTCAGGTAATCCGGTACCAAAGTACAGTGAGTTGCTTGCAAGCTGCCATTATGATCTCAGGTCTGAGGGACACATATATCCATATCCATTCACGAGTAACCCTTTGGCAGAAGGGAGCTCCGCAGATGGTCACGTTCAGTAAAATGTCATACATTTCACTTGCATGTTACACCAATGTCTCCACACTCCTTGGTTAAGAGAACAACCAACAAATGCGATATACAATAACTTACACTTGATACATTGTCGTCCTATAACAATGTATCCTTTGATTGTGAATCACTTTAAGAACTACATGATATATCCTCTCTAAATCAAAATAATATAGTTCTAAGGACTCCATCATACAAGAGTTCATCTCAGAAAAATGTAAATATGACGAACAGCTAAAATAAAATAACTTTTATTTATCAAAAATTCATATATAAATACAAAATAGCATAATCGTCTACAGCCTAGACGATTGGCTTTGGGACACAATTCCCAACAGAAATTAATTAGAAGCAACTAAAAAAAGAAAATTAAGCTAGGATTAGGATTGATTTCACCAAAATTACATAAATTTCCTTCTCTTTTTTTTATTTTTTTGATTTTTTTGATTTGTAAAAAAATAAGAAAAAACTAATAAACTAAATTTACAAGAAATTAAAGAGATCAAAAATGTTAACGTTCGTGCCTTCCCCGGTAATGATTTCAAAAACTTGATAGGATCGCAATGTTGTCATTAAGACACTGTGGATATTAGTTTAATTAATCAACTTTTAAAAAAATTAAAAATATATAGAAAGGATAAGTCGGGTCGAATCTATGGAGAAGGCAGTGCTTAGGATAGTTTAAAATATTTGATTTTTATAAAATAAAGAAAAATACTTCAGGGTCGGTAAAATGGAGAATCAAAGTGCAACAGAAAATAAAAATTTGGTACATTTGATCTACTAGTTAGATCTTAACATCTACTTACAATAAAAATAAATAACAAAAAATTAAATGGCATAAAAATAAACTTTGCATTAATTATAATCTAATTGCAAGGAATTGAAATTAATAATTAAATAAACTATGAAAAGCGGTAACAAAGTATTCGAAGTCGATTGGCACAGTCTCATTGGAAAGTTGGTTGATGTCATGTCGTCATCTTCCATCGTACTCCGTAGAGTGAATTAGGCTTTCTCTTCTTCTTCCTCTATGGATCTTGATCTTGGAGATGGAATAGGCTTAAAGATGATGTAGGGGCAGAACTCTCCTCTAAGAAACCTTACTCTTAGAGACCAACCACAACCCAGAGCTAAGCCCCCTATCCTGTACCATATTCTCTCTTCTGGATAATTTCTTTTGTATCCCAGGGATCTTTTAAATAGAGCTTGGAGAAGGATGAATTAGTATAGAACTGGGATTGGACTCCTGATAGAACTCTTAAAATTATTACCATCGAATCATGTCAAAATCATCCAGATCAAGTTGGATCAAGCAAGAGCCATTGGATCTTTTATATTGCTTGAGAGCTATCATATGGTCAGACTAGGGATGACGATCAAGCGGCACAGGAAGCACGTTGATGGGCTGAGGCAGCGGGCAACTTCTTCAGGCTGAGGAGGCACTGGAGGATGGAAGAGAATTGTAGTGGGCGGCTGGAGATGGCCGGTGGCTTAGGATGGAGAAGATGGTCGGTGGCTTGGTTCGGCAAATATGGCTGCAAACGGTGACTTGGTGGCGGCATGGAATAGGGAGTGGGGTGGTGTCGGGCATCTTCTCCGGTCGGCGAGGAAGGAGGGCAGTGGCTCAGGGCGATGGGGGAAAATGGCAGCAGCTTCTTCAACAAATAAGGTAGCGGCGGGAGGCTGCGGAGAAGTGGTGGTGAGTGAAGGTGGGAAAGATGAGTGGGCAGCAACAGGTGTTTGAAGAAGCAAACTGGCGATGGGTGGCGGCAATCGATGGTGACACAATGGCTCCGGCATCTTGGGTCGAGCGGCAGCGAGATCATGTGGCTAAAGTTGTCAATGGATCGGGTCCGGACTTGAGACCCGTGGGTATTTATCCAATGGGTTCAGGTATGGCATTAAATTTGAACCCGTTTACCCGGACCCATTTAACTATAATTAAATGGATCTGGGTCTGGATATTTAATATCCAGACCTACCAGACCCAGAACCTTATTATATTAAATAATATTTTATTTATTTATTTATTTATATTAATATTATTATGAATCGTTAGATCTTTGATCTAATAATTAAAAATCAATAGTGATAAAGGCTAGCCTTAAAATCTAAATCTTTTCCTTTCAATCCCTAATTTTGAATCCTCCCTCGATCCCGTCCCTCCCTCTCGATGGTCGATTGGGGACTATCGATGCCTCCCCTCGATCCCGTCCCTCCTCTTGGACGGTCGACTATAGATCGCCGATGCCTCCCCCCTCTCCAGTCCAGATTAGGGCAATGGTTTGAAGAAGGTTCGGTAGGGGATTAGGGGAGAAGCTTTGACCTCTATCGCCACCGTCGGGGGAGGGGCTACCGTCACCAATGTTAGTGAAGGGGGAAGACCAATGTCGCCGCCAACAAGGGGAGAGGTGGGAGAGAACGCTGGGGTGTTAGGGCAAGGGGTCGAAGAAGGGGTTGATCGAGAAGGGATTCGGTATCTTTTTCTATCACCGAATATATCTCCCTCTCATCTGGCTACCGGTATGTTGTGGTTCTTGATGTTCTTGCTGCGTAGCCCCAATCACGATCTCCAATTGCCCTTCTCCCCTCCTCAGCTGTCGGCACCCATGTGGGCACTCGGCCACCTCCGTGGCCCCTCTCTCCTCTGTCACCTTCTCTTACTCCACCGCCCTCCCATACTTCGCAGCCCCATTCCCCTACTCCGCTCAACCTCCTCTGTGACCCCTCTCTCCTCCACTACGACTCATTTTCCGATGTGGTGGAAGTCAAAGTTCTTCTTCGATTGTCAAGGTAAGTCCATGACCCTCGGCAGCCGGCACCCCTATTGCCGCTCGGCCTCCTCCACAGCCCCTCTTTACCCCTCTTAGTGGCTTGGTCCCATCCCTCCCCCTCGACGGCCAATCGCGGACCGCCAATGCCTCCCCCTCGGGTCCAGGTCCGGGTCTGGATATATGGGATCCATTCAGGTTCGGATCTGGTATTTTAAAACTAGACTCGTCGGGTATTCGGGTCCGAGTCTAATAGCTAAGATTGGGTCCGGGTCTGAAAATCTAGGTTCCGACCTAAACCCGATCCATTGACAGCTCTACATGCGGCAAACAGCTGAAAAATTCTTCACGGTCCACGTCTCAGAGCCGTGGACCGTTGGCAATGGCATCCATGGACCTTTGGGCATTTTATAAACCAAACAGCCGGTCCATGATGAATCGGCTCTTTAAAGTTCATGCAAAATTTGAATATATTAGTTTTTTCTTGATTCCTGATCCATTTGAATTTTGATTCGCGTGCTATTTGATACGTTGGATTCTACAAGTCGAGCTCTTAATGTTGGCATGCTTTTTACTCAATAATCCAACTGATTCCTTAGGTTTCGGGGTTTAAAAAAATTCATATCCATAAAAGTGGAAGAAGCATGAATTAAACTTTTCATTAAATATTTTAATGAGTGCGTGGTACTTTGACTCGACATTTACTTTTCATACTTATACTTTAATTTCATCTTTTTTTCAAAGATATTTAGAAATAGTTAATTTTATAAAAATATCTAATTTAATTTAAAATAAAAATTTTTAGAAGATATTAGTATCAATAATTATTTAAAATAAATATATAAATATATAATTTACCAGTCACTCCATCTTTGTTACGAGCATTATATTTGGATCTTTATTTTGCACCAAGGATTTGCGTTGCTTGAATCTTTTAAGGAATGTTAGTTGCGTTTTCTCTTAGCAGGCAATTTGATGGGAGCCTCTGTCAAGCCCTAGGTAGCTGTGGTGAGGGGACAGGCTCTTGTGGTGACTAGCGAGAAACCCCTACCTGGAATCACAAGAGAGGGAGGGAGAATGTCTTCAGCCAGGCGATAATGCTTTTATTTTTTCTTCGGGATCAGGCATTTCCCTACCTAATCCCTCGTGCCTGATCGAAAATCGGAACGCAGGAAATAAATGTTTTGATCCTGGATGACTGGTATGGGCGATTGGGTCTCCAGATGAATAGATGAATTCAGGAATCTTGTATTCTTCCAAACAAATACGAGAAAAATCTCGCATTCCCATCCCTTTCATCAAATTAAATTATCAATCGCGCATGTAAGCACGAATGTATTGGGGTCAGACAGAGATCAGGTTGAATTGCTGAAGTCATGCATCCATCAAAAATATCCGCATCCCCATGGAAGCAACCGTGTCGAGGCCAGGTCTCAGCTCGATGTCTCGCTTCGTCAATGCATCATATGACAATCCAATTCTTCTAGAAATTCTGGTCGAATCTCACGGGCCAATGTCAATTGATCTTTCTAAATATTTTATGAATATAAGCATGATCAGTGATTTGGCAAGTTATACTGGTTTGATCCACAAATCCAAGTTCTTCTATTCAAATCTACAGAAATATTCAAATATCTCAAAAATAAATTATAAAATATGAGCCGGTGCCTCCGACGATCTCACCCTCGGTTTGCAATATTTAAGACTATTTCACTTATGACCTGGCGAACCACCTACTCGTTTATTTATCGGGCAATACAAAAGCTTTCCCTCGCCCTGCTCGATTTACTTCGGACGCGGTCGTCTAACTACTTATCTGTGGAGTAGCATTCCTGTTGAATTATCAAGCATCATTAGGTGGATCAGATCCACTGGGAGCACTTTTCTGCGGAGAAGTATTCCTGTTGAATTATCCAGCATCATTAGGTGGATCAGATCCACCGTGGTTCCCGGTGGATCGATAATTTCTTCTCGAAAGGGACCAGATGCGCTGGCCGTGTACCTCCGAAACAATTGAGAGAAGCCGGCGAGGAGGCCGGCCCAGTCCGACTCCGGCCAGGTCAACTCCGTAGCGCCACATAACCTTTTCTTCCTTTCTGTCTCGGCTCTGCCATCGAAAGCCTTCCTTTCCAATCTCCCATGTCGACCGTCTCCGGAATCCAAGGCCAGATCCTCGAGATCACGGGTACGTACTCGACCGAGCCAAACAAATAACCAAAGCCTTCCTTATTCTTTCGTGCCTATATAATTCTCGAGTCGTTCTATATATTAATGCATCCGGGGACGCAGTGGTAGGGTGCAGCAAGTTGAGGGACACCGAGCTCTTCTCCCGGCAGGATCCCTACGTATGCCTCGAGTACGCCTATTCCAAGTTCCGCACCCGCACCTGCACCGGTACGATTAAATCCTTTGTCGAGTTCCAGTAATTTTTTTAATCTTTTTTTGTCATCGGATGATGATGATGATGATGATGAAAAATTAATCAATACCCAGATGGAGGCAGAAACCCCACCTTCCAAGAGAAGTTCCAGGTTCCCCTCATCGAAGGCCTCCGCGAGATCAACATCATAGTCTGGAACAGCAATACCTTCACCGCCGATGACTTCATCGGCAGCGGCAGGCATTTATACTTCGAACTATGTACCATCCAACGCTATCTGCATTAATTGCTACTAATTTATTTCAATTCTTGTCCAGGGTTCGGCTGCAAAAAGTCCTCTCTCAAGGCTACGACGACTCTTCTTGGCCAATCCAGACTCGAAGTCTCAAGTAATTAGCACGATCTCGCTCATTCGACAAATTATCTCCGGTCCAAGATTAATTTATCGGTTTTTTTCTCTCTCTCTCTCTCTCTCTCCATGATCGATATCCAGGTATGCTGGAGAAGCGAAACTCATAATGCATTTCCCGAATGCATGGGTAAGTATACGATACCTCCGTGCTACCTTTCTTGATCGATGACCGTGATTATAATGACATCTGGAGGACAGAAAGCTAACGTTATAACCTCCGATCTTAAATACTGGTATTCCAACAATTAAGTTGAAGAAGACCGCGGAAAGCAGCACTCGATCTTCCCCGCCAACGCCGATTATACCATACATGGCTGCAGCACCTCCAGCTGCGTACGTTCCTCCCCATGCTCCTTCGTACCCGCCGCCGGCTCGGACTCATCCTCGACCTGGTGCTTATGGTTCATATCCTCCTCCTGATCCTGCTCTGTTTGCGGCTTCGGCGTACCAACACCAGCCGCACCCGCCTGCCATGTATCCGCCGCAGCCATACATGCAGCAGTATCCCCCTCCACCACCGACACAGCCTTATTATCCACCAGGTAAGCTTCAAATGAGCAATGTACATTGCATCATATCATTATATGTGATGTATTGACTCTTTTGCAGGACCCTACCACCCGGGATATTACCCACCACCATACTGATGGAAAGAAAACTGAAATAGCAAAATGAAAAGAAACGGCACCCATCGATGGAGGCCTGGTTGTTGTGTTATTTGTTGCTTCCTTTTTTTTTTTTTTTGTTAATTTGATAAAACTTAATTGTCTGGTCACTCTAGATTCTTTTTTGAATTGGAATCCTGTGGAAGTTGCGGTTTACTTGGTGCAAATTTGCTTTTAATTTTTACGATAATATGTTTTTCCGTTGCAACCAAGAAATGTGGTGTTTAGCAAACTGGATTTATCAAGCTAGCAGAGCTCTTGCTTCCATTTCTTGATTTATTTACATGCTCGCACTTATTCCAGCACATTCTTTGCCTTTGTCAACTCCACTCGGAATGGAACTACTTGAACAATATTGCATCCGACGCAAGTATCATCAAGTTTCAGCTAGCTTGCTCTTAAATTTGTTAACACTAGTTCCGATAGTATCAAAAAGAAAATTATTGTTTTGGTAGTGAAACCAATGAAGCAGCTATTGCATATGTTGCTCTGTACTATCAATGCATTAGCTAAACACAGAAGCGTTCATGTTTCAGGGTCAGAGAGCAAAATATTCTATGCATTTATGCTGAAGAAATGTAACTCAAAAAGTCTTATAGCACCTTGCAGACATCATACTTGATCGATGTCGACTAACTCCCTTGCTGAAATTATTGATTATAGCACAAGAACATATTTTTTTGTGGCTGGATAAGGAAAAAAAAAAAAAAAAGGAAGCGTTCTGGAAGCCAAAATCATTGGAGGCAAAAGCAAAGCTTTAAAGAGCGAGAATATATGAAGCCCATAAAAAACCAACATGGTTTAGCGAAGATATTATAGTGTGGTGGAAAACAATGCAAATATCCAAATTCCTGTTGATTTGAAGTCCCTTGTTGACTCCTTTCATTTCATATTCTTAAGCACGAGTTATAGGCAGCAATGATGAAAATCTCCTTCACAAAGTACAATTACCCTAGGGACAGTACAAATCTATAAGCAGCACGACATTTGGGAGAGTGGACAGTCGAGGAGCAAATGTCGAGCATGCTGTTCCTCGTTATCAAGGATGGCCATTTTTTTTTTTTTTTCCAAAAGTTCCATTAATTCTTTGCAGTGTTAGTCATATATAGCACTCGGCCTCAAGTCCCAACCAGTCTCTTAACATGGGCATCCATGTAGACCTTAAAAGCCCTTGCATCCCCGCTAAAAGCCAGTGAAGAAAGAAAAGCTATTGAAATGGTAATGCCACCAATGTCAATAATGCCACCAATGTCACCAACATCTGGAAGCTGACAGGACTTCCCACCGAATGTACACTTATGGTACCTGAGTTTATTTTTCCAAGAAAGTTTCAGTATTTATCGGGCAATTTTCAGATTCATGTGCTGAAGTATGTTCTGTTTTCTGAGTGCTTCTCAACTCTTGCAATCTCTGCCTGCTTCGACAAGTGGAAGGGTATTGTGTTATAATTATAGTTCATGGCAAGCCAGCTCTAGATACGATTTCTCCGGAAGGAGTTGACTTGCATATGCAACAGTAGAATTACTCTGCTATCCAAATAGCTGATTTCCTACCGATTCAGGTTTTGATTTTGGAGGGATTTTATCGCTGTTTATAGCTTAAGGGTTTTATGTCAATCATACACCTTGATGTTTTAATGCTGATCAAATGGTCCAAATTCTTTTCATGGAAATCCAGTCTATTTTCCTTTTTGTTTCCCGATAGGCAAAGCAAATAATGCAAGTGTCCTGAACGATGGAATATTTTTTAGTCTAGAGAATCTCAAGGCTCTTTCTAGATATGGAGAATGTAAACTTTCCAGAGCCTCGATTCGGACACACCTTCGCACTTTAATATCAAAATAGCTGAGAGAAAAGAACTCCATATTAATCAAAAGGGTTAAGCTAACTAACACATGCAATTCATTTCTCAATCAATGAAATTGCCGTGGGAAAGCAAGTGGCCAAAAATTAATTATATCATAAAAGCTAAACAAATCACCATTCAAACAAGGCAGCTGAGATCAAGGTCCAAAAAACTTGAGATACTGATGGATAGCCATGAAGCAGCTTTGGCCAAGAAGGGCCATTAGTATTGTTCTAACCGAGATCTTAGCTTAAATGTTCGTATCAATTCAAGCAACCGAAGTTATTATATTAATCACATTGACGGAAAAGAAATCGACGGCGATCAACTGTCCAGATCTCGAAATCTAAGCTCGAGGTTAATTTGGAATGCTTACATGATTCCACCATCTAATGCAGAAGAGAGGGAGAGAGTACATTTTTATGCACGATAAGCATCGGCCCAAATGTAATGCAGCAAGTAGACATTTTCTTGACCAAAATAAATGTACCGGTACCTTTGGCCTCGGACGGGCAAACATAACGTTAACGGCTGATGAGACAAAAGTAACAGCTAGAGGTGTCGATTCCAAGATCAACCATGCCCCGTGGAATTCGGAAAAGGGAGGGAAGAGAAAAGGCACTCCAAATGTGGCAAGTAAAAAAGATAGGATTTTGCTTAGAAAGAAGGTACTTCAATGCTTCATGCTTTACAAGATCCAAACGTTAAATTATTTGAGAAGTAGATTGATTTCAGTCAAGACTACCCCGTGATCCCGCTCAGAGGATCTCTCCTCCAGATATCCGAGCCCCCAGTTCCAGTCTACACCACCAACCTCTCGCCCCCTATGAATGGTCCCCTCGACCCCTCGGGTGTCTTCGGATTCGCCAGCAGACGCTGCTCCACGTTGTACCAGCTCGACGACGGAGAGAGAGGAGCCGAGAACTTTGCACGTTAGTTTTGAACTAGAGTCGGACCTCTCGACCGGCTGGATGCCGAGACTAGTTCAAGATTAACATAAAAAAGGTTGTATATGAAAAATCTCTATATAGAACAAATATTACACGTAATTCTTTCATCTCCCTCGGCATCAATTTTGAATCAGTCTCGGCACGATAACGCGCGATGACTGTATAAATCTTCATTTCACGACATGCCAAGCGCGGTGACTTAGATCAGAACTCCCCGTAAGGGGCACAAGTAATCATCGGGACGTTCTTCTTGACATATATTGCTGCAATGTTATACCTAATACTGCTATTTTTGAAATTTGAACTGGTTCTGGTTCAAAAATTCAAAACTAAAAACACGGCGTTTTTTCCATCCAACTCCCCTCGTCGTGTGGTAGCCAGCAGGAAATTCTCCTGAAAATCTCTTAATTGTCTACCTCGAAGACCCGCATCTTATCTTTTAACAGAAACGCCTCTACCCACCCTCTTCTAGCGTAGGGAGCAGAAGATAAAGAGAAATGTCCAAGAAGCTTGTCCAGTTACATAAAGTATGATAGAAAAACATCCCCTATGATATGGAGATAAAGTCATCGCTGTCTTGTCTCGTATATTCAACTTTTGCAAGGCATCATCACATCAGCCAAGAGATATCCCCGGCATATACATGCAATTCCGGGTCATCTCCATTCCATTGACCCCGCCATAAGCCTTTGCTCCCGGCATCTCTCCTATTTTTATGGATTATTTAGAACAGATGAGGCCATGGTACCATAGGATAAGGCTGTAACTTTGGACTAGGGGGTTTGAAACTGGCAAGGTCGAACCAAACGTGACCTTCTGCGAGCCCAACTTCATCGAGATTATCTGCACAAGCATTATTACATCTGTCACGAAATGGCACCATGTCTAGATGGAACATGATTAACACAAAAATGCGATGATAGGTTTGGTAGCAGGAGAGAATTTATTTATCCATTAGTCCAGGAAATATGTCGTCTTGCCCGCAAAAATTATTTAGAAAACAAGTTATAACCATTGCTGTCACTACGAAGAATAACAAGTATATATAAAGAAATGTGAGAAATGAGAAATTACAAACTTTAAAAAAAAAAAAAAAAAAAAAAAAAAAAAAAAAAAAACTTAAACAAGAAGTACCTATTTCTTTGGAAAATGCTTTGAGCATCTGATGCTTGTTTAGAGATGCATAATAATAATAATAATAATAATAATAAAAGAGCATGCGATACAAACATTTCCACCTAATTTTTTTATTTTCTTATGCTTTGTGAATAGAATCAGGCTTCAGCTGCTCGATTGGCACCATATTATGACCCTATGAGCTGGTAAATTAAAGCAGATTTGCAATTTGGCCAGTAACGGGACTATTCGGCTTATAAGATTAGAATTTCTTTTTGCTAGTATTAATTATCAAAGAACAGTGTAAAAGCTGCAAAGTTTATGCCTTTACGTAAACAAGTAATATCTTTGAGACAAATGTACACAAACAATATCAAGCATTTATATGGATTATGGAGTCAAATAATCTCAGTTATCAGTTTGATGCGTGGAAACCAGACAAACTAGAAGTCAGGAGTTATGCAAGTCTATTCTCTTAACACAATTCAATTTGAGACGTGTAATGAGTACCACCGATGTTAAATGCCCCAACATAGCCACCAGAACCATGATCACATACTTGATACAATGCCACAGAAGCATTTTATGCAAAACAACATTGAGACTCAAGCAAGAAAAATGGAGGGTCAGAAAGGGGGTGAAGGGCCAACTAATATAATGTTTAATTCCTAACACCTCATGAATACAAGAAATAGAGCCCAAATAAATGAACGTTGCTCCTTGTGTTGTGCCTCAGTTAAAGAATATGCATCTTTTCACCAAAAACAATCAAAAAAAAAAAGCATCTTGCTCGCCCAAGAAAAACAATAAGAAGAAAGTTCGCGCCTTCATATCTGATATCTTATTCTACCCAAAGTCCTTTATTTGATTAAGGTTTACAGTCCAGGAATGCTCAGGCTTCTAATACCAGGACCTTAAAACTAGATCAAGATTCTATAAGCTATTGGTAAACATCTGATACACAAAATCAAGTCATCTAACATCCTTAGGTATAAATACCAAAAATTACTTTTTAGAAGCTAGTATCTTGGAACGATTCTGCATACAGGAATTCTAACTATAGTTGCTCTAAATCTTTTATTGGTATTCACTTATCATCAAAGAAACAAGAAAATATGTAAACTTTGCTAGAAAAGCCCCATTAGCCAATAATTGACTGGGTCTGGAACAATTAGCAGGAAATATTTCCAGCCATCTGTTATGCTGTTGTACATAATTTTTAAAAAAAAATAAAAAGGGGCTGTATAATATTGTTAGAAAAGATGTGACAGGAGAGGACTAGAGGAGTGGAAGAAAATTGCTATCATGGATTCGGTATTATTTACCTTTTATAAGTGCTGTTGTTATCTTATGGAAAACTATTTTTACATATTTCAGCTAGTCCAGAATTCCTATTTGGCTTCTGACTATTTACTAAACTACTATTTTTTTATTGAAATAGAAGATTAGTTCCATGCAATCTCTAGTAAGCACTAACTCATATCGGACAGAGTATTGGATAAGCACCAACTGTAACAGCTACCACTCAACCTATTTATGCTAAATAACTTGAAACTGACGATTCACCATAACATGCCTCTAATATAAACACACCAGCAAAAATGCAGCAAGAGAGCAGTCGAACACATGAAGCACAACCAACCAAATTAACCCTATCATGAAAACACCAGTATCTCTAGGGCTCAAATATGCACCTTCCATCACCATAACTAGTAGTACCAATCAAAAAATAAACAATGTAAAAAAGTATGGCGAGAAAGGAAAATTCAATCAATGACCTGGTAAAAGATGTAGATAAAACTACACCTGACATCAGGTAATGCGAAAGTAGATCATACATGGAATTCACATTTAATAACATTAAAAAATTAAAGATGCAACACTTTCTGCTAAATAGCTGTCTTAAAGATTCAAAAGGTTATCATAAAATTTAAATTAAGCATGAAAGAAGATAGAAGTAGAGAAAGGTAATGCTAATAAAAATCACACAATAGATAAATATTATTTTAAAAAAAAAAATCATCCCGTAGGTAAGGTGCCAGGCACACATATTTGGCTCTTAGTTCCATCCAAAATCAAATTCTCCAAAAGAATGTCTATCTTTAATTCTATTTTTCAGAAAATCAACTTAATCCTATTGATTTACAAATATTAGATCAGATTCTTGATTATGGACTAGATCAAGCTCTCTTTTTTCACCTTTCCTATCTCTTTCTTAAAATATAAATGGAAAAAAAGATAGTGTTCATGCATGATCTAAACCGTGATGCATTATCTTTAATCTCCCTTTCTAAATATCCATTTGCATGATCCTTCAACATGTATTCAATGACCCTGCTAGCCATGGCATAACAAGGGTCTAAACATGTACACATTATCTAAAATGATTTCCCCTCATCACTACAACCCTAAGATTCACTTACATACTTATCCCAAGCATTAATTTCTGTTATTCTTATCATGGATTTGACTTTCGTCATTGCTGCACTCATGATAATTGTTTCATATACTAATTTCAAACTTCACTCTCCTATTAGACCATAACTTCACCACTGCTTCCATTTTTGAAAACTAATTTCTTGTCCAATGGTCTTATTAAAAAAATCTATACCAAAAAAAGGCTGATCAAAACAAACGCTAGACCTGGTCATAGGCCGAGCCTGGCCGGGCACAGATCAGGCTTTACCCAAAAGTCAACAGAGTATACTTAGGCCCACTCGGCCAGGCCTGGCCTTCAACCTCCCTTCTAGGCCTACACTCGGCCCTTACTCAGGGTTCAAGCTTCAAGCTGAGCCTCAAACGTCATGGCCTTTTTCTAAAAAAATAATAAAAATGCTTTAAATATTTTAAAATGCTAATATGCATAATTAAATATTACCAAAAACATACAACATGTTTATTATACCATTAAATTCATATAGCAACAACAATTGTCAATTAAGTCTATAAATACATCAAACATAAACAAATAACAAAAAAAAAAAAAAAGAGAGCTCGACCAAGCTTCGGCCGGGATTTAATCCCTAAGACTAAGCTAGGCCCATTTGTTAAATAGAGCTATTTTTCAGGCTCAGCCTGGCTTGCCAGGCCTAGCCTTTGGCCCAAGCCTACACACAAAGCTTCAAGCTTGAGCGGGCCAAGTAGGCCGCTCAGCTCAAATAGGTCTACAAACCACAAAGATTTTTAACTTCTCTATCGAAGTCATATCACTTGAAAGAGAGATCTAAAGTCCTCCCCTGCCTCTTTCTTAAACTATGAAGGAAAAAAAAAGTCAATATTCATACATGATCTAAATTGTGATGTCTTTAATCTCCTCTAAATTCCCAGTTGCACAAGCCAACAATATGTATTCAAACATCCTACCCGTTGTGAAACACAAGGATCTACACAAGTCCACATTATCTAAATTCTAAAAATACTTTTCCCTCTTCGCTACCACCCATTAGATTCACTTAATATACTCATCCCAAAGCATTAATTTCCCCTATTCTTATCATGGATTCAGCTCTCGTCATCCTATGATATACCAAATTCAACTCCCCCGTTCCATCACAAATTCACCGCAGATTCCAATTTTAGCAAACTCTCTTCATGCCTAATGGCCTTATACCCAGAAAAACTTTCCGTTCCATACAATAAGATTTAATCAAACAACCATGCTCCAACATTTTTTTTAACTTCTCCATTGAAGTCATAACACTGCAAATACACATCTCTAGTCCTTTCCCTCTGCTTTTCATCTGTTAGAGACATATTTTTTCTATCTATATATCCTTTTAAGAATAGATTACAGATTTGCTCAAAAGGATAGATCACAAGATAGAGAACTTGGCTTTGACAAATCTCAAACCAACAGCTGCTTATTAGATAGATGAGGTAGAGTGAATTTCCTATGTAAGTCTTCACTTGTGATAAGCACAGCAAGTATGATCTCTTCAAAGCACAGCAATTGCTTAGAAAACTTAAAAAGAAAGACTAAGAAGACATTATTTATAAGACCCAAGTACTATTCATATATGTTTTATTGCTGTAATTTTCTCCTTATGATGCTGAAACCCCCAAATTGGTCAAATTTTGAATCTGCAAAATGGTTTGCCAACTGACGTGTAAAGAAAAAGAGCAGATCGGAAGGGAAAACACACAAAGTGATAATAACCACTCAATAAAAGTAAAAGACATGAAGTAGGGATAACCTAACTCAATTGATAACTGAAAGTAAAAGAAAACAAATTCTACTGGCCAACAATGCAATGAAAATTGTTATATCACATCTAATAAAATGAAGAGATTATACTCTAACATGTCTTTAGGAGAAAGATTAATCAGTGAGAAACTTGCAATAAGTCATTTTCCCACCCAATGCTATTTTTAGAAGATACAAATGTGAACCTTTTCGAGGCCATGGATATGTGTAAAATGACTCTAATTTTTGTATTGATACTAATTTTATAGTTCGATTGAGTGGCTTATTTATTTGCTGGTAGTTTTCCACCCATCAATCAATCTGCACAAATACCTGCCTCTAGTTGCCTTGACAAATTTCCAATTGCTTTTAATGTTTCTAGTGATCATATTACTTGCATCAGACATGTAAAAGAATATCCTTGATGCTCTTATTTTTGTATGTTAAAGAATATTAGCTTTGAAATAAAAAATAAGCCCATCCAATTTTGTGAATTGATAGGTATATTCAGTCATTTCAAAATTTGAATCATCATTTCAACAGGTAACAAATACCCCAACACTTACATGAATAATAGATAACCACATGATTAAACTAAATATATATTATCATTAGAATAGAGTTGTCCGGAAAGTTTCTAAAATTTTCATGAACAAAACCATCACTTCAGAAGAAAGTTATTTCCATTTGAAATGCAAATTCCCATTCTCGTATTGAAAAATCATAGCAGAGATCTTGCTTGATGGAGTTTGAGACTCAAGGAAAATGACAATAAATAATTAGAGGCTATGGTTGACTAGTTCAATTCTTAGTCTAAGAAAAAGACATAGTCAAGATAGTTTAGAAACCATGCACATAATAGTTTTATATTGAATTTACTGATTTCATTCTTTAAATAGTAACATCATGCTTCTGGATGGCCGTAACTTTAAAATTGTTGAAGTCAAAGAGCTAAAAGGTGAATTCAATAAATCTCTTTTGCCCATTCAAAGTCTTTTTTAATGTTCCTATAAAAGGGATATGACAGAGAATTGCTAAATCTTCTTCGGGCTTGTTACAACTGTTCATCATACAATAATAAGATTTTAAAACTTAATACACCATGCCTAGAAAAATCATTAAAAATGCCATGCCTCATTAAAGTCATCCACAGGTCCTTCACAAATTCCATAGAAGGAGTTTGTACAAGCAGCAAAAATTGCTTGTTCAGACACGTAAACAATCTAACCATATCCAATTCATCTTCCTTGCCCTCAAGGATTTAATATCACATTAAACCGGTGGTGATTAGTGTAAGTAGCATCATGTTGAACCAGGTTCTTCTTGATAATTACAATCCTATATTCAAAATAACCATGGTATATAAGCAAAAACTTGGGGAAAGAATGCATTTTCCAGTTCGTAGAGTTAGACTTGCTAATGAATATGAAAACTAGTGCATATAAACGTAAAAAGTTTGAATAAACATAACATAAACAATTTACAGAAGTCCAAGGTGGGAAAAGGATGCTAGAAACAAAGTAATGATCAACCACTTTAAGCAACAAATCCACCTATAATTCAATTCCAGAAGACAGCAACGATCAGCTTATCACCAACAATAATGATAGAGCTACAGCCTAAATTATGAAGAAGCTAATTAACATTCAGATGCAAATACTAACAATGTAAACAGCAAAAGAAAGAGTTCTTCTCTTTCCCTTTTTTCATGAGTGATGTGGATTGCTGCTCCCATGGGACCATCGCCTGAAAGTGGAGGCGAAGAAATTCCTCCCCACCAGAAAGCCGATCCTAGCCTTCCATGGACATGATCGACCATTACTGCTCGACGGAAGCTCCACAGAGCCCACCTGATCCACCATTGCTGGAAGCTGCTCGTTGCCATTATCTAGAATTCCACTCTCACTTAATGTCGCATCTGGTTGCTCGATTGGGGTAACAAGATCCAAGTTGACAGCCAGTGTTGCCCTGCTCGCTCTTAACCAATCAGCAAACTCTGGCGTCACTCCCCGGCACTTCTTCACCTTCACCTTCACCAACTTCGGGCACCCCTCAGCAAGGGCCTCCATCCCCTGGTCCGAGACCGGGCATCCTTTGATGCAGAGTTTCTTCAAAGCCGTACATTTGGCAGCGATGCAGGACATCTCGGCGTCCCCAAAGGTCTCGCTGCCACAAAGGGCAAGGCGCTCCAGGTTACGGCAATTGCTCGCGATGAGTCCCAAACTTAAGTTCGTCGGATTGACCCCGATCAGGACCAGCTCTTGAAGGTTGGGACACCTCCGGGCCACGGCCATAAGGCCTTGGTCGCCGATCCGGTTCGTCTTCCACCCATCGATATGGATCTTCCGGAGGAGACGACACTTGTCGGCGAGGGTCGCGAGGCCACAATCGGTGCATTCGGGGGTCTTCACAAGATGGAGGACTTCGAGATCAGCGCAGGAGGAGAGGGCGGCGAGGCCACGGTCACTGACCTGGAGCTTCTCGAGGTGGATCTCAACAATCCCAGGGACGCCGTCAGCGATGGCCTCGAGGAGGCGGTCCCAGTCGCCGGAGCATCGGAAGAGCTTGAGGATCTTGAGGTTGGGAGATCCGGCGATGAGGGGGGCGAAACACTGGCCGTTGTAGAGCTCCTTGAGGCATACAGAGCGGAGGGATACGGCGGCAGCGCCGGGGCCGATGGGTTCGGCGGAGGCATCGGAAAGGCCGCGGAGGCGCTTGATGGATAGCTCCTCGAGGAGGGCGCACCCCCAAAGGACGGCCTCGACGCCTTTGGCGCCGAAGGTGCAGGAGCCACAGGAGAGCTTGCGGAGGTTAGGGCAGTGCTTGGCGAGCGCGGCCATACCGCACTCCGTGATGGCGCGGCAGGCACGGAGTTTGAGGCGGGTGAGATTGGGACAGCGGATGGAGATGAGAGCAAGGGCCTCGTCGCCGATGCTATCGGAGCGGCGATCGCACCTGAGGGCGAGCTTGGAGACGGCGTCGTAGCGGGCAAAAACGGAGGGGGCGGCCTCCAGGAGAGCGGCACGGGCGTCGAGAGCGAGGCGGTGGCGGCTCTGGCCCTCGACGGCGAGCCACCGACGGCAGACGAGGGAACACCGCTTGCGGTCGCCGGAGCCGAGGGACTGGAAGATAAGGGCGAGGCACTCGTCAGGGAGGTCGGCAGTGTGGTCTCGCGCGGGGCCGGTGGAGGCGGTGGAGATGGCGGCCGCCGGGATCATCGCAGCGGACGGCCGGGCGGCGGCGAAGGGGGGTTTCAGGCGGCGGTGGCAGGGGGTCGAGGAGGACTGGCCCATCCACGGCGAACGTTAGCTTATCCTAGGCCGGAGGAGGCGGACAAAGAGGCATGGGCTCTCGCCTGCTCGCTCTTTCTGGGATCGGATTTTTTTCTCTCCGTCGGGATCTACGGCAGCCGTCCGCCACCGTCCCTGCTCAGGCCAGGAACCGGACTTGAGCTGGGTATTAAATTCAGTTTTATTTTCGTTTTCCAGTTTATTCTGTTATTTTAATTACAAGGACCTCTCTCTGGCTTTCCGATTTCCAATCCCTGGGTTTTTATATCCACGATGGAAGATGGACGGACGTGATGGTGGGGGGCGAACGGAAGAGACCCGTCAACGAAATCGTGCGCGTGGACGCCACTAGCGCCGTCCATCCGATGGATTTGATGGCGGTCCTTGACGCGGTATTAACTATCAAACTAAATTGGTTGCAGCTCTCTTCGGTTCGTCTTCCGTCAGCTTCTCGCGTTAAATAATTCTATGGTTGCTGAGACGTGCAAGTAATAACGCTTGATAATTGAGTTTGAGTCTACCTGATTTAATAGTTTGGGTACGCACATCTGATCTCAGAGAAGAGCTTGCGATTCGTGCAATCTGGGAATTTAAAAATACTATATATATATATATGGAAACCGTCTTGGGCGATACGAATAATAGCATTATATATATATATATATATGGAAACCGTCTTGGGCGATACGAATGATAGCATTCCTTATATCCTTCCCACGCCTGCCGGGCCCGGCGGGAATGCAATCATGGACGACGCGGCCATGTAGTAACGAAGAGAGGAGGTAGGGTGGGGGAAATAATCATGGGGCTGGCTTGCTTTTTCCGTTTTATTTATTTATTTATTTATTTATTTATTTATTTTGGTAACATGGAAGGCCGTTTGAGGAGCAAGGGGAACAAGAATGCAGCAATGCTGAATAAATCGGAAGAGAAGCCAATCCAACCGTGCGTGGTTGTCTCAACTCTCGATTTATCAATAACATGGTGATTCTGTTCGTTCGACAACAAATTATAGTCTAAGATGTAGCTTCCCAATTCAACCGCATGCCTTTGTAAGTTGGTGCGGGGTTTGTTTTCTATACTTTTTCAAAATTAGAATGAGATCGATGGACAATATTTTACCCTATGAACTTACATAAAATAAAAAACTTATATTGCTTACATAAAAATTTACTAATATTATACTAGAAAATGGTGATATGATATAAGTGAGACTTACACGCAAAACTATTCATATTATAATGCGAAGTGCTTACACGGTATTCTATAATCCTGTATTATGACCAAGGGCTTCTTAAAAATAAGGATGGCAATATATCGGGTTCGGATCTGGTATATAACTATTTAAATCCAAACTCGAATACTTAATAAATTATCCAAATTCAGTCCAGACACTATCAGGACTGGATTTTTTTCATCCAAATCCATCTCAATTGGATATCGGATAATTCGGATTTATCCGGTCCGAACCTAATTAAATCATATTAAATATTTTTTTTATTTTTATCAATTTTAAAATTATTTATTATTTTATAAATCATACATATATTAAATAAATAAAATTTAACTGCATTTTTAGTTCAACACCGATCCGGAAGGAGAAAGAGTCGCTAAAGAGGAAGAGGGGAGCTGGAGATTAATCGAGGTTTACTAGTTACAAATTACAATTTACAATTCTCTTATTTATAAAAAATAATGATTATGATAAGGGATTTAAGTATTTTAAAATTTAATAACTAATAATTAATAATTAATAAAATATATTTAACATAATATATATTAATTATATACATATATAAATATTAAAATAATTTGGGTTGTGTTCGGATAGGGTATATATCTATCCAGTTCTGGTCCAAATCCAAAGTTAAGCATTCGAGTTTTACCCAAACTCGGTCCAAATCCAGTCAAAGCGTTGACTATCTGATCTAATCGGATCGAACCAGATCAGGTATCAATGGATTTGGATTTTGTTGCCATCCCTACTTAAACCTACTTAAAAATGCATATTAAGTATTGGCTGAAACCAGTAAAATGAACACATGATGTAGATGAATGATCCTTCGAGTCTTGTGTACCACCAGGAGCTTATTATTACGGATCGAATAGATTTATCAAAAATATTATCATTAGTATCTTCTTTTTTTGATGAAACAAAATGATAGGAGGATTTTATCCCGGTGTAGCTCCCCATTCTGGTCCCCAGCCCGCTAGGCCTCTGTTCGATTCGGACAGAAATTGCTAGGCCTTTGTTTGATTCGAGCCATAAATTTCCGCATGCTCTCCCTGTCAATCGATGAGTACGTCAGCTTAGCCCCACTACGACGTCGGAGTTAGAACCGCTCCGCCTCCCAATCACTTGCATCCAGAATTTTTAAAATTTAATCAAGTCATCCAAAAGATCATTCATCTAACCCATAATTAATAGATTATTTATAAAAACGAGACTGCGTGCTAACCAATCACGCTACCATCGTAGTGGTTATCATTAGTATCTTCGACAACTACCCTTTCCCCCTTAATTAAGCATGCGCTTGTCTCATGCTGGACTTTGATGCTTATAATATTATTGATTATGTTTTTTTATTTTTTCCTATACTCTTTAAGTACCCCAGCAAAATTTGTCACTGATGGCAGCCCATCTTGCATAGAGTTTGTAACATGATGCATTTAATCCACCTATTCATTGGCGGGAATTTTTTTGTTCATTGTTTCACCACTTCAGGCCGGGTATTGCAATTAATAATAAAATTTTTAATATCATAAATATTTAATATTTTTTATTTTTTATTTTTTTGATAAAAATATTTTTTTCTTCGTTTCTTGCATGACATCTTGGCATTTATAACATTCTATTAATCCTCATAACATTTAATTATTTTTTATAACTTTTTATATTTATATTATGACATTCAGTTGATTACGATGACTTCCTACTAATCGTCATGAGATCCGGTTACTTTTTATAATATAAAATATCATAACAAATGATAAAAAATTATTATATAAATATAAAAAATTATAAAAATAATTTTATAATATAAAATATTATAATAAATAAAAAGAAGTTATAATAATCAATAATATATCACAATATAAGTATAGAAAGTCATAAAAAAAAATTGATACTATAATAAGAAATCATAATAGCCAACGGAATATCATAATATAAATATAAAAGTTATAAAAAATAATTAAATATTATAAAAAAAGAAATCATAATGATCAACAAAATGTCATAATACAAACATAGAAATTCATAAAAGGTAATCAATAGGAAGTGATAATAATCAACAAAATATCATAGTACAAGAAAATGATATTTTTATCAAATAAAATTTTAAAAAATAAGCTATGTTAAATACTTATGGCATTGAAACTAGTATAATTCCATTATTAATTACGGCATGGGGTCCAATATGATAAACTAGTATATTTTTTTTTCATTAGGGATAGTGGACGGAGAATTGTCAATTTCTTGTTCAGACATGACCCAAGCCTCCGATAACATGCACTATTTTAATTATAATATAACTTAAAATAAGGATTGTTCTTTTGTGGTTAAATATAGAAAAAAGTTTATCAACTTTTCTGTTGGTCAACTTATTCATATTTTTATATTTTTCAAAATGGATAGTTACTTTTCCTAGATAGTATTTATCCATGATTTTAAAAAAAATCTTACCTACCTAAAGAGTGGCTAAATCATTTTTTTACCAACCAGCAAAATAAATATTAAATTTTATTTCTAAAATACTCTCATTCTCTTTTCAATGTCTCTATCATTTAATGGCCAATAACTTGATTGTCCACTACCATTTATGCTTATAAAATATAAAATATATAATAGAATATATGTATAAATTTTAATAACTTATCTAGAAAAATAATTGTTGTGTCAAGACAAATCACAGCGAGCTTGAAGCAAAAGAGGAATGGCTCAAGCTGATTTGATCCAGCTTTCTATCATCTTCCAAGCTTGATGGTGTCTGGATTGGAACAAATATGATCTAAAGAAAGACTAGATAAAAGGTGTTCAAGAAATTTGAATTGCCAAAAAGTCCCTTCTCCATTACAGTCGTGGGTATTTATAGGCCAAGAATTAACTATTTACAGCTAGAATCCACCTATAAAATGATTAATCCAGAGTGTAAACACGTGCAACCAAAGTTGATCGTAAGGAATTAACCGCTTACAGCTGGCATCTATCTGTAAAACGGTTAATCCAGAATGTAAACACATGCAAGCAAACTCGTTCGTAATTAATTAATTTTCTCTCCAGAGTTGGTCATCTCCTCCAGAGTTTATTGTCTCCTTCAGAGTTGATCGTCTCCTCCAAAATTGATCGTCTCCTTTAGAGTTGATCGTCTCCTCCAAAGTTGATCATCTCCTTCAGAGTTGATCGTCTTCTCCAAAGTTGATCGTCTCCTTCAGAGTTGATCGTCTTTTCCAAAGTTGATCGTCGCCTTCAGAGTTGATCGTCTTCTCCAGAGTTGATCGTCTCCTGCAACACATAATTATTACCAAATTCCATTCTCAAATAAATCTATCGATTACCTGGAAATGGATCAACTTCGTATCTGTTGATTATTAATCGGCTTCGCAGCCTTTGGATGTTGACGAATTATTTACCGACCATATTTGTGCCTTTCAAGCATTGATCGGCTCGAAACCTTTTGGGCATAGACCAATTTCAATTTCAGACTCTTAAGAGGTCAACATAAACAGACCAATTTATCATATCCCAACACTAGTCCTCCCAGTTTCTGAGTCCATTAAATGGAAATCAGAAACTGTAAAAAATTTCTATCCCGGAACGACACACCCGGATGACGTGTCAAACTTTAACTGGAGAGATGGTTACAAAAATAACTGTCGTATCTTCTGTTCATCATTATAATTTTTTCAAAATTCGAGAAAATTAAAATAT
Source organism: Areca catechu (assembly GCA_021397845.1). Lineage (NCBI taxonomy): Eukaryota > Viridiplantae > Streptophyta > Magnoliopsida > Arecales > Arecaceae > Areca > Areca catechu. The sequence continues at coordinate 52,979,720 of CM038045.1, read as the reverse complement.
CCTCGAAAAAGAAAAAAGATATCCGTCTAATCAGCAAATCGCAACCATTGTACCATAAAAAGCCATTTCGACCCTTCGAGAAACCCAATTTCCATTAAATATTTTAAAGACAGATGGCTAAATCTGGTTCACTTTCATCATTTGCAAAGAGATCTTGGTCCGTTGAAAAGTATTATATAAACACCACACCTCTTAGAGAAATAGGTTTTCAGTCATTTCTGCCTTTTTACCTTAAGAGCGAAAGAAAAATTCCACAGGTCGGCTTCTTATTCCTCTTCTTCTTCTCTAAGTTAATCTTCCTTTAAATCCTTTCTTCATCATGGTTAGGATTTTAGAAACCAGTCATATAGAAAACCCTGAAAACCCCGAAGAATCTAGTTCTCAACAGCAAAGAAAACAAGCTGAACAAGTAAAAATAGGAAATATCATATCTTCTCTGTCGATACATAGGATTTTAGCATTGAAGCAGCATTACAATATTTCTAATGAGTATGCCGTAATTCTCCCTCTAGCTGACGATCAAATAAATCGGCCCCCTCCCGGCAGCATAACCATATACGAAGAACATCTAAGGGCCGGACTTAGATTTCCGATTCATCCTTTCTTCTTCATGATCTTCAAACTCTATCGGGTATTACCATCTCGACTGACCCCAAATAGCATTCGGATTATTTGCGCGTTCTTGATCCTTTGCAAGGACGCGGATATAATTCCAAAAACCTCACTTTTTACTTCTTTGTTCGTATTGAAACGAGATTTTCATGGCCATGAAAGGTGGGTAATCAACCCACGACATGGTCGGAAATTTATCTCGGGACTTCCCTCAGCCATTCATGGCTGGAAACCGAGCTTCTTTTACATCTCATCTAAAATCCCCTGAGACTTCATCACTAGCCATAGGGAACCTCGACTAACCCGAAACGACGGCAAAAGGTTCTGGCTTCCGACCAAGAAGACTACGAGAAGCTTATCGGAATGGAAGTTCCTTCGATTAAAGAACTTCTTGATGAAAGAGGGCTCTTTTCAGCGGAAATCAGTCCTAAACCCTCTTTAGGTATTTTCATTACTGACATTATTTTATCGACTTTTCAAGTTAATCTGTCTTAACTTTTGACTTCTTCTTTATTGTAGACACATCAGTCATGGTGGACGTCTGGAAACTTCGAAAACTCTTAAAGATAAGGAAGGTAGAAGCCACCTCTTCTATTCAAGAAGAAAGAAAAATCAAGAAACTGAAAAAAAAGATTCCGATCAACCCAACAACTTCACCAACAGTAGCAAGACCTGACTCTCCAATTGTGATAGCGAGTGTGTCGGAGGATGACGAAGTTCCTCTATCAGCATCCCTTCAACCCCCCATGCAAAAACAAACGACAGGCATTCCAGGGGACGACCTACTCTTTTGCCCTATCGATCAGCTGGATAAGGGCAAAGCTTTGATGAGGGATGAGGAAGAAAGAATCCCAGCCATAAATATTTCAGTTGGTTTCTCCATATATGCCGATGATTCGAGCCTAAACGACCCGATGCTAGCTCATCAACTTACGAAGTCTATAATAATTCCAAGAGACTGGGAGATAACAAAATCCCAGCAAATTGACGACACAATCTTACAACTTCATCCAACAGTGTTGAAGGTATGAGTTACACTTACATTTCGAATAGATATTTGATCCTCTTTTTTTATTTTGGCAAATCTGATTTATATAAAATATAAAATAACAGCTCATCCATGGGATTAATATCATGGATGAAAGTTTGAAAAACTTTGACCAATTTCGCAAAGCTATGAGTAATGAAGTGAGTATAGTAAAGGCGGAGAAAGAAGTAGCCGAAGAATTGAAAAACTCCATGGAAAAGAAGCTAGGAGAAGCGACGATCAAAATTTTGGCATTAGAGGCAGAGTTAAAAGAAACAAAGTCAAAGATGAGCTATATGGAATCTAAGCTAAAAAAGAAAAATAAGAAGATCCGATCACTGTCTCATAAATTAGAGGGGGCTGAAGAAAAAATTGCATCGGCTGAAAAGAAGGTTTTAGCAGTCGAAGAAAAAATTTTGACAACAAGTAAAAGAATTGAGCAAGATGTTGAAGAAGCCGTGAATGGGGCGGTTAAGAAATATGTCGAATCAAAGGCCTTCGATGACAAACTCCATGAGGCTGGAGTTGAAAGTTACAACTACGGTCTTGCTGACTGTTTGAAGAAAGTGAAAAAATTTTATCCTGATCTTGATACTTCAAAGATAGAAGAAGACTCCGATGATGAAGAGAGTTCAAATGAAGAAAACCAAACTGATGAACCTATTTCCAATCAAGCGGAAGTATTAACCAGAGATACTACTGAGCAATTGATCAGATATCAGATTGAAGCACCGGCATCAACTTCTCAAATTCTGGGAAAAATTTTACCAATTCTTCCTGTAACTCAATGTGAAATAGAGGGAAGTTCTATCGGAGTCAATATAACAGATTGATGATGAAACAACTTGGCTCACTTCTTTAATGAAAAATCATTTTTCTTAATATTTATCAGATTATGAAAAGGTGTAAAACAATCAGACTAAACGAATAAGCTTCCAAGGAAAACATTTTGCCAATCGTAATCTTTTTGTCAGAGATTCAGTTGAGAACCGTACAACTTAGGGCCGTATAACCGTCTCTATCAGAATTCAGAATAGCGTATAGAAGGGCGCATAAATTTGAAATTCAAATTGTATGCTTTTATATTCATACTTCATAACTGACTTTTTGAGAACCGGCGACGATATACGAATTCCTGCTAAATCATGTCTGAAACGTGTCGAAATCTCCCATTTTCTCGAAACTTGAGCTACGAATCATGACCATCCACATCTTCTATATAAAGGGGGCTCAAGTTTAAGTTTTCATACCACCTTTGTGTCAGATACCTTTCTTTTGCAATCCTTTGTTCCAAAGTATAATCTTCATCTTCATTGTATTCAAAAAATGAAGCCGAGTAATAAGAAACCGCATCATATGTCAAAAAGAAAAATATGAACGGTACGATTCAGAGAAGAAAGGTCCTATGTGAGGAGAAACCGTTTATTAAGAAGTGCTTCCGTCAAACCAACAGTTCCTGAATATATCTCATCTTCATCTGAAAAAGAAGAAGAAAACCCTTTCACTCCCACTTTAGAGGAAACAAGCCAAGATCCATGTGCTAAACACATTCCGTCGAAAAAAGGAAAGGCCCCTATTAAAGAATCGGCTGATCCAATGGGTAATAAACCCGTTCAAGTATTGGTTGCTGATACAAGTGTCAACAATCTGAAATTGGCGAAAACTATACTACAATCCACTATTCTTCGAAAGGATTGGGAGATGACTATTAAACAAGGAGTGAAGGAGGCCTTAACTTCCATTTACCCAAGAATCTCAAAGGTAAGCAATACTCCTTTCTCTTTTTCATGGCAAACTGTTCATACTCTAACAATATAGCAAACCTGTTATACAGTTTGTCAGTGATATCTCTATGATCGAAGAAGGTTGGGATCAGGCTCAGAATCTCCATGAAGATCTTTAAAGATAATTAGCAATAGTTAAAGAAGAGAAAAATAAAGCCGTTGCCGATCGGAAAGTCTTTAGAATAGAAGTTCTCTTCCTGACAGCGAAGATCATGTCTTTGCAGAAGCAATTAAAACAAAATGAAACATATATTCATCGACTCATAGAAGATGGAGCTAAAAGAAGAAAGAGACTTCAACAAGCCGATAAAGCCGTAGAAGAAAAAACTCAATCATATGAAGAAGTACTAAATCATAATCTACTGTTAAAGAAGAGAATATCGTTTCTTAAAGAAAATTTAAGAAAAATCGAACAAGAAAACGTTTTACTGACTCAACAGAAGTCTTTCGTAATTGAGGACTTTATGAAATCTGATGGTTTTTCTCAAGGAATAGAAAAAGTGGGAGCCAAAGGCTATGAGCTTGGTTTTAAGAATTGCCTTGATAAAGTCAAAGAATTATATCCCGATCTTGATCTTTCCAATATCTCTCCAGATTTTTCTGTGAAGAAAGAAAAAGGACAAACAAGAAAAACTCTGACAAAGTTACCTGATTCAGAGACAGCTGATCAAGAGAAAATTCCGATTAACTAAAGTATTTAGAAGAAAACTGAATAATATATGTAATAGAAAATTGGTAATAGTTTTACTGTCATTTATTTTCCTCTTTCCACTCTTTGTAAAAGAATATGGATGAACTCTCCTGTGTCTCTTTGATTAATCCATGAACTATTAAATACAAATGAATTAGTATATCGGATCAATCTGTTTTGTCAGAATGCAATGTAATCTTTATCCTGATCATTAAATATCGGTTGAGTTAGTAGGTTAAGCTAACTCGATTTGTCGGATTATGATCAGCTTATCAGGCCAATCTTCAGATCAGTTTATCATTATACATCGATTGAGTTAATGGATCAGACTAACTCGGTTTGTCGGATTGTGATCAGCTTATCAGGCCAATCTTTAGATCAGTCATTCTGATCATTATACACCGATTGAGTTTGTGGATCAGACTAACTCGGTTTGTCGGATTGTGATCAGCTTATCAGGCCAATCTTCAGATCAGTTGATCATTACACACCGATTGAGTTAGTGGATCAGACTAACTCGGTTTATCGGATTGTGATCAGCTTATCAGGCCAATCTTTAGATCAGTCGTTCTAATCATTATACACCGATTGAGTTAGTGGATTAGACTAACTCGGTTTGTCGGATTGTGATCAGCTTATTAGGCCAATCTTTAGATCAGTCGTTCTAATCATTATACACCATTTGAGTTAGTGGATCAGACTAACTCGGTTTGTCGGATTGTGATCAGCTTATTAGGCCAATCTTTAGATCAATTGTTCTGATCATTATACACCGATTGAGTTAGTGGATCAGACTAACTCAGTTTGTTGGATTGTTTCTTTTAGAGAATATCGGAAAATAAAATACCTCCTTCACATAGCAGAAGAAATAGAAAGAAACTGTCTTTATTGATAATATTTACGTAGATTTTCCACATTCCATGGTCTTGCTAAAGGATAACCATCCAGACTTTTTAGTTGATACGTCCCTGACCGTACAACTTCAGTGATACGATAGGGATCTTCTCAATTTGGAGCAAGTTTGCCCTGTTCAGTTGGTCAAGATATAGTTGTTCGGTGCAAAACGAGGTCCCCAATCTGAAAGATTTGAGCCTTTACTCTTGAATTGTAATACCGCGCCACCCTTTGTCGGTAAGCAGCCATCTTCAGTTATGCTTGCAACCTAAAATTTTCAATCAAATCAAGATCCAATCTCCTCCAATTATCATTATCAGATTATGTAAAATTGTCAGTTCTTCTAGAGTGAAGAACAATTTCCACAGGTAACATAGCTTTACTTCTATAAGCTAGGTTAAACGGAGATTCACCCATTGTAGATCAAGGAGTTGTCCGATAAGCCCATAAAACATAATTAAGTTCGTCAACCCAAGATCCTTTGACTTCATTTAGCCGGGTTTTCAATCCATGGAGGATCGTCCGATTGGTTACCTCCGCTTCTCCATTAGCTTGAGGATGTCCAACAGATGTCAATTTATGGAAAATTCCATACTGAATACAGAAATCTTTGAACTTCTGATTATCAAACTATCTTCCATTATCCGTAATAATCGCATGAGGGATTCCAAATATATATATAATAGAATTTTTGATAAATAATTTAACTTTTGCTTCAGTGATTAAAGCCAGAGGTTCAGCTTCTACCCATTTGGTAAAATAATCAATGGTGACGATCAAAAATTTCTGTTGCCCAAAAACTGGAGGGAACGGACCAAGTATATCCATTCCCCACTGAGTAAATGGCCAAGGAGCTATTAATTATGTCAAATGGCTAGCAGGACGCCTTTGGATATTTGCATATCTTTGACAAGAATCACATCTTCTTACAAAATTTGCAGCATCCTTTTGCATAGTCAGCCAATAGTAACCCTGCCTTATGATTTTATAGGTTAAAAACTTTCCTCCCAAATGATCACCACATATGCCCTCATGTACTTCCCTAAGGGCATAATCAGCATCCGAAGGAGATAGACATTTCAACAATGGCTGAGTAAATGATTTTTTGTATAATAAACCATCCAAGATGACATATTGAGCAGCCCATTTTCTAATCTGCTTGGCTTCTATATCATTTTTAGGCAATATTCCTTCAGTCAGGTACTTGACTATCGGATCCATCCAATTCATTTCTGGTTCTATTTGAAGAACTTTTTCTTTTTCAGTTGCCGAGATACTCGGAATTTTCAGGTATTCCACAAAGATCCGACCCATCTGTTCAGGTGTAGAAGTAGCTAATCTAGATAATGCATCGGCTCGAGAATTTTCGATTCTAGGGATATGACTGATATCCCATGAATCGAATGAAGTCCCCAGTTCTTTGACTTTCTTCAAATATAAATTCAAAGTGGTGTCATGAACCTCAAAGTCTCCTTTCACCTGATTGACAACCAGTTATGAATCAGACAATACCTTCAATCTTCTGACATTTACCTCTTTTGCAATTTTCAAACCTGCTAAAAGGGCTTCATATTCAGCTTGATTGTTAGAAGCCTTGAAAGAAAACCGGAGTGCATACTCTATGGAATCCCCATAGGGATAAGATAAGATTAACCTCGCTCCGCAGCCAGAAGAGTTGGATGCCCCATCTACATGTAATACCCAAGGTGCATCGGTCATTTCTATTTCAACAGATGATTCATTATCCTTCCAAGTACATTCGGCTATAAAGTCAGCCAATACTTGAGCTTTCACTGCAGACCTAGACTGATAAATGATATCATATTCACTCAGTTTAATTGCCCATTTTACCATTCGACCAGAAGTATCAGGGCATTGTAAAATAGTTCTTAAGGGTTGATCAGTCAATACAATGATACGATGAGATTGGAAATATGGTCTGAGCCGTTTAGCTGATATTACCAAAGTATATACAATCTTTTAAAGTTTTGGATATCTAGTTTTTGCATCATGAAGAACTTTACTGATATAATAGATGGGCTTATGCGATCCGCCAGAATCCTTTCTGACCAATACGGAACTAATTGCTTCATCTGATGCAGCCAAATAAAGGTACAGATCCTCGCCTTCTTGAGGTTTAGATAGTATGATAGGGTTTACTAAGTACTTCTTCGATTCTTCGAATGCTGTTCGACAATCATCCGACCAATTGAACTCTTTGACTTGCCGTAAAGCCTTGAAGAAAGGTAAACATCTCTCAGCTGAACGAGAAATAAATCGATTTAATGAAACAATTCGTCCAGTTAACTGTTGAATCTCCTTTTTATTGGTTGGTTCTCTCATATTCAAGATAGCCCAGATTTTTTCTAGATTGGCTTCAATTCCCCGTTGTGTAACCATGAATCCCAAGAATTTTTCAGAAGTCACACCAAAGATACACTTGGTCGGATTTAACTTCATATGATTCTGGCATAAAATATCAAAAGCTGTTTATAAATCTTTAATATGGTCATCAAACTGATTGCTCTTAACAATCATATCATCAACATATACCTCCATGGTCTTCCCAATTTGATTTTCAAAGATTTTATTTACTAATCTCTGATAAGTGACCCCGGCATTTTTTAGGCCAAACGGCATCACTTTGTGGCAATATATCCCCTTATCTATAACAAAAGACGTTTTGTTTTCATCTTCTGGATTCATTCGTATCTGATTGTATCCAGAGAAAGCATCCATAAAACTTAAAAACTTATGTCTAGCTGTTGCATCAACCAACTGATCAATTTTTGGCAAAGGAAAACTATCTTTCGGACACGCCTTGTTAAAGTCGGTATAATCTATACATATTCTCAATTTTCCATTTTCTTTCTTGACCATGACCACGTTAGCCAGCCAATCAGGATAATGAACCTCTCTGATGAATCCAGCATCAAGCAATTTAGTAACTTCTTCATTAATAACACTTTGTCTTTCTGGGACAAAGTTTCGTTTCTTTTGTCGAACAGGTCTGATGAATGGATCGACCTTAAGTTCGTGCTTAATTACCTTAATAGGAATCTCTAACATGTCAGTAGCTTTCCATGCAAATATGTCGGCATTTGCTTGTAAGAAATTAATCATCTTCTCCCTTTGATCTTTAGCAAGTAAGCTCCCAATCTGAACTGTTTTGGTAGGATCATCTTTTGTCAGAGGAATATGAATGGTTTTTTCCATTGATATACTAACTTTATCATCCGGATCACGCAGATCCATTTGTTCAGAAGTTGATTTGATAGTTGATTGTTGATTCTGAATTGTTAGGCATTACCGAGCCATTTGCTGATTTCCTCTTACTACTCCAATTCCACTTGGAGTCGGGAATTTAATCAGAAAGTGGTATGTAGATACAGCGGCTTGGAATTTATTCAAGGCAGGTCTCCCTAAAATGGCATTGTAAGCAGAAAGAATCCGAACAACCATAAAAGAAAGAAGGTAGGTTCTTTGCTTTGGTGCTGTCCCAAGAGTTATAGGAAGGGTGATTTCTCCTTCTACTCCTACAGAATTTCCACCGAATCCAGTGAGCGGTGTATAAATTCTTTGTAACTTATTAAATGGTAAGTTCATTTTGACAAATGCATCATAAAGCAAGACCTCTGTGGAACTTCCATTATCAACTAGAATCCGATGTACATCATAGTTTGCAATAACAGCGAAAATTACAATAGGGTCGTTATGAGGCGTTCGAATGCCTTGTAAATCTTCATAAAAAAAACAACACTTCTTTGAAACCTCTTAGGACTCCGCTCCTCTTCAAGACATGCATGGCAAATCATTGCAACCGACCCATCAGTTGGCTGCTGGTTTGGGAGCTCTGTCCCATCAGTGATCATCCTCGGAATAGCTGGCCTTGGTATTGCCGCTTCAATTGGTCGGTTCTGATTTTGACTTCGGATATATCTAGTCAAATAACCTTGTTTAATAGAGCCTCAATCTCATCTCGCAATTGAATGCATTCTTCTGTTGTATGGCCATGATCTCGATGATAGCGATAGTATTTGGCTTTATTTCGTATAGCTGGTGGAGCTTTCATTGGTCTTGGCCTCTGTAAAAAGTTTTCTTTATCAATCTCCATCAAAATCTGTTCTCTTGGATAAGTCAGTGGAGTGTACATATCGAATCAGCTAACATAGTTTCTACCAATCAAATCTCTTGGCCTTTGATTTTGCCGTTGAATAGATCGGACCCCAGAAAACCGAGATTCGTCTTCTTTGGCTCTCTCCTTACTTGACATTAATTTTTTCTCCACCTGTCGCCGATTCAACGCCTGTTCTTCGGCCTGGGCATACTTTTGGGCACGGGCCAGTAACTCTGAATAATTGGTCAGGAATTTCTTATCCAAAGAAAATGTAAATCTAGAGGCTCGCAAACCTTTCTTGATAGCAGACATCGCCACATATTCATTAAGGTCAGGTATCTCCAATGTGACGGAATTAAATCTCTTGATATAATCTTTCAAAGATTTTCCTTCTGATTGCTGAATAAAAAACAAGCTATCAGAATTTATGGACATTTTTCTGCTTGTCCCGAAGTGAGAGACGAACAATTTTTCTAGTTGACCAAATGAGTGGATGGCGTCCGGCTGCAAACTGGAATACCATATTCTGATTGACTTCTTCAAGGTTGCAGGAAAAGCAAGACAATGTAATGCGTCTGACGCTCCCTGAATTAGCATATGAGCTTTAAAGCTACCCAAATGGTCTAAAGGATCAGATGACCCATCGTATAATTCGATCGGCGGTACTTTGAAATGATGTGGGATCTTTTCATCCATAATCTTCTTGGAAAAAGGGGGAAGAATATTATAACTTGGGGCAACATCTTCTGTTTTCCTCTGCTCCAAAACTTTGGCAACCTGCAACTCCAACTTCTTGAATTTTCTATCAAGATTTTTCTCTCTTTCAAGGTGTTGAGCTTGGATACGGTTAGGAGTTGATTCTCCAGATGAGGTCGACCGAGATCGTGGCCGTTTCTCTTTGTCTTGCTTCTTGGAGTGATGACGAGATCGGTGATGATATCTTGCAGGAGGTAGTTGACCTGAAGAACATTGATAAGAGATGTCTTCTGGGGCTGAGATGTTTACTTATCTGGAGTGATGGTTGCTGGCTGGTTTTTGACATAGCTGGCTGCATTGGCTCCTTCATAATCATTTCTTGAAAATTCTGCATCGCTGTGGTGAGCACTTCTACCTTATCAAATAGAGCATTCAACTTTTCTTGATCAAAATGCACTGCAGGAGAAACTTTCGCCCTTCCCTCTGGAACAAGGTCATTTCTTCTTTCATCTGGAACAGGATCTGTTGCTTTGCCTTCCAGAACAAGATTTTCCCCTTGGTTGTCAAGGACAAGATCGGTTTCTTTTGAAGAATTGGGAGCAGCTCCTGTTGGCAAATCCTTCTTCCTACCCTTCACCATGCTTTCTTTCAGATTTTTCAAAATTCTTTTACAAAGAATTTCCCTTTATGGCACGCCAATCTGTTGTGTCCAAACAAATCACAGCGAGCTTGAAGCAAAAGAGAAATGGGTCAAGCTGATTTGATCCAGCTTTCCATCATCTTCCAAGCTTGATGGCGTCTGGATTGGAACAGATATGATATAAAGGAAGACTAGATAGAAGGTGTTCGAGAAATTTGAATTGCCAAAAAGTCCCTTCTCCATTACAGTCGTGGGTATTTATAGGCCAAGAATTAACCATTTACAGCTGGAATCCACCTGTAAAACGATTAATCCAGAGTGTAAACACGTGCAACCAAAGTTGGTCGTAAGGAATTAACCGTTTATAGCTGGCATCTATCTGTAAAACGGTTAATCCAGAATGTAAACACATGCAAGCAAACTCGTTCGTAATTAATTAATTTTCTCTCCAGAGTTGGTCGTCTCTTCCAGAGTTTATCGTCTCCTTCAGAGTTGATCGTCTCCTCCAAAGTTGATCGTCTCCTTTAGAGTTGATTATCTCCTTTAGAATTGATCGTCTCCTCCAAAGTTGATCATCTCCTTCAGAGTTGATCGTCTTCTTCAAAGTTGATCGTCTCCTTCAGAGTTGATCGTCGCCTTCAGAGTTGATCGTCTTCTCCAGAGTTGATCGTCTCCTGTAACACATAATTATTACCAAATTTCGTTCTCAAATAAATCTATCGATTACCTGAAAATGGATCAACTTCATGTCTGTTGATTATTAATCGGTTTCGCAGTCTTTGGATGTTGACGAATTATTTACCGACCATATTTATGCCTTTCAAGTCATGATTGGCTCGATACCTTTTGGACATATACCAATTTCAATTTCAGACTCTTAAGAGGTCAACATAAACAGGTCAATTTATCATATCCCAATAATAATAATATAAAAAAATATGGATAACAAATTTTAAATTACTTTTCATATATAAAAAATATTAATAAATTATTTTTTCTATCTAAATATTATATAAAAAATATTTATAAAAAATAATTTTTAAAGTAAAACTGTTTACCATAAAAGAATGGGCCTAAATGATAATTAACAAAAACACTACTATATACCACTTGAAAAAGAAAAATGCTTTGATTTATCAAGGCTCCGTCAAACCATGCATCGTTCTATAACATAACGAACAAATAACAAGTGTTGTCTAGCGAATTTTTTTTTAACATAATATAAAAAATATATTTATGGATATAGATGTTCAAAAATATATTTACAAAAATAGATATTTTTGGATTACATGATAAGTGGTAGGTGTTTTTGGATTACGTAGCAGAGCAGCGTGGCATGAAATTATTTTTATCAAAGATAATTTAAAATTAATTTAAAATTATCTTTGTCAAAAATAATTTCAAATTAATTTATTTTTTTAATTTAATTTAAAAATTGATATAATATTTTTAATTAAATTAATATGATGTGACTCTTGAAATTTTTTATGGTACAGACGATTTCAAATGTATTTGAAATCGTATGTGCCATATACGTTTTCAGCAATCTTTTTTTTTTCAAAATTTTTATTTTTTTAAATTTTAATTAATAAATTTTAATTTTAAATAAATAAATAAATAATATTAATATTAATTAAAAATTTATATATTATTTTTTTGATAATATTAATTATTGTCATGCTTTTTTTTTTTTTTTATAAACAAAAAATGGGAGAGAAGTTAGATCTCGGGTGTGGCCATCCCTACACGTCAACCTGATTACCACTGGTGTCAGCCGAGTGAACGGGATTTATTATATATATCCATAACTTTTTTACTACCACCAGCCAACACTGGTGTCAGCCGAGTGAACGGGATTTATTATATATATTCCTAATTTTTTTACTACCACCAGCCAACACTGGTGTCAGCCGAGTGAACGGAATTTATTATATATATTCCTAACTTTTTTACTACCACCAGCCAACATGACTCGTAATTATTTTATTAATTTTTTTTTTTTGATTTTATTCTCGGACTATTTTTTTATTTTTTATTTTATTCTTGAATTTTTTTGTCGAAATATATCTGAACTAATATTCGAATCTTGCCAGCTGGTCACGAGAGTTGCAAGAAAAATCCTGCAACCAACCGCAACGCTCACCAAGCGGTACTTTCTTTTCCTGTTCAACAATGTCATCATGCCTAATCTTCTTGGAAGCATCCAACCCCACACAATTGCATCAACATGCGAGCGCCGCTCCACCCAGTCCTCCCATGCTACGGTGACGATGCAAGTGCTGGGCGTTGTCAAATCCGAGTTTATCGACTTCCTTCTCGTCCAGGCCCAGGAACGAGGAAGGATGGAGAAGTTGTTGGGTCAATGATGGAGAAAGAAACTGTGCCCATTTATTTCGAAATTTCTAGGTGTAATGCACGGATTCTTTGTGATGCATTATTTATAATGACCTCCATTAGAAGATGAACAGTAGTTGTTGAACAAGTTGGTCTTACCTGCCATACACGATATGTCAACTATTGGCAGCCATCTAACTTTTAAAAGTATGCATAGGATCAGAGGATCCTAGATACTGAAAATATACACTGCCCTCCCTCGGAAACACCACACGATTGAGAGCACCGACCAATCGACCATTCGATTGGGACGCCGGGTGCTTGAACCTTTCCATGGTTCACGATCTCTCGTCATCCTCCACTCGGTGTCATGGAGCTTTCTAACTCGCGTTCGTGGTCCAAAAACGAAGTCTCCCCTCCCGTCTATGATCATAATTAGATATCCAAGGCTATCGGCGGTGGGTGGGCGCTTGGGGGTTCTCAGGCACGGTCGTGGCTTTATTTTATCCCACAAATGACCTAAAGAAAAGTATAACATCTCACGCGGGTCAAATTTTCTATTGTTCCCCCCTCGTGCTCCACAACATAATATTGCTGCTGACTGGATTGAACGGTCCAGGTCTGATGCGAGGGATCTCTGACTGATGATGGTAATAACTTACACCAGAATTAAAAAACCAAATATATATGTATAATAACCTGAAGAAGAGAACCAAGCCGGACAAAAACAAACCCAAAAAGAGAGAATAAAGAACAGAAAATGGCTTCATGTGGTATTGTAATGCCTTAGGAGAGAGAGAGCTGCGAAATGTCTGAGCAACATAGGAAGATAGAGTAAGACTCTAAGATAATTAAGCAAAAGAAACACTTGAGATAGAGATAAGCCCGTAAAGTTCGGATGCTGAAAAGTGGTGATAGAGAGGTGCAGTTTGAATGGATATGGTAAAATCAACAGAAGCTCTCGTGTTAAGCCATAGAACCAATAACGTAGCGATAGGTATATGGCACATGAGAGTATGAAGTATGGTGCTGTGAATAACATCGATCCCAGATGAAGAGTATTGATGGCTAATATTGCTGCAAAGCTGAGTTGAAGTTTGAAACATAGGCAAAGCATTATGTAGATGGAAATTGAAAATTTTGGATATCAGTCAAATTAATGCAGACATATGTAAATCCCTTGGAGCAGATCGTAGAAGATAAATGACCAGTAGCATCGTAGCCTGAAGGAAGAGACAATAGAGGCTGCAGCATATATAAAAACAGAAACTGCAACATATAACCAGAATATGATCCTCTAAGCAAAGGCGATGCTGAAAGCTAGACTTGTGAAGATGTAAGACCTCTTGCAACTTTATTTTTATAATATGTATATATATATATATATATATAATGCAAGAGACAATAGAGGCAGCGACTTTGCATGGCTAAGGTTTTAATTTTTTTTGTATTCAGGTGCTAAACCATTTCTAGTTTTTCCGAATAGGCCATTTGCATAGACTGATGAGAAACAATTTGCAAACCAAACATGAATCTTGGATCATGAAAAATGTAAATTTTATGGAGCGGGGGTTGCAAGCATACTGGATAAATTACATAGATTAATAGATATATATATATATATATAGTTGATCAAGAAATTAAACTGGCTTTGATTTCTTACAAAAATAAACTAAATTTTCTAGTGTAATACAGATATCGCAAAGAAAAAATATGAAGAAGAAGTAATAACCCAGTGGTAAAGAAACAACGATAATGACCGAGATTACATAGAAAAAAAATATGATCGAATACATCAGCAATTGTAATTCTCCAGGATGAAATGATGTCATGCTAGAGAATAGATGACATGCCAATAAGGGTTTAAGGTGTGGTAGTAGTTCAATGCTTGGTTTATCTCTTTCAAAATGGAATGTGATGTCATGTCGAAGAACTTCAGTCTAGGTCATGGGTGCAAATTAAGTCCTCTCAATACTCATCCTGGTACATAGGTGAGGAGGAATTAGTGGAAGGCTCGTCTCTTGTTAGTTGATTACGTATCCATATGGTTGAGCATGTACGAGAGTGAGTACGTGACCGTCTTCTTTTGGCGGTTCTTTAATCTTTATCCCAGTAGCTTTCTCATCAGTGGTTACGGTTGGATGTCTGCATTAACAACTCCATCTTATCCTGAGGGCAGCCTAATTTTTTTGAAAAGCTAACTCTACCAATTACTACTTAAATATTTATGGTTTCTTGTACAAGTGACAAACCGATCATATTGAACCCTTCAGTGTCGCACACAAGTGTTTTCAAATCAATGAAATCATTATTAATTTTTATAAGAAAATCAAAGGAGGCCATCAGGTACAAACCGGTGTAATCATCTTAATCTTATTGGGTCGGGAAGTTGGTAAAAAGACCAAAGATCTCAGGACCTTCCATCCATCCCAGTTAGGTAGGGTAGTTTGAAATCATTAATTCTTAGTAGAAAAGATGGATATTTTCCCACGCATGCATCCACTCTTCTTCTTGCAAGTGGGTGCAAGCTAGCAATCATTATTCTCATCTTAAAAAAAATCCGGTAGCACCGCTAGGATGGTAACCTAGTTGGTAGAGATCTTGCTTCACTACCAACCGGTCCTGAATTCGAGTAATGATCCCGAGGATGACTCGATTAAATCCAGGATTAATTCTAGAGCTTGGAACAGTTGGCATGAGTGTGATATCAAATCTAAGCTATATCAGGATTTATCCTCCTTTTTTTTTTTCTATAAAAAAAAAAAAAAATCCGATGGCATGGTAATTGCTAGAGAAGGCCTTGGTGGCATGTCAGTTCCTACATGCTTAAGGATGAACTACATGGCATGCCCATCTTCCTGCCACGCCGAACGTCATGGACTGGACATAAACTAACCGATATGTCCACCTGCTCCGTTCGTGCGAAATCGAGCATAAATAGTTACATGCCATGCGTATAAACTCGAGCTCAAGGCCTCTCTCTGTTTATTCATATAATTAAGTTATTCACTTTTGGATTGCCTACGTTCATACTTGCTTCTGTTACTTGTTCTTATCTAAAGATGCACGTAGGGAAGCACGGTGGAACATGAAGTCTTGTCATACTCTATGTTGTAATAGGTCGGTCGGACTGGTTAGCAAAAGGTTGTAACAGGTTCAAAAGTTAACAAGGACTCAGCTGACTCACCTTCAAAATTTATTAGTCTAACCCATTTGTAAAGGCCGACGGGACTCATAAAGTCCAACCGACTTAAGGTTAGAAAAATGAGTCGATGGTCAAATTCACCAACCGATTCAAGAAGAATGGGATTGGCAAGAAAAGAGAGAGTTATTCTAATAGAATAACGACTGACCGTTATAACGGGTCTAAGTCAGTTTCAACGGAATAATGTCGAAACTAATCTATTTTAACTAAACTTTATTAAGACAAATACCTATAAATACCGATAATAGGGGACCTCTAAAGATAAGTAAGAAAAACTAGTTGAAGTATTCCCAATTCTACTTATCTTCTCTGAGATCTATATATGTTACTCGAACCCTTGCTAACTTAAGCATCGGAGTGTCCCCTATCAGAAATCCTGCGGTGCATGGGTTTGTTTTGCAGGACCTTGAAGGGAATCCGACCGGTGAATCTTGATGGTGCAAAGAGATCTCGAAGGTTCGGCAATAACAGATTGGCGCGCCAGATAGGAAAAAGAGATTATCTTAAAGAAAGAATCTTAAAGGAGAATATGATGAAAGAAAGAGGTAGAATACTTCGACTGGGAGATGTCGTCCGCCATCCAAGAACAATGACCCATCCTTGGAAGATAATAATGTTGTCCCATGATGAGTATAGGACGACAGCAAATTGGCATTCTCTTGGATAAAATAGAGGTTATGAATGCAGCTATTCAGAATCTTCAAGAAATCGAAATCAGCGAACAGCGATGACCGATTGCCTTTAGATGTAGCCGATAGTCTCCTTTGAAAGAGACTTGACGATGAGAGACAAGTTAATGTTCTCAACATCATCATTCTTTGAATCAGCATTCTCTCGTGCGGCAAAGTTCTTGACTTCGTGAATGTGAAGAGAGCCGGCTCAAAGAGAAATGCCAGAGGTCCTTTTCTGCATCTTCCAATGACTCTACCATAATAAGTTTTCATCAGAGTAGAGGAACTCGACGATATGATGATTTCGAGAGAAAGTTCCAAAAGTTGGAGCCGCAAATCACTAAGCTTGACGATCAACGGAGGAGCGACGAACAACTTATAGTCTATGATTCACGACCTCTATTTTATAGGAGAATTATGAAAGAAATGATCTCATCTCACTTCAAGATCCTACAGTTGGAATCCTATGATGGAACCACTAACCCTCTCAATCACCTAGATAGTTTTAAAGCCCATATGATGATCCAAGGTACAACTTATACCTTCCACTGTCTTGCTTTCCTGACGACTCTAAAGAAGGCCGCACGTATATGGTACTCGAGCCTCCAGCCATGTACTATTCACTCCTTTGATCAATTAGAAGGATTATTTGTAGCTCATTTCAGGACCAATGGAAGGATGCAATGCAATTCGGATAGCCTCTTCTTCGTTCAACAATAAGAAGGTGAAACTTTGAGAGAGTATGTGGTCCATTTCAACTCTGCCACACTCGAGATCCCTGATCTCAATGAGCATGTTGCTATGTTTGTTACGAAGAAAGGTCTTCGGTCATCCAGATTCACTTTTTCTCTGAACAAGGAATTTTTCACTAGTTACTCTGAATTGTTAAGCACGTGCAAAAGTATGCGCTGGCCAAAGAGGAAGCGGCAAGCCGACGTCAGGCTGAAGGAAGATCGGTTTCAAAGAAAAAGAGTGAGAAAAATAATGATTCACGACCTCCTAGCAATGATGATACTCTGGCTCGACGACGAAGTCCGAAGCCAAAAAACTTGACCAACAAATTTAATACTTACACCACCTATCTCTTCCAAGAAAAAAGATACTAATGGAGATAGAGAAAGAGAGCTTCCTCCAAAGACTTCGGTCAATGCGAGAACCCCCAACATCGAGAAATAAGAATAAATACTGTCAATTCCATCACGATCACAAGCATACTATTGAAGAATGCATCCAACTGAAGGAGGAAATAGAAGGCTTGATTAAGCATGGATACTTGGAAAAGTACATCCATGGCCAAGAATACCGAGCCGAGGTTGTCACCCGAAGCAAATCATAAATGGTATAGAACTTCCTAATCAACAACCCATGGATGGAATGGTAGGCATGTTACATCATCGATCAGGCTTCAGGGAGGAAGAAACTGATGAAGGTGCTCCGAAGAAATTTAGAAGTGTTACAGCCGTTACGATGATGTGGCGTGTCTCAGATTCCGCCGGGCATGACCCGAACCACGTGGATTTTTTCGGCAGAGCGGGAACGGTCCAGCAAGGTCGGATGTGGCTCTACCGTGGCCGAAGTCAAGGTCGGGCCGGCCCTTCCTGCTCCTTCGCCAGGTGGTGCCCGGACACGGGTCTGCCTCGACCGAAGTCGAGCGCTCCTCTGCCGCTCCGCCAGGTGTCCGCCCAGGAGGGGTCCACCTCGGTCGAAGCCGGTGGCCCCTTGCTCCCTCGCCGGGTGGCGCCCTAAGACGGTTCCACCTCGGCCGAGGTCGAGCCAGGCCTTCCTGCTCCTTCGCCAGGTGGCGCACGGACACGGGTCCACCTCGGCCGAAGTCGAGCGCCCCCCTGCCGCTCCGCCAGGTGTCCGCCCAAGAGGGGTCCACCTCGGCCGAAGCCGGCGGCCCCTTGCTCCCTCGCCGGGTGGCACCCTGAGACGATTCCACCTCGGCCGAGGTCGAGCCAGGCCTTCCTGCTCCTTCGCCAGGTGGCGCCCGGACACGGGTCCACCTCGGCCGAAGTCGAGCGCCCTTCTGTCGCTCCACCAGGTGTCCGCCCAGGAGGGGTCCACCTCGACCGAAGCCGGCGGCCCCTTGCTCCCTCGTCGGGTGGCGCCCTGAGACGGTTCCACCTCGGCCGAGGTCGAGCCAGGCCTTCCTGCTCCTTCGCCAGGTGGCGCCCAGACACGGGTCCACCTTGGCCGAAGTCGAGCGCCCCTCTGTCGCTCCGCCAGGTGTCCGCCCAGGAGGGGTCCACCTCGGCCGAAGTCGGCGGCCCCTTGCTCCCTTGCCGGGTGGCGCCCTGAGACGGTTCCACCTCAGCCGAGGTCGAGCCGGGCCTTCCTGCTCCTTCGCCAAGTGGCGCCCGGACACGGGTCCACCTCGGTCGAAGTCGAGCGCCCCTCTGCCGCTCCACCAGGTATCCACCCAACAGGGGTCCACCTCGGCCGAAGCCGGCGGCCCCTTGCTCCCTCGCCGGGTGGCGCCCTAAGATGGTTCCACCTCGGTCGAGGTTGAGCCAGGCCTTCCTGCTCCTTCGCCAGGTGGCGCCCGGACATGGGTCCACCTCGGCCGAAGTCAAGCACCCCCTGCCGCTCCGCCAGGTGTCTGTCCAGGAGGGGTCCATCTCGGTCGAAGCCGGCGGCCCCTTGCTCCCTCGCCGGGTGGCGCCCTGAGATGGTTCCACCTCGGCCGAGGTCGAGCCAGGCCTTCCTGCTCCTTCGCCAGGTGGCGCCCGGACACGGGTCCACCTCGGCCGAAGTCGAGCGCCCCTCTACCGCTCCGCCAGGTGTCCGCCCAGGAGGGGTCCACCTCGGCTGAAGCCGGCGGCCCCTTGCTCCCTCGCCGGGTGGCGCCCTGAGACGGTTCCACCTCGGCCGAGGTCGAGCCGAGCCTTCCTGCTCCCTCGCCAGGTGGGGCCCGGACACGGGTCCACCTCGGCCGAAGTCGAGCGCCCCTCTGTCGCTCCGCTAGGTGTCCGCCCAGGAGGGGTCACCTCGACCAAAGCCGGCGGCCCCTTGCTCCCTCGTCGGGTGGCGCCCGAACACGATTCCACCTCGGCCAAAGTCGAGCGCTCCTCTACCGCTCCGCCAGGTGTCCGCCCAGGAGGGGTCCACCTTGGCCGAGGCCGGCTACCCTGCGTGGTGAGGCCGCCGAGAAGCAGGGGCACGAGTTCCGAGACCACCCCTCGGGTAGCGCGCGCCGCACCTCGAGAGGAGCGCCGGTACGGTTGGCAGCAACGCGCGAAACCTCGTTTACATTGGCCCGACGGGTTCCGCAGCCGAGAGGCGAAGTCCTGGCGGACAGGACCCGGTAATAGACGTTGTCGACGCCTGGGAAGGAGAGCGCTCGTGCTCGGCCCAAGGTCTGGCCGACGTCCTCCCTCTACCCTTTCCTCGCTGGGCTCGGCAAGCAAGACAAGGAGGCTGCTGGGTTCCTGGACCCGAAGGGGAAGGAGGAAAGAGAGAGAGTGAGAGAAAAGAAGGTGAAAGCGAAGAGGGAGCCTCCCAAGGACGGGAGGCTGGAGGCAGCGTGATGGGATAAAAGGATAGGAAGAGCGGATAACCAGGTAAGGGGAAAAAAGGTACCAAGGGTAGGATCCAAGATCCCGAGAGGGGTCCCTTGGCGCAAGATCGGTGAAGGAACTTGGCCTAATTTCCACTCTTCCAAAGACCTTTTTTGCTAAGATAATCTCTAAGCCTAGACTCCTTCGGGGGCCCACCTTGGAGATTCTGTTCCATCTCGCCGTTTTCTAACTTGACCGTCGGAGCACCCTCGCCGGAATCCCCGGCCAAGGTTTCTGACCATGTCTTGCAGGATCGGGAGCCTGGAGACCTCGAGGTGAGACGGTCTGACCCCGCCACCAGCTCTGAAGTTACAGGCCGCGGCGGCGAGATCGGCAACAAGGAGTAACAATATTATCAGCTTTTCTGATGATGACTTATGAAAAATCCAAGTACTCCATGATGATCATGTAGTTGTTTCTGCTATCCTTGCAAATTATGATGTAAGAAGAATTTTGGTAGATAATAAAAGTTCAACAGAGATCTTGCCTATGATGCTTTTGTCAAGATAAATCTATTAAGAGATAAACTGCAAAAAACCTTAATACCCCTAATAAAGTTTGGAGGGAATCTAGCAAGAGTAGAGGAAGAGATAACACTTCCAGTAACCATTGGAACAGAACCCCTTCAAAAATACTTCCTGTCAACTTTATGGTCATTCGAACGTCTTCTGCATATAACTTCATACTAGGGCGACCGGCTTTAAATAAGTTTCGGGCAATCGTATCAACCTATCATCTGTTGGTACGATTCTTGACCAGAAATGGGATCGGAGAGATAAAAGGAGATCAGAGAGTGGCCCGGCAATGTCTAATGATTCAAGACAAATAGTCAGTCGGCAAAATGACCCTAGAATAACTAGATTAGAGGGATCAGATAAAAGGATGAGGAGAACCGATAGAAAGGACTGTCCCTGTGCCACTGGAAAGGGAAGATCTGATGAAGGTTATGCAAGTCGAAAGTATGCTGGATGAAGAATTAAAGACAAAACCGATCGACTTCCTACAAAGGAATGCTGACATTTTTGCTCGGTCAGCGAATGATATGCTTGGAATTTTTTCAAAGGTTATTACCGACCAATTGAAAGTCAATCAAGGGTGTAGGCCTGTCTGACAGAAAAGAAGAATTTTGCTCCTGAGAGATAGAAGGTCATTGATGAAGAAGTAATCAAACTCTTAGACGTTGGATTTATAAGAGAGGTTCATTACCCGGATTGGCTTGCTAATATGGTAATGGTAAAGAAGGAAAATGACAAATGAAGAATTTGTATTGATTATACTGACCTCAATAAGGCTTGTTCAAAGGATAGTTTTCCTTTGTCGAAGATAGATCAACTGGTCAATGCTACTGTCGGACACAGGCTCTTAAGCTTTATGGATGCCATCTCAAGCTATAATCAAATCTAGATGGACCTTAAAGATAAAGAAAATATAGCTTTCATAACTGAGAAAGGGTTATACTATTACAAGGTAATGTCATTCGGATTGAAAAATGTTGGAGCAACATATCAATAATTGATCAACAAGATCTTTGAAAAGCAGTTTGGAAAAAATATAAAGGCGTATATCGATATTAAGAAGCCATGAGATAAAATTGAATTCGACTAAGTATATCTTCGGAGTAACCTCAAGGAAGTTTCTTGGTTTTCTTGTTACTAATCGGGGAATAGAAACCAATCCCAAAAAAACTCGAGCCATCCTTGATATGAGGCATCCTTCTAGCAAGAAAGAGATATAGTAGCTGACCGGGCGAGTAGCTTCATTAAACTGATACATCTCTCGATCGGTAGGAAGGTGTCTACCTTTCTTTAAAGCCTTACAATAAGCAAAGAGCTTCGAGTGGTCAGAAAGTTGCCAACAAGCTTTTAAGGAATTAAAAAAGTATTTAATTAATCCTCCATTGCTTTCAAAGCTCCAAGAAGGAGAAAACTTTTATCTCTATCTCTCCGCTTCAGATGAAGCTGTTAGCTCGATGCTTGTTAGGAAAGAACCTAACGGCGTTAATAAACTAGTTAACTATACTAGCAAGGTACTACATAATACTGAGATGAGATATCCGAAGGTACAAAAATTTATATACACACTGGTGATGGCAGCAAAGAGCTTAAGACCATATTTCCAGACTCATTCGATCATTGTATTGATGAATCAGTCATTGAGGGTATCTTGCAATCCCTGACACCTCCAAAAGGATAGCCAAATGGACCATCAAGTTGGGTAATTTTGATATAACATACCAACCACGATCGGTGATGAAAGTATAAGTGATGGCTGACTTTATTGTCAAATACACCTGGAGTAATGAAGAGAAGGAATACCAGGTGAACATAGAAAAAGTCGAAGAAGACTCCAATTCTACATGGATACTTTATGTGGACAAAGTGTCTAACTCCTCTGGTTATGGAGCAGGACTGATTATAGCTGACCCCGATGGAGACCTTATGGAATACGCCCTTCGCTTCTCTTTCCAAGCATCAAATAATTAGCAGAGTACAAAGCTCTATTGGTAGGACTTAGAATTGCCAGAGAGCTAAGTGTTCGAAAGATAAGGGTCTTCTCAGACTCAATTGGTTGTGAATCAAGTTAAAGGAGAGTTTGAAGCTTGAGATGCTGCTATGGTGAAGTATTAGGAAAAGGTATGGATCTTGTTACCAAATTCGAACTCTTTAACATAGTCCATGTTTCGTGAACTAAGAACTCTCGAGCTGATGCACTATCTCAATTGGCTACTACGACTCTCGACTCTTTTGGTCGGACTTTTATTGAATACTTGGAAGTTCCCAGTATAATGGATGAAAGTTTGAAAATATATCAAGTAGAGCAAGAGCCTTGCTGGATGGATCCAATCGTCAGATATTTGAATGAGGGTACACTACCAGAGGAAGCTGCTAAAGCCAAATGGATGTGGTGGATGGCTTCGCAATACATCATCTTGGAAGGTACTCTTTATAAGAGATCTTTTAGACAACCTCTGTTGAAATGCTTAGAGCCCTCGGATGCTGGTTACTCCCTGAGAGAAATTCATGAAGGCATATGTGGTGATCATCTAGGAGGCAGATCTCTGGCTTATAAAATTATACGCTAAGGAAACTATTAACCGACCATCCAAAAAGATGTTGTCGACTTTGTGAGAAGGTGTAATCAGTGTCAGAGGTATTCCAACATCCAAAGGCGCCCAGCAAGTCAACTGACTCAATTAGTTATCCCTTGGCCATTCGTCCAGTGGGGAATGGAAATCCTTGACCCTTTTTCTCTAGCCTCTAGTCAGAGAAAGTTTATAATCGTAGCCGTCGATTACTTCATTAAATGGGTCAAAGCTGAACCTTTAGCCTATATCACTAAAGAAAAAGTTGAGAGCTTCGCCAGAAACTCTATAATTTACCTGTTTAGAATCTCCTATACAATCATCACCGACAATGGAAGGCAGTTTGACAATCAGAAATTCAAAGATTTCTGTGCCCAGTACCACATTCTTCATAAGCTGACCTCACCCTCAATCAAATAGTGAGCTAAGGTAACAAATCGGACAATTCTTCATGGCCTGAAAACTAGGTTAAATGAAGCAAAATGATTGTGGACTGAAAAATTAAATTTAGTTATATGGGCGTATCAGACTACTTTCTGATCTACTACTGAAAAATCGCCATTCAACCTAACATTCAGGAGTGAAGCAGTGATACTATTGGAAGTCACTCTCTAATCCAGGAGGATCGACCACTTCAAGGAGCCAGAAAATTTGGAACGAAGAAGAGCTGACCTGGACCTACTTGAAGGCACGAGACTCCAAGCCCAACTAAGAATTGCCATGTACCGATAGAAGGTCGCCCGATATTATAATTCATGGGTGAAAACCAGAATCTTTTGGCATGGAGACTTGGTGTTATGAAGAGCCGAAATATCTTGACTTCCGAAATAGAAAAAACTTTTTCCTAATTAAGAAGGCCCTTCTTGGGTCATTAAAATAGTATGACCTAGAACCTATCGGATTGAAAGTTTGGATGGTTATCGGGTTGCTTGGCCATGGAATGTGAAAAACTTACACAAATATTATCAATGAAAGGCCTTTTTTGACCTTCTTTTCAAAGGAAACATTCTGTTATGAATAAAGAGTTGCTTTAACTCACCAACTCACATCCGATAAAATAAGGATTGGTTCAATCAATTGACTTAATCAGTATATTCGAAGCAAAGTTAAAAGTTGGTATATTCCTCCGACTCAAACCCGACAAAGCAAGGGTTGGCCTAAACAACTGATCCAATCGATATACTTAACATGGAGTTGGTCTGACCTACTAACTCAATTGGTATCTCCAATAGATAAAGAGTTGGTCTAGCCCACTACTTACACCCACAAAGTAAGGGTTGGTCTAATCAAGCAACTCAATCGGTGTATCTAACTAAACAAAGAAGTTGGTCTAATCAACCAACTTAATTGGTGCACTCGACAAAGCTGCCAAGGACTCAGTACTAAAGCTTGTCTATGTATTCTTTGAGGCATCGACTTCGATAGAACTTTATTGCTAATCTATCAAAGAGCTGGTACTTGATGAAAAATGACATCATAGAAAATATATAAAGTACAATGTCGACGAGTTCACACTTAGAAATTTTTGCATGCAAGAGATTATTCAAAGGCAAAGAAGATGCTGGAGGAAAAAAGTCTTTCATTGATGTTTTAAAAGTTTTGGTACATTTACATGTATCGTTCAGAAACAAAAAGAAGATAAAAATTACAATTGTTCTTGGTCTTCAACGACATTTTCTTCTGGATGATCCTCAATTCAATCAGCTATTCGGAAGGGATGGAGCTTCTGGCTCTTCGGTCGCCTACTACTCGTCATCATCCTCTTCTTCTTCTTCAACCATGATAACTCCCGAGAGATCTAGGTTAGGATAAAGCTTGGTGATTTTATCCAGACAATCATTGAAGCCTATCTGATAGCTCACTACCCTTACCTCGACCATCTCGTCATCAAAGATAATGGACTTCTTATAACCCGCGATGGCCTGGCAGACTTTTTCTTCTATGTACTAGATTTGCTCCTCTACCAATGTCGCCCTTTTCTCTGCCACCGCTTTTTGGGTCGGAGCTTCATCGGATTTTTGTAGGGTTTCCTTGATCAATATTTCTGAAAAGTGAAGCTTCTTCTTCTTTTTCTTCAATTTGGCCTCCAGCTTGGCCACTTTGGCTTGAATCGCCTTTAACTCTTTCTCTAGTGAAAGGTTGGTGGCGACACTTTGTTCCAGTTTACTTTCCAAGGCCTATTTAAGCTCCTCGGCCACTTCCTTTTATGCTTTCACCAACTTTAGTTGATCCCAGAAGCTTCGGCTTAAGTTGGCAAATCTAGAGACACTCTCTTTAATCAGAGAGATCTTGTGGATGAACTGCAATACACTAAAAAAGATCAGTAATGTTCATTATATTTTTTAAAGGAAAAGATGAAAAGGGAAGAAAAACATTACCTTGAGAACATTGGGGTACATGGATGGAATGATGTCATCCAATCGCCGAGTCTTGGTTACCTCCCAGTCCTTCAGGAGGATGATGACCTTCAACAATTATTGGGCTAACTTGGGGTTATCCAACCCCGTTTCATATACGTTGAAGTCCACGAACTGGTCTTCTTCAGATTGCTGATCTCTCTCAGGCTCTACATCCACCTAAGGAGCCTTGCCTTTGTTTGATCGGCAAGGCCAGGATGAAGAAGTGCCGACATTTGAAGGTGTGGTCGACTGCTCCAAATGTTGTACAACTGGGACGACCCTTAAACGAAGCTTCGTCAAGGGAACATCATCATCATCAGAGGTTGTTCTCACTACAATCGGGGTATTCCCCCTAGCTAGAGCTTCTAAGGGGGCGATGGCCATCCGAACCCTATTTGCACCCTTCGACTTGGTAGGAGGAGTTGCAACTTATATTTTCCTGATAGCCTATCGGAGTTTTCTGGTGTCAGGCTTCATTTTCTTGTTTGTAAGAAAGCAAAGTATTAGTTAGTTGCACAAAAGTAAATGAAGAAGAAAAAACAACAAAATGATTATCCGATAGCATATACTTAAAGAAGGGGATATGCTAATCCGAGCGAGGTAGAGGCTCTACTCGCTTAGCAGTTCCTTCATCGAGGAAACCTGATGCAGGACGGGATAAGGCGAAGGACCATTGGTGAGCTAAGAAGTCACCAAAGATTAGGGTACCACTAGGTTTTTGTATTTTTTTCTAAGGAGGTGGTGAGGGAAATAATGGAGATGGAAGACAGAAGTTTAGACTCTCATAGACTTTGGGACTCACACTCACGGAGAGACCTCTCACCTCTAGGGCATCTCACCCATCTTGTTACATGGAGCCATCAGGGTAAGTCTCAAAGGTCATGAAGGTGGTAAAGAAGGTGAAAAAGTTTAGACTCTCATGGACTTTGGGACTCACACTCACGGAGAGACCTCTCACCTCTAGGGCATCTCACCCATCTTGTTACATGGAGCCATCAGGGTAAGTCTCAAAGGTCATGAAGGTGGTAAAGAAGGTGAAATCAAAAGGGAAGGGGATAATTAGACATGATGTGAAGCAACATGTCCGGAGATGCACCTCTCATGCTCTCCTTGCAGAGTGAAAAGTGGGCCTCTCACCCTCTCCATCAGAGTGAACGAAGAATCTCTCTTCTAAAACTTATCTTTTCTTCATCATTGGAATTAATTTTTTCATACATGAAGGGGGTCCTTTTATAATTGACCCTAGCCCTTGGATTACATGGAATGAAGAACAAAGAAGGGGGGTGGTAACATGCTACCTTATGGGTGGATTTGCATGAAAGGGAGGTGTCACATATCTTCCATAACAGGTGGGCAGTACAAGGAAAAAATTTCCATGAAACAAGGAAAAGAGGGAGGGTGCCCATATGCTGCCTAATATGCCTGAACGCCATATAGGTTTCTTCCATCTTCTCTTGGGTGGCCCACAACTTCCATACGGGGTGCTGATCTGCTTCCTCTTTGGGCTTGGATGCTATCAAGAAGATCTTGGGATGCCTAATAGGGTGGATGATGCTTGCTGTGACTGGGACTCCACATGGCTGCTGAGGTGGCGTATTGAGCGTGGCACTGTGACTGGGGTCCCATGTGGCTGCTGAGGTGGCTAAGATCTTCAACTTCTGGATTACAGACTCGGACTCAAGTGAAATAAAATTTGACTTGATTCAATTAAAAGATGACAATACTCGTACTGACTTGATTACAAGACTCGATATAAATGGCTAACAGAACTCAAATGATTGACTCAAATAAAATAAAATAGACTCGAACAAACTCAATCAAATATCATGGGATTTGCTTGTATTGACTTAATTCAATTAAAAGATGACAATACTCGTACTGACTTGATTACAAGACTCGACATAAATGGCTAACAAAACACAAATGATTGACTCAAATAAAATAAAATATACTCGAACAGACTCAATCAAATACCATGGGATTTGCTCCTTGCTGATACTCATATAGCTTTCGGGTCCCCATCATTCTTCTTGGAGTGGGGAAAACTCGACCCCATCGAGTTTGGATCAGCGGGGACTTTGGTGGAACCGAATCCAATCAAATTAAAAAGGTTATGCTCTGAGGATTGTGCAACTCTGAAATCCCTACAGCTCTAAGATTTATATAGCTTTGAGATCCGTGCAAATCTTGAAGTCGGCAACAGTGAACGGGATAACTTTCACGATCGTGCGGGGACTCCCCTTCTCATGGGCCGACACAGAGTGTAATGGAGAGGAGAATTCGACAAAGATCTTCATCGATGATAGTGCTGGGAATGCGGTGGCTCGGGGAGAGGGAGGTACAGCTTGTTCCGGCGTCTGGCGAGAGGGAGGTACAGCTTGTTCCGGCGTCTGGCGGCGGCATAGTGGGGAGAAGGGCGACATGAAAGTCGGCATGGCTCGGTGGCATGGGGGCTTGGTTCTAATAGTTGGCGATGGTGGAAGGGAGCCGGGTCGGAAGGGATTGATCGTCGAAGAAAGAGAGGTATGGTGGAAGGCGGAATGGCACGAAGAGATGGTGGCTCGGTGATGCAGGGGCTCGATTCCGAGGCCCTATCACAGAGCTCGGTTCAGTTGGGATATGCCGGCAGCAGTGCGGTGCATCGTTGATGACGATCGGAGGGGTCAATCGGAGGTGAAGAAAAGAAGCGGCACAACTAGGAGCAACGGTTGACGACGGAAGGGAGGAGGTATGGTGGAGGTGTTGATCGGAGGAGCGGAGGACAATGTTGGTCCCGATCGATGGTCCTGCTCGCAGACGGGAGAGGATCGTCAGCTGCTGGGATGGAGCAGGGAGATGGCATTGCGGATCTAAGGTTGGTTGGTTCCGGATGGTGGTGATCAGCGACGGAGAATGGAGAGCTTCCGGTGGGATTGAGAAGCAGAGAGGCAGTGATCTGGGACGCACAGGAGACGGGGCGGATGGATTAATGATGGGATGCGATGCTCAACGACGGGATTGGCAGTTGGTGGATGGATCAGTGGCATGGAATCATTTGATGGTGGGTGTCTTGGATGAACTGGTTAGTATCTTGGAGGGTATAGGATACTTTAATTTTTTAGCTCTGATACCAAAATTGATGCAGGATGGGATGAGGCGAAGGATCATCGGCAAACTAAGAAGTCACCAAAGATTAAGGTACCACTAGACTTTTATATTTTTTTCTAAAAATATGGTGAAGGAAATAATGGAGATGGAAGACAGAAGTTTAGACTCTCATGGACTTTGGGACTCACACTCATAGAGAGACCTCTTATCTCTAGGGTATCTCAGCCATCTCGCTACATGGAGCCGTTAGGGTAAGTCTTAAAGGTCATGAAGGTGGAATCAAAAGGGAAGGGGATAACTAGATATGATGCGAGGCAACATGTTTGGGGATGCACCTCTTGTGCTCTCCTTGCGGAATGAAAAGTGGGCCTCTCATCCTCTCCATGCGGAGCGAACGAAGAATTTCTCTTCTAAAACTTATCTTTTCTTCATCATTGGAATTCATTTTTTCATACATGAAGGGGGTCCTTTTATAATTGACCCAAGCCCTTGGATTACATGGAATGAAGAGCAAAGAGTAGGGGGGGTGGCAACATACTGCCTTATGGGTGGATTTGCATGAAAGGGAGGCGCCACATATCTTCCATAACAGGTGGGCGGTACAAGAAAAAAAATTCCATGAAATAAGGGAAAGAGAGAGGGTGCCCATATGCTGCCTAATCTGCCCGGACGCCATATAAGTTTCTTCCATCTTCTCTTGGGTAGCCCACGACTTCCATACGGGGCGCTGATCTGCTTCCTCTTTGGGCTTGGATGCTGTCAAGAAGATCTTGGGACACCTAATAGGGTGGATGACGCCTGCTGTGATTGGGACTCCACTTGGCTACTGAGGTAATGTACTGAGTGTGGCACTGTGACTAGGTCCCATGTGGCTGCTGAGGTGGCTAGGGTCTTCAACTTCTAGATTATAGACTCGGACTCAAGTGAAATAAAATTTGACTTGACTCAATTAAAAGATGACAGGACTCGTACTGACTTGATTACAAGACCCGACATAAATGGCTAACAGGACTCAAATGATTGATTCAAATAAATAAAATAGACTCGAACAGACTCAATCAAATACCATCGGATTTGCTCCTTGCTGATGCTCGAATAGCTCTCGGGTCCCCATCAAAATCTCGACTTCTAAGAGCTTCTCGTAGTCTTCCTTGTTGGCTATGAGAACCTTCTTCCTATCATTCGGGGTCAGACGGGGCTCCCTCCACTCGATGTTGAAGCCTTAAGGTTGGATAGACGAAAGGAAGAAAAACAGGGCTTCCATCCATGAATGGCAGACGAAAGTCCTGAAATAAACTTTCGATCGAGACGGGGGTCGGTGACCCACCACCCTCGACCATGGAAGTCCTTCTTCAAGATGAAGAAGGAGCAAAACAAGGAAGTCATAAGCTCTATCTGAAGGTCATGACAAAGGACCAAGAAAGCATAAATGATCCGAATACTATTCGAAGTCAACTGTGTAGGAACTGCATGATATAAGTTGAAAAGCCGAACAAAAAATGAATGAAGTGGAAAATAAAGACCTGCCTTCAGATGTTCTTCGTATACCTCTATACTACCGGGAGGAGACCTATCTAATCTCTCACCGGAATGAAGGATGATTGTCAAAAAATCCTGCAAAATTTTGTAATAATTCCGCAAGACAGTGAGTCCAGATTTACTAAGGTTGCTCCTAATAGACTCAGGCATAAGTTCTTCTCTATAAGGGCCCCTTTTTCTTGGAGGACTGGGACTATCGAAGGATTCATCTCCTCCCCTAATGGTCGAGGACCTACCAGCGATAGGAACCCCTAAAGATCTAACCAGGATGAATGGGAAAAGAAGATCTGACATGAGAAAAAGAAAAGCTTAGAGGAAGGAGGAAGGGTGAGGACGAAGAACTTTCTAAGACCATAACTTGAGAATGGTGGAAAGATCCTGCCCTAAGGGAAAGAACCCTTTATATGATGGTAGCAATGGCCATGATTTCTTCTTGGAACAATGTAAAACTCTTCTGATTGTGCCATGTATAGAAATATCAACTGAAAATATGATGCTGATGGAAAAGAAGTTGATACGACGGGAGAAAAACCAATGTATCAGTTCTGATCCACAAGAATCCGGCTAGCAGGCAATAATAAAAGATGACGATGGCTGCGATTGCATTGTTGAATAACATCGACGCCCCTGATTATGCCATGAATTAAAATCTCAATTGAAGACCAACGAGAGAAAAATCGACATGACCCCTCGATCCGAGGGAATGATTCTGCTGCCAATAAAAACTTGATACCTAGCAAAGGCATAATGCCTAAAAAGGAGTAAGTTGATGCTGTCAACTGACTCCAAGTTTGCCATCATTGAAAGATATCTTTTCTCCTCTCGATTGAGGGCGAAAAAAGAAAAGAAAAAAAATCAAAAATTATTAACTCCCACCTTTTAAGGCATTAATGTATCTTGAAATTGGGAGTGGGAGGCAAGTATTGTGATGGACCGATCGGACTGGTTAGCAAAAGGCTGTGACAGGTCTAAAAGTTAACAAGCTGATGAAATGGTAATCGGTCGACTCACCTTCAAAATTTATTAGTTCGACCCACTTGTAAAGTCCGATGGACTTATAAAGTCTGACTGATTTAAGGTCAGAAAAATGAGTCGATGATCAAATTTGCTAGTCGATTCAAGAAGAATGGGGTTGGCAAGAAAAGAGGAAGTTGTTCTAATAGTATAACGACTTACCATTATAATGAGTCCAAGTCAGTTTCAACGGAATAATGTCGAAACTAACCCTTTTCAATTGAATTCCGTTAAGGCAAATGCCTATAAATACTGGTAAGAGGGGACCTCCGGGGGTAAGTAAGAAAACTAGCTGAAGTATTTCCAATTCTATTTATCTTCTCTGAGATTGTGTATCTGTTACTCAAATCCTTGCTCACTTAGATATCGAAATGTCCTCCACTGGAAATCCTCTGATTTTAGGTGAATTTGAAATCGTCTTTGTTAAAGACGATTTCAGGTCGATATGGCACCTAGTTTGATAAATATATTACTAAACACTTAATTTGATAAATATTTATTAAATTTATATTATTTTAAAAAAATTATTCAAGGGTACCTCGAACTCTTTTTCTTTTTCCACACTTCTCATTCTTTCTTTTCCCACTTTTTCATATTTTAAAGGAGATTGCAAAAGATATTTTAAAATAGAATATAATATAGACAGAATATCTTACTCATATCTAAATTCAAAAATTAAATAAAATAATTAAATAAAATAGTACTAAAACTAGACATGTCAAAATGGGCTAGAACCCATGGGCCAGCCCATTTGACCCTATAAATGGGCCGGGCCGTGCTGGAAAAACATAACCCATTTATATAACCAGGCTTTTTGGCCCGGCCCTTGTAGCCCATGGGTTGAAGTGAGTTAGGGCCGGGTCAGCCCGTGGGCCAAGAAGTTTTGAAAATAAAAAAGTCAAATGAGCCCGTGAGCCTGTGAGCCCATGAGCCTAGCACCGAGTCCGAAAGGCGAGAAAGAAGTTAAAGAACAATTCTAGCCTTAAAAATTCCGACCGTCCATCCGTATTCGACAATCCGGTCTCTCATACTCTCATCACCACTTCGCCGGGCCCTGAGGTCCGTCACCGAGTGGTCCGAGTCACCAGTCTCGACCGTCCGGCGACTCTGGCTGTCCCGTTCTCCGCTTCTTCTTCCGCGGCAGGCATTCCCTCTTCCCACATCGGCGGTGAGTCATCCTTCCTCAATCCCTTTTTTCTTTGATTTTTCTCTCAACAGAGAGAGAGTAGAGCCGACAGGCATTCCCTCTTCCCCTTCTCATCCCCACTTTCCCCCGTGCTCTTTGCCATGATTGTCATGAACACCCTCCTGCTCGCCGCTGCCGCTCCAAGACCCATGATGCCGAACGATGCCATCACTCCGTAGAGATTTAGATAGATACAGGGATCCCGAGGGGGGGGGGGAGAGGCCGGGAGGGGTTGCCGCCGTTGTTGTGTCGGCCTGCCGGGAGGGTTCACAGTCACTGCCACCGGGCTACGGAACCCTCTTTGTTGCCTGAATTTCCGGAAGCGATCGTCGGGACGGGGAAGAAGGTCTCCTTGAGCTTGGCATGAAAGGTCTCGACTCTCGAGGAAGGGAGTAGCCAGAGCAGAAGAAGAGGAGCTTCGCGAGGGCATGCCACCTGCCTTCGATCCGGTTGGTGGCACTGCCTCCTTCACAGCCGGTGAGGGCGGAGACCATACGTGGGGTGCGAGAGATGTAGAGCTCTCGCCAGAGGACTTGATTGGAGATGGCACAGAGGCAGCGATGGTGGGGGTCCCGTTCTTCTTCCATAGTGGGCTGGCCTGGCCCTAGCCCACGGCCCATATAGGGCTGGCCAGGCCAAGGTTTCTTGGCCCATTTTTACAAGGGGGCCTAATCCGGCCTGGCCCATATAATGTTGGCCCATATAGGTTAGGGCCGGGCCGGCCTATTTTGACACCTCTAACTAAAACTAACATGGGTGTGCCATCCTGGCCCCGCCCATTTTGACACCTCTAACTAAAACTAGAGTGGGTGTGCCATCAAAATGGGAATCGTGGCAATGTATTGCAACAACGTCCACATGCAGCATGCCTTCGAGAATTTTAACGTATTGCCACGGACTGAGGTGAACCAAACCAACTCAAGACCACGGCGGTAGCTTCTCCCCCATAAGGCTTTTTTCATTGTTCCCGCATGTGACTCGATTAAATCCAGGACATGTCCTGAAGCACGTGATCAGGATGGAGGAGAGCGCACAACTCTATCAACTTAATGAAATCAGGTTGACGTACTCATCTATGATAGGAAGGGCATTGCGAAAAAAAATATGACCCGTATCGAATATGATCTAGCGGGGAGGGGCCTAGTGGGATAGCTACGACAGGATTTATCCCCACTTTCCCTCGTTCTTAAAAAAAAAAAAAAAAAAAAAAAAAAAAAAAAAAAAAAAAAAAAAAAAAAAAAAAAAAAAAAAAAAAAAAAAAAAAAAGGCTTTTCCCATTTTTATTGTCGTTTGGTTCGGTCGGGACTCGGACACCATCATCTCCTCCTCGCTCATATGGCCCATGCGGCGGCTCTACTACTGCTGAGAGGCGCCCCTCTCCTCCGTGCTCGCATCCCGCGCGCGGACTTCCCGCGTCGCTCCTTCGCCTCCGGCCTCTCCGCCGCCGATGAGCCCCAGTCGCGGGAGACCGCCCCGTCGGCGAGCGAGGGCACTCCCGTCTCCGCCAAAGGGCCGTCTCCGCCGCCGCAGCCGTCGTCGTCCAAGCAATGGGCCGACCAGCCCGAGTACAGGAGGTGGAAGGATAGAGAAGAGGAGATCCTTGATGACATCGATCCCATCACCATCCTCACCAAGGAGATACTCCACTCCGACAGGTACCTTCGTCAAGGAATTTATGAGACATGCACTGGGTTTTTAGTTGATTAAAGGGTATTGAAATCATAGTGGACCAAATGGGTTTTTCTTTGGTAGTTGATTCTGTGGATAATTTGGAGATGTATCGTAAAGTAATACCGTTCATGAACTTGCTACTTACTCGTTCACTGATAAATCTGTTAGAGCACCACAAAAATAAATAACCTATCACTACATGTGAAAAGATTTTCGCCTTGATACTTTCTCAAATTTGATCCCTTAGAGATTTTGTCGTGCAGTCATGTACGTGGTCTTAGATATCAAGCAGAGGAGCAAAATGATCTTATTTGAAGAATGACATCTGAATGGAAAGTGAAATCTGCCAGAATGAACTACTGCTTCATGGAATTGTTTTTGGATTGTGAGCTCTTGATCATGCCGGGCAATTGGACCTGCTATAATTTGGTCCCTTAGCGCAGAACTTCTATTTGAGCAAGGGTGAGGCTAGGAGTTTTATTGATTTACCGTTAGAAGTCTAGTCGGCCTTGTATTAGAGGTTTCACAGTTGTATTCAACACTGCTACCAAGACTTACAAGGCATTCATCAAGGTTTTGTTATGCAAAGAAAAGTAGGAGTAGATAGCCAACTAGCTTCAAAGAGAATAGTAGCAGCCAAGGGATTTCTTCCAATATTCCGGAAGCTTTCTTCATAGTGTCATAATCTAAATGATCTATCATAGACCAATGAGAGAACTTGATAGGAGTTGAAGCTAGGCACCAAAAAGAACTCGTTAGATAGCAATGGGTTGAAGTTGCCACTAGAAGACAAATATAAGGGTGAATTAATCAATGAGCAACAGGGTTGATCATTCAAAATGTCTTCATTCATGTTGTATGAAGCAACAAATTTTGGAATACCTATCATACAACATGAAATCAAATTATTCGTCCAAAAGAATGGTCCATGTGGGATTTTAAATCTACCCCAAACATGGTCAAAACTTTCCAAAGGGAGATAATTAATTAATAGCAATTGATTTAAACGCATATGTTTATCAGTATGCTTATCTTGTCATATCCACCATACAGGGAAGGGCATTTTTGTCTGTCATTGGCTTCTAACATACCTAAAATATTGTTTCTTATTACCTTTAATTAGCAAAAAGCCTTTGATTCAAAAGTCTTGTTTTTAAACTGCTTCAAATTAAAAAGTAATGAGCATAACAAGCTCCTCCATTCACAAGGTTTTGTTTTTAAACTGCTTCGAAGTAAAAGGTAATGAGCATAACAAGTTCCTCCATTCGCTTACTGACATACATCAATTGTCCGGGGAAATAGCCCATGCATTCATTTTATTCTATGGATAACAGCTCAAAGACAGAGAAAACAAGACATAGAAGACAATGAAAATATTGGAAAAGGAAGAAAATAGAGAGTTGTACATGGTTATAGGAAGGATGAATAAGACAAGCATATTAGTAGTTGGTAGGAATAAGTTGTTATGATAAAGGAAAAAAAGATATTATGTAACAGGAGAACATTGTTAAAACCTAAGCAGCCCAAATTTTGTATCAAGTATATTATGGTGCAGAGGTGGAAGCAATAACTGAAGTAAGGGGAGTGATGTTGTGCTTGGGTTTTATACTGTTGTCACAAAATTCAGTACCATGGTAGGTAGAGTGATGACACCATGGCCTAGCTACACATTTGCAGGATGCAATATGAATGGCATAAGTGCAAAACAAATAAATGTGATCACAATGCAGCATGACATAGCAGCTGTATAAGTCAGTTTAAAAGAAGGCAAGGCAGTGTGGTGGTGTGGCCTAATATGGATGGTACTCTTATATGGCAGTGAATAAAGTAATGTGAGTATCATGGGGATATATTCAGAAATGATCAAGTCTATGTGAATCCCGCGTGGCTCGCCATCTCATCCTCCAGCTTAGCACAAGGTCACTTGACCCACCAGTTTAGTACAGAAAGTAGGTTCCTCAAATCTAGATACGTGGTCCAAGAGATCATGCGGCATGTCCTCCTGCAAAAGGGTAGGTAATCTTGTGCCATGATTCTGATGTTGGCCACTATTCATTAATGTAGGCACCTTACGAAAGCATGCCTATCATGTAGACGAACTCCGCACCATCTCCAGCCACTCCTTCATGGGTATACATTTTGCAGTGATGTACTGACCACCACTCTTTGCACTGCACGTCCCTTAGGCGTCATATACTCCGTATACCTCGTCTATAAAACTCTTTTCTCGGACTCTCTAGATAAATTTTTCTCTAGAAAATCTTTCTCACAAAGCTTTCCCTAGGCAAGCTCCTCTGTAAGTTCCAAGCCCTCCAAGAGTCTCAACAATTCTCTCAGAGCCACCTAAAAGTTCCAGATTGCTATTCGGGTGAAAACTACAACAACTTTACCTTGTCTAAGCCTTATTCACTTTCTTGAGCCTCGCCAACGCCCATCTCCACTACCTTGCCTACTCTAACCACATCCATCTATTGCTTTCACTGCCTCGCCTACGCTCTATCACATCCATCTCCCACTTCCATTGTCTCATCCTTATTGACGTTACCGAAAAAAACAAAACAAAACAAACCTCCCCCACCCCCCACATGCAACTCCCGTGCGTTTCGTGCATTTTTTTCAATTTTCTATTATTTTTTTATTTATTCCAAAATTTAATGATTTAATAGCTATTTTATTTATTTCTTATTTAATAAAATAACGGCTAGTTTGATTGTATTTTTAGGATTTTCTCTGTGATTTTGAGCTTATAAATATGTCTCTATCTCAGCCCTACAAGATATCCAAGAATTCCAAGCTTTCCTTCTCTTATATTTCTCTATTCCAAATTTTTTTTAAATTCTTTCTCTTTCCTACTTTTTTTTATTTGAAAAATTTTAGGCTGAAGATGAGCTGATCGATGTCCGTTCAAGATCGTGCCATCGACGAGTATTGAAGTTTTGGTTTCCAGGTTGTATCTTGGAAGAGAGCGTGTGGTCCAATTATTCTTCGTATGAGAAGGGGGCCAAATCTCTTTTAGGACGGTGGTTCTATCTACCTTCCCGGTCAGACTTTCTAATCTTATTATGTTGTTTTTGAAATTATTTTATTACGCAAATCATTTTGCCACACACGCCATATAAAAATTATTTTTAAATATTTCAAAATTATATATAAATATATATATATTTTTTATACATTACAACTAATAGTCTAAAGGAGATTTGGATATAGTTTGTAGTACATGTATATAGATAAAATTGCTTGTACTTAATTACAATTTACTTACCTTGCATATTTTATTTTAAAAAATTATATTTTTTTATTATTTATAGCATAATATCTATTTATTTTGTATTGTGCAAAATTAATTGAAAATTCTCATTGAACCTGTACTGCAACATACAAATTAATTTTTAAAAGATTATACAAACAAATTAATCAAAGTTTTTACGATTTAGAGACAAATAACTTAATTAAAAATCTTAACAAACCACAGATCCAATTACATTGATGATTATTTAATAAAATTTTAATTTCAAAAAAAAATTAGAAAATATTTTTAGAAACATAAAAAAATATTTAAATTATTTAAATAAATTTTTAATAAATTATTTTTATTTTTCAGATCTTTCTCTCTGAACCTGATCTGGATCCAATGACAATCTTTAGGGATGACATCATTAGCCTTAAATCCGAAAAATTTGATGGATTCTGTTACGATAAATCGGATCGGAGATTTAATTACCGGACCAGAGATTTAATTAATCCGTCTGGGCTGGTCGACCTAGCGGCAAGAGGATCGATCCGACATGAGAATGGGTCGGCACAGCTCTTCAGCTGATGACAACATACGACCTGTAGTTGGCCTTCGGCATACTCCGAAGCAACTGGCCGACCGGCAGCCGGTTAATCCATTTCGACTTGAGGCCCATTGGTTTTAAGCTCATCAAGAATGAGCTTGGTTGTTGTAACCAACCAAATGTATAACTGATAGCCACGGCATTAGTAAAGATCAAGATGAGTAACCACCAGCAGTAACTACAATTAGCTGAAGGGAAGTTATTTTAACTAACTTTCTTAACAGCAATTAGTTATAAGAAAGCCTTATCCATTTTTAGTTGGATCAATGCCTATATAAAGAGGTAAGAAGGGATATCCGAGAAAAAGCAAAGTCTAAAACTATCCTAGGCCAAGTCAATTTGACTCTTCCCTTTTTTCTATTTACACTCTCTCTTTGAACTTTTTATTCTGTTGCCCGAACTCTACTGACTTAGGTATTGTAGTGTTCCCACCGGAGAAATTCTAGTTAGGAATTTGTTTTGCAGGAACCCAAGGAGGTGAACTGGCGATCTAGGCATTCCGTCCGGTCCATGGAGATCAGTGTTAACAGATTGGCGCGCCAGGAAGGGGCGAGGACACTTAGCTATGTGAATTACCCCTCTTGGGAAGGAGAGTTTTCAAGAAAAGGCAAGATGGTAAAAGGAAAAATATAAAATATCTCAGCAAGTAGGGGACGTCCTGCTTCCACAAGGAACGACCCCCCGGTAGAAAATAATATGGCACCTTCCACACTAAGTGTAGGACAATAACAGGTGAAGGCCCTCTTGAATCAAGTGGACACACTGACGGCTGTGGTACAAAACCTTCAAGAAACTATTCTTAATGGACAACACCCACCAGCGACCTCAAGACTTAGCTACTGGTCTTTAAAGAGGGAAGGTCAACAACAAGAATTCACTCGACGGTCATCTCGGGATCGGCGATCTCTCGAACCCCAAAGCTCTTGACACCAAAGGCATGCTGAAAGCTGACTCAAAAAAAAAGGCCCAAAAGATCTTTCTCGGTATCTTCTAAAGACTCCACTCCAGGAAACACCCGACGAGGAGGGGGAATACATGATGATTATGAAAAGAAGTTCAAAAAACTAGAGATGCATATCGCAACACTTGACGATTAGTGGAGAAATGATGAAACTGTGGCATATGACTCGCGACCTCCTTTCTTTCAAAGAATAATGGAGAGTGATTCCACACCACTTCAAAGTTCCACAGCTGGAGCCATATGACGGTACCATCGATCCTTTTGATCACCTGGAAAGTTTTAAGGCACACATGATGATACAGGGAGCTTCTGATGCCTTGCACTACCTCGCTTTCCCTGCCATTCTGAAAAAAGCAGCTCGAATATGGTATTCGAGCATTCGTCTAGGTACCATTCATTCTTTCAATGAATTAGAAAAATTGTTTGTGTCACATTTCAGGACTTGCCGAAGGATGCCTCGTAATTCGGACAACCTCTTCCTTCTATAACAAAGTGAAGGAGAAAGCTTATGGGACTACGTGGCCAGATTCAACTCCACCATTCTTGAGATCCCTGATCTCAATGAACATGTGACCATGTTCACCATGAAGAAGGGTTTCCGATCGTTCAGGTTCACCTTCTCTCTGGACAAGAAGTTTTTCACAAGCTATGCCGAATTGCTAGCAAGGGCTCAAAAATATACAATGGCTAAAGAGCAAGCAGCCAGTCGATGCCAAACTGAAGGGAGGTCGGCTCCCAGGAAAAAGAACGGCAAAGTTCTGGCACCTGGACCCCTTATCAACGACGACACATCGACCCGACGATGCAGTCCCAAACCTAAGAGTCTAGTCGGCAAATTCGATGCGTACACACCTCTCTCTCTCCAGGAAAAAGATCCTAATGGAGATAGAGAAGGAAAGTTATCTGCAAAGGCCCTGTCCAATGAAGGCACCTCCTACATTAAGAAACAAAAATAAATATTGCCAGTTCCACCGTGATTATGGCCACAACATTAAAGAATGCATCCACCACAAGGATGCGATCGAAGATCTGATCAAGTGGGGATACCTAGGAAAGTATGTCAGCAACTAGGAACCCCAAACTGAATTCACTGTCCCCAAGAGAGTTGCTGAGGAGGCAGAACTACCCAATCAAAGGCCTACGAACGGAAGGGTAGGCATGCTGCATCGTCAAACCAATTGGAGGAACGGAGCTGAAGAAGGTGCTCCCAAAAGATGTAGAAGCAATGATGCCATATGCTTCTCGGACGACGATCTGCAAGGAATCCACTCCTTATGATAATTCTGTAGTTGTATCGACTGTTATAGCTAATTATGATGTAAGAAGGATTTTGATAGATAATAGAAGTTTCACGGAGGTCTTGCTCTATGATGCTTTCCTCAGAATGAATCTATCTAAAAATAAGTTACAATGGTCTTCCATATCCCTAACAAGATTTGGAGGTAATCAAGTCGGAGTTGAAGGGAAAATAGCATTATTGGTGACTTTTGGTACGGAACCATTTCAAAAGACACTCCCCATTAACTTTGTGGTTGTACAAACGTCCTCAGCATATAACGCCATACTGGGATGGCCCGCTTTGAATAAGTTTCGTGCTATAGTATCAACATATCACCTTCTAGTACGATTCCCAACTAGAAAAGGAATCGGAGAAATGAGGGGAGACCAAAGAGTCGCTCGACAGTGCTTGATGATATACGACAGACAATCGATCGACCACATAACTCTAAAGCAACTGGATCCAAAAGATCGGATGGAAGATTGCGGGGAGCCAGTTGAAAAGACCATTTCTATACCGCTAAGGGAAGATGATCCGACAAATATTGTGTAGATCGGAAGTCTTCTCGACGAAGAGACAGACAAGATTGACCAACTTCCTACGAAGCAACGCCGATGTTTTCGCCTGGTCGGTCACTGATATGCCAGGGATCCCAGTCGAAGTCATCACACACCGACTAGAGGTCGGCCCCAACCATAGACCAGTCCGACGAAAGAAGAGAATCTTTGCTCCAAAAAGATAAAAGGTGATTGATGAAGAGGTGAATAAACTTATCAACGATGGGTTCATAAGGGAGATCCATTATCCTGACTGGCTGGCCAATGTTGTGATGGTGAAAAAAGTCTATGGCAAGTGGAGGATCTGCATCGACTACACTGACCTCAATAAGACTTGCCCAAAAAATAGCTTTTTTCTGCCAAAAATAGATTAGCAAGTTGATGCTACTGCCGGACACCAATTATTGAGCTTCATGGATGTCTTCTCCGGATATAATCAGATCCGAATGGACCCCGAGGATGAAGAGGAAACAGCATTCATAATGGAGAAAGGATTATATTATTACAAGGTGATGCTATTTGGCTTGAAA
This sequence comes from Areca catechu, assembly GCA_021397845.1. Lineage (NCBI taxonomy): Eukaryota > Viridiplantae > Streptophyta > Magnoliopsida > Arecales > Arecaceae > Areca > Areca catechu. Next base: position 52,938,345 of record CM038045.1, on the reverse strand, counting down.
AATACCGGAGTGACCTTTCAAAGGCTGATCAATAAGGTCTTTGAAAAGCAACTTGGAAAAAATATGGAGGCATATATTGACGACATGATCGTGAAGAGCCTTCAGAAGGCTGACCACATCAAAGATCTGGAGGAATCTTTTGACGCCTTGTGATGTCATCGAATAAAGCTGAACCCAACCAAGCATGCCTTTGGAGTAACATCAGGAAGATTCCTGAGATTCCTCGTCACCAAACGAGGAATAGAAGCCAATCCAGAGAAAACCGTGCTATCCAAGATGAGGCATCCCTTTAACAGAAAATAGGTACAACAACTGGCTGGGAGGATTGCCTCACTGAGCCGATTCATTTCTCGATCGGTCGAAAGATGTCTTCCCTTCTTCAAAGCTTTATGCCAAACAAGAGGTTTCGAGTGGGCAAACGATTGTCGACTCCCTTCGAAGAGTTAAAGAAATACTTGAGAAGTCCTTCCTTGCTTTCAAAATCTCAGGAAGGTGAAACTCTCTATTTGTATCTCTCTGCTTCGGATAAGGCCGTCAGCTCAGTGCTTATCAGAAAAGGAGCTGACAACGCACAGAAGCTGATTTACTATTCTAGCAAAGTGCTATACGAAGCTGAAGCAAGGTATCCAAAAGTGCAGAAGCTCATATATTTGTTGGTCATCGCATCAAAATGCCTGAGACCTTACTTTTAATCCCACGCCATCGTAGTCTTGACGGATCAACCATTGAAGGCCATCCTTCGATGCCCCGATACTTCAGGAAGGATAGCTAAGTGGGCCGTCAAGCTAGGCGAATTTGATGTCACATTCCAACCCAGATCGGCCATAAAGGTCCAGTGGCCGATTTCTTTGCTGAATGTACATGAAGCCAGGAAAATGGCAAATAGATGGTTGACAAAGGTGAGACAGCCGAAGGAAGTTCGGAGTCCACTTGGGTACCCCATGTGGATGGAGCATCCAATTTTGCTGGTTGTAGAGCCGGACTCATACTAGCCGACCTTGAAGGACAAACTATGGAGTATGCCTTCCGTTTCTCTTTCCAAGCTTCAAACAACCAAACGGAATACGAAGTCCTCTCGGCAGGACTCAGAATTTTTAAAGAGCTAAGAATTCGGAAGATCAAGGTTTTTTCGGATTCCCAGCTAGTGGTGAATCAAGTGAAAGGCGAGTTTGAAGCTCGAGACTCAATTATGATCAAGTACTTGGAAAAAGTACGAAATCTAATGTCCCAATTGGAATTCTTTAAGATATCCCTTGTGCCGCAGACCAAAAATTCTCGGGTCGACGCCCTTTCTCGACTGGCCACTTTCGACTCCCTTTATCGATCATTCATAAAATACTTGGAGGATCCCAGCATATCGGAGAAAGCTTTGGAGGTGCATCAAACCAAGCACGAACCCTGTTGGATAGACCCTATCTTCAAGTTCATGAATGATGGTATACTGCCAGATGATAAGGCTGAAGCCGAGCAAATACGTTGGATGGCCTTTCAGTATGTCGTCTTGGACAGAACACCTTACAAGAGATATTTGACATAGCCCCTGCTTAAGTGCTTAAGACCGTCGGACGCCGACTATGCCCTAAGGAAAGGACATGAGGGTATATATGGAGATTATTTGGGGGGCAGGTCTTTAGCTTACAAAATCATACGCCAAGGTTATTATTGGCCAACCATCCAGAAAGATGCAGCTAACTATGCTCGAAGATATGACCAATGCTAGAGATATTCTAACATCCGAAGACATCCCGCAAGTCAGCTGACTTAATTAACAGCTCTCTGGCCATTCACTCAATAGGGAATGGATATTCTTGGCCCATTCCCTCCGGCTTCAGGTTAACAAAAATTTCTCGTTGTGGCCATTGACTATTTCATTAAATGGGTCGAGGCCGAACTTTTGGCGTACATAACTGAAGGGAAGGTCGAGAACTTCATCAAGAATTTTATCATCTTTTGATTCGGAATCCCTCATGCCATTATTACTGACAACGAAAGACAATTTGACAACCAGAAATTCCGAGATTTCGGTGATCAATATCATATCATTTACAAGTTGAGCTCCATCGGTCATCTTCAATCCAATAGAGAAGCCAAAGTAACCAATCGGACAATTCTCCACGGTCTAAAGACCAGACTGAATGATACCAAGGGGCTCTTGGCCAAAGAACTAAATTCAGTCCTTTGGACATATCGGACGACCCCCAGAATGGCTATGGGAGAATTTCCATTTAACCTGGCGTATGGCAGTGAAGCAGTCCTTCCGGTGGAAGTCACATTGCAATCCTTGAGGATTGATCACTTCAGAGAGCCTGAAAACTCAGAACGCCACAAAGCCGACCTAGATCTACTCCAGGATACTAGACTTCAAGCTCAAATGAAGATGGCTATGTATCAACAAAAGGTTGCCAAATACTACAACTCCAGGGTTAAGGCACGAACCTTCCAATCCAGACACTTGGTATTGCGAAGATCCGAAGTATCTAGGCCAATGGAACAAGGAAAACTCTCTTCCAATTGGAAGGACCTTATCGAGTCAGTGAGGTCGTACGCCTTAGGACCTACCTACTTGAGACTCTGGATGGCTCCCTAATACCTTGGCCCTGAAAATAGAGAATTTTCGCAAATATTATCAATAAAGATTTTCTTCCGATGGCTTCATCAAAATGCCCAAGCAAAGACGGGCCTAATCAGCCTACCTTATCAAATATAATCAACAAACGCACAAAAGCGGGCCTAACTAGCTTACCTTATCGGTATGTCCGACAAGTACAAAGGCGGGTCTAATTAGCCTACCTTATTAAATATAATTGTCAAGCACAAAGGTGGGCCTGATCAGCCTATTTTATCGGTATGTCCGACGAGTACAAAGGCGGGCCTAACCAACCCACCTTATTAATATATTTGACAAGCACAAGAGGGGGCCTAACTAGCCTATTCTATCGATATGTCCGATTAACGTGCTAGTGGGCCTAACCCGTCTACTACATCAGCAAAACTAGGCTCATCAGCTCACCGTATCATCAAAATTGATTAGGATCAATAAGTTGAACTATACTATATTACTTTATGGAAAGGCATCCCTATGTTGCCAAGATATCATACTAATGACTCTATACTTGGAAAAACTCTCTTCTTGAGTAGAAGTTAGAAAGATATTCGAGAACAACTCAGAAAAATTTACCTCTTGAACAGAAGTCAAAGGATGTCCGACTGTTTTATGCTTAGAAAATTTTCAGAAAAGTCCATCATAGAAGACACAAAATGAAAAAGATTCTGTTGAAAAATCTCGGATTCTTTCCTTTCTTTAGGAGATTGTATATGGTTATAAATAGCTAATTGACAGCTAATAATTATGACCTTAATTTAGGCTGATTATAATCTTCCTAATATAGCTAACATCTATGATTCTTATTTAGGCTGATTTAATTGTTTATGACTGATTAGTAGGAATTAGTTTGTTTTCTAAATAGGACATTGGTCTTGTACTATATTAGCGTATTTTGTTCATGATCAAAAGTGAAGAAGAATTTCAGGTTTTTGTTCATGGTATCAGAGCCTCTCTATGGCCATTCCACACCAAAATTCTCTCTAAATCTTTGGTGCTAGTTGCCGAACCCTTCTCAATTCTTTTTGTCTGTCATCATGTCAGAGGGTTATTTTGAGAATAGGACATTGGTCTTGTACTATATTAGTGTATTTTGTTCATGATTAAAAGTGAAGAAGAATTTCAGTTTTTTGTTTATGATATCAAAGCCTCTCTATGGCCATTCCACATCAAAATTCTCTCTAAATCTTTGGTGCTAGTTGCCGAACCCTTCTCAATTCTTTTTGTCTGTCATCATGTCAGAGGGTTATTCTGAGAATCAACCTACTGTTATTGGTGCCTACACTGAGGCTAACCGAGCTGAGATGATAGTTGAGTCAAAAGGAGAACTACAGAACATTCAGACTTTCTACCGACTCAATGGCCAAAATTATCTTCAATGGTCTCAAGTTGTTAAAACCTTTCTTAAGGGAAAGGGAAAACTGAGCCATCTCATGGGAACCACCAGACCTGCTGCTGAGGATGCCACGTTTGTAAAGTGGGACGAAGAAGATTCCATGATCATGTCATGGTTGTGGAACTCCATAACATCCAAAGTGAGCCAAACCTGCATGTTCCTCACAGCAGCTAGAGAAGTTTGGGAAACGGTTCGCCAAACCTATTCAAAAATATAAGATGCTGCAATGATCTACAAGATCCGAACAAAAATCAACAACACAAAGCAAGGCAATTTTTCTGTCATAGAGTACTATAGTACTATAAAAGGGTTTTGGCTTGAGTTGGATTATTACCAAAACTTTAAAATGAAATGTGGAGAAGATGCAGCTATGTTGCAGAAGTTTGTAGAAAGGAAGAGAATCCTTGAATTTCTTACAGGCCTCAATGTTGACTTTGATCAAGTTCGAGCCCAAATTCTTGGAAAAGAAGTCCTCCCGTCCCTTGAAAGCGTTTTCTCAATAATATGGGCTGAAAAGAGTCGCAGAGGAATTATGCTTGACAATTCTGTCAATGAAGGATCAGCCATGAATTCTACAAAGGATGGACACAATGTTGAGATCAATAAAAATGAAAGGCAGTCCAACCGTGAAGGGGTTTAGTGCACTTACTGCAAGAAGGCGCGTCACACCAAGGCTACCTGCTGGAAACTCCATGGGAAGCCTCCAAATATTGGAGGAAAGGAAGGTAATCGTGAGGGACAGCCCCGAGGACAAGTCTACATGACAAATGCTGAGGATGTTCCTAATGAAAAACTGAACCAAGATGGACTGGAAACTCTCAAGGAAGAGATTGAAAAGCTGAAATCTATGCTAAATTCTGTTGGGCATCGTGGCTGCTCGTGTTCTCTGGCTTAAGTAGGTTAGTTCTCTAATTCTTTTGCCTTTAGTGCCTCTTTTCCTATCTAAAACAGTGCTTGGATCATAGATTTAGGTGCTACTGACCATATGGTCTTTTCACATAAGTTTTTTATCTCATATAAGCCTTATCCTAGCAATAGAAAGATCAAAATTGCCGATGGAACTTTCACTACTGTTGCAAGTCAAGGAACCATTCCTCTCTCTTCCAAAATTGTGTTAAAAAATGTTCTACATGTTCCTAAACTAGCTGTGAATCTTTTGACCATAAAACAAGCTACATGTGATTTGAATTGTCAAGTGATTTTCTATCCTACACATTGTGTATTGCAGGATCGAGTCTCGGGGGAGATGATTGGGCTTGCTAAGAAAAGAAATGGGCTTTATATCCTTGATTCTCAGGAAGGCAGTAACTATTCTCTTTCAAAATCCTATCTATCTAGTTATTCTACTAATAAAGAGGACATTTGGCTCTACCATTATCGTCTTGGTCATCCACCATTTAGTTTGTTCAAGACTATGTTTCCATTATTATTCAAAGATATTGAAGTGAGTAGTTTACATTGTGATTTGTGTGAACTTGCTAAACACAAACGTGCCTCTTATCCTTTGAGTAATACTAGATCTATGTCACCTTTTTCGTTAATCCATTCTGACATATGGGTCATTCTAGAATTTTGAACATTATCAGGGCAAGGTCGTTTGTTACATTTATAGATGATTGCACTAGGATAACTTGGGTCTATCTAATGAAAAACAAATCCGAAGTTAGTGAAATCTTTTCAAAATTTTTTAAAATGATCAAAAACCAATTTGGGATGAGGATTAAAAACTTATGGAGTGATAATGCGATAGATTACTTTAATTAGAATCTTTCATCTTTTCTTCAAAAGGAAGGAATTGTTCAATACTCATCTTGTGTTAATACACCGCAACAAAATGGGATAGCGGAGCGGAAAAATAAACACCTTTTAGAAATCACACGAGCACTCTTGTTTCAAAACAATGTTCCCAAATCCTATTTGGGGGAGGCAATTCTTACTGCAGCTCACTTGATAAATAGAATGCCCTCTAAAGTTCTTGATTTCAAGAGCCTATGAGTGTGTTTCATGAGCATTCTCCCAATTCACAAATAGCTTCTAAATTAAATCCCAAAGTTTTTGGATGTGTGGTTTTTGTTTGCATTCATAACACTAACCGAGGATAACTTGATCCAAGAGCACTAAAATATATCTTTGTTGGGTATTCTTCCATTAAAAAAAAAGGGTATAAATGCTATCATCCTGCTTCTCGTAAATTCTTTATTTCAATGGATGTTACGTTTTTTGAAATACAACCTTTCTATTCTAGTTCCCATCTTCAGGGAAAGAATGTGAGTGATAAAGAATCTGAGCTATTTTTCTTGAATTTACAGTCCATCGTGCAGCCTACTGGTCAGCCGCTGCCTACTATACCCGAGTAGCCCCTTGATCAAAACCAACCTGCACTTGAATCTTTCCTTGATCAGCCACATGACCAGCCTATTGACTCATCAGAATCAACTCCAAATCTACCCCTGGTTGCTGAAAAACCTATCCTAGTTTACTCAAGGAGAATTAAGCCCGTTTCTAACCAATTGCAAGTTCAAGATTCAACTCCGGAACTAGGTATGCAGTTATAATTATCCTCTTCATTGATTGATGATTTAGATGTTCGTATAGCAGTTAGGAAAGGAGTTCAAAATTGTACTCAACATCTTATTTCTCACTTTGTTTCTTTGGATGGAATTTTACATAAACACTGCTATTTCCTCACTAAATTAGACACCATTCCTATTTCCTAGACCATCAATGAGGCACTTAGGGATGAGAATTGGAAACTTGCCATGAATGAGGAAATGAGTGCACTTAATAAAAATTGTACATGGGAGATTATTGATCATCCTAAAGACAAGAAACTTGTAGGATGTAAATGGATGTATATAATCAAGTTTAACGCAGATGGGACTTTGGAGAGGTATAAGGCTAGGTTAGTAGCCAAGGGTTACACTCAAACACATGGGATAGATTATCAAGAGACTTTTGCTCCTGTAACCAAGATGAATACTATTTGCATTCTTTTATCTTTGGCTGCTAATTTCAATTGGTGTTTGTAGCAATTTGATATCAAGAATGCATTTTTACATGGTGATCTTGAAGAAGAGGTGTATATGGAACCTCCACCGGGTTTCGAAAAATATTTCAAAAATAGTCAAGTGTGTAGGTTAAGAAAGGCACTTTACGGGCTTAAGCAATCACCCTGGGCTTAGTTTGGAAAGTTTACTAAAGTAATGCTTGTTTTTGGCTACAAACAAAGTCAAGGAGATCATACCCTTTTCTTCAAACACTCGGCAGTAGGGAAACTCACAATCTTGATTGTATATGTCGATGATATCATTGTAACAAGTGATGATGACGAGGAAATTCAAAGGCTTAAGGCTAGACTTGCAAAAGAATTTGAGATTAAAGAACTTGGCAAGCTCAAATATTTTTTAAGGATTAAAGTAGCTCAGTTTAAAGAAGGTATTTTTATTTGCCAGCAAAAGTATATTCTTGATCTCGTATGAGAGACAGGAATGATGGGATGTAAGCCCATTAATGCACCAATTGAACAAAATCACTGGTTGGGTGAAGCAAGAGATAATGAAGCTGTTGATAGGGGAAGGTACCAAAAGTTGGTAGGAAAACTGATTTACTTGTCTCACACGTCTAGATATCGCTTATGCTGTGAGCATGGTGAGTCAGTTTATGCATGATTTCAAGAATGTTCACCTACAAGCTGTATATAGGGTGATCCAGTATTTAAAAGCTACTCCCGGGAGAGGAATCATATTTAGGAAAGGAACAGAGATGACAGTAGAAGCCTACACAGATGCAGACTATGTTGGCTCCCTCACAGATCAATGCTCAACCACCGGTTATTGTACTCTAGTTGGTGGAAATTTGGTAACTTGGAGGAGCAAAAAATAAGTGGTAGTGTCCAGATCAAGTGCAGAATCTGAGTTGCGCATAATGGCTTAAGGAATTTGTGAGCTCTTGTGGATAAAGAAAATCTTAGAAGATCTACAGGTTAAATGGCACGGACCTATGAAGCTGTATTGTGACAAGTCTGCTATAAGCATTGCCCACAATCCAGTTCAACATGATAGAATGAGCAAAAAACTGAAATTTTTCTTCACTTTTGATCATGGACGAAATACACTAATATAGTACAAGACCAATGTCCTATTTAGGAAACAAACTAATTCCTACTAATCAGGCATAAACAATTAAATCAGCCTAAATTAGAATCATAGCTGTTAGCTATATTAGGAAGATTATAATCAGCCTAAATTAAGGTCATAGCTATTAGCTTTCAATTAGCTATTTACAACCATATGCAATCTCCTAAAGAAAGGAAAAAATTCGAGATTTTCCAACACTCCCCCTCAAGCTGGAGAATACGTATTTTCCATTCCTAGCTTGCTAGTAATATCTCTGAAGGTTGAGCTGTCCAAGCCTTTTGTGAACATGTCATCCATTTGACCATTTGTAGGAACATAAGGAATGCAGATCAATCCACTCAATCGTTTCCTTGATGAAGTGGTGATTGATCTGCACTCCTTATGTTCCTACAAATGGTCAAATGGATGACATGCTCACAAAAGGCTTAGATAGCTCAACCTTCCAAGATATTACTAGCAAACTGGGAATGGAAAACATCTATTCTCCAGCTTGAGGGAGAGTGTTGGAAAATCTCGGATTCTTTCCTTTCTTTAGGAGATTGTATATAGTTGTAAATAGCTAATTGACAGCTAATAGCTATGACCTTAATTTAGGCTGATTATAATCTTCCTAATATAGCTAACAGCTATGATTCTAATTTAGGCTGATTTAATTATTTATGCCTGATTAGTAGGAATTAGTTTGTTTCCTAAATAGGACATTGGTCTTGTACTATATTAGTATATTTCGTTCATGATCAAAAGTGAAGAATTTCAGTTTTTTGCTTAGATTCTTCATTCATTTCCAAAAGTTTTTCCTTACATTTCTATTTCATTACAAAAAAAAAGGAAGAATACAGAGATCAGTTATCAACAGTCGGAGCAATATCCGGGTTAGCTGCGGGAGGAGCCTCTTCTGGCTGCCTTGGATCCTCTTCGGGCCTAACCTGCATCGTGGGCTCTTCTTCGACTTCATATAATTGTATGCTCGAGATGTCCAAACCTGGATGAAGCTTGAGAATCTCCTTGAGGCAATCATTGAAGCCCACCCGGTAGCTAACTATCCCAGTCTCTGTCATCTTGTCCTCAAAGCTTGAAGATTTCCTGTAATCTTCAACAGCTCGGGCAGCTTGTTCCTTTGCCGACTCCACTTCCTTGGCAGCTAGGTCAGCCTTTTGTGAAGCCTCTTTGGCTTTCTTTTGGCTATCCTTGGTTGAATGTTCTAATGAGTGGATCTTCTTCTTCTTCAGCTTCGTCTCTTGTTCTGTTATTTTAGTTTGGGCCTTCTTCAGTTCGGCCTCTAAAGATTGAACAGTGACGATGCTCGTATTCAAATTCTCTTCCATGGCCGATTATAGATCTTCGGCCACCTCATTTTCGGCTTTCGCCGTCTCTAGCTCCTTACGAAGGCCTTTGCTGAGATCCATGAACGCTGATGTGCCTTCTTCTATCAGGGCCACTTTGTGAATAAGCTGCATCAGACAACAAGAGTTAGTTATATTTCTTACAATTTCAAGGAAGATGATAGAAAGAGTACCACTTACCTTCAAGATATTTGGGTACAGTGAGTCGGCAATCTGTTCTAGCCAACGATTCTTGGTTACTTCCCAGTCTCTTGGGAGGGCGTGGCCTTAATCAACTTTTTGGCCAGCTCGGGGTTCTCCAAGCTCCTCCTAGCGGAGTAGATTATGAAGTCTACTTCGTACTCCCCCTCAGGGGGATTGTCTCTCTCTGACCTCTCTTCAGTTTGGGGGGCTTTGCCTTTATCTTGATGAGGAGGCTGAAGTGGTGGCGTGTCAGCGGCCGAAGCCGGCATCGACTACTCCAAAGCTTGAGCTGGAGTAGCAGCCTTGGAATGGAGCTCTGTCAGCGAGACGTCGTCGTCATCCGACATCACCCTTAGTTATGCAGAAATACTTCTCGTGGCCCCTTCAGCCCGAGCTTTCTTCCTGTCCTCCAATTCTGCTGAAGGGGCTAGCATAGGCCTCTTGCGGGCAACCTGATGAAGTATGCCGAAGTCTGGCTTCATCTTTTTACTTGTGAAACAAAAAGACTATGGTGGTCAGCTAACAATATAACACAAAGGCAAAACAAAATGGAGGTTGTCTTACAGGGTGTACCTAGGGATGAAAACTCACTGATCTGAGTGAAATACAAGTTATGCTCGTTCAACAACTCCCTTATCGGAGGAACCTCAACTCTCGAAAGCTTTTTGAAGTCCTCCCGGTCAGCCTTCAGGACCTTTCCATCATTGGCGGTCAGAGGAGGTTCTCTCCACTCAGTATTGAAATCCTAGGGATATGCTAAAAACAGAAAAAAGAAACAAGGCTTCCATCCATGAATAGCGGATGGCAGTCTTGTAACAAATTTTTGGCCTGGGCGAGGGCCGATGACCCACCACCCCTGGCCGTGGAAGTCCTTCAGCATGAAGAAGGAAGTGAATAAGGAGATCCTAGGCTCTATACTCAACTGTTAGCAAAGGACCAAGAAGGCACAGTTGACTCGAATACTGTTCGGAGTCAACTATGCTAGGTCTATATCGTATAGATTAAAAATTCTGACAAAGGAATGCAAAGAAAATTGAAGACCAACTTTCATGTGGTCTTCATATACCGAAATGGTGCCAGAAGGAGGATGGTTTACTCTTTCCTTAGGGTGAGGAACCATCAGTGGAAGGATCTCAGGGATTTGTAATAATCCTGCAGAGATGCCAGCTTAGAGGACATAGAACTACTAATGGACTCGGGTCATAACTCGACACCCCTTTGTTTAGAAGGCCCTACGGGGCCGGAGGAGTCATCTTCTCCCCTACTGGCTAGAGGCCCGCTAGCGGCGGGGATCTTTAAAGACCTAACCATGGTGGGGAAGAGGGAAAATTTTTGACCTGAGAAGTATAGGGAATCTGAAGAAACAAGGACTTGGAGGTGACATAAAACCTCTGCGAATTAGACAAAGGCAAGAAGATTCATTTTGTGAGACGGACACCCTTTATATAGGCAACAGCAACGGCCCAGATATCTCCCTCGAAAGACATGAAGCACCTCTGACTGCGCCACGTACACATGGCGCTGATCGTGGGTACGAACTACTAAGAGACGGAAGCCGACTTGATGGGAGAAAAACCAACCTGTCAGCCTTGATCCGCGAGAATTCTACTAACGGCCAAGATGAAGCCTTCACACGATGATGGATGGCTATGATGATGCCACGTTCCATAATCCGGGTCGAAGGCGAAGAGTCAGCCTAAGTGCCGGAATGAAGAGTCAGCGTGACCCCTAAATCCACGCCAACTCTCCTGAAGCCAATGAGAGCTTGACATCTGTTTCGAGCACGACATTCAAAATGGAAAATAGTTATTATGGCCAGCTAGGCTTGAGATTTGCCATCATTGGCAATCTTTTCTTTTACTAGAAGACAAATTAATATTCTCATCTTTCAAAGCAATAAATTGTCTTGAAATTGGGAGTGGGGGGCAAGTGTCATGATAAACCAGACCGGAGATTTAATTATCAGATCGGAGATTTAATTAATCCGTTCGGGCCGGTCGACCTAGCGGCAAGAGGATCGATCCGATATGAGAACGGGTCGGCACAGCTCTTCAGCCGACAACAACATACGACCTGTAGTCGGCCATCGGCATACTCCGAAGCAACTGGCTGACTGGCAGTTAGTTAATCCATTTCGACTTAAGGCCCGTCGGCTTTAAGCCCATCAAGAACGAGCCTGGTTGTTGTAACCAACCAAACGTATACTTGATAGCAATGGCATCAGTAAAGACAAGATGAGTAACCACCAACAGTAACTACAATTAGTTGAAGGGGAGTTATCTTAACTAACTTTTCTAACAGCAATCAGTTACAAGAAAGCCTTAGCCATTTTCAGTTGGATCAATATCTATAAAAAGTGGTAAGAGGAGATCTCCGAGATAAAGCAAGTCTAAGACTATCCTAAACCAAGTCAATTTGACTCTTCCCTTTTTTCTATTTACGCTCTCTTTGAACTCTCCATTCTCTTACCCGAACTCTACTGATTTAGGCATCGGAGTGTCCCCCACCGGAGAATTTCTGGTCAGGGATTTGTTTTGCAGGAATCCAAAGAGGTGAACCGGCGATCTAGGCATTCTGTCCAGTCCGTGGAGATCAGCATCAACAGATTCTATTTTAGGAGGTGGCAAAGCTAAATGAAGTTTTGGCTGACTACTTTAGGACTTTGGTCAGTGATTGATTAGTCCGCCTGTTCCTCTAGTTCAATCACACCATCCCAGAAGAGGATGATTATCTATATAAAGGTAGAATCCTTAGTGCCCTTTCCGTCTCATTCTATGACATTTACCTGTTAGTCAAGAGTGCGAAGGAATTATCGGATATCCTAAAGTTTGAATATGGCCTTGATGATGCTGGGATTGAACGATTCAACACTGCATTATTCCTTAGATTTAATATGATAAAAGACAGACCCATCAATGACTAGCTTTACCAATTCCAAGAGTACCTTAGAAAACTTCAAGCCAATGGAGACATTCTTTAAAGGATTTAAGGTCTTTAGCCTTCTAGATAAAATATCTCTTTCTTGGAATGGTTTTGTCAAAAGTCAGCTCCAAAAGCAAGGAGAGCTAATCCTAGCCCAACTTTTAAACTCAATCAGAATAGAAGATCAATATAGATTTAAAACTCAACAAACTAAAATTCCAAGTGTCCAAGCTAATTTAACCTAATAGTACTAGACCGACAATAATACCAAACCAAAATCAAAGTCTAGATTTCAACCAAACCAACAATACCAGTCAAACCAACCTAACGGCCTAACCCAAACAAGTTCAAATCCAAGAATAAAACTTTTAAAGCCAATTACACTAGATCTGGCAAACCTGTCTAAGGTCCAAGTGAAAGGTTCTGTTTTGTACGTGCGAGGACAAACTATCTTGCAAGAGACAGCTTTCATTGAAAGGAGTCTCTTCGCAAGCCTTTTGATTCCTTCGAATCTCAAGCTCATATAGTTGAAGGTCCAGAAGACTCTTTATGAATTTTAGAAAGGGAAGACTTATAATCTAGAATTTCTTAGAGTGTGGGGGTGCCTAGCTAAGGTTATTATCCCTGAACCCAAAAAGAGAAAAGTAGAATTTAATACCATAAATACTATATTTATAGGTTATATCTAAAATAGCAATATCTATAGATTCTTAGTAATAAAATCAAATGTTAGTGATATAGCAATTCTTTCACAAAAAATTCAAAATAAAATCTTTAAACTATGATTGTAGAGCTCTAATTGATCTGTTAAATCAACAAACAACTAATAAAAGGATGAATAATTATATCCTGACTAGGTATAAAGTTGTAAAAAATAAATAAAAAAAGTGATATCACTATAATTTATAAGATCAAAAAATAATATGGCAAATCTTTTGATCAAAAGCCTTTCGAAGGCTGTGGTATTTGAGATATCTAGGGGATGGGGCTTAAGCCCATATATTAGTCACCATAGTGGACCCCTACTGTCATGGCAACTCCATGGTTAAGGTTCAAAGGAAAATGATCTCTGAGGTGATGTTTGGGAGCACTAATTTGGAGTCTGTTTCCATCCCATCCCTATGGTGTGGTGCTCTATTATGACGGTTAGGTTGAGCATAGTTCTTAATAGATTCACGGTTATGAGTTTAGCGAGGTATGATTCTGTTGACATACCCTTGGAGGGATCTATCTTAGTAGAGTAGTCGTGAGGCCGTGATTATGAGATCAGGGCAAATCCCTAATAACTTTCATGAAAATCAAGGCAAGTACATTAGCTAGATAGCACTATCCTGCAATATGGTCAGCTCATCTTTATACTGTGTATTTTATACTAAATGCAAGTTCAAATCTACAAGGTACTTGTACTAAGTATAGTAAAAGTCCAAAAGTTTTATTATTTAAATTATTTAATGAATTTAAACATTTTATGAGTTTTTGAAATTTGTGGGGGATTGTCGCACATTTTTACCTTTCGGGAGTTTCAAAAACTCCTTAAGCCTCGGGCATGCTCCGCGCGGGCATTCTACGAAACGCTCCACGTAGACGTGCGTTACGCGACTTTTTTATCTCCTTTTTTTATTTCAAGGTTTTGTGCATTTTTTTTTTTTTTTCCTTTTAATTTTTAATTACTTTTGTAATTAACTCTATAACGGTCATAACAGCTAGTTTGAGAATATTTTTGAGATTTTTTCTGGAATTTTGAGCCTATAAATAGGTCTCTGTCCTAGCTCTACAAGGCATCCAAAAATCTCAAACTCTCCCGCTCCTATATTCCTCTGTTCTAAAATTCTCTCTCCTACCTTTTTTTCATTTTGAAGATTTTTGAACTGAAGACGAGCTGATCGGCGTCCGTTCGAGATCATGCCACCGATGGGCATTAGAGTTTTGGCTTCCAGGTTATACCTTGGAGGAGAGCATGTGGTCTAACTGTTTTTCGCATGAGAAGGGGTCCAAATCTTCTTTAGGGCAATGGTTCTATCCACCTTCCAGGTCAAACTTCCTAACCATATACTGTTATATTTTTAAATTATTTTGTTACACCAAATATGTTTTGCGACACACATCACAATAAAATTTTTTTTTCAAATATTTCAAAATTATTTATATATATATTTTTCATACCTTACAAATAACAGTCCTCTCCAACACCACTAAACTATCTACCTAGAAGCTACAATTCCTTCTCTTTTCTGTTTACTTTTGCAGGAGACTGACTTAGACATCGGAGGGTTCACCACAGAAAATCATCTTATCATGGTCGGATTTCCGTGTCTTCTTCATTTTGCAGGTTCTGGAATGCCCACGCTCGATGGAAGGAAACTCGAAGCCGTCGGACTTAGCAGCCATCTCCAGCCATGTTAGCAAATCTCAAGTGGAACTGCAACATATGGTATAAGAGAACAATGGTTGACGTGATGTCCCAAAATGCATTGTTTTATGTGGTGGTGAATGACGAATTCAGTATCTTAAATCTCTCCTTTCCCTATCTTTGACTACTGTGGCCATTGGCTTGTGGGAAAAGGTTTTGAAGATGGACTTGATGTAGAAGATGATAAGACAATGATCCAGCACAAGAAGATATAATGTTATTGCATTATAGCAAGGTTGACTATTGACATATCTTAATGGCTTATGAAGGTTATCAAATTTACTGTTGAAGAGGATATAATGTAGCAAGATGGTGATGAGTGTAGTGATAATGGGGTTGTGGCAGAGGACTGCTACATGGCAGGAGTTCATTGTAGCTTGACATGAAATAGAAAAAGTGCAAAGTAGAAAGAAGGAAGAGTAAAGTAGAGAGGAGAAAAGTTTGTTCAAGAATATTTGTCCATTTTAAACATATATTCTATATGAATCCATCAAATAAGAAATATGTGGGCATTATAAGATGAGGAATGTTGTAGCCCCATGGCATGTGCCTATACTGATGCATGAGTATCTTGTAGGTCACCTTTTCTTTTTTGCCTCTTCAAGATATGCATCTACTCTAAACAGAAAGAATGCAAGAAAGCTGCACTTGGAGTGCTTATGGGCAGTTGCATATGATAAGGATAATATGAATAACTTCTGGGTGCTTTTTGCAACATGCATAAATACATATAAAAGTTTTGTGGCAATGAATAAGTTATAGGGCCATGACATATAACTTCTTGATGAAATCTGACATGTATCTTGTATACACATAAACATGAGGCTGAGAATGTATTAAATCAAACGTGCTTCTTATAAATGAATGCATGTTTGGTTCTCCATGTATCTGATGGGCTATAAGGCGACATGTATTGCTTCTTGATCTTGAAGCACATGCTATATATATGAACTCATGTGAAGGGCCCACCATGTATCTAGAAGGTCATTGTTACCTTTTTTTTTTCTCAAAGAGTTCACGTGCAAAACTAGGTGGTGAGGGCCCTCATGAACAGAGATGTTATTGGTTTGAGAGGAAACAAGTTCACAACTTTTATGGGGTTTCTTTTAAACTAGGTAGGTGGACAAATATTAATTTTTTTGATATGCAAACTACAAAACTAGGGCTAAACTAATTCCTTATTTATGATTTTTCTTTCTTTGTTTTTTTTGGATTGGTGGGACTAGAACCTTCCTCTCTGAACAAAGAGTAAGTTGACTAACAGAAATAATATTTGTTTCAGCCTTGGCCTTTCTCCCTTAAAGCCTATCTTCTTCCCACTCTATATAAACTCTTACATACCCATGATATCATGGAGCTAAAAAGAGTCAGTAGTCAAAATTTAAAGACTTGGCTTCTGGATTTAAAGAGTCAAGATATAATGTTAATTTTCAGGGAATCGATGAGTGGAAGCTAAAATGAGTTTTACACTCTAACTTTTAGTAGGTTTAGAATGATAGAAAAGTTTATATTTGAAATCTGTAAGTGTTGTAATTTTGATCATCATTTTGTATTAGGAATTGTTTTTGGATAAAAAAAGTATAATTTAATCTTCGCGATAATGCTTTCTTGAGTAAAATAAGTTTAAAATGTCTTGATTTGGTTTGAAGCTGATTTTAGTAAGCCATTTAGTTATAGAATTATGTTCCAGAGTGATCTGGACCTGTTAATATAAGTTTTTATGAGGCTCTGTTATCATTTGAGAAATCTGCTACTTTTATTCTTTTTGTATTTGTACTTTTCCTTCTCAGTTCCAGGATCTATAGCCAAATAGATGTGATAGATGGTGATAAGCTGACAATATGCAGCTTGGTTCCGAAAACTATCTGGCTATTTCATTATTGGTGATAACTTGTGTCAACAATCAAGATTGACCAAAGATGAGCCACCGTGAAATAGAACTTCAAAGTTCTTGGGCTAGTGTTTAAAACAAAGATCTATGTTTTGATACCATGGAATATGAAAAGCAAGGTTGGAAGGATTGCAATTATACGATGAATGCTAATGGGGGTAATAGCACCATATTTATGATTATAATGTCTATGGCCCACTTATGTAATGTACATATATAACATGTACAAACAGCATTAATTTTAACCTAAATATACAATGCAATACACCAATCTCTTTAACAAATGGATAAAAAAATTCATCTGGTTATCTCTAGAACTTTGCTTTTGTGAAATGACAACAATATTGAAGTAAAATCTTAGCATTTCCAAGACTTCACTGTTGCATCCCTCTCTCAAACACCTTATGCAAAGTTGCATGATAATTCTACATTATTACATAGTAATATCATTGTTCATGATTTTGCGATTTATATAACAGGTTGGGGCTTATTTTTCTTTGTTGGTCAAGATGCTTGATATGTTTTTCCTTTTTCGGTATTGCTACTTAATCCTTGTAACTTTCATTTGAGTAAATAATTGGATGAAGATATGTGGAACCTTGACATGCATTTCTCTGAATCTTCCCTTAGGCAAAGGATTCTTGTTCCAAAAAAAAGAAAAAGAAAAAGAAAAAAGAGATTTATTTTTTTAACAAATTCACTGGTAGAATTTTTTTTGTTATTTGCAATGCTATGCTTTATTTGTCCCCTGAAAATGCTGCTTTTCTATTAGAACATGAGTTTGTTCAGTAGGCATTTGAGTTGCAAGAAAAATTTGGCTGCTAATGGCCAATATCCAATTAGTGTAAGGTAGCAAGCAAAAATAGCGTGAGATCAATTTTTTTATTTGATAACTAATATAATTTCTACATATCCATTTCAGAGGTGTCGCAAATTTATATGATTCTGCCTGACACTTTTCATGTCCTTTGCATACTTGATTTTTTAACAGATATAGGGATGGGGAACGTTTAAATGCTGAAGATGAGAAGGTGGTCGTTGAAAAACTTCTTGCATATCATCCACATTCAGAAGATAAGATTGGTTGTGGCCTTGATTCTATAATGGTAAACTAACAACCTGGGTGTGATTTTGCATCCTTTTCTTTGTTTTGGTACACATTTCCACAACAATAGACTACCAATAGTTTTTTTTTTTCTTTTTTTTTTGGGGGGGGGAATGTCTCCACTTTATTCTACAAGAACATGCAAAAGCATTAAAAATGCTCATCATGAGATATCTTATGATAATATGATTGGATATTCTTATTTGGTCTGTTCCTCCAGATTGCATATTTATTATTGTATTGCATGGTCATAGAAGGATTTTGTTTCAATGTTGAATGTATAACCTAAAATAAATAATTCCTTCTTTTGAATGTGCTGTAATGTGGAGACATCTTTGATGACATTCTATTTGTCTTGATTTTGTCACCAGACCAGGACATTTGCGGTGAAGACCTTAAGATAGAAAATTGAGGCATATTAACTCCAATGCCTTCACGTGCATATTGTGTTTAAGCACTGCCTCTATAATTATTTTATCTCCAGGGAAAGACCTTATATTTAAAAATACTAACAGTAATCCAGCAAAAGTCATACATATGGTACATAACATATTTGCATTTGATTACACATATGTTGATTTATTGCATCTCTTAACATGAAATTAAGTTGCCTGGACAATTTTCTTAATGTGTTAACAAATATCTGGACAGGAAGAGATGAAGATAGGATTGATAGAGGTTTTGCCAAGGTTTTCAGTTAGTCCCTGTGCTACATGTCATATGATGTCTACACAGTCACCAGACTGATAAAGGGTGCATATCTGCACTGGCCTGTGTCAATGTGTTGATGTGTATTGGCTCTTATGATAGAATGATACAATATGACACGTGCCAACAGAAGTTGCCATGGTTGTGAAATTGTCTATAAATGCAATTGAACCAACTCAAAGTTGATTATATATCTTGATTTGAGTGACCTTTCATATTTTCTCTCTCTTAAAACCCCTAGTCTCTTCTAAGCTTCACTTCTTTCATATAACTTGTTTTCTTTCAAATACAATGTGCCTTTTGTATGGTTTAGAATGATAAAAATATTGAAAAGGGCCTAGAAGAAGAGGAAATAATGCTTGATATGGCCAGCTGCCTTCATCCCTTAGTGCAGGCAAATACTCAGCCTAACTGACCTGTATGAATAACTGAGTAGTACATGGGAAACATGATCAAATTTTAAAAACCTGTTCAATTAGGTGTCCTGTTGATTGTTCTTCAGATGCCATCCTTCTGTTATTTTTCTAGTCTTTGTCATGGCCTTATTAACAATGTGAGATGTGGTTTCATGTTTATGAAAAGCTATGTGGTTACTAAAATCAATATTCCATAATATTTTTCTGCTTTTTTATTCAATGCCACTCTCTTTTAACCTAAATCCTTTTCCTTGAGCTACTTGGTTGTCCTACATTGTACCTAGCCAAGTTGAACATTGAAACAGTACACAGAATTGTTCAATTATTTAAGCAGAAAACTTGTACCTGTGGATAGAATAAATACTGATCACTTCTGGCCAACAACAATGTAACAGCATATTCTGTTTTCCAAAAGCAGGAAAGACCACAGAAATTATTTTATTATTCTAAAAAATGCTTGAGATGATCTGTGTTGCACATACAGAAGATGTATTTACCAAGGTTGCAACTATTGTCTTTCATATGATGAGTAGCATCTGAGATTGTGAGAGGGCCATTTTAGCTATGACTGTATGATGTATGCTATATCATATGCTGTATACTGTATGATGTATGCTATAAATGTAACTGTATATCCGACCCCATGTAACTGTATGATGTATACGATAAATGTTGCATTCATCTTTTGCCCTTTTAAATGCACATGCATTCACATGCTAGTGATTTAAAAAGATTGCCATATGCATCTCATTTTGAATTGTTCTTGATAGATTCTTTTCTCAAGTTCTGGGTGAACTTCTTGCCTGAGTATGCAGAAGAATCTGAGGCTCCACATTATGTGACCAAATTGCTCTCATAGTTTTGCGCAATCACATTCTCCATGTTCTTAGTTTTCCCAGGAGGCCATAGCATGCGTGCTACATCAAGTATGGAAAATGGCAGAATGCCAGGAAATAAGGGGAAATTATCTCTTGTTATATATGGAAATTCCGACTTTTCAATTTAATGAATAAAATCAAACTGGTGACTGCATTAATATTTTTACTTTTCAATAGGTTTAATTTCTATATTCATCCAACTAATTTTTCCTTCTTTTTCCTGACAAATGTTACCTCTTATTTCTTCTTGCTTGTCCATCCTGTAACTATTATCTTGTTAAGCAGTTTTCCAAGATTATGTATACATAGAGTAGCATGAGATTTTTTTATTATTATTATTTTATGTGCTTGTGTGTTTGCACATAGAATAGCATGGGAACTTTTTTTGGCAAATAGAAGTGCTTCTACTTAAGCCCTATAATTTGTTTTTCCCTATTCATAGATGGATTAATTCAGCTCACAAATCTGGATTTACCGAATTATAATGAGCATGTTAGGTTATAGAAAGGAGCTGACTTGATTTATGTTTTTAAAGGTTGATCGACATCCAGAATTCAGAAATTCAAGATGCCTGTTTGTTGTAAGAACTGATGGTGTCTGGATAGATTTTTCCTACCAGAAGTGCCTTCGAGCATATATTCGAGAAAAGTATCCATCTCATGCAGGAAGGTTCATCCGAGAACATTTCAAACGTGGCTGAAGATTTTACCTTATTGTTTATATATTTTGCTGGTCCAACCACCCAAGATACTCACTGGTTATTGACATGGAGGACAACTTCAAAATCTTGGTCTCATTCCAATTTTGCGTAGCGCTTGTCGTGTCCGGATGTGGTTACTCCTTTTGTTCCAGTGACCTACAAAACTTATTTGGCAACTGCAGTTGTGACTGATGTAATGAAATGAAATATGTAGGATGATATTTTCAACATGTTCCCCTTTTAAATGCTTCTCTTGAAAAATTTGTGCAGTGGCACAATATTCTTGTTGTAAAAGTTGATCTGAGGGAAAATATAACTTTTATTGTACTGCATTAAATAGTCTGGTCATCCTGTATGCAGCCTGAAGTTTAGTCTGAAGCTCGGTGAATCTGATAAGTCATTCTATGAGCACCTTGATAGGGCATGGTGTATGTTTGTTTGTTTTCTTTTTCTTCCTTTCTTTCTTTATATTTGTCAGAGCTGAAAGCTAAATTGGAATATTTTCTCACATGCTCACCCGCTCGAGGTGCAGCATGCACACTCCTTTTCCACCTCAAGGTTGCTTATCAATTTGTATGCCTTCCATTTCTAAAAACTAGCTCTCAATGCCGTGTATTAGAACGAAGTCTAGTAGTTATAGTCCATCTACAGGTAAATAATCATTTTTCTGATCTCGTGGTATTCTTATGACGGTCCAAGAAAACCAGTCTTCTAATCTTTCGGATGATACATGTGGATGGATCCTTTGAAGATATGTTGTCATTCTGTGCTTTTCTTTGGCTTCCCTCGTGGTTTTCATGCGCCTCTGCCATGAAAGAAGGCTATTGTCTTGTGCGGTGCAGCAACTATGAGAATGACCATGAAAGAAGGCTATTGTCTTGTGCGGTGCAACAACTATGAGAATGACCAAGCTTCTACCACATGACATTTAGCTAAATGCCCGATGAAATGCCTCTGATGTAGCACGTTATATTGTATCGAAAGGGAGAACATTGCACCCTGATTGTTGGTTTTCCTAGGACACTTTCAGGCATCAAATCTGCTCTTAAATTGTTTCACTCTTGCTCTCTGATTGCCCATTCGTTTCACCTTCTCGGAGAGATGCGGATGACCATTATGTTTTTGCTCTGAAGCCGAGGAAAGTGGACACGCTAAGAAAACAGTAGTCCACCACACCTTTCTCTTCTCTCAATTAAGTGTCCCCATCTCACCCTCTCAGGCTTTTCCATTTCTTGCCTCCTGTATCAAACTGCACCGGACTTCATGTTCTATATATGTCGTTGCAAAGAAAACTAAAGATAAAAGAGTACGTATGCCAACACGACAAGCCAAAGGTCACTTACCACCACATATCCACAGGTGCTTAGTATGAATCTACTATTACGTCGAATCTGTACCTGATATCTTTTCCTTCCTTGAAACGATGAAAGGAAGGAACAAGGGATCTGGGAAGATAGGAAAGAGAAAAGTAGCTCTAAAAAGGGAGGGAGAGAGAAGGAAAAGGGTGGCAAAAAAAGAGGTAGAGAACAATGGAACATGGGTTGTGTTTTTTTTTCTATCGATAAAGGTGCATGGAAATCGTGTATCTAAATTAGAAAATTTATCTTTGCAGAAGGGTAAGGTCTTTCCTTATAAATCCTTGGTTCTCTCTTTCTTTCGCTCTTGAAATGACTCCCACTCATTTGGAAAAAAGGTAACCATGGATCGAGGCAGATCCCGTTTCTTCTTTCGCTAATGTGTATTTGTTAGTTATGATGAATTTTGTTTTGACAATTACAGACTTTTTTATTTCCACCCCCAAAAGAAAAGAATGGAGACTTTTTTATGGTAATCGAAGTTAACTTGGTGGGTTTATAGGTCCTTCACGCTTCCCCAAGAGGGGAGTTCTGTCCGTCATTGTTATTTGACTCTTCCTTGATTGCATAATCTAGTGAAAGGATTAACAGGCTGATTGCCATGCAAGTGACATTATTACTTGGGAGTGATGATCTTTTTCTTTTTTTTGGGGTAAAGCTGGGGCTTTGCAATCAGGGAATATGGGGATGTCTTGTGTATATTAAGATTCAAATCTCTGTGCATTGCTTAGATATTTTTTATGTTTTATTTATTTATTTATTTTTGTGTGTGCAAAGGATAAAATCTAGTCAACTAAGTTATGAGGTATATTGCAACAGATAACGATTCTAAGATCGAAAAAGAGGTTGATTAGCTAGAGTTGTCACTAGAGTAATTTGCAGAAAGATTCATAACTAAGAGAGACCCCAGCATAGATACTTCGGTGCTCAAGTCAATGATTTGGAACAGATGGAAAGTAATAAGCGTAGGAAAAGATTACTTACCGGAAGTCTTTGGTAGAGCTGTCAATGGATCAGGTCCGGACCCGAGACCCGTGGGTATTTACCCAACAGGTCCGGGTTTGGATCTAAATCTGGATCCGTTTAGCTGGACCCGGATCCGGACCAGTTTAATCATAATTAAATAGATCCGGGTCTAAATATGTAATATCCAGACCCGGCAGACCCGAGACCTGATTATATAAAATAATATTATATATATTTATATAAATATAGAATGTTGGATCATGATCTAACGGTTCATGATCAATCCTTGGTTTCACTATAAAACTCCTCCATTCGTCATTCGTGCCCTAGCTTTTCTCTCTTCCACCAAAACCCCAAATCCCATCTCCTCCTCGACGGTCGACGCCTCTCCTGGACCCCTCCCCTCGAGCCTTGATGGCCGACCCCTCGACGGCCGATGCCTCCCCCGGACCCCTCATGACGGTCGACCCCTTGACGGCCGATGCCTCCCCAAATCCCACCTCGACGGTCGATGCCTCCCCTGTGCCCCTCGATGGCTCGACGGTCGACACCTCCCCTATGCCCCTTGATGGCTCGATGACTCGACGGCCGACGCCTCCCCCCTCCGCCCCTCGACGGCTCGACGACCGACGCCTCCCCTCCACCCCTCGATGGCTCGACGGTCGATGCCTCCCCTCCACCCCCCGACGACCGACGCCTCCCCCCTCCACCCCTCAACGGCTCGACGGCCGACGCCTCCCCTCCTCTCCTCGACAGCTTGACCTCACCTTTCTCCGAGGTAAATCGCATCCCTCCCCCCTTTCTCCAAGATAAATTGTGGCGGGTGTCCCTCCCCCATTAGGGTTCGGGTCTAGATCTGGATATCCGGGATCCATACGGGTCCGGGTCTGGTACTTCAAAGTTAGACTCGTTAGATATTCGGGTCCGGGTCGAGATCTAGTAGCTAAGATCGGGTCCGGATCGGGATATCTGGGTTCCAACTCGAACCGGACCCGTTGACAGCTCTAGTCCTTGGAGCTTGGAGGCTTTATAAGAAAGAGCTGAGTAGCATGAGCAATTCCAAGAGCGTTGGGTCATGATTGCACCATGACAGGATTATCCCCGTGATCCACTCTCAAAAATCATGGGTGGGGATGTGGTTTCTAAAATGTCACTGCTGTTGACAGTTGTTCCCATGTTCAGGTGATGGGACATTCAAAACTTTCAGAATTAATCGTGCAGAGAGGAGCGGGCGTCTCGATACCTTGGGCTTAACAAGAGCTCTACAAAATATACCTCGGAGCCTCATCCAGGTAGTCGGAGGGTTCCGAGATTAGCCGAGATTCTGGGATCTAAGCCTCAAAAAATGGGAACATCCCAGGAGAAGTGAACCGATATATAAGCAAGGCATGAAGGTTGGTGGATGTATAGATCTTCACATGGATAGGATACATCCTCCTTTCTTCCGAGGCATAATTTGAGGTACTTGAGGTATCTTGTAACACATGCTCCCTTACTTCATAGTGTAAGCCATAGCGGATTAAACTATGGAAGTAAGACTAGAAAAAATATCTCGAACACTAGGATTTTTGGAAGTAGTGCTCAATAAGTCAATTTTGTTAAATTTGAATGGTTCCAACGATTACCTATTGCGAGAACCGAAGCGCCAGCACCCCCTTGCCCATTAAAGGAGGGTAATTCAGGAATTTTTTCATAGCTAAAGGGTCCTTTGGTCTTTTTTTCTATATAAACCCATTTCCTCCCTTCCCTTAAAGGTTCGTTCGAAAACTCCTTCAGCATAATTCCTCTTTTTGCTCTTTCCTTAGCAAGATGAATCTTAGGAGTTTTGTGGTGCTACAAAAGGCACTTCAAAGGGACCGGGCAAAAACACCTACATGAACAACTGCTACCTTAATGGTGCTACCCCTGGCACCGATCGGGTCTTCAATTACTGTGCTTGCAATACCGACATCAACGAAAGAGGATGTTGCAATGCCTGACCTCCTGACTACATTGACGGAGAGTAGAGGTGGGAGATTGTTGGCCAGGGATGATGCAACCCAAGAGGGGGGTGAATTGGACTTTTAAAATTTTTTCGCAAGACTTCAAATAATGTACCAATTCAAAGCATATATTTGTGAGCATGATAATAAAGTGCAACGAAAATAAAGAAATAAATGCAAAAATAAAAATAATCATAAACACATCAAGTTTATAGTGGTTCGGTGCACTCCAAGGCACCTACATCCACTTCCCAAGTTTTTCTTGGGAATTCACTAAATTCACCAAGATTATAGCCAACTTGTTTTCCGGGCTCACAAGTAAAAACCCCTTGGTTTTCACGGGCTAACCAAAAATCCTTTGGTTTTCATAGGCTCACCGAAAATCCCTTGATTTTGCGGGCTAACCAAGAACCCTTGGTTTTACCGGCTCACCAACAACCTAGTTGGTTTCACCGGCTCACCAACAACCTTAATGGTTTTCCGGGCTAACAAACAACCCAACCTGTTTTCACGGTCTCACAAGTCAAAACCTTTGTTGGTTTTTATCACATAGGCTCACCAACAACCTAGATACTAATTTCAATTCTATTGAAACTAGTAAGCAATACAAGTACAAGAATAATAATAAAATATAAAAGCTTTCTTACAAAAAATAGATTTGTCTTTGAGGTACTTGATTGTTGTGTTGAGCTTGTCTTTTATCATAGAAGCTTCAATAGATGCTTGAAGATACCATTCTTGGAAGCTCCTTCTTTACTTTGAATTCTTGGAGGCTCAACACTCTCAATATTGAATTCTTAAAAATCCTTTACATATTTTTTCTTGTAAACCAAAGGATTTATCATTCAAACCATGGATTCTCTTCTTTCCCAAGAGCTTAGTGGTGTATAAATAGCCTTCCATACCTTTTTGACCATTTGTGACCATTGGAGGAAAAATTATAGCCGTTGGAGCCAAGTTGGGAAAGTTCTGTACTTCAGAAAAACTAGCCATTACAGCAAGTGTCGATACTTGACTTTCGTGAGTCGACACCTTGAGTCGACACTTGACCAAAAATATCTTCTGAAGTCTTCTGCTCTGTATTGGTGAGTCAACACCTTGAGTTGACACTTTAGTTCCGTGAGTCGACACTTCATCTGGTGAGTCGACACTTTGAGTTGACACTTTAGTTCCATGAGTCGACACTTGACCAAACTCCTGAGATCACTACGTTCTATATCCTGTTTGATCTCAGGCCTAGAGTCGACACTTCACTATTCATGAGTCGACACTTTGAGTTGACACTTGGATTTCATAAGTCGACACTTGGTTGCACCAGTGCTAAAACTTCTCTAAATTCAAATCTTGCGTACCTATAACTGATTAACACACTTAACGCATAATTAGTACTCAAATATACTTAAGTATTTTGTCATAATCAAAACCAGAGTAAACAGATTTGCAGTAACTCCCATGGAGGTTATTGAGGTTTCCTTACTACTGGAGGAAACTTTGGCAATGAAAATTGTTGCACTGCCTGTGAGCGCCCTAACAAAGGTTGGTGATGTAACTCCTCTACCACCTCTATCAGTAGACGAGCCAAATAAGGGCATCGCATTGATCCCCAATCCTCATGTGGAGGCATTCAATAAGATGAGCTCATCGATGGTAGACTGGCATGGCAGTTTAATTAGCACAACATTTAGTCTGCTAGTGGGTGAGCCACTTGTACTCCCAGCGAAGGAAGCTAGACCCAAAACTAGGGCTCCGAACGTGAGAGACGTTGCTCTATGCACACTCAGAGCGAAGGAAGCTAGAGCCTAAACTGGAGCTTCAAAAGCAGGAGATGTCACTTATTGGACACTTGGAGCGAAGGAAGCTAGAGTCTTGACTGGGACTTCAGAGATGGAGGGGTAGCCTTCCGAGCTTCCCATAGCTCGGGGCAAAGAAGTTCCGATAGCTCTAACAAGATTCAACAGGGTCGTTGAGAAGATGATGATCATTCTTCCGCCCATGGAAGTGTAGGAAATGGGGGAAATGCTTCAGGCTTCTGATGCCTTCAGGGCATTCGTGCTGCTGGGTCATCATGTGACCCACTTTTGCGAGCCTAGTGTCAAGGGTAAACCAGCTAGAATAAGAGTTGAAACAAAAAAGGAGGGTCAATGCCGACCTAACAAGGGAGGCCGATAGCTACGAGGTCATGCTCCATGAGGCCTAAGAGAAGGTCGACCATCGGGACGAGGTGATCAAGGCACTCAAGGAGTGGTCCGTCATGGTTGAGAAGGGGCACTTCGATGACTTGGAGGAAATAAAATAACTGAGAGCAGAGTTAGAGGAGGAGAAAAGGAAGGGACTAGCTATTGCCCTTGTGGTGGTCCCTTTGCCTTCAAGCTCCCAAGTAGGGGCCTCTCCCGGCAGGGTCAATTTGGCAGTGATAGAAGTTCAAGTAGCCTTAGAGATATCTAAGCTTCATCATCGGCTTCGCTTGTTCGACTCGAAGGCCAAGCAAGCGAGGGAGGTTCTGAGAAGTGAAGGGGAAAAAGATCATCCCTTTGCCACCGGCTCGTCGATAAGGAGAAGTTGATTGACTCAGTAAAGAAAAAGACATAAAAGCTAGAGAGGTTCGAGGTTGATATCATTTTCGAGACTTGTTGGAAGAGCTTTTTTGCAGGCTTTGAATGGTGTAGATCCAAGATCGGAGCTCACCTTTTTTTCCCTAGCACCAAACCTTTTGAGATCGATCACATGGATGATAGTCTGAGGGTTGAGGTGAACAACCATGTCTAGATATTTATAAAGGGCCTCGATCTACTGCCATCCCTCTTCCATGCCAGTCGGGCCACTTAGACAGACTTGGAGGTACTGTTCGGGATAGGACGGCTTCAATGCCTCAGCGAATGCCTTCATCATCAACTTTGCTTCTTTTTTCTTTATTGATGTACTCATCTTATTCCTATAATCATGTATCAAACTTAATATAAATGAGTTTTTTGCAAAATTTTTGAGATTGCACTAGAATTTTTAATGTGTTGCCTAGGTTGAGACTTTGGCTGCAATGTTTGGATGATCTTCCTATTATGCTCGTGTCGAATCCCTATTAGGCCGAAGTATTTTTTCAATCTTATGCTATTCAGTAGCAGATTAGAAATCGATAGTATCCAGTTAAGGTACAAACTTTGGATATGGGGTTAAGCTCTTTGAAGAGGCCATTCCGAACCTGACAATGCTCTTGGCAAAGTAGGGTTTGCCTTACAAGGCTCGATTCAGAACTTTGATATCGGTCACCGGGCTGTGACCCGGGAAGCAAGTATATTGGAGTTTTGGCTTCGAGCTACTAGAGCATGGTTTTGCCAAGTTGGCCTTATAGAGGGACTGCTTCATTTCGTCTTCTGATTTCTTCCTACGTAGGCTAAAGGCTGGATGTCAGACTCGAACTAGGATACGAGCCATTTTTTAGCTAGGAATTGATCCAAGGATCATCGCACTGATACCCAGGCTGGGATACAACTCCTTGGCATTTGAATCGTCCCCACATGATTAGAAGTGGTATTCACCTTGGACTCTATGCAGGCGCGATCCATCTATTGCTGTAAGAAACTGTTGTATCTATCATGAAATCCATGCCCAATGAGAATGTGCCACATGTCCCCCTTTCTATGCACCGTCCGTTGAACTTTGCCTTTTCACCATCCATGCATTAATTATCTTAGGAGGAGATGCTTTGGAAGACCACAGTAGTTTTGGCATTTATTTAAATCCTTTCTGCTAGGCTAGGATTTCTTTATCATCCTTCTACCATGGGCTTCACGTCTCCAACTTATTTGCTTTCTTCCTGCTCTCGTGGGACCTTTTTGGTTTTATTGATTCTCAATATGAGTACCTCAGAGAACCTTCTAGCTTTAGTGATGGTCAACCTAGAGGAGAGAGAAGATGAAGATGAGGGTTTCAATCCGGTACCATTAAGTTAGAGATTGCAGAGGTGGACTTCATGAAACTTCATAGTGATTTCACCATCCCTCCGGTGTTCTAATTGGAAGTGTCAAGAGAGCAGGAAAGGGCTTGCAGGCCATCGCTGGGCTGGCTATGCCTCTACAAGGAGGATTTCAAGGCCGGGTTGAGGCTTTCTCTCCATCCATTCTTCGTTGCTTTGCTTCAATTATTTGGCATGTCGTCCTGCACGTTTTCTCTAAATTTATGGTGGCACATCGACAAGTTTACTATGATCTATTTTTTTACTGGAGTCAACCCCCACATCTCTCTTTTTTATTCTATCTATACCTTCAAGAAGCATCTCAAGTCTGCTGTATGGTGGTATGTTTTGCCCTGGAAAGGCATTCATCATTGATTTTGGGAACTCCATCAGCCATCCATCATTGAAAAGAGCGGTTCTTCTTTATCTCAAAGACATCAAGTAAGGCTTGGGGATTCACTAATTGGGGTGAGCCTCGGAAGTCGAATATTTGGGTGCCCGATTTGGACCAGCATCGAAGGGAGAAGTTAGCCACCCTGCGTGGCTACCAGGTGTCAACATAATGGGATTCCTTATGGAGCAGACACTATGCACTATTGGAATCAAACCAGCCATCCCTTATAGTACACGTGGATATGAACTCCTGCTTCTTACGTGCCTGATTTAATAGGCCTATACTGACCTCGGATCATTTTTCTTATAGGCATGGGCAATGATGCGGAGGGGTCGGAGCACCAATGTGTGGGGGCTCCGGGTCATGGAGGAGCACAGCGGGAAGAGCGGGGCATGGTTACCCTCGTAAGAGGAGGCAATGTGATGAACACAAGCCCTAGTGAAGTGTTCGCCTCAAGAGCGGGGGTTCTTCTACTTTGTCAGCTCCTTGAGGGTAATCAAGATAGAAGCGGCTGACTCGTCATGCGGCCCACAAGCACCCCGCCCTGACAGTCACTTTAGCATGCCCGACCAGATCGCTATCGACCAGAGATGAAGCAGGTGATGAAGAGTCCAGGGCTCAGGAGGTTGTGATCAATACCGTGCTTTGTGCAAAAGTGATCAAAATGTTGATTTTCAAATTCCGTACCATGATCACTACGAATAGAAATAACAGAAAGGTTTTTTAAGTTTGAAACACTTTTATAAAACTTTTTGAATACCTTAAAAGTATCATCTTTATGTGCAATGAATAAAATCCAAGTGTATCTTGAAAAATTATCTACAATCACAAGGCCATACTTTATACCACCTAGGCTTGTTGTCCTAGTAGGTCCGAATAGGTCCATGTGAAGTAGCTCTAAGGGTCTAGTGGTAGAAACAATATTTTTGGATTTAAAACTCCTCCTCACTTACTTTCCTAATTGACATGCATCACAGATATAATTAAAATTTATGTTGAACTTTGGCAAACCCTTAACCAATCTTTTGAAATAAGTTTTGCAATAGTATCCATACTAGCATGTCCAAGTCATCTATGCCATAGTAAATTTGATTTCTTGCTCTTATCATTCACTGCTATAAGACTTGTATTGCTTGACATAGCTAGATCATTAAGAGCTACTACATAAATATTACCAAGTCTATGTCCAATGAACTTTATACTAGAGTCAAGAGGATCAACTACTATACACATTGAAGACTTGAAGAAAACATTAAAACCAATATCACAAAGTTGACTGATACTTAAAAGATTATGCTTTAATTTCTCTATAAGTAATACATTCTTAATAAAGGTAGAAGGAGTAATTTTTATTTTACCAATACTGATTATCCTTCCTCTGTAGTCATCACCAAAGGTTACCATGCCACCATCTTTTTGTTCTAGAATGAAGAATTGATTAATATCACTCGTCATGTGTCTTGAGCAGCTGCTATTAAGGTACCATCTTTTCTTTACATTTGTGGCTGCAAGACATCCCTGCAAAATAATCAAAAAACTGATTTAGGTACCCAAGCTTTCTTGGGTCCTTGCAAGTTAGTAGGATTGGTTCCTTTTGGAACCCAAATTTTCTTAATATTCTTTTTCCATTATATTTCAAATGACACTCAAATGCTTTGTGACCAACATTATTACAGGCATAACAGATAATTTTTGGCTTTGAATAAGAAGTATATGATGATGCAAACTTAGGTCTATATTGCTTTGATGTAATGAACTTAGGAGCATAAGATGTGGATGCAGAAGATTTATTTGAATTTGAACTTTTATAACCGATTCCAAACTTATTATTTGTATCTCTTTGATCTTTCAAAATTAGTTCAAGTTTGTTAGAGCTTAAAGTTAATTTTTCAACCAATAGTTTAAGCTTTTGAACTTCCTTTTGCAAATCAGTATTTTCATTTTGCAAAATTTTGTTCTTTTCAAGAAGTTCTTCCTTTTCAAATTGAGTTGTTTTAAGTCTTTCACAAATCAAACTTAATTTTCTTTGTAAAATTTTGTTTCTTTCACAAGTTTCATTTTTACCTTTTTCAATCATATCATAATCATTTTTCAAATTCTTCATTTTTAAACCAGCCTTTTTATATTCTATCAATAATTCACAAAAAGCATTATGAAGCTTATCATAAGTAAATTCTAAATTAGGTTCAGAAGTTGTTACTCCATCTTCCAAATCCATAAGGTAGATTTGAGTAGTTTTTGTTGTATCTTCATCTTCTCCGGTTGATGTAGATTCATCACTATCGCTCCATGCCCCAAGCATTGCCTTCTTTTTCTTTCTTTTAATCATCTTTTTCTTGATCTCTGGACAATCAGGACGTATGTATCCTGGTTTCTTACATTCATAACAAATAAGGGTTTGATCCTTGTCCTTATCATTTTCTTTGTCTTTTTCTCTTTCTTTTCCAAATTCTCCTTTTTTGAATTGCTTTCTCCATCTGTTTGTTCTTCTTCTGTCCATAAATCTTTTAAATTTTCTCATTACTAGGGCTATTTCATCATTCTTCAGATCATCATCATCAGATGTATTTGAATCTTCATCTTTGTCCTCTTCTGTTGCTTTAAATGCTATAGCCTTTTTCCTTTTTGAATCTTCATCTATTCTTTGTTGCATGGCTAGCTCATGAGTAATCAATGATCCCAACAGCTCATCCAATGGTAGGGTGTTCAAGTCCTTTGCCTCTTTAATTGCTGTAACTTTCACTTCCCATTTATCTGGCAAAGATTTCAAAACCTTTTGAACTAGATCAACATTAGTATAAGTCCTACCAAGACTTTTAAAACCATTTATAATATCAGTAAAATGTGTATACATAGCAGATATAGCTTCACTAGAATCCATTTTGAACAATTCATAATTGTGCTTAAGAAGATTAATTTTTGAAGTTTTAATTTGTGATGAGCCCTCGTGTGTGATCTCAAGCTTATCCTAAATTTCTTTAGCAGAATTGCAAGTGAAAATTCTGTTAAACTCATTTAGGTCCAAAGTACAATAAAGTAAGTTCATAGCTTTAGCATTCAGCTCTGCCAATTTTATATCATTTTTGTCCCATTCCTCTTCCGGTTTGAGAACCTCAATATCATTAATTCTAATAGTAGGTGTATGAGATCCTTTTAGAATATTTTTTTCACAAATGAAAGTCTATGGCTTGAATGTATATTTTCATCCTAGCCTTTCAATATGTGTAATTGGTTCCAATGAAAAGTGGAGGTTGATTTATGGATAGGCCTTCGACCAAAGAAGTACTCATGGGATATGCTATCAATCTTTACTCTAAAAAATTTTCAGAGACTCTGCTTTGATACCACTTGTTGCCCAGGTGGCTTCCCAAGAGGGGGGTGAATTGGGATTATAAAAATTTTAGTAAGTATGTGTAGTTTAAAATCCTTTTAATGTTGGTGATATATGCAATGCAGAAGCAAGTAAATAAATGCAATGAAGTTAAATAAGCACAATCACAAAAACAAGAATTTTAGAGTGGTTTGGAGCAACCCGCTCCTATGTCCACTACCCAAGCATCACTTGGGATTTTCACTATATCCCCCATTAGAATACAGTCGGATTGTTTTAACAGGCTCAAAATCCAAACCTATACACTTTGGTTTTACCGGGATCACCAAAGAAAACCCTCACTTGGTTTTAACACAGGCTAACCAAGAACCTAAATCCCTTTGATTTTTAGAACTAGGCTACCAAAGAAAATCCAAACTTGGTTTTATACCAGGATCACCAAGAATCCAAACTTAGATTTTAAAAGGCTCACCTAAAATCCTTTAATACTCTCTTAAGATACAGCCCCTTGCTGTTCTTAAAGAGAAAACAAGATAACTCAAATATATAAAGCAACTATACAACAAACCAAACTTGTTTGAGTGTTGCCGATGAAGGACAAATTGAAGCTTAGCTTTGAATGCACTTTAATGCTCTTCAAGCTGCTTTTTTTCTTCTTTAAAAAGTTGGATTCAAGGATGAAGATCAGTTGGTAAAGCTTTGAATCCTTCCTTGAATGCTCTTGAAGTAAGTTGGTGAAAGACTTGAAAACTCTTCAACTTCCAAAGGATAATAAATGAATAATCTTTCAAAAAATTGTTTAAACCTTCATAAATACTTCCTTTTATAGTCTTCAATAAAAAATAGCCGTTGTAGGGCTTAGGGAACTGAAATAGAGCTGTTGGAGGGTTTTTGAAATTCAAAAATGAGATTCTGTAACTAGCAGTTATACTGCAAAAACCCGTCACTCGAGTCGACTCGAGATCCATGAGTCGGCTCGAAGTCTCAGATAATCCAAATAAAAATTTTGTGCGAGTTAGCTCTTCTGTGTTGAGTCGGCTCGAAGTCACAATCACCAACAAAACAAACTTTGGATGAGTCGGCTCTTCTGGGCTTGAGTCGGCTCGAGGTCTCAGTCACCAAAAATATAAGTTCTTCATCGAGTCGACTCTTAAGGCTTGAGTCGGCTCGAGATTCTAAAACTCTGAAATTTTTTTATGCCATGTCAGAATAGGAGTCGGCTCTTGATCCATGAGTCAGCTCTTACAAAAATTCTTCTTATGCATTCAAACTTCTCCAAACTTCTTCAATTCAAGATTCCAACAAGAGCAAGTCTTCCAAAAAGCTTCAAAGAGCTTACCAAACAAGTTCTAACCTATTTACTCTCAGTTTTACAATCTTAGAGCCCTTTTTACAAGATTACATACATGAAAGATTAGGGCTTTACAATTTGAAGTATACAAGAGTTCATACAATGTTGGAATACCTTTCAACTAAATAGAAAATCAACTAATGTAAAGATAAACATTTTCATGCAAAACTTCTTGAGTAATTGAAAGAATTAGTAAAGCATACATGCTCCAATATTTTGTAATCATCAAAATCATTCCAGGGTTCAACAATCTCCTCCTTTTTGATGATAACAAAATACTGAGCATGAAAAAGATTTAAAAATACTTTACAATTACCTGTAGTGATATACTATGTACCATATTCATATGTATTAAAAAGTATTCAAAGTAGTGTGTATCAATGCAAATAAAGTATCAAGTTATTGAAGTGAAGAGTATCAAAATAATGTATCATTTGTATCGTTCATGCACTAAGTATCAAATCATCACGATACTAACTTTGCATTTGAAATAAGTTTTAATAAAAGCTTAACAAAAGCTCCCCCTTTCTTATATAACAATACTCTCTTCGCATTTTCATGCTCAACTCATTTTTCATGCTCATCTCCTCTTATATAACAATACTCTCTTTACATTTTCATGCTCAACTCATTTTTCATGCTCATCTCCCCTTTTTTCATATTTTTCCATGCTCTGTTCATTTTCATGCATGCTCTTCTCCCCCTTTTTGTCATCAACACAAAAGTATATAATTTAGGGAGAACATTCATTCACAAATTAAATCATTCACAATCATTTAAACATGTATCAAGTGAAACATAAGAAAAGATATATATATATATAAAGTGTCAGTACAAAGGTGATACATTACAAGAGTGCCAAAGCACATCGAAAATAGTATCATAAACAACAACAGGAATTACTAAACAATAAATCCTAAAAATCAAAAGGATGGACTAGGCTCATCATCACTAGGTTCATCTTCACTAGAAGAAGAGCCAACCTCTAAAATACTAGGAGCAGGTTTAAATTTAAGGAACCTAGGTCTAAGGTGAAAGTTAAAATAGGGCTTTTGCAGATGCCTACACTAAGCATGCAAGAGCAGGGAGCAGGTAAGTATTTTAAAATAATTTTAAAATAAACAGCAAAAAAACCTGCTCCGTGCAGGATCTAACATGATCCGGAAGCATGTACAGACTAAAACATGTCATAATATAGGCATGTAATGTTTATAAAATATTTTATAAACTTTGATCTACGCATGCATGAATTTAAAAATCAAAACCCATACCTTATTCCTTCCTAGAATAAATCTGGTATAGTTCTGGAATAACTGGGATAACAGGAATAATTTTATTCCTGTTATCTTCCTCTTCAACCGTTGGAATGCTATGTTTTTCTTTCTTCTAAACAGTAGCAAAAGGCCAATCCAAATGACCAATCTTTGGTCTCCTCTCTATCACCAACAGCAAGGACTTCTCTTGCATCAAATGGAGAAGGGATAGGCGTGGATCTTCAACGTTGAATTACTCTTGTTCTTCTCCAAAAAGCAACAAAAAGGTTAAAACCTGCAACTCAAAACAAACAGCAAGAATAGCAGCAAAGGGAGGTTGATTCGGCTCCCAAGTGCTCAAATGAGCACTCTCTAGAGGGGAGACATGCGTGGGACTCCTCAGATCTGGTTCACAGGCGATGCTAGTTGCCGGATAACCTTTGGACGGTGGGAAGAAGGACAAGCTCTGTTTTGAGAGAGACGCGTGGGGCTCCTCAGATCCGGTTCACAGGCGATGCTAGTTGCCGGATAACCTTTGGACGGTGAGAAGAAGGATAGTTGTTTTGCAGCAATCTTTCTCAAAACAGAGCTTGTCCTTCTTCTTCCAACTGAGCACAAGGAACAGGGACTAAAGGTTGGTTCTCTCCCAATCACTCAATAAGAACCCAGCCCCAGAGGTTGCGGTGGAAAGGGAGAAGAAATCTCTCAAAAAAATAAGAACCCAGAGATGTTTCAGCCTCACGATTTTCTGCACTGCCGAAAAGATCAGCGCCCAGCAGAGTTTTATAAGCAGCGATGAACCAATTCAACCGGTGTTTATGGGAGGAGAAGGTCTTGCTGGGAAAACCAAAAGGCAGCACCGATTAAAAACGAATCCAATTCGTTTCAATGAAGCAATAAAAGGGAGTTAATATCCAGCTAAAACGAAAGCAAAAGGGGAGAAGAAGGGATGCCCAAAAGCCCTGTTCGCCCAAAGCTAGCAATTTACCGTGATGACCAGTTCAAAGGATCAAAAACCAGTTCAAAAGGTTTTAATAAAAAAACCAATGGTTCAAAAAGGGGTCATCCATATAATTAGATCAAAATCTAATTATCAGAAGGCTTGGTCTAGTCCTGGTTAACCAGAAAAAAATTCTTGATAAATCAGAACAAATTCTGATAGACCCAAACCCAGGTCAATCCAATGTGCTCAATCAAACCGTCACCGATAAGATTCCTAATCAAATACCGGTACCTGGATCAGGGAGTTATCCTTTATGGCGTGTGACCTCATAGGTTCGATCCTAGGCGGTAGCATTGGAACAATTCCAGTACCAGCACAAGATACCATCTAGCAATGGGTCCCGGCATCCGGATAGGTCGAAGATGTGAGAGCAATCAATCGAACCTCTGTCATATGGTTACCGTATAGTTCATCCCTTTGACCTCTAATGCTCAGGACGACTGAGATTGGGCTGCCAACCCAGACTGAGTCAGTCGACTACGTGTCTCAACCTTGCAAGCCCAGTGACTCTTCACTAGGACTATCCCGACCGAGGCTTTGCTAAATTGAGATACTGCGAGACATTCAATCCAAACTGTTTAGACAGGTCAATTCCATCTTGGTCCATCACTGCTCCACAAGTACTTGCCTGTACCCAGAAACCTTCCATCACCGGATTAAAAATCCGGGTAGTCTGGCACCAAAGCATAGGGAGTTGCTTGCAAGCTACCGTGATGACCTCAGGTCGGAGGGACACATATACCCATATCCAATCGTGAGTATCCCTTTGGCAGAAAGGGGCTGCACGGAGTCACGTTCAATGAGATACCACATATCCCACTTGTAGATCACATCAATGTCACCACACTCATTTGGTCAAGAGGACAACCAAACGATGTGAACTACAACAACCTATACTTGATATATTGCCGTCCAGTACAATATATCCTTTGGTTGTGAACAGGGTTTAAGGACCACTCGATACATCCTCTCTGTATCGAAGTCAGTGTAGTCCTAAGGACTTCATCACATGGAAAGAGTTCATTTCAGGGAAATACAATATGTGATGAGCTGCCAAAAATAATATTTTATTAATTCAAAGAAAGAGTACAATACTTAGCTCAACCGCCTACAATCCAGGCGATTGGCTTTGGGACACAATTCCCAACATAAGGTCCCTAAGTCTACTCCTAATAGGAGTTGAAGTCTTAGAAGTTCTAGGTTTAGATTTAGTTGGAGGCTCAGAAGAAATCAAGATAGGTGTAGGCCGTCAAGAAGGAGGATCAATAGATAAAGCTAGGGTGCTGGTAGTCAGTAGAATCTGCATCATAGGAGTGTCCGATACGCCAGTGCTCAGATCCTGGTACCAGTACCAAGCCTAACAAGAGTAGCAGCTATAGTAGGAATATCAGTAGAATGCACTGCTTCTCCCTGTCCACAGTCAGTATCATGAATATCAGGTCCAGCTGAAGATGGAGGAGGTGCTGAATGACTGGTTGCCCTGATCTGCTAAAGAATCGATAGAATCTCCTGAAAGCCATCTCGTATCTCTATCTGAAGTGCCAATATCCTGGCATCTGTCTCTGCCCTGCCTCTCTGTAAAGTAGAGATCTCATCCAAAATAAGCTGCAATCTGCGATCATCACCTGAACCATCAGTAGTAGATCCTCTCACAGGTGAATGAGGTATAGTAGGTGCTGGCTCAGAAGGTCCGCCTCATCAGTCTGTGGCTCAGCCTCAATATCCTGTGCCTGACCAGTCTGGTCATCATCATTTGACTCTTCATCTGAATGTGTCGCTGGTAGTTCTGAAGTCTTCCTGATCCAGTGTCCATCAACCT
The DNA here is from genome assembly GCA_021397845.1 of Areca catechu. Taxonomy (NCBI): domain Eukaryota; kingdom Viridiplantae; phylum Streptophyta; class Magnoliopsida; order Arecales; family Arecaceae; genus Areca; species Areca catechu. The sequence goes on along the minus strand of CM038045.1, from coordinate 52,900,252 downwards.
TTAGGAATCCCATCCTGATCAATGACTTAACATTATATATGTCTGTATGAAGTAATGGTCTGCTATCCTCACCAGACAAATCCACCTGAGCATCCTGAAAGAGCAATATGAATACCATGCCATAAGGAAGACATGCTCGTGCCCTACGAGCAGCTTCCCTCATCTAGGAAATCATGATATAAGGTAAGTTAAGGGCCTCCCCCTCAACCAAACATCTCATAAATACTAGATCCCTTTCACTCACCCAGTCAAACCTTCCAATTCTGGGTAGAAAAACATGACTGATGATATTATGAATCAAACTCATCTCCAAAGAAAGTTGATTAGCCCTGACATGTACCACAGCAGTAACATCATTTCTCTCAAGAATTATCTTCAAAATCTTTTGTTTTTCCTTTAATATGAAAAAGCTCTCCTTCCTTAGGTATTTGAAGAATATTACTTAATTTCTGCTCATTTATTTCAATATGCTTCCCTTTCACCATTGATTCCATATGAAATGCACCAAGGGACAAATTTTCAAAGAACTGTCTTACTAAATTTGGAAATGTAGGTAAATTCAACATGCAAAATGATTTCCAACCTTGTGCAATGAGCCAATCACCAACTCTCAAATTTTCTTGCTCTAAAAAAGTAAAATCAACACAATGTCTGGAAGTAACTTGCCTATTACCCATAAGAATAACTTGTCTTGGAGCTTCCGAAGCCTCTTCATGTTCTTCTTGTGGTTCTTCCATGAGATTTAAAGTATCAAGCCTCCTCTTGGTTCTTCTCTCCTCTGCTACAGTCCGCACAACCCTTCTTGGTTTCTTCCCTACGGCTTTCTTAGGTGCCATTTGGGTTGGATTAGGGTTTAGGAAAGGTTTAGAGGAGTTCTAGAATGCTGAATTGGATTTCTAGATAAATTAATAGCACTAGTATTATCACATTTAATAAAAATTTTAGACTGGATAACACCATAATATTCTAGTTGTTGCTTGATCCACAATACTTGTGCACAACAGCTTCCCGCAGCCACATTACGACAGTGACATGAAATCAAGTTGACACCTAAAAATTGACAAGTGCCACTTGTACTCTTTTTATCAATCTTACAGCCACCATAATCAGCATCAGAATAACTAACTAACTTTAAAGATGAATGCTTAGAATACCATAATCCTAAATTACATGTGCCTTCAAGATACTTAATGATTCTTTTAACAGCAATAATGTGTTACTCTTTTGGATTTAATTGAAAATATGCACACATACAAATACTAAATAGAATATCAGGTCTACTGGCAGTTAAATAAAGTAGAGAACTAATCATACCTCTATACAATTTTTGATCAACAGTTGTGCCATTTTCATCTTTATCAAGTCTGCATGCAGGATTCATGGGTGTTCCAACTTCTTTGCTTGATTCCATGCCAAACTTTTTGATAATCTCTTTAATATATTTGGCTTGGTTGATCAGAATCCCTTCCTTTGATTATTTGATTTGAAGCCCGAGGAAGTAGCTTAGCTTATCCATTAAACTCATTTCGAATTCACCCTGCATTAACTTAACAAAATCTTGACACAAAGATTCATCAGTAGATTTAAATATTATATCATCAACATAAATTTGAACAACTAAAATATCATTATTTTTCTTTTGAATGAACAAGGTAATATAACACTACCTCTTATAAAATCATTTTCAATTAAAAACTTACTTAATTTGTCATACCAGGCTCTAGGTGCATGTTTAAGACCATATAAAGCTTTATTCAACTTAAAAACATGATTTAGAAATGTGTAATCGATAAAACCAGGTGGTTGTTCGATAAAAACTTCTTCAGATAGATACCATTTAGAAAAGCACTTTTTACGTCCATTTGAAATAATTTAAAGTTCATAAAACATGTATATGCCAAGAGTAATCTAATAGCCTCTAGCCTAGCTACTGGTGCATAGGTCTCATTAAAATCTATTCACTCTCCTTGATTGTAACCTTGAACAACCAGTTTAGTCTTATTTCTAATCACATTACCTTGCTCATCTAGCTTGTTTCTATAAACCCATCTAGTGCCTATAATAGGGTAGTCATTTGGTCTTTCTACAAGTGTCCAAACATTATTTCTCCTAAATTGGTTTAACTCATCATGCATAGCTAACATCCAATTAGGATCAGTTTCAACTTCTTCTATAGTGTGTGGTTCTATATGAGATATAAAAGCAATCAAATCATGTGCATCCCTATGTGAAGCTCTGGTTCTAACATCTTGAGATGGATCTCCTATAATAAGTTCTTTAGGATGTGAGTGTACATACCTCTATCTTTAGGTATATCATCATAATCTTTGCTTATCACTTCTTCATGTTGTTCACTTGTTTGTTTGTCTTTGATAGTCATATCATTCAGTCCATGTTCAAGTATATCTGTATCATCATCAGCACAGTCTTCTTTTCTAGAAGATGTCATGTCAGTTTTATTGAAAACAACATAAATTGATGCTTCGACAGTTAAAGTTCTTTTATTGAAAACTTGATAGGTTTTGCTATTTGTAGAATAACCAAGAAAGATAGCCTTATCGGATTTTGCATCAAACTTACCAAGATTTTCTTTACCATTATTAAGTACAAAACATTTGCAACCGAAAACATAAAAGTAATTGATATTAGGCTTTCTATTGTTCCATAGTTCATAGCAGGTTTTTCTAATAATAGGTCTAATTAAAACTCTGTTTAAAATATAGCAAGCGGTATTTACAACTTCTGCCCAAAAGTATTTTGGAAAAATTTTCTTCACAAAGCATTGTTCTAGACATTTCTATTGTTCCATAATCCTAAATGTTTTAAATTCAGCAGTAAAATTTTCATTGGAGACCATGTTTTGAATAATGTTGTAGAATTAGAATTTATGCCTATAGAAGATCAACTTGCTGATATTTTCACCAAACCTCTTAGCCAAGATAGATTTGAAAAGATTAGAAGTGAGTTAGGCCTATGTGACCCATATTAAGAGCTTTGACCTAATTTTTCAGAAATAAGAAAAAATTATCTAGATGTCTCAAAATTTTCTTTGAAGCTTATGACCACCTTCTCTAGTGCTAAGGAACCTATAGAATTTTATTTTTTAGTCTTCTGAGCTTTAACTTTGATTTTTGCTCGAGCTGACTCGAGCACCTTGCTGCTCTGTCGAGCCAACTCGAGAGTCGGGCCGACCCTTTTTAAATAGGGCATCATAGGTTTCAAATCTTATTTTTCTTTCTGATTCCAAACTTACTATTTGTATCTTTTGATCTTTCAAAATCAGTTCAAGTTTGTTAAAGCTTAAAGTTAATTTTTCAACCAATGGTTTAAGCTTTTGAACTTTCTTTTGCAAATCAGTATTTTCATTTTGCAAAATTTTGTTATTTTCAAGAAGTTCTTCCTTTTCAAATTGAGTTGTTTTAAGTCCTTCACAAATCAAACTTAATTTTCTTTGTAAAATTTTGTTTCTTTCATAAGTTTCATTTTTACCTTTTTCAATCACATCATAATCATTTTTCAAATTCTTCATTTTTAAACCAGCCTTTTTGTATTCTTTCAATAATTCACAAAAAGCATTATGAAGCTCATCATAAGTAAATTCTAAATTAGGTTCAGAAGTTGTTACCTCATCCTCCAAACCTATAAGGCAGATTTGAGCAGTTTTTGTTGTATCTTCATCTTCTCCGGTTGATGTAGATTCATCACTATCGCTCCATGCCCCAAGCAATGCCTTCTTTTTCTTTATTTTAATCATCTTTTTCTTGATCTCTTGATAATCAGGACGTATGTGTCATGGTTTCTTACATTCATAATAAATAGGGATTTGATCCTTGTCCTTGTCATTTTCTTTGTCTTTTTCTCTTTCTTTTCCAAATTCTCCTTTTCTGAATTGCTTTCTCCATCTGTTTGTTCTTCTTTTGCCCGTAAATTTTTTGAATTTTTTCACTACTAGGGCTATTTCATCATTCTCCAGATCATCATTGATATGGCTACACCGCTGACGTGGAACGTGTGTCAGATCCAGCTGGATGCTGCCGGTTCCATGTGGATTTTTCTTTCAAACTTACTGCTCCTTCTCCAGGTGGCACCCCGAGACGGGTCCACCTCGACCGAAGTCGATCACCTCTCTGCCACTCCGCCAGGTGTCCACCCAGGAGGGGTCCACCTCGACGAGGCTGGCGGCCCCTTGCTCACTCGTCAGGTGGCACCCCAAGACGAGTCCACCTCTGCCGAGGTCGAGCTGGGCTCTCCTGCTCCTTCGCCAGGTGGCACCCCGAGAGGGGTCCACCTCGGTCGAAGTCGAGCACCTCTCTGCCACTCCGCCGGTGTCCATCCAGGAGGGGTCCACCTCGGCCGAAGCTGGCGGCCCCTTGCTCCCTCGCCAGGTGGCACCCCAAGATGGGTCCACCTCTGCCGAGGTCGAGCCGGGCCCTCCTGCTCCTTCGCCAGGTGGCACCTCGAGATGGGTCCACATCGACCGAAGTCAAGCACCTCTCTGCCACTCCGCCAGGTGTCCACCCTGGAGGGATCCACCTCGGCCGAAGCTGGCGGCCCCTTGCTCCCTCACCAGGTGCGCCCCAAGACGGGTCCACCTCCATCGAGGTCGAGCTGGGCCCTCCTACTCCTTCGCAAGGTGGCACCCCGAGACGAGTCCACCTCAGTCGAAGTCGAGCACCTCTCTACCACTCCGCCAGGTGTCCACCCAGGAGGGGTCCACCTCGGTCGAAGCTGGCGGCCCCTTGCTCCCTCGCCAGGTGGCACCCCAAGATGGGTCCACCTCTGCCGAGGTCGAACCGGGCCTCCTGCTCCTTCGCCAGGTGGCACCCCGAGACGGGTCCACCTCGGCCAAAGTCGATTACCTCTCTACCACTCCGCCAGGTGTCCACCCAGGAGGGGTCCACCTCGGTCGAAGCTGGCGGCCCCTTGCTCCCTCGCCAGGTGGCACTCCAAGATGGTTCCACCTCTACCGAGGTTGAGCCGGGCCCTCCTGCTCCTCCACCAGGTGGCACCCCAAGACGGGTCTACCTCGGCTGAAGTCGAGCACCTCTCTACCACTCTGCCAGGTGTCCACCCAGAAGGGGTCCACCTCGGTCGATGCTGGCAGTCCCTGCTCCTCTACCAGGTGGCACCCCCTGATGGGTCTACCTCGGTCGAAGTCAGCCATACTCTGCAAAGTCTCGGGGAGGCAGAGACACGGGTCGCGAGGTTGCCACTAGAGCCGGCACACGCCGTGCCCCGTACGGGGTGCCAGTATGGCCTGCAGTGATATTCGAAACCTCATTTACATCAGTTAAATAGGGCCCCGCAATCGATGAATGAAATCCTTGTGGGCAGGAGCCTGAAACGACTAGAAGCCCACCATCAACGCCCCGAAAGGAGAGCTCCTGCGCTCGACCCAAGGCCTCACCAATCTTTCCCTTTCGTGACACACGGCGAACGAGGCGGGCCGGCCACTTAACTCCCAGACTTGGAGAAGGGGAGGAGAAGATCCAGAGATCTCGGGGAGCCCCCAGGAGGGGACGTGGGCTGAAGACGGTCTGGTGGTATAAAAGAGACGGTAAAAATGGACAGAAAGGTAAGTCGGAAAGAGGAGAGAACACCGGGAGAATGATTCGGGGATCTCTAAGAAGTCCTCAGGCGTGAGCTCGGTGAACCCGGCGCAAGAAGCTGGGCTCCAATTCCTCTCTTCCCCATGCTTCTTTCATTTACATCTCCTCTAAGCACGGGAATCCTTCGAGAACCTGCCTTATAAGGCCTATTCCATCTTGTCGCTCTCTAACTTGACCGTCGGAGTGCCCCCACCAGAATTTCCGGCCCGGGTCTCTGACTTTATTTTTTAGGACCGGAAGTTTGGAGATCTCGAGGTGAGAGGGTCCGAGAACCGGCACCAGCTCACGAGCTACAGGCCACCGCGGTAAGATCGGCAACAATCATCATCAGATGTATCTGAACCTTCATCTTTGTCCTCTTCTGTTGCTTTAAATACTATAGCCTTTTTCCTTTTTGAATCTTCATCTGTTCTTTATTGCATGGCTAGCTCATAAGTAATCAATGATCCTAGCAGCTCATCCAATGGTAGGGTGTTCAAGTCCTTTGCCTTTTTAATTGCTGTAACTTTTGCTTCCCATTTATCTGGCAAAGTTTTAAAACCTTTTGGACTAGATCAGCATTAGTAAAAGTCCTACCAAGACTTTTAAGACTATTTATAATATCAATAAAACGTGTATACATAGCAGATATAGTTTCACTAGGATGCATTTTGAACAATTCATAATTGTGCACAAGAAGATTAATTTTTGAAGTTTTAACTTGTGATGTGCCATCGTGTGTGATCTCAAGCTTATCCCAAATTTCTTTAGCAGAATTGCAAGTGAAAATTCTGTTAAACTTATTTGGGTCCAAAGCATAATAAAGTAAGTTCATAGCTTTGGCATTCAGCTCTGCCAATTTTATATTATTTTTGTCCCATTCATCTTCCAGTTTGGGAACCTCGATATCATTAATTCTAATAGCAGGTGTGTGAGGTCCTTTTAGAATTATTTTCCATAAATGAAAGTCTATGGCTTGAATGTATATTTTCATCCTAGCCTTCTAATATGTGTAATTGGTTCCAGTAAAAAGTGGAGGTCGATTTGTGGATTGGCCTTTGGCCAAAGAAGTGCTCATGGAATTTGCCATCAATCTTTACTCTAAGAAATTTTCAAAGACTCTACTCTGATACCACTTGTTGCCCAAGTGGCTTCCCAAGAGGGGGGTGAATTGAGATTATAAAAATTTTAGCAAGTATGTGCAGTTTAAAATATTTTTAATGTTGGTGATATATGCAATGCGGAAGCAAGTAAATAAATACAATGAAATTAAACAAGCACAATAATAAACACAAGAAATTTAGAGTGGTTCGGAGCAACCCGCTCCTATATCCACTATCCAAGTACCACTTGGGATTTTCACTATATCCCCCACCGAAATACAGTTGGATTGTTTTAACAGGCTCACAATCCAAACCTATACACTTTGGTTTTACCGGGATCACCAAAGAAAACCCTCACTTGGTTTTAACACAGGCTAACCTAAATCCCTTTGATTTTTAGAACCGGGCTCACAAAAAAAAATTCAAACTTGATTTTATAACGGGATCACCAAGAATCCAAACTTAGATTTTAAAAAGCTCACCTAAAAACCTTTAACACTCTCTTATGACACAGCCTCTTGCTGTTCTTAGAGAAAAAATAAGATAACTCAAATGTATAAATCAACTATACAACAAACCAAACTTGTTTGAGTGTTGCCGATGAAGATCAAATTGAAGACTAACTTTGAATGCTCTTTAATGCTCTTCAAGCTGCTTCTTTTCTTCTTCAAAAAGTTGGATTCAAGGATGAAGATCAGTTGGTGAAGCTTTGAATCCTTCATTGAATGCTCTTGAAGTGAGTTGGTGAAAACTTGAAAACTCTTCAACTTTCAAAGGATAATCAATGAATAATCTTTCAAAAAATTATTTAAACCTTCTTAAATACCCCCTTTTATAGTCTTCAATCAAAAATAGCCGTTGTAGGGCCTAAGAAATCGAAATAGAGCCGTTGGAGGGTTTTTGGAATTCAAAAATGAGATTCTGCAACTAGCCATTAGACTATAAAAACCGGTCACTCTAGTCGACTCGAGGTCCATGAGTCGGCTAGAAGTCTTAGATAATCCAAATAAAAATTCTGTGCGAGTCAGCTCTTCTGGGTTGAGTCAGCTCGAACTCTCAATCAATAAAAAATCAAATTTTGTATGAGTCGGCTCTTCAAGACTGAGTCGGCTCAAAGTCACAGTCACCAACAAAACAAACTATAGACGAGTCGGCTCTTTTGGGCTTGAGTCGGCTCGAGGTCTCAGTCACCAAAAACATAAGTTCTTCATCAAGTCGGCTCTTAAGGCTTGAGTTGGCTCGAGGTTCTGAAACTCTAAATTTTTTTGTGCCGTGCCAGAATAGGAGTCGGCTCTTGATCTATGAGTCGGCTCTTACAAAAATTCTTCTTATGCATTCAATCTTCTCCAACTTTTTCAATTCAAGATTCCAACAAGAACAAGTCTTCCAAAAAGCTTCAAAGACCTTACCAAATAAGTTCTAACCTACTTACTCTCATTTTTATAATCTTAGAGCCCTTTTTACAAGATTACATACATGAAAGATTAGGACTTTACAATTTGAAGTATACAAGAGTTCATACAATGTTGGAATACCTTTCAACTAGATAGAAAACCAACTAATGCAAAGATAAACATTTTCCTGCAAAACTTCTTGAGTAATTGAAAGAATTAGTAAAGCATACATGCTCCAATATTTTGTAATCATCAAAATCATTCCAGGGTTCAACACCAAGGCTTTTGGGAATTAAAATCTCTGACCTGTATAATTACTTGGAAAGGTCTCTCGAGTAGTTATCTCCTTGAGTATTTTTGTTTGGTTAACTTTTTGATGTTGATAAATTGCTATAAGCACACATCAAATAATTAAATCACAATCACTGATAAAACATGCATAGGTTAGAGGAGTTCTAAGGCCTTGGAAGAGCAATTTCATTGAGGCTCTTCAAGTGATAGGTACCCGGATGAATCACCTCCTCCACCTTATAAGGACCTTTCCAATTCAGAGAGAGTTTTCCTTGCTCAATAGGTTGCGTAGCTTTGGCTCACCACAGGACCAGGTCTCCTGCCTTAAACTCCTTGGCTTTCACATGAGCATTATAATATCTAGTCATTCATTGGCAATAGGAGGTCATTCTCATCGCAACTCATGTCCTGTGTTCTTCAAGCAGATTTAGGTTTGCCTGGAGTCATTCAGAATTGGTCTTCTCATTATACTCTTCAACTCGGAACAAAAGAAACCCGATCTTGACAGGGATGACAGACTCAATTCCAAATCCAAGACTAAATGGAGTTTCTCTGGTTGGAGTCCTCTAGGTAGTTCGATAGGCCCACAAGACATGGTAAAGCTCGTTTGTCTAGTTCTCCTTTGCTTGACCAAGATGGGCTTTCAAGCCTTGTAGGAGAGTTCTGTTTGTGACTTCTATCTCGCTGTTAACTTGGAGATGTACCACCAAAATAAATCGCTGTGAGATGCCGTACTCTTGGCAGAACTTTTAAAATTTAGCACCACTAAATTATCATCCATTGTCGGTGATTATAGCTTAGGGAATGCTATAACAAGAGACAATAGACTTCCACACAAAGTCCTTGACCTGTACCTCCATGAAATAGTCAATTGCTACCAGTAAAAACTTGCATTGCCTCGTAGCTTGTGAAGATGGTCTCAAAATATCCATTCTCTATAGGGCAAAGGGCAAGGCACGGGGATCGGATTCAAGTACAATGCTGGATGTCGCTGGATGATAGCATTCCTGTAGCAATCGTCGCATTTTCTGACAAGTCCAATTACATCCTAGTGCATAGTGGGCCAGTAATAACCTTGATGGAGAATCTTAAGGCTAGTGATATACCCCCCAGATGACTTCCATAGATCCCCAAGTGGGTCTCTCGTAGTGCATAGTCCACTTCGATTGGGTGCGAACATCTTAACAAAGATAAAGAGTATGCAAACTTGTGCAACTTGCCATCATAGATGAAAAAATTTGGGGCTTAGCATTTGATCTTCCAACTGCATTTCGATCTTGAGGTAGTTCCATCTTTAAGATACCTGAGGAGTGGGTCTATCCAGCTTGGCTCTTCTTCCTTGACCTGTTGGATGGGTTAAGAAGCTTCAAGGCTCGATCGCTGTAAAACTTTGAGGTACACCCCTTTTGGAGATCCAATGGTAGGAGCGCCGCCAATTTTGATAGTGTGTCGACCCTGGAGTTCTCGATTCTAGAGATTTGTTGGATGTCAAATTCTGGGAATGATTTAATCAGCTCCTTCATCCTGGCTAGATATTTCTTCATGTTCTCCTCCCGGGCCTTGTCTTCACCCTTCACCTGTTTTACCACCAATTGAGAGTCGCTATAAATAGTAAGGTGCTTGACTTTCAACTCTTTTGCAATATTGAGTCTAGCGAGGAGCGCCTCATACTCTGCCTTATTATTGGTGGTGGAAAAGGTGAATCTCAAGGCATACTCCACAACTTCTCCTTGAGGGCGAGATAGAATGGGCCCAGCTCCAAATCTTCCAAAGCTTGATGATTCGCCAACAAATAGGGTCCACCGTTCCTCTAGGTCTACCCGAGGGTTTGGTCCTTCCCTAAGTGGTGGGTCTTCTCCCGGAATAGTGCATTCCAGGATGAAGTCTACGAGTGTTTAAGCTTTGATCGAGGGCCTTGGCCAAAAGTTATATCAAACTTAGAGAGTTTGAGTGCCCACTTGGCAATCCTTCTCGAGATGTCTGGGCAGTACAGGACCACCCTCATTCGCTGGTCAGTAAGGAGGGTGATGATGTGGGCTTGGAAATACAGTCAGAGCTTCCGGGCAAAGGTAATGAAAGTGAAGATAAATTTTTTCAACCTCGTATATCTAGTTTCGATATCATGTAAGACTTTACTGATATAATAAACCGATTTCTAATAATTGCCTTCTTCTCAAACAAGTATAGTACTGATCGCTACTAGAAAAATGGAGAGATACAAGAAAAGTTCCTCACTGGGGATTGACTTGCTTAGCAAATGTATAGACCTGAGATACCTCTTCAACTCCTCAAACATCACCGAGCTTCTATGGTCCATTAGAAGTTCTTCATCCACTTGAGGATCTTGAAGAAGGGGCGACATTTTTTGGCTGACCTAGAGATGAAACAATTAAGAGTTGTGACTTTCCCGGTAAGATGCTACACCTTCTTAATAGAGTTCGATGAGGTCATCTCTTGGATCATCCGAATCTTCTCTAGGTTCACTTTGATACCTTGGCCATATACCATGAAGCCTAGAAACTTGTCGGATGTTATCCTAAAGGCAACTTTGCCAATTCGATTTTATTTTATACTGATGCAGGGTATCAAAGGTCTCTTGAAGGTATGTAATGTGATCTCGGGCAGATTGACTCTTGACTAGCATATCATCTATGTATATTTCTATGTTGCAGCCGATCTGATCCTTGAATAATTTATTCACTAAGCACTAATAGGTCGCTCCAGTATTTTGGAGTTTGAAGGGCATGACCCTTATGGTCAGTAATAAAGGCAGTTTTTTCTTCATCTTTTGAGGCTATTCAAATTTGATTATAACTAAAGAAGGCGGAATGAAGGTGAGGAGCTCAGGATTGGACATGGCATTGACCAACTAATCGATACGAGATAGAGAATAGCTATCCTTTAGGCAGGCTTTATTTAAATCTATGAAATCTATACACATTCATCATTTATCGTTGGCTTTTTTACCAGGACCACGATCACCAGCCATTCCTGGTATATCACCTTTAATGAATTCGGCCTTGATCAACTTGTTATCTTCTTCGATGATGGCTTTCTGGTGTTTGGGGGTGAAGCTATGGTTCTTTTGCTTTACTGGATGATAGGTCGGGTGAAGCTATGGTTCTTTTGCTTTACTGGATGATAGGTCGGGTATATCACCTTTAATGAATTCGGCCTTGATCAACTTGTTAGCTTCTTCGATGATGGCTTTCTGGTGTTTGGGGGTGAAGCTATGGTTCTTTTGCTTTACTGGATGATAGGTCGGGTCTATGTTCAGTCGATGCACCATCACCTCCGAACTTATCCCTGGCATATCAGCGATAGTCCAGGTGAATACATCAGAGTTTTCCTATAAGAAAGTTGTTAGCTTTTCCCTTATTACCTCATTTAGGTCTCAATTAATTCGAGTCATCTAAGTGGGTCCTTTTTGGACAAGGTGACCTCAAATAGTCCATGCCACGCTCCTCGAATACTTTGTCCCTAGATCCAGCTCTATAAAGAGAGGCTCAGATGGGTTCTTGGATTGTAGCATGGCACTGTAGCATTGTCATGCCACTATTTGACTGTCCTTCAATTGCCCCACTCCATGTTGGTTGGAAACTTCACTATTAGATAATTGGCGGAGAGCACGGCATCTAGTGTATATAACCCTGGATGTTCGAGAATAGTGTTGTATGGGGCAGTAAGTTTGACTACTAGAAAGCTTATTTCAGCATTGGTGTGTAAGGGATAAGTACAGGCTTTAACAGTCAAAGTGATTGTTCCCTCCAGTGACACCGGCTTGCCATTAAAGTCCTAGATGAGCAATCCATATTGCTCCAGTTGTTCCATAGAAAGATTCATTCAATAAAAGGTAAAGAAATACAAAACATTAACTACACTTCTACCATCAATTAATATATAATGTACATTGTGATTATTGATGCTCATTGATAATATATTTGCATTAGCATGGGAAAACTGGATATATGAAGCATCCTCCTCAGTGAAGTTGATGGATTCCTTGATCTTCCTTCTTTTCACTACCTTGGACAGCTCGGATGACCCTTGGCTAGTCTCCTTTAGTGTGAACACATGGATCATGTTCACATTCAGTTCAGGCAAGCTCCTCTCCCTGTTATCTTGCTGGGGAAGATGTTTAACATCTTCGCATGGCTATGATGGAGGGAGTGGCAATTGCTGCTGAGGCCTTGGAGGTGGTCATTATGATGGGGCTCTCTTATGGACAAACTGCACAAGCCCTCCTCCCTATATGAAATGCTTAATTTCATCCTACAGCTGAATGCATTCCTCCATATCATTCCCTCGATTATGATGGTAGTGGCAGTACTTCTACATATCATGACATTCCTACCGAGGTCAAATTCTTTTGACTGGTGGTAGCTGCTCCCAGACCATCATTAAAATGTGCCCCCGAGATGCATTCAAGGGGGTATAGTTGGCATAACTCCTCAAGGGGGAAGGCTCACATCTTCCAGGCGGGGACCAGTTATGCTGAATACTCAGCAAGGATCTAGATCATTGATGAGGTGGAGGACTATGGGACCTCCATCAATTCCTTCGATTAGCTCGGCCAGTTGGTGCTAGCTTAGAGCTCCCTAGCTTTTGCTCAGTCTTTGCCTCAACGGGGACCAGATGTGCCTCATAGCCTTCCTTTGTGACAGCATACTTCTCTGCCCAAGCCAGCATCTCGATGAAGTTCTTCGGGCTCTTCTTCTTAATGAGAAGGCATTCTTCTGCAGTCAACTTTTTAGAGTAGTCATGGCTACGGACTGATTCAAATTATATACGTCTAGAGACACTGCATTGAAGCGACTAAGATATGAGTGGAGGGATTCCCCTCCTTTTTACCTAATCATCATTAAATAGTTTGACTCTCGGTGGTACCTCCAACTACTGGCGAAGTGGGAGATAAAGAATTGGCTCAGCTTTTTAAAGGAGTCGATAGAATTGGATCTCAGATTGGAGTACTAGCATCTTACTGTTCCCCTAAGGGTTGAGGGAAAAGCTCAGTAGAGTATGGCATTGAAGGCCTGATGGAGCAACATGAGAGTTTGGAAACTTTCCAAATGATCCAAAGGGTCCTTCGACCCATCGTAAGGCTCCAAGAGGGGGACTTTGAAGTTGGCAGGGATAGCTTCCTGCATGATCCTAGGTATGAAAGGTGGGTTATATTGAGGCTGGTTCTTTTACTTTGGGTTGAGGCTTCATTTTGTAATACCTCGATCTGCCAGTTCATCTCTTTTAGATGTCGCTCTATCTCGACGTCTCTAGTATTGTCAGCCACTAATTGGTGCTGCGGCAACCTCCTAGGGGTCAACCCCTTTCAAAGTGTGGGGTTGGTGACCACTTCCATTCTTGAGCCAGGCTTCAAGGGAGACTCTGTCTTGTCCAGCCCTCTGGTTCTAGTTCTGGTGGTGGTACTCAAGATGCAATGGGAAGTGGCTGCTCCTGCGGAGGAGTAGGTGGTTGTGGTTACGATTGTTATGGAGGAGCACAGGGTGCTCCCTACAGGGCAGCAGCATTTTATTGCATCCCTCGGACAGTGTTTGTTAGATCATATGCCAGATCATCATATCAACCCAAATTTATCCTCACAAAAGGATGGTGTCGGGGCACCGGTGGCTGGACCGATGGCAAAGTAGGGGTAAGGGCTCGATTGTTCGAACATGCCCTAGTATTCTTCGATGTTGCCTTTTTGGATGGCATTGTTAGAGACTTTTGTTTACTTTTTTTCTAAAAGCGGGCCCGGGCCCTTTCTTTAGCACAAACTGTTGTAGCAGATACGGGCTTTGAGGTCGAAAGAGAAGTTGACTGGGTGGAGTCATTGCTAGAGTAACCTACAAAAAGGTCCATGCCAGGAGGGGTCCCGATGCGGATACTTCGATGCTCAAGTCAGTGATTTGAAACAAATAGAAAATAGTGAGCATAGAAAAAGATTGCTTACCAAAGGTTCTTGGAGTCTAAGGACTTTATAGGAGAGATCTGAGCATAACGGGCAATCCCGAGAGCATTGGATCATGATTGTGCCATTACAGGATTATCCCTGCGATCTACTCTCATGGATCGCGGGCGAGGATGTAGTTTTTAGTAATGTCACTACTGTTGATAGTTGTTCCCGTGATTCAGGCGGTAGGATATTCAAATCCTCCAACACTGATCATATGGAGAGGAACGGGCACCTCGATACCTCAAACTTAACAGGAGCTCTACGGAATATATCTCGGAGCGTCGTCCAAGTAGCTCAGAGGGTTCTAAGGTGAGCTGAGATTCCGAGATCTAAGCCTCAAAAAATAAGAACATTCTAGGAGGTAGTCAACCAATCTGTCAACAAGGTACGAAGGTTAGCAAGTATATAAATCTTCATGCATATAGGACTTTGAGTCTACAGGGACCCATATACAAGGTATACATAACACATCCTCCTTTTCTCTGAGACATAATTTGAGATATCTAATGTATCCCATAACAAGGTATACGAGATATACATAACACATCCTTCTTTTCTCTGAGACATAATTCGAGATATCCGAGATATCCCGTAACAAGGTATATGATATAGAGGTACAAAAATATAAGCAGATGATATAAATTTTCTTTCCATCATACTTGTTGGGATATCTTTAATATAGAAAATTGCATTGCACTCGGCCCATGCTCGGCCTAAGATGCACCCACATTTGTGTGAGTCAGGTGTGGCATGGAGGAGAACACATCGTGTTCGTAGGCATTATGTCAACTTTCTAGTATTTGGAGTCAGCTGGTAAAATTTCACTGGTTAATTCAAAGCCCCATCTAATATTATTTGCAAGCTTTTCTAGATTTTTACATGTCTATCAAAGTTTAAATTATTTTCTCTTTTTTTTTGGGGGGGGGTAAAAAATTCTTCCCTCGTGTCTCTCGATATGCATGTTATATAGATTTGGATTCCTCTCCATATGGAACAAATTTTCATCCACACTTTTGAACTATTTCAATTCGCTCTCCCCGGCATTGTTTTAATGATAATGGTCCTGGCTGTCGTACTCCTTCTAATTCCTTGTTTCACACTTGTTAATTCTACCATACATATGGATCTCGATGTTTTTGTCCCTAAGACGGGCTTTTTTTTTGTTTGCTTGGATGATCTCTGTCATCTATTATATCAAGTGATAATAATTTTAGTTCTCTAAAATAGAATTTTTGCACAAGTCATGGAGAGACGGAATGGTCCAATAATATTTTAGATGCATATTTTCTTTTCATGCTTTTGATTCTATTTTGGTTACAACATCATCATCATATCTGTATTCATACTAATTTTTGATATTATTTTGACCAAATCTGTCATTCTAATCAGGGATGGCAATTTATCCTGTCCCATTAACTACCAACCCGATCCAATCCTAATAAAAAACGGTTTTTACTTGACCTGTAGATGCCGGTGATGGTAAAAAGTAAAATCCACTCCAATTTTACCTAGGGAATATACAACTTCCTATAAATTTCTCTCCACCCATTGCCATGGTCGTTCCACTCGCGAGAAAAACTGAACATGTAAATAACTACATTCCACGATATTTGGTTCATTTTTTAATTAATTAATTTTCTTAATATAAAAAAAGATTGTTATATTTTTATTATTATTATTATTATTAGAAATTTGATTTGTATGTTCTATATTCTCGACTCCAAATATACTAAAGCTTATTTTTTATTATTTTTTGTTTACTTGATTTGTATGAAAAAAAAAAGAAAATAATGTTTTGGACTTTATCCTATCCGATGCATCCAACGGTATAATTCATCTGACTCTACCTGTCCCACCATGCCTCGAGATGAATATGGGACAAATATGGATAATGACCCATTCCTAATTACGATTTCTATAATTTGATGAACTCTTTAACATGTACTATCAACTAAACCTAATCAAGAAATCATTGATGGTTGATACATAATTGCTACAAAATCTGTTTGCAGTTAGATGGAAAATTAATTTGCCCTCCTTTTAAATTTTAGTGTACTTCATTTTTAGACTACCAATATTTTCTATATACATTACTAAAAACAAATTGAAATTGTCCATATGTAAAATATTAGGAGATTATTCACCATTTTAGCAAATGTGATTAATGAGCAATAATATTTAATGATCATTATTTGTCTCTTTATTAATGGAAGGACTTGTAGGTGATGAGCTACACAGCAGGGTAGCTCTCTTTCAGAAACATGTAACACCCCACAAGCCTTGGAGAAGGCAACATTCAATTCTAGTCGGCATGGACCAACTTACAACAACTTTCATTAATTGTTATTTGTCACATGATAGATACATATTTGTCTATGGATGATTAAAAGAATACAGAATTGTAAAGTATTTTTTATTCAATTACTGGACTGTTTTCCAATCTGACTTCTATACTTGTATTTCTCAAAAATATTTTGTTAATTGGAAAATTCTAAAATTTTTAGTGAAACAAGGTCTTCTAATTAAAAAAATTAAACTCTTAGATTCGATGCGGCTCCTTAATTGAGATCTAAATTCTAAGCTTCCTTTAGATCGAGTACAAATCTTTTGAAGTAATCCTAAACTAACCTTACCCACAAGGTTTTCATTTTGCTAGAAATCTCTATTTGTATTAACATTGATCCCTCAATAAATTGTTTCCATGCTTGCTGTATCATACAAAACAAACAGTTTAACTCCTCCTATGTAAGAATAAATCGACAAAAAAATATAATAATAAAAAGAAATATATCATAATTTAATATGGTTCGATAATGTACCTATTGTTGCAGTCTAGATCGTCATGGCCTGCAGCTCCGGCGCGGCATCGGGCATCGCTCCCCTCGTATGGGATCCCTTGCGCTTTTCTTAGTCCCTGCAAAAGAAAAAAGATCATAGCCAGGGATTCTGGCGGGGGTACTCCGACGATCAAGTCAGTGAACGATCTAGGAGAACAGATCCCCCTCGATAGATTCCAGCGAGGTCTCCACGTTTGGGAGTTTTTTTTTTTTGGAAAAAAAAGTGAGTGTAGAGGTTAGCAGAGAAGGAGGACTGGAGCAAAGTCGGTTGTATCCACGGGATTCTTCCGACGAATTTCCCGGTAGCCCCTAGAGCATTGCGTCTAGCTTGCTCTCCCCTTCTGCATGCCAACCATTACCTCCCTTATCCCTTGCTAGTTTTTGCCTCTTATCTCTCCTCTCGGTTGGAGGTCCCTCTTATTTTTTTTGGATGGAGGGGTCGTATGTGACCCTTGCTTTCCAGATGTTTTCCTTTTTGGAGGAGTCCCAGGGGATGACATCTGGCAGCACGCGGGAACTACGCGTGAGCTCCAGTTAGTTCCTTTGAGGTGGGGAATCATGTTGCTAGTTCTGATGCTCTGGTTGGTCGCCATGTTTCGGGAAACCTGGCGAAGCACTAGCATGCGATTGGCCGCCCTAGGGTCTGAATCCTCTGGTGCAGCCTCCTATTTATGGATGGTGCAGATGGCGGACTGGGGAGCGCCGTACCTTGAGAGGGATGTTCCTTCCTGATCGGTGTGAGTTGGGATCTGAGAGGGTCCTGGTGCTCCGACGAGGCGCCTTCCTCCGCAGGCCTCAGGCGGTAGGCTGTCGCCTGTCAGTTGTACTGTCTCAGAGACAGGGTCTGAATGAAGGCGACCCTCTTTCCCGCCATGATTTGAATATCTGTTGCCTCCTGTTCTTGGCTTGGTGGCGTCTTGAGTTCGACCTCAGCCGGGGACTGACCTCGGCAGGGGATTCACTTCGGCTTCTTGCTTAGGCACCAGGTTTAGGTGGCACCTCCATTTGCTGACTGACAACTGGTGCCTAGATGGGTTCCACGTCAGCGGATATAGCCGTATCACCTACATTCATGGACGAAGATGAGCAATTTTACTATCAAAATTATAATAAAGAAGAAGCATTTAAAATCTACAAGGACTCGTACACTTAAAAATCTATTTCAATATATATTAAATAAAAAATCGAATTGAAAAGAGAAAAAAAATATCATGAAAATAGAGCACTACCAAAAGGAGCTTCCACTAAGAGATGCTTGGAAGCCTAAAAAAAAAAAGGCACAAGGAAGGGACGTGGATTTTTTTTCTTAAAGCTATCTCTTATTATCTCCTTTCGCTAAGAAACCAAATGAATTCGATTGAGATGGGACAGCAAAAAGAAAACAAAAGAGTCCTATTAAAACTCCTTTTAGATGTTGACCGAATAAACACCTAACAAATCTCCACCTTCTGACTTGGACAACATAAATGCACTCATCAAAGTAAAATATTTGCAAATACAAAATAATAGAAAATACTCATCACCAAAATATTCCAAAAGGTATTCTTAAGTACTGTGGATACCAATTAAGTCCAAGCAATGCTTGATCTTAGCAATTGGAAGAGGCTTTGTCATCATGTCAGTTGAATTATCGACAATATCAATTTTGTTAACAGTCATTGTGCATTTCCCAATCACATCCTGAACAAACTAAAATTTCACACCGATGTGCTTTATCCTTTCATGAAACATATGATCTTTAGATAAATAAATAGCACTCTGACTATCTGAATATATAACGGTCGGCCCCAACTAGAAGTAAGCTCTCCAAATAAGCCTCATAGCCATATAGTCCTTCAAATTTTCTATCATGGTAACATACTCCATCTCGGTCGTAGATATGGTCATAATAGGTTGCAATGAAGCTTTCCAGCAACTGCACATCCATCAACGGAGAGAATATAACCTGAGAGTGATCTCCTTCTATCCAAATTACCTACAAAATCTGAACCAACATATCCAACCACACCATCCTTACACCTTCTAAATTCCAGACAAGTACTAGTGGTACCTCGTAGGTATCTTAGAATCCACCTAACAACCTACCAATGAGTCTTACCAAGGTTGGTCATATATCTGCTAACTATACTCACTACATAGGAGATATTCGATCATGTGCAAACCATAGCATACATGATGCTCCTAACTGTACTAGAATAAGGAACATATGACATGTACTCCGGTTCATCATCAGACTGCGGTGATAATGCAGTTGAAAGTCTAAAGTGCACCGCAAGAGGAGAGCTCATCGGCTTTGCATCTATTATCCCAAAACATCGAAGAATCTTTTCTATGTATCTCTCCTGTGTCAAATGAAATAGTTCTGATTTTTGGTCTCTCTTAATTTTTATTCAAAGCAACACCTAGATCTTTCATCTCCAACTCACCTTCAATAATGCATTCAACTTATTTATTTCAACCATGTCACTGGAAGCAATTAACATATCATCAACATAGAGTAATAAATATATGAAAGATTCATTACCAAGTTTTCTGTGGTGCACACAATTATCATACTTGCTTTGAAATATCCATGATATGTCATGAAAAAATCGAACCGCTTGTATCATTATTGAGGAGATTGCTTTATGCCATAAAGTGATTTCTTTAACAAGCAAACATGATTTTCTTTCCTATCAACAATGAATCCCTCAAGCCGTTTCATATAAACAAGCAAACATGATTTTCTTTCCTATCAACAATGAATCCCTCAAGCCGTTTCATATAAATTTGTTCTTCAAGATCTTCATATAAGAAAGATGTCTTAACATCAAGCTACTGAAGATACAAATCATGCATGGCTATGAATAATAGAAGAACATAAATAGAAGTATGCTTAATGATGGATAAAAAAATATCATTAAAGTCAACACCTTCTACTTGAGTATATCCTTTAGCAACTAAATGAGCTTTGTACCTTGTATCTTGCCCATTAGGAATTCCTTCCTTTTTCTTGAAAACCTACTTGCAGCCAATAATTCTCTTGCATGTTGGCAATTTTACTAACTTCTATGTGCGATTGTTATGGAGAGACTCCATCTTCTCATCCATTGCTACTAACCACTTTGCAAAACTGGTACTAGAGATAGCTTGATTATACGTGGAAGGCTCGCCATCTTCTTCTGTATCATGTGCCATTGAAAAAGCTTAAGTAATCCTCATATCCATATCTTTGCAGTAGTTTAATCTGTCTCCTCATTCTATTTGTAGCAATATTCTACCTCTCAACTTGTAAAATTTTACTAACTAAGATGTCTGATGACTGAACTTGTTATGACTAAGAAAAATTCTATAATTGAACTGTATCATCGGTCTCTACCTCCACTTGCTACTAGCACTCAAGATTTTATCAGAAGAAATATGGTCATGATATAACATAGCAGACTCATCAAATATGGTATCCCTGCTAATGAGCAACTTAGACGATTCAGGACATCATAGTCTATACCCATTAACCCCTATTGTATAACCAATAAAAATATACTTTTTAGTCCTAGATTCTAACTTGCTTTCATTTACATAAGTATAAGAAGAACAACCAAATATTCACAAATTAGAATAATCAGAAGGGCTACCAGACCATACCTCCTCCTAAGTTTTGCAATCAAGTATCGAATGTGGAGATCGATTTATCAGGTAACATGCCATAGAGATTGCCTCTATCCAAAAGCTCTTTGCCAAGCAAGCATTAGAGAGCATGCACCAAGCCCTCTTCAAAAGTGTCCTGCTCATTTGTTCGGCCACCCTATTCTGTTATGGAGTATGCCTAACGGTCTTATATCTGACGATCCCTTCGTACAAAATTTCTCAAATTGTGATGAACAAAAGTCCAAACTATTGTCGATCCTCAGTTTCTTGATCTTCTTTTCTATTTGCTTCTCAATCATAACCTTCCACTGCTTAAAATAATTGAACATCTCATTTTTACTTTTCAGAAAGAGCATTGATATTTTACGAGAAAAGTAATTAATAAAAGTTAACATATATCTAGCACCACTATAAGTAGGAAAACGAGAGGGTTCCTAGAGATCTGCATGAATGTAGTCTAGAGTACCTTTTGTCATATAGACTGCTATCTTAAAATTGACTCTTTTTTGTTGACCAAGAACATAATGCTCATAGAAGTCCAACTTTCCATAACTCTGACCACCCAATAGACCTTTCTTAATCAATTCTGTCATGCCATACTTACTCATATGATCCAATCATATATGCCATAATCTGATAGTATTTAAATCTGACATAGAAGAAAAAGTCACCGCTACTAAACTTGTCATGGTAGAACCTTGTAGAATATATAATGAATTGAACAACATAGCCTTCATCACTACGAGATTTCCTTTAGTGATCTTCATCAATCCATCAACCAAAAATACATGATGCTCTTAGCATCAAGAGTGCCTAATGAGATCAAATTTTTTCTCATATCTAAAATATACTGAATCTCTGATAAAGTTCTCACCACTCAATTGAATATCCTTTTTTAAATAGTGCTAATACCAATAACTGTATACCTGGCATGATTTTCCATCAATACAACTCCACCTTGAATAGGTTGTATGTTGAGAACCACTTCCTATGAGTACAGATATGATAAGAACACGCAGAGTCCATAAGCCACTTATCTTGTCCATGTATTTTATTTGTAGCTATGAAAACAATATCACCACTATCTGATTCTACTGATACAACACTTACTTCTACTTCAATATTAGTGCTTTTTTGATCTTGATACTTATTATCATTCTTCTTTCGCTATTCTTTATTTTTTAACTTAAAATAATCAGCTTTTATATGACACTTCTTCTTACAATAAGCACAAATCAGATTCTTATGCTTTGACTTTAACCTGGACGTACCTCTATTTTCAAAACCCTTTTCTTGGGACCAACATCTGACAACCAAACCTTCTGCTGAAGCATCACTTGTCTCATTGCTAATCTGCATATCAATCATTTCTTTTGAAAGTAGAGAGAACTTGACATCATTAAGACAAAAAGTATCTCGTCCAAACAAGAATATCTCACAAAAAATTTTATACAAGGGCGGTAAAGAATATAATTATAAGAAGGCCTCATCATCTTCTTCAATTTTAACATCTAAAGAGTAGAGATCCATAATAATAGAACTAAATTCATCTAAATGCAACTTAATAGAGATATCTTTTGCCATGTGTAACATGAAGAGACGTTATTTTAAATATAGCTTATTGGTAAAGGACTTTGTCATATAGAGAGATTTCAACTTAAGCCTTAGCCTTGTAGCGATCTTTTCATCCAGGATTTGACACAATATCTCATCGGATAAACATAACTATATTACTGTAAGACCTTTCTCATCAATCTCATCTTTCTACTCCGACATTAATAAATCCGGCATCCTTTTCTTTTCTAAAAATGCCTTCTATAGTCCTTGTTGCATCAATATGGGATGTATCTTAACTTGCCATATTGCAAAGTTGTTGGTCGTGTCAAATTTTTGGATTTCGGATTTCGTCATCATTTTAATCTGTCAAGAGAATATAATTATTTTGATACGAGTTTGTAAGAATGGATCGGTGAAAAAGAATAATAATAAAAGTGTTACGGCCGTAATGATGACGTGGCCGGGCTCAGATTCCGTCAGGTATGATCGAGCCACGTGGAGGTTTCTTCGGTCGAGTCAGCCTCGGTTCCCACGCTACCGAGGTCGAGCTCGGCCCTTGCCCCCCCAGGCTACCTCGCCAGCTGATATCCCGAGACGTTACCGCCCTCGCCGAAGTCGAGTTCGGTCCGGGGCTCCTCCTGCCACCTCGCCAGGTGTCCACCCAGGAGGGGTCCACCTCAGCCGAGGTCGGCTGCTCCCCCGCTCCCTCGCCAGGTGGCGCCCATAGACGGTCCCACCAAGGTCGAGGTCGAGCCGGGCCCCTTCGCTCCTTCGCCAGGTGGCCCTCGGAGACCGGCCCACCTCGACCGAAGCCGAGCGCCCTCCTGCTGCCTCGCCAGGTGTCCACCCAGGAGGGGTCCACCTCGGCCGAGGTCGGCTTCTCCCTCGCTCCTTCGCCAGGTGGCCCCCGGAGACGGGTCCACCTCGGCCGAAGCCGAGCGCCCTCTTGCCACCTCGCCAGGTGTCCACCCAGGAGGGGTCCACCTCGGCCGAGGTCGGCTGCTCCCTCGCTCCTTCACCAGGTGGCCCCTGGAGACGGGTCCACCTCGGTCGAAGCCGGGAGCCCTCCTGCCACCTCGCCAGGTGTCCACCCAGGAGGGGTCCACCTCGGTCGAGGTCGGCTGCTCCCTCGCTCCTTCGCCAGGTGGCCCCTGGAGGCGGGTCCACCTCGGCCGAAGCCGGGCGCCCTTTTGCCACCCCGCCAGGTGTCCACCCGGGAGGGATCCACCTCGGTCGAGGTCAGGCCACCCGTACAGAGAAGGTCCCAAAGAGCGGAAGCACAGGTTCCGAGGTCGGCCCTCGAGCCGTGCGCACCACAGACGGCGCCCCGTACGGATGGCGGCGGCACGCGAAACACCACTTACGTCGGCCCGACAGGTCCTGCAGTCGAGAGGCGCGGTTCTGACCAAACAGTGCCCGTTAACGGACAGCGCCGGCACTTAGGAAGGAGAGCGCCCTCACTGGGCCCGAGGTCTGACCAGTCGATCTGCCGGCGCCACCCCCCTTTTTTTCTTTACCCTTTCCCCGCTGGGCTTGGCGAACAAGGTCGGAAAGCCGCCTGGCCCTCAAAACCAAAAAGGGAAAGAGAAAAGGATGGAGAGGGGAGCCTCCCAAGAGCAGAAGACAGGCAGGCAGCGGGAGGAGATAAAAGGAAGGAAATTGGAGGCGACCAGGTAAGCTGGGACAAGTAAGAAACAGCGGCCAAAAGTCTCGCTCCGAGAGTAAGATCGAGGGTCCCGAGAGGGGATCGCTTGGCGTGAGCTCGGCAAGGAGGCCCGGCCGGGTTTCTGGTCCCTACAGCACCCTTCTAGCTAGTAAATTCTCTGAGTCTGGGACTCCTTCGGGGGCCCGTCTTGGAGAATCTGTTCCTTCTCGCCGTCTACTAACTTGACCGTCGGAGCTCCCTCGCCAGGATTCCCGGCCAGGGTCTTCTGACCCTCTCTTGCAGGTTCCCTCCAGCCAGGAGGCCCAAGGAGCAAGGCGATCTGGTGGGATCGGCAGATCCGAGGCACGGGCGCGGCGACGAGATCGGCAACAAAAAGTAACATACCAGAAATTAGTGTGGTTCGATAATATGCCTACATCCAAGAACGAAGATAAATAATTTTACTATCAAAATTATAATGGAGAAGTACTTAAAATCTTCAAAGATCCTATACATCTAAAAATTTCTCTCAATATATTAAATAAAAATTGAATTGAATATATATATATATATATATATATATATATATATATATATATATATATATATATATATATATATATATATATATATATATATATATATATATATATATATATATATATCACGGAAACATAGCACCGCAGGAAAGCCAAAAGGAGCTGCAACTAAGAGATGCTCTCCTAAAATCCAAAATATTGGTCAATATCATACCAACATATCGATTGATATCTTGTGATCACCTTTTTTTATTACTTAAATCTCAAAATAAATAGTGTAGAAATCCTGTAATTATTTTATCAGCCAAGATTTTGATATCTTGGCCAATATTTCAGACGTAGATACCATGCAAGATTGATCTCGGGCGATCTTATATCTTTTGAGATTTTTTAATGATCAATGTTATCCAAGATGAACGAAAATCTAATGTTAGCTAAGGTCTTCATCATGTTCCTGAGATCTTAGTTTCTATTGCTAGTGGGCCAATACAGGTTATCTCGGTCCTAATTATCACAGCCAAGGTGAAAGCGAAGAATTCTAGCATGTCGGTCAAGAGGAGCCAACATCGCAGTTGATAATTTTGATTCAACCTAACACCTATATCTCCTGATTAACTTAAACTCTTAACTTAATCAAATCACAATATCAATGCTTTGTATTGATTTTGGATTTGTCATATTAATTAAGATTCCAACATCTCAAGCGGATACCTCGATTCCGACCATCAGTCAAGATCTCCAAGGATGTTTTATCTTTTCAAATTTTATTAGATCCGACGCTAACCTAGTTAAATAAACTTGATTTATCATTCACTCGATCGGTATGTCAGCTTTAAAAAACTTTAGATCTGATCATTCCCTAGCAAAGATATAAGATCAAGGTCGATCCAAAGCAACCTAAGAAGTTGATCGATGGGATCCCGGTCCATTTAATTCTCGAACCAGCAACCGCCTCTAATAATGTCCTGACCTGGACTCCACCCTGCCCACTTGCAAGTCACCAAGGACAAAAAGTGGTAGATGTTTCTTGTTCGCAAGGGTTATGGCCAAATTTATATTTTAAATTGCATGGCCTAGAGATACATACATCGATGATGATGCACCACCACCAGTAGCACCTAGTTCATTGAGCTGGTTCACCATGGTCAAATACTTGCACGTTGGCTCACCACATTAAACAAGCTAGTTGAATTGCTCTGATTCGCATTTAAATTTTTTTCCCGGGACTCACTGCACGCCCTCCACAGTAAAAACCAACCAAGGAAAAGAAGGCTCGAACAAAAGAGAATAGCGGAAAAAAGAAAGCCTGCAGGGACCGGCGAAGAAGCCCCGGTAAAAACCCCAAACCCAATTAAAGCCCGCTCTCTCTATATATCTCTCTCGCCGCCGCAACCGAAGCACCGTAGAGTCACCACATCAGCAGAAAAAGACAACAGAGAGAAAGAGAGGAGAGAGACGGAGCAAGCGGTAGGGAAGATAAAAAGAGATATAAAACAGCGACAAACGAAGAGAGGAGACGAAGAAGAACAAAGAGCAAATGGAGATGAAGGGAAGCCACTCACTCCCTTCCCTCCTCTTCTACTCCCCCTCCTCCCGCCGCTACCATAACCGCTGCACATCATGAACGAAACCCACCACCTCTTCTTCCCCCTAGAAGAAGAAGTATAGGACGGCAGCATATATATATATATAATGGCCCTCATCACCTCCCTCCTCGACCCTCTCTACTGCCCGGAAGAGCAGCTGGAGCTCGACGACGACGCTCCTCTGCCCTCCCACCTCCCTGTCCCTGCCGCCGAGGTGGCGGCGGAGCCGCTGGAGGACTGGGCGGGGCCCTTGGCTTCTCTGTTCGCCAAACAATGGGAGACCCACCCCGCGCTCTCCTCTGACGGTGCCGACGAACTCTATCTGCGCTGCGCGAGGAGGGGCGCGGTCGAGTGGGTGACTCGGGCGGCCGCCCGCCATGGCTTTTCTGCTTTCACGGCGGTGCTCGCCGTGAACTACCTCGACCGGTGCTTCCTCTCCGGCGGAGGTGGGCTCGGGCTGCAGGGGGATCGGCCGTGGATGGGGCGGCTGTCGGCGGTGGCGTGCCTCTCCCTGGCGGCGAAGGTGGAGGAGACGTACGTTCCTCTTCTCCTCGATCTCCAGGTTGCCGTGGCGGAGGCGGAGGCGGAGGCCGGGTACGTGTTCGAGGCCAAGACCGTGCGGCGGATGGAGCTCCTCGTGCTCTCCGCCCTCGGCTGGCGGATGAATCCCGTCACCCCGCTTTCGTTCATCCATCTCCTCCTCCCCCGCCCTTTTCCCGAAGGCCAAAACGGTAGTCTCACCTCCTCCTCTGCTCGTCTCCGCTGCGAGGCCAATCTCCTCTCCGTGATAGCCGGTGGGTTCTTCTTCCCTCTTTGATAAAATCTCCTTGTAAATGCTTCCCTTATCCGATTCCTTATTTATTTATTTTTCACTTGTTGATTAAAGATCGGAGATGGGTCCGGTATCCGGCATCGGTGTGGGCAGCGGCGGCGATGCGGCACGCATTGGGCCCGCAGCTGGAGCCCGGCAATGGCGCTGCTGCCGTGGGCTGCCACGAGACCCAACACCTCCCGGCCCTCCTCAACGCTCCCAAGGTTTCCACTTTTCCCACTTTTTCCCTTAAATCACCTTCGCCTTTTGTCCTTATTATGTTATTATAGTCTCCTAATTGGTCAAGCAATTAATCTCCAGGAAAAGCTGGAAGAATGCTTTCAGCTCATTCTGGACTGCATTGGTGGTAGCCGTGGTGGCGATATTGGTCATGGTCATAAAAGGAAGCACCTGTTCACTTCTTTGGATCACCATCCTTCTCCACCGAGTCCTAATGCGGTGCTGGGTTCGTGCTTCAGTTGCGAGAGCTCGTCGAGCTGCGACTCCTGGGCAATGTGGCCCCCCCTCTCGGCCTCGTCTTCTCCGGAGCTTCCTCCCCTCAAGAGACCCAACTGCATTGCCGCCAAAGCCATTGGAGACGATCAAACTGGGGAGAATATATGGGGATCGACTTCACCAGCAGCAGCCAAGGCTGGATTACAACGCTGTTTCTATTTAGAGTAGATTAAGTTATATGGTTTATGTTATCAGAAGCAGACTGCCTTCCATCCCTGCCTTTGAGTTTGAGAACTAGGTAATGGACCGGAGCTCTTGGGAGCAAGTTTTTTTTTTTTTAAATGGTCGGGACCATGGGGTGATGAAGCGGAGGAGAGAGTTGGGAATGGGAAGGAGGGGGAGGAAACATGAAGCAGGGATGGGTGGCATTTTTCTTTTCCCTTAGTTGACAAGATAAAAGAAGCTTTGGCCCCACTGTTGCCATGCTACTGTTCCTTTGGCCCAGCTCTACAGTGCTACTGTTCCTCTAGCTCGTGTCCTATCAGTTTTTATCAATTGCGTGGTTCCCATGAGTTTCTTATTTTCATGTACACTTATACCGCTACCTTTTGCTTAACGATAACGACTAACGAGTGATCATTTATTTATGCTTTTAGTTATTGTGTCATTAGGCTTCGGAACTTTACCCACTCCATACAGTCTAGCAATGCTTCACCCGAAACAAAATGGTGACCTAGAGAGAGAGAGAGAGAGAGAGAGAGAGAGAGAGGGGCATGACTACATAGGAGGGTGGATTAAAGACTACAGAGGGATAAAAGGAAAGTTGGAGGGAATATAAAAGCTCAATAACAACTGTAAAATTTATTGCATGCGGCCATGTTAGCAATGCAATTACTTACTGTTCCTTTTGGCAGCTTCATTAAAAGCTAATAAAAACTAGTACAGCAGAAGGAGGGGGAGGGGGGCGGGTTGCCGGCCGGGTGCTGGAGTTATAATTAAAAAAAGAAGGGGAGAAGTTCTGTAACTAATTTACATTTTATTTGCATAAGATCATGCTACTAGTCATTGTGTTTATACTTTATTAGTGCCTATGACCTGCTTCATTTAAATGTACTTAGCACAGTTGGAGAGAGAGAGAGAGAGAGAGAGAGAGAAGGGGGGGGGGGGAAAAAGAGTGAAGAGGATCAGATGTTTCGTTCCGCATATGGAAAGCGAGGGATTTAGTTACCAAAAAAAACGGAGGAAGGGATTTGAAATGGGATGTCGGCCACCAAGAGACTGACAAGAAGTTTATTATGTTCTTCTTTTTTCTTTTCTTTTTTTCTTTTTTTTTCCTTTTGAGTGAGAAATTATCTATTTCGGAAGGTGTTCTTTGGAGTTATCATCGGTTTGACCTCGAGGGCAGAGCAGGAGCCCTTGAAAGCCCACAACCCTCCCCTGTCCCACCATGGACTTTTCAACCTCCTCGCTTAGTTTTTAAACTACAAACCCCCAAGTGCTCCAATTCTGCTAACGGACACCCAGAAGTCCTCTTTCCATGTGCTGCTTTGCTCTGCCTTTTCCTCTTTCCACACCAAATCATGTGTTTGTCATTACTCGTTCCGAGGCATAAACCAGCGTGTCTTATGGCATGACTTAGCTTAAACAATATATATAGCTTTCTTTGGTACCCTTGGTCCTGTGAAGCAGCTAAATAAAGGAGAAAGGGTGGAGTGTCCTTGAGTACTGTGCTCTTTCCCTTCTCTTCTTTAACACCAATCGAGACTAGGTGTGGAGCCGGACGAAGCCCCCAACAACCAAACCAAAACCATCTTTTCCTCGGTAAGCATTGGATGTGATGGCGCGTTTGTAGCATGTGGGAGGGCATATCGGATCGGATCGAGCCAGATAGCAACGGGCAGAAGAAGATCCGAGCCCACAGCTCTTTCTCTCATTGTTTTTAAATATATCTTTGCTGTCCTGGTTTCATGATACAACAGTAGATGATATCAGCTCTCTCTACCCCACTTCCAAGGGATGGTTCAAGTGTTTTCAATGCTAACAACTGTGGTTGTTGACTTGTTGATCAAGGATTGTTGACTAACACTTGATGACTTGTCGAGCAGGACCAGATAATGGAATCAAGTTGGCTTCCAACTAAAATTATTGCCATTATGGCTTGCTTTCCTGGTCTTAACTCTGTCATGCAATAATAATACTCTCAGGTAACGACCAACTAGAGTGGATACGAAATGGTAAAATGGAGAACTGGGTTTGATATTTTGAGGGAGTAGAGATGTGACAAACTTTTAACATGCCGTGATAGGTAGGATTCCTAGCGTACCCGTAACTGCAATACTTCTTCATACGATTGACTTTGGACTGTATTCAAACTCGCATCCTTTCATTTACTTAGAGAAGAGTTTGGCATTTTAATGTGGTTGCATCAAATTACGCAGCTCTGCTACAGTGCTTTTTTATTTCCTAGGCTCTAAAACTGTAGCTCTGCAAGAAAATAAATATATTTCAGGAATTGCTCTGAATCATGTACTTCATATATACTACGGTGGTGGTTGTTTAAATGCACGCATAGTAATATTTCTCTTTCTTTACAGCCTTGAAAAAAAAATTTAAAAAAAAACTATTTTTTAAGTACAGGTGTGGGCAAAGCATTTTATCCTTTATTCCCAAGTTTGGTCTTGTATCTGACACGGAGATACCGATACATTCACTGCTTGTAGTTTTGGGAGTTGGAGGAAAGCAATCAGGAGAAACTTGAATGGATCATGGATTCACATCGTGCCAACTGGGGCTAGATCGATGCAAGTGTAGGTGAGGCTATATATGGTCTTTAGTTTGGAGTAACGTACCCTTCTCGCAACCTATTGTTATATTGATCACTATTGACCTCAAAAATAAATTTAACTGTTTAATTGGATCCAATAATTTTGTATCGGTCCTGACGTTATTTTCAAAGTCAAGGGAAATAGACAGTAACTTATTTTCTTCCCTTTATGATTACTTTAACATTGCTTTTTCTAGTTGCCATATGAAATTTCTAAAATATAACGAGGAGCTCGTCTTTTTATATTCTCATCTTTTGACATTTCTCATAGCAACTGAAAGCTACAGAAGTCCTATAAAATGACCCGAATATGTGCATGTTTGGCTCTGATTTTTTTTGTGCATTGAGAGAAGATATTCTTCATTAATGCAAGGAGTGGCTACATTAATGGAAAAGTTAAATAATCTAATTAATGTTAATATTTAACTATTTAATATTAGACATGAATTAGGTGCATTAGCATCATGTATCATGATTTGTGTGTGACCCGGAGAAGATTACTTTGCGAGACAAAGCCTAAAAAAATTTCAACAATTTTAATAGTCTGTTTATAGTCGACAAGAGATTGTTCTTAGTCTACCTAAAACCGTACGTTGATAATTCTTCTACGTAAATATGTGACTGATCAAAATAGCTACTTTTGATAATATGCAAAAAATATTAATGAGAAATAAATAAAAAAGGATGCCACAATCACAAAACTCCAAGAAAAATTCTGCCTGGTTGCGAGGTCACGAGCATGCATCTCCTCATTTTGATCATGTAGTAGCTAAGAAGAAGAATATAAGCAGAGATTTTTTGCTCCAATTTCAATGGCTCGATGAGTAATGAATTAACTGAACAGTAAAGCTTTACGTACACTCAGCAAGCAAAAGACGTACTCATGTCTCATGCACACAGGTCTCATCAACTTGGAAGAAGACAAAATAGAAATGAATTAAAGGAGGGAAAGATCCCCACCCACTCCTCACCCCAAAAGTCGAGTGGGGTTTGAAATAGGGAACAAGCCTTTGAATTGTGAGGGCCATTCTAGCTTTCTTCACGGTTCCCTGATCTTCTTTTCAAGGTGCCTTTGTTTTTGTCCAAGAGGAAGCATCAAAAAGATCACTCCCTTCACCCCCACACAATTATCGTGGAATAATATGATGGCGAGTCCTCTCTTTTGACTCGGTCTGCCCTCTTCTCCCTACAAGGACACCGACAGTAGAATTCCACATGAAATATATTTACATAGAAAGTAAGTAATTGGTTGCAAAAATAAAAGAAGAATCGAAGATATAGAAACATATCGGAACAAAACACACACACACACACACACAGAAGCCTCTCCTATATCACGTACCTTTCCTTCCTGTCTCCAATGTACAAATAGATGTTACCTATTGAGAGAAATATCACCCATCATCTCTCTCTCTCTCTCTCTCTCATGGTCTGGTCTGAAAAGCTAATGTTGCAATTGCTTGCAGGCCTGAGAGCGAGAGTGGGTGCTCGAGTTGGCAATCCTGCGGGCGTGGTACAGTGATCTTCGTGCAGCCTATGGCTATGAACAGTGAAGAGATGGGTGCATGCTAGCTGTTCTTGTACAGAAGTGTGAACGTATGTGGACATCTAACTTTTTTCCAATGTTTATTTCCTGACACTATTTAAACTACGGAGTATCATTCAAGCATTTTAACCATGATGCTCCAAGAATTAACAACCTTTGCAAGAACATCTGACATGGACCACGAGTACGTACTGTACCGGGATGACAACTAATTGGAAGGTTTTGTTTTTCGATACATACAATTAGACAATATCTAACATGGAGGACGTACGCTAGATGCAATAGTATATAGGTTCAGTGTCGGTTGAACGATCTGACTGTCCTGCATAAGCAACATCAACCGTACATTTCTCCTTTGAGTTGAGTGCAATGGATAGAGTAGGACAACTTGCTAGATAGCTAATAAACAATAAATGATCTTGGACCTGCCTCTTATACATAGATATGGCCTTCTAGCTAGCACTAGGTAGTGTGCCATGCCGAGAAGATTGATCGATGATTTCCATCTATTAGAAGACAGATTTGATCTTGCATCAGTTAAAAGAATTTCGTGATTTCTAGCAAATGAGCTTAAGGATATAAAAAGGTTATTAATTAGGATCCTTATGTTATAGAAGTGGATTCTACTTCCTTTTAAAATGCTAGCTAGCAACAAGGAATCACTTGTGTGTCCATGTTTCTCTTAAACCGCTGCTAGCTAGTTTCTGGAACTAACTCTTCTGCCACTTGACCCATGTCTTCTTCTTCGAGCTATGACTGATCAAACCTATAACATGCACCGATATAGATCTTCCATCTCTCATGAATTTAGCCTAACTTATATTTAACCCGGTGTAGCCTTGCCCTTGTGATATAAGGCCCTGTGATTTAAATCTTAGCATCGATCACTTGCAACATGGCTTAAAACAAAATCTAGAATAAATATATTTAAGTATATATGTATGGATGTAGAGGATATGTACGTTTTGTGGAGCAAAAAATTGTGGGATGAAAGCAAGAAACATCGATGCACCATTTAATAAATCCTTGTTGAACCACTTGTGTTACAGTAATGGTAGTGATGGAACCTCCTACTCCAAAGTAGGTAATTTATATGTAGAAACTTATTATTACAATAGCAACAGATATTCCTCAAATTGTTTCATTTTATGGCATTGGAACTCCATATAATACCTTGATCATCAATTTAGAAACCTAGGGAACAAAGAGTAAACCTAAAGAAACGCTCGATAATGTCTTTTAATTAACTCCCCGGAGGAAGCCTTTATAAGTTGTACTAAAAATGCACTCCGAGTGTACTTAAAAATATTTTGAGTGTCGGATATTGATGGCTAATGCAAGTGACAGTGGTCAGGTCTGGAGCATGATTTCGAGCACGTCCGATTCGGACGTATTGCTCACCCCCAGTATGGGTCCTAAATAAATGCCCTGACTCAGATCAGCAGGAACCCGAAAGGACTCGCCTGAAAAAAAATAAAAAATATATATTTAAAAAAAAAAAAGAGACAGCCAGCTAGGTGCCATGCATCTATACACTGGGCATCAGTCTCCAGGCCTGCATCGGATCAATCTGACCACTTTGAACTTTATTTATTTATTTATTTATTTATTTATTTTGGGATGAGAAGTACCTGTTTTGTTTTCATTTATAGGTCCTCTTTTTCTCAAAATCACCGTACGTAGAGCATTTGCAGAGAAACTCCTTTGAAAAATAGATTAATTTACGTGAGATATACCATGCTCTTCTGACGAATTTTTTTTAAAATAATATTTTTTTATAAAAAAATTATGAAAATAGGTGTTTCAAAATTTATTTACCGAACTAGGTAGGCAAGCTGATATGGACGAATTCATCTATCAAAAAGATGAATTCAACTTAACTGAATTCGTTTTTCGAAAAGACGAATTCAGTTTCAAAAGATGAATTCTTGGTAAATCGCGTAAAAAAAAATTATTGAAAGGGAAGAAATTTTTAATTTTAAAATATTAATTTATATTAAAAATTTTAAAAATAAAAATTTTTTAAAAAAAATTGAAAAAAAATTAACCCGTGAATACTTATAATACATGATAATATTTCTGTATCAAAATTTTATAAAAAATAAAAATTTAATAAAAAAATTGCAGGACCGATATGTGGATCGATGGTCTGACCGATAGGTGGACCAATGGTCAGACTGGTAGTAGGACAAATGGTCAGACTGGTAGTAGGACCGGTAGGTGAACCGATGGTCGGATCCTGATGGTAGCCGAACTGGCGATCGGGACGGTGACAGGACCGAGGGTCGGATCCTTCCACGATTTTACTGAAAAAAGAAAAAATTATTATTATTATTATTAAATAATTAGTATATATTAAATTAAAATATTTTAAATATATTATTTACCAAATTATATTAAAAATTAATAAAAATAAAAATTATTAAAAAATTGTTTAAGATAAAATAATGATAAATCGTCGATTGTATCTACGATTTCACCAAATAATATTCTTTTAATTAAAATTTAATAAAAAAATTAAAAATTAACTCAATCATGAATTTTAATTAATCCTAAAATAATTTATTATTTTCATAAATATAATTTTATATTTTATATATTTTTTAATTTACTTGAGCAAATAAATGATTCTTATCATTTTAAGACCGATATGTGGACCGATGATCGGATCAGTAGGTGGACGGATGATCGGATCAGTAGCAAGATCAGTAAGTGAACCGATAATCGATCCTGGTAGTTGGACTGGCGATCGGAATGATGACAGGACTGAGAACCGAATAGATGACAGAATCGACGGAAAATAAAATTTTTATTATTTTCATAATTTGAATTTTATAATTTATATTTTTTTAAAATTTAGTTAAGCAAATAAATAATTCTTGTCTATTTTAGGCCATAACACATATAAACACATATATAAATAAATATTTATATAGATAATTCTTATATATTTTGGACCACAACACATAAATAAACACATATATTAAAAACACAATTTTTTAAAATTAACAAGAAAACATGAATTATAATAAATTCTAAAATAAATGACTATTCGGTCCCACATGATGGCCGTCTCCTAGTGCGTGCAGGCTGTATACGACCACGGATCGAAGGTGGCTGATGCTGCTCTATCTCATGCTCTATATCATGTGATAACTGATATACAGTATGCTCTACATCGTGTGATGCCTACTGTGCAGATACATGATGTGACGACGATCCTCCATATCCGGAGTAATCATGCTGCCAGCCCATGAAATCCGATGCAGTAGTATAATCAAAATGTGCTGCCACATCCTCAGTAGATGTGAACTCGTGCATCGGATGTGAAGAGGTGCTATGTCGTCTCGTACCTCGTCTGTGCTGAGCTGGCGAAGGTGCTCCGGATGAAGATGCATATGGATAATAAGGCGAAGGAGTCTCGTCCTCCCTGTCTCCCTCCTGATAAAACTCACGTAGTGAAATCCGTGCATGCTCGCCAAAAGTATGGAGGGCAGAATGACATATATCCTATATATCCGGGGAGGACGTCGCACGCTGAAGTATCGTCACAAAACTACTACCCTGTAAATAAAAAAAATAATTAGTTTGACAAAATTTAAACATATATTATAATTTAAATAATAATTTTTAAATTACTTACCATATAATCATATACTGCACCATTGCGACTGATGAATCGACGAGTGATCCTACGATACCACTGCATAGAAGGATCGTGATAATCCATGGTACCATCGAATGGATCACCATGTATAATATAGTCATGACGACTCATCCATAACTGTATATAATCCCGATGAACGGTGGACCAATCCTGATCAGATCGTCCTCTCATATCAATACGATGTAGTGCATACAACGTATCGAACTGATCTGGCATGACCTGTCGCATCCTGAACTGGCGCATCACTCTATCGGGTAAATGCCACTCTACTATATAAAAACATACTAGTGGTACTCGACTACACCAGATCTCCTGACCCTGTAGACAGAAGTCTGGTAACTGTGCAATCATAACGGCAGTATATGACTGCCATATGACCTGTTTATAAATAATTTAAAGCATAATTTATTAAACAAGAACAAATAAAACAAGTCAATCATTACGAAAAATTCAATATTCATTATCTTGTCAGGTCGCAGTCGATCAAGTAAATAACGATACGAAGAGACCACATGCATAGGTACCTGTGTAACAGAAAAAAGATCTCTCCATCTATAAAATAAATTAATTAAATTAATTAAATAAAATAGTATATATCATACACGGCATAAAAATATTATGTAAATTCTAAACTCACCTCATCCTTAATAGTCCCTGTGGTAAACCGGCTCCATCATCATCAAAATCGATCATCGGATCTGGAGCCTGTCGAAGTAATCTGTGGGGTGCAAGAATCGGAACTCTATCCCATGCCCACAGCTGTTGTAGCAACAGCGAACCAGCAATATCAGAAACATCTCTGTGGCTCGCCCTGCACAGCTTTCTATACAACCAAGCGAGTCCAGCGCTACCCCAACTATACTATCCGGCCATCTCGAAATCTGCTAATAAAGGTAGAAACAAGAGATGCATGTTGTTCCCAGATTTATTCATAAAAAGTCACCCACCCATCAACTGTAAAATATATGCTTGAGCATAGCACTGTATGGCTGCCTCGTTCGCATCGAATGCTAAAGCTTGGAAGTGCTCGGTAAGCTAGACCAAGCTCAGTCGTGATCCATGCAATCTATCATCTGGTGGGACGACCCCTAATAACTCAAGACAAAGCTGCCTCCAGTCTACCCGTGTACTACCCGTCACTGGTAGACCATCTACTGGCAAACCTAACTGAACAGCAACATCCTGTAGGGTGATGGTAGCCTCTCTATGGGATAAATGAAAAGTATGCGTCTATGGACGCCACCGCTCGACGAGAGCAGTGATCAAATGCCAGTCCAATCTAATAAATCCAATACGTGTCAGACCATAGAATTCGGACTGCATCAGCAATGGCATAATACGACGATCGAGCGGTATCGATCTGCGCATAACCATCTCTCGACATCGATAGTGCAAAACAACATCCCATCCCTCCCAGACCAAAGATGATCTATGTGAAGGCTGACCGTGTAGTACCTACAGCATCAAAAATCATAATTCAGCATATACACAATGTAATAACATATTTTCAATAATGCATAAAGATCGTAAGTACCTGTGTATTATCACCCCTGTTCATGTTCGATCCACGTCTAGCAGTTTGGACTTGGAACAAGCCAGTTGCTCTATCAAATCATGTAATGGTATGCGATGTCGCTTTGGCTTGGTTGGAGATGACATGTCCCATAACAAAAGGAGTAAACCTTTCATTTCTGTCCATTGCCTCTGTGCTTGGACACGTCGGCCTTCAAAATATGACACAAGCCGAAAGAAAGTCAACTGTACCAATGCTGTTATGGGAAGAAATCGACCATTTTTCAGAACTCCATTGAAACACTCGGATATATTAGTTGTCATCATCCCATATCGTCGTTCGTCATTATGTGAACGTGTCCATTTTGCTAAAGGAATTTCATTCAACCACTGAACAGCTTATGGGTTAAATTTTTCAATATTTCTTATGTATTTCTGGAATTTTCTAGGCTGCATTTGCATTCCAGCTCTTTTCACCACATCCCTTAGTTTAGGATCACGAAATCTTGAATTGAAGTTACTTGCCACGTGACGCAGGCAATATACATCATAAGCATGCGATGGCTGCCAACCCAGATACTCATTCTGTACTGTAGCAAGTATACCAGCATGTCGATCAGAAATTAGACAAATTTCCTGACATGTTGTAACAAAATTTCTGATACAAGCTAAGAACCAACCCCAGGTATTCGCTGACTCTTCATTGACAATACCAAATGCAAGTGGAAAGATCTAATTATTTCCATCAATAGCAGTTGCAATTAACAACTTCTCCTTATACTTTCCATACATGAAAGTAGCATCGATACTTATGACCGGACGACAGTGCTTAAACCCTTCAATCAAGGGTGCAAAGGCCCAGAATACACGATCAAACTGGGCACAATTTGGTATACCAGTTGGAGTGCTGATAAATTTCATCCAGGTACCCGGATTAAATGTTTGTACAGCATGCAACCATTTCGGAAGAAATAGATATGACATATCCCAATCTCCGAACAGCATTGCTATCGCCTTCTGTTTGGCATCCCATAATTTTCTATAACTTGGTGTATAGTTGTATTTGTTCTTTATGACTGCACCAAGTCCAGCAATAGCAATGGTAGGAATTTCTTTAACCAGGTCCCGAATTTCATTAGCAATTAAAGTGGAGTCCAAACCAGAATGATCTTGAGACATCATTGCAGATAGGCATGTATGAGGACCGGTATATCGTGAGATCTCAAAAAAATTATGTCGTTTATTACCTCTCAGCATCCACTGACAACCAGAATCTCTGCTCTTACATTTGACATGCCATAGATTTGGATTTGATTCAATAACCTTGAATTCATGATGTCTTTCAACAGAATATTATTTTACTGCAGTCTGCAATTCTGCCTTATCTATAAAGTGGAGTCCTTTACATAACTCCTCATTTCTTTGCCATATAACATGTTGTTCCAGCATTGAAGAATACATTGACATATTTGCAGCATTCCAATCAATCTAGGTAAATGTTCTAGATGGAGCTTTAAATGTAGAATAATTTAGAATAGTGATATCCTCTGGACTTCGTACTGGATATGAAGTACCGGCCTCGTCACCTTCGTCAGCCAAATCATGTTCACTTTCATCATCATTCTCACTAAAAAGTTGATTATCGAATGCACCCTGTCATCAGCAGCTGTATATATTGATGCTTCTCTAATATTACTTTCTGGTACAGTACTGTCCACCATATGTAACGGATCTACAGTAAAAACTGAGCCAATATTTTTCACTTCATTATCTGTAATATTCGGGTACTATATGATAGAACCTGTTCAGTTACACGAGTTGTTGCTATATTTCGAACAGCTTCTTCGTAATCATCCTGTTCGCAATCAGGTTCAGGAGCTTCAATGGTTTGGATATCTATATATAACTCTGCACCCGATATATATGGATATAAATCGATAGTTGAAAACATTATCTCCATGTCTTCATCATCGATTAATGAAACAGGTTCGTACTTTACAAATGTCGGCCAGACAACTTGTGGATATCTATAGATAATCAAAACTTTTTTTCCAGTTCTATCAATACGGAGAACTCTATATATTTTGTTCTTCAACTCTTGGAATGTCATATCAGAACTGATTCTAATTACCTTTTTGGTCCCTGATTGTACTCAATTCCATTTGATCCATTAATCATAGAACCACCCATATAACATAATGCTGTGATTGTTTCTCCCATTATATCCTACATGTTTAATTAACAAAATATATTTAGAAATAACTTTCTCATATATTGATATCATTAATAAACTAATTAAATTACATAATTAATATGACAATAAAATTAAAATATAATTATTTTACTATCACGATGAATGCATCCTATCATCAACTACTAGGTAAAGACCCTATCCCATTCAGGAATTGCATTAATTTTACGGGTCAACTTATAGTAATCAAACGGTATGCAATGAAGACCGAATGAAATTTTGGCAGCATTTTTCCTTAGTTCTCCACATACAAATATTTATGTATGCGAAGAACAAAAGGAAAATAATGATCGAAATTTCATTCGGCCTTCATTGCACACCGTTTGATTACTATAAATTGACCTGTAAAATTATTTGCAATTCCCAAACTGTCCAAATTGAACAATCAATTGATTAACATGCATAATTCTCATATCCGTACAAGTATAGAAAAATGTACAAATACTACAGAATATGCATATCAAGCAATTGACGGGTCTACGGTTCAATAAAATGCAAATTTTATGAAAAAATATATATATAATCAAATGCTTAACCTAAAAATTCATAATGTATGCTATAAAAATTCATTCCGCACATTTATATAATAATAAAAAATTTACAAATATGTAAACTTCTAACTTCATTCATAATTAAGTATTACTAAATAATTATTTAACTACATAATTATTTACAAGATATACAATTACAATTATATCATAATACTAAATATTAAAACTTTAATAATTAAAATAATGATATTACAAATATAATATCAATACATTTATTTATAATATATACTTTTTTTTATTTAATTAACCATTATCAATACAATTACAATTATATCATAATACTAAATATTAAAATCTTAATAATTAAAATAATGATATTACAAATATAATATCAATACATTTATTTATAATATATATTTTTTATTTAATTAACCATTATCAATACAATTATAATTATATCATAATACAAAATATTAAAATCTTAATTATTAGAATAATGATATTATAAATATAATATCAATACATTTATTTATAATATATACTTTTTTATTTAATTAATCATTATCAATACAATTACAATTATATCATAATACTAAATATTAAAATTTTAATAATTAGAATAATTATATTACAATTATAATATCAATACATTTATTTATAATATATACTTTTTTATTTAATTAATCATTATCAATACAATTACAATTATATCATAATACTAAATATTAAAATCTTAATAATTAGAATAATGATATTATAAATAAAATATAAATACATTAATTTATAATATATACTTTTATTTAATTAATCATTATCAATACAATTATAATTATATTATAATACTAAATATTAAAATTTTAATAATTAGAATAATTATATTACAATTATAATATCAATACATTAATTTATAATATATATTTTTAATTTAATTAATTATTATCAATACAATTATAATTATACAATTATCAATTACATATTATATAAATATAAACAAAAATATATAATTACAATTATATTATAACAAAAATAGCATAAATCAAACAAAATTATCTACTAATTATTCTAAATTTCATACCAAAATTATCCTACTAATTATTCTAAATTTCATACCAAACAAACAACATAATAATATTATTCAAAAAAATTATAAATAAAAAAAAATATAGTAATTACCTAGAAGAAAGTATATTTCCAAATATTCTTGGACTTCTTTCGAATCAGATTCTTTTGAACAGATCTAGCAACAAACAAACAAAAATTTTTAAATGATAAATCATAGAGACCGTTGAAGAACCAAAAAAATTAAATCAGACCGGATCAAAATAAAACCAAACCTTTTAAAAGGGGATGGGGCCGGACCGGATATAAACAAATATATTTAAAATGGACCCGGAGACAACGAAGAAGATGGGATCGGGAGAGGGGATGGGGCCATGGGGGAAGAGAGACAGCGAGTCGGGGCGGGGGGAGACAACGCGAAGAAGAACAACGAAGAACTGAAGAAGAAGAAGAAGAAGAAGGCCCGGGGGTATACTGCTTGAATTCGTCTTTCGAAAAGACGAATTCTCAGTCGAATTCGTCTTTTCGAAAGACGAATTTAGAAATTCCAGTCCGCGTGGCGAGCTCGCAGAACGGTGGCCGGCTTCCGAGGTGGGTAACGTGTGGGGCTTGAATTTGGCTTTTGAAAAGACGAATTCAACTGAGAATTCGTCTTTTGAGGCCTTTTTGTCCGGCCGTCCGACGTGTCAAATTATTTTTTCCGAATTGCCCCCATTTTTGTCACGTGCCACCTAAATTCGTAAATATATTACGGATCACTTATTTTGGTAATTAAGTTTATTTTATATTATTTTAAAAAAAAAATCCTCTTCTATCTAGTTTCGTCGGGGCTAACTCGCTGGGTCCATATCTAGTTAATTAATTAATTCCAATCGACATAGACAACATGAGTAGAGTTTTGGACCTTGGCTTATCATAGGTCTACATGTCACGAGGATGAGGTACTAGTTGGAACCATAACTAGCTACTTGCTCCACTTCCATCACTCACAAAAGTCTCATTAATATATTTGACAGAATAATTGAGAAGTGAGAGAGAGAAAGATCATATCTTAATCAACTCCAAAATGATCTTTATTTTCTCTTGGTTCCCCTATGTCTGTCGTGCATAGTCCAACAAGTATATTTTACTTCCATCATCTTTCCAAGAAAGCCAAAAAAAAAATAAAAATGGAAGGATGTTTCATATTCCAGCTGCAAATAATTTCCATCTTCCAAGCATTTATTTCTCACAACCTGTAACGTATAACTTGCAGCAATCAGTTCCCTGTTCTCATATATGTCTCTCCTGCACGTGTGATTGCTTCTGAAATAATGGACAGATATCACGTGGAGGGCACGTACATCTTAAAATACTATCTTTCAAGGAAAATTATTTGCATATATAGTCGCTACATGTGCATAGCATTCAATTACATCATTTTTTTTCTGAATTTTGCCAACATAGCGTTTCTTTCTCTTTTTTTTTCCTAAAGAAGGACTTAACTGCATGCAATCATGGCAATATCATGGTGACTGCACCTTACCTTTGTTGCGCGGCAATTCTTTGATCAAGTTTTAAGAAATTTTTTTATATATATATATATTAAAAAAAAAAAAAATAGTTGGCATGAATGTTTTTTTCATTATTTCTTAAAAAATGATTGGCTGAACAGTTTTATTTCCATTCCAAGTCTCCAAGAACGTGGATCAATTAGATACAGTGTTGTGAGTCCCAGATACGAAATTTCCAAGGCCGGGCCCACTACTTGACCGATTGGAAACTAGTAATATTGTCAGCCATATATATATTTAAGGCCTCGACCGGCCCAAAGT
Organism: Areca catechu; assembly: GCA_021397845.1. Lineage (NCBI taxonomy): Eukaryota > Viridiplantae > Streptophyta > Magnoliopsida > Arecales > Arecaceae > Areca > Areca catechu. The sequence goes on along the minus strand of CM038045.1, from coordinate 52,857,704 downwards.
CAAGGCATCTATCGGAGTGGTTGGCATAGGCTAAGGGGGTCATTTGGTTCACGGGTTTCGGACCGCTGGTGGATGGATGGACGAATGCGGGACAAAATCCTTCCAACAGTAATTTAATAACGATTGGAGGGGACGAGGAGACCTGTCACGGTCAAATGGCCAATGAGGCCAAGGGCGGTTGGTCCTCTTCCATTTAAATTATGCTGTATATATATATATATATTGTATACGCTGTCCCGGAGCCTGTTCTAAATGAGACGGTCGGTGTGGGGCCCAGGGAGGATGGGGGACTGCGCTCATAGGGCTTGCGTGAACTCCATCAGGGGGCAGGGGATGTCCACTAGCTTTAACGCCTGCTTGCTTTCCTGCATTCACCTCCCATGATGAGCCTTGATTGAAGAGGGGTCACGTTGGTTCTGGTAGCTGCCATCTCATCAAAGACCGCGGACAGCTGGCAGAGACTGGCCCCTACCACACACAGCATGTGTTGGTAGATTCTAGATCCTGTCGCATGGAGCCATGGAGCATGGCAAAAGGTTTATTTCTGGATAAAAATTACTGAATTGATTAGTAGTTCCTTTTGTTTTGTTTTTTTTTTTTTTGGGATGAACGAGCTAAGCATTTTATCTCTGGTTTGTTCTTGAGGAGGTTGAACATTTAAAAAATAAAAAATAAAAAACATGGTAGATAGATTTATTCGTACTTTATATTGTAACCTTATGATGTTCATGATGTATTATTATTCTAGTTTTTGGTATTACTTTTATTCCGGTTATTTTAAAAATTTACTCATCAATATATAGCTTATTTAAATTGCTTCAGCGTTTAATATGATTTTGCAATACAACTCGCTAGTTTAACCGTGCAATATTATATATCATTCATTTCTTACTTAATATGGATTGCGCTACACTGGTACTGCCACATGTATTATAACATCCTAGACTTATGGGAGACAGGTGTTCTAGATGATCGGCAAGATTGGCTTAAAAAAATAATAATAATATGAGAAAACTTTGAATATTTGCAACAAAATTTTTACGTAAACTGCAAAATTGGAATTTATTAAAAGTAATATTCAAGATAAACAATTCATTCTATCCAAAAAAAACAGTAAACCTGAAAAGGAGTAACGCCGCATGTTCATAGTATTCATGGGAAATAAAGGCCTTTTTTGGCCACTTTTTTTTTTTGCCCCCCTTGTCCTCGACTATCCACAAAAATCAAGTCAACATCCTGCTTGGCCTTGGGTAGCTTTTGGCTGTTTTCAATCCTTTTTCTCTCAAGGATTTTGAAAATCATTTGGCTGCAGGATGTATGAATTCCCTTGATTTCTGGTTACTCCTTCCATCTCAAATCTTCCTACCTCCCAACTTGTGAAAGAAGTATGACTGGGATTGGTTGCCAATCCAAATAGATAAGATAGGAAGCATCAATCAGGATGCAAGTAGACCGAATGATATCCATCTAGATCCACTTTCATATCCTAATTTATTAGGATATGAATAAAAGCTTGAACATCCGATCAATATCTTTATATATATTTGGTAAATATCTATGATTTTTTTGTATTAATATCTATGATTTTTGGTATTAATATCTATGATTTTTTTGTATTTAATTAATATCTATATCTATATTTATATTCATTGTATAAAAATAAATATGTATAAAGGGTATACTAATATACGTAGCCTTAGTGTCAATTGGTCTTTTTCTGAAACACTCCAGCGACAGCTCTTACGGATCAATGGATGTAAAGTAATGGAGGTTTAGAGGAACGAGACTTTGGGCTTGCCGTTGGGCTTGAAGGTATACTTCAGTAGGCCCAAGGGGTCACCAACGGAAGTTTTGGGTTGGGCTTGAAGTCCTCTCTTATAAGGAAAAATTTTTGTGCACCGCGTGCAGTGCAGTAAATCCAACATGACCCGCACCGTATTTTTTTATTGGTCCAAATATATCCACTGTAGCATGACGGGATGGGAGCTGAGCATGACTAGCATTTAATTACCATTCAGCTTTTATTTGAGATTTTCATCCAGACCAAAATACCCTTCTATCCAGTTCCTTGAACTAGGGTGTCGTAGGTTTTGAACTAGGATGTCGTAGCTTTTGAACTAGGGTGTCGTAATACTGTTTCAGGTTTTAATTTATATTTTTTGCATTTTTGAACTAGGATGTCTTAGGTTTTGAACTAGGGTGTCGTAAGTTTTGAACTAGGATGTCGTAATATTCTTTCAGGTCATTTTTGAACTAGAGTGTCGTAGGTTTTGAACTAGGATGTCGTAGGTTTTGAACTAGGATGTCGTATTAATGTTTCAGGTTATTTTGGAACTAGGGTGTCGTAGGTTTTGAACTAGGATATCGTAAGTTTTAAACTATGATGTCGTAATACTGTTTCAGGTTATTTTTGAACTAGAGTGTCGTAGGTTTTGAACCAGGGTGTCGTAATAGTGTTTCAGGTCGTTTTTAAACTAGGGTGTCGTAGGTTTTGAACTAGAATGTCGTAATACTGTTTCAGGTCATTTTTTGAACTAGTGTGTCATAGATTTTGAACTGGAGTGTCGTAGGTTTTGAACTAGGATGTCATAAGGATATTTTGGTCTGGACAAAAATTTCAATTAATGCTAGTCATCTCAACTCATGTTCCATCATGCTACAGTGAATATATTTGACCAATAAGAACTTGCGGTGCAGGCCACGCTGGATTTGCTGTACCGCACGTAGTGCATAAAGAATTACTTCTCTTATAATTCAGCAAGTGCCGTCTCATGCATTCCTACGAAGAGAACTCCCATCATCGACCATCAGATATCGAAGTTGATGTTTAGCATATCCTCTGTGATAGCATATGCATGCGAAAGAAAATGGGTTAAATAAAAAAGATATATATAAACGTACATATTCGATCGCTATCGTAGATGGTCAAAAATAAAAATCTAACTTACTATTATAGCTAAAGTGAGTAGGAATCGACCATCAGATATCGAAGTTGATGTTTAGCATATCCTCTGTGATAGCATATGCATGCGAAAGAAAATGGGTTAAATAAAAAAGATATATATAAACATACATATTCGATCGCTATCGTAGACGGTCAAAAATAAAAATCTAACTTACTATTATAGCTAAAGTGAGTAGGAATCGTATCCTCGGAGATCAAGGATAATTATCAAAAAAAATTAAAAAAAGAAATACATAATTAGATTTTTGAAGAGTGGATAATTATTTAATTAAAATTAATCAATTTAAATTAAATATGAGATCGAGGGATTTAAATGATAAAAAGATATTTTCAGGTTTTCAGGTAATCATAAATATAAATCATGTATTTATTTTAATCTAAACAATCAAAATCCATATTTGATTTGGAATCTTTCAAACTAATTCCTAACATGGGCTATCCAACTGAGTACAAATCATATCTTGTTAAAATCATGGCATGTCCTACAAGTATAGGCTATCCAATGCTTAGTTGAAAAGAACCTAACAATATATATAAATAAAAATTCTAGAATTAATTATCTATATTTAGCATGGACCATATCATGTTAGGATCGATCATCATGATCCATCCCACCTATAGGTAATTAATTTAGGAAATTAAATAAAAATAAAAAAAATTGAAAGCATTTATTCAATTGTATAGAAAATAAAATAATTACATAAATTAATAAAAGGATAGATGTACTTCCCTACAAACTACATTTCAGTCAAACATGGCTCCTAGATATATCTTTTTGGAGATTTGGGCTCTGTCACCGCACCCCCTCTGTTAAAGAATTCTTTTTCTTTATTCCTCTCCCTCTCTCTCAAAGCCTAGCACTAAATTATCAAAAAAAAAAGAAAATAGAATTATCCTATAGGAACTGATCTTAGCTTTCTGCTTCCTGCTTGGTTCCTTGGTTGCTTTTCATGGTCTCCCTTATATACAGCCCAACTTGGCCCAAATCCCACTCAAATTAGGTCAGCAAAGTTGTTAGCTATTGTATCTTGGTCTAAGTTAATTTTGGGTCATCAATTGGCACGATTCTCAACTTGATTTGTGGTTTTTAGTCCTCTCAATCGGTTTGAAGGCTAGCCATTGGATCAAGCAAGTAACGGCTCTGGTGGCGATAATTGAAACCAACAAAACCTAGCTTTCCTCCATCAGGTCATGCCTTCCATCACCCGATTGCACACCAGGACCCTCGCCAGAACCACCCTCTCGTGCACCACTACCACCTACACTGTCGAAGCCCTTTACCAGCACCGCTCACCATTTGCTAATGACCACCCCTTGTTGGCACTACCAAAACTTCTCGTGCGGTACTCCATTTGTGACCATGGACTAAGTCATCACTAGACTCGTCACCACTGCTACCATCTTCTTCATTATCGGTGTCGCCTCCATCATCATTAGGATCATCGCCACCACCATCATCTAGCACTACCAGGGCCGTCACCTCCATCTTTGCCACAACCTCCTGCTCTACTTCGGTGCACCATGGCCAAGCTGTGAGTGATCGCTAGAATCCACTTCTTCATGCACCGCCATCAAGATCGTTCCTACTCAATGTCTGCCCTCGCCGATGTTGTTGCCCATGCCCAAGGAGCCTCGCTGGAATCCTTGTCATCGCTGCCATCCCAGCCTTGATCATCGATGGGTTGCTCCCATGACCGTGAGTCGTTGTCACCGGATCTCAGTATTGTCGCCATCTTTGCCGCACCATGGGCCTCGCCGGAGTCTGTCGGGTGGTCGCCGGCCATCCTCTTGGCCGGTGGCATGTTTAAATCACCCATGGTCCACGAAGCTTATCCATGGATCATGGTTAATGGCAGTCGTGAATCGAGCATCAGTTTGTAGACCAAACAATCGGTCCATCATGGATCGGCTACTTTAAAACTCATGTGAACTATTTATTAATTTTTAAACTTAAATTTTGAGCTCATTTTAAGTCCAAAATGAATTTCGTTAGATTCCAAAAATTGAGCTCTTTCTATCTATGAACTCCCTTTTTATAAAATGCTAATAAAAGTTATCAATTCTTAAGAGATATATATCAATTAATATATATATTAATGCTTAAATTGGGATATTTAATAGATTTATCACACCCCCTAACTTAATCATTGCTAGTCCCTTAGCAATGTAATAAGAATATAAGTATTAATTTTATAATCATGTATCATTAAGATCCTTCTTTATCAAATTAGATCTAGGATTAAAGTTAAAGAAGTTAGCTAGTATTACTAACAAAGTATTGAGTTTTCGAAATGAATTTCGTAATCAGAACTTTTAGAAATTTTCTTAGAATTCATCCAAAGGTATCACTTGTGTTTATGATGGCGGACTTAGTATTTTGATACTAGCTTATAAAGAATAATTGTATCTTCACTTTTCACCTATTTTGGTTAATTTTCTATACACCTCTGAATTAAGCACATGAGCTGAGATAGCTTTCACACCACCCGATTTTTTTTAGGGATATCTTTATACTGCCCATTTTTTGACATGAACAATAATGCTTACTTAGATGAAGGTGCCTAGTTACTTAATGAAAAGCTAATATTTAGAACTTGTCCCTTATTTTTGAATTTTTTTGATTTTCTTTCTTTTTTCAAGCAAGTAGCTCTTTCCTCAAATTCAAGTTTTTTTAAATGGGATGTATATCAATTACCAATTTTTCAGTAATAATTAAATCTCCAATTGACTTTATAACTAATACCTACTTTATCTCGTTGGTGTGCATATGAAATGAAAGTGTTAATAGCCTTTAGGTGATCTAAGTAGACTGCTAAAAGTCTAACAGCTAGTCTACTTCTTGACTTACTACAGTAATTAGCAAATACTATCTAACTCTATTACCTTTTTCTAGTCTATTTTGCTTAAAAATTTCTTTCATGGAATATGATTTATAAATTTTTTCACATAAATTTTTTTATTTTTAGAGATTTTAATTTTTTTAAAAAAATATATTTCCAAAATTTTTCAAAGATTTTTTAAATGGTTTTTCAAATGGTTTTTCCTTATCCCTGACTTATTTTCCATCATATTTGATGGAGTAAGAAAAAAATTAAGATATAAAAGTAAGACAAGAAGAGATACCACCTGAACTAAATATGCATCGTATATTGCCATGTGCATCCATAAGAAATGGTCCATTATACCTATAAAAATGAAAATCATTAAATCAAGAATTAATAAAAAGATTGAATTGCCTCCCAACAAGCACTAAGTTTAATATTTTCAGCTAGACGTCTTAGAGTTCTCATTCTATTCCTGCCCAGGCAGTGGCGGACCGCCGGGGGGGGGGGCAAGGGGGGGCCTTGGCCCCCCCTAATTTTTTTTAAATTTCTTTTGTAAGTTAATATTTTTTTATAAACTTTTAAATATATACAAGGATGAACTGCCGGGAGGGCAGAGAGGCCCCTTGCCCCCCCTAATTTTTTAAATTTTTTTTTATAAATTAAGATTTTATGTAAAATTTTAAATATATATATATATATATTTGGCCCTTCTAAACTTGGGGATATTAAATATAACTTAAAGAATCTTTTAAAAAAAATTAAAATGATCACTACAATCACTATTTTTATTAAATTCCTTTTCATAATTTTTTAGAAGAAGACAAAGAATTTTTTTTTGTTCTCGACCAGCGCCCATCTCCAGAATTCGCCGTGGTCGAAGCCACTGCACGTAATCAGCACCATCCCATTCACCACATCGATGGATAAAATGGCAGCCGGACTTGTCATGCGATGCTGTTGCCCAGAAATGGAGCCTAAGAGGGAGGGTGAATTGGATCTTTCAAAAATTAAAATAGTTATGTGCAGGCCTTGTAGTGTTTGTGAATAATGTGATTAATGCACTTAAGTATATGTAGCGGAAAACAATAAATAGAGTGCAGGAAATAAAGTGCAAGTTGTAAAAAGAGACAATCACAAACACCAAATCTTATAGTGGTTCGGTGCTTTCCAAGCACCTATGTCCACTCCTTAAGCTTTCCTTGGGAATTTTCACTATAATTTCTTCAAAGATTACAGCCGACTTGTTTTTCAAGGCTCACAAGTCAAAACCTAAGTTGGTTTTGTCACCTAGGCTCACCAACAAACCTTACAACTTGTTTTGGCTTCGGGCTCACAAGTAAACCCTAGTTGGTTTTGTCACCTAGGCTCACCAACAAACCTTACAACTTGTTTTGGCTTCGGGCTCACAAGTAAATCCTAGTTGGTTTTGTACCTTTGGCTCACCAACAACCTTACAACCTACTTTCAAGAACCTTGAAAGCTAGGTCAAAACAATAATAAATTTAGAATACAAGAATTGTGGAATGAGGAATCCTTGAAACTCTTTAATGATTGCTTGATGTGACTTGACTTGGAATCTTCTCAAGAATACTTTTGGAAAGATGAAATGAAAGGAATGTAGGCTTTTTCAGTTGAATATCTCCTTTTTAGCTTTTGGAAGTAGAGTTCTTGAAGAATGTCTTTAACTCTTGGATATTTTCTTGCTTTTCTCTTTTCTCTTGCTTCATGAATGAGTTTGGTGAAGCTTAAATACATGAAAAACATCCAAAAAATCATTCTATATCGTTAGGGATCAAAAACTAGCCGTTAGGTACTGAAAAATATCAATTCAGGCTGTCAGAAAATAGATCTGTTGAAGCTGTCAAAACCCGAGTGTCGACACTTGGTTGTCAGGTGTCGACACTTAGTTTCCAGGTATCGACACTTGATACAAAAATTTTCTAGAGGCAAGTTCTGTATTTTCAAAAAGTCTCAGGCCTTGAGTCGACACTTGGGATCTTAAATGTCGACACTTGGGTTCTTAATGTTGACACTTGAGTTTCAGGTGTCGATACTTGAGTTCTGGTGTTGACACTTAGCATGCCACTGAAAAATTCTACATGCCAAATGCTGAAGTGTCGACACTTGGGCTCCCAGGTGTCGACACTTGGTTCTACAATTTTCAAAAGCAAGTGCCAAACATGCCAAAAAACATAAAGATTTTCAATGAAACTTAAATGCAACATATATAAACAATAATTGAACCCGTTTGTGGCCTTTTTCAATGGAGAAGACTTCTCAAATTACAAAAAATGCTTTGCTTCCAAAGCATGCCATGATACTCTAATTTTGAGAAGTTTAGGTGCTTGAAATCTGAAAACTCATAACTATAATTTAACCATTAGTACAAAATATGTACTCAACGTTTTGTTATTCATCAAAATCATAGGGTAGAGCCAATAGATGCGATCGATGAGAACGCTCCCATGACAAGACTAGGCGGTTGCGCATACATAAGGCCGGATACCATCGATGCGCTAACCTATGACTACCATCTTGGTGGCCTTCGTCAGCCTCATCGCACTAACGAACACTGCATGCGATGAAGTCATGCACCGTCTTAGCGACCAGATCTATCATGTAGCATAATCGGATCTTGGAGGGCACGGACGAGTGGGTGCCCGTCATGCCTTAGGCTCCCACCAATACTACTGCACTCACATTCCATCATCTTTGGCACATCGCTCGATGGATGTCACATCCCGTTATGCAGTGCCGACGGTACTCGGTGCAATGCTACCACTATTGTGGCCGGTGCGCGCATATCCTCTACGAGTCCATAACGCTTATTACTCTTCCGGTTTCAACTACTACTATAGAAAAAATATTTTCAAAAATGAAGATTGTCAATACCAGATTATGCAATAAGATGAAAGATGATTTTTTTATTGATTATTTAGTCACTTATATCGATAAGGAGATAGCTAAAAATTTTATGATATATTTAATTATTAATGAATTTAATCTTATAAAATAAAATAAGTATAATTTAAATAATATTTATAAAAAAATATTTAAATTAATTTTAATTATTTATTAATATTTTTCATTTTTATATTTTTTTGGGGCCTCCTTAGAAAAATTGGTGTGGTCCGCCCCTGTGCCCAAGTCTTAACATAGGTTTGTAATTCCCTACGTGATTCGGGTTCAACTTCAAAGTATTTCCTATATGGAATCATTAAGTAGCTTATTCCCTTGATAGTTAATAATTCTTTTATTATAATTGGATCTAGGTATAACTTAAGTACTAGTCAGGATTCAAAGGGACCTAGATCTATATAATTGATGTGCCAAAAGAGTATTTCAAGATCCCTGTTTGATGTCTCTTCTTTCATGGGTAAAAGTGCAACCAGTGTCATGAAAGATTTAGCTAATAATTTAGATCTTAGCATAAGCCCTTTCTGATCTATAAATTGGTACTTTTTCTAAATCAATATCAACTCTATCTTCATATATTGTTTTAATATTATAGATAAATTTTGGAGGCAGTTTTCAAAAGTAGTGCCAAATATAGAGAAATCGGATATAAAAATTTTAAATTTATTATCCCACATATGTGCAATGTCTCATCCAATAGATTCTTTATATCTTTTTAGAATACCTACAATTTGAACTTCTTGATTACATATTACTGGTAAGGTATCAGTGGATGCAATAGGAAGTGGCTTCAATTCTGGATCAAGTGGTGATTCTAACAAGGGAGCTATTGGAGATTTGGATGATGGCTCATATTTTTTAATCCAAAGTAGGGTGGTGTTGGGATAGGGTGTTTCTGTTAGGTTGTTCATTGTTAAAGTATGCCTATCTACATCAAATTCATCCACCTTAAGATAAGCCAGACAGTGGTTTAACAGATTATGGGGGATATTTTTATGTATGACTTCTTATATTATATTAAGCATTTATGATCCTTGGGAAGTCTCAATTAATTCTATCATTGCACCTATTTGTTCTTCATTTCCATTTCAAATCATGCATGATTCTAAGGCACTGGGGAATGGGGCCATAGGTGAATTAGGTGATGATGGAAGTGGTTTTTCCTTCTATTCTGATTTCTCTTCATATGTTTTTGTCATAGTTGAATTATCTAGGTTGGTCTTAGTTGAAATATATAGGTTGGTCTCTTTGGTTGTACAAGGTTGCTCTACGATCAATTTATTTTCGAGAGTTATAATCAATTGATCATGGATACTTATAGGGGTATTAAAGCTTTGAGCCAGGATTATCCCTTAGGGTCACTCTCGGATTGACTAGGTAGCTCTTCTTCACTCGTAGCTATGGCTAATGATTTTCATTACATCTCCAAATGGGCAATAGTTTGGATGTTGGGAGTTATATGTTGGCCTGTGGTCTATATGAAACTATTTAAGGTAACATTAGTGCTCTAAATTATAGCACTAAGGTCAACACGGGATTTAGCCAGACCTTCTAGAACTTTTTCTAGAGGACTGGATTCTTTCTCAAGATCTAAACCTGATTGATAATTAAGTACCTGGCTAGGCCTAGGATAGGGCTGATCAAAATTATGGGCTCCTAGTATTATATCTTGTGACCACACAAAATTGAAGTGATGTCCTGACCTTGGGTTATAAGTTGATGCATAAGGTTTAGTTATATATCTATCATTTGCTATACTTCCTTATGTAAACTCATTTTGGGTTGGATATATCAAGTAAGGACATTTCTCTACAATATGATCGTGCATATAGGTACCGTTACATGGTAAAATTGGATATATCATTTACATTCCAGGACTTTCTTAATCCTATGGATCAAAAATGCCATTTTAGCTTTTTTGGATTTCCTTGTATGATTGTATGCATCTTCGAATTTCATGAATTTAGAATGCATATCAATCGGTTGTAATTGATTTATAAGATTGTTAGCTTGGGATCTAATTCTAGAGATCGGACAGAGTTAATCATATACCAATAAACCTGTAGGGTTTGAGATCATTTAATAGGATTTGGGTAGTAATAATCCATTAGACTTTTGGGTCATTCAATGAAATCCATGATCTTTTAATCTTGTATAGTTTAGATTGTGTCTGACCAAATATCATTTCATCTTAGCAAACAAATATGTTTTTATTTATATATATATTTGGAAGAGAGGGAAGAAAAAGAAAGAGAGAAGAGTTCTAAAAATGAAAAATCTAAGGAGTTCTAAATCTATAGATGATTTAGATTATAGTTTTATTAGCAAATAATTGTTAAATCATGGACTTTCTATCTTAGGATTAACCTATGTCTAGATAGCTCCTAACTGCCAAGACTGTCTTAGAGTCTTCCAAGTCAATGACTAACTAACTGACTAGCCAGGTAAGAGTAAGGTCAATGGGGGTCTCCCTGTTGCTTTCTTAGATATCAAATAAATTAGCTAGGTCAGTCAATGGAATCAATTAAAAACTACCTTCTTTCAAGGCTATAACTCTTTTCCTAAACACTAGCCGACCAGCTAATCTTGACTTTATGCAACTCTTTCAAAAGCATTGTCTTAGTGAGCTCGAATGTTCTAGGGCCAACATCTAATTGATTTTAATTTAAAGGCTTAGGTTATGCAGTATGAAGGGTGGTGGTTTGTGGGCCAAGGAAGGGTGATGAAATCTTCACTTTATATTATTTAGGGATTATATTCTTAAAGTATTTTATGAGAATGCAATGTAAATTAAACAAGATATCCAAAAAAGTTAGAAAGTTTTTAAATTTTATTATTTATTTTATTTTATTAATTATGTTTTATGGAAAGATATCCTTTGTTTTCTTTTAGGTTATTTAAGGTAGTTTAATTAAAAGAAAAAGTTAATTAGATTGGAGTTAATTTATGAAAAGAAGGAAAGTAAAATTTTTTATATGCTAATAAGAATAGAAGGAAATCTAATAATTAAGGTAACTAAAATAAAAAGATAATATAACTAAAGATAGCAATAACTAAAATTAAGAAATTATAAAATAATCATGCCTCGATCTCGATAATGGTGCCAAAATTTTAATCGCTGTCATATATGGTCAAAAATAAAAACCTAACATACTACTATAGCTAGGATAAGTAGGATCATATCCTCGAGGATAAAGGATAATTATTTTATAAAGAAAGTAAAGAAATAAATAAATAATTAGATATTTGAAAAGTAGATAATGGTTTAATTAAAATTAATCAATTTAAATTAAATATGAGATCGAGGGGTGTAAATGATAAAAAGATGTCTTCGAGTTTTCAAGTAATTATAAACATAAATTATGTATTTGTTCTAATCTAAACAATCAAAATCCATATTTGTTTCAGAATCTTTCAAACTAATTTCTAGCATAGGCTATTTTGCCGAGTATGAACTATATCTTGTTAAGATCATGGCCCATCCTACAAGTATAGGCTATCAAATGCTTAGTTGAAAAGATCCTAATAAGATATATAATAAAAATTCTAGAATTAATTATCTATGTTGACCATGGACCATGTCGTGTTAGGATTATAATCTATCCCATCTATAGGTAATTAATTTAAAAAATCAAACAGAAAAAAAAGAATTAAAAGCATTTATTCAATTATATAGAAAATAAAATAATTACATAAATTAATGATATGATACATGTACTTCCCTACAAACTATACCTCAGTCACATATGGCTCATCGATACATCTTCTTGAAGATTTGGACTCTATCACCAAATTCCCTCACCTGAAAAACTCTTTTTCTTTATTCCTCTCACTCTCTCTCAAAACCTAGTACTAAATTACAAAAGAAAAGAAAATAGAATTATGCTATAGGAGCTGATCTTGGCTTCCTGCTTCCTACTTGGTTCCTTGGTTACTTTCCATAGTCTCCCTTATATAGAGCCCAATCAGGTCCAAATCCCACTCGAATTAGGTCGGCAAAGTTGTTAGCCGTTGGATCTTGGTCTAAGTTAATTTTGGTTCATCGATTGGCACAATTCTTAACCTGATTCATGGTTTTTAGTACTCTCTATCGGTTTGAAGGCTGGCCATTACATCAAGTAGGTAACAACTTTGATGGTGATAACTGAAACCAACAAAACCCAGCTTCCCTCTATCAGGTCATGCCTTCCATCACCCGATCGCACACCAGGACCCTCACTAGAATCGCCCTCCCGTGCGCTACCACCACCTGCACTACTAGAGCCCTTTGCCGGTGCTGCTTGCCATTCGCTATTGACCACCCCTCATTGGCACTACTGAAACCACCCGTGCGGTGCTCCCTTTATGACCATAGACTAAGCCATCGCTAGACATGTTGTCACTACTGCCATCTTCTTTGTTATCGGTGTCGCCTTTGTTATCGTCAGGATCATCACCATCGCCATCATTTGGCACTACCGGGGCCTTCACCTTCATCTTTGCCGCAACCTCCTGTCTACCTCATTGCACTGTGGCCATGTCATGAGTGATCGTTGGAATCTATTTCTTCATGTGCCATCGTTAAGATCGTCGCTGCTCAATATCTCCCCTCACTGGTGCTGTTGCCCGTGCTCGAGGAGCCTTGCTGGAATCCTTGTTGCCGTTGCCATTGTGAGTCATTGTCACTGGATCTCAGTATTGCCGCCATTTTTACCGCACTATGGTCCTTGTCGGAGTCCGTGGGATAGTCGCCGGCCATCCTCTTGACCAGTGGCATGTTGAAATCACCCGTGGACCATGGTTAATAGCAGCCATAAATTGAGCATCGATTAGTAGACCAAGCAGTCGATCTATCATGGACCGGCTGCTTTAAAATTCATAAACCATTTATTAATTTTCAAACTTAAATTCGGAGCTCATTTTAAATCTGATTTGCGTGCTATTTGCACCATTAAATTTTTTTAAAAAATTGAGTTCTTTCCATCTATAAACTCCTTTTTTACAAAATACTAATAAAATATCAATTTTTAAAAATATATATTAATATATATATATATATATATATTAGAATATTTAATAGATTTATTAACATGAACTCCAAAAATTGAGATTGACTAATGAGACATAAAATATTCAATTTTTTAAAATTTTAATTTCTTTTTTTATTTTTGATGTATCAAAATGCGATTATATCCAAATATTTTATCTGTTTCTCAAGCAAACCAAAATATCTTAGAAAAAGTTTTTTTTTTTTTTTTTTTTTTTTTTTTTTTTTGACCAATCCGCTAAATGAGCTACTTTTATTTAAAGTGAGAATACTATATGTTGTTCTTGTTTTTCTATCTTATATTGCCAAGATGCCGCTAACTAGCAGTACTAAGGACGCCAACAACCTTACCATTTTTTTTTTTTTTTTTTTTGATGGAAAATATGTTGCTTTGAATGGCGTTAGAAACTAGGTGTATGTTTTTTTTTTTTTTTATAGAATAAAAGGATAGGAGAGTTTTATCCCGCTGTAACGCTCCATTCTGGTTCCCAACCTGCTAATCTTTGTTCGATACAGCTCATAATTTTCTGCGTACCTTTTTCATCCTTCAAGATTTATCCGATCGACTGATCTTTGTTCGATGCAGGCCATAATTTTTTTCGAACCTTTTCCATCCTTCGAGATTTATCCGAACAGGTGAGTATGTCAGCCTAGTTCCTCTACAATGTGTAGTTGATCCATCTCTCAATAAAGTATATCCGAAAATTTTAGAATTTTAATTGAAACATCCATAAAATTATTCTTCGGATCTATGATTAAGAGGAACTAAATCTTAACTAACCGTACTATCCTATAAAGATAAATAGGAGTATGGTTACACGAATCTAGAATGCCAGGTTTGATTAAAAGAATGGTAGGAGACTCGGTAAGGAACATTCTCGAGCTTTGGCATTTGTTTCAACTTTGATTTGACTGGCCGTCAGTTGTAAAGGTGCCAAAGGCTTTGGCAATACGAAAAGAAAGTTTAATGGGACTTGGCAAGATTTCTAAGGATAAAGGCCTGGCAAATGATCGACCTCCGAGGGGAACCACACCGTGAGGATTTATTCACTGCACGTGATGTTGAAAAAATACATCGCCAATATTGTTAGGCCATGAAGGAACGTATAATCTTATTTTTTAATATATATTTAATATTATTAATTTTATTTATTAAAAAAATTAAATTATAAAAAAAAAATTAATAAAATTATGATATTCATTAACTTGAATTATAATATCCAGTAATTTTATAAACATTTTTATATTCATCGTAAAGTTAAAAAATATTTTTATTAATAAAAAATTTTAAAAAAGTTACAATAATGAAAATATTCTTAACTTTATGATATTCTATGAATAGAATTATGAGATCATGTTCAAAAACAGATATTATAAAAAAATTATATTTTTGTTATTCAAATATTTTTTTAAAAAATAAATTGTATGCATTAAATGCACTTTTGAATGATGGGAAAATATATTTTTTTATGATATTCATTTATTAACAGAATATCATAATTCCGTTCATAGGATATCATAAGATCAAAACTATTTTTGTCAATAATTTTTTAAAAAATTTTTAATAATAAAAATATTCTCGACTTTATGATATCCCGTAAAAGAATTATGACGTCATATTCATAAATAGGTATCATAAAGGAATGACATTTTTATTATTTAATTTTTTTATAACAAATAAATTATATATATTAAATATATATTTAAATAATAAAAATGTCCTTTCTATATAATATTCCTTTGCGAACATGATGTCACTATCTGTATTTCGTAGGTGGTTCATGATTGCCCGTTTCATGGGGTGCATGGTGATGGTTCACACAGTCCACTCGTGTCCAGCATGTTTCTCATGATCCACGTGACCGGGCATGGACCGAGAGGGTGAGAGGTGATCGAGAGGGTGAGAGGTGACGTAGCACTCAGGGGTTGGCAGGTTTACATGTTGGTTCGAGACAAGGATGGTCCATGATGGTCCACGGTGGCCAAAACCTTGTTTCAGGCGATTTAAGAATCCACTTTGGACTCGACTTACACCGTTGGACTACCGATAGAATGATGACTTCACATCTATAAAAACAATGGACCAAGGATCTTCAAATCAGTTGGTCAGAGAGATCTTTTGAGAGTGGTACGAGGATCAAGAGGGCTTCCAGAAAGTGTAGCAATGGTAAAAAAAAATATGTAGAGATTAGAGGGTCTCATTATAAATTTGGAGATTTTTATGAGGGATTTGAGATTTTTTGTTAAGAAAAATCATACAGAATTGAGAGGAAAAGTTCCAATCTTATAAATATTTATTTTTCTTACAGTGAAATCTTCCAAATTCAATTGATTGTATTTTTTATTTTTTTTCTTTTTTTATAGTATTAATATCAATATTATGATTTTTAAAATGGAGATCTATAGAAGATTTTTCAAATAAAAATATCAGTATAGTTGGTATAATATACTTGACTATGTAGAATCCGTGAAACAACTAATAGCTCCCGGCCCTATCAACCCATCCAAAATAATTTTTAGCTACCCGATGAATTTGATTTGAAGTCCAAAGAAATATAACCCTATTATCTGTTTAGTAGTTGTCTTAACTATGACAATAACTAGCCCTCTGTCTACCCCAGGAAAGAAAGAAAGAAAGAAAGAAAGAAAGAAAGAAAGAAAGAGAGGGAGAGAGAAAAAAAAACTGACTAATAATGACCAAGAGCGGATTTCAATTTAACTCTATTGATTCCACCAGAATTACAATAATATAGTGGCAAAGTCCTCACACAATAATTCAACAAAATTTCCACAGCGATAGCAGCCATGGATGTGCTAATAAGAGCAAAGGCAACCTTGTATTTCTTCTAAATTTATATAGGTGCAGTGAGATCCTGAGCTGCTAAGCAGTTTTACCCTGGTAAACTTGCCAAAAACTGATTTTTAGATGAATGCATAACAAAATGAGACTTTACCCCGCTGATTTACAATACATTAATAAATAAATAATATGGGAATTAATGGCCGGATGTGGTGACCACAATTGCTGGACATAGATCAGAATCTAACTGGGCCAAGGTCTTACCATGATAATATTACATGTTGGACGTCAGAAAATAATCAGCTACGTCTACCGCAAAATAATAGGCATCTAACCTTTTTCTTTTGGGCAAAGTTCTATAATAAAAAAGATGAGATAATCTCTGAAGTTGTTAATGGACAATAAGGCCTAGACTTTGATCCATCTTATTTTAATACCAGGGTTCGAGCTTGATAATTAACATCAACACCTCCATTGATGTTGTTTTAACACGAGTGCTTTACAGGGCCAGTGGTTCAATGGCTGCGGGGCTTGTTAGATACCTTGATACCGTACCAGAATCAACTCCTTCCCTCTCTTTCACTAGCTACGTTACAGGGCAACCTGGTTCCGAGCCATCCAATGACTCCAAAGGATCCTCATTTATGGAATTAAATCCATTTAGATGCAGTTAAATATATAAGAGGACGAACCATTGAAGATGGGAGTATTTCATGAACACAGCCTATCAACATACCACCATTACTTGGCTCCACGAAATTTTCAGTTAACTGATTCCGGAATTAGACCTCATGCCACAATAAAACAAATTACCAACTTCCAAGACTTGGAAAGCCGAGATAAAATGAGGATCCAGGCAAGATATGATGTAAAATTAATCCTCTTATACACTCTATGGCCCTGAGGAGCTGGTCCAAAGTCTTTAGGCATTGGTTTGGGTACCAGTTATTTGGATCCAGGTCCTGCCTTCATAATTTATGATCTCCATAAACTTTGATGGGCATTGCCCATCTTCTCCTCAAGAAAGATACCATTGGCCCTGAACGAAATGGTATTCACCTCCTCCTGAAGTAGTCACAATCAGAAAGCAACAAATGCAACGAACGCACGCATATGAATTTTCATGCCCAGTCAGAGCAGAGACTCATAACAGTATTACCAAGGAAACAAGAGACAAAAACAAGGAATGTACTGTAGCTGTGGAGCAATACCCAAGTAGGCTATATGTAGTAATGTTAAGAAAGATGTGGCATATTGCCCACGTAGCATCGCGAGAAAACAGTTTAAACACTACAACACTGGCATGATCAGTCTCACTTACATAATAGTAGCAAATATTGAGTCTAGAACAGCAGAACTTGAAGAAGCTATATCCTTCTGCAGTCATTAGCCTCCGCCATGAAGATGTGCACTCAGTTCACCAAAATCAGATTCATCTTCTTGCAGACGGACTGCATCTAGCTTCTGCCTCAAGACCTCTAATGCATTGATGACCAATTGGGAAGCCTTGATGGCACCTGTTGACTCGACAGTGAAGATAAAGCTATCATCTTTAGGATATATCTCAACAAGTCCAGGCTTCCCCATAGCCTCTGCTTTCTTGATCACTTCATCGTCATAGGTATATGCCTCGGGATCAACCGCGACCACCTAATACACAAATTCAGCAATCCACAACTAAAAATTGAGGCCAAAATCTGGAGTTTCCAGATGACATGGCACACCATGAAAAATTGTGCATGACCGCTACAATTCATTTAAGCTATATCTATTTGAATGGATCATTGTTGTTGAGGATAATGGTTCTGCCACTCCCTATCAAGAAGTAATCATGGTACCTCATTGTTATACAGTGCAAGTTCACTCAGCTGCAAGCAACTGTATGAAAAGCATAGAGCACAACCGAGCATTGGTTCCTATTTACACGAGTTGCAGCAATCATAAACATCTTTAAAAGAAAACTACCTATGATGTATTACCAAAACCTACTGCTTTGCAATGAATGCATGCAATGCCATCCACATGATATAACATGTCAAGCATAAAACTCAAAACTCAATATATGCAAGGAAGAATATCAAAGGCACCTTCACGAAAATAATAACAATAATAATAATAAAAGATCTTCAACTATGAACTGTCAAAACAACATTAGATGTCTCAAATCTTGGCATTGCATCTTGTCCAATCTATTCCCAGCTCAAGAACAAACTTAAGTCTTGTATTGAATCTTCAAAATATACTCTACCAAGTAAACAGAGAAGATAACATGCTGCACCACATAATTTATAGGATGTATTCACAGATCATGATATTTACAATTCCCCTGATAGGGCTGATTGCACATAATGTAAAGCTGATGCCATTGAGGTAGATGCAGATACAGGTTTTAAAAGGCCCTATGTAGACTGAGGATTTGTAGTAACATGCATTTAAGGACCTCTAAGAGTTTCCATGTGGAAGGAAAGAGCATGATGAACGGGAAAACAAAGAGGCATGCTTACAGAATATAACTGGTCCTCATACAGATCAATTAAGAAAAGTCTGCTCGGTCGGTCTTCTGTAGATGAGAAAAACCTTATCCAGATCCAACTATCATGACATGGCTGAACAGCCTAAACTCCTCTAACATAACCTACTAAGATGCTTTGTCCATAACAAAAAACCATCATATACATTCCAAGCTCTTCTAAATTGTCACAATACTAATGGGCAGAGATTAACTACATAATATCTTACTTAATAGTTGTCATTGCCAACTGGAGTAGAAGCATAAACCTATTCAGTTTCCATGTCAAACACTATGGGCATTAGATTAATTCAGCAGCAAGTATTGATATGCTTCGATATTAAAAGAACATTTCCAGTAGAATATCAACAATGAGATGAACTAAGCTTTGGAAGTCCTTTATGATCCACCACTATAAATGAGCACTGCCAACTGGGCAACTAATTCCCAATATGAAATCGAAAACCAACAAATCAATGCAACTATAATCAGTTCATTGAGCATGATGATTGGCAATCTTGATACATCTTTCTCAATATACAAGATGCACAAAAAGCAATTTGTAGATTCATATATAAGACAAGAAAATCATTTGTCATATTTCTTCTTCAACAGCTAATGTCAATGATAATGAGCTCATTTCATCCACCCCCTGGGACATCTCTATGGTACAAGTGTAATATGGGAACAGTGGTTAGAAGCAGTGGATTTCTTCTCCATGGCTATACAGATCATCTATAGGGACATCATGCTGCATAACATGGTGAATTGGCTCCTATTTAGGATTTCTACAAGGATGATCTGGCCAGGGATGCTCCAGCCTGTGGTTGGAGACCAAATTTGACCTCAGCATGTGCCTCTCAACCGGGCACTCTGACTTGAGCCACATTTTTTCAGCTGAAGAGGAACTAAGGGAAAAGTCAATGGGGCACTACAATGCCTGCAACTTGCAAAGCCTTTCTGCACAACTATGGCCTATTTAATTCCTGGTTCCAGAAATACTAATTTACGTGGCAAACAACTTTGGAAGTTGTGCCTAGGTTTAGGGAGTGGATGATGGATATGGAAACAGGCCACGGATCAACCAGGCCCCAAGTATCACATCATGTATCTTACTCATATTCCTTCCTACATTTGCCCTCCTTTGTTAAATATTCATTCCAGAATGTTAGAACTTCGAATTACTTCCCTTTACTTCGAGAAAATATGGTTGGCCAATGTTGACACTTGGGACGTGATGTGAGGTGCCTGGTCATCATCATTTGCCAAGGACATGGATATCAAACCTCCAAGGAGCCTGAAGTGGAGATCCTCTTCTTTCAAATCCAACAAAATGGACTTTGATGGGCCATTAGAGGATGATATTCAATGACTCATTGATCTACCTGCTTACCACAATCTTCTTTAACAGGAAGAATTTCATGGAGATGAGTACTGAAAAAGTTGGCTTGAGAAAGAAATCATAATGTTTTCTTTGAACAATCACTGAGAGGCAATTGAAACACATACGCAACCTTAAAACTAGCTTCGATGCAACAACTGCCGATCCCACTGAGATCTGGAGACTTGTTTAATTTTTGAGTCCTAGTGGTATCCTTTTCTCACTTTTGTCTACTTTAACAGTTTCCCTTGAACACTTTTCAAATTGTCTAAAAAGGACATCACCCAATGGAGCCAGATTGGCCAGCAGTCAAGTCACTCCATGGTTACCAATGTACTCTTCTAGCAGTAATAGCCCAACCCGAGAAGGAAGAGAACAAGCAAAAACATGATAACAGAACAAAAAAATTAATTGCCAACTAAATTTTCAAGCAATGGTTGTATCAGAATATAAGTTTTTTTGTGCCTAACTAGCATCTTGTACCATCAAACAATTATTTTCCTAGATCTGAACATGAATGCAAGAACATATTGGCATTCAAACAGTTATACGAATCACAATATTGTACAAGGTCAACAAGCATAATTGCATGACTTGCAACTCATATTTTGCACAATTATCAAAATCCATACAAACAAGGAGCCCTTGATATGTGTTAGTCCTACTGCAGACTATCTTTAGAGCCCAGTTACAAAAGTAAAAGATCAAAATGCCGATATCCTCGACATAGGAACCTGCAAGAGTTTTACTTCAATATCATGGCAATGCAAAGCAAAACTCTGCAGCACATAGAATTGTCAAGGGGACCCAAAGACATCCATAAACAGCCCATACCAAATTATAACGAACAAAAATCTCACCAAAATCCTGTTTTTTAGGAGAGAGAAGAACCAAAGTCAAGCAGTTTTCCCACATATTAACTTGAATGAGCCAACCTGTTGAGTATTCGGATCGATGCCAAAGACTCTTGTAGGACTGCTCTCAACCCAGGCTCTTTTGTCCTCGAGTGTAAGAGTTTCCATCAGCTCTTCGTTGATATGAATCTGAGGTTCATACAGAAAAGTAACAGTTGCAGCAGGTGACCATTTTGCATGGTCCTTCCCAATCCCTTTCCTGGCAATTGCTCGCAGTCTCAATTCTTGTCCCCGTCGCAACTTCACGATAAGTATGCCCCTAGAGTTAATAGATGTCAATATCATTCCGTGCTTATGAAAGAAATGAAACACACGAGCAAAGTAGTCAGCAAGGCTACGGAGTACCTT
This sequence comes from Areca catechu, assembly GCA_021397845.1. Lineage (NCBI taxonomy): Eukaryota > Viridiplantae > Streptophyta > Magnoliopsida > Arecales > Arecaceae > Areca > Areca catechu. The sequence goes on along the minus strand of CM038045.1, from coordinate 52,836,020 downwards.
ATCACTGTCTAAGCATTCCAGAGCTAAGCAATAGAACATAAATATAATAAATGACAATAAATACAATACCACAAAAGCCATCCAGCATTTACAATGGTTTCATCGAATCTGTTGTGGTTTAGAAAATAGAAAAGGTCATGGATACGAATTAGGGTTTATTAAGCACTGGGGGCTAGAAAAGAGAAGAGGCATCAATGAATCTCGATTCAAAGCCAACCAATAAATAGGCCTAATACCATAACAAGCAGTATCAATTGCTCCAAGCTAACCATTTTTTTCCCCAAAAAAATAAATAAATAAATAAATAAAACAGAGAGAAACGGAACTAGATTAATAAGGAATGATTTTTTAAAGGAAAAAAAAGGGGGAAAAGGGTTCGAGCTAGGGTTAGGGTTTAGAGTGTTTTGGGACGGTGGCCGCCATCCATCTATCAAACGAGAGGAGAAGAGAAGAGGGGGGATTTAATTGAGGAGAAACCTTTGGTCGGAGGAGTCGTAGGAGTTAGGGTCGGTGGAGGCAAGGACGCGGTGGGCGACGTCGACGGGGCAGACGGTGGGAGAGGTGCTGCGGAGGTCGGCGCTGGTGACGTCAAGGGTCTGGTCGGAGTCGCAGCGGACGTTGAGGTGGAACTCGACGGAGCAGTAATCGCACTGGCCGTCGCCATCGCACGAGTCACAGTCCCGGGAGAAGCGCATGCCCATGGCGTCGTCGGAGGTGAGGGGGATGAGGCCGAGGCGATGGGCAATGAACTCGTCGTTGAGCACCGACGAGTTCACCTCGATCTCCACCAGATCGATCGCCAGCGTAGGCACCTCTGCCAGCATCACCCGCCGCAGCGCATTCGCGATGCTCGCGTCCGTCTCCCGCAGCTCGAACTTCACATAATCGTCCTTCAGCTCCCGGATCCGCACCTTCGGGAAACGCTGGTAGGACAACCTCTCCGCCATCCCCTCCCTTTCACTCTCCGTCTCGCTCCTGCTCGAGAGACTTGGCCCCGGGCAGCAACATATATAAATAGGGCTGGGACCGGACCGGTCCAAAATTCATTACCGACCCGGTTCAAAATTAAACCAGATTGTAAATTATATTTTAAAATTTTAGATCGAATACGAATATTTTTTAGTTTAAAAATTAAATAGATTCTATTTTATAATCCAAAATATAGTCCAATATATTTAAAATTTAGTTCAAAACTTGAATCGATTTCAGATCAATCCAAAATTTATTGAGCTGAACCAGACTTATTCCAGTCCTATATATAAATAAACTAGCACGCGTGATAATAAGATAGGTGGTATCTGCTTATTTATTTAGCTTATATTATTTCAAAATAAATATAAGATATTAAAAAATACATCTAGTCTTTATAAAAAGAATTGATAATATAATTTCTGATTTCTACTTTAACTCTATTATAATAAATAATTCTTGTTAACCAAAATTATAACTTTCAGATTCCTCATTTAAAATTTAACATAATAAAATATTTTTATGATATCATTATTTTTTAAAATAATCAACATATCTTTTATCCATAACCCGTGCAAAGGCTCTTTTATATATATATTTTTTGGATGAATCATTGCAAACTACATTACATAATAAAACGTAGTCACAATTTTTTTAAAAAAGTGATTATAATTAAATCACTATTCGATTATAATAAAATTTTAATATACATATATATTATGATTTCATGTTAGGCGGAAAAGAAAGAATGATTATAACTAAATTTACTTAAAACATATCACTATTTGGTTGAAAAAAATAAAATCTATATAATGTATGAAGATATATCTTATCTTTATCTATAAAACTCATGAAAATGAACTATTTTTTTTATGTGTAGATTTTTTCTAAGATCTCATTAATTTGATGAATTGTATTTTTTATTTTTTGCTGACAAAAAAATAATGATTAAGAAAATGCTCGTGCTTTAGTAGTAATATTTTTAAGTATATAAACTTCTTTGGTGGTTTAAGTAGGCCAGTATATGAAAGTGCATGCCATTAATACGAAGGCATGCATTCAAAGCCTATCAACATTGAGTACGGTAAATATATAAACCATTTTAGGTAGAACATTATATGTGACCTTATCCACTACACAAATCAGGCATGGTAACAAATAGAGTATCTACAAATTTTGTCCCATCCATAAAACTTTATTATCCAAATCCATCCCAAACCTGGTTACAAAATTAACCAAAAAAACTCCAAAACCCATCCCATTTAAAATTGAAATATTTGCTAGTACCCAAACACACCCAATTATTCTTTGTTTGGGTTTTATTTTTTTGGGTATCCAGACTTGCCTAACCAAAACTGGTTTTTCTCTTTTGGAGCACAACTCCTACCTAACCTTTGACCACCTCAACCTTTAGGGATGTTCTTTTATGATAAGCAAATTTACCTAAAAATTTATATTTTTTACATAAATATTTTTCTGTCAATATTTAGATAGGAAAATAATTTATCCATGTTTTTTTATATGAAAATATGGTTTTGAAATCTGTTACCCATGTTTTTTATATTACTACTTTCCTACATAAGTTATTAAAATTTATTTATACTTTTCATAATATCTTTTGTACTTTGTAAATATAAATGATATAAATGGTAGTAGTCAACTAAGTTCTTGGACATTAAATGATGGAGATATTGAAAATGAGAATGATAGTATTTTAGGAATGAAATTTAATATTTACTTTAGTAGTTGGTAGAAAAATAATTTAGCCATCTCCTAGATGTTTTAGATTTTCTTCCTATTTTATGGGCCTCGCTCTTTTGTGGTAAATATTATAGAAAAGTTGGTCAACTTTTCTATTAACAAATTTATCTATATTCTAAGATGAGTAAGTTATTTTTTCTAGATAGCATGTATCCATGAGATGGAAGAAAAATCTTATCCACCTAGAAGATAGCTAAATCATTTTTCTACTAGCCAGAAAGTAAACATTCAATTTTATTCCTAAAATGCCATCATCCTGATTTTCAATGCGTTCTCATTCAATGCTAATAACTCAGTTATCCACTATTCCCAAACTCCAATCCTCATAAAGGGTGTTATAGAAAATATAAATAATTTTTAGCAACTTATCTAAAAAAAGAACATGGATAATAAATTTCAAAATACTTTTTCATGCATAAAAGATATGGATAAATAATTTTCATGTCTAAAAGTTATTCGGGAAATATTTACTCAAAAAAATATAGATTTCTAGCTAAACCTTTTACAAGCAAAAGAACGGGCCTTATAGGTAAATGCTATACAGAAAAAGTAATTTATCTATCTTGAAAATGATGAGAACATGGTAAGTTGATCAATAGAAAAGTTGATCTATTTTTTTATAATATTTATTCATAAAAGAATGGGTCCTTAGGCTTTAGCATTTGTTTCTCTCATGTACCATAAGACACATTAGCTGAATAGCATGATAAAGACTTGTGGCCGGACAAGAATCCTTTCTATCAAAAATCTCCAAACCCTACAAACCTTACAAAATATCATGCTTTTAGCCCTCAGAACCTCAAGGGGCTAACTCATAGCACCTCCAATCTCCCTCAGGTGCTCTCATTCCCCACTAATCTCCAAAAAAGAGAATACGATGAAAAGAAAAAGAAGTGAAAAGAAAAAAAAATATGAGAAAAGGTCTCACCTTTTATTTTTTTCATCTTTCCTTTCCTTTGCTTTCATTAATTTTTCCTATGGTTCCCCAGGTTTTCCTTTGTTTTTTCAATCCTTGGAGCCTTAATTGGGTGGGAGGCTTGGATAGTGAAGCTTAAACAATGGCTAGGATTTTGTGTTGGTATTTAGTTACAAATAGGTGTAGAAAAATATTTTCTAAATTCATAGGATCAATCAAAAGATTAAAATCATGTAAATGTAAATAGATATGAGAAATGCATACCTGTATTCACCATGAATCCCAAACCTGAAAGTGATACATGAACATCGAAGGCAGAGTCCTCTCTGGTCTTCCTCAGAAAGGTCGCTCTCGATGGAAAAAATCACCGTATCATAAATCACCAAATACGTGTATATATAAATAAAGAAAGCGGAGAGGGGACCTAGCCAATAAAATGAAAATACCCTAACTGACCCTCCCATCACAAGTTAAGTTGAGCTAAGGCTTACACTATGCCGCCTCAACCACACCAAATCACATGAGGTACTTCTAGCCCAATCATTGATCACATAATAATGGGCTCAACCTACGTCTATCAATATGGACCATAAAATCAACCCGGATTTTAATAGAATAAAAAATATCAATTAATGTTAGCCCAAATTTAAAAAATTCTTACATTCGCCTACTTGGACTATATTAATTATAATTTTAAAAATATTTTATTTTAAAAACAGCTCTCGAGTTGAAAACAAAATGTGGCTACCATATGATCCATAGACAGCACCTACAAACGACTCGGTCCAACAATATTCATAATGCCGAATCATGGGACCGTTGTACTACTTAACCGATACAAGACTTATCCATGGTTAGAAGCATCATAAATACCATCGACATGAGTCTTGGTGTGGTAGTGTAGCAAGAAAATAGCATCAAGGTGATCAAATAAAACATACTATTTTTTATTGTCAGTCCTCCAATTTCTCATCAGCATGCTTAGAAACAAAATAAGCAAGAGAAATCATGATGTCATCAAACAACAAGCCATCCTGTCTCACATACTCAACAATGGTTTCGATGACGAGATAGCACAATAAATCTGAAACTCGATACCAGGTCTTAGTCAGATACATAACCAAAAGAGATATCTTATAATCAAAATAAATTAAATATATGTATCCTCAATCAAGATTTTTTTAACCACATGCTTAATATCAAGCTAGAAAAATCTCATGACTTTACAAGAAGTCTGTATGTCTCCAAACATAATGAGATCACATAATTATCAAATGAGACATACCCATACAACTATCATTCTCAAGATAAAAATACATTTTTAAGATACTATGTTATATTTTATTATTCCACATGTGCACATACAACCATATAGGAATATAATCCATCAACTAACATGTCAACAATGTCTATAAATACACATGATAGAAAAATAAATGAAACCAAGCTTTATAATAATAAAGCACAAATATAAAGTCACTCCCACTAACCAAGTACAATAAAAGAATTCAATATGTCCATATTTTTAACATGCTTTGTAAAGCATACGGGCTTCAAAATTCTTGGTTAGAGGATCAGCCAACATGGACTTTATATACTTGACACTTATGTGTCCTTGGATTACAATCCAACAATCAATCATAAATATAGTTTGTCAATTAAGTCAATGTATAAATCATCAAACTCCCACTAATCCAAAAATAAAAGATTCTAAAATGTCCATATTTTTGACATGTTTCATAAAAACTATGGATCTTAATCTTGATTAGGAGATCAACAAATATTGACTTAGTATATTGTACAAAATATCTTCCTTTCAACTACAACCTCTGACTGAAAAAATTTTATCTTTATATAGTTAGAGATAGTGAAAACTTTTATTGTTCCTTTAAAGAACATAACTGCCTATGATTATAAGAAATTATAAGTGGTTTTAAGATATAATCAATAATTATAAGACCTAGGACAAAGTTTTATAATAAAATAATATGAATTGTGATTTTGCAACATGCAACAAACTTTACCTGTAAATCCAAGAATGCCACTAGATTCTATTTACAAACCTTTCCATGAAACAAAACCTCCAGTTATTTATATTGCCATAAAAAATGACATGTATAAATTTTCTTATCATATAATTTCTTTACCAGTGCTACATCAACTAGTAATGGAGGTACAATCATTAGTTTGTATATTTAATATTGCTCTCCCACTATTTTTCAGTAAGATGAAACAAAATATTTATAAGAGCAAAAATTTATTTTCTTGCAATATCATACTTCTAATATATAGAAGCATCCAACATTATGCAAATCAGAATTTACAAATATGCCCTCTCTTTTTTTTGATTTAGAGCAATATTCTTTTTATATGTAGAAGCTGGTCTTTTTTTGCAACCAGGGTTTATTATGCCACCTTTATGAATGAACAAAATCACTACAATAGACTAATGGGGAGCAAACAAGTTTGTTTGCTTGAGGTTAATCATGAAAAGGGGAGTTATATTTGTTATTACTGTTACAGCCATAACGATGACGTGGCCGGGCTCAGATACCGTCAGGTATGATCGAGCCACGTGGAGGTTTCTCCGGCCGAGTCAGCGCCACATTGCCGAGGTCGAGCTCGGCAAGGCTACTCCGCCGGACGACTTCCCAAGACGAACCGCTCTCACCGAAGTCGAGCTCGGTTCGGGCTCCTCCTGCCACCTCGCCAGGCGTCCACCCAGGAGGGGCCCGCCTAGGCCGAGGTCGGCCGATCCTTCGCCCCTTCGCCAGGTGACCCCCGGAGACGGGTCCACCTCGGCCGAAGTCGGGCGACCTCCTGCCACCTCGCCAGGTGTCCACCCGGGAGGGGTCCACCTAGGCCGAGGTCGGCCGATCCTTTGCTCCTTCGCCAGGGGGCCCCCAGAGACGGGTCCACCTCGGCCGAAGCCGGGCGACCTCCTGCCACCTCGCCAGGTGTCCACCCAGGGGGGCCCACCTAGGTCGAGGTCGGCTGATCCTTTGCTCCTCCGCCAGGTGGCCCCCGGAGACGGGTCCACCTCGACCGAAGCCAGGCGACCTCCTGCCACCTCGCCAGGTGTCCACCAGAGAGGGGTCCACCTCGGCCAAGGTCAGGCCACACGTATAGAGAAGGTCCCAAGGAAGGAGGCGCAGGTTCCGAGGTCGTCCCTCGAGCCGTGCGCACCACAGGCGATGCCCCGTACGGATGGCGGCGGCACGCGAAACATCATTTGCATCGGCTCGACAAGTCCCGCAGTCGAGAGGCGCGGTTCTGACAAAACAGGACCCATAAATGGATGGCACCCACACTGGGGAAAGAGAGCGCTCTCACTGGGCCCGAGGTCTGACCGGCCGCCTTATCGGCGCCACCCCCCTTCTGTCTTTGCCTTTTCCCTGTTGGACTCGGCGGACGAGGTCGGAAAGCCGCCTGGCCCTCAACACCGAAAGGGGGAAGAGAAAGGGATGGGGAAGGGGAGCCTCCCCAAGGGGAGAAGACAGGCGAACAGCGAGAGGAGATAAAAGGAAGGAAGCTTGGGACGACAAGGTAGGCTGATCAGGTTGGGGACAAGAAAGAAGCAGTGGCAAAAAGCCTCGCTCCGAGAGTGAGACCTAAGGTCCCGAGAGGGGATCGCTTGGCGTGAGCTTGGCAAGGAGGCCCGGCCGAATTTCTGGTCCCCAGAGCACCTTTCTTACTAGTAAAATTCTCTAAGTCTGGAACCCCTTCGGGGGCCCGTCTTGGAGAGTCTGTTCCTTCTCGTCGTCTACTGACTAGACCATCGGAGCTCCCTCGCCGGGATTCCCGGTCAGGGCCTTCTGACCCTCTCTTGCAGGTCCGCTCCAACCAGGAGACTCCGGGAGCCGGGTGGTCTGATAGGATCGACGGATCCGAGGCACGGGCGCGGCGACGAGATCGGCAACAATTACAATCTCGTTTTCATCAATCCTAGGGATTGCAGGAAATATATACTTGACTACGTAGGAAATACACATTTGATCACTTAGCCCTTATTGGTGTTTATCATTAACTAGACTTAAAAAGGCTTGATGATGTTGAGTATCTTTGCTTTTATTACATGCATGTCTTCTTTTAGAGATTTAAGTTCGGGGTGTGATGAGAAAGTTAAGCTTACAGTTGTTGGTTGCACTTCTGCAAAAAAATCTTTTGATTTAGTTAATTATTTTGTAATGTAGTGTGTATGATCTTGCAACCAATTTCTTAACCCAAAGAAGATTTTAATCCATTTTTTTAACCCATGTCCTTTTATTTCATTTCTTTTCTTAGTGCATTTTAGCATGCTCACTCTGGCATTTCTTTCCATGTTACTTGCTTTATGTTGTCTTTCACCTGTTGTTGTATTGAGCTCTTGGTTATGCATGTAGGACATTGTCATTCTTTTTTCTTTACCTATGCTGCAATTATTGTACTACAAGCCTATAGTTAATATTATAGAATTCATGTAGCAGATTAAAACTAGTTTGGGATCAAGATTTAGTTGAGTTGACTTGATGTCAACTGTCAAGCTAGAAGTGATGTTTGGTTAACAAACCTAGAGTTATTATAGAATTTCCTACATATTAATAATATTTTTTTATTTCAGAAAAAGTATAATGTGGGAGATGAGCATTACAATTTTGCAACAAAGACTTTGGCAGGAAAATGGAGAGGAATGAAGTACCATTTCAGAAAAAAAGTAATTGTAATAAGAATAGGAAAAACTAAGGTGAAGTACCTAAGAATGTCCTAGAGGCTCAATGGAAGGAAGCTATAGACAGTTGGTCTACTCTACAATGAAAAAAATATAGAAATTATTACTTTTTATTGGTTGAGATCAATTTTTTATAATAGTTAATGTTGGTTTTAAATTTGTGTATATATGGAACAATGATAGAAAATGGTAGATATTAACATTGACTACAAGAAGTAGTACAAGTATCCCCATTATATAGGAACAAGGAGCTTCGCGCAAATCAATCACCTATATGTGAAACCCATCCAAATTTCTTTAAGTGCTTGCTTTGAGAAATATGTGTGTTATGTTTAACTAATTTTTTTTATGTTGTATACTCAGTTCAAAATGACAGAAAAAAAATTGAGCTGTCCCTGCATATGGGTGAAGACTCGTACTCGAAAGAATGGTAAACCTATAAATGCTGTTGCTGCTGGACTAATTATAAGTATCCTTTATTAGTCAATTAAACTATAAGTCTATCTTATTTTTTATTATAATATTTATTTCTTGTAATTAATACATACATGTTTACGGGAACCAAAAGGAAATGTTTAAAAGATACAGAAGAGGATGAAGTATTTTCTAAACAGTTTGGCAAAGAAAGACCAAACATGATCCCTTGCTTAGGGATAGGACCAACTCCCAGTTCATTGTGGGACTCTAAAGTAACAAATGAAGTCTTGAAAAAGAAAAATGAGAGTTTACGTAAAATGGTTAATGACTTGGCAGGTCAAGTTGGAACTCTCCAAGTCAACTAGCAAATATTTATGGTTCAACATTTTCTATGAGTATTTTAGTTAAATGTATAATTCTTTTTTTATTTATATATAAATGAGATTGGATAACTTAATCTTTATTTTCAGAATTATTCTGACTTTTTTGAAAATATGAAAATGTCATGAAAGAACCCGATGACCATTCATTCTACTTGCTATTTGATTGATGAATTTAACATGTTATTATACTTATTTATTAATAAGGTATTTCCAACATGAAAGAAGTTGATGATCATTCACCAAAGATAGATAAAATGTCATCTGTTAGTAGTAAACATAATCCAGAGATATCTATGATATCATTATTTTATGCAATACTTGTAATTTAATATTTTTAAGAAAGTGGTGAATCATCAGGACTTATTTATTATATTATATGAAATCAGTACTTACAGGATGAAGAAATAATTTTATTGGATATTTCATAGAAAGAAGTAGGCAAAGAAATGTTTATTTCTGATGATAAAGATAAGATGTTGATGGGCAAAAATTTGGAAGATGTGTTTTATGAGGTTTCTGTTTCTTATGCAATTGAGTCCGGTGCTCCATTGCTTGTAAAAGACAAAAGTCAATCTTTAATGAAACATGCTGTGGGCACTCACATTATTTGGTGAAAAGATTATGTATGTATTTATGTACATTATTGGTTTAATAATGATTTATACTAGTTCTGAAATGATGTATATTTATATGATTCCTTGAAATGAATACAGATTCTACTATCTTAATAGAAGTATAAAGAATATTGAGTCAAATCATGCCATATTTGTAGATTTCAATTTTCATAATGTTAGATGCTTCTATATATTAGAAGTATTTTACATTGAAGGAAAATAAGTTGTTACTCTTATCCTACTCAGGGATAGTGGAAGAGCAACATTAAATAAACAAACTAATTATAGTACCTCTATTTTTTAGTTGATGTAGCACTAGTAAAGAAATTATATGAAAAGAAAATAGATACATGTCATTTCTTATGACAATGTAAATGATTGGAGATTTTGTTTCATAGAAAGGTTTGCAATAGAATTTAGAGGTATTCTTGGATTTACAGGAAAAGTTTATGACATGTTGCAAAGTCACAATTCATATTGTTTATTATGAAACTTTATCATAGGTCTTATAATTATTGATTCTGTCTTAAAACCACTTATAATTTTTTATAATTATAGACAGCTATGTTCTTTAAAGAAATAATAAAAGTTTTCATTATCTCTAGCTATATAAAGATAGAATTTTTTGTCAGTCAGATGTTGTAGTTAAAAAGAAGATATTTTATACAATATACAAAGTTAATATTTATTGATCTCCTAATCAAGATTAAGATCTATAGTTTTTATGAAATATGTCAAAAATATGGATATTTTAGAATCTTTTGATTTTTGGATTAGTGGGAGTTTGATATATTTATACATTGACTTAATTAACAAACTTTATTTGTCATTGATTGATGGATTGTAATCCAAAGATATATAAGTGTCGAGTGCATAAAGTCCATATTGGCTGATCCTCTAATCAAGAATTTTGAAGCCCGTATGCTTTACAAAGCATGTTAAAAATATGGACATATTGAATTCTTTTGTTGTACTTGGTTAGTGGGAGTGACTTTATATTTGTGCTTTATTATTATAAAGCTTGGTTTCATTTATTTTTCTATCATGTGTATTTATATACATTATTGACATGTTAGTTAATGAATTATATTCCTATATGGTTGTATGTGCACATGTGGAATAATAAAATATAACATAGTATCTCAAGAATGTATTTTTATCTTGAGAATGACAGTTGTGTGGATATGTCTCATTTGATAATTATGAGATCTCATTGTGTTTGGAGATATACAGACTTCTTGTGAAGTCGTGAGATTTCTCTAGCTTGTCATTAAGCATGTGGTTAAAAAAAAATCTTGATTGAGGGTATATATATTTAATTTATTTTGATTATAAGATATCTCTTTTGGTTATGTATATGACTGAGACCTGGTGTCGAGTTTCAGATTTATCGTGTTGTCTCGTCATTGACATCATTGTTGAGTATGTGAGACAGGATGGCTTGTTGTTTGATGCCATCATGATTTCTCTTGCTTATTTTATTTCTAAGCATGTTGATGAGAAATTGGAAGACTGACAATGAAAAATAGCATGTTTTATTTAATCACATTGATGCTATTTTCTTGCTACACTACCATACCAAGACTCATGTGGATGGTGTTTATAATGCTTGTAACCATGGATAAGTCTTATATCGGTTAAGTAGTACAACGATCCCATGATTCGGCATCATGGATACTATTGGACCGAGTCGTTTGTAAGTACTGTCTATGGATCATATGGTTGCCATATTTTATATTCAACCCGAGAGTTATTTTTTTTAAAAAAAAATATTTTTTTCAAAATTATAATTAATGTAGTCCAAGTGGGAGAATGTAAGAATTTTTTTGATTTGGGCTAACATTAATTGATATTTTTCTTTTATTAAAATCCGGGGTGATTTTATGGTCCATGTTGATAGACATAGGTTGAGCCTATTATTATGTTATCATTGATTAGGCTAGGAGCATCTCATGTGATTTAGTGTGGTTGAGGTGGCATAGTGTAGGCCTTAGCCTGACTTGACTCGTGATGGGAGGGTCAGTTAGGGTATTTTTATTTTTATTGTCTAGGTACCCTCTCCGCTTCCTTTATTTATATATATCACTTATTCGGTGATTTATGATACGGTAATTTTTCTCATCAAGAGCATCCTTTGTGAAGAAGACCGGAGAAAAGGACTCTGCCTTCGATGTTCATGTCACTTCCAGGTTTGGGATTCATGGCAAATACAGGTATACATTTCTTAGATCTATTTATATTTATATGATTCTAATCTTTGATTGATCCTATGGATTTAGAAAATATTTTTTCCAGCAAGTTCCACTTCTATTTAGCATTTGCAAATGCACCGAAAATATCATGCTCATAAAACTCCCACGTATGTAAAACATGTGAATTTCCCACATGCATCCATAATCCATGAAAACCCCTGGCCTTGTCAAATCTCTCCATCTATTTTGTTTCTTTGAGAAGATTGTTGTGTCCAGACAAATTACAAAGATGCTTAAGCTTGGATTAGATTGATGTAAACTAAGTCAAGCTAATTAATCTAGCTTTTCTTCATCTTCTTGCATGATCTGTGTGATGAAATGCTTTCATGCTCAAGCTCGTCAATGGAGTCCAGACTAGACAGATGAGGTCTAAAGAAAAGTTGAGTAAAAGGTATTCTGGAATCTCTCCTTCTCCAATCCCCATTTTCGTCACATTCACTGGTATTTATAGATCTCAAACCTAACCGATTCCAGCCAACTCCAGCTATAAACGGTTAGTTTGTTAAGACATCAGCGCATGCAACAATCGTTATCCATAGTTAATCGGCTATCTTTTGGATGTTGAACAGCCTCGCATCTCTTATGCATTGTCAGCCTTACGCCTCTTGGGTGTTGATCAGCTTCATGCTTCTTGGGCGTTGATCAACTCATGCTTCTTGGGTGTTGATCGATTTTACATCCTTTGGGCATTGATCGACTTTATACCTTTTGGGCATTGATCGACTTTACGTCTCTTGGACGTTGATCAGCCTTATACCTTTTGGGTGTTGATCGACTTTACACCTCTTGGGCATTGATCAGCCTTACACCTTTCGGGTGTTGATTGGCTTTACGCCTCTTGGACGTTGATCAGCCTTACACCTTTTGGGTGTCGATCGGCTTTACGTCTCTTGGGCGTTGATCACTGACATATTACTTGATCAGCCAAATTCAATCTCCATTAGATCAACATAAGTAGACAAAATCTGTCGTGTCCCAATAATAGTTCTCCCAGTTTCTGAATTCATTAATTGAATGTCAGAAACTGTCAAAAGCTCCTATTCTCGGGCAGCACACTTCAATGATGTGTCAATCTCTGATAGGAAAAGCGGTTACAAAAACTAACAGCCGTATCCTGCCATCATCATTGCAATTTTTGAAATTTACAAAAGGCCGAAAGATCCTTATCATAGAATAAATACAAATGTCTCGTCAGCAATACGTTGCCGTCGGATTATGAATAGTCATTTCAACTTCTTGAAAAACCATATCTTTTTGCCAGATATTACAGACAAGTGGCATAATCTAAATTAATCTCGCCATTCAAGAAAAAATTTAAACCGTCGAAAGACAGTATATAAACACCATCTTCTCCAGGAAAATAGGTTTTTCACCATTTCATTTTCATCACCTTAGGAGCAAAAGAAACCTTCAAGGTTGGCCCCCTTTCTTCTTTACCTTCTTTTCAAGTTAATCTTTCTCTACTCCTTCCTTTCTTTATGGCTAGAATATTAGAAGTTAGTCGTACTGATAATCCCGAAGAGTCCACCTCTCAGAAGAAGAAAAAACTAGCCGAATCAGTAAGGATAGATGCAGTTAGATCCTCCATAACAGAACACCGAATATTAGCATTGAAAAAGTATTATAATATTTTTGATGATTATACGGTAGTTCTTCAGAACTTTAAAGAACAAATAGATCGACCTCCGCAAGCAGCTTGATAATTTACGAAGAACACTTAAGAGCCAGACTTAGATTTCTGATCCATCCCTTCTTTCTTATGATCTTTAGGCTATATCGTGTACTACCAGCCCAACTAACATCCAATAGCATCGAATAATCTGCACTTTCTTGATCCTTTGCAAGGATGCAGATATAACCCCCAAAACCTCTCTTTTCACAGCTTTGCTCGTACTGAAGCGAGATTTCCATTGCCAAGGATGGTGGGTAATCAACCCACGCCATGGTCAAAAATTTATTCTTGGGTTTCCATCGACCATTCATGGCTGGAAACCCTGCTTCTTCTACATTGTCTATAGAATCCCTTAGGATTTCATTATCAACCATAAGGAACCCCGACTAACTCCCAATGATGGCAAGAAGATCCTGACAGCCGACAGACGATTATGAGAAGCTCATGGGGATGAAAATTCCCTCGATAAAAGAGCTCCTTAATGAAAGAGGACTTTTTTCGACTGAAATCAGCCATAATCCCTCTTTAGGTATTTTTACTGCGGATGTTGTTTTTTCATTCATTTACTGATGATCGATTCTAACATCCAATTTTTTGGCTATTGCAGATACATCGGTCATGGCAGACGTTCGACAACTTCGAAAGCTATCGAAGAAAAGAAGAGCAGCAACCACCCCATCTGACCAAGTAACTAATAAACCAAAGAAGATAAAGCCAGCCGCTTCAACGGCTTCGGCTGTTTCAACAGATCTTGCATCTCTGATACTAATAGCCAGTGTATCGGAAGATGATGAAGTGCCTTTGTCAACATCTCTTCAACCTCTAGTACAAGAAAGGCGATCAATCGAAACTTCAAAGGCCGGTCCATCATCATTACCGGCCGATCGAACTGATAAAAGGAAAGCTCCGATGATAGAGGAAGAAGAAGAAAGAGTACCGGCTGAAAATGTCACAGCCGACTTCCGAGTTTATGCTAACAATTCGGGTCTGAATGACCCAATACTGGCTCGTCGCATATTAAGATCTACTATCATTCTAAAAGACTGGGAAATTACTCAGTCCCAGCAGATTGATGACACAATTCTGTCGCTCCATCCAACTATGCTGGAGGTATGGAATTAAATTGTACTTCAAACAATTAAATAGTTGATCAGCCTTCTTTTTCTATTAAATATGATCAATTTGACTTGTAAATATACAGCTTATCCACGGGATCACCATCATGGATGAAAGTTTAAAAAACTTTGACCAATTTCGCCAGGCCATGTGCAACGAAGTAAATATTGCGAAGGTGGAAAAAGAGGTTGCTGAAGAATTAAAGAATGCCATGAAAAGAATTGGAAGAAAAAGCAACCGAAGCATCGGCTCTAGAAGTAGAGCTGAAAGAGGCCCGATCGAAAATAAGCGTTATGGAATCAAAATTAAAGAAGAATAAAAAGAAACTTCGATCGGTGTTCATCAAATTGGAAAAAGCTGAAGGAAAAGTTTTAGCGGCCAAAGAAAAAATTTTGGCAGCCAAAAAAAAGCTTTAATGGCAAAAAAGAAAGTAGAACAAGCCATCGAAGAAGCCGTAAATGAAGCTGTAAAAAAGTATGTTCAATCACAAGCTTTCGAGGACAAGCTCCACGAAGCGGGGGTCGAAAGCTACGACCATGGTCGTGCCAACTGTTTAAAGAAAGTAAAGAAATTTTATCCTGATCTAGATACTTCAAAAATAGAGGAAGATTTCGATTAAGAAGATTCTGATAAAGAAGATCAGGTTAGAGAGCCAGTCGAAGACCAACCCGAAGAACCAGCATTAGACCCCCAAATCCAAGAGGAAGAAACAACAACTGTCCCTACTGTAAATCAGGTCGAAACAGAAGAAAATATAACTGAAAAGGATGTAAATGATCAATCTGTGTAGATAATATAGGGACTTGTCTCATTTTCAATATGAAATGAAAAATCCTTTCCTTTACAATGTTCATTGGATTTTAAACAAGGTGAACGCCTTCTCTTTTCCTTTTTGAAGAAAAAAGATGTGATAGATTTTTCAACAAAAATCAAAGAGCTTAAACTTTTCTAAGTATGAAATCATCGGATCATACAAAGATCAAAAAGCTTAAAAATTTTCTAAGTATGAAAGCATCGGATCATACAAAGAAACTTTGGAGAAAGATTAGTTCAAACATGTGGTTACTGAATAAAATGAACGGTTATCCGATAAATCACAAACATCAATCTATGTTCGGAAAGATCTGATCGACTTAATTTCGGATAAATCTACAGAATCTTTGACGAAATAAGTTGATCAGAAAATATAATTGTCGATTTCTCCTAAAAAGAAATCTCTGCTCATTGAACATCTAAGGAAGCTGATTTTTAAATCAGTCAACCCATAAATTAATCATAAGTAATCCAATATCTTAATCGGATTTATTAAATATCCTTCCCTTTTCTTCTTACATTTCAAGAAGACGAATCTTCATAAAAGATTTTTCAAGATGAAATCCGATAAGTCATCATATTAGCTTTACCAAATGTCACCTTCCTATTAGAAGAGTAGTTGTTTTGCAGGTCGTATAACCGCATCTGTCAGTATTCCAGGTACCGTATATGACTCAAATTCAAATCAAGTACTATATATATGTATTTTTTATAACTGACTTTCTGGAAATCAGAAACGGCATACGGATTCCTACCAAATTAGGGTCTCAGATGTGTCGTGATCTCATGATATTTCGGGATTTGGATCATGAATCACAATCATTAATGCCCTTTATATACAGGGGTTTCAGGCCTAATTCTTGAGCCAATTTTATCTCAAATATTTTGAGTCTCTTCTCTCTTGAAACACTTTGTTTCAAAAGAAACTTTAAAAGAGCCTTCATCGTTTTTGAGAGATGGAACCATATGGCAAAAAGCTTCATCGGTCACTCAAGAGGAAAGCCAGACCTACACGATTCAGAGAAAAAAGATCGTGCGCAAGGAGAAGTTGCTTGTCGAGAAATACTTCTGATAAACCAAAATCTCTTGAATATATTGCCTCTTCGTTTGAGAAAGAGAAACAACAACCATCAACTCCTCTTTTAAAATAATCAGAAGGTGGTCCATTTGTTAAATATACTTCAGCTGAAAAAGGTAAAGCTCCTATGGAGGAGTCATTCAATCCGAATAACGATAAAGGCATTCAAATGCTCGTTGCAGATACTAGTTTCGACAATCCGAAGCTAGCGAAAACTATACTACAATCCACCATCCTTCGGAAAGACTGGGAGACGACAATCAAGCACGGAGTAAAAGAAATCCTTTCCTCCATTTATCCAGGCATAATGAAGGTAGATAACATTACTTTTTTTTCAAAATAGTTTATTATTGTTCTAACGGCATCCCGATTCTTTTATCCAGTTTATCAATGACATTTCCATGATTGAAGAGAACTGGTGTCAATCAACTAGCCTTCAAGTAGACCTTCAGAAATAGTTAATATTGGCCCAGGAGGAAAAAGAAAAAGCCGATGCTCGTCGGACGACCTTAGAATCAAGATTAGTCCGATCAACCGGAATAATCTTGTCATTAAATAATCAATTGTGGATAATTGAAAAACATGTTATGGAGCTTTTGGTCGATGCAGAAAAAAGAAGGAAAATACTTTGACAGGCAGATACAGCCATAGAAGAAAAAACTCAGGCATATAAAGAGGTACTGAGCCAAAAGTCTAAAATGGAAGAGATAATAGCTTCTCTTAAACGAAAATTGGAACAAAGCAAACAAAAGACTGTTTCAGCAATTCAACAGAGCCTTCCTGCAGTTGAAGAGTTTAAAAATTCTGAGGCATTTGATAACGAGATAGACGAAGTAGGAGCAGAAGGCTATAAATTCGGTTTTGAAGATTGTGTTGATAAGGTCAAAAAGCTATACCCTGACCTTGATATTTCTTCCATCTCCATAGAAAAAATTATGAAAGAAGAAGAGACAAAGAAGCCAACATCCGTGTAAGAAAAAACTATCTGTAATCAAGTCAATCAGGAAAAAGTTGACTAGCTTGTAATCATGAACTTTCATCAATGTTCATTGTTGTTTATTTTTTTTTACAAAACATCAATGAAATCTTTTTTTTCTCTGCCTGATGTTTACAATCAGCATATTAAGCCAATTGTTTAATATATCAGACTATCTTTCCAACATTTCTGATACTTGAAGGTAATAACATCAATAGAGTGGCAGATTAGGCCAACTCTTATTATCAGTTTCATGGTCGACTTATCAGGTCAACATTCTAACCAGTCGATTATTCCAATATCAAAATACCGATGAGTTAGTGGATCATACCAACTCTCTTATCGGATTATGGTTAGCTTATCAGACCAACCTTCCATTTGATCAGTTTTTTTGATCATAAAATATCGACGAGATGGTGGGTCAGACCAATTCAATTTATCGGATTATGGTCAGCTTATCAGGCCAATCTTCTGATTGATCAGTTTTTTTGATCATAATCTACCAACGAGATGGTGGGTCAGACCAACTCTATTTGTCGAATTATGGTCAGCTTATCAGGCCAACCTTCTTTCTTTTTTTTTTTTTCTGAAGAATGAATCAACTTCATACTTTTCTTTTATAAGAAGGAATGGAAGAGAAAAATTCTCTTTTATTGATAATATTTTCAAAGATTCTCTACATTGCATAGCCTAGCCATTGGATAACCATCTAGACTTTCAAGTCGATAGGTCCCAGGTCGCACGACTTTAGTGACACGATAAGGACCTTTCCAATTTGGAGCTAGTTTACCCTGATTAGTTGGTCGGGATATTGTTGCTCGGCACAGGACAAGATCTCCAATCCGAAAGATTCGAGCCTTGACTCTTGAATTATAATATCGCGCCACTCTTTGTCGATATGCTGCCATTTTTAATTGTGCTTGCAATCTGGAATTTTCAAGCAAATCCATATCAACTCTCCTTTGATCAGCATTACTCGACTCTTCAAAATAATCAGTTCTTCTAGAACGAAGAACAACTTCTATAGGTAACATAGCTTCACTCCCATAAGCAAAGTTAAATGGAGATTCTCCCGTTGTAGATCGAGAAGTTATCCGATAAGCCCATGGAACAGAGTAAAGTTCATCAGCCCAAGATCCTTTGGCTTCATTCAATCAGGTTTTCAATCCATGAAGGATTGTCCGATTGGTTACTTCGGCTTCTCCATTAGTTTGTGGATGTCTGACGGATGTCAGTTTATGAAGAATATAAAACTGGGCACAAAAATTACTAAATTTCTGATTATCAAAATGCCTTCTATTATCAGTAATAATAGCATGGGGAATTCTGAATCTATATATGATGGAGTTTTGACGAACATTTCGACCTTTGTTTCAGTAATTAAAGCTAAAGGCTCAGCTTCTACCAATTTAGTAAAATAATCAATAGTAACAATCAAAAATTTCCGTTGTCCAGAAGCTGAAGAAAATGGACCAAGAATATCCATTCCCCATTAAGCACATAGCCATGGAGCCGTTAATTATGTTAGCTGACTAGCGGGACGCCTTTGTATATTCACATACCTTTGACAAGAATCACATTTTCTCATAAAGTCTAATGCATCCTTTTATATAGTCGGCCAATAATATCCTTGCCTTATGATCTTATAGGCCAATGATCTTCTCCATAAATGGTCATCACATATTCCTTCATGCACTTCTTTGAGAGCATAGTTAGCATCCGAAGGAGATAAACACTTCAGTAGAGGCTAGGAGAATGACTTTTTATATAACAATCCATCTAAAATAATATATTGAGAAGCAATCTTTCAGAGTTGTTTGGCTTCTACATTGTCTTCAGGTAATACTCCTTCAGTCAAATATCTGATTATTGGATTCATCCAATTCATTTCTGGTTATATTTGAAGAACCCTTTCTTTTTCATTCTTCGATATACTTGGATTTTCCAAATGTTCCACAAAGGTTCGGCCCATTTGATTAAATGTCGAAGTGGCTAGTCGAGACAATGAATCAGCTCGAGAATTTTCAATTATAGAAATATGACTGATATCCCAAGAGTCAAACAAAGCTCCAAGTTCTCGAACTTTTTTTAGATACAAAGCCAAAATAGTGTCATGGACTTAAAAATCTCCTTTTATCTGATTAACAACCAACTGAGAATCAGATAATACCTTTAATTTTTGAACATTTAATTCCTTTGAAATTCTTAATCTAGCCAGGAGAGCCTCATATTCAGCTTGATTATTAGAAACTTTAAAAGAGAATCGGAGTACATATTTTGTGACATCTCCATTCGGACTGGATAAGATCAACCCGGTCCTGCAACCAGAAGAATTTGAAGCTCCATCTACATGTTATATCCAAGGTACATCAATCTTTTCCATTTCATCAGATGGTTGAGTTTCTTCTTCATTATCACTCCAAGTACATTCAGCTATGAAATCAACCAATACTTGAACCTTCATCGCAGATCGGGGCTGATAGGTAATATCATATTCACTCAATTTGATCGCCCATTTTGCCATTCGACCAAAAATATCAGGACATTGCAGAATAGTCCTTAGAGGTTGATCGGTCAATACAATAAGATGATGAGATTGAAAATATGGCCTGAGACGTTTGGCCGATATTACCAAGGTATAAACAATCTTCTAAAATTTTGGTTATCTGGTTTATGCATCATGAAGGACTTTGCTGATATAATAAATGGGCTTATATGATCCATCAGATTCTTTTCTCACCAACACAGAACTAATTGCTTCTTCAGATGTAGCCAAATAGAGATACAACTCTTCTCCCTCTTCAGGTTTAGACAATATGATCAGATTTATTAAATACTTCTTCAGTTTCTCAAATGCCAGTCGACGATCATCCGACCAATTAAACTCCTTACTTTGTCGTAGGGCATTAAAGAAAGGCAAGCATCTTTCAGCCGAACGAAAAATGAATCAACTTAATGAAGTGATTCATCTAGCCAATTGCTGAATCTCCTTCTTATTCACTGGATGTCTCATGTCTAATATGGCTCGGATCTTTTCTGGATTAGCCTCAATTCCCCATTTTGTAACCATGAAGCCTAAAAACTTTTTAGAAGTTACACCAAAAATATACTTGGTCGGATTTAACTTCATGTGATTTTTCCGTAGAATATCAAAGACTATTTGTAGATCTTTAATATGATCATCTGATTGATTACTTTTGACGATCATATCGTCTACATATACTTCCATGGTCTTACCAATCTGACCTTCGAAGATCTTATTCACCAACCTCTGGTAAATAGCACCAGCATTCTTAAGATCAAAAGGCATTACTTTATAGCAATATTTCCCTCGATCTGTAACAAAAGAGGTTTTTTCCTCATTTTTTGAATTCATTCGTATCTGATTGTATCCAGAAAAAGCATCCATGAAACTCAAAAATTTATGTCCTGTTGTTGCATCAACAAGTTGATCGATTTTAGGTAAAGAAAAACTGTCATTAGGACATGCCTTGTTAAGATCAATATAAGCTATACATATCCTCCATTTTCTGTTGACTTCTCTTACCATTACTATATTGGCAAGCCAATCATGATAATGTACTTCCTTGATAAATCCAGCATCGAGCAACTTGGTTATTTTCTCATTGATGATTTTTTGCCTTTATGGGATGAAATTCCGTTTCTTTTGACGGATAGGCCGACTAAGTGGATCCACCTTAAGGTCATGCATGATTACTTCAGGAGGAATTCCTAGCATATCAATAGCTGTCCATGCAAATATATCCGCATTCTTTTGTAAGAATTCAATCAATCTTTTTCTTTGGTCTTCACTAAGTGAACTCCCAATTTGAACAGTTTTGGTCAGATCATCCTTTGTCAAAGGGACATGTATAGTTCTTTCTACTGATGTGCTCGCTTCTTTGGTTTGATCATGTGGATCTATCAGCTCCAAAGCTGATTTGCTGACTGATTGTTGGTTTTAAATTGTTAAACTTGGCGAGCCATTTGTTGATTTCCTCTTACCTCTCCAATCCCATTTTGGGTTGGAAATTTCACTAATAAATGATATGTTGAAACAATTGCTTGAAATTTGTTCAAAGCAGGCCTTCCTAAAATTGCATTATATGCAGAGGAAGTCCGAACAACCATAAAGGTAAGAGAAAAAGTTCTTTGCTTCAGCATCGTTCCAAGAGTTACGAGAAGTATAATTTCTCCCTCTACTCCCACAGAATTTTTGCCAAACCCAGTTAATGGCATATGAATTCTTCGTAACTTATCAATTGGCAAGTTCATCTTGACAAATGCATCGTAAAGCAAGACTTGTGTAGAACTTTCATTATCAACCAAAATTCTGTGTACATCGTAATTTGCAAATATTGTGGAAATTACTACAGGATCATTATGTGGCATTTGAATGCCTTGTAAATCATCATCAGAAAAGCTTATGCTTCTTCGGAGCCTCTTGGCACTCCGATCATCTTCATAATATGCTTGATGAATCATTCCGATCGATCTGTTAGTTGGTTATTGATTTGGGAGCTCCGTCCCGTCAGTAATCATTCTTGGAATGGTTGGCCTTGACGCTGCTGCCTCAGTTGGTTGATTTTGGTTTGAATTTTGGTTGTATTTGCCCAAATAACCACGTTTGATCAGATCTTCAATTTCATCCTTCAGCTAGATACACTCTTTTGTAGTGTGTCCATAGTCGTGGTGGAATCGACAATATTTGGCTTTATTGCGCACAGCAGGTAGAGCTTGCATGGGCCTAGGCCTTCGGAGGAAAGTTTCTTTCTCTATTTCCATCAAATTTTTTTCTTTTGGAAGAGTTAGGGGGTGTAAGCGTCAAATCTATTGACGTAGTTCCTGCCAACCAAGTTCTTCGGCCTCTGAACTTGCCATTGAATTGATCGGACTCCAGGAGATCGAAACTCATCTTCTTTGGAATTCTTCTTGCTTGGCACCAATTTTCTTTTCACTTGTCGTCGGCTTAGAGCTTGTTCTTCAGCCTAAGCATATTTTTGGGCGCGAGACAACAGTTCAGAATAATTGGTCGAAAACTTCTTGTCTAAAGAGAATGTGAACCTAGAGGCTCGTAATCCTTTCTTCATAGCCGACATTGCCACGTATTCATTAAGATCTGGGATTTCCAATATGACAGAATTGAACCTTGTTATATAGTCTCTCAAGGATTCTCCTTCTTGCTACTGAATGAAGAACAAACTATCGGAGTTTCTTGGCATTCTCATGCTTGTTCTGAAGTGAGAGACGAATAACTTCTCCAACTGATTGAAAGAATGAATGGTATCTAGCTGGAGGCTTGAATGCCATATTATTGCAGCCTTTTTTAGAGTCGCTGAAAAGGCAAGACAATGAAGAGCGTCTGATGCTCCTTGGATCAACATGTGGATTTTAAAACTGCCCAGATAATCCAAGGGATCAGCCGATCTATCATATGATTCAATTTGTAGAATTTTAAAGTGATGAGGAATCTTTTCCTCCATGATCTTCTTGGAAAAAGGAGGTAAAATATCGTAGCTTGGTGCTGTATCCTCTGTCTTCCTCTGCTCGCCAATTCTGGCGATCTACAGTTTCAGTTTTCTGAATTTCTTATCAAAATTATTAGCCCTTCCAAGATTTTGAATTTGAGCATTGTTAGGAGTTGATTCAGTAGAAGACGTCGAACAAGATCGTGGACGCTTTCCCTTGTCTCGTTTTTTGGCATGATGATGAAACCGGTGATGTTGCTTTGATGGAGAATGTTGTCCCGAAGAATGTTGATAAGATGAATGTCTTCTTGAACTAAGATGTCTACTTACCTGGAGGGAAGGTCGTCGGCTACTCTTGGAAGCAGCAGGTCGTGATGCCTCATTTGTATCAATTTCTCGAGGTTTTGAACTGCTGTAGTAAGCACTTCTATCTTGTCCAATAGAGTAGTTTATCTTTCTTGATCCATGTTTATAGTAGGAACAACTCCCATTCCATCAAGAATTGGATCATTCTCCCTTGAGAATAAGGAATTTCTTTGACGGGGAGATTTCGGTTCTTACCTTTTATCATATTTTCTTCCAGATTGTTGAAAAACTCTTTCGTTGAGTTTCCCCTTCCTGGCGTGCCAATCTGTTATGTCCAGACAAGTTACAAAGATGCTTGAGCTTGGGTTAGATTGATGTGAACCAAGTCGAGCTAGTTAATCTAGCTTTTGTTCATCTTCGTGCATGATCTGTGTGATGAAATGCTTCCACGCTCAAACTCGTTAATGGAGTCCAGACTAGACAGATGAGGTCTGAAGAAAAGTTGTGTAAAAGGTATTCTGGAATCTCTCTGTTCTCCAATCCCCATTTTCGTCGCGTTCACTGGTATTTATAGATCTCAAACCTAACCGATTCCAGCCAACTCCAGCTGTAAACGGTTAGTTTGTTAAGACATCAGCACGTGCAACAATCATTATCCATAGTTAATCGGCTATCTTTCGGATGTTGAACAGTCTCGCGTCTCTTATGCATTGATCAGCCTTATGCCTCTTAGGCATTGATCAGCTTCATGCTTCTTGGACATTGATCAACTTCATGCTTCTTGGGTGTTGATCGGCTTTACACCCTTTGGGTATTGATTGACTTTATATCTCTTGGACATTGATTGGCTTTATACCTCTTGGACGTTGATCAGCCTTCCACCGTTCCGGTGTTGATCGGCTTTACGCTTCTTGAACGTTTATCAGCCTTCCACCGTTCCGGTGTTGATCGGCTTTACGTCTCTTGGACGTTGATCGCTGACATATAACTTGATCAGCCAAATTCAATCTCCATTAGATCAACATAAATAGACCAAATCCATCGTATCCTAACAAAGATTATCTATGGCCTTTAATTTATCCGTGGTCCTTTTCCATAAGAATCTAAATAAGTATAGAAATTTCATTAAATCGCTTAAAATTTCATGCATTTTTATTTTAAAAATAGAAAGATGATATTTGGTTCTTAATCTTGGACCCGTGCTGTGAATTGTTATCTTTTGCATAAAAGAAGAATTCTACTTGCTTTGTGTGAATCTATCATTGAATTGCATAAGAATTAAATCCGGGTTGCTTTGAATTCTGTGCAGGATGCAATCCAACAGTTGCGTTGCGAAAGAAGACAAATCGGTTATGCCTTCTCGTGAAAGATACAACCCAGCCCCTTAGGATCCAGACACACCTTCGGACGCACTCGCGTCATCCATGGCCCTTCGAGTCCAAACTAGTGGCCAATTGCCCTCGCTTCGGAATCTCGTCCGACAACCTTAGGATACACGCACCCCCGGACCCACTCACATCATCCATGGTCATTCGAGTCCAAATGAATGGCCGATTGCCTTGGTTCCAAAATCTCATTCTTTATGTTATATTTGATAGCTGGTAATCCATCCAGATTACTGATAATTTAATAAGATTCTGTCATATTACTGTATTTGATATATTTTTATGAATGACAATCTATCATCTCTGGTAAACTGAATTGCCTCTCAAAGATAATCTATATTATCTCCAGAAGAGATGGTAATTTAGATTACCACCTCTTAGATTATCTTTTAGATAATATTATCCTCTCCTTCTGTATTCCTCTTATATTATAATATAATAAAAATATAATATATTAAACATAATGTTGTATATTTATATTAAATTTATTTATATAAAATTTAAATATATTATATTAAATGTAATAATACAATATATAAATTTAATATATAAATACAATATATTAAATATATTATCTATTTAATATAGAATTTTTTATATTAAATTTATTTAGTATAAAAAATAATTTTAATTTTTTTAATTTTAATATAAAAATATAAAATATAAAATATTTAATATATTTTGTAATATAAAATATTAAAAATATTTTATTTTTATAAATAAAATATAAATTTAATTTAAGGAGATTTTGAAAATTTGATTTTACCGTATGCAGCATTACCTTAATATACCAAATATAATAATCTACATTATCTGTGATCTACGTTGCTAGCAATCTATATTATTAGTAATTCATATTATCTTTCAGGATTGTCTGGCAATGTACTAAATAAAATCTTAGGATCCACACATACCTCCGAATCCACTCGCATCATCCATGGCGCTCCGAGTCCAAATTATTTGCGAAGCTCACCTATGCCTTCCCTAATACGAGTACATCCTAATGAGTCCAAATATAAAATATTTGGATATCGCGTCCAGTCATCAATATGCTGGATCACAAAAAAAATCATTCAAATTATCATTCGGTTCATCTTTCAACAGATATAATAAACAAATATCAGGATAAATAAATAAAGTGGTTTCCAAATATTACAAAAAATGATGAGTCTCAATAGTCTTTTTTTTTTTTTTTTCATCTGCATCCAACCAATAATTATAATGAAATCGTTCCTAATAAAATATTTTTTAATCAACAGTATTTATCTTGCACAAATAATACCGGTCCAAACATCCTGAAATTCTATTTCAAAATTAAAAAAGTCAAATAAAAATAGTTTTTAGCAGCCAATAACTTAATGTCGGGATTCATAGCCTGCATCATCTTAGCTTTCTTACACTATCGTCAAAGTTGAGCTCGACAAGTCTGGAGGACTCTTGGGAAATGAAAAAACTCTTTCGAGTTGCCACAGAAGCGTCCAAAAGTTTCAGGATCGATAGGATAACAACCAACTGGCCAGTAGCGTCAACGTAGCCACAGTGGCTGCACTCGGCTAAAGATTAAGCTCTTTCTAGCACACCCCCTCTCCTTTTTCGAGTGGTGACCTGCGGTCCCAAACTTACCGGTAACCACCATCCAGTGCTTGATTGCCACCAAGAATGGCAAAGATCGTGGGACCGATGCTTCTGCTCCAGATTCTTTTCCTCGCCGCCGCCGCCGCCGCCTCCGCCGCCTCCGCCCACCTGACCTATGGGGAGGAGGCAGCGGCGTGCGGGGTGGGCGGCGGCGAGGAGGAGCTGGTGGTGATCAGGAGGGAGGAGTACGACGGGGGCCGGATCCTGGACATCACGCACGTGTACAGGGAGGACATGCCGTCGTGCGAGAGGGACGAGGGGCTGGGCCAGTTCCTGTGGCTCCCCAAGTCCATGAAGAACGGCTCCCTCGCCAACAACTCCGAGATGAAGATGCCCGCCCACTCCGGCACCCACGTCGATGCCCCCGGCCACGTCTTCCAGCATTACTTCGAGGCCGGCTTCGACGTCGACACCCTCGACCTTGAAGTCCTCAATGGTATCTCAATAGCTCTGATTTCGTTTATGTTCTCCTGCCATCATATCCATTCTTATATAATTTCTCTCAATTTCTGATCTTCTAATCTTACGTCATGCTGTTTCTTATTAGTTTGATTAGTTCCCTCCGTGGAGCTTTGATTCCATTTCCTACCACACAAAGATAAGATGATTATTATTATTTTTTGAATGGAAAAAGATGGGAAAGAAGTGGAGATATCTTGAAAGAAATAAATTGATGCTCTTGGAGAAGGGCAGACATGATGTTTGGCAGCTATGTTTTTAAGCAGGTCATCATCTAGAAAAAGTTAATCAAGAGGAAGCTGTTGGTAACTTAGGGTTAAAAACTTAAAATAGTTATAAATCAGAAGCAGTATTTTTCCTCCTAATCATATAGATCCTGATAATTAAAATTTGCATGCTTTAATACATTCTGTTGTGACATTTGTGCAATTATTTTTCACACCATTGATGCCTATCAGTTATATATAAAAGTGCAATAACATTTCATGCTTTCTTCTGCTTGTACGGCTAATGATTTTTGGTTTTTTTTTTTTTAAACAGGTCCTGCATTGTTAGTGGATGTTCCAAGGGACAAGAATATAACAGGTAACCTCTGCTACTGAACTTTGCAGGCTCTATCAGATTATGTTATTTAAGCATCTTGTTGGTTACTGTGCTTGTGAAGATTATCTGTGTTCATTTTGTTCAGCCTATACTTTTTAAGATTTATAGAACCTGTTATTATAATGTTTTATATTGTTGTTTCCTCATGCACCTGTATTATACGATCATGCTTAAAGCAGAAAAACAACTTATCATTATCTAATTTGCATGTATAAAACTATATGTATCATAATCAGGTTTTTAGAAAAGTTTCAAGTTTGAGACTTCAGACTTGAAAGAAAGAAGCATGGCAAGTTTGCTCAATCTTCAATTTGGAATTTACAAGATTTGCATGAAACATAACCTGATGAACAATAAAAGATAATTGCCATATATGTTCCCCAATAAACAATAAATTACATGTAAACTATCTGAGCTCAATCGAGCCTAGATCCGATCAAGCTCAACTTAACATGAATTTCAAGCCTGTAATTCAGATCAAGCTTGGCTTGTTTCCTACTTGAGCAAGCTTGATCAAGCCTAAATTCAAGCTGAGCACAGACCTATTTTAAGCAACTTACTTTGATTGATACCTATAAATCAAGTTAGACTTGAGTTCAAGCTAAGATCTTCGAACCAAAGCTGAGTTAAGCTGGGTCAAATCTTAATTCGAGCCCTTAGATTAGGGTTGTTGAGCTTTGAATTCAGTAACTGGACTGATTTCAAAGGTCTGTGTGTCAAGCAAACCTAAATACAGTGGGATTAGTTCATAAGTGGCTTACAACTAATTTTGAGCCGAAAACTCAAAATCAAGCTAGCTTTACTGTAGATTCGAATTTGACCAAACCTGGAATGGAGTAGAATTTAAACCACTCATGATTGGTTGGTTCAAATACTAATCCTAATTTTTCCCCCTTTCAGTGTTCAGTTATTGTATGGACACCATCCTTTTGGGACTAAAGCACCTCTTATTCTCCAATAGAAACAAATAACATACATTGACTTGACACATGTCCATTGCTCAAGCAAATAAGGGATAAAATTTTGAAATCTGCTGTCATATAACAAGAAACTTGTGCTTAATCCTTTGTCTAGGCTTTGACCAAACTTTACAAGTCCATGATGATAATGTAGTTGAAGACTATTAAATTGAGACAATTATGTTGTTTCGAGTGAGATCCAAAATAGATATTTGCATGCTTGATATAAATGTGTAAATTGAGTAAGTCCTCTTAGAAGTAATCATTTTGTGCAAAAAAAAATAACATTGAGTGATTCTATGTTTAAATATAATGACCATCATCCTTTTTATAAAAGGCAAATACTTAATAGAGAAAATTTATATTCTAATGCTCCATTGAATATTCAGATTAAATCATATTGGGAATCAACTTTTACAGCAAAATAATCATGTGAACATCATTGAAAGTATGCTAATTTGATTCACTTTTGGACACAGCACGTGACATACAGCCTACATGAACACATTAATTCTCCATAAATATTTAAAGCAGTGGAAAATGTCCATAACTTTTTATTTAAGCATGGTAAGCATTTTTGTGTTTCTCCAACTTTGTTTTCATCGGAAGTTTGTTATTATTAAAAAAAAAAAGTGAAAGTATGCTTACCTGCTAAAACTTTTAACGTGCATATTATATGCCGAAATTCTGAAGTAGATTCTTGATATGTTATTATCACTGAATAAAATTTTTGATAGTTCTGCATAAGCAGAATGATCGGCGACCACATTCCATTTTTTTTCTTAAGAAGAAAAAACACTATTTACATTTTTCAATTTCATTGAGTAGAGACAAAGTCTAACTGATTTTCTGGCCAGTGGATGCTATCTCCTTTAGTGATTTTGTTGACTCTTGAATTATTTTAAACATCATGATCTAACATAACTCAGCCAAGGATATTATCCACATTATGCAGCTGAGGTTATGGAGTCTTTACATATTCCCAAAGGAGTTCGTCGTGTGCTTTTCAGAACATTAAACACTGACAGGTGATGGATATAAGAAAGTTATGTTTTTTTCCCATTATAATTCATGATTTATGTTGTTCTAACATGTACAAGACTAGTTTTTGCTTATAGCAATCATTATATATAAGTAATTTATAAGTTTCAACGTGTCATTAATGTTTATTTTACGAACCCACATTCCTCACCATGATAACTTGGGAAGCAAGAGTGCAAAATGCAGAGTACATTCTTGTTAGGTTATATGCTCAAAATATGCTTGAATAGAAATGGGTTTTGTCAATATATGAGGTAGATAAGTGCAATAGGATGTATGCATGCATACACATAGCATTCTCTTAAAATTTGCATCAAGTCATATGAACAGTTAGCTAATTAAGCAATGATGTAAAAGATTATGGGAAATGAGTCTGTTACGCATGAAAAGACTCAAAGAGGCTTAAGAGCAAAGTAAAACTTAGCTAGAACCTAGGTTCAGATCTTAGTTTTTGCTAAAACTAAGCTAGTGAAGTTGTTTTCCTAAAGAAATCAGATGATGTGACTAAAATCTAACATCACGAATAGGATTCTAGGGTTTAAATTGGGCTTTTTAGAGTTGTTATGAGAATAACTAGATTCTAGTGTTTTCTGGCATTTTCTGAAAAGATACAGCTATTTGTGAAAATTGAATATGGATAAAACGGTGAAAAAATATATAGTGTAGCAATAAGATATAAAGTATTGAGCTTTTGATCTTCTTCGATTGAAGGGAAAAGGTTACCTTGTAGAACAAAGGAAAAAGGAAAACAAGGCAAACAGCAAAAAGCGGGGGATAAGGACTATGGCGTCACACTTCACAGAGTAAGGATAAAGAACCTGCAACTAATCAAAATGACTCCATCTTTTTTATCATCAAGAAATGACGACTTACATAGATTTTGATGAGCCTAATATGCCTAAATCGTACCAAAACTTGTGAAATTTGGGTTCCCATTGGAATCTTAATGACTTTAAAATTATTATAATTCAAGCCATGTATATAAGGTAGGACATATAGATGCTAATTTTACTTGGAAAATTAGGACTTCAGAATCTACTTAATTTTGTTCCAAAACTCAACCCAGACATTGCAATAAATAAGAATTTCTAAATCAATCATATCTAACTTGAACTTTTGTAAGAAACTTGGTAAGTCAAAATGGCATTCTTACATCAACTGGCACACCACCCCAGGGTTCTTCTATTTTGCTCATGCATAAAGAATCAAGAAAAAGCTAGATATACCAAAAGATGCATACATTGATCAGTATTATTACTATATTTACAATTGTCCTGGCGATGACCAAGGAAGCACCAACATTCTGGCCTAGAAATTTATATTCCACTTCCAGTTTTTATTTCATAGAAGTTGCCAGGAAATAATAAATTATTCTGCTTCCTAATTTTGTTTCACTTTAGGTGATATATTGAGGTTTTGTTGGGTTAAACCGTTAAAACACCCTTGCTCTGTCTTTCAGTTTAGGTGATTTGTTGAAGTTGCACCAATATTATTTCCTTATTCATGCAATTTTCTTCCTTAGGATTACTAGATTTTAGTTACAGGAGTATTGAATCCATGGGCTTATGTAGATTAAGAACAAAGACAGTGCAAAACCTGCAGTTGCCTTTCTTTTCATCTTCAAAAGTTTTATTAAACCCTTTAGGATCTACATATAGTTTTACCTTATATAAATAATTAGGCAATTGCTAGTCATTCATCATCATTATTGTTACGGGGGTACTTAGGATATCTCGGATATATCTTTGGGACGCGGCTACAGAGATGAATACTTGATCTAGCCGCAAACTTATCTATCGGCCAGGGCTTGTCGCCGAAGCATCTTCGTAGTTCAATAACCAGTTGCTGCAGTCTTGTCTGCTGATCCATTTGCCAGCTATCAGTAGTGCCAAATTGAATGCCGAAATAATTTTTATTTGGTTGTTATCAAGCATGGTCCTTCGACGCGCTCCTTGTCACGTGACCTATCCCTGAGATTTCAAATAGCTAATCATCCAAATTACGGAAATAGCTATCCCGTATCGATGATATCGCCAGTAATGGCCTTCTCCATCCACGGGAGCGAATGAGGGCTATAATATCGTAATGGCATAATTAATGGCTTGATATTCTTAGAGTTGCCCATTTTCTCAGCCCTCTTTTAAAAAAAAAACCAGAGTCTTGAGGATCCCAGGTAAGCAATATTTTTCTACTCTCATGCTTTCCATCTGTTCCATATTTCTGACTTGAATGTTAAAGGATCCTCATCAGAGCTAACTCTACCTGTGGACTTTATTTTACAGGTCACTCCAGCGACGACTCCTGCTAGTCTGCGCCAGTTTTGATCTTGAGCTGGAATATGCAGTAATAGATTGGTGCTAGAGGAAAGGCTCCATATCCATTTTAGAAAGAAAAATGAGCGAAACATCCCCGATGCTGTCCAAAAATGTCATAAAGAAAAACCAGAGCCTGCTCAAGTAGCAAGGCTCTTACACCTTCATTGCCACTGGTGCAATAACTTCCGCTTGCCACGGGGGTAACCCCAGACTAGTTCAATGACTTGGTCTAATAAGTTCGTACCATGGCTGTTACAATCCAGGGAATGCAACAGAGTAATGTTGCCCATCAGGAATCGCAACATGTTCCTTCCCCACAGTAGCAACCTTCTATTGTAGCCTAGCAATCTCAACCGTCTCTTGCGGCCCAGCAATCTTAGCCGCCTCTTACGGCATCTCATCCTCCACTACTGGAACCAGAGCCGGAGAAGTGATCGAGATATAGTCGGCCCCAAAGTCTAGCCCAGGCATGGAGATGGTCATCCACTCTCCACTTTAAAGGGGACTTCACTCCTAGGAGGTCACCATCTTAGTATTCTGAGGCCCACAATGCCAAAGACACTGATATGGAGCGATATCTCCAAAAAATGTATTAGCAGATCGAGATATTGCAGAATCAAGCTTTGACCCGCGATGAAGGGTCTGGGTTCAACATTAGCTTGCCCTTCACCATCAAAATAATGCAGGAGTCTATTCCTGCAAACTTCAAGATCCCCCATCTGGAAATTTATGATGGGCCGGAGGATCCATTAGATCATCTCAAGAGTTTCTAGACTCATGTTTCTCTGCTAGGCTTCTGATGCAATCGTCTGTCGAGCCTTCCCCTCAACCCTCAAAGGAACGACAAGGCATTGATATTCCAGTCTCAAGCCTGGTTCCATTGATTCTTTTAAGGAGTTGAACCAATTGTTCGCTTCCTACTTTGCTAGTAGCTAATGGCATCGTCGGGGGTCGGACTATTTGATGAGCATCAGATAGAGAAAAGGGGAGTCCCTTCGTGCATACCTTAGTGCTTCAATGCGGCCAACCTAGAGGTGCGTAATTTGGATCAGTCCATGACCATAACGGTCCTGAAAAGTGGACTACAGAAAATTGCTTTCCTCTTCTCCTTGGAGAAGACCTATTCTCAAAGTTTTGCCGAAATATTAACCAGAGGGGAGAAGTACACCAATGCTGAGGAGGTGTACAATTCTCATCCAATTTCTGTCAAAGCAAAGGTGAACCAGAAGTTGAAGAGCTCGAAGCAAGCTCCTGCTAGGTGAAGCAACCAAAGAAACTAGTGGAGATCCCACAGTCTGCCTCGTTGCGATCTATGACCACCAAGGAACCAGCGGAATCGATCTTCTTCTAGGAGGCATGACTTTTCACCTCCAAGGCATTACACCAACTACATGCATCTGAATGTATCTCGGGGGCAAATACTGATGGAAGTTAGAAAGCAGCTGCCATCGTAACTCTGACAAATACTGCCTTTACCATCGTGATCACGGGCATGACATGGAGGAGTGCATCTAGTTATAGGATGAGATTAAGCGGTTCATCTGGGAGGGAAAGCTTGCCTGATTCCTTCGAAGAAGGGTGCTAGGTATAGTGACGATCATCACCGAGACCTCGACAACTATCACTACTACCGCTATCGGAGCAGGGTTCCTAAACAGCCTCCACCCCAACAAGAGAATAGAGAAAGGAGTCTGCTTACTAAAGATGTCAATATGATAAGTGTAAGCATGGTGGATAAAGCATGTCAAGAACTAGTGGAGCCTTTCAGAGCTGCAAAAAAGTGGAAGATCGAAGAGGATATCACCTTCTTTGAAGAAGATGCGGCCAGCATCTAGTACCCACATGCAGATTTGGGTTTTTTCGGTGAGCTGGTGCCTGTAGAAGGGGTTATTACACTACTTGTCAAGACTGGTACCTCCCCTTGGTGAGTCACTATTCAAATAAACTTTTTGGTGGTCAAAATTCTGGTGCCTTATAATGCAATTCTCGGATGGCTAGGATTATATGCTCTTAATGCCGTAGTCTCTATCAAACACTTGTTAGTGAAGTTCTTGACTAGTTACAAGAGCCTGACAACTCAAAGGGAGTCAGGCTATGGCACGGCAGTGCTACAATGCTAGGCTTCAGGCCAAGGCCCGATTAGACCCTTTTCCTATGAGGTTAAATACTAGAGACGAGCTGTCTAAGGAGCATGGTGAGCCATTAGATGATCTGCTAGAAATTCCTCTCTCAAGGAAAGATTCCAATCGAACGGTTTGAATTGGCTCGGACCTAGATAAGATAACAAAGGAATGATTAATTGCTTTTTTGCAGACAAATGCTAACATGTTTGACTAGTCTGCTGCTGATATACTCGGTGATTTGGGGTAAACTCCTCACCCATGGAATTTCAAGGATCCCCAGGAATAATGAAGGCACATGTGGTTGCTAGCCGTCTCCTAGATGAATTAAGGCCGTGCTTAGGCCTCTTCCGGTATCACTAACCCTCAGCAACAATGGCGCTAAAAAGAGAAAAATGGCAATCCTCACCTTTTTAGCATCCAAGACAGCTCCATATAAATGAGCTAATATATTGAGCTTTAGCCTCGGCTTAAATGTGCCTCAGCCTAAATAACCTTTGATCTAAATGTATCATAGCCCGGCAGACCCTAGTTCTGCATATTATGGCTAAGTATAGAGTCTCGGCCTAAATGACTCCTGGCAGACCCTAGTTCTGCATATTCTAGCCAAGTATGGAGTCTCGGTCTAAATGTGCCTCGGCCTAAATGACCTCAACCTA
This sequence comes from Areca catechu, assembly GCA_021397845.1. NCBI lineage: Eukaryota > Viridiplantae > Streptophyta > Magnoliopsida > Arecales > Arecaceae > Areca > Areca catechu. The sequence continues at coordinate 52,801,395 of CM038045.1, read as the reverse complement.
AATGTGTCATAGCCTGGCAGATTTTAGTTCTATATATTTTGACTAAGTATGGAGCATCGGCCTAAATGTACCTCGACCTAAATGACTTTCGGTCTAAATACATCATAGCCTGGCAGATCCTCGTTTTGCATATTCTAGCTAAGCATGGAGTCTTGGTCTAAATATGTCTCGGCCTAAATGACCTTCTGTCTAAATATGCCATAGCCTAGCAGATCCTAGTTCTACTTGTTTTGGCTAAATAGGTCTAGGCCTAAATGATCTTTGGCCTAAATATGTCATAGCCTAGCAAATCCTAGTTCTATATATTCTGGCTAAGTATAGAGCCTTGATTTAAAAGTGCCTCGATCTAAATGACTTTTGGCCTAAATATGCCATAGCCTAGTAGATCTTAGTTTTGCATATTCTGGCTAAGTATAGAGTCTCGGCCTGAATGTGCCTTGGCCTAAATGACCTTCGACCTAAACGTGTCATAGCTTGGCAGACCCTAGTTCTGTATATTTGGCTAAGTATGGAGCCTCGATCTCAATATGTCTCGACCTAAATGATCTTTGGTCTAAATGTGCCATAGCCTGGCAAATCCTAGTTTTGCATATTTTGGTCAAGTATGGAGTCTCGGTCTAAATGTGTCTCAATCTAAATGACCTTCGACCTAAATATGCCATAGCCTGGCAGATCCTAGTTCTGCATATTCTAGTTAAATATGGAGTCTCGATCTAAATGTATCTCGGTCTAAATGACCTTTGGCCTAAATATACTATAGCATGGCAAATCCTAGTTCTGTATATTCTAGCCAAGTATGGAGCCTTGGCCTAAATTTCCCTCGGCCTAAATGATCTTCGACTTGAATGTGCCATAGCTTGGCAGACCCTAGTTGTATATATTATGGCTAAGTATGGAGTCTCGGCCTAAATGACCTTCGACTTAATTTATCCTCGGCCTAGAAAATCATCAGCTTGGTTTATCCTTAGAGCCCTCGATCTACAGGACCCTTAGCATGGTTCATATTCTGCCAGCATAGTTCATACTCAGGATGGTCATATTCTACTAGCATTGTTCATACTCAGCATGGTCATATTCTGCCAGCATGGTTCATGCTCAGCATGATTCATATTCAACCCGATTGACCTTTAGCTTGGTCAACTCAACCTCTTCAAAAGGCTCACCTGGCCTTCAATAATTAAATCCTGGTGCACCAACAAGGGCAGTTCTCCAAAGATCCTCGGCTCTAACCAACCTTCGGTCTCCAGTATTTGCAAGAGAACCAGGCCTGTCCCAGGACCTATAGCCTAAGAAGAGGAAAATGCCTTAGTAAAAACACTTCCGGGTAACCACAATAAAAGAAATAACCAGTGTTCATTCCCATGCATGATCGGGAGAATATGTCCTATAATTTTCAGCAAGCCCTCTCAATCAAGAGGGATGTGACCCTTTCTAGGCGACAATTCCCATCACCATAAAGAGGAGCGGTTTACAATATGAGCAAGACACTCTAATTAATAAGAGGTGGATATTCTGGATAAATAGAACGCCTTGTTGTCAGACTTTTCGATAAAAGCTGCAGCTCAATCACTTCTTATCCAACCTTATTAGAGGTTTCTGCATTTCCAAAATACCCTCTCCTTCTATCTATAAAAGGAAAAGTCTTTGTGCACCGTGTGCGGTGCAGTAAATCCAACGTGGCTCGCATCGCGCTTTTTTATTGGTCCAAATATATCCACTGTAGCATGACGGGATGGGAGCTGAGCGTGACTAGTATTAATTACCATTCAGCTTTTATTTGAAATTTTGTCCAGACCAAAATACCCTTCCCTCCAGGCCCTTGAACTAGGATGTCGTAAATTTTGAACTAGGGTGTCGTAGCTTTTGAACTAGGATGTTGTAATACTGTTTCATGTTTTAATTTATATTTTATGTATTTTTGAACTAGGGTGTCGTAGGTTTTGAAATAGGGTGTCGTAAGTTTTGAACTAGGATGTCGTAATACTGTTTCAGGTCATTTTTGAACCAGGGTGTCGTAGGTTTTGAACTAGGGTATCGTAGGTTTTGAATTAGGATGTTGTAATATTATTTCAGGTCATTTTGAACTAGGATGTCTAGGGTGTCGTAGGTTTTGAACTAGGATGTCGTAAGTTTTGAACTAGGGTGTCGTAATACTGTTTCAAGTCATTTTTGAACTAGGATGTCATAGGTTTTGAATTAGGGTGTCGTAGGTTTTGAACTAGGATGTCGTAATATTGTTTCAAGTCATTTTTAAACTAGGGTGTCGTAGGTTTTGAACTAGGTTGTCGTAATATTGTTTCAAGTCATTTTTGAACTAGGGTGTCGTAAGTTTTGAATTAGGATGTCGTAATACTGTTTCATGTCATTTTATGAATTAGGGTGTCGTAGATTTTGAACTGGGATGTCGTAGGTTTTGAACTAGGATGTCGTAAGGGTATTTTGGTCTGGACAAAAATTTCAATTAATGCTAGTCATCTCAGCTCCTGTTCCATCATGCTACAGTGAATATATTTGGACCAATAGGAACGTGCGGTGCAAGCCACGCTGGATTTGCTGCACCGCACGCGGTGCACAAAGAATTACTCATCTATAAAAAGGAGCTCCCTGGGAGCCCCCCTGGTATTCTTATATATATAGGCTCTCATTTTTATAAAGCTCTGTCTACCTCTTTCATTATTCTTTTGCTTAATTTCTTTCCACCGTTGGCCTGTTTACTGACTTGAGCATCGAAGTGCCCACGCCGGGACCACCCTCGGTGGGCTCTTTTGTAGGTACCACCCTAGGAGCTCCTCCTCTAGTGACCTTTGGTATATATGCAAGAAGCAGCTCAATAAATTGGCATTGACTGTGGGAGTGATGGGTTATTGCTCGCCCGTTTTTGAAAGAAAACATCAAGTGGGATAATGACGCTGCTTCACTTTTTATTCTGTGGTTTGGGATACTGTCTCAAGCATTGGAGGGTCTTCATTAGAGCCATCTCTGATGGAACTTCTTTGCAAGTGCAGCCATTGACACCTCTCCTTAGCATACTCTGGTGACCGAGCAGATTTCAGTATCATCAGATAGAGGATGGGCCTACTATTTGCTCAATTCTTGAAAGGAACTTTGAGCAGAGTATCATTGCCACCTAACGGTGTGTTCCCTTATCATCCCGGTGCCACCACCTTCTTGTAGGCTAGCCAGCCTGTTGGAAACCTTGCTCCAAAACCCCCAGACTGGCACTACTCAACTAGGGGGCCAGCCATACCCAATCATGCTCTAGGTGATTTAACATCAAGATCCTGTGGTTTCAATGGGTATGCCTATCATCCTCTCCAGCATGGGTGGTGATGCCCAGATCAACGATGAGGTCGCCATAAAAAGAGAGAGAAAAGGAAGAAGAGGAAAGAGGGAGGTGGCATTTCTTTGGCTTCCTGTCACCTCCAACATCATCTTAAAATGAAAATTTTGGAGGCCTCATGCCCGTCTCCTCCCTACAGAAAGTCTGCTGGCCTTCGTCTCCATTTTCGTCCACGGGAAGCCAATTGGAGGCCCTCCACCTCTGTCACCATCCTCCTTTGACATCCTCATCGCTCAACTGGGGGGTCAATTTAGACCTCACTATGGTCCAAACAATCAAATGCCCAAGTTTGGCAATGTTATTGGTGAATGCAGGCATGGAGCTTTATTTCATCAATTTTTTATCTTTACTCAAAGGCAGGGTCTTCTGTATAAAAATTTTAAAAAAAAGAGAGAAGAAGAAACGAGAGAAAAATTCCATCATGGGGTAGAAATATTATTGCATAACCATGTTCAGCAGAGTAAATCACAGAATAAATGCACGGTGGAGACCGTGCAATTGGGAATTTGAGGCTAATGTGGCGTGTTTTCCTACATGGGATGTGGCGTGATACATTGGACTCGATTCAGAAAAGGCACGAACACATGCCATGCGCCCCAACTGGAAGCCAAAAAGGGGACAACATCGGACATCTCCAAGAGCTCCTCCCCCGAAGAAATTAATGCTACCAAACCCGGGCACCACTCTCCTTCTTCCAAGTCCCAAACCAAACTTAAAGCTTTTATCGAAGGAAGCTTGCCAGAACTCGTTGCCTCCACCCATCCGAGAGGTCCACTGGGAGCTTCCTCCTTGTTGCCATCTCCAATCGAGAGAAGCCTGCCCGAAGTCCTCGCTGATGTTGCCTTCCCATTAGAGAGAAGCTCATTGGCCTCCTTTGGGCTGGCTAAGGTCCTCATCCATTTCTCCCCTAAAGAAAGCAGCCGACGAACCTTTGCCGTCTCTACCCTGTTGAAGCCCATTGGAGGTTCGATGAGAACCTGTCAAAGGTTTGGTGAGAACATCCATCCGAAGGAAAGCTTAATGGAAGCCCTTTGCCTTCGTCTCGCCCCGAACGATGGAAGCCCACTCGAGTTCCACCTTTGGCTTCAACAATTCTGGCTCCCAGACTTGTATTAGCTCTCCCACGACCCACGATGAAGTCTGCCATAGCATTGCTGGTCTTGGCACCGGTTTCATTTAGGCCGTCTGGCAAAAGCTTCAGGACATCAAGCATCCCCCAGCTGTGGAAGCTTCAACCATTTGGGCCTCAGCCGTGAATGCTTCGGTCGACAAGTCCTCACCTCCGTTCCATCCCCATTCATAGGAAACCCTAGTCTTTGTTTCCTCTCCGTTGAACATAGGTTTTCGTCTTTCTCCATTACCATACACGGGAAACCACCTAAGATCCATCTCCGGAAGCCAGTGGAAGGTCACCGTCCAAGGGGAGCACCAGCCAGCGGCCATCCAGGGGTTTTCACCTCCATTTTCTCCCCGTCTATAGGGAGCAAGACCGCCTCATTCCAGTCGATGGAAATCGCCCAAGCTCTGCCACCGGCATTGTCGGTGACGGTGCTTGTAACCTCCTCATCCATGAGTGCTAAGCCGAGCGCCTCAGCGACGAAAGCCTCAGTTGACATCTTCGGAAGCTCCCTCACCCCTGTTTTATCCTTGTTCATGTATAGCGCATCGAAAGTTTTCCATTTACATCTTGTCCCTGATCGATGGAGATTTGCTTAAGCTCCGCCTCCAGTGAAAGCCTCATGATGACCGGTTTCCCAAGCCTTGGCATGGAGGAAGACGGAGATGACACCAACCATGGGAGCCTCGACCTTGTTGCCCGAGTCACAAGCACCAGCCACGAGAGCAACTTAGCCCCAAGCACTTCGGCTACAAACGTCTCGCCCGTCAGTATCTCAGTCACGAGCACCGCGGTTCCGATTGCCCCGGACACAACCATCTCAGCCGTGAGAGCCCCATTGCATCTTGGCCTTGGGCCTTCTTTAGTTCGGTCCCACCTGGGTCGGAGATTATCCTAGTCAAAGCAAAACAACCAATATAACATCCTAAAAGCCATGAATGTCGAGTTTTGGGAAGAGACAAGCATGAAAGAACCGAAGCCAGAGGACACTGTAAATATTGCTTCGCTCGTGATAGAGGACTTCCTATCTTGCACTTGGGTGGAAAGGGCCGAAGGCATGCGAGCCCAATTTCGAGAGAATCGAAGCTCGGGCTATCAACCAACCAAGGCAAAGTGCAAAAACTTTGCTAAGGCCTACCAACTCCCCATTACCAGGGAACCCCCTAAAAGCAGTAGACTAGCCTAAGGACATAGGGGCAGCTGAACAAGTGTTCCCTTTAACCTGACACCGTCATCACTGAGGGAGTAACGAAGTTGGGAGACCATTCTATCTTGCTTCCTCCAGAAAGCTTAGTCGAAAGAACCACAGGGAAGCGCAGACCATCGGGGCCGAACGTGGGGCCTTGTTGAGATCCATGAGTGTGCCGGGGACCACTTAAAATAATGGTCTAGCAACCCACGGAGTGGCAACTCATTCCAAGGATCTTTCCAGGGCAGAACATCCAAAAGTCGAACTTCTGAGACTGAAAGATAAGAAGGCCGAACCATCTATCACCCTATCTTTCTTTCTTGCAGGACTGTAAGCCTATGAAAGCTGCCAAAAAATCAACCTGCAATATGAATGATAAATATCATCATTGGGGGGTGATTTAGCAACCAGTCCAGGAAGCCTGATGGGATTCTACTATCAAGATCCTGGAACTTCTCCAACTTATTAGTACAAAGATGTTCAAGAGGATGATGAAGAAAATAAAAGCAAGGTCAATGAAATTAACCGAAGTTGGACCACAAAAAGCCAAACCTTAGAGCCAAAATGGAAGTTGACCTCCCTAAGCTAACCTCCTAAATGTTGAGTTCCCAAAATCAAAAGGGGAGATTAAAAATTGTTGCTAGGGGTAGCTTGGCGGGTAAGCAGAGTCTCGATGACCCCTGGGTAAGCAATTTTTTTCTACACTCACTGCTTTCATCTATTCTAAATCTCTGACTTGAGCATCAGAGGGTTCTTGTCGGAGCCAACTCCGGTTGTGGACTTTGTTTTGTAGGTCACTCTGGCGACGACTCCTGCCAGTCAGCGCTAGCTCTGATATTGAGCCGGAATCTGTAGCAACAATTATCATCTTTGTTCTTTATGTTTTTTTAAATACTCATAGCATGAGCATTACTTCAATCTAGTGCCACTAGCTGATCTTTATAATGAAGTAATGAAATCTTTAGGATGATCACCAAGGAAACATATTTTAAGGCATAAAAGTTGTAACATAGCAAAAGAAAAATCAGTAATTATAATACTTATATCAGGACTAGTTGCCTAGGCAACATCTTTTAAATCATATAAATTGTAAAAGAAAAAAGTCACTAATTATAAATGCTAATATAATTTTAATAGATGCTTTTGGAGCTGTAATACTACAGTGGAACTAGATGCATTTGATGTAACTGAATACATGTTATTTAAGATATTGCACTTTTTTGCAGGAAGCTTATGTGGAAAAGGCCATGTCAAACAGACTTCGTTGGGTTCATGAAAGATGGTGCTCAGTGGCTGGTCGATAACACTGATATCAAACTTGTTGGTGAGTTGCAAATTGTTTCTTTTCCTGCAGAATTTTTCACAAATATATGTGTGTACATATTATTTGTTAGCTCAATCAATTATTTATAAGACTTTTCTGCATTAACACATACATGCATAATGTATACTATATTTTGATGCATGAATAAACTAATATTAGTATCGCAAAACCTCATTCAGATTTGCTGTGGCTTAGACTATTACATGTAAATTGACTAGTCATATTTGTTTGACCTAATATATATTTTTTTAACCAAACTTGAGGCACACTTTGGCAATTATTTAGAGTAGATTCACTGTTGTTGCAGTGCAAAATTTTCTCCTACACATGTTACCTTTAAGGTACTACTCCCAAGAGGTGTCTATTTGCATACAGAAACACCTCCTTTAATTTAAGCAATAAGCTTGCCCGGTGAATTCACTTGATTGCTTAAGAAACTACCTCAAATCAAGGTGCACACTTTCATCAATAAATCTAGGAGTAGCGTAAAACATTTTCATTTTAGAAGAGTGGTCAATGTCTCAGCAAAAATTCTCTGTATTGTCTTACGAACGTGTGAGTTTTGAATACCAAAATTCTGCTGAGCCTTAATCCCCCTTATGGATTTGCAAGGGATGTTATATTGAGCAGAATTACTCGGGCACTTTACATTTTGGAAATTATGAAATGCCTACAATCATGGACACTTGGGCAATGTATGACATGGCGTGACACTCCTTGGCACTTCAAATATAAAGTCTAGTCAAAGAACACTTGAGAGTTGAGACCATATCAAGTGCTAAATAACATTATTTGTTTAGACATCCATTTTCTTTTTGTGATGAAGGTAATATGGCATAAGTGTAACTTTATTCAACATTACTACCATTCAGTAATTATCTTAGCCTAGTCTCATGTTATATCTCTTGTTCGCACTGAACTTTCTATTAGCTATGGTCCATGTAAACATTATATATTATCTGAGTGTCTGTCAGTTTGATATTGGTGTAATATGATCCACATGATTCAAGATTTATCATTACTTATATGTTCATTGGAAATGCACCATATCAAAAATATTTGGTGATTTTTTATTTAGATTATAATAATGTAAGGAATGCATAGAAATTAGATAACAAATGGGCTGTTCATCATAAATCTAAAAATCATTTTGACTCATATGGCATTATTTCTAGTGTCCTGGTGTTCTATTCATAATAACAACATATGTAGTTCAAACTTCACCGGCTCCATATTTTAAATTTCATTCTCTTGTTTATGCTTCTTAATGCTGTCCATTTATAGCAATGTTCTAGAATATGGTAAAGACAAAAATATATGCAAAGGTTTGTGGTTATTGAATTGTGCTATTTCGTTTATGTTTTCTAATGGGGCTGGGGAAGCCAAGGAGGGGTGTGTGTGGTTTCATGGTTGCTCAATTTTAGTGCAGTTCAGTTTTCCAAGTTGAATGGTGCAATCAATGTTTGCTTTCTTCTTTGGTCTTACTTCTCACATTTTCTGCCATGTTCATAGGTGTTGACTATTTATCTGTTGCTGCATATGCTGATTTGATCCCTTCTCATTTGGTTTTTCTTAAAAGCAGGGTATGAGACTTCTTCTTAGACAATAATTTTAATTTCAATTTTTTGTCTCTTAAAATTCATAGGAGAAGCTTTATACTTTATGTCCTGACTGAACTCCCCATATAGATGTATTGCTATAAATCATCCATCATGGGCTTTCTTATCTTTTGCCAACAATAGTAAATATATTGAGAAAGCAAGAATAGAAGAAAATGTAATTCTTATCAGTTAATATATTGAGAAACAAGCCAACATGGAGAAAGTAGTAAATAATATGGTGTGTGATTGCCACCAAGATAAACATGACATGATATATAAAAGGGGAAAAGGAAGTGCCATGTTTATAAAATATATTATTTCTAATATGCTGTATCACATATTAGTTTCACAAGGGATGATAGCTTATTGTCCTTGCATTAGTTTCTTAATCAAGGAATTACCCTCAACTTTCCCTTTTATGTTTTCTTGGAAGTACGAAATAATTAGACGACAGGTTATGAACATCATGTAGGAAGGAGAGATCAATGCGAAACCAGTAAAATCATCATCAAGTTGAAACTGATCTTAATCTTTACTGTGTTTAATAAATAATAAAGTCTAGGTCGATGTCCTGCACTATGCTGTCCTGTACTACCTGTAATCTGTCAATGTTCTTAATTAAAGAATATGCAACTGGCTCTGTGACATGCATCACATTATGATAGACAATGCAAGTTTTTATGCCATTTTACAAATGCTGGTCAAATTGTGTTGCGCCTTTTCAGGAAATCATCGTTGTGGAAGCCTTAAAGCTAGATAATGTCAAGCCTGGGATATACTCCCTGCATTGCTTACCTCTCAGGTTGCTTGGGGCCGAGGGTTCACCAATCAGGTGCATTCTTATCAAATAGGATATGCAAGCCTTGCATAAAGGGTGACATTTCCAGCACAGATTTCTCTCTGTATGTGCTGTAAATAGGTTTTTCTAGAACCTTTCTTGACATTATCTCTCTGTTCTATGTAAAATTTCAGTGTTTCAGTGAAACCAGTGTGGCATAATAATCTCTTCAATCATCAGATGTTAGGATAAACATGGTTTTATAATATTTTGTCTCTTAGTTTTAGACACAAGTCTGCTTAAATGGTACAACTTGTAGATTTGTAATTGCATTATATGAGATATAGATTATGTGTGTAATAGAATGATGGAAAATGCTTCATGTCTCCTATGATGACTTAAAAGTCTGGATCATTAGGTTATGACTTCATCTTTTCTTGTATGAATCATGCCAACTAATGTAACTATGATAGCAACATTGACTTTTGATTATCCCCTGTTTGGTGCATCAGTGTGTTATGAGGAATGTTTTTGGTTTCTCTGTTTTATCATATCGGTAGTGGAAAATCTGATGCGAGGTTTTGCATTATTATTGTGCTTAGGAGTGGGCTGTATCATTAAGTATACCTTTTAAATTTCTTTATTTTCTGTTATAACAAATAGAAGTGATGCAAGTACAGTTGCAGTTGCTAATTTGGGACTTGCATAAGAAGCCCTTGATTCATGATTCATGATGTTTCCTCAAGTAGGATTTTGTTGTTTAGGAAAAATACATCATATAACAAAGTCAAAGGTGTACAACTTGGTGAGTGCAAGATCTAATTGTGGCACGACTGATGGTTGAAATTATTGAGAAGTTCTGTAACCATAATATTCCTTGAAGTCAAGAGGTCAGTTTCAAATACGGAACTGTTGAATTCCCCTTTTGTGGAAAGGTCTACTGGTTTTGACACTGTTATACTTGGTTTAATCTTCTCATTTCTATTTAGGATAGCATTAGATATTCAATCTATTTGTTTAAAATGTGCCTCAAGAATTCTTTTAACTTGAAGATGTCAATGTATGTCAATGGACAACTGAAGAGGAACAAAAATCTTACCCTGCTATAATGTTGGAAAGATTTTGGTTTAGCTTCTCTTAGCTACAGAGTTAGCCTTGAAAAGAATTCAAAGAAATAATAGCTGAAATTAAGCTTGTTGGTTATGATAAAGGATATTATTGTACTTGTTCTTTGCCGTCTTTTTACTCTATATGACTAAATTATATACCTATATTAAGGCCATTCAATGAATTTACATCCAAGGAATAGGATTCTAAACTTTCTATATTACATTATCAAATGTTAAAGTTGAAAGGGAAGGTATATAAATCTTATTTACCTATTTCATATGTTACTTTTCTTTGCCATGGTTTTGTGTCTTTCAATGATTTTCTTTTGACCAAACATAGCAAGAGCGTCATAATTTTCTTTTTTGCAAAATTTCTAAAGCAAGTCATAAAAATTGAACTCTCCATGTGGCTTCCATGCATGCTCAGTCTAAAATTTTTATCTTATTAGTGTTGCTTTGTGAATCTCATTAATAAATTGGGCAAGCATGCCCATGATTTTGCTAAATGATCAATGTGTAAGGTAAATATGTTGTTTTAAAGAACCAAGGAGTAAGGAAATTATCATGTTGCATTTAGTGCATCGCCAGGCAATCTTGGATTGCCAGTAATGTTGATTACTATGTTTGGTACTCATAGCTAAGTTACAGTAAAATTATTGAAAATCTTGCTTGACATGTTTGGTATGATAATCAGATTATTGGCAATATAAAATCAAAATTTTAAAATATTTTTAAATTAAATCTATTAAAAATTCATATACTCATAAAAAAATATCAGTTACATGATTTATATCTTTTTATAAAATAATGTTAACCATCAAAAAGAAAGACAAGTATATAAAAAAAATTAAATATCATAAAAGTAATAAATTCATGAATTAAGTGAATTTATTACTAAAACGGTGGCAAGAATGACTGGCGTGAGAGGCGAAGTCTTATGTGGCTAGGATTTGTTGTGTAAGGGAAGAAAAATAGTAGCTTAGAGAATTTATATGAGATTTTTTGAAAGGATAATTTAGTCTAAAATTTTAATTACAAGATTATCAAAGAAATAGTAGTCTGGATAATCACTCCTTTCCAAGACTGTCTAGATTACCTTCTGGGAGGTAGTCTAGATTGTCTGGAAATATAAATTACAATGAAAAAAATTTTACTAAACAGAATAATGAAGTGAGATCTCTTTAAATTGCTGGCAATCTATAGCTACCAAATGCCTTCTCAGTTCATGTTATGATTCTAAGCATTATGGAGAAGCTGGTGAGCAGAAAACTTTCAATTTTGTTACACATGTTTAGCATCTCTCGTCATCCAAACCAAGGATCACTGAACTGGTACTGGGACCCATACCGGTCAGCTACTGGTATGGTACGGTGCAGTCCGTACCGTACCGGTACGTGTACCGAGGCTAAAAAAAATGATAAAAAATTCTCTTCCTCTCTCTCAAGCAAAGATTATTAAAATATATTTGAACCAGATCCGAACCGAGCCCGGACCGGGATGAGCCGGGCGGTACGGTATGCTACAGTACCGTACTGTACGGAATTTATTTTTTAAATTTTTTTTAACGATCCGGGATGCCGGACCGTTTTCTATATGTGAATCGTACCGGCTCTTGACCGGTACGGTATGGTACGTCCCGTACCGGGTGGTACGTGACGGTACCGTAAACCCTGATCCAAACCCTTGCCCTCTAAAGCTCTCCTAAATTTTGGCTTTCAAATTGCAGTAATCAAACCTTAAGAGTAACTGGGAATTTAGAAATTAGGATCTCCTACTATATATGTAAGAAGAAGGCCCTAGAAGGTTCTGAACCTATCTCACCAAGGAAACTGATAGATGAACTCTTCTTTCGTTTCATTTCTAGTAATTAAAAAGAGAGAGAGGGAGGGAGAGAGAACATTGTTTGGCTGCCAGATGTTTGCTCCCTCTGTTGATCTTTTGTTCAGTCCTTTGGTCTTGTTTTCGGCTTCTGGCTTTTTTCACCGTCACGTTCTCGGCATCACATGATCTAAATTTCTTGTATACGCTGCATTGCCTTGAATCTGATTACTTCAGCTTAAAGCTTCAGAAGCTCGCATGCTGTAAAGTATACGAGCTTATTTTCAGCCGAATAACGTTGGCAATGGTTATAGCATGCATGTTCTCAGACCGAGATAAAGGTTTTCGATATTTAAAACCAGTTCACCATGCAGGCCATGATATTCTCATCATCTCTGACATTTTTTAACTTTTTTCTTTCAGCATCTTTCTTGTTCTACTACCCAGGAACTTCAAAGGTTTCATTGGATGAAATTGGAAGCACCAAACATAAGAAGGGTGTTTCCCCATTCGAGAAGGTGAGGGTGTTGTCCATTTGTTGCTTTACCTGCAGAGAGCTTTGTGTTTTGTTTTGTTGTAGCCTAGATAGAAAGAATAGCCGATATAGGATGTTGGATCGCCTAGTCGTCCGTTCTCCAAATAGGCTGCAGGTTGAGAAGCCGACCTGTCAAAAAATTATTGGCCGGGATCTTACGGCGTGCGGGGGCCGCATATGGTGTCCTCGCGTATCTTCCAAATCCTCTCTTTAGTCTTGTAGCAACTCGCTGACATGGCTTGTTCCACCGCATCTAATTGTGAGAGTACGATATTTCATCTCTAAAACCTGAATCCTCCGAGGGAGACCGTTGATCTGCTCCAACTGAAGGCAATGCAACTCCAAAAAGAGGGGAGGAAAAGAAAATTTGAAAGAACTTAAAATTGATTATGTTAAATGAACTAGTTATGCCTTAGACGTGGTTGGGAGTAGAGGCGGATCACACCAATTTTTTTTAGGTGGATCAAAAAAAATATATAAATAAAAAATATTAATAAATAATTAAAATTAATTTAAATATTTTTTTATAAATATTATTTAAATTATATTTATTTTATAATATTAAATTTATTAATAATAAAATTTATCGTAAAATTTTCAGCTATCTCCTTATCGATATAAGTGACTAAATAATCGATAAAAAAATCATCTTCCATCTTGTTGCATAATCTGGTCTTGACAATCTTCATATTTTAAAATATTTTCTCTATAGTAGTAGTTGAAACCGGAAGAGTAATAAGCGTTAAGGACTCGTAGAGGATGTATGCGCATCGATCATAGTAGTGGCAGCATTGCATTGAGTACCGTTGGCGCTGCATAGCGGGATGTGACATCCATCGAGCGACGGTGCCAAAGATGATGGGATGTGAGTGCAGTAGTATTGGTGGGAGCCTGAGACATGACGGGTGCTCATCCATTTATGCACTTCAAGATCCGATTATGCTACGCGATGGATCCGGTCGCTTAGACGGTGCGCGGCTTCACCGAACGCAGTGTTCGTCAGTGCGACGAAGCTGACGAAGGCCACCAAGATGGTAGTCATAGGCCAGCGCATCGGTGGTATCCGGCCTTATGTATGCGCAACCGCCTAGTTTATCCGGCCTTATGTATGCGCAACCGCCTGGTTTCATCGTGGGAGCGTTCTCGTCAATCGCATCACATGTCAAATCCGATCATCATTTTATCCATCGGTGTAGTGAATGGGATGGTGCTGACTGCGTGCCGTGGCTTCAACCACGGCGAATTCTGGAGACGGGCGTTGGTCGAGTAACAAAAAGAAAATTATGTCTTCTTTTAAAAAAATTATATAAAAAAAATTTAATGAAAATAAAAAATAAAATTGATAGTGATCCAACTTTTAAGTAAAGAAAGCTTATTTATAATATTTGTTTCATTTTAATTTTTTTTAAAAATTTTTTCAAGTTATATTTAATATCTCCAAGTTTAGAAGTGCCAAATATATATATATAAAAGTTTACATAAAATTTTAATTTATAAAAAAATAAAAAAAAATAGAGAGCCCAAGAGGTTTTTTTGTTTTCTCTTGTATATATTTAAAAATTTATTAAAAAATTTAACTTATAAAAAAAAAAATTAAAAAAAATTGGATAAAAAATTTTTATCGTCGGTGTCTTGTAGCATGCCCATCTTGCATTTGATACAAGATTTTAGATCCCATGTAATGGGACTGTCTCGATATTAGATCCCAATACTCAAAACTGGAAATGTTTCAAATATCTCGATCAGAATGCTTCCAGAATATTTTGATGCATGGTTAAAGACATCCCGTCGGAGCGAATCTTTGATTTGATGCGTAGTTTACTTTTTCGGACTTCTATAAAGGAGCGTGTTCTTCGAAATACTAAAAACCACCTTTCCAAATATATTCTGCTTTTCGTTTTGGATTTGGGAGGTTAAATCTTTACAACCAAAAATGAGTGCCTTAGACTTACTATTCTAGTATTCCTTGTTCTACTCAGTTTATTCTTTGAATCTTTAATTTTTTTTGGATTGTTTAATTTGTAAAATTGGGAGATTTATTTAAATTATGAATACGTATTTATCTTTTTATTTCGTAAAACACATATTTTCCTACATTGGAGGGTAGATGATGAATATAAAGATGAATATAAAGCCAATGTTATCGCAGTGAAATTGCTAATTAATTGGAAAATCAGAATAAGACAGAAAAGTCAAGGGAATGATACTTTCCATGGATAGTTGATTTCATTCATGATGACAATAAATTACTTCTATTTAGTATTTGGGCATCAAAACATCAATAATATTATATTCCCAAAGATATGCATGCCGGGTGCAATTATCCATTACAAAACAGTGGTCGTATGGCATGGGAGGACTTAGACGAGCGCCAAAAAAATGCTATACGCGCTGCCACGCATGGCTACTGATTTTAAATAAACTAGTTATTAAGTCCGTACATGATATAATAATTTTTTATATTTGATATGATTTAAAATTTATTTAATAAAATTTATTATCTGTTAAATTTATTATTTTAAATTTATTAAAAATTTATTTCAAGTTTGAATTTTTTTTTCTAAAATTAAATCAAGAGAAATTTAGTATAGAACTTTTTTATTTTTATAAATATAATAGATTATATAAAAAGTATAATTTTGAACGAGAAAAAAAATTGGAAAGATTGTCAGGGCCATTTGCAAAGCACTTTGCTTGGCCATGGCCTCTGATACGGTCTTGTACATATCTTACAATAAGATGTCTTGAACAACTGCTGCTAAGGCATTTTTCCCTTGTTTAGCCTAGTTTTGGGGGATTTTTCTTGTGTCGGGGCTTCTTGTGACGAACTAGAAAAATGCAAGTCTTCTCGATACCTTGGAACCCCCAGGGTGGGATTTGGCGGGATGCCCCACATGTATAGTATCGGGAGGGTGAGCGAGAACAATTGTGGGCCGGTTTCCTAGGGAATTCTTGCGGTTCATCGTTGCCTCCTCTGCCTTCTGAGCCCTTAGGATAGGTTTAGTGGTAGTTGCATTTTGCTTGTAATCTCTCCATTTACATTAATGAAAACACTGGTTTTGCCTTTGTGCATTTGAGTGTGTTTCCTTGCCATTTTCCTTTGTCTCTTGTGTTTGTCTTAGTTGCGGCATCGTATTTCTGTCGCTAGCACGTATTGACTGGTTTCATTTTGCAGGGCATTTTGGAGCGCCGCACGGGTTTAGCTTAAGCAAAGACTAACCTCGTGACAAGTGGTATCAGAGCCAATTCGGCTGTGGACATTAGCACAACGCACATGGGTTGCAGGAACGAGGGAGAGACGAGCGGGACGGTTCGTGATGAGGCGACGGTTGCCTCACCAGTCCCGACAGATGTACAAGCTGATAATGCAAAGCCACGAAGCCACAAGGAGCAGATGTCCATGTTGGAGGTGCAGTTGGCCCAAATGGATGAGAGCATGGCTCATCTATTCTCAATGGTGGACCGTGTTGCAAACTTGGAGTTGAGTCAGGAGCAGCTTGTGGAGACTGTGGATAATCTCAGTGACAATACTAAAGAGTCTGTCACGCTCTTACGGGAGCAACTGGACGATCTGACCACCAGGGTTGCAGTGCTGACTCGGGCAGTGGGTAACATGCCAACTCCAGGTGTTGTGGAAGGCGGGACAAGCCGGATGAGAGCACTAGAACCTAGAAGTTACAATGGAGCTCGTGATGCAAAGGAGTTGGAGAACTTCTTGTTTGATGTCGAGCAATACTTTCGGGTGGTGCGACCTGACTCCGAGGAGACAAAGGTCATCTTGGCTACCATGTACCTGACCGGGGATGCCAAACTATGGTGGCGAACTCGGTATGAGGATATGCAGGCGGGTCGATGCATCATTGCCAACTGGGAGGGCCTAAAGAGGGAGATCAAGGCTCAGTTTTTGTCAGAAAATGTGGACTTCATTGCTTGGCGAAACTTGAGGCATCTCCATCATACAGAAACTGTGCGAGAATATGTGAAGCAGTTCTCTGCATTGATGCTGGACATTAGGGATATGTCCGAGAAAGACAAGCTATTCCACTTCTTGGAAGGTTTGAAGCCATGGGCCCAGCAGGAGTTGCAACGGAGGGGTGTCACCGACTTGGCATCTGCTCAAGCTGCAGCTGAGCGCTTGACAGATTTCCTCCCCTCTGACCACCAGAAGAAGAAGGCGATGACAAATACCTCCAAGAATCCAAAGCTGTCAAAAGGAAAGGGTGTGGAGAATGAGAAGAAGAAAGACCTTAAAACTAAGGGGCCAGAACCATCAAGGACCCCAAAGTCTGGGTGCTTTCTATGTGGAGGGCCACACATGGTGAAGAACTGTCCCTAGAAATAGGCTCTCAATGCCTTGCAAGCCAGTGTGCAGCGGAGCCAAGTTAAACCGGAAGACCTTAGCAGCGATAGTGAGGAGGAACTGGTTAAGGGTCCTAGGATGGGTGCTCTCAGGCTACTCAGTGCTATTAAGGGTCAAGTGGGGGAGCAGCTCAAGCCATCCAAGCTACAATAGCTAAAGCAGCAGCAGCGGTCGAAACCACACCAAACTCACCAACATGCTAGTCGGCGAACCAATGAACTCATGTATGTGCAGGTGGAGCTCAATGGTCATGTAACCCAAGCAATGGTGGATACTGGGGCAACTCATAATTTTGTTGCTGATCGGGAGGCCACTTGCCTTGGATTGAAGTTGGAAAGAGATTCTAGTAGAATGAAGGCGGTGAACTTGAAAGCTCAGCCCATTGTTGGACGTGCAAGGGAGGTGCTAATGCAAGTCGGAACTTGGTATGGAAAAGCCAATTTCATGGCTGTACCGCTAGATGATTTCCAGGTGATTTTGGGCATGGAGTTCCTTCAAGCAGCTAGGGTGGTCCCAATGCCATTTCTTGATGCACTATGCATGATGGGGGATGAGTCCCCTTGTGTTGTCCCTGTTGCTCGGCGGACTCAAGAAGGGATGCAGCATATATCTTCGCTTCAGCTGAAGAGGGGAATGAAGAAAGGAGAGTTAACCTATGTGGCTGCTGTAAAGCTAGAGTCAGAAGCCAAAGACATGGGTCCTCTGCCTCCTGGGGTCGCTAAAGTTCTCCAGGATTTTGAAGATGTAATGCCTCCCGAGTTACCGAAGACTTTGCCGCCGCGGCGGGCGATGGACCACAAAATTGAGCTGGAGGTGGGCACAAAGCCTCCTGCTCGTCCACCTTATCGTATGGCCCCATCGGAGCTTGCAGAACTCAGGAAACAGCTTGATGAGCTGCTAAAGGGAGGACTCATTCGTAGCTCAAAGGCCCCTTTGGAGCCCTAGTTCTCTTTCAGAAGAAACATGATGGGAGTCTCCGACTGTGTGTGGATTATCGGGCCCTGAACAAGGTGACTGTGAAAAACAAGTATCTAATTCCTTTAATTGCAGACTTGTTTGATCAGCTAGGTGGAGCTCAGTATTTTTCCAAGCTGGATTTGAGATCTGGGTATTGGCAAGTCCGGATCGCAGAGGGAGACGAAGGCTAGACTACATGTGTGACAAGGTACGGGGCATTTGAATTCTTGGTGATGCCCTTCGGGTTGACTAATGCCCCAGCTACCTTTTGCACACTAATGAACCAGCTATTCCATGACTATCTTGACAAATTTGTGGTGGTGTATCTTGATGATATTGTCATGTATAGTCAGACACTGGAGGACCATGAGAAGCACTTGTAGATCATCCTTCAAGTTCTGCGAGAGAACTCCCTTTATGTGAAGAAGGAGAAGTGCTACTTTGCCCAGGAAGAGATTTTGTTCTTGGGACATCGTATTGGTGGTGGCATGATCCGTTTGGACCAGGAGAAGGTCCAGGCTATACAAGAGTGGCAGGCCCCTACTAAAGTGACAGAGTTGCGATCTTTCTTGGGGCTTGTTAACTACTATAGGCGGTTCATTGCAGGCTACTCTCATCGAGCCGCGCCACTAACAGAACTATTAAAGAAGGATCAATCATGGGATTGGTCTTCGAAGTGCCAAGAAGCTTTCAAGGAGTTGAAAGCTGCTATAATGGAGGAGTCCGTGCTACGACTTCCAGATCATAACTTACCCTTCGAAATCCATACTGATGCCTCAGACTTTGCTATTGGAGGAGTCCTTGTTCAGGAGGGTCATCCAGTGGCATTTGAAAGTCGAAAGCTGAATGACACAAAGAGGCGATACACTGTTCATGAGAAGGAGATGACAGCTATGGTTCACTGTTTAAGGGTGTGGAGGCACTATCTCCTTGGGTCACGATTTGTGGTGCGGACCGATAATGTGGCCCTCAGCTACTTCCAAACACAAAATAAGCTGTCTCCAAAACAGGCCCGCTGGCAGGACTTCTTGGTGGAGTTCGACATGACCTTGGAATATAAACCAGGGCGTATGAACCAGGTGGCCAATGCCCTGAGCCGGAAGGCAGAGCTTGCCACTCTAAAGGTGATGGAGCAAGGGTAAGTCAGCCAAGTGCAAGCAACTTTGCTGCCAAAAATTCAAGATGGACTGCTAAAGGATCCCACAGCTATCACTTTAAAGCAGCTCATTGATGAAGGAAAGGCACAGCGATTCTGGTCCGAAGATGGGCTCATTCTAACAAAAGGGCATCGGGTATATGTGCCTCGGGTGGACAACCTTAGAAGAGAACTATTACGAGAATGTCATGACACTCTTTGGGCTGGTCACCCAGGAATGCACCGAACTCTTGCCCTCTTGGAGAGGGCATACTACTGGTCAAGGATGGGAGAGGATGTGGAAGATTATGTCCGGACGTGTCTCATTTGCCAACAGGACAAGGTGGAGCGAAGCAAGCCTGGTGGGCTCCTTGAACCTTTGCCTGTACCGAAGCGACCATGGGAGAGCATCTCGATGGACTTCATCTCGAGCTTGCCAAAGGTGGGAGAGTATGGGTCGATCCTAGTGGTGGTGGATCGATTCTCGAAGTATAGCATCTTCATCCCAGCACCCTTGCATTGTTCCGCGGAGGATGTAGCTCGACTCTTCTTGAAGCATGTGGTGAAGTATTGGGGTATCCCTCAGAACATTGTCAGTGACAGAGATTCCAGGTTCTTAGGGAGACTTTGGACTGGACTTTTTAAGTTGTTGGGGTCCAAATTGTACTTCTCTACTAGCCTCCATCCTCAAACTGACGGCCAGACAGAAAGAATAAATGCTCTTCTGGAGCAGTATCTGAGGCACTTTGTAAGTGCCAACCAAAGGGATTGGGTGAAGTTGATGGACATAGCCCAATTCTCTTATAACTTGCAACGGAGCTCTGCATCAGGCAAGAGCCCCTTTGAAATCATCACTGGATAGCAACCCTCCACTCCGCACATTATGGTTGTGGGGTATACTGAAAATAGCCCGTCAGCTTATCATCTGGCCAAGGAGTGGCACCACAATACTGAGATTGCACGGGCATATCTGGAGAAGGCTTCCAAGAAGATGAAGAAGTGGGCTGATAAAGGAAGGAGACCTCTAGACTTCAAGAGAGGCGACATGGTACTGGTTAAGCTCCAACCAGCCCAATTCTTTTCGCAAGGTGCATAAAGGACTGGTTCGCAAGTATGAGGGTCCCTTCCCTATCATTGAAAGGGTAGGAAATGTCTCATACCCGGTGCAACTTCCTGTATAGCTCAAGATACATCCAGTGCTTCATGGAAGTTGCATCAAACCATATCATGCCGATCTGGAGGATCCCAGGAGGAACATGTCAAACCGTCTAACCCCTACAATGGCTTCCTTAGAGCGACGGGTTGATAACATTTTGACAGATAGAGTCCATGTGTTATCCAATGGCGCACAAGTGATCGAATACTTGGTGCAGTGGAAAGGACTTCCCAAGTCAGAAGCAAGCTGGGAGCTAGAGGACTCGTTGCGGCATGAAGAAGATCGGGTCAAAGCATACAAACAAAGCATGTCGACGAGGACGTCGACCTGATCAAGTGGGGGAGTCTGTCAGGGCCATTTGCAAAGCACTTTGCTTGGCCATGGCTTCTGATACGGTCTTGTACATATCTTACAATAAGATGTCTTGAACAACTGCTGCTAGGGCATTTTTTCCTTGTTTAGCCTAGTTTTGGGGGATTTTCCTTGTGTCGGGGCTTCTTGTGACGAACCAGAAAAATGCAAGTCTCCTCGATACCTTGGAACCCCCGGGGTGGGATTTGGCGGGATGCCCCGCATGTATAGTATCGGGAGGGTGAGCGAGAACAATTGTGGGCCGGTTTCCTAGGGGATTCTTGCGGTTCATCATTGCCTCCTCTGCCTTCTGAGCCCTTAGGATAGGTTTAGTGGTAGTTGCATTTTGCTTGTAATCTCTCCATTTATATTAATGAAAAGACTGGTTTTGCCTTTGTGCATTTGAGTGTGTTTCCTTGTCATTTTCCTTTGTCTCTTGTGTTTGTCTTGGTTGCGGCATCATATTTCTGTCGCTAGCACGTATTGGCTGGTTTCATTTTGCAGGGTATTTTGGAGCGCCGCACGGGTTTGACCTAAGCAAAGACTAACCCCGTGACAGTATGGCGTAACCCCATGACAGTATGGCATGGGAGGACTTAGACGAGCGCCAAAAAAATGCTATACGCGCCACCGCGCATGACTACTGATTTTAAATAAACTAGTTTTTAAGCCCGTACATGATATAATAATTTTTTATATTTGATATAATTTTAAATTTATTTAATAAAATTTATTATCTATTAAATTTATTATTTTAAATTTATTAAAAATTTATTTCAAGTTTGGAATTTTTTTTTCTAAAATTAAATTTTGAACGAGAAAAAAAACCGGAAAGATCTGATACTCAATAATTATTGAATCCAGATAGTACTATTTTAATTATATATAATAGACTTGATTTCTTTCTTCTTTTATTTATTTATTTATTTATTTATTTATTTATAGGATACTTGAATATTAATCAATGTAAAGCTGTAGCTATAACCAATATAGGCATGATGAGCCCTCAAAATCAACTTTTAAGACCACCTTAGGTCTATCGATCAGCCTCTTGAACAGAGATCCTCCAAAAATCTGCTTTAGCATGTTCATGGAATCATAAAAAGCTATTATGTAATTTGGCAGGGTGGAAGATGAGGTTTGTAGTGCAATAGGCAATTAAAGATTTTTTTAATTTAATAGTTTATTTGGATGGTTGGGTTTAAAATTTTATGGGATTTGTAGATTGGACCAGCATAATCATAAAAAATATTAGACTATAAATTAAGCTAAGTCTATATTGACAAATACCTGGGATTTCTTTTGAGGGAGATGATCTGAATCCCATAGAAAAAAAAAAAGAACACAGTCGGCTAGCCCGGATCCTGTAGGGAGGAAAAAAAAAAAAAAAGGACTTGCTAAGGGTTTTTTCCTATGAAATTCAGATCAGTCCACTCAAAAAGTGGTCTAGGTACTTATAAATATAGGCATAGTCTAGCCTATAATCCAATATTTTTGGTGGTTATACTGGTCTAATCCAAGAATTTTATAAAATTTTGAGCTTAACTATCCAAACAGATAGTATAAAGATTTAGGGATATTTTCTGGTGCATATGCAGTGTGGTCTTGCATAGCCAAGGAAGTATTGTAGGTACATTTTTATTAAAATGAAAAATATTTTCATTGAAAAGAAAACCTATGATGAGAATGATCACTTTATAAAAAAAGTATTTTAGGGCATCCATAAATTGTATGCAAAAAATCACCAACTCCATGGCCGATAACTTAGCTGCTCCATATTTAACTGGTCCATCATGTATGTTAATAAATTTATGAATGATTCTTGCACGTTTGGTTGACCATAGAAAGATGATAGATTAGGTTAAATGAGTTATGTAAATAAATAGATTGATCGAGAAAAAAGGAGAAAACCGGAGGAATTAGGTTACTATTTTCACTCTATTCCAGTCTTTTGCCTGGATTCTTATGTATTAGCCACCTGACGATGAAAATTAGCAACCTAGAGCCTAGATCACCTTCATGCACCAATCCATTATGTTGATCTTATTGCTGCCCCATTCTTGTTTATAATTCAGAAATATGTTCATGCAATAAGTTTCTAACTTTTATTCTTACTTGTGTGATGATAAAATTGCTTCTAAAACATAAGGTTTTTAAGAGCTAAAAGATATATAAAAGAAAACATTCCCGGCAATAAAGAAGAACATACAATATGTTTGAAAACAAATAGATAGCAATGTAAGAATTTTCTTGATTTGGGCTAACAATAATTGGTATTTTTTTTTTATTAAAATCCGGGTTGATTTTATGGTTCATGTTGATAGACGTAGATAGAGCCATTGTTGTGTGATCATTGATTGGGCTAGGAGCACCTCATGTGATTTGGTATGGTTGAGGCGGCATAGCGTAGGCCTTAGCCTGACTTGACTTGTGATGGTGGGTCAGTTAGGATATTTTCATTTTATTGGCTAGCTCTCCTTTCTGCTTCTTTTATTTATATATATCACGTATTCGGTAATTTATAATACAGTGATTTTCCCATCGAGAGTCGCCTTTCTGAAGAAGATCGGAGAGAAGGACTCTACCTGCGGTGTTCATGTGAGCATCAGGAAACAGGATTATAGTGAATACAGGTATGCATTGTAATACTTTTTTCATATCTATTTTATCATGGTTCTAATCATCTGATCGATTCTACGATTGAAAAAATCTTTATTTTCTTACATTTGGTATCAGAGCCCCCGTATCTGATTAGAATCATGAAAAATGTCTTTTAAATCTGTATATTATGAAGATCATAAAAGCATACTTTCATGTTTTATTATTATTTTATTTTCTTTAAAACCCCTTTTCTCCTTCCTTTTCACCGTTAATCATCGATCTCCTTGTGCCCGTGCTCGTCGACGCTGAGGGGTGGCCAGCGGTGGTAGGGAGATATGACAGTCCCCGTGGCGTTGTCCTAACCGACGAAGGTGATCTATTTTCAGATCACCGATAAACACAAAAAAAAGGGAAAGAAACTAACCTGTCCCGCCGGCTGTCGGAGGCGTTTTGAGCTCCGGCGTCTTCACCGGAGCTGGCGACAGGACGTTCTTGGCCGGTCCCGGCGATGGTCTCGCCGACGGCTGCGCCGGCGGGGAGGATCTAAGGGTGGGGTTTTGAGTTCTGGGGAAGGCCCGTGTCTTGATCGTGGGAAAGATGAAGGCTAATGGGTTTTGGGTTTTGGGTTCAAACCCAAAATCCAATAACCCATTAACCAATAAGCTTTAAAAAAAATTGGCCATTTTACATTTAGGCTCCTGAGTTTGCTAATATTATATATTAGCCCTTTTACAATTTAGTCCCTTTAACATTTATAATTATATTTTGATCCAAAAGGCCATTTTGCATTTAGGCTCCTGGATTTTCTGAAATTGTAAAATAGTCCTTCTATAGTTGAGACCTTGAAATATATTGGTTCAAAAAAAAGGTAGGCTGACAGTGGTGGGAACCACTGTGCCCCTCTCCTCCTCCCATACCTCGCTAGAAACATCTGGCAGCGATTGACCGGTGATCATTTAGATGGTGGCGACTAAGGCTCGTCCACCGTTGCTAGTGCCAAGTGGTGCTGGGCCCTTGGGATGCTGCTCCTGGCTTTATTTTTCCAAGGACCTCCAAGTGGCCCTCCACTGTATTACCGTCGAATGGATCCTGTTAGATTTTGGCGGTTCGTGGTGTTCAATCGCAGGGACCTTGCCATCTTCCAGAAGGAGATAGCGAAGGTTGTTGCCAGATTGCTGGACCCCGCCTGGCTTGTGGTGAATGTCGTGGCAAATTTTTTTTGGACATTTAGACGAGTGGCCGATGGCTCTCCTGTGTCACTCCGTTCTTGTCTTTTCCTGAACTTTGGGTCGCCAGTGGCCAGGGAATGGCCACCAGTGGTCGATTTGGTCGGTGACTCTCTGTGGAGAAAGATTCCAAGCTCGGAGAAGTCATTAATGGAGTTTTGGAAAGTCTCGATGGGATGACAAAGGGGAGGAAGAAGAGAATGTTTTAAAGTTTTTTTGGATTGATAGGTTATCAGGTTACAACCCATTTTGAATAGAATTCATTAATTATAAATTTAGCCCAAATTGAAGAATTGGCTGGATCCAATTACAGTGGGCCTGTTTTAATTTTAGGATTAAGAAAATTTTTGCACTTAAGCCCCTGTAAATTAAATATGAGTCCAGATAAATTTCTGAAATTTATGGTTTGGTCATTTACTATTATTTTTGATAAAAATTGCTGTAACTTACTCATTTTATATTCGATTTAGCAATTTTTGGATCGTTAGACTTATAATAATTTGAAGAACATTTTGGTAGAGTTCTTCATGTTTAATAAAATATTTAAATAATTTAAAATTATTTATGTACAATTCTATTCACTATTATATAGTTCGAGTGTATTTTTTGGTAGCCTCAAGGAATTTGGAGCACTCTATGAATTTTGAATAGATGAGTTAATGGGATTAATGACTTATCCTTTATTTAGAATTGCATATTGATGTCTCTATAATAATTGATCCAAATTTGACTGTAATTGATTGTGATACTTATTATATACTATAATTCTTGTCCAAAGATGTTTTATAGTTGTGTAGTAAGTGTATTGATAGATATGGCAGTTGGAATGCATTATTATGTAATAATATGATCAGTGGGGTACATGTTGTTGAAGTATTATATTTTGAACTGATCTTTAGGCATGCATGCTATTAAAGTATGCTATTTTGTATTTATTTGGACATTTATCTTCTCTGTATAAATAATTTATGGATTAGCATAAGTATTTATTATCAAAATGGTTTATTTATGTTGTCCATGAGTTTTTTCATTATGAGAGGGTTTATGGTTATTGCATACAACTGCCTATCCAAAGTGGGTTATTGTATGTTTTAATCAGAAAGGTTACATGGGACATTGTATTACAATGGTGCTTTAGCTTTCATGGGCTTGTCTGCCCAAAGGAAATAAGTTCATGACTGTTAGGATATTTTATTTGCTTGTGGCTTCATGTGAAGAGTACTTATGCATATTACATGTTCTGTCCAAATAAAAATATGTGATATTATATTTGGACTATTGTATATCATTTATGGTATATGCCCATTGATTAGTATTTAGCATTCCTGCTATATGATTATACAGTCATTTATGTTAATAATAATGTTGTTATTCAATTTTAACTGGGTCAAAATATTAGAGGTAGACGTATATTGGGCTTAGAAAATTTGTCTGCCCAAAGGGGACAGATTTTCGAATGTCTTGTATCCTCATTGTGTTAACCTTTGTTTTCTTTGAAAAGAAATATATTGGGTCTAAAAAACTTGTTTACTCAAATGGAGACATATTTTCAGAATTTGTATTGAACTCATTTTTGGAGCTTAAAAGTACATCACATTCTCTGCCTATAGGAGAGTTTTATGATGATGCACATGGTACATTTATTGAAAATGACTTATTGTATTCAAAATTTTTATTGATTTATTGTTTGTACCTCAAATATGTTGCATCATATATAAGCCTGATTGATGTTTTATGCCATCTTAGAGGTCATGACTTGATGATCCCTTTTTGAAAGGTTTGTGAATTTTGATGGATAGTGACCACCAAAGTGGCTTGTTCGTCTTGATTTACAAGATCCTTCTGTGAGCTTTTAGAAGGGATTGTGTAGCATTATATGTCGAAGAGAGATTTCTTATTTGGGTCATTTTCCTTTTTAAAAAGTTTTGTTGCATTGAACCAAGGACTCTCATTAAAATAATGCTTATAAAGATTTTTGAAATATATTGTTATATTTTTCTATTGATTAACTGCATAAAGATTATTTAGTAGTTAGTATATTCGTGTTTAATAAAGTTAATACTTCCATTATGATGACTCTGACTGAAATGTAGATATAAAAACTGAAATTGTGCTAGCACTAAGTATGATGGAATATAGATATTACATTATTTAATGATCTTCCATCTTGGTTGTCTTATTAGAGTACTCTGAAATAAAGCTACCTATAAAAGTAGTAAAGAGTGAATTATTTTGAAAAATATTCATATAATTGATTCCATTCTTATTGTTATATTTAAAAGTGATAATCTAATTTTGATCTCATTTGTGATAGATATATAAAATCTGATAAAAGAAAGTCTAGATAGCTGATGGATAGATAAATTAATATGTGAGTTAGATGGTATGATGGTGTTAGAATTTATATCTTGAAACTAGAGAAAATTGTACCTAAAATCAATATCATGATATTTCTATCTCTAATATATAGACTACTCATCATATTTAGTTTTCTTGCTATACAGTTTAATAAACTTAAAATCATATATGTGAAATAATTAATAAATTATATCATATTTTGTTTCAGAAATTTTTTTGATACTTTTGAGAAAAGGATAAGGGTATTGATAAGGTGTATCGGTCACATTCTAAAATCTCATATATAGTAAATAAATGGTATTATTAAACATTTGTATAAGTATGGGATAGTTGTTTAATATACCATGCCTGAAATTTTTTGTAAAATGATGTGACTGAGAGGCAAAACACATTCTGATAGACATGGTATGAAGTAAGATGGATGGGTACAATTTATCATGATGTTTTTAGTATAAGATCCTAAATAACTACCATCTATATATTTTAAATAAATTCTTGAAAAATTGATATTTTTGAGTTAAAGTGTGATTGGAAGCCCAATATCTTTTAATTTTATGGTTGGAGATGTCCTGCAACTCTTAATCATTGATAATTCATCAGTGAATAAATTTTGATTTTGTAATAATATTGTTTATTTTGGTTATCCAGATAATTTTAAATAAATACAGTTTTTACTATCTTATTAGAGGTATAAAAAATATTGAATCAAATCATGCCATCTTTGTAGATTCTGATTTGCATAATATCAGATGCTTATATATATTAGAAGTATGATATTGTAAGAAAATAAGTTTTTGCTCTTATTTATATAAATATTTTATTTCATCCTACTGGAAAACAGTGAGAGATCAATATTAAATATATAAACTAATTATAGTACCTCCATTACTAGTTGATATAGCACTAGTAAATAAATTATATGAAAAGAAAATAGATACATGTCATTTCTTAAGACAATGTAAATGACTGGAAGTTTTGTTTTGTAGAAAGGTTTGTAAATAGAATCTAGTGGCATTCTTGGATTTATAGGAAAAATTTGTGGCATGTTGCAAAATCACAGTTCATAGTGTTTTATTATGAAACTTTATCATGGATTTTATAATTATTGATTCTGTCTTAAAATCATTTATAATTTATTATAATCATAGGCAGCTATGTTCTTTAAAGGAACAATAAAAGTTTTTATTATCTCTATCTATATAAAGATAGAATTTTTTTTGTCAGTCAGAGATTATAGTTGAAAGAGAGATATTTTGTACAATATACAAAATCAATATTTGTTGATCCCCTAATCAAGATTAAGATTCATAGTTTTTATGAAACATGTCAAGAATATGGGCATTTTAGAATTTTTTATTTTTGGATTAGTTGGAGTTTGGTGTATTTATACATTGATTTGATTAACAAATTTTATTTGTCATTGATTGCTGGATTGTAATCCAAGAACACATAAGTGTCGGGTGCATATGAATAAAGTCCATATTGGCTGATCCTCTAACAAAAAATTTAAAGCCTGTATGCTTTGCAAAGCATGTTGAGAATATGGATATATTGAATTATTTTATTGTGCATGGTCAGTGGGAGTGACTTTACATTTGTGCTTTATTATTATAAAGCTTGGTTTCATTTATTTTTCTATCATGTGTATTTATATACATTGTTGACATGATAGTTGATGAATTGCATTCCTATATGATTTTACATGTGCACATATGGAATAAAATACAACATAATATCTCAAGAATGTATTTTATCTTGAGAATGATAATTATATGAGTATGTCTTATTTTGATAATTATGAGATCTCATTATATTTGAAGACATATAGACTTCTTTTGAAGTCGTGAGATTTCTCTAGCTTGTAATATAGCATGTGGTTAAAGAGAAATCATGATTACGAGTACATATATTTAATTTATTTTGATTATGAGATATTTTTTTTGGTTATGTACCTAACTGAGACATGGTGTCGAGTTTCAGATTTGTTGTGCTGTCTCGTCATTGACACTATTGTTGAGTATGTGAGACAAGATGGCTTGTTGTTTGATGCCATCACGATATTTCTTGCTTATTTTGTTTCTAAGCATGTTGAAGAGAAATTGGAGAACGGATAATAAAAAATAGCATGTTTTATTTGATCACCTTGATGCTATTTTCTTGCTACACTACCACACCAAGACTCATGTCGATGGTGTTTATGATGCATGTAACCATGGATAATTCTTGTATCGGTTAAGTAGTACAACGGTCCCATGATTCGGCATCATGGATACTATTGGACCGAGACGTTTGTAGGTGCTGTCTATGGATATATGGTGGCCGTATTTTATTTTCAACCCGAGAGTTATTTTTAAAAATAAAATATTTTTAAAATTATAATTAATGTAGTCCAAGTGAGAGAATGTAAGAATTTTCTTGATTTGGGCTATCATTAATTGATATTTTTTTTATTAAAATCTAAGTTGATTTTATGGTCTATGTTGATAGACGTAGGTTGAACATATTATTATGTGATCATTGATTGGGCTAGGAGCATCTCATATGATTTGGTAGGGTTGAGACGGCATAGTGTAGGTCTTAGCCCGACTTGACTCGTGATGGAAGAGTCAATTAGGATATTTTTATTTTATTGGCTAGGTCCCCTCTCCACTTTCTCTATTTATATATATCACATATTCAGTGATTTATGATATGGTGATTTTTTTCATCGAGAGCCGCCTTCCTAAGGAAGACCGGAGAGAAGAACTCTGCCTGCGATGTTCATGTGAGCATCGGGAAACATGGTTATGGCGAATACAGGTATGCATTGTAATACTTTTTCTCATATCTATTTATCATGATTCTAATCATTTGATCGATCATAGGGTTGAGGAAACCTTTATTTTCCTACGAGCAAGTATAGTTATCATAAAATTTTTTTTAAAAATTATAAAGACATTCTTTCAAG
Organism: Areca catechu; assembly: GCA_021397845.1. Lineage (NCBI taxonomy): Eukaryota > Viridiplantae > Streptophyta > Magnoliopsida > Arecales > Arecaceae > Areca > Areca catechu. The sequence continues at coordinate 52,771,493 of CM038045.1, read as the reverse complement.
TTTGAGTCATTTACACTCGATCTCAAAAATTTAAAAAATATCAACTAGATATCAAAACTTTAAATTTATTGCAATATAGCTTAGCCATCTATTTGAATCCTAACAATGTTAACAAACTAAGAAAAAATATTAAAATATCCTCTCTTTTTTAAAAAAAAAGCCATCATTTTTCATTCATTTATCTACACAAATCTCAAAATGATAGATTTATGGTCGTGAGTTATTTTAGCCTATTTGTTAGGCATTTTTTCTTCCTAGTATAGAATCCTTCCTATTGTATATTCCCTAATTAGAGTGGTCATAGATTCTATATATGTAATAGGATTGAACATTGTAAAATTGAAAATATAGAAAGGAGAGTTTTTCTCAACATGCTATCAGAGCCCTAGGGTTTGATCCATGGGATACTGCACGCTACAGAAACCGTGGCTTCATCTTCCACGGCATCCAGATCCACGGCTTCAGCTTCGATGCGGTGATCCTCTGCAGCGGCATCCATCGATGTCGGATCCTTTCCTCGGCATCACTCGCGAGAGGCGAATCCTCTGACCACCCCATCTTCCGGACCGCCGGCCACCGTCCGTGGAGATCCTACGGTGCCGTAGATCCGCAGATGCTGCCCTGCCGACTCCTCCGCTGGCTCGTCCTGGCCATCTCCACATCGCCAGCAGCCGGGAGCAGCAGCCGATCGACGACGGACATCCCCAGATTCAGTCCGAGGGATCCATCCGCCTACAGCCCTCGTCCGCGATGCCCTCGTCCATGACGCCCTCGTCTGCGACGCCATCGTCCACGACCAGTCCTCGTCCGTGACCAACCCTCGTCCACGACGCCCTTGTCCGTCGATTGACCCCTCTCCGCCCTGATCTGCCATCTATGGTGCTAGCTTATTGCCGATCTTCCTCACCGACACCCTTCCTGCCTCATTGAAGTTGATCTCATGGCTGATGAACAACCAATTGTTGCAACTGGCCAAGCAGATGCTAGTGCCTCTGCTACCGCTATTCTGGTAGACCTGACTGCTGTGATGAAGCAGCTCTTGACCCAGCAGGCCGCACCGCCGCGTGTTGAACCTCCAGTTGCACCAATTGCTATTAAACTTGATGGCAAAAATTATGGCGTATGGTCCCAGGTTGTTGAGATGTATGTCTCAGGCAAAGACAAACTGGGCTATTTGAATGGTGATTCTCCTGAACCCCCTCCTACTGATCCATATTTTAAACAATGGAAGATCGATGATTCTATGGTGAAAGGTTGGCTTGTCAATTCTATAGACCCAGCCTTGATACCAAACTTTATTCGGTTTCCTACTGCCAAAGCTGTATGGGATGCTGTGGCAACGACCTTTTTTGATGGATCTGACACCTCTCAAATCTATGATATTAAGAGGCAGGTTTCTCGATTGAAGCAAGGTGGTAGACCCATCGAGAAATATTGCAATGATCTTCAAGGGCTATGGCGTGAGATTGATTTTCGCCATCCTAATCCTATGCAATGTCCGTCTGATATTCTGAGGTACAATGCCATTATCCATGAAGATCGGGTTTATACTTTTTTAGATGGTCTCGACGATCGCCTGGATAATGTTCGTGCTGATGTTATAAAGATGGATCCGTTTCCAACTATTGAGCAAGCTTATGCCCGAGTCAGGTGAGAGGATATGCGCTAATTTGTCATGCTTTCCACTCATGTCGAGGTTACCTTTGGTTCCGTCATGGTGTCACAGCGGGGCAAGGGTGATCAGTTAGTGTTTTCTACCCGGGGACCTCGTCCTAAACCTGGTATGCCAATTCAATCCGAGGGATGCTCTCACTGTGGGAATCCTAAACATACAACCGCATCTTGTTTTAAACTGCACGGTTATCCGGACTGGTGGGATGATTTTCAGACCAAGAAGAAGAAACCAGGCTCCCAAAAGGGGCGGAATGGAGGGCAAGCCTCCTTAGTGACTAGTGGCTTATCATTAATTCCTATGGAGCCTGAATCTATTAATGCCAAATCTCTTGAAGGTAATTGTGAGTTTGTCTTTGCTAATCGACATGGTGATGGTCATCATGGTGGATAATTGATTCTAGCGCTACAGATCATATGACTCCGAAATCTGGTGACCTTCTTACATCTACTACACGTCGAGATCATATTTACAATGCTAATGGACATGGCTTTCGTGTGACGGCTGCTGGGTGTGTATCTGTCACGCCTTCTCTCTCTCTATCTCATACCTTGCTTGTTCCTTCATTGTCTAATCGTCTATTATCAGTTGGACAACTTACTAGTGAGTTGAACTGTGTTGTACTTATGTACCCTGATTTTTGCCTGTTTTAGGACATTCTCACGAAGGAGATTATTGGACGTGGTACTAAGAGGGAGGGGTTGTATTTCGTGGATGAAATAACTTCTGGACGGACCTATCACTCTCATGGACAGTTAGCTCAAGAGAAGGAACTTTGGTTATGGCACCATCGGTTAGGTCACCCATCCTTTGGATATTTACGGCACTTGTTTTCTAAGGCATTTCATGGTCTATCGAACTGTAGTCTTCAGTGTGATACATGTATTTTGGCAAAGAGCCATCGTACTTGTTTTCCTCCCAGTTTAAATAAAAGGTCTACTTCGTTTTCCTTAATTCATTCTGATGTATGGGGTGCATCTCCTATTACTACTATATCTGGGTTTCGATGGTTTATCATCTTTGTTGATGATTGCACATGTATGACTTGGCTATATTTGATGAAACATAAAAATGAGGCTAAAGCTATCTTTCGGACTTTCCACCGTATAATTCAGACTCAGTATGGGGCCAAACTTCAGTTTTGAGGTCTGATAATGGTGGCGAATACTTAAGTAAACCTCTTGCAGCTTATTTTCAAGAACATGGTTTGATACATGAAATCTCTTGCCCTCAGACTCCTCAGCATAATGGTATTGCCGAGAGCAAGAATTGCCATCTTCTTGAAACCACTCGAGCTCTCTTGGAAGGTAGCCATGTTCCCCATCGGTTCTGGGATTCTGCCGTAGTCACAGCTACTTATTTGTTGAATCGCATGCCTTCCCGCATTCTGAGCTATCGCACGCCAATGCAAGCACTTGCTGCCCATGTGTCTCTTCCTTCGATTCTTACATTGCCTCCGAAGGTATTTGGGTATGTCTCTTATATCCATCTTCACAAAAATCAGCGGACCAAACTTGACCCGTGTGCTGTCAAATGTGTTTTTCTTGGTTATGGCCCTTCTCGGAAAGGGTATCGGTGTTATGATCTTATCGAAAAGCGCACGTATGTCATCATGGATGTAACATTTATCGAGACAGAGTCTTATTTTCCTCCCCCTAGTGTCCTGTTCAGGGGGAGAGTAGTTGGAAAATCGGACATTGGTGGGAGGTAGGAATTGCAGGAGTGACAGATGGGTATGCACGGCCACATGATTCTGAGGCTGCACAATCAGATAACACTGAACTACTGCATGAATCCGAACAAGTGTCAACAGATGCACGGTTGCAACAGCAACAACAGCAACAGCCCTCCTTATCTCCGCCCTCTTCGCCCTCTTCAGTACCACTCCAAACTCCCGAGAATGTACCTGAGGTAAGTACTTCTATTGTACTTGATCCTTTTGAAGATATTGATATGCTTACTGGTTATAAGCTACCCGATATGCATAATAGGGATAACTACCAAATCAATATTCCCCAGATGTAGAGGACCGCCGGTCTTGATACCCTATTGCAGACTATGTATCTTCCAAGAGGCTGTTCACACCACTACAAGACTTCATGTTTACGATTTCCTCAGTTCAAGTTCCAAACAGGGTTGAAGAAGCCATGAAGGATCCGAAATGGCTTCAAGCGATAAAGGTAGAGATGGAGGCTTTGGAGAAAAATCTAACTTGAAAACTTGTGGAACTACCAAAGGATAAAAAGCCAGTTGGATGTAGGTGGGTGTTCACAGTCAAACATAAGGTAGATGGCACTATTGAGAGGTAAAAAGCGCGACTGGTAGCTAAAGGGTATACACAGATTTATGGGGTGGATTATCAGGAAACATTCTCTCCAGTTGCAAAGTTAGACACTATAAGAGTGTTGTTATCTCTGGCTACAAACTTGGACTGGCCTTTGCATCAATTTGATGTGAAGAATGTATTTCTTCATGGGGATTTAGAGGAGAAGATCTATATGAAGCTTCCACCTGGATACAGATGCGCAGATAAACCGAACATGGTTTGTAAGCTGAAAAGATCATTGTATGGGTTGAAGCAGCCCCCTCGTGCATGGTTTGGTCGCTTTAGCTCAGCTATGAAAGGGTATGGATACTCCCAAAGTAACTTAGATCATACTTTGTTCTTAAAAGGTACTCAAGAAAAAATAACAGCTCTTATCATATATGTAGACGACATGATTATTACAGGCAATGATAGTGCAGAGATTATGAGACTGCAAGAATTATTATCTAGGAAGTTTGAGATGAAGAACTTGGGAGGTCTGAAATATTTCCTGGGAATCGAGGTTACTAGGTCAAAGGAAGGAATTTACTTGTCTCAACGGAAGTATGTTCTTGATCTTTTGACCGAAGTTGGCATGCTAGATTGCAAGCCTGTAGACACTCCTATGGTACAAAACTGGAAGCTTGGAGAGTATCATGATCAGAAGCCTACTAATAAAGAGAAATACCAAAGGTTAGTAGGTCATTTGATTTACTTTTCACATACACGTCCTGATATTGCTCATGCAGTAAGTGTGGTGAGTCAGTTCATGCATGCACCAAGTGAGGATCATATGAATGCTGTGTGGCGTATCATTCGATATTTGAAGTCAGCTCCAGGAAAGGGGTTGCTATTTGCAAAGAATGGCCACCTTGAAATAGAAGGTTACACAGATGCAGATTGGGTTGGAAGTGTGACCGACAGGAGGTCTACATCAGGGTATCTTACATTTGTGGGAGGCAACCTTATTACATGGAGAAGTAAGAAACAAAATGTTGTAGCTCGTCTAGTACAGAAGCTGAATTCAGAGGTGTAGCAAAGGGGTTATGCGAACTTCTATGACTTCGAAAGCTGCTCATTGAGCTCGGGTATCCACCAGGTTTGGAAATCAAATTGTTTTGTGATAATAAAGCAGTCATAAACATTGCTCATAATCTAGTTCAACATGATAGAACCAAACATATGGAGATTGATAGACATTTCACCAAAGAGAATTTGGAGGTAAAAGTGATCCAGTTACCATTTGTCAAGTCTGAAGACCAGTTAGCTGATATATTGACAAAGGCTCAGTCAAGCAGAGAATTTCATTACTCATTTATCAAGTTGGATATCAAAGACATCTTTGCACCCACTTGAGGGGAATATGGTCTTGAGTTATTTTAGCCTATTTGTTAGGCATTTTTTCTTCCTAGTATAAAATCCTTCCTATTGTATATTTCCTAATTAGAGTGGTCATAGATCCTATATATGTAATATGATTGAACATTATAAATTTGAAAATATAGAAAGGAGAGTTTTTCTCAACAATATTTTCTATCATTTATCTATCCATATGGATCTTAATACATCCCATCCTTTGTCATTTCATTTGCCCGCATAGACTTTAGAATGCTTTGGCCTCAACCTCCCAGTTCTTGTGCTGCCATGTGAATGGATTTGGTGATTGTTTTGTTACTGAATTACCGGACCCAGGTGGCATTTTCATCAGCAAGCTTGAAACAGAGGGATGCAATATACAAAATAACTGCAACGGTTTTTTTAATTATGAAACCAAATCTGAACCAAGTGAACCAATGAACCAGGTAGCATGGTACCATGCTTTTCCACGGTCTTATCTATTCAATTTTCTCTGTTTATTTTGGTTAAAAAAATAAAATAAAAAATGAAGACCATATTGAGCTCATGGGATAGGTCATAAGCAAGGTTAAACATTCCCTAACCTAATCCAAAATACTGCAGCGTAGTTTCACTTCTATTCAGCATTTGCAAATGCACCGAAAATATCATGCTCATAAAACTCCCACGTATGTAAAACATGTGAATTTCCCACATGCATCCATAATCCATGAAAACCCCTGGCCTTGTCAAATCTCTCCATCTATTTTGTTTCTTTGCGAAGATTATCTATGGCCTTTAATTTATCAGTGGTCCTTTTCCATAAGAATCTAAATAAGTATAGAAATTTCATTAAATCGCTTAAAATTTCATGCATTTTTATTTTAAAAATAGAAAGATGATATTTGGTTCTTAATCTTGAACCTGCGCTGTGAATTGTTATCTTTTGCGCAAAAGAAGAATTCTCCTTGCTTTGTGCGACTCTATCGTTGAATTGCATAAGAATTAAATCCGGGTTGCTTTGAATTCTGTGCCGGATGCAATCCAACGGTCGCGTTGCGAAATAAGACAAATCATCAATCATGCTTTCGCGTGAAAGATACAACCCGACCTCTTCAGGATCCACACACACACCTTCGGACCCACTCGCGTCATCCAATGGCCCTCCGAGTTCAAACGGGTGGCCGATTGCCCCCGTTCCGGAATCTCGTCTTTAGTGATGATTAAAGATTAATGCCAAAAATGCCAAGTTGGGAGGCGGACTCTTTGTCCCTTTCGAAGATCGCGGATAAAAAAAAGGCGTTATTCCCACGCTCATCAGCATCTGCTATTCTTGGCGTCATCGCTCACGACCCGGTCAGTGGTCGCAGCCCCCTCTTCTTCTTCAAGTGGTGACCTGCAGTCCCAAACCTACCAGTTACCACCATCCAGTGCTTGATAGCCACCAAGAATGGCAAAGATCGTGGGACCGATGCTTCTGTTCCAGATTCTTTTCCTCGCCGCCACCGGTGCCGCCGCCTCCTCCGCCCACCCGGCCTACGGGGAGGAGGCAGCGGCGTGCGGGGTGGGCGGCGGCGAGGAGGAGCTGGTGGTGATCAGGAGGGAGGAGTACGACGGGGGCCGGATCCTGGACATCACGCACGTGTACAGGGAGGACATGCCGTCGTGGGAGACGGACGAGGGGCTGGGCCAGTTCCTGTGGCTCCCCAAGTCCATGAAGAACGGCTCCCTCGCCAACAACTCCGAGATGAAGATGCCCACCCACACCGGCACCCACGTCGATGCCCCCGGCCATGTCTTCCAGCATTACTTCGAGGCCGGCTTCGACGTCGACACCCTCGACCTTGAAGTCCTCAATGGTATCTCAGTAGCTCTGATTTCATTTATGTTCTCCTGCCATCAAATCCATTCTTATATAATTTCTCTCAATTTCTAATCTTCTAATCTTATGTCATGCTGTTTCTTATTAGTTTGATTAGTTCCCTCCGTGGAGCTTTGATTAATTGATTTCATTTCCGAGCATACAAAAATAAGATGATTATTATTATTTTGCAAGGAGAAAGATTGGAAAGAAGTGGAGATATCTTGAAAGAAATAAATTGATGCTCTTGCAGAAGGGCAGACATGATGTTTGGCAGCTATGCTTTTAAGCAGGTCACCATCTAGAAAAAAGTTAATCAGGAGGAATCTGTTGGTGACTTAGGGTTAAATAGTTATAAATCAGAAGCAGTATTTGTCCTCCTAATCATATAGATCCTGATAATTAAAATTTGCATGCTTTATTACATTCTGTTATGACATCTGTGCAATTTATTTTCACACCATTGATGCCTATCAGGTATATATAGAAGTGCTATAACATTTCATGCTTTCTTCTGCTGGTACGGCTAATGATTTTTGGGTTTTTGTTTTAACAGGTCCTGCATTGTTAGTGGATGTTCCAAGGGACAAGAATATAACAGGTAACTTCTGCTACTGAACTTTACAGGCTCGATCAGATTATGTTATTTAAGCATCTTGTTGGTTACTGTTCTTGTGAAGATTATCTGTGTTCATTTTGTTCAGCCTATTCTTTTTAGGATTTATAGAACCTGTTACTATAATGTTTTATATTGTTGTTTCCTCATGCACCTGTATTATATGATCATGCTTAAAGCAGAAAAACAACTTATCATTATCAAATTTGCATGTATAAAACTATATGTATCATAATCAGGTTTTTAGAAAAGTTTCAAGTTTGAGATTTCAGTCTTGTAAGAAGGAAGTATGACAAGTTTGCTCAATCTTCAATTTGGAATTTACAAGATTTGCACAAAACATAACCCGATGAACATTAAAAGATAATTTTCATATATTTTCTTTAATAAACAATAAATTACATGTAAACTATCCAAGCTCAATCGAGCCTATATCCGATCAAGCTCAACTTTACATGAATTTCAAGCCTGTAATTCAGATCAAGCTTGGCTTGTTTCCTACTTGAACAAGCTTGATCAAGCCTAAATTCAAGCTGAGCACAGACCTATTTTAAGCAACTTAGTTTGCATTGATACCTATAAATCAAGATAGACTTGAGTTCAAGCTAAGATCTTCAAACTGAAGCTGATTTAAGCCGGGTCAAATCTTAATTCGAGCCCTTAGATTAGGGTTGTTGAACTTTGAATTCAGTAACTGGACTGACTCCAAAAGGCAAATACTTTAACATTGAGTGATTCTATGTTTAAAAGGCAAATAACCATCACCCTTTTTATACAAGGCAAATACTTGAGTAGAGAAAATTTATATTCTAGTTCCCTATTGAAAATTCAGATTAAATCATATTGGGAATCAACTTTTACAGCAAAGTAATCATGTGAACATCATTGAAAGTATGCTTATTTGATTAACTTTTGGACACAGCACGTGACATACAGCCTACATGAACACATTAATTCTCCATAAATATTTAAAGCAGTGGAAAATGTCCATATCTCTTTATTTAAGCATACTAAGCATTTTTGTGTTTCTCCAACTTTGTATTCATCGGAAGTTTGTTATTATTAACAAAAAAAGTGAAAGTATGCTTACCTGCTAAAACTTTAACTTGCATATCATATGCTGAAATTCTGAAGTAGATTCTTAATATGTTATTGTCACTGAATAAAAATTTTTGATAGCTCTGCATAAGCAGAATGATCGGTGACTGCATTCCATTTTTTGCTTAATTAGAAAAAACACTATTTACATTTTTCAACTTCATCGAGTAGAGGGAAAATTTAACTGATTTTCTGGCCGGTGGATGCTATCTCCTTTAGTGATTTTATTGACTCTTGAATTATTTTAAACATCATGATCTAACATAACTCAGCCAAGGATATTTTCCACCTTATGCAGCTGAGGTAATGGAGTCTTTACATATTCCCAAAGGAGTTCGTCGTGTGCTTTTCAGAACATTAAACACTGACAGGTGATGGATATAAGAAAATTATTTTCTTTCCCATTATAATTTATGATTTATGTTGTTCTAACATATACAAGACTAGTTTTTGCTTTTAGCAATCATCATATATAAATAATTTATAAGTTTCAACATGTCATTAATGTTTATTTTACGAACCCACATTCCTTACCATGATAACTTGGAAGCAAGAGTGGAAAATGCAAGGTACATTCTTGTTAGGTTATATGCTCAGAATATGCTTGAATAGAAATGGGTTTTGTCAATATATGAGGTAGATAAGTGCAATAGGATGTATGCATGCATACGCATAGCATTCTCTTAAAATTTGCATCAAGTCATATGAACAGTTAGCTGATTAAGGAATGATGTAAAATATTATGGGAAATGGGTCTGTTATGCATGAAAAGACTCAAAGAGGCTTAAGAGCAAAGTAAAACTTAGCTAGAACTTAGGTTCAGATCTTAGTTTTTGCTAAAAGTAAGCTAGTGAAGTTGTTTTCCTGAAGAAATCAGATGATGTGACTAAAATCTAACATCAGGAATAGGATTCTAGAGTTTAAATTGGGCTTTTTAGAGTGGTTATGAGAATAACTAGATTCTAGTGTTTTCTGGCATTTTCTGAAAAGATACAGCTATTTGTGAAAAATGAATATGGATAAAACAATGAAAAAATATGGTGTTGCAATACGATATAAAGTATTGAGCTTTTGAGCTTCGATTGAAGGGAAAAGGCTACCTTGTAGAACAAAGGAAAAAAAGGAAAACAAGGCAAACAACAAAAAGAGGGGGACTGGACTATGGCATCACACTGCGCAGAGCAAGGATAAAGAACTTGCAACTAATCAAAATGACTCCACCTTTTTTATCATCAAGAGATGACAATTTACATAGATTTTGATGAGCCTAATGTACATAAATCCTACCAAAAATTATGAAATTTGGATTCCCGTTGGAATCTTGATGACTTTAAAATTATTATAATTCAAGCTATGTATAAGGTAGGACCTATAGATGCTAATTTTACTTGAGAATTAGGACTTCAGAATCTGCTTAATTTTGTTCCAAAACTCAACCCAGAAATTGCAATAAAATAAGAATTTCTAAATCAATCATATCTAACTTGAACTTTTGTAAGAAACTTAGTAAGTCAAAACGGCTTTCTTACATCAACTGGTACGCCACCCCAGAGTTCTTCTATTTTGCTCTTCGGTGAAGAATCAAGAAAAGCTAGATATACCAAAAGATGCATACATTGATCAGTATTATTACTATATTTACAATTGTTCTGGCAATAACCATGGAAGCACCAACATTCTGGCCTAGAAATTTACATTCCACTTCCAGTTTTTATTCATAGAAGTTACCAGAAAATAATAAATTATTCTGCTTCCTAATGTTGTTTCACTTTAGGTGATATGTTGAGGTTTTAGTTGGGTTAAACTGTTAAAATACCCTTGCTCTGTCTTTCAGTTTAGGTGATTTGTTGAAGTTTCACCAACATTCTTTCTTCATTCATGCAATTTTCTTCCTTAGGATTACTAGAATTTAGTCACTGGAATATTGAATCCATGGGCTTATGGAGATTAAGAATGCAGACAGTGCAAAACCTGCAGTTGCCTTTCTTTTCATCTTCAAAAGTTTGATTAAACTCTTTATTATCTACATATAGTTTTACCATATATAAATAATTAGGCAATTGCTAGTCATTCATTATCATTATTGTTACAGGGGTACTTCGGATATCTCAGATAAACCTTCATGACACGGCTATAGAGATGATTTCTTAACTTGTTGATCAAGTTGCTAACTTATCTATTGACCAAAGCTTGTCGGCGAGGCATCCTCGTAGTTCAGTAATCAGTTATTGCGATCTTGTCTACTGACCTGTTTGTCGGCCTATCAATGGTGCTGGACTTAATATCGAAGTAGTTTTTACTTAGTTATTATTAGGTGCAGCCTTTTGACATGCTCCTTGTCATAAGATCTGTCTTCGAGATTTCAAATCGTCAATCATCCAAATTATGGAAACAGCTATCCTGTATCGATGATATCGTCAATAATGGCCTCCTCCATCCACGAGAGTGAATGAGGACTATAATATCGCAACAACATGATTAATGCCCTGGTACTCTCGGAGTTGCTCGTTTTCTCAGCCCTCTCGAATAGATAACCATAGCCCCGAGGCTTCCCAGGTAAGTAATATTTTCCTACTCATTGCTTTCCATCTATTGCAGATCACTGACTTGAGCATTGGAGGGTCCTTGTCGGAGCCAACTCTGATTATGGACTTTGTTTTGCAAGTCACTCCAGCAATGATTCTCGCTAGTCAGTGCCAGCTTCGACCTTGAACTGAAATTAGCAGCAACAGATTGGCATTAGAGAAAAGGTCTCAGGCTTGCTTCAGGAAGAAAAGTGAGTAAAACATCTTTGATACCGTCCAAAAATACCACATCAAGGAATATTAGAGCCTGCTCGGGTAGCAGGGTTCTTACACCTTCATCACCACAGGCACAACAATCTCCGCCTATCATAGGGATAACCCCGGACTAGTTCAATGACCTGATCCAACAAGTTCGTATCCTGGCTGCTGTAGTCTAGGGAATGCAGCAGAGCAATGCTGCCCATCAGGAAGTGCAACCTGTTTCTCCTCTTCCATAGTAGCAACCTTCTGTTGTAGTCCAGCAATCTTAGCTACCTACTATGGCATCTCATCCTCCACTAGCGGAACCAAAATCGGAGAGACAATCGAGATAGAGTCAGCCTCGAAGTTCGATCCAAGCACGGAGACGGTCACCCACTCTCCACTTCGAAAGGGATTCCATTAGGTTACCATCTCAGTATTCTGAGGTCCAGAATACTAGAGACATCGATGTGGAGTGGCATCTCCAAAAGATGTATTAGTGGATCGAAGTATTATAGAATCAGGCTTCAACCTGCGATGAAGGGCCTGGTTTCTAACATTAGCCTACCCTTCACTACCAAAATAATGCAGGAGTCTATTCCTGCAAACTTCAAGATCCCCTATTTGGAAATTTATGATGGATCGGGGGATCCATTAGATCATCTCTAGAGTTTTTGGACTCTCATGCTTCTTTGCCAAGCTTCTGATGCAATTCTCTATCGAGCCTTACCCTCAACCCTCAAAGGAATGGCAAGGCATTGGTATTCCAGCCTTAAGCCTGGTTCTATTGATCTTTCAAGGAGCTGAGCCAGTTGTTCACCTCCCACTTTGCCAGTAGCCAATGGTGTTGTCTGGGGTTGGACTATTTGATGAGCATCTGGTAGAGAGAAGGGGAGCCCCTTCATGCATACCTTAGCCATTTCAATGCAGTCACCTTGGAGGTGTATAAATTAGATCAGTCCATGACCATGATGGTCCTAAAGAGCGGATTGTAGAAAAATGCTTCTCTTCTTCTTGGAGAAGACCTATCCCCAAAGTTTTGTTGAAATGCTGATTAAGACAGAGAAGTATGTCAATGTTGAGGAGGCGTTCAATGCCTATTCGGTTCTCATCGAAGCTAATGTGGGCTAGAAATTGGAAAGTTTGAAGCAAGTCCTGCTGAGCAGAGCAATGGAAGAAACCAATGGAGATCCTGCAGTCCGCCTTCTCGCCGATCTACGACTCGGCCAAGTAACATCGAAATCGATCTTCTCCTAGGAGGCATGACTTTTCATCCCCGAGGCATTACACCAACTATATGCCTCTGAATATACCTCGGGGGCAAATAATGATGGAAGTTAGGGAGCAGCCACCGTTGGCAAGGAGGCTGCATGCTCGGCTCGATTGTCGCAACCTTGATAAATACTGCCTTTACCATCATGACTATAGGCAGAACATGGATGAGTGTATCCAGTAAGGATGAGATCGAGTAGTTTATCTAAGAGGAAAGGCTCGATCGATTCCTTCGAAGAAGGGCGTTGCTACGATGGTCACCACCAAGATCTTGATAGCTACCATCGTTGTTGCCATCAGAGCTGTACAGGGTTCTTGAACAGCCTCCTCTTCAATAGGAGAATAGAGAAGGGAGTCTGCCTGTTGAAGATGTCAACATGATAAGTGTAAGCATAGTGAACAAGGCACGTCAAGAGTAGCAAAGCAAAAGTGGAAGATCGAAGAGGATATCATCTTCTAAGAAGATGTGGTTGACATCCAGTACCTGCACATGGATGCGGGTTATTCCAGTGAGCCTGTGCCTATAGAAGGGATAATTGCACTACCTGTCAAGGCCAGTACCTTTCTCCAGCAAGTTACTATTCAAATGAACTTTTTGGTGGTTAAAATCCTGGCACCTTACAATGCTATCCTTGGATGGTTAGGATTATATGCTCTTGACGCCGTAGTCTCTGTCAAACACTTGTTGGTGAAGTTGCTGACCAGTCATGAAGTTGGATAACTTAAAGAGAGTTAGGCTGTGGCATGAGAGTGCTATTATGCCAGGCTCCAAGCCAAGGCCCGATTTGATCCTTTTTCTATGGGACTATATACTAGAGACAAGCTATCTAAGGAGCATGGCAAGCCGCTGGATGATCTGCTAGAGATCCCTCTTTCAAGGGAAGACCCCAATTGGATAGTTTGAGTTGGCTTGGACCTAGATAAGGTAACAACAGAATGATTAACTGCTTTTTTGCAGGAAAATGCCAACGTGTTTGCTTGGTTTGCTGCTGATATACCTAGGATAGACCTGGATGTGATGGTACATAAGTTGAACATTGACCTGACCTACCATCCAGTGAAGCAGAAGTGGAGCTTTGTTCTAAAGTGATAAAAGGTCATCATCGAGGAGGCTAATAAGCTAGTCAAGGCTGGGTTTATCAGAGAGGTCCTGTACCCTGATTGGCTAGCGAATGTGGTGCTTGTGAAAAAAGTATAAACGTGAAATGGCGAACGTGTATAAATTTCACTGATTTAAATAAGGCTTGCCCTAAAAATAGTTACCCTCTTCCTTGAATTGACTAGCTGGACGATGCAACTTCCGATCATGAGCTTCTCACCTTCAACGATGCCTTCTTCGATTACAATCGAATACGAATGGCACCTAAAGATGAAGAAACAACTACTTTTGTTATTGACCATGGCCTCTACCATTATAAGGTTATGCCCTTTGGGCTTAAGAATGCATGTGCAACATATCAGCACCTGGTAAATAAAATCTTCAAAGATCCAATTGGCCGAAATATGAAAATTTGTGGATGATATGTTGGTTAAAAGCCAGTCTGCTCGAGACCATATTGCCGACCTTCAAGAGGTCTTTAGCACACTATGCTGATACAAGATAAAGCTGAACTCGGTGAAGTGTATTCGGAGTAATGTCCGGCAAATTTCTGGACTTTATGATTTCATGTTGAGATATCGAGGCAAATCTAGAAAAGATTTAGGCAATCCAAGAAATGATCCCATCGAATTCTATAAAAAAGGTACCATGCCTCAGTGAGAAAGTGGTGGCCCTCAATCGCTTCGTGTCAAGATCGACAAAGAAATATCTTTCATTCTTTAAAATACTCAAGTAGTCGAAGGATTTCCAATAGACAACAGAGGGCCAAAAAGCATTCGAGGAGCTAAAGAAGTATCTTAACTCTGCTCCCTTATTAAGCAAGGCTGAGCCTCGCGAAGAGTTTTTTCTTTATCTTGCTATATCCCCCGTCGCAGTAAGTGCGGTGCTTGTTTGGAAGGGAAGGTTCTGAAGTCTGTTTACTATATCAATAATGTCCTCTATGATGTTGAGACTAGATATGCAAGGTTGGAAAAGTTTATCTTTGCCTTTATTATCTCTGCTAGAAAGTTCTGGCCATATTTTAAAGCCCATAGTATTTAGGGGTGCAAATGGGTCGGGTCGGATTGGGTCATGAGTGACCCCGATCCGACCCGGTTCTTTGATCGGGTTCTAATAGTAGATCCAGACCCAATCCACTAGAAAATTGGATCGGGTCGGGTCGGGTCCACTATCAAAATTTTCAACCCAACGGGTCATTCGGTTTGGATCGGGTCCATAAATAATCCGATGTAATCTATAAAGTTTGGATCTAAATATGACCCGAATAAAATATAGACAACTATATTTTAATTATTACATAGCTAACTATTCTTAACTATAAAATAGATAACAAATAATATTATTTTTAAAATAAATTAAGATATAAAAATAATTATAACTAGTTCCATACAAGTTTTAAATTGTAATTTAAAGGTCCAAATAGATATAATTCTAACAATATTAGTATGTTCGAATCGGGTCGGGTCGGGTCAGGTCCAAATTCAGTAAATCCAGACCCGACCCGTAAAATGGAACGGGTCTAATTTTAGGACCCAACTCGGATCCATGGGTCCATAAAAATGGATTGGATCGGATCTAAATGGGTCGGGTCGGGTCGCGGGTCAACCCGACCCATTTGCAGCCTTAATAGTATTACTCTTCGTACTAATCAGTCTATGAAAACGATCCTCCATCGACCAGATACCTCGGGAAGGATAGCTAAGTGGGTGCTCGAGCTCTCCGAATTTGATATGAGGTTCTTTCTGAGGCCTTCAATCAAAGTTCAAATGCTTGCTAACTTTGTTCTTGAATGCACCATTTCGGAGGAAGACAAGATACAAGCGGAAGGGGCAAGTTTCCAGGTTGATCCAGAGAAATAATGTACCTTGCATGTAGATGGTTCATCAAGTTCTTCTGGGTTGGGTACAAGGCTAATATTAGCTTGCCCTAAAGGAGATGTTAAATATGCTCAGTGGTTTAATTTTTCTACTACCAACAATGAGCCGAGTATGAAGCATTGATTGCCGGACTCAAGTTCACAAAGAAGTTGCGAGTCCTGTACTTCACTGTTTTCAGTGACTCTCAGCTGGTAGCAGGGCAAGTTGCATAATTGCTAAAATCGATGCACTATCAAAGCTAGCAATACTCTTACCTTCGGAGGGATACGTGCTTTGAGGTGTTAAAGAAGTCGAGTCTTAAGAGGCCTCAGCTTGTCTAGCAGATTAACAGAAAGCCAAGCTGGATAGACTCGGTTTTTAGATACCTCAAGGTGAATTATCCTTAGATCAGAAAGTGGCTCGAAAAATAAAGTGTCAAGCTTCACACTATATTATATATGATGATAAGCTGTACAAGCGCTCATACTCCTTGCCTCCACTGAAGTGCTTGCACCCGTCTGAAGTAGATTATGTGCTAAAAAAGGTCCATGAGGGATCCTATGGAGTCATTTGGATGGCAAGTTTTTGGCCTATAAAATATTTCAGCAAGGCTATTATTAGCCTATCATGCAACAAGATGCGGTCGAGTTTATGTGAAAATGTGATCGCTGTCAAAGGAACGCTGTTATTCAGCGTCAGCCAATGATACACTTAACTCCAATTGCCGCACCATGGCCTTTCGTCCAGTAGGAGATAGATATTCTTGATCCATTTTCTTGAGCGACTGGTCAACGAAAATTTTTGCTAGTGGTCATTGATTACTTTACCAAATAGATTGAAGCTGAGCTACTTGCTCGTATCATAGAAGCTAAGGTGAAGGACTTCGTCTGGAAATCCATAATTTGTCGATATGATCTTTCCAAGGCAATATCATAGATAATAGTTGCCAATTTTGTGGTGCACGATTCGCAAGTTTTGCTAAGAATTTGGCATTGGTGATTTACTTCGGTGGCACATCTTAAGACAATGGTGAAACTAAAGTCACTAACAGGACTCTTCTATAAGGTTTGAAAGCCTGGCTGGGTCAGGCAAAGGAACATTGGGCAACTCAACTTTAACGAGTATTATAGGCTTATCAAACTACCTAAAGGATCTTAACTAGAGAAACTCTTTTTAGCCTTGTACTTGAAACTGAAGCTATCATCCCAGTGGAGATTGGATTCCCTTCATTCAGGATTGAAGAATACAATGAAGATACTAACTCTGAATGGTTTCAAGCGAACCTGGACTTAAGAAAAATAGGGAGTGAGCCGTAATTAGAATAGCTTTCTACCATCAGAGGATGGCCAGGTACTACAATGCTCGAGTCAAGGCCAAGGAGTTCATAGTAGGTGACATGGTATTGTGGCAAGTCAAAGTTTCATAGCCTACAGAGCAAGAAAAGCTATCATCAAATTGGAAAGGCTCGTACCAAGTGGATGAGGTGATTCATCTAGGTACATATCATCTGAAGCAGCTTGATGGGACTCTGCTTTCTAGACCTTGGAACTCTTCTAATCTCTACATATATTAACGGTGATGGAATCTTATTGAATAAATTCCACTTTTTTTAAAGGAATTCTTAGTGTAGTATTTAATGTGCATGCTTTTGTATGATGACTAATATTTTGAGAAGCAAAGGGTTAACATTAGAAGACCTTCGCAGCCTTGAAAAAATGGTAGTCCCAACTGGTCGTGTATGGTAATTATCTCAGGACATTGTTTAAGTAGGCCGTATAAGACAATAGGCTTGAAGAAGCGGCGCTGTTTGAGCTAGTCGTATATGGTAATTACGTTAGGACATTGCTTAAGTAGGCTATGTAAAGCAGCGATCTTGAAGAAATGGTGCTGTTTAAGTTGGTCGTGTGGCAATTACCTCTGGACATTGGTTAAGCAGATCGTATAAAGGAGCAGCCTTGAAGAAACGGCGTTGTCCGAGCTGGTCATGTACTGTAATTGTCCTGGAAATTGTTTAAGCAGGTTATGTAAAGTAGCAATTTTGAAAAAATAGTGCTGTTCGAGCTAGTCATGTACGGTAATTGCCTTTGTATATTGTTTGGCAGGCCATATAAGAGCTACCTTGAAGAAACAACGCTATCTGAGCTGGTCATATACGGTAATTATTTTAGGGCATTACTTAAGCAAGTCGTGTAAAGAAGCAGCTTTGAAGAAATGATGCTATCTGAGCTGGTTATGTACGGTAATTACCTTTGAGCATTGCTTAAGCAGGTCGTGTAAAGTAGCAGCCTTGAAGAAACGACAATGTCCGAGCTGGTCGTGTATGGCAATTATCTCTGGCATTGCTTAAGCAAACCATGTAAAACAGTAGTCTTGAAGAAATGGTGCTGTTCGAACTAGTCATATACAAGGATATAATTTTCCAGGGATGTAAAAGTCAATAAAAATATTAATCAACAGTTGTGCTTAAGCGAGTTGTGGAAAGCAACAGCCTTGAAGAAACAGCATTGTCCGAGCTGGTCATATATGGCAATTGTCTCAGACAATTGCTTAAACAGGCCATGTAAAGCAATGGCTTTGAAGCGGTGTTGTCTGAGTTGGCTGTGTATGGCAATTACTTCAGGTTTTTGCTTAAGCAAGCCATGTAAAGCAGCTGCATTGCTTAAATAGATGGATAAAGTGATTGCCCTAGATCAATGTCACTCAAGTTAGTCTAGTACGAGAATTGCTCATGGAAGTTATAATTTCGAATGGATGTGCTAGAAGCTTAACCATAAGCCGAGAAGGCCTAACAATTACCTTCACTTGGGATCTTGAAGCTAGTCTAAAGCTTTACGGGATTATGGCTTAGAACGCTCGTCTACAAACTAGTTCGGTTGGTTGTGTTAATTGAAATTGATAAGGCATTCACATTATCTATTTGTCAAAATTATTTAGCAATTGTCTATGGACAGTCGAAGTTGTTGTAATGAGTGGTTTTAAGTTATTAAGTCATCATGCTTTGGTCAAAGCAAAGGTAAAATGTGTTAGAATTTGTTTGTTCAATTTCATTCAGCATTTATTGCTTCAAAAGTGAGTTTGTACAACAACCTTTCAAAGGTCGGATGGAGTTTACAAAAAAAGAACCCTATAATATGGTGCTGGAGCATCTTGCATGGAGCCATGACTTCATCCTTTTCAAGCCCTAGAAACTCATCCAAAAAGCCCAAGTCCAACTCGGGATATTAGGCAGCAACCTTGTTCTGGGGCAAACTTTATCCCTTCGCCATAAGCATCGGAAACAAAGTCAGCCTTCTCATTAAGAAATGTGGTAGACGCTCAAAAGTCATCCATGGCCTTTGAAGCGGTGGCCTTATAATCTTGCTCTCGGTGCTGCTCTTGACCTCCTCCATTTTTTGCTTCGTCGCCTTGACCAAGGTTTCCAATTTTTTATTTTGACCGCCTGAGCTTTTTGGATGCTTTTTATTCTAGAGTTCTCCTCCATGGCCCTCTACAAATCAGCCTTAACATCTTCGGCCCTTTTAGTGATGGCATTGATTATTTGCCCAGCCTCCACGTTCCCTTCGGCGATTTTTGTCTTTTAACATCTCGGACTCCAATTTATATTTATTAGCCTCGACCGAGGTGTTTCAGCTATGCTCAAAGAATTCATTCATATACACAGCCTTCTGCCAAAGGAAGTTTGTTAGCAACAAAAAATATGTAAGAATAAAAATTTGTAGGTAAGCTAGCTTACTTGGATGAAACAATTTATCATCTTCTTTTGCACAATGGCACGTGGCTCGACTAGAAGCTCATTCGAGTCCGTAGGTCTGAGGAGGTGGGACCTTCACCCTTTGTTTGCCCCGGGCCTAGGGGACAGGAAGACTTGGGCTTGGGTCCCTCTCAACTTCAGCCTGGGGTTTGGAGGGCTCCGGCAGCTCTCCTGAGCTGCAGCACTCTGGTCACCTGCACGAGCTTGAGAAGTCGGAGTGGTGACCAAAAGCACAATGGGCCAATCTCTTACTCGAGCTTGAGAAGTCAGAGGGATGATCGAAAGCATAATGGGTCAATCTCCCACTCAAGCTTTAGAGGGCGGGGAGAGCGACCAGAAGCGTGATGGCTCGGTCTTTCTCCCAAACTTGAGGAGGTGCAGAGGCGATCAGAAGCACAATGGAGATGGGTCAAGTGGACTACTCCGATCTCGAGGACTTCCAAGGAGTTGGCGGCAGAGGACTTCCATCCCTGAAGCAAATGCTTCGACTAGTCTCAGAATTTATAGGCCTTTTCTGCTTGGATGTTTGCTTAGGATCCTGCTCTGACCTCCTTATGTCTTTATCCATCCTTGCAACAAAAATAATCGGAGGCTCAACGACATAGGCCTAGCAATAAATACTTTGACCATGATAATATTTAATATGAGATTAGTTGAAGGTTAACTATTATAACCAAAACATAGTTTAGAATTTAGACATTCAGAAACATGCAAGGGCATACAATTTGAAGATATTTTATGAAGAATTCATTTTTATTGAATCTAAAGTGTGATTACATGAAAAAATGATTACATATCAAAAAAAAAGAAAAAAGAAAAAGAATACATCAACAAAAAGAGGAGAAAAGAATGGGGACAAATACATCTATTGAGGCCCTGGAGTCTTGTTTTCTTCAGGCTTTAGGGTCAATCTGAGTAGCCGTGTGAAACCTGATCTTGGAAGGAGTTCGCTAGAGGCTTTTGGCAAACACCTTTATATGGTCGTTCACTACAACTTTCGGACTTTCATATGAATGGTTAGCTCTCAAGAGTTCGGCGTCGTTGTTGGGAAGAGAGGCTTGAGCCATCAGTTTGCATCATTTGAAGCTTGCGAATAAACCCTTCTTGCAAGCTTCCGACATGATTTCATCTCCTGTCTTCTCCAATCTTTTTGCCTGCTTATTGGCAAAGTTGGTTAGCTGCTCTTGGTCCATAAGTCAGCGGTAGAGGGAGGTTCTGTAATCTTCTTCTTTCTTCAGTAGCTCTTCTTTATGCTTAACCCTCAAGGTGGCCGAGTGGAGTTTATGTCGAAGCTTGGATAGCTCTGTGGTTGCTTAGATCTTCCTTTCGATTGAACTAGTGTCCCAAGGGAAGGCCTTTATCCTTTGAGAATGGGAGCTCTTGATGAATGGGCCTCGCCAAGAGTGGTTTCTTGGCTCATTTTTCTTCGTTCCTCTTCCCGTCCTCCTTTCAGATGCCTTATCTCATCCTAAGTGCGCAAACAGTCTTTCTTAGCCTTGGCTACTTGCTGCTCAAGATTCTTTATTTTGGCTTTTAGCTTGGTTACTGCATTATCCTAGCTATCGATTTTTTCTTGGGCTTTTCAGAGTGCTTCACAATAGTCAATTTCCCTCACTAACTCAGTGCTGGCAGTCTTCTCTTTTTCTAGCACGTACTCGAGCTGGTTCGTCTTTTTCCTCGTCGCTATGAGCCTTTGCATCGAGGCACTTGAAGCTAAATTTGTAAAGTAGGCCAAATAAGGCCCCAGTTGTGTGAATCCCGAACGAAGCAATGATCACCATGTTGGTCAAATAAAGTGTGAAGAAGATAAAAAATGAAATATGAAAATTATTCATTTGGACAAATGATCCTAGGTTATCGAAAATTTGAAAGGTTTGCTCCAACAACTATTGCTCTATTGACGGGAGGAGGCCCTCAAGTTGTTTGGCAGCCCTATTGAGACTTTCTTGCATGCCACATCCGTGCTAGGTTTTTTCAGCATGGTGCCGGTCGATGGTTATGATAGGTCATTGAAGGGCATCGCCAGAGAACTAAAGATTGTCTTCATTAAGGATTCCTCCGAGATGCGGGGATTTACTGCCTCTATCTTGATCTCTGCAGGCGGGCTCGTACCAATCATCTTTGCTGATGGGCCGGTAACTAGCGGGCTAGTGGTATCAATCATCCTCTTTGGTGGATTAGCAGCTTTTGTAGTTTTAATTGAAACCCTTTCTGATAGTATGATTGCCTCCATCATAAAGGCCTCATCTGGCAGAGTGGTGATGTTCTCTACCTCCATTAGAACCTTCTCGGATAGGCTACTATCTCCATTTAGCAAGGATGGATCTTGAGCGACCGGTGGGGCAACATCTCTCTTTATTGAAACCGGTATTGGAGCTGGTGCGATGGGGAGATCAACTGGTGCTGAAGGTGGCACAGCCAGGGTATCGGCAGTGCTGGCCATCAGAGCTAAGAGAGCAACCGCTAGGGTAGTTCTCTTTGATTGATTCATTTTCTTTGAAATACCTTTTCGAGTGCTTCGCGTTCTTTCGAAGTCATTTTATCTTAGGAAAGCTTAAAGGAGTATCACAAAAGACTTGGTTGGAAGAAATTTCTGGGCAAATTCCGAAGGTAGGAGAACATATTTGAATAGAGAAGGTAAAAGAAAAAAGAAGACGAAAAGGCACAGTCATTAATTCCAAATCCCCAAAATATCCTACAACAATAAAAGGGCTGATTAGTTATGCATGGTCAACTTGATTCCCTTGATAGCCAGCAACTGACGGTGTTTTAGTGCCACTTGCATTAAATGACTAAATGATGACTCATCGAGAACCACGAGTAAGCCTTTCAGGATTTGAGGCATTACGTCAGCATTACTCTCTTAGTTTAACCCACTTTCGGTTTAGACTCGGAGGTAGGGGGCAAGTGCTACGAGCATACTTCGGATACCTCAGATAGACCTTCAGGACACGGCTATGGAGATGAATACTTAACTTGCCGATCTAGCCACTAACTATTTGTTGGCCATAGCTTATTGCCGAGGCATTTTTGCAGTTCAGTAACTAGTTGCTGCGATCTTGTCTGCCGATCCGTTTGTCAGCCTATCAGTGGTGTCGAACTTAATGCCGAAGTAATTTTTATTTAGTTGTTATCAGGCACGATCCTTCTATATGCTTCTTGTCATATGACCCATCTCCGAGATTTCAAATTGCCAATCATCCAAATTGCGGAAACAACTATCCCGTACCAATGATATCGCTAGTAACAGCCTTCTCTATCTACGAGAGTGAATGAGGGCAATAATACTGTAATGGCGCAATTAATGGCCTGATACTCTCGAAATTGCCCGTTTTCTCATTTCTCTTCTATAAATAACCAGAGCCCCGAAGATACCTGGATAAGCAACTTTTTTCTATGCACACTGCTTTCCATTTATTCCAAATCTCTGACTTGAGCATTGGAGGGTCCTCGCCGGAGCCAACTCTGGATGTGGACTTTATTTTGCAGGTCACTTAGCGACGACTCTTGCCAGTCAGTGCCAACTCTGACTTAGAGCCAGAATCTATAGCAACAATTATGATCTTTGTTCTTTATGTTTTTTTAAATACTCATAGCATGAGCATTACTTCAATATAGTGCCACTAGCTGATCTTTACAATAAAGTAGTGAAGTCTTTAGGATGATCACCAAGGAAACATATTTTAAGGCATAAAAGTTGTAACAGAGCAAAAGAGTAATTATAATACTGATGTCAGGACTAGTTGCCTAGGCAACATCTTTTAAATCATATAAATTGTAAAAGAAAAAAATCACCAATTATAAATGCTAATATAATTTTAATAGATGCTTCTGGAGCTGTAATACTACAGTGGAACTAGATGCATTTGATGTAACTGAGTACATGTCATTAAAATCTTGCACTTTTTTGCAGGAAGCTTATGTGGAAAAAGCCGTGTCATACAGACTATGTTGGGTTCATGAAAGATGGTGCTCAGTGGTTGGTCGATAACACTGATATCAAACTTGTTGGTGAGTTGCAAATTGTTTCTTTTCCTGCAGGGCTTTTCACAAATATATGTGTGTGTACATATTTTTTGGTAGCTCAATCAATTATTTATAAGATTTTTCTGCATTAACACATACGTGCATATGGTATACAATATTTTGATGCAACAATAACTAATAAAAACGGGGCTAGTGATTGGAGCTTGTTACTTTAAAAAATAGGGGATTCATGAGATATTAAAGCATGAATAAACTAATATTAGTATCGCAAAACCTCATTCAGGTTTGCTGTGGCTTAGACTTTTAGATGTAAATTGACTAGTCATATTTGTTTGACCAAATATATATTTTTTTAACCAAACTTGAGGCACACTTTGGCAATTATTTAGAGTAGATTCACTGTTGTTGCAGTGCAAAATTTTCTCCTACGCATGTTACCTTTAAGGTACTACTCCCAAGAGGTGTCTATTTGCGTACAGAAACACCTCCTTTAATTTAAGCAATAAGCTTGCCCTGTGAATTCACTTGATTGCTTAAGAAACTACCTTAAATCAAGCTTCACACTTTCATCAATAAATCTAGGAGTAGTGTAAAACAATTTCATTTTAGAAGAGTGGTCAATGTCTCAGCAAAAGCTCTCTGTATTGTCTTACGAACGTGTGCGTTTTGAATACCAAAATTCTGCTGAGCCTTAACCCCCCTTATGGATTTACAAGGGATGTTATATTGAGCAGAATTACCTAGACACTTTACATTTTGGAAATTATGAAATGCCTACAATTCTGGACACTTGGGCATTGTATGACATGGCATGACACTCCTTGGCACTTCAAATACAAAGTCTATTCAAAGAACAATTTATGTTAAGTAATGAGACTTAATTCTCGACTATATCTAGTGCTAAATAACATTATTTGTTTAGACATCCATTTTCTTTTTACGATGAAGGTAATATGGCATGAGTGTAACTTTATTCAACATTACTACCATTCAGTAATTATCTTAGCCTAGTCTCATGTTATATCTCTTGTTGGTACTGAACTTTCTATTAGCTATGGTCCATGTAAACATTATATATTTTCTGAGTATCTGTCAGTTTGATATTGGTGTAATATGATCTGCATGATTCAAGATTTATCATTACTTATATGTTCATTGGAAATGAGCCATATAAAAGTTTTTGGTGATATTTTATTTAGGTTAGAGTAATGTAAGGAATGCATAGAAATTAGATAACAAAAGGGTTGTTCATCATAAATCTAAAAATCATTCTGACTCATATGGCATTATTTCTAGTGTTCTGGTGTTCTATTCATAATAACAACACAAGTAGTTCAAACTTCACTGACGCCATATTTTAAATTTTATTCTCTTGTTTATGCTTCTTAATGCTGTCCATTTATAGCAATGTTCTAGAATATGGTAAAAACAAAAATATATGCAAAGGTTTGTAGTGATTGATTTGTGCTATTTCATTTCATTAAGTTTATGTTTTCTAATGGAGCTGGGGAAGCCAAAGAGGGGTGTGGGTGGTTTCGTGGTTGCTCAATTTTAGTGCAGTTCAGTTTACCAAATTGAATGGTGCAATCAGTGTTTGCTTTCTTCTTTGGTCTTACTTCTCACATTTTCTGCCATGTTCATAGGTGTTGACTATTTATCTGTTGCTGCATATGCTGATTTGATCCCTTCTCATTTGGTTTTTCTTAAAAGCAGGGTATGAGACTTCTTCTTAGACAATAATTTTAATTTCAATTTTATGTCTCTTAAAATTCATAGGAGAACCTTTATACTTTTTGTCCTGACTGAACTCTTCATATAGATGTATTGCTATAAATCATCCATCATGGGCTTTCTTATCTTTTGCCAACAATAGTAAATATATTGAGAAAGCAAGAATAAAAAAAAATGTAATTCTTATCAGTTAATATATTGAGAAACAAGCCAACATGGAGAAAGTAGTAAATATTATGGTGTGTGATTGCCACCTAGGTAAACATGACATGATATATAAAAGGGGGAAAGGAAGTACCATGTTTATAAAATATATTATTTCTAATATGCTGTATCACATATTAGTTTCACAAGAGATGATAGCTTATTGTCCTTGCTTTAGTTTTTTAATCAAGGAATTACCCTCAACTTTCACTTTTATGTTTTCTTGGAAGTATGAAATAGTTAGATGGCAGGTTATAAACATCATGTAGGAAGGACAGATCAATGCAAAACCAGCAAAATCATCATCAAGTTGAAACTGATCTTAATCTGTACTGTGTTTAATAAATAATAAAGTCTGGGTCGATGTCCTACCTATGCTGTCCTGTACTACCTGTAATCTGTCAATGTTCTTAATCAAAGAATATGCAACTGGCTCTGTGACATGCATCACACTATGATAGACTATGCAAGTTTTTATGCCATTTTACAAATGCTGGTCAAATTGTGTTGCGCTTTTTCAGGAAATCATCCTTGTGGAAGCCTTAAAGCTAGATAATGTCAAGCCTGGGATATACTCCTTGCATTGCTTACCTCTCAGGTTGCTTGGGGCTGAGGGTTCACCAATCAGGTGCATTCTTATCAAATAGGATATGCAAGCCTTGCATAAAGGGTGACATTGCCTGCACAGATTTCTGTGTATGTGCTGTAAATAGGTTTTTCTAGAACCTTTCTTGACATCTCTCTCTGTTACATTATCTCTGTTCTATGTAAAGTTTCAGTATTTCAGTGATACCAGTGTGGCATAATAATGTCTTCAATCATCAGATGTTAGGATAAACATGGTTTTATAATATTTTTAGTCTCTTAGTTTTAGACACAAGTCTTCTTAAATGGTACAACTTGTAGATTCATAACTGCATTATATGAGATATATATTATGTGTGTAATAGAATGATGGAAAATGCTTCATGTCTTCTATAATGACGTAAAAGTCTGGATCATTAGATTATGACTTCATCTTGTTTTATATGAATCATGCCAACTAATGTAACCATGACAGCAACATTGACTTTTGATTATCACATGTTTTTGGTGCATCAGTGTGTATGAGGAATGTTTTTGGTTTCTTTGTTTTATCATATTGGTAGTGGAGAGTCTGATGCTAGGTTTTGCATTATCATTGTGCTTAGGACTGGGCAGTATCATTAAGTTTACCTTTCAAATTCTTTATTTGTGTTATAACAAAAAAGAAGTGATGCAAGTATAGTTGCAGTTGCTCATTTGGGACTTGCATAAGAAGCCCTTGATTCATGATTCGTGATGTTTCCACAAATAGGATTATGTTGTTTAGGAAAAATACGTCATATAACAAAGTCAAAGGTGCACAACTTAGTGAGTGCAAGATCTAATTGTGGCATGACTGATGGTAGAAATTATTGAAAAGTTCTGTAGCCATAATAATCCTTGAAGCCAAGAGGTCAGTTTCAAATACGGAACTGTTGAATTCCCCTTTTGTGGAAAGGTCTACTGGTTTTGACACCATTATACTTAGTTTAATCTTCTCATTTCTATTTAGGATAGCATTAGATATTCAATCTTTTTGTTTAAAATGTGCCTCAAGAATTCTTTTAACTTGAACATGTCAATATATGTCAATGGACAACTGAAGAGGAACAAAAATCTTACCCTGGTATAATGTTGTTGGAGAGATTTTGTTTATTTTCTCTTGGCTACAGAGTTAGCCTTGAAAAGAATTCAAAGAAATAATAGCTGAAATTAAGCTTGTTGGTTATGATAAAGGATATTATTGTACTTGTTCTTTGCCGTCTTTTACTCTATATGACCAAATTATTTACCTATATTAAGGCCATTCAATGAATTTACATACAAGGAATAGGACTCTAAATTTTCTATACCACATTATCAAATGTTAAAGATGAAAGGGAAGCTATATAAATCTTATTTACCTATTTCTTATGTTACTTTTCTTTGCCACAGGTTTGTGTCTTTCAATGATTTTCTTTTGAGCAAACATAGCAAGCGCATCATTTTTTTTTTTTTGGCAAAATTTCTAAAGGAAGTCATAAATATTGAATGCTCTATGTGGCTTCCATGCATGCCCAACCTAAAATGTTTATCTTATTAGTATTGGTTTGTGAATCTCATTAATACACCGAGCAAGCATGCCCATGATTTTGCTAAATGATCAATGTGTAGGGTAAATATACTGTTTTAAAGAACTAAGGAGTAAGGAAATTATTAGGTTGTATTTGGTGCATCGCTAGGCAATCCTAGATTGCCAGTAATGTTAATCATTATATTTTGTACTCAGCTAATATTGCAGTAAAATTATTGAAAATTTTGCTTGATATGTTTGGTATGATAATCATATTGTTGGCAATGTAAAATCAAAATTTTAAAATATTTTTAAATTAAATATATTAAAAATTTATATACTTATAAAAAAATATCAGTTACATGATTTATATCTTTATATAAAATAATGTTAACCATCAGAGAGAAAGACAAGTATATAAAAAAAATTAAATATCATAAAATAATAAATTCATGAATTAAGTGAATTTATTACTAAAATAGTGGCAAGAATGATGGGCATGAGAGGCGGAGTCTCATGTGGCTAGGGTTTATTGTGTAAGGGAAGAAGAATGGTAGCTTAAAGAATTTATATGAGATTTTTTGAAAGGATAATTTAGTCTAAAACTTTAATTACAAGATTATCAAAGAAATAATAGTCTGGATAACCACTCCTTTCCAAGACTATCTACATTACCTTCTAGGAGGTAGTCCAAATTGTCTGGCAATCTAAATTACCATCAAAAAAATTTTACTAAACAGAATAATGAAGTGAGATCCATTTAAATTGCTGGTAATCTATAGCTACTAAATGGCTTCTCAGTTCATGTGATGCTTCTAAGCTTTATGGAGAAGTTGGTGAGCTGAAAACTTTCAATTTTGTTACATATTCTTAGCATCTCTCGTCATCTAAACCCTTGCCCTCTAAAGCTCTCCTAAATGTTGGCTTTCAAATTGCAGTAATCAAACCTTAAGAGTAACTGGGAATTTAGAAATTAGGATCTCCTACTATATGTAAGAAGAAGGCCCTGGAAGGTTCTGAACATATCTCACCAAGGAAACTGATAGATGAACTCTTCTTTCGTTTCATTTCTAGTAATTAAAAGAGAGAGAGAGAGAGAGAGGGAGGGAGAGAGAGAGAACATTGTTTGGCTGCCAGATGTTTGCTCCCTCTGTTGATCTTTTGTTCAGTCCTTTGGTCTTGTTTTGGGCTTCTGGCTTTTTTCACCGTCACGTTCTCGGCATCACATGATCTAAATTTCTTGTATACGCTGCATTGCCTTGAATCTGATTACTTCAGCTTAAAGGTTCAGAAGCTCGCATGCTGTAAAGTATACGAGCTTATTTTCAGCCGAATAACGTTGGCAATGGTTATAGCATGCATGTTCTCAGACCGAGATAAAGGTTTTCGATATTTAAAACCAGTTCACCATGCAGGCCATGATATTCTCATTATCTCTGACATTTTTTAACTTTTTTCTTTCAGCATCTTTCTTGTTCTACTACCCAGGAACTTCAAAGGTTTCATTGGATGAAATTGGAAGCACCAAACATAAGAAGGGTGTTTCCCCATTTGAGAAGGCGAGGGTGTTGTCCATTTATTTATTTCGGGATATGGCAAGATTGATAGTTAGATGTGATGGGTTGGATTGGATGGAATAAGTTGAATAAAACTAAAAAATAATTATTTTTGCTTATCAAATAAATAATATATTTATATTTATATTGGTAATTTACATAATATTAAAGAAAATAAGAATCAGAGAAATTCTTAACAATAATAAAAATATAATAAATATTTTTTTTAAAAAAGTCAAATGTTCAATGAACAAATAAATACAATCAATTCAAAAAAAATAAGGATCATGAAATATAATCTTTCACATGTTTAATATTTTTTATGATTGGAGTTAGCATATGAGGTATATCATACAAGAATTATACGGTATATGCTATATGGTATACAGTATAAATTATACGGTATATATTATGCATTATGCAATATGCATTTACGATATATAAAAGGTGTATCATATAAAATATATATATATATATATATATATATATATATATATATATATATATATATATATATATATAAAAGATGTATCATACAAGAATTATACGGCATATGATATATGATATATGCTATATGGTATACAGTATAAATTATACGGCATATATTATGCATTATGCAATATGCATTTACGATATATAAAAGGTGTATCATATAAATTATATATATATATATATAAGGTGTTTAATACAAGAATTATACGGTATATGATATATGCTATATGGTATATAGTATAAATTATACGGTATACATTATGCGTTATGCAATATGCATTATACTGTTTAAGGTATATGCTATATGATATAAGATATACAGTATAAGATATATGGTATACGTATAATATACGATATACACTATACGGTATAAAGCATACTATATAAGTAATACGATATATATTATATGTTATGCGGTATTGAATATACATTGTGTTATGCATTATGTAGTATGCGTTATACGATATGTACTATATATTATATGGTATACGCTACATGGTTTATGCTATATTGTGTACGTTATATGGTATACATTATATATTCTACATTATATGTATAATATATGATATACAAGATACACTACATAGTGTATGTTGTACGGTATATGGTATTTAGTATAAGTTATATGGTATATGATATTCGGTATAAGTTATAAGGTATATGGCATTTGATATAAGATATACAGTATATGATAAGTTATACGATATATGGTATAAGTTATATAGTATATGCTATACGGTATTGTTATACACAACCGGTCTCTCTTCGAACCAGACCGGAGTCGACGGCTCTTCAGCTAGGTCCAATCGACTGACCAGAGGTCCGATCGACCCATCAGAGATTCGACCGATTCACCAGAGGTCTGACCGACCCTATTCAGCCAGGTCCATATCGATCCAAAATAGGCCGCTCCAAGGATGGCTCGGAGGTCCCAAAGACCCGTTCCAACTAGTACCAGAATTTTGTTACAATGGATTCCTGACATCTCAGCACCACTACTCTACAGATCCCACGGTGGTACTCCCTCCTGGTGCCTCTGATCACTACCAAGATTTTTCTAAGAGCAAATCGGCCATTTCCAGCCTAGCATTTAACAGATTCTGGTAAAGTTCTGTGCCTATATAAAATAAAAGGGGGACCCCGAGGTAAGAAGGCCCTTCCTTCCTCACAAGCTATCTGCGTTGCGATTCCTCCATTATGTTGCTCCAAGTCTTTCACTGACTTAGCCATCGGAGTGTTCCCTGCCGGAATACCACCGGCTCGTGGAACCTTTTTTGAAGGAATCGAGAGACGTGTACTCCAGCAAGCCCGGTTCGGGAGATTCAGCGGCAACATGTATATACTATATGGTATATGCTATACGGTATATACTATATGGTATACGGTATATTCTATACGATATATGCTATATGGTATATACTATACAGTATACGCTATATTGTATATACTATACAGTATAAGGTATTCGGTATATGATATACAATATAATTTATATGGTATAAGGTATATTGTATAAATTATATGGTACAAGTTATATGGTATATGGTATACTGTATAAGTTATACAGTATATACCATACGGTATATACTATACGATATACATTATATGATATTTTGTATAATACAATATACAGTATATGGTATATGCTATTAAATACATGGTATATTGTATAAGTTATAAAAAATAAATTATATGGTATTTGGTGTAAGTTATATGATATATGATATATATTATATAATAATATATACTACACGGTGTAAGTTATAAAATATATAATATAAGTTATATAGTATATGATATTCGGTATAAGTTATACGGTTTGTGGTATACAGTATATGGTAACATTACCTGGAGAGAGCGTAGTGTGTTGTTTGTTGTGGTGTTTCGGATCCCTCATCAAGTCGTAGTCTAGAGAGGAAGTATAGCCGATAGGATGTTGGATCGGCCTGGTTGTCCGTTTTCCCAATAGGCTACAGATCGAGAAGTCGACCTGTCAAAAGATTATTGGCTGGTATCCGATGGCGTGCAGGCCGCATGATGAGGTGGTCTCGTGTATCTGCGATCTCCTCTCTTGTTGCAACTCGCTGACATGGCTTGTTCCACCTCATCTAATAGCGAGAGTACGATATTCCGTCTCTAAAGCTGAGTCCTCCGAGGGAGACCGTCGATCTGCTCCAACTTAAGGCAATGCAACTCCAAAAAGAGGGGGAAAAGGAAATTTCGGAAGAATTTAAAATTGATTATGTTAAATGAACCAGTTATGTTTTAGATGAGGTTGGGAGTTCAATCTCCAACAAGATTGTCGGTCTCGTGAACAAAAAAAAAAAAAAAAAAAATTATTTTTTTTATTTTTTTAAGGTAGATCAAAAAAATTTTGTTCTAGGTGTCGTGTAGCATGCCCATCTTGCATTTGATGCGTGTCCATGATAGTTTACCTTCATAGGCGCGCGTTTTCTTCGAAAACCCCAAACAACCCCCCCGACCCCCAAAAAAAAAAAAAAAAAAAAAAAAAAAAAAAAAACCTTTCCAGATATATTCTACTTTTCTTTTTGGATTTAGGAACAAAAAATGAGAGCCCTAGACTTACCATCCTACCATTCCTTGTTTTACTCAATTTATTATTTGAATCTTTAATTTTTATTGGATTGTTTAATTTGTAAAATTGGGAGATTTATTTAAATTATGAATACGTATTTTATCTGTTTATTTCGTAAAACACAGATTTTCCTACATTGGAGGGTAGATGATGAATATAAAGCCAATGTTATCGTAGTGAAATTGCTAATTAATTGGCAAATAGGGAATGATACTTTCCATGGATAGTTGATTTTATTCATGATAAAAATAAACTACTTCTATTTAGTTTTTGGGCATCGAAACATCAATGAACAATATCATTCATATCCCTGAAGATATGCATGTCGCGTGCAATTATCCATTACAAAACGGGGAGTGCCCGTATGGCATGGGAGGACTGGACGAGCACCAAAAAATGCTATATGCGCCGCGCATGACTATTGATTTTTAAATAAATTTGATTTTCCTTTTTCTCGAAGGGCGCTCGAACATTGATCAAGGTAAAAAGCTACAGCTATAGCCCAATATAGACATGGTGAGCCCTCAAAATCTGGTTTTCAAGGCCACCTCTATTGATCAGCCTCTTGAGGAGATATCCTCCAAAAATCTGCTTTAACATGTTCATGGAATCATGAAAAAGCTATTCTGTGATTTGGCAGGGTGGAAGATGAGGTTTGCAGTGCAACAGGCAATTAAAGATTTTTTTTTTTTTTCTTTCTTTTTCTATTTAATGGTTTATTTGGATGGTTAAGTTCAAAACCTTATGGGATGCATGGGTTGTACCAATATAATCATAAAAAAAATATTGAACTATAAATTAAGCTAGATCTATGTTTACAAATATCCAGGATTTCTTTTGAGGGAGCTGATTTGAATCTCATAGGAAAAAAAAGAACTCAATGGGCTAGCCCCGATCCTATCGGAAGCGAAAAAAACTTGCTAAGTTTTTTTTTTTTTTTTTAAAAAAAAATAATTTATTATTATTTTTTTTTATGGGATTTGGGTTAGCCTATTCAAAAAGTAGTCTTAAGTATTTGTAAACATAGCAGATCATTTTATTTTGTATTTCCTATAAAATTCAAGTTAGTCCACTCAAAACGTAGTCCTGGGTACTTGTAAATATAGGTATACTTTTGCCAATAATTTAATATTTTTTGTGGTTATGCTGGTCTAATCCAAGAATTTTCAGAAATTTTGGATTTAACCATTCATAGCATAAAGATTTAGAGATATTTCCTGGTGCATATACAATGTGATCTTGCATAGCCAAGAGAGTATTGTATGTCTATTTTGATTAAAAAGAAAATTATTTTCATTGAAAAGAAAACCTATAATGGAAATGATCACTTTATTAAAAAAGTATTTTAGGGCATCCATAAATTGCATGCAAAAATATCATCAATTCCATGACCGGTAACTTGGCTACTCCATAATTAACTGGTCCATCAATGTTAATAAATTTATGAATGGTTCTTGTATATTTAGTTGACTATAAACAAAAATTGACACATTAGGCTAAATGAGTTATATAACTAAACTGATGGAATAGATTAAATTAGAAAAAGTAGAAAATAGAAGGAATTACGCTATCAAAAAAATAAATAAATAAATAAATTGATTAAATTAGAAAAAGTAGAAAATAGAAGTGATATGGCAAGACCGTTGACGTGGAGCATATCTTGGATCCAGCTGGCAGCGAAGCGGGTAGATGTCACCACGTCGGATTCTTTCCGAGCTCCTTCGTCAGGTGGCTCCCCAAGGGTCGAGCTCATCTCGGCCGAAGTCGAGCTCCCTCCGCTCCTTCACCAGGTGGCTCCCCAAGGGTCGAGCCCATCTCGACCGAAGTCGAGTCCATCTATGCCAAAGTCGAGCTATCTCAGCTGCTTCGTCAGGCGACTCCCCAAGAGTTGAGTCCGTCTCGATCGAAATCGAGCTCCCTCCGCTCCTTCGTCAGGCAACTCCCCAAAGGTTGAGCCCGCCTTGATCGAAGTCGAGCTCCCTCCGCTCCTTCGTCAGGCGGATCCCTAAGGGTTGAGCCTGCCTCGACCGAAGTCGAGCTCCCTCCGCTCCTTCACCAGGTGGCTCCCCAAGGGTCGAGCCCACCTCGACCGAAGTCGAGCCA
Source organism: Areca catechu (assembly GCA_021397845.1). Taxonomy (NCBI): domain Eukaryota; kingdom Viridiplantae; phylum Streptophyta; class Magnoliopsida; order Arecales; family Arecaceae; genus Areca; species Areca catechu. Next base: position 52,737,078 of record CM038045.1, on the reverse strand, counting down.
TCTCAGCTCCTTCGCCAGGTGGCTCCCCAAGGGTTGAGCCTACCTCGGCCGAATCGAGCCTTCTTCGCTCCTTCGCCAGGTGGCTCCTCAAGGGTTGAGCCCACCTCGGTCGAAGTTGAGCCCCCTCCGCTCCTTCGCCAGGTGGCTCCCCAAGGGTTGAGCCCACCTTCGTCGAAGTCGAGTTCTCTCAGCTTCTTCGTTAGGTAGCTCCCCAAGGGTTGAGCCCACCTCGGTCGAAGTCGAGCTCTCTCCGCTCCTTCGCCAGGTGGCTCCCCAAGGGTTGAGCCCATCTCGGTCGAAGTCGAGCTTTCCCTACTCCTTCGCCAGGTGGCTCCCCAAGGGTTGAGCCCACCTCGGTCGAAGTCGAGCCATCTTCGCTCCTTTGCCAGGTGGCTCCTCAAGGGTTGAGCCCACCTCGACCGAAGTCGAGCCCGCTCGTCGGAAGCATCATGAAAAGGACAAAGGCGTTAGTACCAAGTCTGCCATCGAAGCTGGCACGCCCAGTACGGCGTGTCCAATAAGGCGCCCCAAAGCTAGCGAGGTGCGCCTACCATCGTTTGCACCAATTGGGGAGGAGTGCCCTGATTGAGGCACCGGGTTCTGTAGCCGACCATCTGTACCACCCAGAAGGAGAAGGTCGTATCAGGGACCTCAGACTTGAGGGCGGCTACCCCCGAATCGATGCCCTGCTAAACTTCCCCAACCATGATAGCCCATCGGAAAAACAAGGCTCGCAACATAACTCCTTACTATAAGGGGAAATGACCTCGGGAGCACGGCCAATGGATGTCGTTGACCTTCGAGCACCCCAAGAAGGGAAAAACCGAGGCAAGAAGCGGGGAGTGCCGATGATCTAAAAGGAAGACCCAACGGGCGAGAACAAGGTAAGCAAGGAAAAGGAGGAGAAGGAGATAGAAACGAAGAGAGTGCACGGAGGCTACCGCAAAACTCTCGGAGAGAGTTCCGATGGACACGACCGTCATGGCTCGAGCCTTACTCCTCTCCTGCCCTTTCTACTCTATCATTCACTAAAAACTTTCCTTCAAGCATGGTGACCGAAAAGGGAGCCGCCTTGAAGGATCTGTTCCTCTTTACCGTCCGTTGACTTGATCGTCGAAGTGCCCCCACCGAGATCCCTGGCATGGATCTCTAACTCTATTTTGTAGGACCGGGAACCGCTGGATTTCGAAAAACGAGGCTGTCATCCAGTGCCACATCCGAACTACGGGCCACGATGGTAAGGATGGCAACAGATTGGTGCAACGGGAAGGGGAGTGAAGCCCCTGTCCAAGCAAGCCCCCCGCAACTTTGAGAACAGCTCCGCTCAAAGCATGGTGGTAACTCGCGTGCGAGAAGCCTCCACCAGCTGAGCAGGGGATGCCCCTTTTCTTTTAGGCCCACGTAGCCCAGAAAGGGAGCTCCCGCTCCACTGCAGCCGCCCCCAGTAGATGGCCAGTACACTGCACTCGTCCAGCAGATGCAGGTTCTGGCCGCAGTAGTGAGGCAGCTGCAGCACTAGCAATGCTCCCTAGTCACCTAGCCGCAGCCAAGGACCCCTGCAGCCTAAGCCGCTGGCCCCCGTGGTAGCCTACTCTCCATCCAAGGCAAGCCGTCGCATCCACGGTCCATAACTGATCCCCAGGGATGCCACCGGACCCCCGCGAAGAGAAATCATTCTGGGTCGGTCGATCGGGAGAGCCGGTCCTCGGCGGACGGCAATGCTAGGGTCAAACGTAGCAAACACCATCGAGGCAAGGCTCTCCATTGCGACCATCTTCAACTGTCAACCCCATCTTCTCCAACGGCCTCAGTGGAAGGTTCCACTGATGAAGCCATTAAGTGCATGGCCGAAAGGATCCTAGAAGAACAAGAGCACAGGTTGGCGGAGCTCTCCCGCCAGTTCGCCAACATGCAGGGTTCCTCTAAGGAGCCAACGGGCTAGATGCCCGACCCCCCTTTTTCCGGAAAATCCAAGAGGAATCGATCTCGAGTCGGTTCCGTATGCCTCAGGTAGATCCCCACGACGGGACCACCTAGAGAGCTATAAGGCTCTCATGAGAGTCTAGGGGGCGACGGACACCCTCCTGTGCATCGCCTTTCTGGCCACCCTTTGGAAGGCCGCTCGAGTCTGGTTCACCTGTCTCGAGCCTGAAAGCATCAACTCCTTCCCACAGCTGAAGAGGAGGTTTGTGGCCCACTTCGAAGTCTGTCGGAAGGTGCCACGAGAGGTGATAGCCTATTCTTTATCAGGCAGTAAGATCATGAATCTCTGCGGGACTACGTGACCCGCTTCAAAGCTGCCGCCCTTAGATCTACAGTCTGGACGAGCCCGTCGCCATGCTAACATTGAAGAGAGGGCTCAAAACCTCCCGCTTGACCTGCTCCTTGGACAAGAAGCCGTCAAAGATGTACTTTGACCTCCTCCTCCGCGTCCACAAGTACATCCACACCGAAGAGGCCGACTGCACCAAAAGCGAATTGGACGGGAAGCCTTCGAAGAAGCCGACCCCGAGAGAAGCACCCGGGATGCGGAGACTTGGGCCATCCATGGACTTCCGGTCAGGATCGAAGCCGAAGGGCGGTCCCATCCCGGAGGAGTCTTTCACTCCCCTCCTCGCTCCGAGGTCAAAAATCTTGATGGAAATTAAGGACGAGCGCTACCTACACCGACCTCCCCCACTGAAGTTGTCAAGCAATCGTGATAGGACGAAGTATTGTCAATTCCATCGTGACCACGGCCACGACACCGAGGACTGCCTAAAAAAGGAAATCGAAGATCTGATAAGGAGGGGCTACCTCAGAAAGTTCATGAGGGGCGAGGTCCCGGTAGAGAATCAGCCACTTGCAGCTCTTCTCCCAGTCCCAGCAATTGACAATCGACCCACCGAGAAACCTGTGGATATGATATGTTTGGAAATAGAGCGTGCCCCTAAGAGAGCCAGGGAGGGGGAGAATTTGGAAAATGTACTCCCCTTTATGAAGGGAAAGGAAAGTAAGGAAGAAAATGTAAATAATGATGTCGTTGTAGTTGAAATGACCATCGCCAGGCATCCTGTAAGACGAGTTATGGTCGATAGTGGGAGCTCGACTGATGTCCTTTTCTACGATGCTTTCTCTCGGATGAACTTGTCCTCTGATCGACTAAGACCAGTGCACACCCCTCTCATGGGTTTTATTAGAGATTCCGTGGGAGTCGAGGGAGAGATCACTCTCCCCGTCACGACCGGGTCACCACCCCGATAGAGTACGTTCATAATGACATTCACTGTCGTTAGGCTCCCATCACCTTATAATGTAATCCTTGGCCATCCCGGGCTCAACTTACTTGATGTGGTCATATCCACAAAATGGTTGCTGGTGCAATTCCCGAGCCCCTACGGTGTGGGAGAGATGAGGGGAGCACCTCAACCAGTCCAACATTGCCTACAAGCCATCCTCCGGGGCCGGAGTGTCGAGGACGATCCCGGTGTCGACGACATCGACCAAAGGGTGCAGGACTCTAGGGGTGGCCTTGTCGAACGCCTTTTGACGCAACCCTTTGGCTCGGATCCATTGAAGACGGTGCATGTAGGAGCCCAGCTACCTGAAGAAGAATGAGCCCACTTGCTGAGTTTCCTCCGAGCGAATGCGAACATGTTCGCCTGGACTGTGACTAATATGCCGGGGATTTTTCCTGACATCATCACTCACAAGCTGAATGTTGATCCGAAGTGCCGTCCAGTTCGGTAGAAGAAGAGAACCTTTGCCTCGGAGAGGTAGATGGTGATCAACGACGAAGTAGAGAAGCTCCTCGCAGCTGGGTTCGTTCGTGAAGTACAGTACCTTAGCTGGTTGGCAAACGTGGTCATGGTCAAGAAGAGCAATGGGAAATGGAGGATTTGTGTAGACTACACCGACCTCAACCTTGCTTGCCTGAAGGATAGTTTTCCTCTTCTGAAGATCGACCAACTCGTGGATGCCATCTCGAGGCACCGCTTACTCTCCTTCATAGATGCATTCTCTGGGTACAACCAGATCTGAATGCATCCAGAGGACGAGGAGCGCACTGCCTTCATCACGGACCGCAGGACGTACTGCTACAGAATGATGCCATTTGGCCTGAAGAACGCTGGCGCCATGTACCAGCGGCTAGTCAACAAGGTCTTTAAAGACCAGATTAGCCTCAATATGCAAGTTTACGTGGACGACGTGCTCGTCATGAGCAGGCCAACCTTGGACCACATCAATGACTTGGCAGAGACCTTTCACAACTTTCGCCTTCACCAAATGAAGTTGAACCCAGCAAAGTGCGCTTTTGGCGTGGCAGCTGGGAAGTTCCTTGACTTCATGGTCACCTAGAGAGGAATCGAGGCCAACCCAGAAAAGGTCCAAGTAATTCTTGATATGGAGCATCCCACCTCTAAGAAGCAAGTCCAGTGACTCACTGGCCGTATAGTGGCCCTGAGTCGGTTCATCTCGCGATCTGCCAATCGCTGCCAATCTTTCTTTAAGGCATTGCAAAAGATGCATGACTTCACCTGGACGAAGGAGTGCCAAGAAGCCTTCAATGAGCTGAAGAAGATCCTGGCATCACTACCACTGCTCTCCCGGCTGGAAGATGGAGAAGAGCTCCTCCTGTACATGGTGATCATCCCGGGAGCCGTCAGCTCGGTCTTGGTCCACACGGATGGAGACAGAGTCTAGAGGCCAGTATATTATGCTAGCAAGCTTCTCTACGACGTCGAGGTCAGGTATTCTCGTTCCGAGAAGTTAATTTTTGTGCTCATCATGTCTGCCCAATGCCTCGGGCCTTACTTCCAAGCACACCAAATCGCAGTTTTGACGGACCAACCACTGAAGGCCAAACTTAGCTACCCTGACACATCCGGACGTCTGGCAAAGTGGGTACTGAAGCTCAGCGAATTTGACATTACCTACCGACCGAGATCGTCCATGAAGGCATAGGTACTGGCTCAGTTCCTGGTCGAGTGTGCGGGCCTGGGCAAGGAGTCAGAGGAGATCTCGCAGGAGCAACAGACGGGACCTGAACCGGAGGGGGATATCTGGGTCCTGCATGTGGATGGAGCATCCAACGCCAGGGGAAGCAGAGCTGGACTCATTCTCGCCAACAGCGAAGGAGTTGTCGTTGAGTGTGCGCTCTATTTCTAGTTTGCAGCCACCAACAACCAGGCGGAGTACGAGGCACTGCTCGCGAGACTGAGAGTCTCTCGCGAACTGGGCGTGCCCAACCTGAAAGTCTTTACTGACACAGTTGGTGGCCGGGTAGGTCTTGGAGAAATTTGAGGCCCGGGAACCTCAAATGTCGAGGTACCTGGAGCTAGTATGCACAAGTGCAGCGGTTTTCAGGTGCTTTAGCATCTCCCACATTCCACATGGGGAGAACACTCGTGCCGACACCCTCTCCCGGCTGGCGACCCAGCCGAACTCGTCCTTGGGGCATGCCTATATCGAGCATCTTCAGGCCCCAAGCTACAAAGCACCTAGAGAAGTCCAGCAAGTTACCCTGAAGCCCAGCTGGATGGACAAGTATATCAGGTACATCACTGACGGGACCTTGCCTGAAGATCGCATTGAGGCTGGCCTCATCAAGAGGAAGGCCACACGCTTCGTGCTGATGGACGGGCAACTCTATCGAAGGTCCTACTCCTACCTACTCCTGAAGTACCTGAGATCCTCGGAGGTAGCCTTCGTACTCCAAGAGATACACGAAAGCTTATGCGAAAATCATGTGAGGGTAGAATATTAGCATACAAGGCCCTCCACTAGGGGTACGACTAGGAAACCATGAGAGAGGATGTAGCCGACTTTGTAAAGAAGTGTGACCGATGCCAGCGCCATGCCAGCATGCAACGTCAGCAGGCTGCACCACTCTCTCAGCTCTCTGCCCACTGGCCGTTTGTTTAGTGGGGCATGGACATCCTTGGTCATTTTCCTCCCGTGTCCGGGCAGTGCAAGTTCCTGATAGTTGCCATCGACTACTTCACCAAGTGGGTCAAGATCGAACCGCTAGCACAGATCACGGAGGCCAACATCAGCAAGTTCTTTTGGAAATCAATCATATGCCACTTCGAACTCCCTCATTCCATCATCACCGACAATGAATGGCAGTTCAACAATCAAGAGTTTGAGGAGTTCTGTGATGGCCTCAACATCTGCCATCACTTTACCTCGGTGGTGCACCCTTAGACCAACGGAGAGGTCGAGGTGACTAATCGGACCATCCTTCAAGGACTCCGAACCAGGCTAAATCAAGTCAAAGGTAGATGGGCCGAAGAACTTCCCAGTGTCCTATAGACGTACCACACAATACCCCGAACGGCCACAAACGAGACACCCTTTAACCTCGTTTTCGGCACGGAAGCCACGATCCCAGTGGAACTAAGTCTACCCACATTGCGAGTGGAGTAGTACGATAAAGCTGAGAACCCAGCTCGACTCCTACTCAACCTAGACCTCCTTGAAGAAACAAGGGATAAGGCTCGACTCCGAATGGCGGCCTACCGATAACGAGTGGCCCGGTATTACAACTCCAGGGTGAAGCCGAAGACCTTCCGTCCAGGCAATCTGGTACTACGTCGGGCAGAGGCCTCCCAACCTCGAGAATGCGGCAAGCTTTCTCTGAACTGGGAAGGCCCTTACAGAGTGGTCGAGGCCCTTCCTCATAGGGCCTACTACCTCGCCGAGCTTGATGGAGCCTGCTTTCCACAGACTTGGAATGCAAGCAACTTGAGGATGTACTACCAATGATGTAAGGCTTCCTCTCGTTAATAATAAAATTCTTTTTAGCATAATAGTTGCCTCTATCTCGCAGGAATGCTTTCACCCGATCCCAGGTCTGGCGACCGAAGATGGGAGACCTAGGAGTCCCGCAAACAACCCGCTGGAATCCAGTTTGGCGAAGTTAAGACCGGAAACTCCTGAAGCTCGGCAACTTAAGCCCGGAAACTTACGAAGCCCGGCACCTCAAGACCGGAAACTCCTGAAGCCCGGCACCTCAAGCCCAGAAACTTATGAAGCCCGGCACCTCAAGACCGGAAACTCCTGAAGCCCGGCATCTCAAGATCGAAAACTCCAGAAGCCTGGTATCTTAAGACCGAAAACTTTCGAAGCCTGGCACCTCAAGACCGGAAACTCCTGAAGCCCAGCACCTATAGATTGGAAACTTTCGAAGCCCGGCACCTCAAGACGGAAAACTCCAGAAATCCCGCACCTGCTGCCCTACTCATAGTCCCGAGACGTCGGCCGAGAAACCTCATGAATCTCGCCATCTACCGCATGGACTCACAGTTCGACCCCTCGAACTAGAGAGCTTCCGAAGCCTTGCCTTCGATCCAAGAGCAGAGGCTAAATTCATCACTAAGGTCAAGCTCCCCACTGATGTCGCACCCTAACTCCCGGCATGGACAGAAGGACCCTCAAACAGGCCACTGGCCCTGGGCGGGCTCCCGGAGTCCTCCAGTTGGTGCCCCAGTTTAGCCCAGATGACCCCTTCGAGAACTTCCAGATCCCTTCTAAGTCATATGCTTGACTGAGTCCTCTCAGAGAGGATCGAAATTTGGAGCCCCCAGATGGTTGGACCTAGACAAGACCTGAGTTCGTGAAATTGCAGGAAGACATGTGAAGCACAAAAGGAACAGAAGATTAAAATGCAAGGCAAGAATACATGAAGAAAAAAGACTTCATTGCATAAAGGGTTTACAACTTGAAAAGATCCCCGACAGGCCGGGTGATCCCAAAAATAAAGTTACAAACCCTATCCTAAGTACAAAGTATGAGGGGTGAAGGCCCCCGGGAGGTCACTGCACTGCCGGCTCCTTCCCAGGTCGGTGCGTCGAGATGTCGGTATCGCCTTGGACCTCCACCGACGAGGTCATCCGCTCGGCCGGCTGCTCGGCGGTCACTGCCTTTGTTGCCCCCGATGAGGTCCCCACCTCTTTTGATTGCTCCCCTGCGTCGCCAATGGCGATGCCCTCCAAGTTAAGCTTCGAGAAGGTAGACGCCACCTTCTCCCGGCAGGCCTTGAATTCCTTTATGAAGGAGTCTACGGCTGCCTCGTAGACCTCATCATCGTACTCTTGTGAGGCCTGGAACTTGGGCACAGCCTCGAGGGCTTCCTTCTTGGTAGCCTCTATCAACGCCATTGCCCCCTTGCCTTCTTGTCGGCCATCGCCAACTCGGCACGAACTTCATTCACTCAGGCCTCGAGGGTTCGGGATCGCCCCTCAAGGTGGGACACCTCCGTTGTAGACTCCGCTGCACAGTGCTTCATTCGAGCCTTCTCCTCGGCTAGGGATTCTTTGAGTTCCCTGATACGCCCCTCGACCCTGGACAGGTCATGTTGGAGGGACTTGTTAGTCTCCCTCATCTCCTGCCCCTTCTCCATCAGAGTCTTCATGTCGGCTGCGAGGGAGCCCAGTCACATATCCTTCTGGGCCTCCCTCTTCACCTCGTTCGCACAGAAGTCTCGGAGCAAGAGCATGTCGATCCCAATCTGCACCGAAGAGAAGGTTAGTCCCAGTGACCCAACTGGAATATTAAAGAAGCAAAACACTCACCGAGAAGAGCTAGGAAATTGTGCCGAGTATGGCTGTCGTGTAGTCCCTACCTCCCCTCACGCGGCGGTCCCAGGGCTGAACAGTGTATTCCATCATCCTTTTCGCCATGACGGGGTCTTGGATGATCGAGGCGTTCATCGGGACCCTCGTCAGTGCATGCCGGGGTCCAAAGGATGATGGTGCTGAGGCCGCCTCGGTGCTCGGCGGCACGGCCTATGAAGGGACCTTGGTCGTTGGTGTAGGACTTGCCACCATGATCGGTGGCACGGGAGGTGGATCAGGCCGCTCGTCTCCCCTCCCCTCCCCTCCTCGACCTCGATGACTTCTGGAGAGGGTGCTTGCTACTGTGGAGGCCTAGGAGCCGGATCGGCCACCCTCGCCTCTGAAGACGGAGTGGACCCAGACCCCTGGCTAGGCTCCACCCGGGCCCTCTTCGGCGTAGTCTCCCTGGGCCCGACCGAAGAGCTCCTTTTGCAAGCGGACTCCATCAAACGCTTGGCCGAGTACTTCATTCCTACAAGAAAGAAGGAAAGAGAGTCAGTCCCAAGTCAAAAAGCAAAAAGAAGAGAAGGGATACATCCAATAGAGACTCACCAAGTTCTCGAATCGGGCTAACCTCGACCTCAAACAAGTTTTGCTCTAACAGCAGGACGATGAGAGAGGGGAGCTCATCACTAATCAATTGAGTGAAGACCTCCTGGTCGGCAGACTCCACTTGGGAGTTGCAGTTCGGGGATCAGTCCGGATCACTCCAGACCCAGCAACACCCTCGACCGAGGCAAAAAAGTATCGATTCTTCCATCCCTTGATAGAAGTGGGGAGGTCGAACTTGAGGTACTTAGGCCGGGGCGAAAGAAACCACCACCCGTCATCGGTGGGGTGGCGCTTCAGGGTGAAGAGAGCTCTGAACAAGGAAAAATGGGCAATGAATCCATGGAAGTGACAAAAAATGATGAAGGCTGCAATAACCCTGATGGCATTGGGGGCCAATTGGGCCGGCACAAGACGGAAGTTGCTGAGGAAAGAAAGGAAAAAAGGGTGAAGAGGAAAATGAAGGCCCCCAACAAGGAACTCTTCGTAAAAGACGATTCGACCCAGACCGCTCGAGATGGCCTGTTCCCCTGGCCTCGGGAGCAAGAGCCGGATAAAATTTGGGACCCCGTATGTCTCCCAGATTAGAGAAAGGTCCTCTTCGATCATCGTCGAAGTGATGCCGAAGGGACTAGTCGAAGCCACTGACGCCGGAGGAGCGACAACAGGAACAGAGGAAGAAAGAGGAACCCTAGGACTTCCTATAACAATCACAATGGGATGCAGGCTCCTTCGGACCGCAAGAGGAACTTAATCCTCCTCATCGGATGACAGAGTCCTCGACTGAGAGGGGCCTGCTTCGTTGGGATTGCTGGAGGATCGGGGGATTCGACCCAAAGGAGCCATTCAAGGAAGAAGGAATGAAGACGAAGGGGACGGAAGACCTAAAAGAAGGTTTCAGTCTGCCTGAGAAAAGGGGAAGGACTTGCACATTACCGACTAGAAAGAAGAAGAAGAAGAAAAAGGAAGGGAGAACATAGGGACTGACCTGTTTATCTTGAAGAGAGAGGACGACCAAGGAAGAAGAAACTCTGAATCACCGGCGAGAATGAGAAGTTCGAAAGAGCAAGTTTGTGGAAAGTCCTCTCTCCTTTCAAAATTGATAGACAGCGACCGTACGTCCTTTTTGCATCTCCACCATCAGATGAGCACCACGTGTGGCGGATGGTCGGCGACGATGCTTCGATGCGCTGAAAATCATCTCAGATCTGGCACCAGCAATTATGATTCCTCGGACTCGTAGACGTGGCGCCCGTGCATTGGACCTCAAGGCACGACCTGCGAAGTGGTGGTGATCATGGCAATAATGGTACCGAATTTTCGTCCTTCCATGTCATCTCTGCATTTACTCCCTTCGTCCCAGTCACGACGCTTCGATGGGACTTGGGAGTGGGGGGCAAATGATATGGCAAGGTCGCTGACGTGGAGCACAACTCAGATCCAGCTGGCAGCGAAACAAGTAGATGTCGCCATGTCAGATTCTTTCCGAGCTCCTTCGCCAGGTGGCTCCCCAAGGGTTGAGCCCACCTCGATCGAAGTTGAGCCATCTCAGCTCCTTTGTCAGGCGGCTCCCCAAGGGTTGAGCTCTTCTCGATCGAAGTCGAGCTCCCTCCGCTCCTTCGTTAGGTGGCTTCCCAAGGGTTGAGCCCGCCTCGACCGAAGTCGAGCTCCCTTCGCTCCTTCACCAGGTGGCTCCCCAAGGGTTGAGCCCACCTCGATCGAAGTCGAGCCATCTCAGCTCTTTCGCCAGGTGGGCTCCCCAAGGGTTGAGCCCACCTCGGCCGAAGTCGATCCCCTTCCGCTCCTTTGCCAGGTGGCTCCCCAACGGTTGAGCCCACCTCCACCGAAGTCGAGCTCCCTCCGCTTCTTCGCCAGGTGGCTCCCCAAGGGTTGAGCCACCTCCGTCGAAGTCGAGCTCCCCAAGGGTTAAGCCCACCCTGGCCAAAGTCGAGCTCCCTCCGCTCCTTCGCCAGGTGGCTCCCCAAGGGTTAAGCCCACCCCGGCCAAAGTCGAGCTCCCTCCGCTCCTTTGCTAGGTGGCTCCCCAAGGGTTGAGCCACCTCCGTCGAAGTCGAGCTCCCCCTGCTCCTTTGCCAGGTGGCTCCCCAAGGGTTGAGCCCACCTCGATCGAGTCGAGCCCGCTCCTCGGAAGCATCACGAAAAGGACAAAGGCGTCAGCACCAAGTCTGCCATCGAAGCCGACGTGCCCAGTATGATGCGTCCAGTACGGTGCCCCAAAGCTAGCGAGGTGCGCCTACCATCGTTTACACCAATTGGGGAGGAGTGCCCCGATCTAGGCACCGAATCCTGCAGCTGACCATCTGTACCACCCAGAAGGAGAAGGCCATATCAGGGACCTCAGACCTGAGGAAGGCTACCCCCGGATCGAGGCCCTGCTAAACTTTTCCAACCAGATAACCCACCGAGAAAATAGGGCTCGCAACATAACTCCCTACTATAAGGGAAAATGACCTCGGGAGCACGGCCAACGGATGCTGTTGACCTTCGAGCACCCCAGGAGGGGAAAATTTAAGGCAAGAAGCGGGGAGTGTCGGTGATCTAAAAGGAGGACCCAATGGACAAGAACAAGGTAAGCAAGGAAAAGGAGAAGGAGATAGAAGCAGAGAGAGCGCACTGAGGCTACCGCAAAACTCCCGGAGAGAGTTTCGACGGGCACGACCGTCACGGCTCGAGCCTTACTCCTCTCCTGCCCTTCCTACTCCATCCTTTACTAAAAACTTTCTTTCAAGTGCGGTGACCGAAGAGAGAGCCACCTTGAAGGATCTGTTCCTCTTTACCGTCCACTGACTTAATCATCGGAGTGTCCCCACCGGAATTCCCGGCCCGGATCTCTAACTCTATTTTGTAGGACCGAAAATCGCTAGATTCCGGGAAACGAGGCTGTCATCCGACACCACATCCAAGCTGCGGGCCACGACGGTAAGGGCGGCAACAAGAAGGAATTAGGCTATTATTTTCACTCTTTATTTTGGTATTTTGCTTGGATTCTCGTATGTTAGCCACCTAGTTCTGATGAAAATTAGCAGTTTCTAGATATATAAAAGAAAACTTTCTAGATCATTCAGATTTCACATTATAAGAAAACAAAGAGGAACATACAATATATTTAACAATAAATAGATAGCAAGTTTACTTATCATAGAATTTTTTTAAAAAAATATAAAGATGTCATTTCAAGTTTGAGCCATTTACACTTGACCTCAAAAGCTTACAAAGTATCAACTAGATATCAAAACTTTAAAGGTATTGCAATATAGCTCAGTCATCTATCTGAATCCTAACACTATTAACAAAATAAAAAAAATAGAAATACCCTTTCTTTAAAGAATCTATCCTTTTTCATTCGTTTACCTGCACAAACTTTAAAGCTATATATTCTCTATCATTTATTTACCTGTATAGATCTTAATATACCTTATTCTTTGTCATTATTTGCTAGTATAGATTTTAAAGTGCTTTATCAAGGCTGGCGATCCGATATGCTCTTTGGGACAAGGCTTCGACTATCTTATAAGGGCCCTCCCAGTTTAGGGATAGCTTGCCACATCGATTGGATTGAGAAGCTTCTGCATGCCTGAGGATGAGGTTGCCCGGACAGAAGGCCTTGAATCTTACACGAGAGTTGTAGTAGCGGGCCACCTGCTATTGGTACGTCGCCATGTGGACCCGTGCCTTTTCTCTCATTTTATCCAGTAGGTCAAGATCGAGGAGAAGGCACGCGGGGTTATTGGCCTCATCGTACTGCCATATCCACAACGTAGGTAAGCCCACCTCAATCGGGATTATAGTTTCTGTGCCGAAAACCAGATCGAAGGGCATTTTGCTCGTCGTCGTCCGGGATGTCATGTGGTAGGCCCACAGCATGCTGAGGAGCTCGTCGGCCCATCAATCCTTTGCCTCGTCCAGTCGGGCATGGAGCCCTTGGAGGACGGTCTGATTCGTCATATCAGCTTCTCCATTAGTTTATGGATGAGCCACCGACGTGAAGCGGTGACAGATGCTCAAGTGGTGCAGAACTCTTCGAAAGCCTGATTATTGAACTGCCATCCATTATCCGTGATGATGTTATGGGAAAACCTGAAACAACAGATGATCAACTTCTAGAGGAATGACTTTGCCTTGTCCTCGGTTACCCGGGGCAGGGATTTTGCCTCCACCCACTTTATAAAGTAGTCGATGGCGACGATCAGGTATTTCTGCTGACCAAATGCGAGGGAAAGGACCTAGGATGTCTATTCTCCACTTGATGAATGGCCAGGGTGAAGAGAGTTGTGACAGTAGGGAAGCTGGCTGGTGTTGGATGTGGGCATGCCTCGGTAGCGATCAGACTTCCACACGAACTCAATCGCGTCTTCCCATATGGTCTCCCAATAGTACCCCTGCCGGAGGGCTTTGTAGGTCAATATCCTACCCTCCATATGGTTCCCGCAGATGCCCTCATGTATCTCTTAGAGGACATAGAGAGCCTTTGAGGGTCTCAAACATTTCAGTAGGGGGTAAGAATAGGACTTTCGATAAAGCTGTCCGTCCATGAGCACGAAGCGAGCAGCCATCTGCTTCAGGAGGCCGGCCTCTATGCAGTCTTCTGGCAAAGTGCCGTCGGTTATGTACCTGATATAGGGATCCATCCAGCTTGCCTTGGGGGCAACCTGTTAGACCTTGCCCGTGACCTCATAACTGGGGACCTCCAGGTATTCGATAAAGGTACATCTCAACAATGAGTCCAGCAAGGTTGCAAGCTTGGAGAGTACATCAGTGAGGGCATTCTCCCCACAAGGGATGTGAAAAATTCAAAAATACTGGAGGTTCACTGTGTACGAGTGTACTCAGTCTCGGTACCTCGCCATCATATGATCCCAGGCCTCGTACTTGCCGGAGACTTGGCCTGCCATAAGCTGCGAGTCCATGAAGATCTTCAGCTCATCACGCCCAGCTCACGGGACACCCTCAGTTCGACGAGGAGCGCCTCATATTCGGCCTGGTTGTTAGTTGCTTTGAAGAGGAAACACAATGCGTACTCGGCAACCACCCCATCAGAGTTGGCGAGGATGAGTTTGGCTCCACTTCCTCCAGCATTGGATGCACTGTCGACGTGGAGGATCCAGGCCATCTCCCCCGTGGCCGGTCTTGCTTGGGTTCGGCTAGTTCACTCGCCTCCCTCAGATTCTCGTCCACCTAGGTACATTCTACCAGGAAGTCAGCTAGAACTTAGGCCTTCCGAGATGGCCTCGGGAGGTAGGAGATGTCAAACTCGTTGATCTTCACTGCCCATTTAGCTAGGTGCCCTAAGATATCTGGATGTCTCAAAATGGCCCTCAGTGGTTGGTCGGTGAGGACCGCGATCGGGTGAGCTTGGAAATAGGGCCTGAGATGCTGTGTAGATAAGATAAGTGCAAAGATATTTTTTTTAGATCAAGTGTACCTAGTTTCCGCGTTGCAGAGCAGCTTGCTAGTGTAATAGACTGGCCGCTAGAGATTGTCCTTGTCGGTACGGATCATCATTGAGTTGACCGCTTTCGGGAGGATCACCAGGTACAAGAGGAGCTCCTCTATAGGCTCCGACCTGGACACTAACTAGAGAGAGGCGAGGAACTTCTTCAGTCCCTCGAATACCTCCCAGCACTCCTCCATCCAGGTGAAATCATGCATCTTGTGCAAGGCCTTGAAGAATGGCTGACGACACTCGGTGGAATGTGAGATGAATCGGTTGAGGGCGGCGATATGTCCAGTCAAGTGTTGGACCTCCTTGGATACGGGATGCCTCTTGTCTATGATCGCTTGGATTTTCTTCGGGTTGGTCTCGATCCCTCGCTGGATGACCATGAAATCCAAGAACTTTTCCGCAGCAATGTCAATGCGCACTTGGCCAAATTCAACTTCATTTGGTAGAGATGGAGGTTGTCGAAGGCCTCTGTTAGGTCAGTGATGTGGTTTGACTCCTGGCTGCTCATGACGAGCATGTTGTCCATATAGATTGCATGTTGTCATCTATCTAGTCTTTGAAGACCTTGCTGACCAAGCACTGGTATGTTGTCCTGGGATTCTTGAGGCCTATGGGCATTACCTTGTAGCAGAATGTACCTCTGTCGGTCATGAACGTCGTGTGCTCCTCATCTCTAGATGTATGTGGATCTGATTATACCCGAAGAATGCATCCATGAAGTTGAGCAACCTGTGCCCCAAGGTTGCATCCATAACACAGTCGATCTTAGAGAGTGGGAAGCTGTCTTTCGGGCACGCCCGATTGAGGTCGGTGTAGTCCATGTAGATCTTCCACTTATTGCTGGCCTTTTTGACCATTACCATGTGATATGGCTACATCACTGATATGGAACGTATGTCAGATCCAGCTGGAAGCCGCAGGTGCCACGTGGATTTTTCTTTCAAAACTCCCGCTCCTTCGCCAGGTGGCACCCCAAGACGGGTCCACCTCAGTCGAACTCGAGCCCCTCTCTACCACTTCGCCAGGTGTCCACCCAGGAGGGGTCCACCTCGGCCGAAGCTGGCGGCCTCTTGCTCCTTCGCCAGGTGGCATCCCATGACGGTCCACCTCGGTCGAAGTCGAGCACCTCTTTGCCACTCCGCCAAGTGTCCACCCAGGAGGGGTCCACCTCGGCCGAAGCTGGCGGCCTCCTGCTCCCTCGCCAGGTGGCACCCCAAGACGGGTCCACCTCTGCCGAGGTCGAGCCAGGCCCTCCTGCTCCTTCGCCAGGTGGCACCCCATGATGGGTCCACCTCGGCCGAAGTCGAGCACCTTTTCACCACTCCGCCAGATGTCCACCCAGGAGGGGTCCACCTCGACCGAAGCTGGCGGCCTTCTGCTCCCTCGCCAGGTGGCATCCCAAGACGGGTCCACCTCTACCGAGGTCGAGCCAGGCCCTCCTGCTCCTTCGCCAGGTGGCACCCCATGATGGTCCACCTCGGTCGAAGTCGAGAACCTCTCTGCCACTCCGCCAGATGTCCACCCAGGAGGGGTCCACCTCGGCCGAAGCTGGTGGCCTCCTGCTCCCTCGCCAGGTGGCACCCCAATACGGATCCACCTCTACCGAGGTCGAGCTAGGCCCTCTTTCTCCTTCGCCAGGTGGCACCCCATGACGGTCCACCTCGGTCGAAGTCGAGCACCTCTCTACCACTCCGCCAGGTGTCCACTCAGGAGGGGTCCACCTCGACCAAAGCTGGCAGCCTCCTGCTCCCTCACCAGGTGGCACCCCAAGACGGGTCCACCTCTGCCGAGGTCGTGCTAGGCCCTCCTGCTCCTTCGCCAGGTGGCACCCCATAACGGGTCCACCTCGACCGAAGTCGAGCACCTCTCTGCCACTCCGCCAGGTGTCCACCCAGGAGGGGTCCATCTCGGCCGAAGCTGGCGGCCTCCTGCTCCCTCGCCAGGTGGCACCCCAAGACGGGTCCACCTTTGTCGAGGTCGAGCCAGGCCCTCCTGCTCCTTCGATGAACCCAGCACAGGAAGCCGGGCTTCAGCTCCTCTCTTCTCCACACTTCTTTCATTTACATCTATTCTATGCACGGGAATCCTTCGAGAACCCGCCTTAGAGGTCCTGTTCCATCTTGCCGCTCTCTTACTTGACCGTCGGAGTGCCCCCACCGGAACCCCCGGCCCGGGTCTCTGACTTTGTTTTGCAGGTTCGGAAGCTTGGAGATCTCGAGGTGATAAAGTCCGAGAACCGATGCCAGCTCACGAGCTATAGGCTACCGCGATGAGATCGGCAATAGATTGGCGCGCCAGGAAGGGGGTGGCAGAACGGTAACCCCTGTACGAGCAAGCTCTCCGAGGGAGACAGCGTGCTTCGACCATGGTGGTGACGCGCAGCCGCGAAGCATCCACCAGCCGAGCAGGAGAGGTTCCTTCTCCCCAAGGGCCGCGCAGCCCGAAGAGGGTACTTCCTGTTCCACCTCCTCCTCCTCAGCCATCCTCGGTGGACGTTTCTTTCACAGCTATCGTCTAGCAGCTGCAAACTTTGACTACTGTTGTGCGGCAACTGCGGCACCAGCAGCACTCCCTGGCCACTCAGCCCCAGCTAGGGACCCCCACGGCTCGAGCCGTGGGCCCCCGCGGAAGCCTGCGCTCCATCCAGGACAGGCCCTCCCATCCGTGGGCAGTTTCCAACCACCGCGGGAGCCACCAGACTCCCGCAAAGAGGAACCACTCCGGTTCGGCGGATCACGAGAGTCGATCCCCGGCCAACGATGCCGAAGTAATGCGACGCAGTAGGCACCATCGGGGCAAGGCCCATCGCCGAGACCGATCGGCACCCCCTTCTCCAGCGGCCTCGGTGGAAGATTCCACCGACGAGGCCATCAGGTGCCAGGCCGAGAGGCGCCTGAAGGAGCACGAGCGCAAGTTGGCAGAGTTCTCCTGCCGCTTTGCCGACATGCAGAGCTCCTCGACCGATCCAGTGGGCTATAACGCCTAGCCACCCTTCTCCCGGGAAATCCAAGAGGAACCGATCCCGAGTCGGTTCCGTATACCTCAGGTGGATCCCTACGATGGGACCACCGACCCCTTGGACCACCTAGAAAGCTATAAGGCTCTCATGAGGGTCCAGGGAGCGACGGACTCTCTTCTATGCATTGCCTTCCCAGCCACTCTCCGGAAGGCTGCTCGAGTTTGGTTCACCCGCCTCGAGCCGGAATCCATCAGCTCCTTCCATCAGCTAGAAGGAAAGTTTGTGGCGCACTTTAACGCTTGCCGCAAGGTGCCTAGGGAGGTGGATAGCCTCTTCTCTATCCGCCAACAAGACCAGGAGCTGCTGCGGGACTACGTCACCCGCTTCAAGATCGTCGCCCTGGAAATCTATAGCCTGGACGAGCCCGTCGCCATGCTGGCGTTGAAGCGCGGGCTCAAGACCTCCCGTCTGACGTATTCCCTGGACAAGAAGCCCCCCAAGACGTACTCTGAGCTCCTCCTCCGTGTCCACAAGTACATCCGAGCTGAGGAGGTCGACCGCACCAGGCGAGAGCTGGACGGGAAGCCTCCAAAGAAGCCTGCCCCAAGGGATGTCCCCAGGACCCTGAGGCCTGGACCACCTATAGATTTTCGTCCATGCCCGAAGCCGAAGAATGGTGCTGCCCCGGAGAGAACATTCACCCCTCTCCTCGCTCCCAGAACCAAGATTCTCATGAAGATTGAGGGTGAACACTACCTCCGCCGACCTCCTCCTCAGAACCCAAGGAACGTCCGTGATAAGATAAAGTATTGTCAATTTCACCGTGAACATGGCCACGACACGGAGGAGTGCCGCAATCTGAAGCGGGAGATCGAAGAGCTGATCAAGAGGGGCTACCTCAGGAAGTTCATGAGGAACGAGGCCCCGACGGAGGGTCAGCCGCTCACGGCCCTTCCCCCCGTCCTTGCAATTGATAACCGTCTAACAGAGAAGCCGGTGGGCATGATTTCCTGGGGGATAGGGCGCGCGCTGAAGAGAGCCCGGGAGGCGGGAGACCTGGAGAATGTGCTCCCCTTTGAAAAAGGGAATAAAAATGAAAATATAAACAATGATGCAGTAGTGGTCGAGATGACCATCGCGAAGCATCCTGTACATCGCATTATGGTGGATAGTGGGAGCTCTACTGACGTACTTTTTTATGATGCTTTCTCCTGAATGAATTTGCCTCATGATCAATTAAGACTGGTGCACATCCCTCTTGTGGGCTTCACCGGAGATTCTATGGGGGTCGAGGGAGAGATCACTCTCCCTGTTACCGCCGAATCCCCATCTCGGCAGAGTACGGTCATGATGACATTTACTGTCGTCAGGCTCCCATCACCTTACAATGCTATCCTCGACCGTCCAGGGCTCAACCAGCTGGATGCTGTTATTTCCACTAAGAGGTTGCTAGTGCAGTTCTCCACAGTTTCTGGGATGGGAGTGATGAGAGGGACGGCCCAACCCATCCTGCATTGTCTGCAGACGGTCCCAGGGGAGGGCCTGTGGAGCGCTTGTTGACATACCCCCTTAGGTCGGACCCTCAGAAGACAGTGCAGATAGGAGCCCAACTCCCGGAAGAAGAGCGGGCTCGTTTGCTAGACTTCCTCCGGGCGAACGCTGATGTGTTCGCCTGGTCTGCTGCAGACATGCCTGGTATCCCCTCAGAGGTCATCACCCACCGATTGAACATTGATCCAAGGTGCCGCCCTGTCCACCAGAAGAAGATGAGTTTTGCTGCGGAGAGGCAGAAGGCCATTAATGAGGAAGTAGAGAAGCTTCTTGTCGCCGGCTTTGTACGAAAGGTACAGTATCCTAGTTCGCTGGCGAACATGGTCGTGGTGAAGAAGAGCAACGGCAAATGGAGGATCTGCATGGACTACACCGACCTCAACCGAGCTTGTCCAAAGGACAGTTTCCCTCTTCCAAAGATCGACCAGCTCATGGACACTACTTCAGGACATCGCCTCCTCTCTTTCATGGACGCCTTCTCTGGGTACAATCAGATCCGAATGCACCCGGAGGACGAGGAACACACCGCCTTCGTCACTGATCACGGGACCTATTGCTATAAGATGATGCCGTTCGGCCTCAAGAATGCTGGTGCCATGTTCCAACGGCTGGTCAACAAGGTCTTCAAAGACCAAATTGGCCGCAACATGCAGGTGTACGTGGACGACATGCTGGTGATGAGCAAGCCCACTTCGGACCATGTCGACGACCTGGCGGAGACCTTCAGTAACCTCCGGCTTCACCAGATGAAATTGAACCCGGCGAAGTGTGCTTTCGGCGTATCCGCCAGGAAGTTCATGGGGTTCATGGTGACCCAAAGAGGGATAGAGGCCAACCCTGAGAAGGTCCAGGCTATCCTGGACATGGAGCAACCCACCTCCAAGAAGCAAGTGCAGCGGCTCACCGGCCGGATAGCCGCCCTGAGTCGATTTATTTCAAGGTCCGCTGACCATTGCCAGCCCTTCTTCAAGGCGCTGAGGAAGATGAACGACTTTACCTGGACGAAGGAGTGCCAGGAGGCATTTGATGAGTTGAAGAGGACACTGGCATCCCTGTCGCTGCTTTCCAGGCCCGAGGAAGGAGAGGAGCTCCTCGTGTACCTGGCAGTCACCCCGGAGGTCGTCAGTTCGGTCCTGGTTCGGATGGATGACAAGGGGATGCAAAGGCCAGTGTATTACACGAGCAAACTCCTCCACGATATGGAGCTCAGGTATTCCCGGTCTGAGAAACTGATTTTTATGCTAATCATATCCGCTCAGCGTCTCAGGCCTTATTTTCAAGCACACCCCATCGCAGTCCTGACGGATCAGCCACTGAAGGCGGTGCTCAGCCGACCTGACACGTCTGGGCACCTGGCGAAGTGGGCGCTCAAGCTCAGTGAGTTTGACATCACCTACAGGCCGAGTTCGGCCATGAAGGCACAGGTACTCACTGATTTCTTAGTTGAGTGTGCAGGCCTGGGCAAGGGGCCGGAAGAAAGCCCCCGAGACCGGTAGCCGGAACCAGGGCCAGAGGAGGACGTTTGGATCCTTCACATGGACGGAGCCTCGAACTCCGGTGGGAGCGGAGCGGGACTCATCCTTGCCAACGGCGAGGGGGTCATCGCCGAGTGTGCGCTCCGCTTCCAGTTCGCCACCACCAATAACCAGGCGGAGTACGAAGTGCTTCTCGCAGGGCTAAGAGTGTCCCGCGAGCTGGGCATGGCTTGCCTCAGGGTCTTCACCAATTCACAACTGGTGGTCGGACAGGTCTCGGGAGAGTACGAGGCGTGGGACCCCCAAATGGCGAAGTACCTGGAGCTCGTGCGATCGAGCGCGACAGGATTTTGGTGCTTCAGCGTCTCCCATATCCCTCGCGGGGAAAATGCCCGCGCGGACGCCCTCTCCCGCCTGGCAACCCTGCCAGACTCATCACTGGGCCGCGCCTACATCGAGCACCTCAAGGCCCCGAGCTACGAGACACCCATGGAGGTCCAGCAGGTCAACTAAGAACCCAGTTGGATGGATAAGTACATCGAGTACATCACCAACGGCACCTTGCCAGAGGACCGCGTGGTGGCTAGCCTCATTAAGAGGAAGGCCGCACGGTTCGTTTTGATGGACGGGCTACTGTATTGAAGATCCTACTCCTACCCGCTCCTCAAGTGTCTAAGACCCGCAGAAGCCGCACTCATGCTTTAGGAAATCCACGAGGGCATCTATGGGAACCATGTGGGGGGCAGGACACTGGTGTACAAGGCCCTTCGTCAAGGTTATTTCTAGGAAACAATGAAAGAAGATGCAGCTGACTTCATAAAAAGATGCGACCGACATCAGCGGCACGCCATGGTGCAACGACGGCCTACTGCTCCACTCTCCCAGCTCTTCGCCCCGTGACCGTTCGCTCAATGGGGCATGGATCTCCTAGGACCTTTTCCTTCGGCGTTCGGGCAATGAAAGTTCCTGATCGTGGCCATCGACTACTTCACGAAGTGGGTCGAGGTTGAGCCCTTGGCCCGGATCACGGGAGCAAATGTCACCAAGTTCCTGTGGAAGTCGATTATCTGTCGCTTCGGCCTACCCCACACCATCATCACCGATAATGGACGTCAATTTGATTATCAAGAGTTCGAGGAGTTTTGTAACGACCTCGGCATCCACCATCGCTTCACCTCGGTGACGCATCCTCAGACAAATGGAGAGGCGAGGTAACAAACTGGACCATCTTGCAAGGCCTTCGGACAAGACTAGACCAGGCCAAGGGGAGGTGGGCAGAAGAGCTCCCGAGCATCCTTTGGGCGTACCACACTATCTCAAGGACGGCTACGGACGAGACCCCATTCAACTTGGTCTTCGGGGTAGAAGCGATTATTCCAATCGAGCTCAGCATACCAACCCTGCGCGTGGAGCAGTATGACGAGATGGAGAACCCCACCAGGATGCTGCTGAACCTGGACCTCCTTGAAGAAACGAGAGATAGGGCCCGAGTTCGGATGGTGGCTTACCGGTAACGAGTGGCCAGATACTACAACTCCAGAGTGCGACCGAAGTCCTTCCGCTAGGGAGACTTGGTGCTACGCCGCGCTGAAGCTTCCCAACCTCGGGAGTGCGGAAAGCTCTCCCCAGATTGGGAAGGCCCCTATAGAGTGGCGGAGGCACTCTCCCATGGGGCGTACTACTTGAAGGAGCTAAGCGGATCCCGGTTCCCTCAGACCTGGAATGCCTCAAACTTGAGGATGTACTACTAATAGTGTAAGATCCCTCAAACTCCAACAATAAAATCTTTTTCACCAAATTCCTACTCTCGTCTCGTAGGGCAAAAGCCATCCGGCTCTAAGTTCGGCGAGCATGGACACGAAGGAAGATTCGCGAAGGCGCGAGGTCCCTTTCATAAAAATCCCGGAGTTCAGTCTGGAGTGTCGCACGAAATTAAATTCCAAAATGCAGCCCCAGAGTTCAGTCCGGAAGAGGACCCGGAGACTTAGGTCCCGGTCCTACGAAATCTTGGAGAACAGCTCGGTAAGCCATGCAGGGCTCAATTTCGGCCCGCGGCCTCGGGGTTCAATTTGGAAGTTCGCAAGGAACCTGGTTCCGAAGCGAAGTCCTGGACTTCGGTCTGGAAGGTGGAGCAGAACCCAGTTTGCCCACGCAATCCCGGAGTTCAGCTCGGAACGCACTACGGGACTTAGTCCTAGTAGCTAGTGCCGGGGTTCAGTCCAGAAGATGCACAAAAAAAACAAAAAAGAGAAAAGAAAAGAAAGAAGGAACGAATTCATGAAAGGAGTCCTTCATTTCAAACCAAAGTTCCTTACAAAAAGGGGCCCCGACAGGCCGGGAGACTCCAAAGAAAGAAATAAAGGAATACACGATATAGAAAGAGAAGTGAAGCCGCGGGGCTACTTCGGTGCGGCTGCGTCCACTTCGGGTTGGGGGGCACCCTCTCCGCCGGCGCCGTCGACTGGAGGCTGCTCGGGAACCACCACCTCAGCACCTGTGCAACTGAAGCTCCCTCGACGGGCTCCTCCCTCCGGCCACCCAGCACGACCCTACTGAGATCGCGCTCGGGGAAGAAGGAACTTACCTTCTCCCGGCACACCTGGAAGCCCTTCAGGAAGGAGTCCACGGTCGCCTCGTGCACCTCCGCCCTGAAGTCATCAGAGGCCCGGAACCTCGGCACGGCCTCCTATGCCTCCTTCCTGGATGCCTCCAGCAGCCCGCTGACTCGGGAGGTCTGCTCCCTGGACGCGCTCAGCTCCTTCAGGACCTCTTCCACCCGGTGCTCCAATGACCGGGACTGAGCCCTAAGGCGGGACTTCTCCATCGCGTCTTCCTCCGTGCGGCGCTGGTTCGAGATCCTCTCCTCCGATAGAGAGGTCTCAAGCTCCTTCACGCGCCCCTCGGCACGACCCAGGTCAGCCCGGAGGGCCTGGTTGCTCCCATGCAGTTTGACCCCCTTCTCCATGAGGTCCTTCATGTCGGCCGCGAGTTTGCCGAGTCTCCTCTCCTTCTTGGCATCCTTCTTGGCATAGCCCGACAAGAAGTTCCTTAATAGGAGAACATCCGTCCCGATCTGCATCAAAAAAAAAAAAGGTTAGTAAGATCCAACTGGAACTTTAAAGGAGGAGAACTCGGAACTCACCGTGAAGAGTTGGGGGAGGATCCCTAGCAGTGCGTCAGCGTAGTCCTGGCCGCCCCTCAGACGGCGATCCCGGGTGGTGCTGGCGAATTCCATCATTCTTTCCGCGAGCCCTTGGTCACAGATGACGGAGGAGTTGGCAGCAAGACTTGGAGGTGGGACGTGGGCATCAGCAGTAGGTTGGGCCGCTGCCCCTTCGCCGGGTGGTGCGGCCGTTGGTGGGGCCACCGTCGCCCTGGTGGCCACCGTGGAGATGACCGGCGTAGCAACTGGGGCAGGCACCGTCCGAGGAAGATCCGGCCTCCTCTCTTCCCCGGCCCTGTCGAGCTCAATGACGGGGATGTCTGGCGCACGGGTTTGGGGTGGCCTGGGAATAGAACCCGTCGCCCCGGGTTCGGCAGCAGCAGAAGTGGGTGCAGGCCCCTAGCTCGTCTCAGTACGAGCCCTCTTCACCGGGGCCTCCTCAATCACCTCGGCAGCATCCCTTTTCAAGGTGCCCTCCATCAGGCTTTCAACCGAGAACTTCATTCCTGGAGGAAGAGGTCAGTTAGGCCAGTTTAGAGGAAAAGAAGTACAGAGCAAAAAATAAATGCAACAGAAGGAGATCCAGGGGCCTCACCCAACTCCCGGATGGGACTGACTCCTGCCTCGAATAAATTATGCTCCAAGAGCAGAACCTCGAGAGTCGGAACCACGTCACCCAGCATCTGCGAGAAGACCTCTTGGTCCGCTGGCTCGACTTGGGAGTTCCGATTCGGGGACCGGTCGGGCTCGCTCCAGGCCCAGTCAACGTCCTCGACCGAAGCGAAGAAGAAGCGATTCTTCCAACCCTTGATCGACGAGGGGAGGTCGAACCTAAGGCACCTAGGCCGGGGTGAAATATACCACCAGCCATCATCGGCAGAGTAACGTTTTAGGATGAAGAGAGCCCTGAAAAGGGAGAAACGGGCAACAAACCCGTGGAAGTGGCAGAAGACGATGAAAGCGAAGATGACCCAGATGGCATTAGGAGCCAACTGGGCTGGGACAAGGCGATAATGACTAAGAAAAGAAAGGAAGAAAGGATGAAGGGGGAAACGAAGACCCCTAACAAGGAAGTCTTCGTAGAAGGCGACCCTCCCAAGACCACTCGAAGTCACTCGGTCCCTAGGTCCCGGGAAGGAAAGATGGATTGAACCCGGGACCTCGTAGGTATCCCGGATTCAAGAAAGGACATCTCCGATCATCGTCGAAGTGTAACCGGAGGGACCGGAATAAGAAACCTCCGCCACCGGAGGGGGAAGAGAAGAAATGGGAAGTGCAGGGATTGAAGTGGGAGACCTAGGACCCCTAGGGACACCTATGGTCAAAGTCCCTGACCGAAGTTGCCTCCGGACCTCGATCGAGATCTCTTCCTCCTCTGAGGAAGAGGACGATGGAGTCCTCAGCCGGTAAGGACCGGCCTCATCCGGGTTTGAAGAGACATGACGACGATGAGCCATTAGAGAAGAAGAAGCGAGAAGGAAAGAAGATTTGTGGTGACACAAAGGCTGGAAGTAGAAGAAGAAGAGAAGGGATCGTAGGCACTCACCGAAATGATTTGTACCAAAGTATTGGCAGCCCTTGGAAGGTGAAGGGAGATCGCTGCAACTGCCGGTGAGGTGTGAGAAAGCCGAGAGACTTCGTTTCCGGAAAGTCCCCCTCCTTTTTCAAACTCAATCAACAATAGCCATACGCCTCTTTTCGTCCCGGGCCATCAGATGGCCGCCACGTGGAGGCGCGCTCGACATCGACGCTTCGATCCGGTAGAAACTATCTCGTTTTCGAAACGGTGTATTAATGGCCCATCAGACGCGCGCACGTGGCAGCCTCCTACTGGGTCTCGGGTGCAACAGAAGCGGTGGCAGGGATCATGGCAATTATGACGCAGGATCTTCGTCCTTTCCACGTCATCTCCGTATTAAATCCCCACATCCCAAGCCGCGGTGCTTCGATTGGACCTGGGGATGAGGGGCAACTGATATGGCTACATTGCTAACATGGAACGTGTGTCAGATCCAGCTGGAAGCCGCAGGTGCCACGTGGATTTTTCTTTCAAAACTCCTGCTCCTTCGCCAGGTGGCACCCCAAGACGGGTCCACCTCGACCGAAGTTGAGCCCCTCTCTGCCACTCCACCAGGTGTCCACCCAGGAGGGGTCCACCTCGGCCGAAGCTGGCGGCCTCTTGCTCCTTCGCCAGGTGGCACCCCATGACGATCCACCTCAGTTGAAGTCGAGCAACTCTCTGCCACTCCGCCAGGTGTCCACCCAGGAGGGGTCCACCTCGGCCAAAGCTGGCGACCTCCTGCTCCCTCGCCAGGTGGCACCCCAAGACGGGTCCACCTCTGCCGAGGTCGAGCCAGGCACTCCTACTCCTTCGCCAGGTGGCACCCCATGACGGGTCCACCTCGATCGAAGTCGAGCACCTCTCTGCCACTCCGCCAGGTGTCCACCAAGGAGGGGTCCACCTCGACCAAAGCTGGCGGCCTCCTGCTCCCTCGCCAGGTGGCACCCCAAGACGGGTCAACCTCTGCCGAGGTCGAGCCAGGCCCTCCTGCTCCTTCGCCAGGTGGCACCCCATGACAGGTCCATTTCGGTCGAAGTCGAGCACCTCTCTGCCACTCCGCTAGGTGTCCACCCAGGATGGGTCTACCTCGACCGAAGCTGGCGGCCTCCTGCTCCCTCACCAGGTGGCACCCCAAGATGGGTCCACCTCTACCAAGGTCGAGCCAGGCCCTCTTGCTCCTTCGCCAAGCGGCACCCCATGACGGTCCACCTTGGCCGAAGTTGAGCACCTCTCTGCCACTCTGCCAGGTGTCCACCCAGGAGGGGTCCACCTCGATCGAAGCTGGCGGCCTCCTACTCCCTCGCTAGGTGGCACCCCAAGACGGGTCCACCTCTACCGAGGTCGAGCCAGGCCCTCCTGCTCCTTCACCAGGTGGCACCCCATGACGGGTCCACCTCGACCGAAGTCGAGCACCTCTCTGCCACTCCGCCAGGTGTCTACCCAGGAGGGGTCCACCTCGGCCGAAGCTGGCGGCCTCCTGCTCCCTTGCTAGGTGGCACCCTAAGACGGGTCCACCTCTGCCGAGGTCGAGCTAGGCCCTCATGCTCCTTCGCCAGGTGGCACCCCATGACAGGTCCACCTCGGTCGAAGTCGAGCACCTCTCTGCCACTCCGCCAAGTGTCCACCCGGAAGGGGTCCACCTCGGCCGAAGCTGGTGGCCTCCTACTCCCTCGCCAGGTGGCACCCCAAGACGGGTCCACCTCTACCGAGGTCGAGCCAGGCCCTCTTGCTCTTTCGCCAGGTGGCACCCCATGACGGGTCCACCTCGACCAAAGTCGAGAACCTCTCTGCCACTCCGCCAGATGTCCAAGTGGCACCCTATGACGGGTCCACCTCGATCGAAGTCGAGCACCTCTCTGCCACTCCGCCAGGTATCCACCCAGGAGGGGTCCACCTCGACCAAAACTGGCGGCCTCCTGCTCCCTCGCCAAGTGGCACCCCAAGATGGGTCCACCTCTGCCGAGGTCGAGCCAGGCCCTCTTGCTCCTTCGCCAGGTGGCATCCCATGACGGGTCCACCTCGGTCGAAGTCGAGCACCTCTCTGCCACCCCGCCAGGTGTCCACCCACGAGTGGTCCACCTCGGCTGAAGCTGGCGGCCTCTTGCTCCCTCGCCAGGTGGCACCCCCAGACGGGTCCACCTCTACCGAGGTCGAGCTAGGCCCTCCTGCTCCTTCATCAGGTGGCACCCCAAGACGGGTCCACCTCGGCCGAAGTCGAGCCCCTCTCTACCACTCCGCCAGGTGTCCACCCAGGAGGGGTCCACCTCGATCGAAGCTGGCGGCCTCCTGCTCCCTCGCCAGGTGGCACCCCAAGATGGGTCCACCACTACCGAGGTCGATCCAGGCCCTCTTGCTCCTTCACCAGGTGGCACCCCATGACGGGTCCACCTCGGCCGAAGTCGAGCACCTCTCTGCCACTCCGCCAGGTGTCCATCCAAGAGGAGTCCACCTCGGCCGAAGCTGGCGGCCTCCTGCTCCCTTGCCAGGTGGCACCCCAAGACGGGTCCACCTCTGCCGAGGTCGAGCCAGGCCCTCATGCTCCTTTGCCAGGTGGCACCCCATGACGGGTCCACCTCGACCGAAGTCGAGCACATCTCTGCCACTCTACCAGGTGTCCATCCAGGAGGGGTCCATCTCGGCCGAAGCTGGCGGCCTCCTGCTCCCTCGCCAGATGGCATCCCAAGACGGGTCCACCTCTGCCGAGGTCGAGCCAGGCCCTTTTGCTCCTTCGCCAGGTGGCACCCCATGACAGGTCCACCTTGGCCGAAGTCGAGCACTTCTCTACCACTCCACCAGGTGTCCACCCAGGAGTGGTCCACCTCGACTGAAGCTGGCGGCCTCCTGCTTCCTTGCCAAGTGGCACCCCCAGATGGGTCCACCTCTACCGAGATCGAGCTAGGCCATCCTGCTCCTTCGCCGGGTGGCACCCCAAGATGGGTCCACCTTGGCCGAAGTGAGCCCCTCTCTGCCACTCCATCAGGTGTCCACCCAGGAGGGGTCCACCTCGGCCGAAGCTGGCGGCCACTTGCTCCCTCGCTAGGTGGCACCCCTAGACGGGTCCACCTCTACCGAGGTCGAGCCAGGCCCTCCTGCTCCTTCGCCAGGTGGCACCCCAAGACGGGCCCACCTCGGCCAAAGTCGAGCCTCTCTCTGCCACTCCGCCAAGTGTCCACCCAGGAGGGATCCACCTCGGTCGAAGCTGGCAGCCCCTACTCCTCCGCCAGGTGGCGCCCCCTGAAGGGTCCACCTCGACCAGAGTCAGCTCTACTCTGCAAAGCCTCTGGGAGGCAGAGACACGGGTCGCGAGATCGTCACTAGGGCCGGCGCGTGCTGCACCTCGTATGGAGCGCCAGTACGGCCTATAGTGATATGCGAAATCTAGTTTACATCAGTTAAACGGGGCCTCGCAACCGAGGAATGAAATCCTTGCGGGCAGGGGCCTGAAAGGACTAGAGGCCTATCGTCAACGCCCTGAAAGGAGAGCTCCCATGCTAGGCCCGAGGTCTCACCAGTCTTCC
Source organism: Areca catechu (assembly GCA_021397845.1). NCBI lineage: Eukaryota > Viridiplantae > Streptophyta > Magnoliopsida > Arecales > Arecaceae > Areca > Areca catechu. Next base: position 52,708,242 of record CM038045.1, on the reverse strand, counting down.
CCCTTTCGTGACATACGATGGATGAGGCGTGCCGACCACTTAACTCCCGGACTCGAAGGAGAAGGGAGGGGAGGAGACCCAGAGATCTCAGGGAGCTCCCAGGAGGAGACATGGGCTGAAGGCAGTCCGGTGGTATAAAGGGGATGGTAAAAATGGACGAAAAGGTAAGTCAAAAAGAGGGGGGAGAACACCGAGAGAACGATCCGGGGGATCCCAAGAAGTTCTCAGGCGTGAGCTCGGTGAACCCAGCGCAGGAAGCCGGGCTTCAGCTCCTCTCTTCCCCACACTTCTTTCATTTACATCTCTTTTAAGCATGGGAATCCTTCGGGAACCCGCTTTAGAGGTCCTGTTTCATCTTGCCACTCTCTTACTTGACCGTCGGAGTGCCCCCGCCGGAACTCCCGGCCCAGGTCTCTGACTTTGTTTTCTAGGTCCGGAAGCTTGGAGATCTCGAGGTGACAGAGTTCGAGAACCGGTGCCAGCTCACGAGCTATAGGCCACCGTGGTGAGATCGGCAACACCATGTTTTCCAGCCAGCTAGGGTTTTGTACCTTGCAGATGAAGCCTATGGCGAGAAGTTTTTTTGACCTCCTCATCAATTGCCCTCTGCCTCCCCGAGGTGAAGCTTTTCTTCTTTTGCCAGACCGTTTTTTGACCTCCTCATCAATTGGCCTCTACCTCCCCGAGGTGAAGCTTTTCTTTTTTTGCCAGACCGGGCAGCTACTGGGGTCGATATTTAACTTATGGGTGATCACTTCTGGGAGAATTTCAGGCATATCTGCTGTGGTTCAGGCGAAGACATTAGCATTAGCCTACAAGAAACTGAGTAACCGGGCCCTCTCCTCCTTGGCCTGTAGAGCTCCCACTTGCACCATCTTCAGGGGCGCTTTGCCCAGGGGGACTGATAGCAGTGGCTCAACCGACCAGCCTTTCAGCTCTGGCTCTATCTGGCTTAGCTAATCAATGGCCGGGCCTTCCTCGAACTCTAGGACTCCTAGGATAGCCTGCAAGTAGTGCTGGACCGGCTGTCGAGATCCCCTCATCTCTTCAACCCCACATGGGGTCGGGAGTCAGACAAGGAGGCACTTGGTTAAGATGGTGGTGTCAAGTAGGTTAGTCCAGGATGCCCCAGGATCATGTTATAAGGCGAAGGAAGCCTTACAATGGTGAAGGTCGCCATTATGGTGCTCTACCAGGATGGCATTCGGTAGTGACCAGGAGGGTAATTTCTCCCTCCACCCTGACTAAATCTTTGATAAAATCGACTAGGGGTGTAAATACCGATTTTAGCAGATCAAGAGACAAGTTCATTCTTGCAAAGGCATCATACAAAAGGAAGTCAGCTGAGCTTTCACTATCAACCATGATTCTTTTTATAGGATGATTTGCTATTGTTATTTCCATGACAACAGCATCATTGTTCGGGTTATCCACCCCAGCTAGCCCCTCTTCCATGCAAGGGAGTACATCCTTAGCTCTCTTCCTTCCCCTAGCCCTCTTTGACCCTCGCCCTGCCCTCCAGGAGATCATTCCCACTGGCTTCTCCGTGGGTTGATTGTTGATGGCAGGGTGTCGGACTTCCTCACTCTAGGTCCCTGGAAAGCTCTTCCTTCCACGAACTTTCCGAGGTAACCTCTCTTGATTAGGTCTTCGATCTCCCTCTTTAGATGGCGGCACTCCTCGATGTCATGGTCGTGATCGTGGTGGAACTGGCAGTATCGAGATTTGTCGCATCCACCGGATGGCTTCAGCAGGGGAGGACGACGCAGGTAGCGCTCATCCTCAATCTCCATTAATATCTTAGTTCTCGGGGCGAGGAGAGTGTGTACTTGTCATCCTTGGCATGAGCATCTATTGGCTTTGGGCCCGCTCGGGGGACTGGGATGGCCTTGGATACAGACGAGCTGCCTGCCTCTCCCTGGGCCTGCTTCTTCAGGGGCCTTCCGTCCAATTCCCTTACGGTACAATCAGCCTCCTTCGTGTAAATATACTTGCAAGCATGGAGGAGGAGCTCCAAGTAGGACTTTGGAGGCTTCTTATTGAGGGAGTAGGTAAAATGGGAAGTTCTGAGCCCCTGCTTCAGTGCTAGCATGGCGACATGCTCATCAAGGTTGTAGATCTCTAGGATGACCACCTTGAAGCGGGCCACATAGTCCCAAAGGGACTTATGATCCTGCTGCCAGACAGAGAAAAGGCTGCCAACCTCACGTGACACCTTCCGACAGGCATCAAAGTGTGTTACAAATTTATTCTCCAGCTGCTTAAAGGAGTCTATACTCCTCGGCTCGAGGCGGGAATACCAAATCCGAGCGGCCTTGCGAAGCATGGCTGAGAAGGCAACATAGAGAAGGGCATCGATGGCCCCTTAGACCCGCATGAGAGTCTTATAACTCTCAAGGTGATGATGGGGTCGGTGGTCCCATCATAGGGATCCACCTACGGTATGCGAAACCGACTGGGAATCGACTCCTCTTATATTCTACGAGAGAGAGGTGGGCGAGCGTCATAGCCCGCAGGCTAGCGTGGGGAGCCCTGAATCTCGACAAACTGGCAGGCTACATCATCTAGTTGCGCTCTTGCTCCTCGAGGCGCTTCTCTGCTCGACGACGAATGGCCTCATCTGTCGATCCTTCAGCAGAGGCCGTTAGGAGAGAAGAAAGTGCTGACAGGAGGAACTCACGCTTCAGTTCCCTACCGTGTCGGTGTCGATGGCGTGACACCGCAGCATGGTCCGAGATCGAGGAGTGGCTTTCCTGGTCGGTCGAACCGCCCCGGCATCTCTTCCCGGCCACCCGCAGGCTTCCTCGCGGATATGAGGCTACTCACGATGGCCCTTCCCGGAAGGACCTTAGAGTAGCACGGGGATCGACGACATGGGCCGCAGGTGTCCCTGACTGCTGTTGTGTTGCCAGGGATTGGTGGTGGTGGTGTAGTTGGTGCACCACCGTAGCTAGGGTCTGGACCTACTGCACGAGCATGGCGATTTGCATGGATTGATCGGTTGGAGGCGAAGGTGGAGGAAGAGGAAGCTCCGCCTCTTCGCTTTGTCGATCGTCACAGTGGGATAGGTCTCCCATGCAGCTGGCAAAGTCTTCCCGTGCAAGGGTCACCACTATGGGGTCGTGGGAGGTTGGCAAGTAACTTCTCGGTAACTCCGATCTCCCCCTACCTGACGAGCCAATCTGTTGCCATCTAAGTCTCCATAGCCTACAGCTCTAATATGGCTCGGATGAGCCAGCTTCCTCGGGTGCGTCGGATTCTTCTTCCTCTTGCCTTTGTGGCCGGTCGATCCTACAAAAAAAAGGAGACTCGGGCCGGGGATCTCGATAGGAACACTTCGACGATCAAGTCAGTAGGACGACCAAAGAGAATAGATCTTCTATGGCGCGAGCTTAAGGTACCAACACGTAGAGAAAAAATAGAATTGAAGAAAAAAATAGGAAAACTAGAGTCCAAGGGGTTATCGTTGTTTGGCCCTTTGTCCTTGCTCTTACCGTCGTCCCTCCTTTTGGAGGTCCCTCTTACCATTATATAGGAATTGTTCCTTCTTGACCAAGCCTGGAGCTTTGATCGGTAGCCCCTTTCAAGGTGTCCCTTACGGGAGGGGCACAAACTTGTCAGAATTCCTCCTTGAACTAACCCCTCCCCAGGGGATCCTTGTACAGGGGCGCAGTCGGCGCGCTGCAAAACCTGTCTCCCTGGTGAAGTGACTCCTTGTGGAGGGTGTGGGTAGCGTGCTACAAGGGCATGTACTACGATTGAGCACTTCCGCTTTTGGGGGGTATAGACGACGTACTACAAGGTCTGGGATCTTGGCAGAGCACTCTTCTGGTGGGAGATGCAGGTAGCATGCTACAAGATCTGGGGTCTTGGCAGAGAACTCTTCTGGTGGGAGATGCAGTTAGAGCACGTGCTTACCAAAGGGTACGGGCGATGCTTTGGTGGGATCTGGAGCCCTGGTGGAGCACGCACCTACCAAAGGGTACGGGCGGCATGATCCGGGACCTTGTTGGATCGACGCTCCTAACCATTCTTACAAAAGGAACATCCCTATTATAAGAGGCATGTTTATCTCTCTTAAACCGACAGCGCAGCGACCGCGGGGCGCACGAGTTGACCCCCCGCCAAGCATCGCAGCACCAAACCAGCGTACTACCTCGAGCCGACTCCCGCTTGAGGGTAGAGGACCTTGGCATGGGCCCCAACCTCACCTTAACAGTAGCACCCATATTTCGTGGGCCCAGATCCCCGACCTCAAGGGTATGAGCTGGCCCCACCCAACAATCCCCCCAGCGAAACCTTCCGAGAATTCCGCCTGCGAGGATTCGAACCCATGACCTCGATTCTGATACCAGTTGTTGGATCGATATCCCTAACCATTCTTACAAAAGGAACGTCCTTATTATAAGAGACAGGTTTATCTCTCTTAAACCGGCAGCGCAGCGACTCCGGGGCGCACGAGTCGACCCCTCGCCAAGCATCGCAGCACCAAACCAGCATACTACCTCGAGCCGACTCCCGCCTGAGGGTAGAGGACCTTGGCATGGGCCCCAGCCTCACCTTAACAGTGGCACCCACATTTTGTGGGCCCAGACCCTCGACCTCGAGGGTGTGAGCTGGTCCCACCCAACATACTTGGAACCTTAGCGGAGCATACATTACACAGGAGGTGCGGGCGGCGTGTGCTAGGGCCTGTACCTCAAGCGGAGCATATGCCTCCACGTGAACGATGGCCTGCCCAGCGGTGACATCATACCTTCATATCATAATCCAAGGCTTTCCCATTCTTTTATCCTTCTAAGATCGTATCTTCCTTCCTGCTGCCCTCTTACTTGCAGGGACTGAGTTCGAACAGCAGCTCAACCTCCGCCAGGAGCTCGACTTCAGATGGGAGCTTGACCTCAGTTGAGAGCTCGACTTTGGACAGGAACTCGATCTCAGTTGGGAGCTCGACTTTGGATGAAAGCTCGATCTTGAATGGGAGCTCGACTTTGGATGGGAGCTCGATCTTAGACGGGAGCTCGACTGTAGCTAGGAGCTCGACCTTGGATGAGAGCTCGATCTCGGACGGGAGCTCGACTTCAATCAGGAGCTCGACCTCGAACAGAAGCTCGATCTTAGCTGGGCTAGGTGGTGTTCTTCACTGCCTCATCGTTTAGCCGGATCCGATATAAATACCATGTCAATGGCTTGTCACATCAGGTACCATCAAGGAAGAAGGCATTCAATGACTATAAGGGAAATCCGCCCCAAGCTACCAAGGTTTCATGAGGATTATTATGGACCTGGGGATCACGAGTCGAGGCACCATTAGTCGATTCTCAATTTTGTGCCCTCGCATCAAATTTTAATTTTTTAAACTATTTTTCATCTTTTCTTTCCCCAATACTTTGATAGCTAGCTTGTCCTGAGTGAGCTCGATGCGAGAATATGGATCCGTAAATTTGTCAGTATCTTTGGCATATTTTAACTATATAGTACAACAAGAGCACTTCTCTCTACCTATTACGTTTCCAGGAAATATATATGATTTTATATTTATCAAAAATATAAAAATTATTTTATATAATTTTTTTAAAAAAAATTGATATTCGATCAAATATAAATCATTATAATCAACTAAATATATTAAAATTCTATTTTTAAAAAATGTTTTTTTATAAAATAAGTTTTTTTTAAAAATATTTTCTAGAATTTTTCTTTTTCATGCGAAACCAACAAGTCCTATAAATATGAAAAAATCATTTTGAGTAACATCATTTCTGCTCAGAAAAGGACCATGACAGTACAAGATAAATCAATTAGCTGCTCATGTCTAGGTTTTGGCTGTTCAAGATGAAAACCAATTCAACTAATCAAGCACAATAAAGCAATGAACCTAACTAATAATTCATCATTTCTGACCTAACCGAGATTGTTCAAGAATAACGGTTCTTGGAATACTAGCTCACGAACTCAAAGGCCCTGTTTGGTTGCAGGATACGGGGTCGAATAAGGAGAATAAGAGGCTTATTCTTCCAAACGGCTGCAAAATCGAGGAAGAATAACAAAGTTTTGTTATTCCGGTCAACCCAAATAATTCTAGAATCCATATTCCATGGGTTTCCATGGAATTTCACTATTCTCGTTTTGGTATTCTCGAGGCAGCTCCATCATTTGGCTCGATCCAGAATTTCTTCATCTTTCTCGTGTTCCCTCTCCCTCTTCCTCCGTTCCGGTCTCTCCCTCCATTCCAAGAGCAGCTGAACCCTCGGGTCTCTCCCTCCATTCCGGTCTCTCCCTCCGTTCCAGGAGCAGGTAAACCCTCCGGCATTTCCCTCCATTCCGGTCTCTCCCTCCATTCCAGGAGCAGGTGAACCCTTCGACATCTCCCTCCGTTCCGGTCTCTCCCTCCGTTCCAGGAGCAGGTAAACCCTCCGGCGGGGTGGGGTAGAAGTTTCAAGTATCTTATTTTATTATCTGTTGTTCCAACTTGGAAGTTGTTTCTTTATTGATAAGTTGGGGTGATCCTAAAAAAGGAAAGGTAAAAGAAAAGATTTGTTGATAAAAGGTAAACTAGTGTGGAGGTCTTTTCATCAAGATCAAAATTTTTATTTTATCCATTTATTAGATTCTATTAGAAATATTCAAGTTCTTTCCTTTTACTTGGTTCGTATAATATGTTGCATGACACATATCTAGGATAAATGGTTCAACATCTACAATTTGGGCCTAGTATGAACATGAACTTTTGTTATCTGAGACATATATTTGTGATATCTTGTATTATATGTACCATCTTAATATCTTGCAATGAAGTTCTTTTTGTTTTCAATAATCATGCTTGCATAATTTTATGCCAGGATAAATTGGTGTACTTTACTATTTTGGAAAAATGGTCTTTTACTTTGGGTTCTTATTTCACTAACCTAAATATAAATTAATCTTATAATAAAGCCACAACAGTGGTGATTGTTTTGCATAATTAGTGTGGACTATATTATGATTCTTCTTTCTCTTTTAATAATACATATGTTAGAACACTTATAAAGAATGTTAAAAATATTGATGTTGGCATAGGTCCCACTACTTTGCAGTTGAATTGTTATATTCCTGAATGGTTGGATATACAAAGTTATAATTTTAATTTACTATTATTGTTTATCTATACTATTAAACTTCCTTTGTTTACTCATGTACTCTCTTAGAGGTTCTTTTGCATCCTATTTTGTGTATCTTTAATTTAGACTTATGCGATTGAATGCAATGCAGGATCTTGTTGAAAGGATTTTGGCATATTTTGTGTATCTTTAATTTAGACTTATGTGGTTGAATGCAATGTAGGATCTTGTTGATAGGATTTTGGTACTACTGTTAGATGAACAAGGTATTGATATTGACTTTTCCTTTTTCTTTTTTTAATAAAATTTGAGATTTGATTCTGATTTATCCTATGCCGGTGAAGTGGTACTCGTCATCATGTTTCAATTTTTGGTATATGTCTACATCTGTCAAGCTATACACATGAGTGCGTGCACACACTTTTTTTCTATTAATTTTGGTCTATAATTCTAGATTTTATTTACTTTTTGTGCAACAAAATGTTCTTTTTGTGCACACACTATTTTGTGCTCGTTTCTGGGTAACGGGCTGTGGGATTTTAGCTTTAATAAAGAATGATCTTGGATGGTTTGGCAGCATGGGTCTTTAGTTTTGCTTTTGCTACTCGGTATTAAAGATGTAATTTTTGCTCCTCTTACACTGCGAGAATGGTATTTTTGTCTGATGGAAATTTGGGTTTTTATAATGAGAAGGTCTTTGGGATCGTCTCATGGGTTTCTTGAAGATCTGGAATGTTGATGGACATTTCTACAGGTTCTTTCTTTTTCCAGTAGAGGAGGTTTCTATAAGATTTGCCCTGTGAAAAAGAAAGAACCTGTAGAAATGCCCTTCCACTCTTATCATGTGATATTTGATATTTGAATATAATGCTTCTGTGGCATTGGTTAAAACCCTGCATCCCTTCCACTTGACTCGGCCTGCCGTGCCGGCACCGGTCCCGGTGTTCTTATACTCCCCGTAATACAATATATCGAGCCCGAAGGATCCATTATTCCACTCGTGCCACCCGGCGGGATCGATCACGTCGGTGATTTCCGACTCGATTATCACGGTCCTCGAGCATTCTTTCCAAAAATTGAGCAAATCCATCTTTGGTCTAGGTTTTTTTTTCCCTGAGCCAAAACAAGAAACGAGACAAACAGAAATTCATACATGGAGCAAAAAGAGAAAAGGTCTATAAGAAGAGGAGATGCTTACATGGAAGATCCCATGGCTTGCACTTGTTCAAATCCACCTCTCCTACAGCGTTTGCACTGAAGCTATGGTTAAGAACCTTTGGAGAGAGGTAGTGGGTGATGATCTCTTCGTCCGTGGGATGGAATCTAAAGCCCGGGGGCAGGTCTATACTGTCCTCCCCCTTGTTAAGGACCGGGCCATCCACCATGGTTGCACCTCTAAAATTAAGAAATCATCTCTAAAATTGGCCTAAGATCTAGATCCGTGCTGTTGAAGGCACTTCCCAAAGAAGCCTCTCTTAAGATGAGGTAAATTTAATTTATTGCTACTGTTATTGTTTTTATTACCAAATATTATTCTTTTCCAGTTTGTTTGGCATCATATTTTAACCCATATCCCCTCGGTTTGAAGGGAATAAGTTAATATAAGTCGAAGTACAGAGATTCATATTTTAACCCATGTCATGGTTTTGCTTTCATAGGCCAATAAATAGTGAAAATCATCAAGGGAGCAAAGATTAGTGCACCAAGGTAGTAATCTCCTCCCTTAGGCCCATGCCAGCGACATCACCATTGAAAGCAAGATCTTAATGCCGCATAAGCATAATCGGTGTCCATCATGTAGAGGGACATGTGCAATATGCATTCATACTTCTTTCTAATTAATCTATCATAAACATGCATGTCTTCACAAAGATCAAATCACCTCATCTAATTTGTCTTAATGTTCATAGCCAAAGGTTGAAAGTGATCACCACAACTAATTATGGCAACCATATATCATCTTAATTACCATGTCAACACAAAAAATGATAACCTGATGAATGTTTGTATTAATGAACATCTTGCTTTCTAGTTTTATGTACAATTTATGTTTGTTTTTATATTTTATCTGATGAATGTTTCTTGGATTCAAGTTACAGTTGTTTCGAAAATGTCCAAATCACATGATAAAAGTGAACAAGATGTTGAAGGTTCCTCACGTCGAAGGGCACCTAATTGGACAGATTCCCTCGACATGATCATGATTACCTTAATGCAGCAAGAATACGATGAAGGTAATTGTATAAATGGAACCTTCACAAAGGAAACATGGAAAAAGATGACCTTGTCTTTTAATCAACAAACAAGAAAGAGTTTTACATACCCCAAGCTGAAGAACAGGCTGAAGGTCCTCAAAAAAACCTTCAATCTTTATTTCAACCTTGCTAATCGATCGGGTTGGGGCTGGGATCCTGTACTGAAGGTGCCTACTCCCGGTGATGAACAGATGTGGGAGGAGATCATTGCGGTGAGTGCTTTGTAGCTAATACCATTCTAACCAAGTGTTAAGTATATCAATTTATGTAGTTAACATGTACACCTGTATGATGTACAGGTGAACAAAGCTTATGCCCGTATTAAGGATAAGCCTTTTCCAGCCTATGAAGATCTAGAGATCTTGTTCTCTAGAACCACAGCCACTGGTAGGCGCGGGGCTACATCTGCTTTACCGGAAGGTGTATCGGATAATTCAACGTCCGATGATGGACAAACGGGAAATTTTGATTCCTTGCATATTAGGCAGTCTTCACAAAATATTGACCGCGTATCTGCTGCTTCATTCTACCGTTTGGAAGATTCAGATGAAAGCAGATCAGATGAAGCACCCAACAGCCCGGCCGCATGTACCTCGACACCCGTAACCGAACCAGTTTCTGAAGGACGGCCTTCTTCTGATAGTAAAAAGAGCAGGAGGTCAAATTCCCAGACCGGTAGGTCATGTCGATCTCGGATTAGTAGTGATGCAAGTGATGCACTACAAGAGATCGCTGAACAAGGAAGAAGAAGATTGGAAATTGCAAATGAGCTTCTACGTAGGGAGAAGCTTGGTAGGCCAAATGTTTATTCTATTGCTGAATGCATGGCTAAGTTGGAGAGTTTACCCGGAATTACACCTGAATGCATCATAGATGCATTCGAAATTTTCAAAAATAAGGACAATCGATGGTTCTTTATGAACTATGATGGACATGTTTTGGATGCATGGCTTCGGCGACAACTGTCCGAATTTAATCAAGGCCCTAGATCGATGCAAGCTCCTCCTGCATCAAATGTCTATGTCCCAAACATTTACACTCCAACTTCCATGCATAATGTCCACAGAGCTGCCCCAAATTATTTTATGAATCTGTCCATGAATCCAAACATTCCCTCTACACCATATATGTTTAGTTCAACTTCTATGCAATCAGGAATTCAAGGTGGTACGCCATCATTCACGGACCAAGTTTTTAGGGCTAGTACTAGAGGTAGCCCAAGTGCAGCTCATTCAACATCTACTGAACAAAGCTCGCAATTTTTCGGTACAAGCTCTTCCGCACCACGAAATCAATCTGATGATACATACAGACATGATTGACGGATGACCTACTGTGTTTATATGTCTGCTGAAGTTAACATTATCCTTAATTACTTTTAATTTACATATGCTTGAAGAATGTATTATTACAAGTATTGTATGTTTGTATTGCTATTTTTATGTTTACTTAAATGTTCTACATATGTGTATGCTGTTATGGAATCTTCATATGATATATGCTGTAATGGAATCTTCATATTTTCACTCTACATATGTATTATATTTTTATTGCTTTTGAATTGATGATATGAATTAAAAAGGATGTATATTTTATAAATCCATTTCTAATCCTATATATTTTATTTAGATGTCTCCCCCGAATCAGCTATTGCAATTCATTATTGATGAGGAAGATTTTTGGGATGATGTTCTTATGACATTGTTAAGTACAGGATTGATTCAGTTGGAGGATTATAACATACATTACAAGAGACCATGTCGAACTCGTCCATTTTCAGGTCATAATCTGATTACAGACATTATGAGTGGTCATCCTGACAGGGGTTACTCTCATTTTCGAATGACAAATTATATGTTCCAACAATTAGAACAGCTGCTTGTCTCACGAGGACTTATAAGCGGCACTCGCAACGTAACCTCTACCGAACAATTGGCTTTCTTTTTATACTGCGTAGGGCATGGGGTCAGTAATAGAGTTTTGTCCGAAACTTTTCAACATTCAGGTGAGACGATATCAAGATACTTTAACAAAGTTCTTAAAGGGATTTGTTCCCTAAAGCATGACTTCATAGTTCAACCATCTGCTGATGTGGGTGTGCATCCAAGAATACGTGATAACAACCTCTTCTATCCATACTTCATGGTATAATTCAAAGCTTTATCTAATTACTATTGCTACATTATATTCATTATTTGATTTTCTTTGGGTATGTGTCATCAAAGAATGCTGTAGGCGCTGTTGATGGTACACACATACCTGCTCTAATAAAGAAGAGCAAACAACCTCGATTCAGGAATCGCAAGGAAACACTTTCTCAAAATGTTATGGCAGCTGCTACATTTGATCACACTTTTCTTTTCATCTGTACTGGCTGGGAGGGCTCTGCAGCTGACATGCGTATTTTGCATTGGTGTGTGGAGTCCGGTGGTTTTAATGTCCCTGAAGGTATCGAATGCCTAATGAAGTTATAAAAGTTATGGGATATCGTTGAAACTGTCATTGAGTTCATTTAAATGTTCTTATGCATTTCAGGAAAATATTATCTTGTTGACTCTGGATATGCGAATACGAATAAGTTCCTGGCTCCTTATAGAAGAAATAGGTACCACCTGAGTACATTCAACAATCCTCGAACTCGACATTATTTAAACAATCGAGATCTATACAACCATAGACATGCACAATTACGCAATTGTGTAGAGAAGGCCTTTGGAATTTTGAAGAAACGTTTTAAGATTTTGAGGACTGCTATACCGTTTCCATTCAAGGTACAGAAGTGGATAGTAATGGCTTGTTGCATTATTCATAATTTCATAAGACGCAACCAGGGTAATGACAAGTACTTCAACATGTCATTAGCACCAATGCCTCCTGACCATGATGAGGATGACATAGATCCTTTGCTAATTATCGGTGATGATGAATGTCGTAGAGGGGAAGATCTACGTAATTCCATATCAAATAGGCTATGGGTTGATCATCTACACCGAGGTATGTGCAAATTAACAGAAAGCAAATGACATGCCTTTTTACCCCTATACATTGGGATTTATTTCATAAATTGTTTGGTACTAACTGTTGTTAATTTACATTACTACACTACATATAATGTGATGTTTTTTTTTTTTTGTTATACAGGAAGGCGAGTTCCTCGTTAGCTACCTCCAGTAATGACATCTGGAAAGTACTATGTAGTTTTTGAGGGTCGCCGAAGGGGAGTTTATGACTCATGGGCAGAATGTCAATGTGAAGTTTATGGTTATAATCATGCTTTATACAAAAAGTTTAGAACACAATCTGAGGCATTCGATGCATTTGACAGATATGTACGAGGTTTTAATAATCCTGCTCTACATGAGTATGATATCAATGAAGTTGAGGCAGACAACATTCATCATGACCGGGGCAATAATAATCACTCGCGATGTGCCCTAATGTTTGTTGTTTTACTTACCATCCTCGTAGGCTATGTGCTCGGCTTGCTGACATGTGCTTCAATATGAAACTAGGATGTTATGGATTATGAATATTGTATTATTAAGACGTGGTACTGTTTGTTGTATGCTTCATTTTGTTGTGTGCATAAAGTATTGTTATGTTTTTGTCGTATGCATAAGGTATTGCTATGTTTTTTGTCGTGTGCATAAATTTTTGATATGTTACCCTTATGTGGCAATCATGTTTGAATGGTTTCAGGTGAGTCTGGTACATTATTTTGAAGTTTCTGGTTTTGATGAAAGGAAAAGATGTAGGGCTGCCTATCGATGGAGCATGGCCTGGAGACAATAGTTGATCCTAATATTGGTTATTTTTACATACTATTGTAGCCGCGATGCTCTCGGTCATATCAATTACGGATAGTATCGAGCCATCTTTTCCAATCTACATCCTTGATTTTTACAATTTACATTTTGATATTTCTTATTCATTTGATTTTTGTAATGTGGCAATGATGATGGGCTGTCTATGGACGGAGCAATGCCAGGAGACAATAGTGATACGATGTATCCAGGTTTGTTACTATTATAGCCGCATTGCTCCATTGACGAGGATTCCACATTTTGCTAAGCCACAAACTCAATTAGCCATTGTAAGGCATTATTAAAGTGTCAGCCCTTAAAGTCCCGCTATATTGAGCTTCCTTGTAAAGTTTGATTGTAAATATGTACATGATTTTTTAAATAAGGCAATGATGATGGGCTGCCTATTGATTGATTGAGCATTGCTGGGAGGCAGGAGTGGAATTACATTTTTGTTGTTACCACATATCTTGTAGCCGTGATGCTCAATTGAGATTACATTTGCTATCCTGAGCCAATTATCTTAAATTTATATTTGAACTAGTAGTAATAATAGCAGCTTTCAGGTTGCTATACTTATATTTATGGCAGCCCTAATCATTTCAGGATTTTGAAGTTTTATATGGATTATATGTGTTTTATATTTACTTCATGTATTATCATTAAATTCATTTGGTTCCTACCGTGCCACATTGACTGGTAGAGGCCGTGCCATCATTATACATGCCGTGCCACTTTGCCGTGCCACTTTGCCGTGCCACTTTGATTGGAGGTAGGAGTGAAACACATTTCATTATTTAGCTTCTTGATAGTTTGCTTTGTGATTTCTTTGGAAATACAGTGCATTGTTTTGCTTTTTGATACTATGGTTTATGATGCTCATATATTTGTTTGGGAATTCAGTACATTGTTTCTAGCAGTTTCATGGGCCATGTTAGCCATGCAGCTTTGTGTATTTTGCTGTTACATGATTACTAGCTGAGCATTGTTTCATTGCCAAGTGGTACCCTGCCAATATGTGGTTTATCATTGTATAATATGTGCTTTAGCTTGTATTGACAGAGGGTTGGGAAGAGCTTTTGTCATGCCCTTCATGCTTCTGCTCAAAACCGGGAAATCCTGAATTTGTGAAAGGCAGGGACCCGTAGTAATTAAGCACTATATAATTCTCTACTACATTTTGTGAGGCCGATATTTGTTAACCATCAAACGGTGAACATTTGGAACTTCCTAAAGATATCTAACTTCTTCAGTAAACCAGATGATATTTTATCAATTTGCAAAGTTTCCTCTTTTGATGTACCTACAAATTTATGGTGCATACCTGTCTAACATCATTTCATTGGGTTAGCCTGTGGAATAATTGATCTAATGTATTTGATTTTAGCAATGACCCTTAACTTATTTCATTGCTAATAAATGTTTTAAGTTGTAACTTTATATTCTTTTCTGGCTTTAGCTTTTGCTGCTGTGCTTCATTTAACATACTGCCTCTTTATTTCCTTCAACTGAAACTTGTGTGGTCATTGTACTTCTATTTCATCTCAGCCTATGCGTGCCAGATAAAATATGTATCGCTTCTTAATGATGCAGGATGTTTCAGTTGTTAAGTTATATGTATCACTTGTTGGTGTTATGGTTTATGATGATACACAGGTGTGCTTCTATAATGTTTAAGTGACTACGTGTCATTTAAGTTCCTCATTTCACCGGAATAAGAAATTCCTGTTATTCTCCCTTGATTTTGGCGCTGTTTGGCAGAATAAGGTATATATTATTTATGTGACAATGATGATAGGCAGCCTATTGATTGAGCATTGCTTGGAAGCAGGAGTGGAAATGCGACATTTGTTGTTTTCCTCTTGTTACCGTGGTACTCAAGTGAGATTACATTCACTGTCCTGGGCCATTTTTCTAAAATATATGTTGCTACTATTTTACATTTTGGCAGATGTTTTCCTACTTTTTCTAACATAGCTTCTTCATGTTGTGTGACGAGGTATGTTTATATGCATGATTTGGTACCGTTTTATGTTGGATATGGCGATGATGATGGGCTGCCTGTTGATTGAGCATTGCTGGGAGCCATGTGTGCCATCCATGCCATTCTTGCCATCCGTGCCATGTGTGCCATCCGTGCCATCCCTGCCCAGGTTTAGTATTTCACATACCTGACATCAGCTATTTCATTTATTTTGTAAGTATTGAAACTGTTTATATTTTGTTACAGGTGATACAGTGCTTAGAAATGGTCAGGAGAGGCGATACCAGATGAACATAGTCATACGACTTACTGTGGATTATTAAGGACTGAACTGCAACATCCTAAACATGAATTTGTTTAAGTGATTACTATGTATTTTTTGATTTATAACTGATGGTTGTATCAGTTCCGGTCATGTATTCGCTGGGCATGTATGTAACAATCGCGTTCTTGTAAGTAGAACTCATTTTGTATCCATTCCTTATGATGATGCTACATAATATTATGATATGCACTGTTCCTGAGATATTGTAGAGTTTTCTCATATGTCATAATAGTTTCTGCTTGTGTTGTAAAATATATTTCATTTACAGGGATCCATGTACGGCTTTTGTGTAGGGAAAGTTTTTGCAATTTTTTTTTTTTAATAACCAATTATTAGTCTCGTATATGACTGTAACGTACTAGGGTTCGCCGAATATTATTCAGGCGGGATCGACGCAGGGCAGGATTTCTGGTTCGGTCTAAGTACATAGGGTTGGTCTACAGGGTACAACTATTTCAGGCCTATATTGGATCACTGCGAATCCCTGGTATCGATGTACCTTTTCGAATCTGATAGGTGTACCCGATATATAATATAGTTCTGTGATCCCGGTACCGTGCGACATCTCCAGACACAAGCATCGCTAAATAGATTAATTACTTTTATTTAAATAGTTTTAGTATGGGTTTTCACGTATAATCAAAAATTTAAAATATTTTGATTACAGTTTAATGGCTCTTATTATTATATTATGTATTGTATCTTAAATTTTCAATATTAATTTAATACATTGAAATAATATTATATTTTGTATGACTTAATTTTAATACATCATTATCATAACTGTATTAACATTAATTTAATTAAACTTATTATTTAAGTATATTATGATAGTCTGTTATTTATTTTATAATTTCTTATTTATATCTTAATAATTTATTATTACAATTAATAAATCATTTTTTTATTAACATATAATTATTATTTCATTTATTATTTGTTGTTTTTAATACTTGTGGGAACTCAGGTTCATTTGTAATCTGATTTAAATAGATTTATTAGTACTTTTCATGGATATAAAAAAATAATTCAAATAGGATATTGAATGGTTACTGGATCATAATAATAAATGCAAGTCCGACCTTGCGGCGGACGGAGCTCGACTTCAACAGGCGGTCCCATTGTACTGGGGGAGCTCAGCCTGACGAAGGAGTCCAAGCAGGAAAATTGACGCGGTGTCTGACACGGCGGCTTTCTTTGACATGGCACATGTCAGCTGCCATGGAATATTTAATATTAATAAATTTATTTTTATTAATAAAATATATAATAAATTAATAGATTATTTGGTATAACATGTTTTAATACATCATATTAATAAATTATTATTAATATAATAATATATTTACTTAAATATAAAATTAAAAAATGATTTTATAACTCATTTTATTTATATATATAACTAGGGGCATTTTGGGGATTTCAGAAAATTCCTTCCCTATTCTTGGTGGAATACAGGCTTATTCCCATCTCATCCAAACACCATTTAGAATAACACCGCATTAATTGCACTGAAATATTCTGGAATACCAGATTTTCATCCAAACAGAAATTGAGAATAACAACAAGAATAAACTATTCTTGGAGAATATCTATTTCTATTCTCCCTATTCCTATTCCCCAACCAAACACTACCAAAAAGAATCATAGCCATACGCATCTAAAAGCTGTTAAAATATCTGGATTAAATTAAACTACAAAAGGGCAAAGGGATATTAATAACTTGCATCAAAGCCAGAGATCGAGGTATGCATCCCACGAAAAGAAGACTTACTTTTAACCACATGAAAACCAATGCAACTAACTCATTCATCTTATTAACCACATCAAAGCAAAGAATCCAACTCATGATCCACCATCCCTGACCTAACCTAGATTGTTCAAAAATACCAGTTCTTGGAATAATGGCATACAAACTCAAAGCATCTAAGATCTTGAAGTATGTGAAGCGAAAATAAACAAAAAAAAATGGGGCAAAAAATTAAAGACTCGCATTAAATCCAGAGATGGAGCTAACCATCCAACGAAAAGAGGACTTACTTTATGGGTTCCCGCCGATCTTCTCGCGTTCGGCGAGTTGCTGGACCTGGATAGCTTCGAACAACCGGATGCGCTTCTCGATAATGGCCTTGAGGTAGGCCTCGTCTTTGGAGGCCTTGGGCTTCGCCTCGCCAGCGCGGCTCTCTCCCACGGCGGACGCCGATCGTGGCGAGAGGACCGTGGAGGGAAGCGAGGAGGGGTAGCGAGGGGCGGAATAGCGAAGAGGGGTCGCGGGACGTAGACCCACCGGCGGAGGCAATGGAGCATAAAACTTAGCTTGAGACGGGCGCAGATGCGGCGGAGTTCTGGATGATGTAAAGGGACTGGGAGGGTTTTCCGGGGGGCGAGTAGGTACAAGTGAATCCATTTTTTTGTTGGACTTAGCTAAGCTGTTCATAGGACTACAAACTAGGTCCAACTATGTCTCCTGGTCCATAAAAGTGAGTGTTTCCCAGTTTATATAGCCTCCACCGGAGGACGGAGACCGTGGGAAGAAGAGCAGCGAAGTGGAGAAGTAGCAATTCTCGCATCCCGCTATTCCTGTGTCCAAAGTCCAAGCTCCCCATCTTCCCCATATCTTTCTCTCCTCTTCTCTTCCTCCTCCTCGAAACCCACTTCTCTCTCTTGCTCTCTCTTTCCATGACCGTATGAGATGGGCAAGAGCAGCCAAAGCCCCATCTCTTCTCCGGAGATCGGAGGCTCGACTCCTCTCCACCATTTCTTCCCTCTCCCACGAGCTCTCGCTCTCCGAGGAGGTCCACGCCATCCTCCACACCGTCCCCGCCATCGAGCCTCCCCTCGAGTCCATCGCCGCCCTCCTGACCCCCCATGTCGTCGCCGCCGTCCTCGACGAGACCCCTGCCGTCCACCCCGCCTTCCGCTTCTTCGTCTGGGCCTCGAGGCGCCGCCACCTCCGCAGCTGGCTCGGCCACAACCGGATGATCTCCCTGCTCCGGGACGGCGACGTGGGGTTCGAGTCAGCCTGGCAGTCCCTCTTCGAAATAAGGGATTGTGGCGAGGTCATCCCACCCGCGGCATTCGCGGTGCTCATCTCGGCCTATTCGGCCTCCGGCATGGCCGAGAAGGCCGTGGAGTCCTTCGGCCGAATGGCGGAGTTCAATTGCCGGCCCAACACCTTCACGTACAACACCGTTCTACAGATTTTCGTCGATAAAGATGTCATCTTGCTCGCCATGGCAGTCTATAATCAGATGCTCAAGTCAGATTGCCGCCCGAATCGATCGACTTATAATATCTTGATGAATGGCTTATGTAAAGCGGGGAAGACCGAAGATGCCTTGGAGTTGTTCGACGAAATGCTCCAGAGAGGCATCACTCCGAATACCATGATCTACACGGTGTTCCTCTCGTCACTTTGCAAGGCCAATAGGTTAAATGATGCGAGCAGGCTATTGGATTCCATGAAACAGAAGAACTACAAGCCGGACTCGGTTACCTACAATGCATTTTTGAGTGGACTTTGCAAGTTGGGAAGAATTGATGAAGCTTTTGAGCATTTGACATCATTCAGGGAGGATGGATTCGTTCTTGGATTGGGTGGTTATAGCTGCTTGATTGACGGGCTGTTCAGGGCTGGGAGATTTGAAGAGGCATGCTGCTATTACCGGGAAATGTCGGAAAAGAATGTGGTTCTGGATTGTATCCTGTACACTATATTGATTAGGGGTTATGTGGAAGCTGGTAGGATCGAGGATGCTTTCTCTTTTTTTACTGAGATGAGCGAAAGAGGTATAGTTCCCGACACCTACTGTTATAACACTCTGATCAAGGGTCTTTGTGATGCTGGCCTTTTGGACAGAGCTCGTTCCCTGAGGTTGGAGATTTCGCAGCATGACTGTTTTCCTGACTCTGCCACCTACACTATCATGATATGCGGATTATGCAAGGAAGGGCTCGTTCATGAGGCACAGGAGATCTTTGACGAGATGGGGAACCTTGGGTGTGTGCCAACTGTTATGACGTTTAATGCTCTCATCAACGGGCTTTGCAAGGCTGGGAAGCTGGAAGAAGCTCACATTCTTTTCTATAAGATGGAACTGGGAAGGAATCCTTCTCTGTTCCTTAGACTCTCGCAAGGTGCCCATCGGGTTCGTGATAGTAACAGTCTTCATAAATTGGTGGAGGAGTTGTGCCAGTCTGGGCTTGTGCTTAAAGCATATAAGCTTCTCCGAGATATCATTGACAGTGGAGTTGTACCTGATGTTGTTACATATAACATACTGATCAGTGGCTTGTGTAAGGTGGGGAACACTGATGGGGCACTGAAGCTCTTTAAAGAGCTTTATTTCAAGGGGCTCTCCCCTGATGCAATCACATATGGGACACTTATTGATGGGCTCCTAAAGGTCCATAGAGAAGAGGATGCGTTCATGGTTTTCCAACATATGTTGCAGAGTGGATGCACCCCTAGCTTGTCGATTTACGGTACTCTTATGAGAACATTGTGCAGGAAGAAGAGAACCTCACAAGCAGTGAGCCTATGGCTGAACCACCTCTTGCAAAAGCACCAGAATCCTGATGAAGCCAAGACCATTGCAGTGGTGCGCAAACATTTTGAGCAAGGTTACCTGGAAGAAGCAGTTAGAGGATTATTTGAGATGGATCAGAAGCATGGTTCTGTTAGTTCGTTCCCATACACCATCTGGCTCATTGGGTTTTGCCAGGTGGGAAACATCGATGACGCTCTTAAAATATTTAACATCCTCATAGATTTTGACATTGATGCCACTCCCCCTTGTTGTGTACTTCTCATAAATTGCCTGTGCCGTGAAGGGAAGCTAGCTGCTGCATTGGATGTTATGCTTTATGCATTGAGAAAAGGTTTCTTTTTTATGCAACCTGTGGGTAATCGTTTAATTAAGAAACTTTGCATGCATAACAAAAAGGAGGCTGCACAACAGCTTGCATGGAGAATGCATCTCGCTGGATATGATATGGATGCATATCTTCGAGCAACTACGAAAGGCCTGTTGTATAATAATTTAGATTTGCGGCAGCTGAACTCTGCTGTATCATCAACATTTCTTGGGTGAGCGTTGGAGAGGTTTTTGTTATTGCTCTAAGAAGTCTATGGCTTGGGCAGATTGCCCACTTTTTGAAGAAAAAGACAGCTGAAGTGGTTCCAACTGATTAGTTATTCTTTTGGGTTTTGTGTAACTCACACACTGATCTTGTAACATCAATAAACAAAAGGCGATTAGAAACAAGGTCACGGGTTGTGCTTTTTTATTTTATGATTTCATCCTTTCTTTCTTTTTTAAGTTACATGTTGCTTTGTTGAATATAATGTGGGAGCATTGTAAGGTACTTTACTGCCAATCGGGATAACCATTAAAGGAGTAAGTAGAATGGCAGCTAAGTGGAACATAAAGGGATGCCTATTAAATCAGTGGAACTGAAGTTGGTCACTGTAACATATTATATATACTGCTTTATGGTGAATGGTAAGTTTGTGAACATAGGTCGATTCCGATTGATGAATCAAGGCAATTTTCATTTATGTAAGCCTTTAAAATTGGGTAGCTTCTTCAGCACCAGAAACTTACAAAGAAAGCATCTATTTTATCCTGCATTCATGGTTTTCACTATCTACAGAGCAAATTCAGGTTGTAAAGAAACTAGACTCCTTTCCAGTCCAAGAAGGGAAAATTTTTGCTAGTCTTCAGATATGTATGGTCATCTTTTTTTTCCCTTCTTCATTCTGATTTATTAATTTCATTTTTCTTGCATTGAACTTGGCCTTTGTTTGCAGCACTCTTGGGAGTTTCTATCAAAAGGTGAATGCATCTTCTGTGAGCAACCTGTAAAATAAAGGCTTCAAAATGTCACAACCTTCATATAGTCAACAAGTTGACGGGGTAGATTTTAAGATGATAATGCTTTCCCTGTTTTATTCTAATGATATCTCTAGATATTGCCTGACTGAGAGTGATTTGTCAGGCTTTTTCTTTCTGAGCATTTCCAATCCCTCTATCACTCTGAACCATAAAAAATAGAAATTTAATTGTTCTTCAATTGCCTTTTGTTCCTGCATTCATCATATTCATGTGCAACCCAGCAGACAAAAGATATTGCGTCAAACCATGCCATTGTTGGGATAGTTTTGCTTGCACTGAATATTGAGAGACTTAACAATGTGTGTAACGTGTGTGTGTTTGTGTGTGTGTGTTTCTAAGCTAGGTTAATTAGCTGCCTTAGTTATTTTATAGGTGATACCTATTAAATGAATTGATGTTAATGGGCTAATCATGATCAGGAAAACTTCCATTGTACGATTTATTTATTCATGAATTTTTTCAAGTTTGGAATTATTTTAGCTCAGGTAGCTGTACATTAACAGTCATCTTGCACTAGCTTTTTGCATCTCGTCAGGTTTGCTTCTTGATTTGTATCTTGATCTTTGCAGTTACAGGAGTGAATCCTCTAGTGTGTCAATGAATTCCATTATGAAGCCATTTGATCAAAAAGTGTCCATGCACCAGTTATTGTTGCTATAGAAGTTGGTCCTTGGTTGTCCAGGTAAACTTCTCACACACTACAGATTTAACAGTTTTTTTTTTTTATCAATGTAGATTTCTAAGTAATGATTCTTCATTGTCTAGATCTCTACAATTCTATATTGTTGGAAGTATTGTGTTGGCACTCACCAATCACATAACATTTTATTGATGTCTTGCCAACAAGTGAATAATCAATAATGGGTTAATGATTTTTTGGAACGTGGTATGATCCTAGCAGAATCAGTGTCTATTCAAAATTTGAAGTTATTTGTTAAGGCACATCTTCTATTTTATATTGTTCAGTGGGTTATCCAGTATTTTTTGTTCTGCTAAGTAGAATAGGAAAATTATATGGAGGCGTAAGGTAATCATGCTTAAATTTTACGCCCATACTATCTAAACTGATTCTCCATCCTTTGTCATCAAATAGATGTAACTCCTATAGCTTTCCTAATGTATTCATTCATCACTCATTCTTCCTAGTTTTGTATTCATTAATCACTCATTCTTCCTAGTTTTATCACACATCTGACTCAACATTCTCATTTCTTGGACAATTGAATGAAATTAATGATCAAGGAGTATTCACAAACTGTCCCTAGGACTGGTTTAGTTTGTTGGTTAACGTGATGACTTAATACACAAACCAAACTAAATCAACGCATTCATGATCCTCTCCTCTCAGAATTTTCATATATTGGATGCTTTTATAGGCTTACTGAAGCGAAGATAGATGTTTATCAGAGGCTGATTGGTGGGCAAATAAATCCACCTATACAAACACAAACTTTGTTTGGACTACCATGTTCTCATCCGAGTTCCTGCACTCAATTGACAGAGATGCAGCTAGGCGTCAATATGAGAGACCTTGGCTGAGAAAGTGCATCCAATCTGTTTTTCTGCCCTAAAAAGGTCACATACTTTCTTATAGAGCATTTATAATGCAGAAATCCGCCGACTCCTAGCTAGAGCATTTTTGACTAATTTTTTTGGTCAATATCGGATGATGACACTAAGCTCTGCATTCCATTATATGTAATAGCCTACTCAGTTTTGTGCCTCAACCACATTGCATGAGTTACTTTACCCTGTTATCTTTTTGATTGGCATGCACCATTAAGTTATAATGGAGACTCGATTATCTCAGAAGGTTGTTTATACATATTAGATGTTACAGGCACTAGAGGTGGCAATCGAGTTAGGCCATGTCAGATACAAGTTGGATGCAAGATACGTTGAATATTTGTCAACCTGAACCCAATCCCTTTATCAAGCAGGTGAAAAATTCAACCCAAACTCGACCTTTTTATGCATAGATAACCATACTTGCACAACTCATGTAATTAATGGGTCAACTCAAGTTAAACTGGTCTAAAGAGTTTTCAGCAAGTCTTAAACGATTTGATCCAACAATTAAACAGGTCAAAAAAGGTTAAATGGGTCAGGTTTCTAAACATAAAACTGATCTATTTGACAGATGGGTTAGGTTAGGTCAGCATTGAAACCCGAGCTTGCTTTTAATCATGTTGGTTGCAGGTTAGGTTATCAGGTTGGGTAATAAATTACAGCTCATAACTGGCACTGCTAATCACTTTGTTTATTACTTCTTAAAATTGGTTGGAAGTTTAGATGGGATTAAATTGGTGTATACTTTCTCTAGCATGTGTTGGGAGTGTCATGTGATAACCAAGATATCTAAGGAGTCATCATTGGTAGATGGAAGGGATCTTTCACTTTATTATGCAAGGACACCATGTAAACTGTAAAGTTTGAGGGAAGCATGAGTACCATGTTTCACGGTGATGGACAACGGCAGCTTCAGATTATGCACCTGCGATGCATTATTTGGATTTTATCTGCATGCCGCTGGAAACAATGTATTTAGCTTGGAGTTCAGAACTGCAACTAGATCTGTTGATTTAGGCATATCTCTATGTTTAACATTTTCAATATGTAGTCTCTGGTTAACATCTTGCATAAAGTTTTTTGTTGTTTTTTTTGAATGTAACATGTTGCATAAAGTTGTTCGGTTCCTGCTGCAGCCCCTCTCTCTCTCTCTCTTCCATTCAAGGTTGGCAATGTTAATTTTTTGTGATCATGGTGTTCTAGCATGAAATCATGCTTAAGCTACCATAGTTGATGATATTTATATGATCGTAAGGATTACCCACAAGATTTCGTGCCATGTAATTAGACGTTGTGCATGCACCATGAGGATATCCTGGCCCGATAGAACTATTGGAGTATCCGAGGCGTCTCCATCAATGCATCAACATATATCTCCTTTTTTACGGGTCTTTTATCATTTTTTGAGAATTTTGCTGGAATGGCTGGAATTGCACACCTATTTATCGGTATTTTTGTTAATATGTCGAACCTTTCATTACGGATATATTAGTATTAGTTATTAGCATATATAATGAATGCGCCTTTCAAGAAAAGGGGATAGGATTGTGAAGAAAAGGAGGAAAAGAGAGGAGTTTGAACTCGGAGGTAGCGTCCTTCTACCCAGATTTTGTGTTACACCAGTCGAGTATATGATTTCAATAGAATCAACATATTATTGTTGGCATTTTATCATATTATGAAGGTATTCATTTTGAGTGTAACCGAAATTCTCAGGATGCTTACTCTCTACTTGCCCTTAGGCATTCTACATTAGTGCGTGCAAAGTACTCCTGGAATTAGACTTTATGAAAAGGTGCGCTCACAGCAGGAGAGAAGGAGAAGGAGAAGAAAAAGAAAATGAAAAAGAAAAAAGAAAAAACAAAGAAAAGAAATACAATGGGGTAGTTGGTATCGTATCGTCCCCGTTTACATGGGTGACGTGAAGAGAGTAGATACTACGGAAATGTATGGGATTTGAAAAGATTGGCTGTTGATGGCGACCTTTGATCATGCCCACTTCGGACCTGAGTTGGACAACATTATGGTTGTCAGTCTGTCGCTACGTCTTATTAGTTCCCTTGCTGCAAGACACTGGAACGGCACTGAGCGCATGTGATGCTCGTGAGAAATAGTACTGCTTTTTAAACTAATGGGAAAATTATGAGCTGCTTCTCTTTTTATTAGCGTGTGTTGGCCCATTGGAATTGGAGGTACTGCGAGGGTTATCCAAGACTCAACAATGCCAACCCTCGCCTCGCTGAAAGACAACATGTTCTGGATCGAGTATCAATCATGGCGAGATTTTTGGTCCGACTATTTTATCATGGCGATCACTGACCCAACCTTGCTTGTCCTCATGCGGTGTAGATGAGGTGGATGTTGACCATGTTCTCCAAGGGACTGTCCAGAGAGTAGCATGTAAATATATAATTCCAATTCCTCCCCAACTGCTGCATGTTATGGAAAAAGCTTTAGCACGAGGAGAGGAACGATGATGGGGAGCAGAACTCTCTGAATGCTGTACCTGTGGTCCGATGGCCTGGACCCAAGCATGGCCGAGTCTGGGATTCGGCCCATTTCAGTCGGACTTCACGGTTTGCGTCCATTGTGAAAGAGCCCTACCACACCAAATCTAGTAGGGGTCACGGGAGGGTCTGTATTTATTTATAGAGACATCAACCTAGTTTTAGTGAGTGACGGACTGGTGCTTATCCATCTAATATCTCCCCACACGGATAGCAATGCGAGAAAACTCAAGGTGGAAGCATGAAGAAATCGAGGAACGGCGGGACTCCACATATCCTACAGTGCGTCTTGATGTATCGCCACTGTAAATGACCTTCGAACAAAGGGGAACCAAGTTGACGAGTAGTGCTTGATTCCTTTTTAAAAATAAGCGAATGCTCAACTTTGTTTAAGGGCCTAAAAAGTGTCTCACCAAATATGTTACGCTACTTTCTTTCTTTCTTACCTTCTCTAGATTTGCACCGAGAAAAGAACTCTCGAGTCTTCAATCCATCGCATCCCCAGAATCCAGCAACCGTGTCGGCGCGGAGAAGAGATAGAAAGCTCGCGGTTTAAAGTGGAGGGGAATATTGGCAAAGCATTTGCTTAATTCCGAAGCCAACAACGGGGTAAAGCCGTCTAGGACGGGGCTTTTTTATCGTTAGCTCCGGCAGGACTCCGGGCTTCCGTCACCGTGGGAGCCACCACGCTACGCTACTACTGCGTCTCGACGAGGCACCGGACACGAGCATTTCGTTCGCCGGTGTCACGTTGACGATAACAATGGAGGTAAAGTGGAAGTCTTGTGAACCAAGTACGGCGGAGGTCCACCTTTGAGCTGGCCACTGACACGATTTGTCCTTGTTTAATACCAAACTTTTAGCCCTCGAAAGTGCGTGATGCTGCTTTGCTGATAAAAGTTGTAATATGTGTTAAATAGATGTTGTAGATGGTGATGAACTCTGTTGATCCCACGGGCCAGGGAGGACAACTTTATATGCATGAACTTCTAGGTGTAAACAAAAGAAAGCGAGCAACGTTCACACTGGCGTGCATGAATGTAATGGGTACATGTAGGTGGCTCCAACCACAAAACAACACTATGGGAGTTGTTCATGGTGCATAGAGGAGTTCCTGATTATATGCATATATATATATATATATATGGTTTGTAAATGGCCTTCGATAAACCTGAGAAACTCCAGTATTTGGTTTTGTTCCGATGAACAAGAACAAACCACGATAAAATAACTTCCTGGTACCTGCATAAATTTCCCGTGTGGACCCAACAAAATGGTTGCACCAACCACATTAAAATATAATCGTGATACTTTGGAGCTCCGATGATTATATAGACTGGATGTTGGCATATCGATGCCTCCTAAAATATTTAGACTTTTTCGTGTTGGAAATTAAGTCAGCACCCAGCAACTAGTCGGTTAACCGAACCATCACTACTTCAACTACAATTTTCTGTGTGATGCTGATAATTTCCATCTATTTGGCCAAGCCTTGCGACTTTGAATCCCGGTTACTTATTTTTTACACCTCAGTAGCTGAGTGTTGAAACGCCTAATTATGTCCTCTCTAATAATGATATGAGCTCAACTTGTTAGTTAACCGAACAAGTCCCATTCAATGTTCCAGGCCCCAGTTTCTGCAATTCTGGGTCAGCCCTATGATCTTGTTTGCTAACCAAACATCTACCATTTCAACCATTTCACTGCCAAGCCCTGGTTGCTGCGGTATTAAGACACCACCCCATTTCTACTCTCGGTACAATTCTGTGAGTTTAACTTTGTTTGTTAATAAAAACAATTCTACTGATTTATTGGTCAAGCCCTGGTCACTGCAGACCTTCAGTGTTTGACTGCTAATAATAAGAACCCATTTCCATACTATGATCTCAGTCAATAAATTCTTGACAAAGCCGGTTATGACTACTTTCAAGTTAATTTACATAAGTACTTAATTTGGCAATCTAATTCTAATAGCTTCTTTTTTTTTAAATTTTTTTTTTCCTACTTGGTATCCAAGCCATCAATGGCAGAGCAAGTCCAAATTGCTCTGTTGTCTTGCCACACTCAAATATTCCTGGTCAGCTATCATGCGAAAGTGATCGCAGTTCACTTTGTCTATATATATATATATATTCTAATTAAAAGTTTAATCATCCTATAGATGAACCCATGGTGATAGCATAAAGCTTTTTCTCAAAATTATTAATAAAATTGTCATTGCCATTTCACTTGCTACTCTTCCTATCTCTGTTCCGTGTCAGTTCTAGTACGAAAAGGAGCGGAAGAGTCATATTATTTTCAAAAGTAGACAGCTCAATCCAACTACTCAAGTTAATGGGCATATTATTATGCGGGGGCCTGATGCCTTCTTTGAATTAGATGATTGAAAGCTAAACATTGCAATCACATGTATACTTGAAAATGCTCCTTGCAAGGTTCCCATCAAGAATAAATGCCCGGTTGTGCGAATGAAAAAGTAACCCGCTTGCAGAATATTATATAAGACTGTATGACTACCCCGTTTAGGCCATAAACTATCCAAACGGATGGCCCATGCAGCGGTCATCGCAGGAAAAATGAAAGGCCAACAAACATTTAATGGGAAAATTGCAGAGGTCGTCATAAATACACTTTTGATGCTTTGGGCACACCGATGAACGACTAGCAGTAGACTAACAATTAGTGAGGCTCTTTCTAGATAGAGATAGGCTGGCAGGGTCAACTCTTTTTTTATGCTACATTAGATATGTTCTCTTTCTGCTAATGAGTTGACATTTAATGTTAGAGACAAAGAAAACAAATATAGTTGTCCAAGATGAAAAGCAAGAAAATGAAGAATCATATATACCTAGCTTACCTGCATGATAGTTCTTTACGGGAGAAGGTGAGGGATTTTTTCGATAAGGAATCCTTCGATGTCTAAATCAGGAAATCGATGGAATAGATAAAAATAATTCTTTTCAAGAACTAAATTGTGTATACTTGAATTTCCTTCGCCTTCCGTAATTTAGAAGAGATACCTTGTCTGTTATCTTCTGAAACCATCCTATTAAAAACCTGAGATAACCGCTTGTGCCATGGCATCAAAGTATGTTCCTCGCACCGTGAATTATGTGCAGGTGCTTAACTGCTCGTAGCCATGATGATTGTGAACAGTGGGCTTTCTAATTGGATGGTAACCGATTTATTGGTTACCAAAACTCAATTAAATGCGATGGTCAAGAACTTATCAAAATTTTTTTGAAACTGGTTGAGTTGCGGCCTTTCCGAAGGCCTCTCAAACCTGTTGCAAAGCCTACTCGAGCCGTTGCATTTTCTGCTTCGACCTAGTCAGCTAGGGGCCAACTAGGAGCACTTTTCTTCTTTCTCTTTGAGGACCTACTCAACCAGGAGCTAACTAGGCCTTCTCTTTGAGAACCTAGTTGGCCCGGGGCTAGTCGGCTCCTCTTTTTTTGGACCTGGTCAGCCCAAGACCAACTAGGTGCATTTCCTTTTGGACTTGGTGGCCAACTAGGTGTCTTCCTTCTAGAGTAATTCTTTGTGCACCGCGTGCGGTGCAGCAAATCCAGCGTGGCCCGCACCGCATGTGGCTATTGGTCCATGCTGGCACCACGTGGCATGACGATGGGACGAGATATGGCATGACGGGAGGGGTATACGTAAGCCTGCAGACGCCGCCTTGCAGTCTTTTCAACGATGCAAAATGACCATTCTGTCCTCATCGTTTTCGGTATCGGAAAAACGGTTCTTATTCTGCAAACAGAAAAAAAAAAATATTTGCCACTGCGACACCCCACCCTAGAGTTCGTCCATTATTTTTGGACATCCCAGATACCTACATTTTATGTTTTTTGCTCCTTTTTGGTGGTCGAGAAAGTATTGGTGATCTTCCTTCAACATTTGATACGCCTTCGAAATCTTGGAAAAATGAAGACAAGTGGTTTCGTCTTTAAACGCAGACGAACAACACGAAAAGAACGCAAGAAGGAAACATAAATAGAGGAAGGAAGTACTGCGATCGTTGTTTATTTAGGAGGTGATGAGACCCCCTTAAGATCCGTCCCCAAGAATGCTATAAAAGCAGAAACAGGTTAGAAAAATTTTTGATTCCTGCTTGGATATGACATTTAGCATCTGAACTTTTTTTTTACAATTTCTGCAAGGGTATCGGAGTTTTTAAACTATGGTGCCCCAAGTTTTGAACAAGGATGTCGTAGGTTTTGAACAACAGTGTCGTTGGTTTTGAACAACGATGTCGTAGGTTTTGAACTAGGTTGTCGTAATTTCTATTTTACTATTTTAATGTCAATCTTTGAAATTTATCTCTATAGAGGGATGTCACGATAATTTTTTAAAAAATATTAAGTCTTCATAGTATAAAATCATGACACCGTAGTTCATATATTACGACACCCTATTTCAAAACCTACGACACCCATGCAGAATTTGTAAAATATAAGTTTTTAACCCCTTTACCTCTAATACATGGCAACCGTGGCTTGTTTTATGACTCCCAGGGTGTCATAAAATTACCACGGATGCTGTAACATTAATCAAAATGGCCAAAACAGTATTACGACATCCTAGTTCAAAACCTACGACACCCTAGTTGAAAACTTACGACACCCATGCAGAAATTATGAAAAATAAATTTTTAACCCTTCTACCTCTAACACATGGCAACCGTAGCTTGTTTTATGACTCCCAGGGTGTCATAAAATTACCACGGATACTGTAACATTAATCAAAATGGCCAAAACAGTATTACGACACCCTAGTTCAAAACCTACGACATCCTAGTTCAAAACTTACGATATCCATGCAGAAATTATAAAAAATAAGTTTTTAACCCTTCTACCTCTAACACATGGCAACCGTGGCTTGTTTTATAACTCTCAGGGTGTCATAAAATTACCACGAATGCTGTAACATTAATCAAAATGGCCAAAACAGTATTACGACATCCTAGTTCAAAACCTACGATACCCTAGTTCAAAACTTACGACATCCATGCAGAAATTATGAAAAATAAGTTTTTAACCCCTCTACCTCTAATACATGGCAACCGTGACTTGTTTTATGACTCCCAGGGTGTCATAAAATTGCCACGGATGCTGTAACATTAATCAAAATGGCCAAAATAGTATTACGATATCCTAGTTCAAAACCTACGACTCCCTAGTTCAAAACCTACGACACCAATGCAGAAATTGCTTAACTTATATTTATATTTTACTTATGTTTCAGGTGATCTTCCAATGCTTCGGCTGCCCAGATTAAAGGCTTCACAATTGTTTAAAAATCATTGCAAGTCAGCAGTGTATGCTGAACAGATTTTGAAGAAGAGTTTCTAAAGTTATCATTTAGAAATAATCCGAAAGACTCATTTCAATGCATTCATAGACATGTAACCGTTTGTTGTCGACGGGCATCTACTAGCTGAAATTATTAGATGCTATAAGGGAGGAAACAAGTTTATTTTTGGTGGCAAGGAACTTATATTTAGTGTGGAAGACCTGGCCCTGATTTTGGATCTGTCATGCCACGGAAAGAAAATCAAAATGGAAGATCAAGTTAAGAAGGGCCGGTTATTCAGAAGATTTGGAAGACAATTAAATATGCAAAATAAGGGGCTAGAGAAGTTAATTGCCCGACTTCATTCATCCAATCTACAAGAGGATGTCAAGGACACAGTGAGATTATGGATTGCATTTATATTCGCAACGTTCTTATGTCCAAAGTCAAATCAAAGTTGTCTAAGATTTATCATCCCTTACTTGGATGATTTATCCCAGCTGGATAAAATAGATTGGGCTACCACAATAATGGAGTTGACTCTTATGTCTCTCCCAGATGCTGCTGTTTGCTTGAGATCCGACCAGCCAGTCCTAATCAAAAGAAGCGACAAGGTTAGGAGGCAGCCAACCTTGTATGGGTGTACAGCTGCTCTGTTGGTAAGTGTCATTAAGATGCAGTAAAAGTATAATTGCTTTATTTTAAATCTTCCATATATTTAACATACATGTTTATTATGTATAGGTTTGGTTCCTTGAGCATAGTACCTTGAGAGCCCCAACATATCCAAAAAAATTGCCTAGGCTGTTAAAATGGTATGACAGCCAGGTGAAGACAAAGATTGTTGACCTTACAAACTTGAAGCCTCATGAGTTGGTAAATAAAAATATTTTTTCATTATAATATTAATGAACAATATATTATTATGATTAATGTATGGTTATTTTGTTATTATTCTTTCCTTGCAGGTGGAGGGAGCTATTGAGCCAACAATAACGGAACAATGGCTTCTTCCTAAAGGATCAGTAACAGCAACATCCTCCGAAAAAGAAAAAACTTGTGCAAGCTGTGCACATATGAAGGTTGAACTTGAAGAAATAAAGAAGAGGCTAGCCATAGTTGAAACTCTTCTTAGTTCATTGATAAATAAAGGTACCAATGCCAATAAAGAAGGCCAGAAAGAGGCGGAGGGAGAGGATACTGAAGATACTGAGGTTGAGGTGGAAAAAATGTTTGATGAAAAATTTAAGGATACCCTTGTAAGTGAGGAAGTTGAGGAAGAAAAAGAAGAAATCCAGATTCCTTCACTTATCAAGAGGGTAAAAAAAGAACCTAGGCTGCAGAAGGCCTCCCAAATCGTAGCTGATTTTGCTTTTGAAACAGGCCCATTGAAAAAAAAGTTGAAGATGGTGGGCACATCTCAGCCTGAGGATTCAAATTTGAATTTTCAAATTGAAGATGATGAAAATTTGTTCAATACATTTTTGAAAGAAAAGATGAACTCGTAAGTTACACCTATTTTTTCTAATATGTATGCTAATTTATAATCGAGAATATATAATATTATTCATGTTTATTAATTTCAGGGATGTCATGTACACCAACAAATTCGGAGGCACTATCACTAGAAAAAATCTTTTTAATCTCATCAACAATGCCATGATAGTTGATGATGTAAGTAATGGAGTATTACATCATTTTGTTGTTAATCTTTATGTATGTACTGATATATTTTCTAATAATTATTATATTTACTTTATAATTAATCAGTTTAAATTGTATTGACAGATAATTAATGCCAGGCAGGAGTTCATTACAAAGAACTGGGCTGAGAATGCAGAAAGATATCATAAGAGTATAATTGCTCCAGTAATAACTTCTGGCTTATGCCTAACCTCAACATCACCATGTCATGAACTTGCTGGAATAGCCGGCAATATGATTTTTGATACAGTGAGTGATTCAGATAAGAAGGAATTTTGATTTCTCTTCACTATCATCAACTCCGGAAATTCTCACTGGCACCTGGTAGCGGTGGACATGCAAGAGAAGATTTTCATGCATCTGAATTCGATAAAGCGCAATTCCAAGTACAAGGCAAATGCTAGGAAGTGGCACAAGATAGTAGGTGCAATGTTCCACATATTCTGTGATAATAGTGAGGTATCCAAATGGTCAATGATAGAGAATAGTGAATGCCCTTCCCAAGCTGTAGGATCACTGGACTACGCGTTGTTTTGCTTGAAATACATATATTTTATTGCTCGTAAGGATAGGCCTGATACTTGGGATTTCACAGAAAAAGATATCAGCATGTACCGCCGCCAGTTAGTAGCAAGAATTTTGAGAGAGAGTATGAATCAAAAGATTGAAAGTGCTGTTAAATATTAGCCTATAAAAGCAAATTATTTGTTATGTACTCTTTCTTTTCGATTCATTCACTTCTGTATTATGTTACACAAATTTGTAACTAACTCGAGGATTATATTTTAAGTATCGTTCTCAAAGGAAAATTCTTTTGATTCATTCAACCAGTATTGTTTTTAATATCATTGTCTTATTACATGTAGTTCTATGTAATTCATTCAATAAATATTTTGTAATTCTTCATTGCTGTGATGATGATATAAATGAATGTTATGTTTCTTGATAGGGTGTCGTAGTATTTATACTAGAGTATCGTAGGTTTTGAACTAGGGTGTCGTAGGTTTTGAACTAGGGTGTCGTAAGTTTTGAACTAGGGTGTCGTAATGCTGTTTCATGTGATTTTATTGATTTTTAAGCAGCCGGGACTATTTCTAATTATCTGGGAGTCAATAACCTATCCAATGATGACATGTACCACAGGTAGAAGGGATTAGAAACATTTTATCTTATATTTTCTGCATGTTTATTTTTTTTGAACTATGATGTCGTAAGTTTTGAACTAGGATGTCGTAACCTTTGAACTAGGATGTCGTATGTTGTTTCAGATGATTTTATTGATTTTTAAGCAGCCGGGACTATTTCTGATTATCTGGGAGTCAATAGCCTATCCAATGATGACATGTACCATAGGTAGAAGGGATTAGAAATATTTTATCTTATATTTTCTGCATGTTTATTTTTTTTGAACTATGGTGTCATAAGTTTTGAACTAGGGTATCGTAATATTGTTTCAGGTGATTTTATTGATTTTTAAGCAATCGGGACTATTTCTGATTATCTGGGAGTCAATAACATATCCAATGATGACATGTACCACAGGTAGAAGGGATTAGAAATATTTTATCTTATATTTTCTGCATGTTTATTTTTTTTGAACTAGGGTGTCGTAAGTTTTGAACTAAGATGTCGTAACCTTTGAACTAGGGTATCGTAAACATCCTGTACCACAGGTAGAAGGGATTTTTTATCAATCTGGGAGTCATAAACATCCTGTATGAAATTTCATTCAATAATCTAAAAAAATATAGGACTGTACATATATAGGACTATACCATAATTCAGGATTTTATATCCTATCCTGTGTTAGTTGACTGTATACATAAGCATCAAATTTATCTAAAAAAAGGTCCGAAGAAGGTACAGTGGGTTTAATTACTGTTTATAGTAATTCCACTACAATATGGGAAGTCTGCCTTTTGCTAGTACTACCTCTTCTCTCATTTTGCACAGGAGTGTCAACAGAAGCCTTATCCAGATTTTTCTTTGATCTCTTTGATTTCTTCTCGACTCCACTCCTAATTCTATTCTCTCGTGGATGACTTTTCATAGTAAGTTGGTCAGGATCCTGAATTAGAAGTTCTCTGCTTTGCTTAGCTGCACAATTAGCATCAACAGCTTTTCTGAATAATGGTGTAAGATCTTCCATCACCAAATTGAATGCATCTTCAGACATGGAGGCTATCTCTGCAAGCTTCATCATCCGATGACTCATCAAAGCATATCTACGATCAATAAAACATAATATTCGTATTAGGATTTCATGACATATGATAGGTTAATGTAAACTTAAAATAAGACATCTGAATTTAAATAATTCCTTGAGTGCGTACCATGATTTTCGCGTGCTTTTATCACAAAATTGAGTGTTGCATTCGAGATCGTCAAATTGATATTTCATGTCCTTGCACCATCTATTCAAGAAGTACTTATCTGGGATACGAAATATCTCGCTTTAATGAAGAACCAATAAGGCATGCCTACACAAGTAACCTTTGTACTCAAAGGATCCACACTGGCATTTAACATCCTCCAAAGTTTTGTCATATGAAATCTCATAATTTTTAATTATCTCCTTATTGATTTCATTAACTTCAATTCTTTCACATGATTTAACAGAATATATATCATGATTATCAACTTCTTTAAGTAATCTGGCATTTGATGCAGCCATTTCAAGGACCTCATTCTGAAATTTTTTGAATATGCGCCTTGTATATTTTCCTGCTGCTTGCCTCTCAAAAGGAGATGATGTCTTTAGGAAAGCACTTGTTTGCAACATTTTATTATCTTCCTTATTTTCTGCTTCATATCTTTTCTCCAAGGCATCTTCGTACTTATCGATGAATTCCTTGAGCGTAATCTTCGAGTTTATAAACCCATCAAAGAAGTGATTGATGCTCTCACTCCTTTATGAAGTTGACATCCCTATTCATAAATAATCAAAAAATAGAAGCATATAAGATAAAAAGTTTGTTCAAAAATTTAAAAAATAAACATTAATCATTCATAATGACTAACAAACCTGCAAAAAATGTATCTTTAAGATAAACTGGAACCCATTTATCCCGACATTTATATATGTCATTTAACCAACATACGGCCTTGCATTCTACATATTTTTCTATTAAATGTGCCCATCTTTCCTCGAAAGATACTATGGTAACTGAATCATATATCACCTCATCAAACTCAACCATAAAGTTGGAATTTGCTCTGCAAATATGGCCAATCTTTTCAGGAATCTTCTTCAAAATATGCCAAAGATAAAATCTATGTCGTGTATTGGGAAAAACATCCTTGACAGCAGCCTAGATTGCCTTATCTTGGTCAGTTATAATGGTATTAGGTGGTTGACTATCATTTGCATCCAGCCATGATTGGAATATCCATTTAAATGTCTCAGTCGTCTCATCTGATAACAATGCGCAACCAAGCAATGTGGATTGTCCATGATGGTTAACTCCGACAAATGGACAAAAGGATATTTGATATGTATTTGTCAAATAAGTTGAGTCAAATGTCAGTACATCACTAAAGTAAGTGATTGCCAATCTTAACCTAGGATGGATTCAGAAGACAGTCCTGAGCTGTCCATTATCATTCAAGTCAAAAGTATAAAAGAAATTTGGATTTTTAACTTGCATTTGTGTGAAATGGATTACCATTGACTCTGCATCTCCTTCTTTCAGCTGACTCTGATGTTCTCGATAGATAAAATTATGAGCATCCTTTTCTGTAAAATCTAATTATCTTCTACCCCTTTCCTTCTAGTCATGGCAAAGTATATTTGACTTGTGAGAATATTCACGGCATGTAAATTGCTGATCTCTGCATTTTCTGATGTGCTGATCCTCCTATGGGACCGTAGATAACCAGCTGATGATATGGATAGCTCATGGTTATGTTCTAGGAAAATATCAACCAATATCCACTTACCATTTTTAGAATTTAGTCTTGCTTTTATCGAAGCCTTACAATAAATTTTGCCAGTATCCCTAGGATTCATGGAGTTATCGATTTTTCTAGATTTTTCTTGCCTCCAACATGCCAGGTGCTTGAAGCATATTTCTTTATTATTGTTGGACCTACTACACACTGTTGTGATTCCAAAACCTACTCTCCTTGCATATCCATTGTAGAAATTGTATAAATCATTTGCGGAATTGAACTCCATACCAATTTTAGGATCAACAGACTCGTTCTCTGTGATCGGGGTGATAGGTGAAGGTGCATTCTTCTGAACAACATCAGCAACCTCATCCAAATTTCTAATTTCAGTGCCATATGTAGAAATATCTGTATAAAAATTCATAAACAGTGATATACATAGTTTTAGATGACATTTTATCTATAACAAAATAAATAATGAGTTATGTATTTGATAGAATATGACATGACAATGCAATAACAAGACATGGATGCAAAAAGTTCAGAAATATATGCTGAAATAGTATTACAATACCTCAGTTCAAACACTACGACATCCTAGTTATAAAGCTACGACATCCCTATACAAAAACTTAAACCGGATGTTTTGATCCTCCGTAACAGAAGTATTTCGGTATGCATTGATGATATATGATATCCCCAATATAGTAAAATACTTCTGGAAAAACTTGGGTATCAAAAAAATCGAAACATGAACAAATCGGTACAAAACAGAAAATGAAAGCTTTTATCCTCCATCATGGGATATTTCAACCGTGCATTGGCTTGAATAAGATTGTTGGATTGTGATGAAAAGACCAGGACAGAAAAAGATTTCAAAAAAAGGGATTTTCAAGTTACGACATCCTAGTTCAGAAGTTACGACACCCTAGTTAAAATATTACGACACCCGATCATGAAACATGAAACTAAATATACTAACCCCTACTACCTCGAGAACCTATCACTTGTGGACTAAGTTATGACTCCTAGGATATCATAATATGACATGGATGCAAAAAGTTCAGAAATATATGCTGAAACAGTATTACGACACTCCAGTTCAAACACTACAACACCCCTAGTTATAAAGCTACGACATCCCTGAGAAAAAACTTAAACCGGATGTTTTGATCCTCCATAATATAAGTGTTTCGGTATGCATTGATGATATATGATATCCACAATATAGTAAAATGTTTCTAGAAAAACTTGGGTATCAAAAAAATTGAAACATGAACAAATCGGTACAAAACAGAAAATGAAAGCTTTTATCCTCCATCATGGGATATTTCAACCGTGCATTGGCTTGAATAAGATTGTTGGATTGTGATGAAAAGACCAGGACAGAAAAAAATTTTAAAAAAAGGGATTTTCAAGTTATGACACCCTAGTTCAGAAGTTACGATATCCTAGTTAAAATATTACGACACCCGATCATAAAACATGAAACTAAATATACTAACCCCTACTACCTCGAGAACCTATCACTTGTGGACTGAGTTACGACTCCTAGGATGTCATAACATGACATGGATGCAAAAAGTTCAGAAATATATGGTGAAACAGTATTACGACACCCCAGTTCAAACACTACGACACCCTAGTTATAAAGCTACGACATCCCTGAACAAAAACTTAAACCGGATATTTTGATCCTCCGTAACAGAAGTGTTTCGGTATACAATGGTGATATATGATACCCCCAATATAGTAAAATACTTCTGGAAAAACTTGGATATCAAAAAAATTGAAACATGGACAAATCAGTACAAAACAGAAAATGAAAGCTTTTATCCTCAATCATGGGACATTTCAACCATGCATTGGCTTGAATAAGATTGTTGGATTATGATGAAAAGACTAGGATGGAAAAAGATTTCAAAAAAAGGGATTTTCAAGTTACGACATCCTAGTTAAAATATTACGACACCCGATCATGAAACATAAAACTAAATATACTAACCCCTACTATCTCGAGAACCTATCACTTGTGGACTGAGTTACGACTCCTAGGATGTCATAACATGACATGGATGCAAAAAGTTTAGAAATATATGCTGAAACAGTATTACGACACTCCAGTTCAAACACTACGACACCCTAGTTATAAAGCTACGACATCCCTGAACAAAAACTTAAACCGGATGTTTTGATCCTCCATAACAGAAGTGTTTCGGTATGCATTAATGATATATGATACCCCCAATATAGTAAAGTACTTCTGGAAATTTTGGGTATCAAAAAAATCAAAACATGAACAAATCGGTACTAAACAGAAAATGAAAGCTTTTATCCTTCATCATGGGACATTTCAACCGTGCATTGGCTTGAATAAGATTGTTGGATTGTGATAAAAAGACCTGGAAGGAAAAAGATTTCAAAAAAAGGGATTTTCAAGTTACGACACCCTAGTTAAAATATTATGACACCCGATCATGAAACATGAAACTAAATATACTAACCCCTACTACCTCGAGAACCTATCACTTGTGGACTGAGTTACGACTCCTAGGATGTCATAACATGACATGGATGCAAAAAGTTCAGAATATATGCTGAAACAGTATTACGACATCCGTGTTTAAACACTACGACACCCTAATTATAAAGCTACGACATCCCTGTACAAAAACTTAAACCAGATGTTTTGATCCTCCATAACAGAAGTGTTTCGGTATGCATTGATGATATATGATACCCCCAATATAGTAAAATGCTTATGAAAAAACTTGGGTATCAAAAAAATCGAAACATGAACAAATCGGTACAAAATAGAAAATGAAAGCTTTTATCCTCCATCATGGGATATTTCAACCGTGCATTAGCTTGAATAAGATTGTTGGATTGTGGTAAAAAGACCAGGAAGGAAAAAGATTTCAAAAAAAAAGGGTTTTCAAGTTACGACACCCTAGTTCAGAAGTTACGACACCCTAGTTAAAATATTATGACACCCTAGTTATAAAGCTGCGACATCCCTATACAAAAACTTAAACTACATTTATTATTCCCTCCTACTATGAATACCTATAACATGTGGACTGAGTTATGACTCCCAGAGTGCCATTAATTTTTTCTAACTATCAAAACAGTTGGTGTAATAAATCAACTATAAAAAGAAAACTAAAAAAATATTTTATTTCCTATTGGAGAAGACATTTTATCTTGAACGTATAGAAGAACTCTTTGGTGGCTTATTCCAAACCGGATCAAAAGAAAGGAAGTCTTCGGTGCCTTATTCCAGTCTCAGACCAAAACAGAGTACCTTTTCAGATAGAAGAAAGAGGTTGATTTCTGCAACAGAACTCTCAGAGCAGATTTTAGCACGAGGGAGATTCTTCTTCAACTTTTATTGATTTCTTGGATAAAAACCAGAGCATGTTTCAGAAACCAGAGCATATTTCAGAATGTTTCAGACTGAAAGATTTTCATAAATCCAAGCAAGATGGCGCGTAAAATGAGGCTGGAGGGAATGGGCTAGATGAATATTTCAAATAAAAGCTGAATCCTATTTAATGCTAGTCACGCTCAAATTAAAACCTTTTATACCCCTCCCATCATGCCATATCCCGTCCCATCGTTATGCCACGTGGTGCCAGCGTGGACCAATAGCTGCGTGCGGTGCGGGCCATGCTGGATTTGCTACACCGCACGTGGTGCACAAAGAATTACTCCTTCCTTCTAACTCTGTTTGATCAAAGACCAGGTGGGTCATCGCAGTATTTTGTCAAATATCGAGTCGATCAAGTTACCACTAGATGGCTCTCACGATAACTTGTCTCCATGTCAAATTGTTCCAGCTCTCTCGATCTAATTCTTTTCTCTAGTTAAGTCATCACGAGCATTTGTCCGCATCCCAACAAATACCATTATCACTCATCTAATAGAATGAATGGATAGGCTGTCTTGCCCGATAAAGATGGAGAAGCGTGGCCCAGTGCTGAAATATATTTGCACCATAAAAGATAATCAAAAGTTTACCGAACACATATGATAAAAGATATTTCGATGTTTAAATCAAGTAGAGTTCCAGATGACAGCAAGGGATGAAAGAAAAAAATATCAGCTATGGGATTTTCTTCATCATACTTGAGATTTCTTTGTACTTGGTATTTATAGAGGCGAGTATAAAAATCTTTGTGATTAAGATCATGAGATTATCGTACGAGTAGTTGTGTACGCCTTATCAAGGGCGCTATAATTGGAGCACTTATTTTATCTACTAATTAGTGGTAATAGGCCTTTCTGAATAGATTGAAATCAAATTAAGCTACAACTATTTACTAATTATTCAAAAATCTGATCGACCATTGATTTCGTTGGATACACGTCATTATCTGGTTCGATGAGGTAAGCTATCGGACATAAATTTTTGGACAGTAAATCCAAACGGTATCAAATACTTTATCAATTTCTCACATACTATAAGAGAGTATTAATTTTAGAGTCAACCAGAAAAACAATGGTGACGTGGTCGTGGACGGCGCGTGCGCTCAAACCATTATGACGCTCGGTTTACATTTTTATATCCAATACGTTGACTTAATTAAAAAGGACAGAAACTTTCTTCAAAAATTAGCATCTTCTGATTTATCTTATTGTTAATACTTATATTCATAATAATAATTATTAGTTATTATAATAGCATGCAACGGCTCGCAAGTCGTAACAACTCTCTGTATATTTTATGTCCATGTAACCGTTAGATAATATGGTTTGAAATGCCGCAGAGTCTCCGTTCTATGAACCGGTATTTTAGTAATACCATGTTGATATATTCATTTTTAAATAAAAAAAGCTTGTACAAATTCATGCAGTTTATATCGAACGCTACGGATTGAAAATATACGGAAATAACTATATCAAGATTTATTCCCCATCTCTTTTGCTTTATCACAAAAAAAAAAAAAAAAATGAACTGCAGTTTGCTGAAATCCCATATGCGGAGTTGCCCAGAATTGTTATAGACTTTCTATTTAAAACTTTGTAGATGAACAGAATTAATGGTGGATAGCGTCCAAGCAAAATAACCACTACGCACAGTGGAGTTGACCCTGATGACTCAGGAACATCATGATCAAAAGAACTCGCCAAGCACAAAAGATTAAGAAGAAGCAGACAATATACGGGTAGTGTTGAAAGAACCAGCCAACGAGATCTACCAATCCACTATTTAATTAT
The DNA here is from genome assembly GCA_021397845.1 of Areca catechu. NCBI lineage: Eukaryota > Viridiplantae > Streptophyta > Magnoliopsida > Arecales > Arecaceae > Areca > Areca catechu. The sequence goes on along the minus strand of CM038045.1, from coordinate 52,666,692 downwards.
ACCAAGTTGGAGTAGGTACTTAAAAAGTACGTAGAACAGTTTCAGACGGCGATCGACGTTGCCTCGTTGACGCTAAAACATTTGCCAACAAAAAGAATTCAAATACATCGCCATGTGCCATGATGCTCAGGTGGTCACAGGTGTGTGAACGGCCTGCGGAAAGGAGCGGCGAGGCATTAGAGGGTGGAGCCGGTGGTCCTGACAAAAAGAACAGTCGTCGTTGCCATCAGGAGTCCGCTTGGGTCACATCGAAGTGGCCTTTCTTTTTTTGCTCTCTTTACCTCCTTTAATTTTCCCCTTTCTAGCTTTACATCATGCATGGAGAGAATGAAAATTGTAGTTATATAATCCATGCACCAAATATGTCTTCAGGCTATGGTTTAAATTTAAAAAAAAAAAAAAAAATCTAGCTTTCGATGGCAATGGGTAAGGAACGGCTACGAAAAATTAATATGCGTCGTATATCGAATATTTTTTGACTGGGATTGAAGGACCGTCTAGGAATGATCACACCAGGAGTCTAACTCCGCCCCTCCCTTTTTTTTATATATATATAAAAAAAAAATCTAGCCAAGTAAAAGATGGATCCAGGTAAAAGATGGATTCGTACAACGAGAAATAAGTATTTTTGATATTTAATTGAGAGTTACTGAGAGAGGATAAAAGAAGAGGATAGAGTGCATTGAATATGCTCTGAATTTTATGATAATTTATGTTTTTATTAGATAGATAGACTTGCTTTGGGGACTGATTAAAGGTATTTATCCGGATACACTACAGTAAAATATTTTGAAAAAAAATTATGTTTGTCCAAATTATATTTGATGGCGATGCTTGGTTATCAGTTTATCAGGTCGGTAGGTGAAAAATATGCAAGTCTATTTGGCTGATTTCTTAAAATTTTGACTTCTGGGGTCCACCACCTCCCAGACTCTCTCTTTTTCGCAATTCACATATCTCAAAGCATTATGATTAATGTACATTATTGTTATTATTATTATTATTATTATTATTATTATTATTATTATTATTATTATTATTATTATTATTATTTTTAAATGGTTTCAAACGGCTTTAGTTGGGATTGCAGCTCATATCTCAAGGTATTCCAAACGGCTTGCATTTTTTCTTTTTTCTTTTTTTCCTAATGAACTCAAATGAATGAATTTGGATGGGAATAGAGCACATCTCTCAAAGCATTTCGAACTACCTGCATTTTTTTAAAAAATATATATATATATATACTCGGTTTAGGAAAGCAAGCACGACCCTCAAAGCATTCAATGATAGGATGGGAAGAAAATTTTTAATTTTTTCCGGTCCAAGCACATATCTCAGAGCATTCCACGATGGGATGGGAAGGACCTGGTGGAAAGAAAAATGTTTTTTATCCTACCGAGCTTTCTGGTTTTAACCTATATATACCTTTGCCTTTTTCAGTTTTACTCTTACTGAAGTACATCAACGAGATAAAGAGGGAGAAGCCTGGGTAAAATCCTTCAGGTACCGAATATAAGAATTCAATTACGTTTTTACTTTTTTACATACGTGAGAGTGGATAGAAGAAAGTGAAAGAATCGTATGGTAATTCTGCGATGGGATAAGTATGCGACCATGCTGATCAAAAAGACCGCTAATCCCTACTTATTCCCCATCCAAATGCAACTATAGACCTGAGAAGGTGATTATAAATCAGCCAAGCTTGAACACACCATGCTTAATTCATGGCTCATATCGTAATTAAGACATTTAAATTATTTTGTTTTAATTTTAGGCCAAACTGGAGTGGTTTCAGATGTAATTTATCAAATCTTATGAGAGCACGAGGAATCTTATGAGATTTTTATACATAAACTCTAAAGTAATTATCATGATTATATGTTTTTAATCTTACAGTAAATCTATATTTCCATTAAATTATATATTAAACAAAAAATATTTGATTCATCAAATAATAAAATAAAATAATATTTCTCAACTTAATCTAGTCGAGTACAAATTAATGAACCAAGCTAGTCTATATATATTTGCAGCATTGTTCGTTTATCAATCAAGCAAATCAAAGACCAAGGCAAATTTTGAGCATGATATATATTATGCGCTGCTTATGAACAACTCGGCTTGAAATGGTCCTTAAACAAAAAGTAGTGATCTCGAGTGCTTTTTTTGGAAATAATTTCCTAATCTAACTACTACCTCGGCAACTTCTGACCAGCACCAAACCTAAAGTGCCAAAAGTAACAGAAAAGAAAGCTATCAGCATCCTTAAACTGACCAAAATACCACTAAAAAGAGGAAAACACCTGTTGGCATGATGAATCTATAAAGAGCTAATAAAAATTGTATTGTCCTGATGTGCCGACATCTGGCTGCTGTCCAAATGCACCAAAATAGCTCAGCCATACTTTTATCAGATGTCCAGTGGAATGTCCTTAATTATTGGAATTTTATAACAAAGATGAAGAGCCCCGAGAATCACCTTCACTCCCGGCGTTGGACCATCCATGAATGTCAGAATACAAAAACCACATTGTCTGGCATATTCCACCACATGATCCAGCCTGACTGACTTGAGAAACCAAGTCCGGTAAATGGTAATTAATTGTCGCTCGTCATCTGAGATTATGTCCTCGCGATGGCATCGGTATTTCACTGTTAAGGCGATAGCCCGGTTGGTAAAGATTTTGCTTCACTACTAACCGGTTACAGGTTCGAGGCATAATCTTGTGGATGATCCGGTGCATAATACCGTGGATGACTCAATTAAATCTAGGAAATTTTCTATAGTCTACGATCGCTGGTGTGAGTGAGAGATCAGTGTCTCTCTTTTTGTCCCCATCTTAGTGATGTCAACCCTCTCTTTTTGTTCCCATCTTAGTGATGTCAGGTTGACGTACTCATCTTTATGTGAGAAAAGACTGCGAAAATTTAAAGACTGAACGTCTTGAAAAGACTGCAAAAATCTGGACGTCTTGAATTGAACATTATCAGATGGGAGAGGAACATGTGGAGATAGCTATACCAGAATTTATCTCTCCCATCCTTTTCATTCAATCAAAAAAAAAAAAAAAAAACAAAGCTTTTCGTACTTATTAAGATATTATGTAAAAGCATCATGTAGGGGAACAACATGTGCATTAATAAATGGAAGTAAGGATCAATGGACTTTGTTACTGTGTTAAAGATCATATCTAAAAATCCGGAAGTTTAAATAGATGGATCCAAGGTTATATAAGCATCACAAGAGTTTTTAACCTATTTGATAGGGGCCTATCATTTCTCAATACTTTAAATAGCATAGCAATGGAAGATAAATTTTAATGAAGACAATCTTTGATCGGTTTCGTGAGGTTGTTTGTCTACTTTTCATCCATCAAGCATGAGCATTCCTAATCCAGGTAAACAATCAGGCTCAATAAAAATCATTTTAACTACTATGAATATTCAGAAAAATTACCCGACTTGATATGTATCATTTTTATCGTTACGAGAACTTTGGATTACATTGATTATTACAAGTAGAACTAAATAGAACCTAAGAACAAAGACTATCATATTAAGAAACCGAACCGCGTGCTAAATTTTATGAGATGATAACTTCGTTATATGATGTTGGATTGAAGTCTTTTTTTAACAAAATAGATATCTTTCTAAGATCTACAAATTTAGGTCAGCCTCCAAAAAGATTGAATCAGATTAAAATTTTATCATGTTGATCTAGCTTGAAATAGGCTGCTCAAACCAAAATTCTTCTTTTCCATTTTTTTTTACCGTATACTATCTTTTAATCCATAAAAAAATAGATGAAATGATAGAAGATAAAATTAATATTAAAAAAATCAAAATCTATTTTTTACAAAATTTTATATTTTTTAAATGGACTTTGATAAGATCAATCCCAATGATCAAGCATGGCTAGATGTATGGTATGTCGGTGCTTGAACTATTATTCTCAATTCAATCCAGTCGCATCCTCAACTATGTATTGTCCGTTACTTTATCTTTTGGTCAACCTGAGAGCCATCGTGTTATACACAACCAGCCTCCCTTCGAACTAGACCAGGTCCGACCGACCTGCTAGAGATCTGACCGACCTTTCAGCTTAGTCCGACTAACCCACTTCAGCCAAGCCCATATCGGTCCAAAACAGGTCGCTCCAAGGATGGCCCGCAGGTCCCAGAGACCCCTTCCAGCTGATATCAGAATTCTGTTACAATTGATTCCTGACATCTCTGTGCCATTACTCTGCAGATCCCACAGTGCCATTTCAAACTGGTGCCACCTAGCCACTACCGAGATTCCTCTAAGGGCAAATCGGCCATTTACAGCCTAGTCCCTAATAGATTCTGGTAAAGTTCCACACCTATATAAGGTAAAGGGGGGACCCCGAGATAAGCAGGCTCTTCCTTTTCCACGAGCTATCTCCTTTGCGATTCCTCCATTCTGTTGCTCCAAGTCTCCCACTAACTTAGCCATCGGAGTGTCCCGCGCCGGAACACCACCGGCCCATGGGACCTTTTTTGCAGGAACTAGGAGACGCGCACTCCAGCAAGCCCGGTCCGGGAGATTCAACGGCAACAGATTGGTGCTAAAGAAAGGGGCCAACCTTCGCCCTTGTGTTCCTTCTTCGAAAGGAGGGATCTATCGCTAGACAAGATGATGGTGAAAGGAAAAGCTCAAAAGACCTCCAACAGGAGAGACCGCTCCCAAGCAAGCTCGGGAGAACCTTTCTGGGAGAACGATGCAGCCCAGCCTACCATCATCCTAGGACAGCAGCAGTTCCAGACCCTTCTGTACCACATCGACACTCTTGTCGCCATAGTTCAGAACCTTCAAGATGCGACCAATGATAGACAGCAGTCACTCACGGTGTCCAGAACCAGTCATCCACCTGCTGCTGAAAGAAGTCGATAGCAAGGAGTCCCTCGACATCGCTCCAACGTGACCTCGGAGCCATGAAGGTCGCAGAGGACTCATGTCGACGGGAAAAGAGTGAGGTCCGCCTCACACTCTTTCGCGAATTCGGTCTCCAACGACGACCAGCAATGCAATGAAAACCCGAGGAACTATACCAGCAAGCTCCAATGCATGGAGGAGCAAATTGCCAAACTGGTCGACCGATAAAAAGGAGAAGAAGCGCTGGCGTACGACTCCCACCCATCATTCTTCGCTAGAATTATGGGGAAACTATCCCCCGTCACTTCAAGATCCCCTAGGTGGATGCTTACAATGGTACCACCGACCCTCTAAATCATTTTGACACTTATAAGGCCCACATGATTGTACAGGGCACCTCCGACGCCCTCCACTGCATCGCCTTCCTCGCAACACTCAAGAAGGCAGCTCGGATGTGATTCTCCGCCATCCGACCAGGTATGATCCATTCCTTCCCCCAGCTGGAAAAACTCTTTTTGTCCCATTTCAAGACCTGCAGTCGAGCGCCGAGGAACACGGATTGCCTCTTCCTCATGCAGCAGAAGGAAGGAGAAACCCTCCGAGAATACATGGCCCGATTTAATTCAGTGACCATGAAGATTCCGAACCTCAACGAGCACGTGGCTATGTCGGCCTTCAAGAAGGGGCTGCGATCGTCCAGGCTCACTTTCTCACTAGACAAAAAGTTCTCGACAAGCTACTTCGAACTACTGGCCCGGGTCCAAAAATACGTCCTAGCAGAAGAATAAATAGCAAGCCGATGCCAGGCTGAAGGGAGGTCGGCTCCCAAGAGGAGGAGTGATAGGGCTTCCGAAGTCCGACCTCCCAGCGATGGCACCAACTCGGCCCAACGCTGCAGCCCTAAGTCGAAGGACTTCCCCAGGAGGTTCAAGACTTACACACCTCCCTCCCTCTCGAGGGAGAAAATCCTTATGGAGATCAAAGATATCCAGGCCAACTGAACAAGGAAAGCTCTCCTCCAACTGGGAAGGCCCCTATTGGATAGTCGAAGTGATCCGGACCGGAACTTACCGACTCGAGCATCTAGATGAACGACAAGTGGCACATCCTTGGAATGTAGATAACCTCCGCAAATATTGTCAATAAAGATAGTAATTTAATCTACAAAGAAATCCGATCCCAATCGACAAAGGCTCTAGGGCAGCCCACTCAAGTCCGATCCCGATCGGCAAAGGCTCTAGTGTAGCCCACTTAAGTCCAATCCCAATTTGCAAAGGCTCTAGTGCAGCCCACTCAAGTCTGACCCCGATCAGCAAAGGCTTTAGTGCAGCCCACTTAAGTCTGACCTCGATCGGCAAAGGTTTTAGTGCAGCCCACTCAAGTCCGACCCCGATCAGCAAAGGCTCTAGGACAACCCACTCAAGTCCGACCCCGATCGGCAAAGGCTCTAGGGTAGTCCACATAAGTCTGATCCTGATCGGCAAAGGCTCTAAGGCAGCCCACTCAAGTCCAACCCCGATCAGAAAAGACTCTAGTATAGCCCACTCAAGTCCGATCCCGATCGGCAAAGGCTCTAGTGTAGCCCACTTAAGTCCGATCCCAATCGGGAAAGGCTCTAGGACAACCCATTCAAGTCCGACCTCGATTGGCAAGGGCTCTAGCATAGATCCGACCTTCGTTGGAAAGCACTTTGTGGGATCCTTAAATACCTAAGGTATTTCCCTACAAACAACTAATTTGAAGATCCCTTAGAAATATTTCTAAAGGAGATGGGTTCGGACTAAGCCGACCTCTTGACACTTAAAAATATTTTTTATAAATGGTTAAGTTAAAAGTCGATGGGGCACTCAATAACCCTATAAAGGGTCGTTGGTCAGCCACCTTCTTCGGGCAGGAATAGCCCATTCAAAAAGGAAAACACAACAACAACAACGAGATGAATACCAAGATGTCATTTCCTTGATCAAAAAATTTTTGTACAAAATATAGGCAGACTTTTATAGCTAGTTCTAAGTCTTACCAAGAGTTTACAAAAGAAGAAGATTTTTCCCACTCGTCGAAGAAGCTTTGGCTCCGGCCTCCTGCACCACATCCAGAGCCTCAACCAAGGCCTCCGTCGGTCCCACATCAGCAATGGTTTGGGCATCGATCCCGGTGTTGGTCGGGCCCTCTTTTTCTTCCAGCGGGTGCGTCAGCTATATTAAGGACATGTCAAGCTTCGGGAAGGCTTCGGCCACCTTCTTCAGGCAGTCGTCGAAGCCGTAGTCGTAGCTCACCGCTCCAGCCTCCTTCATTTCATCGTTGAAGTCGGTTGAGACCTTGTATTCTGCTACGGCATCGCGGACCTACTCCTCTGCCAGCTCCTTCGTCTCCTTCAACTCAGTCAAATACTTCCCCGCCAGTGCCTTGTAAGACCGCGTGCTCCTTTCTGTGTCAGTGAACCGCCCCTCCTCTCCGGATAGCTGACAGGTCAAGGACTTGACCCTTTCCTTCTTCTTCAATTAGGCCTCCTGCACGGTCAGCTGGGTTTGTAGGTCCTCTGCCTGCTTCTTTAATGACTCAACTTTGGCCAAACTAGCCAAAAATCTCTCCTTAGCGGCCTTCTGTGATGCCAGTGCCGCCGCTTTGGCCGCCTTCAGTCCTTCGGCCTTCCCAGCCAAGGCCCCTGCCGCACGGACCATCTCACCGAGGCCCTCATCCATCATCGAGACCTCGTGAAGGAGCTACAGGCAATAGACCATGTTAGTCATATACAATAAGTGAAAAGAAGAAGGGAGAAAATGAAGGGATGATAGAAGTACCTTCAGTAGACTAAGGTATGTGCCTTTCGCCACCTCATTCATTTTACGCTTGCTCGTCTCATCCCAATCGGCATCGATGATGGCCCCCTTTAGTAGGTCTCTGGCCTGCTGGGGATTGTGAAGAGCACGCCAGTGCTGATGAGTATCGTGGCTGACCTTTTTAGCCTCTACCCCTTCGATTGCCCCTTTCTTCTCACCTATGGGGCGGACCACATCCGTCCACTTGGTTGATGGCGAGGTCGGGGCCATCCCCACTTCGGTCGATTTTGAAAGGTCCGGCTCTGGTTGGACGGCCGACTCCCCAACTGTAAGCAGAGGTTCCGATGCTCTGGCCGCCAACCGCTCCGATAGATGCATATTGTCCTTATCGGAGTTCGATGCCACAATAATTATGGGCTATTTTCCTACCCACCATTTCTGCTACCTGCCCACGGTCGGCTCCGCAGACTGGGCGGCCCTCTTCCTCGTGACCCGCTTTGCTATTCTTGCATGGTCCGGCTTCATTTTTCCTCCTATCACAAGAACAAGATCAAAGTGAGGAAAGAAAGAATGTAGCTGACAGAACAAAACGACCAACAACGACTCCTACCTTACCTAAATGCTCATGACAACTGATTCCGGCCAAGCGGAGGCTGTCCTCCCAAAGCAGCTCCTTCACCATAGTGATACTGATACCGACCGCTTCCAAGTCGTTGAAGTCAGCTTGATCGGCCATCAAGACCGCCCTCCCTCCATCAGTTGTCGGCCTTGGTTCCCCCCATGACGGGTTGAAGCCCTAAGGCTGAAGACTATGAATAAAGAAGAACTTCGATTTCCACCCATGAATAGCAACAGAAGACCCCCAATTATCTTTCGCCCGGGATGGAGGCTGAACACCCACCACTCCTTGCTCTAGAAGTCCTTCTTGAGGACAAAAAAGTTTGCAAAGAGGGAGGTCCTAGGTTCTACCCCAACCCTCTGGCACATGACCATAAAATAGTTGATGGCCCAAATACTATTCGGGGTCAGCTACGCAAGAGTGACTCGGTACAGGATGAAGACCCGGACGAAGAAATCATACAGGAGAAATCGGAGACTGGCCTTCAGGTGGTCCTCGTACACCGGGAGGGCTCTCGGGCTTGGAAATCAGGTCACCCTCCCTTCCCGGTCTGGGATGGTGATGTGCAGGGTGGAGGGGATGTTGAACGTAACCCTAAGAGCCTCTACCCGATCCCGTACTAGTTCAGACTGGACCTGGTTGGGACCCAATCCCTCTACCTTACGACTGGAACTCCGGCTGCCAAAGGCCATTGTTAAGGGGCTTGGAGGAGAGAGGCACTAACCTGAAGGTTGGGTTTCCTAAAAGGTTGAAGACGTTGGAGCGAGCCGAAATTTCTCTCCAAAGGCAAATGCGGCAAAGGCTTTTTCTACAGTTTCAACATCACCTTATATAGCCCTTGAGGGAAGCGGTTGTCACCATTTCTTGAGCACCGTGACCCAGGCGTCAAGCAATGCAAATCCCCATGCAGCAAAAGTCGATGCGACGAAAGGAAGCACGATCTGGCCGCGATCCACATGATCGCCGGATTAGTGGCGGGTGGGTCGCTCCCAATGCGGCACTAACTGCTCAAATGATGCCATGTCACCCAAATCACCTCCGAAGCCCGACAGTCGAGCGGGCTGGGTTGGCCACTCATCATTGCGCCCCTTTTGCATTAATTACCGCTCCCTTCACTTCCAATACGGGATCGACTCCTGTCCCAGGACAAGCTTCTGGAGCGGGAAGTGACTTGATGCAACACACCTGATTAGATCTGCAACCCCTACAATGATAAATGCATTCAATGCGAGAATGATGCTCTCGTCCTTCGAAGCTACAGACCCTCTCGAAGGCCAAGAGCAAGGGGGCAACTGTTATACACAACCGGCCTCCCTTCGAACCAAACCGGGTTTGACTGACCCATCAGAGATCCGATCGACCCGCCAGCTAGGTCTGATTGACTCACTTCAGCCATGACCATATCGGTCCAAAACAGACCGTTCTAAGGATGGCCCGGAGGTCCTAGAAACCCCTTCCAGTTGATACCGAAATTCCGTTATAATAGATTCCTGACATCTTAGTGCCATTACTCTGCAGATCCCACGGCGCCATTCCCTCATGGTGCCACCTAGCCACTACCGAGATTCCTCTAAGGGCAAATCAGCCATTTCCAGCTTAGCCCCTAACATATTCTGGTAAAGTTCCATACCTATATAAGATAAAAGGGGATCCCGAGATAAGCAGGCTCTTCCTTCTCCAGGAGCTATCTCCTTTACGATTCTTCCATTCTGTTGCTCCAAGTCTCTCACTGACTTAGCCATCGGAGTGTCCCCGCTGGAATATCACCGGCCCGTGAGACATTTTTTATAGAAATCGAGAGACGCATACTTCAGCAAACCCGATCGAGAAAGTCCGGTCCAAAAGATTCAATGGTAACACATCGCAATTTCATGCTCGAGGTGAATGGACTGGTGTCGCAATAGGTGTCATGGATCAGGCTCACGGATTGAAACTATTTTGTAGGGCATATAGGAGAGATATATATCCTTAAATTTTGTCATGGCGAGTCTAATCAACTGGGTCTACAATATCAAAACTAGATCAAAACGAGTTTCTTTGCATTTACCATCAGGTACTACTCTCGATTATTTATGTTTTGATCAGATACTTTTTACCATTTGAGCTTTAATTAAAAAAGAATAATCTCAGAAAATTTTCAGTTGATCACACCAATATTATATTGTTTAATTTAAGAACCATCATCTTAGCAAGAGCCAATTATGTGGCAGTCTTCTTCCTAAAGGGTGCAATGCAACAGTCCTCTCTCACATTTATGCCTCGAAAGAGGGTGTCTTCAGCTTTACGGTGGTCAACAGTCAGATTAGTACGTGCAAGCAATCAAATGGCACGCGTTTATATATGGTAGTCAATTAATTTACAGATACCCATGCAGTGATGCAGAGGTAGCTCTCCTTTCTTCTGATGTACACTGGCTCAAGGAGAACGTGATATTCCTTGTTAGCTTTCAGAATATATATTGCTGTCCGGTCACTGATCCCACGATATATTGTCAAGTCTTTTTTTTTTTTTTTGGATGATAATAGGAGGCAGAAACCGCAACCCAGCTATTATCAAAGAAAAGGAATATTTTTTTTAATAAAAAAAACTTGATTAAATTTAGGTATTATTCATGGTTGGATGGATGAGAAATCAGGATCCTTTTTCTTTTTCATTCTGACCGGTTGGTATTCTGGTGGTGTCGGATTGACGTATTCACTCTTGGATGAGAAAAGATTACAAAAATCAAGTATCTTGAATCAAACATTTCTTAGTAGAGTGAGAGCATGCGGAGATAGCTAGACCAAATTTATTCCCTATAAAAAAAAAAAAGAAAAAAATATTTTTTATCAAAAAAAAAAGAAAAAGAATATTTACAGGGTAAAGTCGGTTGAAAACAGAATACCAAAAAGAGTAAGTTATTGTGGACTCATTTACAGGTTCTCTACCCAGGAGCCAAATAAGTCAAGTTATCCATCAAATCCGTTCCTAGAGGGAGGAATTTGGAACACGCTTGTACTGAGAATGTTTCTTTACCTGGGGAAGAAAGGGAAGCTTTTTAGTTTGATAATTCTGTGCTTAATATTCTTTAGATTAGAGAATAAAGAAGCCAATATTTTTTTCCAATAAAATGGTTGCACAGCTGCGCATGTTTGTCAGTTGGATAATTCAAGGGTGGAGAAGACTACTCAATACAAGAGGATCGCACGAGATTTGCGTGATCACCCGTTCGTAAACACCCCAGGATCACCAAAGGAGTTTCAATAGCTCAAACTCCCTATTCTCCGGGAGAAAAGGGCCTCTCACTCTCCGCAAGAGGAGCGGACAGGACTTTCTTTGAGGACAGGAGTTGTTTCAGCCCTTCTGCAGAATCTGCACACAAATGGCAAAATATCCCATGCAAAGAATAGCCATCCGTGTGAAATAGGTGGGGGACAGTTGTCTCATGACTACCATATATCCGAGTGCAACAGTCTTATTTTTGCCCACAGGACACTATATCAAGGGCCAGTAACCATCCAAAAGACTACAACCACGAATGTGGACAAGTTTGATGTGGAGGCCAGATCATCAGATTGACATATCGGGACATTAGAGCCATCTTATGTAAATTGTGGTACAGCATGTAGCAGGCTCCCGGCGTAACATGTGCTCATTGTCTTGCCTTGTATTCTTCAAAAGTTATGGTGCAGCAAGCTAGCAGCAAAATGTCGGTGCACCATCTTGCCTGATCAAATCTTGTTAAGCATAGGTCTTACCTTATCATGAAACTTTTGAGAGGGGTGGAAGCCTATATAAATATTTGTAGACCAGTAATTGTGTAGCTTTAGAAGGTGAGATGCCTATAGGGAATTCCTCGAAGGCTGCAGACCCTAGAACCATGAAAAGGTTGATGGTCCCTATTTCTTCGAGGGGATTTAGGAATGCACATTGATGATTGCATGAATTAATATACTAACCAAAATCGTGTCTCTTACATAAGTCCTATCTTAGCAATAGGATACGGAGGATATCCTTTCAGCTTTGATTTGTACTTCCTTGCCAAGCCAACTTAACACTATATGCTGATTTCTATCGATCGAAGCTATCAATGCTAGATAGCTAGGCATTTTTCTCCCAGATTCCTTGGCTGCTGCGGACCACCGGCCATTCTCCGGTACCGAACTTCTTCCAAGTTCCAAGCAATAATTCATCTCTTTTGTTTAAGAACTCTAGGCAACCAAAATTACATTGCATGATTACCAAAATCCAGAGCCTGGCATGCTCTCATAGGATGCCCACATTGCTACACACCCCGGGTTTTTTTTTTTTTTTAAACTCTTTTCCACCCCAACGCAAAGAGGTCTATAAAACAACACTCGAGTCTTGCTACCATAAAAGAAATCTGATGCCAAATTCACTCGAGTCAGAAAAGTACCCCATGTGAAGTGAAAAAAAGGTCATTCTCTCCCACCCCTTCTGGTTTCTCGGGTCCACTCTCAATTAGAATCAGTAGGTTTCGAAAAATCCCCCCGGGTCAACCCACCGGGACCCGGTCCTCACCCCCATGTCCTCTTTTCCGCACCAGGATTCCTTGGTCTCCAAGTCGGGCCCTTTCCCTCGCCCGGGAAGAGGAGATAGAAAAGGGAGTAAAACCTGGGTGGGTATTTAATCATGTCCCTGCTTGTAACCGTGTTCCAGGTTAAAAATTTATGGCGGGCTCGGTACATTTTGATGAGCTGTGATCCTACTTTATATTCCCAACAGCCTGACTTCCAACCCGCGTTTTTTTTTTTTTTTTTAAGGTCTCTCTCCCATCCCAGCCTCACATGCATTGCTCCCACCCGGAATCCCTGTATATTTTTTTTCCCATCCACTCTCTCTCTCTCTCCCCCTCTCCTGGCTTGGCTTTGGGTTTTTTTTTTTTTTATGCCACAGCTCCTCGTTGATTTGGTGAACAACTCCCCTCTTCCAGACAGGTGGTGGGAGGTAGTCCTTGAAACAACACCACCTTCCCCCATCTTCCCCTCCTGTTCCTCTTTCTCCTCTTCTTTTCTCCCGTTCCTCTCTCTCCCCCTTCCGTCCGCCTCCTCTTATTCTCCTCTCCATTTGAGACATGCTTTGCTCCAAGGCCCCAACATGAGCTCCCCAGGCAGTAGGCTCCATTCCGGATGGAGATATACCGTCTCTCGTGTAACTCTCTTTTGCTTTGCTTTCTTCTACTCCTACCTTGTCAAATATTTGGTCTTGACTCGGATGGAGCGTTGCTGCTCTCCTTCAAGTACTCCATCCTCAGCGACCCCCTCTCGGTGCTCGGCGACTGGAACTACTACGACGACACTCCCTGCTCCTGGAATGGAGTCATATGCATGGGCTTCCCATCCAGTAGCACCACTAGTTTCAACTGGAACACTAGCAGTGATGCAGACTTTAGTATACCCGGCTCTTCTGCTTCTAGAGTGATTGGCTTGGTCCTCCCAAATTCCCAGCTGCTGGGCTCCATCCCCGCCGACCTCGGCCTCATCGAGCACCTCCGCCACCTCGACCTCTCCGGCAACTACCTCAACGGCACCCTCCCCACCACCCTCTTCAACGCCTCCGACCTCCGCACCCTCTCGCTTTCCAACAACATGATGTCCGGCGAGCTGTCGGAGCTTGTCGGCGAGATGAAAAGCCTCCAGTGTCTCAACCTTTCCGACAACGCCATGGGAGGCAGAGTTCCAGGCAATCTGACGCTGCTTCCCAACCTCACCACTGTCTCTCTTGCCGGCAATTACCTCTCCGGCGAGCTCCCGGGCGGTGGTTTCGAGCAACTTGAGGTCCTGGATCTGAGCTCCAATCTTCTAAATGGGACCCTGCCGCAGGATCTCGGCTTAAAAAACCTCCGGTACCTGAATTTGTCCTCCAACCGGCTCGCCGGGCGGATCCCGCCGGAACTGGCATCAAGAATTCCGGCCAATGCCTTGATCGATCTCTCCTTTAATAATTTCAGTGGAGTGATTCCGCAGTCTGGAGCTTTCCTCGCACAGAAGCCGATGGCCTTCTCGGGGAACCCGGATCTGTGTGGGAAGCCACTGAAGAACATGTGCATGATCCCTTCCAGCCTCTCCAATCCTCCCCCTAATGACTCCACCGCAACTCCGCCGGCGCCGAATTCTCCTCCGGCCTTCGCCGCGATACCCAAGAATCCGGATGGGACTTCGCCGCCAGGACCGGCAGCGGGCAGCGGAGGGCAAGGGGGGCTTAGGCCAGTAGCAGTCGTGGCGATCGCCGTCGGAGATCTCACCGGGATCGTGCTTCTGTTCATAGTGTTCTTTTATGTTTACCGAGTAAAAAGGAAGAAGAGAGTGCTCCAACAGCAGCAGCAGCAGCAGCAGCAAGGAGATAGGGGGATCGGGCTGAAGAGAATGGAAAGAGAAAAGGGGGATGAAAGGCCGCCATCAGAGTCCCCTGAATCCAGAGGGCTAGGTCGCTTGTCATGGTGTTTGAGAAAGAAAAGTGGGGACGGCGATGACACGGAAGAGGGCTCGGAAACCTCGGCATCCTCCGAAACAGAAGCAGAGGAGGGAGAGCTACGCAAGAGAGGACAGGAGGAAGGGGATGGCAAAACCCAGGCACAGCTGAAGCAGCAGGGAGCTACTCTCGTCACAGTTGATGGAGAGCCTGAGCTGGAGCTGGAGACCTTGCTGAAAGCCTCGGCTTATATACTGGGAGCCACTGGATCCAGCATCGTCTACAAGGCGGTGCTCGCCGACGGGGCCGCTTTCGCCGTCCGCCGGATCGGGGAGAGCAGCACCATTGAAAAGTTCAAGGATTTCGAAGCCCAGGTCCGTAGCATCGCCAAATTCCGCCACCCCAATATCCTCCGCATCCGGGGATTCTACTGGGGTGCCGATGAGAAGCTCCTCATCCACGACTATGCCCCCAATGGCAGCCTCGCCAACATTTCTTTCAGCAGTAAGAACTCTATCCATATTTCTTCTTCTTTGGAGCAATCGGATTCGCTTTGTCGAACGGTTACTGAACATAGACTGATTGCTTGCAGAGAAGCTGGGCTCGTCGCCGTTTCACCTCAACTGGGAGGCCCGGCTGAGGATTGCGAGAGGGGTGGCAAGGGGACTTGCATACCTCCACGAGAAGAAGTGTGTTCATGGCAACGTCAAGCCCAGCAACATCCTTTTGGACGCTGACATGGAGCCGAGGATCGGAGACTTCGGGCTGGAGCGGCTCGTGTCGGGCGACAGCACCTACAAACCAGGCACGTCAGCCAGGCTATTTGGAAGCAAGAGGTCGGCGCTGTCCACGAGCAGCCTGCCGGACCTGTCGCCCGTCGCCGGAGCCAGCCCCTGTGGCTCCTCCTCCACTCCGGCGTCGGCTCCTCCTGCGTATCAGGCGCCGGAGTCCCTAAAGAATCTGAAGCCCAACGCCAAATGGGATGTTTACTCCTTTGGTATGGTATTGCTGGAGCTGGTTGCGGGGAGAGTGTTCTCGGAGGTGGAGCTCTGCCAATGGAACGCTGGGTTTGTGGTGGAGGAAAGGAATAGGATTCTGAGGATGGCCGACCCGGCGCTGAGAGGCGAGGTGGAGGGCAAGGAGGAAGCCCTGCTAAGCTGCTTCAGATTGGGTTTTGCTTCTTGTTCCATTGCCCCTCAGAGGAGGCCTTCCATGAAGGATGCAGTCCAAGTGTTGGAAAAGATAACAGTCACCTCCTTCTCTTCCTAGTCTTGCTGATAACAGTAGTAATAATGGCATCCACATATCCGTGGCCGCTGGTAATCTACTGTAGAATTAACTAGTGGAGTGCTGCCATTAACCTGTCATCGTAGCACACGACTGATTTGGTTTGTGTTTATTTGTGATGTGTTTTCATGTGTTTGAGGGATTTTTTTTTTTTTTTTTTTTTTCCATTTAACTTATTTTCGTTCTCGTTGTCTTGTGTAGTCTGCAAACACTTGCCTTCCAATTTTGCTGCTGATGGTTGGTTCTGTGAACGAGTGATATCTCGTCTTAATGTTTGTCGTATAGGTTCGAGGTGTTGCCACTTTTTTCGTTCAGATAAACAGCGCTGCATTGACCACCCCAAAAAGGAAAAAAGAAGATCTCTAATTCACTTCTGAGAATCATAAAAGGCTATGATTTGCTACTTGGGAAAAATTAACAGGAAAACGAACCCATCCGTGATTGTGTTCACTTTCCACCCAAAGAAAGAGACCCACCTGTGATTCTTTTTCTTGTATTTCGCCAGGGCATGATAGCCTGCAATCATGTTTGAACGGATTCTAATCGATGGGCTGCATCTTCTGTTAATATATTACTTGCTCCAAATATTAAAATATCCAAGGGGTTTTCTATAAAAGGGACTAAAATATCCATGGATCCCACCGACAGAATTCTCTCAGGCTTTTTTTTTTTGTTTTGGGTTCCACCGAGAGTTTGGGATGGAACAAACTACTTCTCTAATGGGTCTTGGGATCGTTTGGGACTTCTTCCCCCGGTCATCTTCAATTGGGATTTTGTATCTAAGAATTCCGGCGCTCTATGATCAAGGCTCTTCCTCATCGTTTCCTTTTAAGAAAAGAACAGAGACCCCTTGTTCGGATTAGTACTTAGTTCTTTTGGTTGATCTCCCTCAATTCCCACTCAGCTTATGCTCCGGCCACCATGAATCATGTGCTGGTGTGCCTAAGGTCCTCTATTCTTTTCTTGTTTTAGTTTCGGGCTTTGTTCTTTTCATGTGTGGAGGTTGCATGGATAGCCTTTTGTTTACTTTGATTCTTGTTTATTGTAGGAAAGGAACTTATTTTCCTTGATTTGTTGTCGAAGCTTAGAAGGAAGTTTGTTCATCTCTTTCATAGGTACTTTTCTCTTGATCCAATTAGAGGTCGAAAAAGATATTTATAGCCCCTGTTCGGTTTATAATTATGTCTCTTTGATATTTGTATTACCTTTGTATTCAATTTCGGAAAGATTTGATAGTTGATTGCTTCTCTTCTGTATGGGTATAGATAGATGTGCTGAATCATGTAAATTTCTTGTCTTTCTTATGCTTGTTATTTATATTTGTGATGTTTTCGATAAAATGCCTAAACAAGTTCAACTAATAAATTGGATGTCTAAGTCAATCCGATCCACTACGCAAATCCCTAACAAGTAGTATCAAAGCATTTGGATGGCAAGTAACGGGCAACAAAATTCTTTAATGACTCATGAGGTGATTGTTTTTCATCCCACTATCACAAGATATAAAGTAATGTTGTTCGATGGTACAAATAATTTTGCACTATGAAAGGTAAGAATAAACATATTTGTTGGTCAAGAAGGGCATGGCGATGGCCCTCAAAGATATAGATGCAATCCCAAGAAATACTGGCACCGCCAAAGAGGAAACCAATGAGAGAGTACTAGGGACTCTATTTTTTAGTTTGAATGACAAAGTCCTTTATTGTTATAAATCTTGATATAGTTAAAGGTATATGAGATAAATTGGATGGCTTGTATATGATAAAGTCTCTTACCAATAGATTGTATTTGAGAAAAAAGTTACACATTTCGTATAGTGAAAGGGCCTTCACTCAAAGATCACTTGGATGATTACAATAAGCTCCTGCTTGATTTGGCAAATGTTGGTGTTAATGTTGACAAGGAAGACAAGGCTTTGATCTAGATTTTTCTTTACCTAAGTCCTTCGAGAATATTATTACTACCATACTCTATAGAAGAGAGACTATAAATCTTGAAGAAGTTGAAGCCACTTTGTATTTAATGAGCTTAAATCGGAAGTATAGTTAGAGCATCAGACTTTGACTCTAGCGCAAGGACTTACAGTTAGAGACAGAGATAAGCAAAAAAAGGTGGACAAGATAGAAGCAAGTCTAAAACTAGATCAAAGTCTAAGCCTAAAAGATTCGGTATTTATCACTATTGTAAGAAGCCAGACCACTGAAAATCTAAATATAAACTTCTACAGTCCAAGAAAGAGGAGGAATAGAAAGATAAAGGAACAGTCACAGATTTGGCAATAATTACAATTACATCAGGAGATTACTGTAATGTTGTAAATGGTGCAGTATTCACAATCACTTGCAGTGTCAATTAGGTTGATAGCTGGATCGTGGATTCTAGAGCATCTTTCCATATGACTATAAGGAATAATTCTCTTCTTTTAGACCATGTAAGAGAGGCACTGTTCTTCTTGGAGATGATACAATCTATAAAGTGGAAGGTATTGGAAAAGTTTATATCAAATCTCATGCAAATACTATAATGACTCTGAGCAATATCAGATATGTTTCTTAATTAAAAAGGAATCTTCTCTCAGTGCATGCCCTTGATACTACAGGTTTTGAGAAAATATATGATAGAGGATCTATAACTATTAGTGAATGCGCATTGAATCTATTGAAAGATAAATTGAATGGCACCCTATAATATCTGGATGGCAGTACAGTGATAAGATAAGCTTCAACAGTATAGTCTTCTATTTAACAGTTGATATAGTTGTGGCACCAGAGACTGAGCCACATATCAGATAATGTTTTACAGGAGCTGAGTAGATATGGCATACAGATGGTCAGAAGGTTGGTGTACTTAGATTCTGAGTACTGTATATTTGGAAAATAACATAGATTCAGCTTTTCTATAGGTGTACACAGGGCAGTAGCTATATTAGATTATATTTATTCTGATTTATGGAGACATGTTCCAGTTACATCTAAAGGTAGATTTAGATATTTACTTTTGTTTGTTGATGACTATTCCTACAAAGTCAGAATTTATACTATTAAGAATAAGAGCGATGTATTTGATACATTCAAAAAGTGGAAGGCTATAGTTGAGAAATAGATTGAGAGAAAGATGAAAACCTTTCGGACTGATAATGAATTAAAACTTTGCTCTATAGAGTTTGATGATTTTTACAAGTCAGAAGGCATTATCAGATATCTAATCATAGTAGGTACACCTCAGTAGAACGATGTGATGAAATATATGAACTATACACTATTAGAGAGTCAAATCTATCTTATCAAATTTTGGACTAATAAAGATTTTTGGATAGAGGCTGCACATATAGCCTGTTATATTATAAACCATTATCTAGCATCAGCATTGAGCATGAAGACTCCAAAAGAGATGTGGACAGAAAGACCCGAGACTATTTGATATTTAGAGTTTTTGAGTATCAACATATACACATATTAGAGATGGAATGCTGGACTTGAGGGCTAAGAAGTACATATTTCTTGGATATGTATATGGGATAAAGAGCTACAAACTATGATGCATAGAGCCCAAATCCTAAGGATTTCTAGTCAACAGGGATGTGACTTTTCATGAGACAACCACTCTTTCATGGTAGATATAGCCTAGTTCTTTATGAAGATTGGGTTCAGGGTTAGCAAGATCGGACTATTATGGATATTGATCAAATTATTAGATCACAGTAGTAGCAACTAATTATAGATATTCAGAATGAGCAAGATCAATAAATAGATCAAGAGATACAGACTTAGAAGGAGGTTACCATGCAAGGTCAGGTTTAGGATGATAGTATTGCTACTTGGAGATCCAGGTGTCAGATCAAAGCATCTCAAAGGTATGATTTTGAGGATTATACTTGTATTGGATTAGTTTATTATGCTTTGAGTATTGCAGATACTATAAGTGATAAGTCGACCATGTATCAGGAAGCTATTAGTAGCTCTCAGGCTAAACAGTGGATCATAGCTATGGTAGAAGAGCTTCGATTTTTGAAAAAGAATCAGACCTAAAAATTAGTCAAGTTATTAAAGGACAAGAAGATAATTGGCTACAAATGGATCTTCAAGATGAAAGAAGAAGACAGTCCTTGGGATATCAAATATAAGGCCAGGTTGGTGGCTAAGGGTTATAGTCAACGAGATGGTATTGACTATAAGGAGGTATTTTCTCTTGTAATCAAACACTCTTTTATTAATGCGTTACATACTTCGATTGCTTCTTAAGATTTGGAGCTAGAATAGCTTAATGTAAAGATAGCTTTTCTACATGATAACTTGGATGAGCAAATTTATATGCAATGGCCACCTCGTTTCATGGTTTCAGATAAAAAAATCATGTATGCTTGCTCAAGAGATCATTGTATGATATCAAGCAGTCTCCAAGATAGTAGTACCGTAAATTTGATAAGTTTATAATTGACCATGGATTCAATAAATCTCTATATGATAGTTGCATATATCATTAGCGACTTTCAAACGAGTTCTTTTGTTATTTATTATTATATGTGGATGATATGATGATTGCAGCCATGGATATATTAGTTATCAAGAAAAGCTAAAAGCTAAGCTTAGTACTGTATTTGAGATAAAAGATCTTGAATCGGCAAAGAAGATAATTGAGATGGAGATAATACATGATAGGCAGTCAGGTAAACTTTTTTAACTCAGCATGTTATATTGAAAAAGTCTTGAAAAGATATGGTATGTCTACAGCTAAGCCAGTCACTACTTTCTTTGCCTGTCATTTTCGTTTATCTACCAATCTCTCTCGTCAAATTGAGGATAAGGAGAGATATATATCTAGAGTGCCTTATACGAGTACAGTTGGCAATATCATATATATGATGGTCTGCACTCAACCTGATATTTCATAGGCAGTTAGTATGATGAGCAGATACATGGATAAGCCTGAGAAAACTCACTAGTCAACTATGGAATGGATACTTAGATATCTAGAAGGTATTTCTAATTTGGGATTGGTATTCTCCAGATAGAGTGGTTATACTGTTACAGGATTTGTGATTCTGATTATGCTTGTGACTTGACAAAAGAAGGTCATTGACCAAATATATATTTACTCTATCTAATTATATAGTCAGTTAAAAGGCTACTTTACAATTTACAGTTATTTTGTCTACTACAGAGGTAGAGTATATGGCATTGATAGAGATAGTAAAAGAAGCTATTTAGCTAAGAGGATTGGTACAGGATTTGGATCTCAAGCAAAATTATTGGATATTCACTATGACAGTCAGAGTGCTTTGTATCTTTGACTAGAATTTCTATCCCCAGACAATGTCCTAGCAGATCGTGCGACTTTAATTTAGGGATATCAGGTCTTGTATAAGGTGGATAGGTACAAATTGCACATAGCCATCATTAATTGTAGCTTAGCCTAATCTAGGCCTCATGTTTATGCATCCGTGCACTAGACCACACCTATGCATGCACTTGGGCCTGGAACGGATTTGAGTTTGCTGCAGGCATGGTTAGATCTCCTTTTGGGTTGAATCGAGGTGCCAAATCGAGTAACATCATCTTAATGTTAGATTGGCTAGTTGAGCAAGAGCTCAGTGGTCACACCCCCATGCTTGGAAGCAAGTGGTCCAAGATTTGATGCAAAATCTAGCCCAATCGAGCATGTTTTGGGCTGAAGTCAGTAATGCTTGTCGACTTTAATTTGAAAAATCAAAAAAAAAAAAGATTGGAACAAAGAAACTCTTATCCCCTGCTTGATCTCGTACCCATTATGCAACGGTGGTTGGTGCGAGTGAGCGGAGGCTGGTGTGTAGGGATGGCAACAGGTCGGGTTTGGGTCGGGTCATCCAAAACCCATACCCGTCCCGCTAAAAAATTATCCGCCCCATACCTGTCTCAAGTCGGGTCGGGTCGGGTATAAAAAAAATCATATATGGATCGGGTCGGGTCGGGTATACCCGGTCTCATAAAACTTAGTTTATTTAAAAGCTAAACGGGTCGGGTCAAGTCGGGTTGGGTCGGGTATACCCGTCCCATATCAAATTTACTTAAATATTTTATAAACATAATTTTTTTTATATATAAACAGGTCGGGGCATACTACTACCCGTACCCGACCCAAACCCGAGTCAGGTTTTTTTTTATATAACCCATATCCATTTATAAATTAGGCAGGTCGGGTTTTACCCGCCCCATTAGGGTCGGGTCAGGTCGGATACCCATCGGATCGGGAAAAATTGCCATCCCTACTGGTGTGAATCGATCGGTGGCCGTTGGAGGCCATTCATCAATCCTTATCCTTCCATTACGTAATCCTTTTGATTTCTTTTTTAAATTCTCCTCATCCTTCGATCGATTTCCATCAAGCTTTCCCCCTCCCCTCTCCTTGTTCCTCCTCTCCAGCAGTCGTCGAGCCAAGTCCAACCACCCAAAACCCATCACTTCTTTCTCCTAAAAGCCCCTAAACCCTCTTTTGGTCCCAAAAATTGCAAGCCATCTAGCCCTCATCATTGGAAGCGAGCACAGCCGGTTACGTGCTCTTCGTTGATGCCACTCTCTAGTAAGCTCTTCCCCCCTCTTCTTTTTCTTGGTCCTTGGTGCTACCGTCGTGGTAGCAAGGGGACAATGGCCATTTTAATTTTCTCCCTCTTGACTCTTCTGTTATTGGCCGAACCGCCTTTGGCTGCCACCAACCGTGCCACCCCAACCCCCCTCCCCATCCTTGCCATGCCCATCGAGCCACCCCCTGCCCTACCTTTTCCTGGCCTTCCTCAAAGAGAGATCTCTATTCTCCCAAATAGGAAGAAGGAAATAGAAAGAAGAAAGAAGAAAGAAAGAAAAAGAAAAAGAAAAAGAAAAAGAAAAAGAAGAAAAAAAGAAAGAGAGAAAAGAGAGAGGAGAGAGAAGAGTAAGAAAGAGAAAATTGAATAAATAAATATAATAATTGGGGATAAAATAAATTTATTTTTAAAACCATCTTTCAGATTACACTCCTTTCAAATAGGATCCAGACTTGATTCCATACTAATTAACCCTATCCATATCAAATTGAACTCAATCAAATATGTAAACTAAATCCTAGACCAGGCCCAAACCTAGATCAGATCGAGTCTCTCTTCTCATTCTAATTTTCTTTTTCTAAAATTGAAAGTTAATTGTGTAATTAACTTATCTTACCAGAATAGATTCATCACCTTTATAAGTAAAGGAGTGCCAAATCTAAGGTTTAAGTCATGTCTCTAATGGAATCAATTTTTTGTAAGTTATCTTTACTCTTAGTGTGTTTTATCATGCATGATCTGAAACAAAGATAGATTTATTATTATGATATGTATTTTATAAAGTGTTGAACATGCATATTTTATAATGCATTGTATTGCATTGCATTGAAATATGTTATTTATTGATTGTAGTGCTCTTTAATCCGATTATGATCACATGAATTAGGATATAGTCTTCTTCTGGGCCTCCAGTTGGATGATCACTGATATATAACTAATGGATGGTATGTATAGTCAGGAACTAGTTTCCTTCTGGACCTAGCCAGGCGAGATAATCACTGGTATATGACCAATGGATGTATGTATAATCAGGATATAATCTCTTTTGGGGCTAGCCACTGGCCGATCGTGACCGTAGTAAGAGGGACTAGCACTACAACGATTCTGATAAAAGGCAATGCTAAAAAAGGTTTCTACCGATGCTAAATAAGCATCGGCAAAAAGCTTCCCGATACTTTAAAAAGCATCGAAAAAATGTCGATTATGATAATGTGAAAAAATGTTTTCTCGATGCTTTTAAAAAGCATCGATAAAATTTTGATGCTTAAAACATCAAAAAAATATAAACTACATATACTTTAAAGCATCGAAATTGACCGGATATTTTGTTGATGCTTTTAAAAAGCATTAGCAAATTTTTATTAGCAATGCTTAAAAGCATCGCTAAATATGATTTTCTGATGCTATAAAGCATCAAAAATGGTATTATATATCAATGCTTTAAAGCATCGATAGATAAATTATTTTTTCAAAAAATAAATAAATAATTTTAAATAAAAAAATCTGTATACATTTTTACTAAACCAGTATAATGAAATCATAACAATCATAAATATTAAATGCATATGTATATTTTATTACATCCAAATTGAAAATTCAAATATAAAATTTATTACAATCCAATATAAAAAAGTTTATTACAACCGCAAGTTTAACAAAATAAAAAAATACATGAAATATATGAATAAAATAAAAAAAGTCGAGGTCAATGATCCATAGGAGGAACGTCGTCACCTTGTCCACGAGGATCTGATGCTCCGGGATCCTATAAGAAATATTTAAAATATTTAAGTTACGAAACTATGTATAACAATATATTATATATCATTGATTTAATATAAGAATATATTTAATAATATATGTATTTACCTGATGTGGAACATACATCCATACGATAGATGTAAGCCGCTCAATGTGCTCTCTCATGATCTCCATCACTGCTCTATCGATGACATGGCTCTATCGCATCTCCTCTATCTCCTCGAATTTGCTGACATATGCATCCTAAGCACCATCTGCAGCATTACAAGTATACATACTCACTATAGATAACTGAGTGGGGGTGATTCCAACTCCATAACCCCTCACTTGACATAGCGCTCCAGTCCCATCAACTCTATGAACACCTCGATCTTGATGCAACTACTCTAGTAGATGCTGCAGACTCATCGACACGCTCGGCAATAAGAGATGTAGCTCTTTCTTGCATTAATTTTAAAAAAAATAGTTAGATCTTAATGACTAATAAAATCAAACTAAAATCATTACATGAAATAAATTATAATAAATAATTACATATAATTATTTTGACTCATCTCTGACAAAAGTGCTATCACGGTAAACATGAATCATCCGGTAAAACTCCCCTCATCGATTTTCCTCCTATGCTCATCCATCTACAGAAAAAATTATAATTTTAAGCAAATATTACTAATAAATTTTAAAAATATTTAAGTATCATGATACATACATCATTCATGATATATGATGTTAGTTTTATTAAAAAGTATAAATATTTTAATATTAAAAATATAAGTTTGTAGTTTAATGAACATATAAATTTCTAGCTCATGCATAACTCTTAAATCACGATGTATGAGAAACAGACAGAGCTGCTCATGCAACTCTATCAATATAAGAACATGTCTACAAAATTAAATAAATAATTTATTATATCCTGAAACTCGCCTCAATGCGTCGGTGATTGGACGTACACGGGTGGAAGAGTGCCTTGAAGAAAGATTTCCCTACTGCTAGGACAGTAGCCCGGTTGGTAGAGGTCTTGCCTCACTACCAACCGGTCACGGGTTTGAGGCAAGGCTTCTGATACAATATTTTTTTGTTTATTGCCTCTCATGCCTCTTAAAATGTCACTTCTGATGAAATAAGAGAAAATCAATCGTAACTAAAGATCATGCTACAAGGGAGCAAGTAGCAAAGACACATAACACTAGTATTCTTTCAGTTTTGATTTCAAGGGAAGCGGCCTTGGTTTTGAAGCAATTGTGATAAGAGAATGGTAGACTTTTGCATGTTTAGGTAATAATGTTGAAAACAATTAGACTTTTTATATCAAGGGATGCAGCCTTCTAATTTTGAAGCGTGATCCATACAGGAAAACACTGAACTAACACGTACGAAAATAAACAACTGACCCAGAAAAAATCATGTTTACTGCCTGTATAGGGTGGTGTCTGGGTGGCATAGTTTTGCCTTTCTAACCAGCTGATTTTTCAGTGCTGCTTATCTGACCATGTAAATAGCATTGCTCATCCATGTATAGGTGGGATGTTAGGCCTGTCATGATGTTTGTTTTCTGCATTATCTGCCAAGCCAACAATCACTTTAATCTGGTGTCTTTCTCAAGGACATGCATGCCAATATTCAATAGACAAGTCACAAATGCATATATATATGTAGCCAACCATTATTGTGTTTAATGGCCTTTTAATTGATTTCATTTTATGAGTGTTTCAAAGTGAAAAAGCTTTTTATAAGCCCTACTCGATCTGTAACTTAAATCTTCTCTTGGCACAGGCACCTTTGGTAACAAAGTTGATGAAATGTTCTTCATTTCTTTATATTTTGTTAATGAGATCCTGTCAGAGCTTGCGCTGTTTTCTGTTTTGGCAGAAAAGCTTGGCAGGTTAGCCGTGCAACTTGTGGCTGGTGGCGGTGGTACTGTGAAGTTGGTGAAGGTAACTTATGCTTCTGCAAGGATTCCTGATGATCTAGACAAGCTAGGTTGCTTCATGCCATGAACATGAAAGGTCCAGTATCTAGTGTGTTTGTGAATCTCTTGAATGCTGATCTCGCAGCCAAGAAGAGAGGTATGAGGATGATTGAAGAAAGAATTAATTTTATTGGATGGTTCAGCCAAAAACCCCATATATGGAGTCCATACAAGTACGCATCTCAGATGTGGAGTCCAAATTTCCTAGTGCAAGCTCAAGCACCGAAGAGATCAGTATCTATTGGGATATCCCGGTTCAACTGTAAACCAAACTCCGGTTCGACTGGTCGAAGCCCGTTTCTCCGGATTACGGACTTCGGACCAAGCAAAGGACAGGCCAACTGCAGGCAACCCAAGGCTTTATACCGGACCACAACATCCGGAGACCAGTCCTTCGGGTAACGTCTTCGGCCCCGGCCGAAGACCGCACTATCCATCGACTTCCGAAGGTACATACTTCGGTCCCCGCCATAGACACGATCTCCGGCCTCGGGGAAATACCAAGTCTTCGGCCCATGCGAAGGGAAATCCAAAGCTTGGACCACAATCTATTCCAGAAAGGCAACTGTAACCAACGGTTACAATGGACACTCATCATGCCATGATCATGGCGCGCAACTCTTGCTACTACGCCTCCGATCTGGCCGGAACCGCTCCATGACAACCCACAATCATCAATCATGGGAGAGATTGGCTCCCCATGATCATCGGAAAAAGAGCGAGATGCAGACCGGAGGCCTTCTTTAAATAAGGGTAAGAAGGATTGCTGGGAAGGTACGCGAACATTCTCGCTCATATATGCTTACAATCTCCAAGAGTCCTTTTTCTCTTCCACTCTCCACATCTTCCCCATTCTGTGGCTGGAATCCGCTACTGACTTAGGCATCAGAGTGTCCTCCGTCGGAACAACTTCGGCAAGAGACCTGTTTTGCAGGTGAACCAGGGAGCGGTCCTACGACGCAGCGGCTCCGACCGACCGATCCAGGGACTCCACGCCAACAGATTGGCGCACCAGGTAGGGGGCATTAAAATTTTTTAAGTTTCCTTCCAGACAAGGAGAAGAAAAAAGTTTTTTTGATGGCAAGAGGAAAAGCCCCGATCGCTTCTACAAGCCGGAGTCGTGCTCCGTCTCAAGGGGGTGCACCCCCGGAGGAGAACGATGCTCCACCTCTTACAGTTGTTGTGGGAGCACAGCAGTTTGAAGCTCTTATGAACCAGGTTGCCAACCTAACGGCCATGGTTCAAGAATTCCAAGACAGAGCCTTTCCGGTGGGAAACCCACCGGTTGTTTCTAGACATAGCTCTTGATCCCGAAGAAGAAGAGCTCTACGGGAGGATTCCACGCATCCCTTTCCCCATTCTCGACCCTCTCCTGAAGGCCGAACTTCGAGATTGCCCAGGTCCGCCGATTCCCCACACAAAGGGAAGAAGCATAGGCAAACTCCCTCACCCTCCTCCAGAGACTCCACTTCTGTGGAAAGAATGCCGAAGCAGACTCCCGATTATGACGGGAGGTTCAGAGCCATCGAATCAGAGATGGCGAAGGCGCGAGAGCACAGGATGCGGGATCTTAAGGATCCCGATGACCTGATTGTGGGTGACCTACGCCCACCCTACACTGACCGCATCATGGCCAAGGTCACCCCTCGGCACTTTAGGGTTTCCCAGATGGAGCCCTATGACAGCACCACCGACCCTCTCGATCATTTGAGTAGCTTCAAGGCCTATATGATGATTCAAGGAGCTTCGGACGCGATGTACTGCTTGGCGTTCCCAACTACCTTGAAGAAGTCCGCTCGGATGTGGTACTCGAGCCTACGCCTAGGTACCATCAATTCCTTTTCCGAGTTAGAAAAATTGTTTGTCTTGCCACAAGACTCCTCGGAATTCGGACACACTGTTCCTCCTTCACCAAAACGAAGGAGAAAGCCTGCGAGATTATATCTTCAGGTTTAATGCGCCCACGCTTGAGATCCCAGATCTAAACGAACACGTGGCCATGTCAGCACTGAAGAAAGGGCTTCGTACCTCCAGGCTTACTTTTTTCCTGGATAAGAAGTTCCCTAAAAGCTAGGCTGAGCTCCTATCAAGGGCTCAGAAAT
Source organism: Areca catechu (assembly GCA_021397845.1). Lineage (NCBI taxonomy): Eukaryota > Viridiplantae > Streptophyta > Magnoliopsida > Arecales > Arecaceae > Areca > Areca catechu. The sequence goes on along the minus strand of CM038045.1, from coordinate 52,638,308 downwards.
ATGCCGATGCTGAAGAGCAGGCAACGAATCAACGATTAATTGAAGGGAAACCCCCTTCAAAGAAGAAGAATAACAGGAGACAAGGTCCCCAAACTTCTAATAACAATAGCAATAGATATACAGACCGCCAAAGAAGCCCTCCCAAGCCCACAGCATTGTGAGGAAGATTCGACTCCTACACCCCCTTCAACCTCCCTCGAGAGAAGATCCTCATGGAGATAGAAAAAGAAAACTATCTCCAACGGCCCCGTCCCATGAAGGCCTCCTCTTTTGTCAGGAACAGGAACAAATACTGCTAATTCCACCGGAACCACGGCCATAATACAGAAGAATGCATCCAGCTGAAGGATGCAATTGAGGATCTCATCAAGAGAGGGTACCTAGAGCGGTATATCGATCGCTAAGGCCCCCGGTCGGAAGTAATTGTTCTCCAGCCACCTCCTGAAGAGGCCGAATTGCCAAATCAAAGGCCCACCAACGGAGGTGTAGGGATGATACACCGACCCACCAACTAGAGAAAGGATGAGGACGATGCTCCAAAGCGACTCAAAGACAACAACGCCATCCTCTTCTCCGACGATGACCTTGCGGGAGTTCGGCTCCCACATGATGATCCCCTTGTAATTTCGGTCGTAGTAGCCAATTATGATGTACAGCAGATCCTTGTAGATAATGAAAGTTTGACATATGTCTTCATGTACGATGCATTCTCTAAAATGTGTTTGCCTAGACATCAACTACAAAGGTCCCCCATACCGCTCTCTAGTTTTGGAGGGAACCAAGGTTACGTCGAAGGGGAAATTGTGCTGCCTGTAACCCTCAGCACCGAACCTCGATAAAAGACATTGCCGATCAACTTTACGGTAGTCCAGATCCCCTCAGCATACAATATTATCCTAGGGCGGCCTGCCTTGAACAAGTTTCGGACCGTGATCTCCTCTCACTACCTCTTGGTACGCTTCCCCACCAGGAACGGTGTTGGAGAAGTTAGAGGAAACCAGAGGATGACATGGCAGTATCTAATGATTGAAGATAGGCATTGCAAGGATTCGACTACTCCGGATCAGCTGGATCCGAGGGATGAAACTCCAAATCTTGGTGAGCCCATGGAGAGGACCATCTCGGTACCTTTGAAAGAGGAAGATCCCTCCAGAGTTGTGCAGATCGGGAGCGCACTTGATGAGGAGACCGGAATGAAGTTAATCCGTTTCCTCAGGGACAACGCCGATGTCTTCGCCTGGTCGGCTTCGGACATGCCCGGGATTCCTGCCGAAGTAATCACTCATCGGCTGGGAGTAACCCCTGGATACAAGCCGGTGCGGCAGAAGAAGAGGAGCTTTGTCCCCGAAAGATAGCAAGCTGTAGACAAAGAGGTTAGCAAGCTCCTCAAGGCAGGGTTCATCAGAGAGGCCCGCTACCCCGAGTGGTTGGCCAATGTGGTGATGGTGAAGAAAGCTAGTGGCAAGTGGAGGATCTGCATTGACTATACAGACCTCAACAAAGCTTGTCCAAAAGATAGCTTCCCTCTCTCAAAGATTGATCAACTGGTCGACGCTACCGCGGGCCACCAGTTGCTGAGCTTCATGGACGCCTTCTCTGGCTACAATCAAATTAGAATGGATCCACAAGATGAGGAGAGGATGGCATTCATCACTGGTAAGGGCCTCTACTGCTACAAGATGATGCTGTTTGGCCTCAAGAACGCCGGAGCGACATTTCAGAGGCTAATCAACAAGGTGTTCGAAAAGCAACTGGGCAGAAATATTGAAGCCTATGTTGACGACATGATCGTCAAGAGCCTCCACCGGAGAGATCACATCCACGACTTGGAGGAATCATTCAGCGCTCTCCGGTGCTACCATATGAAGCTAAACCCGGCAAAGTGTGCCTTTGGGGTCATATCAGGCAAATTCTTGGGCTTCCTTGTCACCAAATGAGGGATTGAGGCGAATCCTGAGAAGATTCAAGCCTTGAAAGATATGAGACATCCCTCCTGCAAAAAGGAAGTCCAGCAGTTGACAGGGAGGATTGCCTCCCTAAGCAGATTTATCTCTCAGTCAGCCGAGAAATGTCTTCCGTTCTTCAAGGTGCTCCGACAATCAAAGGGCTTCGAATGGTCCGAAGACTGTCGTGCTGCCTTCGAGAAACTGAAGAAGTATCTGGAGACCCCGCCATTGCTCTCCAAGCCAAAAGAATGCGAGGTCCTCTATCTGTACCTCTCTGCTTCAGATGAAGCAGTGAGTTTGGTTCTTGTCCAGAAAGAGGAAGACGGGTCTCACAAGCCCGTCTACTATATCAGCAAGATCCTGCATGACGCAGAAACGCAATATGCAAGGATGCAGAAGCTGATCTACTCCTTAGTGATTGCGGCAAAGTGACTACGGCCATACTTTCAGGCCCACACCATTGTGGTGCTAACTGATTAACCTCTCAAGGCCGTTCTTCGATCTCCGGACACTTCTGGAAGGATAGCCAAGTGGGCTGTGAAGCTAAGTGAATTTGACATCAGCTTCCAATCCCGAGTGGCTATGAAGGCCCAGGTGCTCTCCAATTTTTTAGCTGAGTGCACCTGGAAGTTCGAAGACGAAGCCTCTTCGATAGAAGAAGAAGTCCGGAAGGAGACGAAATCCGTTTGGGTGCTTCATGTGGACGAAGCTTCCAATGCTACTGGGTGCGGGGCTGGACTCATGTTGGCCGAACCTGACGGTCATATCATAGAGTACGCACTCTGTTTCTCCTTCCACGCCTTCAATAATCAGGTCGAATATGAAGCCCTACTTGCCGGACTTCGGATCACCAAGGATTTGGGAGTCCGGTAACTTCGAGCCTTCTCAGATTTCCAACTGGTTGTGAATCAAGTCAACGGAGAATATGTAGCCAAAGATCCAACCATGGTACAATACTTAGAGAAGGTATGGGCTTTATCTTCCCAACTGGAACATTTTGAGATTATCCATGTTCCACGATCAGAGAACTCCCGGGTGGATGCACTGTCTCGACCGGTAACTACAGCACCGAAGTCCCTCGGACGCACCTTTGTTGAACATCTTGAGACTCCCAGCATGGCCGAAGAAGCTGCAGAGGTGCGCCAGATCGACACTGAGCTAAGCTGGATGGATCCCATCATCAGATTTCTGAATGAAGGAGAACTACCGAAAGATAAGGCAGAGGCCAAGAAGATCCGCTGGATGGCATCTCAGTATGTCATCTTAGACGGAGCCCTCTACAAGAGATCGTTCTCCCAGCCACTGCTAAAATGCTTGGGACCCACCGATACAGATTATACTTTGAGAGAGGTCCACGAGGGCATATGCGGTGATCATTTGGGAGGCAGATCTCTGGCATACAAGATCATTCGATAGGGATATTATTGGCCATCCATCCAGAAGGACTCGGCGGATTTTATACGGAAGTGCGACCAATGCCAGAGGTATGCCAATGTACAGAGACAACCTGCGAGTCACTTGACTCAGCTGGCAGCCCCATGGCCTTTTGCCCAGTGGTGGATGGACATTCTTGGCCCATTCCCACCAGCATCAGGGTTAAGGAAGTTTCTCCTAGTGGCCATCAACTATTTCACAAAGTGGGTAGAAGCCGAACCATTGGCCCAGATCACGGAAGGCAAGGTAAAAAATTTTGTAAAAAATTTTATCATATTCAGGTTTGGCATCCCACATGTCATCATTATGGACAACGGGAGACAGTTCGACAATCCGAAGTTCAAAGACTTCTACGCTCGGTACCATATCCAGCATCGGCTAACATCCGTTGCTCATCCACAGTCCAACGGAGAAGCCGAAGTCACCAACCGGACCATCCTCCATGGTCTGAAGACAAGGTTGAACGTTGCCAAAGGACTTTGGGCCGAAGAGCTGACCTCCATTCTCTGGGCGTACCGAACTATCCCGAGAACGGCCACCGGCGAATCTCCGTTCAACCTGGCCTATGGTACCGAAGCCGTGTTACCTATCGATGTCTCCCTACAGTCCCTAAGAATTGACAACTATGAAGAGCCTGAGAATTCTGATCGTAGAAGGATTGATCTGGATTTGCTATTAAGCACCAGGCTACATGCCCAGATAAGGATGGCGGCATACCAGCAAAAGGTCGCCAAGTATTACAACTCAAGGGTGAAGGAGCAAACTTTCCGCACGAGGGATATGGTATTGCGAAGAGCAGAAGTGTCCAAGCCAACGGAACAGGGTAAACTCTCCCCCAACTGGGAAGGTCCATATCAAGTCGAAGAAGTCATTCGACCAGGGACATATCGACTCAAGACCCTGGAGGGGAAGACCCTATCCCGGTCATGGAATGTACAAAATCTTCACAAATACTATCAATGAAAAAGTTCCAAAAACTCCTGTGCAAAGCTTCTCAACCCTACTCAACTCAGAACGGCTAGTTGCATCGACTGAACGACAATAGCATGAATGACCCAATCTGAAAAATCGGTCAACTGCGCAAAGAAGAATCTGATCCACTCACCTTATCGGTATGCCCGACAAGCGCAATGGATGGTATAACCAGGCCACCAAAAAGATCAAAGGTGTAGGGATGATTATCGTAACCTATCCTGCGGTAAATCCAAACACGCGTTGAGGCGGGCCTAAACAACCTACCTTAATCACGACAGAAAGTGCACAGGGATGGTATATACAGCTTACCCTACGGAAAATCTGAACACGTGCCTAAAAGGATCACTGTCATCCTTTCTGTCAACAACAAACATTCTCAGGATGGTCCAATTGACCTCACTTCTTCCCTAAAGACCAAAAGTGGCCTACGGAGTCTACATTATAGACAAATCATCGCAAAGAGTGCATGGGAAGAGGTAACAGAAAAGATTTTTCTTTCCTTTCAACTTTTTACACAAAAAAAAAAAGAAAGGAAGAAACTCTCCTAAAGAGAGAGTAAGAAAAAGGAAAAGAAACTCTCCTAAAGAGAGAAAAAAAAGGGGGGGACCAGCAGCAGCAGAATCTGGGAAATTTTCAATAACTCCCCGACGAGTTTTTTCCGTACCGTCGGGGAGAGACCTGGTGGGACGACGAAGGGCCCCCGGGGTTCCCATCCGAACTCGAGTCCGACCCCTCATCGGAGTCAGAATCGAATTCGTGGCCGGAGAAGGGAACGAAGGGTTTGATATTGTCCAAGCCCTTCAAGTTGTAAAACTTGGAGGCTTTCCTCCGGCACTCCCAAAACCCCTAGTGGAAGGAGTCCAGGGCCACCCCGGTGAGCTCGTCCTTGAAGGCGACATAAGCTTTGAAGTTTGCGACGGCTTCCGCCGCCTCCCTCCTTGCCTTCTCCGTCGCCGTGGTCGCCACCGTGACTTGAGCCCAGGCCTCCCTCAGCTGAGCCTCCAGCAGGCGTACCTTCTTCTCGAGACAGTCCACGAGAGGCTCCTCTTCTTCGTCTCCTGGCCCAGGTGACTCTGGACTTCGCTTCCTTTTTGGGTCGATAGCCCTCCTCTTCGCCAAACGGCGGAGCTCAGAAGTGTTGAACCTCATCGTTAATGGAGGGAAGAAGCCTACAGAAATGATGGCCTTTGACAGCGGAAGGCAGGATCCTATTTATAGAAACCCTGCACCCACGACCGACTGCAGGGAGGCGTGCCCCACGTCATTCCCAGCCGTATTAGAAAGCGCCATGTGTCCGGGCGACGCTTCGAGAACTAGAAAAGTCGCTCGGAGCCACCTCCGGGATAATAACCACCATCGCTTCGAATCCGAAGAAATCCTCATCGTGCGACGGCATTATTAATGGCTTCTTTTTGAAAAAAGAAGACCCGGCAGCTCGCAAGGCATAAGAAATCATGACTGTACAAATATCGACGTGCCACGTGGATAGCAATAATCATGATCAGATCTCCCGGATCACTGATTGGCAGAGAAATGACTCTTGTCCGCCTTAACGAACAAGCCTAACATCCGAAGGAATGTGACAGTCTTCAGCAACGGAGTTATGGTCCATTCCAGAGTTCGTCCTCACCAATTGAACGGCCTTCAGCTACGATTGCTCAACCAAACAGGAAAGAGAACGGTAAAACCGGTTCTTATCGACTGAATGGCCTTCGGCTACGGCTATTCGACTAAGCAGAAAAAGAAACGGTAAAACCGTTTCGAGCTACACATGAAGCACAACATGGTGTATGCAAAGGAAGGAAAATTCATTCCAAAATTTAGAAAAGCTATCATACAAAGTTCGTTGATCAAGCAAAAAAGAAAGGAGGAAAATACATTTAGAGTGACCCAAGTCACTCAACATCAGCAGAAGAAGGCTCCACACCACAGGAATGGATCACCTTATTGATTTGCTCTGAGAGGACCTCGTCAGTCTGGGCCGGGACCGGAGAACCTTCAGCTTGGACTCCTCCAGCCTGAGTTTCCTCCTAGACCGGAGTCAGAGTTGGGGTCACCTCCAGATTTTTGACTGGGGTAGCAGCCTCCTCCGGGCGTGGCACCTCCTCGGCCTCTACCATGGCTTCGGCCCCCTCCACTTCCTCTTCTTCTCCAGCTATATCGAAAGGTGGAATGCTGGAGAGGTCGAGGTGAGGGAAAGCCTCCTTCACCCTGGAGAGTCCGTCGTTGAAGCCGTGCTGGTAGCCGTACAAGGTTACTTCATTGATCTCCGCCTGGAATTGCGGAGATGTCTTGAAGTTCGCCACGACATCATCAACCTACTTCTTCAAAGACGTAGACTCCCTCTTAGCAGTTTCGGACTCCAGGATCGCCTCTTCGGCCCTCCTGGAAGCCTCCTCCGTCATCTTGGTCAGGCTCCCTATCTTCTCCTGGGCCGAGGTGGGACCGTCTCAGGGCGCCACCTGGCGAGGAAGCGGGGGAGCCGCCGAACTCGGCCGAGGTGGACCCCTCCTGGGTGGACACCTGGCGGAGTGGCAGAAGGACGCTCGGCTTCGATCGAGGTGGTCCCATCGCCGGGCGCCACCTGGCGAAGGAGCGAAGGGGCCCGGCTCGACCTCGGCCGAGGTGGGACCGTCTCAGGGCGCCACCCGGCGAGGGAGCGGGGGAACCGCCGAACTCGGCCGAGGTGGACCCCTCCTGGGTGGACACCTGGCGGAGTGGCAGAAGGACGCTCGGCTTCGACCGAGGTGGTCCCGTCTCCGGGCGCCACCTGGCGAAGGAGCGAAGGGGCCCGGCTCGACCTCAACCGAGGTGGGACCATCTCTGGGTGCCACCTGGCGAGGGAGCGGGGGAGCCGCCGAACTCGGCCAAGGTGGACCCCTCCTGGGTGGACACCTGGCGGAGTGGCAGAAGGACGCTCGGCTTCGGCCGAGCTCGACCTCGACCGGGATGGGCTGCATCTGACTCAGCCAAAAAAAAGACTCCACGTGGCTCGAATCATGCCCAACGAAATCTGAGACATGCCACATCATCGTTACGGCCGTAACAATACATATTAATATAATCAGCACAATGACAAAATGACAGCAACATCATACAATATGTATATTTAATCATAGATGACCCAACCATGGATGGCCAACCATTTACCTTACTCTCCTAGTCTCTATGACTATGGCCACGATCGGCCCGTGGCTAGTCCCGAAAGAGACTAAAATCCTGACTACACATACCAAAACCAGTCATGTACCAGTGATCGCCCCACTAGAGGTCCGGAAGAAAACTAGCTTTGATATCACGCGAGAAATCATGCATACTCAGCATATATCATGACAAAAGTTCAAAAAAAAACTAGCTCCTGACTACACATACAATCCACTGGTCATGTACCAGTGATCACCTCATTGGAGGCCCAGAAAAAGACTAGGTACTCGTATGATCATAGTTGAACTAAAGAACGTCCACACCAACACACATAACAATATATGCAACCTAATGCAGATCAAATTATGCTACACATGTTTAATATTTCATCAAATTTAAACATATTTAGCATGTAATACTAGATATCAAGATAACTTACCTGAAAGAACTCTATACTGCTTATTCAAATCTCAACTTTGACACTGCTCTATCGATAGACAAGATAAAAACCATGACAAGATTAATTATATGATCAATTTTCTAACTAAAATGAACTAGCATAAGAGAATAGCTCTTAGTCTAGTCTAGATCTTGACCTAAATCATCAAAAAAGTCAATTCAAATTTTATTATTATTCTTGACATTTATTTTATATTTTTCTTCTTTTGTTCTTTTCTTTTCTCTCTTATTTCTTTTTTTTCTCTTTTTTTTCCTTTCTTCTTTCTTTTCCTTCTCTGCTTCTTTCTTCTTTCCCCGCTTCCTCCTTGACTCGGCCAAGCTCGCCTCCCTTGCTCTAGTGAGCCGAAGGAGAAAGGCAACGATCCACTGGAAGTTTCCCGAATGAAAGAGATGAAAGGGGAAGAAGCACTACCGACGGCGATCAACCACCAGTAGAAAAAAAAATGAAAAAAAGAAAAAGAAAAGATGAAACTCCACCCCTTAATGCCACCATGATCGTAACCCAAAGAAAAAAATACCAAGAAAAAAAAGAGCTTACTGACGACAGTCCCAAAATGATCAACCATGGAAGAAAGGAGCAAATTTGATGTAAAATCTCGATGATATAAAGAGTTTTAAAGAAGAAGAACGAGAGCTTTTTCGCACCATACAGAAAAAGAAAACTTAATCGATCGAGTTCCCCTTCCCTCCACAATCCTCCACTAACCAACCCCTATCTCTCCACAACTCTTCACTGACCAACCCCTACCTCTCCACAGCCCTTCTTCCGGATATTCCGAAAATTTTGATGGCTAAATAAACAAGGACTATGTCCCCTATTTTCTTTTTTTTTTTTTTTCTGAGTTCCGATTCACAATCGACACTGGCTACCGTCTTCAATCCAAATGGCCCACTTACGAGATGGGCTTCACACTATCCATGATCAGTTAGCTTGAACGTTCTCAATCATATTAGATTATATGCATGTTAAGCTGAACAAAATTAATTTAAAAATAAGATCTCTAAAGATTAGGTTCAAAAGTCAACTCGGCACAAAGTTGCATCAATTGTCTATCTTATGCTTATGACATGCTGGCCTGATCAAAGAACAGACAAAATGAACGATTTCTCCATACGTCACAAACATTAAAAACCTCAATCACAATGACGATAACATCCAAGTAGGAATTTTTGTTATCTGTGTTGATTACAACTTTTTTCATTCTCCTGCCTGGATGCAGCATTCACTCTGTTGCATATCAAAATTGATGTGTGGCAGATGCAGATCTGATTGACCTGGTAACCTCACATAATCATCTGATAACTTTTATGTATTTAATTCTTTATCATCATAAGGATTATAATACTGTCCAGACTGGTTCTTGGCATGTGTATCGGGACTAAATGCGGAACTCCTACCACTGCAAGGCAAAATATCCCTATGCCATTCTGACCAAAGCAGAATGTCAATATCTATGAGCCTGGAATAAATGGGAGCTCAGCCAAAGAAGTGGGAAGTGAGATGTGGAAATTTTGAGCTGCCAAGTATGCAACAATTCCAGCAGTATAACCTGCAAAAAGAACTTGCATGAATGCAAAGCAAATGTAGGAAAATAAATTAAACAGCAAACAAGAAGAGGTTTGAAAAAACATTTTTTGTCTGCGCGATTAGTGCTTAAAATTGAGCTTCTAATACTGTAAAGCAAATGTTGGCCGAGCAACTAGAATGTAAAATTAAACTGATTCTTTCCACTAATCCCTCGCTTCCAAATATATTCATGGAAAGTTTGATCTATTGATGCTAGGGATCATCTTATTTCTGTGCTCATTTGCCTTCAGTTTGTTACTTTATTAACAAAAAATTATATGGAAAAAAACCGGTCCATGGGTCTAATAATACATGATGGGCCAAAATATGAGAAATGAACAATTAAAATTATTACTTTTTTTACTTATGGAGCACTTCTCTCAAGCTACAATGACTTGCCAATTTAATCTCTAAAAGGGCAAAAGAAAAGAACCTTTGATTAATAAATTACAGACAACTCGAGTACAATACCCTACAATTGGAGACAGTTTGCAGTCTTCAATTCACATTATCAGGAGGGTGCAACATGTGATGTCTGCTCATAAATGTCAGATATATTTGTGACTATGCATATCCAGTACAACTGAAATAGAATTTTACCTTACGAAGATACCAAAAGAAATCCACCTTCTCCATTCCCATAAATGCAACTCCAGCTGCAGAGCCAATAATGAGCATAGAACCTCCAGTACCAGCACAAAAAGCAATGAGCTGCCAAAACTCAGAATCTTGAGGATAAGAAGTCAGGTCATACATTCCCATTGTTGCTGCAACAAGGGGAACATTGTCTATAATAGCTGACACTACACCTATTGCACTTGCAATCAGTTCAGCATTTGGTATATGGGCATCAAGGTAGTTTGCCAATTCCCTCAGAATCCCAGCAGCCTCCAGGCTACAATGCGCAAAACCCAGACCATTCAGCATAAGTTGTCAGAAAGACAATTGCTGCTCAGCCAAACATTTAAAATTGTGTGATTATTGTTTCCAATATGCATAGGCCTAAAACACAACATAATTGGCCAACAGATCTATTGATAGATTCATAGGTTGACTGACAAGACAGATTAGCATACACATGCACACAATACATACACATTTACACATTTGATTGACCACATGCGAGGAAGAGTCTGCAAAAAGACTTCCTATAAAATTCAAACCAATGCTGCAAGGGCATCACCAATATGCACAAAAACTGATAAAAAAGCCTTAATTCATCTAGGTATCTGCTGCAAGACAGAATTTTAACATGACAAAGAAAGTTCATCTTTTCACTGAAAATTATGTGGTGCAGTTAATTAACAAGTACAGAATGCATTAGATAAATGAATATAATGCGGGAATGAACACCTGCACTTTATATTTGAAAATATCTTGGAATAAAAAACTCAAAAACCAAAATTGATTAAAGCATATCTGCAATTAAACATCACAGTAGATTCAGTTATGAACTAATGCCTTGGTTAGGTCAAACATGCATAGCATGGTTTGCCGTACCGCCCCATATCATCCTGTACGAGGCGTCGCACCATACTAGTCTCGTACTAGTATGCTATCTCATACCGTATCCATACTTGGTATGCTGTCTTGTACTATACCAACACTATAATAAGATGATACCGATACAGGGTTCAGTATCGAGATGGCAAACCTTGCATGTGCAATGTTCATGCATGAAAAATTCATTGACTATCACAATAAAATCAAAAAATCTCTCAAAAAGAAAAACTATGCCCAATATCAAGGAGAGGCATATGCTTTGAGTACTAATATTTATACATTTAACAAAACTTATATCAGGAAGTATATGCTGGTTGTGAAATGAGTTTTGCTACTCATGGATAAGGAAGAGGTCCATGGATACCTGCTCACTGATAAAAGAATTCCTAGGAAGAACAGAACTCCTTGCGTATCAATCCGTGACAAAGCTTGTGGTACTTTCAACTTTTGCCTTCTGGAATCTCCATAATGAATTGCATCAGTTAAAACCCAAAGAACACCGAGCCCAAGCAGCATGCCCATGTAAGGTGGCAGGCCAGTTACAGCTTTAAACACAGGAACAAACACTAAAGCCCCTATGCCAACAGCAAAAACAAGTTGTCCTCGAGGAGCAATCTGTTCTGATGCCAAAACATTTGTTGCTTTCTGAGCTTTTCCATTGACTTCACTGAATCATGTGAAGATCAAAAGAACTAGTTATTTTGGTTGCAACATCAACTGAATTATGTTGTTTTTTAAAAATGATGGTTATATATTTTGTACCTAGTGAGGGACATGAAAGTGAGTGGTACGGCCAAAGAAATAGCTGAAGGGATAAACAAATCCTGTAATTAATGACAAAGTCAATCAATTATGTTTAAGAATCAATGACAAGCCAACCTAACTATAGCTGCATCTACAATCCTTATAGATATATTCATGCCTGCATATAGAGTGTGGGTCCTCTGTGCTCACAGGGATGCTACCAACCCTGTTCCATGGGAATGGTTCGTCAGCAGGCTGCTTACTGCATCATCAGGGCTGCTTGCTGATGCAGTATGTGGGCCCTGGCATGCACGTGCATAAACGGGGTAGTAACCCCCCCATGGGCATAGAGGATCTGTTCCACATATAATCGTGGAGGATCATAGTAAGCATTAAATATGATGTCAGAAGTCAAAGAATCCTGCTTTCATAGAACAGCTAATGCTGAGAATAGAAAAGGAAACTGCAACAATTAATCAAGGCAACAGTTACAGCATTGACTACATTTTTCAGAAAGTACGCCCCTAACCAGAGCAGCAAAGGAAAAGGATTCATGTTTGGGATGAAGGCTTAGTTGAGGCTTAGTTGAGTTGAGCAACAGTTACAGCATACAGGTGTTTCTAAAATAGGAAGTTCTCTGTCAATTTATCACCCTAATAATCTTAAATTTGTTTGATGTTTTTTTGAGAAGCATTAAACATTATGTTAAACAATTACCAAATTCTAATGCTGAAAATAACAATGTGAAAATTTCTTGTTTTGTGATTCTGCTTAATCTGTAGGATACCCATATGATGCATTGTGCAAGCAAACTAGAAAGACTTCTTTCTAGCAAGAAATTGTTTTGAACCATAAACAAACTATGCATTTTACCTTTGCAACAGGTATGTGAACATTTTATTTTCAAAGAAAATCTTGTTTTCAAAAAACTGCACAACATTTTTAGTGAGTCAACAAAAGTATGTGTAACAGTTCCTCTTAATATACCTTAAAAAAACAGTAAATTTAATTTGATCAAGTGACGTTCACCAGAACAATTAAACTGTCAAGGACAAGATCGAGTAACATTTCAGAGGCTTGACATGACAATAATTATAGCCACTTCAATAGGACAGGCGAACAGTTTTATCTCAGGTACCGCCAGTATAAGATATAAATATTCTACAGACAATTTCAATTAAGCGGTTCTCTCAGATTACAGGAAGCGAAGTTTCAACATTGCAGGCTAGCTCTTAGTCCAAGTTAGTAATGTCAATGTGAACTTCCAACTTTCCTACAATATACATTTTGCTTTAGTTGGGACTTAATATCTGACAAGTTGTCAGAACAAACTGTATAACTTGACCCCATGTTTTGACAGGCAATCTAGTTGCACTAGTTAAGATGCTTCAGCTTTCTCTCATTGCTTAAAGCTAAGCAAGTATAACCCCAGAAGCTATGGCTTCCTGCTTTAGCATAATGTCATGTAACTACAGCTGCCTGCAATGGTAAAAAGCTTGCTATCTTGACTCCAAGAAAACATTTAAGGCCTTTTCTGCAACCAGGTTGACTGCTATGTGACAAGTTTTTGTTAATATTTTAGTAAGCATGCTTCTCTGTCGATAATAAAACCCATATATCTTGGAGCTCAAGTTGTTTTCCAAAACACAAATTTAGATATATATCCAGCATTTTTTGTTGCCTTTTAAGAACTATAACAGGAACTTAGCATAATCAATCATCCTTGATCCATCTATCCAAATTGGATTTATGAATGGCGCTCTTCTTTGTAAATGAAGAACTAGCATAAAGTTGCCACTAGACAAGTTAAACAATTGGTTTGGGACTTGGTGGTAGCAGCTTTATGTTAGAGCATCTTGCTTGGTGTAGGGAAAACTAATATAAGGATGTGGACCATGTGGTTCTTCACCTCAGCCTGGGTCTCCATGCTTAACACAAGGTCATAGGAGAAATAATCAGCGAGTTCATTTATCTTTGTTATGCATCAGGTTTCCCCCTCCTATTTAGCATCTCATTTCTTTCTGTATGTCCATACCCTGCCATTCCCTGGATGCCCGCTCCCTTCTTCCAGGGCAGGATGCCTGTTTGTACAACACACACAAAAAAAATAAAAAAGAACTATTCTAACAAGTTATTCTTGCACAGCAATATTATCTGTAAGCCTATTTCAATTATTTTTGCAATTTCTAGTTTTCTACAACCCAATCTTACCACCTGTCTCCACATTGTTTTAGTCCTTACTATCAAGTCATGACCACATTTTGACAAATTTCTAGCCTGCCCTGAGTGAAATTCATGCCTGTAGTGGGAAAACAATTTATACTATAGTATTATATGACTTGAAATTATTTTTTAATGATCGTCAACAACAGAGTTCACACATATCATCTTGAAGATTCCACATTAGGGATCTTTCCCTTTTGTTCACATATTTCTCATATAATTCACCATACTCCTGTCATCGAATCTCTGATCTTCCCAAACTTTGCTGAATCTGGGAATTGTCTTCCAGCATGGCTCCATCTAGTACAATGTGCCCGATAGATAAATGCAGCTTCCTGCATCAAACCTAGCTTTGGTTCCTCTTTCACTAGCCTCTTTCCAGGTCTACTGGAACTTTTAGGGGTTAGTTGCTTGAGTTGGCACTGCATGATCAGGAAGAAGGGCCAAGCGCTTTCCAACAGCCAACTGGCATTATGTTTTCTATATTAGATCCCATCTTATCTTTGGCTTGAAATATTATGCATATATGGAGTCTTGATCTCAAGAACACGTTAGTCTTTAAATGCTCTCATATCATGATGATAGCCTCATTATCAAAGCCAACCCCATATACCCAGCAAAGGAAAAGAGTTGGAATAAAAAGGCCTCAGATTCTCGGGTACAGATTAGTAACAAAGGCCTTATAGTTCAGCTATTGAATTAAAGTCATAAACTCGGTCTAGATCATTTGTAAAGCAGATTGGAGTAATCCACCAAGACATCTAAGAAAAACAAAACTTGGAACATGAAGTAGACATGCACCTCTTAAACTGTTGTTTTAGAAATTATTTGCTGGCATGGAAGGAAAAGTTTATGAGATGATAAAAGATAGCATGCACAGATGCACTACAGCAAGATTTTAAAATACAGGCACGGAGCCCTATACCATTTTCCCATTGGAACAATACAGTATTGGTATGATACCAGCACCAACTGTACAAACTAAAACTACAAGTTTTCAAAAATTTAAAAAACCATCAGCACCAAATGTTATGGTCGGTATAATACTGCCGATATGTACCAGTACAAACTGGTATGGTTCATACATACTGCTACAGCTATTTTGGCATTTGACACCCATACCAGTGCTGGTTTTGTGAAGGAATGGTACAGTACCGATCTTATCATCCAATCTTGGTGGTTTTTGAAATCATGCATCATAGTTTTTCACATGCAGCAAGTGCATGCTCCTATAAAAGGCATTGTTGCAATGAGAATATTATGACAGATGAGTTGTAACACTTGCATCGAAATATTGAATACTTTGTAGGAAGCTTCAATCAAAGCTGAAGCAGTTGAAAGTAAAATGATGAAAATCTGTTCAGATGTCATGTTCATGAATGGCCAAGGCTAGAGGTAAACCCATTCATTAAAGAGGCTTAGGTTTCTCTCCAATGAGCAGATAAGAGAAAGAGTAGATTTGGCAAAATAGATATGATAAAGATTACAAAAAACTCAACTTAATAAAGGATGCCCCTTGATCAGAAGAATGATAACAAAAAAGACATGACAATGATGGCTGAGATCTGGAAAAAGGTTTGCTGTCTCTGCCTTTGTGATTAGAATTTTCGTATTTGCTATTGAATTTATTTTAGTTAAAATCATGGAAGAAATATGCATGTCAAAAACACAACAATAAAAGAGACCTCACTTAAAAGAAATGTAGAGTGAGAATATGCTCCTTCATGTAAGTTGAAATGTATCCCATGCTTTTGTAACAAACTCTGCCCAAAGGGTCATACAACAAATAAATACAATGCAGACTTTTGTTTTATTTAGACATGCACTTTGGAAAAAGATAAATAAATAGATAAAATTTTACTGCATAAATTTCAGTTACAGAACACCATAAGAAGGATGCATTTGATATTTGAATAACAGAACTCTATCTAAAGACAATAAGATACCTTCATTGTTTGCAAAGTGGAGATCTGACCATGAATCCACAACATCGTTGTCGTGACATCACCAATAGGTGTCCATGCCCCACCAGCATTAGCTGCCAGTACAACAACAGCTCCTAAAATTCTGCCACAGTCAATACCAAATCACAAAACATGGTTAAAGGAACATTGCTACCAAGTTGATGATTTGGAAGGCATCTAGGAGCAACTTCAGTTGAAACTTGAAAGAATCTTTAAAAACCCTTATCAGATTTCAGAAATCCCACCATTAATGGGGCAACAACAAAGAAGTAGAACAGAAAATTCTTTGGAAATAATAAGTAGCTATAAAGATTTTAAAGGAATCCCAAGCTATAAAAATATTTGACGGAGTTTTACTTAAGTTACATTTTTTTTTCAATAAAAAGACTAAAAGGAGAGAATTGTGAAAGGATCAGCAGAAGATGACCACACTTGCTTCAAAATTTGTTAAGCTAGGACTCAGTAATCCAACAGGGTCACAAATAAACTTGATCTGACATAAGGCTTGGCCAGAGTTACAACCAGCCCAAACCATACTGACCTTCTGACAACTCTAATACCAAATGTCTACAAAAGTTTTAGTGTAAGAAAAAGATTTGACCATTAAAAATGATCCAAATAGTCTGATGAGACCAGAGAGTTGGGTTAAGTTATTTTTTGCATGTAAATTGGTTATATCTCATGGAGTTTCATCCGAACTTGATAATTCTTACAGCTAAAATAGATGTGAGATTTTTGTGACCTGTGTTATGTGCACCAAACAAGTCTCTCTCAAACACAAAGCAACAAAAACAGGGTATGATTGGCATGTTATAAAAAGAAAGATCAGTGAACTAGAGACTCACAAGCAAATTTTAGGCCTTCATCCTTTCATCAGAAGAGCATGTGTTTAACGCTCTAAACTGAAATAAGTATTTATACGTGATTAAGTTTTTACATAACTGTAGAGTGTTGCCACCAGAAGATTTGGTTCTATTTCCTCTATATTACATTTTGATGGTATGTTTCACATTCTTTTCAGGTCTTATAACAATTATTCAAGGGTGTCAGCAGTACGTGTCAGTCCCAAGTTGGTCCATGTATAAGTCTTTTGTTGAGAGGTGACAAGACCTTAATTCCACAAAACTCAAGCCCAACTCCAGAACAAATCCGTTTGGTTTTGGCCTCGTCCATGCATCCTTACAGAGCTAATATTCGATACTGGCTTGAATTTTCTTGGCTTTGTCTTTGAGCAGATTGGACCAGAAGCCATTGACTAATGACTATCCTACGCTGCAATTGCCTAATGATCAATGAAGAGAAACTTCATAATTATGTGTTTCATTGTATGAGTAGAGAATTGTATTGAGCTCTAGAAATTCAATAATTATTTCTTTACAAGCACTAATTTCAATTAACTGACCAAGCATTTCCCATACTACTATGCATATGATGATCTTAATGCAGCAGTGGGATAACAACCTGATGCAAATCCTCCTCAGAGGCTCAAATATTGCCTTGTAGTTTACTCAGATGACTGGGGTATCTATTTATAGAAGAGCAAATCGCTCTTTGCTACCTACCATTTAGCTACCAAAAGGACATTTTTATTAACAACGAGATTTTTAATGGCTTTTTTTTAATTACTAAAATATGAGTCTTTGAGTATATGTGAGTGTTGGGTGTTTGTCATTACAGTCATGAACATCCATCAGAAAATATATTCATAATATATAAAATATAAATAATATAAATAATCAGAAACTTCTTGCAAATTAGAATTTAGAGGAGGTCATGGATTCCATACTTCCTGTATTCTGATGGAGGTACTAGCTTCCGCAATAAGGAAACCATAACAATGGTTGATGTTAGATTGTCGAGGACTGAACTTAGGAAGAAAGTCACAAAACCAACCTGTAAAGGTAATATCAAAATACAAAGCAGCTGTAACATCTTCTCCTGATATATTACTTCAAATAGGTTTATTCAAAATATTGTTTAGATAAAACATGGTGTGCATTGAAATACAGTTGCAAATACTACTGTATTTATGTCAAACTATTTGCTTACTCGCAATAGGTATTCAGAAAGAATGTCAAATTAGGGTTTCTACAGAAACTACATATTAGAATATGCAGTTATATTTCAACATCAAATCAACCTTCATTAAGAGCTAGATAGGCATGATATTTATTTAGCAATGACACCTTATCAAATTACTGAAATATATTACCCACCACCCAAAGGAGAATCTGAGGCTTCCGAGTAGTTATATTGTCAGTAACCAGTTTAAATCCTTGATGTGCATCAACAATCTCCACTATGGTCATTGCACCAAGCAAGAAGAAGACTATTTCACTGACTTCAGCAGATGCCCTGGTTAATTCTGTGACAGCTATATCTGTTGAAGGAGCCTACACCACAAATATCCTATGTCATGGGAAGAGAATTAAACTCATCATATCAGAAGAAATTAATGATGCCATAAAAGCAAAACCAGTACCAAGATGCACAGAGATTCAAATGGAAAGTTTTGACTAGTAGTCTAGTATACAATGATCCTTCCTGCAGATAATTGCTAACTACCATCGACAATTTGAACTAAATAACAGCTTAAAGTTGGTGGCAGATCTAATGATAAACTTGTGAAAAATATGAAGTGCTCCCTCTTAGAGGCTATGATTGTGCAGGTATCCAGAGAGACAACATGAGGATGCTAAAACTGGAGTATTAGCATGTATCAGTTATTATGTGCAATATTGGAACAAAACAATCCAGCAACACCTGGCATGGCACGGTGACATACAACAGCATATAGCATCACTAATCACGATTTCTGCCAAAATGATTAAATGGAAGATTAAGATATGTGGTTAAGTAAAGCATTTGCAAGATGCTTACTGCCAAATAAATATTTCTCTTTATCTTGAAATTTTCCTTAAATTTGTCATAGCCGTTGATCCTGATTCCTGAAGCTCTGGTCGAGGCTCATTGGTCTAGGTTATTAATCTTTAGGTAATATTGCTGATGATCATTGAGGAATACAGGGTTTGGAGATCAGAACCATGGTGCAGTTTTAATTAGACTTGTTATAGAAGTCCTTGTCTTTTTTAACTCACTATACTCCCAGCTGGAAGTATAATGGCGCATAAGTTGTTCATTGATGAAATAAGTTTCAAAAAAAATTGCAATTACAAAGGTTTTCAGGATAAGCATTGAAAGTTAAGTAAAACTAAAACAAAATATATAGGATGCAATTGTAGTTGGTATTGAACATAACACCTTATCAAAATTGATGACAAACAGGTATTTTAACTTGATAAGTTTCTTCCATCTTTGATTTATTATTCAGACTTTATCTTTGACATCTTTATTTTAAACTTCAAGGTCGAAAAAAACTTTAGAGAAGGGCCAAAATAGAAAAACAAGAAGACAGTTGATATTAGCAAGATAACTCTTGGTATGTTCAAGGTTAATCAAAGTCATTAACCTTTCAAATTAAAAAAAACTGCATAATTAATTACTAGGTTGTATGCTGAGCCATGCTGTGTCAATACTGTTCCAGCAGAGACTAGCATGGGCTGGCACTTGAAACCTTGATTCCAACACCGGAACTATCATATCTGATGACAATTTTCTTACAAAATAGAAGCCTTTGGAATTATTTATGGATTTATAAAATTAACATATCATGCAAAAGCAGCATAAAAAAACACTGAAGCAGCTGGGAAGTTGAAGTGCATAATGTTGGACACATAAAATAATTATCTGCCCAATAGCAGATATCCTATGAAACCTATCACTCAGCTCAAGTACAAGGAATCACATGTTAACAGGAACGAAGAGACATATAGAGATAAAAAAAGGAGATACTGTTACAGTAGTTAATCTTCCTTGCCAAAGGAGCAAAAAAGGGATATTTAATAAAATAAAAGGATACCAATGAGACTCACTCCTATGCTTCTAATAACCCATAAGCAAACAGCCATCAACAATCCAACTCCACTTTTGTTGAATGCTAGAGATTCCTCGAAAATAATGCCTGCATAACCAATTGCAAATACCAACACCATAGCAACATCCTGTACCATGAGAAACTTCAAATAAAACATCTTTATTGATGACCCCACCATGTTCACAAAATCATCTGCATCCAGATGAAGGTGGAGAAATCGTATACTAAAAGAGGTTCAATCATTAAAAAATTAACTATCATTTCTGCTTGAACATAAAACAAACATCCCAAGAAATACAAAAAACTAGCCAAAAGAGTCAACCTGATTGGCAGCCACCCAAGAATGATTGATTGCAGCTGCCCCTGCCAAAGCTGATGCAAGTATAGTAAGAGCTTTCAGTAGATCAGTCTTTGGCTGGTAACTAGTTTCAAAATCCTGGGAGCTTACTTCATCAAGTGAACATAAGGGATCACAACTTCCAGATCCATCCATCAACTCCTAATTCAATGTAACAGTTCCAAGTTAATAGTGAGGATAACAATGTCCAAATTTAAATTAATATGTGCACTGCATTTAAGACTCAAAGCTGCATAAGAGTGAGACTAAGAGAGATGCAAAACTGAAAGAGCAATAATTTAGACATCCTTATGCTTCAGGAGCCGTACGATGGCTATGATACAACCATAAGTGGCTACAACATCCATAGAATTACATAAAAGAAATGAAGATAGAATTTCCCTACTAAAACAACCTATGACACATAATAAGCTCAACCAGATTTTGAATAATAGAAATGATACAAAATGGTCATCTTACTCACACTGCACAAATGTTTTAAACGAGTGCTTGGGTTGGCTGAAGTGACTTCTTTGATACAATAAATTGCCCCCATCCATACAGTGAACATATTGCAGATAATCTAGATGATGGACTGTATAAGTCCTCCCTTTACCATGAATAAATGCATTGTACATGCTTAAGTAAAAAACTCATAGTTGAGTGACAGAACAACAACTGGTGATCATCTTGGCTATAGGAGCATAAGTTAAATGGTAATTCAACACTATACCCTTGCATAAAATCAGGAGCTGCCAAACCTTTTTATTTTTTTGTTCACTTAATCATACCAGTAGAGTAAGTCTTTATTCTGCAAACTAACTTGAATGAGAAGCACTTCTTCCCATGTGGAACAGAATAAGATTCTGATTGAAACAGAAAACAGCAAGCTTCATATCGAGAACCTGTTACCACTTAGGGTATACAGTGGACATAGGTGAATAACATATGCTAGGCCAATATATACCAGAAGCAGTAATCAGTGGATCTGGTGATTAGTTTTCATAAAAAAAGATAGCAATGCTCACAGGAACGCAACTGACAAGCAACATCATCACCAATGCAACGCATGATGTGAATGTCAGAATCCACAAGAGTATCCTCAGTAGGCTAATAGATCACTATATGCCCTTTTGGTAAACACACTATGCTTAGTGGGAGGAGGACAGAAAGTTGACTTATCTTAAATGGCATAATACAAACCATAAAAATAAGAAAGCGGGACATGTAAGAGGATAAGGACCAGTGTAATAAGGTAAGGACCCAAAAAAGATCAAATTGTGGAGAATTGATATAAGAAGAGCTATGGAATCATGGCACTAGTAACTCTATGCGCAGGACTGTAACCAAGAAAGACACGCAATGCAGACCAAGCCATGAACTTGGCACGCTTGATAAGAGGAACCAATATATAACACAGACACAAAAATAAAGTCAATGGAAAGCAAATACTTATACTAATGCCTTGGTTGGGAGTTTTGGAAAGAAAAGAAAAGAGAGGAAAATATAAGTGAGAAAGGAAAAGAAAAGAAAGGAAAGGAAGTGCCTTTCTTTTTTTTTGATTGGGAGTTTGAGAAAGGGAAAAGAAATAATTTTTGTTCAACATGGTTGGAAATAGAGAAGAAAGGAAAGGAGAAGAAATGTTATAATTTTTTTTATTATTATATCCTTAAACCAAGACATTAGGTGTTGGAAGTAGAGAAGAAAGGAAAGGATAAAATAAGAATTATAAAAAAATTACTAAACCTCGATTCCTTTCTCTTCCATTATGCTCGATTTGAGAGAGAAAAAAATATGGAGTTGAGGGGATTAGTATTCCTTCTATTTCCTCCCGATTTCTTTCTTTTTCATTCATGAAAAACTTCCAACCAACGGAAAGTAAATACTTTCCCTTCTATTCTTTTCTTTTCTCTCCTACTGTTGGCGTGGAATCCCTTTTCCGACTGGGCGAAGCTACTAGATCGCAGGCCCGCTTCCTGGTTCACCTGCAAAACAAATTCCTGACCGGAATTGCTCCGGCGGGGACACTCCGATGCCTAAGTCAGAGGCGGGCTCCAGCCACAGAATGGAGAAGATTCTGAGAAGGATTCAATGGAGAGGGTAAAGACTCTGGGATTTTCAAGAATATCTTGTGCCTTACCTCGAGCATTCCCTCTTACCATTATTTATAAGGAGTTGTTCAACCTGCAGTTCCGTTCTTCCTCCAGCGGTTACGATGGAGGAGTTAATTTCTTTTCCACAATCTGGAATCATGGATAGCTAATGGGCAGTTCCGGCGGCCAGGTCGGAGACGTTGCCGCTGGAGTTACACGCCGTGATTACATTCCGGAAATAGTCGATGATAACCATTGCTTGTCATGTTTATAGATATTTGAAACATGTCGAGAGCTCGTCTCCGGACTTCCCTTTTAGAAAAATTTCCGTGATTGAATCAGGGAATGTCTCGTCCTCAGATCCTCTCGAGACAGATCGTAGAATCTGTCTTCGGTATAGATCAAGGACTTGATCTTTGTCATAAGCTGAAGACTATGTCTTCGACGTAAACCGGAGACCATATCTTCGGGAGTTGGTGAAAGTCGTTATTCGGTTCAGGCTGAGGATCTTGTCTTCGGGAACCGTAGGACTTGGTCTTCGACGAAAAATGAAGACGTAATCCGAAGACGATGTCTTCGGATACCGTAAGTCCAGTAAGAGCTTTGGCTTGCCCATGGGTTGCTTGACTTTTTTCGAATACCTTAATCCAAAGCTTGTGGCTCGGGAGAAATGTCTTTAACTGGTCGAACCGGCAGCTAGTTCGTACCTGGATCGAGATATCCTAACACCTACTATGCTCTCCCAACCAAGGTCTAACTCTTGAAGGTCTGGAATTGATAAACTATTATTCAAGATCAATTCAACACAGGAAGAGAGATAGAGTAGACGCAACCATGTGCATACTCGCGCTGAACCACTCAAACTATTTAGAGCCACAAAGGCAACGGGCCTGAGATACAATGCGACAAATGAGGAAGAACTTATGAACTCAGTGGGCAAGTCCTCACTGCCACAAAAAGAAACAAATAGGTTTAAGAAAATTGCAGGTAAAACATAGAATCAAACTCCCAAAGCCTTTACAAAGCTAAAGGCTTTGCATACGAAAGCCGAATAAAATGAATGAAGCAATCAAGAATAGATACCACCGTTAGCACCATCTAAGTTTGCAAAATCGACAACAGAGAGGAAAAACAAAATTTGCTGAACACATAAGTAGATAGCTACACATAAGTCCAACGTCTGGAGCTCTAAAAAGTGGGGTGATGTAAAAGAACCTCGTATTCTCCGGGGCCTGTTCCTGGCTCGAGAGGGGAAGGAGACGAGCTCTTGGATTTCCCTTCCACGCGCGTAATAATGCCGGGGCCCCACCATCTCTCGGAGCTGAGCCTCTGGCGAGACGAACCCCACGAGGGGAGAAGAAGCGGGCAGACCGGGGGGCGGGGTCGCGTGACAGCGAATGGAGACGAAGGATGAGAAGAGGATGACGAGGAGGAGAATGACGGGAGAGCGAGTTGTTTGTAGAGAGAGCGATCGAGGCTTTGGCCTCCGATCAAGTAGAAAGACACAGCCATTTTTTCGGCTTGGGCGAAGGGAGACCAGTGAATTTGGGACCGAAGAAGGGGGGAGGAGAGGGGAGGCAAGGGCGGATCCAGGATGTTTATCTAGTAAAAATAAATCAATAAAATTTACATATTATATATATGAATTATAATAAAAATTAATTATAATTTTATTATAACACTTACTAATGAAATTTTATATATTAAAAATATTATAAGATGTTTTTATTGCGATCTTTTCCATATATATATATATATATATATATAGCTAAGTAGTTATTTATCTAACGTAATAAAAATTATTTATAAATTCTATTATAAGTACCCTTATGATAAGTTCCCATATTTTGAAAGCATTATAAAATATTTTATTATCAATATTATTAAATATACTTTTAATATATATAATTAAGTAATTATTTATTTAAAAAAATTATTCGATTATATAATTGATCTTTCACGATCCTAATAGAAAATACTTTCAATCGATACAGTAGTAACTAGCTATTATCGTCTGGATCGTCATGGCCCGTAGCTCTGATACATCGGGTTCCCGTCAGATGCTTGGCTCCCCACCTCACGATCGGCTCGCTCACTCGCTTCGGGGGTCCTGCAAGACTGAGGAAAGCCTTGGGCCGAGAATTCTGGCTAAGACACTCCGACGATCAAGTCAGTGGGACAATCGAGGGGAACAGAAACCTCTATAGCAGAGAGCTTGGGGGACTATCTACATCAAAAGGGTGATAAGAGAGAAGATAATATGGAAAATGAAAGAGTCTCTATGCTCTTTTTCTTCTTTGCTTACATTTACTTACTTTTTCGTGCGGGTCTTATATAGGTGAGTGGACTTTGTTAGCTTCCAGGTTCCCTCCTTCGAAGGAGGCTTTTTCATTGCCTACTGTCATCTCTCTGTCACGCCGGCTCTGTGCCTGAGCCTCGAGTCATAACGGGATGTTGCCATTTCGAAGGAGGTCGCTTGGGTACCGCAGCGCCTAGGGTCTATGGCATAGGGTCCATGCGCCCTGTTATGGAAGTCACAGTTTTCCAATCGTGCGATCGCTGACGTGTCGGCACGCCACAAGGCTGGGAGCCTGGGGT
Source organism: Areca catechu (assembly GCA_021397845.1). NCBI lineage: Eukaryota > Viridiplantae > Streptophyta > Magnoliopsida > Arecales > Arecaceae > Areca > Areca catechu. The sequence goes on along the minus strand of CM038045.1, from coordinate 52,613,387 downwards.
CGTTCAGATCATGCGCACAGCGCACCGCAGGGGGCCTGCACCCATAGCAGGGCATGCGCCACCTCTTGGAGGCTCTGCATGATCAGGTACTCCCTCATCTTCTTTTTGAATTCCAACCTCTTTATGCCTTTGGCGGGAATCCATGCTCCTGCTAGTAGGAGGGTTCGCTTCGAAGGGGTAGACTCGACCTCGACCGGGAGCTGACCTCAGATGAGGGGCCCACCCGATGAGCCCTGCCTCGACTGGGAGCTGACCTCGGCAAGGCGGTCCATTATGGAAACATGAGCTCGATCCCGACCGGAAGCTGTCCTCAGCCAGGGGGCTCACCTTGGAGGGATAGACTTGACCTCGATCGGGAGCTGATCTCAGACGGGGGGCCTGCCCAATGAGCCCTACCTCGACTAGGAGCTGACCTCGGTTGGGTGGTCCGCCTCGGTTCTTCGTCATGTACCCTTGCCCAGGTGGCAGGTCTCTTGCCATCATGGCTATCCACAGGCTCCACGTCAGCGGATGTCGCCATATCAGTCCGCAGGCTCCATGTCAGCAGATGTCGCCATATCAATTGCCCCCACTCCCGAGCCCGAGGAACGAAGCGTCCACTCGGGGCGAAGGGAGTAATGGTTGCACTGGCATGGAGGGGGCGTGCCCCTTTCGCTTTCGATGGCGGATGCGCTGGCATGGAGGGAGCGTGCCCCTTTCGCTTTCGATGCCGGATGCGCCAGCATTCAGGCGGTCGTGCTTCCACGCCATATGCGTGTCGCCACGTCTTCTCTCCTCAAAGACGGTTATTAATGCCGCATCAGCTTCAAGGGAATTGCTCCGGGTTCGAAGCATCGCTTCGATACATAGCATCTCTCAGTAGGCTTGGCCCGAGACATGACACACGTCTTCTACGGGCACGAAGCGATAGGGCTCCAGGCCGTTAAATAGGATCCATCTTCTTGGTCCCCGGAGATTCTTCAGGTGGTGGAAAGATGAGACTTTCGCTCCAGAGCTACTCTCCCCCTTCCTCTTAGGCGAAGTCCCAAAAAGCTAGGCTCCCTTCCTTCTTTCTTCTTCATATTGTAGGGATGAATTTCAGTCTCAAAGATCTTTGGGAGATGTCCTGAAAGAGTGCTGCTGTCAAGGTGCCCGAGGGGGAGCCCAGTGCGAAGGTCCAGGAGGGTGACGCTGACTCCTTTTGGGCCAAGGAGGTGGCCCGTCTGGAAAGGAGGGTGCAGACCCTCCAGACTCAACTGGAGGAGGAGAAGACTCGGGTCGCGGTGGCGGTTGAAAGGGTAGCGGTGGCTACTGTGCGGCGGAGATGGCCAAGAAGGAGGTGGCGAAGGCCATTTCCAAGTTCATGGCATCCCAAGCTTTTAAGGACGAGGTCGCTGAGGCTGTCTTGGACTCCTTCCACCAAGGATTCAGGGACTTCAAGAGCAAGGCCTTTCGCTTCTACGAGCTGAAGGGGCTAGACAACATCAGGCCTTCCATTTCGTTCCCTGGGCAGGAGGGTGAGCCCGGCTTCGAGGAGGAGTCGGAGTCAGAGGAGGCTAAGGCGGGACCCGAGGCCTCCCCGAGCACCTCACGAGAGACGGGGGCAACCCGTCGGTCTAGAAAGGAGCCGATGGTTGATGTTTAGATCTTCCTTTCCTTTTTATGTTTATAAGTCAAGGTGGGCCTTTGGTTTGTTGAGGGCACCTAGCAAGGGATGTACAGGAAGTTTTCATATTAATGAAATCCCTTGGCTATCATTCCGCTTCTTGCTCTTTCTTTTCTTCTCTTTATTCTCTCTCTCATTTCTTTTTTTTTGTTGTTGCCCGACTGCGGGCCAGGCGAAAGATGGTGGGGCTCACTTGGAGTTCCCATCTAACATCCCCAGATTATGAGCTGGGCGATGAAATTGCTTGTCTTTGGATGCTGGACTTCATGAGTTTTCGGGCTTGGAGTGCCGGGCCCCAAGAGCTCCAGGCTTTGGTGTTGTGGCTTCGGGCTTAAGTGTCGGGCTCTAGGAGTCTCCAGGCTTTGGTGCTGCAGCTCTGGGCTTGAATGCCGGGCTCCAGGAGTCTCCAATCTTTGGTGCTGTGGCTCCAGGCTTGAGTGCGGGGTGCGGTGGCTCCTGGCTTTGGTGCTGGGCACTGTGGCTCCAAGCTTTGGTGAGAGGGGCTATGGCTCCCAACTTTGGTGTGAGGCTTTAGGAGTTTCTCGGCTTTGATGCAGGGCACCGTGACTCCCGGCTTTGGTGCGGGGCTTCAGGAGTTTCCCGGCTTTAGTACGAGGCATCGGAGGTTCTCGGCTTTAGTGTGGGGTTTCAGGAGTTTCCCGGCTTTAGTACGGGGCGCTATGGCTCCTGGCTTTAGTACGGGACTTCAGGAGTTTCCTAGCTTTAGTGCGGGGCATCGGAGGTTCCTGGCTTTGATGCGAGGCACTGTGGCTCCCGGCTTTGGTGCGAGGCGATGTGGCTCCCGACTTTGGTACGAGGCTTCGGAAGTCTATCAGCTTGAAGTAGGGCAAATGAGTTCCTGCACAGGTGAAAAACAAGATTGCACCAAAAAAGAACTTGAATTTATTATAGAAGAGCCTTACATTATTGGTGGTACATCCTTAAGTTGCTGACATTCTAGGTTCGCGTGAAGGTTTATCCCTGAGATTTTGCTGACATGCTAGTTCAGGTAGAAAAGTATATGCATAGTATGGTTTCATGCAGAAAGAAACCCCTACTACTTTAAAGGAGGATGGAAAACTAAAGGCCAGCGAAAATGCTTTTTGAGATAGGTGAAAAGAGCTCGACAATGCTCCAGGTTCCCTCCTCGATAGCAAAAAAAGGGGACCCCTTCTCCGAACTATCAATCCAAGAGTCCTCATGATGGAGATCAACGTAGATCACTACACCCCACTAAATGCACCAAGGGCAAAAGTGCTGATGGAGATCAAAGAACAACTCTTAGAAGCCAAGAAGCTATGGTCTCCCCCTACTCGAAGGAACCCAAACAAATATTACTTGTAAAATCGGGATCATGGCTATGACATTGAGAAGTATATCTAACTCTGTGATAAAATTGAGAAACTCATCGGGCATGACAACCTTGACTAGTTCACCCGGCATAGAAGGAAGCAAGAGGATCGGCAGAAGTCATCCCGACTGACTGAACAACCACAACGAGCCAAGCCCCAAGGCAACAAACCCCCATCTGAGACAATGAACACTATTACTGGGGGGTGCTGTTGCAAAGTTCTCGATGATGAAGAGCGGCAAAAAGGCAGGTTGAAGAATCGATAACCTTCATCGAGGAGGACGACCAAGGGATCTAGTTCCCACATGATGATGCGGTAGTTGTATCTTTAAATATCGGAAACTACAAGATGTATGCCATATTTTAATTGATAATGGAAGCTTCGCCAATATTATGTACTTTGATGCCTTTATCATAATGGGGTTATCCCATGATTGGCTAGGAAGGATGAGCTCCCCACTGGTCAATTTTACTGGAGATGCAATTTATGGAAGGTTTCATCACCTTATCCATAAAGATGGGATAGTATTCTCATCGATCCATTGCCCAGGTTGACTTCTTGGTCATTCGAGCACCCTCAATATATAATGCCATTTTTAGGCAACTAAGCCTAAATGCCTTCTAAGTCATCATATTAACATACTATCTAAAGATGAAGTTTTTAAATGCGTATGGGATTGAAGAGGTCAGCAGAGACTAGGACTTGGCATGCCGCTATTATCATATTGCGCTCTGAGAAACTAGAGTTGCTGACACCTACCCGGTCGAAGGGTCGGACATCCATGATGAATTGGCCGAACGAGGAGAACAAACTAAAGACCTCATCTCCTACCCTTGGTAGACGAAAACCCAGATGCATCAACCCCTCGATGATGGTACATCGACTGAATGTGGACTGAAGTGCTAACAATTCAAATAAAGAAAGCAAAGCTTCATGCCCAAGCGATATAAAGCAATAGCCGAGGAGGTTGACAAACTGCCTGACATTGTTTTATTCGGGAAAAAACCTACTATAGTGGATTGCTAATGTGGTCATGGTGAAGAAGGTAAAGAGAAAGTGTGGAATTTGTATCAACTTCATTAACTTGAATAAGATGAGCCCAAAAATCCATTATCAAGGATTGATTAGATGGTGGATGCTATATCAGGCCATGACCTTCTCGGCTTTATGGATGCTTTCTTCGACTATAACCAGATTCGGATGACTCTAGAAGATGAGAAGAATGCTACTTTTATCATTAACCAGGGTCTTTTCTATTACAGGATTATACCATTTGACTTAAAAAATGCAGGTGCCACCTATCAATACCTTGTGAATAAAATCTTCAAAGACTAAATCGGACGAAATATGGAAGTGTACGTGGATGACATGCTCATCAATAGCAAATCTGCTAGGACCCACATCGATGATCTTAGGAAAGCTTTCACTACTTTGTAAAGGTACTAGATGAAGCTGAATTCTACTAAGTATACTTTTGGAATGACTTCTGGAAAGTTTCCTGGTTTCATGATCTCTAGCTCGGGGATAGAGGCCAATCCAAAAAAATAAAAATTGTCCAGGAAATGGGCCCCCAAGGATGGTCAAAGATGTTCAGTGCCTCACTGGAAGGATTGCCACCCTCAATCGGTTCATCTCCAGGTTGACTGAACGATGCCTTTCCTTCTTTCAAACTCTGAAGCAACCCAAGAACTTTTAGTAGACTAAAAAATACTAAAAAGTATTTACATACCCCAAAAGCTACCTTAGCTCCATCCCTTGCTGGGTAAGCTTGATTCGGGTGAGGAACTATTCTTGTACTTGGCAACCTTGCCACTAGTAATGGGTATAGTGCTGATCTAAGAGCGGAACAAGATCTAGAAGCTAATCTACTATGTCGATCAGATCTTGAAAGATGTAGAGACCCAGTATACTAAGTTGGAGAAGCTGGTTTACACTCTTTTCATTGCTGCCTGGAAGCTTTGACCATACTTTCAAGCTCACACCATCACTCTCCTAATCGATCAATTCATGAAGAATATCCTGCACCGGTCAGACACATCAGGGCATATTACCAAATAGACAATCAAGCTTTTTGAATTTGACATCGAGTTTCAACCTCAACCGTCAATCAAAGCCCAGATACTGGCCGACTTCCTAGTTGAATGCATCATCTTTGATGATCCAGCCATATCGAATGAAGTAGAATTCTCAAGCCGGCGCAAGGTCCTATACAAGATCCCACCAACACCTACGAGGTGTATGGTGATGGATCATCCAACTTTGAAGGATCAGGGGATAGGATTGGTCATTGTAAGCCTAGAGGGAGTTATAGCCGAACATGCCATGTGCTTTGAGTTTCCTGCAATGAACAATGAAATTGAGTATGAAGCCTTGACTACAAGACTCTGAGTGGCTAAGGAGTTGGTGGTGCAAGACCTGAAGGCCTACAGTGACTTACAATTGGTCGTCGAGCACATCAAAGGCAATTACAATGCCCGAAAGAAAAATATGATAAAGCATGTTCAAAAAGTTAAAGATTTAATTTTCACCTTCCATAGGTTTGAAATCCAACAAATACTAAAAGATAACAACTCTTAAGTTGATTTATTAACCAAGTCGGTGACAACAAAACCAATGACTCTGCCCAAAGGAGCCTACTTTGAGCTGATCAAGAAGCCAATCATTGAAGGATCAGTGGAGGTGATGCTGTTAGACGATAAACCATCTTGCATTGGCCTATTAGTCAATTTCCTGAAGGACAGAATGCTCCCTGCATATTGAAAGGAGGCTGGTAAAATAAAATATCAAGCCTCTAATATCTTCTACACGAAGAAAAACTCTACAAGAGATCTTTTTCCTTTCCCCTCTCCAAGTACTTACACCCATTTGAAATCGATTATGTACTAAGGAAGGTCCATGAAAGAGTGTGTAGGAGTCATATTAGAAAAAAGGCACTGGCCTACAAACTTCTTCAATAAGGTTACTACTGGTCAATGATGCAAAAGATACAGAAGACTTTGTCAGGCTGTGCGGCATGTGCCAAAGAAATTCAAGCATACAATGTCTACTCTCCATGCTAATCATCCTTATATTTGCACCTTGACCATTTACACAATGAGAGATGGACATTCTTGATCAATTTTTACTTGCTTCGGGGCAATGAAAGTTCCTACTAGTCATCATGGACGACTTCACTAAGTGGATAGAAGCTGAGCTATTGGTCCACATCACTGAAATAAAGGTGATGAATTTCATGTGAAAATCCATAATCTACCAATTCGGTCTACCCGGATATTAATCACTGACAACAAGCAGCAATTTACGGAGGCCAAGTTCAAGAAATTTTATGAAGAACATGGTATCTCACACCATCTCACCTCCGTAGCTCATCCCTAGGCAAATGGAAAAGCTAAGGCAATAAATTGGACCCTCCTCTAAGGCACAAAAAAGAGATTGGACAAAGCCAAGGGTTCATAGGCTGATGAGTTTCACCACATGCTCTAGGCATACCGGAAGATATCGAGAGTCTCAACAAAAGAAACCTCTTCAGCCTAGCTTACAGAACTGAAGCAGTGATATCTATCGAACTGGGAGTCTCATTATTGTATCAAAAGTTTTGATGAGCAAACCAACTTAGAGAGATGACTCGTAGACTTGGACCTGTTGGATGAAGCCTGAGAGAACATGTATCAAAATGGTGGCCTACTAATATGAAGTTGCCCAATATTTTATTTTCAGGGTTTGGAGCAAAACTTTAGGATTGGGGACCTGGTACTACACCAAGTGGAAGTCTCCCAACTCTACCAATGGGCAAGCTATTTCCAAATTAGGAAGGGAATCACCTTTATAGTAAGAGAAAAGGAGGTTTCAAAATCTTGGACCACTCCAAGCCGATCGGCGTGTGCCAAAGGGGGACCCCCTGTTGGATCCCTATAGCGATCGGTTGCCAAGATTAAATGTAGCATGACAGTCGATGCATCCACTGAGTTCACAAATAAGAGTTCGTTATTATTTTGTCCATTTAGATCTACTTCGAAAGTCATGTGCAACCCTTCAATTAAGAGGGCCCTTCATATTCCTGACATCTTTTGAACGCATACTCTAATAGCCAGACCAAAGCTCAGACGTGAGAGTAGGGGCATCTATTGAAAAAGATTTTGTAAGGTCTAAGGATATGAAGTCCAAGTCAACAAACCTGGTCAGTTGGCCCTACTATATGACCACCAATCACTCATCCCAAGGATATGAAGCCCAAATCAATAAGCCTGGTCGGGTAGCCTTGTTTTGTATCAACTGATCGTTCATCAGATTGGGTCTCTGGTCAGTTGAGAGCTTCATCTTGGCTCCATATTATTGGACAAGACAATATGGCCTGTGTGTGGTCAGTCCCATCACTCATTCGATCCCTCATTGGAGGACTTAGTACTTTTCCTAGCCGACCAAATCCAATCGAGCATTAACCATTGTTCACCTTCATTCAAGCTGGTGTCTTAAGCGACATACACTCTCTCACTAGTCAATTTTCTGAAGGCCATTAACTTGTGCCCACCGACCATTTATCGGATCCGACCCTTGATTGTCTAATGGCTCCCTCCTGGCTCTAGTATTCTCAAACATGTCTTGACTACATGCTCGATGCATGAATGGCTCCATTGTTCGACCATCCCCTCTCGTTGAAAAAATTAGTATCTCAATCGACCAAACTTGGCTGAGTACTAGCAACCAATCACCCCTACTTGATTGAGTCTAAGCAGCAATCGATGCCTTCTAATCAGACAGTCCAAAAGCTATTGACACATCTCACCCTTCAACTATGATAATCTAATCAAGCATCTTCTAGCTGATCATTTCTCGGCTTTAATAGAAGTGCTCGAACTAACCGATGTTCATTGAGCATGGTGGCAGGCAAGTCCTTAAGCAATATTCCCACTTGAACTTTTGAACTTTCTGAAGGTCAACAAGATTGATCCTCACTTCCATGCCCCCGATTATATGGCCAAAAGATTACATCCATCTCATTATTGCTAAGCACCACCATATCTTCGCAATTAAGGAGAGCATGCTTGAATCATGTAGTGGTCAATATCGCCATTAAAAAACATGGCCAACTCTATACAAAGAACAAGTTCTAATTAAAACGGAATGGACATTTTCTATGAATGGGAAATCCCCTGATAGCTTGCATGATAAACCTTGCCACTTCTCACCAAATCGACTAAGATCTTTGTCATTTTAAAAATGACCTTATCTTTTACTTATAAAATGGAACCCCCTAGGAGCTCCCAAGGTATGCCAAAACTCTACTTCATGCTCCTCACATTATTATTATACAGGAATACTGACTTGAATATCGGAGGGCCTATGCTAGAATACCTTTCGACCAGGGCTTTTTATAAGGTTTGCTTTCCGAAGATCTTCCTACACCACCAACTCCAACATTCTGGTGCCCGACAAATTTCGATACCAACAATACCTATATCATCTAATGTCGTTAAAAAATTAATGGTTTAAAATTAGAATGACTAAAATACTCTTATAAGTAGATGTGTAAAAAAAAAAATTATAAAGATGTATATGCAAATAGCAATTTTACAAAAATATTCAAACAAATTTAAATATTTGAAAAGGTATACATACAAAAAATCTTAATTTATTTTATCTAGACTTGGTCAAATCCAATTGTCATCCTTAGCAATGACTTCATGAAAACTTGAGAAAAACTAAAAAAAACTTAACTTGGTATGGCTAATGTGATCCAAGTTCTCTCAAAAATTTTTTATATGATATGATATACATGGTAGACTTAATTTTATACTTTATATGGTATGATATGATATGATATACTTTATACATTTCATAGAGGCATTTTTAATAAAAAAACTTAAAATGAAATTTAATGAGATTGCAAATTCTCGTTGTTATATAATAGTCAAATCCATAATTATATCCATTCTATATAAATATACAAACAATCCATTTGATATGGAGTTTAGACACTTTTCACAAAAATATATTATCATATATTAAAGGAAACATGGATAGTCTATTTATTTTCTAGATAAAATAATTTTGATTTATCATTTAATAATTTTTTTATCTATATAACTCAATATGTTAAATATATTCATTACCTAGTTATACATATTAATTTTTCTCCCATTTGAATAAGGAAAGAAACAACAAATCAAAAAAGGTATACTTTAAAAATATTTTTTTCATATATACATTTCAAACATTCAAATTTACATAAACACCCTCATAAAATTATTATTTATATATATCCTTATATTTTTTCACTAAGTCATTTTAATTTTAAACTGTTCGTTTTTAACAACATTACATGATGTTGGAATATATGCAAAATATATATATATGTACATACCTACAAAACAAGTATTTTATAAAGATATATATAAATATTAATTTTAAAAAGATACTTATATAAATTTAAATGTCTAGAAAGATATATATAAAAAAATATATTCATATAGATTACTCGGTGCTTGGGATTTTCATGCGGCCTAGATAAAAAGCAATATATTAGCTTAATTGTGTATCAATTCCTAGTTAAGATATTTGCATCGAAAAATCTTTGCAAGGATGCAACTCCCGATCTAAAACTAGGTTCCATGGCTAAAATTCATTCCCACTATTTATACATCGATCAATCAATAGTAAGCAATTGAATGGATCAAGATATACAGTCCAGAAAAGTACCATTGTCTACACCTTTCTTATCTAGAGAAAGTTTTTATACATCCCTCTGGTGTAGAAAAAAATATACCACACAACCTGATTAGACCACATAAGTCCCAATTTTCAACACACATTTAATACTACAGTTTTATCTCTTCCTAAAAAAATTGAATGATAAAAATATCCCTCTCTTACGAAAAAATTATGATATCCATTAGCTTGGATTATGATACCCGGTGGCTGGCTTATGACATCCCCATATTCAAAAGATGTCATAGGACTAAGAGATATTTTTATCATTAAAAAAATTTAAAAATTTTCAATAACAAAAATATCTTTCATCTTATAATATTCCATTTACAAAGAGATGTCATATAGGATGGACATTTTCATCATTCAAATACATATTTAACGCATATAATTTATTTTTTATTAAAAATTTTGAATAACAAAAATATCTTTTTCTCATGATACCTATTTGTAAACATGATATCATAACCCCATTCATAGGATATCATAAAATCGAGAATATTTATATCATTGAAAAAAGCTCAAAAAAATTTTAATGATAAAAATATTTTCGATCTTATAACATCTTGTAAACAAGATTATGATACCCGATTTATAAATAGACATCATAAGAAAAGAATATTTTCATCATTCAAAAATATATTTAATGCTTACAGTTTATTTTTCTTAAAAATCTTGAATGACAGCATACCCTTCTTTTATAACAAATATTTATGAACAGGATATCATAACCCTATTTATAGAATATTATAAGACTAAAATTATTTTGATCATTAAATTTTTTTAAAATTTTTTTAAAGAAAAAAATATTTTTCGACCTTATGAACATAAGAATATCATAAACTAGTTCCTTGGTATCATAATCCAAATCAACATATATTATAATTTTTTTATTAAAAATAGATATTTTTATCATTCAAAATTTTTAATAAAAAATAAAATTATATATATTAAAAAATAAAATTTATATAATATTTACCTGATCTAATAATATTTGATGGTGTTTTTTTTTTTTTCAGCAGCGGTGGAGAAAGAATTACTCTTCTCACCTATCTTGTCCGTTCACTTAGCACCGTCGGTGGAGAAAGAATTACTCTTCTCACCGATCTTGTTCATTCACTTGCCACCGGCCCCAACCGCTTCTAGACATGGGAGATATATCCATTTCCGGTGTCACACTATGAAAGCATAACGCATGGGGCTTGTGATCGAACTTTGCGAATTTAATTAAATAAGCCCGGTGCCTCCTTAAAATACATCACCGGATCCCCAAACTAAATCCAAAAAGGGAGACGTAAAACAAACTGAACATTTTTCTCGACGAAAAAAGAACACAATATAGTAATTCAAATTTTCCAGAACAACGACTTGATTCAAGTCCTAGCCATGGATTGTACCACTCAAAACCACATACATAACATCGCTTGCCACGAGCCTAGTCTTGCTTTGCAGCTGTGGTGGGATCATCCGATCCTTTGGCTGGGATCTCATGAACCACCTCGACCGGCCTCTTCTCTTGCTGTCCTTGCCCCGCCGACGACCGGTAATCCACCGTCTGCACTGCCTTCGTCTCCTTCACTCCTGCATCCTGAGGAGTTTTGGTGGTGGATTTGGCCGTGGCAGTGCCCTGCGATGATACAACGACAACCAAATTGAAAGGTATGGATCTAGAGAAGGCTCATAAAGAACGGATGATCGCCTGTTACCTTGGCAGTATTCATGTTGGAGACCAACAAACAGAGTCTCTTTTTTGTTAAGTATCGTGAGCAGGCTGGGAGGAAGGGGATGCTGCCAGATTAATGGTTTCGGTGATGTTAATCATACGACCAAGGAACCGGGACTTCAAATGGGCTCTCCCGAAGAAAAGATGCCGACACGTGTTGCGGGAGAAGTCGTCTGTGTTAACACGTGTAGGCTACGTGCTTTTAGCCTGAGCCGATTGACTCTCACAGCATGTCACGTGGAGGACTGACTGGATCTTTTTAGTTATGCAATTTTGATATTGTTGCGGAGGCGATTTAATTTTCCAACCTCGGATGTTAATTGAGTAGCCACTCCAACCATTTTCCAACAACCGAAAAAAGTATCAGAAATTATAACTATCGCGTGGCACAACTGATTGCGAAACTTTTCTCATAATTGACAGGAATTCAAACCTATATTTTGATTAAAAAATTTAAAAATAAAATTAAAAAATAATAATAAAATAATTCTGAAATTCCAGTTGATTGGTGGCGATAAAAAAGTAGTGAAAAAGTTAGGAATATTAATATGCGTCAGGATCTTACTCCTTCCCCTTTTTATTTTATCAAAAAAATATATATATTGGAAATTTGTCCTATCGGGACATATCTCGTTATTTCTATATATATTCATCGTCCACCAAGAAGGTTGATATTGAAAATACATTATCAAAAAAATCAAAAAGTTTCCGCTAACATTGGGATCCCTATGTCAAAGATTTTGAACGGCCAAATAATTTATATCGACTCGAATATAGAACAATCTCGAGATTGATGGCCCTGCATATGTCTATATGATCTCAGATTTATACCGAGGCTTCACATCGGCATCCCATCATCAACCGATGCACCAGGTTGATGATTCATTCCAAGGGAATCTCGAAAAATCTCGAGATTGTTTCCTTCAACTGCACACACCGAGGTTGGATTATTGCACGTAAAGCCCATGATAATCGACACCCGTGATCGTGCACATGCCTTTAGTGCATCCATTGGACATCCACAATCTTCACTTTAATGGACGAGGATTCTCCGGCTCCATTATCCAACTTAGCAGTAATAGTCGACTAATCTCCCTCTATATATACAAAGGGAGGAAAGGCTGGAAAGTCTCCTTGAGAGCAAAAGAGCTCCCATCTTTCACCTCTTTTATTTATTTTATTTTCAAGCTCTAGCTAATTTAATCATTCCCGTTTCTTGTTGAAAAAACTATGATAAATGTGGACTTTTTTTTTAAATACTCCAAGAAAAAAAAAGATATCACATTCCAATCCGATGCTCGAACCAAGTGTACGATTGGACTTCAATCCATACAAAAATACAAGATCTATTTTACTGATCAACAATCGGATAAAAATAAATTTATAATTATTTATTATTACCTAAATTTGATCAAAAAGTTTGAAATGAAAAAAAAAAAAAAAAAAAAAAAAAGGCTCTATCCATCATGTTTAGCTAGCTGGCATTATTTTTTATTTAAAAATAAAATTTCTTTTTTTAGATGGTATTTTATTTTTTTATTAGATGATATAAATTATATGTGATAGAATGGTCACGGCGAATAAAGTTTATGTACATACAAGAATCAGGAAATAATTATAATTCTATAACAAAATAATTTATCCGATGATTTGGTCATATAGTCTTAGTTCAAGTGTACCCTCAGCAATTATAATGTACAAAAACAGAAATCAGATAACGTTCCATGTTCTTTATCCCGGCACCGGCGGGTTCGATTGTATCTTTAGTGCTAACGAATGATTTATACTTTTCCACGATATCAACACGTCCCACTACTTTCGATACGCACGCATAATTTTCAGGGCACCCACGTTTTCGTTCCTTTCATTTGCACAACTTTCAAAGGGGGGGGGTTTTGCGCCATCCGGTTAGTGTCGCGACAAAACAAGCAATCATCCGTTCGCGCGAAAGACGCGACCCCAACCCAGCGCAGGCATCTCCTGTAGGTACTTTTTTAACTTGGAGAGAGAAGTACTACCGAGAACAAGAAGGGTGGAGACTTGAGGGAGATCGATAAAAATAATACGCGAGACGAGAGCGCAGCATTTGCGGGACAAAGCTCCACCCCGGAGCTCCGCATAATGCAGGCGCTTCTGCTGCCTTCGCGGCCTGGGGTTCGATCCGCCGGGCTGCTAGTGGCCTCCTCTCCGCCGCCTCTACTGCGCCAGCACAAAACCCTTGTTACCACCCCCGTTTTCCCCCACCGTTGCCCCTCTCTTCCATCGCCCGAATCTCTCTTTCTCTCCTTCCAGAGCCCCTCCCCATCTTCTTTTTCCCTCTGTTTTGCCTTCGCCGCATCGCCAATCCACAAGCCTTCGAGCGGGACCGCGGCGCTCGCGGCCGCCTCCTTCCCTTCTGCTGTCGATGATGAATCGTAGAGGGCAAAGCTCGCGCAGGTCCATTCTCTTTTCTTTTCTTGTCGACTCTTGATTTGTGTCCCTCTTTCTTGTTGGATTCAATCTTTATGAGATTTATTGGTTTCACGGGGAATAGATGAATTAGAAACTATGGGTTTCTTATTGTTTTATTAGTTGGATATGGCCTTGAAAGGTTTCTTAAAATCACGTGTTTAGAGTCAGGGGTGAAGCGAATGAGTATGAAATGGGGATTTTATAAATGGAGGCAAGGAAGGATGAGCTTTCCTTTTTGTTATTACCGCATGAAGGCATAGACCCGTATCATACATTGAAATTGTTGATTTACTTGATGTATTTTGGAGGAGAAGCAGGAACTTGTAATTGCTTTTAGGTTGCATTTGGTGCATTACCTGGCAATCTTGAAAGGTAAGGTAACGTAGATTGCTGTAATGTAGATTGCAGAATTATTATATTTGATGCATACATACATACGATACTACGTAATATAAAATTAAATTTTCAAAATATTTCTAAATTAAATCTATATTTTATTTATAAAAATATATATTTTTATATTTTATCTATTCATTAAAAATATAATTTTTATATTTTATATTAAAAATATTTTTATATTTTATATTTTTATATAAAGATAAAAAAATAAATATTTTATATTAAATAAATTTAATATAAAAAATATATATATTAAATGAGTGTTTTACATAATCATAATTTATATGTGCAAAAGCATTGAATCAATTCCTAGAATGTGTTTTAAAGGGATGAAATAGGTCAGGTAAAATGATGAAGTTGTGAGTATAGTTGAGGAATAAACAACAATTATATATAGTTGAAGTTAAGAACTTGTGCTGAAACTTGAGGGACTGAGTTACATACATTAGAGGAAGGTTAAGACTAGGAGGGAAAATAAATTTCTTTGAAATGGTTTTGCCATGTGCAGCAAATGTAGGCTACATACATAATACATCTTGATGAAGGGGGTTTCCTGAACACAAGCCATGTTAGTTAGGGAAACCTAATATCTGTTGGGAACTTAGAATATTTGGTTGCAGAAAACAGAAATCATGTTGTAGAGCAACAGAATCACCCAATCTAAAATTATCATTATCACTTGATCAGGTAAGATATTACTTTCGGGCGAGTCAGACTACTTCCATGTCATGTTAAATGTGTTATATGCTCACAAAGGATTGAGCCCACGCTGATCTGTGATGGACCGGTACCAACACACCACACAGGGTTGGTGTCTTGTACCTGGTGTGCTGATGCAACCCATGCCAGATTAACACAGGTTAATACAGCTTGGTATTGAACCAGAAATATTTATTTGTTTGTTTGGCCATAGCATAGCACAGCATGTGCCTTTCCAGCCACCTACCACCATGCCTCGTTATAGGCTGCCAACTGCACTTAAATTGTTGATACATACACATAATAGAAAACCAACTTCCAATCCTGCTAAATGATACATATCTGATATAACATGGTGGAATTCCATTAAACCTTTTGACATTTCTTAGAGATTTGGTTCTAATGACATTTAGAATGACTAAACACATTATACGTGGTAAATAATGGCTAGACTCATTATATGGTCAACTAGCAATAGATGGTGGAGATTCTAAGATTCACAAATTTCTATATAAACTTTATATCAGACTGTTGGAGTGGAGTTAAGATGTTGGATCACGAGCTGGTTATACTCTGACAGGTTGATTGAGAGTCGGCATAGTTGGGCATGGTATGGCTACCATCTAAATTCCTGACTGGCATGAGCACGACCATTAGAACTATTATACTTTCTTTTCAGTGCCCTTGAGGGAAACTGCATTTGCTACACGACAATTATTATATGTGTTTATCTAGTAGAGTTTTTTTTCTTTTTTCAGGATGCCATGTATTTGTTATGATGTCCAATTATCTATATAGCTTGGAGCCTCTAAATTGAAATCATTACTCATTAGTAATGTGGTTCTTTTGAGTCTGCTGGTTGCTGTTTATTGTCTTATCCACAAACCTTTATTCATTGTTTTAACTAAAATCAGTGGCTAAATGAACAGGTCTCCAAGAGGTTAGAGAGCACTGCTAGATACTTCAAGCAGCTGGGAGGTGCAGGATTTTGGGGGCAACTTGTGTGCATGGTCGTGGCAGCTGTAATTTTATCATTCTCTGCAGTTGTTGCTGGGAAGATCACATCACCGGTTACATTTTATACGACTGCTGGTGGAATTGCAGCAGCATTTATGTCAGTGTTTGTCATTTGGTTACATTTGTCTATCTGAAAGACTTCAAAGAACAGCTAATGAGCCAGCAAAGGTGATAAATCTCCAACACCCCCCCCCCCCTCCCCACCGCACCCCCCCTTACATGTATATATACATTATACATATACATAAATAAACTGAAACTGAAAGCCTTCTAATTCAAGTTTACTGCAAAAAGAGGAAATAAAAATAACTCCTGTTCACAACAGGCTACTACCAATTCTTAATCTTTAAACAACAAAAGTGTTGCTCGAGTCCAAAGCATTAAATTTCTGCAAAAGGGATCAACAAAGATCAGGCACAAAGCCATATGTAGACATGTATAATGGAATTGTCTTCTATTCAGAGATCATGTATGGTATTTGTGCCTTTGGTTTATTTACATATAGGATATAGTTATTGACATACTTTTTCTTTTTCATTTGTCAGATCAAAGATGATGTTATATTTTAAACAACAAGAACTCCTTTGCACATTCTTATATATTTTAAAGCAATGTTTAACTTGACTAGTTGCAAATTCAATTATTGAATAGTGTGAAATAGCATAGAAAGATTAAAGTGAAATGAGAATAAACGAATGAGATTTCATGTATATCATTTGAAGTGGCATACTAATTAGGTGTGGGAGCAATACTTGGGAGTCACAATCAGAATCACAATCATCTAGCATTTTTCCAACTATTTGGGATCGGTTTTATGGATTCTCATTTACCAAGTATTCCTATCTAGGACCATATCCAATATTACTCCAAGTTTTTTCATGACTTTCTCACAACTTCCATCCATGTTAATTTAGGCCTTCCTCTTCTTTTCTTACAACTTTCAACACCAACTAAAGTACCTCTCCTTATAGGAGCTGCTCGGATTGTTATTGTACATGTCCACATCATCTCAATTGATTTTTCATCATTTTTTTCCTTATTTGTGCAACTCCTACATTTCTTATAATACGAACATTTCTGAATCTATTCTTTCTAGGTTTACCTTAAATCCATCTTAACATTTTTATTTCTGTTGTACTTAATTTATTTGCATATACTTTCTTTCAAGAATTCAAGTCCCGGCGAGACATCCCAGGGACATCGGGATGGGATACCATTCAATGT
This sequence comes from Areca catechu, assembly GCA_021397845.1. Classification (NCBI taxonomy): domain Eukaryota; kingdom Viridiplantae; phylum Streptophyta; class Magnoliopsida; order Arecales; family Arecaceae; genus Areca; species Areca catechu. Next base: position 52,596,172 of record CM038045.1, on the reverse strand, counting down.
GTTAGGACAGGACATCGACAGGACATCCTGTCAACGTCTCAGTGTCCCAATCGGGATACCTTGGGACATCCCCCGTCCCGAGTGTCGGGACGGGGCGGGACACTGACGCGTTCCGTTCCAGGAAAAAACCGGGACAGTCCTGTCCCACGGGATTTAAAACCTTGCTTTCTTTATCACTCACCACTCGGAGCCATACAATATTACATGCCTCGCTATTTTTCTATAAATTTGTTTCGAGTCTTCAAGGTGTTCGCCTTTCACATAATATCCTGGATATACTTTTCCACTTCATCCAACGAGCTCTAATTCTATTACATATATCTTCATCTATCTTTCTATTATTTTGTATACTAGATCCTAAGTAACAAAATTGGTTATTTTGTGGTATTTCTTGTCTATCAATCTTGACTGATTTTGCATTTTGTATATTGTCTTGGTTCTACCAATTTTTAAGCCCTTATCTTCTAGAGTTTTCTTTCATAATTCCAATTTAATATTTAATCTAGTTTTTTCATTAATTTAATCAGTGCTATATCATCCACAAATAACATACACCGTGGTACATTTTCCTCAATATTAGATATAAGGCTATCCATAATTAATGCAGATAGATATGGACTTAGTGTTGGTCCTTGATATAAGCCCATTGTGACCAGAAAAATACTTGTTGTGCCGTAGTAATTTGTAACATTTATTAATTCCCAGCATATATGTTCTCAAGTATTTTTATATACTGTTTATGTATACCCTCCTTGAAGCCCATCAATCATTTTTCTTTGTAACCTATCATAAGCTTTCTCAAAATCAATAAAGAACATATGCAGACATTCCCTTTTCTTATATTTTTCTATCAATTATCTAAGTAAAAAGATATCTTCCATTGTCGATCTTTCAAGAATAAATCCAAATTGGTTATATGTACCCTTTCCCATAATTTTATAGAGTGACCCATAAGCTTAATTCCTGGATAATTAGAACAATTTTGTACATACATTTTCATTTTTTCAATATGCATTACAATACTTCTCCTACAATCATATAGCATTTTCTTTGTTTTCATAATTTCATTAAATATGCCAATAAAAGCCAATTTAATCCAATATCTCCCATTATTTTTCAAACCTCGATAGATATTTCATCCAATCCCAATGCTTTACCTTTTTGCATTCTTTTCAAAACTATATCCACTTTGCTTTTATAAATTGTAAGCATAAAACCTTGACTCCTTAATTATGATTTTTCAATAAAGATTTTTTAAATACTTGTTTAATAAATTTTCAAAATAATACCTCATCCTTTCTTTAACTTCTTCATCTCTAACTAATATCCTATTATCCTCACTTTTGATATATCTAACTTGATTAAAATCTTTAGTTCCATTTCTATAGGTTTAGCTTATTTGTCAATTTTTTTCTCACATTCTTTTGACTGCAACCTATCATATGCTCTCCATATTTAACCTCATTTACTACCCTTTTTGCATCTTTCGTAGCTTCTTTATATTTTAGGAATTCCTCAATACCTTTTATTTTTTGTTGTTTAAAGCAAATCCATTTGTTTTAATTGCCTCTTGTATCTCATTATTATGCTGGCAAGTTTCTTTATATTGTACCTTTCTCTCTTTGACTCTCCTAAAACATCTTTAGCTATCCTCTTAATGCCCATTTGGTCCCAGATTTTGTTTGGTTCAATCCTTAAATTCTAATTTTCCTCCTTTAATAATTTATCCTGAAAAGGTAAAATTTTTTCTCCTTTTAAATTCCACCATCTTATTTTTGGATATTTAGTAATTTTTCTTTCTTTCCTTCTTCCACTCAGTACACACTTCTAGAACTAGTAACTTATGTTGTATGGCTAAACTCTTCTGGTGTCATATTATGATCCTTACATGTTGATATTTCTCTTCTCTTAAAGAAATAGTAGTCTATTTGTGGTAAATTTAATCTGCTCTTAAAGGTTATTAAGTCCCCATTTTTCTTCTGAAAATATGTATTTGCAAAATTATAAGCTATTGCAAATTCAAGGACCAATACTTGGGAGTATAAAATAAAAACAAATTCAACACCATTTAATGGTCCCTGCTTCTTAGTGCAATTTTAACCCTACGATGATGTATTGTCTTGTCTGAGAGATTTGGATGCATCATAAATGGTGAACACCATAACTCTTACATTAGTATGTTTTCTTGATTATGTGTTCTTCTAGTTCAAATTGTATTCTTGGCTTAGGATATGTGACTTTTATGGTAGTACAAATCATTAGCTGAAATAGTTGTGCACAATCCATGAAGAGTCCCAACTCCCTTGATTAGTTGAGTGATTTGTGAAATGCTGTAGGTTAAGGCATATATCGGCATCATATATGTCATAATGAAATGGTGCAACACAAGTTCTTCTTCTACTTTTTTCTGAACTTCTAAATCAATCATGATCATGTCTATCCATTTGGTTATGTAGTTGATTTTTGGATATAATATGTATCTGGTGATTCCCCTTTATATGCAATCTAAACTTGTCATCTGAGTATATGCATTGGGAGCTTGCTTTCATGATAATCTTTCATATAGTCTAATACCTGTATGTTTTCATTTTCATTTAACCCAATTGTATAGACAGCTTTGAGTGTTAGTGACCTTAACATGCAGAATACATTGTTATTATTATTATCTTGTACAATGCAAGAGAAGTTGTTATCAATATGCAGGCTACTAAGCTACAAAAGTGACATAGAAAATATGATAGTAAGCCCTACTAATTAAAAGGAGATGAGCCTTGAAATGGTGATTGGTCTCAGTAGTGTGAAAAAAGAGGGAAAATAAAGTTGGTCTGACTAGTGATGCATTTCATGGTTCTGAAAACCACCTAAAATGGACAATATGACCTTTACTGTGCCATTCCAATGCTAAACCAGCACCAGTACGGATGCTGGGGCACCTAAACAGCTGTTCCACTATGTATTGGTCCATGCTTGTGTGTATTGGCGATACCGTGCCAGCTTTACAGTTGGTATTGATGATTTTTCAATGTTTCAGAATATGCAAGTTTTGGTACTTACTGTTGGTACCAGTGCTGAACCAATATCATACCATCCCAATAGAAAAATAAAATGGAAGTTCTGTACCAGTATTAAAAACCTTGATGCCTTTGTTATAAGGACATAAACATGGTCTAGATCAAAGGTTAACTGTCTCATGGACCGATTTCATGTTAGTTCCAGAAATCATGTGTAGATTGCTAGTTATTCAGTGCAATAGTTTTTTTTTTTTTCAAAAAAATTAAATCTATCATTATGTGCAATAGTTCAACTTTATATATAAATAACTAACTTTAAACCTTTTCTATGAAATTCTTTTATTACCTCTTATGATTAATTAAGCTTATAAAGTCATGCAACTTGTTTTCCAGGCTCCTCCACATGCTGGCGTGGTAATAAGCTTAAAAAATGGTATGGTGCTGAATCTTTTAGGCATGGGTGCTGCAATTCTTGGTATGCAAGCAATTGTTGGGTTATTGGTTGCAAAGGCCCTTACATCATCAGTAATTCCATACTACCAGGGGATTTCCCCTGGCAAGAGTCCTATTTTGGCTTTAGATGTTTTCCTAATGCGGGTATGTCGTTTTCTGTATGTTTTTTTATTTAATATGTTTTTTTATTCAATTACTGAGACCTGGAAAAATTGTTTCATCCATTTACTATATGATGTTTTTCTTTTTGTTTGTTCATGCTTTCGACATCTGGGCACCAAATTATGGGTAATAGATGTGGGACCTGACAATTATACTTCATTGGATTGTGAGGTCAATAACATATGTTCCTATGCTCAAATACCCAGATCTCTCTTGTGCAATGTAACACTTAACATGAAGTTTAGGCTAGTTTATGCTTAGAATCTAACTGTTGGAGAACCATGTGCATGTCCATATATGGTGTTGGTGCCAAAATTCATCAAGCATCGAAGAAAGAGCTGAAACTAGTAAAAGTGCTGGAGAAGGTGGTGCAGGTCGGACTCCGAGAGATGGTACTTGCAAAAAAACCTCACTAGGGGTGGCCTTGGCGATGGCACTTTGACACTTAAGTCAGTATCGATACCAACAATATTGAGAAGCACAAGCAGAAAGAGTGCATATCTTGGGGGCTCTCAGGGAGTTCCCTTTTGTTGAAGTAGAAGACAAGGGCATCATTCAATAGATCTGGACAAATTCGGTAGAAAGTGACATGTATATCATGTGGGCTGTCAGGGGTTTCCTGTTGACAGAGAGATATCCCTTCTCTATTTATTGGCGCCTTGCTATTTTGCGGAGTGCTGTATTTTTCTATTGGTAGCGTGGATTCCACTCAAGCATGAGTTCCTTTTAAATGCCAAAATATGACAGTGGCTATGAGAGGTGATGTGACTTGTCATGTTTTTTAGGTGCAGAGAGAGCAACAGTTAGTCCTTAGTTAACCAAGGGAATGTTGCTTGGAGAGGCGTAGTTGGCCTGACTGTGTCTTGGCTTGTGGAGTGCCTAGGGCAATCTGAAGAGGCCTTCTACATGCTATGATTGGATCGACTGCATGCTTGGAGTTGGATTGACCGCTTCTGGGGTCGGATTGACCATTTATGGGATCGGATGACTGCATGACTTAATCATTTCTGGGATCGGATGACTGCATGACTTAGTCATTTCTGAGATCGGATTGGCCGCTCCTAGGGTTGGATGATCGCATGATTTAGTCATTTCTAGGATCGGATTGATCGCTTATGGGATTGGATGACCGCTCCTGGAATTGGATGACCGCTCCTGGAATTGGATGACTGCATGACTTAGTCAGTTTTGGGGTCGAATTGATAGCTTCTGGAATCGGATGATTGCATGACTTAGTCATTTCTAGGGTCGGATGACCGTTCTTTGGATTGAATGACTGCATGACTTAGTCATTTCTAGGATCGGATGATCGCATAACTTAGTCATTTCTGGGATCGGATTGACCGCTCCTGGGATCGGATGACCGCTCTTTGAGTCGAATGACTACTCCTGGGGTTGGATGATCGCATGACTTAGTCATTTTTGGGATTGGATTGATCGTTCCTGGGGTCGGATGACCGCATGACTTAGTCATTTTTGGGATTGGATTGATCGTTCCTGGGGTCGGATGACCGCATGACTTAGTCATTTTTGGAGAGACTGGTCGGCCTATTACAAAGGGTTGCCAAAAAGGTCGGCAAATGGATCAGAGTTGCCACCTGAGATATCAACCCAGTTAAGCATCGGCAATGCCCCCGCACCCTATGGTGCATGGGATATTTGCAAACAACAACGTGACGAAGAGAGGGAGGAGCAGGCATGATAGTGATTGCTACAGATTGCCAACAATATTATAGGGGGTGATCGATCATTATTGCTCAGACGTGGCCCCATCGAGGGTTATCTTCTTGTGGCCTTTCTCCCTTGGTCTTGACATGCCTGTTGTGCCTTCTTCCATGGTTTTCTTCTTCCCCTACCACCCAGCTTCTTCCATGAGATGATGTTAGTCACCACTCTGGTTGAAGAGGTGGTTGAGAGGGCATCTTCCGGCAGTTGCCAATCATCGCAGAGAGGGAGTTGGGGGCAGAGAGGCCTTGCGGTCATCCCAACCGGAGTCGGTCAATTGTGATCGCTGAGGGAGGACCTTGCAGCCATCCATGGGAGCCAATCGGATGGGAGGTCGAGCACCTATGGCTATCGATCCTACCATGGAGAGGGGAGACCGATCGTGGAGAGGGATCATTTGGTGAGCATCGATCCGTGCCGAATGGAGAGCCCAATCGTTCCTCCCATGGGCGCTGATCGGGATGGAGAAGAGGCCGTTGTGGGGTTTCTTTGTAGGTGCAGACCCGATCAGGCTGGAGAGGCGAGGGCCTGTGGTCGTCGACCATGGAGAGGGAAGATCGAGCCAGGGGCCTTGCCACCATCTCACGAGCATCGATCCTTAACGAGCAAGGATTTCCCATGGTCGTCAGGCCAGAGGAGCCATGCAGGAGTTTCTCCAGCGGGCTTCTTGCAGTTGCCGAGCATAGCTGAGGAGAGGTCGATGGCAGGGTTTTCTCCGATGGGCTTCTTGCGATCACCGAGCACAGTAGAGAGGCCAAAACGTCATTGATCGAAGCTGAGCCTAAGGCCTTCTCAACGGGACCTTGTCGCCAATCAGATCGACGATGCATTTTGTCGAAACTTGAAGTGGGCGGAGTCGATGAGAGCGGCGACTTTGGTGGATATTATTGTCCAGCCAGGAGGGGAGCTGTTGGCTTTTTTGTTGGCCAATAAACTGTGTATGTAATGAGGGTAGTTGGATTCTAATCATCTGGTCCGAAGGTTGTCTCCCTTCTCCACACATTAAATACAAGATCTCGGGATGAGCTTCCATGAGGGGCAAAGCCAAGTAAAATGATTGTCAAAGGCTTTTTTTTGTTATGGGAATTATCCCTTCTTGCGGTTGCCAGTTGGAGTAGAAGAGGCCCTAGCGGGAACTCTCCTATAGGTGCTGATCGAAATCGAAAAAGATTGTTGGTTTGATCAACGGCCCTATCCGACAAATGATTGGAAAGCTTGTAATCGGATTCGCTACCTTGGTTTCATATCCTTGGGCCAAGCAAAATTATCTCCAACAGATATCCCCTACTTTCTAGTTCGAGCTTTGGTCGAGCTATGGGGGTACTTATTTGAGGGATGCCAAGGATGTGGAGCCAAGGTTGATCAAAGGCTCCTTCAGTGGGCTGATCAGGGGTCATTGAGTCTTTGTCCAACCGGAAATCATTTGAGATTGCGAGCCACTGAGGGGTCTTGGATTTTGTGGGTTATTAAGAGGCTATTGAAGCTCTGATTGATCAAAGGTCACTTGGAGTAGCGGGCGCTGTGGCCTTGGGGCTCTGACCAAAAGATACTCAGTCACTTGGAGCCAGCAGGCGTTGTATAGTCTTGGGGCTTTGACCGATCTAAGATTACTTGGAGAAGTGGATGCTGTGTGGCCTTAGAGCTCTAACTGAGAGCTACTCGATTACTTGGAGCTAGTGGATGCTGTATGGCCTTGGGGCTCTGACCAAGAGCTACTCGGCCACTTGAAGCCAGTGGATGCTGAGTGGCCTTGGGGCTTTAATCGAGAGCTACTCGATCACTTGGAGCCAATGGACGCTGTGTGGCCTTGAGGTTCTAACCAAGAGCTTGAGGTTCTAACCAAGAGCTTAAGGTTCTAACCAAGAGCTACTCAATTACTTGGAGCCAATGGGCGTTGTGGCCTTGGGACTTTAATCAATCTAAGATCATTTGGAGCAGTGGGTGCTGTGTGGTCTTAAGACTTTGATCGAGAGCTACTCAGTTACTTGAAGCTAGTGGGCACTGTGTGGCCTTGAGATTCTGACCGAGAGCTACTCGATCACTTAGAGCCGGTGGGTGCTGTGTGGCAGCTCTAATCGATCTAATGTCATTTGGAACAATGGGTGTTGTATGGTTTTGGGATTTTGATCGAGAGCTACTCGATCACTTGGAGCCGGTGGACGTTGTGTGGTCTTAGGACTTTGATCGAGAGCTACTCGGTTACTTAGAACTAGTGAACACTGTGTGACCTTGGGACTCTGATCGAGAGCTAATCGGTCACAGTGGGCGCTGTGTGGTCTTGAGCTTTGATCGAGAGATACTCAGTCACTTGGAGCTAGTAGGCACTGTGTGATCTTGGGTTTCTGACCGATCTGAGATCATTTGGAGCAATGGGCGCTATGTGGCCTTGGGGCTCTGATCGAGAGCTACTCAGTCATTTAGAACTAGTGCGTGCTGTGGCCTTAGGAATCTGATTGAAAGCTACTCAATCACTTTGAGCCAATAGATGCTGTGTGATCTTGGGGCTTTGATCGAGAGCTACTTGATTATTTGGAGCTAGTGGGTGCTGTGTGGCCTTGGGACTCTGATTGAGGGCTACTCAGTCACTTAGAGCCAGTAGGTACCATGTGACCTTGGAGCTCTGATCGAGAGTGACTCGATTACTTGGAGCCTTGGGGCTCTGACTGATCTAAGGTCATTTGGAGTAGTGGACGCTGTGTGGCCTTGGGTCTCTGACCGAGAGCTACTCGGTCACTTGGAGCTAGTGGGCATCGAGTGGCCTTGAGGCTCTAACCGAGTGCTACTCGGTCACTTGGAGCCAGTGGGTGCTAAGTAGCCTCCTTTTGGGCTCTAATCGATCATCACTTGGATTCAAGGATGTTGACCTCCTTTTGGGCTCCGATCGATCATCACTTAGAGCCAGGGGCATTGTGTCCTTGGAGCTTTGAGGCTTCATCAATTTCTTGCTGTTTAGTTGGAACATGCATAGTCTAATCTCAAAACAATCGGGAGCTTGCTTCCTTTGGGGGCTCAAACTCCTTGAGGGCACAATTTTTTGGCGGTCAGCTTTGGGAGATCGGCATTTATCTTGGCCTTCAGTTTAGAGGCTCAGTCTTGATGGCTTGCATTCGGCTATTGCATATGCATTGGCCGGAGTCATCCTTCGAATGATGGGTTGCGCATCAAGCTATTGTAAAAGATCACCGACAGGGTTACTGAATGGATTGGAGTAACCATCCGGGACATCCACTCAAACTAGCGCCAACAATCAGCCCAGCAACCCATGGAATATTTATAATTACTGATGATGATTGCCGTCAATTCTAGTGCTCTTCCTCCCTGATTTTGACATGATCATGGCTGCAGGCTTACGCGACTTGGACCCTACCTCCACCTTCATCAATTTCTCGAATGACCCGGCCTCTCCCTTCACTTGTTTTTGCCTCTTTTGTTTTCTGATCGATTGAGGCCACGACCATTGCAGATCCAGTCAGGGGAGAGGCTAAGGAGTCGCATAGCAACCGTTGTCGATTGGAGAGGCTGAGGCAAGATCATTCGTTGATCAGAGAAGAGGCCGGGGTGGTCGGCTTCCGTGGGTTATGATCAGAAAGGAGGCCAAGTTCGAGGCGGAGTCCTGGTGGTGCTTTTGTTGGGAGCATCTGGGAAGAACGCTCGAAGAAGCTAATGGTTGGCACCTTGCGGACGTTGATGGGGCCCTCTCGTGGCCGAGAGCTCCATGGTCGAGGGCTCTTTCGAGGTCGAGGGCTTCTTCATGGTCGAGGGCTTGTAGTTGCCGATCCAAAGTTTTCGTGGTCGAGGGAGGGTGTAGCCATTGACCTAGCTGAAGCCGGTCCTGAGGCGGGTTTCCTTTCGGTCACTAATCCAAGTGGAGAAGAGGCTGAGGTGGTTGGCTTTTCACAGCTCTCCACAGGAAGGAGATGAGGTGGAGTCCAGCAAACTCCTATGGTCAAAAGAAGAAATGGCGATGGAGGTGAAAGTACCATTTAGAGAAGACAGAGACAGAGGCGGAGGGACTTCAGCAGGCTTGCCATGGACGGAGATAGAGACGATGGTGAGGAAGCCTCCCAAACTTTTGTTGGGCTGGTATTAGAAGTGACAAGGGGATACCACTTTTTTTCTCTTTTTTATCTCCTTATTATCTTATGCAAAAGGTGACAGAGAGATAGAGATATGCCGTCTCTCTCATTTTCTTCCTTCACTTTTGCAAAAGATGCTTATGGAAAATGACAAAGTCAGAGAAGTGTTATTTTTCTTTTTCGCTTTCATACAAAAGATGACAAAGAGTCAAAAAGGTGTCATTTCTCTCTTTCTTATACAAAAGATGATAGAGAGCCAGAGAGATGTCATTTCACTCTTTCTTATTTTCTTATGCAAAAGATAATTGTTAAAAGCGATGAAAAGCCAAGGGGTCCCTCTTCTCTCTCTTCTCTTCTTCTTTTTTTTTTGCAAGAGGCACTTATGGGAAGTAATAAAGAGTCAGAGAGGTTCCACTTCTCTCTCTCATCTCCTTTTCTTACTTCACATCATTATTTCATCTTTTTTTTGTTTTCCCTTCATTTTTTTATACAAAAGGCACATATGAGGAGTGATAGAGAGTTGGAGAGATGCCATTTCTCTCTCATTTTCTTTCTTTTCTTCTTTTCCTTCTTCTCCCCCTCCTTTTTTTTCATCGCTCATTGAAGCCTTTGGGTGCTTCTGATAAAAATAGCATAAATAAAAAAAATATTCATCTACATCCTTTATGTTCGTCTAGTAGTGCGGAAGTGCCGATGCTTTGTTTCAATTTGAAGGAACAATTGGTTGCTTATCGATTATCGAGGTTGTTGTGGGATTAAAGATGCCCTCCTAATTTTTACCATAGCCACCCTCTAGTCAGGGAGGAGCCCGTGCACGGCCGGGAAACTGTGTATGGCTAGAAGAGCCTTCCTAGCACCATTCTTTGCTCATCAGCGGGGTCTCTACTCCGGCACCCCCTAGTGATGGTGTTCACCATCCCAACTTGTACCTGTGATTGTTCCGGCTATGGTGGCAGTGCTTGTGGTGCCGGGTAGGCTCCGACACTGCGGGATGAGGTTGTACTGCTGGGAGCAATGCAAGGACAGTCAGAATAAGTTGAATTACCAATATCAAGTTTGAAACTTGCTGCAGGAGCAGGATGAATGGCATCATGCTTACACCTGCTGGATGTGGAGGTTTATGGCATAAGGTGATGGGACCAGGCCATTGGCTTGATTCTCTGTCGACCAGGAGGCGGCGGTGCTTATGTGGCGAGATACAACTTGTTGCCTTTGTTTGGCACTCAATAGTTTTCAAGCCCTCCCTCTAATTTATTGGTGCCAAAATTCGTCAAGCGTCAGAGAAAGTGTTGGAGCTAGTGGAAGTGCTGGAGTAGGTGGTGTAGGCCGGACTTCGGGAATGCAAAAAAGCTCAAGTCAGTATCGATACCAATAGCATTGAGGAGCGTAGGTAGAAAGAGTGTATACCTTAGGGACTTTCAAAGAGTCCCTTTTTATAGAAGTAGAAGACAAGGACATCATTCAATGATCTGGACGAATTCGGTGGAAAGTGACAAGCATATCACATGAGCTATCAAGGGCTTCCCGTTGGCAAAGAGATGTTCCTTCCATATTTATTGGTGCCTTGTCATTTTGCAGAGTGCTCTTGTTTTTTTCTATTGATAGCGTGATTCCACTCAAGCATGAACTTCGTCTTAAATGTTAAAATGTAATAGTGGCTATGAGAGGTGATGTGACTTGTCAAGTCTTTTGGATGCAGAGATAGCGTCGATCAACCTTTAGTTAACTAAGAAAATGTTGCTTGGAGGGGCCTGGTTGGCCCGACTGTCTTAGCTTGTGGAGTGCCTGGAATGGCTTGAAGAGACCTACATGCTGTGATCGGATAGGCTGCATGCTTGGAGTTAGATTGACCGTTCCTGGGGATAGATTGACCGTTCATGGGGTCGGATGACTACATGACTTAGTCATTTCTAGGGTCGGATTGATTGCTCCTTGGATCGGATGACTGCTCTTGGGGTCAGATGACCGCATGACTTAGTCATTTCTAGGATTGTATTGACCGCTCCTAAGGTTGGATGACCGCTCCTGGGGCCAGAAGACCGTATAACTTAGTCATTTCTAGGATCGGATTGACCGCTCTTGGGGTTGGATGATGGCTCCTGGGATCGGATGACCACATGACTTTAGTCATTTATGGGGTTGGATTGATTGCTCCAAGGGTCATATGACCGCTCTTGGGATCGAATGATCGCATGACTTAGCCATTTCTGGAGAGGGATTTGTCGGCCCGTTACAAAGGGTCGCCAAGAAAGTTGGCAAATAGATTGGAGTTACCACCTGGGATATCGACCCAGTCAAGCATCGGCAATGCCCCTGCACTCTATAGTTCATGGGATATTTGCAAACGGCAGTGTGACAGAGAGGGAGGAGCGGGCATGATAGTAATGGTTGCCGCCTAGATCATCGTGGCCTGCAGCTCCTGCATGGCGTCGGTTGGTGGCTCTCGCTTGGCGCCCAGCGCGCGTACCCGATTCTGCAAAAGAAAAGAGACCCGGGCTAGGGATATCGGCGGGAGCACTTCGACAGTCAAGTCAGTGGATGATCAAGGAAAACAGATCCTCCAAGATGGATCCCGGAGTGGACTCCACTCTTAGAGGTCTTTGAAAGATAATGAAGTGGGATTTTGAATCGAGGGCTTGAGCAACGAAGGCCGTAGCCGTTTCACTCTCCTGGAGAGTTCGGGTGAGTTCTGGCTGTGCTCTGTGCCTTGCTGAAGTGCCTGCCCCTTCTCGCTTACCTTAATCGGAGACCCCCTTTTGGTTTCTTATAGATGAGTGGTCCCTCTACTGGAGTGTTGTTACCCAATGATGATGCAATCCAAAAGCAGGGATGAATTGGGTTTTAAAAATTATTTGAACTATTTCAATGGATATAAAACAAGTATGTGCCAATTCAAATCAAGTGCTTATATTTTATCAAAGTGTTTGTGTGCTTAATGAAAATATGCAACGGAATTAACAAAGTAAATGTAAGAGTAAATAAGCAATAAATAAGAGCAATCACAAATACAAAAATATATAGTGGTTCGGTGCACTCCAAGACACCTACATCCACTCTCCAAGTTCTCCTTGGGTATTTCACTATAATCACCAAGATTACAGTCGATTAGTTTTCCGGGCTCACTAGTCAAAACCCAACTTGTTTTTCCGGGCTCACAAGTCAAAACCCCTTGTTGGTTTTATAACTTAGACTAACCAACAACCTCCGATGGTTTTACGGGCTCATCAATAACCTATGTTGGTTTTACGGGATCACCAACAACCTATGTTGGTTTTACACAAAGGCTAACCAACAATCTCCTTGGTTTTCCAAGGCTCACTAAAAACCTTGATACAACAATGTAAGAATGAAAGTAAATAATACAATAAAGCTTTCTAAAATAAAGCATCTCTTTGAAGCTCTTGGATGATGTTAAAGAAGCTTGTCTTCAATTTGTTGAAGCATTTGAATGAAGCTTGATGTTGTGGACTTGGATCAACTCTCTTATCTTTGGAAGCTTGAAGGCTTGAACCACTTAACTCTTGAATCCTTGAAGGATATTCAATGATCTCATCAAAGGATTGCTTCCCCATTTGATTTTTGGTGTTTATATAGCTCTCCAAATCATAGATGATCGTTTATGACCGTTGGAGATGAAAAACTAGCCGTTTGAAGCAAGTTAGAATCAATTCTGCACTTCTGAAAAACTAGCCGTTATACAAAGTGTCGACACTTGATTTCTTCATGAGTCGACACTTCTGTGAGTCTATACTTGGATCGACATTTAAGTCAGCACTTGGCTAAAATTCAGCTTTCTTGTCTCAGGCTAATTTTAAAGTATGTGCCAAGTTCCGAAATTTATCCAAATTAAAATTGTGAACTCTTCAAGATCTTTCTCATGTTCCAAAGCCCATATAACTTGAAATTCCATGAATTTGAAGGACTTATTCAATTGAAATACAAGCATTTTATTCTTTCAACTGATATGAGTACTTAATCTGATAAACATACTAAAACACACAATTAGTACTCATATATACTAAGTATTTTATTAATCATCAAAATCAAGACCAGAGTCAACAATTAGTACTTAATCCTCTTCGAGCTTTGGAATGGAAATGCCATTAACCAAAATGGAAGGAATATGAGGATCATTAACTATAACTTTCCAAAGATAATAACTAATAGATTGAATATAGATGCGCATACGAGTTTTCCAAAAAGTGTAATTAGTGCTATTGAAAAATGGTGGTCTATTAGTTTCATGTCCTATAGCAAAACAAGTACCTTCTAGGGCTGTCATGATCTTTTTAACTCAAAACCGTTAGATTCTTTGCAAAGCACCAAGTCTAGATATCAACGATTTTAGGTTCCAGGCTTTGATACCAATTATTGTCCAGTGATGATGCAACCCAAGAGGGGGGTGAATTGGGTCTTAAAAATTATTTGAACTATTTCAATGGATATAAAACAAGTATGTACCAATTCAAATCAAGTACTTATATTTTGCCAAAGTGTTTATGTGCTTAATAAAAATATGCAACGGAATTAATAAAGTAAACACAAATAAATAAGCAATAAATAAGAGCAATCACAAACACAAGGATATATAGTTGTTCGGTGCACTCCAAGACACCTACATCCACTCCCTAAGTTTTTCTTGGATATTTCACTATAATCACTAAGATTACAGTCGATTAGTTTTCCAGGCTCACTAATCAAAACCCAACTTATTTTTCCTGGCTCACAAGTCAAAATTCCTTGTTGGTTTTATAACTTAGGCTAACCAACAACCTTCGATGGTTTTACGGGCTCACCAACAATCTATATTGGTTTTACGTGATCACCAACAATCTATGTTGGTTTTACGTGATCACCAACAATCTATGTTAGTTTTACACAAAGGCTAACCAACAACCTCTTTGGTTTTCTAAGGCTCACCAAAAATCTTGATACAACAATGTAAGAATGAAAGTAAAGAATACAATAAAGCTTTCTAAAATAAAGCAAGTATCTCTTTGAAGTCCTTGAATGATGTTGAAGAAGCTTGTCCTCAATTTGTTGAAGCCTTTGAATGGAGCTTGATGTTGTGGACTTGGATCAACTCTCCTATCTTTGGAAGCTTGAAAGCTTGAACCACTCAACTCTTGAATCCTTGAAGGATATTCAATGATTTCATTAAAGGATTGCTTTTTCATTTGATTTTTAGTATTTATATAGCTCTCCAAACCATAGATAGACCGTTTATGACCGTTGGAGATGAAAAACTAGCCATTCGAAGCAAGTTGGAATCAATTCTGCACTTCTGAAAAACTAGTCGTTATACCAAGTGTCGACACTTGGATTTGTTCATGAGTCGACACTTGACTTCTTCATGAGTCAACACTTCTGTTAGTCGACGCTTCTGTGAGTCTACACTTGGGTCGACACTTGAGTCAGCACTTGGCTAAAATTCAGCTTTTTTGTCTCAGGCCAATTCCAAAGTGTGTGCCAAGCTCTGAAACTTGTCTAAATTAAAATTATGAGCTCTTCAAGATTTTCTTCATGTTCCAAAGCCCATATAACTTGAAATTTCATGAATTTGAAGGACTTCAACTGAAATACAAACATTTTATTCTTTCAACTGATATGAGTATTTAATCTAATAAACACACTAAAATACATAATTAGTACTCATATATGCTTAAGTATTTTGTCAATCATCAAAATCAAGACCAGAGTCAATAGGTGCCAAGCTCTAGCTTGACCTTCTCTCCACGCCCCTCGTGCAGGCGAGGTGTAGGCCTGCTCCCCCCGGTGGGAAGAGGTCTATCACTGACAGTGATCATGGAGCCTAAAGGAATGCGCGTCCCTTTCATGGTGGGTACAGGAGGTACGCCGCGGGTCCTGACACTCCAACTAGACTTTGTCTCTCTCTGTTGTCGTCCTTCCATATTTGGAGAGACCTGGCAGAGAACCGGTCTGGAGGCAGACGCTACAAGGTCTGAATCTCATAGCGAAATCTTCCTCTTATGGGTGGTGCAAGTGGTAGGTGAAGGGGTGTAATACCCTAAGCGGAGTATCCTTTCCCAGGTGGTGCCGACAGTGGGCTGAGAGGCCTGGTGCTCCGGCAAGCTGATCCTCTATAGGTGGCGTGCTCTGATGAAATGCCATTACGCAGGGGTCACAGTTGGCATGCCATGGCAGGTTGCCACATCTTCAGAGGTTTCAAGCAGCGTGCCATCATCTCTCAGGCGTGTCAGCCCCTCCACACCGTGTCAGGGCTCTGGCGAAGGTGGTGGCACCACTCGCCGACGTTCCTCGCCTGTCTGTCCTAAGGCTGCTTGTGGGAGGCCGCATTTTCCTAAAAATTTCATACCTGACCTCGAAGAAGAGGTTGACTTTGACTGGGGGTCGACCTCAAGCGAGGGAGCCTGACCTCGACCGGGGCTCAACCTCGGATGAGCCACTTTGGCAAAGGGGCTTGAAGAACGAGGGCATGACCTTGGCGGAGGCTCGACCGCGGGGGAGCCACTCCGGTCGAGGAACTCGAGAAGCGAGGCACGACCTCGTCCGAGGCTCGATCGCAGGGGAGCCACTCCGATCGAGGGGCTCGGAAAGTGAGGCACGACCTCGTCCGAGGCTCGACCGCGAGGGAGCCACTCCGGCCAAGGGGCTCGAAAAGCAAGGCACGACCTCAGCCGAGGCTCGACCGTGGGTGAGCCACTTCGGCCGAGAGGCTCGAAAAGCGAGGCACGACCTTGGTCGAGGCTCGACCGTGGGGGAGCCACTCCGGTCGAGGGGCCCGAAAAGCGAGGCGCAACCTCGGTCGAGGCTCGACCGCGGGGGAGCCACTCCGGTCAAGGGGCCCGAAAAGCGAGGCATGACCTTGGTCGAGGCTCGACCACGGGGGAGCCACTCCGGTCGAGGGGCTCTCCAGAGGCGGCATCCAAGTGGCGTCTTCTGCCAATGTGGCCACCAGCTGGAGCTGAGAGGGACTCCATGTCAGCGATCCCGCTATATCAGTAACTACTGCAAATTGCCAGCAATATTATAGGGGATGACTGATCATTATTGCTTAGACATGGCCCTACCACGGGTCATCTTCTCATGGCCTTTCTCCCTTGGTCTCAACACACCCGCCGTGCCTTCTCCCATGGTTTTCTTCTCCCCCTGCCACCCAACTTCCATAAGATGATGTCAGTCACCACTCTGGTTGAAGAGGTGGTTGAGAGGGGCATCTTCCAACGGTTGTCGATCATCCAAAGAGGGAGCCAGGGGCAGAGAGGCCTTGCGGTCGTCCTAGCTGGAGTCGATCGGTTGTGATTGCTGAGGGAGGACCTTGCGGTTGTGTATGGGAGCCAATTGGACGGGAGGCCGAGCACCTGTGGCCATCAATCCTACCATAGAGAGGCGAGACCGATTGTGGAGAGGGATTGTTTGGTGAGCATCGATCCATGCCAAGCGGAGAGCCCAGTCATTCCATGGGCATTGATCGGGACGGAGAAGAGGCCATTATGGGGCTTCTCTATGGGTGCAGACCCGATCGGGCTGGAGAAGCAAGGGCCTGTGGTTGTTGACCATGGAGAGGAAAGACCGAGCCAGGGGGCCCTACCGCTGTCTCACGAGCACCGATCCTTATCGAGTAGGGGTTTCCCATGGTTGTCAGGCCAAAGGAGCCATGCAGGAGTTTCTCCGGTGGGCTTCTTGTGGTCGCCGAGTGCAAGCGGAGGAGAGGCCGAAATGTCATCGATCGGAACCGAGCTTGGGGCCTTCTCAACGGGGCCTTCTTGCTGCCCATCAGCTCGACAACACGTCTTAGCAAACCTTGAAGTAGGTGGAGTCGACGAGAGCGGCAACTTCGGTGGATGTTACCATCCAGCCAGGGGAGGGGAGCGGTCGGCTTTTCTGTTGGCCAATAAGCTATGTATATAGTGGAGGCAGCTGGATTCCAATCCTCTGGTTCGAAGGTTCTATCTTCCTTCTCCACAGTAAATAGAGGATCCCAGGATGAGCTTCCGTCGGGGGCAAAGTCAAGTAAAATGGCTGTGAGAGGCTTCTTTTTGTGGTGGGAATTATCCCTTCCTCCTTGCAGTTTCCAGTTGGAGCAAAAGAGGCCTTGGCAGGAACTCTCCTATGGGTGCTGATCGAGACTGAAAAAGATTGTTGGTTTGATCAATAGCCCTATCCGACAAATGATTGGAAAGCATGCAACCAGATTTGCTGCCTTGGTTTCATTTCCTTGGGCCAAGTGAAATTATCCCCAACATATGGTATATACAACTAGATGTTTTTTTTTTGGTGAAGTCTAACCTTTTCCTTTTGCCGAACTATAAGGTGATACTCTTTTCATACAGTTTTGGTGTCTCTTGAATATTCAGGTACTCAATATGTCGAGCTTGCTTAGATTTCAGCATGTACAGCACTAAGCCTACAGGGGGAAATAGCCTCTAGGAACTGATTTCAGTGAGATGTGCATGTTAATTATTATGTTATTAGTAAGTGTGAAATATTACAAAAATTGCACTCATTAACTACAAGAAATGATTTTATATATACCTCCAGCTAGATCCATTTTTTGTGCTCTTTTATGGCCCATCGTCACCTTGCATAAATGTCTGGCATTCCTATTTAATATTGGTTGTCCCAGTGATTATCTTCTATAAACCAGGGATCCCTTTGGTCATGAGACTCCATTTTCTTGTGAATATTTTTGACTGGTTATTCTCCACAATAATATTGGATGATTGCAATTCTGTGTTTAAATTTAGTGTAATGTGTAGACATGGTTAATATTAGTTCGTGGATATCATAGACTTCCCTATTAATAGTGATAAATTGTTATCAAAAACATTCTTATTTAATTCAAATTCATATCATTAGTGACTTTCTCTTCTCCCGAAGATGGTAAGAAAGGTGCAGTAGCTTCGTTGGCCCATAGAGAAAATCAGCAACTTGGATTTTGGATGATATACACGCAGCATTGAGATGCACACCTACCACTTAGCTGGAAGGGTTCCATGTGCAATGCAAGGATACAGGTTATTTGTGATCAGTGGACCTCATTAGCACAGTCAGAAAAAAAGGGTGGAGTGTTTGGACTAGAGCATGGAGATGGTAAAACCCAACCTTAATGTTATAAAGTATGCATAGTTAAGTAGGTAAGTGATGACTTAATTTTCTTGATTTAGGACTGAAAAGAGCTGCCTGTTTCCATGTTTTACTGATCATTCTTCAGGAAATTTTTATCCAGTTTCTTAGGAAACTTTTCACTCAGTGATCCCAGTGAGCAAGATTTTCATAGAAATTTTATCACAAAATTCCAATAAACCTAATATAACTCCTTTGTCTTACAGTTGCTGGCTATGAAACCAAAGTCCAATTTCCACAATCAACCATCAATAATCTTCATTCTCTAAAATATAATATCATTCTTCATTTAGTTAACTACTCTCTGTAGGTTCCTATACCCAAAAAATACAAAGAAAAAGGTAGGCAGCCTCTCTGGACATTAAGCGCTTGTCATGGTAAGGATATCAAAATTATGATTGTTTAATCTACACAGTCATGGTGAAAATAGCCTTTATTATCTATCATGATCTCTTGTTATGGTGCTTTCAGATAAGGTCCAATGTTGTCACTGGATTTGCAAGGTTGCACTCCATTATTTTCTTTTTCATTCAAGCATGGTAATAAAAAGCATTGGGATTGCATAGTGATGCCAATATCCACGCTAAGTTCTACATACTAAGTTTCAAGGGCCATCTCTTTTGCTTCGTAGAAGAATTTTTATCTAAAGATGAACATGCTTGTTGCATTAAGTTTTCTTTATGCCCATCTTTTATTACATCTATTGTCTTCAATCATCTATATCTGAATCAGATAAACCTATATACTCTTATTGAAAGTTGCCACTCAGATTGTTTGATTGGTTTTACAGGCTTCAGCCAACAGTATACTTTCTCATTTCTTGGGACTTGTTGTCTCATTAGAACTGCTGCGATCAGTCGCACTGCCACATGTGGAAGCTATTCCTTTTCCAAAACCTGCATAGTCTGCTTGTGAATATAATAAAATCTGTGTTGCTGTTCTGTGGTTGACTATGTTTCCCTTTTAGTTTCAGTCAAGCCACTTTTGGTTGATCCTGTTACAAACTGAGTTGAACGTTCCAGGGTACGTGTTACCATATACAAAATATTTTCAGTTGTACCCTGTTACTATATACAAAATATTTGCAGTTGACCAAGGTGGGTTAAATCCGGAAGAATATTCTGTTGTCTGAACTGAGGTAGAAGTCAATATATCTGGAGTTTGGTTTTCTTCGCAATTTGACTGGGTGACAACCAATAATTATTCTGAGACAATCTGCTGTGATAGGCACCCGGTTGACATTTGATGAATTACTTGCCTCTGCAACCTAGCTTTGCAGGCATGCGGTCCTGCCCAATGTAGTTGATACGTACTAATTCAAGCTTGACATGGAGGTTTTGTTCCTGAGGACTACGAATGATAGAAACAGTTATCTACCTGTAACAAGCATGGTTTCTTATGAAAGAACCTTGTTGAGCTCCCGCATCTTGCTTTATTGAAGGCCTCACAGCCACCGGCTGCTAGTTAGGTTACAAATATGTTGCCGATAGTTTCTAATAGCTCTGGTGTTTGTTGTGCTCTAATCACAGGCTTTCGTATCGCTCAATTCTTTGAGTCATTTCCAGCCATGTGCGGTGTTGCAAAAACTGAGGATGGTTCAACTTGAATACATCTGATGCCTTCCTGCATCTTTAGTCCCTGATTAATATTGGGGCTATGAGATTGTCTTCCCAATAATTTTCAGAGATCTTGATAAAATAAAGGATGCTTAAATTTTTTGCTTATATGCAAATGCTCAGGGATTCACACCACAATGTTCTGAGAGCCATATACTTCTTAGTTGACAGTCGAATGGATTGTCAAAACCGGTATTTGCGCACTGCTGTATGTGCAAATGGAATTGTAATAAAGCAACAAGGCTCAAATGGTTAAGGGGGTTCAGAAATTTTTAGCTTGCAGAAGGGAGATCGTGGCTGAAAAAAATCCAGACCCCAATCGAGCATGCTAACTGGGAAATTGCAAGATGCCTGCACAAAAATTTAAAAAGTGTTTTTCATCAACTTGCACAGCAAATCATGCTAACTGGGAAATTGCACGATGCCTGCACAAAAGTTGAGTGCTCGTCACCTTGTGCAGCAAATCAAGCAACTGGTTACAAATCTCTCCATGATGACCAAGATTCAGCAGATGCATTTCACTGCTTTAACCCAAAGACATGACTGAATTGTATTAAAATAAATCACATACAAATTCATCCAACATGTATCACCAATTCTAAGATTAGTATGTTCGGTTGAAGTGGCTTGTCTCATTGTTCTCTTCCTTCTGCCAAAAGGGATGTAATACTCAAGCTAACAAAATACAGATTTTGCATGTCTAATGAATAATCCATAAATCCCCCAAAACGTATATAACAGAAACTTTCATGACGCCTGTGCAATTAATCTTGCTGTTCAAACTAATTAAAAGCATGTCGGTGATGTGTTGACAACTATGCATATAAAAGTTCATACATGGAGATATCAGCAGAGAAGCACCATACAATATGTTGCAGTGAAAAAACAAGGTCCACAGAAAGAGGGCTCATGCTATAGCTGAAAAGATTTGGCACTTTTGGCTAGTATTCCTTGAGTACTATTGTTGTGTGGTTAAATTAATGGTGTAACCATAAGAACGAGGATCCATCAACTTGAATAAAGGTTGTCTGGATGACAAAAAAATTCAACATCCACAATTACAGCTTTGAAGTCCTTGGATGTAAGCTCAATGAGATATGCCTATAGGTACCTGAGTTAACAATATATAACAAAGAGTTAGAAACCAATAGGATGTGATGTATTTCCAATGCAACTGAAATATAATGAAAAGAGAGACTCTGAGGTTCAATAATTCGGTCCCCGAAATGTGAAAAAGGAAGAATTCAAGATATCATTAAGCATTCTAACTAACATCTCAAACAGTTTTAACATTGGGGCCTAGAACACAGCTTGGCCATGATGTTATAATCCATTATACGAAAATTAATAGGCACAAAATACAATTTTGACAGATCAAGCATAAAAGTAGGTTTTCCCATGCACATTAAAGTATCACGGTCCAACTTAGTTCAATGGCAGGCATTTGACACATCCATATGAAAACATACAACATACAGAGTCAGGATATTTGATTGTAATGCCCATAATGAGCTGGCCAAAAGTAACATAACATGATAACCATGGTTCAAAGTTGAGCTGAAGCTTGGAATGATGTGCTGACTAGCATTAACATAACATGCTAGCCATAGTATAAACTTCAACTAAGCACGGACCGTGTTTGGAAGGATGGATGGCCCCATCCACCATTTGGTTCAAAAAATCTTAGAAATGACATATAAAAAGGAGGGATTACTCATCCATGGCAAATTTCTATGTTGACAAAATTATCCCTTATTAACTTTTTGACAAAATCCTAACACTTCCTCACTTTTTCATTCATTTTATTTGTATGTATCTTCATTTGACCTGTAGTATTTACTCTATATTATTAAATTTTATTACTAATTATTTTAATCTTAGTACATAATTTTCATAATTATAAGCAAATAATTAGGATTGTTTTCAATTTTTTATTTATATTCACAATTTTCTAGTTAACAATTTATATAAATTACCTATTTAAAATAATATATAAAATTATTTATAAAATATAATAAAATTGAATATTTATATAATTTTTTATTTAATAAAAATTATAAAGATTATGAGTTTATATATCACTCTCTTCTTCAATATAAATAAATATTATAAATCAAAAATAATAATATAATTTTATAAAATGATAGTTTAGTAAAAATGTCATACAAATATCATCTTTCCTTTCATTCTTCTACACCACACAAAGGAAGGAATCATTCATATTCATCTTTTCATATTTCACCCAACACATGTAAGGATGAATGGAAGATCTAACCATCCTCTCCATTGTCCATCTTTTTTGCCCTAGCCATCCTTCCTTCAATCCATCCTTCATACTAAACAAAGGGGGAAAGTCTCATCGGAACACATAACATATTAGTTACTTATGGAGTTCCAACTGAAATTTTGATACCAAATTTACTGTACATTTGGGTAATTTACACTGCCTATTGTCTTCACTCGAGCAGCAATTTTCAAATTTAAGTTTAGACATTGCTAATGTCAAACAAGATTTGGGAGACTTGCCATATTGGTTTCAAAAGAAAATTAGCAAAGAAAATTGTTTGGCATATTCTTATCCTATCCTGAAGCTTAACTCTCATAGACATTGTGATTCATTTGTTAATCCACCAAATAAAATAACACTTAAATAATGTGAAACATGTCTGTTTAACATTTTTAAAAATTGTAATATCTGATAATTTCATTGTAAAATCATTTTCTTATACAACCAAAATGGTGTCTAACTTATTATCTGCACTTTGTATCTTTTTTTTAAAAAATATTGTCTCAAAGTTCACTGAACCTCCTGCAATCAAACAGATTTGGCCTAGCAGAAACTGACTCTGAAGCCGAGTTTTTAGATGTTGGCACTTGCAAATCTCCTTTCACACACTTGCTACAGGATCATAACAAATAGCCCATCACTGCAGAATCAAATTGAATATCACGGAATATTTCAAAATATGGGTGCACCCTAGCCTCTGAACAGACTTTGTGGTCTCAAACACCATTGACCATATATACTGGGGAACTCACAATATTGTCATGTCCAGAACATCTCTAGCCAAGGAGCAATTGCCACTTTAGGGTTGAATTCAAGATAAATAATAGAACATGTTAACCAGTCTATGCGCATCACCAATTTCCCCTCCAATCAAAAAACTTCTTCTGGGCAAAGCACCCATTGATTATGAAAATAATCAGTTCTACCACAATACCATGATCAAGTTTAAAAGATATAACACTCCATCCCATGGTCAATTCTAGAGCTTCCAAAGTAAGCTGGTTTTTAAATGCTGGAGTGCTTGACCATTGCATGGTGCATCATTGTTAACCGTCCGGAAACTTAAGGCCTGTTTGGAAGCAGGCATTGGTTATCTGCAGATAATCTGTACACCAGGTGAGGTGGAGAAAGGTGAGGTGTCTGATGAAAGAAAAAAAATGTCCGATTGAGGGGAAGCAGCAAAATTCAATATTCCTAAATTTGAAGATAATTTAAATCATCTTTTAATCAAATCTGGTTATTTCAAAGAATTAGAAATATTGGGCTTGGTGACTTGTTCCAACCTTGTGCACCTCTTTCCCTTTGCTTCATCTCTTAACCCCTCCATCAGCATGCAAGGTTATCCACAAATTACCAACACCGACATCCAAACACGCCCTGTCAGATGGCTCTCTAAAACTGAAGTGGACAAATATTAGATTGCGTTGCCTTCCTCTCAGACTCTGGTTATGAGTTACAACAAGTTTTAGATCCTGTTTTTTATATGCTAAACAATGTACAAAAAACAACAGCAAAAGAGAAAACTGGGATACTTTCTACCATGAACATTTGCACATGGCAACTAGCACGCAACAAGTAACTATCAATACATGGAAGTAACAGACCTACAACTATACCTGGAGCAACTAGAAAGATAAACCTGTGAAAAGTTCATGTAATGTAGACTTCAAAAATATTTAAGATAGAAGGGAGGAATATCAGATACCTTGACTTCAAATGACCTCATGCTTTACATCTTAAACATTCATTTAGAATATAAACCAATCTCAGGCCTTTATGACCGATAAAGGTCACAAGTTGATGACTGGAATTTAGAGAGGATAGGACAGATCATCAAGTCAGTTGGCACTTTGAATAAATGGATCAACTTGATCCAATTTATCATAACTTCCATAATAATTTTAATGACTTCATAAGTGCCCGGCAACCATGTATCTCTCATCACTTTTTGAAGTTGGTAGTTGGCTGAGACATGAGAATGAAGAAAGAATATTGAGAATTCAGAAGGGTCTTTAATCTCTTTATACTTTCATTACATTTTCAAAAAAAAGCTAATTAAAATTAAAAGAAATGACAAATAATGTCATGTTGGGCCAAACCCTTAATTAAAAACAAAATCTGCAACCTTGATATATTTAAGCCCACAATAATATTTAATGAAAATTAAGCCTTCATATATTTCTTGTGGTTATAACTATAATCAAGTTATTATAAGATCTTCAACCAAGCAACTTAAAATTATACTCAAACTTCCAAGCTGATCACATGCTCAACCAAGAATAAAAGTTCAACATCCTTACAATCTCATCCAAAGAGAATGCAGAACTAGAAAGTGATGTTCATGCAATTACAACTACATCAAAAAACAAAATGCAGTTACAAGTTTAAATTTATTATTTACTCAAGCCTATAGAAAAGAACCAGACTCGGTGCGTGAAAATTACAGATTTTTTATTGAGTTCCTTCAAAACTTCAAGGACTGTCATTAAAACCTAATGGAAATGAAAATCCATGATTCCTTAAAGCATTTTTCAGTGTATGGTCAGAAAAAAAACTTTGACTTCTAAAAGGTTTGACCCTTGGAGAGATTCACTATCTATTTAAACATAGGCTAATATATCTCCTTTGACATTTTGCAGCAACGAAGTGAATCAATCTGGAAGTTCTGGAGATTAAAATTAAGGACTTCCTCAACTTCATCATGAAAATCATGAAGTACAATCATACTTGCAAGGACAACATATTATCTTTATGCATATGAGTGTATCTTTTCAACGTAACACATCATAAGATATCGACAATGTTTACAATGTCGAAAGCTATATCAAGGGTAAGTGAATAAACAGAACGCCCATCATTCTCAATATTATACCTTCGAAAGATTACTTTTTCCTTTATCTGCCTTGGAGATATCCACAAAAAAACAACTTCATGGCCAGGAGAGGAAAAAAGAAGATTATTTCTACTCCTTCCACCTCTTATCATGTCTCTGTTCT
The DNA here is from genome assembly GCA_021397845.1 of Areca catechu. NCBI lineage: Eukaryota > Viridiplantae > Streptophyta > Magnoliopsida > Arecales > Arecaceae > Areca > Areca catechu. The sequence goes on along the minus strand of CM038045.1, from coordinate 52,570,738 downwards.
CCAAGTAAGAAAAATTACTTATGCAAGAGAGATAAGAAAAATGGTATAAGGTGATTAACTTTCCTTAAAGTACTGATATGAGTAGTGTCTCATGCTCATCCTTTATGGAGATTTTTCATATTTTTATAAGAGCTTTAAATGTATCCACCTTAGCAGCAGGAAACTTCCAATTAGGGTGGCTCACCACTTCAGAATCTCCTTGGACACTCATTCTTGCACCCGTTTATTAAACTTATCAATTAATTTTATATAAGAGCTCATACTATGCTGCTGCGCCTGCTTCTGGTAACAAAGGCACTCACTGTAATTTGATTAGGTTGCATTTTTTATTAAGGCTATCATTTTACCCCTAGAGAGATTCACCATTTATTTGAACATAGTATCATAAATCTCACTTTGAGAATTCAGCGATGAGAGAAAACAACACCAAATGATTTCCAATTTCATCATGACTACTATCAAGTACAATCTTACATGCAATGGCAACAAATTATCATCATTGCTTTCTTTTCATCATAACACATCATTGGATCTTCAACAATGTTTGCAACCCAGCGAGTTACATCATGGGTAGATAGATAATCAGGAACTGTGTTGTTCTCAATGTTGTACAATTGAAGATTTTAGAAAGATCCACCAAAACAACTTTACAAGAAAGAAAAATAAAGATGATTATCTTACTTCTGAAAGAAGTAAAGATTAGAAAAGTAAAAGATGTCCCATTCATCACTTAATATATTTTCCATGATCAGGGCATCACGCTCATCCTTTCGAAAATGTTGCATCTTTTTGTCTCTTATCAACCTTACTATAAGATCACCATAACTTGATTAAATCATCCTTTGACTAGTTTAGGAATTTAAAAGTTGCAAGAAGACATAAGATATAGAACTATAGCAATGCAAAAAATGATGCGGTCCGCTAACAACATAAGATTGCAAGAGGATGGACTAAAAAGTCAGAAGGGCAAAGAAGGTGACCTCAAATCCACTGAATGAAATAACCCAGAGCCTGGCAACAAAAAGAAAATTTATCATATACATTAAAGCACATCCCTCTGCTCTGCCGACGTGCCACATGGCAAGCCCGCAGACATGAACAAGTCTCTAAGGTGGCGCCTACTATGCCTGGTGAGGTGGCGAAAGGCTTCGGTATGCCAAAGAAAAAAAAACTGAAAACGGGGAAGGAGAGGGGAGAGAGGAAAGGGAAGGGGGAGGAGATGCGGTGACGTGTAGATTTGGGAGGTAATTAAAAGAAGGAATGATGTACTCTGTGATGTTCAGTGATGTTTCACTAAACTATTCCGTGTTGAGAGAAGAAGACAGAGAGGAAAGGGGGAGAGGACATTCTGATCTGATAGTTGATTTGATAGAAGAGGGGGAGGAGAGTAGATTTGGGAGGTAATTAAAAGAAGGAATGGTTTGGTGTCGGGTGTTGTACAGGGACATGTCGCTAACCTGTTTGATGCTGAGTGAAGAAGAAGATAAAAATAACAAAAAAGAAAAAAAAAGATAATGTAGAGGCTGCAGATGGTGTTTGTGTATGGCAGGGGGAATGGTGGGGAGGGTGGATTATATGGTGCATTTATCTGTGGATGACAGAGGGCATGGATGAATTGCCTATAGGAAGATATTTCTCGGAGGTCCTAGGTCAGTTACTCCGACTAAGATTGCAAGAAGGTGGGATTTTCAGTTAGGGTTGGCATTTTTCTTTTTTTTTTCTCATTACATGTTTCAGTTTATTGTTAGGTGCAGAGTAAGAAACGACTGTTTAAGCAAGGATTGTTTAAGAAGGAAGTTCATGGCCAATGTAGAATCAGGTATTTCATATATATATATATATATATATATATATTGTTCCACATCAATATTATGTAGTTTTTAGCACCATATGAGAAACATAATTGGGTTTCTCATCAACGATATAGGAAGGTTGATCTTTTAGTAACAATAGGCTTCCACTCTATGATTTATAACATCATTTGGGGAGGAGCAGTGGAGGGTCAGGGTACAGTTACTGCTGTGGTGCAGTAACCTTACCTAGACCTGTCAAAATGGGCCAGAGCCCATGGGCCAGCCCATTTGGCCCTATAAATGGACCGGGTCGGGCTGAAAAAATTTGGTCCATTTATGTAAGTGAGCTTTTTGGCCCGGCCCCTGTAGCTCGTGGGCTCAACAGGGTTAGGGCCGGGTCAGCCCATGAGCCAAGAATTATTTTTTAAAAAATATATTAAAATTAAAAGATTCAAAACGGAAAATGGCAAACAGGTTATGGGTTACCAAGTTCACTTACCAGAGTAAACCACGATCTATATTAAATTAAAAGTTTAAAACTTTAAACTTAAAACGGAAAGATATTTTGATTTTTTTTCAATATTCCGTGTCGTTCCCACTTCCCTTCCCTGTTCGTAGTGTTCAACTATTCCCATTCCCATTTCCACTTCGATACGACGATACTCGATAGTTCCGGGCTTCCGACGATTCAAACTTCTTTCGAATTTCCAATTCATCGGGAGTTCGGGACCGGCCGACCGGGACTTTGCTGCTGCTATGCTCTCCTATTCCGGTGGAGGAAGGAATAGCCGATGACGCCGGCTCTTTCGCGACGTCGATAGCCATCATCGTGCTGCTATTGGTGAACAGAGCTTCTTCCATGCTGAGGTGAGGGCTATATACTTATATGATTTCAATGCCCACAGCCCTAGCCCATGGCTCTAATACTAGCCCACAGCCCTAGTCCATGGTCCTAGCCCACGGCCCATATAGGGGGCTGGCCCGACCCTAGCCCACGGCCCATATAGGACCAGGCCGGGTTGGATTTTTTTAGCCCATTTGTGCAAGTGGGCCTAGCCCGGCCCGGCCCATAAAATCAAGCCCATATGGATTAGGACCGGGCCAGCCCATATTGACAACTCTAACCTTACTATGCCCAAAAAAAATTTCAAAGCATTGTTGCTGCTGTGGTGCAGTAGCCTTCCAGTGCCCATGCAAGTTGGGATAGAGGTTGCTGCAATTTAGCAGCCATCCATCATGTCCATGAAAACCAAAAATGGGTCGAACAAAAGTATCCGGGCATGGTTGCTGCTGTGATGCAGCAGCCTTCCTATGCTAGGGAAAAAAAAGAAAGTGACGGATAAAGAGGAGATGGCCAAATGGGTGGAACAAATAAATAGATTTAAGATACAAATCCGGTAAAGGCCATCCAAATTTGTAAAGGGTTTAAGGTCGGGTTCGGGTCCACAGGTATGGTTCCAGATTTATGTGGACTAGGTTTAGTTTATAAGTCGGGCTATGTTAGATTATGGATTGGGCCTGGGATTTGAATTATAGATTGGGCCTAGATTATGGATTGGGCTAGATAAAATTATGGATTAGGTTTAGATTAGTTTGTTAGGTTGGGATTATGGATTATGGATCGGGCCCAGATTAGGTTATGGATTGGGCCTAGGTTAGATTATGGATTGGACCTGGGTTAGATTTGTTAGGTTTGGATTATGGATTATAGATTGGACCTGGGTTAGATTTGTTAGGTTTGGATTATGGATTATGGGTTGGGCCTAGATTTGATTGCAAATTGGGCTAGGTTAGATTATGGATTGGGCTTGGCCTTTGGATTGCAGCCCATGGCATTGGGCTTGGACCTGAGTATTAGGCTTGGGCTTTTAGATTATGGGTTGGGTCAGGTTTGGTATATGGGTTGGGCTTGGGCCGTGTATCATTTTGGATCTAAGCTTAGGCCTTTGAATTGCAATCCATGGTATTGGGGTTGGGCCATGGCACAGTTAAGTTGAGTTGGGTCAGGTCGGCCTTTGGATTATAGACTATGGGTTGGGCTTTGCCCTATTTTGGATTTGGGCTTAAGCCTGTCAATGATAAGTTATGGGTATTGGACTTGGGCCTGAGCTTAAATGTTTAGCTTAGGCTGAGCCCAATGAATTAGTTTTAGGACTGGACTTCTCCGTTGATGTTTGGATTAGTTATCCTAATCAAGACCCGATTTTGAAACCTAAACCGTAACCCTAACTTTATCAAGTCAGAAACCCTGACCCTAGCTCCCGTTGGCAGCGATGGAAGAACGAGTTGCAACCCGAATGAAGGTGATCCGACCAAAGGGAAAAACACCAACATAGGGACCGAGGTGAGAAAATTAGGCTAAAAGGAAAAACCCCAACACACAACAATCGGGGGACATCGAAGGAAAGAAAGGGGAAAATTAGGGTAAAGGGAAAAAGAAAGCAAGGAAAGGTGTCGATATCAAGAGAATGACCGGAGGACATCGAAGGAGAGGAAAGGAAGAAACACTAACATGGATCCAGGCAACAAAAAAAAGGGAAGCATAACAAAAGCAAAATAGGAAAAAATAACATGCACAAAAAAAAAAAGAATATGAAGGGACCGGTTTACTTGTGATTGCCGGGATTGGGGCGGGAGAAGCCGTACTCCTCGGCTTGCCAGAGTTGTTGGAAGATGTGGTTGAAGTGCGTCATGCAGACCACAAACCACCATGAGCTGCTCCCCACGCACACCATGACATGCCTCGCTGGCACATCCGCCGACATCACCTGCAACGAGGACAATGACGATGTCCGCATCCACCACCATCGCAACATCACAATGTGCTAGATCGTTCTACATTTCCATGTCCCTCTTCTACTTCCCATTTTCCTCTCTCTGGAAATCTTTTATTTTCGATGGAAAATCCCCAAACTCTACAAAATATCATGCTTCTACCTCACAAAAACTTCAAGGGACCAACTCACACCGCCACAACTCTCACAAAACCCAACCGGATCCTAAGAAACCCCTTCAACCACCCTCAAGTGAAAGAAACGAAAGAAAAAAAATCTATATTGAGTTGTTAGAGGGAAAGGGGTGAGTGAGCGGAGTGATGGGGACATGGAAATGGAAAGAGGAAAAAATGATGGCTAAAGGGGGAGATGACTAGATGAGTGGAAAGAAGGGAAGAGGAAGAGATCACAGCAATCGGGTGGTAGAGGAAAAGGGGCGAAAGAATGGGGAGAGGAAGAGAAAAGGATGAGAAGGGACCGGAGCCTTCTGGATGAAGGTTTTAGAAAAAGCATTTTTGAAAAAAAACCCCTATATTCTGTTTTTAAGGAGCAATCCACACAATCTCTGTAATTACCAAAAAATCTTCGAATTTTTTTAAAAAAGCTTAGAAAAGTTTTTAATATATATTTGGACATTTAAGGAAGTATACATTAAAAAAATAAAAAACTATTTTTTGCTTTGGAACCATTGCCACGTAGAATCATCATGATATAATCAAACACGATGATTTCATCATCTTCATTAACATCATTCTTGATCTTGGATAGATCATCTCAATATCAAATGTCTGCTATGGGATATTGCCAAACGAACCTTATTAGAATTCAAGATGAATCATGTATCTGAAAAAATCCACCTAACTATTATTTCTAAGCTTATTAGATAAAAATTGAAATTGATATAAATTCATTAATTAATAAAAATATTATATATTATATTACAAAAAAAAATATATTGATAAAATATTTTAATTTTTTTATTTAAATTAAATCCCACTGCAAAGCATGGGTAACATACTAGTTGAACACGAAGTCTCCTATTCTAAAACAACCGGAAAACCTATCCCAAGAAAACATGAATACACACAACATGCATGCACGCAGATAGAGGCACAGAAGTTGTGCACATGCATGCTTGCAGCATAGTCACAATATTCACCAACTATTCAAGAATAATTCATATACAGCAGGTTTAGCAAATTGTTCTGCACATTATCCATCCATTGATGAACCTATAAAGTATATCTGACAAAATTCACATAAAAATATATAATTCATATTCTATTCATATAATAAACGAATAACTTGTATATACTCAAGACAGCAGACACGAAAGTCCATGCCCATGCTCTCGTAAGTGTTAAGACAAGCCGCAAGTGTAGGAACTAGGGGTTTGCCATTGACACACTGATTGGGACATGGGCCTTTGGGATTTGTTTAGAAATTAAAATATTTTATGTTCTAAAAAACACTCTCTCCCATCATCTCTTCTATTCTTCTCACCTGTGTTCTACCTCTTCTCAGCCTCGTCCCAAACCCAACCTGATGCTCTCCCCTTCTCTACATCTATTCTTTTTTGTTTTCTGAGGAAATATTTCTTTCTTGTTCTCCAACATTTTTCTACTTCTAGTAATGGTGAAACATGTTAACCTTGGTTATTACTTATCAATATATATTATTTCTCCCAAAATTTATAAGAATGTTCCGATGAAAATTTCTATTTTTTAAATGTACTGAACTTATTCTGATTTTATCCGAATTTACCATATTTTTTCCTGAATACTGAATTTCTCAACCATGAAGATTTATTCCCAAAAACTGAACTTGTGACCATGCATGCGCACCCTCATGTGTACAACAAGGATGTCAGAGCAACAGACACATATTACACATACATGCCAAGTTACTTAAATTCCAAGAAATATGAAGTACTTAGAAACCCTAATCTAATAACAACAAATACACACAATGAAGTAGAAGAAAACTAAAACTTTGCTGATATAGCTTAAAGTACTAAAGTAATGCTGCGATTGAACATGAATAATTTTCACTCTCATAATAAACTAAATTTCATCATTACTATAAAATCAAAAGGTTCAGATATAGCACCTTGTCTATGGTCACGTGCTGTAAAAAGATTAGATTCATCAAGACCTCTAGAGAGAACAGACTCAGCATTTCCTAAAATTGCACATCTCTCGTCTTTCCTAAAAAACATTTAGTTGAGGACCCCAAGTCAAGATCATCTATGTCCAATAACCGTCCTTGGTATTTCTCAAGCATGTTCCATGTTTTTTCAAATATATCATGTGGTAGAAAAATAACACAAGATTCTCCAAGATTGAGATTCTACAATTTCAGGATCAATGTTTGGAAAATCACTTGGCGGTGGCTAAGGGGTTCATGGAACACATCTAATGTTGCATGGCATAAGCTCAATGCAGCCAGCTAAAATATATTAGTTAGCTACCTTACTAAATATCCGATAAACAATATTTCATATGAACATCATGCAAAAAAGATAATGAGAAAAATCATCAATAAGAAAGATAAGCATTGGAGGCAAGGTTCCCGGTACCGGTACCGGGTGCCGTACCAATGGCTGGCTAGTACCGGTTCGGTACCGAACCGTACCGTGCCGACGGTGCGGGGCGTACCGGTCCAAACCGGTATGCCCAAATTTTTTTTTGTTTTGTTTTGTTTTGTTTTTTTGTAAGTTTAAGGTATTTATTTTAATTTTTAAGTGTTTAGGATTTAGGGTTTAGGGTTTAGGGTTTATTTTTTAAGGGTTTAGGCCGGTTTAGGGTTTAGGCTGGTTTAGGATTTAGGGTTTAGGATGGCGTACCACTTACTAATATTTAGAACTATTTTCAATTGAAATAAAAAAAATGATAATTAAACTAAGATTATCAGCAATTAATGAAAGTAAAATGTGTCATAAACATATAATTACATACCAATGTCTAGAATCGGGTAGAGTGACGATGTCTATAAATATAGGGATCATGTATGTACTCCGGGCATATCCCTCTTGCCAGGCAGCATGATACTCCTCTAAACTCATCCCAGGAGATACGAGTGACGGGTCATAACTAATCGCAGATCCCTCTCTGATGTCCCGACTCTGAGAGCTGTCCAGAGACTGACGATATAGCAATGCAGGTGCAAGAGGGAATCCAAATATACCAGCAACAAAATCAGATGCATAAGATGCTCCGGAATAATAACCACTGGATGCTGACGTCTCGGATGTACCATATAAATCATATGGACCATAAGCTACCGGTAGCTGCGGATAAGAGGATCCTGAATATGAGGATGATCCAGATACATCCAAAATCAGATGCATAAGATGCTCCGGAATAATAACCACTGGATGCTGACGTCTCGGATGTACCATATAAATCATATGGACCATAAGCTACCGGTAGCTACGGATAAAAGGATCCTGAATATGAGGATGATCCAGATACATCCAAGGATCCTACTCCACGTGCAAGATCTGCAGCTGTATCGTGTCCCGAACGACCACGTGAAGCCCATCGCCTATATGGAATCGTATCACCACGAGGTCTATCAGATGGTGCTCCATGATCTGTATCCTGCATGGCATGATAAAACTGCGACTCCCCAGTGAATCGAATAGGACTAAGAGGCTGCGACTCCTATCCTCGTGCCCCTTCCTGATCACTAGATCCTCCACTATCTGAAGCACTATCATCACTGTCTCTGGTATCTGAATCTGAATGAACTGAGTGCTCCAATGGAAGTGCAACTACGTTTTCTTTTCCTCTGTCTCCAAGTCTACTAGATGGTGGGGACGGACGATGTGCTGTATCTGCTGGAGCCCTGCGAGGAATATGACTTGTTGCCCATTGTCCAGCATCCACCCCAGCCTCACTAGCTACAAAACTGGCTGGTCGAGGAGACGATCCTGGCTCATCAACCTCTGGCTGCTGCTGCTACTGACCCATGACCCACCCAATCATTGGATCTTCATCCTTATCAATATATGAAGTTGCAGTGAGATCAGGATATTTCAATTCTACTTCTTCCTGAATATATTTTAGCCTCAACCTTAAATTATAGTGTACATATACAAGATCGTTAAGGCATTTCTGTTTCAGACGGTTCCTCTGTTTGGAGTGGATAAGACCAAATGTAGACCAGTTGCCCTCACATCCACTGGAGGACACCGTCTGGGAGAGGATCTTAACTGCGAGAATCTTCAAATTTTTAGCAAATCCACCAAAATGCACCCACCATTCAGATATTACATCATTTAGAATTTTAGATTTGGCAAAATAAAAAATTTAAACCTGATATAATATTAAACTTACTCCTTAGTAGTACCTACCAGGATTCAACTTTGATTTACTTCTGACCGCTTCAGTGGATCCAAATAAATCTGTGCCCTCCAAAAAATCTCTGTAAAAAATTTCGTCTGTCAAAATGTTAGCTTGTTGAAATTAATGCTATTAAAAATCATTGAATAATTTCAACCTAACTTACTTCTTCAAGACACATAGCAGCGATATCTGGATCGGGTTCTATCTTATATATAACATTGCGCAGGGCAGACATAAGATCCTCATCTATGGCAATGTCCGGTACGGAGTACTGAAATCTCGGATTTAGATAGTAAGCTGCACATATATTTTAAGAATCAGTCAAGCGTACTTATATGAATGTAATTGAAACTTAATTTTTAGGAACTTCATAAAATATTACGTACCTGTTAGATACAAATCCGAACTCATTTGATAACTCCACCGTCCATCAATGATCCGGATATACTCATGTGCATGTGATGGATCTGTCTCCTGGATCTTTTCCTTTGCCCTTTGCATCATGAAATATAAGAAGCTCATCTGAGCATACCTCTCGGAGTCCACGGCACGAAGTATCTTATATAGAGGCTTGATAGCCTCCACTACCCTCTCAGCCCGCTGCCAGAATGTGTCTCGTCACTAAATTCTCCACATTGCTTTCCTCAGTATTTGTCCTGGCATATCTGCTCTCCTGCCAGTCCTGACTGACAAACATCTGACGCAACTCTGCTTTCTTGTTAAGAAGACTATCAAGTGCAATGTAATTAGTTGCAAACCGTGTGACCCCCGATCTCAATATTTCCTCCTTGTAAAGCTCCTCATCAATGATAAAACCCATGTATGATTATATATAAATCTGGTGATAGACTATGCTAGCTCAACAATCTTCTGCACCCTGCGAATTTTACCAATATCCATCAACATGATGTATATACAATATGCAGCACAAGGGATCCAGAAAATATGCGGCCGCCGCTCCATCAATATCTGTCCTACGGCCCTGTACTGTGGTCTATTATCAGTGATGACCTGCACGACATTACGCTCTCCCACGTGATCAATCACCTTCTCCATCAATCTGAGGATATAACTGGCATCGTGCACCTGATCTGAAGTATCAATAGACTTCTGAAAAAGTCTTCCCATCACAATAAGTCAAGAAATTGATGATGCTCCGTCTAGTAGGATCAGTCCAACCATCACACATCACCGTCAATCCATACACAGGCCACTTGCTCTGATATGAGGATATCCATCCTTATAGCTCCTCCTTATTGCTATCCAAAAGATGACCATAGATATCCCTCGATGCTGGAAGATCTACACCTGCATCAGTAGCCTGTATAGATGAAATAGCAGAGCGATAATATGAATTGTCTGCTGCATGGACTGGAATATGACTGAAATGAAACCAGAAGGAGATGGACCGCCACATATCCTTCTTATTCTTCAGCATTATGTCAATCCTCAGTTGCTTTGAATCTCTACTAGAAAATGTATGTGGATCGACATCATGGATAGTAGCTTTCTCTAAAATGTCCCTGGGCCTGAAAAACTTCCTCCCAACATGGATGCAATACAGCCGGTGCCTCTCCTGACAGGCTCTCTGACTGAGGAGGTCCTCTTAAACTGTCTCAAACTCTCCTGGAGCACTAGCAGAAACAGATCTCGATCCTGACTCAAAAGCTGATGGCCCGAATCGCTATCTCTGTCTGGCTACCTCCTCCTGCTGCCTCTGCTCATACAAGCTCGCCTGAATAGCAGCCACCATCTATGCCTCCTCATCAGAAGGAATAAATACTTCCTCTGACTCCTTAGAATAATAAGGTGGTTCTGCGGCTCTGCGGTCCACCTCTGCCTTCTTCTTTGCTGCTCTTTCCTTCCCAGCTTTAAACTCAGCAAAGTATTTCTTCATCAACTGACGGACCTCCTGAGGATACTGTCAGCATGCAGATACATCAGGATAGTCGCCAGCCAAGTGCTGCTTCAACCTTGTTACCTCCCATCTTTGAATTCGGTATCGCACCATTTACACCTCCAGTGATGCCGACCTGAGAGCATCTCTCAATGTAACCAGCCAATGTCCCGCTCCGGATCCTTCTTCCTCCTTGATGGATCCATACCTGAATATTTAAATTACATATAAGGTCAATAATAATGTTTATTAATTAACAGTTAATTAACCTAATTTTTAAAATTTAATTTAATTTTTTTATTTTTTTAATTAAAAAATTCAAAAAATAAAAAAAATAAAATAATAAAATAAAATTTTAGATTCATGTAGAATTCCATCATACATGCTACATATATTTTTTTAAGAGCCTAAAAATGTATTAAAAGTCACTTTTTTTCAATTTAAGACCTACAGGCATTATTCATGAGAAGCACAAAACTTGAATAAATTGATGTAAAATTTATAGAGAGAGTAGCTTACAAGCCCTAGATTAATAATTTATAATTACAATTTTTTTTTCTAATTATTTTTTTAATAAATTTATTAATCCGAAATTAATTTTTAATTTAATAAATTATATACTTAACAAAAAATTAAAATTTTAGTATCATTGTGTAGATCTATCCTAGATCTACAACATACTCTTAAATCATTCCCAACAAATAAATTTTGACAACATTTCTTCTTAATTTTCTATTTTGCATGGATTTTAACAAAAAAATAACGATACGAAAAAGAAAAATATGGGAAAAGAAAGGTATACGGACCTTGATTCTAGCTTCCCCTTTGATTTTTGCAGGTTGGATTGGCTTTAAATTGATCCACGAATTTTTTTTGGGATCAATTTCCTTCCACGGCGCTGCAGCTGAGAGCTCGTAACCCAACGAAATCCCCCCCTCAAAGCTGTCACATGGCTACAGTGCCATGTGACAAACAAAAACATAGGGGCTCACCTGCCCCCTCCCACCGTACCGCCCGGAACTGACTCGAACCGGGCCGAACCGCACCAAACTGCCTGGTTCGATCCCGTTTCGACCGGTTCGGGTCCAGTTCGGTGCAGAAACATTTTTTTTTGGATTTTTTACGGTGGCTGTGCCATTTTTTAAAGCCAAACCGTGCCAGCCGGCCGCCGGTCCGGTTCGGTACACCCCGAACCGGCCGGTTTGGCACGGTTCAGAAAACATTGATTGGAGGCATAAATGATAAAAATAAATATGCACATATCTGTAGAGGCATAAATGATAAAAATAAATATGCACATATTTGTAACAACATCAACCGACCAAACATGATAGTATCATATATAGAATAAAATCATCAGCAATCTAATATAATACTACCCATTAAACATAAAACAACCAGCACTCTAATACACCATGGACCATGGCAGTACAGCAACTAATAATTGAATAGTAGAACTATGAAATAGAAGAATAAAATAAAAAATAATGATTACATCAACTGAAATATATTAAGTATTTCTTATATCAAAAAATGTGTACCAAGGAGTTGCACATTGAATGATTCAATCAATAAGCCAATCAAATCTAGGCTTCGATAAAAAGCATAACACACATTTAGTTAGAGATTCACTAATTGATTGGTAATTAACAAGACCACTTGTTATTAATATCACGATTCAATAGGTAGTCATATCATGATACTTGTCATAATGTCATGTCATTATTCAAGAAACCAAAAGAGAGTTATGCTATATAGAGTGACAGAGGAAGCAATGTTAGACCATTGTTCACATTGTCCACCTTAGGTGTGCCACAAAATGTCCACCTTATCAGGTTCAAGCCCACCACAGCATTATGGAACTAGTCATGAGCTCAAGTGCCATGCCAAGCCACCGGAAACCATGTCGTGACAGCTGAACACTAAAACCACCATAGATACCACCAAGGTTTGCAAAACCATGCTCAACAAGGCAATTTAGGGTGTACTGAACTGGACGGCTTAGAACATACTAAACTAGATCAGTCGGTCATCAACATGATTCAATCCTTCGATTTGATTGGATCTTTTTTTAATATATAAAACAAGCGAGTGGGAAAGCAACCTCTTGAAGCTTCTCTCTATCTTTCTCCATGAGGCTCTCCCTCTTCGCTATGATCTCTCTCTATCTCTCCCAATAATACACGTCGACGGACATTGACACCTCTCCCTCCCTCCCTCTCCTTCTCCCCCTTCCACCTCTCCCTCTCCCTCTTTCACCCCTTCGTCCTCTCTTTCGCTTAGTTCTCCTCCTTCTAGGGTTAGGATCAAGGTTTGTCCCTCCCTACTCCTGATCTTGTCTTTAGTACACCTCAACTCGTTAAGATACATGCCAATATCAGGGATGGCAACAGGTCAGGTCACCCAAAACCCATACCCGCCCCGCTAAAAAATTATCCGCCCCATACTCGTCTCGGATCGGGTATAAAAAATCACGTGTGGATCGGGTCAGGTCGGATATACCCAGTCTCATAAAACTTAGTTTATTTAAAAGCTAAACAGGTCGGGTCGGGTATATCCATCCCATATCCAATTTACTTAAATATTTTATAAACATATTTTTTTTTATATATAAACAGGACGGGTTCGGGTCGGGGCATACTACTATCCGTACCCGACCCAAACCCGACTCGGATTTTTTTTATATAATCCATATCCGTTTATAAATTAGGCGGGTCGGGTTTTACCTGCACCATCAGGGTCGAGTCGAATACCCATCGGATCGATAAAAATTGCCATCCCTGGCCAATATCGTACCAAACCGGTCGCTAGCCAATACGAACTCTGTTACCAATTTGGCAAATCTTGGAGGCCATCATGACCCTTTTTTCAAACAATGTTTGGAATTCTTTCTTAAGTAACAGATACAACTCTGGTTTCCTAATAGTAAGAGATGACAAACATAATACTTGAATCAAGTGCAATAAGTGCTAGCCCATTAGCATGGAAATGTGAATTGCTCAACTTGCTCTTATCAACCTTCAAATTTAGTAGAACTTCATAAGGGAAACATAGCCTAGATGGATTCTTTGGCACCAAGTATATCGATCAAACTTTTAACAATGGATAATGAATAAAACCATCTCCATTTATCCAAAGAGATCAACAAGGTTATCTATAAACACAAATATAATATTTGCATGTACAATTTAGAAAGGTTGCATCATTTACATTAATTAAATGATAAAAATACTCCTAATCAAGTAAAACAAACTAGTGTAATACATAACCATAACCATCGAGCCTTTACCCAACGATTGGGGATTGGTTTTGTGGATCCTCATTTGCTAAGCATTCTTATGTATGCCATCCCTGGTGTTCCTTCAGCCTTTTTCTCCATATCATTCCTCACAACATCCATCTATGTTACCTTAGATCTTCACTTTCTTTTCTTACCACCTTCAACACAATCCTAAGTCCCTCTCCTTATTAAAGCCTTCCAATGTTTCTGTTGTACATGTCCATATCATCTTAACTGATTTTCTATCACTTTGTCCTTAATTTATGCAACATCTAGAGCTCCTCTAATAAATTTATTTCTTATTTTAACTTTTTAGTTTTATCCCACACACATGAGAACAAGCTACGAACTTGGTCCAGCATGAGCAATATATGTGTATATATAAATATGCATATGGCAATTAATACAGAAAGCTTTCAAGAACTTCTTTTTATGTTTTCCTTTAGTAATCTGAATCTATTTATAAAGGGATGTAGCCCTTTTCATGAAATCCCCTCATGACACAAAACATACACAGACATGAAGAAGAGGGTTCAATTACAATATATTGATAGCATCTGAGCTCAATACAAGTGCAAAGACATAGTCCAACATATAAAAAAGCATCTCTATCCCAAGAAAAGAAATAAGGAAAAAATTAAAATTATCTCACATCCCTCCATTGATGCCCAAAAAAGGTTGAAAAAATAAAATGTTTCAGGCAAAAGCTCCACCCTAACAAGAAACACGAACCCCCTCTGTCTCACACTCCTTTTTGAACCCTTCTACCACTCAAATATAGCACCCTAAAAAGGAAAGTTACAAGGGCAAAAGTGACTATTGGAAGTCGTAAGCAAAAGGCAAAAGAGAAAACATCACTAACCTAGAATTGGAGTCGATTGGTAGGGGACAGTATAAGGAGTAGGAACTAATGCAAATTTTAATTTGTTCCATGTTTTCTTAACTACTAAAATATATACACGATAATTATAATTATAATTTATACAATTTTATTTTATTCATAAAACATTGAAATTGTATATTAATCATACAATATAATTCAAGAATTAAAAACTGATAATAGTGAACCAAGAGATATGAAAGCATACACTAATAGATGAAAGCCTGTTCATCTATATAAAGTGTAAGTAATTGGCTACCTCTAAAATCCAGTTATAATGTATGTTATCAACCTTCCATGCATTAATAAACCCCAAGTAATCTACTTAATAATAATTAATTAACCTAAATACCTAATTCTTAAAAGCATTTATTAATTTATAATGATTAAGGACAACTATACCAATATGTAGACAGAGATACATATAAAAGACTCAAGTTGATTTAGAAAGAAGCCTGTAATTGATAGGTGTAAATGCTAAATGTTATATCATAATTCAAATGATGATGCTATTGAATATAAGGATATGTATGTAATAAAGATACAAGTAAAACAAATAACCAGGCCTAGTTTGGTGCAAGGTTAAAAAAAGGTCCATTACCCTGAGTACAATAAAGTTTGAGATATGCACCATAAAAATATTACACCATAATTAAACTCTCTCTCTCCCTCCTTTCACATACACGGAGAATAAGAGATATATCAAGAGAATTAAGACAGATAAGCTACAAGTTAACCAGTATAATTTGAATCCATTTAAAATGCATAATTGTTCATCTAAAATAAGAATTCGAACTGAGAAGCCAATGGGACTTCGGACTAGCACCCCTCTACTTTGCAAGTTCAATGGGGATAAGTTCCACATCATACATGGAAAAGTGGCACTCGCTCTGTTATTATCAAAAAGATCAACATCAAGATAGCTAAATAAATTCTAATGAAATGATCTGTTACCCAAAAAAATCAAGAACCAAAAATTGTATAATTTGTTTTTAACCAAAAGACAAATATTTCATTTTAGATATCAATATATATGGAAATCACAATCTTGATGCACTTGACTAGCTGAACATTTCCATCGACCTGCACAAACCTTAACTCCCTCTCTACTTTTCTCTCTCTAAACTATTGACTATTTTGACTATTAACAAACATGGACTATTCACAATGAAAGGTTCTTCAACTACTAATCCATATAAATGATTTGAAATGCATTGGTTCATAGATCTCTTTAACATTATGGATCTCAGCACAGTCAATTTGATGAAAGTATGATTGAAACCACTAGAGATGAAATAAATGTTAACAGGAAAGCAAAATCTACCATTCTGTTATTGTAAGGTGCAGGAATTTACACGATCAGAGTCAAGAGAGTGTGACCATCATGCTACTGGGTCTTCTTTTCTTTGGCTTCTTTTCTTGTTCCCCTGCTTAGAATGTTGTCGTACTGCTTCAAGAGTAATTTGTGTGCCATACCAAGCTTTTCATCAACATGGCCCTGGTACTTGTCATACAATGCGGGAACCGTGAGAGACAGAATCACCCCTGCAATAATGTCAAAACCACAAAGCACAACATGCAGACCATAAGAAGAAGAAGCCACTCTCCATTTATAAGTCTATTTTCTATCAAAGAACATAAACAAAGAAAGTTCACTGAACTTAAACTCACCAATGTAAACTAGTGTAAGGAAGTTAAACAAACTCCCGATATACGAAACAAGCCACAAAACCAATGTAACCTTTAGAACGAAAGGGGGAAAAGAATAATATCAGAAGCAAGTGAGAAAATGCACAATCTTAAACTTAACAAAGCATGAGAGCGGGCAAAGGAAGTACCTGAAGGAACACTTTCCTCTCTCTCCTAATGGCAATATCATGTCCAATAGCCAAAACTCGATTGATCCACACCCGAGCTTCATCCGCAGCTTTCCCTACGAACTTTTCCGAAACTTCAAGATTGGGAAGGGGCGGAAGAGGTCTAAAAATCCAACAATTTGAACAAATTAATTATCACAACAGTCAGCAATCGGCCTACGAAGAACAAGGTAGTGGCCTAAACTCCAAGATTTTTTAGAACAATAACCACAATAATGACTAAGAAGAAACGAATTACAAGGTTTAAAAAAAGTGGGGAAAGGGCGGGGGAGAGACAGAGAGAGAGCATCAGAGCAACCTGTTGAGAAGGGAAGCTGATTTGGCCCAGAAGAAGAGGATAACGACGAGGAGGAGGAACGCGTTGGCCATTAGAGAGAGGAAGCTGTAACCAGCCCGTTCGAAGAGGAACCAGACGGCGGTGGCGCCCGCCGCGACTAGAATCCCGGCGTTCCTCCGCCTCCAAAGGAGCACATCGGCAACTGGAACAACAAAGAACCAGCGATCATCGAGGGTGCAAAAGAAAACCCAATCACGAGAGAGAGGGGGGGAGATATAGAGAAAGGGAGACCTGCGCCCCCGCCGAGGGCACGGTGGACGGATCGCCGACTTCCGAAGGGAGAGACAGGCGATACGGCGGAGGAAGCCACTGACGCCGTCGCGGATAGGCAGTCGAGATCTTCTCCGGCAGCCATCGGACTCGGTTAGGGTTTTGCTTCCAAGGAAGAGAGAATGGCCGAGACGAGGATTTAAACGAGGAGGTATGATAAATAAAATATAACAATAATAATGGAATCCTCCTCCGCACAGCCTCGATGCTGTGGGCGGTTATATTTTATTTTGGTTTCAAAGTTAATCGGACTGCCGGCATTGATTGTGCCGTAGTATATCAAAGTTAATCGGACTGCCGGCTTTGATTGTGCCGTATATTACACTCGCCCGTTTTACATTTTAAGGGCCGGAAGTTGGGTGCGACGTGATAGGACATGTGCAGGTAGACGAAAGGAAATGATGGCGAGATTCCCCCAAGCTAAGCAACGGGCGGAGAACCAATGGGGAAAAAGAAAGGAAAATCTTGCTTAAAAATTTTCAATAATTTGAATGCAAATGCTATAGCCAAATTCTTGATTCTCCTTGCACATAATGCTCAATAGCTCCGGAAAGAAAATTTACTAATACAAAAATTTTTTGGTAGGAAATTTTTTAATAACTAAATTAATCAAAATTTAGATAAATAGTATAATTGAGAAAGTTTAACGGAACTTGCTTATTTTTGGATGACCCCATCTTATCCATTTTATAATAGATAGAGATGATCATATTTTTTTCTTCCCACATCTCTAATTTCGGGTATTAAGGATTTAAATGGTGATGGTGTTAGTAGGTAATTTATTATTCATGTTCAGCCTTAATTATCTTAATTATCATCGATAATGGTTCGATCCTATAACCATTATATATGAATCTCTGATTTTTCGGACTATTTGTTATATTTTACTTTAGCAATTAGTTAGATCTGACTAATTATTTGACCTTTGCATGTCAAAAGATATCCTTTTAATTAGTTGGGTATGTCTAATTATTCGACCTTTGCATGTCAAAAGATATCCTGATGATTAGGTTCGCAATTATTCGATCCCGAGAGTCATAATTACTCGATTTTGTAAGCAAGTCATAGTTTCTGGCTTAGTTTTTGATCCGAACATTCCTCAAGATCGAGTATCCAAATAGTTGTCGTAATAATTACCCACCCTCTCGAGCCCAAGATGTCGTCGATTTATTATTCCAACTTAATCGGCTTTTGTCATTTTGGAGGAATGAAGTCAGGTCATTTTCTCTGCCTCGATAATCAACTGGCAGTTTTTTCTGCCACTTTAGTGTTTATTATTTCCTCGAAAGATATCTATTTTATCATTTCGATTATAGTGAAAGCAAATCATTAGGGGCGACATGATCGAAATCATAGCCCATTAATTCTTCAAATGGTCGGGCGATTCAATTGATCTTCCTTAATCATCGAGGTTTTACTATGTGGTTGATATCCATTGGCAAGTAATTTTTGCATGGATCCTGATGATATGAGTTAATCGATCGATTGAAACCATGAAAAGCGCGGCGTTGCTTGGTGTGAATTGAGTCGCATATCAAGATCTGGAGGTTTTTAACCGAATCAAGGCATTGATCCTAGCATTGATCTGGAGGTTTTTGGCCTAGGACTTTGTCATCATGTGGAGTCATGTTTCTTGGTATGAACTTGACTTATTCCTTCCTGGACCACTTCTTTTTGCATCTTCTTTCAGCCTCTCAACGATTAATTGCATCTTCCTCCACATGTATATACTTCTAGGCACATATTAGGAGCTTTGAATAAGACTTGGAGAGTAAGAAAGTAAAAGGAAATGCCACAATCCCCACTTTATAGCCAACATGGCCATAGATTCAACTAAGTGGTAGATTTTTATTATGGCAGCTTTGAAGCATGCAACGTAATCCTTCAGTGATTCCCCTTCTTATTGGTGGATAGAAAAAAGGCTGTCGAGATCCAATGATAACCTTCAAATAGTATTGAAGTGTGCCACAAATTATTTTTCAAGTTGCTCGAATGAGTTGATACTCATGTTGTGGTACCAATTATATTAATAACACTTGCTTGGGAAATCCCTCATATGGAATACGGATCTGTGTTCCTAGGATCACAGTGTCAACGTAGATGTTGCAAAAGAAGGAAGAAAAGAAAAAATAAAATAAAATACATAATTAATTGGACATGTAAGGTTTTCACTATGAGAAAAATAAAACTTACAAGATTAGAACTCTCTTGCTCTCAATCCCATATAATTCTCTAAATAAAAAAATCTAAATCTCGCTCATAAACTCTCAACTTTTAGTCCCTACATGCTTTCTAAAGATCCTTCACCACCCTCCATGTTGACTCTGGTCTTGATTTTGATGATTGACAAAATATTTAAGTATATATGAGTACTAATACATGTTAAAAGTGTTTATTAGTTTTAGGTACTCATTAATGCTGAAAGATTGAAAAGATTGTCATTCAGTTGAAGAAGCCATGAAATTTCAAGTTATGGACCATGGAACATATATTGAAGATCTTGAAGGACTCAAATATTAAATTTGGACAAGTTTTGACACTAGTCAAGTTATGTGTCGACACCAAATTGTGTCGACACCAAAATGTGTCGATACATGGACTGATACACAGAAAAAAAAAATTTCATCCGACATGCTGAAGTATCGATATATGGAAACCAAGTGTCGACTCAAAGTGTCGACACATGAACAGTAAAGTGTCGACTCAAGGCCTGAGACCAAACAGAAGACAGAATGAGATAATTTCAATATTTGGTCATGTGTCGACTCACGGACTCCAAGTGTCGACCCTAAGTATCGATATATAACCTGAAGTGTCGACACTTGACGGACGACAGCTCTACAACGGCTAGTTTTCTGAAGAACAGAACTTCTCCAAAATGTTTGTAACGGCTAGTTTTTTCTCTCCAACGGTCTCTAACGGTCATTTAAGGTTTGGAGAGCTATATAATCAACACAAATCAAATGGAGATGCAATCCTTTGAAAAAAAAAGTTTCATACACCTTAAGGATTCATATTTTGAGAGAGTTGAGCCTTCAAGTATCCAATTTCAAAAAGAGCTTCCAAGTCCACAACATCAAGCTTCTTCAAAGGCTTCAATAAATTGAAAACAATGCTTCTTCAACATCATCCAAGAGCTTCAAAGAGATATTTGCTTTATTTTAGAAAGCTTTCATTGTTTCTTTATTTCAAACTTATATTTCTTGTAAGGGTTCTTGGTTAGCCTATTGTAAAACCAAGTGAGGTTATTGGTAAGTCTTGGAAAATCAATTAGGTTGGTGGTTAGTCCGCAAAACCACTAAGATTCTTGGTTAGCCCGGAAAACCAATGAAGGTTGTTGGTTAGCCTTGTGAAAACCAATTAGGTTCTTGGTTAGCCCGTAAAACCAAGTGAGGTTGTGACTTATGAGCCTTGTGAAAACAAGTCGGGTTTTGATTAGTAAGCCCGAAAAACTAATCAGCTGCAATCGATTGAGATTATAGTGAATTCCCAAGGGGATCTTGGGGAGTGGATGTAGGTGCCTTGGAGTGCACCGAACCACTATATATTATTGTGTTTGTGCTTGCTTCTTTAGCGCTTATTTACTCATGTACATTTACTTTATTAATTCCAGTGCATATTATTTTGAAGCACAAATACATTGCCAAAATACAAATATTGAATTGATCGAGCACATACTTGCTTTAGTTTATTACAAATAGTTTGAAAGTTTTATAAAATCCAATTCACCCCCTCTTGGGATGCATCATCTCTGGACAACAATTGGTATCAGAGCCCGATACTCTGTTTGAAAATCTAACGATTTTGAGTAAAAGATCATGACAACCCTTGTAGGTATTAATGTTAGACCACCATTTTTCAATGACACTAATTACACATATTGGAAAACACGCATGCACATTTATATTCAATCTATAGATTATTATCTTTGAAAAATGATTGTTAATGGTCCACATATTCCTTCAATATTGGTTAATGGCATTTCCATTCCAAAACTTGAAAATAATTGGGATGAAAATGATATTAAGCAATTTGAACTTAATGCCAAAGCAATGAACTTGCTTTATTGTGTATTGGACTTAAATGAATTTAATAGAATCTCATCATGCACATTGGCGAAGAAAATATATGACATACTTGAAGTTACTCATGAGGGTATTCTTCAAGTGAATAATACAAAAATTAATTTGCTTGTACATTCTTTTGAAATTTTTAAAATGATACATTATGAATCTATATCTGATATGTTTTCTAGATTTACGACTATTATTAATGAATTAAAAAGTCTTGGCAAAATCTATACTAATGCTGATTCGATGAACAAAATTCTTAGATCTTTACCAATATCATGGGATCCAAAGGTGACGGCGATCCAAGAAGCTAAAAATATAGAAACCTTGCCTTTGGAGGAGCTCATCGGTTCACTCATGATCTATGAGTTGAACTTATGGCAAAAGAAAGTGGATGCTGATGTAAAAAAAAATAATCGCCTTTAAATCCACTACACAAGATGAGTCTTCAAGTGAGGAGTCGGAAGACAGTGAAGATAAAGATGAGATGAAAGTTTTGGCTCATAAATTTCAAAGATTTATAAGAAAAAGGGCCAAAAAGAAATACACAAAGAAGGCAATGATGGCAACTTGAAGCGATAGCGAAAATTCAAGTTCAGATGATGAAGTTGCCCATCTTTGCTTCATGGCAAATGAGAAAAAGGTATGTGCTGAAAATAATTATAATTTTATCTTTGATGAATTATATGATGCATTTAATGATCTTATGCATGAATATAAATGGCTAAAAATTGAGTACAAGAAATTAAATAGGCATGTAGATTCATTTTCTCTCGATAACACCAATCTTATCAATAAAAATGATGATTTAAATGCCAAGATTGATATTTTGAAAATGAAAAGAATAATTTTTCTGAAGAAAAAGAATTTTTAAAAAAAGAAAATATTGTTTTGAAAGATTTATGTGATAAAGTTTTTAATGAGAAAAATATCTTGATTGAAGAAAAGAAGCAAAAATTTTTGAAAAATTTGCTTATTCTTTCTTCCAATGTTGCATGCTTTGATTGTGATAAATTTGAATTTAATGCTTATCCTTCGAGATCAAGAAAAGTTTGGGTTCTAAAAGGAACCATAGTTACTAATCATAAAGGATCCAAGAAAGTTTGAATACCAAAAATGTCCACTTAGTTTGTTTTACATGAATGTCTCGCAGCCCAACTTGAAGAAAAGAAGTTTTTGATAAATGGCTGTACAAGACAATTTGAAGATGTGGACAAGCTACATTTTGGACTAAATGGTAAAATAAAGGATTATGTACATTGATAAATTCTAAACATCTCCTTCCATAATTGAAAATGTAGTTAAATTTTTTTGTTATAATTATTGCATCAATTACTTTGAAAAATTATTTTAAATGATTAATTAGAATCAAGTTTAGACTTATAATCATTGGTTATGATCATGGACTTCTTGATGTTGAATTTCATGCTATCATGATTAAACTTGTGATTGCGAGACCTTCACTTGATTTTGATTAATGTATTTTATGAAAAATACATTTAAAGATGCATATTGCTTTGAAAAATATTTTAAGTGATTGATTAGAATCAAGCTTAGACTAATAATCATTTATTGTGATCATGACTGTTACAATGGTGACTAACCCATCCGGCCCAGACATAATGATGGGTCCACTTGAAGAAACTAGTCTACTTCAGGCATAAATGGGCCCGGCTAGGTCGGCACCTCAGTCGGCCCACTTCGACCATGCCTGGAGCCTAGCTTGACCGGGCTAGCACCTCGACCAGGTCGGCAGCTCGGCAGCCTTGCCTGGAGCCCAGCCAGGCATGAAGGGTAGCCAACTTTGGCCTACGAAGTTCTCCGGATCAGTCCGGCTCCACTTCACCCGGCCCAAGCATCGTTAGGAAGAAGCCGCGCCCAGATCAGTGCCTCCGCATGCTCCTGCCTAGCACAGAACAGCGTATCCGCACCAAGGTACCGTGCACGTGCCAAGGTACCGCACGGAATCCCTTCGAACGTGGCGTCCACGGCTCCACTCCGCCCGACCTCGCCCGCATGGCGCGCCCCCGCGATAGGTCGACGATCTCGCGCGGCTCCGGCTCCTCCCGGCAAGACTCCGGCGAGCGAACCCCCCTCTGACTCCGGCGCGGCTCGGCGTGCCCGTAGGACCCCAGCTTGATCCTTACCTGCGCCGCCCGCGAAGCACCCGCATGGGGTTCCTCCATCCATGGCAGCCCGGTCTCTGGCGCCCGCGCCCCGCTCTGGCTCCGCGTCCGGCGCCCAGCTCGCCCACGGTGGGCCGCCGCCTCACCCCGGTCCGGTTCAGCGGGCGGAGGAGTCAGCTTCATCCAATCTCGTTGGCGCGTCCCGACTCGGCACCTCATAGCTCGGCAACGCGGCACGCCCTGGGCAACGCGCCCCCGAGCCCCAGCTCCTCCAGCTCCGGCCATGCACTGGCCTGGCACGACCCAGCCGTGGTGGCTCCCAGCTCGGCAGCATGCGTGGCTCCGTCTGCAAGGCTCCGGCTTAGCTCGGCACGCCCGTGGTGCACTCGTGGCACACCCGCAGCGGTCCGGCTCCCGCGGCCCGACGCCTCTGGCACCGGTCCGGCGCGACCTCGCCCGCACCTTGATCCTGCTCCTTCGGTCCGGCCGCGGGAGAGCAGCCCGGCTTCCCGATCTGATCCAGCCTTGCCCGATGGAGGGCAGGGCATCACGCCAATGCTCGGCTCCACACCAACCAAGTCCGGCACGCCCACGGCACGTGCCCAGTTCAACTCCGGCGGCTCCCAATCCGTCGCGCCAGTCTGGCTCCACCCCGCGAGGCTCTGCCCGTGCCCGACTCCGGTCTGGCAGGACGCCCGCCTCAACTCGGCGCTCTCGCGCCCCAGATCTACCTGCTCCGGCCCCAGTTCGGCGGGTTCCACTTGGTCCGACACTCCTGCACCCCGGGCCCGTGACCATGGTGCGCCCCCGCGCTTTCGCCTCCTCCGGCTCAGCCCAGCGAGACCCCGGCTCGACGACACCGCACCCCGGGACTGACTCCTCCGGCTCCGGCCCACACGGCTCCAGTTCCTTGTTCGCCACCGGCGCCCAGTTCATCCATTGCACACTCATCCATGCATGGGTTCGTGCACGGAGCCCCCGCACCATGCACACGACGGTCCGCGTGCGTGGGAAGGTCCTTCGGGCCTTCTATCGATCCGCCTGCCCGCATGGCAACTTGGAGCGGCATCCCAGTCGGCTCGGCATTTCGGCATCTCAGCCCGGCTCGGTCATCGGGTACACCGCGCAGTTTAGTCTTATTCATATGGGCCCGACGCGTTTCCCGAGGGGCCCATCCATGTGGGCCCGACGCTCTTTCCAAGGATCTCCCTCCACGTGGGCCCTATGGCATGCCGCTTGACATGCCATCTGCAAGGAAGGTTTGCGTTTAAGTTTCCTAAACTACTGTTTACGCTAACTAGTGAATGGTGCCATGTCCAAGGTATTGTACCCCTGCACCAACTTCCTGAACCACCTAGAAGAAGAAGGTTCACCAACCCATCATGGCCTCATAGGCTATCCTAGCATGACAAGTCTACATTATGACCAGCACGCCTCCCCCGAATGACAGGAGCCATTCGTCTACACAAAAACTGGCATAGAGGTAAGAGGAGGTAAGGAAGAAACAATACACTCTCTTCATTATCACCCTCTGGCGGCAGAGAGTCCCCCAAGCTCTCCATCTCAGAGGTCTCTTATTTTTCTTCGATCGTCCCACTGACTTGATCGTCGGAGTGCCTCTGCCGGAATCCCCGGTGCAGGTCTTCCCTGTTTTGCAGGTCCGCCCGATAGAGGGACGATATGGTGAAGATTTTTCCCACCGGAGAGGTCCACAGGAAGACCACGACACAGTATCAAGTCCCTTCATCCCCACGACTATGACTATGTTCCCCTTGATCGTCTTCGATCGACGAGCCTGGTGATGCTGGCCGGGAGTCCCCTCACCCGGGCCACGTAAGAAGCTACAGGCCAGGCGATCTAGGCGGCAACAATAACCATTTTGATGTTGATGGATTTCAAGCTCTCATGGTCAAACTTGTGATTATTAGATCTTCACTTAATTTTGATTAATATAGTTCCTAAATTATTTCAAGTGAAATGCTATGATTTATATGTTTTCATTTTTGGCATCTATGCATAATCTAGAAATGATTTGGATCAAGATAGAACTAGTAGTTAAGGGTTACTTTTAAGAAGAATGTATGCATATTGATAAACCCTTGCTCTAGTAGCTAGACTTGATATCATATTACTTCTAGCATTTGTATGGATATCAAATCATTTTAAATGAATTTAAAATCATGCTAAAAGTTTTTAAATGATCAATGCTTTGTATTTTGAAAATCATGAATATCTTGAAAAACTCAAATCTTTGATTTCAGACTTAGAATCTATGTTCATATCTCAAAAATTGTCTGAAATTATGATACTTGTGTTTTCATACTTTATTCCTCAATAAATGCATATTTTTAAGGGGAATAACATTTAGGGGAAGCATCCAAAGATTTGTTATCATGCTTTAAATATTTTCTTGATATCATGCTTTATTTATATTGCTCTAATACTCCTCCTTATTTTCAAATCTATTTTCCTTGAGGGGAGTTACATTCAATTGGTATCAAAATTTATATCTAATCCTAGTAACTGCTTCGAATTGGGTTAGTCACCATGGCCGTCTGGTCATAGGAGCTAAGTAGGATTTAAAGACCCTCTCTTCCCATTCACTAGGATCTCTTATGATGTGTTGGGGTATCGCTGTGACTTAATTCCATGAACAAGTAAGGTGAATGGATAATATACATTAAATTATTTCTTGCATGTGCATATCATTTTGTGCTATATCATGTTCAATCTATAACAATTTCAAGTGGTATCATGATTAATTAATTTCATGTATTAATTTTGATGATCTACTTACTATTCTTTCCACCTTCATTCCCATTTTGTATTGCCTTTCATCCTTTTTCATGATGACAAAAATGGGAAGAAATATGTTAAGTATGAAAAAGGGGAAATATATGATAAACATGAAAGATTATATGTGAAATGAAGAAAAATGCAAAAGGGGGAGAAGAAAGCAAAATGTTTTACTCTTCTAGGGAAGAATTAGTAATAGGGAGAATGTTTAAGATTTTTTTGCATGTTTTGAAGAATTTTTGAAAATATTTTGGATCATATTTTGAGGAGAGGCTTGATACTTATTGATTTTGAGCTTACATGTTTATACTATCGTTAATCTTTTTAAGCTTACCCTATTTTTATACTTAAAGGTTTTGTCATCATCAAAAAGGAAGAAATTGTTGACTCTAGTCTTGATTTTGATGATTGACAAAACATTTAAGTATATATAAGTACTAATGCATGTTAAAAGTGTTTATCAGTTTCAGGTACTCCTTAATGCTGAAAGATTGAAAAGATTGTCGTTCAGTTGAAGAAGCCATGAAATTTCAAGTTATGGACATTGGAATATATATTGAAGACCTTGAAGGAATCAAATATTAAATCTGGACAAGTTTCGACACTGGTCAAGTCATGTGTCAACACCAAAATATGTCGACACATGGACTGATATACAGAAATTTTTTTTTCATTCGGCATGCTGAAATATCGATACATGGAAACCAAATGTCGACTCAAAGTATCGACACATGAACAATGAAGTGTTGACTCAAGGCCTGAGACCAAACAGAAGACAGAACGAGATAATTTCAAGGTTTGGTCATGTGTCAACTCACGGACTCCAAGTGTCGATCCTAAGTATCGACATATGACATGAAATGTTGACACCTGACGGACGACAGCTCTGCAACAGCTAGTTTTCTAAAGAACAGAACTTCCCCAAAATGTTTGCAACGGCTAGTTTTTCCTCTCCAACGGTCTCTAACGATCATTTAAGGTTTGAAGAGCTATATAATCAACACAAATCAAATGGGGAGGCAATTCTTTGAAAAGAAAAGTTCCATACACCTTAAGGATTCATATTTTAAGATAATTGAGCCTTCAAGCATCCAATTTTAAAGAGAGTTTCCAAGTCCACAATATCAAACTTCATTCAAAGGCTTCAACAAATTGAAAACAAAGTTTCTTTAATATCATCCAAAAGCTTCAAAAAGATATTTGCTTTATTTTAGAAAGCTTTCATTGTTTCTTTATTTCAAACTCATATTTCTTGTAAGAGTTATTGGTTAGCCTATTGTAAAACCAAGTGAGGTTATTGGTAAGTCTTGGAAAATCAATTAGGTTGGTGGTTAGCCCGCAAAACTACTAAGGTTCTTGGTTAGCCCGAAAAACCAAGGGAGGTTGTTGGTTAGCCTTGTGAAAACCAATTAGGTTCTTGGTTAGCCCGTAAAACCAAGTGAGGTTGTGACTTGTGAGCCTTGTGAAAACAAGTTGGGTTTTGATTAGTAAGCCCGGAAAACTAATCGGCTGTAATCGGTTGATATTATAGTGAATTCCCAAGAAGATCTTGGAGAGTGGATGTAGGTACCTTGGAGTTTACCGAACCACTATATATTATCGTGTTTATGCTTTCTTCTTTATTACTTATTTACTCTTGTACATTTACTTTATTAATTCTATTGTATATTATTTTGAAGCACACAAATACATTGCCAAAATATAAACATTGAATTGATCGAGCATATACTTGCTTTAGTTTATTGCAAATAGCTTAAAATTTTTATAAAATTCAATTCATTCTTTCTCTTGAATTGCATCATCTCTGGACAACACTCTAGTTCCTCGCATTTCATTCTTAGTTATCTTTCCTTATTTATATAATATTTAACGCAAAGAATATCTTATCAGGAATCCTTCGATCCAAATCTCATCAAAATTGAACACCATGTGTCACGAGGAACAAGGTTTTGATAGCATGATTATTTTTGGCTACCTGATCGGCTTCCATCATTTCGCAAACGTTGCTGGACAATCCTGATCGAAAGCGAATCAAGTCATGCCATCGGATCCTCGTGCAAGACAAGCATTGCTGTCTGATCGCGTCTCTCACGTAGTCAGTGTAAAACATAATTAATTGGCTTTCAGACATCCACTTTTGCCCGCATTCAATGCCACTTGATATCATTAAATGTCACCTGACAGCACTACCAAGCACCCTCGCTCGTCCCTGGGGACCAAGTGTCATCCCACCGCAATAAATGCTCAAGGGGAGAAAAAATGCTTGCCCAGGAAAGCCGTGCACTTGGGCCGCCACCTGTTTGGGCCATGCCTAGCATGTGGGCCATGTGGGTTGGCCTGCTTTTCGCACGGGGCCGGTTTGGACCTGTTATGGACTTTTAGGTCGAATAAAGGTGCTATACCTTAATAATCTTTATCTCGATTTAATATTTGGCTTCTATATAACTTTAAAAGCTCTTTAAAGATTTTATCTTCATTCTCTGGGATAAATATCTGTTGCTTATAAATGGATAAATATGAGAGTCAAGCCAGGCCACCCGATCCCATTTCCATTGTGTGCTATGCTCTGTTTGACCCAAGACCTATTCGAGAAAGCCTCTTACAGCAATAAAAATTTTATCATATGACATCGCTTGTTGTCCTCTTAAGTTTTTCATCTTGCACCCAATCCACCCGCTCCTAAAGCTTTACCTTGTACTGGGCTCCTATCTGCACTAGGGACTCCACCTTGTATTAGACTCTTTGTCAAGAGATAGTGACATCCATGCTTCTGCCCCTGCAAAATGACGCTACTACCATGGACAACCTTTAGAATTCCATCATTGGCTCTCCATATATAGCCATTTGAATACAATTTGCTTAATGAAATTAAAATTTTATGAAAATTGGATATGTATCGAACCTCATTCAATTTATTCATGTCCCATCATATGTATTCAAGTTGATTATCCCGATACCTTCAATCGTATAGCTTAATCCGTCCAGCAAGTGGATAGAATCCTCTCTATTTTCCAGAAAGTCGAACAGCTCTTCTCTGTAACAAATATGATGTGAACATGCAGAATCTAAAATTGACTAGAAAGAAGATACCTCGTCAAATACCATGAGTGCATTACTATAATATCCATTACCTTTGCTATAATCGGCCACCGCCGCAATAACCTTCATTCGATCTTCAAGCTACATGCAATATCTGATACAATGTCCCAGCCATTGCACCGATAGTACTTGATCCTGCTTGCATCCTTTGACTTGGATTGCTCACCTCGTGATCTTTTGTTGCTCCACCTTCTACCGGCTACTCCTCTAGAAACCACCAATGTAGAGTTATTGCTTGAAATCAAAACTTGGTTCTCCCACCTGAGAATCTCGTTCTAGACTAACACCGAGGTGACCTTTTTCATCTTAATGGTACTCTTTCTGGCTAGAAGAGCGGTCGCCAAGGACTCAAAGGTTGCGACAATGATGACAATAAGACTAATGCCCTGATCTTCTCCTCGACTTTTTTATCGATATTGAGAAGATTGATGAGAATCTTTTGGAAGTGCTCAGGTACTCCTACATGCTCTATCCCTCGATCATCTACAGTTGATATAATTGTTTTAAAAAAAGATCATGTTGGTAAAGGATTTCGTTATGTACAACTTCTTGAGCTACTCCCATATCGTCATTGGAAAAGTCTCACTCAGTATATGAATTATTATCTCATCTACCAAATACAGGTGGATTGTATTCACCACTTACATCTGGTGCCACATCTAAGTCTTATCTTCTATGGTGGTCATCTTTTCTCGTCTATGAGAGCATCGATCAACCCCTGCTAGATGAGCACATCTTTCATCCTCGCTTGCTAGATGGAGAAATTACTCTTTTTATTGAATCGATTAATGTCAACTTTGATTGTACTAACCATCTTCTTCAATCTTAATCAATATGAATAATTTAGAGCTTTGATACTAGTTATTATGGTACCACATACACATATTACTCATCTAAAAAATTTGTCGTGCAAAATATGGATCTCTATTCCTAGGATCATGATATTAGTATCAATGCTATAAGAAAAGGAATAAGAAAAAACTAAAATAAAATATACAATCAATTGGACATGTAAGATTTTATTATAAGAAAATTAGAACTTATAAAATTGAAACTCTCACTCTCAATTCTGTATAATTCTCTAAATAAGAAATCCTAAATCTCTCTCACAAATTATTAACTCTCTATCTTTACAGATTTTTGGAGATTCTTTACCACCCTCTAGATCCTCACACATAGTCTCTAATCTTTTGTCCTTGTTTTTATAGCCTCTGATATAAAGACTATCTCATCGAAGTTCAACGATCAAAACTATATTCAAATTAGACTTCAAGATCACCTAGAACAAGGTTTTGAGTGCAGGACTATATCTGGATGTAAGCATCGCTGGACAATCTTGATCGGAGTAGAATTAAGCCATGGCCATCGGATCCTCATAAAAGACACGTGTTGCCATCTAATCGTGTGTCTCTCGCGTAGTCCATGTAAAACATAATTAGTTGGCCTTCAAATGTTCACTTTTGCCTGCATCCAATGCCACTTAATATCATTAAATGCCACTTGATAGCACTGCCAAGCTCCCTCTCTCATCCATGTGGACCAAACGTCATCCCACCGCATTAAATGCTTAAGGGGAGAAAAAATGCTCGCCTAGGAAAAAGTGACATGCTTGGGCCACCACCGCGCCTACCTTGCAAGCCGTGTGGGCTGGCCTGCTTCTTATATAGGGTTGGGTTGGACCTGCTATGAACTTCTTTTAAGGGCCAAATCGAGATACTAGGCCAAATCGAGATACTGTACCTTAACCATCCTGGGCTCAAGTCTAAAGTACCAAACCCAGGTAGCTTTTTATAAAGTGACCAAAAGGCTAAACAAAAGAGGGCATCCATAATACCCTCGATCATTATGAAAGTCTTGTAACTCTCTATGTAGTCAAGTAAATCAATGGTGCCGTTGTAAAGCTTTAGTCGAGGTCTCTTGAAAGGAGTAGGAATTGGTTCCTCCATTATTCATCGGCAAAAGGGAAGACGGGTATTAAACTCCGTCGGCCCTCAACTTTCACCTTAAAGGTTAGCGAGTCGCTGATTGATCTCCTATAATTCTTAGTCATAGTCATTGAATCATTGTGATTCCGTGCATTGCCGAGAAAGTCCACAAGTTGATCCTTTCTTAGATGACTCTGATGGGGAGCAAGGAGCGAGGATGTTTCTCTCGTCTTCGCTCTTTTTCGTGCCATTAATCCTCCTCTTACTGGAGACCCATCCATTGTGGTGGTGGTGGTGACCATCACACCAAAGAGTTTGGATATCATGATCAATGGGTAGATGGTTAATGTGAAGATCTCCTAAGAGGAGACCGCTGATTGGGTCAAGATTGCTGGCTAAGTCAAGAGATAGCAACAAAAATAGTCAGAATCTCCAACTATTGTTGTTAAGTTGCAGCACCTTGCTGCTTTTGATTTGTAGCCGTCTGCTATAGGCTTTGCATAGTTACAATTAGTGTTTGTGCTTGCTACACCAGGTTAGCAAACAACTATTATTGATCTGCTAGTTGTGGGGCACTAGGCTCTATCACCTAGCTGGGATAATCATCATGACATGACGATTGCCTAGTGTTGCTGGTGGATGGATTTTGAATTCTAGTTCTTGCCATGATCTTCTGCAATTCTTTTATTTTCTCTTCTTTTTCTACCTAGCATGCCAATCTATTATATCCAGATTCTTGGTTCTGCTTGCGGATGGCGCTCGGTGGTTCATAAAAGAAAGTCTATTGATTAAAGGTTTTCTGATGGGGGATCCTCCGATGGTCAAGTCAACTGGGATTTGGGTAAATAGTAGAATTCAAAAGATTTGGCAATCTCAAAGCTTGCTTACCTTCAAAGACCCCCTCTTATATCTTTTATAATATATAGAGACAACTATTTTCCCTCTTCCCATGCTCCTAATTTTTTGGGCATTAAGGGTTTAAATAGTAGTGGCGCTAGTGGGTAGTTAATTACCCATATTTGCACCTTAATTATTCTCGATAATGATTCGATTCTATAATCATTATGCATAATTCTCTGATTTTTTTGGCCGTTTGTTAGCTCCTGCCTTAGTGATAAGTCGAGTCTAGCTAATTACCTGACCTTTGCATGTCAAGAGATATCCTGTCGATTAGGTTAGTAGTTACTCGATCTTGAAAGTCATAATTATTCAAGTTTATAGACAAGTCATAGTTTTCGGCTTAGTTGTTGATTTGGACATTCCCCAAGGCCAAATACCCGAGTAGTTGTTAGAATAGTAAATATTATCAGCATGAAGTTAATCATGCAATGCACCTTATTTGTGTTGCCCTCATGCAATGAATATTTGTCCATGATCATTAGGATGAAAGCTTTACAAAAACTCTAACAACCATCTCCAGCTATAACTAAAGTGCTATCTAAACAAGAAAGACTTGTAACAAATTGGTTGTGATTTTCAACAAAAAAGGGACTCCTTTTCTTTTTATCTAAATTCTTTTCATGTCTAGAAAGATTTATGTAGATTGCTTGCTAATTGCATAAGCTTAAATTGAGTAACTCAAATAAATGAAGATATTTTTCTAGAGAGCAAGAGGGGGGAAAAAAAAAGGATGGTCTAGTGTACCCAGCTCTTTGGTCTTTGCCACTGTAAGGTATAAGAAGGGTGAGAGTGGCGGGACTAATTTCGTATTTCACACTTGTGACGCTTAGATCTCGGTTGAGTAACTTTACCATGGAGCCAAGACTCACCCCACTTCTTCTCATACAGTGAAAGAAACATAACAGAATAAAATGGAAGTTTATGGAAGAACCTTGTCCAAAGACGTGTAGGTCAATAATACACTCACATGAGTTTCTAAATTTTGATGTATTGTACCTAAACTCTTTAAGGCTTTATTTGGATAGAGGGATCAGGAGGGAAAGGGAAGGAAAGAGTTACCTTTTTTTTGTTTGGATATTAATTTTTAGAAAAAATAAGGGAAGGAAAAGGATACCCCTTTCCCTCCTCTCCATTTTAGGCTAAATTTTCAATTTCTCTAATTTGGAAAGATTGGGAAGGAAAGAAATATAAATAAACCAAAAAACAAAAATATCCTTTCAATTCTTCCGATTTTAGATCTTCTATAAAACATGTAAAAAGAATAAAATATATATATTTTTTCCTTTTCCCTTATGAGGACTATCCAAAGATAATATTTTTCTTCCCTTTCTTTTTTCTTTTCTTTTCTTAACGAGGACTATCCAAACAAAGTCTAAGTTATTATTGATGTTTAATATCATAAATCTCTCATCTGTACTGCTATTTATTTAGAGAGTAGTCGATGGCCAATGATGTGGAGCTCTTTTAGCAAATCTAATATTTGGCCTGCCTGTACATTTTGAAATAAGCATAAGACAGCCATCATACTCTTGGAAAGACAAATAACATAATGCCTTCGCACCAAAAAAATATGTTCATGAGGTAGTGGAAATGTTACCTGCGTTAGAATCATAGCAGGATGAGGAAGGGTTCAGCAATGGTTTTCTCTCCTATGAACTCCTGGAGGTCTTAAAAAAAATGGCATAGACTCCTGCAAGCACTTTCTTTCATTGTAAAAGCCTTTGCACAGTGCGCCACACTGATTCGCTCGAACTGCAGCCTCCAATTTTACACTTAAACTCCACCTCTCAAGGCTCTAGTCCTTCAGCACTCCCGGTAAATAGTTGTCCCCAAAAGTAGCAGATAAAAAGAACTGCAGTGCTAGGATGTTACCCTGAAAGAGGATCCTGTATTCACTCTACCATACAAGGAACTCCAAGGGCATCCAAGAATACGAGAGGATAAGCAAACTGAAACTGCTTGTAACAGCATAAGCGAAAATGATCCAAAGAAAAAGGAAGCCTTTCTGATACATGTTTTCACTTCAATCTCAAGGAACTGATAATTTGCAAGCAACATTCAACAGAATTCAGGTGACACTAATTATATTAAATCCACATATGCCCTTGTAAATGTAAAGGAAAGATAAAACATCCAAGGAGGAAACTCCGAGACTGTGAATGTAATTAAAGAGAGTGATGGCTTAGCAACTTGACCAGACATGATGAGGAATAGTGCCATAAGAACTTCTGATGAAGAGATCATTTCATTCAACGGAGCATTTCAATCAACAAGTGCAAAATCTCCAACAATTCACGGAAAGTCCCTGTTGCAGGCCAAAACACTTCAAGGAATTGCCGAGATAACCTATCATATTACTTGAAGATACAAGTTGTCTAAATCACCCAGAATATAAACAAATTAGGGGCAACACAGTGGAAGCAAAGTAATTCCTATGACATGTAAGTCCATAACATCACCAAGCTCATCTGCGGGGCAGAAAAGATCATGAGTAAGGATGAATAATTAACAAATCTATAGGAGATGTAACTGTGATTTATATAAACTTATGCTAAAGAAAATTAGGTTTGTCCACCACTAATCTCCCTGCCTATCTCTTTGGTTTTCCTCTGTAAAGGAACTCACTTTGTAATAGCAGCCAACTATAAATTTTTTCGCTCATCAGGTGCATTGAAGCTCGTATTGCACATGTAGTTTGTGGGTCATGTATTGAAGCTCAAGCACATGCATGAAGCGTATGATGATATTGATCCTTAAAAAGCGAAGGTTAAACTCATCACTATCACATGTAATTTTAGCTCCAAATGCCTAAAAACTAGGCAAACTAGACATTTCATTCGCATGGTTGCCTAGCAACAGGCTTTTTTCCTGAATACAATGACCAAAGAAAGCATTCCTTCTCTCTGTTCATCAAGTTCCAGGCGTCTTGTGTGGCAATTGCTGCATGTTTGGCACCCATTGATGAAAGCTGCCAGATTCAATGGATGTTCTGCCAATTTTGCCTAAACAAAGTACCTAGCATATCCTTCTTTTCCACAAAAGCTTCGTGTATTACTCTGCAATTAGTTTTGTCTCTGCAAAGATCTGTCTGCTCCAGTGGGGTGAATAACAGTTGCTAACTGAAGTATAAGCTCATGACGTATCTTGTAGGGTTAAAACCACTCAGTATCGCTACAAGCACCAAAAATGAGCAGAAAACAGAGAATGATGTCCATTTTCAGGGCTTTAAGATGAATTTAGATGTGGTATAACTGTATGTACTTACAAAGAGGGGATAGGATGATGACAAGACCAATCGGATAAAAAGAAAGTAGTTTTGTCCAAGAATGGCAGGACTGCATCAATAGGACCAATACAGATTATCTGAGATATTTCATCAGAGAGAAATAAAAAGGAAACATTATGACATACCAATCCTCAGCACAATAAAATTTTCCTTACCATTATATCCTATGAAATTCAGATACTGATAGTAAGAAATAGCAACCAGATTTGATAGGAGAACTGGAAAGACACCATGTGCAACCAAGATAGGTGACACAAAGTACTGAATTACTGAAAAAGATAAGTTGTCCGTGAAAACACAACCCATTATGTAATCAACACTATAGTGATAATGACAAGGCTCTGATTGAAAGAAATTTAATGTAGTTACCATAAAGCATCATGCACATGGGAAAGAAAGAGTTGCAGTGAACATCAAAAGCATACAGCCTAAGAATAGGACATAACATTAGTAACTCAACCTTGTAATTTCATTAAAACAACAGTTGAAATGGCGCTAATCCTATCATCAGGAAGGAATAAATGATCTGAAGAGACACTGACAGTTAGGTGTAACAAAACCAAGGTCCAGAAAACTGGAGAGACATCAATTAGAATCCTGGTAATTCAGTTTGGTAAAACTTTGTCCAGGAAATAATATTTTGTCCTCCAGACAAAAACACTTGCTTTGAAAAATTTTGTAAGTAAAAATGGAAAATAAAATTTTCAGGTTAAAGAAAGTACAACAGCATGAGAAATATAATTTTTTTTAAAAAATCTAGATATCTAAATTCTCACCAGACATCACAGAAATCCTATTGATGGATAACCAGGAGCCTAGCACATGGATGTTTATATTTCTTTCAAAAGTATGGCATAGAGCCACATTTAACTTAGATTCCATGTGATGTAACAATAATGTCCAGGAACTTCAGCAACATATTATGAGGATCCTGCTTTACCAATCATTTACTGTTCTTTATTTATATCCAAGGCCAAATCACCCATAACACTCATAATCCTATCCTACATATTACCACTTGACACAGCCCTTCCTGATAATTTTTCCTCTTTATATACTCTTTTACTTACATTCAAGCCATCTTTCAGAGTCATATGCGGCATCAAGTCCAATTAACCATCTCAAATAATACTGAATAGGCTGAGGTGCAACGTGAGAAATTAATCTTTTCTAATAAGGTGAAATAAGCCTCTAGATTTCCTTTTCATAAAAAAAAGCTATTAGTTGTTCAGGGAACTGCTTCAAATATCAGTTCCTGGTAAATATATATCTCGTTTGCATACTCGTAATGTGAGAATTTTAAAGCAAATATATCAAAAAGTTGCTTTTCATGCTTATTTAAAGGTTTAAATTTGTAGAACAATTCTCATACCATATCTAGGTTGGCATTTAATCCCACAAACAGTATCATGGCAAAGAGTCAACATAATCATTCTCTTCTTTGGTTGTGTGAACAGTACAGTCTTGCACAACAAGGTGCAAGACATGAACCTCATACAGTACAACTAACCAAACAAAAACAGCTTGGGGTTCTAGGAGAGGCATAAGAGCATTGAATAAGGTGAGGTTCAAGCCATGAGGTAAATAGCACATAATATATGAATTTCTCTTTTGCACTGAAAAATCAATAGTAAAAAAAGTCTCAAGTTATGGGCCCAAGACATGATGACTAATTACACATGAACAGGGAAAAAAAACTACCTTTAAGTAGTTTATATCAAAGACTCATCTAATCGTCAACTACTAACCAACCCTGCATTAAATCAATTAGTTGAATGGCCTGAGATGCCAGTATAGCATTTCCTATATCCTTTACAAAATTGTGCTTAACTTTTACCCATTTTTCTCTAGGACAAAAGAGATGTTGCAATGTTAAGGTCATGCAAACAAATGCAGTTTAACTTCCCCCCCTTCCCCCACCCCAACCAAAATAAAAAAAAAAAAAGAAAGAAAGAAGAAGAAGAAGAAGAAGAAGAAGAAGAAGAAGGAAAAAGGAAAAACTTCAACTAAAACTGAATCTAACACCAGTTGATGGGGAGGGTCTATTAAAAATATTATATTATCAGATTCAGACAATAGCATTCAACCTTATCCAACCCCTGTGAAGGCCAACAAAATACCAGAAGATATTCCCATGCATTTGCATAATGGATTTAAATATTTGATGAGCAGTTGGAAAAACATATGCCAAGTGCATGTCAACTGGTGATACACATAACTGGCCTATTGCAATTGATGACAGTCGGACAGTCAATTTACATGCTGGGGAAGGATAAAAAAGGATTTCCACATGAACCAATAATATAAATAAGAAATGAAGCCAAATGGAGATTTAAGCTATGGCAACTTGTATACTTTCTGATAGATTAAGCTTCATGAGGTACCATTCAACACGTTCCTTGACCACGTGACTGTTCGGAGCCTCCTCACCCAGATAAGCATTTGTCAGAAACCTGTATGGAAACCACTAACCTTAAAGCAATTGTTTTTGTAAATGTATTTTGAAAAGTAATTTAGACAATGGCACAGGTAAAACCTAAACAAAACACTAATTTCATTAATCATATATGTCAATCTGAAAGGAAGGTCGTTAGTACTTTAAACAACTCAATCTGAATCTTCATCCCACTGATGGCAAGCCCTTGCAACACTATCATTGTTATCAATTGTTAAATCACTTTAACCATCTCTAAGCCTGACATTGCAAACAAAATTTGTAAACCAAGATGCTTTTAAAAAGCATAACTCATTTCCTTCTCTTTGCACCTCTTTGCAAGATCTTTTAAAAGACAGGCTTTTGAGTAGTGATTTGACTAATTATCATCTTCACAAGTTTATGCTTCCTCAGGTCAGAGACTCCATCATGGAAGAGAGAAAAAATGCAATTCTATTCACTCCAAGGTGAAGTCTTAGCACCATTGATGCTTCATATGTTGCAAAGTTGTTTTGCCTTTGTCACTGATCTCCAACAGAGGCATTGATTTCTTGCTCCCGCTACTTTACTGTAACAAGACAATTATGTTTTCCTGAAAATGACAATGGTCCAGTTTTTCTCAACAAATGAATAATAATGATAGCAACATCACTAAGTTCACCATTTCAATGCTCACACTCTCACTTCTTGATCTGCTCTAATGAATATTTGGCATCTTCTAGACAAACAATCATATCGTCATGCACTACAAATATTTAATGGCGAAACCCTGCCTATCATATATTGAGAATTTCTTATTTTGCCTTCCTAGAGGGGATGTATATATGAGTAACAGATTGTCTATACAGTTTATTGTTTAAACTATCTGAACACATCAAGGACCCACATGATACAAAGGGCAACGACTTTTAAGTCTCAGTCCAGGCCCCATGCAGGTACCTTATCAATACAGTACACCCCACCAACACATGCTGAAAGGTTGGAGTCAGCATGGCACCTGCACCATCTGTTGGTAAAGAGGCAGTACCAAGCCTTCATCATACCCATACCATACCAGCTCAGCACAGTACATCCTGTACTGCTCGGTCAAGTCCGTACTTAGAACCCTGATTGAAAGACAAGAGTTATGTCTGTTTTAGTACCATGGCCCTTTTACTGTTGTAATATTTGAACACTATCTCCAAAAAATTATTACTGTATTTATGTAGCATTCCAAAATTTGTTCCTCGAGTTACTTAAAAATTTTATCTGTGCATAAAATATCATCTTCAAACTTCATGCTCCTCTCTCATCCCCGTTCCCCCTCATACATTCTCCCATCTTCTAGAATTTTTATTAAGAAAAAAAAAGATGTCAACAGCATCTGGTTAGACCTGCAAGTTCAGTACTTCATTTCTTGAATATGTAGCTAGAACATAACTAGAACGTATTCGACATCACATATGGAGCCCCTGTTATAAGTTAGACTTTTGATTGGTAGGCTCTACACAAGCCATCAACATAAGCTTGTATCTATTGAATAGTCTAATGTATTCACCTGTAAACAAAGAAAAGAATGATGCAAACCGGGATGAATGACTTGAACTCTGAGCAGATGTGTATCCTGAATGGCATTGTGTAGTCCAGAATCCAGAGCAGTCTTTAATCTTGTGATGGAAGAAAACTGATGCTTATGCAAAAGTTTGATGGCAGAAGCGATACATGGCCAAATCTAAGAATGTTGTCATGGACTGGATCCATGCTACCGTAGCTGAGCATGCCCCAGAGAAGATATCAGGACCAAAAAGAAGAACCACATAGAATCTGTATGAAAGGAAAAGAGGAAACAAGAGAAGATGAGATTCTAACTTAAAAGCAAACTTCTCTTGTTCACGGAGTCAAAGTCATTCCAACACCACAAACATTTCCTATCCGATTTGTTCACAGCAACTTAAACTTTATAATTCACTTTCACTTTGATTCTTTCTCTTCCCCAGGCTTTCAAGGATATACAAAAGGAAAGATGGTAATATGTAATGGATGTGTTACAGATGCTCAAAAGAATGCAGAAAGGAAGCTCTGTTTTTCCAGTAGTCATATTCTCTACTATCATAACATGAAAGGCTTGGCATGACATATGCAGCCATGCATAGCAAAAGGACACTATCTGGAAATGTTACTTAATAAATCTGCTGCCAAAAGGCAAGCCCACCTCCATCCATCTGCCTGTCTATCTATAAAGAAATTCTTGTCCTTTAGAAGTATAAATACCTTAGTAATAGATTGCATTCTCTATCTTGCTTGAAGAAAAATAAGAGAATTCCATAACTAAATTGGGGGAAGGGGAGGGGGGGATTGCATATATTAATTATCACTGATTTTGAGGCAGCCCTCAGTGAAATGGGTTGCAGTCACTCTCAAGCATGCTGCATGCCAAGCATGATTACATTATAATTGGTAGCATCTGTGTTCTGTCAGTAATCTTGTACAGGAATCTTCACTTTGACTAAGTAGAAGATGGATGGTTGCTCAAGTATGTCAATATATTTTTAATCTTGTAAGCTTTTACAAATGCATAAATGGGAACAGCATCGTCAAGATAAAGTAAAATTATAGGGAAAAGAAAACATAAGTAATCCACTGAAGCTAGAAATTTCATGCATAAAATATTCCAGATGTAAAATCTTACGGACAGCATGTGGCCAAAATTGTTCCAGCCACCAAGAAATGAAACACAACTGAAACAACCGTGGACACAGGTAGTAGAAAACTAAGAAAGCCTATGCTCCATATAGGATAAAAACAAGTTCCATTGGGAGAACTTAAAAAGAGTATAAAAATATAAACTAGAGGAATTAGAAAGACCTGCTAATCCTGTCATCCAGTACACATCTTAGTACACCAATTGCAAAATTTGCAGGCAATGAAGAGAAACTTACACAGCACAGTATGCTGCACTGGCAACCACCAGAAACAGACAGATAATGACAACAGAAGCAGGATCATCCCGTGCCCACTGGTTCCTCATTTCTAGAGAAAGGGAGAGATGCATATAAATACTAATTCCACTTTACACAACAACCAAATTAAAAGGATAACTGAAAATGCATAATATCAATTTAAAATGATGCCTCAGGAAATTACATATACAACCTGTATAGAACAATGCTCTGGAAGATACGAAATGTTACAAGTTCATAAAGAAAATGCTAGAAATTGCTCCACGGAAGATAAATTCATTAGCATGATGCTGAATATCTGTCTATTGTATCAAATCTTTAAAATGCATCATCAAAGGAACCTAGACTTACTGAATAGCCTTTGTATATCTCGTTGTGTTAATGCTGATTATTAACATAAAGTGGTCAAAACTTGGTCGATATCTCCATCATAACAAATTAAATAATACTTCCACATAATACACTTAAACCTATTCCAGAGATTGGTAGTATTATTTTTGTAAGATTGAACAAAAAAAGCATAAACAGAAAGCAAGATGAGTAGTTATAACCATAACCACAAAGCCTTGTCCCAACTACTTGTCATTGACTTAATGAATTCGTATTCACCAAATATCTACAAACTACATTGTCCTAGCCTCCATGATAAATTAGTTCTCTTACTAGCCTTGCCCATGAAAAATACTTGATGCTTGTAGTTGCTAATGTCCTTGAATTATCTCAATTTTTTATGGAAAAGATCAGGCTATGCTGGGATACAAGATAACTTTAACACCCTAAGTCATTCACAAGCAAATCTTAAAACAAACAAATATCTAAAAAAGATCCTCATTAGACCTGAACTATTGAAGAAAAGAAAATAATAAAATGAATTGAAAAATAAAAGCTTTCTCAACATGCAAAGCTGCAAACAATCAACCGGCAGTATCATATGTCCACCCTTCCAACAGTTCAAGAAGACATCAGAAAAATGAATAAGTTGAAACAAATAAAAGGAAAAGGGCAGCCCAATGCATGAGGCTCCTGCCATTGCAGGGCCTGATGTATGCAGCATTGCCTCTGCACACAAAGAGGTTGTTTCCATTTTTCAGACCCATGACCTCCAGGTCATAATAAAGCAACCTTACCATTGTGTCAAGGATCACCCACTTGAAGTAAATAAAGAAAGCCCTACGAAATTTTGTGGTTCAAGAAAGGATATATGCCTTATTAGTAAAGGATATTTGGTACTCAGGAGACCTTTTTACAGTAAATAATTTTCCATGCAATATTTTGCTGAAAGATGCTTGTCACATCTAGAATAAAAGGACAACAGCCTTATGATATGTTGGTTCATATTTCATGATAATGAAAATACTTCGTTTTCCTTCCTCAATTTCTTGAAGCATACATCCCTTGGAAAAAGAGTGCATTAAGTATTTCCTTGGAAAATTAGCATAATCTCTTATCCCTTAAAGTCATTTGCCAAAATTTAGAACTCTCCTACCAGATATGCTTTCCTAGACAATTGTACTAGAAAAAATCAGGGAAGTTTCAGAATGCATAACCAACATGTCAAATGCTTTATCAATATAGCAATCAAGAAGGTGTTAAGCCATTTACCAATTTAGAGATGCAAAAGGTTCCATGTTGCTGAATGTCCATAAATGACATCTAAAACCAATAGCATGATAGTATATTGAGCTCTATGTTGCATGGACTTGGTTTTGTGTGTCTAGTGCTGGTGCATGTCTAAGCATTCTATCCTTTCAATATCTAAAAACTTATTCTTACGGGGACTTGTCCGACTGTCATACCAATTTTGGCATTTACATGTTAGGCACAGGTATTTTAGGCTAAATTGAGGTGTCTGGTAACATTGGTCGTGCCTGTGGATGTTGATATATCTTTGTTCTTTCTAATTGTTAAACTGAGTTACCTGGAATGTACTGAAGTCTAATTCCTATCATTCTCTTCTGCACAACTCGGTGCAACCAACCCATTCATTTCTTTCAGTGTGTTTCCAAGCAAAAGAAAAAAACAAAGCTCAATCTAACGTAGATGCCAAAACACTTACACGAATAAGACATACAAAGAAAGATGTAAACTATTATGCCAAACAAGTATGGAAACATAGGTTACAGGTAGTTATCACCAACAGCTACCAGTGAACAAACCTATCATTCTTTTTAACAAAGAAAATAAAATAAAAGGGCAATTAGCATAAAGAATGCCGCACATTAAGTCAGATGACTTATGCTTATGATATTTGGTGTGCTGATAGCTGTCTTTCAGAATTCAGTTCCACATGCATATACAAGCAATAAAATAAAATAAGACATTTCATTAAATGATGCAATTAATGCTGATAAAAAAAGAAGAAAAGGTAACAATAACAAGTGCCAGATCTTGGAACATGATATATTAATAGATCAGTCATTTTGTAAAAAAGTGCACAGCTTTACTTGTTCACTAGATTTTAAATCATCTGTTGAATGAGTAAGGGATATAATATGACATAGCTGCCAACAGTATATCTCTTGCAAGAAAAAAAATAGTTAAATAATGATGATGATTAGCATAATACTTTCAAAAAACCTCGATTTTGCATAAAGATAAGTAACAAGATAATATTCACAAACTGACACCATAATCACTCATTGCTTCAAATCCTTTCTCATATTTTCCATCTAAAATTTGTCAACATCCCTTCACTCTGCTATCAAAGCCTTAGATGGAAGAAATGATTATTTCATGGAACTCCTTCACACAAAGTTTAACATGGTAACAGGCATCACCAGAAATGTTCTCCATTAATGTCAAGAGATAGCAACAAAGATTATATGGCCTAAAAATATTCTTTAGAACTACTTGAGGCTGAGATTTGCTGGATGTACAATTAGGGTTTATTATTTATTGAGATTAGGAAAAATATCATCTACTACTGCAGATAGATCTGTTCGAAGTATGATTAACTGCTACTGAAATAAGACACCTAAAATATAATGTATATATTAACCAAAGTAAAATAAATGCATAAAGAAAGATACATACACAACTTTTGGTGAAGGGAAAAGATGAAGCATTTGCCAGAATGTATACTCAATATCCATTTGTTGCCACTACAACAAGCCAAAAAATGGACCACACAAATCAAAATAAGTCAAATAGAAAAATAAATAATTAATCAGTTGCAAAAGCAAACACAGAACTAATTTGAAATTAGATCCATATATCTGCATTATCTTGCTTGGAAGGATCTGTAGGATACCATGATTCAAAGTACAACAAATTGCTAACAAAAATCTATTAAACGAATGCTCCAGATCGACAGTCACACAGACATATACTAGACAACAGGCCTAAGGCATCCTAAAGTACTTGGGACTTTAAAGAACTCAGCACAAGATCACTTCTACACAGTGTACTGAAAAAGATGCAAATAGATAGATAGATAGATAGATGCAAGCATGCATACATACATATATATACAATATGTACAAAAACACAAATATGTCTATGTAGATATCAAACAATCATTGAGTAGATCATGATATTTTTCCAGAAAAGAAGCTTGGTTGAATTGTCTAATTTATCTTAAAGACAAAAAAGTTGTGGCATTTTACTTCTAAAGT
Organism: Areca catechu; assembly: GCA_021397845.1. Taxonomy (NCBI): domain Eukaryota; kingdom Viridiplantae; phylum Streptophyta; class Magnoliopsida; order Arecales; family Arecaceae; genus Areca; species Areca catechu. The sequence goes on along the minus strand of CM038045.1, from coordinate 52,526,092 downwards.
CTACATGCTCAAAATCATTCTTATCTGGCACTTGTGTTGGTTGAGCATATGCAAATGTTCAATAGAAATGTGTGGCAGAAAGTGTCTCTTAGAAATATAAATCTGCAGTAGCTTTCATGTCATGTCTTAAAAAAGAATTAAAAAATCTGAAAGCACAAGTGTTTTGTTTTGATAGTGGACACGAATTGTAGAATAAGGGCCATATTGTCATGCCACGACCAATCTATCTTTGAAACAGTTAAGCAACACGGTGCAAAAGCGTTACAGAGTTTCAGCTTCCATTGAGAACTGTATGATATACCTATATATGAGATGAATTCATACAATGTTGAGTCATCTTCTATATTGAGCTGAAATTAAACTAGAATTTCAGCTCATAACAACATTTCAACACTTCTCCAAATTTCAAGTCAGATGCTATAGAAACACCATAATATAAGTCGCTCCAACACAGAGTCAAAACTTTTGCATTACTTGCTGAAAGCAGGTCTAGAAAGTGAAACTAAGACAAAGTACATTAAGAGTCAGTAAGATATGAAGATCTATAACTCCCCTATAAATTCCACCATTTTCCTCTCAAATTTTAGCTTGGAAATTCGAACGTGTTTCCTATGGTTCCATCACCAATCATACCAGACATTCTGAGAAAATAACAAGTAGCCAAAATTGGTAGCAAGAAAACAAGTCATTTAGGAATTCAAGATCAGAAACAGTTGGATTGCAAAGCACCAGAACCAGATTGGGTTGAATGACAGATTAGAAAACTGAAGGGTAAAAAAGACTCTAACAACTTCCTTCTACGAACGGACGATTAGAAGAAGGGGCGATAGAGGGGGAGGGAGAGGGAGAGGGAACCTTGACGATTCGGCGGAGGTGGTGGGGGAACACCGGGGCGGGGCGCACGGCGGTGGGCGTGCACCCCTTGGAGGCGGTCGGCAGCATGAGGCGCCCTCTCGCCTCTTCCTCGGTCCCGCCTCTCTCCGCCGATCGGTTAAAGTCCAAACTCGGCAATTTATACCTCCCTTTATTCCTCCGCCGTGCCACGCGCCGGTTGGGTCCGGTGACCAGAGGAGACTTCCGCATTGCAGTGGAATGCGATACACGACGACTTCTAAAATTCGTGCATAACGTAATCCATCACAGCCGTGAGAAGATAAACAAATCCCGAATTACCAGGGATGTTGTGCAGATGAAGCGTGGTTACTTTCGAAAAATAGAATTAAATCAAGATCCATTTTGCAAGAGAAGGTCGCATCGTTAAAATTTATAACTCTGTTCAAATTTTACCGCGCCCAAATCCCTTTGCACCAATGTGTAAGTCACCGGGGGGACCATACCTTGACAAGAATGCTTCGCGTTGCCCTGCACCCAAAAGAATTTGGAAAATTGGAAGGGCCAGGTTTTGGAAGTCTCACCGTAAAACCCATGTATATATCCGGCGATTGTCATGCTCCAAGTTTCCATCATGCGTTTCCTGTTCATTCCTTCCAATACTCCGGCTTTGCATCATTCTTGCATTCCTACAATCATGATAGATAATTCTACAAAACTAGACAACCTACATTATTCATTGGCAGCGAAGAAATTTCTGGTCGTGTGATGAATCCTGGCCATGACTAAGAACACCCTTGAGACTCGAGAAGCCCATCTTAGTCAAGAATGGCATAATGGGGCCCAAATGCCTCGAGCCCGATCAACCATGGTATTGTCGAGAACCACAGCACCCTACAAGTTCTAGCCATATGAAGAACCCTAAGTATGCCCTTGGCTTATATATCATTGTTCGATATGTGTGCGCCAGGGAAAACCTTAGGGTAATGCCATGCGATTACAATCAAATATTTGCCTAGAACTATACCTTTCGAGGTATTTAGATAATAGGATAATTTTCCCCAATATTCTTCCACTATCAACTCCAATATTAAATCACTCAACCTATGTTCGAAATCCCAAATGTTCGTACCAACTATCTCGTAGTCCATATCCATGCTCCATATTTCACCCGCCACACGCTTTCGATGTATTTAGTTAATATTTCACTATCTATGATGCATGCTTGTCTATTCAACTTAACTGAATCGGTGCATTTGCTTAAACTTTTGATTAAAAATATTTGAAGCGTGTGGTGCATATTTATTTTTTTCCTAGTGCATATTACTTTAATCTAAGAATACACACCGTCGAAGTTATTGATACATGTTTGATGTTTTATTCCACCAATGAACTTAATGTGCAATAATACACACACACTCGATATACAGGATACATGCTTGTCTTTATCAAGGCACACACTTTAGAAAGTAATGCACATATTGATATATTGACATAGTATTTATTGTTCATCGAGCCATGAGGAGCCACTATCCCATAGAACGCATCCATCTCCAATCTTGGTGCTGCATAGATCAAAGAGGGCAGCTACGCATAACTTCCAAAGCCCTCCGTGAATGCACCCAGTATAAAGACCAGTCAGGCTTTCCCGATTAGGTAGACTCTTAGGATCCGTTTAATCTGGTATAAAAAAAATAAATTATATATTATATTATCATATTTGATATAAGAATTAAAAAAATTATAGATCCTGTATTTGTTTTTTTTATAAAAAAAATAAAATAAATACTATAAAAAATTGATATTTGATAAATTCTTGAATGATGATAATCTGTAATTGACAAAAATATTTTTAATAAAATATATTTATAATTATTAAATTTATTTTGATACCTCTCTAAATTCATTCAATAATTTTTTATAAGATAATTAAAATACAAATGATATTATATAAAGAGTTTTATGATTATATTTATTATTAAAAAATAATTGAAAATAACAATACTATCTTAATACTATCTTAAAATAATATTATATAAAGAGTTATATGATTATATTTATTATATAAAAAATGATTGAAAATAATAATACTATATTATTATTATTATTATTATTATTTTGTTGATGAGTATATCTGTAAATTTGATTATATTTCTATATAAGATTATTTTTAACTATAATCTTTTAGTATTGTTTTTAGATAAATAATTATTAGAAATTGTTATATTATCTGATAATCTAATAAAAGTGCGGAAGCCTAACCGAGAGCAGTGCTAAAAAAACTAGTTAAGAGTTAGCCCGGCAAGAGTAGAAAATGGACGAGAATATCAGATGCCGGTGGCAGTGAAGGAAGCAATAATACAGTGATCTCGATAAAAGAGGATCTCTCGCCATGGTACAAAAGACTCCATTACAAGTATTGTTAGAGAGCTAAAGACTGGAGACATCATTGGAGAACAAAAAATTTAAATATGCCCATGGCAAAGAAGAAAATCATGAGAAGACAGAATGGTACACCCACCATGTCAAAGCTAAATTAGTTATGCTGATGCCCATTGTGGTTGTGGACAAATTTATGGATATCTAAATTTAGGAGCTGCATCGAAAACTGCTAGAGCATACTTCATTTATCAAAGTATTTGATTCTCAAAAATCAAACACGGTAAGGCCATCCTTAGCAAGATTATTGGATGGTGGCGGGACAACAAAACCTCCGACTTGCCGGGGAGTTCAAGAAGAGTGATGTCACTGTCATTCTAGGCCTACCCCTGGGAGAAGAATCTGACAGGATTGGAAGACTCGGGCGCTTGCCAAATTTTCAGGAAATACATCCCAAGGAGACTTGGATGCATCATCATGAGCTTGTACCAATTATTGAGAAACTTTCATTCCTCTCCACCTCTAATGGCACACCTTGGTTCAAAATTTGGTCGATCACTATAGCACGAGGAGGAAGATTTGCTTATCCACCTCTCACCCCCATGATAAATGACCTCTTACCACCCATGATGGCCAGATCTGATATCAATTTGTCTACATGGCCAGAAGCGATTGTGATGTATTAAGGCTGTGCCATGCCAATAGAAGATCTATGTCATCACATCTAGAAGTAGAAATTATCAAGGGGGAAGGGACGTACTCATCCTTGGATGGGAAAAGGCTACGAAAATCTAGCACATTAAATTGAACATTTTCCGGCGGGATGGGAGCCTGTGGGGATAGCTACGCCGGATTTATTTCCCATATCCCTTTTGTTTACCAAAAAAAATAGATCTGTTTATTTCTTGATGTGTGTCAAGTAATAACTATATGTATCAATATAAGCAGGTATTACAACTTACCAAGAGAAGCACTGCATGTCCATTTTGATACCCCTTACTTTTCTCGGAGCCGATATTCGTTTGTTGAACCTTCATTCCTACAAGAGGGATTTTTCTAAAGAGAGCGGGGGAAAGGCCCAATCATACCATCGAAGCCAATCCTTGGAGACAAGAAGGACCTTAGTTGTAGGTTGTTTGGCGATGCCAGGGTGCCGAGGCCGTGGGACTTTTCTCCATGCTATTTTTCTATGTCTTGTTCAAGAGAGATGGTAGAGAGCCGGGCTATAGATCCTCATAGGTTGGCGCCTGGTGCTCTACCAATCTCATATTTGCTCTTCGTAGATGATTGTATCTTGATGAGTCAAGCATATGTTCAGAATGCTATGGCCTTTAGATGTATTTGAAAGTATATTGTACAACTTTTGGATAGAAGATGAACTTGCTAAAGTTGGTCATCTACTTTAGCCCAATGACCCATGTTCAATAGCGGCAAACGCTCAGGAAAATTCTTAGCATTGCTAAGCATTCTAGACCTCTTCACTATCTCAAGATTCTTATTTTCGGGTGTTGGTTGAGGTGGGACTGCTCCGAGCTGGAAGCATCAATTCGTGTTCATCTTGAGGGGTAGCAGTCTAAAGTGCTTTCGATGATGGCTAGAGTCATCTTGGTCAGGTCAGTCATCAGTATTGTCCTTAACTTTTATCTCGCATTGTGGTTGTGAGGTATGTCCTGGTGAGAATTGAGTAGTTGTTTAGGAACTTCGGAGTTCTTACCAGCGAAGGCTTGGGGTTTACTTTCTTGCTTGGAAGGTGGTGTGCCTTTCGATCTATGAGAGAGGTTGGGTATTCGGTCCTTGCAAGTCAAGTATAAAACCCTTATAGTGAGGCACACTATAAGATTCTTGATGTGACCTTACAGTCCATGAAGTATAATGATGCATGCCAGGCATGGTAACTGAAGTAGTGGGGGGAAACTGCTCTTTTTATATGGAAGGAGATTTGCAAGCATGCTCTAGATGTTCTGGGCTAACTGAAGTGAATTTTGAGAAATTGGCAATCAATTAACCTCCTACAAGATAACTGGCTAGCTGATATCCCTCTTAGTTGGTGGTCGACATTCATAAGCACTGATAGTGATGACCAAGTTCGGATGTCTGACTTGTTCCAACATCAAGAAAGGGGATGGAATACTCAAATGGTGGTCCGGCTCTTTGATGACTTGTTGGTTGAGAGATTGTTATCTCTTGCAATCCCCATCCTGCAAAGGCTAGATGTTCGGGCTTGGCAATCATCTTGCTCTTTCAAATCAATGACCAAAGCTTTATCACATTTACAAGGATGAGCTGAAGAGGATGATTGATGGTACATAGATTTGAAGACTCAGTATTCATCTAAGTGTGAGTTTTCTCCTCAGGAAAGTTACCGGAGCCGATTACCTACTAGAGCTCTTTTGAGAGCTAGAGAGATAGGCATCCCGACTACCTGCCTTAGTTGTGGGATAAAGGATGAGACTTTGGAGTATGTCCTTTTTCAATGCCAGAGAGCAATGCGAGTGTGGTGACTGGCTACCCCGTCCCTTCCAGACACCTCGGTGGAGTTATCCATTCAATCCTTCTTGGAGGCTCTAAGATGGAGCACGGAGTTTGAGGCCTCTAGTATTGTTGGAATCAACGATGTTTATACAACTTATTAAATTTGGCTTGCCTAGAATGTTGAAATATTTAAAGCGAGCCCGCTAGGATTGTGTTTGAGCGGGCCATGACTCAGGTTGTGGAGATTATTAAGGCATCACTATCTGATTCGACCTTCGAGACCCAGGACACTTGGGACTCCCTCCATTATCCTACTATCAAAAGAAAGATATTCATCTCTTGGGAACTCTCATCCTTGACCACTCTAAAGGTTAATTTTGATGGCAGCATGACAAATGAGAGAGATGGAGTAGGGTTCATGATATGAAACCTTAATTCTTGGCTTATTATAACTAGGGATGTTTAGCTTGTGGAGACCTCCATGCCTGAGGTAGAGTTAAGGACAGCCTAGAAGGGTATCACTCATACAAGGATTCCTCTTGGGATTGATTGACTATTAATGGAGGGAGATTCAAGGATGACGGTGGCCTGATTACAAGGGTGCCCCGACCATGATGCATCCACTTATCCCTTGATGCGCAATATTAGAAGTGTGCTTCTTAAATATACATCTTCTGAGATCTAACATATCTACCATAAGATGAATAGTATTGTAAACTAGATTACTTCATTCGTTGCTTAGTACTCTAATAAAAGCATTTGGATCGATGTTCATCTTTTTTTTTTTTTCTTGGTAGAACGTAATTGGGGGGGGGAGGAGTTAGACCCCGGGCGTAGCCATCCCCAGACGGTCCCCCAACCCCAGCCAGGAAATGTTCGATACACAGCGCATATTAATTTTTCCGTAGCCGTTCCCCACCCGAAGATGAGTACGTCAACCTGACTACCACTGGCGTCGGCCGACTGAACGGGATTTATTATATATATCCCTAACTTTTTCACTACCACCAGCCAACAGGGGTTCCAGGATTATTTTTGTTGGGATGCGCGTAGCGGATTGAACCGGTTTAGACTTCCAATTAATTACCGTTTACTCATTTTAGCAATTTAGAGCACAAAAGAAATACAAATATCTCAATAACAATTGCAGATTAATCACAAAGAGGCAAACAAATCGAAAGGGAAGAAAAAAACGGGAGAGATCACAGAATACCATGCCTCTAGCCTCGCCAAATCCTGTCATGGATTCTCTGTTATTTTATTTGCTCTCTGGATCGCCTTCAATATTTTTCTGAACATTCTGCAGCTCTCTGTTGCATCTTAGAAAAATATTTCGGCGCCTTGTGTCGCAGGACGTCTCTATGATTTTTAAAAACCATCGGAAATTGTGTCAAAAGAGATATAAAACAAGTCCAATGCCTTCCAAAAATATCCAACGCCATCAGATAAAAAATCAATGGCTCAAATCGAGCCACAATCCGTGCAAAACGCTGCCTCAATGCCAGATCAAACCATGGCCATCCGATCGCACGATCGGACGGCCGAGAACTCGCCATGCTGTGGACCGAAGGGAAGAAACTATGCGCCATGCAAAACGTACGCGGAAACTCTCCGTGCGACTGCCGCAATGTGCTGGGCCGAGCCCACGCACGTTCGCGCGCGTGCATCATGGGCTTGGCAAGCGGCTGCGGGCGTTTGGGAGCAAAACATCAGCAACAATCCTCCTCCTTGCGACCCAAAAATAAATGCCTCTATCAAATATGGATTATAAAGCCTCCTCCTCATCAAAAGACCCCGAAGGGGATCACCAAGTGCTCAAACCAATCAAGTTCTGGAATGTCCTGAACTTGACTACTGGAATTGGTTTAGTGAGCATATCAGCCGGATTATTAGCAGTGCCAATTTTCTGAAGTTGAATATCACCATCCTCTACCAAATCTCTGATAAAGTGATACCTGATATCAACATGCTTAGTGCGCTCATGATACATTTGATCTCTGACGAGATGTAACGCACTCTGACTGTCACAGTGAATAACCAAAGAATTCTGCTTGAGACCCAAATCTTGTACTAACCCTCTCAGCCAGATTGCTTCCTTTGCTGCCTCTGTCAAAGCCATATACTCTGCCTCTATAGTAGATAAAGCAACTATAGATTGCAAAGTAGCCTTCCAGCTAATTGCACAACCAGAGAGAGTAAATACATATGAGATCAATGACCTCCTCATATCCAAGTCACAAGCATAATCTGAATCACAGAATCCTGTAACAGTGCAACCACTCTGTCCGGAGAATACCAATCCCAAATCAGAAGTACCTTTCAAATATCGAAGAATCCATTTCACAGCTGACCAGTGAGCTTTTCCAGGCTTGTCCATATATCTACTCACTACACTAACTGCCTGTGAAATATTAGGCCGAGTGCAGACCATTGCATACATGATACTGCCAACTGCACTCGCATAAAGCACTTTAAACATATACTTCTCCTCATCCTCAGTCTGAGGAGAATCCCTGGCAGATAACCGATGGCAAAAGGAGTAGTGACTGGCTTAGCTGTAGATATACCATATCCGTCAAAGACTTTCTCAATATAATCATGCTGAGTAACAAATAGTCTACGTAATTGCCTGTCATGAATGATCTCCATCCCAAGTATCTTCTTTGTCGGTCCAAGGTCCTTCGTCTCAAATGCAGTACTAAGTTCAGCTTTCAGCTTCTGAATGACTGACATATCCCTGGCTGTAATCATCATATCATCTACATATAATAATAAGTAACAAAAGGATCCGTTTGAAAACTGTTGATGATACACGCAACTATCATATGGAGATCTTTTGAAGTCATGGTCGACCATAAACCTATCAAATTTGCGATATCATTATCTTAGAGACTGCTTCAAACCATACAAAGACCTTTTGAGCAAGCATACATGATCTTCTTTATCTGGAGCCTCAAAACCAGGTGGCTGTTGCATATAAATCTGCTCCTCCAAATTACCATGTAGAAAAGCTGTCTTGACATATAGCTATTCTAACTCCAAATTCTGAGAAGCAACTAAAGCAAGGAACACACGAATAGAAGAGTGTTTAACTATAGGAGAAAATACCTCCTTATAATCAATACCCTCTCATTGACTGTAACCCTTAGCCACCAACCTTGCCTTATATTTCACATCCTGAGGAATAGCTCCTTCCTTCTTCTTGAAGATCCATTTGCAGCCAATTTTCTTCTTGCCCTTAGGTAATCTGACTAATTCCCAAGTCTGATTCTTTTCCAAAGACTGAAGCTCTTCTACCATAGCCATGGTCCATTGCTCAGCCTGTGAACTACCAATTGCTTCTTGAAATGTGGTCGGCTCATCATCTATAGTGTCTGCAATATTCAGAGTATAATATACTAACTCAGCACAAGCAGAATCCTCAAAACCATACCTTTGAGATGCTCTGATATGTCGTCTGGTTCTTCGAGTGGCAATACTACTTAAACTTGACCACGTACAATAACCTCATCCTGAGTCTGTAACTCTGGATCTGTCTACTGATGCTGTTCATTCTGAATATCACATGTAGGCTGCAACTGCTGTGATCTAACAGTCTGATTAATATCAACAACAGTCATATCCTGCTGATCCTGAACCTGATCTCCCGATAAAGAACTTGGTTGTAGCTGCCGTGAAGGAGTGGCTGACTCATCAAAAGTCACATCCCTGCTAACTAGAAAACCCTAGGATCCAGGCTCTGTGCACCATAATCTGTATCCCTTCACCCCATATGCATATCCAAGAAATATGCATTTCTTAGTCTCGGGATTTAGCTTTCCATCTTTGACATGTGCATATGCTGAACACCCAAATACTCTAAGAACTAAATAGTCTGCAGGTCTACCAGCCCATATTTTTTCTGGAGTCTTCATATTCAATGTAGATACTGGAGATCGATTTATAATAAAGCAGGTTGTATGTGCAGCCTTTGCCCAGAAATCTCTACTCAATCTAGAACTTGATAGCATAGATCTGACTCTTTCCAGTAGTATGCGATTCATGCATTCTGCCACACCATTTTGCTGAAGAGTATACACAGTGATCCTATGCCTGATAATACCCTCTGACTTGCAAAAGTCATTAAACTCTGTAAAACAAAATTCCAATCCATTGTCAGTCCGGAAGGTTTTCACCTTCCTCTCAATTTGCCTCTCAACCATAGCCTTCCACCCTTTAAAAGTGTGAAACACATCACTTTTATTTTTGACAGTATAAATCCAGACTTTGCGGGAGTAGTCATCAATCAAAGTGAGCAAATATCTAGATCCACCCTTGGATGTAACCGGGGCAGGTCCCCATAGGTCAAAATGAATGTAATCCAATATACATGCTATCCTGTGCACGCCTGAAGTAAAGCTGACTCTGTGTTATTTTCCAAAAATGCAATGCTCACAGAATCTAAGTGCACCAACTTTCTAACCTCCTAGCAGACCACGTCTGCTCAGCTCCTGTAAACCTTTATCTGACATGTGGCACAATCTTTGATGCCATAACTGTGTCAATTGAATAATAGAGGAATGTGCTAAAGAAGCCTCACCAACCACTGTAGTGCCATCCAAATAATAAAGAGTACCACTCAATTTACCTCTTAACAAAGTCAATGCACCTTTACTAATTATAATAGATCCTCTACCACATCTGCCCTCAAAACCTGCAATATCAAGAGCATTTACCAAGAGAAGATTTCTTTTCAATTGGAGAATATATCTGACATCATCCAAAGTCACCACAGTATTTGCATGAGATTTGATCTGAACTGTACCAATTCCTTTCACTATAAATGGTGTCATCCCCAAGAAGAACAGAGCCTCCATCACAGGATCTAAAAGAAGTGAACCATTCTTTATGGGGTATCATATGGAAAGATGCTCCAGAGTCCACGATCTAGGTATCAGCCTGACTGATACTGCATACAGATGTAAATACTGCATCATCTGCAACACTGCTGTGATCTGCTGAAGTAACTGCAACTGATGCCGAATCTAAGATTGCTCCTTTTTCTTTTTGTTCCTTCTCTTTCTTGGACAGTAGAAGTCTACACTCATTTTTCTAGTGGCCTAGCTTCTTGTAATAATGGCAAACTCCGGGTCTTTTAGACCTAGACTTTGATCTTGTCGTGGACTTGTTTATACCTTGTCCACCTGTTATTTGCTCATCTCTACCTCTGACAGTAAGTCCTTGTGTCGAATTTGGAGCCTGATGCTCCAACTGTACTTTCAACCTGAGCTCATTGGATAACAAAGTGGCTTCAACCTCATCGAGACTTATAGTCTCTCTTTCATAGAACATGGTAGTAGTAATATTTTCATAGGACTTAGGCAAAGAATAAATCAGGATCAAAGTCTTGTCTTCCTCATCAACATTAATACTAATATTCGCCAAATCGAGCAAGAGCTTATTATAATCATCCAAGTGATCCCTGAGTGAGGCCCCTTCCGTCATACGGAATGTGTGTAGCTTGTCCCTCAAATACAGCCTGTTTGTAAGAGATTTTGGCATATACAAAGTGTCTAATTTTTTTCATACATTTTTAGCCGTAACAAGATCCACCACATTGCGGAGAACTATATTACTCAGTCCCGAAAACAGAGTCCCAAGTGCTCTCTCATTCATCTCCTCTTTTACAGCCTTTGTATCACCTGGAATTGCATTTATACCTTTGAGGGCTATTGACACGCCCTCCTTGACCAGCAGATATTTCATTCTCATCTTTTATAGTGCAAAATTACCTATGCCATCAAATATTGCCACCTCATGCCTAGAGGTAGTAGAATAAAAAATAATTACCTTAGGAGTCGTAGAAGAACTTGGTTGCCCGTCAGATGCCATCCCAGTGCTTTGATACCAATTGTTGGGATGCGCGCAGTGGATTGAACCAATTTAGGCTTCCAATTAATTCATGTTTACTCACTTTAGCAATTTACCAATCACACAGGCATATATCAAATCAGAAGGAAAAACAAAATTTAACGTGGTTCGGCAAATTTGCCTACATCCACACAGAGGAAGGAGCAATCCACTATAATCTGCCCCCAAAATTGGACACAAAAGAAATACAAATATCCCAATAACAATTGCAGATTAATCACAAAGAGACAAACAAATCGAAAGGGAAGAAGAAAACATGAGAGATCACAGAATACCAGGCCTCTAGCCTCACCAAATCCTGTCATGGATTCTCTGTTATTTTATTTGCTCTCTAGATCGTCTTCAATATTTTTCTAGACCTTCTGCAGCTCTCTGTTGCATCTCAGAAAAATATTTCGGCGTCTTATATCGCAGGGCGTCTCTATGATTTTTAAAAACCATCGAAAACTGTGTCAAAAGAGACCTAAAACAAGTCCAACGCCTTTCAAAAATATCCCAGGCTATCAGATAAAAAATCAACGGCTCAAATCGAGCCACAATCCATGCAAAACACTGCTTCAATGCCAGATCTAATCGTGGCCATTCGATCGTGCGATTGGACGGCCGAGAATTCTCCATGCTATGGACCGAAGGGAAGAAACTGTGTGCCATTCGAAACGTGCACGGAAACGCTTCGCGCGACTGCCGCAACGCGCTGGGCCGAGCCCACGCGCGTTCGCGCGCATGTGTCATGGGCTGGGCAAGCGGCTGTGAGAGTTTGGGAGCAAAACACTGGTAACAATTTTATTAATTTTTCTCTTTTTTTGATTTTACTCCCGGACTATTTTTCTATTTTTTATTTTATTCCCGGACTTTCCCGTTAAAATATGTCCAAATCAAGACTCGAATCCCTGCCAGCAGGTTGATGTTCATCTTTTATCTTTTATCGATGTCCTTCTCAAACATCTTTTTACTAATGTTCTTGTTCTTGGGTGCCTGTACCGTGATGGTAAGGAGGGCCGGACGATGCAGCCTCAAATGCCTCCATTCCCTCTAAGTCCCTTCCGTCATCTCCAATATGCATGACTATAGAAACAATTCCACAAGCAAGGTTGGTCATAAGCAGTTAAACAAGCAAGAACAAGCCACGATGATGTGGAACACCAAACAACCCAACCAGCAAAGCCAAGAGTTTTCTGTTATCACCATATAATTACTAATGTGGCAGGATCGCTGACATAGAGGAACCGGCGGGCGCCACGTCGAGAGAAGATGCCACGACGACCCTCTGGCTCGGACCCCACTACCGAGCTGAGCTGAGCTCTTTCAGGACAGCAGGCCGAGCTCAGTTCTCCGCCAGGTCAAGCTCATGAGCTCGACACCTAGGTTGGAGCTGCCTTTCGCCCCTTCAGAGCGAGACCCTCGGAGGCTAGTGCCCTACGGTCGAGGTCGAGCCACGAGCTCACCCGCCGATGTGGAGCCTCTCCGAGAGCGCGCCCTCTGGACTGGGTCCGCCTTCCGCCCCTCCAGAGTGAGACCCTCGGAGGCTAGTGCCCTGCGGGCGAGGACGAACCAAGAGCTCACCCGCCGATGTGGAGCCTCTCCGAGTGCGTGCCCTCTGGACCGGGTCCGCCTTTCGCCCCTCTAGAGCGAGACCCTCGGAGGCTAGTGCCCTGCGATCGAGGTCGAGCAACTAGCTCACCCGCTGATGTGGAGCCTCTCCGAGCGTGCACCCTCTAGACCGGGTCCGCCTTTCGCCCTCTAGAGCGAGACCCTCGGAGGCTAGTGCCCTGCGGTCGAGGTCGAGCCACGAGCTCCCCCACCGATGTGGAGCCTCTCTGAGCGCGCGCCTTCTGGACCGGGTCCGCCTTCCGCCTTCCAGAGCGAGACGCTCGGAGGCTAGTGCCCTGTGGTCGAGGTCGATCCACGAGCCCACCCGCCGATGTGGAGCCTCTCCGAGCGCACGCCATGTGGACTGGGTCCGCCTTCCGCCCTCCTCCACCGAGGCGCCCCCGCAAGCTCGGAACGTCGAGGTTGGAGCGAGTCATGCCGTCCCAGCTCGGTCCTAGTCCGGGCGAGGTCTTCACCAGCCCAGAATACCGGCGAGCCGCCCGAGGATTGCACTGAAGCACTTTCCAGGCCATATTGACCACCTACAACCGCCAGTTACACCAATCCGGGGATTCGAATCCCGCGGGCGGCGGCCCGCCGTTCGAAGCACCCCCAAATTTTTCGGAATGAGGTAACCAAGAGGAGTGTCGGAGCGCCTGACAACGCCCCCTATCATGAATAAGGAAAGGTCCCTCGGGACACCATTGCATGCACCTGACAGCCCAGCGAGGATCCCGAGACAAGCGCCGAACGGTAACCTGGTTCACAGCAAACCCAGAGGTAACACACACAACAACTCCAAGACACAGAAGGGAGAGAAAAAAAAAAGGGAGGAAGAAGTGCAACCCCGACCAGCAAGAGGGGATGGCACCACCACCATCACCACAAGCACAAGCACAAGCCCGACCAAGAGGGCGAAGCGCCACTACCACCACAGTCGAGGGGAAAGCGAGGGATACAAGGAGAGGCGGAGGAACACAGCACCCCTCTGTCCCCGCTATCATTCTCCCCCTACAGCGTTTTCACCTTCACCCACATTTTTCACTCCTCCTAGAACGGAGTCCATCAAGAGGGGCCCGACCAGGAGGATCTGTTCCCCTGGATCGTCACTGACTTGATCGTCGGATCGTCACTGACTTGATCGTCGGAGTGCCCCCGCCGGAAACCCTGGCCCGGGTCTCTAACCATTGTCTCGCAGGTCTAGGAGTGAAGGACCGTCGGGCAATAAGGCGACCGCACCCAGCGAGGAGATCCGGGAACCGAGAGTGACGGGCGGCGGGAGGAGCGCACTCCGGCGCCGATGTAGCTACGGGCCACGACGATCTTGGTGGCAACAGATTGGCGCACCAGGTAGGGGAGAAGACGGGCATGACAAAGTCCTTCATCACTCCCCAAGTTGATATACCGCAGAAGGACGGTGACGACACAAGCTAGAATGGCCAGCAGGGTGGCAATCTCCCCTAGGCCTCTCCAGGACGTCGCCTCCTCCTTCCCTTTTGATGGGGAACCCACTGATGAAACCATCAGGTACACAGCGAAAGTGTGCCTGGAGAAGCATGAGCACAAAATGGTGGGATTCTTCCGCCAGTTCATCAGCATGCGAGGTTCGACCGGCGAGCCACCAGACTACAATGCCCACCACCGGTGGAGCCCTTCACCGGTCGCGGTGAGGCAGAGTATCATCACTTCCACCGTGATCACGGCCATGGCATCAAAAAATGTCGCAACCGTGAATAAGAGATCGAGAAGCTCGTCAAGGAGGCCCACCTCCGAAGGTTTGCGGGGGGCAGGCCTCGAGCGGAGCCCCAAGTGCTCGCCACTTTTCCATCGGCTTCAACCACCGATGGCTACTTCACCGCGAAACCGGCGAGCATCGCCGCCTGGAGGGTCGCGCGTGCACCTACGAAGGCTCGGGGGGCAGGGGCGCCCGAGAGTCATTTCCCCGCCATGAGGGGAGGAGAAAGCGAAGGAGGAAGGTGAATAAAACTGCCGTGGACGTCGGTCGCGAATCACCATGGGGAGGCCCCCGCGAGGCGGTCGAAGCTCCACCGTGAGGGGCCTATTACCTCGAAGAGTTCGATGGCATCAGGCTCCCCCGAGGGAGGAGGGCATGTAGCCTACAAAGACGCCTCCAATAAGATAAGTCCCCTTACTAACAATCATGGTAACGATTTTTCCCTTGCATGGGTATCCGCATGTCTTGCAGGAAAAGACTACAACGTCCCCGAGCCCAGCTCCAGGACGTCGAAGAATGTTCGAGCCACATAGCTCTCCAACTCCAAGCATCCCCGAGCCCAGCTCCAGGACGTAGAAGGATCTTCGAGCCACGTAGCTCTCCAACTCCAAGCATCCCCGAGCCCAGCTCCAGGGCGTAGAAGAATGTTCGAGCCACGTAGCTCTCCAACTCCAAGCATCCCCGAGCCCAGCTCCAAGACATAGAAGGATCTTCGAGCCACGTAGCTCTCAAACTCCAAGCATCCCTGAGCCCAGCTCCAAGATGTAGAAGGATCTTCGAGCCACGTAGCTCTCCATCTCCAAGCATCCCCGAGTCCAGCTCCAAGACGTAGAAGGATCTTCGAGCCACGTAGCTCTCCAACTCCAAGCATCCCCGAGCCCAGCTCCAGGACGTAGAAGGATCTTCGAGCCACGTAGCTCTCCAATTTCAAGCATCCCCGAGCCCAGCTCCAGGACGTCGAAGAATGTTCGAGTCACGTAGCTCCATAATTCCAAGCATCCCCGAGCCCAGCTCCAGGATGCCCTCTCAAAATCGGAGCTCAGATCTCCGGCCAAGAGATCTTCGAGCCAAGCAGCTCTCAGTCATCAACGTCCCCGAGCCCAGCTCCAGGATGCCCTTCTCAAGATCGGAGCTCAGATCTCCGGCCAAGAGATCTTCGAGCCAAGCAGCTCTCTATCTCAAACGTCTCCGAGCCCAGCTCCGAGATGCCAAGAGATCATGGGGCCACGTAGCTCCCATCAACGCCTCGAGCCTAGCTCCAAGGCGCCAAAGACCTGGGCCAAAATCTCAGGCAACCCCCTAGGCCCGAGCCTAGCTCCACGTCCAGGAAGGCCTCGAGCCTAGCTCCAAGGCAATCAAGACCGGTAACCCCCTTTCTCTGATCTCCCCACTCGAAAAGAAGATGAGAGGGGAAGGAAAGAAAGAGAACAAAAGGGGAAGCCCGGCAGCCCTCTTCTCTGATCTCCCCACTCGAAAAGAAGACGAGAGGGGAAGGAAAGAAAGAGAACAAAATGAGGGTACAACCAGCATCCTCTCCTCTAATCTCCCCACTCCAAAAAAAAAAAAAAAAAAAAACAATAAACAAACAAAACAAAAAACAAACAATAACAAAAAGAAAAAAGAGAAAGAAGAAGAGTGGGGAAGGAAAGAAAGATAGAATAAGAAGGAAATATAGCATCATTGAAGCAGCTCTCAGTCATCAACGTCCCCGAGCCCAGCTCCAGGATGCCCTTCTCAAGACCGGAGCTCAGATCTCCGGCCAAGAGAACTTCGAGCCAAGCAGTTCTCAATCATCAATGTCCCCGAGCCCAGCTCCAGGACGCCCTTCTCGAGACCGGAGCTCAGATCTTCAGCCAAGAGAACTTCGAGCCAAGCAGCTCTCAGTCATCAACGTCCCCGAGCCCAAATCCAGGATGCCCTTCTCAAGATCGGAGCTCAGATCTCCGGCCAAGAGAACTTCGAGCCAAGCAGCTCTCAGTCATCAACATCCCCGAGCCCAGCTCCAGGATGCCCTTCTCAAGACCGGAGCTCAGATCTCCGGCCAAGAGAACTTTGAGCCAAGCAACTCTCAATCATCAACGTCCCCGAGCCCAGCTCCAGGACGCCTTCTCAAGACCGGAGCTCAGATCTTCGGCCAAGAGAACTTCGAGCCAAGCAGCTCTCAGCAATCGACGTCCCCGAGCCCAGCTCCAGGACGCCCTCCTTAAGACCGGAGCTCAGATCTCCGACCAAGAGAACTTCGAGCCAAGCAGCTCTCAGCAATCGACATCCCCGAGCCCAGCTCTAGGACGCCCTTATCAAGACCGGAGCTCAGATCTCCGGCAAAGAGAACTTCGAGCCAAGCAACCCAAGACCGGAGTTCAGATCCTCGGCCAAGGGACCTTCGAGCCGCATGGCCCTTAGTCAACAACACCTTCGAGCCCAGCAGCTCTCAAGTGTTACAACTTGTCCCCCTAAGCAAGGTGCAGTCCTTCTCTCTGATCTCCCCATGCAAAAAAATAAAGAAAAAGAAAAAGAGAGAAGAGAGAAAAGGGAGAGAAGAAGGGAGGAGATGAAAGAGAGAAAAAAGCAGCAAAGAGAACAAATGATAAAGAAACTCGGGTTTCACTTCATTGATCAAACACAAAGTACAAGTGTCTTCTAGGCCCCCGACATACCGGGCGACCTAGACTGAGTACAATAAATGAAAGTACAAAATGAAGCAAGGAGTAAAAGGGTCACTCCGTCCCAGCTGGCCTCCCCGCTGGGTCCTGAGGCCGGGAGTTCTCGCCCTCAGAAGTCCCCGGCTGGGCTGCCCCGACTTCGGTAGGATCACCCTCGGCTGGTGTCGAAGGCTCTGAGTCCGCGCCTCCCGCGACGACCTCCTCATCAGCCTTCTCCTCCATGGCCAAAGGGTACCTGAGGCGACTGCGATCCTTGTCAGGAATAATCGCCTCGACCCGGCCGCGTAGGTACATGAATCCCTTATAAAAGGAATCCGGTGCCATATGCTGGATTTCAGTGACGAAGTCCTCCGAGGCCTTGAACCTAGCGACGGTGTCCTCATCACCTTTCGTGGCCTCAGCGGCCACCCTCTTCGACTCGGCGGCCTCCAGCCTGGCTGTTTCCGCCAAGTTGGCAGCCGTCTTTGCCACCTTCTCAGCCGCGGCAAGCTTCTCCTTCACAGCTGCCAGTTCCACCTGAGCAGCTTGGGCGGTCTCCTTGTGACGGTCGGCCTCGGCACTGTACCAGTTGAACTTTTTCTCGATGATGGAGAGGTCGTCAATCGCCTTCTTTGAACGACTCCGCTCCAGGTCGCGAGCCGTTAGGAGTCCCTTTGCTCGCCCCTCAGCATCGGCGAGCTCCCTCTCAAGGTCCTTGACCTTTTGCTGAAGTACCCCGTACACCCTGTCCTTCCCCTTTAGGTCGGCTTTGAGAGACTCAATCTCGGCGGCCTGTTGCCGCTCGAGACGCTCCCAGTTCTGGTAGTGGCCCTTGATGAATAGGGCCTCGACACCGATCTGCACCATGAAAAGAAGTCAGCAAAAAAAAAACAGGAAAAGAAGAAGAGAAAGGAAAGTAAAGGCGGCTTACCGAGTACAGCTGAGAGAAGAGGGTGCGGATGACATCGGTCACCCGCATCCCAGCCATCTCCTGCCGATCGCATGCCTGGATGGAGAAATCCATCATGCGTTCAGCTAGCTCGGGGCTCCGAAGTACTGAGCTCTCCGGCCCCATCCTGAAGGGAGGATGGCGCCGTGCATCCTCCCTCCGGCTCTCTGTGAGCTGGCGGCCTTGCACCGCTGGCTGAAGGATCCCGGGGGGCAGGCTGGGAGGTCGGCGTTGGTGCAGGTGGCACCTTTGTTGAGGCGCTGGGCACAGCCCGGGTCTCCTCACCCCTGACAGCGGCGACGGGTGGACTCGAAGGATCGCGGGGCGCAGCAGCAGCAGCGACAGCCCTCGCCCGCACTACCACCTCGGGCTCTGCAGCGGGGGCCTGCTGGACTGGCCTTGGCGTCGCGGAAGCTGCCCTCTCCACCGGCACGGGAGCAGTGCGTGGCACCTCTGAACTCGGGCCAGCTGGGCCGGTCGAGCTCAGATTGATCACCACCGGGGGAGCGGCCACAGATGCGCTCTCACTCCGGACCCGCCTGGAAGCAGGCTCCCCGGCCAGCCCGGTTGGCGGCCTTTTCTTGGTGATGGCTAGAAGATCACTCTCGGAGGAGATCATACCTGCATATAAATTACACAACAGTTAGAGCCTGGGAGAGACAATGTAAGAGGTGCAAGAACAAAAAAAAAGAAAAAGTTCAGGTCGAACTCACCCAACCCATCCGTCGGGTTGACCCTGGAGTCGGCAAGGTTTTGCTCAGACAACAGGACCTCGAGGGAAGGAATCTGGGCGGTGCAGAGCTGCTCGTAATCATCCCGGTCAGCCGCATCAACTACAGAATTTCGGTTGGGGGACTGATCCGGATCGCTCAAGACCCAGTCGACCCCATCGACCTCAACAAAGAAAAACTTGCTCTTCCATCCCCTGATGGAAGAGGGAAGCTCAAACCTGATGCCACTCGGGCGGGAAGACAACGACCACCACCCATCCTCAGTTCGGTGGCACTTTAGGGCAAAGAAAGCCCTAAACAAAGAAAATTAGGCTACGAACCCGTGGAGATGACAAAACACAATGAAGGAGAAAATGACCCTAATAGCATTTGGCACCAGCTGCGCCGGGACCAGACGATAATTGTCTAGGATTGACAGAAAGAAATGATGGAAGGAAAACCGGAGACCCCCGGAGGTCTCCTCATAGAAGGCAAGACGGCCCGGGCCACTAGAAGTGACCCATTCCCCCGGACGAGGGACCGTAAGCCGGACGGAAGCCGGGATGCCATAGACATCTCGGATGGTCCTCAGGTCCCCGACAGTGATCGTCGAAGCGACCCCACCAGGACCTATGGACCGGATTGACTCAGGGACAGGAATAGAAGAGGAAGAAGGAGGCGAAGAAGGGCTAGATCCTGGTTCCCTGATGGCTACTGGACCGGGAGGACGCCTCCTACTGAGCTTGAAGCGGGTTACGCCTCTCTCTCTGTCAGAAGAAGAAGAAGAAGATGCTGGCCTCTGCTCGGAAGGACCGGCCTCGTCCTGATCAGTAGAGGGGCGGAAGCCCGGACCGAAACAGGACATCCTCAAGGACAAAGGAGAGGAAGAATACAAAGTGGAAGACCGGGAAGAAGACTCAACCCAAAAGAAGACCCCAGGCCCGAAGGAAAAAAAACTCTATCCTAGCAGGTGGAGGAGGAGGAAGAAGAAGCTAACCTGTTCCTTTAGAAAACTCGGGAGAATTGGAAGGAGGAAGCTTGGGCGCGGTGGCAGTAGGCACGAAGAATTCAAAAAGAATAGATGGTTCGAGTAAGGCCCTCTTTTCATTTCAAAATGACCTGATGGAGTCGTACCGGTTCAGACTCTCCGCCAATGGATCCGCGCCACGTGCCGTCCATCGACGAGAATGGCATCCCGATGCTCTGAATTCCGTGTCCATATTAACTGCTCCTCAGACGTGGCCACATGGCATCCTCACATTGGACTGCAGGGCTGACCCCCAAAGCGCCAGCAATCATGGCCATCATCGCACCAAATTTTCTCCTTTTTATGTCAGCACCGCAATTACTCCCTTCAACCCGAGCGCCACGCACTAACGAGCCTTGGGAGTGGAGGGCAAATGATGTGACAGGATTGCTGATGTAAAGGAACCAGCGGGCGCCACGTCGAGAGAAGATGCCATGACGACCCTCCGGCTCGGACCCCACTACCAAGCTGAGTTGAGCTCTTTCAAGACAGCAGGCCGAGCTCAGTCCTCCGCCAGGTCGAGCTCATGAGCTCGACGCCTAGGTTGGAGCCGCCTTCCGTCCCTCCAGAGCGAGACCCTTGGAGGCTAGTGCCCTGTGGTCGAGGTTGAGCCACGAGCTCACCCGCCGATGTGGAGCCTCTCCAAGCGCGCGCCCTCTGGATCGGGTCCGCCTTCCGCCCCTCCAGAGCGAGACCCTCGGAGGCTAGTGCCCTGCGGTCGAGGTCGAGCCAAGAGCTCACCCACCGATGTGGAGCCACTCCGAGCGCGCGCCCTCTGGACCGGGTCCGCCTTCCGCCCCTCCAAAGCGAGACCCTCGGAGGCTAGTGCCCTGCGGTCGAGGTCGAGCCACGAGCTCACCCGTCGATGTGGAGCCTCTCCGAGCGCGCGCCCTCTGGACCGGGTCCGCCTTCCACCCTCCAGAGCGAGACCCTCGGAGGCTAGTGCCCTGCGATCGAGGTCGAGCCACGAGCCCACCCACCGATGTGGAGCCTCTCCGAGCGCGCGCCCTCTAGACCGGGTCCGCCTTCCGCTATTCAGAGCGAGACCCTCGGAGGCTAGTGCCCTGCAATCGAGGTCGAGCCACGAGCCCACCCACCGATGTGGAGCCTCTCCGAGCGCGTGCCCTCTAAACCGGATCCGCCTTCCGCCCTCCTCCACCGAGGCACCCCCGCGAGCTCAGAATGTCGAGGTCGAAGCGAGTCATGCCGTCCCAGCTCGGTCCCAGTCCGAGCGAGGTCTTCACCAGCCCAAAATACCGGCGAGCCGCCCGAGGATTGCACTGAAGCACTTTCCATGCCGTACTGACCACCTACGACCGCCAGTTACACCAATCCGGGAATTCGAATCCCGCGGGCGGTGGCCCGTCGTTCGAAGCACCCCCAAATTTCTCGGAATGAGGCAACCAAGAGGAGTGTTGGAGCGCCTGACAACGCCCCCTATCATGAATAAAGAAAGGTCCCTCGGGACACCGCCGCATGCGCCTGACAGCCTGGCGGGGATCCCGAGACAAGCGCCGAACGGTAACCTGGTTCACAGTAAACCCAGAAGTAACACACACAACAACTCCAAGACACAGAAGGGAGAGAAAAAAAAAGGGAGGAAGAAGTGCAACCCCGACCAGCAAGAGAGGACGGCACCACCACCATCACCACAAGCACAAGCGCAAGCCCGACCAAGAGGGCGAAGCGCCACTACCACCACAGTCAAGGGGAAAGCGAGGGATACAAGGAGAGGTGGAGGAATAGAGCACCCCTCTGTCCCCGCTATCATTCTCCCCCTACAGCGTTTTCACCTTCACCCACATTTTTCACTCCTCCTGGAGCGGAGTCTATCAAGAAGGGCCCGACCAAGAGGATCTGTTTCCCTGGATCGTCACTGACTTGATCGTCGGAGTGCCCCTGCCGGAAACTCCGGCCCGAAACCCCGGCCCGGGTCTCTAACCGTTGTCTCGCAGGTCCAGGAACGAAGGACCGTCGGGCAACAAGGTGACCGCATCCAGTGAGGAGATCCGGGAACCGAGAGCGGCGGGCGACAGTATGAGCGCACTCCGGCACTGATGCAGCTACGGGCCACGACGATCTTGGCGACAACAATTACAAACAAGATATAACAAACAGAGAAGCCTTCTAGTGGATCGTCAATGAGTAGGCAATGCACTCCCAAGTATGTCAATCTAATGTATGAAGGCTAAGACAGACTTTCCTGCTAAACTAAAAAAAGATTTTTTTTTATCATCATCATATAATAATAATTTTTTTTTTTTGGATAAAAAAAAAAGAGAGAGAGGAGTTAGACCCCGAACGTAACTATCCCCAGACGATCCTCCAACCCCAGCCAGGAAATGTTCGATACACGACGCATATTAATTTTTCCGCAGTTATTCCCCATCCGAAGGTGAGTACGTCAACCTGACTATCACTGGCATCAGCCAGCCGAGTGAACCCCTAACTTTTTCACTACTACCAGCCAATAAGAACTTCAGAATTATTTTATTAATTTTTTTTTTTTGATTTTACACGACTATTTTCTATTTTTTATTTTATCCCCAAGCTTTCTCGTCAAAATATGTCCAAAACAAAATTCGAACCCGTGCCAACTGGTCACAACCAACTGCACCACTCACCAGTGGTATCATCATATAATTATTAACAGCTTTTGTTCTTACTGGATTAAGATATATTTTTGTACTCAAACTTCAATCCAAGATCATTGCCATGGATTGTTCTTGGATACTCAGTCTCAAGAACGGATATTCCTGGATAGTGATCGGAAAAATGAAAATAATTTGGAATCACCGTCATATAAATTCACTGTCACCCTTGAACTTAAAAGATAATTATCCCGTACTAAATGCCCCATCAGTGTCTTTTCAATAGCCATTACAGTTGCACGTCTATAATTGCCAATAAATACAAAGCCCAAAGAATCAAATACTCAAAATACTCACCAAAAAACTCAACACAAGACAAGCAATCATGATTGTATGACAAAGCTCAAATAAATTAAACACGTCAACTGAATCAGCAAAAAAATGTCATTCATTTGTATTGAAATGAAAAATTTTTGCATTTTATTTCAAAAACTCACAGAAATAATACAACTATTAACACCATTCATTGGACAATGGCCTGTGATGTTGCACAAGATACTTACCTGCCTCTCCAGCCCACTTCAGCCACAGCCATTGCCACTGCTGCAGGAGAAGGAAGCAAGAGCCCCACACAAACTACCCACCCACCTGTAAAGAAGTAAAAATGACGATACAACAAAATAGGATAGAGAGAGTTGATTTGGTCAAAAGAAAGAAAAGAAGGAGAAGAAGAAGAAGGGATTTTTCTTTTGGTCCAAAACTATATTGAAGACTGATGGATGGGTTTGTCAACATGGCCTTTTCATGATATGGATCGGCTTTATGAGAGCATCAACATCATCTGGTTGCATGTCAAAGTGGTTAGAGTCTGACTCAATTGGATGCAAATGGATTGGAAGGTTAAGTTTCACAGTGCCGCTTTCTTTACCAACATCAAGGCTGATATAATCAGCAAACCGACCATCAGAGCAGAAGAGATCTTCACGCTCTACTCCAAGTTTGTTTACCGAAACTATTAGGGATTCACCAATCTCACTAATGCTGGACCCAAAGTAACGTCCCCTGCTGTTGCTCTGAACCATGAATCCTTTTTTTTTCCTTGACTTGTTTTTACTCTTAGGGTGATAAAGCTTGCATGTAGATCCCTGTGGACACTTCCCTGTTGCTTCAAAGAGGGGACATACACAACTGTGCTTCCTACGGCACTGCTTGTGGAGAGATAAAAATTCAATCCTCAACAATGGTTAGGAAAAGTAGATCCAGTATTTGAGACTAAAAATAATATTTTAGAATGCAATAAATCAAGGCAAATAAAATTAAGCATCCAAGACCTTGCCAAAAGCTAAATAAGCTAACTTGTATGTACGTATAACAGACTACCAAACTAAGAACAAAAAGTGAAGGACTTCTGTACGATGATGTGTGCACATGTCAAATGACGAGCAAATACAATAAAAGGTTTTATATGGTAATCCTTGAGGTAATCACATGAACGACTGACAAGAAAATTGTAATTCTGTACCAAGATGTATATGCAAACTTTCAGTGGCATTGTACAAAGAGGAATGTACATGCAGTATTATAAGAGATGACAGATTCAAAAAAGCCTTTCACTGAGACTTTTCCATATCCAGAAAGACCGATGAAATCTACATGTCAATATTTTCTTTTATTAAATATGCTGTACAAGTTGGAAAGTATGATGGTCAAGAACAGCCTCGGTTCGTAAAGTTAGAAATATCAGTAAATTAAGATCTTTAGCTTTTAATTGGTTCAGAACTTATGAACTATAGGAAGTAGCGTTTAGCACCTCTCCAAAATCCTAAATGGAGAATGACTGGTATATAAAAGCCATAGGTTTGTCGATATTCAAATTGGAAAAGTTCTGCTATAAATTACATCTCCAATTTAGATAAATTCAAGACCAACTTCTAAGAATCCCCTCTTTGTCCTATTTCTCGTATACATAGTAGATCTTATTCTCAACACTTCTATCATCTTGTCTCATTGACATGGAACCAAAGGCACTTGATGGCATCCAAAAGGAGCCCTTTTGCTCTATTTTCTCATTTGTGGACAACGACATTAAAGGCTTTGCTCCACTTGACAACTTCCAGACAAAAAGATTTAGTTCCATTAAGTGACAGAGTTTGAAGCGAAGGTAAATTG
This sequence comes from Areca catechu, assembly GCA_021397845.1. Lineage (NCBI taxonomy): Eukaryota > Viridiplantae > Streptophyta > Magnoliopsida > Arecales > Arecaceae > Areca > Areca catechu. Next base: position 52,501,087 of record CM038045.1, on the reverse strand, counting down.
GTGCCAAATAAGTACTGCTCCCATAATAAAAAGATTAAGGGAGTTTGTTTGAGGCCATTTGATCATGCCTTATAGTATTTTTGATTATCTAGAGTCCTCATACATCAGGCACTATAAGCTCATAGATTTGTAACTTGATACTGGATATTGTATAAAATAATTGTCCTTATTGTTTTGTAATTCCACATCCCTTTGCAATCTCACAAATGTGTGACCACAGCTGTATCCAAATACCAAACTAGACCGATTCTGCATCCAGCAAATATATGGATTTGTCTTGGAGACTACTCAAAATGCTTTAATATATTCAGAGGTCTGGGAAAAATTGATATTACCAAGTCCATTATATTAATTTAAACAAGAACTTGAACCAATTGATAATCCTCTAAATTAAGTCATTAAATCAAGGATTGTTGAAATGGTATCGGGACCCATACCGGTCAGCGACGATACGGGACCCATACCATACCGGTACATGTACCGGGTCTTAGTGAATTGAGAAAAAATTATCTTTCTCCTCCCTTTCAAGTAAGGATTGTTGAACCAGACCTGAACCGGACCTGAACCAGGCTGAACCGAGCCCGAACCGAACTTAACCAGGCCATACCGGTTCGAACCGACCTATACCAATCTAGTTCAGGTCAATTTTTATGGTTCAGGTCCCGAATTATTTTTTAGGGCTGAACCGCCCGGTTCGGGACAGTACCGAAAACCCTGCACTAAATTGTAAATCAGAAAATTAACTTGATTGGCCTAGCTCATGCACATGTCAACATCAAATTATTCCGTTCATATCCTGATATCAAATAAATCTTGCACTGAAGCATGACTAAATCTGAAAACAGTAAAGCATTCAACGCAAACATCCTGTTTTGTACCATCATGATCCAACCTATGATGGAATTCTACAGATTCCTTCTTCCAAATCCCCTGAGAAGCCCAATGTAATTATCAGATCACAGACTGTAAATAACAGATAAGGACAAGTTTTAAGTAATGTCACTTTGTTTAATTTAGATAATTTTGTCCATGATTTCACTATATAGTAATGAACAAGATGACAGATTTTATGATACAATTATTTATTTATTTACTTCATACATTGTTTCCCTAAATTAAAGTATTTGAATCATACTTCTTAATCAATCATTTCCCAAGCTACTTCTCCAAGGAAGTGCATTGACCAAATGACATTAATTGATCCATAAGCTACCTCATCCCCATAATGACACAACTAAATAATCAAATTAAAAGAATCAGAAAAGCTATATTCTACAAACTGTTGTTGTCTATGATTGGAGATCCATATCTGTGTGATGGTGTCTCATGTATTCATATAGCACCACTAAACTGAATTTAATTGTATATGTTGATTATATAGATATTATGAATGTAGATTTTGATCCCTCGTGTCACAATATTTTTAATTCGAAAAATAGTGTTGGACACCCGTATGCATGTTGCCATATAACACGCATGCCATGTCATAGAAATTAAGTACAGAGAACCAGCATGTGACACAACACAGGATTAAAAAGCTACACAACCTTGAAGGTAATATAATCAATGAATGGTAAAGCCAATATCACTGAAAACATAATATATAACATTACAAACCTCATCACCATCAGCACAATATCCTCTAAGAAAACCTTCACAAATAGAAGCATTGCGATTCACATTAATATGCCTGTAAGGACAATTTGCATTTGTACATAGTCCTGCCAAAGTGTCATTAACTAGGTTATGAGATTTTTGTTTGGCAATGAAAAGTTAAAAAGATGCACCAAACTAAAAATAGTGGTACCTCGTAAAAAGTACGAACAATCTGGCATTCTTTCTGGAAGTATCTATAAAGAAAACCTTATATAATGTATTAGAGATGTGCAGGACAAATAAAATTCTTGATAGACCATGGCTTTAAAAGTGAGAGGACTGATCACCTTATGAGTTAGCTTGCAATTAGTACTGGAACATAAGCCTTTCAGAAACTTCGTGCAGATGGCCACTTTAGCAGGGTCATGAATGAAACGACATTTTCCTCCATTCTTATTGCACTTGCCAAATCGGGTGAAGAACTGGCAATACTGTTGTTTTTTAGCCACACGCGATCTAGCGTTGTGCAAACTCCATCGAACTTTCTCACTTGCCAAGATACGGACAAGCTTCTTTGGATCTCTGACAAGTTGATTACCATTGCCTATCCGAATATATCTGTTCAAATATTTGAATTCAAAACTTTATGGAAAAAAAATAGCCACGTAGAAAATAACTGACTTCCAAATAGATTGCTAGAAAATGCAAGACTGTCTAAATATATAAGCATCAAAATTGAACATACTCATCATTGCCAATCAATAATCTCTTTGGAACCAAAGACATCTGACTTCTGTCCCTTGATTGCTGATCAGTAGCAAAAGATGACTGCTCGTCTGCACAAAGTCCCAACAAGCAAGGCTTGAGAATAAATTATAGATACAAGCACCAAAGCAGAACTACAGGGAAAAAAATGTATGATGATCTCTAAAACAGATAATAACATATGTTATTATCAACATTGTGCATTGCAGTGTCCAAGCATCCAAAAGTTTTGGCACTGTTAAGAATCTTGGAAATTTAAGTGTCCATGTGGTGCTGCATAGAGCAGTCATGCAAATCAGCAGAGTGCAAATATCAGATAAACAATGATTGATATCGCTGCTCAAATATCTCAACAAAACCAAATGAAGATCCAAAAAAAGAATCATAAGTATCATACAAGACATCAAGTTGATATTAATTTCTTGACCATGAGGAATACATGTAGATGAAAGCTACTCATGAAGAAAGAATAGTGCATGTTGTTGAGGTGAAAAAAGTACCTGAAATCCTTACTAATGTCCGCCTAGATGGATCCATTTTGTACCGAGTGGAACCAATCCGAAAAATACGCTCCCCTGTGCATACAGAATTTGCAATCAAAACCTGTGATCATTCACTAAATCTTACCAGGCCTGAAAAACACTATTGAATAGCAATCCCCTGGTTGTGTGGACCTAGAGATAAAGAATTTGGTTGCAAGAGCAAAAGATACATAATTATCAGACAATTACATAACGATAAGAAGTGCAATCATTTTTATTCTAAATATACAAAAAATGTGTTCTCCAAGAACAATTTTCATTTCTTAAATTGGCATGTGCCCAATTTAAACATGAGCTGTTTAATTTCTTGTACGGTAGCAGTTATTTTTGATATCACCAGGGAAACTTTAGAATGTGCCGGAGTGCAGAACTAGAATTATGATTTGAAGTCGAACGAAAACCCAAAATAAAGGATTATTGCAACTAAGTTCTTTTGTTCTAATGTTAACATGGTATAGCACAAGCAGATTTCACCAATTTATGTAAAGTTTTTCAGGAAAAATACTTTGTTGCTGAATGTGCTTAGATGAAGCAGATTGTAGTTCGGCCTTACCTTGTTGTAGCTGCATTCCAAAAGTTGACCTACGCAGTAAAGAATTTCCATTCTTTTCACCATCACAAATAGACATACGCCTCTTTCTCTCTCTCCTTTTCCTCTCTACTTCAGCAACTGCTAATGTAGCTTCCTGCAGTATGTATTATCATCATGGCTCAGCACTCAAGCAAATGCTTTGTAAACCAGTCAAAGATTCTAGATAGGCCAGTTTTGGGCCCTTCATATGATAGAATTTGATATTTTATGAAAATCAAGACACACAGAACAAATAAAGTGAGATATACTATGGATAATGCAAAAATGCACAAATATATTTTCAGCAACTTCTACAAGGTATGAAACATCAATAGCATATCCTTCTTCCAAGAAAAGAAAAAGATCTAAGCCTTACTTTAGATCACTTACCAGAACAAAATTTGAAGTTCAAATCTGAATGTTAATGTCAAAAAAGAATCTGCAGCCTAAATTTGTTGTCATACATAAGAACATTATTATTAATAAATAATAAATAAATGTTCGCATTGCTTAGTATAGCATCCAAGACTCACCAACTCCACCCCCTCCGCCCCCCCCCCCCCTCCCCCTCCCCGCACAAGCACCCCGCCCAAAAGGGAAAACGAAAAATCTCCCACCATCAGAATGCTTTTGTCCCTTCTATAGTTACCACATCAGCCTCCAGCATATGTATCACGCACATAAAAAAGCATCCCATGGAACAATATAGGATCATAAGCACAGAAAAACAGATGCTCTGCTTGCTGCACTGCCACTTTTTCTTTAATATTTGGCCAGTATTGCATCGCTCATACAATCCCACTCACGGCCCATTTTTTGTAGGTAAATATCATGAAAAAGTTGATCAACTTTTCTATTGACTAACTTACCCATGTTCTTGCGCTTTTCAAGATAAATAAGTTACTTTTCCTGGATAGCATTTACCCATGAATTAGTGCATAAATGCACCCATCTAGGAGGTGGCTAAATCATTTTCCCATCAGCCAGTAAAGTAAACATTCAATTTTATTCTTAAAATGCCCTCTTCCTGATTTCCAATGCTTCATATAATGCCCAATAACTCAATTGTCCACTATCCCCAAACTCTAGGGTGTTATGAAAAATATAGATATATTTTAGCAACTTATTCAGAAAAGTACTAATATAAAAGAACATGGGTAACAAATTTCGAAACTACTTTCCCCTACATAAAAGAACAGGGATAAATTATTTTCCTATCTAAATGTTGCCCGGAAATATTTACCTAAAACAATATAGATTCCTAGCTAAATCTTTTACTTGCAAAAGAACGAGCCCTCAAGTTAATCAAAGCAACTACTTGGACAGATAATTTGCAACATAGAGATAGATGCTCAAAATGAAGGGCCGATGAATGATTGGTTTTATGATTATGAAGACAATAAGTTGTGGTAATTTAAAGGAATCATAAAAAATTTGGTGGTGAGAATAGTTGAGGTTTTGAGTGAACTTGCAATAACAGTGCTTTCTAAGTACCTAAGGTTGACTTTGGGTTTACAGGCCACTTTTCGGCCTTACGCAGCAGCGGTCCATCAACAAAAAGCAATAAAAAATGATTAGTATTGGAAAGTCAAGTTGCATGGGATCCTTAAGTAGGATCCTACCCCCTTACCAAAAAAACAGAAAAAAAAAAGAAAAGAAAACTTACCTAAAAGATAGTTCAGCTCATCATACTTTACTTAGTATTCAACTAAAGAATTGACCTATTAAAGATATTCTTATAAACCTATTTCATGGTCATCACCATTTGCATATGCATGCCAGCTATATACAAGCAAGAGTATATTATTCAAAATGAAAATAAGCATATACTCATCTATCAGCATTCTCATTATCATGAAAAAGGACCAACAAGAAAAAAAGTGATGCTAAAGTTCTGATGTTGCAACTTGAAACACTATTTTCGCATAGAGTAATTCCATGAAGCAATCCAATAAAGTTTCATGAGCATCATCAGTAATTACATGTGAATGATGCACCCAAGAAGAATGTGCCAGTACCGAAGACACTCACCTCATTGGCCTTCTTCGAGTGCCTCTCAATGGATCTGGACCATTTTAAACTAGACCCTCCAATGCTTAAAACCCCAGCTTTTTGTAAAGAGAATCCATCATTTGACACTTTGTAGATTGTATCTCTTTTCCTAGAAAGCTGCAGTTTCCTACTGAGTGCACCATAAGAGATAATTATCAATTGAATTAGCTCTGTATAAGAATGTGAAGACATGAAGATGCTCTAGAACAAAAAGTAAAGGAAAGGATTCAGTAGAAAATACAGTAGGTGTCCCTCTTCACACCAAAATAACTTACGTGATTAATGATAATGAGTGTCTCTTCCAATACAATGTTCGCTTCCATGGAAAGAGGTACGGAAGGACCTTCTGACAATTCAATAATGAAACACCTTTTTTGTGTAGCTGATTCACACTAAGCGTCCAGACATGAGACAATCTTGAATGTTTACTTGCCTTCTGTAGCACTGCAGTAGCAAAACAAAATAAGAAGTGTTATCTGAGATATAAATTTTAGCTTCTACAGACTATAAATCGGGTCCGAGATATAGATCTGAACATGATAGAAAAACTCAGTACTAGAAAACCATCAGCAACCACTCCAGATTGTTCATTTTTACAGTAGTCCACATCTGGGATATCAATAACACTGTCTTCATATAGTTATCTGCTTGTGCAAGTACCAGCCAACAAGGAACCATGATTGCTTCCTCTATTGTGAAGTATGTTTCAGTTGAATGTGCCTCCCTTCTATCACTGGCATTCAGAGAGAGGCTTGTGCCATATGCTGTCTTCTCAGTCCAAAATAGAAACCAACGTAATGCATGTGGCATCTAATTTAATGTCTATAAGTTACTGAAAGGGTCCACATGAATCACAAGAAGTATTGCAAAAAATATGCATTTAACATACCAACCATCCCAACCTTTCTCTTAGCTGCATCAATAATTTCTTTGCAGCAAGCCAATGGTCATGTTCTCATAGTGTCAATCAAAGTTTGCCATCTCAATTTCAGATCCCATACTGGTACCATCTTATTACAGTATCAATATATGGTACGGTACAAGACAATGAGGCATGCTGGATGTCAATACAGTATGAAACCATGTTACCAGTTTGGCACCAGTATAGTACACCCAGTACCGACCGGTATGGCAAACCTTGTCAATGATGAAAGTACAAAACCTGAGTGCATAAATTGAAGTGGCGAGGGTGCATAGCACATCTAAAAAATGTAATAGTCTATTTTTGACTTGAGGTACACTTTGAAAAAGGTGTTCCTTGGTGTTCAATGAAGATCATCTTGACAAATCCATATAAGGAATTGATGCAAGAAAATTATATGATCAAAACATATGGTCAACAATATTCTTTAATGATCTCCTTCAGCAATGACTCAAATATGTTCAAACATTATAAATCTCGGCAGCTTCTTATCTCTAAAATGTTTTTAAATTTCCTACAGGTTTCTTACGGGTTCTTAGATATTTTTTTTATATTAGTTGTCTTTCTCATGTTAATAGCATGAAATATCTACTGAAAACTGAAAGGTATAAAGGTATTAGGTGGTATAAGAAGGTAGGTTAAACATTGACCTCCCTTGCATGCACACCAGTAGCAACTCTCTCATGGTGACCACACAGGCTTACACTTAGCTAGAACTTTAAGTCTCATAAATTTTAGACTTTTTTTAGTTCCAATTTTGCAACAATTATTCATCACCTGGATACTAATAATATAGGAGGGTAGGAAACCCCCACCCAGATTCATGACTTTCTCATAGTGATTATACAAGCTTACATCTTATCCTAGGTACAATTCAGGTTTCATAAATTATAGACTATTAATCTATGTCCAATTTTTTAGTTATTATTCATCATCTGAAGAGTTACTATTGTACTAAGTTACTTCAGTTGCTAAGCTTATTTCTTCAACATTCAATGAATGTTATTTTATAATCTTATTTTAAAGTAGCATAGTATGTGACCTGAAATTGAATCCCATATACATGTAAAATTGCTTCCTTAAATTACCTTGTAGTCACCTCAGTTTTTTATTCATTTCTGATTTTCTAGCTACGTTTATCAATATAATTATTTTTTTAATATATTTGATGTAACCCATATGCCTACATTCAACCAAAGGATTAGCTGTTCCTCTGGCCGCTTGCACATCATTGACAACGTCTAAAACACTAGCACTTGGATGGCATGCCAAAATGTTCTGCATAAGTGAAACTTTGATGCAGGGATCAAACCAGGATTTTTTTGGTGGGGGCCATAGTTCACATTATATATATGTCTGTACATATATGGTACATGTATACGTATATATAGATTAAAAACATATAAAAATAATATAATTTACTAATATAAATATGTAAAATTGTAGAAAGATAATCACTTGTCAAAAAAATTGACCCTTATCAACTTTCTTCTTTAAATAGATATCTAATGTATACACTAATGACAAGCCTCTAGTTCCAAATTTTCAATAGCCTTTAGAAGTTGTCCCTCTGCATCACGCAAAGGTGGAACCAGGGATTTAAAGAGATATCATAGCAACATCAGATGCAATCACTAGAGATGGCCAAAAGAAAAGAATAGTTCTATTGACTATATTACTTAAATAATTTGCTTGTCATTTAACAAAGAAAAGCAAATACAAAAGCCAAAAAAGAGATGATCCAGCCAAAGAAAAAGAGACAAAAAGACCATTATCACCCTTCACCTCTGAAAATTGTTAGGCTTCCATTTCAACCAACAAGTCAAAACATAAAATGACTTCTGTCTTGCTTTAAAAATCTCACTTGGGAAATGAATGAATTAGAAACAGACTACATTCAGAATATATAAACTACATCAGATTAAATAGCAAGAACTAACGTTATGGGAAGGAAAAAACTGTGACACAGTTAATGAGAGTTAGGTAATTTGTGACCACATCATACTGAAGGCATGCTCGATACTTATCAGCATAAATAAATTGTACAGCTCAAACAGAAACATAAAAGCCTAAAATGGTTAAACTCTTCTTACAACTTTTTGTCCTATAACACTAGGAAACACACAATAGTTCTTTACTTTACTCCAATCAGTTTTGTTTTGACAAAAGCCTCTTGTAATACATGGAACGATTCATTAGCCAGACCAATGACTCAAACTTTAAAATTACAGCCAGATAGAAATATTTGTCTTCCTGAAAACCAAGAGAATCTAAGCTTGACCATGTTTGATAAAGACAGAGTCTAAATCCATACTAATAAATACAATCTGCTCAAATGTTGCACAATGGTAGAATTTATAGCCATAGACTAAATATTCACATATTTGACATTATGCTCTGTCTAGATGAATAAGTAGCACCATTGAAGGAAAAAAGAAAACAAATTACCATAAAATCCATGACATCTTAATGAAAATAAGAAAAGATGTAGAAAACAAACCTTTAATCGGTCTCTTCTTAGATAGGTCCGCCACACTGTGACTCAGGGAAGAATTTTTTGATTCCCTTTGATCTTCTGAATTCAAAACATTAGTAGGAACTATTATATCTTGCTTCTGTTGACTATCTGTAGAGATGACATTCCGAATAAGTTGATTCTTTTTATTCTTAAAGTAGAGATCTGGTGATGGGAAGGAAGCTGATGTCTGAGCCTTCTCAGAAGAATGGTGAGACATATCACCAAATGGCCCGGGAGTAGCAACCAACTGATTTGATTTGCGTTTTACATATACCATTCTCTTTGTACTTAAGGATTGAGTCTTTTTACCACTTATGGTACCTTGATTATCAACACTACCTGAAATCAAGTCAAGTTGCCTGACCTGACCCTCAAAACCGGTTTCAGAAATTGGATTCTCTGACAAGGGATGAGAAGTCTCCCGTGAAGGACTGGCAGTGCAGTTTGATAACTTAGTCCCAAGGGGCAAAGGGGGTGTTTTGGGTCTTTCAAAAGATGGATTCGACCAGGTTGAATTATCATTGTTATGAGATGGCTGATGAGCAGCAATCATGGCCGGTTTTCTAATAAGACTATTACCTTTACGAATGTAAGAAGTCTGAAGTTTTCCAAGCTTCCTTGGTAACTGTTTACACAATGAACCTCCTCCCAGATGCTGAATCCGTTGAAAAGATGAAGCAGAAGATGGTGTACTATTCCGGTGCCATGTCCTATGTCTAGCATTCTGGCTTGTACGAGTTGATTTGTTTGCTGAACTTGATAGATTTGCCTGAATGGAAGGAACCTTCAGAACTCCTAAGCTCAAAAGGGTCTTCTGAGCCTCAGATTCTTTAGCATCTAGTACTTTTGAATCCACAGTTATCAGCTTTCTAGAATCATGCAATGCTTCTACCTTAGTTTTCTCCGGTACAGGATGATGATCTAACATGACTTTATCTGAGTTCACATCCTCTTCAGATTCTGATACCAAAAAACCCTTGGATGATGACAAAGATGTACCTTCAGTGCTAGGCTTCTCATTTTGGTTATTAACATTATTGTAATACTCACTGCAACCCTTGCTGTCCAACAGCTGACGACTTGATCGTTCTGCATTTATACAGCTCAAAACATCTTGGACTTTGGAGTTAACAATAGAAGAATCTCTATTTGAGAGCACAGGCAGAGTTTCACATGTAGCAGAAAGTGGCAAGTGATCCCCTCCAAACATCAGACAATCAGATTGAGGTGGCCCATCCTTAACACACAAATCAAGACTACTATCTTCACCATGCATGGCTTCATCAGGCTGGTGTTGATCTAAAACTGTCTCTTTGGCTTCTGATGGAAAATAAGCTGATACACACTGTACATGCATCTGTAAGGAAGCATCCTCATTTTTGCTCTTCCCTCCATCAGAAATATCAATTTCTTTTGTTGCCATACCAACAATGAATTGTTTTTTCCCTTCTCTCTGTGTTTTTCCTTCTACTTTCTTTCCCGACTCATCACCAAAGGTAGGGGTAATTGAACCAACTGAGAAGACAACTTGCTCGCTGCCTCCTAGTTCAGAGGAAGAAAAGTCCTTAGTAAAAAATGAAGCAACACAATTATCAGGATACGTAGATTTTCCACTGTTACCCAATGCAAATGTCACTTCATTATTAGAATCCTCATCAAAATCATTATCAACAGAAGAAAATGTTTTATATAATTCCTCTTTCGTGCCATTTTCAAGTGATGCCACCATAACAGCTTCTCCTTGAGCAGAAGGCTGTGAACTGGCATCATTTAGAGCTCCCATATCAAGAACTGAACCCATGCAAGTTTGACCATCTTTCTCACCAAGGTTTACATATTCTTTTTCTTTCATATCCTCATTGCCACCACCTTCTATCAACTTAGCAGCCATGAATGAACGTTCTGCAGCATTCTTCTCAATAGATGCTGTCATGACTGTGATTTCTTGCTGACTGAGCTCAGGATTAGTATCATCAGAATGCTTGGCCTCAGGAATCACTTCGTTTGCACATTTTGTTAATTCCTCTGATGCAATGGCCTTGGCAGTCCTCTTTCCTGTGTTTTTATCAATTGATGTCATCTTAATGACCCTCTTAGGACAAGATTGAGGGTTAACATCATTTACAGGTTTAGTAGAAGAAGCTATTGCTTTTTCTGATACTTCTAAATTATTCGAAACCAGGCTAGGACTGCTTGACAGGGGTCTCTTAGGGGCTCCTCCCTTTGCCTTGGAAACTGATGGGCTAGCAACAATGGGAACAACTACTTTCACCCTCTTCTTCACCACCTTCTTCTTCTTCACCATTGTCTTCTTCGGTGCTGTCACCTCAGGACTCTTCTCATCAGCACCAGGTATTACTGGACTTATGGGAGCCACAACCTTAGCCACCAATGCGTTAGATTTAAAAGAGAGATCCAGTGTGTCCACTTCCAACTGGTGCTCATCTGAAGTTTCAGTAGGAGAAAGCTGAGGACAAGGAGAAGGCGAAGATAAGGACGACTTCCCCTCTATCCTATTCCAAACAGATACCCCAGATTGTATTCTGGACAGTGCGCTTTGTCTCTTCATAGGAGGACGTCCTAGATTATTATCATTTCCTCCACTGGGCATCTTCCTCTTGCCTTTGTTGCCCCCAAAGTAATTCTCTTGAAAGCCATAGCTAGAGCTACCACCAGGGGCATCAAAGCCCAGGTTTGCATTGTTTGCAGATACATCTCTATCAGAATAACGACCAGAGGACTGCATCATGGCTGACGGTGGAAATCGTCGTTCGGTAATAGATTCAGAATCTCCCCTCCTATCAGGGATGAAAACATTCCGCAAACTCCTGGGACAAGAGGTAGGCACCGGAGCCAGAGGAGATTCCGGCGGCATCGATTCAAACACCAGATCACGCCTGTGCCCACCTTCACCATCCCAAAACCCTAGCTGCCTCTGGCTCCTCCGGCCAGAACTCTCCTCTAAATCACAATCTTGGAACCCGCGCAACCTCTTGCTGCCAGCAAGAGCAGTACCCGCGTCCTCCATAGGGTAAGAATCGTCCCTATACGAAGGCAGAAGGCCCTGCCTCGCTTCTTGCTCCCATTGCAACCGGATATATTCAGGCCTTTCGTCAAAACACCGAAATCTATCGACATTGAAGCCACCGCCATCCCAGGGTTCCGGGGGGAAGACCTCCCCGCGGCCAGACCGGTGGGTCTGGCCCAAGGGCGGCCGATCCGCAGGGAAGATCGGGCGGTCGGGAACCCTAGGGAGGGGCAGCGGGAAGGGGTCGGGAGGGCTGCGGTAAGGAAAATAGAGGCGCTCGTCGTCTAGGTGGCGGTGTTGATGGTGGCGGTCATGGTCCGGCCGGTGTTGCCGGGGCGGCGGCGGAGGAGGAGGAAGCGGCCGTGGGAAGTGATGGTGGTGGAGGTGGGGATGGGGTTGGGTGTAGTAACTGGTGTCGAGGTACTGGGACGGGGGAGGCGGGGGATCGTACCTGGATCGGCCGGCGATGTGGAGATGGTCCGAGGGTTCCATGGTCGCCGTCGATGGGCGGATCCCTTCGTTGAGGAGAGCTCCGAGGGCTCGCTCGATCGTCGCCAAGAGGGAGGAGGTAAGGAGAGGACTACTTATCAAAAAAACGATTAGAAAGAGGAGGAGAGGACTTGGCGTTTGGAGGGCGCAAGACGTCGTCGGGTCGCGAGCTTTCGGATGATAGCAGGCGGCTTGGCGTCGGGTGGGGAAGCCTCCGTGATCCGGATTCGGGATCAGGGCGTTAACTCGAGGGGCGACGTTACGGTAACGCCAAGCTTGAGAGGACTTTGAATGAGGCAATGCTTTATAAGGCGATGTAAGTGACACCGTGGCAGGTGGGGGACTGCAAGCTGTAAAAAAACTCTTTCCTGAAATAGAAGTGGATCGCGTGCAGCGTGCTTTTCAGGGTATATGTTTTTGTTTTGTGAAGTTTTTTCAGGGTACGTGTCGTCGCGCACCACGTGATGTTTATCGTCCCTAAAGTGGAGCCGGCGGACGCAGCGCAGGATGCCAGGATGTGCGCTTTCCAGAGGGGGATTTATTTACAAGCAAGCGGGGCATGCGGCCATGCTTTCCCTGCGGTGTGGTTTTGACAATTTCCAGGTTGCATGGTTCAATGGAGTGCAAGCTGGTAACATTTGGTAGAGATTTGCTTTTGACGAGGGGTTGAAAGGGAGGCCAAAATGGAATCCTGATTAGAGGACAGAAGAGGGTACCATTGGAACTAATATTTGGTAGTTGGATAAGGCAAGATTGATAGGTTTATTTATTAAACTAGAAGGGAAAATGGATCAGTTTAGGTTGGAATGGATGTAAGCCTAATATATGTCCTTTTAGGATTGGGACATGTTTTTTTGTGGGACTAGCAAACATATAATAATCTAAATCCTCGGCTAAAAGGGCTAGTTTGAAAATGTTATACCAGTTTCAAACCTATATATAAATATTAGAGGTATGCAAGCAAACCAATCAAACTGCAAAATCGATCTGAATAGATAATTTCAGTTTAGTTTGGATTGGTTTTGTTTTTAATTTGATTGAAAAATTTTAGAAATCAAAAACATTGATTCGGTTTCAGTTTCAATTTGAAAAACTCAATTTTAACCAAACCAACTAGTAGTCCCAATGGCTTATTGGTTCTATATTTAGCCCATTTTGCACATCCCATAAACTGTCTATTTAATATATCCCTAAGTTGCCCATTTAGTATGATTAGAAAAAAATAAAATGGATAGTAGCTATTTAGCCTATCTCATAAGCCGCCTATTTGACATAAGCTAAATAGCCAATAACTTGATAAACCAAAGCAATTTTTTTGATTCGATTTGAGCCAGTTTTTCTATATAGTTGATTTAGTTTTGGTTTTAAATTAAAACCAAATCTATTTGATTGGAAAATTAATCTTAAATTAATCTGAACTGGACCATCATATCCCTATCAAATATCCAAGATCTATCCATTACATAATTGATATATAATTAAATAATGCTTGCACGGATTTTCACATCCTCATCCTATTTAAGCCTTGATATCATTGTCAAGCTAAAGAACTAAATCCATTCAAATTTATTTATAAGTACCATAAATCCAAAAGTTTTATAAAAAAAATGAGACTAAACACATGCCTATATGAGTTTTTATATATTTATTTAAGTTTTGAATAAGAGTCATGCAAATCCAATCACTAACACTATGATCAATTCAAATAGATTTGTACTACAATATCTTCTAATCTACATGAATTATAATTTAGATATGCTTTTGTTGGCCAGGGTAGGTAGCCCAGGAGGGGGGGTGAATTGGATTTTAAAACTTTTTCGCAATACTTCAAATAATGTGCCAATTCAAAGCATGTGTTTGTGAGCAAGATAATAATGTGCAGCAAAAATAAAAAAATAAATATAAGAATAAAAGCAATCATAAATATATGAAGATTTATAGTAGTTCGGTGCACTCCAAGATACCTACATCCACTTCCTAAGTTTTTCTTGGGAATTCACTATAATCACCAAGATTACAGCCAACTTGTTTTCCGGGCTCACAAGTCAAAATCCCTTGGTTTTCACGGGCTAACCAAAAATCCCTTGGTTTTCGCGGACTCACAAAAAATTTCTTGGTTTTGCGGGCTAACCAAGAACCTAGTTTGTTTTATGGGCTCACTAACAATCTAGTTGGTTTTATAGGCTCACCAACAACCTTGATGGTTTTCCGGGCTAACCAACAACCCAACTTGTTTTCACGGGCTCACAAGTCAAAATCCTTGTTGATTTTGATCACATAGGCTTACCAACAACCTAGATACTATTTTCAATTTATTGAAACAAGTAAGCAATACAAGTACAAGAATACCAATAAAAACATAAAAGCTTTCTTATAAAAAGCGGATTTATCTTTGAGACACTTGATTATTGTGTTGAGCTTGTTTCCATGTTGTAGAAGCTTCAATGGATGCTTGAAGATGCCACTCTTAGAGGCTCAACACTCTCAATATTGAATCCTTAAAATTCTTTACATATTTTTTCTTGTAAACCAAAGGATTTATCATTCAAACTATGGATTCTCTTCTATTCCAAGAGCTTTGTGGTGTATAAATAGCCTTCCATACCTTTTTGACCATTTGTGACCGTTGGAGGATAAATTATAGCCATTAAAGCCAAGTTGGGAAAGTTCTACACTTCAAAAAAACTAGCCATTATAGCAAGTGTCAACACTTGATCTTCGTGAGTCGACACCTTGAGTCGACACTTCATTTTTTTGAGTCGACACTTGACCAAAAATATCTTCTGAAGTCTTCTGCTCTGCACTGGTGAGTCGACACCTTGAGTCGATACTTCAATTCCGTGAGTCGACACTTAACCAAACTCCTGAAATCATCATGTTCTGTATCTTGCTTAGTCTCAGGCCTTAAGTCGACACTTTACTGTTCATGAGTCGACACTTGGATTTCATAAGTTGACACTTGGCTGCATCAATGCTGAAACTTCTCTAAATTCAAATCTTGAGTACCTATAACTGATTAACATACTTAATGCATAATTAGTACTCAAATATACTTAAGTGTTTTGTCATAATCAAAACCAAAGTCAACAGCTTTGATGTCATTTATAATAACTAATAACCCCATTCCAAAAAAATTAGCTAAACAGTCTTATTTCAATGGCCTTATATAAATATCCCAAGTCTATCCAGTGCATAGTCAATACAGAACTAATTACATATCATAAAGGTCCTTGTTTCCACCAAGATTGCAGTGACCCGTAGCTGCTGTCGGTGCCAGGGTGTGCTCCCTTCGCTATCTGGCCGTCCGGTGGTCCTGGACCTGCACAACAGGGGTTAGTGATCCGGACCAGGATTTCCGGTGGGGGCACTCCGACGGTCAAGTCAATGACGATCCAAGAGAACAAATCCTTCTGATCGAGCCCCTCTTGATGGGCTCCATGCTAGGAGGAGTGAATGGTGTGAGAGTGGGATGCAAGTGCATCGGGGGAAGAGCGGCCTAGCTTGAGGGATTCTCTGTGGGGCCTTTCCGCCCACCCTTGCTTGGGTTTGCTTGTATTGCTGTGCTCTCTGGTTGAGCTTGCACTTGTATTTTTTTGTGTGTTATTGCCTTACATCACATTGTCTTGTATTATATTGCATTACCTCGTCTGCCTCGCTTCTCTTAGGGCTTTGTAGTCTAGGTTACCGTTGGGCGCCTGTCTTGGGATCTTCGCCAGGTTGTCAGGCACGTGCGGTAGTGTCCCGAGGCACCTTTCTTGATTTATGATAAGGGAAGCTGTCATATGTTCTGACATTCCTTCTGGTCGTCTCATTCCGGGAAACCTAGCAGTACCTCGATTGGAGGGTCGCCGCCCCCGAGATTCGAATCTCCTGGTTGACTTCCTCTTTCGAGTGGTTCAGGTGGTTAATGAGGAGCGTGGCACCTCGATCAGTGGGCTTCTCCCCTTTCTGGTGTAACCGGGGGTCGCAGGTGGTCATTGCAGCCTAGCGGATGTCTCAGTTTAATCCTCGGATGGTTCACCGGTGTCATGGGATAGGGGTGCTATCCCTTTGTTTGCTGGTGCTTATGCCTGAGCTGGGATCTGAGCTGGAAAAGCAGGGCTCGGCTCCGACCTAAGCATCCCGAGCTCGCGAGCTCGTCTCGGCGGAGGAGGGCAGAGCACGGGCCCAGTCCAGAGGGCTCGACCTCGGAGAGGCTCCACGTGGCGGAGGAGGGCTGAGCTCAACTCCGACCATGGGGCTCGATCTTCGAGGGGCTCGCTCTGGAGGGCAGAGCACAGGCCCGGTCTAGAGGGCTTAACCTCGGAGAGGCTCCACATGGTGGAGGAGGGCTGAGCTCAACTCCGACCATGGGGTCGATCTTCGAGGGGCTCGCTCTAGAGGGCAGAGCGCGGGCCCGGTCTAGAGGGCTCGACCTCGGAGAGGCTCCACGTGGTGGAAGAGGGCTGAGCTTAACTTCGACCACGGGGCTCGATCTTCGAGGGGCTCGCTCTGGAGGGCGTCGCTCGGCTCCGGCCTAGGCATCCCGGGCTCGTGGGCTCGACCTAACGGAGGATGGAGCTCAGCTTCGACGGGCGGTCCCGTTCTCCCTGGGGAGCTTAGCCCGGTGAAGGAGTCCGAGCTGGGAATCTGACGCGGTGCCTGGTGCGGTGGTTTTCTATGACATGGCATCTGACAGCTACTGCACGTCAGCAATCTTGCCACATCATTTGCCCCCCACTCCCGAGGCTCGTTAGTGCACGGCGCTCGGGTCGAAAGGAGTAATTATGATGCTGACATGGAAAGGTGAAGATCTGGTGCAATGATGGCTATGATTGTCGGCGCTCCGTGGAACGGTCCTTCAAGCCAATGCAGGGGTGCCACGTGGCCACATCCGAGGAGCAGTTAATGCTGGCACAGAATTCAGAGCAGTCGGGATGCCTTTTTCATCGATGGGCGGCATGTGGCGCGAATCCGTTGGTGGAGAGGTCGTAACGGTACAGATGCGCTGGGTCATTTCGAAATAAAAAGAAGTTCTTACCAAAAACATCCATTCTTTTTGAACTCTTCACGCCTGCTGCAGTACCCAAGTCTTCTCCTTTCTCCAGGTTGCCTCAGATCTTCTAAGGAACCAGGTTAGTCTCTCCTTTCTTCCTCCTTTATCAGAGTAGGGTCCTTCCTCGGAGTCTAGGGTTTCCCTTAGATCGAATCCGTCCCTTCATCTTCTTCTTCGAATCCTTTGCTTCTTTCTTCTTTGGGGATGTCTTGCTTCGGCCCGAACTTTCGCCCCATCACCAACCAGGACGAGGCTGGTCCTTTCGAGTAAAGGCCAGCATCTCCTTCTTCTTCCGGTGAGGAGGATGCGACTCGTTTCGAGTTTAGCAGGAGGCACCCTCATGGTCCGGCCCTTCCCATCCTCCTTGTTCTCCTCCCTCTTCTGAACTTGTTCCTGAGTTTGTCCGGTCCACAGGCCCCGACGAGGTCGCCTCGATGATCACCGTCGAGGAACTAGGGACCATCCGGGATGTTTATGGCATCTCGCACTTTGTCCGGCTTTTAATTCCTCGTCCGGGGGAGCGGGTTACCTCCAGCAGCCCGGGCCGTATTACCTTCTATGAGGAGACCTTTTCTGGGGGTCTCTGTTTTCCCTTCCATCCATTCTTTATGTTAGTGTTAAATAATTATCGTTTGGTCCCTGCTCAACTAGTACCAAATGTCATTAGGGTCATCTTTTTTTTTGTTGTGCTTTGTCACCTTCACGAGTTTGTTGCCCGGTTTTCTATGTTCAGAGCTTTCTTTGCCCTGAAGTGCCACCCAACTGAGGACGGGTGGTGGTCCTTGTCTTCCTGCCCAAAGGGCAATAAGTTTGAACTCCCTTCTTCCATCAAGGGATGGAAGAGAAAGTTCTTTTTTGCCACGGTTGAGGGGGTCGACTGGGTCTGGAGTGACCCGGACCAGTCCCCCAACCGAAACTCTGTGGTCGATGCGGCTGACCGGGATGACTACGAGCAGCTCAGCACCATCCAAATCCCTTCTCTCGAGATTCTATTGTCAGAGCAGAATCTCTCCGAAGATGGGGTCGACCCAATGAATGGGTTGGGTAAGTTCGATCTGAACTTTTCTTCTCTTTCTTTTTTCTTGTGATCCTTACATTGCTTTCTGTGGGCTCTGACTATTGTATGTTTTGTATGCAGGCATGATCTTCATGAAAAGCAAATTGCTGGCGATCACTCGGAAGAGGCCGCCAACCGGGCTGGTCAATGAGCCTCCATCGAGACGGGTCCGGGGCAAGAGCGCATCTACGGCCGCTCCCGCCATGGTGGTCGACCCGAGTCGGGAGGCGACTGAAGCGGCTCCTGCCGTGCCAGCTAGCTGGAATTCGGGGGTGACCGAAACTGCTCCTGCACCGGTGGAGAGGGCGACGTCCGCGATGCCGGGGCCAGTCTAGCGAGCAGTCCTGAAGGTTCTGGAGTAGCACGGTCAACAGGGAATGACCTCTGCCATGGAACCCGAAGTGGTTGTCCGGGCAAGGGCCGCAGCAGCAGCTGCTGCATCTCCCAGTCCCCCGAGCCCGGCTGTGATCGAGGTCGGGTGTGGGGAGGTCCGAGCTGGGGTCGAGCTCGTGACCGAGGTGCCGTCTGCAATGGTGCTGGGTCCTCAGCCTGTCCCCGGGAGCCCTGCTACTAGTAGGGCAAGGGCACCTACCCCTAGAGAGAGTAGGAGGGAGGAAGCACGGCACCGACTTCCGTTCAAGCTGGGGTCGGAGAGCTCTTTGCTCCGGAGCCCCACACTGGCCAAGCGCATGATGGATTTTTCAATCCAGCCATGCGATCGGCAGGAGATGGCCGAACTGCGGCTGGGGGACGTGCTTAGCACCATCTTCCCCTATCTCTTCTCGGTAAGTGGCTCCACCTCTCTTTCTCTCTTTTCTTTCTCTTTTTTTTTGCTAACCTTTTACATGGTATAGATCGGTGCCGAGGCCCTCTTCATTAGGGACTGCTGTTGAAACTGGCAGCATAGTGAACAGCAACGGGTAGCTGAGATTGAGTCACTGAAGGCCGGCCTGAAGAAGAGGACCGAGGTGAATGGAGCGCTCGGTCAAAGGGTCAAGGACCTGGAGAAGCAGCTCATCAACTCTGAGGGGTGAGCGAAGGAGCTCCGGGAGGGTCTTGACCAGGAGCAGAGCCGCTCGAGGAAGAGTGCTGAGGAGCTCGCCCTTGCCGAGAAGAGGCTGAAGTGGTACAATGCCGAGGCCATTCGACACAAGGAGGCCGCTCAGTCTGCTTAGGCCGAGCTATCAGCAAGGAAGGAGCGGTTGGCCATGGCTGAAAGGGCGGCAGAGGAGTCTGCCAGGTCGGTGGAGGCGGCCAGAGGAGAAGTCGTCGAGGCGAGGAGGGATGCTGAAGAGGCTATGGCCAGGTACAGAGCCTCGAAGGAGTTCATCATTGAGATTCATCAAATGGCGTCGGACTCCTTCTTCAAAGGTTTCATATACCTGCACGACCGAATTGAGGGATTCATCCCTAACGAGGGTCGCAGCCATCTCAGCTACCCTCATGCCTCAGATATGGAGTTGGGAGTTGAGGAAGCTGTCACCTCTGAACCTTCTCCACCAGTTGAGGCTGGGACTGGGCCACCCGAGGCCGGAGCCGTTCAGCTAGAGGTTCCTGAAAATGGGACCTCACAGCCTCACGGCCCAACCGGGGGGGCCAGTTAGAGAGGAGTAATTTTCCTTCTTGTTTTTCTTTTTTGTACTTGGTTTGGGTCACCTGGCATGTCGAGGACCCGAAAATGTTTGTAGCTAACTTTTGTGAATGAAATGAGAATTTTCCTGCCACCTGTTCCCAAGCACTGCCTGACTCTTCCCCCTCACCCTCTCTTTTTTTTTTTCTTTTTTCTTCTTTTCTTTTTTTTGAAATGAGTGGCAAGATCAGAGAGGAGGGTTCCACCTTGTTTGGGATTTGGTCACCAGGCTTCAGTGTCAGTGAGTTGGGCACAGGGTTTTGGTAGTTGAGAGTAGCTGGGCTCAAAGACATCTTGGCCAGAGAGCTGGGCCCCGGTCTAAGGTGCCTGAGAGCTGGGCTCAGGGCTTGAATGTCTTGGAGCTAGGCTCGAGGCCTTCTTGGCCAGAGAGCTAGGCCCCGGTCCAAGGGTTGCCTGAGAGCCGGGCTCAAGTCTTGGTGTCAGGAGCTAGGCTCAAAGACCTTCTTGGCCGGAGAGCTGGGCCTCGGTCCAAGGATTGCTTGAGAGCTGGGCTCAATTCTTATCTTGGAGCTAGGCTTGAAGACTTGCCATCCGGAGAGCTGGGCCCCAGGTCTTGTTCTCCTAAGAGCTGGGCTCAGGTCCTGGCATCTTGGAGCTGGGCTCGAGGATGTTGATGATTTGAGAGCAGCTTGGCTCAAAGATCCCTTGGCCGAAGAGCTGGGCCTCGGTCCAAGGTTGCTTGAGAGCTGGGCTCAAGCCCTGGCATCTTGGAGCTGGGCTCGAAGACTTCTTCTTCTGGAGAGCTAGGCTCCGGGTCTTGGTCACCTGAGAGCTGGACTCAGGTCCTGGCATCTTAGAGCTGGGCTCGAAGACGTTGATGATTTGAGAGCAGCTTGGCTCGAGGATCCCTTGGCCAAAGAGCTGGGCCCCGATCCACGGTCGCCTGAGAGCTGGGCTCAGGTCTTGGTGTCTTAGAGCTGGGCTCGAAGACTTCTTCTTCCGGAGAGCTGGGCTCCGGGTCTTGGTCATTTGAGAGCTGGGCTCAAGTCCTGGCGTCTTGGAGCTGGGCTCGAAGACGTTGATGATTTGAGAGCAGCTTGGCTCGAGGATTCCTTGGCCGGAGAGCTGGGTCCTGGACCAAGGTTACCTGAGAGCTGGGCTCAAGCCCTGGCATCTTGGAGCTGGGCTTGAAGACTTCTTCTTTCGGAGAGCTGGGCTCTGGGTCTTGGTCACCTGAGAGCTGGGCTCAGGTCCTGGCGTCTTGGAGCTGGGCTCGAAGATATTGATGATTTGAGAGTAGCTTGGCTCGAAGATCCCTTGGCCGGAGAGTTGGGCCCCGGTCCAAGGTTGCATGAGAGCTAGGCTCAGGCCCTGGTGCCTTGGAGCTGGGCTCGAAGACGTTGATGATTTGAGAGCAGCTTGGCTCGAAGATCCCTTGGCCGGAGAACTGGGCCCCGGTCCAAGGTTGCCTGAGAGCTGGGCTCAGGCCCTGGCATCTTAGAGCTGGGCTTGAAGACTTTTTCTTCCAGAGAGCTGGGCTCCGGGTCTTGGTCACCTGAGAGCTGGGCTCAGGTCCTGGCATCTCAGAGTTAGGCTCGAAGATGTTGATGATTTGAGAGCAGCTTGGCTCGAAGATCCCTTGGCCGGAGAGCTGGGCCCCGGTCCAAGGTTGCCTGAGAACTAGGCTTAGGCCTTGGCGTCTTGGAGCTGGGCTCGAAGACTTCTTGGAGGTTTTCCTGCAAGGCAGACAGATACTTGCGCAAAAGAAAAACAATTATTATTATTGGGGGAAAGCCTTACATTATTGATAGTATCTTCATAGATTGCAGGCATTCTATGTTCAAGGGAACTTGACGCCATCGAGATCCTCGAGGTAATAGGCCCCCTGTGTGAGAGCTTCGGCCACCTTATAAGGGCCCTCCCAGTTTGGTGAGAGCTTGCCGCACTCCCGGGGTTGAGATGCTTCTGCCTGGCGTAGCACCAAGTCCCCGGGTCTGAAGACCTTTGGCTTGACTCAGGCATTGTAGTACCGGGCTACTTATTGCCGGTATGCCACCATCCGTAGCTGCGCTTTATCTCTTATTTCTTTAAGAAGATCCAGGTTGAGCAGGAGGTGCACCAAGTTCCGTGCCTCGTCGTATTGCTGCACTCGTAGCATGGACACGCCGAGCTCGACCGGGATGATCGCCTCAACGTCGAAAACAAGGTTGAAGGACGTCTCGTCGGTTGCCATTCTGGGCGTTGTGTGGTAGGCCCACAGAACGCTTGGGAGTTCTTCCGCCCATCCACCCTTGGCCTGGTTCAGCCTGGTTCTGAGCCCTTAAAGGATGGTCCGATTAGTCACCTCGGCTTTCCTATTTGTTTGAGGGTGAGCTATCGTGGTAAATCGATGTTGAATGCCGTGTTCGGCACAGAACCCTTCAAACTCTCGATTATCGAATTGCCGCCCATTGTCAGTGTTGATACAACGGAGGAGTCCGAAGCGGCAAATAATTGAATTTCAAAAGAATTGGTGGACATTGGCTTCCGCGATTCGGGCCAGTGGCTCCGCCTCGACCCATTTGATAAAGTAGTCGATCACCACCAGCAAGAATCTTCGCTGCCCTGGTGCAGGGGAAAATGGTCCCAAGATGTCCATCCCCCATTGGGCAAAAGGCCAAGGGGCTGAGAGCTAGGAGATGGGCGTCGCCGGCTGGCACTGTATGTGAGCGCGGTGCTGGCATTTGTCGTACCTTTTAACGAAGTCGGCAGCGTCTTCCCTCATGGTCTCCCAAAAGTACCCCTGGCGAAGGGCTTTATAAGCCAGTGTTCTCCCCCCCACATTGTTCTCGCAGAGAGGCCTTCGTGTATCTCCTGGAGCACGAAGGTCACCTCTGCGGGCCTGAGGCACTTCAGGAGCGGGTAGGAGTAAGATCGGCGGTAGAGCTGGCCCTCCATCAGAACGAACCGAGAGGCCTTCTTCTTGACGAGGCCTGCTTCTACGCGGTCCTCGGGTAGAGAGCCATCGGTAATGTACCTAACATACCTGTCCATCCAGCTCGGCTCGGGGGTGACTTGGTGCACCTCCTCTGAACCCTCATAGCTTGGACTTTCGAGGTACTCGACGTAGGCGCATCCCAGCGATGAGTCTGGCAGGGTCACGAGTATGGATAATGCATCCGCGCGTGCATTCTCCCCACGGGGGATGTGGAAGATGCTGAAGCATCGGAAGCCTATCGTGCTCGAGCGGACCCGCTCCTGGTACTTCATTATCTGGGGGTCCCTAGCTTCATACTCTCCGGGGACTTGTTTGGCAACCAGTTAGGAGTCAGTGAAGACTTTCAAATTCTGCACACCGAGCTCGCAAGAGACTCTTAGACCCACAAGGAGTGCCTCATACTCTACCTGGTTGTTTGTCGCCGCGAATTTGAAGTGGAGGGTGAATTCTATCACAACTCCATCGCTGTTGGCGAGGATGAGGCATGCTCTGCTCTCACCAAAATTAGATGCGCCGTCCACATGAAGGACCCAAGGCTCATCCCCCGGTCCGAGCTCCGTTATTGTCTGCTCTGGTTCCTCGGTGAGCCCGGTGCCTCGACTACGAAGTCAGCTAGGACTTGGACCTTCTGTGAGGACCTCGGGTGGTACACTATGTCGAACTCACTGAGCAGCAGGGACCACTTAGCCAATCTTCCGAAAGTCTCGGGGCGGCTAAGTATGGTCCTCAGTGGTTGGTCCATCATGACCACTATCGGGTGCACTTGGAAGTAGGGCCTGAGGTGCTTAGCAGATATTATTAGCGCAAAAATGAGTTTCTCGGAGCGAGTATACCTGATCTCCGCATCACGGAGGATTATACTGGTGTAGTATACCGGCTTCTGACATTTGTTCTCGTCTGCGCAGACGAGAACTGAGCTAATGGCTCCGGGTGTAATCGCTAGATAGAGCAGAAGCTCCTCCCCATCTTTCGGCCTGGAGAGCAAAGGGGGAGAGGCAAGAAATTTCTTCAGCTCCTCGAAGGCCGTCCTGCACTCCTCCATCCAGATGAAGTTATGCGTCTTGCGCAGTGCCTTGAAAAATGGGAGGCAACGATCGACCGACCTCGAGATGAATCGGCTCAGGGTGGCAATACGTCCCGTCAGGCGCTGGACCTGCTTCTTAGAGGTCGGGTGCTCCATGTCGACGATCGCCTGGACCTTCTCCAAGTTTGTTTCGATACCTCTCTGGGTAACCTTGAAGCTGAGAAACTTTCCTGCCGCCACTCCGAAGGCGCACTTCGCTGAATTCAGCTTCATCTGATGTTGCTACAGGTTGTGGAAGGACTCGGCGAGGTCAGGGATATGATTCGAGCTCGGCTTGCTCATGACAAGAATGTCATCCATATATACTTGCATGTTCCGGCCAATTTGGTCCTTGAAGACCTTATTGACCAGACGCTGGTACGTGGCTCCTGCATTCTTCAGACCGAAGGATATCATCCTGTAGCAGTATGTCCCTTGGTCGGTGATGAAGGCGGTGTGCTCCTCGTCCTCCGGGTGCATGCGGATCTGATTGTATCTGGAGAATGCATCCATGAAGGAGAGCAGCTTGTGCCTAGAGGTAGCGTCCACCAGCTGGTCAATCTTCGACAGGGGGAAGCTATCCTTCGGGCATGCCATGTTGAGATCGGTGTAGTCTATACAGATCCTCCACTTGCCATTGTTCTTCCTTACCATCACCACGTTCACCAGCCAGCTCGGATATTGGACCTCTCGAAAGAAATCGGTGGCTAGGAGTTTGTCCACTTCCTCGTTGATAGCCGCCTGCCTCTCCGAGGCGAAGCTTTTCTTTTTCTGCCGGACTGGCCTGTGCTTTGGGTCAACACTCAGTTTATGAGTAATAATGTCAGGAGGGATACCTAGCATGTCCGTCGCTATCCAAGCAAATACATCTATGCTTGCATCCTCCGCCAGGTCGGCTCCCGCGAGTCCGAGATGCTTAGGTCGAAGCCGAGCGACCTCCCTCAGATCGAGCCCCTCAAAGTCGAGCCCCTTGGTACGGAGTCGAGCCCAGCACTCCTCCACCAAGCAGAGCCCCTTCGAGGTCTAGCCCTCTGGACTAGAGTCATGACCTACCCTCCTCCGCTAGATCGAGCCCTTCAAGGTCAAGCCCCTTGGTTCGGAGTCAAGCCTAGCACTCCTCCGCCAAGCGGAGCCCCTTCGAGGTCGAGCCCTCTGGACCGGAGTTGAGTCCTGCCCTCCTCCATCATATCGAGTCCTTCGAGGTCGAGCCCCTTGGTCCGGAGTCGAGCCCAGCACTCCTCCACCAAGCGGAGCCCCTTCGAGATCGAGCCCTCTTGGCCGGAGTCGAGCCCTGCCTCTCTAGTTCGACCTCCACCTCAAACAAAGGCACTAGCAACCGAAAGGGCGACACCGTCCCCCTGGATGCCGGTGAGTCACTCGAGGATCACAAAGGAGTGCTCACCAGGCCGTAATAACTACCCACAACTACCACTTACATCAGAGAAGAAAGAAGCTCCCTGACCAAGGTGCCACGCTCTCCACCAACCACTTGCACCATCCGAAAGAGGAAGTCAACCAAGAGATTCAAATCCTGGGGGCAGCGGCCCCCAGATTGAGGACCTGCCAAGTTTTTCGGAATGGAGCGACCGGAAGGAATGTTAGAGCGCATAGTAGGTTCCCCTATCACGAACCAGGAAAGACGTCCCGTCCACAGCATGGAATACCGTTGCACGCGCCTACTGACATAGGGGAGATCCCGAGGTAGGCGTTTAGCAATCACCTAGATTCAAAAGAGCCATCGGCACCCCCAGGAGGGGGAAGGAACGAACAAACAAACAATAGTAACGGACATACTCCAACACACTCAAACAAGTAAGAGAGGCGAGGTCACACAGGAGAGCCACCTCCGATTCACCTCGGTCATCACCCTCTCTAGCACACTTGCATTCTTCTCACACTACATTCACTCCTTCTAGCATGGAGTCCACCTAAAGGGGCTCGACCAGGAGGATCTATTCTCCTGGATCATCACTGACTTGACCATCGGAGTACCCTCGTCGGAATCCTCGACCCGGGTATCTGATCCTGTTTTGCAGGTCTTGAAGCGCAGACCAGTCCCGAAGAGACGAGGGGCAACCCGACATCGACAGCAGCTACGGGCCACGGCGATCTTGGTGGCAACACTCATTATTTGAAATGTTAACTTTGGATATTGTCAAAACTTCATTTTCCATAGATAAAGTATTTATTTGTTTTCTAAAACATCAATTTTATTCTTTAAATCACTAATTTCATTCATAAGATTTGTGTTTTCATGAGAGAAAGAGTTTGCATGCTTTTTTAATTTTTTATTTTCAATCATTGCCGATTAGTAATCATGCATTAATTTATCAAAAGCATTTCTTAATTCATCAAAAGTATAATCAACTTCAAATTCAGAATGTACCTTATCATCTTGTTGTACAATGAAGTAAAGATTAGTAATTTCAATTTGTTCTTCTTCTGAGCTGGAGTCTTCACTGTCACTCCATGTTGCCATCATTGCCTTCTTTCTAAATCTTCTCTTGGACTTTTTTAGAAGAGGACAATCATATTTGTAATGTCCAGACTTCTTATACTCTAAGCATATTGGTATTTCCTTCTCCTTTTTTTCTTTCTCTTTTCCCTTTTTCTTGCTTTGTTAAGCCTTCTTTTTGTAGGAATTTTTTTTTCATAAATCTTCTAAATTTTCTTGCTATGAGCACTTCTTCATCCTCATTTTCTTCTTCTTCTGATTTCTCATTTGAAGACTCATCTTGTGTTGTAGATTTGAAGGCTATAGTCTTCTTTTTTTATCCATATCCATTGCTTTTTACTTCAAGTTCAGCTCATAAGTCATGAGTGAACCTACTAGTTGCTCCAATGAAAGTTTCCCAACATCTTTGGTTTCTTGGATAGCAGTTCTTTAGGATCCCAAGATGTTGGTAGAGACCTGAGAATTTTATTCACAAGATCGGCATTAGACATAGTTTTACCAAGACTTCTCATGCCATTAACAATATTCGTGAATCTAGTGTACATGTCAGTAATTAATTCATTTGGTTTCATTCGAAACATTTCATAGTTATGTACAAGCATATTGACTTTAGTATTTTTCACTTGATCGGTACCCTCATGAGTGACTTCAAGTGTATCCCATATTTCTTTGGTTGAGGTGCATGTGAAAATCCTATTGAATTCACTAGGATCCAATGCATAGTAGAGGAGATTCATTACCTTAGCATTGATCTCAGATTGTTTAATATTATTTTCATCCCAATCCTCTTCAAGTTTTGGAATGGAAACACCATTAACAACCGAAGGAATATGAGGACCTTTATCCACTACTTTCCACAAATTATAATCTATAGAATGCATACAAATTCTCATTCGTGTTTTTCAATAAATGTAATTGGTGCCATTAAAATAAGGTCTATTTGAGGCTTGTCCCTCAACTACACTAGTACTAAGCAGGGCTACCATAGATCTTTATTCAAGGTGGTTAGACCTATACATTGAGAATAAAGTTCTGATACCACTTGTTGCTTAGTAAGCAACCCAAGAGGAGGGACGAATTGGGTTTTAAAAGAAAAATAATAGCAAATGAATTCCAATTCAAAAACAATTATAGTCCTTGAGTATTGCTAGTGTTTATGAGTGCTCAAGAGTGTGCAGCAGATTTAAAAACAAATGTAAGGTAAGTAAAGACAAGTAAGAAAAAGCAAGCAACACAAGCACACACAAATTTTTATAATGGTTTGGTACATACCAAAGCACCTACGTCCACTTCCTAAGGTCCACTTGGGATTTTCACTATAATCTTTCTTGATTATAGTCGATTAGTTTTTCGGGCTTATTAATCAAAACCCAACTTGTTTTCACCGGGAACACAAGTCAAAACCCCTTTGGTTTTGCGGGATAACCAAAAATCTAGTTGGTTTTGTAACTTAGGCTCATCAATAACCTCCTTGGTTTTGTGACTTAGGCTAACCAAAACCCTCCATTGGTTTTAATACAAAGGCTCACCAATAAACCTCCACTTCTAGTTCCAATCCTTTTGAAACTAGAAACAAAAGAAATGATTTCAATAATATTGTTAAGAATACAAAAGGCTTTCAATAAAAGCAAGTATCTCTTTGAAGCTCTTGTAGAGTTGTTGTAGATGCTTATCTTCAAGTTGTTGAAGCCTTAAATGCAGCTTGAATGGTTGAACTTGAATGCTCTTGAATGCTTTAAAAGCTTAAAGGCTTAACTTGACTTGAAAGTAGATGAACTCTTGATGAATATTCAATGTAGACTTCTCTCTTCTTTCTTCTTCATTTAAGATCACCTTAAATATTTTTTCAAATCTCAAATGATAGTTTATGACCGTTGGAGATGTGAACTAGCCGTTGAAGGTCGAAAAGGATAAGTTCTGCATTTGAAAAAACTAGCCGTTACTGTTCATCAGAACTTCAAGTGTCGACACTTCAGGTCATGAGTCAACACTTGGCTTCTATTAGTCGACACTTAGTTTAAAAGATGATCTTTGAAGCTCTCTGAAAATCTCAGATGAGTCGATACTTCATTTGGTGAGTCGATACTTGAGTCGACACATAACTTCCATGAGTCGATACTTGAAGGAGGTCTTGAAATTCAGTATATTATGTATAAATTCTGTCTCAGGCTTTGAGTCAATCCATAAGTCGATACTTCATCTACATGAGTCGACACTTCAAGTATGCCATATGAAACTTCTTTTATGTATCGGCTTGAGTCGACATTTCACTTTTCATGAGTCGACACTTGCATTGTGAGTCGACACTTGCTGAAACTTTCTAAAATTTAACTGATACTCACTGAATCCTTTTTAAACTTGACTCTTAAGTCCTTTCAAGCCATCCTTATATACTTTAGTCCATTAAACTTGAGTGTTTCAACCATAAAGAGGGCTTCTCAAACTATTTGACAAGCAATCCATATTTCTAACATGATGAGTACCTTTTATGATAAAACACACTTCAATAATTGATTAGTACTCAAATATACTTAAGTATTTTATTAATCATCAAAATCAATACAAGAGTCAACACTAGTCGATTCAGGTGAAATTAGTCTGTCGACGGGTTTTGTTACTAATCACCTATGTGTGACAGGTTAGTTAGCCTTGGCATTCTGGGCTCATCAGCCTATCTACTCATGCCAAGCTTGTTACTATAACCCGCCAACGATAGATGTGCATTCGACAGTCTAAGAAGTCTTCAAGTCCATATTAGCAATTGCCACATTATCAAGGTGCCATTTTCGTGCCGATTAAATGGTAGATTAGATGAACTATGCTGATTTTATGATTTGAACCTCTTGGTCGTAAATACACCCTAATAATTGATAATGAAACAAGGCCATAGGAGAAAAACTTAAAAAATAATTAAGGGTTAGTGCTTGGTGGACGTGATGCCCCATTCTCTCAAATGGATGTAGATAAAATTTTATTATGGTGCTCCTTTATAATATTTTATTATAAAATATATTTAACGTTAATTCAAAGAGGATAAATATGACCATCAAAGTTTTAGATGGTGGAAATCGGACTTCACCTTTGTTCTCATGTATTAATACTCTACGATCAATTAAAATGTAGGTTGTTATTTTGATCAATTGGATCAAAATAGCATATATGAAAAAATTATTATCAATATATATATCATATTTAAAACTATTTTTTATTTTACATATATTTTATCAAGATATTTATTATTTTTATGTACAATTTTATATTTTTTTGATAAGCAAAAGGGATAGGGGTTTAAACTCGATGTAGCTAACCTTGCAGGCCCCAATCTCATCAGATAATATTCGATGCAAGGTACTCAAATTTTCACAGCCTTTTCTCACCTTTCCCCCATCCAAAGGTGAGTAGGTCAACCTAGCACCACTAAGACGCCGATTGGTTAGACCCAAAGAAGAAAATCCTAACCTTTTACTCAATTCAACCATCACGGGCCTCAGGGGACAGCTCCTAGAGTTAATCGAGTCTCCCTCGAGGTCATGCCTTGAACCCGTGATCAAGTTGGATGTGAGGCAATACCTCAACTAACTAGGCTACCACCTTAGTGATTATAAATTTTTCATTAATCATATCTATCTATTAAAGATATTCTGATTATTTTAATTTTAGGCCACCCATTTATTAATGATGTTAAATGATATAGATGGATATGGACAAAAATAAATAAATAAAGATATTTACTTAAAATATATATTTTAAAAAGATGCTTACACAAATATCAATTTATTAATGATATTCATATAATTTTACATATCCAAAAGCATATTGATGTGGCAAGACCGCTGACATGGAGAAATCTGCAGGCGCCATGTCAAGAGAAGATGCCACGTCGACCCTCCGGCTCGGATCCCCCTGCCGAGCTGAGCTGAGCTCCCCCAGGATAGCAGGTCGAGCTCAGTCCTCCGCCAGGTCGAGCTCATGAACTCGACGTCTAGGCCGGAGCCGCCTTTTGCCCTTTAGAGTGAGACCCTCAGAGGTTAGTGCCATGCGATCGAGGTCAAGCCAAGAGCTCACCCGCCGATGTGGAGCCTCTCCAAGTGCGCGCCCTTTGGACCGGGTCCACCTTCCGCCCTCCAGAGCGAGACCCTCGGAGGTTAGTGCCCTGCGGTCGAGGTCGAGCTAAGAGCTCACCCGCCGATGTGGAGCCTCTCCGAGCACGCGCTCTCTAGATTGGGTCCGCCTTCCACCCTTCAGAGTGAGACCCTCGGAGGCTAATGCCCTGCGATCGAGGTCGAGCCGAGAGCTCACCCGTCGATATGGAGCCTCTCCGAGCACGCGCCCTTTGGACCGGGTACGCCTTCCGCCCTCCTCCACCTAGGCATCCCTGCGAGCTCGGAGCGTCTAGGATGGAGTGAGCCTTGCTGTCCCAGCTCGGCCCCAGTTCGGACGAGGTCCTCACCAGCCGAGGACACCGGCGAGCTGCCCGAGGATCGTACCGAAGCACCTCCTAAACCGTACTAACCGCCTGACACCGCCAATTACACCAGGAAGGCAGGCAGTGCATTGATCGAGATGCTACACTCCTCACCAACCACTCAGATTATCCAGAAAAGAAGGCCAACTAGGAGATTCGAATCCCGCGGGCGGCGGCCTGCTATTCGAGGCACCCCCAAATTTTTCGGAACAAGGCAACCAAGAAGAGTGTCAGAGCACCTGACAACGCACCTTATCATGAATCAGGAAAGGCTTCCTGGAACACCGTCGCATTCATCTGACAGCCCGACGGGAATCCCGAGACAAGCACCGAATGGTAACTAAGTTCACCATGTACCTGAAGGTAAAAACAACAACTCGAACACACAGGCAAAAGAACAAGCCACAGAAAAAAAAAGAGGGAGGGGGTGTGGCACCACCATGGCGGCCATCACCGCCACCAACACAAGAGCGAGCCCGCCCAAGAGGGCGAAGTGCTGCAACCACCACCACTGGAGGGAATCGAGGGGCACAAGGAGAGGTGGAGGAACAGAGCATCCCTCTATCCCGGCCATCACTCTCTCCCTGTGACGTTCACACCTCCACGCATATCTTTCACTCCTCCTAGTACGGAGTCCATCAAGAGGGGCCTGACCAGGAGGATCTGTTCCCCTGGATCGTCACTGACTTGATCATCGGAGTGCCCCCGTCGGAAATCCCAGCCCGGATCCCTAACCGCTGTTTCGCAGGTTCAAGAGAGGAAGATCGCCGGGCAGCGAGGCGACCGCACCTAGCATGGAGATCCGGGAACCAAGAACGGCGGGCAGCAGGAGGAGTGCACTTCGATGCAGTATCTATGGGCCACGACGATCTTGACGGCAATAGATTGGCATGCCAGGAACGGGGGCAGACGGGCACGACTAAGTCATTCACCACTCTCCAGGTCAATACACCACAAAAGAACGGTGACGACATAAGTTGGAAAGGCCAACGGCCAGGCGATCTTTTCCAGGCCTCTCCACGAGAGCGCGCCTGGAGAAGCATGAGCACCAGCTGGTGAGATCTCCCCACCGGACCATCAGTACACGAGACTCAGCTATCGAGCCTCCGGGCTGCAATGTCCACCACTAGCGGGTCCTTCACCGGCTGGCGGCCATCACCGCCACCAACACAAGAGCGAGCACGCCCAAGAGGGCGAAGTGCTGCAACCATCACCACTAGAGGGAATCGAGGGGCACAAGGAGAGGTGGAGGAACAGAGCATCCCTCTGTCCCGGCCATCACTCTCCTTCTGCGACGTTCACACCTCCATGCACATCTTTCACTCCTCCTAGTACGGAGTCCATCAAGAGGGGCCCGACCAGGAGGATCTGTTTTCCTGGATCGTCACTGACTTGATCATCGGAGTGCCCCCGCTGGAAACCCCGGCCCGGGTCTCTAACCGCTGTTTCGCAGGTCCATGAGAGAAAGATCGCCGGGCAACGAGGCGGCCGCACCTAGCATGGAGATCCGGGAACCGAGAACGGTGGGCGGTAGGAGGAGCGCACTTCGACGCAGCAGCTACGGGCCACGATGATCTTGGCGGCAATAGATTAGCGCGCCAGGTAGGGGGGCAGACAGGTACGACTAAGTCATTCACCACTCCCCAAGTCAATACACCACAGAAGAACGGTGACGACATAAGTTGGAAAGGTCAATGGCCAGGCGATCTTTTCCAGGCCTCTCCACGAGAGCACGCTTGGAGAAGCATGAGCACCAGCTGGTGAGATCTCCCCACCGGACCATCAGTACACGAGACTCAGCTATCGAGCCTCCGGGCTGCAACTTCCACCACTAGCGGAGTCCTTCACCGGCCATAGTGCAGCGGAGTGCCATTGCCTCCACCGCGGTCACGGCCGCGATATCAAAAGGCGTTGCGACCATGAGCAGGAGATCGAGAAGCCCAACAAGGAGACCCACCTCCCAAAATTTGTGAGGGGCAGACTCCAAGCGGGGCCCCCAAGCGCTCGCTGGTCCCCCGTCGGCTTCAACCACCAACGGCTGCATCACCGCGGAAGCAGCGGGTGTGGTCGCCTGGAGAATCGTGCATGCACCCAAGAAGACTCGGGGGGCGGGGAACCTCGAGGGTAATCTCCTCGCCATGCGGCGAGGAGAAAGCAAAAGAAGAAAGCTAAATAAAGATGCCACGGTCGTCAGCACGATGGTGGCAAACTATCGTGGGAAGGCCCCCACGAGGCGGCCTAAGTCCCATCTCGAGAGGTCCATTACCTCGAATAACTCGACGGCGTCAGGCCCCCTGAGGGGGGAGGGCCTACAAATCCACTAAGACGCCCCCGATGAGGTAAGTCCCCTCACCAACAGTCATGGTAATGATTTTTCCACTTGCATGGGTGTCCGCATGTTTTGCAAGAAAGAGTCAACAGCGTCCCCGGGCCCAGCTCCAGGACGTCAAACAATCTCTGAGCCACGTAGCTCCCACTTCCCAGCACCCTCGAGCCCAGCTCCAGGATGCCAGAGGAACTTCGAGCCACGTAGCTCTCCAACTCTAAGCATCCCCGAGCCCAGCTCCAAGACGTCAAAGAATCTCCAAGCCACGTAGCTCTCACTTCCCAGCACCCCCGAGCCCAGCTCCAGGATGCTAGAGGAACTTAGAGCCACATAGCTCTCCAACTCCAATCATCCCCG
This sequence comes from Areca catechu, assembly GCA_021397845.1. Classification (NCBI taxonomy): domain Eukaryota; kingdom Viridiplantae; phylum Streptophyta; class Magnoliopsida; order Arecales; family Arecaceae; genus Areca; species Areca catechu. The sequence goes on along the minus strand of CM038045.1, from coordinate 52,467,278 downwards.
AGCCCAGCTCCAGGATGTCAAAGAATCTCCGAGCCACGTAGCTCTCACTTTCCAGCACCCCTGAGCCTAGCTCCAGGATGCTAGAGGAACTTCAAGCCACGTAGCTCTCCAACTCCAAGCATCCCCGAGCCCAGCTCCAGGATGCCAAAGAATCTCAGAGCCACGTAGCTCTCCAACTCCAAGCATCCCCGAGCCCAGCTCCAGGACATCAAAGAATCTCCGAGCCACATAGCTCCCACTTTCTAGCACCCCCGAGCCCAGCTCCAGGACGCCAGAGGAACTTAGAGCCATGTAGCTCTCCAACTCCAAGCATCCCCGAGCCCAGCTCCAGGACGTCAAAGAATCTTCGAGCCACGTAGCTCTCCAACTCCAAGCATCCCCGAGCCGAAGAGAAAGAAGAAGAGTGGGGAAGGAAAGAGAGAGAAAGAACAAGAAGAAAATACGACATCGCCGAAGCTACCACTCCAAGCAACAACCTTCGTCCCCGAGCCCTACTCCAGGACACCTTCTCAAGACCGGAGCTCAGATCTCCGGCCAAGAGAACTTCGAGCCAAGCAGCTCTCAACAATCTCCGTCCCCGAGCCCAGCTCCAGGACACCTTCTCAAGACCGGAGCTCAGATCTCCGGCCAAGAGAACTTCGAGCCAAGCAGCTTTCAATAATCTCCGTCCCCGAGCCCAGCTCCAGGACACCTTCTCAAGACCAGAGCTCAGATCTCCGGCCAAGAGAACTTCAAGCCAAGCAGCTCTCAGCAGCCTTCGTCCCCGAGCCCAGCTCTAGGACACCTTCTCAAGACCGGAGCTCAGATCTCTGGCCAAGAGAACTTCGAGCCAAGCAGCTCCCGACAACCTTCGTCCCCGAGCCCAGCTCCAGGACACCTTCTCAAGACCGGAGCTCAGATCTCCGACCAAGAGAACTTCGAGCCAAGCAGCTCTCAACAACCTTCATCCCCAAGCCCAGCTCTAGGACACCTTCTCAAGACCGGAGCTCAGATCTCCGGCCAAGAGAACTTCGAGTCGCACAGCCCTCAGCCAACGACATCTTTGGGCCCAGCGGCCCACAAGTGTCTCAACCTCAAGCAAGATGAAGCCCTTCTCTCTGATGTCCCCAAACAAAAACAACAAAGCAAAAAAAAAAAAAAGAGAAAGGAAGAAGAGAGAAGGGAAAAGAGCATCTTACAAAGCAATCCAAGCTTCATTGATTAAACACAAACTACAAATGTCTTCTGGGCCACTCGACATGCCTGGAGACCCTGAACAAGTACAAGAAATAAAAGGTACAAAGCAAAGCAGACTAGAAAGACAAGGGGTCACTCTGTACCAGCCGGCTTCGCTGCCGGGTCTTGAGGCCGAGAGCTCCCGCCCTCAGAAGACTTTGGCTGAGGTGCACCAGCCGCGGAAGGACCGCCCTCATCCGGTGCCTGAGGCTTTGGGCCTGCGCCTCCCGTGATGACCTCTTCATCAGCTTCTTCCTCCGTGGCCGAAGGGTACTCGAGGTAGCCACGGTCCTTGTCAGGAACAAGTGCCTCGACCAGATCGCGCAGGTACATGAACCCCTTGTAAAAGGAGTCCGACGCCATCTGCTGGATGTCGGTGATGAACTCCTCCGAAGCCTTAAAGGTGGCGACGACGTTTTCGGCATTCTTGGCCACGGTGGCCACCCTCTCCAACTTGGCAGCCCTCAGCCTGGCTGCCTCCGCCGAGCTAGTCGCCGTCTCTGCAGCTTTCTCAGTAGCGGCAAGCTTCTCCTTCACGCCCGCCAGTTCCACCTGGGCGGCTCTAGTGATCTTCTTGTGCCGGTCGGCCTCGGCACTATACCAGTTTAATTTTTTCTCGATGACGGAGAGGTCGTCGATTGCCTTCTTCGAAAGGCTCCGCTCCAGATCGCAAGCTGCCGAGAGTCCTCTCGCTCGCCCCTCGACATCGGTGAGCTCTTTTTCGAGGTCCTTGACTTTCAGCTCAAGGGCCCCGTATGCCCCGAACTTCTCCTTTAGGTCGGCTTTCAAAGATTCAATCTCGGCGGCTCGTTGCTGCTCGAGACGCTCCCTGCTCTGGAAATGGCCTCTGATATAGAGGGCCTCAGCACCAATTTGCACAGCAAAAAAAAAATGATGAATGAATGAAAATGAAATGAAGAATAAATGAAAGAGGTGAAGGAACTCACCGAATACAGCTGGGAGAAGAAGATTTTGAAGACATCGGCCACATGCATCCTGGCCATCTCCTGCCGGTCGCATGCTTGGATGGAGAAGTCCATCAAGCGTTCGGCAAGCTCGGGGCTCCGGAGGATCGAGTTCTCCGGCCCCATCCCAAAGGGGAGGTAATGTCGTTCCTCCTCCCTCCGACTCTCTCCATGGGCGGGCGGCCATGCTCCGCCAACCGAAGGACTCTGGGGGGCAGGCTGGGAGGCCTGTGCCGGTGCAGGCGGCACATCTGTCATGGCCTTGGGAGTGGCCCTGGTCTTCTCACCCCTGGCGTCGGCGATAGATGGACCTGGAGGAGGGCAAGGTGCAGCAGCGGCGGCAGCCCTCGCCCGGACTACCACCTTGGGCTCTACGGCGGGAGCCTGCTAGGTGGACCTCGAAGCCGCGGGAGCTACCGTCTCCACCGGCACGGAAGCAGCATGAGGCTCCTCCGAGCTCGAGCCAACAGCCACAGTCGAGCTCAGACCGATCACTACTATGGGGGTGGCCACAGGAGCGCTCTCACCCCGGGCCCGCCTGGAAGCAGGCTCCCCGGCCAGTTCGGTCGGCTGCCACTTTTTCGTGATGGCTAGAAGGTCGCTCTCAGAGAAGATCATGCCTGCATGCAAGTTACAAAGTGGTTAGAACCTGTAGGAAACTACACAAGCATTGCACGAAGGAAGAAAAAGAGAGGAGTCCAGGTCGAACTCACCGACCCATTCGCTGGGTCGACCCCGGAGTCGGCGAAGTTCTACTCAGACAACAAGACATCGAGAGGAGGAATCTGCATGCTACGAAGCTGCTCGTAATCATCTTGGTCAGTCGCATCGATCGCAGAATTTCGGTTGGGGGACTTGTCTGGATCACTCCAGACCCAGTCAACCCCCTCGACCTCGACTAAGAAGAACTTACTCTTCCACCCCTTGACGGAGGAGGGGAGCTCAAACTTAATGTCCTTCGGGCGAGAAGATAAAGACCACCAACCATCCTCGGTTGGGTGGTGCTTCAGGGCAAAGAAAGCCCTAAACAAAGAGAATCGGGCCACGAACCCGTGAAGATGACAAAGCACAATGAAGGAGAAAATAACCTTAATAGCGTTTGGTACCAGCTGCGCCGGGACCAAACGATAATCGTCTAAGATTGACAGAAAGAAAGGGTGGAAAGGGAAGTGGAGACCTCCGGAGAAGGTCCCCTCATAGAAGGCAAGACGGCCCGGGCCACTCGAAGTGACCCGTTCCCCCGGACGAGGGATCATGAGCCAGATAGAAGGTGGGATGCCATAGACATCCCGGACAATCCTGAGTTCCCCGACGGTGATCGTGGAGGCGACCCCACCAGGACTTGCAGGCCGGACAGACTCGGGGATAGGAGCAGAAGGAGGAGGAAGAGAAGGACTAGATCCCGGTTCCCTAATGAGAACCGGGCCAGGAGGACGCCTCCTACTGAGCTCGAAGCGAGCTATACCTCCCTCCTCATCAGAAGAAGAGGAAGAAGATGCCGGCCTCCATTTGGAGGGACCGGTCTCGCCCTGATCCATGGGGAAACGGAAGCACGGACCAAAACGGGACATCCTCAAAGATAAAGGAGAAGAAAAGACTCAAGGTTGAAGACTGAAGAGGAGACTGCAGATCCCGGGGAGGAACCCTATTTTAGTGGGGGAAGGAAGAGGAAGAAGCTAACCTGTTGCCTTAGAAAAATTCGGGGCGACTGGAAGGAAGAAGAAGCTTGGGCGCGACAGCAGCAGGCACGGAGAATTCGAAAAGAATAGATGGTTCGAGTAAGGCCTTCCTTTCATTTCGAAATGACCCAAGGGATTCGTACCGATTCAACCGTTTCACCAACGGATCTGCGCCACGTGCCTCCCATCGATGAGAATGGCATCCCGGCCGCTCTGCATTCTGTGCCAGCATTAACTGCTCCTCGGACGTGGCCACGTGGTGTCCCCGTATTGGCCCGCAGGGGTGGTCCCCGAAGTGCCAGCAATCATGGCCATCATCGCATCGGATCTTTGCTTTTCCATGTCAGCACCGCAATTACTCCCTTCGACCCAAGCACCGCGCACTAACGAGCCTCGGGAGTGGGGAGCAAATGATGTGGAAAGACAACTGACATGGAAAAACCTGCAGGCGCCACATCAAGAGAAGACGCCATGTCGACCCTCCAGCTCGGATCCCCCTGCCGAGCCGAGCTGAGCTCCCCTAGGACAGCAGGTCGAGCTCAGTCCTCCACCAGGTCAAGCTCATGAGCTCAACGTCTAGGTTGGAGCCGCCTTTCGCCCTCCAGAGCGAGACCCTCGGAGGTTAGTGCCCTGCGGTCGAGGTCGAGCCAAGAGCTCACCCGTCGATGTGGAGCCTCTCCGAGCGCGCGCCCTCTGGACTGGGTCCACCTTCCACCCTCCAGAGCGAGACCCTCGGAGGTTAGCGCCCTGCGATCGAGGTTGAGCCAAGAGCTCACCCGCCGATGTGGAGCCTCTCCGAGCGCCCGCCCTCTGGACCGGGCCCGCCTTCCGCCCTCCAGAGCGAGACCCTCGGAGGTTAGTGCCTTGCGATCGAGGTCGAGCTAAGAGCTCACCCGTCGATGTGGAGCCTCTCCGAGCGCGCGCCCTCTGGACCGGGTCCGCCTTCCGCCCTCCAGAGCGAGACCCTCGGAGGTTAGTGCCCTGCAGTTGAGGTCAAGCCAAGAGCTCACTCGCCGATGTGGAGCCTCTCCAAGCGCGCGCCCTCTGGACCGGGTCCGCCTTCCGCCCTCCAGAGTGAGACCCTCGGAGGCTAGTGTCCTGCGATCGAGGTCGAGCCGAGAGCTCACCCGCCGATGTGGAGCTTCTCCGAGCGCGTGCCCTCTGGACCGGGTTCACCTTCCGCCCTCCTCCGCCTAGGCATCCCCGCGAGCTCAGAGCGTCTAGGATGGAGCGAGCCTTGCCGTCCCAGCTCGGCCCCAACCTGGACGAGGTCCTCACCAGCCGAGGACACCGACGAGCCACCCAAGGACTGTACCGAAGCACCTCCCAGACCGTACTGACCACCTGACACCACCAATTACACCAGGAAGGCAGGCAGTGCGTTGATCGAGATGCTACATTCCTCACCAACCACTTAGATTACCCAGAATAGAAGGCCAATCGGGAGATTCGAATCTCGCGGGTGGCGGCCCGCCATTCGAGGCACCCCCAAAATTTTCGGAACAAGGCAACCAAGAAGAGTGCCGGAGCGCCTGACAACGCACCTTATCATGAATCAGGAAAGGCTTCCTGGAACATTGCCACATGCGTCTGACAGCCCGACAGGAATCCCGAGACAACCACCGAACGGTAACTAAGTTCACCATGAACCTGAAGGTAAAAACAACAACTCGAGAACACAGGCAAAATAACAAGCCACAGAAAAAAAAAGAGGGAGGGGGTGTGGCACCACCATGGCGGCCATCACCGCCACCAACACAAGAGCGAGCCCGCCCAAGAGGGCGAAGTGCTGCAACCACCACCACTGGAGGGAATCGAGGGGCACAAGGAGAGGTAGAGGAACAAAGCATCCCTCTGTCCCGGCCATCACTCTCCCCCTGCGATGTTCATACCTCCATGCACATCTTTCACTCCTCCTAGTACAGAGTCCATCAAGAGGGACCCGACCAGGAGGATCTGTTCCTCTGGATCATCACTGACTTGATCGTCGGAGTGCCCCCGCCGGAAACCCTGGTTCAGGTCTCTAACCGCTGTTTCGCAGGTCCAGAAGAGGAAGATCGCCGGGCAGCGAGGCGGCCGCACCTAGCATGGAGATCCGGGAACCGAGAACGGCGGACGAAAGGAGGAGCGCACTTCGACACAGTAGCTACGGGCCACGACGGTCTTGGCGGCAACACATATGTTTGTATAAAATCTTTTATCTTTATTTCTTTAAGAAATATCAGCCATTGAGATTATTAAATATTTGAAGAAGATTATAGTAATAGATTAATATTAATTTGTGGAGTTTTAACCATATTAATAATCAATTTTGTGGTAGTCAAAATATAGTTTGATTCAGAAGAATAATTTTTTTTATAAATTTTGTTAGTAAACAAATGTATACTTGATCTTGAACTAGATTAATATGAATTAGATTCAAACATGAATATTTTTGGTTCGATTTGGCTCATGCATGACCCCAATCTAACCCTTTATTAATGATGTTAAATGATATAGATAGATATGGACAAAAATAAATAAAGATCTTTAATTAAAATATATATTTTATAAAGATATTTATATAAATATTAATTTATTAATGATATTCATATAATTTTGTATATTTAAAAGCATATGTTCGTATAAAATTTTTTGTCTTTATTTCTTTAAGAAGATTATTAAATATTTGAAGAAGATTATAGTAATAGATTAATATTAATTTGTGAAGTTTTAACCATATTAATAATCAATTTTATGGTAGTTAAAATATAGTTTGATTTAGAATAATAATTTTTTTTCATAAATTTTATTAGGAAACAAATGTATACTTGGACTTGAAGCAAATTAATATAAATTGGATCCAAACAAGAATATTTTTGGTTCGATTTTGGCTCGACTCCAATCTAACCCGAACAACCTGCAAGATTTAAAATATTTTTCAAGGCCAAAGCCTATTATCCATGGGATCGGATCGCCGCCGCCTCCCGGTCATGCGATCTCCTTCTGGCTCTTAGCGGCTCCAACTCCGCGAACCGCATCCTCCCTCCATGTATTCATAGGACGGAAGAGTAGGTTAGGGTACCAATAGGCGTGTAGGTGGTGTATTAGGAGCACTGGAGCAAACCTATTTGGCAAGGTTTGAGAAAATATGCTTTGTATTACGTGAGATTCGGATCTCAGGTCGGCGTCGATGAGTGGAGTTGTGGGCTAAAGCTGCGATCAGAATGAGGACAGGGGTTGTTGGAGTAGATGCCTACTTGGTTGGGAGTTTGTCCCTGGCATCAGTTCGAGGTATGTATTTTTTCTGGCATTATAGAAGTATTAATCTTGATGGTGATTTTGGATGACAGGGGATTTGCACACTTTACAGTTTAAAAGTTTAAATTTTGGTAGTCGATTTGGCCAGAAGCATCTGAAGATCGTTTGTTAAATCTTTGTGTGAAGTAATTTGATGATATCTGCTGTTTGTTGTTTGTATGCATAGTTGTGCAAATATAGTTTACTTCCTTGAACCTTTGGTGAAAGAGATCTTGTTGATTGCTTGTGAGGTGTGTTGGATGACCAATTTTTCCTTTTGCCTTACTGACATTTCGTGTCATGTAGTATGCATATCTATTGTATTCTCTAGCTTTTTTTTTTTTTTTTTACTTCCAATAAGTATTATAATTTTTCAGTGTGTTGAGATAATTAAAAATTCTTTTAAGTGAAACTGGAGAATTGCTTCTATCATCAGTTGATCCTTTAAGCTAAAAAAGGAACTTTGTCAGATACTTAGGACTCATTTTTCAATGGTGGTTATTGGGCAGCAAGCCATTCACAGGTGTAAAGAATAAGATAATTAAAAATTCTTTTAAGTGAAACTGGAGAATTGCTTCTATCATCAGTTGATCCTTTAAGCTCAAAAAGGAACTTTGTCAGATACTTAGAACTCATTTTTCAATGGTGGTTATTGGGCAGCAAGCCATTCACAGGTGTAAAGAATATCGGTTAGGTGAATAATAAGGCATTTTTCTATAAGAATAGTCATTGTTGGCGTCGAACCCCTTCTTCCAACCGGGTAAAGCTACTGGTTTGCTAGACCGTTCCCTGGTTCACCTGCAAAACATATCCTTGCCGGAGATGCTTCGGCGGGGGACACTCCGATGCCTAAGTCAGTGGTGGGCTCTAGCCACAGAATGGGGAAGACAGAGAAGGGAAAAGCTCTGATATAATCAGGGGTGTCTAGCCTCTTACCTTCAGTGTTCTCTCTTACCATTACTTATAAGGAGTTGTTCCGCTTACGGTTTTCTTTCTCCCCCCAGCAGTTACGACCGGGGAGTTATTTTCTTTCCCTTAATCAGGGATTGTGGATGATTACTAGGACGGTTCTGGCGGCCAGGCCAGGGGCGCTGCCGCTGGAATCACGCGCCATGATCACGCCGGAGATAGTCGAGGATAACCGTTGCCATGTTTCGTAGAGATTGGAGACAGATCGGATGTCGTGTTTTTGGCGCGGATCATGGACTTGATCCTTGTTGTAGGCCGAAGATACAGCGGATCATGGACTTTATCCTTGTTATAGGCCGAAGACTGTGTCTTATGCATTATCCAAAGATCATGTCTTCGGAAGTCGTATTTTGGTCCAGGCTGAGGACTTGGTCTTCTGAAGTCGTGGACCTGTCGAGGGCTTTCGTTTGCCCATGGTTATTCGGCTTTCTTCGAATACCTGGGCCTGGCGCTCGTGGTTCGGAGGGAATGTCCTCGGCCGGAGGTCTCCGGTGGCTGGCCCATACCTGGGCTGACATATCCCAACAGTTGCCCCCTACTCCCAGTCTTCGAAACGAAGATTTGCCTCGAAGAGTGAGGGTATTTGTCTTTTTCCTCCTGGGAGGTAGTGCGGTGGATGATTACAAAAATCTCTGATTGGGCCATCTCCCATAACTGCCGGCTGATTCGAAAATCAGGTGATGGATAGCTGTCAGTCTTTGATTGAAGGGTGGAAAAGGAGCGGGCGTGCCTAGGATGGTAGAGCTATCAACGGGTCGGGTCCTGACCCGAGACCCGCGGGTCTGGACCCAATGGATCCGGATCTGGATCTCAATCTGGATCCATTTACCCTGACCCGGACCCGGACCCGGACCCGATTAGTCCCGATTAAATAAAATAATATGATATATATTTATATAAATGTGGGATGTTGGATCATAATCGAACGGTTAAAAAAATAAAAGAATAGAATCCTCCACTCTTACAATCCCATGGGCCATAGTGGTATTCGGGTCCGGGTTCGGGTCTGGATACCTGAGATCCATTCGGGTCCGGGTCTGGTACCTTAAAATTGGACCCATCGGGTATTCGGGTCCGGGTCCGGTAGCTAAAATTGGGTCCGGGTCTGGATATCTGGGTTCCGACTCGAACCCGACCCGTTGGCAGCTCTATAGGACGATCCCTCATTTTTCCGCAATGTGACAGTTCACCCAATCTTTTAGTTGGGATTTGAACGGCGATCGTGGTTCTTCTTCACCCTTGGATGATGAATACGCTCCATCTTGGCCATTGATTCGTACGGGTTAAAATCTTTGGTTCATTCCGCATCAAATCAATTTATGGCCGTAGCTGTCTCGAGCATCCGCGATGGGTTTCTGAAGATGATCATGTTTTTCGAGGTGCTGCCTTAGGCTTTTTCCGTCTCTTTTCGAGAAGGAGGAAAGGTCTTAGTGAGGAAGCTTCTTCAACCTCGCGCCCCCAGTCTCAGTCCAGCTTTCTTTGTTCTCAACTATCGGCTTTTTCCGCAGGTAGAATCTTCCTTCCGCCCTTTTGTCTCGTTCTTTTGTCATGGCCGAATCCGTAGGAAGCCAAAGGGAACAGGTTGGGCCTTCAGGTGTCAGTGACATAGTGAGTCCGGAGTCGATTCCCAGTTCTATTTCTCAAGGAAGGATTACTTATCTTCGAGAACGTTATCACGTTCCAGAGAGATTTCCTCTAATCCTCCCTACTCCCGTGAAACGAGTGAACAAAGCCCCTGCCGGATGTCTAGCTATGTACGAAGACCATATGAAGGCCGGTCTTCGATTTTCCCTGCACTCGTTCTTCGTTAAAATCTTCCGTCTGTATCAAGTAGTGCCTGAACAGTTGACTCCGAATAGTATTCGGAACATTTGTGATTTTTTGGTCCGGTGTCACATAGCGAATATAGAGCCCAGAACCAACTTATTTACTGCTCTTTTTGTACTCAAAAAGAATTTCCATGGTAGTGGATGGTGGGTGATCGGCCCTCGACCGGGTCGTAAGATTATCAAGGATATGCCCAGCGCCATTCATGGATGGAAACCTGTTTTTGCTTTTGTATTGTCTGTCGACCCGTGGGGTTTTGGCAGTGACTGGAGGGAACCGCGCCTAACCGTCAACGATGGAAAGGTTTTAACGGCCGATCAGTCCGATTATGATTTACTGACTGATTCGGAGGTTGTTCCCATTAGTGAGTTGTTGGAGGAGAGGAATCTCCATCTTGCAGGGATTAGCAAGTTCTCTGTGCTAGGTATACTGACGGAAATTTTTATCACTTTCTTTTCCATTCTTGCTGCAATCTGGTCGATATTGAGGCGTTTTCCCGTTCGCAGGTAGAGGGATGAAGCCTAGCTTGGGTTGGCTCCGTCAGACTTCCGAGAAGAGGGTAGCCCAGGCTCCTCTTACAAGATCAATAGTCCGGAAGAGGGCCCGAAGAGAGGGTCCTGAAGTAGACCGGGGAACTTCCGGGGAAGACGTGGCGCTGACGGGGGGGTCCCGGTAGGACCTCATCCAGTTGAAATTTCATTTGTGGACACTTCTCCGGTCCGTACGAGGGAGAGCCCACCTCAGAGGGCAGGTGTGCCGCCGTCTTGCCCCCCTGCAGCTAACAGGGGCAAGACGCTACAAGTCGAGGGAGAATCTGTGCGTGAAGCTTCTCCCACCGGGAGCTGTCCCGCTGATTCTTCGGAGTTTTCCCCTACGGGGGGATTGTTGATTCCCGCCGTGGCCAGGCGAGCGTTGAAGAACACATTGCTTCCTCACGATCTGGCAATTATCTGAAGCCGAAGCCTCGCCAGGATGTCTGATTCTGCATTTTCTTCCCCGTAACAGGTAAGGTTCCCACCACACCTCTTCCATTCCAGGGATTAATTGTTTCATTATCTCACACTGTCGATGTAGCTGGTCTATGACATCACCTTCCTGGAGGAAGGCTTGGGGAATGTTGACAACGTCATCCACAGCCTCAAAGAGGAACTTTACATGGCCAGAGCTGCAAAAGAGGTAGCCGAAGAGCTGAGGCAGTCCATGGAAAACCATCTCGCTCAAGCGGATGCTGAAGTTCACGGATTGAGGGGCGAGTTGCAAAGTGCCCAGTCGACAATTGCGGAGCAGAGGGCAGGGTTAAGGAAAAGCTGGAAACAAGTCGAGTTCTTGGAATAATCTACCAAGGAGAATCAGGAAAGATTGGAGGGTCAGATCAAGGCAGTTGAGGAAGCTGCCAGGAGGGCTGAAGAGTTGGCCCTGGAGTCCGAGGAGGCCAAGAAAGAGTCCGCGTCCCTGAGGAAGCTGGCACATGATGCCGTGGCGGATTTCAGAAGGTCTTCACAATTCCAGGAGGAGATGAATGAGGCAACCTTGTATGGTTATCAGCATGGTTTCAATGATGGACTTGCCAAGGTCAGACAGGCCTTCCCACACCTTGATCTTTCCGGCATTCCCGCTTTCAGCATAGTTGAAGAAGAAAAGGAGGTCGAGGCCGGAGAAGAGGCTGGTGAGGTATCGAGCCCAAGGGAAGAGATCCCGATCGTAGTCGAAGACATTAGTGCAGTTTCGGTGCAAGCCAAAGGGGCTGACAGGACTGAAGAGTTGCCACGCTTGGGAGAGGAGGCTCCTGTCTCAGTAGAAGGCCTGGAGGTGGTTCCAACTCTAACCTTGCCCTCGGAGGGGGTTCAGTCTGGGGAGGAAATTCAAGTTGGAGGCTCTCCAGTCCCAGCCCAAGCTGATGAAGCCCTTTCTGCGCAGATCGACAAGCTGCTTCAATCCTGTGGTGTAGGGTCCCCTCTTGATGTTTAGGAATTGGAGTAGCCCTAGATCTTGTATCTTTTCTTTACTTTTTTTTTTTTTAAAGTGTAGTTAACAAATTTTATGAATTCCCAAGTGGCTTCTTAAACTTTCAAGTAGTTTCCGGGGCTCTCAAGTAGCTTTTTGTGTGCGTTGTGTTACATTCTTGAACACGGTTTAACCCAGGTTGCTAGCCTTGGTGAGGGTTTGACGTTCATCACTTCTTTTCCCTTTTGGTCGAATTCCGAAGCAGAGTCGTATTATCGTTGCCGATGGCTGGCCGTAACCATAGTCGATGACTGGCCGTGATTGTAGCCGATGACTGGCCGTGATCGTAGCCGATGACTGGCCGCGATCGTGCCAGGCTAACGCCGGTCTTTCTTCATTATAAGTAATCTGGCTATTCCGGAATAGACACGATGGACAGGTGTCACCTTCCAGTTGACTGTTGATTAAGGGACATTGATCACGATTCTCGCATTGGGCGCGTCGATATTCGAATAGTCGCATTCCCCTGCGTCCCAGGTGCCGCCATATCTTCCCTTTCCGAAAGAGAACCATTAATGTTGTCACCGTTCGATGAAGATTATTTCGGATTCGAAGCGTCGTCGATCTCCATTCCTGAGAGTGGTTACTGGTGATCACGCCGCTTCCCCGCGGCCACCCGGGACTTCGAAATGTCGCTTTAACGCGTGGCATTTTTTGGTACGCCCAGGAAAAGGCGTGGAGCATGTTCCCCTCTGGCCGTTAATGGGTGCCAGGTTCTTATAAATAGGCACCTGTCTTCCCTGCCGAAAGCCATCGTAGCACAGACTTTTCTTCGAAAATTTTTCTCCCTTAACAAATATGCTATAATGAAGTTCAGTATTCTGGAACTCCGGAGGGCGGCGAAGAAGAGGGCCATCAGTGGTGGAGCAGGGGGCAGCCCAATGTCCTTCGAGCTGGGCGACGTGAAGGCTCGGCCGTCGATTGCTTGGAGAGGAGGATTCAAGTCCTGGAGGCCCAACTAAAGGAGGCTAGGGCCCAGGTGGAAGCGGCGGAGGCCAAGAAGAAGATGGCGGACATCATTATGGACTTCAAGGCGTCCCCTGCCTTCAAGGAGGAGGTCGCCGGGGCGGCTTTGGATGCCTACCATCAGGGATTTCGGGAATGTAGGGGTAAGGCCTTCAAGTTTTATGACTTGAAGGGCCTTGACAACATTAAGCCCTCAGTTTCCTTCCCTGGACATGAATTTGACTCTGACTTTGAGGAGTCGGATTCTGATCCGGAGAGGAACCCCGGGGCCCCATCATCCTCCTTCCAAGACTCACCCCGCCGGCATGGGAAAGGGCCGGCGGGTGATTATTGAATGTGCTTCCCAAGTTCCTGCAATCTTTTTTTCTTCTCCCCCCCTTTTTTTTTTGTAAAAAATCTAGAAAAGAAATGGAATATATTAACTTTTCTGACCTTTTCTCGCGTCTCCACTATGATTTGTTGAATTATAGTTTACAAAAGCATAGACTTCCTAGACCACTTGTGATCCGTGAGGGAGAGATGAGATCGGCTAGGCTGTCTCATGGATGTTTTGTTGATGACAGGAAGGACAACATAGGTCCGTTCGAGCACGTTTTCGGGTTTACCATTGGGTAGGGCGTCTATACCGTCCTAGTGCATTTCTGTCGTGATTAAGGTAGGCTGTTTAGGCCCGCTCCTGCGCGTCTTCGGATTTCCCGTAGGGTAGGGTACTGTTTATCTTCGGATTTCCCGTAGGGTAGGTTACGCTGCCTTCTTTAGTATAAGGCAGGCTAGTTAGGCTCGTCCCGGCACGTCTTCGGGTTTTCCGTAGGGTAGGTCGCTTGAACCATTCCTGTGCCTTTGATCTTTTTGGTGGTCCGATGGGGCCATCCGTTGCGCTCGTCGGACATGCCGATAAGGTGAGTGGATCGGACTCTCCTTTGCGCCGTTGGCAGATTGTTCAAATCGTGCCATTCAAGCCGTTGTCGTTTTGTAAACGTAATAGGCCGCCTAGAGTTGGGCAAGTTTGCACAAAAAAAAAACTTGGGAGTCGGTTTATTGATAGTATTTGCGAAGGTTTTGTATATTCCACGACCGGGATAGAATTTCTCCTCCTAAAGTCTTGAGTTGATACGTCCCTGGACGTATGATTTCTTCAACCAGGTATGGACCTTTCCAGTTGGGGGAAGTTTACCCTGTTCTGTTGGCCTAAAAATTTCTGCTCTTCGCAACACCATGTCCCCGATTCGGAAAACTTGCTCCTTTACTCTGGAATTGTAGTACTTGGCGACTTTCTGCTGGTATGTCGCCATTTTCAGTTGAGCTTGGAGCCTGGTGCTTGGTAACAGATCCAAATCAATCATCCTGCGATCGGAGTTTTCAGGCTCTTCATATCTGTCGACTCTCAAAGACTGGAGGGAGACCTCGATAGGGAGAACGGCTTCGGTACCGTATGGTAGGTTGAACGGAGACTCGCCGGTGGCTGTTCTTGGGATAGTTCTATATGCCTAGAGAACAGACGTCAGCTTTTCGGCCCACAGTCCCTTGGCAGCATTCAACCTTGTCTTCAGACCATGAAGAATGGTTTGATTAGTTACTTCGGCTTCTCCGTTGGACTGCGGATGGGCAACGGAAGTTAGCCTATGTTATATGTGGTACCGAGTGCAGAAGTCTCTGAACTTCGAATTGTCGAACTGCCTCCCATTATCAGTAATTATCGTATGTGGGATCCCGAATCGAAATATGATATAATTTTTGACAAAATTCTCAACCTTGCCCTCCGTGATTTGGGCCAGTGGTTCGGTCTCAACCCACTTTGTAAAGTAATCGATCGCTACGAGGAGGAATTTTCTCTGTCCCAGTGCAGGTGGAAAAGGGCCAAGAATGTCCATTCCCCACTGGGTAAAAGGCCAGGGGGCTGTCAGCTGGGTCAGGTGACTCGCTGGTTGCCTTTGAATGTTGGCATATCTTTGGCACTGATCACATTTCCGCATGAAGTCGGCTGAGTCCTTCTGGATGGAGGGCCAATAATATCCTTGGCGTATAATTTTATAAGCTAAGGACTTGCCCCCCAAGTGATCACCACATATCCCCTCATGGACCTCCCTAAAGGCATAGTCTGCATCTGATGGCCCCAGGCATTTTAGCAAAGGCTGAGAGAACGACCTTTTGTAGAGGACCTCGTCCAAGATGATATATTGAGATGCCATCCAGCGGGTCTTTTTGGCCGCGGTTTTATCTTCCGGTAGCACGCCCTCGTTCAAAAACTTGATGATGGGATCCATCCAGCTTGGTTCAGCTTTTATCTGATGCACTTCCTTAGCTTCTTCAGCTATACTTGGGGCCTTAAGATGTTCAATGAAAGTGCGACCGAGGGACTCTGGGGCTGTAGTGGCGAGTCGAGATAACGCATCTGCCCGGAAATTCTCTGAACGGGGAACATGAATGATTTCAAAGTGTTCCAGTTGTGAAGACAAATCCTGTACCTCTCTCAGGTATTGTACCATGGTGGGATCTCTAGCTTCGTAATCTCCTTTAACTTGATTCACAATCAGCTGGGAGTCCGAAAAAGCTTGAAGCCTTTGAACTCCCAAACTTTTGGCGATCCGAAGTCCTGCAAGGAGGGCTTCGTATTCGGCTTAATTATTCGAAGCTCTGAAAGAGAATCGGAGTGCGTATTCCACCGTGTGGCCGTCGGGTTCGGCTACTATGAGACCGGCTCCACACCCAGCAGAATTGGAAGCTCCGTCTACGTGCAGCACCCAGACGGACTCCACATTCTTCGGATCTCCTTTGGATGGAGATGCTTCGTCTTTGGTCTTCTAGGGGCATTCAGCCAGAAAATCCGAAAGCACCTAGGCCTTCATAGCCGATCGGGATTGAAAACTAATGTCAAACTCGCTTAGTTTCACGGCCCACTTGGCTATCATTCTCGAAGTATCAGGGCATCGGAGAACGGCCTTGAGAGGCTGATCTGTTAGCACCACGATGGCATGGGCGTGGAAGTAAGGCCGTAGTCGCTTTGCCGCGATTACCAGAGAGTAGATCAGCTTCTGCATCTTTGAGTATCTTGTTTCAGCATCATGCAGAACTTTGCTGATGCAATAGATCGGGTTGTGAGAGCCGTTCTCTTCTCTTCAGACAAGGACCGAACTGACGGCTTCGTCCGAAGCGGAGAGGTATAAGTAGAGCACCTCTCCCTCTTGAGGTTTGGAAAGTAGAAGCGGGGTTTCCAAGTACTTCTTTAATTCTTCAAAGGCAGTTCGGCAATCCTCGGTCCATTCGAAACCTCGAGACTGTCGAAGTACTTTGAAAAAGGGAAGACACTTCTCGGCAGAACGAGAAATGAATCTGCTCAAGGAGGCGATCCTTCCAGTTAATTGCTGTATCTCCTTCTTACAGGATGGGTGTCTCATGTCCTTGAGGGCTTGAATCTTTTCAGGATTTGCTTCAATCCCTCGTCTGGTTACAAGAAAACCCAGAATTTGCCCGAAGTGACCCCGAAGGCACACTACGTGGGATTCAGCTTCATTCGGTGACGCCTCAAGGCGTTGAATGATTCTTCTAGGTCTCGGATATGACTTTCCTTAAAGAGGCTCTTGACGATCATGTCGTCAACATAGGCTTCCAGATTTCTCCCCAGCTGCTCTTTGAATACCTTGTTGATTAGCCTTTGGAATGTTGCCCCAGCATTCTTGAGTCCGAATGGCATCATTTTGTAACAGTATAAGCCTTTGTCGGTGACAAAGGCTATCTTCTCTTTATCTCGGGGATCCATTCGAATCTGATTGAAGCCGGAGAAAGTATCCATAAAACTTAGCAGCTGGTGACTGGTGGTGGCGTCAACCAGTTGGTCAATCTTCGGGAGAGGGAAACTATCTTTAGGGCAAGCTTTATTGAGGTATGTATAGTCGATGCAGATTCTCCACTTGCCACTAGTTTTTTTCACCATGACCACGTTGGCCAGTCAATCAGGGTAGTAGGCTTCCCGGATGAACCCTGTTTTGAGGAGCTTGTTCACCTCTTCATCTATGGCCTGTTGCCTTTCAGGGACAAAGCTCATTTTCTTTTGTCGGACTGGCTTGTATCCTGGAGCGACCTCCAGCCGATGAGTGATCACTTTAGCGGGAAATCTGGCATGTCCGAAGCCGACCAGGCGAAGACATCAGCATTGTCTTTGAGAAAGTAGATCAGCTCGGCCTTGGTTTTTTCATCTAGCATGCTTTCGATTTGCACGACCTTGGTGGGGTCTTCCTTGGTCAAGGGTACAGAAATGGTCCTGGATCATCAGACATTGTCGTGCCACTCTTTGGTTTTCTCTAACTTTTCCAACACCATTCCTGGTGGGGAAGCATACAAGGAGATAATAAGAAGACACTACGGTCCGAAACTTGTTCAAGGCAGGCTGTCCCAAAATAATGTTGTAGGCCGAGAGGGTTCGGACTACCGTGAAGTTGATTGGTAATGTCTTTTGTCGAGGTTCGGTGCTAAGAGTTACAGGTAATACTATCTCTCCCTCGGCATCAACCTGATTACCCCCGAAGCCAGTAAGTGGAATGGGGGATTTTCGCAGTTGATGTCTAGGCAAACACATTTTAGAGAATGCATCGTAGATCAATACATCAGTCGAACTTCCATTATCAACCAAGACTCGTTGTACATCATAGTTGGCCACAACGGCCGAGATTACAATGGGGTCGTCGTGCGGGAGCCGAACTCTCGCAAGGTCGTCATTCGGAGAAGAGAATGGCGTTGTTGTCCTTGAGTCGCTTCGGGACATCATCTTCATCCCTTCTCCGGCTGGTAGGTCGATGTATCATCCCAACACCTCCGTTGGTAGACCTTTGATTCGGCAGTTCAGCCTCTTCGGGAGTTGGTTGGGGAACAGCAGCTTCTGATCGAGGTCATCGGTGACCAATATACCGCTCCAGATACCTGCTTTTGATAAGATCCTCTATTGCTTCTCTTAGTTGGATGCAGTCTTCAGTGTTATGGCCGTGGTCCCGGTGGAATCGGCAGTATATGTTCCTATTCCATAGGAGGAGGATGCCTTCATGTGACGAGGCCGCTGGAGAAAGTTTTCTTTCTCAATCTCCATGAGGATTTTTTCTCGAGGGAGGTTGAGGGGGGTATAGGAGTCGAATCTTCCACCCGATGCTCTGGGCCTGGGGGGACACCTTCGGCAGTCAGTATAGTGGGGACCTTGTCCCCTGTTGTTTTTCTTTTTTGAAGGGAGCTTCCCTTCAATCAGTTGTTGGTTTGCTGCCTGCTCTTCAGCATCGGTATATTTCTGAGCCCTCGCGAGCAGCTCAGCGTAGCTTTTAGGGAACTTCTTATCCAGGAAGAAGGTGAGCATGGACATGCGAAGTCCCTTCTTCAGTGCTGACATGGCCACATGCTTATTGAGATCAGGGATCTCAAGTGTGGCCGCATTAAACCTGTTGATGTAGTCTCGCAGGCTTTCTCCTTCGTTCTGGTAGAGGAATAGTGTGTCCGTATTCCGGGGGGTCTTGCGACAAGTCCTGAAATGCAAGACAAATAATTTTTCCAACTCGGAGAAGGAATCGATGGTACCTGGGCGTATGCTCGAGTACCATATCCGAGCCACTTTTTTCAGGGTAGCTGGGAACGTGAGGCAGTACATCGCATCCGAAGCCCCCTGGATCATCATATGGGCTTTAAAACTATCCAAGTGGTCAAAAGGATCGGAGGTGCCGTCATAGGGCTCCATCTGAGGAACCCTGAAATGCCGAGGGGTGACTTTGGCCATGATGCGGTCAGTAAAGGACGGGCGCAGATCGCATGCCGCCAAGTCGTCGTGGCCTCTTTGCTCCCGCATCCTTGCCATCTCGGATTCGATGGCTTTGAACTTCCCGTCATAATCAGGAAGAGCCTGCTTCGGCCCTTTCTCTATGAGAGTAGAGTCTTCAGAAGAAGTTGAGGAAGGCTGCCTAGGTCTTTTCCCTTTCTGCGGGGAAGCAGTAGGCCTAGGCTCCCCTGAACTTCGACCTTCGGGAGAAGGCTGAGGGCGGAGGGAGAGGTGTGTGGACCCCTCGCGAGGGGCTCTCTTCCTCCGAGATCTGGAACTGTCCGGAGGTGGCCGGAGGATGAGCCACCTGGAAGGTTATGTTACGGAAATCCTGAACCATGGCCGTGAGGTTGGCGACCTGGTCCAGGAGGGCTTCAAACTATTGCTGTCCCACGACAATTGTGGGAGGTGGGACTTCGTTCTCCACAGGGGGTGCATCCTCCTGAGATGGAGCACGATTTCGACTGGTCGAGGCGATTTGAGCTTGTCCTCTTGCCATTGAGGATTTCTTTCTTCCCCTTTACCAATGGAGGGAGCTTAACAATGCGATTTGCACTTGCTGCTGCCCCCCTTCCTGACGCGCCAATCTATTGGCATCGAACCCCTTCTTCCGACCGGGTGGAGCTACTGGTTTGCTAGACCGCTCCCTGGTTCACCTGTAAAACAGATCCCTTGCCGGAGATGCTCCGGCGGGGGACACTCCGATGCCTAAGTCAGTGGCGGACTCTAGCCACAGAATGGGGAAGACGGAGAAGGGAAAAGCTCTGATATAATCAGGGGTGTCTAGCCTCTTACCTTCAGTGTTCCCTCTTACCATTACTTATAAGGAGTTGTCCCGCCTACGGTTTTCTTTCTCCCTCCAGCAGTTACGACCGGGGAGTTATTTTCTTTCCCTTAATCAGGGATCGTGGGTGATTACTAGGGCAGTTCCGGCGGCCAGGCCAGGGGCGCTGCCGCTGGAATCACGCGCCATGATCACGTCGGAGATAGTCGAGGATAACCGTTGCTTGCCATGTTTCGTAGAGATTGGAGACAGATCGGATGTTATGTTTTTGGCGCGGATCATGGACTTGATCCTTGTTGTAGGCCGAAGACTGTCTTCGACGTTATCCGAAGATCATGTCTTCGGAAGTCGTATTTTGGTCCAGGCTGAGGACTTGGTCTTCTGAAGCCGTGGACCTGTCGAGGGCTTTCGTTTGCCCGTGGTTATTCGGCTTTCTTCGAATACCTGGGCCTGGCGCTCGTGGTTCGGAGGGAATGTCCTCGGCCGGAGGTCTTCGGCGGCCGGCCCGTGCCCGGGCTGACATATCCCAACAGTCATCATCATCATAGTTTTGCTCACTGTACCCCCTTTGTACTTGCATTTTTTTCTTCTTGTGATCTTAATGAGAATTTACATCTTAACGAAGTTCTTTCTCGTGTTTCTTTTATTTCATTTTAGCAAGAGTATATGTAGAATGACATAAGATATGGAAAAAAGGGGGAGGGATGGATGACAAAGTTGAGATGCTTGTGTGATACTATTTTATTGGTCCAATTTGGTGCAGGAAATGACAATATTAAAGATTTTAAGATTATCACAATGTTAGAAATATCCTATCCATGACAATATTGGAAACTTGTGTTCCTAAGCACAAAACTAAACAATTGTATCAGTGAGAGCATGAAAATGCTTGCATAGTGGAACTCAAAACTAGATTGTGTTTCACCAACAAAAGTAGTGTTTAACAAATATCTTAGTGTCATGTTTTGATCCAATGGCCCGAGCCGAGCATGTGACTGACGGCCGCACATCCATAGGGTTTAACCCCTCCGAACATATTCTCATGATTCCAAACTTAGGCAATGGTAGAAATAATTAATCTAATACAATTATTCCAAATAAGCAATCCACATTTCTCAAATAAAAATATCCAATAAATTTATTCCAAGAAAAACAGATCAAATGTCTTCTAGATCCTAAGCTCTTCACTTCTCGATCCTAATCCTCATTTATTCTCCTGTATCTGAAAAAAAGAGAAAAGAGATAATAAGCTTTATGGGCCTAGTAAGGTACCAAAACCAAATTTTAAGATATATAATGCATTTGGTCAAAATAAATTTCTAAACCAAACATGGATGGACCATCCACTCTCAGTCTCTTAGTCTTTGCAACTATGGCCATGATCAGTTTGTGGTAAGCCTCATAAGAAATTAGATCCTGACTACAACATGCTATCCACCTATATCATATACTAGTGACACCCTACTAGAGGCCCAGAAGGAAATTATCTTTGAAATCATATTGAATAATATATTTCCATCAACATATGCTAGCGATTAGTTTCGACTGGCTAGTCTCAAAAGAAATCTAATTCTTGACTACAACACGCTATCAACTAGCATGCACTAGTGATTATCCCACTAGAGGTCCAAAGTGAGGTTTGATCCTAAGCTCATGTGATCATAATTGGACTAGAGAGTAGCAAAATCAACACAACCTATTCAATGTCATTACATTTATCGATGCAATAAAATATAGTTCATGCTCAAGTAAAACATGTCATAATTGCTCCAATATTTTACCAATCATTTTCATGCAAAGCATTTAAACATAAAATAATAGCAATAGATTAATAATGTACACCAAATGATAGAACACTAGGGGTAGAGGCAACTTGCTATTTCCACTTTAAAATCTCTTGAAATTCATCAATCAAGAAGATCATCCAAAATCTAAAACAATTATCTTATTAGACTTTTATAAGACATCATATAAATTAAAATGTTCTATGGTAGGGTCCAGGCCACTAAACCCATCCTAATATCCAGGGGTCTCAACTACCTTCTAGATCTAATAATTAATTATAATCTATCACTAACATAGGCATGGTCTTTTGTACCATCTGGTATGGGGCATACCATACCATACCAATACATGTCTTATACCATATCGATACTCTATATGCTGTCTCGTACCATACTAGATTATGTACCGACACTAATAGGATATTATTGAAACGGGATCCGATACTGAGATGACAAACTTTAAACACAGGTATTCCACAATGAGATGGAGTTTGTAGTTACCGAAATGTGAACTTCGGTCCTGATCACATCTCCCATCTATCTAATCCTACTTTCCATCTAATCAAATTGAGATTCCTGGGTTAAACCTAATTTAGCGATTTAAAAGAACATTAAGTTGAATAGAGAGGATTGGGTCCAAATTAGGGGCCTAAACTAGTTGGTCTAGGTCAATCAACAAGGGGTAAGAAAGAGACTCGACCTGGGTTTACTTGGGGCTTTGGGTTTAATCTAAAATAGGGATAGTGAAACAGAGGCTCCTCATGTCACCTTTAAGTGAAGTCGGAGAGGAGGGAGGAAGGGATGGTGGCTCGACAGTGGCCCAGCCAACATAATTAGGTGTCAACAATAGGGGCTGCTCAAGAACATGGCCGATCATCAAGAAAAAGGGCCTAGGTCTAGTCGGATTATAGACCCAATCTCAAGAGGTGAGATCACACTAGGAGGTAGGTGTCTTCCTCATTTTCTTTCTTTTTCTCTTACTTTTTTCCCCTCTTTTTCCATGGTATGATAGGGGTTGCTAATTAGGTCCCTTCCATCTAACAAGGAAGGCGGAGAGGAGGGAAATGTGGGTGTCTGGTGGCGGCGAGGCCTACATCAAGTTAGCCACAGTCTCTATGTGTAGTGGTGGTTTGACCATGCACATAGTGGAAACTGAGAAGGGTTGAGGAAAGGGGCAATGCCCTTAGCTGCATTGGTTACTGCCTTCTCGTACAAAGGAACTGCAAGAGGGTGAGGGGGTTACCGAGGGTGGCGGAGGCATTAGAGCTGGCCTGGAGGTGACAGATTTGGATGAAGAGAAGATAATGGATCTCGGAACAAGGGAAAAGGGTTGTGCAAGAAAACATAGAGTTTTGGGGTGGTGGAGCTCAGCTATGGTGGTATGATTGTCACTGGAGAGGAAGGTGGGAGCAGTCTCGGTGGTGGCTTGGCCGGAGGGGGGATGGAGGGATTTTAAAAAAATCAGGAAGGGATTATCATGGTGTAATTGAAGACAAGTTAGCCATTCGATGGAAATGGCCTCAAGGGCTAGCGATCATTCCCACTGGCCTTGTAGACTCCATACGACCATGCCTCCCTAGCCTCATCCCACGGCAAAAGCTCCGGTCAAAGGATCATGATCACAGTTCCTCTATTTCAAGCCTTATCGCCCCTTTTTTTTGTTGAAAAACTCGAATTGAAATCGGTTGGGCTTGACAACTTCAATCCAAAATGGACTTAGTTTGGGCCGATTCTCACACTTAGGTTTTGCATTGGTGCAAAATACGTGAATCCTTATTTGGAGAAGAATCTTAAATTTGTCTTGTTATGCAAATGAAAACTATGAAAATAACAAACATTGGAAGGACAAGGACATGTCTAACATTAATGAAATCATTATTTTAGAGCAAAATTGTGTTCTGTCATGTTGGACACTTAAAATTCAAGGATTGAGCTGCTGAAAAACTATAATGTTTCAAATAAATTAGCCGTGTTGGATAAATACATGTAGGAGGTAAAGCTATAAAAGAGTAATCCATTGACTCACTTCTCCACACTACAATATACTGTTTGCTTTAAACATTGGCTCTAAAAGAAATTATGAATATAACAAAAATTAGAACATAAAGGACAAGGGGAAAAAGAAAAAGAAGTGTCAGGATAACAAAAACCGGAAGGACACAATGGACAAATCTAGATGCAATATCTATTAAAAAAATAAAAAAATAAAAAAAATAATAATCAAATTCTGGGAGAAATAATAGGAAATACAGGATGAACAAAGGGAAAGAGAACTTAGCTTTGGGGAAGATAGCTCCAGATGAAGAGAAAAGAGGACTTGGCAGAAGATATTTGATCATCAAAATCTCTGACCGACTTGATTTAACCCTCTAGGATTTAAGGGGAGACAAAGAAAAAAAGGAGGAAAGGAGAATACGAGCGCTCTAGAAGAACTCAGAGTTTCCCAGAACAGCCACAAATTATATTCCTTCAAATGGGAAAATGGGTTATGGATAATCCGAAACCCGCTCCGCAACCATCTCAGAAATCAAGCGGCCCAGGCCAGTCCAGAAGAATCCAGAAAAGCCCAGACCAAGCTTGTATAAAAAAATGATAAATAAATTCCTATAACTGATCATAGGTCGGTGGGCAGGGGATAATAGAAGTAACATAATTTAGTTGAGGAGGGGGATGTATAAATAGGGATAGAAAGGAACCTGTGGGGGTAACGAAGAATATATCAAATTTACTTCCAAGATTTCTCTCTCTAATTTCCTTCTCTTTCAATTCTTCTATTCTTCCTTCTACTCTTCTAATCCTCTATTTTCCTTCCTAAACTTACCTGATTCAGTAAATCTTGAGCTCACAGCAATGGATTCATCATCAGAGGCCTGGATTCGGGACTCTTTCTTGCAGAAGATATGGCAGCCGGGTCATAATAAATTGGTATCAGAGCTGATCGATCCTCAGATCTATGGGCATGGACACCATTCTTCAAAGATTTTCTTCAACCATTACAGTATAGCGAGAGGTAGTGATCTGAACTTTGAATACTATTTGCTTGCCATTAGAAATTGTAGATCTGGTGTACCAAGGTATGTTGGGAGAATTGCTGTTCCACTCCTTTAGAACAGTAACCTATCCTCAGATATCATCAAGAGCCACCTTGGTAGTTTTTTGTTACCAGGATCAGTTGAAAAGAATTCAAACTTGGGGTAAAAAACGGAAATAGATCAAAATATCATAATAAATTCATTTGGGAAATAGAAGAAATGGCAGAGGAAACCAGATTGAGAGATATAAGTGAAAACCTCAATGTTTTAAAAGAAAAAATGTAACTGATTACTACCGAATGCCACAGTCAAATAGAAGAAAGAATCCAACAAGTTATAAGAGAATATAACATAAAAATTGGAGTTCTGGCAAGACAGCTAGATGAAATACAGCAAGAAGAAAAGTAAGATATAAGGCACTGCAGATCGAAGCAGCTAGGAGGCATGAAATTATGATGCAGGAACAAAACCATAGACATGAGCAGTTGTTGAAGTTGTTTACTCAGCCATTAGTATCTCTGCCTATAATTCCACTCACAGCACATAATACTCCCTCATCTATAAGAAATGGAAAATTCAATACAAATGAAAATCCTGGCTCAAGTTCCTTTGCCTTACCAATTGAAGATAGGGGAAAAGGGTTATTACCCACTCCATACAAGTCATTGGACAGGATGGAGGATATCTAAGGCAGAGTAAATTTTCACTTACCTTATCCAAAGTTGGACTTTCCAATTTTCAGTGGAGAGGAACCTAGAGAATGGGGCAGCAAGTGTAAACAATACTTCAAAATCTATCAAATGCCTATGAATTATTTGGTAGAGAGCCATAATGCATTTCATAAGGAAGGCACATAGATGGAAGGAAGGTTATTGCATAGATAAACCTGATCTAAATTGGGAAGAATTGTTGGAAGCATTAAGTAGAAGGTTTGATCACAACAGTATGAAACATTTGGTCAGGGAATTTAATAAATTGGTACAGACAAGAACTGTGGAGAAATACCAAGAAAAAATTGAAGATCTAAGTGCTAGAATGTTATATTTTAATCATGCTCTTACTGAACAGCATTTTATAGAAAGTTATATAAGTGGATTGAAGGAAGAACTAATTTCCTTCATTGATCTCTCCCGTCCTACAACTTTGGAAGAAGTGTTTGAACAAGCTAAGCTTCATGAGTAGACATTAGCAGTAATGTGGAGAAAGAGCAGAACTGCTACCAAAACAGCTTTCTCTAAATCATCAGTGTACCATACTTCCAAAGTTGCTGCACAAGAAGATACTGTTAAGCCTCATAATTTCAAAAATCATAGCTTACCTTTAGGAGCAGGCCGGCAGCAGTGGGAGCAAAGAAAAGCAGCTGGTTTATGTGTTAAATGTGGTGAGAAATATCATTTTGGTCACCAGTGTGCCAAGAAATCAATTAATTTCTTCTCAGCTGAAATAGAGACAGATGAGGTTGTTGATGAACGGTTGTTATATAAGGAAGAAACAATTGAAGACTCCTTTATAGGGGAAGAAGAGGAGAGTGAGATGGAAACTACTATTCATGGTCTGGTAGGTCAAAATCAACATGATACTATTAAGATCCAAGGAGAAGCAAGGGAACAAGGCTGTAGTAATCCTAATTGATACTGGCAGTGCCCATAGTTTCATTGATTTCCAAGTAGCCAAAGAAATGAAAGCAACACTTATTCCAGTAAGTCTACTTATTGTTACGGTGGCTAATGGGCATAAGGTCCTAAGTAAGCTTAAATGTGCCAATTTTAAATGGACTATGCAAGGAGAGCCCTATCAAGCTGACCTAAGGATAATTAGGTTGGATGGGTCAAGCATTATTTTAGGAATTGATTGGTTTAGAACATATGGGAGAGTGACTTTTGATTATCAAATAAATTCTGTCACATTCACTAAAGATGGGAGGCAAATGACTCTTAAAGGAATTATAGAAGGATCAAAACTTAAAGTTGCCAAAGCTGAACTTAAATCCATCACCACTACAAAGTGGTACCGGGCTGGATTAAGGGGAAATTGTTGTGCCATTGGTTGCTTGGAGAGTACTAAAAAGGAAAAAGAAGAGGAAATACCTAATCTAGTGGATGAAATATTGAAACAATATTCTGAAGTATTTAAAGAACCCAAGGGACTACCACCCAGCAGGCTCCAAGATCACAGAATACCATTATTATCTGGTACCAACCCTGTCAATATCAGAGCTTACAGGTATTCATTTGAACAAAAGAATGAGATAGAGAGACAAATACAGGAGATGCTTAAAACATCCATAATCCAACCAAGTAACAGTCTTTATGCCTCACCTGTACTGTTAGTCAAAAAGAAAGACAATAGTTGAAGATTTTGTGTAGATTACAGACAGCTCAACAAGGCCACTGTGAAGGACAAGTATCCAATTCCACTTATTGATGACCTTTTGGATGAATTGGAAGGTTCTCAATATTTTTCTAAAATTGACCTAAGGTCCGGTTACCACCAGGTGAGGATGAATCCTGATGATATGCACAAGATTGCATTTGGAACTCATATGGGGCATTATGAGTTCTTGGTCATGCCTTTTGGGCTAACTAATGCACCTGCAACATTTCAGGCCATCATGAATAAGGTATTCTCCACTTACCTTAGAAAATTTGTGTTAGTTTTCTTTGATGACATCATGGTGTATAGTCAAACCTTAGAGGAGCATGTAGAACATCTCAAAGAGGTAATGACCATATTAAAAAAGAATTAACTATATGCAAAAAGATCCAAGTATTTCTTTGGACAGCAATAGGTGGAATATTTGGGCCATATAATTTCAAAAGAAGGTGTAGCTACTGATCCAGAGAAGGTAGTAGTTATGAAAAAATGGCCTACTCCTACTCTCAAGGAATTGAGAGTATTCTTGGGGCTCACAAGATACTACAGAAGATTTATTAAAGGTTATGGTGCCATAAGTAAACCCTTAACTGAACTCCTCAAGAAAGATAATTTCTACTGGAATGAAGAGGCTCAAGATGCATTTGTGAGGTTGAAAGAAGTAATGTCCACGGCATCGGTTCTGGCAATGCCAAATTATACCATTCCTTTCATTTTGGAAGTAGATGCTAGTGATCATGGAATTGGAGTTGTACTCTCTCAACAAGGAAGACCTAAAGCCTATCTCAGTAAACGACTGAGTGAGAGGCATAAGGGACTTCCACATATGAGAAAGAATTTCTAGCTATATAATGGCTGTAGTAAAGGACTGAGTGAGAGGCATAAGGGACTTCCACATATGAGAAAGAATTTTTAGCTATATAATGGCTGTAGCAAAATGGAAACATTACATTAGTCCAAGACCCTTCATCATTAAGACTGATCATCAGAGCCTAAAGTACCTGTTGGAACAGAAATTCACTTCTGCAGCCCAACAGAAGGGAATGCTGAAACTTATGGGGCTGGATTATACAATACAATATAAAAAGGGGAAGGAAAACATGGCAGTTGATGCATTATTAAGATGGGGTTCAGAAGAAGGAAGCACACAAGCTATCACAACAGTGGTACCAACTTGGAGTAATGAAGTAGCAGAAAGCTATGAAGGGGACCAACAAATTCAGCAAATTATAGCAAAGGTACTACTCAATTCTGAAACCCAATTTGATTATACCTATAAACAGGGAATACTTAAGTTCAAAGGAAGAATTTTTGTGGGAAATAAAGGAGGACTGAGACAAAAACTTTTAGATGTGATGCATGCATCATCTTTGGGGGGAGATTCGGGAATGAGTCACATTTATAGGAGAACCAAACAATTGTTTTATTGGCATGGAATGAAGAAGGATGTGGAGAAGAAAGTAAAAGAATGTGAAGTTTGCATTAGAAATAAAATTGATGGAACCCATATACAAGTCTACTACAATCATTACAAATTCCAATCCAGGCATGGCAACAAATCAATATGGATTTTATTGAAGCCTTGCCCAAGTCAGAAGGAAAAGACTCAATAATGGTGGTGGTGGACCGACTCACCAAATATGCTCATTTTATATCCCTGACTCATCCTTATTCAGCATAGGAGGTAGAAGAGCCTTCCTTGATACTGTGTATAAGCTACATGAGATGTCTCAGGGCATTATATCAGACAGAGACAAGATATTTACCAGTCAAGTGTGGCAAGATTTGTTCAAACTGATGGGAGTGAAACTGCATCTGAGCACTGCTTTCCATCCACAGATAGATGGACAAACAAAAAGGTTGAACATATGCCTTGAAACTTACCTTGGATGTTTCAGCTTCCAAAATCCCCACAGATGGCATAAATGGATATCCCTGGCTGAATGGTGGTACAACACCAACCACCATTCCTCCCTAGGGATGACCCCCTATCAAGCCCTATATGGACATCCACCCCCATTATATCCAGCAGCAAATATGGGAATGGAGATACATTCAATAGTGGAGGACTGGAATAGAGAAAGGAGCAAAATGTTACAGATATTGAAAACTAGACTCACAGAAGTTCAAAACCACATGAAGCAAAATGCAGATAGAAGAAGAGTAGACAAAGAATATTAGGAAGGAGATATAGTATACCTCAAACTCCAACCCTATAGGCAAAGTACAGTGGCCATCCGCAAAAACCTGAAGCTTACCTCCAAATATTATGGGCCTTTCAGAATATTAAAAAGGGTAGGAATAATGGCTTATATGCTCCAGCTTCTAGAAGGGTCTCAAATACACCCACTACAAGTCTCATCAACAGTACCACTTACCGGAGAAGAAGGGCAACTCCTAGCTCAGCCGGAGAGTATTTTGGACAGGAGGATGGTCCGTAAAGGAAATAAAACAGTTACTCAAGTTCTCATCAAATGGAGCAACCTCAGTGAAAATGAAGCTACATGGAAGGACTACAAAATCATCAAGGGGCAGTTTTCTCATTTTGACCCTTGAGGACAAGGATCTTTTGGAGTAGAGGGGGATGTAATATCTGTTAAAAAAATAAAAAAAATAATAATCAAAATTTGGGAGAAATAACAAGAAATAGAGGTTGAACAAAGGGAAAGAGAACTTAGTTTTGGGGAAGATAGCTCCAGATGAAGAGAAAAGAGGACTTGGTAGAAGATATTTGATCATCAAAACCTCTGACCGACTTGATTTAACCCTCTAGGGTTTAAGGGGAGACAGAAAAAAGGAGGAAGGGAGAATACGAGCACTCTGGAAGAACCCAGAGTTTCCCAGAATAGCCACAAATTATATTCCTTCAAATGGGTAAATGGGTTATGGATAATCCGAAACCCGCTCCGCATCCATCTGAAATCAAGCGGCCCAGGCCAGTTCGGAAGAATCCAGAAAAGCCCAGACCAAGCTTGTATACAAAAATGATAAATAAATTCCTGTAACTGATCACAGGTCGGTGGGAAGGGGATAACAGAAGTAACATAATTTAGTTGAGAGGGAGGGAGATGTATAAATAGGGATAGAAAGGAACCTGTGGGGGTAATGAAGAATATATCAAATTTGCTTCCAAGATTTTTCTCTCTGATTTCCCTCTTCTCTTTCAATTCTTCTATTCTTCCTTCTACTCTTCTAACCCTCTATTTCCCTTCCCAAACTTATCTGATTTAGTAGGCTCACAGCAATGAATTCATCATCAGAGGCCTGGATCTGGGACTCTTTCCTGCAGAAGACATCAAGAAAGAACCAGATTTGAAGTGTTCTTCCCTGGAACGCTTACAAAGGCAGCTGGGTCATAACACTAGCTTTCAAAAGGGTAAAGTTGTAATTTTCTATCATGTTTGACATCTATAGAAAGGAATAAATGTCAAATAATACTTTCTTGATTTGCTTCTCAATCTTAGAGAAGGTTTAGGATGTACTTGAGATGTGGGTCGTGGGTATGTGGATCAAGATCCAAAGCACCCTGTTAGTTGCGCTCATCCAAGTGTATTGCAAGGTAGGAGTGTGATTTGTTAGGGAAGCATGGGATCTCAAGCCCCTCAGACTGTGGTTCTGCCTGCTATGAAAAATATGTGGCTTTATACTCTAGCTATCTGGCTCTCTCCATCTCTCCTAAACCAATCTAGATACTTATGCATTTTAATTGTAAACTTTTCATAAATTCTTTTCAAGATCTTGCCTCACATTCATACTGTGTAAGTCTCTAATTATTTGGGTCTCTCTCTATCTCTCTTGCATCATTTTAGGAATAAACTGTAAATCATATTTTGTAGATATTTGCAATATCTTAAGTTGCCAATTTGTTACAGATATTTTGCAAGAACTAGTGGTACATGAATATTGCTCAAAGATCCAACCTTCCAGGAATAAGTATGAATCTTAAAAGCAACAATAGTAAAGTTAATGCCAGCTTCAAATTGACACATATTGGACCTGACCTTGGTCCAAAAATTTCTACCTGTAGTCTAAAACATGTGCCTTGAATTGGGCCAAGCATTTGCTGCAGGGGACTTGTCACCATTATCACTGCCATACTTTCAAGTGAAACCATGAGCAACTAGTTAAGCATATCCTTTTCTTTTTTCTTTTTCTTTTTCTTTTTTTTTGCCCAACTTAGCTTTTAGAGTAAGTATTGACTTCATAGACCTACTTGAATATGGTCTCCTCACATACAAATTTACAACTAAGGCTCTTTATGTGTCTGTGTTTACTTATTGTTGCTAGGTTCCTTGTACTAGGATTGGGTCTTAAAGACCAAAATGATGGACATAAGACTAATTCATTTATTTGGTGCATGCATTCCTTCTAGTCACATTTTGGCAATGCATAGGGCGTAGAAAGGAGGATAACCAGGATGGAACAATACATAACAAGAAGATGCATCAGTAGCACAAATATCAGGTGAAGAAATATCTAAAAGGATGTTGATTGAAAGAGTGGGGTGAAACAGGGATGGCAAAAGTAAAATTGAGTAATTCTTGGCTGCTTTGGAGATATGGTGGAGGAAAGAAGTATTTATGGCTTGCCAGTCAAGTTGTTGTCAATCATGCTTCATGTGAAACGAAAACAAACATCTCATGTTCATCCTCTCAACTTGTTATACCACACAACTTTTCTCTTTCATGTGGGCAATACGATTATATTAGCAAGGATCCTTTGTCACTTTCAGCATACTAACAAACATTTGCTGCGCTAATTTGAGTGCAGTAGCTCTTATTACTGCTTTCTGCAGTGAAAAATCCTTGGATGCCTCAAACAGTTTGAAAAAGAAGGGTCAATGTTGTTGAAATAGCCTTATCGAAAAGATCTTGAAGATCCATGAATGAGTGGAGCAGCATTTTTTTCAATAGGTATAAGGAAAGCTTTTTTTGGTTGTGGCATCCATGGGTAAATCTAGCTGATAAGTGATTAAATTATATATTATGTGAATGGGTTATACTTTTATGGATGCATGTTACATAAAAAGAAGCATGATTTTGATGACAGCTAATGCATTGAATGGAGGATATTTATGATGCATAGATTGAGACAACTTGCTCACAGTTGGTCTGGCTTTAAGGTAAAGCATTACCTTTTCTTTCTAATTAAGATGTTTTATGGACCACTGGAAATCATATTGCAGATTTATCAGATGATTTTTTTTTTAAAAAAAAAAATTAGAAGCATGTGTATGAAGAAAAATGAAACTTAAATGTGTGACATGCAATATTAACCATTATCTAGGATGGGTCAACTTGGCACATTTTATTTAAATGGTGTCATGCTGGCTTGAGAAGTCAAATGGTTACAATTTTTGGAGTAAGATCCTAAAATATAGGATTCAGGATGTGTAAAACTAAGGGTACACATGAAAGGCAGTTTTAGCAAAAATGCTATAAAATGAGAGCCTGTCTATAGCCCATAGCAGTTCTTTACAATAACTTAATCTTTGCCGGGAATGGAAGTAGAATTTATGACACTTATGGTTAAACCAGGGCACAGCAAAGTAAATGAAGTGAAGTTGCAGATATAAACTATTATTTGACAACCGTATGTGTGTTATGGAGTCAGTTGCCAGTCTTTAGTACTTGATACATACCCAATGAATTATTCAGCAACAATGGATCTGTGAAAACTTTTATGATAGACCAGTGTGTGTAATTGCTATGAAACAATTTAAAAGGCATATGTAGAATGTTATGTAAATTCGAAGAGGCTTTGATATGGTCTAGTTTTTAAGTCCTTGCGAGCTGTCAATATGCATATCTTAGACATGGCATTATGCAGTGTCCAAAGAAAATTCAACACCTCCAGAATGAGTGATATGTTTGCGTGCTTGAGTAGCAATACCATGTAGATGAAGACTTTGGCAAGTGGCAGTTGAGTCTATAAATAATGCCAGTCTATTGGTACACTATTTCCTTTTAGATGTTAAACATGGTAAACTTTATAGTGACATATTCAACTTTTATACTTTGGTAAAATTAGAGGATATCAACAAGCCATGCTATGCATTATTTTATTCTCTCTAGTGTGGATGTCTTATATGATGATGACTCAAAATAGTATGATCTGGATCTGTTATGTCATTTTTACTATGAATCACTTTAAAGGGACACAAGAACATAATTGTAAAATGCATGGCAAAAGCATCAGAAACGAAGAGCCATTGTGTATCTTACATGGATTAGGAATTCCAGTTTAAACCATGTTGCTTGAAAGAATAGATGAATGATACTTGTCTTTATAATCCTCCACAACTTTCATGATAGAACATAGGGGGAGAGAGAAGGAGAGGAAGAAGCGGGGGGAAGGGGTTAGAGGGAGAGAGCATCGTTGCATTCATGAAACTTGTTGTTGGAACTATTCGTGTGTATTACATGGATCATGGATTTGCTTTTTTTCACCTCGCAAAAAATCTATAATAACCAGTTTCATCCATATCCAGATGGATGATTATGATTAACTGAACTCTTTACTTAATCGAGAATTGTTTTGTACTTCTATGCCTAGAATTTGTTTATGATGAATTAATTCATTATACATTCTTGTATGTTTGTAAAATGCATTGCCATGTTACCAATATATAGAAAACGAACATCTGTATGTATTTGATTTAAAGTCAAGTTATTGGAACCCTATTTCCCAATTTGATTTAAAGTCAAGCTATATGAATCATATTTCCCAATTAGTTATTTCTTAATGTATATTTTAAATCTAACTATATCGGTCAAAGCTGTATTCTTCATTGGTAGCTATTAATGCTGCTCCCCCTGGTTCACCAAGTTTATCTGAAGCTGACAGTTTGTGGTTGCCTGGCCCTGAGAATTCCATTAGCTTTTGGTAATGGACCGGGGATTGTATAAGTTTGTCCCTATTCAGTCATGCATCCACGTTAATGACCTTATACCTTTAGGATTCCTGATTCTGCCATCTTATGACTGCGGAGAAGCATCCACAAAACTTGCTATATTTTCATGGCCATTTTCATATGGACCTTACATTGCATGAGAAGGACCATATTGCAGAAGGATCCATAATTCTAAAGGTTTGGCAAATCTTACAAATAATTCTATATGTATTTCTACCTTGCACTGAATTGCAGAAGGATCCGTTTGTCCTATGTCATGGAAAGGAAATAGGGAAAATGTGATCATTCAATTCAAAAAGGTTCCTATCATTCGCTGATGTTGCTCTAGTCCAAGCAACATTGTATGTGAAAAGAGCTAAAAATGGTCAAGCGAAATTGGTTAGCAAATATTTTTTTTTAAAGAGGTTGTTGTCTTGTCATTGACTGGATAAATAAACCAGAACTCTATGTAATCGTGGTAATGTATCTCTTATGATTTTTTTTTTTTTTTAAAAAAAATAATAATAATCTCACAACCCTGGTTGGCAGTTCCTGTATGACATAAATTAAACTAGCTCTTGTTTGTTGTTCAATTTTTCTACTGGTCTCATTTCAGGTTCTTCTGCATGATCCCGTTGTCCATCTGAATTTTGACTCATGTTTCAATCTGCCTTTGGTATCGAGTCCCAGAGTGGCAGCCTCCTGTACGTACTATTTGGGCGTAAGTTCTGTCATAAAACTCTGTCTATAGTTTTCTAGATCACCTTTTTGAGACATGCTATCCATTATTTGAAGGGGAAGGATTTCTGCTTCACCAAGTTAGCTCGTTTCTTCTTTATTGACCTTGGACGAGATTCGATGAAACGGAACTGGTATATTCTTTGTCACCCTCGGCACTGCTATCATTGTCCATCCAGTAGTAGCCTAAACAAGACAGTTTGAGGAAGACGGCTGTGGATTGCCCGCAAACAGTGCGTAGTTTTGGACGTGCTGATCTTTGGGCCTGGTAGGCTTAGTGCCGTGTGACATTATCCAAGTTGAAGTCGTTTATTGTGATCCTTATCATCTCTACACTTGAGTTGGAGTCTAATTGGACCGCTGAAAGTGTCGAGCAAATTTTATCAAACATAATTTATACATTGGTGGCCTTGTTTGATCGGAAGTTCTTAGAACTGATTAAAGTTTATCATTATGTCACCTCAAGGAAATGGAATAGCTTTTTTTGATACCTTTCATCATGTGGCTTTGCTAGTTCCATGTTTTCGTTCAACAAATTATGGTAATTTCACTTTAGTGTAGAACGATTGTGCTGGTGGGCAAGGCATTTACATTGAAGGAAGGGAAATACTAGTTAAGCTCAACATTTAAGTGTGACTCACCTTTATGTGGTTATTGACGCGCAGCTAACTTGTATAAAATTTTCTCAAAAACAGCTAAATAGGTTCATCTCAATAATAGCACTCTTCTGCTTAGAAACAAGATATTCTTGGTTAGATTCTTAGATTTTGCATCTCAAAATTTTAGGCTTAAATAATTGAAGTTTTGGTGTATTTCTCTCTTTCTTTCTATCCAAAAAAAATATATATATATGAATTTTTCATTTTGTTTTTATGTTCTAATAATCAAGAAAATGAACCAGATTAAAACGTTTTTGTTTTTCTAAAATTATTTGTGGTTCAGAGTGCAAAGGCTTATTTAAGGCTTTCAGGAAAAGTAAACAATGCATATCAAAAAGAAGAGAGCGGAAATAAAGGTAAAGAATAAGAGAAGGTCTTCCAACACCAAGTTTAATATGGTATTTCCATTATTTGTGGAGAAACAAGACAAAATCAACCATAATATTAAAGATTCCCTTAGAATTTAGAGGTCTCCATAATTTGATGTGGTCATGTCTAACAATATACACATAGAATCTTATCAACCAAGCTAATTAGACTTCAATATGTATACTTTCAACGGAGAATATGACCAACATGTATGTAATCAAGATTGCCTACATGTAATGCGAGCCATGCCATATGCGACCCTTGGCGGGAGTCCAAACTCTACCGACATGGCTATAAAGAAAGATATGGTTTATGCCGTGCAGACTACTCGTAAGTTGAATCCTACCGGAAAGGCCCCTACGCATCACCTGCCGATCACTGTTTACCATGCACGAATCTCGAAACTAATGAACGGAGAGTGGGCCACCACGGACATGATTACATTGCGGGGTCCACTATTGACTCTTCTTTGGCAAGGAGACCAACTGCCACATATGAGGCACGTATCTGCTAGCCCTCATTAACGTTAGTGCTTATCGAAGCAAATAAAGTAATTAAGAAATAGACAACCCAACTGGCATGCAACGACTACCAATCTCTGATCCAATAAAAAAAAAAAAAAAAAAAAAAAAAAACAGGAATGTCCCCATCAATCAAAGTCCCCAAACCGATTCCTACCGCATCCATTTCATCGTTGATTTATTCTTATTATTTTTTCCTTCATGATTCGTGTCGTGAACGTTTTATTATTCCAGTGGATAAGGACCAAGCATCCAACCAGGTCATCCACGGATAATCATGCATCTCGAGGTGATTACGACTGCTACCGCAACCATTATTCATTTAATTAAGCTTTGACATGACGCATTTATTGTTAGATTTGTTAATGACTCGAGCTTCTCATTCCTTACGTTTTTTTAAGTTTTTATTTCCGTTAGGTTACGAAGTTGCCACCGGACCAGAAACATTAACTACGGGCCCCCAAAATACGTTCATGATAGGGGAAGGGAAAACTGAATCAGTTAGCTGTCACCTGCCATAACAGTAACCAATCCAAACTACGGAGAGCGTTCGCCTCTCTCTTTCTGGGATTCAAATTCTCTTCCTTCGTAAAGGAAGAGAAATGAGATTTTTTTTTTTTTTTCCTTCTCATTATTGAAGACATCGGACTAAAAAGGCAAAAGAATTGGCCGAAAATAAAAACTGCATTTTTTTTCCCCTGTTTTCTCTTCATCAGTTTTTTTAAACATCTTCAATAGATTTAACCCCGACTCGATCTCCTTACTGTACAAAAATATAAAAAACCTTCATCCACCTTATTTTTGTATAGGCTCGGCAAAGAAAGGAGGGAGGAGAGAGAGAAAGAACGGAGATTTTAATTAAAGGAAAAAAAAAAAAAAAGGGAAAGAAAAACGTAAGATTTGAGAGCTAAACATCTAAAGAAGCCTTTTCTTCTTTCTTCTTCTTCTTCGAAGACCTATTCCATCCTCGGTTCCTGCTTTCGTTCCGTCGATCGTTCGATTCGGATCTAAACTACTACTCGATCTTGGTGACGCCGATCCGCTTGATGGCCGCGTTGCGGATGCTCTCCGGTGGAGGTTGCACGCACATCATGCCGCTCTGCTCCAGTCCCGACATGTAGTTTCTCACCTCGTTGCGGATCATCTCTTGCATCACCGCCAGGAACTCGGTGCTGAAGGGAAACGCCGGCCGCCTTTCCTCCTCCGGCGGCCGGCTCCGCTCGTCGGCGGCGGAGGGGCTGGCCTTCGTGGGCGCCAGAGGCGGCATCGCCTGCAACAGGGGCTTAGGCGGCGGGTGGAGGGCCATCGCCTGCGCCGGGGGCGCCGGTGCCGCCAGGAGTTGAAGCTGGTCTTGGTTAGCTCGGTGGAGGTCGGATGGCTCGGGCTTGTCCGATCCCGGGAGGGATAGAGAGAGGGAGGTGACCGGATCGTCGTTGTTGGGTTGGAGGGTGGAGGATACGGCGGGGGTGGCTTCGGTATGATGGTGCTGGTGAGCGGATGAGGTCGGTGGGACGATGCCGCCGGTTCTCGGCACCGGCCGGTAGATGTGGGACGCCGATGCGGCCGCGGCGGCGACAGGAGAGATCATCGGGTGGCTAGAATCGCTGAGGTCGGAACCAGAGGGGCTACCGGGGCTCAAGCAGAGCCCGCCGCTGGAGGTGAGCACCGGCCCGACGCTGCTGGACCGCTTGAGAGGCCTCGCCGACGCATCGTCCGCGGCCACCAGGGCGGCGTCGTCGACGGCGGGAGCCACAGTGGCGGAGGAGTACTTGCGCTTTAGGGTGGAGTTCCAGTGGTTCTTGATGGCGTTGTCGGTCCGGCCGGAGAGGAGGCGAGCGATGGTGGCCCACTTGTTTCCGAAGCGGCGATGGGCGCGGATGATGGTCTCGTCCTCCTCCGGCGTGAAGGGGCGGTGCTCCACCTGCGGCGAGAGCTGGTTGCACCACCGGAGCCGGCACGACTTCCCGGACCTCCCTGGGATCGACTTGCTGATCAAAGACCAGTTCCTCGGCCCGTGCTTCTGGACCAGCTTCTGGAGCGCCTCGTCCTCCTCCGGGCTCCACGGCCCCTTGATCCGATCCATTTCCTTGCTCCTAGTCGAAATCGACGCGGCCATCTATCGATAGAACAAACCCTAACTCTGAATCGATGCAAGAAAAAGGAAAACCTTTTCCTTTCTCTTTTCTCGTTTCTTTCGAGTTTAGTTAGGGAGGAGGAGGCGAGCGGGAAGCTGCGGATTGCATGAGAAAGAGGAAGAAGAGAGGAGACGACGGTGAGTGTGGAGGAGGGGTGGGCTATATAAGCGAGGGAAGAGGTGTGACCGGGAGGAGCCGGTTGGGGTGACCGGTGATAGGGCGTTGAGGGAAGGGGGCGCACCTGCTTCTTCCAGGCAGGCGGTTGCTTGCATACAGCTGGCATCGGACACGCGTCGGCTCCTCGTGGCTGCGATCTCTATCCTTTATTTCCGTTTTAATTTTCTCTATCCTTCCCTTCCTTTCGTTAAAATAGCCCTCCCCAGGCCCACTGCTCAATAATATCTTCCCCCTTCCGTTCACCCCCACAAACCCTCGCGTCCGTCTCCTGTACGGATTAGCATGGCGGCTAACAACTACCGTTACTGTTTGATGTGAATCGGGTTTCGCTAACGATCTCCGTTAAATTTCAGCAATTCAACTGGCGGCCCATAATTTCTGAGCCCATTGCGCTTGCTTTCGGCTGGGTTCATCACATGTTTGGCCTAAGATTGAAAATGGATCGGTCCAAAAATTCATTATTGAAATTGGATTAGACCAGCTTAATAAATTTCGGATCGATCTAAAATTGATTCAGATTATGGATAAAATTTTAAACATATTCGATGGTTGAAAATAAAGTCCATTTAATTTTTGGATAAAGGGATGTCCGAATTTGATCCAAAAATTTTTAAAATATAATTTTTGAACTGGTTCAATAAATTTTGGACCGATCCATTTCCAGTCCTAGTTTGACCCAAACGTTAGTAGCTTATTATCGAGTGACGCGACTCTTCGTCCATATCCTTCTTCCCTCTCTGCAATCTCTGCAGTCTAATGGATAAACCTCGCCTTGCTCCTCCGTACGTGTGTACCCAGGGTGAATGTACGAATCCGTGGTCGATCTGGTCTATTAAACAATGCCTCACTGGAAACGGCTAGCGATAGAACTGTATTATTAAACCATCTCCTAAAATATAATCTAATACATGACATAAAAATTCTTATAACAACTGATAAAAGAAAAATTATCTTTCTTATTCATTGTTGCATTCGTGGAATGTTATAAAGGTTTGATATTTTTTTACACAAAAAAAAGGCCTGATATTTTTTATTTATTCTTATTTTTTATTGTCCAAGATCACTCAGTCATTCCATCAAACACCTTCCTCTTTTCTATTTTCCTCTGTTTCTCACTCCAGCATACAGATATTTGTGCCTATAAAAGAATCCATATTCGAGCGATATACTTCACAACCTGAATGTTGGTGGAGTAGGTGAAGCATCGGGTTGGGTGAAAACTTCGGTTTATGCGGACAAACAGAGCAAGGGCTTCGCGGGATCGACTGGATTTGGGAAGGCCGGAGCGGGTGGCGTTCTAAGAGCAAGCGTTGATTTGGGGAAATAGCGTCGAGCGAATGGATGGCATCGCTGACGTGGCGAAAGCGGGTGAGGCCGAATGGGAGGGCTTTGGACATGGATTTGGAGGCTGGACTTCCAGAGAAGGGCTTGGAGCTTCAAAGCTTCATGCATATGATCGTTGGGAGTCAACGGCGAAGCAGGGGACGCGAAGTTACCGTATGATCCCTGCACAACCATTTCCTAAATCCATTTGATGGAAATAGGTGAAGCTATTACATTGCAGGGAAATATCGAGGATTTTTTTTTTTTTTTTATTGCAATTGAAGCATATGACGTACGAAAAATGTCAAGGGTTGAAATGACTTTTTCCGCTGTGTGTGTGCTGGGGGGACGGGAAGGGAGAAAGAAGCGGGGAAAGAATTGGGTGGATGCGACGAGAATTTTGACCGAGCCAGGCTGGAGAGCAATTTGCGAAAGGTTTTAAATCCCGTTCGATATGGTTGGCTGCAGTTTATATATTATATTTTTTATTCTGCGCTTCGTGATTGATTGATGGTGTTTCGATAACTAATCAAAGAGAGTGACAATAAAGAAATGGTTTGAATAGAGGGAGAGGCGGTGAGGTGGCAGTCAGCGACAAGCGCGGTCGCGGAATCGGACGGCGGATCATTACTGCCGTCCCGTCAGTCCAGCCTGTCAAACCTGCCTTCCGAACCCCAACTGCACCCTAACGGCCTCCTCCCCGCTCACCACCCCAACCTTTTCTACCGACACCTGTCGATCTCCCAAATTGCCAAAAGCCGACTTGCACCCTTGTACAGCACTCCTCTCCTCTCTCTCTCTCCATGCCGTCAAACCGACCTTCCTCTATGTTTCCTTAATCTTATATTTATTCTTAATTAATTTAATGCCATCCATGGCTACGTTCGTTTGAATATATTTGTAATTGCTTATACTATCTATAATCTGGTATTCCCCTGTTCCACGCTCCCCCGCAGGTTTTAAATGCTACGTTGTGTATTTAATTATGTTAATCGATATGAGAGAGGGATGGCTGGCCGGTTGGCGTTCCAACCCACGATGAGCGAGTCGGTCTCCGACGTATTGATTGCCGATGGATAATCTCTATCCAAGAATTTCTCATGAAAGAAGGTTCGATTCCCACACAACGAGCTGAATATTCTATTCCTTCTTTAATTTCATTAATTAGTGATTCCGTGCACATGTGTATGTGTGCTGATGCGTCGTGTTGGCTTGTTAACTACTACTCCATCGCCGATGTTTTCGTGCTAAGTAAAACTGCTAACCTAATTAAAGCCCACAATTATCATGTTAAAAGAACGAACGCTCCTTCCATGAAATGAACGGCTTAACTACTAATCAGTCCAATCCATTTGCTTGGTCTCTTTCCCCAACCATAATAACCTACTCGATGTGATATGATTTATAGGTCGCCTTCATTTTTGAATTTTGATTTGAGTTGTAAGTCATTGCAGCCGTGATCCTTTAACCGGTGGAGTAAATCCTGTTCTTCCTTTAATTTCAACCACCGCTTATCTGTTGCGGTTTGTTTTAGGTCTACGATGCAGTAGTTAAAGAAAATTATGTAAAATAGAGGGTGATGGGTAGAGAAAACCAGCGAAATCTGGGGAATCGTACTTTCCCTGCAACGGTGACGCGTTGACAGCTGTCCAAACTCGATTTTTTTTTTTTCTTTTTTCCCTCCCGCCGGTTACGAAGTCACTTCGAACGAGCGAGAGCAGAGCCGTCAATATGAACTTATCCGATCCTAGTTCATATAGACTTGCATTTTATGGATCAATCCGGACTAGATCCATTTGTATAAATAGATTAAAAAAATTTAACTTGATCCAATCCTATATGGATCGTGGACTAGGATCAGGCCAGCCCACTATAAGACCATGGACTAGGACCGTGGGCTAGGACCGTGGGCTAGGACCATGGACTAGGGTCATGGGCTAGGGCTAGGGCCGTGGTTTAGTATTAGAACCGTGGGCATTGAAATCATATAAGTATATAGCCCTCATCTTGACATGGAAGAAGCTCTGGTCGCCAATCGATGTCGCGAAAGAGTTGGCATCACTGCCGGCATCACCGGTTATTCCTTTCTCTGTCAGAATAGGAGAGCAGAGCAGCAGCAAAGCCCCAGTCGGCCGGTCCCGAAATCTCGATGAATCAAAAACTCGGAAGTAGTTTGAATCACCGGAAGCCCGGAATTATCGAGTATCATCGTATCGAAGTGGAAATGGGAATGGAAACAGCCGAACACTGCAAACACGGAAGAGAAGTGGGAACGACACCAAAGAAAAAAAAATCAAAATATCTTTCCGTTTTAAGTTTAAAG
The DNA here is from genome assembly GCA_021397845.1 of Areca catechu. NCBI lineage: Eukaryota > Viridiplantae > Streptophyta > Magnoliopsida > Arecales > Arecaceae > Areca > Areca catechu. Next base: position 52,425,476 of record CM038045.1, on the reverse strand, counting down.
TTTTAAACTTTTAATTTAACGTGGACCGTGGTTTACTCTGATAAGTGGACATGATAATCCATAACCTGTTTGCCATTTTTCATTTTGAATCTTTTAATTTTAATATATATATTTTTAAAAATTCTTGGTCCATGGACTGACCCGGCGCTAACCCTGTTGAGCTCATGGGCTACAAGGGCCGGGCCAAAAAGCCCACTTACATAAATGGGCCAAACTTTTTCAGCCCGGCTCGGCCCATTTATAGGGCCAAATGGGCTGGTTCATGGGTTTTGGCCCATTTTGACAGGTCTAAGCGGGAGAATGGATTTTTTTTTCCAAAATAATATTTTTTAATAATTATTTTTTAAAAGTAAAATTATTTGAAATATATGTTTAAAAATAAAATTATTTGGTTGCTGATGCTACATCAGATGTTTGAGGTATGATTTACGACTTTTTTGAATGAAGCCATCCTTACAACTTATGTCATCGAATTTCAAAATAAAAATTTAAAAAATATTTTAAATAATATAAAAAATAAAAAATAAAAAATTTAAGTAAAATTATAGATCTTATCTATGGTTTCATCCTAATTTTGCACCCTTTTTTTCTAAATAAAATGATTTAAAAAGTTCCAGATTACTGTGACGCTCAAGCTTGAATCGAATTCATTGAAGATGAGTTCAGGAGGTTGATTTAGCTCTTCTTCATCGCCTGATAGAAATCTTTGTTAGCTGAATTGATCTTCCAACCCTGCAAATAAATTCTTTCACTGGGATGGTTTCGGTGAGGGAAGATTTTAACACTCAAGTCAGTCACAGAGTCCAAACTAAAACAGATTAGATATGAGAAAAAACTAGAGCAGAGGGTGTGTAGGAGTTTCTCTGTTTTCCATTCGACCTTCCAGAAGCTCCTTACTCACCGGTATTTATAGGCTATGATTCTAATCGAATCCAGCTAAGAAAACTGTAAGCGGATAGTTCGTTAGTGGATTAGCACGTGCAGTGATCGTTATCTGCTATAGTTCTCATAGTTTACCTTATTTGACCAATCCATCAGATTGGTCGACAAAACATCAGAGTTGACTTGTTAAATCACCCTCAAACATCAATCGACCGCATATTTAAGTCATCTTAAATAATAAATTTCTTTTGGGTATTGGTACGCTTTGTGCCCCTTGGGCATTGATCGGCCTTACGGCTCATTGATCGATTTTATGCCCCTTGGGCATTGATCAGCCTGGTGCCCCTTGGGCATCGGTCGGCTTTAGGCCTCTATTAATCGGCTTTCCTCCTTTTGGGCACCGATCTATTACTTGATCAACCAAGTTTAATTCTCATCTAATCAACATAAGTAAATCAAATATGTCATATCCCAATATTAGTCCTTCCAGCTTCTGAATTCATTAAATGAATGTCAGCTGCCCTGGATGGAGCGGGGCACTAACTGGAGCTGGAGCAGGGCCTTGCTGCCCTGGATGTGGGGGCGTCGAGCTGGGGTCTCGCCGGGTTGAGCTGGAGGAGTCAGAGCGGGGCCCTGCTGCTCTGGACGCGGGAGTGCCGAGCAGGCGTGCTAAGCCGGGAGCCAGCGCGGGGTCGCCATGCCGAGGTCGGTTGGATGCCGGAGCGGGCGCGGGAGGAGCTGGGGCCATCGAGGGTGTGCTAAGCGTCGGACCGGATGGAGGTGAGGCGGAGGCCTCCTGCGGGCGAGCTGGGCACCGTTGCCAAGGTGGGCGCGCGGGCTTGCCGGCGCGGGGTCGCCGTGCCGAGGTCAGCTGGACGCCGGAGCTGGTGCGGGAGGAGCTGGGGCCATCGCGGGTGCGCCGGGGTCATGCCGCGGTCGTGCTGAGCGCCATTTTCGAGGGAGCAGGAGTGAGCGGAGGCGAGCTGGGGCCGACCTTCGCGCCGTGGGCGAGGTTGGGTGGAGGCAGAGGAGGCGGAGCTCGGAGGCGTGGCCTTGGCCTCTCGCAAGTGGACCGGACGAAGCGGGCAAGGGCCTCCCACAGGCCTCCCATGGGCGGACGGGTCACCGGGGAGGGTGGAGCTGAGGCGGACCGGCGTCGGGGCGGGCAATGGCCTCCCGCGGGTGGACTGGGCGCTGGAGAGGGCGGAGGCGTGCTGCGGGCGTGAGCCTTGGGCGCGGGTTTGCCCTGGCACGGACGTGCGCTCGGGCATGCCTTTGGCGGAATAATCTGCTACGCGCACCTCCCATGCATGCGGACAGAGGCACGGACGTGGTGCCGAGCTGGGCATGGCTAGAGCCGACCTGAGTCTGATCTCAGTGCAGACTGGGCAGCAAAGAAACAGGACTCCGCTCACGACCAAGGTGAGGCCATGGTGGAGAAGTATGTGGCCGCGTTAGCCACCAAGAAGGGTGCCATGCCGGGACCGAATGGGCTGGTGACCACTATAACACAAGCAATACTATTTTAATAAATATTTATTAATAAAATATTATTTTAAAAAAATTTAAGGGGAGGGTAATTGCACGTGCCTCTGCAGTTTCGTACCACGGGGCATATGTGTGAGACTCCATTTTTCTGCAGCAAGTAGGGTGTAAAAAATTCCAATCAAACCATCCAAACTATCAAACTGGATTTAAGCCAATATAATGATTTGATGATTAAATCTTTTCGATTTGATTTAATAAAATAAAAAAAATTAAAATATCAATTTGCTGATTAATGTAACATATTAAAATTGGATCAAACCAACTAATCAATATCTTTTTATATATTTGTATATACAAAAATACATGTATATTATATGTTTTATATTTTTATCTTTTAAAATATCATGTAGGTTGTTGCGCCCATTCGGCTAGTCCCGGGTCAGATCGGCCCCGGGCGTCCGGTCGGCTGATCCCCGCACGAGGTCCTACTCCCCGGTTCTAGGAGAGGACCCCGCAGCCCCCTTACCAAAAGAGCTGATCCGGGGGCTTCAAGAGCTGGCGGGCGCCTCATCGTCCGTGCATTAGCCTCTTCGACTGTCATGGTCGGCTTCCGGGAGGCCCTGCAGACTGCCACATTCAGGCTTCTGGAGGTCCGGCTGAACGCCACTATCGGCTTCTAGGAGGCCAGGCTGACCCGTTGCTGAGGGGGTCGCTCGAAGTTTCCAGGAGCCTTTTCTCCCCGACAAGATCTGACATTCTGTTGTAACGGACTCCAGTGCATGGCCACGATTCTTGTTGCCAGGCCACTACTCTGACGCTCCTGCCACGCCGCCATGCCTATTCTCTTGGGGGCATATTCGGGCTTTCCCAGCCTGTTTCCCAACAGAATTTGGCAGTGCTCCATGCCTATAAAAGGCACCCGGGGGACCTCCGTAAGAGGGTAACGTTCTTCTTCCCCATTGTGAATTCTCTTCCCGAGCTCTTTCCATTCTGTTGCTCCAACCCTCCTCTAACTTAACCATCGGAGTGTCCCCCGTCGGATCCCCTCCGGTGCCTAGGGATTTCTTGTAGGTTGATCGGTCGAGAAGCTCTCCAGCGCACCCACCGAGCCCAGTCCAGGAGGAAGAGAGGCAACAGTTTGGTGCTAGAGGAAGGGGGGCCCTTCGAACCTTCGTTGCGCTCCTTGCTCTAAAAGGGAAGATCGACGGGAAAGATCCAGCTATGGCAAGAGGAAGAACCCGGAGTGTTTCCGCGAGGAGAGGGTGCTCCCACCAGGGGCCCAATGCACCCCGCGCGGAAAGCAATGTCGCCGCCACCGTCGAGCCCACCATCACCCTGGGGATGCAGCAATTCCAAACGTTGGTAAATTGCATTGAGACGCTTACCTCAGCGGTCCAACGCTTCCAGGAAATGGCGGACCATCAGCAGCAGCCGCCGGCGGCTTCCTGCGTCAACCATCAGCCGATCGCCGGTGTCAGCCAACGATCGGAGGTGCCTCTGCCCCCGTCCCTCGCAGCTCCAGAACTCCAGGGGTCCTTGAGGGCCCGCGCTGAAAGAAAGAGGGCGAGGTCAACTTCCCCCTCTTTCGCCGACTCTGCCCCTCTCGGCGGCCGGCACCCTGCTGCAGACCCGCACGAACACGGCAGCAAAATCATGTGCTTGGAGGAGCGCATCACCGAGATCGTTAAGCGGCAGAACGCTGAGGGAAGGCCGGCGCACGACACCCGCCCGCCTTTCTCCGCAGAGATTCTGGGAGAGTCTATCCCCCGACATTTCAAGATCCCACAGGTGGACCCCTACAACGGTACCACTGATCCCTTGGACTACTTGGGCACCTACAAGGCCTAATGATGGTGCAGGGCACGTCCGACGCCCTCCACTGCACCGCCTTCCCGGCAACACTGAAGAAGGCCGTGCGGATGTGGTTCTCCACCATCCGCCCAGGTATGATTCATTTTTTTTCCAGCTCGAAACCCTTTTTCTCTCTCATTTCAGGACATGTAGCCGGACTCCGAAGAAAACCGACTGCCTCTTTCTCATCCAACAAACGGAGGGAGAGACCCTCCGGGACTACATGGCCCGCTTCAACTCGACCGCTATGGAAATCCCTAACTTAAATGAAGTGGTGGCCATGTCGGCCTTTAAGAGGGGGCTCCGCTCGTCCAGGTTCACATTTTCCATGGACAAGATGCTCCCTGCAAGCTACACCGACCTGCTGGCCAAGGTGCACAAGTACGCCTTGGCGGAGGAACAATCAACGAGTCGGCGCCAGGTTGAGGGGAGATCGACTTCGAAGAAGCGGGGCGATAAGGCCCCCACGGTCCGACCTCCCGGCAATGATGGCCGGCCCACCCGGTGCCAGAGCCCCAAGCCAAGGGACTATCCCAAGCGGTTCAACAACTATGCGCCCCTCTCCCTACCGCGGGAGAAGATCCTGATGGAGATTGAGAAGAGGCCTTCTTCCAAAGAACTCAACCGATGAGGGGCCCTCTTGCCTCCAGAAACAAAAACAAATACTGCCGGTTCCACAGGGACCATGGGCACGACACGGAGGAGTGCCTCCAGCTGAAAGATGCCATCAAGGACCTCATCCGGAGGGGGTATCTGAACAAGTACGTCCGACCCTACCAGGATCGGGCTGGGACTTCAACTGTCAGAGACCTCCCGGGGGAGGCTGAGCTCCCCAATCAACGCCCAACGGATGGAGGCGTTGGCATGCTGCACCGAAGATCCGACTGGGGGCGGAAAGATGACAAGGACATTGTAAAAAGGCCCAGAGGATCCAATGTAATTAGTTTTTTTGATGAGGACCTCTCGGAGCCTCCTCTCCCGGGCGATGACCTTGTGGTTGTGTCGGCCATCATCGCTAATTATGATGTAAAATGCGACCTTATCGATAAGGACAGTTGCGTGGAGGTTTTGCTGTATGATGCTTTCATCTGGATGAACTTGTCCAGGTCTAGATTATGGGAGTCCGTGGCATCACTCATCGGCTTCGGAGGGAGTTCCGTCGGGGTTGAAGGGGAGATTGCCTTGCCCGTGACCCTCGGAACAGAACCTTACCAGCGAACCTTCTCCATCAACTTTATGGTCATCCGTACGACCTCGGCATACAAGCAATTTTGGGACGGCCGGCCCTCAATAAGTTCCAGATCATTGTATCCACTTATCACCTGCTGGCCAAGTTTCCGACCCGTGATGAAATTGGGGAGCTGAGGGGAGACCGTAGAGTAGCCCGGCAATGCCTAGCTATTCACGACAAGCAGCTGGACGGGTGTCCCACGCTTGAGCAGCTTGACCCCAGAGATGAAGCCGATAGCCATGGTCAGCCTGTCGAAAAGATTATATTTGTACCCCTTAAGGAAGACGATCCCACGAAAGTCCTCCAGATAGGGAGCGTCCTGGACGAGAGTGCAAGGCGGGAGCTGGTCGGCTTCTTAAGGAGCTATGCGGACGTCTTCGCCTGGTCGGCGTCCGACATGCCAGGCATCCCGGTGGATGTTATCACCCATCATCTCAGGGTAGATCCTACTTATAGGCCTGTCCGGCAAAAGAAGAGAAGCTTCGCTGCCGAAAGGCAGAGGGCCATTAAAGAAGAAGTGAAGAAGCTCTTCGACGCTGGCTTCATTAGGGCGTCTCACTACCCAGAGTGGTTGGCCAACATCGTCATGGTGAAGAAGGCTAGTGGGAAGTGGAGAATCTGTGTGGATTACACAGACCTCAACAAGGCGTGCCCCAAAGACAGCTTTCCCTTTCCGAAAATTGACCAACTGGTAGATGCAACAGCCGGCCACCAACTCTTGAACTTCATGGATGCTTTATCCGGGTATAACCAGATCAGGATGCATCCTGAAGATGAGGAGAAGACGGCCTTTGTCACAGACAGGGGCCTGTATTGCTATAAGATGATGCCTTTTGGCCTAAAGAATGCAGGCGCCACCTTCCAAAGGCTAATCAACCGAGTCTTTAAAGATCAGCTTGGGAGGAACATGGAGGCGTACGTCGATGATATGATCGTCAAAAGCCTCCATAGTGCCGACCACATCAGGAACCTGCAGGAGTCTTTTGATGCGTTAAGGCGCCACAGGATAAAGCTGAACCCCAGCAAGTGCATCTTCGGGGTGACCTCTGGGAAGTTTCTCGGCTTTCTAGTTACTCAAAGAGGCATTGAGGTCAACCCCGAAAAGATCAAGGCCATCATTGACATTACTCATCCGACCACTAAAAAGCAAGTGCAAGAGCTTACGGGTCGCATCGCCTCTCTCAGCCGCTTCATCTCCCGGTCGGTCGAGAGAACCCTCCCATTCTTCAAGACTTTGCACTGGTCGGACCGCTTTCAATGGATCGATGAATGCCAGTCGGCCTTTGAAGCCTTGAAAGATTACTTGAGAAATCCCCCACTCTTGGCCAAACCAATGGAGGGGGAAGTGCTGCATTTGTACTTGTCGGCATCTAGCGAGGCCGTCAGCGCTGTCCTTGTGCGGGTGGCGAAAGGCGGCCAGCAGAAACCCGTTTACTACATCAGCGAGGTCGTCCATGATCCCGAGGTCAAATATCCTAAGGTGCAAAAGCTGGTGTACTCGTTGGTCATAGCGGCAAAATGCCTCCGACCCTACTTCCAGGCACATCCCATCGTCGTGCTGACGGACCAACCCCTCAGGGTGATCCTCCGAAGCCCCGATACATTCGGACAGCTTGCCAAATGGGCCGTCAAGCTGGGCAAGTTTGACATCTCCTTCCAGCCATGGCCGTCCCTAAAAGCCCAGGTAATAGCTGATTTCATTGCGGAATGCACCTGGGGGACGGAGCCGACCCCGACAACAGTCAAGACGCCCATAGGTGAGCCCGCGGGAGAGGTTGGCCCGGCGGGAGAAGCCGAGCCCGCCTGGACCCTGCACGTAGATGGAGCTTCGAACCTCTCGGGGTGCGGTGCAGGCTTAATCCTAGCCAACCCCGATGGGCAATGTTTGGAGTACGCTCTGCGTTTCGCGTTCCAGGTGTCGAACAATCAGGCGGAGTATAAAGCTCTACTCGCGGGGTTGAAGATAGCGAATGAGTTGGGCGTTAGTAGGGTCCGCGCCTTCTCCGACTCTAAGCTAGTGGTCAATCAGGTGAGGGGAGAGTTTGAAGCAAGGGATTCTTCCTTAATCAAGTACTTGGACAAGGTACGGGACCTGGTATCACGACTTAAATTTTTTGAATTCCTTCATATACCTCGACAACAAAACTCTCGGGCGGATGCTTTGTCATGGCTGGCCACCGCCACGGTCGGTACCTCCGACCGGACCTTCGTGGAACATCTATAGCACCCGAGCATTACCGAGGAGTCGGCGGACATCCACCAGGTTGAGCAAAAAGCCTCATGGATGGACCCAATCAGTGCATTTCTGGCACAGGGAGCCCTTCCGGATGACCCGACGGAAGCCAGGCGCGTCCGCTCAATGGCCTCTAAATACGTCATCCTTGATGGGACCCTCTACAAGCATTTGTTTTCCCAACTATTGCTGAAACGCTTGGGGTCGGCCGATGTAGACTACGCGCTCCAAAGTAGTGCACGAGGGCATCTATGGCGATCATCTTGGGGGAAGGTCCCTGGCTTACAAAATCATTCGCCAGGGGTATTACTGGCCTACAATTCAGAAGGAGGCCTTGGACTTCTTACGAAGGTGCAATGCATGCCAAAGGTTCTCCGGCATCCAAAGGAGGCCAGCCAGCCAGCTGACCCCGCTCACGGTGCCTTGGCCATTTGCTCAATGGGGGATGGATATCCTGGGACCTTTTTCCCCGGCCTCCGGTCAGCGAAAGTTTCTCCTTGTGGCCATTGATTACTTCACTAAGTGGGTGGAGGCAGAGGCATTGGCGCAGATAACCGAGGCCAAAGTGGAAAACTTTGTCCGTAACTGCATTATCTTCCGGTTTGGAATTTTGAAGACGATCATCACTGACAACGGAAGGCAGTTCGACAACTCCCAGTTCCGGAACTTTTGTCAACAATATCACATCGCCCATCGGCTTACGTCGGTCGCTCACCCTCAGTCCAATGGAGAGATCGAGGTCACCAATAGGACGATCCTGCATGGGTTGAAGATCCGGCTGAATGAAGCCAAGGGGCTCTGGGTGGAGGAGCTTCATTCGGTGCTTTGAGCGTATCGGATGACCGCCCGGTCGGCAACGGGGGGAAACCCCATTCAATCTGACCTATGGAAGTGAGGCGGTCATCCTCGTGGAGGTCTCTCTACTATCCCTGTGGATTGACCAATTCATCAAGCTGGCCAACTCGGAGCAACGAAGTGCTGACCTAGATCTGCTGGATGAGACCCGACTCCGGGCGAGTATGAAGATGGCGACCTACCGTCAAAGGATGGCCAGATATTACAACTCACGGGTTAAGGCGCGCACCTTCCAAGTGGAAGATCTAGTCCTGCGGAAGGCGGAGGTCTCGAGGCCAACCGAACAGGGAAAGCTTTTCCCTAATTGGGAAGGCCCCTATCGGGTTACTGAAGTAATTCAGGCTGGAACCTACCGACTCGCACACTTGGACGGGCGACGAATAGCTCGCCCATGAAATGTAGACAATCTTCGCAAGTACTATCAATAAAGTCTACAAACTTCTTCAGCTTCTTCCAGCCCACTCCGAAAGTCCGACCCCGGTCGGTAGAGGCTCTAGGGCAGCCCACTCCGAAAGTCCGACCCCGATCGGCAGAGGCTCTAGGGAAGCCCACTCCGAAAGTCCGACCCCTGTCGACAGAGGCTCTAGTGCAGCCCACTCCGAAAGTTCGACCCCGATCGGCAGAGGCTCTAGGGCAGCCCACTCCGAAAGTCCGGCCCCGGTCGGCAGAGGCTCTAGGGCAGCCCACTCCGAAAGTTCGACCTCGGTCGGCAGAGGCTCTAGGGCAGCCCACTCCGAAAGTCTGACCACGGTCGGCAACCATCCCAGGACCAACCTCGCTGGACCGCAAGAAGGATGGGCCACAGCGAGAGCCGCCTCGCGGACAGGGACCCTGAGGAAGTGCCCAGGTACTCGGTCCAATTTATGTTATCATTTTGGACTACCCTGCCGGCTTATGGCCCAGGCGGGCCGACCGGGGGTACTTAGAGAAATTTTGAGAAGAAAAATACTTGTTCCGTGTTCGTCGGCCTCCCCGATGGAGCTAGTAACCCTGCGGTACCGTAGAGCCGACCGGGGATACTTAGAAGAATTTCAGAAAGAAGCAATATTTGTTTACGCCCATGCACACATTGAAAGTAAGTGATCAGAAGGCTTTCTTCATTCATTTCAAAAGAAATCGTTTACAAAAGGTGGGTCGGACCTTTACAAACCCCTCAGGTCCGACCCACGGGAGATGCGTTAGGGGCCACAACCTCGGCCCCATCAGCTATAACTAAAGGAGCAACCGAAACTGCAGCAGCTGGAGGATCCTCCGGAAGGGCCACCACTTCCGAGTCGGCTGGCGCTGGAGCTTCGACCCTAGCTACCCCCGCTTCACCTTCCGCTGGGGGCTCCTCTTCGGCCCCCTCTCCTTCGGACGGGTCCCGCAGCTCGGCGCCCGACAGGTCCAGTCTCGGGAAGAGCAAACCCACCTTCTTTAGGGCATCGTCGTAGCCCTCCCTGTAGAAGTCGGCTGCCACCTCCTCCACGTCTTCAGTAAAGCCGCTAGAGGCTTTGTATGCCGCCACGGCCTCCTGGATCTGCTTCGTGACTAGTTCCTTGGACTCCTTAAGTTGGGTCTCCAACTGTGCCGCCATCGCCCTCTCGGCCCGGGCCCTCTGGTCGGCCTCCGCCGATCGCTTCTCTTCCTCGCCCAACTGGCGGGCGAGCGAGTCAGCTTTCGCCTTCCTTTTCTTCAACCTGGCCTCGCGGTCGGCCAGCCGGCCCTCGGCCTCCTTCAGAGCTGCCTTCGCCGACTCTGACTCCGCTTAGGCCACTGCTAGGTTCTCCTCGGAAGACTTCAGGGATGCCACTACGGCCTCCTAGGCCGCCTCCAGCTCCTGGACCCTCTTCGCGGAGGTCTTGGCGGCATGCACTACACGGCAGATGCCGTCGTCCATGAGGGAGATGCCGTGGAGAAGCTGCAAATGTCCGACCAAATTAGTAAAGAAGTAAAGAAGTAGAGAAATAAGGTGAAGTCCTTACCCTCATGAAGTCCCGGTAAGTCCCCACAGTCACGTCGATCAGGTTTCTCTGGATTGACACCTCCCAGTCAGCATCGGTCATTGCACCCCTCAGCAGGCTCCACGCCCTCCTGGGGTGGTCGAGTGCACGCCAGTGTTGGAACTCCTCCTGGCGGATCTCCTCGTCCGACCGCTCAGGTTCGCTACCGGCTGCCTCCTCCATGTTCGGCCCCTTGCCCTTATCGGTTGAAGGGGCCACCTCTTCAGCGTCAACGGGCGTAGGAGTTGGCGCTGCGGCTGTGCCGATTGCCCCCGACTGTCCCTGCTCCAGTCGAAGGACCAGCCCTCCTAATGGAACCGACGCCCTCGCTGCCCTCATCATCATGAACTCGGTGAGGGGGATGCCGTCCCCATCCGAGTCGACCTCCATGACGGGGACGGGTCACTCCTCCTCCCGCCTCTTCTTCTGTCGCTCGGCGACTGATAGGGGAACTGATTCTGGGGCGGCCCACTTTCGCACCGCCCGTCGGATGACCTTGGATTTGTCAACATCCTGCATCCTTCCTCCTGTCACCGGACACTCAAAATTAGTAGGAGAGAAAGAGAAAGAGCTAAGGGAATTATAAGAAGGGGGGTCGGTCCTTGCCTAGGAATCCCTGGGAGCTGATCCCCGCCTGATGAAGGGTCCCTTCCCCCAATAGATCAAATGCCGCCACTGGGCCGGCTCTACTAATCACATTGAACGTGCCCAGGTCGGTCGCCGATACCGACCTCCCCTCGCGGACTCTCGCCCGTGGCTCTCTCCACAACGGCTTGAACCCTCAAGGTTCGAGGCTGCTGACGAAGAAGAACCTAGCCTTCCACCAGTGGACGGCCGACGGGAGGCACTTCAGGATCTTTCGGCCCTGGCGGGGGACAAACAGGATCCACTCCTAGCTCCTAAAGTCCTTCTTCAGGTAGAAGAAGTTACCGAAAAGGGACAGACTGGGGTCGGACCTGGCCCTATGGCATAGTACCATGAAGCAACATATCGCCCGAATGCTGTTCGGGGTCAGCTGCACCGGGGTTACCCTATAGAAGTTGAAGATCTCTATGAACAGGGGGTGCAGAGGAAACCTGAGGCCGGCCTTTAAGTGGGACTCGTACATTGGAAGGGTCCCTGGACCTAAAGGGTTATTTGTTCTCCTTTCTCAGCCCGGAAGTGTGAGGTGCAGGGTGGACGGGATGCCGTACACCGTCCTGAGGTTTTCGACCTGCTCCCGGGTCATGGTTGAGGGTATTTCGCTCGGCCCCGGATCCCTAGGCCTATGGGATGAACCCCTACTGCTAGACGTCATTGGAAGCTAGAAGAAGGAAGGAGGATAACTGGGACTAACCTGGGACTGGACTTCTAGATGCCGGGTTTCACGGGAGAAGGAAGAAGAGGACTCTATCTCGCAAGGCACAGGTGCGGCGGGAAAAATCCACTCGCTCTGCCTCCTCCTCCTTTTATAGGCCCCGAGGGAAGAGGGAGAAGGAGGGAGGAACTATTGCCCGCCTCGGGCATGTCCCAGCCATCCTGTCAGGAGCCTCAACCGCCTGTATTGCGGGATTCGAAGCATCCCCTCGCACGGATGGCGATCCGCGTGCGCGTCGGATCGGCGGTGTGGGACCAACCTGGAGGGCAGTGTCGACTGACTAGATGCTGCCGTGTGGCGCGACGCACCACTCCGCCCCGGATCAACGCAGGATAGCCTGGCCTTCATCATAGCGCATGACTCGGATTAACTGCCTCGCCTGCGCCCCAACGAGCGGCTGACAGCTGTCCAAAAAATCGTTCGAGGGGATTTGAAGCGACCCGATGCCTCGATCCGGAATCTGCCGCAGGTGCACGCAATCATGCTCCTGCCCTTTTGAGCCACGTGGCCCCTCAAGACCCAGGAGCAGGGGGCAACTTTTGCGCCCATTCGGCTAGTCCCGGGTCGGACCGGCCCCGGGCATCCGATTGGCTGATCCCCGCGTGGGGTCCTACTCCTCGGTTCTAGGAGAGGACCCCGCAGCCCCCTTTCCCAAAGAGCTGATCCGGGGACTTCAAGAGCTGGCAGCGCCTCACCTCCGTGCGTTGGCCTCTTCGACTGCCACGGTCAGCTTCCGGGAGGCCCTGCTGACTGCCACAGTCGGCTTCTGGAGGTCCGACTGAACGCCATAGTCGGCTTCTGGAGGTCCGGCTGAACGCCACGGTCGGTTCTGGGAGGCTAGGCCGACCCGCTGCTGAGGGGGTCGCTCGAAGTTTCCAGGAGCCTTTTCTCCCCGACAAGTTCTGCCATTCTGTTGTAACGGATTCCAGTGCATGGCCACGATTCTTGTTGCCAGGCCACTACTCTGACGCTCCTGCCACGCCGCCAGCCACGACCTCGTCGCCATGCCTATTGTCTTGGGGGTATATTCGGGCTTTTCCAGCCTGTTCCCCAACAGAATTTGGCAGTGCTCCATGCCTATAAAAGGCACCCGGGGAACCTCCGTAAGAGGGTAACGTTCTTCTTTCCCATTGTGAATTCTCTTCCCGAGCTCTTTCCATTCTGTTGCTCCAACCCTCCTCTAACTTAACCATCGGAGTGTCCCCCGTCGGAGCCCCTCCTGCGTCTAGGCACTTCTTGCAGGTTGATAGATCGAGAAGCTCTCCAGCGCACCCACCGAGCCCGGTCCAGCAGGAAGAGCAGCAACATAGGTCTATTATTTCTATTTTCCTACTTATAACTTTTTTCTTTTAATAACTTGCTGATTTTTTATTTTTTTTAAAAAAAAATCAAACCAATCACCTACTTAAACTAAAAAAACAGTTCAAATTATTTAAATATTTAGAAAAATTATATAAACAAATCAAACCAATAGAAGACCGAAATTCAGAAATTGATTTTATTTAACCAAATATTTTAATTTAGTTAAAATCAAACTGATCAAGTGGTTTTAGTCCTAACAGCAAGCATCTAAATATCGCCATCCATGTAAATCTGCCATCATATCCTACCCTCATTTATGCAAGGATTGGACTTTGGAGAGCATGTTGGTTTATGCGAATAAGATTTTTTTATCATTGAATTGTATTTGGATTGTTGTCGATGCAATCCAACGGTGAAAAGCACATTCACGTACGTATGTGAGCTCACCGTTGCATTATCTTTATGTAATATTTTGGTACAAAGTTTCTAGTATGCTGGAGTGTAACCGTCATTTTTCTAAAAGATATCACATGGTCGGACCGAAACGGTAGGTCAAGGATGTTCCCCATTGCAGGCACCGTCCGATTTTTATAAACCTCGGGATCGGATTTGCATCCGAATTGCCGAATTAAAATATATTAAACTTTATGATACTCGCCGCTGTAGTCCAGCAGGAGATGCCAAAACTTGCTTTCCCGAGGCAATGCCCTGCCGCTCGCGTTGCCCTCCGCGTGTCCACACAACCTTTGCCTTAAACTTAAAGTTTACAATTATCAAACATATATTCTTCACTTTAAAAATTTTATACGGTAGAGCATGAACCGATGGGGAAAGGAAATCACCGAGCAAGGAAACCTAATTCCACCATTATCTTACGTGCCACGGCTAATAATGATAACGGTGTATACTTTAATTAATTAAACACTTGTTATTATTATTCACAAGTTGGTTGTCGATCGTAGCCAAAGCCCGTGATAAGCACGGCTTGTCTCGCTTTTTTGGCCGAACAAAAGTAGAGAAAGGAGGAAAACGTGCCGTTTCAGTGCCCATACCGGCCCGGGCAAACTTTTTTTAAGGTAAATAATTGGGAAAAAAAATGTTTGGCTTTGCCGGGAACGTATATTTCTCTCTCTTGAATTATTGACGTCACGTGAAAAATTAGAGGATAGACATCGTGTCATCGTCCTAGTTGGTGGCCAGCGGGCTGCCACGTAGACAGACGGTCCCACTCTCCGACCTCCACCCCCTGTCAGGGAAGAGACGTCGTAGGTGAGCCACGTGTGGGGTTCCATGGGCCCCCATTCGGTTTGTCGGGTAGCATCCGACGTGGCGTCGCCATCAAAGCGGCCATAACCACTGAATCCCTCCTTTTCCTCCCTCCTGGTCCCCGGTGCCTCTTGTGCGTTTTTTTTTTTTTTTTTTATGTGAATGGGCCCCTGGTTCGGTGTCGCCACGTCATCGACGCCAGCTAGAACCCACTTCGAGTTTCTTAAAGAGAAGAGAGAGAAAGAGGAATCCATCGGGACAGCATCTCCTCGGGATTCGGCGAAGTGGGTGGCGTATCCCCGTGCGGTCGCTTCCCCGTTCCTAAAGCCCACGAGCCTGTGCTATCGTGAGCCGTATGCTCCGGGTCCACGGTTCGCTCAGTGCCGCTGCGCCAAGGGAACCGGGAAACTTGCATCCTGGTTTACAGGTTGGCACGTGTCGTGCACCTAAAAAGTGCCCGCATTGTAGGCCGTCTGTGGAATGAAAATTGCATACATACGTGCAGTACACCTCCCGGTTTAAAATTTGAACATGATACTTTATACCTTGAGGAATGGATAACTACCTCGAGGAATGGATAACTTACAAGGTGTTGTTTGCTAAATTTGATAGATGTGATAGATTAATTTATTTATCTGATCTTCCATAAGCTTATTAGCACTCCCTCTAAAATTCATTTAGTACGCACAATAATTATTGTAGGAAAAAATCTACGGGTTAATTTACCGTCATATGCGATAATGTGAAAGCCGGTGATTGGCTGACCACAAACGGGGTTCAACAAACACACGAATGAGAGGTAGAGATATACTTATTATACGGCACCTGAAATCCAAACAGATGAAAAATTAGTTTTTTTTTTTTTTAAAAATAATGATAAATTACAGTTATGGATTTCATTGCATTTGATTCATCAGCCGGAGAGTGATTCCTGTCCCACACGCATTCTAGAACTATGAGGGCGGGGAGGGAAATCTGGATCACATTATCATATTGTGAAGCCCAACTGGAATTGTCTCATCCCCCGTTCGGTGCATATTCCCTAGCATTACCGCGGGGGAAGGACAGGGCTGTTGCAACCGGTCGTGAAATAATTCAGCCGGAGCCGTTTCTTCCAGCTTGGCAGCATACGGCAATAGCATAGCCCGTACCGAATACTAAAACCATTCAAATCCGTCACCATCCACTCGTGCAATGAATATAGTACCAGGATCCAGAAACGCGATTCCCCTTCTTGCAACGGAGATTGGCAGGTGGGATGCGCGTTTCCATGGAAACTACCAGAAGAGCTGCTGGAGGTAGTTGGGGAGGGAAGGGGCGGCCGGGACTCCCTCATGCTTTGTGTTTATGTTTGAAATCTCTCTCTCTCTCTCTATTAAAAAAATATATGTTTTTGGTGCTTCAACGTCTGCCAACTGATTCCCACCCCCAAAGAAGACGACATGGGAAGCCGTTGGTTGACAGGAACCGTTTATTATTATCGATAATAACCCATATTTGCTTTCATTCTTCTTTCCTTAAAGTTCAAACCGACACGAGAGAAGTGAGGTGGACCGATGGACGGGGAGAGGGAGAGAGGGACGTAGAACGGACGGACCGATGAAGGGATCAAATAAAGGAGGGGACTGATGCTGCCCTCCAACCACTCCCCCCCTCCCCCGTCTCCTTTCCATCACGTTGCTCGCTTGCTTCTTCTAATCTAATTCTCCTTTTAATAAATGACTCGCGATACATGACTGCGATTCCATAAGGCTAGTTGTCTCTTTATTCTTTTTAACCATATGAATGGCTTAGGTGACCTTTCAATTTCAAAAGATAATATTTATTATTTTTATTTCCCTAATGATCTAAATATGTACGTGTGTTCATACACGTGTGTATATATATATATATATATATATATATATATATATATTGTGTGTGTGTGTGTGTGTGTGTGTGTGTGTGAGAGAGAGAGAGAGAGAGAGAGAGAGAGAGAGAGAGAGAGAGAGAGAGAGAGAGAGAGAGAGAGAGAGAGAGAGATCCTTATTTAATTAACAAGGCTCTGGCACCTTTCTCATTTAAGTATGGAGGTTGTATGTTTTTGCATCAAGGGTTCACCTTCTTTTTTTCTTTTTCTTTTTTTTTTGTGCAAATCAGTCGTTGGATTGCAGAAAGATTGCTTAGAGATGCATAATTATTTTAAAATAAAACTATCAATAAATATATATATATTAAAATACTTCAATAATGAGAGGACTGGGTCATTCAGAGTGCCAACTGATTCAACTGATAAAATCTATTTGTGCTCGCAAGAGACGCTTTGATTTCTGTCCTCATCCTGACTTTTGAGGATGCCTAAAAGGAAAAGGCCGAAAATAGAGACAAACCGGGAGCCATCAAGTCGGTTTTTGGTTTCATCACAAGATATTTTATATCTTTCGTAAACGTAGTGATCAACACCTATCGCCTATGTACCCCACCAACATGCAGCAATGAGTTAATCGTGCTGGTGGGCCTCCTCTGCTATTTTGCTACCACTAAGCACGGTGACTCGAGAATGTGGCACCGTGTTTATATTATTTCTTGTATTTTTTCAAGTATTTAATTGTTACGCCTTTTGGAACCATGGTTTCTTTCAAACCTATGTGTTTAGACTCATATGTTGACGAAGGCGTTCACCTTTAAAGGAGCTCTAATGGCCTCTGCTTTTCTTGTTCTTTTCCTCCGCCATATAAACTAAACTATATAACCAAACTCAAACAAAGCCTGAATCAATTAATAATTATGGCTTTTTCTACGACTCTACCTTTATAAAGGATTCAGTGCCCTTCTTTTCCTTTGCTTAGTGGATTGGTTTACCTTGAATCGAGGCATAAACAAATCGAAAAAGAATGAACCATTCCTATCCGCAACGTTTCCTCATGTATCGAGCTTTGATTAGAAAGCCTAAACTTTTTGCTACTAAAGATTGGGCAGGGGAGGGCGCCTAAATCCAAACAACGCCAACCAAACCAGCTAGGTTGGTTATAGAGATTGTGTGATCCAGCTAAGAGTAGTGTGTCATGGGATATTTTCTCAAGTATTTCATGCACGGATCCAAGATCTTGACCCCTGGCCTCATGGTTTAACGTCTAGAGCATAATATATATATAGATGGGAGGATTCTGCCCATCCCGAAACTTTTATAGCCTTGCTATTTGTCACTCGGAAGGATAAGCCGAAGGGTTATATTAATCCCAACAAGTGGTGGGTGGGCCTGTAGTGGGCTCGTACTGCAAGCAATCCTAACTTTAAATTAATAGTGGGCGAGGGATGGAGGGAGAGTGGGCGGTCCAAAAGAAGGGGAACCACGCACCTCAGTTGATGGAATCTAGGCAACAGCCTTGTATCACACTCATCTTTTATATTCTTTTATCCTGTTGATGCGTCACATGTATGTTTGTTTGTGCTCCATTGGCGATTGAGCGTCTCTCAGCCTCTCTCTCTCTCTCTCTCTCTCTCTCTTTCTCTCTCTCTTTTTAATTTTTTTTTATTGTTGGATCCATCTTTAATTATCAACCAATACTTTGCTGGTTTGAAGCGTATGAAACGGCCACAAAGTGGCAGTGGGCTTTAGACGCAACCGGGGATTGGTGGGGCCTTTTAGAGACAATGATATGAGGGTACGGTAAGTTGCCAACCGTTGGATCTTCGGAGGAACGGTCTCTTGATCGTTCTCACCACTTATTGCTCTGTTTCTGAAGGCGTCAAGGAGTTGCTTGTTGTCATGTAGCCCTTTAATTTGGTTTCGGCCAGAATGCCATGGGCTGGAATGGCCACTCCTTATTCCGAGGACATCCACGCCAAGCTGGCGTCTCCGTGGTGCTTCTCTTACCGCGGAGGTGTTTGTGGTTGGAAGTGTTGGTGACGGAGATGGAACGATTGGATGGAAGAAAAAGGAGGCATGAGTTTTTTTTTTTTCTTTTTCTTTTTTTCTTTTTTTTTTTCAAGAAAAGAATGGGCGGCGGGGGGGCGGGGCGGTGGGCGTGGGGTGGTTGCTGTTTTAAAGATATTCTAAGATAGTTAATACATTTTTTTTTTTTTTTGGATTATCCTTGTTTAGATTCGATTTATAAAGTCATGCAGTATCTTTTATCTTTTCTTTTTCTTCAAACACAAATCATTATGCCTATAAATTTAACTCTCTGCGGATTTTTGGTATCAATAAATTGAATCACTTTTACTGTTTTCAATCATCTTGGAAATTTTCATAATTTCAGTATTTATTTTTCTCTTCTTAAATTTTTCGAGAGTCTTGAACGGTACTTTGGATTCGTCTCTTTCATGCTCCGAGCTGCGTCATTGGGCAAGGGTGCTAGTCTAGCTGCTTAGGTTGGATATGAACTATTAATTAGCACGAGAGAACCGAAATCGATTTTATTCATCTTGAAAGCATATGCTGTTTTTATTTAAATTGAAAAAAAAAAAATGTAAGGCAGCTTGGTAGAATTAGATGGATCGATCAAATGCTTAAAAAGTAGCGCCACTAAATTGGGAACATGAAGCCTCTTCTTATATAAAGGTGCAATCGCTTCCTATAGTCCAATTGCAGCACCTGTTATAGTTGCAAATTTATTCCTTACACCACTTAATTTTCATCGTTACATATCCAAGTGATTAATAAGTTTGACTTTGTATTAACTTATAGTTAATATTAGGTTGTAATTTGTTGACTGTTAAATTCCACCCACTGGAGCTACACAATGGTGCTTCAGCTAGCCATTTAATATGAACTGAAAATCTGGGAGAGAGAGAATTCTGCAAACCTCACCTTATTTGTTAGGATGAGTTTGTTGTATTTAAATAAAGAGATAAGCAATACAAATATGGTTAGAGATGATTATACAAGATTACATAGAATCATAGTAGGATGGTGTAATCTCAAATATATACAAGTTTATAGAATCATAAATATCCTATTATGAAGATTTTTCTCTATTACAAGATTATACATAATCTCGGTGAGATAGTATAATCTCAAATATAATTACCCAAGCTTACAAAATTATAAATATCCTATTATAAAGATTTATCTCTATTATCTCTCACGAATGCAATGGGAAGTCAAGTACATTGAACTTGGACCGAAGAAATGTAAAGCATGGTGAAGCAAGTCCCTAAGTAAGCCCATTAGCAAGTTGATCATTAGAGTTAATAAAGCGAATGGATAATCACTTCTAAAAAATGTGCTCTCGAACAAAATGATAATCAATTTCAATATGTTTGGTACGAGCATGAAATACTAGATTAGTTGTGACATAGATAACAGAGAGATTATTGCACCACACTATTGGAGGAGAGCAAAGCTGTAGACAAAGTTCACGAAGTAAAAACTGTATCCAAATGATTTCTGCAATGGCGTTGGCTAAATTTTTGTATTCAAACTCTGTGCTTGATTAAGCAATAGTGCATTTTTTCTTAGACGACCAGGACATGAGATTTGGATCTAGAAAAAAATGATATATCTACTAATCAAGCATCGATCATCAGGTTTCCCAGCCCAATCAGCATTATAAAAACCATGCAAAAGGGATAAAGGACCACACCGAAGAAAGAGCCCATGAGTAATGGTACCTTCCAAATAATGAAGGATGAATTTGAAGGCTGCCCAATGGGACATGGTAGGTATATGCATAAATTGGCAGACTTGATTAATGGTATCAGTAATATCAGGTCTCATGAGGGTGAGATGTTGGAGATTACTAACCACATTATGATAGAGAGAGGGGTTGTTATACAAATCACCATAAAAAAAGGAGAGACAAGACCCCGCAGCAACAGGAGTATGAAGAGGCTTACAATCAGGCATGCACAACCAGTAAGAACATTATGAATATCTTTGATTGTGTAAGATGAAGACTATAGGGACTAAAAGTAGCCTCAATATCGAGAAAGTAATAAAGAGGATCCAAATCGTTCATTGCAAATTTCCAACTAAGATTAGTGAGAAGATATGTGAAAAGAGCACCAGGTGTGCCAATGAGGATAATATCATCAACACAGACCAACATAAGCCCATGTAACAAGACCATTACAATATAAATAGAGAAGAGTCTGCCAAGAACTAGAAAAGCCAAGCTACCTAAGAAAGCTACTTAAGCATTGGAACCATGCTCGTGGAGTCAGTTTAAGACAATATAGAGATTGTCGTAACCAACAAACAAAATGAGAGCAAAAAATATCCAAGAATCTAGGTTGTTGTTGCATATATACTTTCTCATTCAAGTCCCCATGTAAGAAAGCATTCTTAACATCAAGTTGTTGGATAGGCCAACCAAGAGAAATTGCAATGGATAGGAAGTCTGAATAATGACTAGTTTGATAACAGGGCTAAATGTCTTCTTATAGTCAATCCCTTCGTATTGATTAGAGCTATCAAAATAGGCAGTAGCCCATTGGGCAGCCCATTTGACCCTAAAAATAGGCCTAGCCAAGCTAAAAAATTATGGTCCATTTATGTAATCAAGCCTTTTAGCCCACCCCTGAGCCCATGGATTAAACCATGTTAGGGCTGGGTCAACTCGTAGACCAAGAAAAATAATTTTTTTTTAAAAAAAACTTAAATATTAAAAGAGTCGGGCTTCACCTATTTCTGTGATATAGGGGCGGAGGAGGAGAGAAGTAGTGGCGGAGGACGTGGCTGGCGTGGTCAACGCGGAAGACCTGGACGATGCCGAACTTGTAGTTGGTGGCGAGGAGGGTGCCATTGCGGCAGAAGGGGAATAAGCAATGTCGGAGGAGTGGAGAAAATGGCTTGGGCGATAAGGTGGCACCATCGAAGAGGTGGACGGCGGCGGAGGAAGTGGTGGCAATGGGGAGGATGAGGCTGGAGGTTAGCTCGGATTCTTGAAGGAGTGCCGGGACTTGGATTTGGTGGTAAGGGTTTGGGAGCGGTGACAGGGAGGATGGGGCTAGAGGTGAGCTCGGATTCTTGAAGGAAATCTAGAATTTGGATATGGTGGTGAGGGTTTGGGGCTTTTGGGAGGAAAGAAGAAGAATAAGAAGAAGAATTGGGTTGGCCCAGCCCTAGCCCATGACCCATGTAGGGTCAGGCTGGGTTGGGTTTTCATGGCCCATTTGTCAAATGGGCCTAGCCTGGCCCAACCCATATAATCCTAGCTCATATGGATTAGGATAGGGTTGGGCCAAGCCGGGCTGGCCCACTTTGATAGGCCTACTATTGATCGAAACCTTTAGCCACAAGACAAGCCTTATAACTGGGTCAGCCCACTTTGATAGGTCTACTATTGATTGAAACCTTTAGCCACAAGATGAGCCTTATAACGTTCCATGGTGTCATCAATTTGCTGCTTGATTTTATAGATCCATTTATAGCCAATGGTATTTTGCATAGAACAGGATAGAACAAGATCCCATGTGTGACTCTGAATAAGAGCCTGATATTCTTCGTGCATTATCGAAAACCACTTAGGATCTTTTTGAGCCATAGCAAAAGATTTTGGTTTCTGAAAAATAGCATAAATAAAAAGGGTAGCTAGATTCCTAGAGATAACGAACCGAGGCAGAGAAAGAGAGCTATCATGAGAATGGGTCACTATCTAATGAGTCCATGGTGGTGAAGTATGTAGCTTAAAGACATCGAAAGTCGTGCCAGCCAGAGAAGGAAGATCAATCACTAGATTATCAGCAAATGACCCAAATGGTGGAATAGGTAGGATATAGGATGAGTTGGAGAGAGGGCAAGATGCACTAGAAGCATTCATGGAGCCTGCACAAGCTGTACTGGAACTGATCGGTGTAGATGTCTTGGACCCATAGGAAAAAGAATATTCCTATGGGTGACTCAATTAAAATTCC
This sequence comes from Areca catechu, assembly GCA_021397845.1. Classification (NCBI taxonomy): domain Eukaryota; kingdom Viridiplantae; phylum Streptophyta; class Magnoliopsida; order Arecales; family Arecaceae; genus Areca; species Areca catechu. Next base: position 52,403,190 of record CM038045.1, on the reverse strand, counting down.
GAAATTTTCGGGTGCACGTGACTGGGAGGTGGACCAGCTGTAACTCCGACGTCGTAGAGGGGCTAGGCTGATGTACTCACCCGTTCGGGTAAACCCCGGAGGGTGGGAAAGGCATGTAAAAAATTACGGACTGCATCGAACAAAGACCTAGCAAGCTGGGGGCCAGAAGGGGGCGCTACACCGGAATAAAACCCCTCCTATCCTTTTTTTCTATCAAAAAAAAAAAGAATATTCATTAAACATACCATATGACAGACAAAAATGTGACCAGTGGCAAGATCTATATCTATACCAAAGGTAATGTTCAGGATATCCAAGGAAAACATGGGGTCGAGAATATGATTCAAGTTTGTGTTGTATGAAGGGCCAAATATGGGAAAACACAAACATCTAATGACATGAAAAAAATTATAATCTGGAGTGTATGTCCAGGCAAAATTTGATAAGGTGACTGTGTTGCCCAGAGAGCAATCCAAGAGGGGAGGTGAATTGGGTCTCTAAAAAAAAATTTAAAGCTAAGCTTGATAAACAAGTAGCAAACTTCACAAGACAAGATATGCAATTCAATTCAACAAGGTACTAAAATTAAAGTGCAATGCTCTAATGTAAAAGCGCAGCGAAAATTATAAGCAATAAGCAATAAAGTAAAGAGCAAGGAGGGAGAGAACAAGCAATCACAAACACAACAATCTATAGTGGTTCGGTGCCAACAATGCACCTACATCCACTCCCCAAGATCCTCTTGGGAATTCACTATAATCCAATGATTACAGCCGATTAGTTTTCTAGGCTCACTAATCAAAACCCGACTTGTTTTTATAAGGCTCACAAGTCATAACCTCACTTGGTTTTACGGGCTAACCAAGAACCTAATTGATTTTCACAAGGCTAACCAAAAACCTCCATTGATTTTCCGGGCTAACCAAGAACCTTAGTGGTTTTGCGGGCTAACCACCAACCTAATTGATTTTCAAGGCTTACCAATAACCTCATTTGGTTTTCTAATATGCTAACTAATAACCTTTACAAGATAAAAGATGAAGAAATAAAGAACCAATGTAAGCTTTCAATAAAAAGCAAATAAGTCGATGTAGCTCGATGTATTATTGCTTTGCTCTTGTTGAAGCCTTTTGAATGTCCAAGATTGAATGATCTTTAATGCACTTGATAGCTTTGAATGCTTGGAAGGCTTCCCTTTGCTTGAGAATGGTTGAGCTTTGAATGAATAGGAGTTAAGGCTCTTCTCTCTTCTTTTCTCTTTAAACTCTTTTTGGATATTAAATTCCTTGCTTCTTGATTTGATTTGGAGCCTTTATATATCTTCCCAAGTCTCCAAAATCGAAATCTAGCCGTTATACTTGAAAAACTAGCCGTTGGAGGGTATTTGGGAGAGTTCTGTGCTTGATAAAAACTAATCGTTACTGTTGTCAGAACTTCATGTGTCGACACTTCCTCTTCATGTGTCGATACATTAGGTCGACACATGTTCTTCTTGAGTCAACACAAGTTCAAAATGTTCCATTCATATTCTCTAGAAAAATCAGCTGAGTCGATACATTCTCAGTTGAGTCGACACATTGAGTCAACACATTAGGTCCGTGTGTCGACACATCAATTGTTCCTTCAACTTCTACAAGTTCTGTGGCTTGAAATTCTCAGGTGATGTGTTGATCCATGTGTTGACACCTTGAGTTGACACATAAGGTCCATGTATCGACACATCATCTGTGCCATTTAAAATTTTACTGCGTGCCGGTCTGAGTCGACACACCATCTTCATGTGTCGACACATCATGTCATGTGTCGACACCTTGAGTCGACACATCATCAAAAAAGGTGCAGAAATTGCTGAACTTGTGTTGGAACATATTTTCATTTGCCTTAGTCATCCATTCAACCAACTCTTTGAGTGTCTAAGTCTTGTTTTGTTCATTCATTCCATTTAAACTTGGTTCTTCAACACAATTGGGCTTCTTCAAATTATGTGAGCATCCTTTCATTGAAAACACACTTAAAGCAAATCATTAGTCCTCAAATTATACTTAACTATTTTGCTTATCATCAAAATCAATTAGTGGAGTCAACAATCTTCCCCTTTTTGATGATGACAAAATCCTTAAGTATAAATTGCTTTAAAAGTAAAGCTTTAAGAGAATTGATCAAGATGCACAATATTGAAAGCATTAAGTGTCAATCATTACTTAAAATTATAATCATTCAAAATATAGGTGATAGAATTTGAGCTTGTTTCAAAGATAGAGAGTATCAGAACTTAGCCAGAACTTTGATATTTATTTAAATGCAATAAAAATATGTATCATGATACTCTTACAATGAAAGTTTCAGCAATTAACAAAGCTCCCCATGAATTAATGATTCATAACAAAATTTGAGAGAATCTTTTCAAAAACATTGAAAGAGGGGTTTTGAGAATCAAGTTTACTTGGACAAAAGGTGAAGCTCCCCCTTTCATAAATTCAGGTTTTCAAAAAGTAAAAGCTACTCCCCCTTTAGTTTGGAGAAGTAAACACATTTATACTTAAATAACATCATGAATTACTCTCCCTTTTTGTTATCATTAAAAAGGTAGGAAGTAAGGGAAATGAATTAAACAAGACAAAGTATAGTCATTGAATGTATAAAAGTAATTCAAGACATCAAAGATATAGAAATGAGAAAATACAAGGTTTTTCATATATGTCAGGAACTTGTACATCAAGTACACAACAAAGATAAAAGTACATGTAAGCAAGAGAGTAAACTATCTAGAAATATAAAACTATCAAGAAATACATCAATGTCCTAATCCTCATCCATCGAGTCATCAGAAGATGAACCGATCTCGATCGGTCCGGTATCAGTGAAAGATCGAGCTCGTGACCATCATGGTCGAAGATCTCGAAGTCTGGTCCTGGTCGGCTGAGGAGGGGTACGACGTCCACGTCCTCTGCGATAAATATAGGTCCGACCTCTGGCTGAAGCAGTAGAGGTAGAAGCTACGTCCTTCGTAGGAACTGAATTGATCGGACGAATCATCTCAGTAACAGCTGGAGCAGGAGTACGATCAAAAGTGGGACCTGAATCGAGATGCTGAAAGCCGGGTGTATAGAATCCAAGCTCTCGAATGACTGATGAAGTATGAAGGGTAGGACTATCAAAAGTAGGTGTAACAGCTGATGATACAGGTGTATCAAGAACAATAGTATCAGTTGTAGAAAGTATCGGTGTATGTACAATAGATGCATCAAGTGTGGGTGTTTGAATGATAGGTGTATGAATGTTAGGAGAATCAATAGTAGGTAGATCAGTAACAGGTAGGTCAATAACAGGACTAAGAATAGGAATCGAAATTGGAACTGAAGTGTGATCAAGCAATCTGGAAGGAGAGGATGGATCAGGTATCGAAGCAGGTGAGAAGGATGGATCAACAGGTCTCGCAGCCGCATCATCCATCACCTCCATAACTGGCTCTGACATAAGATCATCAATATCAAACCGGTCAGAGTCAGTCACCTCATCTCCATCAATATCTCCAACAATAGTATCTCCAACTCCATCTCTAATAGTAGTCTTAGCACCAGTATCAATATCACCAATGTCATCAGCTGGTGCTGGAGCAGGTACATCAACAGGAGCAGGAACTGTGTCTGCAGTAGGAGCACTCGTAGAAGCTCTGGACAGTGCTGAGAGACTAGCCGAAATAACATCACGAAGACCAATGTGGCTCTCTCTCGTCTCAACAATAAAGACGTCTAGACGCTGCCTCATGATGAAAAAATCGATCTCTATGCATCTAACTCTATCCTCTAGAGTATCTGAAATACCAGGAGTCTCCGTCTACTCTGGCTGTGGTTGTGGTTGGGCAGATGTAGAAGGATCTGATTGAGCTGGCCGGGCTACCATCTCAGGCTGTGTCTCGCTCGGTCCAGCCTCACCGAAAAAAATCTGCTCCTCCTCTGCTCTGTCCTCATCAATGTCAGCTGCATCCTTGGCCTATTCTGATGTCCTCCATGTCCACTGGCCTCGGACTAAGTGATAACCCATGCGATGCAATGACTTGATGTCATAAACATTGGTATGGATCAAAGTACGATAAGGCTCATCCTGGAAGCTAACTCCATACTCTCTGAATAGTACTGTCAAACCCATGCTATACGGCAAGCAGAGCCGCTGGCTAGACGCCACCCCAGTAATCTGATAGATCATCAGAACAGGAAGACAAATTGGCATCCGCTGAATCAGGGAGACCATCACGAGCAGCTCTCGCTCGGCAATGTAGTTAAATCGACTGGTCTTCGGCAGAAGAATCCGGAAAACTATGTGATGTAGCAGTCTCATCTCTGCAGACAGTCTCAAAGCAAGAACAGTGGCTCCCTTTGGTAAGTATCAGACTCAAAAATACACCAGAGCCCACTAACTCTGTCCAACAAACTGTCCATAACTGATCCAGTCATGGGTATATCCCATACCCTGCTCAGAATCTCTGCTGAAATAGGAATATCCCATCCCGTGACCTGAGCAATCCAGCCATCTGATCCACGGGCAAGTGATCCGTAGAACTCACTCATCAGCCCGGGATAATATCTCTCGCTGAGCAAACAGAAGGATGCCAAACCAGCATGTCGGATCCACTCTCCTATCCAAAAATGCTACTGGTCCAAGAAAGAGAAGTCCACTCGGCGTCCTCCAACCACTGTCTTGGAGCTCATCCGACTAGAAGGTGCAAACAACTATCATGCTGGCGGATCTAGAGCCCTAGACTCGTGTCGTGCCTTCGTTCTTCGCTCTTCTTCATGCTGTGACTGACACAGTCGATGAACAACTTGTTTGCGAGGACCCATTGTCAATAATCAAAATTTAGGTAAGGTTTTTGGTGGAAATACGGAGTTTCTAGGGTTTAGGAGCTAAAACCTAAGAGGATTTCCAACAAAAATGGCTACCAAAGTCTCAAATCCAAGAAATCCACTGCTAAAAACCAAGAAATGGGAGGATGAACAGTATGGATACCTGGAATCGAGGTGTCGGCTCGAAGGAGAATGAATTTTGGGGGAAAAATGGTTCAAAAATCCTTAAAATCTCAGTTTCCCGTCGGGCATGTATCGACTCATGCATGTGTCGACACATGATGTGTCGACCCATGATGTGTTGACACATCGACTTAAAAATTGGAAAAATTGGAATTTCACTGAATGATCAAAATCAATTGAAGTAACATGTATTTGGAGTCAAATCATCAATGATTAATCACGATTTATCAAAAATAAGGTTGAATAGATCTAATTTGAGTCAAATTTGGAGAAAAGATTTAATCAAAGGGATTGATGATCCCGAGCTCTTTTCTAATCATACAGAATCGATCTTCCAATAGAGGTTTAGTTAAAATATCTGCTAATTAAAATTCAGTACATATAAATTCAAGCAAAATATCATTATTTTCAACATGATCTCTAATAAAGTGATGTTTAATTTTAATGTGCTTGCTCCTAGAGTGTTGAACATGATTTTTAGTCAAGCAAATAGCACTGGTATTATCACATTTGATAGGAGTTCTAGCCAACTTGATTTTAAAGTCTTCAAGTTGTTGCTTAATCCACAAGATTTGAGCACAACAACTTCCTGTTGCAATATACTCAGCCTCAGCTGTGGATAGTGCAACTAAAGTTTGTTTCTTGCTAAACCATGAGATTAAGTTAACTCCAAGAAATTGGCAAGTTCCACTAGTACTCTTTCTATCTAATCTACAACCAGCAAAGTCTGCATCAGAATATCCAATCAATTCAGCAGAAGAATTTGTAGCATACCATAAACCAATTCTAATAGTACCAGACATATATCTAATAATGTGCTTAACAGCCATAAGATGTGATTCCTTAGGTCCAGACTGATATCTAGCACACATGTAAACACTGAACATAATATGTGGTATACTAGTAGTAAGATACAGTAAAGAGCCTATCATGCCTCTATATAATTTCTGATCCATAGATTTACCATTTTCATCTTTGTCTAGTTTACATGAGGGACTCATAGGCGTACCTATTGACTTAGTAGTCTCCATCCCAAACTTTTTGATAATTTCTCTTGTGTACTTAGCTTGGTTGATGAAGATACCATTTAAAGTTTGCTTGATCTGGAGTCCGAGACAGAAGTTGAGTTCTCCCATCATGCTCATCTCGAACTCACCTTGTATAAGCTTAGCAAACTCTTGACAAAGAGTTTCATTAGTAGCACCGAAAATGATGTCATCAACATATATTTGTATTACCAATAAATCATTGTCTTTCCTTTTCAAAAATAGTGTTTTGTCAACATTTCCTCTAGAAAGTTTATTTTGAATAAGAAATTTGCTTAACCTTTTATACCATGCTCTAGGTGCTTGCTTTAATCCATAAAGTGCTTTGTGCAATTTGAAAACATGATCAGGATATGCATAATTTTCAAATCCGGGTGGTTGTTCAACAAAAACTTTTTCATTTATAAAACCATTTAAGAAAGCACTCTTAACATCCATTTGAAATAATTTGAAGTTCATGAAACATGCAAAAGCTAACAATAGTCTAATTGCTTCAAGTCTAGCAACAGGAGCAAAAGTTTCATCAAAGTCAATCCCTTCCTCTTGATTGTAGCATTTAGCAACTAGCCTAGCTTTATTTCTAATGACAATACCATTTTCATCTAATTTATTCCTAAATACCCATTTGGTGCCAATAATAGAAACATTAGATAGTCTTTCTACAAGTATCCAAACATTATTTCTGTCAAATTCTATTAGTTCTTCTTACATAGCATTGATCCAATTAGAGTCTTTTTCAGCTTCTTTAAAACATTTAGGTTCTACTTAAGATACAAAAGCTATGTAATCACATTCATTTCTAATAGAAGCTCTAATTCTTACCCCTTTAAATGAATTACCTAAGATTAATTCCTTAGGATGTCCATGAGCATACCTCCACTCCTTAGGTAGATCATGATGCACTGGAGTGTCATCTTCTTTCTCACCCTTGTCCTGATTCTCTTCATTTGGTTGAGCTTGATCATCCAGTGTCAGCTTCTGAAGTTTGTCAGCACCTGCACATTCATCAAATGTATCCTCTTTTCTCGAGGACTTGTTAGAACATTCTTCAAATACAACATGTACTGACTCTTCTACAACTAAAGTCCGTTTGTTAAATACTATGTATGCCCTGCTTGATGTAGAGTATCCTAAGAAGATACCTTCATCAGACTTGGCATCGAACTTTCCTAGATGATCTTTTTCATTGTTCAAAATAAAACATTTACAACCAAAAACTCAAAAATATTTCAAAGATGGTTTTCTTTGGTTCCAAAGCTCATATGGAGTTTTCTTTAAAATAGGGTGTATCAAAACTCGATTCAAAACATAACAGGCTATATTTATAGCTTCAGCCCAAAAATACCTTGGCAAATTGTTTTCACAAAGCATAGTGCATGCCATTTCTTCTAAAGTACGATTTTTCCTTTCTACTATACTATTCTGCTGAGGTGTCCTAGGTGCGGAGAAATTGTGTTCTATACCTTTTTCATTATAAAAATTTTTGAAATCTTGATTTTCAAATTCGATTTCATGATCACTACGGATACAAATAACTGAAACACCTTTTTTTTTTGAAACTTTTTTATAAAACTTTATGAATACGGAAAAAGATTCATCTTTTTGTGCTAAAAAGAAAATCCAAGTAAATCTCGAAAAAGCATCCACAATAACTAATCCATATCTCTTGCCTCCTAGACTTGATGTTCTAGTTAGTCCAAAGAGATCCATATGGAGTAGTTCAAGTGGTCTGCTAGTAGTTACAAATCCTTTTGGTTTAAAAGAAGTTTTGACTTGTTTTTCAAATTGACATGCTTGGCAAATTCTATCTTTTTCAAAACTGATTTCAGGTAAATCTCTAACTAAATTCTTTTTGCAGAGTTTTGAAATAAGGTACATACTAGCATGCCCTAACCTTCTATGCCACAACTAACTAGTCTCTTCTTTGGTAGAATTCATTGCAACAAGGCATTCTCCACTAGGTAAAGATAGATCATCAAGATCTACAAGATAAATATTTCCATGCCTTTTTTCAATGAATTGTACTCCATTTAAATCTGGACTAGAAATCATGCAATATGATGATTTGAAAACTACTTGAAAACCTTTATCGCAAAACTGACTAATATTTAAGAGATTATGCTTTAAACCATCTACTAGAAGTACATTACTAATATTATTAGAAGGAGTTATGTGAACCTTACCAATTCCAATGATTTTACCTTTACCATCATCACCAAAGGTCACACTCCCTCCATTCAAAGCTTCAAGAGAAGTGAATTGCTTCACATCTCCAGTCATGTGCCTTGAGCAACCACTATCAAGATACCAAATTCGTTTGTTTTTCTTGGTTGCAAGACACACCTGCAATAAGATCAAGCTTTGTTTTAAGGTACCCAAGCTAACTTGGATCCTTTTGGGTTAGCATTCAAAATGGTTCCTTTTGGAACCCACACTTTACCAAAAGATATGATTTTTCTAAAATTACATTGATATGATTTATGACCTAATTTTTTGCAAGTAAAACAAGTGATACTGGATGATGCAGGCATAAAAAAGTTTTTGAAATACTTTTGTTGCTTTTGGGATTTATATCCTAGACCTGCCTTGTTGAAAACTGCTCTTTAATTATTTAAAAGTAAATTCAGCTTTTCTGAACTAAAGGTGAACTTATCAACAAAAGATTTGATTTTCTCAAGTTCATTTTTGTATTTTTCATTTTCAAGTTCCAAATCCTTGTTTTTCTTTAAAAGATCTTTGTTAGAAACAATATATTTAGGTCTTTTTAGAACTTCATTTTCCATAGCTAAAGCATTATTCTTCTTTTCCAAAACATCTAGCTTAGTTTTCAAAGAACTAACATCATTAAGTAAAAAATTATTTTCTAATGAGAAACTATTAGCATGCTTTTTTAATTTCTTATTTTCAGATATTACTAACTTATAATCATGCATCGATTCTTCAAAAGTACTTTTAAGCTCATCAAAAGTAAAATCAACTTCAGAGTCAGAGCATACCTCTTCGTTATCCTGATGTGCAATGAAGCAGAGATTTGCAATTTCGGTCTGCTCTTCTTCTGAATTGGAGTCTTCACTATCACTCCACGTGGCCATCATTGCTTTCTTCCTTAGTTTTTTCCTTGATTTCTTGAGGAGAGAACAATCAAAAAATGTAGTGCCCGGGCTTCTTGCACTCGAAGCATATAGGTACTTCCTTCTTCTTTTCTTTTTCTTTTTCCTTTCCCTTTTCCTTGGATTGAAATTTCTTTTTGTAGGGAAACTTCCTCCTCTTCATGAATCTTCTAAATTTTCGGGCAAGGAGGGCTTCTTCACCTTCTTCTTCTTCATCATCATCGGACTCATCAATCGGGGATTCTTCTTGAACATTTGATTTAAAGGCAATCCCCTTCTTCTTTTTATCCAAGTCCATTGATTTCTGTTTCAAGTTAAGCTCATAGATCATGAGTAATCCTACTAGCTGCTCAAGTGGAAGCTTGTCTACATCTTTTGCCTCTTGAATTGCGGTCACCTTTGGATCCCACGACGTCGGTAGTGACCTAAGAATCTTATTCACAAGATCAACATTAGATATGACTTTACCAAGACTCCTCATAGCATTTACAATATTTGTAAAACGAGTATACATATCAGTAATAGATTTATTTGGTTCCATCCGGAACATCTCATATGTGTGCACTAACATATTGACCTTAGTGTTTTTCACTTGATCGGTACCCTCATGGGTAACTTCAAGTGTGTCCCATATTTCTTTGGCAGACATGCATGTAGATATCTTATTGAACTCACTAGGATCTAATGCACAAAACAAGAGATTCATTGCCTTAGCATTGATCTCAGATTGTTTAATGTTATTTTCATCCCAATCCTCTTCAAGTTTTGGGACGGAAATACTATTAACCACCATCGAAGGAATATGAGGACCTTTATCAACTACTTCCATAAATTGTAATCTATAGAATGCATATAAATTCTCATCCTAGCTTTCCAATAAGTGTAATTTGCACCATTAAAAAATGGAGGTCTATTTGAGGCTTGTCCCTCAACTACACTAGTACCAATTGGGGTTGCCATAGATCTTTACTCAAGGCGGTAAAGCCTATATACTGAGAACAAGGCTCTGATACCACTTGTTGCCCAGAGAGCAACCTAAGAGGGGGGGTGAATTGGGTCTCTAAAAAAAAATTTAAAGCTAAGCTTGATAAACAAGTAGCAAACTTCACAATACAAGATATGCAATTCAATTCAACAAGGTACTAAAATTAAAGTGCAATTTTCTAATGCAAAAGTGCAGCGGAAATTATAAGCAATAAGCAATAAAGTAAAGAGCAAGGAGGGAGAGAACAAGCAATCACAAATACAACAATCTATAGTGGTTCGGTGCCAACAATGCACCTACATCCACTCCTTAAGATCTCCTTGGGAATTCACTATAATCCAATGATTACAGCCGATTAGTTTTCCGGGATCACTAATCAAAACCCAACTTGTTTTTATAAGGCTCACAAGTCACAACCTCACTTGGTTTTACGGGCTAATCAAGAACCTAATTGGTTTTCACAAGGCTAACCAAAAACCTCCCTTGGTTTTCCGGGCTAACCAAGAACCTTAGTGGTTTTGCGGGGTAACCACTAACCTAATTGGTTTTCAAGGCTTACCAATAATCTCACTTGATTTTCTAATAGGCTAACCAATAACCTTTACAAGATAAAAGATGGAGAAATAAAGAACCAATATAAGTTTTCAATAAAAAGTAAATAAGTCAATGTAGCTCGATATAGTATTGCTTTGCTCTTGTTGAAGCCTTTTGAATGCCCAAGATTGAATGATCTTCAATGTACTTGATAGCTTTGAATGCTTGGAAGGCTTCCCTTTGATTGAGAGTGGTTGAGCTTTGAATGAATAGGAGTTAAGGCTCTTCACTCTTCTTTTCTCTTTAAACTCTTTTTGGATATTCAATTCCTTGCTTCTTGATTTGATTTGGAGCCTTTATATATCTTCCCAAGTCTCCAAAATCGAAATCTAGCCATTATACTTGAAAAACTAGCCGTTGGAGGGCATTTGGGAGAGTTCTGCACTTGAAAAAAACTAGCCGTTACTGTTGTCAGAACTCCATGTGTCGACACTTTCTCTTCATGTGTCGACACTTTCTCTTCATGTGTCGACACTTCCTCTTCATGTCGACACATGTTCTTCTCGAGTCGACACAAGTTCAAAATGTTCCATTCAGATTCTCTGAAAAAATCAGCTGAGTCGATACATTGAGTCGACATATTAGGTCCGTGTGTCAACACATCAACTGTTCCTTCAACTTATGCAAGTTCTGTGGCTTAAAATTCTCAGGCGATGTGTTGATCCATGTGTTGACACATTGAGTCGACACATAAGGTCCATGTGTCGACACATCATCTATGCCATTTAAAATTTTACTGCGTGCCGGTCTGAGTCGACACACCATCTTCATGTGTCGATACATCATGTCATGTGTCGACACCTTGAATCGATACATCATCAAAAAAGGTGCAGAAATTGCTGAACTTGTGCTGGAACATGTTTTCATTTGTCTTAGTCATCCATTCAACCAACTCTTTGAGTGTCCAAGTCTTGTTTTGTTCATTCATTCCATTCAAACTTGGTTCTTCAACACAATTGAGCTTTTTCAAATTTTGTGAGCATCCTTTCATTGAAAATACACTTAAAGCAAATCATTAGTCCTCAAATTATACTTAACTATTTTGCTTATCATCAAAATCAATTAGTGGAGTCAACAGACTGAAAATAGAGATATTTAGTGGGAATCCAGTTGATAAGAAAAATAGATGTTTCAAATACAGTTCCAAAACTTGCGGGGTAGGTGAGAATGACTAAGGAGCATAAGAAGCATTTCAACAATATGTCTATATTTTTGCTTGCCATACCATTTTGCTAAGCTGTGTGAGAGAATGATATACGATAGAAGATGCCATTATTTTGTATTTCATTTTGAATGTCATGGAAAAGAAATTCTTTAGCATTATCAAATTAAAGATTCTTTACTTTATAGGAATAAAGATTCTCAACTTGCCAGCGAGAAGTATGAAATATTCGTGTAACATCAGAAAGATTTTTCATGTTAAACAACCTAGAATGTTTGCTATAATCATAAAAAAAAATGAATATAATATAAATGACCAGAATGAGAAGTACCAGGTGTTGGATCCCAAATGTCTACATGCACAAGTTCAAATAACATAGAACTTTTATTTATAGTGGTGGAAAAGGATAGTTTATAATCTTACCCATCTGACATGCTGAACATACATGAGTAGCATGATCTTTATTTAAAGAAACTTTGGAAGATAAACTATGTTGAACATTGAGAAATGAAGGATGACCTAAATGTTGGTGCCACAAGATAGTTGAACTTGAGATAGATAAGAGAGCATGTGGGTTTAAAGAGCAGCTAGTATTTGGATAGAGACAGTACAACCCATGTTTAACTAGTCCTTGTAGCAGCTCTTGGCATGTGTGGAGGTCCTTAATAATAAAACAATTAGGGTGAAGCTCAAAAAGGTAGTTATTGTTGCAAATAAATTTGGATATAGAAAGTAAATTTTTAAAAATCTTAGATGCACATAAATTATTATTTCTATGCAAGGAATTGTTGTACCATGACGGCTCACCCTTGGCCAGAATCGGCCCAGTTCTACGGTCCGACTCGGCCACCTTTCTCAAGGCTCCAACTAAAGAGGTCCGACCCACCAAAGCTGAGGTCCGAACGACCCTCTCCTGTTGGGGTCCGGCCCATCGTTCTCCGTCAGAGGTCCGACCCACCAGAGCTGAGATCCGAACGGCCCTCTCCTGCTGGGGTCCGGTGCATTACTCTCCTTCGGAGGCTTTTTCTTTGGTCCGACCGACCGACCACCTCATGGCCGACGTCCGACAGGCAAGCCTTAGCATCCAGGGTGTTCCAGAAGCACCTTTCTGTTATTGCGGGATCCTGCTATCCCAACGGCCCTGCTCCACTACTTCCATGGTGCCGCCGCATCTGCGCGCCACGTGGCTACTCTCCAGATTTTTATAAGGACAAATCGGTCTTTCCTAGCCTCTCCCCTAACAAATTTTGGACCGTTCCGCACCTATATAAGGTACCTGGGGGACCCCGTTCGAAGGTAGAACAACTCTTCCCTTTTTAGAGACTGTTCGTCCCTTGATTCCTCCATTCTGTTGCCTTCAATCTCCTACTAACTTAAGCATCGGAGGGTCTCCCGTCGGAACACCACCGGCACCCTTGGAAACTTTTCTGCAGGTTCGCCCAGGAGAGTAGCGCTCCAGCCCATCCAGCCATCCCGATTCCCGGTTCAGGAGTTGACGCAGCAACAGATTGGCGCTAGAGGAAGGACGCATCTTTTTTCTTCTAAAATGAGGAATCCATCATCCCGGTAAGAAAATGGCTAAGGGAAGAGCTGCAAATGCCACTGCCAGGAGGGATACCTCTCCTTTTAGGTCGGAGGAGCCTCTTCGAGAGAATGATTTCACTGCTACCACCCCTACTGCTGCAGAACCTACCATCACTTTGGGGTTGCAACAGTTCCAAACCTTGGTGAATCGCATTGAAACATTACGGCTACGGTTCAGCGATTCCAGGAAGCAGCCGACAACCGACAGCAACTACCAGCTGCTTCCTACACTAATCCTCCAACTGCTGCTGTAGGAGGTCGACGGCCAGAGATCCCTCAGCCTGGTTCCCATGCCGCTGTGGAGCCCCAGAGGTCCTTGGGTGATTGCGCCGACGGTAAAAGGGCGAGGTCTGCTTCGCCTTCCTACACCGAGTCCATCCCGATCGGCGATCAGCTTGCCGCCGAACCTCCGAAGGACTACGACAGCAAGATCATGCGCATGGAGGAACGCATTGCTGAGATCGCCCTTCGGTAGAAGACCGAAGGGGGACAGGTATACGACTCCCGTCCCCTATTCTCCGAGGAGATTCTGGCGGAGACGATTCCCCGCCACTTCAAGATCCCACAGGTGGACCCCTACGACGGTACCACCGATTCGATGGACCATCTAGGCATGTACAAGGCCCACATGATGGTCCAAGGCACCTCCGACACTCTCCATTACATTGCTTTTCCTGCAACCCTCAAGAAAACTGCCCATATGTGGTTCTCCGCCATCCGGCCAGGTACGATCCACTCCTTCTCTCAACTTGACTCACTTTTTCTTTCCCATTTCAAGTTTTGTAGTCGGACCCCGAGGAATACCAACTGCCTCTTCCTCGTGTTGCAAAAGGAGGGAGAGACCCTCCAGGATTTCATGACCCCTTTCAACTCAGCAGCCATGGAAATCTCGGACTTAAACAAAGCTGTAGCGATGTCAGCCTTCAAGCGAGGGCTCCGCTAATCCATGCTGACCTTTTTCCTGGACAAGAAGCATCTGACAAGCTATAGTGAGCTACTGACCAGAATGCAGAAGTACGTCATGGCGGAAGAACAAGCAGCCGGCCGACGTCAAGCTGAAGGAAGGCCGACCCCGAAGAAGCGGAGCGACAAAGTTCCCAAAGTCTGACCTCCGAGCAACAGTAGGCGGTCGGCCCAATGCCGGAGTCCGAAGCCCAGGGACTTCCCTCGAAGGTTTGAGACTTATGCGCCTCTGTCCCTGCCAAGAGAAAAGATCATGATAGAGATCGAGAACAAGACCTTTCTGCAAAGGCCTCGGCCAATGAGGGGCCCTCATGTCCTAAGGAACAAAGATAAATTCTGTCGCTTTCACAGGGATCATGGGCACAGTACTGAAGAGTGCCTGTAGCTGAAGGATGCCATTGAAGATCTCATCTGGAGGGGATACCTCGCATGTATGTCCGACCCCATCGGGATCAGGCAGAAGCATCAAATGCCAGAAACCATCCGGAGGAGGTGGATCTCCCCAATCAAAGGCCAACTGGTGGGGACGTCGGCATGCCTCATCGGCGATCCGAAGGAAGTCAGGAGGACGGGACGGATATTGCTAAAAGGTCATGGGGCTCCAATGCCATTACTTTTTCTGATGAAGATCTCCTGGAAAATCATATTTTTGAGAATGATCCTGTAATGGTGTCGGCAGTTATTGCCAATTACGATGTAAGGAGAATACTTGTTGATAATGGAAGCTCGACAGAGGTATTGCTATATGATGCTTTTGTGAGAATGAATTTATCCAGATCTATACTGCGGGAATCCCTCGCGCCACTGATAGGCTTCGGGGGCAACTCCGTTGGAGTGAAAGGTGAAATAGTTCTCCCTGTGACAATTGGGACGGAGCCTTTCCACAAAACCCTCCTCATCAACTTCATGGTCGTACGGACGACCTCCCTTTATAATGCTATTCTGGGTCGACCGGTCCTCAACAAATTTAGAGCCATTGTTTCAACTTATCATCTGTTGGCAAAATTTTCAACCAGGAACAGGGTCGGAATGATGAGGGGAGACTGTCGGATGGCCAGGCAGTGTTTGACCACTTTGAATCAACAGTCAAAAGGCCATTCCACTCTGGAGCAACTTGACCCAAGGGCTGAGGTCGATGGCCTCGGTCAGCCAGGGGAAAAGATTCTTTTTGTTCCACTCCAAGAGGATGACGCTACTAAAGTCCTTCAGATTGGGGGCTCTCTCAGTGGAGACCTTAAGTCGGAGCTGATCAGCTTTCTTAGAAGAAACGCCGACGTCTTTGCTTGGTCGGCATCGGACATGCCTGGGATACCGTCGGAGGTTATCACTCACCAACTCAAGGTCAATCCGACCTATCGACCTATCCGATAAAAGAAGAGAAGCTTTGCTGCCGAAAGACAGAAAGCCATTGATAAGGAAGTAAAGAAGCTCCGTGATGTTGGCTTCATCAGGGAGGTTCACTACCCTGAGTGGCTTGCGAATGTGGTTATGATGAAGAAGTCCAACGGAAGGTGGAGGATCTGTGTGGATTACACCGACCTCAACAAGGCCTGTCCGAAGGACAGCTTTCCAGTACCCAAAATTGATCAGCTGGTGGATGCCACAGCCGGCCACCAACTCTCAGCTTTATGGACGCCTTTTCCAGATACAACTAAATAAAAATGCATCTGGAAGATGAGGAGAAGACCGCCTTCGTCACTGACAAAGGCTTGTACTGCTATCGGATGATGCCTTTTGGCTTGAAAAATGCCAATGCCACCTTTCAAAGGCTGATCAATCGGGTGTTTGAAGGACAGCTGGGGAGAAACATGGAGGCTTACATTGACGACATGATAGTGAAGAGTCTCCGTAAGGCTGACCACATCAAGGACCTACAGGAATCCTTTGACGCACTCATGCACCATCGGATGAAGCTGAACCCTACAAAATGCACTTTTGGGATGACCTCTGGCAAATTCCTTGGTTTTCTAGTTACACAGAGGGGAATTGAAGTGAATCTTGACAAGATAAAAGCCATCACGGAGATGGCGCACCCGACCAACAAAAAGCAAGTCCAAGAGCTTACCAGCCGAATCACCTCTCTCAGCCGTTTTATCTCTCGTTTGGCTGAGAGGTCCATGCCATTCTTCAAGACCCTGCGCCAGTCGGAGGGTTTTGTCTAGACTGACGAGTATCAGTCGGCTTTCAAAGCATTGAAGGAGTACTTGAAGAACCCTCCGGTGCTGGCCAAGCCGACGGAGGGGGAGCCTTTGTACCTCTATCTTTCGGCGTCAGACGAAATGATTTGCACCGTCCTTGTGCGAGTCGGAGAGGACGGACAGCAAAAGCCTATCCATTATATCAGCAAAGTCCTCCATGACACCGAAACAAGGTACCCCAAGATGCAAAAATTAATATACTCCTTGGTTACATCTGCTAAGCAGCTCCGACCATACTTCCAAGTGCATCCGATCATGGTGCTGACCGACCAACCTCTCAAGGCAATCCTTCGGAGCCCAGATACATCCGGTCGGCTCGCCAAGTGGGCCATCAAATTAGGGAAGTTCGACATCTCTTTCCAGCCATGATCTGCCTTGAAGGCCCAGGTAATTGCTGACTTCATTGCAGAGTGTACGTGGAAGCAGGAGATGCCTCCTCAAGTGGCTGAAATACCTGAAGCTGACACTGTCTATGAAGTAGAACCAGCCTGGACCCTCCATGTGGACGGAGCGTCCAACCTTGCAGGCTATGGGGCTGGACTGATTCTGGCCGAACCGGACGGGAAGAACCTGGAGTATGCCTTACACTTTTTATTTCAGGTGTCAAATAATCAAGCGGAGTACGAAGCCCTCCTCGTGGGGCTACGGATCGCCAACGAACTGGGCATCAACCGGCTTAGAGTTTTCTCCGACTCCCAGCTGGTGGTCAATCAAGTGAAGGAAAAATTTGAAGCCAGGGATCCGACCCTAGCAAAATATTTAAACAAGGTACAAAACCTCATTCCTCGGTTCAAATTTTTCAAAATCCTCCAAATACCTCGTCTGCAGAACTCTCGGGCGGATGCTCTCTCAAGGCTGGCTATCGCCGCTAGCGGGACTTCTGACCAAACCTTTATGGAGTATTTGCGGCATCCTAGCATTGCCGAAGAGTCGGCGGACCAGGTAGAGCTTGAAGCTTCTTGGATGGATCCGATCCTTACTTTCTTAGCCAAAGGAACTCTTCCTGAAGATCCGGCGGAGGCCAAGTGGGTGCACCTGACAGCCTCTAAGTACGTTGTCCTTGACGGCGTCCTTTATAAGAAGTCATTCTCATAGCCGCTGTTGAAGTGTTTGGGGCCGGTGGACACCGACTACGCCCTCAGAGAAGTCCGTGAAGGCATCTGTGGCGACCACCTCGGAGGGAGATCCCTGGCTTACAAGATCATCCGGCAGGGATATTATTGGCCCAGCATTCAGAAGGATGCATCGGACTTCGTCCGAAGGTGCGATGCATGCCAGAGGTACTCCGTCATTCAAAGGAGGCCTGCCAGCGAGCTGACTCCGATCACCGCCCCATGACCATTCGCACAGTAGGGGATGGATATCTTGGGACCATTTCCCCCAGCCTCCGTGCAACGAAAATTTCTACTTGTGGCTATCGACCATTTCACCAAGTGGGTGGAAGCCGAACCACTAGCACAGATAACGGAGGCTAAGGTGGAGAACTTTGTCCGAAATAATATTATCTTCCGATTCGGCATTCTCCAAACAATTATTACTGACAATGGGTGATAGTTTGACAACTCTAAATTTCAAGATTTCTGCCAACAATACCAAGTCTCTCACCGACTTACCTCGGTCGGTCACCCATAGTGCAACGGAGAGGCCGAAGTCACCAACAGAACAATCTTGCATGGGCTGAAAACCCGGCTTAATGAAGCAAAGGGACTTTGGATGGAAGAGCTCCATTCAGTGTTATGGCCGTATCGGACGACCGCCGGAGCGTCGACCGGCGAAACCCTGTTCAACCTCACTTATGGAAGTGAAGCCGTCATCCCCATTGAAACTTCTCTCCAATCTCTCCGGATTGACCATTACACCGAGCCGGCCAACTCCGAGCAGTGAAGGGCTGACCTGGACTTGCTTGAGGAAACAAGGCTTCGAGCAAGCATGAAGATGGCAGTATGCCGCCAAAAGATGGCGAAGTATTACAACTCGCGAGTCAAGGCGCGAGCTTTCTGGGTCGGAGACCTAGTCCTGTGGAGGGCCAAAATATCGAGGCCGACCGAGCAAGGCAAGCTTTTCCCAAATTGGGAAGGATCGTATCGGGTCACCAAAGTGGTTCGGGCTAGCACCTATCGACTCGAACTTTTAGACGGACGGTAGTTGGCGCGTCCGTGGAATGTATATAACCTCCGCAAGTACTATCAATGAAGTTCAAGTTCTATTTACGAACCACTTTCAAAAGTCCGAATCCGGTCGGCAAAGGCTCTAGGGCAGCCCACTTCCGAAAGCTCGACTCCGGTCGGCAAAGGCTCTAGGGCAGCCCACTTCCAAAGGTCCGACCCCGATCGGTAAAGGCTCTAGGACAGCCCACTTTCGAAAGTCTGACTCCGGTCGGCAAAGGCTCTAGGGCAGCCCACTTCCGAAAGTCCGACTTCGATCGGCAAAGGCTCTAGGGCAGCCCACTTCCGAAAGTCCGACTCCAGTTGGCAAAGGCTCTAGGGCAGCCCACTTTCAAAAGTCCGACTCCGGTCGACAAAGGCTCTAGGGCAGCCCACTTCCGAAAGTCCGACTCCGGTCGGCAAAGGCTCTAGGGCAGCCCACTTCCAAAGGTCCGACCCCGGTCGGCAAAGACTCTAGGGTAGCCCATTTCCAAAGATCCGACCCCAGTCGGCAAAGGCTCTAGGGCAGCCCACTTTCAAAGGTCCGACTCCGGTCGGTAAAGGCTCTAGGGCAGCCCAATTCAGAAAGCCGACGGACCAACACTTAGGATAATTTTTCTAAGCTAGTTGCTCCGGCCTGAGCTGACATCCGATCGCTGTCTTAACTGCTTCAGGGTCCGGAAAGCCGACGGACCAACACTTAGGATAAATTTCCTAAGCTAGTTGCTCTGACCTGAGCCGACACTCGACCGCTGCCTCAGTCGCCCTAATCTATTTTTGGTCCGGAAGGCCGATGGGCCAGTACTTAGAGTAAAAATCCTAAAAGGATCTAGTTCGGCTTGAGTTATTACTCAATACTCACCCTGAAGGTCCGACCACTCACTCTGACATGCTGACCAACCCATACTTAGAAAATTTCAGAAAGGAACATATGGAACATCATAGGAAGACAAGATAGTGAGGAAAAGTTTCTTCATTAATTCAAACGGTTTTTACATGAACTGAAGGTCAGACCCTTACAACCGGCTAGGTCTGACCTTCGAGAGTTACAATGACGGCCACTTCAACCCCTTCGGTTACAACTACTGCTCCAGCCTCTTCAGCCCCTTTGGCCGCCTCCACCTCGGCGCCAGTTGGGGAGTCTGCTCCGACTACCTCCGCGACGATCTCCGTTGGGGCTTCGACCACTCGGGCGGTCGGGTTCGTCCCTTTCGAAGCTTCTACCACCGCTGGCTCCGGCAGCTGAAGGAAAGCCAAGTCGAGTTCTGGGAAGGCAGCGCTAACCTTTCCCAGGCACTCGTCATACCTGTACCCGAAGCCGACCGTCCCGGCTTCGTTCATTTTCTCCACAAAGTCTTCGGAGGCCTTATAATCCGTCACGGCCTTCTCGTCGGCCATCTTTAGCAAATCTTGGGCCGCCTTCAGCAAGCCCTTGTACCTTTCCGTCGATGCTTGATAGCCCTTCGTGCGGATGTCCAGATCGTTCAGGTGACCCTCCTCGACGGCCAGCCGACGAGCCAGGGTTTTGACTTTCTTCTTCTTGTCTTTCAGCCTGGCCTCCCGATTGGCTTTCTGGGCGAGCAAGTCCTCTGTCTTCTTCTTTTGGGCCTCCAGTTCGGCCTGCAGGGAAGATACCTCGGCTGCTGCGGCCTTCAGACCGAGCACCTCTTCCCTGGAAGCTGTCAGTGCTTCCCAGGCAGTGTCCCTTGCCAGTTCGGCCAATTCGGCCCTCTATGTTAGCTGCTCTTTTATGTACAGCAGCTCACCCAGCCCCTGGTCTATCAGGAGGTTGTCCCTGACAAGCTGCCAACAAAGATTGACAGTTAGAGAACTTTCAGCATTAAACTTAAAGTGAAAAGAGGAATGAAGCTTACCCCCAAAAGATGGCGGAGAGAACTGTTAGCCACCTCATTCACTAACCGTCCATCAGTATCAGGGACGGGCTGTTGAAGCTGTTCCCTTGCCTCCTCAGCAGTGCGCCACAGCAGGCGCTCCTCTTCCTCCCCCAGGGCCCAGGTGGCCCTCTCGCCAGCGACCGATGGCCCTTCATCCGCAGGGGTCCTCTTGGTCATCGGGGGGACCTTTGCGGTCATCTCCGGCGGCGGGGGTGCAGGGACTGCCACCGTCCCTGCCAACGTTGAGTGTCTCCCTTCCGCCTGGACGGCCGGCTGTCCTGCTGAAGATGATTTCTCGGACACGATCACCCTTCAGCGTTCGGTCAGGGGCATGTCATCCCCTGAGTCAACCGACACCTCCAGAACGGACGGTTTTGCCATCTGTTGCTTCTTCGGCCATTCGGGTGCTGGTTCTGCCGCCCGTTTCTTCGACTCTTGTTGCGTCAGTTCTACAATCCGAACGGCCCTCCACTGCACCGACTGTGCCAAAAGGACAGCCCGATCCGGCTTCATTTTTTCACCTATCAATAATGAAAGCAGGGTTAGTGGCAGTCAATAAGCCGATGAAAAGCAAAGAAGGAAAGGAAGGTAGTCGATCTCTCCCTACAAGACTCTCGCCCTACCTAACATCGGCTGTCGGCTGAGTCCGGCCCGGTGGAGGCTATCCTCAAAGAGCAGGAAGTTAATAAATTTTGGATCTTCTCCATCCAACCTATGGAAGTTGGCCTCGTCGGCCCTCGAGACCTTCCTTCCATGCAAGGCATCCGGCCTCGGCCCCCTCCAGGCTGCCTTAAAGCTCCACGGCTCCAGGCTATCTATGAAGAAGTATCTGGACTTCCATCCGTGAATGGCGGATGGAAGCTCCCCTAGAATCTTCCGGTTAGGACGGGGACTGAACATCCACCATTCCTGACTCCGGAAGTCCTGTTTAATAAGAAGAAATTAGAGAAGAGGGTCATCCTGGGCTCTATGTCAGCCTCCCGATACAGAACTACGAAGCCGCACAGGACCCTAATGCTGTTCGGCGTCAGCTGGGAAGGCGTGATCCTATAGGTATTAAAGACCTGAACAAAGAAGCCATGGATCGGGAAGCGAAGACCGGCCTTCAGGTGATCTTCGTACATAGGAAGGGCTCCTAAATTCAGAGGTCCATTTACCCTACCCTCTCAGCTAGGGATGGTCAGATGTAAGGTGGATGGAATGTTGTATATGGTTTAAGGGTTTCGACTCTCTCTCAGGTCATAGTCGACGGGATGTCGAAGGGGCCAGGTTCCCTATGGCCACGAGCTACAGCCATCCTAAAATTGGTTGCAGAGGAGGAAGAAGATGGCAGAAGATGAAGACGGGACTAACCTGATTTTCTGGGTCTCTAAAGGAGCCTAAGGGCAGCGCGGAGGGAGGAGGAGGCGATTTTCTTCCAGCGCAAACGCAGCAGCATGTCCCTTCTGGGCAATGCCCCCTTCATTTTATAGGCATCCGGGGGCCGCTACCCAATGCATCCCCCATGTGCCGAACTCCGACGGCTGCCGCTTCGGTTTCCGGATTGGACAGGAATCCGAGGGGACACGCCGGATCGTATCCGGCCGCGATCCGCGTGACAGACGAGGCAACGGCGGATGGCCTGCTTCGGCAAGTGCACCAACCATTCTGATGGCGCCACGTGTCTCACGTCGCTTCAAGAATCCGAACGGACTGCTGCCACGTGCCGTACCAGTCATAACTGCTTCCCCAATCCTCGCCAACCAGATATTGACACCTATCCCGGGGAAAAAATCGAAGCGGGAGGTGGCATGCCTCCAAGTTTTCATGAATCACCTTGAACATCCCTGCCATGGCCTCCCAAGTTTTTTCAAGATTTGGAAGCATCACACAAAACCTTACAGAGAACGTAATAGGGGTGTGTGATTGGGTTGTGCGACAAATAACTTGATGACAGGGCATGGAGAATCTACTGGGCCCATGGTGTGAATTGTTGGAAGTAGACCAGGTTCGGTTGACCGAGCCAGAGGAGTCATAAGCAGGCCTGGTTGATTGACTAGAGTGGCCAGACATGATGCAGCTAAGTTGAGCCGAGACGAATTGGCAGGTCCACTTCGGCTATAATAATCATCTCGAGGGAAACTCATGCCATCGTTGCACCTAAAACCAGTGTAAGAATCAACCAGCTAAAGGGAGAAGCCCGTTCTACCTCCACTGTGATACCCACAACCACCAAGTTCACCTCGACAGCCACGTGAGCTCCGACAACCATAGGATGTGCCATCACAACCGGCTGCATACTGCACTGTAGGTTGCGGAATTAGACCCAAGAGACTGGTAAGGGACGGTGATTACTCAGCCACGGTGGCAAAGTTACGTTGAGCCTCTTGATGGAGAAGCAATACGTGCAAATCCTTAGTGGACTTGGTTGAAAGGGGTGGGAGAAAGGGCGAGCACGAGCGGTTCCCATTTTAAGCTCAGGGCTCAGGCTCAGGCTCGAAGTAACTCGTTGATTAATCTACATTAGCGCCATGGGTTTGTGAACCATGCAAATTGATTTGCAACATCATGGACCTCTTTTAGATTAGCCATCATAGATTTGTTATCATTGATGAGTTTATGCTGTTGCAAATCAATAAAGTCCTCTTGAGCCATGGCATGAGAATCAAAGAGAATGGCAAGAGTAGTCCAGGTACCGTGATTAGAGGAGAGGTCAATAAGGTTTGATCCGATGAAGGAATCTACGGAAAGCAAGAGCACAATGAGAGTGAGTTGATCATGAACTACCCAAGTATCATATTCGGGATTCAGCTAGGATGTGCCATCTGTTGCTGCTCCGGAAGATGGTGCTGACTCGAACTTGACTCGGATAGGACTGGAGCTGACATGGTTACCATCATGGAACCAGATCTTGCAGGATCCTATCACTGGGAATTGGTCTTGCAAGATCTCCGACATACCAAGAGTGAGTTTTCCGATGGTGGAAGCTCCAATATCTAAGTCAGTCTCCTGGAAAGACAAACAAAGGAGGCTTGGAGTCCCCTTTGGAGATGGAGAGTGGAACGAAGTTCGGAGAAGCCAGAGAAGAGGCTAAGGGTGGCAAAATAGAGTGAGGTCCATGGAGAAAGGGGCACTCAATATTTAAAAGGCTCGCTTCCTGAAAAATGGTACACTAGTGAGTGGGTTTGCGGAGACTCGGACACTCCATGAGCAATGAGAAGTATATAAAGAGGCCTGCAAATGTCTTGATGAATATTCGGACGGAATGCTCGCAAAATCAAAGAGCCAGGGGTGTGTCTTTCAAGATGGCTAGCAATGAGTTTTCGGCTCGAGGTGACCTCGCCTCCCTTCTTGGGACATCTTCTCTCTTGCTTCCTTTTCTTCTTCGCTTGTTTACCCGGAAGATCTTAAGGAATCAATTTATAGGTATGTACTTGATGCCTAAAGGCAGGGAATGATGGTCGATACATTCCTACTATTATAAGCATGCCCGAAATGGAGGATCATGTATGGTTGGTGAGGTAGAGAATGATGACTAGTATGGCACATCCCTGTGGTGGGACACATCTCAGGTGACAAACATTAATGGCTACCATATCGGGAGTACGCATGACTGGATGGGCGGGATAGGCCAAGCAGCGGTTGGTGTATACATGGAAAGTTGGTGAGCATGCATCTCAGTACCCATGTGGCAAGGTATAGGGAGGTAGCCCCATCGCTTAAGCTAGCTAACACATGTTTAGTATGAGTTGGAGCTTGCATACTGTATTGGACTAACCAGACCCTGACATATCACTATCCATGTTGATGGGTGTTGTCGATGGTGCTTTGAGTATACCATTGGCATATCCGAGAAGCTTGTAAGTCCGAAGAAGTGGAATCATCGTATTCTTCCATAGGTAGTAGTTTGGACCTTCAAGTTTGATAGCTAAGTTGGGAATAATAGTGGGAAGTATTTGTCTATTTGATGAGGTTGAGATGTTGGTCATAATGGTAGCGGGGATTTCTACGGAGGATGTTGTCGAGAGAAGAAGATGTTGTGGATGAGAAGAAAAGAGAGTAGTGGGGATCAATTTGAAAATAGGAGAGGGATATGATTAAAAGAAAAGTTAGAATGGGTCTCCCAAAAGAAACTTGGGAGTTTTAAAAAATAAAAAAGTTTTTAAAAAATTTGTCCAGACTGATTATGATATCTTGAAAATCTTTGAGAGAGAGAATTCTTTTTTTTTGTTTGATGGAACGTTGTATTCATTAAAAAGAGCGGGAATGAATACAACCACTATAGTCAGAGAGGATAATATTTCTAAACTGTACAAGAGCATCCCGCCAGTCAGACTAGATAAATGAACCAGAATGGCGAGCAACATACGAGGCAACCGAATCTGCAGCAGTATTTGCCTCCCTATAAATATGCCTGATCTCAATAGATGCACATCCCTGTAAAAGAAGACCAATGTTCCAAATGATAGAGTGTGCCGAAGAAGCTCTTAGAGATTGTCGAATTTACGAAATCACCGTCAAGGAATCGTCCTTTATGATCAGACGATCCAGGTGGAGGATCCGATGAGCATACCTGATGCCGGTCCAGGTCGCGTACAACTCCGCCCCAGGGATAGATGGGTCAAGGAGAGGAGTGCTACCCACACCCAGAAAACCCAGTCAAGGGTCCCGGATGACAAAAGCAGCTCCCCCCAATCTATGCTGAAAACTCCCATCAAAATTGACTGTGAAATACCGCGGAGGAGGGGGTTCCTAAGAAATAAAAACCTGGTGGGACGCTCGCAGAGCAGAAGGGGAACCTCAGGTCTCAGAAGACCTCCCAATCAACCTCAGATACTCCTTGGTCGAGGCCCTAGCTCTCTAACAGAATCATCTGACAGAGCTGAATACAAGCTCATTTCTTGAGAGCCAAATATGATAAGCAATATAAGCAAGGAGGGTGGCAGAAGGGAAAACAGTAGTAGATCTCATAAGGCAGAAGAAGGTGTCATCTCTATCCACAGCCTGAGAGAAAAGGTCCTCGAGGCCTGCCATCTGACACACACACCAGGGTGAAGAACAAAAGAGCAGAGCATGAGCCCGAGTCTCACCATAATCCCCACAAACAGGGCACGCTAGGGGCAAGTGAAGGCCCCTGGCTGCCAAGAAATGAGTGGTGGGAAGACGATGCTAGGCAAGCTTCCAGAGGAAGAAGGAAATCCTAGGATGAACCGGGATAGACCAGATCCAATCGAAGATGGAGGACATAGTAGGCTCCAGAGCAAAAATGGACATCAAGTCAGACATCAGTGCACGAGGGGAGGAAGAATGCCTCCACACCCTGGCATCCGGGCTAGAAAAGGTGGACAGAATAATAGATAAAACCCGGTGACTAAGAATATCCCCAAAAATCGATGCAACCACCCCTTGGTTTCATTGAGACTGCCCCGGAACCAAAAGATCAGTAATCGAGATGGAGTACGGTGTATCGATCGAGATGAAAATGGGCCATCTGATTAAAGGAAGATCAGATATCCAATGATCCAGCATGAATTTGACCGATCGACCATCTCCAATTATCCAAGATGTATGGGGGGTAATCAGCGAAGCCCTAGCCAACATCTCTCTTTAAATGGCAGAACAGTTCCTGGGAGGACGTTGAGTGCCCTCAAGAAGAGCCTGATAGTCACCATAACAGGCTCTCATTATAGAAGACCACATACTGTCCGAATATAAAAAATATCTAGCAACATGCCTCCCAAGAAGAGCCTCTCTCCTACTGACCAGAGGGTGAATCCCCAATCCACCATGCTGAGTCGATTGGCAAACTGTCTGCCACATGATCAAATTGATCCTCCGACGGGCCGGAGTGGAGTCCTAGAGGAAAGCCCGGATCACATATTTCACTCTAAGGATAACGATCTTCGGGATTACAACATTAGCAAGGAGATAAATCAAGAGCAAAGTGAAAACTGAGCGAATAAAAGTAATCCGGCTCATAGAAAAGAGAGATCTGCCCTGCCATAAAAGAGAGAGAATTCTTTAAACCTCATCTTATTCATCAGGATGAATTTGTTGTATTTAAATAAAGGGATAAGCGATACAAATATGATTATAAATGATTATATAAGATTACGCAGAATCATAAATATCCTACAATGAAGATTTATCTCTATTATGCCAACTTAAAAATAGTTGTATCATTAGCCAAGCTTTTCTCATTGATGCATATCTATCTACCCAACTCATCTTAAAATTTGGACTTGGGTTGGATTTATGTTAAACAAAACCATTTGCGCATCCCAACTTAGTTGCTGAAGACACGTATTGTGGATTAAGGCAGCCCTAATGATCACATCCCTCTATTTAGCAATCAAAGATTCTACATCCAAGTGTTAGGTAGAACATCTCTAAGTGATAATTATAGTGTTCTAAATCTAAAGGAAAAATGCGCATATATTTTCACATGAACATTAAAGAGGCATTAAGGGATTGCTTTTTCGCCCAGGGGGTGTGGCGAATAAAAAATTGGTACTTTAAAAATAGGGTTGGAATTAGACTCGGGCCAATTCGATGGGCTTTGAGCCGATCTGAAATCGGGTCGGGTTTCGGGCCAGGCCCGAAATAGATTATACCAGGTTTGGGTCTAAAAATAGAACTCATTTAATTTTTGGATCGTGTTGGTGCTTCCCTTGGCCCGCCCCGAATCCGGCCTGCCAACCCGATAATTTTAGGATTTTTAACTTTTTAAATTTTTTTGGAATATGTACCTGTAATTAAAAGAACTTCATTTTATCATTTCATCTTTAATTTGGCAGGTCCAATCTATTTTAATTCGGGTCAGAATATTTACCGGTAGTTAAAATAAATTTATTTTGTCATTTCATCTTCAATTTGGTAGGTCCAATCAGATTTTAATTCGGACCAGCCCGAATCAAAGTCTAGTTTATTTTATCATTTCATATTCAATTTAGTAGGTCCAATCGGCAGATTTTAATTCGGACCAGCCCGAATCAAAGTCTGGTTTATTTTATCATTTCATATTCAATTTAGTAGGTCCAATCGGACTTTAATTCGGGCCAGCCCGAATCAAAGCCTGGTTCGAGCTGGTCCAATCGGGCTTTGGATCGGATTCGGACCGAGCTTGGATCAAGTTTTTTTAAAATAAATCGGGTCTAAGTTTAGCCCAAAATTCAAATATTTTTTTAGATTAGACTCGGATAAGAATATGGTCTGTGCTGGCGTAGCCCACTTCTAGCTCTATTCAAGAGGCCAGGGGGTATTTGCAGGAGGGCTATCCTTCGTTCCGTAACCCATTATTTATAGATCTCTTATATTTATAGATCCCTCGTTCCGTAACCCATTATTTATATATCTCTTATATTCATCGATCTCTCTTTCCGCATCCCTGATTCCGTAACCCATTATTTATAGATCTCTTAAGAAGAAGAAGAAGCGAATCTAACACCTGATATGCATGTAAGAAATGGTACTTAGAAGTGAATCGAACACCTGATAAAATTACGTATGGTACTCTGAGCAACGCGAAGAAAGATTTGATTGAAATAAGATCTCATGGCCATTGTCTAAGATGGGTTCGGGTAATCTCGTAGTTACCAAATGCTCGAGTTTCTTGCAAATGATGGTTCTTCGTATAATCTTCCCATTGTCAAACTCATAAAATCCATTAATTTTGTTGCAACGCTAAATTTCTATCTTGACATGTATGAAAAATGTCAAAAAAAAAAAAAAAAAAAATCATAGACCGGGTTCAAGCAGACTACGGCGAATCCTAGAGCATAAGCATGATGGATAAAGCACGTTGGAGAACTGATGAACCCACCGTGAGATTCGGGGCGGTCCATTTGATCCGGTCCAAGTAACAATTAGACCAAAAAACAGACCCACCAAGTTTCAAAATAGGACCCGCATGATCCAAAATCAGCTCTGGGATCACAGTACCTACAAGCCCCGACCGTTGACTTAATCTGGCCCCAGGAACAATTAAAAGTATGGCCCAAATAAATATATAAGCTATCGGTTTGGGTATTGAATCCTATACGTCCCAATACCAAGAAAACGGATGTAGAGCAAAAATTCCTGGTTCGAGTCGAACCGGAATTATTCCCCGGTCGAACCAGAGCAGCAGAGCAACGTGCACTTGGTTCTGTTGTCTCTAAATAAGACCCATATGTCCTCGAGTCTTCCATCCGGGGAAAACTCTCGAGGCATGAATGCCCTCATCAAACTCTCACAGGTCGAGTCAACTTCAAACTAAACTGGACATCCCAAAGTCCTTGGTTGCATTCTTGATTATCTTGTATTTTATTAGTTAGATTGATAGCTTGATTTTCTTCCCTATGAATATTGGTTACTGCTTGAATCTTTTTTTATCAGGGGTCTGAGCTTATTTGACCATGGCAATTCCAAATATATGCAACAGTTTGAAATTTTGATCATCATACCTATTTACACATTTAAAAAATTATAAGCTTGTGTAATATTTTTTACTTGAAGCTTGTTAGAACCAAGAATATAATTATTTAAAATCACATTTTCCTTATCCGAGAAGATCAAAATCAGACAAGGCTGAAATTAGAACCAAGGTCATGGGGCATCAAACTAACAATATTTTTTCCTATCAAGAGCAATTAATTAGTATGTGTTGATAGGCAATCATATCATGGACTCCTCTCTCTTCTTTCTTTCTTTTTTTTTTTTGTTTTCATGGAATCTAGTATGATAAGCTAGTAAAATTATTCGTAACCGTCCATCTCATTAAAATAATAGAGACTACATTACCAACATATTGTTAAAAGTCAAGTCAACTTGTGAATTTTTTTCCTTTTAAAATAAAAAAGAAAGCGATTGACATGCTTTTTTAGGTAACTATATTACTACCAATGCGATTAACTTTGGTCCTCAATGATTTACATGTTTTTCATCACACCTAACTAATGTGGTAAATGTGGCATCGGAACTATCGAAGGAGGGAGAACCCTGCAATGTTTTTTCACGAGAAATAAGTAAACATATATCTATCTTTCAGGATGACATTACTTCTTCTATGTGGGCAAAAAAAACGAGCCTTTTGTTATAACAATCTTGAGTCGAACCAAATCACAGATTCATCGTCGCACGTCAATGTTAGAATATTGCATCCAATTTCCAAATACGCCTTCGGTGTACCATCCCAGATGCTACCATACAAACGCGGATACACCAAATCTAACAGAATAAAACAATATACAATAAAAATGGTCACCGTTCTTCCATCTGCTTTCCCCTCGTGTCATCTACTGCCGTCCACATGACCTGGCGTGCATCATAAACGGTTTCATGGTCCCAAAAAAATCCAACCGTCCCTGAGGTCCCGAACGTACTTCACGTGTTAACAGAAATAGATATTATTCCTTATTATTATTAAAAGAGTTAGATGAGGCCAACCGTGGCCCGAAAGAGACGGGAGAACGGCAATTGACCGCCCGTGTCTGTTCGGGAGAAGTGGTTGGGGACGTCAGGGAGGCGTGGTGCGTTCTCTTCCACATCCACGAAACCATATAAATCCGCCGGGATATCACACCAAAATCCTCCCACGAGGCTGAAAATTTCGGACGTCACTCCACCCTCCTCTTTGGGTCCGCATCAAGATCTGGAATTTTGGACAATGTCAGTTATGTCGCAGTGTCATGCATATGGAAAAAGGTAATTATCATTTATCAAGACAAGTGCGTAATAAATAGTCTCAAAAAATGATCGAGATGAGATGGTTGGGATGACATATGTGATGTAAAATATAATTTCATGGGTCATCAATTTACTATGGGCATCTAAAAATTTATTCGACTAGCTCCAATGGTGTGGCAGTCGCGCCCAGATGGCATAGCTTCCTCCTATATAACTCTTGATTAATTTATTAAAAAAATTGTTTTTTTTTTTTTTTTTGCCCTTCATCGGGATCATTTGGTGTTAACCTAATCATGATGCAATGTGGAGGAGGGGTTTTTTTATTGACAAATGCGGATTATAGATGGTTCTTTGAATCAAGGTGGTCATGTTTGTTGAATTGGGATCCTCATTAGTTTGTTGATCAAAAGCAGGGACCGTCTAGTTCTCGATCATTTATTGTCAACATAAGCATCTACGCAATATGTTTTGATGAGTAATTAATTGATTGTGGTCCCTGATGTACATGTCTTATACCCTTCAGCTGTTATTCACCAAGAATCCTGATTCCTGAAACGATATAGAGACAGCTCATGGTTGATGAGACGGCTGGCTATTGGCGGACGTAACAAGTCACCATCCCATCCCCAAATTACCCCGACCAAGCAACGGCTGCACTACATTGGCTGCGATAAAGGCCAGGCCATTTTTACGGCAAAAAAGCGCCCTCGTTCCAACCTCTGACTCGCACCCAGAAAGACCTCCCTCGAGGGCCAATCATAAATCCCGAAACGGTCCCTCAACTTGTCGGCATTCCCAGAAAGCTCCGCTCTCCGCTCCGCGCCGCGCGGGCCGCTCTGGCCGTGCCAGCCGGGATAGCTGGCGCGCACGCACGACGCCCACAGGACGAACGTGAAAAGGACTCGAAGGGACAAAAACGAAAGCGAAAAGGTATGGTGCGATGATGACCGTGGAGGCAAAGTAGGAGCGCAGAAGATAGCCACGAAAGAGAAAAAAAAAAAAAAAAGAAAAAAGAAAGGGGGGAGGGTATTTAGGGGTTACGACGTCGTTGTCTCGGGGGTGGGATGGAATGAGGGCGTGACACGTTTTCCGGTTGTTCGTTTGTTTACGCGAGCATTTGAGATGGAGACGCCCGGCGTGGGTCCAAAAAAAATGGGTCCGGTTCGGAAGGCCGCCCACGCTGTACTGTAACTCGATGCGAGCGCTGCTTGCTTGTATCTACTTGCCTTTGCGTGACCAGGGGAAAGGGATGGTGTACTTCAGATGGTCCAGGAGTTTGCGTTCCATCTCCCTCGTGCTCCATCAGACTTGATGTATCATTTTCGAAGGGATGGAACTTGTTGCTCCATGTCACCGGCCTCTCATCATGGCGATGCTCGATCTCCTGTCGATAGGATTAGAATCGGACCGGTTCAAAATTCATTGCCTGAATCTGGACTTGATCCAAAATCGATTTTGGCTTCTGACCAAATTTTAAATATATCGGGCTAGATTTAGAACCGTAAAATAGAGTCCATTTAATTTTTGGATCAAAGGGATACCCGGATTCGATCTAAAAATTTTTAAAATATGATCCGAAATCTAATCCAATTTTGGACTGAGCCGGCCTAATGGACTTTGGGCCGACTCAATTTTAACCCTATCTGTCGAGGTAAAAATCAGTCATCCACCGACCTGAAAAGGATGTTGCACCGAAGAGCTTCTTATTTTCAAAAAAATCTGTATAGCTCTTTTATCAAAACTTCGTTGATGGAAGATATATTTAAATTAACCTGAATTTTAGCAGTATAATGCTTTAAAGGAAGAAAAAAAAATAACTATATTTGGACTTCATTATCTAGGTAGAAGTTATGCATCTAAGAATCCCTTTTACCTCCTTTATGTACATAGAGAATGAGCTGTCTATTACTATCGTATCTCGTATCGATTTTAAAGAATCTTTCATTATAAATAGTGGGATGACAACTTGTCATCATCAAATATCTTCGACAAACATCCCGTGTTGTAAATAAGTTCACGTATACAATACCAGAAAGTGTGCCTGAGTTTTTAAATGCATCATTAACTTTGGTGATCAGCCAAGTAAACTTGTCATCATCACTTGACAGATCTAAATCTTTTTGTCGAGATGATGCTTCATCTAAATCTAAAGTTATTCGCTCTTTTTATTTGATCATTCTATGATCAGTTGGTATCTAAGTTTTGGATCAATCATTTCTCGAAATCATAGACCTCACCATCCTCTCTAGTCGTGGCCACATTAATAGCCCCGTGTGCTTATTCCCCCTAACGCAACTATTGATGCAATGCATTGAAAAAGGGAAAGAAATATGTCGGCAATTTTATCATCCGTTCCATCATTGTGTACGTCGTATTATTTATTTATTTATTTGGAATAGGTTTGCAAAGTAGAGGGAGATGCTGGGTTTAGATAATGCCAAGATTCCAGGAATTTTTTTCTGCTAGTGTTTTAGAGGAGAATTGTATTCCTTCAACAGAATTTAGCAACGAGAACTTAATGCAACTCGATTATCCATATTAGATCTTGCTAGGGAAAAGGACTCTAGATGTGATGTTGCTGAATTTTTTAACGAGACATCTATAAAGCCACACCCACACATTGGTACAAGTAAATAGGCGATCATCTCTCGACACCTCTCCCCTCGAGTAATTCTTTGTGCACTTCTTTGTGCACCGCGTGCGGTGCAGCAAATCAAGCGTGGCCCGCACCGTACATGGTTATTGGTCCACGCTAGCATCACATGGCATGACAATTGAACGGAATATGGCATGACGGGAGATGTATAACAGGTTTTAATTTGAGCGTGACTAGCATTAAATAGGATTCAACTTTTATTTGGAATATTCATCTAGCCCATTCCCTCCAGCCTCATTTTACCCGCAATCTTGCTTGGATTTATGGAAATCTTTCATTCTGAAACATGCTCTGAGAGTTCTGTTGCAGAAATCAATAAATGTTGAAGAAGAATCTCCCTCGTGCTAAAATCTGCTCTGAGAGTTCTGTTGCAGAAATCAACCTCTTTCTTCTATCTGAAAAAGTACTCTGTTTTGGTCTGAGGCTGGAATAAGGCACCGAAAACTTCCTTTTTTTTTATCCGAGTTTGGAATAAGCCACCGAAGAGTTCTTCTATACGTTCAAGATAAAATGTCTTCTTCAACAGGAAGTAAAATATTTTTTTAGTTTTCTTTTTATAGTTGATTTATTACACCAACTATTTTGGTAGTTAGAGAAAGTTAATGGCACTCTAGGAGTCATAACTCAATCCACAGGTTACAGGTATTCCTAGTAGGAGGGGATATAAATATAGTTTAAGTTTTTGTATAGGGATGTCGTAGCTTTATAACTAGGGTGTCGTAATATTTTAACTAGGGTGTCGTAACTTCTGAAGTAGAGTGTCGTAACTTGAAAATTCCTTTTTTCTGAAATCTTTTTCCTTCCTAGTCTTTTTATCACAATCCAACAATCTTATTCAAGCCAATACACGGTTGAAATGTCCCATGATGAAGGATAAAAGCTTTCATTTTCTGTTTTGTACCGATTTGTTCATGTTTCGATTTTTTTGATACCCAAGTTTTTCCAGAAGTATTTTACTATATTGGGGGTATCATATATCATCAATGCATACCGAAACACTTCTGTTATGGAGGATCAAAACATCTGGTTTAAGTTTTTGTACAGGGATGTCGTAGCTTTATAACTAGGGTGTCGTAGTGTTTGAACTGTGATGTCGTAATACTGTTTCATCATATATTTCTGAACTTTTTGCATCCATGTCATGTTATGACATCCTAGGAGTCGTAGCTCAGTCCACAAGTGATAGGTTCTCGAGGTAGTAGGGGGTTAGTATATTTAGTTTCATGTTTCATGATCGGGTGTCGTAATATTTTAACTAGGATGTCGTAACTTCTGAACTAGGGTGTCGTAACTTGAAAATCCCTTTTTTTAAAATCTTTTTCCTTTCTGGTCTTTTTATCACAATCCAACAATCTTATTCAAGCCAATGCACGGTTGAAATGTCCCATGATGGAGGATAAAAACTTTCATTTTCTGTTTTGTACCGATTTGTTCATGTTTCGATTTTTTTGATACCCAAGTTTTTCCAGAAGCATTTTACTATATTGGAGGTATCATATATCATCAATGCATACCGAAACACTTCTATTACGGAGGATCAAAACATCCGGTTTAAGTTTTTGTTCAGGGATGTCGTAGCTTTATAATTAGGGTGTCGTAGTGTTTGAATTTGGATGTAATACTATTTCAGCATATATTTCTGAACTTTTTGCATCCATGTCATGTTATAACATCCTAGGAGTCGTAACTCAGTCCACAAGTGATAGGTTCTCGAGATAGTAGGCGTTAGTATATTTAGTTTCATGTTTCATGATCGGGTATCGTAATATTTTAACTAGGGTATCGTAACTTCTGAACTAGGGTGTCGTAACTTGAAAATCCCTTTTTTTGAAATCTTTTTCCTTCCAGATCTTTTTATCACAATCCAACAATCTTATTCAAGCCAATGCACGGTTGAAATGTCCCATGATGGAGGATAAAAGCTTTCATTTTCTGTTTTGTACAGATTTGTTTATGTTTCAATTTTTTTGATACCCAAGTTTTTTCAGAAGCATTTTACTGTATTGGGGGTATCATATATTATCAATGCATACCGAAACACTTCTGTTACGGAGGATCAAAACATCCGATTTAAGTTTTTGTACAGGGATGTCGTAGCTTTATAACTAGGGTGTCGTAGTGTTTGAACTGGGGTGTCGTAATACTGTTTCAGCATATATTTCTGAATTTTTTGCATCTATGTCATTTTATGACATCCTAGGAGTCGTAACTCAGTCCACAAGTGATAGGTTCTTGAGGTAGTAGGGATTAGTATATTTAGTTTCATGTTTCATGATCGGGTGTCGTAATATTTTAACTAGGATGTCGTAACTTCTGAACTAGGATGTCGTAACTTGAAAACCCCTTTTTTTGAAATCTTTTTTCTTCCTGGTCTTTTTATCACAATCCAACAATCTTATTCAAGCCAATGCACGGTTGAAATGTTCCATGATAAAGGATAAAAGCTTTCATTTTCTGTTTTGTACCGATTTGTTCATGTTTATATTTTTTTGATACCCAAGTTTTTCCAGAAGTATTTTACTATATTGGGGGTATCATATATCATCAATGCATACCGAAACACTTCTGTTACGGAGGATCAAAACATCCGGTTTAAGTTTTTGTTCAGGGATGTCGTAGCTTTATAACTAGGATGTCGTAGTATTTGAACTGGGGTGTCATAATACTATTTCAGCATATATTTCTGAACTTTTTGCATCCATATCTTATTATGACATCCTAGGAGTCGTAACTCAGTCCACAAGTGATAGGTTCTCGAGGTAGTAGGGATTAGTATATTTAGTTTCATGTTTCATTATCGGGTGTCATAATATTTTAAGTAGGGTGTCGTAACTTTTGAACTAGGGTGTCGTAACTTGAAAATCCCTTTTTTTGAAATCTTTTTCCTTCTAGGTCTTTTTATCACAATCCAACAATCTTATTCAAGCCAATGCACGGTTGAAATGTCCCATGATGGAGGATAAAAGCTTTCATTTTCTGTTTTATACCGATTTGTTCATGTTTCAATTTTTTTGATACCCAAGTTTTTCCAGAAGCATTTTACTATATTGGGGGTATCATATATCATCAATGCATACCGAAACACTTCTGTTACAGAGGATCAAAACATCCGGTTTAAGTTTTTGTACAGGGATGTCGTAGCTTTATAACTAGGATGTCGTAGTGTTTGAACTGGGATGTCGTAATACTGTTTCAGCATATATTTCTGAACTTTTTGCATCCATGTCATGTTATGACATCCTAGGAGTCGTAACTCAGTCTACAAGTGATAGGTTCTTGAGGAAGTAGGGGTTAGTATATTTAGTTTCATGTTTCATGATCGGGTGTCGTAATATTTTAACTAGGATGTCGTAACTTCTGAACTAGGGTGTCGTAACTTGAAAACCCCTTTTTTTGAAATCTTTTTCCTTCTTGGTCTTTTTATCACAATCCAACAATCTTATTCAAGCCAATGCATGGTTGAAATGTTCCATAATGGAGGATAAAAGCTTTCATTTTTTGTTTTGTATCGATTTGTTCATGTTTCGATTTTTTTGATATCCAAGTTTTTCCAGAAGCATTTTACTATATTGGGGATATCATATATCATCAATGCATACCGAAACACTTATGTTACGGAGGATCAAAACATCTGGTTTAAGTTTTTGTTCAGGGATGTCGTAGCTTTATAACTAGGATGTCGTAGTGTTTGAACTGGGGTGTCGTAATACTGTTTCAGCATATATTTCTGAACTTTTTGCATCCATGTCTTGTTATTGCACTGTCATGTCATATTCTATCTAATACATAACTCATTATTTATTTTGTTGTAGATAAAATGTTATCTAAAACTATGTATATCAATGTTTATGAATTTTTATGCAGATATTTCTACATATAGCATTAAAATTAGAAATTTGGATGAGGTTGCTGATATTGTTCAGAAGAATGCACCTTCACCTATCACCTCATCACAGAGAACGAGTCTGTTGATCCTAAAATTGGTATGGAGTTCAATTCCGCAAATGATTTATACAATTTTTACAATGGATATGCAAGGAGAGTAGGTTTTGGAATCACAACAGTGTGTAGTAGGTCCAACAACAACAAAAAAATATGTTTCAAGCACCTGGCATGTTGGAGGCAAGGAAAATCTAGAAAAATTGATAACTCCATGAATCCTAGGGATAATGGCAAAATTGATTGTAAGGCTTCGATAAAAGCAGGACTAAATTCTAAAAATGGTAAGTGGATATTGGTTGATGTTTTTCTAGAACATAACCATGAGCTATCCATATCATCAGCTGGTTATCTATGGTCCCATAGGAGGATCAGCACACCAGAAAAGGCAGAGATCAGCAATTTACATGCCGTGAATGTTCCGACAAGTCAAATATACTCTACCATGGCTAGAAGGAAAGGGGGTAGAAGATAATTAGATTTCACAGAAAAGGATGCTCATAATTTTATCCGTCGAGAATGTCAGAGTCAGCTAAAAGAAGAAGATGCACAGTCAATGGTAATCCATTTCATACAAATGCAAGTTAAAAATCCAAATTTCTTTTATACTTTTGACCTGAATAATAATGAATAGCTCAGGACTGTCTTCTGGATCCATCCTAGATCAAGATTGGCAAGCACTTAGTTTAGTGATGTACTGACATTTGACTCAACTTATTTGACAAATACATATCAAATGCCCTTTTGTCCATTTGTTAGAGTTAACCATCATGGACAATCCACATTGCTTGGTTGTGCATTGTTATCAGATGAGACAACTGAGATATTTAAATGGGTATTCCAATCATGGCTGGATGCAAATGGTGGTCAACCACCTAATGCCATTATAACTGACCAAGAAAAGGCAATCGAGACTGCTGTCAGGGATGTTTTTCCCAATGCACGACATAGATTTTGTCTTTGATATATTTTGAAGAAGATTCCTGAAAAGATTGGCCATATTTGCACTGCAAATCCTAACTTTATGGTTGAGTTTGATGAGGTAATATATGATTCAGTTACCATAGTATCTTTCGAGGAAAGATGGGCACATTTAATTGAGAAATATGTAGAATGCAAGGCCTTATATTGGTTAAATGATATATATAAATATCGGGATAAATGGGTTCCAGTTTATCTTAAAGATATATTTTTTGCAGGTTTGTTAGTCATTATGAATGATTAATGTTCATTTTTTAAATTTTTGAACAAACTTTTTATCTTATATGCTTCTATTTTTTGAATATTTATGAATAGGGATGTCAACTTCACAAAGGAGTGAGAGCATCAATCACTTCTTTGATGGGTTTATAAACTCGAAGACTATGCTCAAGGAATTCATCGATAAGTACGAAGATGCCTTGGAGAAAAGATATGAAGCAGAAAATGAGGAAGACAATAAAATGTTGCAAACAAGTGCTTTCCTAAAGACATCCTCTCCTTTTAAGAGGCAAGCAGTAGGAAAATATACAAGGCGCATATTCAAAAAATTTCAGAATGAGGTCCTTGAAATGGCTACATTAAATGCTAGATTACTTAAAGATGTTGATAATCGTGATGCATATTCTGTTAAATCGTTTGAATGAATTGAAGTTAATTGAATCAATAAGGACATTATTAAAAATTACGAGGTTTCATATGACAAAACTTTGGAGGATGTTAAATGTCAGTGTGGATCCTTTGAGTACAAAGGTTACTTGTGTAGGCATGCCTTATTGGTTCTTCATCAAAGCGAGATATTTCGTATCCCTGATAAGTACTTCTTGAATAGATGGTGCAAGGACATGAAATATCAATTCGACGATCTCGAATGCAACACTCAATTTTGTGATAAAAGCACGCGAAAATCATGGTACGCACTCAAGGAATTATTTAAATTCAGATGTCTTATTTTAAGTTTACATTAACCTATCATATATCATGAAATCCTAATACGAATATTATATTTTATTGATCATAGATATGCTTTAATGAGTCATCGGATGATGAAGCTTGCAGAGATAGCCTCCATGTCTGAAGATGCATTCAATTTGGTGATGGAAGATCTTACACCATTATTCAGAAAAGCTGTTGATGCTAATTGTGCAGCTAAGCAAAGCAGAGAACTTCTAATTCAGGATCCTGACCAACTTACTACGAAAGGTCGTCCACGAGAGAATAAAATTAAGAGTGGAGTCGATAAGAAATCAAAGAGATCAAAGAAAAATTTGGATAAGGCTTCTGTTGACACTCCTGTGCAAAATGAGAGAAGATGTAGTACTAGCAAAAGGCAGACTTCCCATATTGTAGTGGAATTACCAGAAATAGTAATTGAACCCACTGTACCTTCTTCGGACCCTTTTTAGATGAATTTGATGATTATGTATGCAGTCAACTAACACAGGATAGGATATAAAATCCTGAATTATGGTATAGTCCTATATATGTACAGTCCTATGTTTTTTTAGATTATTGAATAAAATTTCATACAGGATGTTTATGACTCCCAGATTGACAAAAAATCCCTTCTACCTATGGTACAGGATGTTTACGACACCCTAGTTCAAAGGTTACGACATCCTAGTTCAAAAATTACGACACCCTAGTTCAGAAAAAACAAACATGCAGAAAATATAAGATAAAATGTGATGGGGAACTAATATGCATGCAATTTTTTTTGTATGTTTTACATGTTGAGTTAGGTGATTAATTCCCAAATTTCAGGTCAAAATTATTTGTAGGGAATTTTGTATGAATTTTTGAAGATCAGCATGCAGATTAGGACCAAGAAAAGTAGCAAAGAAGGACCGCCGGGGCTGAGAAGCCTCGGTTAGGGCAAGTTCTCCTACAATAAAACTACTGGAGGTAGAGGGGTGTACCTGACAACGTCTGTGAAGATCGCAGCGAAGGGGTCTCTCGTTCCTCGACGGATGCGGCCTGGAAAACCGAGCCAAAGACCCGCGGATACCCGGCTTTCTGCTCGGTGATCCGATTGAGGCTTGGCTGGAGTCGTTGGATTCGTAGGAACTCAGGGACCTGCAAACGACCTGTCAGGGGTTAGAAAGCTCACAAAGGAACAAGAAAACAAAGTAAAAATAGCAAGGGAAGGCTTCTTTTGGAGTGGGCGTCCAGGGATCTGGAGGGTTTGTTGGTAGCAGGAAGATGATTGCAATCACCGGGAAGAAGAACTCTCACAAACCCCTTTATGCACACAGCAGGGTATCACACCACTCAATAGAAGAACTCAAGGTTTTCATTCATCAAAAATTTCCCTCATACAAGAGGCTAGGGTCCCTTAAATAGACCCTTAACCTTGGGCTCCAAGTAAGGGTACATAAGTCTTTACATAAGAATCCTTTTCCCTCTCAAACCCTAGCTAGAAAATAAGAAAATATTAGGTAGAAAAATCCCTAAAATTTTTCTTGACTTGGTCAAGACTCCAAGGATGCCTAGGGGGGCGTGTTGGGCTTCTAGGAGCAGCAAAAGGCCGGCCCAAAGGGGCCCGGGTGCATGGGTTTGGGCCTCTGGAAGCTGGGGTGGCCTGGTAGCCAGGTAGCAGGAATATTCCCTGGTATCTTGCTTCTTAGGGGCTTGGGCTTGGCACCTGGGCTTGATTTCATTGGGCTAGGATGCAGATGGACCTCTGGAATCATGGATGCCCTTATTTATGAATATACTTTGGCATCTGGAAGGGAATCTGGGCATCTGGAGGGCATCTGCAAGGAATCAGGGTTTCTGATTTTTCTCCTGGGGTCTTCAAATCTTCAAGCTGGGTTGGACTTGGGCTAAACTTCCATGTCTTCAATCTGGTTGGACTTGGTCTTCACTTGTATAATATAGTCTTGAGTCTTCAGTATGCTTGGACAGGACTCAAAAAAAATAAAATTAGCTCAACATGAGCTAACTAGCATTGGACTGAACTAGCTCAACATGAGCTGACTAGTACAGAACTGAAATAACAACTAAAATGGACTCAGATGAGCTAAGCCCTTATTACAGATAGATTCATAAATTATTGATCAATTTACAGAGGGTTGAAAAAGCCTCTGTCTTATTCTGGTGCCTCAGGTGTCCCCACCAATTCTCCCGGGGTGGGAGGAACTCGACCCTGTCGAGTGAAGGTCAGACTGGCTCACATATCTCTCGAGAAGGTCTGGGTTGAGGCGTTACAAGTCCTCTCGAGAAATCCATGAATCGTCCGACTCTGGCCGGCCTTGCCATCGGACCAAGAAGCGTTGATAGACATGGCCCTGGGTCATGATGGCTTGATCGTCCAGGATACGCTCGATCCGTTCTCCTCTCTCAGGCCAAATTTGTTTGTGGACACTCTAGGTTAGGGTCACTCACAATGACAAGGAATAGGTCCAAAGGCCTCACTAGGTATCGCTGTCGGTTCCCTATACTCAACCAGGTCTGTAATATTGAAGGTAGAACTAATGCCCAAATCCGAAGGCAATTCTAACACCTAGGCATTTGATCCAACCTTCTCTATCACTTTAAAAGGTCCGGCTCTGCGAGCATGAAGCTTCTTTTAGGCCTAAGCCTAACCAAGATAGAATCCACTACATCAAATTCTTTGACCCTTCTTCGGGAATTAGCCAGTTGTTTTAAGATTAGTGCAGGTGGTGAACATGCTAGGCACATGCAGACAAATGATGCAAAGGACTCATACTGATACCTAACAGACTCGACTATGCATTCCTATCGAAGGAAATTTTATTGAACTCTTTGGATCTAAACCTAATAGATTATAGGTTCTCTAGGTTTGATCCTAGCTTGACATGCACATGAAAATTTACAGTGAACTCCTAGCAAATTCCAAAGAGTATGCCAGAAGTAAGATGCAAACCTAACATGCGTGATGAATGCATGCAGTATGCTAATCTCAGCTAAATGCAATCTAATGATCCTAGAAATGCTGGAGGTGTCAGGAAAGGGCAGAAAATAGGAAGTGGGTTCAGAATTAGTTTGGCAAGGTAGAGAAAAAGGTTCATGGTTAGTTGGATAAAGTAGGATAAAAGACGGGGTGTCAGGAACTAATCCTATACTAATGAGGTTAACCTTATGAGGTTGAGCTATATCTACAGGATTTGCATAATGGAAGGATGGGTCACTAATTTCGGGGAAGAGGTCCTTAATGGGAACTATAGGAGGGGACTCATCTTGAAGGTATTGATTCAAAGAGATCAGGTCCTTAATAAATTCTTCTGGTTCTTGTATTTTAGGACTAGACTCTATAATTTGGCTCTCCTCTATGGTTTTCTCAGGTAAGGCTCTAGTAGCAGTACCTAGGTTCTCTTCCTCTATTTGTTCTTCCATTATAGCTTTAGGTTGGATATGGTCAAGGTCAACTAACTCTGGGTTGGTTTCTACCTGGGCATCTACTGGGTCAGCTAATTCTAGGTCTACTAAAGGTGTCTCCTCTTCTCCCTCATACTCATCCACTAGGCTCACATCAGCTTCATACACTTTCGCGTTAATGTAAGCCTTGTGAATCTCAGGAATGGTTGGAGAAGGTCGGCTAGCAAGAAATTGGTTAGGTTCGGTCTCTGATTATGGGTACTACTCCTAGAAGGTTCAGGTTGTATAAGGGGTAGTGGCTCACTACTGAGTTCATATTTGGGGATACTAATCCTATGGGGTTCAAGTTGACTAGGGGAAGCATGACTAGTACTAGGTTGATACTTAGGGGTTATGGGTTCTCTAGGCTCATAGGACAAGGGTGCAGATCTATGGGTCATGGGATTAT
The DNA here is from genome assembly GCA_021397845.1 of Areca catechu. Classification (NCBI taxonomy): domain Eukaryota; kingdom Viridiplantae; phylum Streptophyta; class Magnoliopsida; order Arecales; family Arecaceae; genus Areca; species Areca catechu. The sequence goes on along the minus strand of CM038045.1, from coordinate 52,360,475 downwards.
AGGATCTGGGGTCATAGGATTTTGGGTCAGCTCTATGATCAGGTTCTAAGGATGGATCATGGTATGGGGTCCTCCTAAGGTTGGGCTTCCTATATGGGTCAGGATATTGGGTTCTCCTAGGGTTGGACTCCCTATATGGGTCAGAATATTGGGTTCTCCTAAGGTTGGGCTCCCTATATGGGTCAGAGTATTGGGTTCTCCTAGGGTTGGGCTCCCTATATGGGTCAGAGTATTGGGTTCTCCTAGGATTGGACTCCCTATATGGGTCAGAGTATTGGGTTCTCCTGGGTTCAGTATCATAATAATGGTCACGGTAAGGGGTTCTTCTAGGTTCAGTATCATAATAAGGGTCATGGTAAGGGGTTCTTCTAGGTTCAGTATTATTGTATGGGTCAGGCTGAGGGGCTCTCCTAGGTTCAATCTCTCGGTATGGATCAGGGTTTGGGGTCCTCCTAGGTTGAGGATTGTAGTACGGGTCAGAATAAGGGGATCTCCTAGGTTCGACCTCATGGCATAGATCAGGATTTGGGGTTCTCCTAGGTTGAGGGGACTCAGGATCTGGCTCAGATTGTGACCCATGGGTTCTTGCTATGGTCCCTACACGGCCTCCTAACTGGTCAAACCTTTTGGCAAGATGGTCAATTCTATTGTTGGTTTGGGTACCAGACTGAGTTAACTGGGTAGTCATCTGGGCCATTTGATCAGCTAGGGCTTTTATTTGGGCTTGTAAGTTTTCCATGGGTTCAGACATTTGTGAAGGAGGTGGGTGATATGAAACTCCTGATCTAGCGCTCATGCAAGACTCGATCAGACCGACTATAGCTGACTAGACCTAAATTCCAAACTAGATGCTCAATCAGGGTGGCAAACTAGCCTATAGTAACCCTGTACTCAGCCAGGCAGGTGTAAGGGGAGTGTTAGGTCCCTGATTGCCAATCCTAGACACCAATCAGAGATTGGCCAGGTAGGCGGACCAGCACACAAGCCCTTCAGGATTGAATCCCTAAACCACCGTTCTAGACACTGAGCACAAGGCACACACAGGTTAACTTGACACAGTGATCTAACACTAGCCCGGACCCGACCAGTTGGTGTCCCTAGCCCACTAGGGCAAATTAAGTCTAATTAATTTTAGGTTAAGGCTTGGGACCGAATGCAAGGGATGTGGTTTTGGGCTAACGAGAGGTGATCAAATCCTCCCCCCATCTGATATAGCAAGAGTGCCCTTAAAAGTAAATTATGCAATGATGGCAGGCAGATGAGGATGCAAATTAGGGTTTAGATATTTTTTTTTTTTGGTATTTTTGGAGAATATGTAATTTTTTTTTTTTGGTATTTTTTTAAATAGAAGAAAACTTGCAAATCATGGCCTAATATGCAGGAAATATACTAAAATTAAGAAATATGCAAAAACTCCTAAACAAAACCCTAAAACTTCCAAACTTGTCTTGCTAAAAAAAACAGAGCCAAAAATTTGCAGGCCCTATTTCGGCTTACAGAAACTTTACAGGCCATAATAAAATCTGGAAAAATTTTTAAAATTATAGCGAATTATGATAAATCTAGGAAAATAAATTTCAGAATTTTTGGAGTTTGTAACAGGGAGAAATAATTAAAATAACAGAGTATATACGGACTGAAAAATTGCAGAAAATAAGCCCTAATCTAAGCTCTGATACCAAATGATGGGGAACTAATATGCATGCAATTTTTTTTGTATGTTTTACATGTTGAGTTAGGTGATTAATTCCCAAATTTCAGGTCAAAATTATTTGTAGGGAATTTTGTATGAATTTTTGAAGATCAGCATGCAGATTAGGACCAAGAAAAGTAGCAAAGAAGGACCGCCGGGGCTGAGAAGCCTCGGTTAGGGCAAGTTCTCCTACAATAAAACTACTGGAGGTAGAGGGGTGTACCTGACAACGTCTGTGAAGATCGCAGCGAAGGGGTCTCTCGTTCCTCGACGGATGCGGCCTGGAAAACCGAGCCAAAGACCCGCGGATACCCGGCTTTCTGCTCGGTGATCCGATTGAGGCTTGGCTGGAGTCGTTGGATTCGTAGGAACTCAGGGACCTGCAAACGACCTGTCAGGGGTTAGAAAGCTCACAAAGGAACAAGAAAACAAAGTAAAAATAGCAAGGGAAGGCTTCTTTTGGAGTGGGCGTCCAGGGATCTGGAGGGTTTGTTGGCAGCAGGAAGATGATTGCAATCACCGGGAAGAAGAACTCTCACAAACCCCTTTATGCACACAGCAGGGTATCACACCACTCAATAGAAGAACTCAAGGTTTTCATTCATCAAAAATTTCCCTCATACAAGAGGCTAGGGTCCCTTAAATAGACCCTTAACCTTGGGCTCCAAGTAAGGGTACATAAGTCTTTACATAAGAATCCTTTTCCCTCTCAAACCCTAGCTAGAAAATAAGAAAATATTAGGTAGAAAAATCCCTAAAATTTTTCTTGACTTGGTCAAGACTCCAAGGATGCCTAGGGGGGCGTGTTGGGCTTCTAGGAGCAGCAAAAGGCCGGCCCAAAGGGGCCCGGGTGCATGGGTTTGGGCCTCTGGAAGCTGGGGTGGCCTGGTAGCCAGGTAGCAGGAATATTCCCTGGTATCTTGCTTCTTAGGGGCTTGGGCTTGGCACCTGGGCTTGATTTCATTGGGCTAGGATGCAGATGGACCTCTGGAATCATGGATGCCCTTATTTATGAATATACTTTGGCATCTGGAAGGGAATCTGGGCATCTGGAGGGCATCTGCAAGGAATCAGGGTTTCTGATTTTTCTCCTGGGGTCTTCAAATCTTCAAGCTGGGTTGGACTTGGGCTAAACTTCCATGTCTTCAATCTGGTTGGACTTGGTCTTCACTTGTATAATATAGTCTTGAGTCTTCAGTATGCTTGGATAGGACTCAAAAAAAATAAAATTAGCTCAACATGAGCTAACTAGCATTGGACTGAACTAGCTCAACATGAGCTGACTAGTACAGAACTGAAATAACAACTAAAATGGACTCAGATGAGCTAAGCCCTTATTACAGATAGATTCATAAATTATTGATCAATTTACAGAGGGTTGAAAAAGCCTCTGTCTTATTCTGGTGCCTCAGGTGTCCCCACCAAAATGTTTCTAATCCCTTCTACCTATGGTACATGTCATCATTGGATAGGCTATTGACTCCCAGATAATCAGAAATAGTCCCGGCTGCTTAAAAATCAATAAAATCACCTGAAATAGTATTACGACACCCTAATTCAAAGGTTACACATCCTAGTTCAAAAGTTACGACATCCTAGTTCAAAAAAAATAAACATGCAGAAAATATAAGATAAAATGTTTCCAATCCCTTCTACCTGTGGTACATGTCATCATTGGATAGGCTATTGACTCTCAGATAATCAAAAATAGTCTCGGCTATTTAAAAATCAATAAAATCACTTGAAACAGCATTACGACACCCCAGTTCAAAGGTTACGACACCCTAGTTCAAAACTTACGACATCCTAGTTCAAAAAAAACAAACATGCAAAAAATATAAGATAAAATATTTCTAATCCCTTCTACCTGTGGTACATGTCATCATTGGATAGGTTATTGACTCCCAGATAATCAGAAATAGTCCCGGCTGCTTAAAAATCAATAAAATCACCTGAAATAGCATTACGACACCCTAGTTCAAAGGTTACGACATCCTAGTTCAAAACTTACGATACCCTAGATCAAAAAAAATAAACATGCAAAAAATATAAGATAAAATATTTCTAATCCCTTCTACTTGTGGTACATGTCATCATTGGATAGGCTATTGACTCCCAGATAATCAGAAATAGTCCCGGCTGCTTAAAAATTAATAAAATCACCTGAAACAGCATTACGATACCCTAGTTCAAAGATTACGACATCCTAGTTCAAAACTTACGACATCCTAGTTCAAAAAAAATAAACATGCAGAAAATATAAGATAAAATGTTTATAATCCCTTCTACTTGTGGTACATGTTATCATTGGATAGACTATTGACTCCTAGATAATCAGAAATAGTCCCGGCTGCTTAAAAATCTATAAAATCACCTGAAACAGTATTACGACATCCTAGTTCAAAACTTACGACATCCTAGTTCAAAAAAAATAAACATGCAGAAAATATAAGATAAAATATTTCTAATCCCTTCTATCTATGATACATATCATCATTGTATAGGCTATTGACTCTTAGATAATCAGAAATAGTCCCGGCTACTTAAAAATCAATAAAATCACATGAAACAGCATTACGACATCCTAGTTCAAAACTTACGACATCCTAGTTCAAAACCTACAACATCCTAGTTCAAAACCTACGACATCCTAGTTCAAATGCTACGACACTCTAGTATAAATACTACGACACCCTGTCAAGAAATATAACATTCCTTTATATCATCATCACAGCAATGAAGAATTACAAAATATTGATTGAATGAATTACATAAAACTACATGTAATAAGACAATGATATTAAAAACAATACTAGTTGAATGAATCAAAAGAATTTTCTATTGAGAATGATACTTAAAATATAATCCTCGAGTTAGTTACAAATTTGTGTAACATAATACAGAAGTGAATGAATCGAAAAGAAAGAGTACATAACAAATAATTTGCTTTTATAGGCTAATCTTTAACAGCACTTTCAATCTTTTGATTCATACTCTCTCTCAAAATCCTTGCTGCTAACTGGCGGCGGTACATGCTGATATCTTTTTCTATGAAATCCCAAGTATCAGGCCTATCACTGCGAGCAATAAAATCCAAATATTTCAAGCAAAACAATCCACAATCCAGTGATCCTGCAGCTTGGGAAGGGCATTCACTATTCTCTATCATTGACCATTTGGATACCTCACTATTATCACAGAATATGTGGAACATTGCACCTACTATCTTGTGCCACTTCCTAGCATTTGCCTTGTACTTGGAATTGCGTTTTATCGAATTCAGATGCTTGAAAATCTTCTCTTGCATGTCCACCGCTACCAGGTGCCAGTGAGAATTTTCGGAGTTGATGATAGTGAAGAGAAATCGAAATTCCTTCTTATCTGAATCACTCACCACATCAAAAATCATATTGCCGGCTGTTCCAGCAAGTTCATGACATGGTGATGTTGAGGTTAGACATAAGCCATAAGTCATTACTGGAGCAACTATACTCTTATGATATCTTTCTGCATTCTAAGCCCAGTTCTTTGTAATGAACTCCTGCCCGACATCAATTATCTGTCAATACAATTTAAACTGAATAATTATAAAGTAAATATAATAATTATTAGAAAATATATTAGTACATACATAAAGATTAACAACAAAACGATGTAATACTCCATTACTTACATCATCAACTATCATGTCATTGTTGATGAGATCAAAAAGATTTTTCCTAGTGATAGTGCTTCCGAATTTGTTGGTGTACATGACATCCCTGAAATTAATAAACATGAATGATATTATATATTCTCGATTATAAATTAGCATACATATTAGAAAAAATAGGTATAACTTACGAGTTCATCTTTTCTTTCAAAAATGTATTGATCAAATTTTCATCATCTTCAATTTAAAAATTCAAATTTGATTCCTCAGGCTGAGATGTGCCCACCATCTTCAACTTTTTTTTCAATGGACCTGTTTCGAAAGCAGAATCAGCTGCGATTTGGGAGGCCTTCCGCAGCCTAGGTTCTTTTTTTACCCTCTTGATAAGTGAAGGAATCTGGATTTCTTCTTTTTTCCCCTTAACTTCCTCACTAACAAGGGTATCCTTAAATTTTTCATCAAAAATTTCTTCCACCTTAACCTCAGTATCTTCAGTATCCTCTCCCTCCGCCTCTTTCTGGCCTTCTTTATTGGCATTGGTACCTTTATTTTTCAATGAACTAAGAAGAGTTTCAACTATGGCTAGCCTCTTCTTTATTTCTTCAAGTTCAACATTCACCTGTGCATAGCTTGCACAAGTTTTTTCTTTTTCGGAAGATGCTACTATTACTGTTTCTTTAGGGAGAAGCCATTGTTCTGTTATTGTTGGCTCAATAGCTCCTTCTACCTGCAAGCAAAGAACAATAACAAAATAACCATACATTAATCATAATAATATATTATTCATTAATATTATAATGAAAAAATATTTTTATTTACCAACTCATGAGGCTTCAAGTTTGTAAGGTGTTGTCTTCACCTGACTGTCATACCATTTTAATAGCCTAGGCAATTTTTTTGGATATGTTGGGGCTCTCAAGGTACTATGCTCAAGGAACCAAACATGTACATAATAAATATATATGTTAAATATATGGAAGATTTAAAATAAAGTAATTATACTTTTACTGCATCTTAATGACACTTACCAACAGAGCAGCTGTATACCCATACAAGGTTGGCTGCCTCCTAACCTTGTCGCTTCTTTTGGTTAGGACTGGCTGGTCGTTTCTCAAGCAAACAGCAGCATCTGGGAGAGACATAAGAGTCAACTCCATTATTGTGGTAGCCCAATCTATTTTGTCCAGCTAGGATAAACCATCCAAGTAAGGGATGATAAATCTTGGACAACTTTGATTTGACTTTGGACACAAGAACGTTGCGAACATAAATGCAATCCATAATCTCACTGTGTCCTCGACATCCTCTTGTAGATTGGATGAATGAAGTCGGGCAATTAACTTCTCCAGCCCTTTATTTTGCATATTTAATTATCTTCCAAATCTTCTGAATAACCGACCCTTCTTAACTTGATCTTTCATTTTGATTTTCTTTCCATGGCATGGCAGACCCAAAATCAGGGCCAGGTCTTCCACGCTGAATATAAATTTCTTGCCACAAAAAATAAACTTGTTTCCTTCCTTATAGCATCTAATAATTTCAGCTAGTAGATGCCCGTCGACAACAAACGGTTGCATGTCTACGAACGCATTGAAAGGAGTCTTTCGGATTATTTCTAAATGATAACTTGAGAAACTCATCTTCAAAACCTATTCAGCATACACTGCTGGCTTGCAATGGTTTTTAAACAATTGTAAAGTCTTTAATCTGGGCAGCCAAAGCATTGGAATATCACCTGAAACATAAGTAAAATATAAATGTAAGTTAAGCAATTTCTGTATGGGTGTCGTAAGTTTTGAACTAGGATGTCGTAGGTTTTGAACTAGGATGTCGTAATACTGTTTTGGCCATTTTGATTAATGTTACAGCATCCGTGGCAATTTTATGACACCCTGGGAGTCATAAAACAAGTCACGGTTACCATTTATTAGAGGTAGAGGGGTTAAAAACTTATTTTTCATAATTTTTGCATGGGTGTCGTAAGTTTTGAGCTAGGATGTCGTAGGTTTTGAACTAAGATGTCGTAATACTATTTTGGCCATTTTGATTAATGTTACAGCATCCGTGGCAATTTTATGACACCTTGGGAGTCATAAAACAAGCCATGGTTGCCATGTGTTAGAGGTAGAAGGGTTAAAAACTTATTTTTCATAATTTTTACATGAGTGTCGTAAGTTTTGAACTAGGATGTCATAGGTTTTGAACTAGGATGTCGTAATACTATTTTGGCCATTTTGATTAATGTTACAGCATCCGTGACAATTTTATGACACCCTGGGAGTCATAAAACAAGCCACGGTTGCCATGTGTTAGAGGTAGAAGGGTTAAAAACTTATTTTTCATAATTTCTGCATGGGTGTCGTACGTTTTGAACTAGGATGTCATAGATTTTGAACTAGGGTGTCGTAATACTATTTTGGCCATTTTGATTAATGTTACAGCATTCGTGATAATTTTATGACACCCTGTGAGTCATAAAACAAGCCACGGTTGCCATGTATTAGAGGTAGAGGGGTTAAAAACTTATTTTTTATAATTTCTGCATGGATGTCGTAAGTTTTGAACTAGGATGTCGTAGGTTTTGAACTAGGATATCGTAATACTATTTTGGCCATTTTGATTAATGTTACAGCATCCGTGGCAATTTTTTGACACCCTGGGAGTCATAAAACAAGCCACGGTTGCCATGTATTAGAGGGAGAGGGGTTAAAAACTTATTTTTCACAATTTCTGCATGGATGTCGTAAGTTTTGAACTAGGATGTCATAGATTTTGAACTAGGATATCGTAATACTGTTTTGACCATTTTGATTAATGTTACAGCATTCGTGGCAATTTTATGACACCTTGGAAGTCATAAAACAAGCCACGGTTGCCATGTATTAGAGGTAGAGGGGCTAAAAACTTATTTTTCACAAATTCTGTATGAATGTCGTAGGTTTTGAACTAGGGTGTCGTAGGTTTTGAACTAGGATGTCGTAATATATGAACTACGGTGTCATGATTTTATACTATGAAGACTTGATATTTTTTAAAAAATTATCGTGACATCCCTCTGTAGAGATAAATTTCAAAGATTGACATTAAAATAGTAAAATAGAAATTATGACATCCTAGTTCAAAATCTACGACATCCTAGTTCAAAACATACGGCACCCTAGTTCAAAACCTACGACACCGTTGTTCAAAACCTACGGCACCGTTGTTCAAAACCTACAACATCCTTGTTCAAAACCTGGGGCACCCTAGTTTAAAAACTTCGATACCCTTGCAGAAATTGTAAAAAAAAAGTTCAGATGCTAAATGTCATATCCAAGCAGGAATCAAAAATTTTCCTAACCTGTTTCTGCTTTTGTAGCATTCTTGGGGACGGATCATAAGGTGGTCTCATCATCTCATGAATAAACAACGATCGCAGTACTTCCTTCCTCTATCTGTGTTTCCTTCTTACATTCTTTTCGTGTTGTTCGTCTGCGTTTAAAGACGAAACCACTTGTCTCCATTTTTCCAAGATTTCGAAGGCGTATCAAATGTTGAAGGAAGATCACCAACGCTTTCTCGACCACCAAAGAGGAGCAAAAAATATAAAATGTAGGTATCTGGGATGTCCAAAAACAATGGACGAACTCTGGGGTGGGGTGTCGTAGTGGCAAATATTTTTTTTCCTTATTTGCAGAATAAGAACCATTTTTCCGATACCGAAAATGATGAGGACAGAATGATCATTTTGTATGGCTGAAAAGACTGCAGGGCGGCGTCTGCAGGCTTACGTATACCCCTCCTGTCATGCCATATCCCATCCCATCATCATGCCACGTGGTGCCAGCATGGACCAATAGCCGCGTGCGGTGCGGGCCATGCTGGATTTGCTGCATCGCACGCGGTGCACAAAGAATTACTCCTCTCCCCCCATAACTAGCTAGCAAGGGTTGGGCCTGGTTACCAAACAACACAGCCCATCAAATGGAGCTCATATGAGAGGGTAAAAGGATCAAAGGCCCAGGCACCAGCACACGCCCAATAAGAAAAACTTCAAACACGCACAAAAATGTATGTGTGTAACATCCTGAACCCAGGACACGGTGCTTCTCCATTGCATTATGATTTAGGGGCGGCTCCATGGCAACCATAGCCAAAACCACCCCAATCACCAGCACCAGCAGCAGCAGCAGCACCACCACAAGGATCAAACCCTCAACATCAAATTTCTCCTGACCTTGCAGAGATACCGTTAGCGAGGTGCCCTCATACCTAACCTAGAATGCCCAACATGATGCATCGCTCTAGGGTTCCAGGATCTCTGGATGTATCCAACATGGTAAATGGTGGCCGATTGATGTTGGAGAATGCAAAGAATGCAAGAGTCGGAACCAACGAATAAAATATCATATAAACAACTAATAAGATTATGAACACTCCCAAAATCGCCAAAACCACCGGAAATCAAACAAAGAGGAATGCCCAACACCCATAAATCTTTTTAAAAAAAAGAAAAAAAAAGGCTAAGCATGGGATATTTATCTCTTTTACAGTCTGTTTGGATATTGTTTCAAGATTGAACTGAAAATTCTTTAAAAATTAGGTCTATGAGCCGGCCTATTATTTTCTCAATCTATCCAAACCTAGTCCAGATCCTGACTTTTGGGCTACAAGAGGAAAACCTTAGAGACTTCATTCTTCTTAAAAGATTTGGACTGGATGGTGTTTGTTTGGTATAAAACCATGCTTCAATGGATGGTCCAATTCATAAATATGGTGTTTGTTTGGTATAAAATCATGCTTAAAAGGATAGTCCAATTCATAAATTCTATAGGACTTTCAGCATGTTGCTGCAAGTCTCCGAACCATCATGGTTGGGGTCGATCTCCTATTGATCTGGAGTTCGATGATGTGCCGAGGACTCTCGTTCCTTGGAAAACTTGAAAAAAAAAATCCACACTCATCAAAGATTTTCCTATAGGGGATCCTCTAATATTTAAGACAATCAAAGCTTGAGAACAATGAAAAAAAAGAATAATCGAGAGGATAAATGCTATTGTCTTTTGGAGAAAAAACTTACTTGAGGGTCCCCTTATCCTTCCTTTATATAGAGGAGAGTAGTCAGCTTTTTCAGTAATGAAACCAAAAAACCCATCCCTGATGCCTAAAGATCGTAGGCATCTATTATGTGCAACAGCTATGGATATGCAATAAAGGGATGCTATACACATTATTTGGCTCAGTGCACATAGTTATAGGGATCTATTCCAATATCTTGGGAGATTTCATTAGGTTGGATCGCTAAGTCAGTGATTGGTTAGATATCGAAGTGGGCCCTGGTGAAGGACCAAGGTCATTTGAGTAACCATCAATCTCAAGTTCAGCTTGCGTATGATCCAAACATTGAATTGGTAAATACCTGGCATCTATGTAAGTTCTTTAGGGATAGCATGCCCTTGATGCTGAACTCCTTGGCTGCTTATGGATAGGCATACAGGGTAACCAAATATCTCTTTGCCTAAGGATGGGTATGCCCCTGTGCTTGAGTTGTTGGGATATGGGTGCTCAGTTATTATCCAAGGTTAGGTAGGTAATTCCTCCTATAACACTTGCCTTCCACTTTCTAGACTGAAATGATATCATCTCTTTGGGTGAAGAAAGTAGCGGATTATCGGGTTCGATCTGATCTCGATCTTTGCTGTGATCCCGGGGATAAAACATTTAATGTCTCCTTGTTCACTAGAAAGGAGGTTTTGGAAGTAAGTTAACATGCTGCCTTAGGAATCCTGGTGCAATAATGAGATGCAAGCATATTGAAGCACTACACCATATTAATTTAAAATGATTTGAAATGATAATCTCAATAATTATTTTTGGGTCTATTACAATCCACCACATGGCATTGGCTCCGAGTTGCTCCACTTGGATCTATGTACATGGCATGATTAGAAGGCTAGTGCATTGAAGGGTTGCTCGATTTGATTCCATGGATGTTTGTCATGGGTTAGCATCTGTAGTGATGAGGCCTTGATAAAAGCCATTGATGCATAGTATAAAAAGCCTCCTCTTTCTTTTCTTTTCTTTTATTTAACAATCGAGTTTCTCTTCTCCTCCTATTGGCATTGCCAGAGGATTTCTTGCCATCTCTCGTAACACTGTCTCCTCTGGCTCTACTATCACTCTCAACCAACTGAAAACTTAGTAAGTCTTCTTTTCCTTCTTGTTTTCTCATGTTCCTTTTAGTTTTTCTCATTTTCACCATTTCCTTTCCTTTGGTCCTTTCTCTTGATTTTCATTTGAGCTCTCTAGGATTGACGCCCCAACCAACTATCCAAAAAGAAGCTCCCTATTTAAAAGTGGTGGTTTATCTCTCTTAAAGTAGGCAGCGCAACAACCCCGGGGCACATGAATCGACCCCCCCACCGAGAACCGCAGCATCAACCCAGCGTACTATCACCAATCCGGCTCCCGCCTAGGGACGAGCACCGTAGCACCATCCAAGAGACGTTGACATGGCACCAGCCTCACCTTAACAATGGCACCCACATTCTGTGGGCCCAGACCCCCCATCCGGACGAATCAAGAGGGTGTGAGCTGGCCCACCCAACAAGTTCTTTCGAATCCTTTTTCTCAATCATTTTCTTTAGTTTTCTTCATCTTTCTGTGATTCTTAGGGCCTTCGATGGTAGCGAGGCAAGGGGCAAAATTTGTTAGGGTGGCCAAAGTCCTCGATTTCCCCCACCTTGGTTAAGGTCCAAGGTTAATTCTTGGACTACTGGCACATAGAGCTCCTTATACCAATGCCAATTCTTTTGTTCTCAATGCTTAGAAAGTTTTGTGCATGGGTTCGAAAACTTCTAAGGCCTAGACAGCGAGGAGTCCGATATCATTGAGTCTAACCTACAAAGGTTCTGGACTTGGTTACTTCATTCCTTCTTCCTTTTGCTTGGAGGTTCTTGGTTGAGATAACCAGATCACCAAGATTCCAAATGGACACGTTGCCATCTATGAGGAGTCTCTCAAAGCCGGGCTCCAATTTTTCCTTCACCCCTTTATCAGCAATATTCTGGACTTCTATGATGTTCTTCCTACTCATGTTATCCAGAACTCAATCTAAGTAATCATCATCTTTATTATTCTTTGCAATCTCAATGAAATCGAGCCGAGGTGCTCACTATTTTAAGGTGATGTTCTCTTTGAGGAGACACCCCTATGAAAAAGGTTGGTGGTATTTTTCTTCTCGAAGAGGTTGCAAGTCATCACAAGATTAACCTTTTCAGTCCATTGCTAGAAAAGCCATTTTGTTTTTCTCTCTTTCGACCAACCTTGAGGTTTCAATTGGATCTAGGATGATCCTTGATTTTTACTGAATAAAAATAAAAAGATCCTATCTAAGGATGATGAAGATTATCAGACCCTGCTCAATGTCGAGATGCCATTGTTGAACGAGCTAATGACTAAGCAGGCTTTGTACAATTTCAACAAAAGTCAAGTGTGTCCTTGAGATATAGTTGATCTTTATTAACTTAGTATTTTTTACCTTTCTTTTTTTTAATGTATGTTGTTGTACTAAGTTCTCTTGTTCAATTTTGTAGCCATAAGGCAGTCTTTGGAATTAATTAATTTAGGCTTGAAGAAGAGGTCCTACTCTTTGGGGCTAGAGGCCTTCTCGAAGAAGCAAAAGAAGTCGAAGCATACAACTTTATATCTGGCTTCGGTGCCATCACCCGGGACCTCAAGTGTGGAGCCTTTTTAGATAGACGATGAGCTCGAGGTTGTCATCATTGTGCCACTCAGGTCAACTCCTCCGACCTTGCCAAAGCCAAGCCAGGCTCCTAGGCTAGCAATGCCTTTATGGCAAACTCTAACCTTGCCATGTCCATCTTCTCCCCAGTTCTCCCCGGTCACACCACCCATGGCAGGCAAGTCCAAGGTGGGCCCCTCCTCATCTAGTACTAAGGAGGGGTTCACTACTTTGGTGATGAGAGTTTAAAGCATCGACTCTAATCTTTGGAACTATTAACTTGCCTGGGAGTTAATCAGATGATTTTGCTTCCATTCGATCATGCAGATCAGAAGTCTCATCCCCCGAACAAGGTGGTGGGCTCCAACTGTATCGGTCTCCTCAAGGTAACTTTTCATTCTTTGATTTTCTTTTCTTGAGAATTGTTGATCTAACTTAGTTTTTTCCTTCTTGTGGTTGGCCCAAGACATTACCACCCTTCATGAGGGCCTCATCAGTTTTAACCAAGTGAAGCTTTCATTGGAGGAGAAGCTTTGGTCATCTAAGGCTTGGGCAAAGGCCACTTTGGAAGAGGTGATCCAAGCCATATCCGAGCTTCTATCTTCCCAGAAGAAGATCCAGGCCCTCAAGGGTCTTGTCACCATAAAGAAGACCTTGACCAAGGAGCATCATCAAAAAGTGATCAAGGTCGAGAAGGAGCTCAACCTCAGTAAGGCAGCAATTAAGGCTTCCAAAGAGAAGGTAGAGGCTATCAAGGCTCAAGCCATCATGGAGAAGTCGATGGCAGTTGCCAAGGCCAAGCTTCAAGCCATAGAGTAGTTTAAGGCCTCTACCAAGTTTGAGGTCGAAGTCACCAAGGGCTTCATGGTAGCCTATAACTTTAGCTTTGATGCATGCAAGGACCAAGTTGCTCGACTTTTTTCCAAAGTCGATACAAGCCACCTCAAATCCTAAAGCTAACAATGACGAGGTCAAGAAGGAGGACCAAGCTATGCCAGCATCTACAATCGATCCCGAGGTCATGCCTAAGCCCATATTCAAGCATGTCACCGAGGATACTCCTTAGTTTAGTTTCTATTTTCTTATATCCTAATCTTTTGTGATTAAGACTTTAATCAATGAAATGAATTTCTTCTTCATTTTTCGATGTTGATTTGAGCTTACTTTTCATTTTTTCTAAGTCTTGCAATCATGGTAAGGATAGCCTAACCTAGAGCACACTAGCTCGAACTCGTATTCGAGATAAATCTAATATGGAGGTCATCGGTTCAGACTCATATCAGAAGCTGATTACTTTGGACTTGTATACAAAGTTGATCCGGCATAGAGTTATCAATTTGGACTCATATTTGAAGATGATCTGATGTAGAGTCCATCAATTTGGACTCATATCCAAAGATGATCATGAAAGGAATGATAAAGGGTTGCATGCATACTTTTTAAAACTTTTTTGATTAAAACATAGTGGAAATAATTAGATTAATCTAATTAATCTATAATATGCATAAAATCTAATCTAAAAATCTCTACAAACAGGATCACGATATAATGTTTTGCATATAAAATTTGAAAACAAAATTGATGTGGCAGGATCGTTGACGTGGAGCCCCTCATCGGAGGAAGGAGTCCTCGATCAAGAAGGCCCTGCCTCATTGGGATTGCTCGAAGGACGGTGGCTACAACCTGAGGGGGCCATCCCAAGAAAGAACAAGGGAGGAAGAAGAAGAACGAAGTCCGGAGGGAGCCTAGAGACGAACTCTACCTAACCGGAAAGGATGAAAGACCGAAGAAGACGAACCTGGCAACCTTCAAGGGAAAAGACAGTCATGAAAAAGAAGAAGAAAAGCTCTGGTCCATCGACGGGCATGAAGCATTTGAAAGAAAAGATGTTTTCAGGAAACTGCCCTTCTTTTTGAAATGGCCAGACAACAACCGTACCCCCTAGAACCGCCACCATTGGATTGGTTCCACGTGTCGAGATCGGTGAGGAGTGATGCTTTGGTTCATCTAAAATCGTTTCGAGTTCTGCATCAGCCATAATGCTTCCTCGGACAAGCCGATGTGTCATCCCCGCATTGGCCTGGAGGTCCGCTCCATAATGCACCGGCGATCGTGGTATTAATGGTGCCCGATTTTTACCTTTCCATGTCAATTCCGCATTTACTCCATTCGTCCCGAGTGTCAACGGGACTTGGGAGTGGGGGAAAATGATGTGGCAGGATCGTTGACATGGAGCCCCTATCAGATCCACGACGACAACGGTACTTGGGAGTATGGGGAAAATGATATGGCAGGATCGCTGACATGGAGCCCCTATCAGATCCAGTCAGATGCAGTTAGATGACATGTTGGAAGAAGTTGCCATGTCAGACCCCCTCTTCGAGCTCCTTCGCTGGGCGGCTCCCTTATGGTCGAGTCCACCTCGGCCGAAGTTGAGCTCCCACTCTTTTCGAGCTCCTTTGCCAGGTGGCTCCCTCAAGGTCGAGTCCATCCCGGCCGAAGTTGAGCTCCCGCTCTCTTCGAGCTCTTTCACCGGGTGGCTCCCTCGAGGTCGAGTCCACCCCGGCCAAAGTCGAGCTCCTTCACCGGGCGGCTCTCTCGAGGTCGAGTCCATCCCGGTCGAAGTTGAGCTCCCACTCTCTTCGAGCTCTTTCACCGGGCGGCTCCCTCGAGGTGAGTCCACCCCGGCTGAAGTCGAGCTCCCGCTCTCTTCGAGCTCCTTTATCGGGTGGCTCTCGTGAGATCGAGTCCACCCCGGCCAGAGTCGAGCTCCCACTCTCTTTGAGTTCCTTCATCGGGCAGCTCCCTCGAGATCGAGTCCACCCCGGTTGAAGTCGAGCTCATCCTCCTCCTCGAGCCAAGCTCTCTTCAGAGGGGAGGTCTAACAGTCGGAAAGACATCCCCGTGGCCAAAGCCCACGATGTTTCGAGAGGGTCAGAGGCAGTAGGAAGGGGGCAGCGCCACCTCCCTTAGGCGGCGCATTGCCGCCCAAGGACCATGGAGGGTTACCCCCCCAAGATGCCATCATTACTCCCATTGCTGCTTACACCAGATAGGAAAGGATGCCCTGGCCAAGGCACTGCACCACCCAACCGACTGCTTGCACCACCCAAAAAAGGAAATCACTCTAGAGGATTCAAATCCAAGGGGCAGCTGTTCCCTGATCGAGGCCCTGCCAAATTTTTCGAAGTAAGGCGACCAGATGGAAAGTCAGAGCTTACGACATAACTCCTTATCACGAATGGAGAAGGCACCTGGGCGCACAGCACGAAGCACTGCTGAACATTGACCTTTCGATGCCTGCAAAGGGGGAGGAACCCGAGGTAGGTCGTTGAGAGGGTCCATGGCCTAAAAGGAGGTTCAGGAGGTCTTTAAAGAAGGTAAGCAAACAAGCAACGATGAGTAATCGGGAGGGCGAGCCAGGGGTAGAGCATTCTGAGGCTACCGGAGTACCCATCGAAAGGGTCTCGACGGACACAGTTGTCATAGCTCATGCTCTCCTTCGCCGCTGCCACTCTCACACCACTCTTTCTTTCTAAAACTAAAATCTCCTCCTCCGAGCATGGAGTCCGACCAAAGGAGCCCACATGGGAGGATCTGTTTCTCTAGATTGTCACTGACTTGATCGTCGGAGTGTCCCCACCGGGATCTCCGGTAGGGGTCTCCTCTATTTTGCAGGTCCGGGCATGTGAGTTGGTTTCCAAGTGACGAGGTCGGCACCCGAGGTCATCCCCAAGCTACTGGCCAAGGCGGTGTAGGCGACAACAAAAATAATGAGCATAGATCGAATCTATAAAAGCAAATCTATAAATCACATTTGCTATACATATGAGTTTAGTATGGGTTGAAGATTACCATAGCTGATTACCATAGAATTGAGATTCTTCTAGCCACATAAGCATATTGCTTTTATGGAACATCTACACAAAGTCCTGGATATGATTGATCTCTTCGAAGTGCTAGCTTCTCGATGATTATCATAGAATTGAGGTTCTTCTAGCCATGTAAGCATATTGCTTCTATAGGACATCTACACGAAGTCTTGGATATGATTGATCTCCTTGAAGTGCTAGCTTCTCGCGGAGATCTTTTGATGGCTAATTGAAATTCCTTCTTTGGATCACTTGGACGCTCCAAGAGATGATGAAGGGTGGCTTGGAGGAGAGGATGTAGTAGTAGAAAACAATAAGAAAAATAGATTTTCTCTCTCTTCTCAAAAACCTAGATCAAATATAACAAAACCCATACCCAAGAAACACTTCCACTTTGATTATCTTTGCACCCAGAAATCCCATGCCCCACTATATTTTCACGATGAAAAACTTATAAAAAAAAAACTCATGCACTCCCACTCTTAATCAGATTAAGAATAGGCATCCCCAGGGACTTTAGAAGAGAACGGATGAGATAATGATAATGATAAGGATAGTTTTAATTTAAAATTAAAGCTACTTAATATTGGATTCAAAATCTAAGTTAAAATCAAATTCCACTCTTATCTTATCCATGTGGGCAACAAGGAGGGATGACAAATTATATTTTAGCATGGAGAAACTTCATGCAAAAACTAATTAGCATGAAGGTGGCATGGAGAATGTGAAAGGTGCTAGAAAGAAAAGTCCAATATAATTGGACCTATATTTGATTTAATTTGAACTCAATTCAAATCAGATTTGGTTAGATGAGAGAACCTAATCAAATTAGGAATTCAATTAAGCTAAATCCTAATTAATTAAAAATTAATGGAGCCCAAGTCCTAATCAAATCAGGAATTAAAATTCCTTAACAATTAGGTTACCATATAAACTAATTGGGTCAGCCTAATTGAATCCAATTCAATTAGACTTAAACCAAACCTTATTGCTCAATCAAATTGAGCTAATCAGTAATCTAATTACTAAATACTTCCTTCTATAATTCACCAACTTTTTAGTAAGTTATAGATGAGTTGACTCACAGAAAATATTAAAATATTAAATAATCCAAGTATCGACTCAAGGTTAATTATCAATCATATTGGCAATTAAATCTTGGATCAATTCATAATCGATGACCAGCCATTAAATCAATTAAGAACTTTCATTGTATGTAACCCCATAGGTTCGAACATTAAGCCGGTAACTCAAGAATAACTTTCTATACTATCAAAGTGACCATCTAGCAATGATACCCGATATCTAGATAGGTCGAATAGTTGCAAAGCAACATTCAAGAACCTTTGGCATATGGTTACCATATAATTCATCCCTTTGATCATTAATACTCAGGATGACTTAGAGTTAAACTATCAATCCTTAATTAGTATGTCCACATTATGTTTCAACCTTACAAATCCTGTGACTACTTACAAGGATTACCTTAGCCAAGACTTTACTAAAATGAAATACACTGAAGCATTATCTCCAATAACTTGAAGCGTTTAATTCCATCTTGACTCACATATAGACTTTGTAAATACTTGACTGTATCCAGAAACATTCTATCACTAAATTAAAAATTTAGATAGTTCGACACCAAAGCATAGTGAGTGCTTGTAAGTCACCAATATGATCTTAAATCTGGGACCAAGTTTATATGTAGTCAAATTATAGCAACTCTACTATGAGCAGCCAAGACATTGCAGGTCAAAGAACTAGTCATACAACTATAGCATCGAGAATATCATTGATGAGTGAGTAGTTACCAAGTGATTTCTTATTTTAGTCATACTCAATATAATTATTCTCTAACAATCACTTGCACTCTTGCTCAAGTGGATCTATACTGTGGACTTGAGACTTGTCTATCTAAAAAAAAGTGATTCGAGTACTGATTTTGATGGATCAATCACCATCCACAGATGATCCAATAATCGAGAGTAATTTAGAAATTAATATATAATAACACATGTCTCAAATTCTCAACTCGTTGAGAATATGTGTCATTGATTATTAATTTCTTAAGTGATTCAAAAACATGTAACATAAGAATGGAATAAAAACTTATCCATTTTATTAAATTAAATAAATTAAGTATAAATATATATGTTAGAAAGATTACAACGTGTCTTGCCAAATTGGCTTCCAGGCATACATCTAATAATCTTCCACTTGCACTAAAGCCAATTGGCCATATACATAAGTCTCATCTTCTCAAGGTGGACTTCAATTTTTTGCTGGCTCAATTACTTTGTTAGTGGATCTACCACGTTGACTGCAGAGTCTACTTTTCTGACATATTTCTTTTCAGGCAATCACATATGATGTGAAACTACCACTCGATGTGCTTGGACTTCTAATAAGACTTGGGCTCCTTAGCAAGGGCTATAGTGCTATTATTATCACAGTACAGGGTGATGGCATCTGATAGTATCACTTCAAGCTCCATAATAAACTTCTTGTACTATAAGGCTTCTTTTGTAGCTTTCGAGGAGGTGATGTATTCAGCTTCTATTGTTGAATCTGCATTGATTGATTACTTAGAACTCTTACAACTTGTAGAATTACCATTGTATAGAAATACACATTCTGATATAGACCTTTTTTCATCAGGATTAGATATAAAGTCTGAATCAGTGTACCCGTCAACTTGGAATTCAGATTCTCCTTCAAAGATCACAAACAAATCCTTGATTCTTCTCAAGTACTTAAAGATATTATTCACAGCAATCGAATACTCTTCATCTAGATTTGACTAATACATACTCATGACACTCATAACAAAGGCTATATCAGATGTGTACACAACATGCATACATGAGGCTGTCTATAGCCGAAGTATAAGGGATCTTGTTCATGTATTGAATCTCCTCAGATATGCTATGATATATTTTCTTGGAGAGACTAATGCCATATTTGAGGGATAAAAATCTCATTTTAGAGTTTTCAATGTTAACACTTCCACTATGTATATCTTTTGTGAAAGGCCAAGCATCCTACTAGGTCTATCTTTATAGACCTTTATTCCTAGAATATCAGATGCTTCCTCTAGGTCTTTCATTGAGAATTCCTAGACTAACCATCTTTTGATCGAGGTTAGCATGAAAATATCATTTTTAATAAGGAGGATGTCATTCATGTAAAATACGAGAAATGTGACAACACTTCCATTGACCTTCTTGATATACAAGGCTCCTCGTTCTTGATAAAATCAAACAACTTGATTACATTATTAAAATGAGTATTCTAACTCCAAGAAGCTTACTTTAATCCATAAATGGATTTATACAGCTTATAGATTTTGTGATCTCCATCACTGGAAGTGAAACACAAAGGCTGCTATATATAGATACTTTCATCAAGATATCTATTTAGAAATGTAGTTCTTACATCCATCTACCATATTTTATAATTATAATAAGCTGCAATGGCAAGTAATGTATGGATAAATTTAAGTATGGCCACAGGCGAAAAGGCACCATAGTCAATACCTTCACGATGACTATAACCCCTTACCACTAGCCTAGCTTTATAGGTTTCTACTTTACCATCTGTACCTATCTTTCTTTTGTATTTTCATTTACATCCAATGGATACAATACCCTCTAGTGGATCTACTAAAATCTAGACCTAGTTTGAATCCATTGTGATGTGGGATGAATATGCATGCCATTTTTTTTGTATGTTTTACATGTTGAGTTAGGTGATTAATTCCCGAATTTCATATCAAAATTATTTGTAGGAAATTTTGTATGAATTTTTGAAGATCAGCATGCAGATTAGGACCTAAAAAAGTAGCAAAGAAGGACCGCCGGGGCTGAGAAGCCTCGGTTAGGGCAAGTTCTCCTGCAATAAAACTACTGGAGGTAGAGGGGTGTGCCTGACAATGTCTATGAAGATCGCAGTGAAGGGGTCTCTCGTTCCTCGATGGATGCGGCCTGGAAAACCGAGCCAAAGACCTGCGGATACCCGGCTTTCTGCTCGGTGATCCGATTGAGGCTTGGCTGGAGTCGTTGGATTCGTAGGAACTCGGGGACCTACAAACGACCTGTCAAGGGTTAGAAAACTCATAAAGGGACAAGAAAACAAAGGAAAAACAGCAAGGGAAGGCTTCTTTTGGAGTGGGCATCCAGGGATCTGAGATGCTTGTTGGCAGCAGGAAGATGATTGCAGCACTGGGAAGAAGAACTCTCGCAAACCCCTTTATGCACACAGCAGGGTATCACACAACTCAATAGAAGAACTCAAGGTTTTCATTCATCAAAATTCTCCTTCATACAAGAGGCTAGGGTCCCTTAAATAGACCCTTAACCTTGGGCTCCAAGTAAGGGTATATAAGTCTTTACATAAGAATCATTTTCTCTCTCAAACCCTAGCTAGAAAATAAGGAAATATTAGGTAGAAAAATTCTTAAAAATTTTCTTGACTTGGTCAAGACTCCAAGGACACCTAGGGGGGCGTGTTGGGCTTCTAGGAGCAGCAAAAGGCCGGCCCAAAGGGGCTCGGGTGCATGGGTTTGGGCCTCTGGAAGCTGGGGTGGCCTGGTAGCCAGGTAGCAGGAATATTCCCTGGTATCTTGCTTCTTAGGGGCTTGGGCTTGGCACCTGGGCTTGATTTCTTTGGGCTAGGATGCAGATGGACCTCTGGAATCCTGGATGCCCTTATTTATGAATATACTTTGGCATCTGAAAGGGAATCTGGGCATCTGGAGGGCATCTGCAAGAAATCAGAGTTTTTTGAATTTTCCTCCTAGGGTCTTCAAATCTTCAAGCTGGGTTGGACTTGGACTATACTTTCATGTCTTCAATCTAGTTGGACTTGGTCTTCACTTGTATGATATAGTCTTGAGTCTTCAGTATGCTTGGACAGGACTCAAAAAAATAAAATTAGCTCAACATGAGCTGACTAGCATTGGACTGAACTAGCTCAACATGAGCTGACAAGTACAGAACTGAAATAACAACTCAAAATACTCAAATAATAACTAAAATGGACTCAGATGAGCTAAGCCCTTATTACAAATGGAATCATAAATTATTGATCAATTCACAGAGGATTGAAAAGCCTCTATCTTATTCTGGTGCCTCCGGTGTCTCCACCATATTGAGTCAAAGTCTGACTTCATAGCATTCAACTATTTCTCGAAGTCGATGTCTGACATCGCCTTATTATTGATCTTAAGATCATTTCTATAATCCCTATATCCTATGGGAATACTTTCTCTATATTTTCTGTAAGCATACCTATGTATCTTTCAGGAAGATAAGAGATCCTGCTAGACTTACGAGATGGTAAACTAAATCTATTGGCTCAATGAGTTCAACCTAATTTACAACTAGCTACTCTTGAGAGACTTTCTTTTCAAGCTCAATTAGCCTCCCACTATCTTTATCCTGGATAAACAATTTTTTCAAAAACATGGTATGTTGGCTCACAATCACAATGTGATCTTCTAAAAAGCAAAAGTAGTATTTTACTGACTCTCTAGGATATCCTATAAAGTGAACTTTCATAAATATAGCCTTTAATTTATCCATCATTTATCTTTTGACATAGGATGGACATCTCCAAATCTTGAAATGACTAAGACTTGGTTTCTTACCATGCCATATCTTATATGGTATGGTATGAATAGATTTAGAGGGAATGATATTTAATATATAAATTGAAGTTAATAAAGCATGTCTCCAAAAAATCATAGATAAGTCTGTGAAGCTCATCATGGATCGGACTATTTCCAATATGATCCTATTTTTCCTTTTCGATACTTCATTGAGTTGAGGTGTACTAGGAAGAGTTTATTGTGAAATTATGCCATTATCTTTAAGATAATTTAGAAATTTTCTATTAAGGTACTTTCCATCTTGATTAGATCAATGAACCTTAAAGAAGTTTTCTTGTTTATTTTTCTACCTCATGTCTGAACTCCTTGAATTTTTCAAAGACTTCAAACTTGGGTCTCATAATAAATACATATCCATACCATGAGTAATTATCAGTAAAGATAATGAAGTAATGGTAGCAACTCTTAGCCTATACATCAAATGGGCCATACATATTAGTGTATACCAAGGCAAGTAATTTAATGATCCTTTCCCCATATCCTATAAAGGACAACTTGGTCATTTTTTCAATGATAACTTAGTGGTTTCTAAGGCATACATCTAATATGAAATATGTATAAAATAAATAATGCTTCACTTTTCTAGATTTATCTGTAAATTATATAGTATTTATATTATTGCATTTTAAATCATATTATTTGTGATTATAAATGTAAAGCATGATATTTATTTGTTGTATTATAGAGGGTATTAAGTTTATTATGAATTATGATCAATTAATTTCAATTCTAGATGTTTTGTATATTGATTAATTGAATATGTAACTAATTTATAAAAAAAGAGATTTGAATTGAAATGCATTTTGACTCGTAGTATGATTATGTATTGAAATCCTGCCAGTGAGGGTTATATGCTAGTATATCAAAACT
Source organism: Areca catechu (assembly GCA_021397845.1). Lineage (NCBI taxonomy): Eukaryota > Viridiplantae > Streptophyta > Magnoliopsida > Arecales > Arecaceae > Areca > Areca catechu. Next base: position 52,336,997 of record CM038045.1, on the reverse strand, counting down.
CTACCAAGAGGTGTCATGCGCTGGTATATTAACATCTTACCAGTGAGGGTTATATGCTAATATGTTGATACCCTATCAATGGGGATTATATACTGATACATCAATTCCTTACTAGTGAGAGTTACATGCTGGTACATCGACATCCTATCAGCTAGGATTATATGTTGGTATATCGATACCTTGTTGTGGGAGTTATATGCTGGTACATCGATATTCTGTTAATGGGGATTATGCACTAGTATATCGACATTCTACTAGTGAGAATTGTATATTAGTATATTGATACTTTGCTAGTAGATGTTGTGCACTGATATATTGATACCCTGCCATTAGAGATTGTGCAGTTGTACTGTGATTTAATTCATGGCTATTAAGGTTAATCAGATGTTTTGAAAGAGATTGTTTTATGAACGAAAATAAAATTGAAAATGAATTTTGAAATGATTAAATTTGTATTCATCTTTTTTTTTTTATAAAATTGTATTGGATTTTTAAATTAATGTATCGTGCATACTTATTTTAGTAAACTATTATTGCTGGATTTATTTTGCTTAAATATTCATTACATGCTAAGATGTCTAATTCACTATCCTATATCTTAGAATTTTTATAGATATTGAGAACTAAGTTGACATGAAAATATATTTGGAAGAGCTATTAGAAGTAGACCTTCAATTTAGATTAGAAATATTATGGAGGTTGATGTGAGATCCTTCAAATATTATTAAATTTTATGAAATATTAAAATTAAAATTTTAGTTAATTAAATATAATTTTATTTTGTTGCTTACTGTATGATATCGTGAAGAGATGACTTGCATATTTATGAAAAAAGTTTTCATAAATATACTATAGTTGCCGTAATTTTAGCTCACTATTTCTAATTCACTATCTCATATTAAAGACATGATATATATATATATATATATATATGTTGCTGATCTCACCGCGGTGGCCTGTAGCTCATGAGCTGGCGCCGGTTCTCGGACTCTCTCACCTCGAGGTCTCCAAGCTTCCAGACCTGCAAAACAAAGTCAGAGACCCGGACTAGGGATTCCGGCAGGGGCACTCTGACGGTCAAGTAAGAGAGCGACAAGATGGAACAGGACCTCCAGGACGGGTTCCTAGAGGATTCCTGTGCTTAGAGGAGATGTAAATGAAAGAAGTGTGGGGAAGAGGGGAGTTGAAGCCCGGCTTCCTGCGCCGGGTTCACCGAGCTCACGCCTGAGGACTTCCTGGGGTCCCCTGGATCATTCTCTCGATGTTCTCCCCCTTTTTCAACTTACCTCTCCGTCCATTTTTACCGTCCCTTTTATACTACCGGACTGCCTTCAGCCCACGTCTCCTTCTGGGGGCTCCCTGAGATCTCTGGGTCTTCTTCCCCCCTTCTCCTTCGAGTCCGGGAGTTAAGTGGTCGGCACGCCTCGTCCATCGTGTGTCATGAAAGGGGGAAGACTGGTGAGACCTCGAGCCAAGCACGGGAGCTCTCCTTTCGGGGCGTTGACGATGGACTTCTAGCCATTTCAAGCCCATGCCGGCAAGGATTCCATTCCTCGATTGTGGGGCCTCGTTTAACTGATGTAAACGATGTTTCGCGTGTCACTGCAGGCCATACTGGTGCCCCCTACGGGGGGCGGTGCGCGCCGGCTCTAGTGGCGACCTCGCGACCCGTGTCTCTACCTCCCCGAGGCCTTGCAGAGTAGGGCTGACTTTGGTCGAGACGGTCCCGTCAAGGGGCACCACCTGGCGGAGGAGCAGGGGCTGCCAACTTTGACCGAGGTGGACCCCTCCTAGGTGGACACCTGGCGGAGTGGCAGAGAGAGGCTCGACTTCGACCGAGGTGGACCCGTCATGGGGTGCCACCTGGCGAAGGAGCAGGAGCTGCCAGCTTGGCCGAGGTGGACCCCTCCTGGGTGGACACCTGGCGGAGTGGCAGAGAGAGGCTCGACTTCGATCGAGGTGGACCCGTCATGGGGTGCCACCTGGCGAAGGAGCAGGAGTTGCCAGCTTGGCCGAGATGGACCCCTCATGGGTGGACACCTGGCAGAGTGGCAGAAAGAGGCTCAACTTCGATCGAGGTGGACCCGTCATGGGGTGCCACTTGGCGAAGGAGCAGGAGTTGCCAGCTTGGCCGAGATGGACCCCTCCTGCATGGACACCTGGCGGAGTGGCAGAGAGAGGCTCGACTTCAGCCGAGGTGGACCCGTCATGGGGTGCCACCTGGTGAAGGAGCAGGAGGGCCTGGCTCGACCTCGGCAGAGGTGGACCCATCTTGGGGTGCCACCTAGCGAGGGAGCAAGAGGCCGCCCGCTTCGACCGAGGTGGACCCCTCCTGGGTGGACACCTGGCGGAGCGGCGGAGAGGGGCTCGACTTCGGTCGAGGTGGACCCGTCTTGGGGTGCCATCTGGCGAAGGAGCAGGAGGGCCTGGCTCGACCTCGGCAGAGGTGGACCCGTCTTGGGGTGCCACCTGGCAAGGGAGCAGAAGGTCGCTAGCTTCGGTCGAGGTGGACCCCTCCTGGGTGGACACCTGGTGGAGCGGCAGAGAGGGGCTCGACTTCGATCGAGGTGGACCCGTCTTGGGGTGCCATTTTCCTCGCGAGGGATATGCAAGATGCTGAAGCGTCGAAATCCTGCTGCGCTCGTTCGCACGATCTCCAGGTACTTCGCCATTTGCGGGTCCCGCACCTCGTACTCCCCCGAGACCTGCCCGGCCACTAGTTGTGAGTCGGTGAAGACCCTGAGGTTGGCCATGCCCAGCTCGCGGGACACTCTTAGCCCCGCGAGCAGCGCTTCATACTCCGTCTGGTTATTGGTGGCGGCGAATTGGAAGCGGAGCACATACTCGGCGATGACCCCCTCGCCATTGGTGAGGATGAGTCCAGCTCCGCTCCTGCCGGAGTTCGAGGCTCCATCCACATGAAGGATCCAGACGTCCTCCTCCGGTCCTGGTTCCGGCTGTCGGTCTTGGGGGCTTTCCTCCGACCCCTTGCCTAGGCCTGCTCACTCAACCAAGAAATCAGCGAGTACCTATGCCTTCATGGCCGACCTCGACCTGTAGGTGATGTCGAACTCGTAGAGCTTGAGCGCCCACTTTGCTAGGTGCCTAGACGTGTCAGGTCGGCTGAGCACCGCCTTCAGTGGCTGATCCGTCAGGACCGCAATGGGGTGCACTTGGAACCGTAATGGGGTGCACTTGGAAATAAGACCTGAGATGTTGAGCAGACACGGTTAGCGCAAAAATCAGTTTCTCAGGCCGGGAATACCTGAGCTCCGCATCGCGGAGGAGTTTGCTCGTGTAATACACTGGACTTTGCATCCCCTTGTCATCCGTCCAAACCAGAACCAAACTGACGGCCTCCGGGGTGACCGCCAGGTACAGGAGGAGCTCCTCTCCTTCCTCGGGCCTGGAAAGTAGCGGCGGAGATGCCAGCATCCTTTTCAGCTCATTAAATGCCTCCTGTCACTCCTTCGTCCAGGTAAAGTCGTTCATCTTCCTCAGCACTTTGAAGAAGGGTTGGCAGCGGTCAGCGGACCTTGAGATAAACCGACTCAGGGCGGCTATGCGGCCGGTGAGTCGCTGCACTTGCTTCTTGGAGATGGGTTGCTCCATGTCCAGGATCGCCTGGACCTTCTCCGGGTTGGCTTCTATTCCTCTTTAGGTCACCATGAACCCCAGGAACTTTCCCGCGGCCATGCCGAAAGCGTACTTTGTCAGGTTTAATTTCATCTGGTGAAGCCGGAGGTTACTGAAGGTCTCCACCAGGTCGCCGACATGGTCCGAAGTGGGCTTGCTCATCACCAGCATGTCGTCCACGTACACCTGCATGTTGCGGCCACTTTGGTCTTTAAAGACCTTGTTGACCAGCCGTTGGTACGTGGCCCCGGCATTCTTGAGGTCGAACGGCATCATCTTATAACAGTAGGTTCCATGGTCGGTGACGAAAGCAGTGTGCTCCTCGTCCTCCGGGTGCATTCGGATTTGGTTGTACTCGGAGAAGGCATCCATGAAAGAGAAGAGGCGGCGATGCCCTGAAGTAGTGTCCACGAGCTGATCGATCTTTGGAAGAGGGAAACTGTCCTTTGGGCAAGCTCGGTTGAGGTCGGTGTAGTCCACACAGATTCTCCATTTGCCGTTGCTCTTCTTCACCATGACCACATTCGCCAGCCAACTGGGATACTGTACCTCTCGTACAAAGCTGGTGACGAGAAGCTTCTCTACTTCTTCATTGATGGCCTTCTGCCTCTCCGCAGCAAAACTCCTCTTCTTCTGGTGGACAGGACGGCACCTTGGATCAGTGTTCAACTGGTGGGTGATGACTTCCGAGGGGATACCTGTTATGTCAACAGCGGACCAGGCGAACACATCAGCGTTCGCCCGGAGGAATTCCAGCAAACAAGCTCGCTCTTCTTCCGGGAGCTGGGCTTCTATCTGCACTATCTTCTGAGGGTCCGAGCCGAGAGGGTATGTCAACAAGCACTCCACGGGCCCTCCCCTGGGATCTTGCTCTCTTAGGTCGAGGTCGTTGATGTCGGAGCCGAGCTCAGCACTCTGGGCCCCCGGGACCGTCTGCAGACAATGCGAGACGGGTTGGGCCATCCTCCTCATCACTCCCGTCCCAGAGGCAGTGGGAAACTATACCAGCAACCTCTTAGTAGAAATAACAGCATCCAGTTTGTTGAGCCCTGGACGGCCGAGGATGGCATTATAAGATGATGGGAGCCTGACGACAATAAATATCATCATGACCGTGCTCTGCCGAGGTGGGGATCCGATGGTAACAGGGAGAGTGATCTCTCCCTCGACCCCTATAGAATCTCCGGTGAAGCCCACAAGAGGGGTGTGCACCGGCTTTAATAGATCATGATACAAATTCATTCGGGAGAAAGCATCGTAAAAAAGCACGTCAATAGAGCTCCCACTATCCACCATAATGCGATGTACAGGATGCTCATCTCGACCACCACTGCATTATTGTTTACATTTTCATTTTTATTCCCCTTTTTAAAGGGGAGTACATTCTCCAGGTCTCCCGCCTCCCGGGCTCTCTTCGTCGCATGCCCAATCCCCGATGAGATCATGCCCACCGGCTTCTCCGTTGGGCGGTTGTCGATTGCAGGGATGGGGGGAAGGGCTGCGAGCGGCTGACCCTCCACCGGAGCTTCGTTCCTCACGAACTTCCTGAGGTAGCCCCTCTTGATCAGCTCCTCAATCTCCTGCTTCAGATTGCGGCACTCTTCCGTGTCGTGGCCGTGCTCGCGGTGAAATTGATAATACTTCGTCTTCTCACGGATGTTCCTTGGGTTCTAAGGAGGAGGTCGACGGAGGTAGTGCTCACCCTCAATCTCCATGAGGATCTTCGTTCTGGGAGCGAGGAGAGGGGTGAAGGTCCGCTCCGGGGTAGCACCATTCTTCGGCTTCGGGCCTGGACAAAAATCTGCAGGTGGTCCAGGCCTCCGGGTCCCGGGGACATCCCTTGGGGCAGGCTTCTTTGAAGGCTTCCCGTCCAGCTCTCGCCTGGTACGATCAGCCTCCTTCGCTTGGATGTACTTGTGGACACGGAGGAGGAGCTCAGAGTACATCTTGGGGGGCTTCTTGTCCATAAAATACGTCAGACGGGAGGTCTTGAGCCCGCACTTCAATGCCAGCATGGCGACGGGCTCGTCCAGACTGTAAATTTCCAGGGCGGCGATCTTGAAGTGGGTGATGTAGTCCCGCAGCAGCTCTTGATCTTGCTGGCGGATAGAAAAGAGGCTATCCACCTCTCTTGGCACCTTCCGGCAAGCATCGAAGTGCGCTACAAACTTTTCTTCCAGCTGATGGAAGGAGCTGATGGATTCCGGCTCGAGGCGGGTGAACCAAACTCGAGCAGCCTTCCAGAGAGTGGCTAGGAAGGAGATGCATAGAAGGGCATCCGTCGCTCCCTAGACCCTCATGAGAGCCTTATAGCTCTCCAGGTGGTCCAAGGGGTCGGTGGTCCCATCGTAGGGATCCACCTGAGACATATGGAACCGATTCGGGATCGGTTCCTCTTGGATTTTCTGGGAGAAGGGTGGCCGGGCGTTGTAGCCCGCTGGATCGGTTGGGGAGCTCTGCATATTGACAAAGCGGTGGGAGAACTCCGCCAGCTTGCACTCGTGCTCCTCCAGGCACCTCTTGGCCTGGTGCCTGATGGCCTCGTCGGTGGAATCTTCCACCGAGGCCATTGGAGAATGGGGTGCCGATCGATCTCGGTGGGGGCCTTGCCTCGATGGCTCTGCTACGCCGCACTGCTTCAGCATCGTTGGCCAAGGATCGACTCTCGTGATACATCGAACCGGAGTGGTTCCTCTTTGCGAGAGTCTGGTGGCTCCCGCGGGGGTTGGAAACTGTCCGCGGTTGGGAGGTCCTACCTTGGATGGAGCGTAGGCTTCCGCGGGGGCCCGTGGCTCGAGCCGCGGGGGTCTCTGGCTGGGACTGAGTGGCCAGGGAGCGCTGCTATTGCTGTAGTTGTAGCACAGCAATAGTCAGAGTTTGCAGCTGTTGGACAACAACCGCGAAAGGAATATCCATCGAGGATGGCTGAGGAGGAGGAGGAGCAGGAAGTTCCCTCTCCGGGCTGCGCGACCCTTGGGGAGAAGGAACCTCTCTTGCTCGGCTGGTGGATGCTTCGCGTCCTCGTGTCACCACCATGGTCGGAGCACGCTCTCGCCCATGGAGAGCTTGCTTGTACAGGGGTTACTATCCTGCCCCCTACCTGGCGCGCCAATCTGTTGCCAATCTCACCGCGGTGGCCTGTAGCTCGTGAGCTGGCACCGGTTCTCGGACTCTCTCACCTCGAGGTCTCCAAGCTTCCGGACCTGCAAAACAAAGTCAGAGACCCGGGTCGGGGATTCCGGCGGGGGCACTCCAATGGTCAAGTAAGAGAGCGGCAAGATGGAACAGGACCTCCAAGACGGGTTCCCAGAGGATTCCCGTGCTTAGAGGAGATGTAAATGAAAGAAGTGTGGGGAAGAGGGGAGTTAAATCCCGGCTTACTGCGCCGGGTTCACCAAGCTCACGCTTGAGGACTTCCTGGGGTCTCCCGGATCGTTCTCTCGATGTTCTCTCCCTTTTTTGACTTACCTCTCCATCCGTTTTTACCGTCCCTTTTATACTACCGGATCGCCTTCAGCCCACGTCTCCTTCTAAGGGCTCCCCAAGATCTTTGGGTCTTCTTCCCCCCCTTCTCCTTCGAGTCCGGGAGTTAAGTGGCCGGCACGCCTCGTCCGTCATGTGTCACGAAAGGGGAAAGACTGATGAGACCTCAGGCCGAGCGCGAGAGCTCTCCTTTCGGGACGTTGACGATGGGCTTCTAACCGTTTCAGGCCCATGCCCGCAAGGATTCCGTTCCTCGGTTGCGGGGCCCCGTTTAACTGATGTAAACGAGGTTTCGCGTGTCACTGCAGGCCATACTGGCGTCCCCTATGGGGCGCGGCGCGTGCCGGCTCTAGTGGTGACCTCGTGACCCGTGTCTCTGCCTCCCCGAGGCCTTATAGAGTAGGGCTGACTTCGGCTGAGGTGGTCCCGTCAGGGGGCACCACCAGGCGAAGGAGCAGGGGCTGCCAGCTTCGGTCGAGGTGGACTCCTCCTGGGTAGACACCTGGCGGAGTAGCAGAGAGAGGCTCGACTTCGATCGAGGTAGACCCATCATGGGGTGCCACCTGGCGAAGGAGCAGGAGCTGCCAGCTTGGCCAAGGTGGACCCCCTCTTGGGTGGACACCTGGCGGAGTGGCAGAGAGAGGCTCGACTTCGGCCGAGGTGGACCCGTCATGGGATGCCACCTGGCGAAGGAGCAGGAGCTGCCAGCTTGGCCGAGATGGACCCCTCCTAGGTGGACACCTGGCGGAGTGGCAGAGAGAGGCTCGACTTCGACCGAGGTGGACCCGTCATGGGGTGCCACGTGGCGAAGGAGCAGGAGGGCCTGGCTTGACCTCGGTAGAGGTGGACCCCTCTCGGGGTGCCACCTGGCGAGGGAGTAGGAGGCCGCCAGCTTCGACTGAGGTGGACCCCTCCTGGGTGGACACCTGGCGGAGCGGCAGAGAGGTGCTGGACTTCGGTCGAGGTGGAACCGTCTTGGGGTGCCACCTGGCGAAGGAGCAGGAGGGCCTGGCTCGACCTCGACCGAGGTGGACCCGTCTTGGGGTGCCACTAGGCGAGGGAGCAGAAGGCCACCAGCTTTGACCGAGGTGGACCACTCCTGGGTGGACACCTGGCAAAGCGGCAGAGAGGGGCTCGACTTCGACCGAGGTGGACCCGTCTTGGGGTGCCACCTGGCGAAGGAGCAGGAGGGCCTGGCTCGACCTCGACTGTGGTGGACCCGTCTTGGGGTGCCACCTGGCGATGGAGCAAAGACCGCCAGCTTCGGCCGAGGTAGACCCCTCCTGGGTGGACACCTGGTGGAGTGGCAGAGAGGTGCTTGACTTCGGCTGAGGTGGAACCGTCTTGGGGTGCCACCTGGCGAAGGAGCAGGAGGGCCTGGCTCGACCTCGGTAGAGGTGGACCTGTCTTGGGGTGCCACCTAGCGAGGGAGCAGGAGGCCGCCCGCTTCGGCCGAGGTGGACCCCTCCTGGGTGGACACATGGCGGAGCGGCGGAGAGGGGCTCGACTTCGGTCGAGGTGGACCCGTCTTGGGGTGCCTCCTGGCGAAGGAGCAGGAGGGCCTGGCTCGACCTCGGCAGAGGTGGACCCATCTTGGGGTGCCACCTGGCGAGGGAGCAGAAGGCTGCCAGCTTCGATCGAGGTGGACCCCTCCTAGGTGGACAATTGGCGGAGCGGTAGAGAGGGGCTCGACTTCGACCGAGGTGGACCAGTCATGGGGTGCCACCTGGCGAAGGAGCAGGAGGGCCTGGCTCGACCTCGGCTGAGGTGGACCCATCTTGGGGTTCCACCTGGCGAGGGAGTAGAAGGTCGCCAGCTTTGGCCGAGGTGGACCCCTCCTGGGTGGACACCTGGCGGAGCGGTAGAGAGGGGCTCGACTTCGACCGTGGTGGACCCGTCTTGGGTTGCCACCTGACGAAGGAGCAGGAGGGCCTGGCTCGACCTCGGCAGAGGTGGACCCGTCTTGGGGTGCCACCTGGCAAGGGAGCAGGAGGCCGCCTGCTTCGCCCGAGGTGGACCCCTCCTAGGTGGACACCTGGCGGAGTGGCGGAGAGGAGCTCGACTTCGGCCGAGGTGGACCCATCTTGGGGTGCCACCTTGCGAAGGAGTAGGAGGGTCTGGCTCGACCTCTGCAGAGGTGGACCCATCTTGGGGTGCCACCTGGCGAGGGAGCAGAAGGCCGCTAGCTTCGACCAAGGTGGACCCCTCCTGGGTGGACACCTGGCGGAGCAGCAGAGAGGGGCTCGACTTCGGCCGAGGTGGACCCGTCTTGGGGTGCCACCTGGCGAAGGAGCGGGAGGGCCTAGCTCGGCCTCGGCTAAGGTGGACCCGTCTTGGGGTTCCACCTGGCAGGGAGCAGAAGGCCGCCAGCTTCGGTCGAGGTGGACACCTGGCGGAGCGGCAGAGAGGGGCTCGACTTCGACCGAGGTGGACCCGTCTTGGGGTGCCACCTGGCGAAGGAGCAGGAGGGCCTGGCTCGACCTCGGCTGAGGTGGACCCATCTTGGGGTGCCACCTGGCGAGGGAGCAAAGGCCGCCAGCTTCGGCCGAGGTCGACCCCTCCTGGGTGGACACCCGACGGAGTGGCAGAGAGGTGCTCGACTTCGACCGAGGTGGATCCGTCTTGGGGTGCCACCTGGCGAAGGAGCAGGAGTTTTGAAAGAAAAATCCACGTGGCACCTGCGGCTTCCATCTGGATCTGATACACGATCCACGTCAGCGATGTAACCATATCAATATATATATATAGGGAGAGAGAGAGAGAGGGGGGCGTGCTAGTTAGTTAACTGGGGTTAGTAGTTTGTAAAAGTCCCTATTAGATCTTTTCATGCACTACTTTCTACATAACATATAAAATATTTTTTTATTTTTAAAATTCAAAATTTAGTATTATTTTATTCTATCGTGAAGATAAATGCATAGAGTCAGCTGGGATTTTCTTCTCACGGCCCTGCATGACTTCGGGTTCCACCCGACTTGGATTTCCAAGATCTTTGCTTGTGTGTCCAGGCCATCATTCTCTCTCTTGATCAACGGATCTTCCACGGATTATTTTACCTCTTTCGACGGCCTTCACTAAGGTTGTCCCCTCTTCCCTTCCTTATTTATCATTTGCCCTGACTATCTTTCGAGGGCTTTGTAAGTTGCGGTGCGGGAGTTGGTTGTCCAACCATTCTCTCCTGCTCCTGGTGCTCCTCTTATTTCCTACCTCTTATTTGCAGATGACTGTTTACTCCTGGGGAGGGCTTCGGTTTCCTCGGTCCATGGATTCCAGGGGATTCTGGAGGACTACTACTTGGCATCGGGTCAAAGGATCAACCTCCATAAATCTGGAGTTTATTTCAGTCCCAAGACTCCCACTTGGACCCGGCACAAGATTGCGGATATTCTTGGCATTACGAAGTGCATTGGCCCCCTCGTTTATTTGGGTATTCCTATATCTAGATCCAGGCTATCCAGGACGGAGTGCTCCCCGATGATTCAGTTATTCATGAGAGGATTGACGGTTGGCAAGGTAGATCTCTCTCCTCCATGGGCAGAATCACCCTCATTCGCTTGGTCCTCACGTCCCTTCCGGTCTATCTGCTCTCGAATGCCATTATTTTCAGGACTCTTATTCTCAGATTGGAGCAAATGATTAGGGCTTTCTTGTGGGACTCCTCTCCATCTAGGCAGAGGATCCATCTAGTTGGCTGGCAAGCTATTTGTCAACCGACTCAGCAGGACGGACTGGGGATTCATTCTCTCGTTACCTGGAGAGAGGCTCTTCTAGGGAGGCTGGTTGCCAAATTCTTCCTCTGCCCTGATAGCATGTGGTCCATCATGATGCGAGCCCGGTATGCTAACTATCTAGTCATTAGTGATGGTACTATCTAACTTACCAGACACTCCTCGGCTATTTGGAGAGATATGCTTACTAGAGCTCCTCTCATTTCTCCTCATCTCTCCTGGGTTATTGGGGATAGCAGGTCTATCTATTTCTTGCAGGATCCTTGGATTTCTGAGCTTTCTCTCTGTAGATGGCCTACCTTTATATCTGTCGATATTCCTGACTCCACTACCATTATTGACCTCTTCCTTCCTGGCCGGCCATTGTGGGACCAGGGTATAGTCAGATCCATTTTTGGGGATATTCTCGGCCTTCGGGTCTGCTCGATTATCTTTCCTACCATCCCGAGCCCGGATGTTAGAGTTTGGAGGCACTCCGCTGCCCCCAGGGGTGCCCATGTCTGATCTTCTGGCCATTTTCTTTCCCAAGGTTGTCACCCCTACCTCGTTAGGCTGGATCTAGTCTATTCCGGTGCACCCGAGAGTCTCTCTCTTCATATGGAAGGTGGTCCATCACTGCCTTCCTACCAGAGTCCTCCTGGCCACTAGGGGCATGCGTATTTTCCATGACTGCCCTATTTGTGAGGCTGCTCCGGAGACCTAGGATCATACCTTGTTCTCTTGTCCCTGGGCTAGGCGCATGTGGCAGATAGCTGGTTTAGTTCATCTCTTCCCCCATGATGTTGATACTCATGACTCATTCATTGGGATCCTGCGATCGGCCACTGCCACTCCGTCTGCGACTCTCCTGGCTTATATCGCTTATTATATCTGGCTCGCTAGGAACGAGTTTGTCTTCACCTCGATGAGATGTTCCCCGTGGCTTATTGGCCAGCATGCCACTGCTTCTGCTATTGAGTTCCACAAATTGACTGGGAGATCGATGGATATCTAGAGTTTCCGCCTCGCTCTTTGAGCGGCCTATCGAGTTTTCATCTCTTGGGAACCCCCTCCTCCATCCTTCTCCATAGTCAGTTTTGACGGCAGTCTTCATCACAGATTCAAAGGTGCTTCCTTCATCATCAGGGACTCCGGCTTGGGTTTTCATGTAGCTGGTGGGGTCCCTTTTGTCGACCCTTCCGTCCCTGCGACGGAACTGCATGCCGCCTGGGCTGGCATCATATATGCCCGTCAGATTCTCTACTTGAACCATTTCATCATCAAGGGAGATTCTCTGATGGTCATCTCTTGGACCGACAGTCCTTACTGCTTTATTGGGCTCCTCTTACAGGAATGCGCTTCGATCTTGATTCGGCATATCTATCAGGAGGCTAACTCAGCTGCAGACTGGATCGTCTCTTTTGTAACCCGTCACTCCATTTCTGTTCTTTGATCCGACTGGTGGACATCCCCTGTACAGCTTAAGAATATTGTACTATTTGACTATCTTGGTTATATTTATTCATGCATTATTTAATGAATATACCGTTATATTAAAAAAAAAAAAAAAAAAAAAAAAAAAAAAAAAATCCGCACTTGCCGTGGAATAACATGTATGAGTCCGTTTTGTTATGCATAACATCGGAGCGCTTACTTTGGATGTTATAACATCCGTTTTTTCTTAAATTTTTACTTAAACCGTGTTCAGGGGCCAGGGGGGACTATCTTACCGTGGTTTACAAAAAAGGGAAAAGGAAACACAAAAAGAAGCACCTGGAGGGCTAAATTTGTCGAGAATTACCCGCCGACGAACTACTAGGATCACCGGCCTAGGGCTTGTAGAACACGGTGATGTCCGGCCTGTCGAAAGATGCCGGTGGCGATCTACAGCTGGTCGCGGTGGCCCCGGTGGCCGGCGCTACCTCGAAGGTAGGAGCCGACGAGGGAGCGATCGTGGAGCACGGGAAGGGCGGCGCCGTGCTGCGAGAGGACGAGGAGGACCTCGAGGTCAAGCTCCGCCGGATCATGGAGAACGTCCCAGTCAGGGTTAGCAACACCTCCGGCAGCTCCGCCGGTTCCGGCTCTGGCGACTTCCACCAGGTCCATCTTCCACCCCTTCTTTGCCCCCTTTCAATTACGTTTACCATCCTCTTCCCACAAATTACATTTTTAATTCTTATTTCTGAAAAAAAATATTTTTCGACTGGATTTTATATTTTCTTCTTACTGAATCCGCTCCCCGTGTCCCTAATATTAGAAAGGAAGAAAAAGTTCAAACTTTGAAGTGGAATCATATGTTTCCGATATTCTTTAGTTTTCATATGAATGTGAATTGATTGTGAGGTGATGGGGAACAATCCACAATTAAAATTTTTTTATAACCGAGAAAATCTTTCTTTCCTTATCATGTTAAAGATGCAAACTTTAGGAGGGGTGAATCTCATAGGATTTATTGTTTCATTAGATGTTGGAAACCATGAGATTGAGCTCGATATGCTCTTTCCAACTAATTGTCTGGGTGTAACTCTAAATATATTGCCCCCCATAACGGTGCTACAGTTGCAGGAACCTAACTAGAGTGCTAAACTGACTGAGTGAATTCGGTACCGCTATTGTGCCTACTTTTTGGATGCTTCTAAGTTACCCAAATCTTGTATAAAGTAATCCACAAAGTATTGAACAAAAAATGTAGTAAACGGATAAAAAATAATTATCATGGAACCAGCTTCAGTTCTTACATTATTTGCCCATATACATGCTGTATCCATGATCAGAAGGTATCAGATATACCCAGACCATTATAATCTTTAACCACTGGAGGAAACAAGGTCATTCCTTTGGAAGAAACCCCTTTTTCCCTTGTAAAGATTGCAAGAAACAGCACACACACAAAAAAAAAAAGAAGAAGAAGAAGAAGAAAAGAAAAGAAAAAGGCTAATAGAGAAAATCCTTATATGCAAAAGCAATTGCTAGAAGAATGTCCCTCTTCTTCTTTTTCACTGCTTCTCCTATCTTGTTTACCTAAGGCCCCTCTTCTATAATTCCAAGTAGTCTTGGGTGTAGTTTTTGTGTTGTGAACCAATAACCACAGCATGCTGAAACCTGGAAATGACATTACCATTACAAACTACATGAGAACTGTTACTACATAATTAAAAAATGGATGTCAGACTTGTCACTCAGAGAAACTTTATGTGTGTTTTCTTTTCCCATCAAGTTTCGGCATCTACTATTTCTCTTCCATTCATGTGTGAGTAGAATTTCACACTGTTCTATTCTTTATCTCTGAACCCACTTCCTAACTACCAATAGCTCTGAGTCTCCAAGTCTAAATTGCACTTACTTCCTCTTTTCAATTTTGCCACTTCCAAGATGGGCTAAGAGCATCCATACTACAACAGTAACATTATCATTTTAAAATACTAGTAAGGAACACACTAACCTATTATATTGCTTTTTGTTGTAATATTAAGTACATTGGTAGATTGTTCAATTTCTTCTAGGTTATCTGGCTTTCTATCATTTTCCCAAATTGCAGTTTCCTAATTTTTGCATTCTGCCAAGTTTTTTTTTCCTGCTTTAGCTTGATATAAGTAGGCTATAGCCACGTGATAGGGGAAGAAATCCTAATACTTTGATGTAGAGGTTTCTTGCAAGAAAAATACTTACAAAAGTTTGACAAGTTGAAGAAACATATACATGGGCCGAGTGGTTTGTGGCCTCTGCTTTTTCTCATCCAAGATCCAAAAGAAAGAATTTCTACAGTGATAGAATAACAAGTGAATTATGACATTCGATTATCACACTAGTTGAGGACATGCCATCTCTAACAGCCCCCAATATGTGAAGGACTCTAGATTGCATAAAATCCTCTTGTGATGCTGATCATGATGTTTCCTATCAACTCTACTTGGCTTTATGTAACTTGATTACAATAATCTTAAAGCTCCTAACATTTTATACACATCTAGATAGATCCTTTATAACACTGCTGCCATAGTTGCTTCTTTCAAGTTTTGAACTGTTCTTATATTGATCAAGAGACTTGTAATCAGCTTGATGAGTCAACTGAACCTCCAAGTCTTAAATGAAATGAGAATTATAAGAATCTGAACTCATGTGGTAAAAAGAACCATATATAAAAAAGTTTTCTCTACAACTCTAGATGGCACTTTATGCTATTAATTATCATGTAAATAGTATGGTCATGTAAAATATTAGATTATTTCAGACTTTTTTCCCCTCATTCATGTACTATTTTTGAGGCATCAATGACAATTGGATATCTGTAACCTCTCATTCAACATTTTTATCTGGATTAAGCTTAATATTTGTAAGCAGGTCATTAATGTCTAGTTTGTATTGAGCACATTAGGGGCTCATCATAAAGTGGAGTTTATGCTGATTTCCTCTAGGAAATTTGTGTATCAAACGTGTTTAATGACCCCATATTCTTTCTTAACGGGCACAAATCTTCCAAGCCAACAGGTAGGTGCTTGTCATTTCCTAGGGGAAGCAGGTTGCTGCTTTCATAGTCACATCTAAACACTGTAAATGTATTGAAACCAATGAGATGAGAACAAATCTAAACCTATCAGCATTGAAGAGACCCACAGGGAATTCTTCCCTATGCATGGGGTCAATCCAAAAAATATGGATTACATGAAATAAGAGGAAAAATCTTCTCCTCTCTCCGCTTATTTTCTCATTCTCTTTCATCAACACTTATCTTTTGACTAACCTGAAATTAATTTCAGATTAAATCTGAAATTTGATCAGCTTTAGAAAAGCTAAATCTGACCAAGAAATTAACTGATAGAGAATGTAATTCTATCTCAGCACTGTTCTTTCAAGCTGAAAGTTGACTTGATCCAAGATGACTCAATAAGTTAACTAATCTACAAAATGTGTTCTATAAATTCAAAACTATGGTTTAAACATTATCAGATTCATGAGTTTGGTTAACACTCTTATGCACATTGCTTCTTTTTTCATGTCTTTCCAATTGAGGCCTTTATGGTGTTGAGCTATGCCTCGAGCCTGGCCTGCGAGAAGCCCAGTTGCAGCAGACCCAGACGCAACCCAAAGGCGTGTGCTGGCCCACACGAAAAAAGGCCTGTAGGCCTGCGCACCGCACACTATGGACCACCACACGATCCACGAGGAGGCCTGATGTGGTCTATATGGGCATTTAATGCCCCAGTCCACAATCGTGGCTCACATGGGGGACTAATTTCTTTGCACGATCAAGTGGCTGCTGAGCATGATCAAACGGTCCAGGTGCGATGCCGGTTTGATAAAGTTGATCCAGGCTCTGATTACATGATCCGACGGCCTAACATAGAGGTTGGCACGATCCGATGGCCATGGATGCTTGCTGACTTGATCCAGAAGTGATTCAATGTGATTTGTGGTGCGTTTGATGATAATCCGGCAGTCTAGAGGTCTTTTGGGATCAAACAGGAGTTGGACAAGGAATTGGAATCCATTTCTAACGTGGTTTGACATCTTGAACTCATGTCGAAGTGTCCTTCGATACATAGACTATAAAAAGAGGGGCAAACGAGTTAGGACCAAGGGGTGAGAATTCAAAGGGCTTCCAGGAGGTGTGACAGTGACAGAGAAAGCCTATGAGGACTGAGAGGTGAGAGCTTGTGAGAGGGATTTTTGGATTTCTTGTTGAGTTTTTTTTTTACAAGATGAGAGTGTAAGATCTCCTTTATAATTTTTCATAGTAAAATCTTGTATGCTCTACTGATTGTATTCTATATTTTATTTTCTCTTCTCTTTCCTTGCGACATCAACAACGATATCGTGATCTTAGGCACGGGGATCCGTATTCTGCATGAAATTTTTTTTAACAAGTGGTATCAGTATAGGTGATACTACAGCAGCTGGTATCATAGCCCCATATTGTTGGTATTAATCGAGATTAAAGAAGATGGCAAATGCAATCAAAGTTGACATCAACCGATTCGATAAAAAGAGCAATTTCTTTCTCTGGCAAGTAAGGATGAAAGATATACTCATCTGGCAGGGATTGATCGTTGCTTTCATATGTGAGAAGAGGCTGGCCATCATGGAGGATAAGACTTGAAAGTGGCTTTAGATTCTAGTAGTAAGTATGATTTGCTTATGTTTGGCAGATGACGTGGTGATCTATGTATTGAGCGAGACTTTCCTGGCAGTGCTATGGACGAAGCTCGAGGATGATCGGCGACGTCACATGATGAAATTTCTATTATCCCAGAAAGTTTTTCCAAGCAAGTCTCAGGTCAAGGTTAACATAGTACATGATGGAGATGGGATCGGCTAGCCTGGCTCGACTCCCATATTTGTCCATTCATAATCAGTCAGGTTTTTGCCCTAAAACATGGGAGTGGCAGGCACAAGCTCTTAAAGTAAGATGGAGGCTGAACAATGAATCGAGGTGGAGATTGTTGGGCTATGTCATGAGCTCGCTCAGCGAGAAGCCCAGCTGCAGCAGTTCTAGACGTAGCTCGAAGGCGCACGCAGGCCTGCATGGAAGAAAGCCTGTAGGCCTGCATGAAGGTAGGCCTACAGGCGCGGATGCGCGCAGGCGTGCATGCATCATGGACCACCGTGCGGTCTACGAGGAAGCCTGGCATGGTCTATGGGCATTTCCATAGTCATGGCTCACAGGGGGGATTGATTCCTTTGCGCAATCGAGCTACTGCTAAGCATCCAACATGCGATCTAACGGCCTAGATGCGATGCCGCTTTGATGAAGTTGATTCAAGCTCTGATTTGTACGATTCGATGGCCCAATACAGAGGCCGCGTGATTGGACGGCCACAAACACTTGCCGACTTGATCCAGGAGTGATTTAGCATGATTTGTGGCGCGTTCAATGACGATCAGGCGGCCAGGAGGTCTTTTGGGATCAAACAGGACTTGGACAAGGAATTTGAGTATATTTCTAATGTGGTTTGAAGTCTTGAACTCCTGGCGAAGTATCCTTCGACGTAGAGGCTATAAAAAGAGGGGCAAGCGGGCCAGGATCAAGGGGTGAGGATCCAAAGGGCTTCCAAGAGATGTAACAGTGGAAGATAAAGCTTGTAGGAGCTGAGAGGTGAGAACTTGTGGGAGGGGTTTTTGGATTTCTTGTTCAGTTTTTTGTGCAGGTAAGAGTATAAGATTCTCTTTGTAATTTTTTTTATAGTAAAGCCTTGCATGTTCTATTGATTGTGTTCTTTATTTTTTTTCTCTTCTTTCTTTTTTTGTGGCATCAATAACAACATCGTGATCTTGGACATGGGAATCCGTATTCTGTATGAGAGATTCTCTAACAAGTGGTATCAGTGTAGGTAGTACCGCAACATATGGCGGTTGCCTTCATTTTGTGCTAGAGGAGGTTAGTGCACTTTATGAGTGTAATACTTGAAATTATTGCGAGTGTAATACCTGAAATTATTGCTCTTTCTCAAGGGAACATGCTGTTAGGTGTAGATTGGCATGTAGAGCTTTAATATGATGGTTATCTAGTCGGGTTAAAAGCTAGATTAGGGGCCAAAACAGATCCATGAACTTCCTGTATTGATAATATTAAACTTTTCTTTTGATTGAGAAATCCAACCCATTTTTAGTAATTATTATTCCTCGTAATTTGATTTTTGAGTTTTTTTGTACTCAATTTTGTGAATGTTTCTCTTCATAAAGATTAAAGAAATTCTAGATGCAACAAGATACAATTTCTAATGTACCTTGTATTGTTAGGGATTTAGACTGGGAACAATAAACTGTCTCAGGTAGTCATTAAGAACCCTGTTTGATAAGTTTAACATATTATTTGTTTGTGTATGGACTTGGACAAAATATCAATGTTTCACCCTGCTTTAGTCTAGTATGTTTCCTTGGTCATGTCATCATAGTCATGTCATCATAGCTGTATACATAGATGACACTTTGGTAACTCAGGGAAGTGTTTAATGGATTGAAAGACTGAAGACATATATTGCATTTTCAAGGATATTGAAATGCTGATGTATTTGCTTGAGATAAAAAGCTCATGGTCAAAACATGGAATAATAGCAGAACGTCACTTCTACTGCACGAGACTGGTAGTTTTGGAGTCAAATTTTCTTATACTTTGATTGGAACAAATTTGAAATAATAATAATTAAGGAGTACAGCAGAAGGATTTTGGAAGATATGAAGGCTAGCTGGGAGCTTAAGTTATCTATAGCTACACAACTTGATATTTTATTCATGGTCAAGTTTTTATCATTGAGCTCATGCTAGCCATCAGGAGTGTACGTTTATATGCAGTAAGTTGGTTGAGCTATTGTAATGAGAAGAATGGTTATCTTCAAGTTGAGTGTTAATACCCTGTAAATTGTGTTGCTTTTCCTTCTGATTGAAATTCCATTGTAGGTGAAAATCTCAGCACTGGAAGACCAAAACTGAATGTTGTGGCTGGTTTAATGCTAAAGCAGGATATTGAATTAAAACATATTTATTATCTATGCTCTCAATTTGAAATGGAAGTGGAGTGAAAATATAATAGTTCGATCATGTCCAATAATGTTTAATCAATTTTTGTTGTTCATATTTACATATGCAACTGGTCCTTAAATGAATGAGTTTTGGGCCATATATGTGTTGAAACATGTTTTTGTAGGCTGGCAAAACTGTTACATGTATTTTGGTGTTCTGCTTAAAGCAAGGATGTGCTAATAAGTAGCAAGACGAAGTTGAGTGGCAAGGTGTTAAAACCTAAATTTTAGTTTCAAATTCAATGGGTATCTGTTAAGTTCCGTTTTCCTCAATTTTGGCACTCTTGCTCAGAGGTTTGCATTGTTTCTTAAAATAAAATAAAAAAAGAGGAAAATAAAAGAAAGTGAAGCAAGATAGTAAAGAAATATTATCACAATATTTTGTATTCTCTTATATCATTTGGAACTATTGGGTGTATGACTTAGCTGTTACTGGACTTGGGCTGTGAATTTGTAAACAATTTTCGGTTTGTGTTAAAAATCAATAGAAAAGTTAAAGTTACCTTAATCATCAATTTGAAGTGTAGCATGTAATTCATTTGTGATAATAATCAGATTACAAATTTAAAATATGTTTTGAATCCATGGCACCCATGCCACAATGACTAAGCTCACCATTGTGCCAGGGCCTTCCCTCTTTTATTTACTGTGTATAAGGCTGTTTTATCTTTTCTCCTTGAAAGGTCATACATCTAAAAGGAAAGTTAACTTCTTAAACTAATTTTGAACTAGACTATCAGTATTCAGTAGCTTCCAATGTTCTAAAGAAGTGCAGAATGCCACTGTGATCCAAAGGAAATGCTTCTTGAAGGCTAGATTTATCTCTCATTAGCAGGCATAGGAGCATCCTATGCAATAGATTGCACCACTTTTGTATGAAAAGGTATTCAATTTCTATTCCATACTTAATGTTATGAATAAAATCAGTTTTATATAGAAATCGTGGATTTCTTAAACTTTTTTTATTATTATTTGGCATTTAACATGTATGGAAATAGCCTTTTTCTTCATTTAATTATATTTTGCAGAGATTTTCATAGAAATATTTGTTATGATTGATAAGACTTGGAATGCCCAGAAAATTATTTGAGCAATCAATTTTCATAGAAGAGGATATCTGCATCAGTATCTTTTATTTTTATTAAAAAGTAAAAGTGATTCTAATCAACACTAATTTATATAATACTTAAAGAAATGAAGAAAATATAACAATTAATGATTAAATATAGCATCCTTGTTCGATTGTAGTTGGATCCACTGGAAAGAACCAGCATTAGTTGATTTGAAGTAACATTGGCCAAAACTTGAATGCAGAAGTTGGTTCTAGAATCAACTAGTGCTTACCGAAGTAGATTGGTTCTATTTAAAACTTTCCAAGCAGTTTGCACTATCCTTCTATCTCTTCTTTCTTCTTTCTTTTCTATAGTTTATCCCATATAATGTCACCAAAATATGTCTTCTATTTAATTTAATTTTATTTTCTTGTTCCCCATACTTATAAGTCACATTTTATTCGACTATCTCTAGGGTTGCAAATATGTATGTATGTTCGTAAGTCTGCATCTATGTGAACACACACAACATACATATGCATATATAAATTCAAGAATCTACTTCATTGTAATGCATCACTTACTGTTTATTATTGTATGGCATTGTACCAAGTATGCTAAGTCATATTTAAATAAAAACAAGGGTGTGAATTAAACTTAAATCTCGGTACAAGCAGTACTCACGGTATGGGATTGGTGTGGTTTAGCTTGTCCACTATTTGGTTCAAAAACCGTGCAAGGCATTAGTTCCTAGTCTCTACATTATGATATGCAACAGTTTGCCAAATCAGTATGGAGGATCATACTAGCCAGCTATGATTTGATTTGGTATGACTGATTCATACCATACTGAGCTGAGGTGTACCTATGATGAAGGATCGGGTAAAGAGGAGGGGATAAAGGGTCCCTAACCTTGATCCTAGAAGGAGAACCAGGGGGAGAGAGAAGACAAAGGGGAAAACGAGGGAGAGGGGAAGGAGGAGACAGGGCGGAGGCATGATGGTTCAGAGGAACGAAGGGGGTCAGCATTAATCTAAAGCATCGGCATCGCTGGGGGGGTGGGGGTGTTACGGGGTTTTGTTATAATGAGCCAAATCATTTCTATTGGCCGAACCATCTCGATTCTTGGCTGATTTGGTTCGGTATTGCCTGAAGCACATGGTTTGGTATGATGCAGCATAACATTGCGGTACAACCTAGTAGTTGAATCCTTGGTCAAAGACCATCAAAATTTATATAGTCATAACGAACAATTGGATATATTTTCATTTTGATTAGACAAGAGAAACATCTCTACAAGAATTGGTACAACACTTTTGGTTAAATTATGTCCTAGTATTTGGCAGCTAGATCTCAAACATTTTTTCCTATGATAAATGCTTCGCATCTGAAGAAATGTTCTTTGATTACTAGATATCTACTTTGAATTATTTTAGCATAACTGCACATCATTTATTAGAAAAAGAATCAGAGAAATTTATCTCTGTAGAGGAGGACAAGCCTTCGTGCAATAATAAGGCTGCTCCATTATGACCTGGGTTTTCATGCATTTGAAACACGAAAGCAGCCTTTCTGCATATGGGAAGGCTGCGTACACTTGACCCTTCCTGGGTCATATAGTGGCAGGAGTCTCATGCACTAGGATGCACATTTTAGACATTCATCTTTGCAAAGGAAGTTTTATTTCGGATTTTGCAACACATAAATGCTTATTCTGGATTTTTGGAAATTTTGACATCCAACTTATATGTATTACATCATCATGTTTCTTTGAAGGCAAAATTGCTGTAGTCATGTAGCATATGGTGATCAAATGTTTCTCTCAGTGAACTTGTTCAGATAGTATACTGTTGACTTGTTCAGTGTTGCTGTTTATGGGCATCATTTTTTAGTTGGCAGGTTTGTCCTGTTTTATGGACTACTAGAAAACAAAGTAAATGTAGATATTGTCTCTCTCTCTTTCTCTCTCTCTCTCTCTTGATCGATCGATCAATCTTTCTATGTATCTATCTGTCTCTCATCTTTTTTTATTCCAAGGGTCATTTTGATTTGTAATTGAGATACATCAAGGTCTGGGGGAATAATTTGTTGGACAGGGGTTACAGAAAAGTTATTGTCCATCACAATTTTCTGTTGATGTCCGAAGGCTCAGGAAAGATATATAAAGGAATTTGAATTCCTTCTTTAACAATTCCTGGTAAACCGGTAAAATCAGTAACTTATGGAAGTGCCGAACTGCCTATATTCTAGTCCATTTCAGTCTTCTCCTAGAGGCAGAATTTTTGTAGCTTTTTGATCAAGAAATAAGGGCTATACCCAATATGTATCTATACGCATAAACTGTTTATATGTTTACATTGCCTTTTAGTCCCAAGGCCCAGGTGAGGTATATAATGGAATCTGAATTCCTTCAATAAATAATTTCTGGTAAACTGGTAAAATCAGTTACTTTTGGAACTGACCATATTCAGTCCATGTCAGGCTTCTTCTCCTGGTGGCAGAATTTTTTTAGTTTTTTGATCGGTAAATAAGGGCTATACCCAATATGTCTAGATATGCATAAACTTTCTGATATGTTTACAATGCCTTTTAATTCCAAGTTCCACTTAGTTTGCTGACTTCATATATACATAAGAAGCCTATAAACACTAGAAGAAGAGATCCTTGTTCTCAACCTCGGAAATCAAACAGCAATCTCAGATCCTGTACTTGTTGACTTCTGTTGAGTCTGTGCAGAAGAGCTTTATAAGCACAAAAGCTTACCTCAGACATTGCATCTGGAATCCGGATAACAGAAAACCATGCCATCACAAGTCTCTGGATCCAATTAACCTTCTAGCTGATGAAAACTGCCTGAACATCCAAACCCAATGGTCATGTGCTTATCTCTTCAAAAGTTTGTCCTCTCCCAAAAATTGAAGCCAGAAACTGTGTGGAAGCAGCAGGGGAAGGTGCCAATATTCTGCAGCAACACACTTGCTGATAGGGGCATTGGGCCAGATAGGATGTGTTTGCTGTTGATGCGAACATCAAGTGATTAGAAATCATCTGTATTTTGTACTGCCTTTCTTCTATGTAAGCATTTGACCATCAAATTTCATATTTGGATATTTTTGACATGGTAACATCTTACTATTTTGCTGATTCTAGAAGTGCTTATTCTGACAGAACTTTAAATCATTTATAATATACTTGATGTGCTGAAGATTGCTTGATATTATTTTCTTGTTTCATTTTTAAATCATAAACTATACTCAGATTTTAAATGTTGAAAATTTGTTAGACGTGCACACCCCCCCGCCCCCCTTCTTTCTCTATTGAGTGCCTGCTTGGTTTTTTTTTTCAACTAAATGCTAAATGTGTTGCAGTATCGGCAAATGAGGCGGAAGGAGCAAGATCGACTTGCAAGGATGGATGTAGACTACCAGAGAAGGAAAGAGTTGGCAGAGTTCAATATGAGAAGGGAGGAAAGAATGAAAGCTGCGGAGGAACGGACTGCAAAGAAACGATCGAAACGCCAGAAGAAGAAACAGAGGAAGAGAGAGAAGAATAATCTGAAGAATGGAGGGGAAGAACCTCGCAATGAAGAGTCTTCAGATAATGGGGATTCTGATGAAGGCGGTGAAACCTAACAGTGAGGTTCTCCCTTTTCCTCGCATTAAGTGGCACGTTTAAAGTGAGACTCTGGACTGTTGATTAGGAAAAGCATCCAGTTCTTCTGACTAAAAGCTTCTGTGGTGAAAAGTTCTGTCAACTCAGTTCCTCGTCAACTTCAGGATCAAATAATGTGCTGATGATACCATCATTTTCTTTTTTTGGTAGGATCACAAACATAACCATCATTAGGATTGCAAACATTAATGTAATTCTCTGGATATTAGGGTTTTAGAGGTGATGCTTGGAATCTATATATGCTATATATATTGTGTACTATTCTTTGCTGGTTCCCACCAAAAGCAAGTTACTTTGTTGGTAGCAAGCAGCTACTGTGTGCGATTTGCTTAACTTTGGAAAAGCTGGACCATGGGAAAAGCAGGAATGAAAAGCAGCACCCATCATACTTCCTTGCAGTTATCAAAAAGCAAGAGACTGTTTAATCGTGCTCCTAGGGGTCGATAACTGGTAGTTTAGCCGTTTGGTATATTTTTTGTCAATCCATTGCTGCAGATATCTAATTCGGGAAGCTTAGTTACGAGACAGGTGTTTATCCACATGTGGCATATCTCAGACTGAACGGCCTCTGTTTTTTCTGTTTTTTTTGGTAAAAGTAGCATTACTTTATATATAAATCTCAAAGTGAGGTACAATGGTTCAGAGATAAAGCAAGGTATAACAGCAACAACACAGCCAAAATATTTCACCATTCCATGATAAGAAAAAGTAAGAACAACACAGCAAAAGTATTGCACCATCCCAAAATAACAAAAAGTAAAGTCAAAACATGGATGAATCCATGAACCTACCTGATTGCTTATAAAGTAAACATTTAAATAGCTAAATGTGCCGGAGAAGCACTCTAATGCGATCGTAAGGTTTCCTGGCAGCAATCTTCCAATGTTGGGCCGCCATGGTTTGTTGATGGCCGTTGTCAAAGAAAATATGAGTAAGTCTTTGCACACCACCTGCGGTGTAGCAAATCCAACGTGGCCCGCACTATTTTTTCTTATTGATCCATCTCTATCCGAATTAGCATAACTGGACAGGACATGTTTCGTATCTTCTGGGATTACGTAATCTGATATCGCCGCGTCTGCAGTCATTTCAAATCTGGCAAATGACCATTTTGTCCTCATTTTTTCGAAAGATGTTACGATCCATAAAACCGATTCTTATTCTGCAAACAAAAAAAAATCTATTTATACCCTACCCCAGAGTTCGTTCCATTATTTTTGGATATCCAAGAGACCTCCATTTTATGTTTTTGCTCCTCTTTGGTGGTCAAGAAGCCATTGGTGAGCTTCCAATTATTGAGCATACCTTCCTTTAACCTTTGATATGTGTTGTCGATCTCGCCGCCGCGCCTGTGGCTTCGGAGCCGCCGATCCGACTAGACCGTCTTGCCCGTGGGGTCTCCTGGCTCTTTGAACCTGCAAGGCAAGGTCAGAAACCCTGGCCGGGGGTCCCGGCGAGGGAGCTCCGACGGTCAAGTTAGTAAACGGCGAGAGGGAACAGAATCTCCGAGACGGGCCCCCGAAGGAGTCCCAGACTTAGAGATCGTGCTAGCAAGAAAGATCTCAGGAAGGATAGAAATCCGGCAGAGTTCCTCCGCCGAGCTCACGCCAAAGGTCCCCTCTCGGGATCTTGGATCCTGCTCTTGGAACGGAATCTCCTCTCCCAGCCTTTGTTTCTTGCTTACCTTGTCGTTTACTCTCCCCTTCCTTTTAACTCCTCATGTTGCCTTTTCGTTTGCCGCCCTTGGGAGGCTCCTTCGTTGCTTTCAACCCCTTCCCTCCATCTCTTTCCCCTTCTGGATCAAAGAACCAGGCGGCTTCCCCGCCTTGCTTGCCGAGCCTAGCGAGGAAAGAGTAAAGGGAGGGCGCCGGTCAGACCGCCGACCAGACCATGGGCTGAGCGTGAGCGCTCTTCTTCCCAGGCGCCGACGATGCCCGTTATTGGGTCCTGTTTTGTCAGGAATTTGCCTCTCGACTGCGGGACCTGTCGGGCCGATGTAAGCGATGTTTCGCGTGTCGCTGCCGACCGTACGGGCACTACTCTCGGGGTGTAGCGCACACGGCTCGAGGGGCAATCTTGGAGCTTATGCTCCTGCTCCTCGGAAGCTTCTCCGCACAGGTTGGCCTGCCTCGGCCGAGGTGGGACCATCTCAGGGCGCCACACGGCGAGGGAGCAGGGGGGCCGCTGGCTTCGGCCGAGGTGGACCCCTCCTGGGTGGACACCTGGCAGAGTGGCAGAGGGGCGCTCGGCTTCAACCGAGATGGTCCCGTCTCCGGGCGCCACCTGGCGAAGGAGCGAGGGGGCCCGGCTCGACCTCAGCCGAGGTGGGACCGTCTCAGGGTGCCACCTGGCGAGGGAGCGGGGAGGCCGCTGGCTTCGGCCGAGGTGGACCCCTCCTGGGTGGACACCTGGCGGAGCGGTAGAGGGGCGCCCGACTTCGACCGAGGTGGTCCCGTCTCCGGGCGCCACCCGGCGAAGGAGCGAGGGGCCCGGCTCGACCTCGGCCGAGGTGGGACCGTCTCAGGGTGCCACCTGGCGAGGGAGCAGGGAGGCCGCCGGCTTCGGCCGAGGTGAACCCCTCCTTGGTGGACACCTGGCGGAGCGACAGAGGGGCGCTCGACTTCGACCGAGGTGGTCCCGTCTCCGGGCGCCACCTGGTGAAGGAGCGAGGGGCCCAGCTCGACCTCGGCCGAGGTGGGACCGTCTCAGGGTGCCACCTGGCGAGGGAGCAGGGAGGCCGCCGGCTTCGGCCGAGGTGGACCCCTCCTGGGTGGACACCTGGCGGAGCGGCAGAGGGGCGCTCGACTTCGGCCGAGGTGGTCCCGTCTCCGGGCGCCACCTGGCGAAGGAGCGAGGGGCCTGGCTCGACCTCGGCCGAGGTGGGACCATCTCAGGGTGCCACCTGGCGAGGGAGCAGGGAGGCCGCCGGCTTCGGCCGAGGTGGACCCCTCCTGGGTGGACACCTGGCGAAGCGGCAGAAGGGTGCTCGACTTCGGCCGAGGTGGTCCCGTCTCCGGGCACCACCTGGCGAAGGAGCGAGGGGCCCGGCTCGACCTCGGTCGAGGTGGGACCGTCTCAGGGTGCCACCTGGCGAGGGAGCAGGGAGGCCGCCGGCTTCGACCGAGGTGGACCCCTCCTGGGTGGACACCTGACGGAGCGGCAGAGGGGTGCTCGACTTCGGCCGAGGTGGTCCCGTCTCTGGGCGCCACCTGGCGAAGGAGCGAGGGGCCCGGCTCGACCTTGGCCGAGATGGACCGTCTCAGGGTGCCACCTGGCGAGGGAGCAGGGAGGCCGCCGGCTTCGGTCGAGGTGGACCCCTCCTGGGTGGACACCTGGCGGAGCGGTAGGAAGGCCTAGACCGACCTCGACTTCGGTCAAGGCGGAGCCACACCTGACTTTGCCGAAAAAACTCTACGTGGCTCGAATCACGCCCAGCAAAATCTGAGACATGCCACATCATCGTTACGGTCGTAACAGTTGCTCCCCATCCCCCCGTTCCGTTGAGGCGTCATGGCTCGGAACGTGGGGATTTAATGCGGAGATGATGTGGGGGAGGCGAAGATCTCGCGCCATGATTGCCATGATTCTCGTCGCCGTTCCTCGTTGCGCCCAAAGCCCTATAAGAGGTCGCCACGTGTCGCCCTTCCGATCGCAATTAATGCGTCGCTTCGAAACAGAGGCCGTTTCCCTGCAACCAAAGCGTCGATGTCGGGCGTGCGTCCATGCAGCATCCATCCGATGGTTCGGAACGGAATGACGGGAACAGCTGCTGTCGATCGAATTTGAAAAGGAGGGGACTGTCCGGAACGAGGCCCTTTCCCTTGCTCCGTCGGCGGTTTGCAGCAGCTATCTCCCACTCCCTCGAGTTGCCGCCTCTTTTGCACAGTGCATTTCGGTGAGTGCTTCTGTTTTCTTCCTCGCTCCGTCCCTTTCCTTTAGCGTCCTTTCCTCACCACCTTCTTCTCCATGGCGCATCGCCGCCATGTTTCGTCTAACCCGGACGAGGCCGGTCCGTCTCGGTCGAGGCCGGTCCATCCCGGCCGAGGACTCCATCGTCTTCCTCCTCGGAAGCAGAGATGATCCCGGAGGAGACCCGCAGGCGACTCTAGCTTGGGGGTATCACCATAGGCATTCCTAGGGGTCTTAGGTCTCCCCCCGTATT
Organism: Areca catechu; assembly: GCA_021397845.1. Lineage (NCBI taxonomy): Eukaryota > Viridiplantae > Streptophyta > Magnoliopsida > Arecales > Arecaceae > Areca > Areca catechu. The sequence continues at coordinate 52,308,769 of CM038045.1, read as the reverse complement.
GTCTGCCCGTCCTATCTCTTCTCTTCCTCCTCCGGCCCTTCCTTCTGTCGGTCCCTCCGGTCACGTTTCAACAATGACTGAAGGTGACCTTTCCTTGCTCCGGGAAGTCTATGGCATCCCGGGGTCGATCCATCTTTCTCTCCCGTGGCCCGGGGATCGTGTCACCCTGAGTGGCCCCGGCCGCATAGCCTTCTACGAGGACTTCCTCCTTGGGGGTCTTCGGTTTTCTCTGCACCCCTTTTTCCTTTCTTTCCTTAGTCATTTCCGCCTGGTCCCGGCCCAGTTGGCTCCCAACACCATCCGGGTCATCTTCTCCTTCATCGTTTTCTGCCACTTTCACGGGTTCGTTGCCCGTTTCTCCCTCTTCAGGGCTCTTTTTATCCTGAAGCGGTACTCCACCGATGACAGCTGGTGGTACATCTCGCCCCGGCCTAGGTGTCTTCGGTTCGACCTCCCTTCCTCCATCAAGGGTTGGAAGAACCGGTTCTTTTTCATCTTGGTCGAGGACGTCGACTGGGCCTGGAGCGAACCGGATCGGTCTTCGAACCGGAACTCCCAAGTCGAGCCAGCGGACCAGGAGGCTTACTCCCAGCTATTGAGCGACGTGGTCCCCTCGCTCGATGTTCTGCTCTCGGAGCAGAACTTGTTCGAGGCGGGGATCAGTCCCATCCGAGAGCCGGGTGAGGCTCAGCTTTTTTTCTTACTCTGCACTTCCCCCCTTTCTCCCCTTCTTTCTTTAACTGGGATGACTGACCTCTTTTCTATTGCAGGTATGAAGTTCTCCCTAGAGAACCTTTTGGAGGGCGCGGCTCAGAGGGACACCGCCGAGGGAGACGAGCCCGCGGCGAAGAGGGCTCGCACCGAGGCGAGCCAGGAGGTCATGCCGGCGCCCGCGCCCGGTCCAGCAGTTGCAACTCCCTTGCCCAGGCCACCTCCGGCCCGAGCCGCCGACGCCCCCGTCATCCATCTTGACGTGGCCGCAGAAGAGGGAGGCCCGGTTCCCTCCGGGGTAGTGTCCGCCTCAACCGTAGCTCCGACAGCGTCGCGCGCGACTCCAACCACTCCACCGGTGGCAGTCCCGCCCGGGGGGGCGGTCACTCCTACCGCCTACCTTTCCGCCCCGCCGCCAACCATCACGAATCGATGCTCCGTGATCCGCGACCAGGGGCTCGTGGAGAAGGTGATGGAGTTCGCCTGCACCTCCCGGGACCGCCGACTGAGGGGCGGCCGGGACTACGCCGATGCTCTGCTCGGGATCCTCCCGTAGCTCTTCACAATAAGTCCGAGCTCGGATCCTTGTCCTTTACAATTCCAGCTAACCCCTTACTGACCAATTCACCTCTTCGTGCAGATCGGGACCGACGTGCTCCTGTTGAGGAATTTTCTCGCAGGGTATGCTAAGAAAGATGCCGAGAAGGAGGAAAAGCTCGGCAAGCTCGCAGCTGACGTGAAGGACCTCATGGAGAAGGGGGTCGAGTGCGGGGGAGCAACCAGGCCCTGCAATCGGACCTAGCGTGCGCCGAGGGGCGCGTCAAGGAACTGGAGTCCTCTCTGTCCGAGGAGAGGATCTCCAATCAGCGGTGCATGGAGAAGGATGCGGCGGAGAGGGCTTGTCTCCGAGCTCAGTCTCAGTCGCTGGAGCGCCAGTTGGAGGAGGCCCGGAGGGAGGCGAGCGCGGCCAAGGTGCGGAGCACCTACATCAACGGGCTCCTGGAGGCTTCGAAGCGGGAGGTGCAGGAGGGCGTCCCGAGATTCTGGGCCTCCGACAAATACGTCTCGGAGGTTCGGGAGGCCACCGTGGACTCCTTTTTGAAGGGGTTCCAGGTGTGCCGGGAGAAGGTGGGCTCCTTCTACCCTGAGCTCGACCTCAGTGAAGTTGTGCTTGGGGGTAGAAGGCAGGAGCCCACCGACGAGGCTCCAGTTGCAGTGGGCGACGCGGCTGCAGCTCCAGATCAGCCCTCCAAGTAGCCAGCCACCGACGGAGAAGACGAGGAGCACGCGCCCTGGCCCGAAGATTCTGCCACCGCGCCGAACTAGGCCCCTAGCTGTATCTTCTTTTTCTTCTTCTTCTTTTTTGTTGAGGACTCCCGGCCTGTCTGGACTCCTTTGTTGTAGCACTTTTTCGAAGTAATGAAAGCCCTGATTTTTGTTAAGTCTCGACCTCGGCTCTCTTTTCTTTCTTTCTTCCTTTTTTTTTTGTATCTTGTCGAGATGTTTGTGTCTAGTGCCGAGACGAGGTCCCGCGGCTTGCTCCGGGCTGAGTTCGCAGGTAGACTGGGTCCCATCCAGCGTTCAGATCAAAGTTCGGAGCTTCCGGGTGGGGCGACAGTAGAGCGGGCCTTGCGCGAGTCCTTCGAGTTTGTCGGGCTGCTCTCCATGATCGCGTGGGCAAGCTGAGCTCTGCCCCGCCTTCCAGACCGAAGTCCGGGACTTCCAAACTGAACCCCGGGCTGCAGGCTTTATCCAAGCCTTGCGCGACTTGCCGAGCTGTTCTTCGTGATCGCGTGGGCGAGCTGGGCTCTGCCCCGCCTTCCAGACCAAAGTCCGGGACTTCCGGACTGAACCCCGGGGCTGCAGGCTTTATCCAAGCCTTGCACGGGTTGCCGAGCTGTTCTCCATGATCGCGTGGACGAGCTGGGCTCTGCCCTGCCTTCCAAACCGAAGTCCAGGACTTTCGGACTGAACCCCGGGCCGCAGGCTTTATCCAAGCCTTGCACGGCTTGCCGAGCTATTCTCCATGATCACGTGGGCGAGCTGGGCTCTGCCCCACCTTCCGGACCGAAGTCCGGGACCCCTCGCTTTCTCGAGTCTCCGGCCATAGCCGTGTTTGCCGAACTCAGAGCCACGCGCCCGTTTTCCTACGAGACGAGAAAAAGCGTTTGAAGTAAAAGAATTTTATTGTAGGAGTTGGAGGAACCTTACATTATCGATAATACATCCTTAGGTTCGAGACGTTCCAAGTCTGAGGGAATCTAGATCCTCCTAATTCCTCCAGGTAATAGGCTCCGTGAGGGAGAACTTCTGCCACCCTGTACGGGCCTTCCCAGTTCGGGGAGAGCTTCCCGCACTCTCGTGGCTGAGAAGCTTCAGCACACTGGAGCACCAGATCTCCGGGGTGAAAGGACTTTGGTCGCACCCGGGAATTGTAGTACCTTGACACCCGCTGCCTGTACGCCGCCATTCGGACTCGAGCCTTGTCCCTCGTCTCCTCAAGAAGGTCCAGGTTGAGCATCATCCTGGCGGGGTTCTCCGCTTCGTCGTACTGCTCCACGCGCAGGGTGGGTAGACTGAGATCAATCGGGATAACCGCCTCGGCTCCGAAGATGAGATTGAATGGGGTCTCGTCGGTGGCCGTCTTCGGGGTGGTGTGGTATGCCCACAGGACGCTTGGGAGCTCTTCTGCCCACCTGCCCTTGGCCTGATCCAGCCTCGTTCGGAGGCCTTGCAGAATGGTCCTATTCGTGACCTCGGCTTCTCCATTTGTCTATGGGTGCGCCACCGAGGTGAAGCGATGGTGGATGCCGAGGTCACTGCAGAATTCTTCAAACTCCCGGCAGTCGAACTGACGCCCGTTATCGGTGATCACGGTGTGGGGGAGGCCGAAACGACAAATGATTGATTTCTAGAAAAACTTGGCGACGTTTGCCTCTGTGATCCGCGCCAAGGGTTCGGCCTCAACCCACTTCGTGAAGTAGTCGATGGCCACGATCAGGAACTTCCGCTGTCCGGACGCTGGGGGAAATGGTCCTTGGAGGTCCATTCCCCATTGGACGAACGGCCATGGAGCCGAGAGCTGGGAGAGTGGAGTGGAGGGCTGCCGCTGCACCACGGCGTGCCGTTGGCACTGATCACACTTCTTTACGAAATCGGCGGCATCCTCCTTCATTGTCTCCCAGAAATAACCTTGGCGGAGGGCCTTGTAGGCTAGCACTCTGCCCCCCACGTGGTTCCCACAGATGCCCTCATGGATTTCCTGGAGCACGAGTGTGGCCTCCACAGGTCTCAGGCACTTAAAAAGGGGATAGGAGTAAGACCTCCGATACAGCTGCCCATCCATCAGGACAAACCGTGCAGCCTTCTTTTTGATAAGGCGGGCCGCCGTACGGTCTTTCGGCAAGGTGCTGCCGGTTATGTACTCGGCGTACTTGTCCATCCAGCTGGGCTCGTGGCTGACCTGTTGGACCTCTACAGGGGTCTCATAGCTCGGGGCCTTGAGACGCTCTACATGAGCGCGACCCAGTAACGAGTCCGACAAGGTCGCCAGCCGGGAGAGAGCGTCCGCATGGGCATTTTCCCCGTGAGGTATATGGGAGATGCTAAAGCGCCGAAATCCGGTCGCGCTCATTTTGACGAGCTCTAGATATTTCGCCATTTGAGGGTCATGCGCAGCATATTCTCCAGAGATCTGTCCGGCCACCAGCTGGGAATCAGTGAAGGCCTTGAGGTCGGCTATGCCCAGCTCGCGAGAGACTCTCAGCCCGGCGAGGAGTACCTCGTATTCTGCCTGGTTGTTGGTTGCGAAGAACTGGAAACGGAGTGCACACTCGGCGACAACCCCATCGCCGTTTGCAAGAATGAGAACAGCTCCGCTCCCGCCGGAGTTCGAGGCTCCATCTACATGAAGGATCCACGCGTCCTCTTCGGGCTCCTTGGGTCCTGGTTTCAATTGCGGATGCAGAGAGTCCCCCTCTGGCTCCTTGCCCAGGCCTGCGCACTCGACCAAGAAGTCAGCCAGCACTTGCGCTTTCATGGCTGACCTCGGCCTTTAAGCGATATCGAATTCGTTGAGCTTGAGTGCCCACTTCGCCAATCGCCCCGATGTGTCGGGTCGGCTGAGTATCGCTTTTAGCGGCTGATCAGTCAGGACGGCAATGGGATGCACTTGGAAATAGGGCCTGAGACGCTGAGCAGACACTATTAACGCAAAAATGAGCTTTTCGGGTCGAGAATACCTGAGCTCTGCATCGCGGAGAGATTTGCTGGTGTAGTATACCGGCCTCTGGACTTCCTGGTCGTCGGTCCGAACCAGGACCGAACTGACGGCCTCCGGGGTGACCGCTAGGTAGAGGATGAGTTCCTCTCCTTCTTCTGGCCTGGAAAAGAGTGGGGGCGATGCAAGCGTCTTCTTCAGCTCTTCAAACGCCTCCTGGCACTCCTCAGTCCAGGTGAAGTCGTTCATCTTCCTCAGCACTTTGAAAAAGGGTCGGCAGTGGTCGGCCGACCTTGAGATGAACCGGCTCAGGGCAGCTATCCAGCCGGTGAGTCGCTGCACTTGTTTCTTGGAGGCGGGCTGCTCCATGTCCAGGATGGCCTGGACCTTTTCCGGGTTGGCTTCAATCCCTCTTTGGGTCACCATGAACCCCAGGAATTTTCCGGTGGAGATGCCGAAGGCGCACTTCGCCGGGTTCAGCTTCATCTGATGAAGTCGGAGGTTGCCGAAGGTCTCCGCCAGGTCGGCAACATGATCCGAGAGGTGCTTGCGCATCACTAGCATGTCGTCCACATACACCTATATGTTGCGGCCGATCTGGTCCTTAAAGACTTTGTTGATCAGTCGCTGGTACGTGGCCCCGGTGTTCTTGAGGCCAAATGGCACATCCTGTAACAGAAAGTTTCACGGTCGGTGATGAAGGCGGTGTGCTCTTCATCCTTCGGATTCATTCGGATCTGGTTGTACCCGGAGAAAGCATCCATGAAAGAGAGGAGGCGATGCCCCGAGGTGGTGTCGACCAGCTGGTCAATCTTCGGAAGAGGGAAGCTGTCCTTCGGGCAAGCTCCGTTGAGGTCGGTGTAGTCCACACAGATCCTTCACTTGTCACTACTCTTCTTTACCATGACCACATTCGCCAGCCAGCTGGGATACTGAACCTCCCGTACGAAGCCGGCGGCGAGGAGTTTCCCCACTTCTTTGTTGATGGCCCTCTGCCTCTTCGCGGCAAAACTCCTCTTCTTCTGGCGGACCGGGCGGCACCTCGGGTCCACGTTCAGCCTGTGCATAATGACCTCGGGGAGAATGCCCGGCATGTCAGCCGCGGACCAGGCGAACACATCTGCGTTCATGCGGAGGAATTCCAGCAGGCGGGTCCGTTCCTCCTCCGGGAGTTGGGCCCCCACCTGCACCATCTTCAGAGGGTCCAAACCGAGGGGATAGGTCAACAGACGCTCTACGGGTCCTCCCATGGGTTCCTTTTCCCTTAGGTCGAGGTCGTCGACATCGGGGCCGAGCTCGGGGCCCCGGGCACCTGGGACCGTCTGAAGGCAATGCGGGACTGGCTGGGTCATCCCCCTCATCACCCTAAGTCCGGAGGCTGTGGGGAATTGCACTAGCAACCGCTTCGTAGAAATCACGGCATCCAGCTGGTTAAGCCCCGGTCGCCCGAGGATCGCGTTGTAAGGCGAAGGAAGATTGACGACGGTAAACGTCATCATGACTGTGGTCTGTCGAGGTGGGGATCCAGCGGAGACCGGGAGAGTGATCTCCCCTTCGACCCCCACCAAGTCCCCGGTAAAGCCTACCAGAGGGGTGTGCATCGGCCTTAGCTGATCATGGGACAGATTCATTCGGGAGAAAGCGTCATAAAAAAGCACGTCAGCGGAGCTTCCACTATCTATCATAATTCGATGTACAGGATGCTTTGCGATGGTCATCTCGACCACCACAGCATCGTTATTTACATTCTTGTTTTCATTCCCCTTCTCAGAAGGGGGTACATCCTCCGGGTTCCCGACCTCCCGGACTCTCTTCGCCGCCTGCCCGATTCCATAAGAGATCATGCCCACTGGCTTCTCCATCGGACGGTTGTCGATTACGGGAACCGGGGGTAAGGCCACGAGCGGCCGTCCCTCCGCCGGGACCTCGTTCCTCACGAACTTCCTGAGGTAGCCTCTTTTGATCAGCTCCTCAATTTCCCGCTTCAGATTATGACACTCCTCCGTGTCGTGGCCATGCTCGCAGTGGAACTGGCAGTACTTTGACTTGTCGCGGGTGCCTCTTGGGTTCTGAGAAGGAGGTCGGCGGAGATAGTGTTCGCCCTCAATTTCCATGAGGATCTTCGTTCTGGGAGCGAGGAGAGGGGTGAACCTTCGTTCCGGGGTGGCCTCGCCCTTCGGCCTCGGATTTGGACGAGGGTCAGTGGATGGCCCAGGCCTCCAGGCCCCCGGAACATCTCTCGGGGCCGGCTTCTTCAAGGTCCTCCCGTTCAGCTCTCGACGGGTGCGATCGGCCTCCTCCGCTCGGATGTACTTGTGGACACGGAGGAGGAGCTCGAAGTACGTCCTGGGGGTTTTTTTATCTAGGAAATAGGTCAGGCGAGACGTCTTGAGCCCGCGCTTTAAAGCCAGCATGGCAACGGGCTCGTCCAGGCTGTAGATCTCCAGGGCAGCGGTCTTGAAACGGGTGATGTAGTCCCGAAGCAGCTCCTGGTCCCGCTGATGGATAGAGAAGAGGATGTCCACCTCTCTTGGCACCTTCCGACAAGCGTCGAAGTGCGCCATGAACTTTCCTTCCAACTAATGGAAGGAGCAAATAGATCCGGGCTCGAAGGGTGAACCAGACTCGAGCGGCCTTCCGGAGGGTAGCGGGGAAGGCAATGCACAAAAGAGCATACATGGCCCCCTGGACCCTCATGAGAGCCTTGTAGCTCTCTAGATGGTCCAAAGGGTCGGTGGTGCCATCGTAGGGATCCACCTGCAGCATGCGAAATCGGCTCGGAATCGGCTCCACTTGGATTTCTTCGGAAAAGGGGGGATGGGAGTCGTAGCCCGTCGGGTCCGCCGAGGAATTCTGCAGGTCGGCAAATCGACGGGCAAACTCCGCCAATTTGCGCTCGTGCTCCTCCAGGCACCTCTCGGCCTGGCACCTGATGGCCTCGTCAGTGGAATCTTCCACCGAGGCCGCTGGTGAAGGGGGCGCCGATCGATCTCGGCGCAGGGTCTTGCCTCGGCGCCGCTTGCTGCGACGCGCTGCCTCGGCTTCATCGGCCGGGGATCGACTCTCGTGATCCGCCGAACCAGAGTAATTTCTTTTCACGGGAGTTTGGTGGCTCCCGCGAGGATTGGAGGCTGCCCGCGGTTGGGATGGCTTGCCGTGGATGGAGCGCAGGCTCCCGCGAGGCCCCACGGCCCGAGCCGCGGGGGTCCCTGGCTGAGGGTGCGTGGCCAAGGAGCGCTGCTGATGTTGTAGCTGCCGAACTGCCGTAGTCAAGGTCTACAGCTGCTAGATGACAGTCGCAAAAGGTCCGTCCGCCGAGGTCGGTTGTGGTGGAAGAGGAGGGGGAGCAGGGAGCTCCCTCTCCGGGCTGTGTGGCCCCTGAGGGGAGGGGACCTCCCCTACTCGGCTGGTGGACGCTTCGCGTCCACGCATGACCACCATGGTCGGAGCGCGCTTCGTTCACGGAAAGCTAGCTCCCACCGGGGGTGTTGTCCTGCCCCCCTACCTGGCGCGCCAATCTGTTGCCGATCTCGCCGCCGTGCTTATGGCTTCGGAGCCACCGATCCGACTAGACCGTCTTGCCCCTGGGGTCTCCTAGCTCTTCGAACCTACAAGGCAAGGTCAGAAACCCTGGCCGGGGGTCCCGGCGAGGGAGCTCCGACGGTCAAGTTAGTAAACGGCGAGAGGGAACAGAATCTCCGAGACAGGCCCCCGAAGGAATCCCAGACTTAGAGATCGTGCTAGCAAAAAAGATCTCAGGAAGGATAGAAATCCGGCCGAGTTCCTCCGCCGAGCTCACGCCAAAGGTCCCCTCTCGGGATCTTGGATCCTGTTCTTGGAACGGAATCTCCTCTCCCAGCCTTTGTTTCTTGCTTACCTTGTCGTCTACTCTCCCCTTCCTTTTAACTCCTCATGTTGCCTTTTCGTTTGCCGCCCCTGGGAGGCTACTTCATTGCTTTCAACCCCTTCACTCCATCTCTTTCCCCTTCTGGATCAAAGAACCAGGCGGCTTCCCCGCCTTGCTTGCCGAGCCTAGCAAGGAAAGAGTAAAGGGAGGGCGCCGGTCAGACCGCCGACCAGACCTTGGGCTGAGCGCGAGCGCTCTTCTTCCCACGCGCCGACGATGCCCGTTATTGGGTCCTGTTTTGTCAGGACTTCGCCTCTCGACAACGGGACCTGTCGGGCCGATGCAAGCGATGTTTCGCATGTCGCTGCCGACCGTACGGGCGCTACTCTCGGGGTGCGGCGCGCACGGCTCGAGAGGCAATCTTGGAGCTCGTGCTCCTGCTCCTCGGAAGCTTCTCCGCACAGGTTGGCCTTCCTCGGCCGAGGTGGGACCGTCTCAGGGCACCACCTGGCGAGGGAGCAGGGGGGCCGCTGGCTTCGGCCGAGGTGGACCCCTCCTGGGTGGACACCTGGCGGAGCGGCAGAGGGGCGCTCGGCTTCAGCCGGGGTGGTCCCGTCTCCGGGTGCCACCTGGCGAAGGAGCGAGGGGGCCCGGCTCGACCTCGGCCGAGGTGGGACCGTCTCAGGGTGCCACCTGGCGAGGGAGCGAGGAGGTCGCCGGCTTCGGTCGAGGTGGACCCCTCCTGGGTGGACACCTGGCGGAGCGGCAAAGGGGCGCCCGACTTCGGCCGAGGTGGTCCCGTCTCCGGGCGCCACCCGGCGAAGGAGCGAGGGGCCCGGCTCGACCTCGGCCGAGGTGGGACCGTCTCAGGGTGCCACCTGGCGAGGGAGCAGGGAGGTCGCTGGCTTCGGTCGAGGTGGACCCCTCCTGGGTGGACACCTGGCGGAGCGGCAGAGGGGCACCCGACTTCGGCCGAGGTGGTCCCGTCTCCGGGCGCCACCTGGCGAAGGAGCGAGGGGCCCGGCTCGACCTTGGCCGAGGTGGGACCGTCTCAGGGTGCCACCTGGCGAGGGAGCAGGGAGGCCGCCGGCTTCGGCCGAGGTGGACCCCTCCTGTGTGGACACCTAGCGGAGCGACAGAGGGGCGCTCGACTTCGACCGAGGTGGTCCCGTCTCCGGGCGCCACCTGGCGAAGGAGCGAGGGGCCCGTCTCGACCTCGACCGATGTGGGACCGTCTCAGGGTGCCACCTGGCGAGGGAGCAGGGTGGCCGCCGGCTTCGGCCGAGGTGGACCCCTCCTGGGTGGACACCTGGCGGAGCGGTAGAGGGGCGCTCGACTTCGGCCGAGGTGGTCCCGTCTTCGGGCGCCACCTGGCGAAGGAGCGAGGGGCCCGGCTCGACCTCGATCGAGGTGGGACCGTCTCATGGTGCCACCTGGTGAGAAAGCAGGGAGGCCGCCGGCTTCGACCAAGGTGGACCCCTCCTGGGTGGACACCTGGCGGAGCGGCAGAGGGGCGCTCTACTTCGGCCGAGGTGGTCCCGTCTCCGGGCGCCACCTGGCAAAGGAGCGAGGGGCCCGGCTCGACCTCGGCTGAGGTGGGACCGTCTCAGGGTGCCACCTGGCGAGGGAGCAGGGAGGCCGCCGGCTTCGGCCGAGGTGGACCCCTCCTGGGTGGACACCTGGCGGAGCGGCAGGAAGGCCTGGCCGACCTCGACTTCGACCGAGGCGGAGCCATACCTGACTTTACCGAAAAGACTCCACGTGGCTCGAATCATGTCCAGCGAAATCTGAGACATGCCATGTCATCGTTACGGCCGTAACAATATGCTTTCGAAATCTTGAAAAATGGAGAAAAGTGATTTAGTCTTTCAATGTAGATGGCGAACACAAAAACAATGTAAGAAGGAAATGCGGATGCAGGAAGGAAGCATTGCAATCATTGTTTATTCAGGAAAGGATGAGATCCCCTTAAGATTCGTCCCAAAAGATGCTACAGAAGTAGAAATAGGTAAGGAAAATTTTTGATTCCTGCTTTGAGTTGACATTTGGCGTGTGAACTTATTTTACAATTTCTGCATGGGTGTCGTAGTTTTTTAACTATGGAGCCCTAGATTTTAAACTATGGTGCCCTAGATTTTAAACTAGGATGTCGTAATTTTCTGTTTTACTATTTTAATATAAATTTTTGAAATTTATCTCTGCAGAGGGATGTCACTATATTTTTTAAAAAAATATTAAGTCTTCATAGCATAAAATCATGATACCGTAGTTCAGAAATCATGACATCCAAGTTCAAAGCCTACAACATCCTAGTTAAAAAACTACGATACCCATGCAGAAATTATAAAATAAAAGTTTGTAACCATTTCTACCTCTAATACATGTCATCCTTGGCTTGTTTTATGACTCCCAAAGTATCATAAAATTGTCGTGGATGCTATAATATTACTCAAAATGGCCAAAACAGTATTACGACATTCAAGTTCAAAACCTACGACACCCTAGTTAAAAAACTACGACACCTATACATAAATTATAAAATATAAGTTTATAACCCCTCTACCTCTAATGCATGTCAACCGTGGCTTATTTTATGACTTCCAGAGTGTCATAAAATTATCATGGATACTATAACATTACTTAAAATGGCCAAAACAGTATTACGACATCTTAGTTAAAAAACTACAACACCCATGCATAAATTATAAAATAGAAGTTTGTAACCCCTCTACTTCTAATACATGTCAACCGTGGCTTGTTTTATGACTCCCAGAGTGTCATAAAATTACCACGGATGCTATAACATTACTCAAAATGGTCAAAATAGTATTACGACATCCAAGTTCAAAACCTACAACACCTTAGTTAAAAAACTATGACACCCCTGCATAAATTATAAAATAAAAGTTTGTAACCCCTGTACCTCTAATACATGTCAACCGTGACTTATTTTATGACTCCCAGAGTGTCATAAAATTGTCATGGATGCTATAACATTACTCAAAATGATCAAAATAGTATTACGACATCCAAGTTCAAAACCTACAACATCTTAGTTAAAAAACTATGACACCCCTGCATAAATTATAAAATAAAAGTTTGTAACCCCTGTACCTCTAATACATGTCATCCGTGGCTTGTTTTATGACACTCAAGCCATGGATGCTATAACATTATTTAACATGGCCGAAACAGTATTACGATATCCAAGTTCAAAACCTATGACACCTCAGTTAAAAAACTATGACACCCATGCATAAATTGTAAAATAAAAGTTTGTAACCTATGTACCTCGAATACATGTCATCCATGGCTTATTTTATGACTCCCAGAGTGTCATAAAATTGTCACATGCTATAATATTATTCAACATGGCCGAAATAGTATTATAATATCAAAGTTCAAAACCTACGATATCTTAGTTAAAAAACTACAACACCCATGCTTAAATTATAAAATAGTAGTTTGTAACCCCTCTACCTCTAACACATATCAACCGTGGCTTGTTTTATGACTCCCAGAGTGTCATAAAATTATCACGGATGCTATAACATTACTCAAAATGATCAAAATAGTATTACGACATCTAAGTTCAAAATCTACGACACCCTAGTTAAAAAACTACGACACCCATGCATAAATTATAAAATAGAAGTTTGTAATCCCGGTACCTCTAATACATATCATCCGTGGCTTGTTTTATGACTCCCAGAGTATCATAAAATTGCTACGGATGCTATAACATTACTCAACATGATCGAAACAGTATTACGACATCCAAGTTCAAAACCTATGACACCCTAATTAAAAAAATATGACACCCATGCATAAATTGTAAAATAGAAGTTTGCAACCCCTGTACCTCTAATACATGTCATCCATGGCTTGTCTTAGGACTCCCAGAGTGTCATAAAATTTATTATTTAGAATTTATTGCTTAACTTATATTTATATTTTACTTATGTTTCAGGTGATCTTGCAATGGTTCGGCTGCCTAAGGTAAAGGCTTCATAATTGTTTAAAAAATATTGCAAGCTAGCAGTGTATGTTGAACAAGTTTGGAAGATGAGTTTTTCTAGTCTTCATTTAGAAATCATCTGGAATACTCCTGTTAATGTGTTCGTTGACATGCAACCGTTTGTTGTTGACATGTGACTACTAGCTGAAATTATTAGATGCTATAAGGGAGGTGACAAGTTTATTTTTTATGGCAAGGAACTTACATTCAGCCTCGAAAACGTGGCCCTGATTTTGGATCTGCCATGCCACGGAAATAAGATTGCAATGGAAGATCAAGATAAGAAGGGTCAGTTATTCAGACGATTTGTAAGGGAATTAAATTTGCAGAATAAGGGGATGGAGAAGTTAATAGCCCAACTTCATTTATCAAACTTACAAGAGGATGTCGAGGACATTGTGAGACTATAGATTGTATATATGTTCGTAATGTTCTTGTCTCCAAAGTCAAATTAATCTTACCCAAGATATATCATCCCTACTTGGATGATTTATCCCAGCTGGGTCAACTCAACTGGGCTTCCACAATAAGAGAGTTGACTCTTATGTTTCTTCTAGATGCTGCTTTTTGCCTAAAATCCGAGGAGCCAATTCTAACCAAGAGAAGTGACAAGGTTAGGAGGCAGCCAACCCTATATGGGTGTACAGCTGCTCTGATGATAAGTATCATTAATATGTAGTAAAAGTGTAATTATATTTATTTTAAATCTTTCATATATTTAACGTACATAATTATTATGTACAGGTTTGGTTCCTCGAGCATAGTACATTAAGAGCCCCAGCACATCCAAATAAACTACCTAGGTTGTTAAAATGGTATGACAACCAGGTGAAGACACAGATTGTTCAACTTGCGAACTTGCAGCTTCATTTATTGGTAAGATAATACATTTTTGATGTTATGTTAATGAACAATATATCATTATCATTAATATAAAATTATTTTGTTATTGTTCTTAGCTTATAGGTAGAGGGAGCTATTGAGCCTACGATAACAGAATAGTGGCTTACCATTAAAGAAACAGAAACAGCAGCATCCCCGGAAAAAGAAAAAAGTTGTGCAAGCTATGCACAGTTGAAGACAAAATAGAAGAGATAAAGAAGAGGCTTGCAAAAGTTGAAACCCTCTTTAGTTCATTTATAAATAAAGATAGGAATGCCAATAAGAAGGGCACAAAGGGGTGGAGGGAGATAATATTGAGGTTGAGGTGGAAGTCATGGGGCACGATGAAACTATGATGGAGGAAAAAGTTTATGACACTCCTGTGACTGAGGTTGAACATATTAAAGATGATAAATTGAAAGACACCTCTGTAAGTGATTATGCAAAGGGAGAGAAAGAAAAATCTCAGGTTCGTTCACTTATCAAGAGAGTGAAAAAAGAACCTAGACGGCGGAATATCTCAAAAATCATAGTGGATTCTGCTTTTGAAACAGGCCAACCCAAAAAAAAGATAAAGATGGTGGGCACATCTCAGCCCGATGAATCAAATTTGAATCTTCAAATTGAAGATGATGAAAATTTGATCAACTCCTTTTTGAAAGAAAAGATGAACTCGTAAGTTATATCTATTTTTTCTATTATGTATGCTACTTTATGGCCGAAAATGTATAATATCCTTTATGTTTATTAATTTTAGAGATATCATCTACAACAATAAATTTGGAGGCACTATTACCAGGAAAAACCTTTTTGATGTACTAAACAATGACATGATAGTTAATGATATAAGTAATGGAGTATTACATCATTTTGTTCTTATTTTTTATGTATGTTATGATATATTTTTTAATAATTATTACATTCATTTTTATAATTTTATGAAATCGAGTTACTTATAAGTAATCAGCTTATATTGCATTGTCAGATAATTGATGCCGGGCAGGAGTTCACTATAAAGAACTGGACAGAGCAACCGAAAAGATATCATAAGTGTATAGTTGCACCTGTAATGACCTCCGGAATGTGCCTAATATCAGCATCACCATATCATGAACTTGCTGGAACAGCTAGAAATATGATTTTTGATGGAGTCAATGATGAAGATAAGAACGAATTTCGATTTCTCTTCACCATCATAAACTCGGACAATTCCTACTGGCACCTAGTTGCAGTTGACATGCAATAAAAGATTTTGATGCATCTAAATTCAATAAAATGTAATTCCAAGTACAAAGCTAATGCAAGGAAGTGGCACAAGATACTAGGTCACAAGATACTAGGTCCAATGTTCCATATCTTTTGTGACAATGCTGAGGTAACGAATTGGTCCATGCAAGAGATTGGTGATTGCCCTTCCTAGCCTGCAGGATCACTAAACTGCGATTTGTATTACTTGAAATACATAGATTTTATGGCTCGCAAGGATAAGCCTGATACTTGGAATTTCACAGAAAAAGAGATAAGTGTATACCGCCACTAGTTAGCAACAAGAATATTGAGAGAAAGCCTGAATCAGAAGATTGATAGTACTGCTAAAAATTAGCATGTAAAAGCAAATTTTTTGTTATATACTTTTTATTTTCGATTCATCCACTTCTGTAAAATGTTATACAAATTAGTAACTCAATTGATGTTTATATTTGAAGCATCATTTTCAAAGAAAAATTCTGTGACTCAATCAAACAGTAAAGTTTTGAATATCATTTTCTCAATACATGTAGTTTATGTATTTTCGATATTATGTTTACTTACAGAATGTCAAATTTCTTTATTGCTATGATGATGGTATACAGGAATATTATGTTTATTGACAAGGTATTATAGTTTTTGAACTTGGGTATTGTAGTATTTGAACTAGGGTGTCGTATGTTTTGAACTATGATATCGTAACTTTTGAACTAAAGTGTCGTAATACTGTTTCAGAATATTTGATTAAGTGTTAGAGCACTCATGGAAAATTTTTATCACTCTAGGAGTCTTAAACCAAGCCAATGATGATATGTATTACATGTAGAAAAAATTAGAAACATTTTAATTTATGTTTTCTGTATAGCTATAGCATTTGAACTAGGGTGTTGTAGGTTTTGAACTAGGGTGTCCTAACTTTTGAACTAGGATGTCGTAATATTGTTTCAAGATATTTGATTGATCTTAGAACACCCGTGGCAATCTTTGTCACTCTAGGAGTTATAAACCAAGCCAATGATGATAGGTATTATAGATAGAAGGGATTAAAAATATTTTAATTTATATTCTCTGCATGGTTATAGCATTTGAACTAGAATGTCGTAGGTTTTGAACTAGGGTGTCATACCTTTTGAACTATAGTGCTGTAATACTATTTCAGGATATTTGATTGATCTTAGAGCACCCGTGATGATTTTTATCACTCTAGGAGTCATAAACCAAGCCAATGATGACAGGAATTACGGGTAGAATGGATTAGAAATATTTTCATTTATGTTTTCTGCATGGTTGTAGCATTTGAACTAGGGTGTCGTATGTTTTGAACTAGGGTATCGTAACTTTTGAACTAGGATATCGTAATACTATTTCAGGATATTTGATTAATCTTAGAGCACCCGTGGTAATATTTCTCACTTTGGGAGTCATAAACCAAGCGAATGATAATAGGTATTACGGATAAAAGGGATTAAAAATATTTTAATTTATGCTTTCTATATGGTTGTAGCATTTGAACTAGGATGTCGTAGGTTTTGAACTAGGATATCGTAACTTTTGAACAGGATGTCGTAGGTTTTGAACTAGGATATCGTAACTTTTGAACTAGGATGTCGTAATATACAGATTCATTATAATTCTGTTATCCCTGTTTTAGTATTTAGCCACTTAAAGTAGTACTAAAATTCATATTTGAAAATAAGCAGATTCAATAACATTTCAATACATCATGTTTTAAATTTCTCCGAATAATCTAAATATATACAGGACTGTACGATAATTCAGCATTTTATATTCTCTCCTATGTTAGTTGACTGCATACATAAGCATCAAATTCATCTAAAAAAGGATCAGAAGATGGTACAGTGTGTTCAATTACTTGTTCTGGTACTTCCACTATAATATGAAAAGTCCGCCTCTTGCTAGTACTATCTCTTCTTTCATTTTGCACAGGAATGTCAGTGGAAGCCTTATCCATATTTTTCCTTGATCTCTTTGACTTTTTCTCGACTCCACTCTAAATTCTATTCTCTCTTGAATAACCTTTCATAGTAAGTTAGTCAAGATCTTGGATTAGAAGTTCTGAGCTTTGCTTAGCTACACAGTTAGCATCTACAGCTTTTCTGAATAATGGTGTAAGATCTTCCATCACTAAATTGAATGCATCTTCAGACATGGAGGCTATCTTTGCAAGCTTCATCATCCGATGACTCATCAAAGCATATCTACGATCAATAAAATATAATATTTGTATTACGATTTCATGACATATGATAGGTTTTTGAAAAATATAAAATAAGACATCTGATTTTAAATAATTTCTTGAATGCGTACCATGATTTTCATGCGCTTTTATCATAAAATTGAGTGTTGCATTCAAGATCGTCGAATTGGTATTTCATGTCCTTGCACCATCTATTCAAGAAGTACTTATCTGGGATATGAAATACATTGCTTTGATGAAGAACCAATAAGGCATGCCTACACAAGTAACCCTTGTACTGAAAGGATCCACACTGGCATTTAACGTCCTTCAAAGTTTTGTCATATGAAATCATCGTAATTTTTTATAATCTTTTTCTTGATTCCATCAACTTCAATTCTTTCAAATGATTTAATAGAATATACATCATGGTTGTCAACTTCTTTAACTAATTTGGTATTTGATGCAGCCATTCCAAGGACCTCATTCTAAGATTTTTTTAATATGCATCTTGTATATTTTCTGACTGCTTGCCTCTTAAAAAAGAGGATGTCTGGAGGAAAGCATTTATTTGCAATGTTTTATTATCTTTCTCATTTTCTACTTCATATCTTTTCTCCAAAGCATCTTCGTACTTATCGTTGAATTCCTTGAGCATAGTCTTAGAGTTTATAAACCCATCAAAGAAGTGATTGATGCTTCGCTCCTTTATGAAGTTGACATCCCTGTTCATAAATATTCAAAAAATAAAAGCATTAAAAATAAAAAGTTTATTGAAAATTTTTAAAAAAATGAACATTAATCAATCATAATGACTAACAAACCTGCAAAGAAAATATCTTTAAGGTAAACTGGAACCCATTTATCCCAATATTTATATATATCATTTAACCAATATACAGCCTTGCATTCTACATATTTCTCCATTAAATTTGCCCACCTTTACTCGAAAGATACTATGATAACTGAATCATATATCGTCTCTTCAAACTTTATCATAAATTTAGGATTTATAGTGCAAATATGGCCAATCTTTTCAGAAATCTTCTTCAATATATGCCAAAGACAAAATTTATGTCATGCATTGAAAAAAACATACCTAACAGTAGCCTCGATTACCTTATCTTGGTCAGTTATGATGGCATTAGGTGGTTGACCACCATTTACATCCAGCTATGATTGGAATACCTATTTAAATGTCTCAATCATCTCATCTGATAACAATGCACAACCAAGCAATATGAACTGTCCATGACGGTTGACTCCGTACAAATGGATAAAAGGTCATTTGATATGTATTTGTTAGCTAGGTTGAGTCAAAGGTCAGTACATCACTAAAGTAAGTGCTTGCCAATCTTGACCTAGGATGGATCTAGAAGACAGTCCTGAGCTGTCTATTATCATTCAGGTCCAAAGTATAAAAAAAAATTTGAATTTTTTACTTACATTTATGTGAAATAGATTAACATTGACTGTGCATCTTCTTCTTTCAGTTGACTCTGACGTTCTCGATAGATAAAATTACGAGCATCCTTCTCTATGAAATCTAATTATCTTCTACCCTTTTTCCTTCTAGCTTTGGCATAGTATATTTGACTTGTAGGAATATTCACGGCATGTAAATTACTGATCTCTGCCTTTTCTGGTATGCTGATCCTCCTATGGGACCGTAGATAATAGCTGATGATATGGACAACTCATAATTATATTCTAGAAAAATATCAACTAATATCCACTTATCATTTTTAGAATTTAGTCTTATTTTTATTGAAGCCTTACAATCAATTTTATCAGTATCCCTAGGATTCATGGAGTTATCAATTTTTCTTGATTTTCCTTGCCTCCAACATGCTAGGTGCTTGAAGCATATTTTTTTGATATTGTTGGACCTACTACACACTGTTGTGATTCCAAAACCTACTCTCCTTGCATATCCATTATTGAAATTGTATACATCATTTGCAGAATTGAATTCCATTCCAATTTTAGGATCAACAGACTCGTTCTATGTAATCGGAGTGATAGAAGAAGGTGCATTCTTCTTAACAACACTAGCAACCTCATCTAGTTTCTAATTTCAATGACGTATGTAGAAATATCTGTATAAAATCATAAACATTGATATACATTATTTTAGATGACATTTTATCTACAACATAATAAATAATGAGTTATGCATTTGATAGAATATGACACGATTGTGTGATA
This sequence comes from Areca catechu, assembly GCA_021397845.1. NCBI lineage: Eukaryota > Viridiplantae > Streptophyta > Magnoliopsida > Arecales > Arecaceae > Areca > Areca catechu. The sequence continues at coordinate 52,289,439 of CM038045.1, read as the reverse complement.
ATATGGGCATAGAACCAAATATTTTTAAAAATAAATATTTAAACTTATGACATTTTAGTTAAAAGATTACGATACCCGATCATAAAATATGAAACTAAAAATAAAAACCCCTACTATCTGGAGAAACTATTTCTTATGGACTGAGGTATGACTCCTAGGATGTCATAACATGCTATGGATGCTAAAGGATATCAATAATATGCTGAAACAGTATTACGACATCCTAGTTCAAAAACCACGATACCTTAGTTATAAATCTATGACATCCCTGCATAAAAACTTAAACTGGATGTTTTAATCCTTCGTAATAGAAATGTTTCAATATGCATTGCTGATATATGATACCCATAATGTAATAAAATGCTTCTGAAAAAATTCCAGTATTAAAAACTTTGAAACATGAACAACTCGGTACAAAACAGAAAATGAAAGCTTTTATCCTCCGTCATGAAATATTTCAACCATGCATTGGCTTGAATAAGATTGTTAGATTGTGATAAAAAGATCAGGAAGCAAAAAAAATTCAAAAAAATGAATTTTCATTGAACGACATCCTAATTCAGAAGGTACGATATCCTAGTTAAATGATTACGATACCCAATCATAAAACATGAAACTATAAACAGAAACCCCTACTATTTGCAGAAATTATTTCTTATGGATTGAGGTATGACTCCTAGGATGTCATAACATGCTACGGATGCTAAAGGATGTCAATAATATGCTAAAATAATATTACGACATCCTAGTTCAAAAAGTACGACATCCTAGTTATAAACCTATGACACCCTTGCATAAAAATTTAAACCAGATATTTTGATCCTTCATAACAGAAGTGTTTCATTATGCATTGCTGATATATGATACCCACAATATAATAAAATACTTCTGAGAAAACTTCAGTATCAAAAACTTTGAAACATGAACAACTCAGTACAAAATAGAAAATGAAAGCTTTTATCCTTCGTCATAGAACATTTTAACCGTGCATTGGCTTGAATAAGATTATTAGATTGTAATAAAAAGACCAGAAAGAAAAAAGATTTCAAAAAAAGTAATTTTTATTGAATGACATCCTAGTTAAACGATTACGACACCCGATCATAAAACATGAAACTAAAAATAGAAACTCCTACTATCTGCAGAAACTATTTCTTATGGACTGAGGTATGACTCCTACGATGTTATAACATGCTACGGATGCCAAAGGATGTCAATAATATGCTGAAACAGTATTACGATACCCCAAGTCAAAAACTACGACATCCTAGTTATAAATCTACGACATTCCTGTACAAAAACTTAAATCAGATATTTTGATCCTCCATAATATAAGTGTTTCAGTATGCATCACTGATATATGATACCCATAATGTAATAAAATGCTTCTGAGAAAACTTCAGTATCAAAAACTTCGAAACATGAACAACTCAGTACAAAATAAAAAATAAAAGCTTTTATCCTCCATCATGGGATATTTCAACCATGCAGTGGCTTCAATAAGATTGTTAGATTGTGATAAAAAGACTAGAAAGAAAAAAGATTTCAAAAAAAGAAGTTTTCATTGAACGATACCCTAGTTAAAAGATTACGACACCCGATCATAAAATATAAAACTAAAAATAGAAACCCCTACTATCTGGAGAAAATATTTCTTATGGACTGAGGTATGACTCCTAGGATGTCATAACATGCTATGGATGCTAAAGGATGTCAATAATATGCTGAAACAGTATTACGATATCCCAGTTCAAAAACTACGATATCCTAGTTATAAACCTACGACACCTCTGTACAAAAACTTATACTATATTTATTATCCCCTCCTACCAGGAATACCTTGAAGGTGAAAAGCACGTACACCAAGCATACAATATGCAGAAAAATAGGGCAGAAGGAATGCATTTTAAAATAATTTTAAAGCATGCACAGCGGAAGGCTCGATAGATAGATCTAAATAATCTACCGATCTGCCCATAACAGGATCTAGCATAATGACCTAGTATGCAACGTAACATTAAAGCAAGAGAGGAACACAAATATAAAAGTACCATACCTTTATACTGAGAGAAGCTATGGAAGAATGAGGGTGCTTGAGCCACACACGTGTCTGGCCTCTATAAGTAATCCACACCTGGGCTCGACTCTGATCAACTCCCTCGGAGTGCTAGCTCTTTGGGATCCTTGGGCCGATCTTCTTCTTCTGGGAAGACTAGGAGGAGAGCTGGAACCCTTTCCCAAGAGAACTCTCTTCCCAAGACCTAGCTTGATTGCTAGGTTACTCACACCCAATCCCAAGTCCTCATTAAGCCCTTCTTCTTCTTCTCAAAGAACCATTAGCATAACCACTAGCAGCCTCTAGAATGACCTTCATTTATAGGGGCAGGCATGAAAGGGAGAAGAAGGGAGGAGTGATTGGGGGAGAGAAGGGGGGAGAAGATCAAGGTCATACCAAATGGGTCCAAACTCTTTAGGAAGGAATAACAATCATTCCAAGAAAGTTTGGAGCCAAAATAGTTTGAATTCAAAATTCAAACTAGGTCAAATCTTTCCCAAAAATCTCTTTCCAGAATTCTGCTCGTCACAAGAAGTGTCGACTCACAAAAATTGCCAAGTGTCGACACCTGCAAAATCCCAAGTGTCGACACTGGGAACAAAGTCAATCATATTAACTTCCGGTGACAACAAACGATTCTCAATCATCGATTAACCTTAAGATCAGATAAAAATCCTCTATGGTGTGTGACCCCATAAGTTCGAACACTAAGCCAATAGCACTGGAACATTTTCAGTACCAGTCAAAGTCCTCATTTAGCAATGATACCTGACGTCCGGATTGGTCGAAGATGCAGAGCACCTCTGGCATATGGTTTCCGCATAATTCATCCCTTTGACCTCATAATGCTCAGGATGACCTAGGATTCGACTGCGAACTCTAATTTGGTTTATCCAGATCATATCTTAACCTCACAAGTTTTGTGACTCCTCACAAGAACTACCCTGGTCAAGGTTTTGCTAAATTGAGACACTAGTCATTCACTCCAAACTATTTGGAGGAGTCAATTCCATCTTGATCCACCACCGCTCTATAGGTACTTGACTGCACCCAAAAATCTTTCATCACTAGATTAGAAATCCAGGTAGTCCGATATCAAAGTACAGTAAGTTGCTTGCAAGCTGCCATGGTGACCTCAGGTTTGAGGGACACATATACCCATATCCCTTTGCGAGCAACCCTTTGACAGAAGGGAGCTCCGCAGATGGTCACGTTTAGTGAAATATCGTATATTTTACTTGCATGTCATAGCAGTGTCTCCATACTCCTTGGTTAAGAGGACAACCAACAAATGTAACATACAACAACCTACACTTGATACATCATCATCCTATAACAATGTATCATTTGGTTGTGAACCAGTTTAAGAACTACTTGATATATCCTCTCTACATCAAATAATATAGTTCTAAGGACTCCATCATACAAGAGTTCATTTCAAGAAAATATAAATATGATGAACAGCCAAAATAAATAACTTTTATTTATTAAAAGAATTCATATACAAAATACAAGATGTCACAACCATCTACAGCCTAGATGATTGACTTTGGGACACAATTCCCAACATACCTATCACTTGTAGACTGAGTTATGACTTCCAGAATATCATTAACTTTTTCTAACTACCAAAATAGATGGTATAATAAAGAAACTATAAAAAAAAAACTAAACAAGATTCTATGAAGGCTTGGTTTACTTCCTGTTAGAGATGACACTTTGTCTTGAACTTATAGAAGAAGTCTTTGGTGGCTTATTTTAACCTCGGACCAAAACAAAGGAAGTCTCGGTGGCTTATTCTAATCTCGGACCAAAATAGAGTACTTTTTCAGAGAGAGGATGAAGCTTATATTAACATTCGAAAGTTGATTCCTACGACAGGACTCTTAGAGCACATTTCAGAGCAATGGAGATTCTTCCTTCAATCTATATTGCTTCCTTGGACAAAAACTAGAGCATGTTTTAGACTGAAACATTTACCAAAATCAAAGCAAGATGATAGGAAAAAACTAGGCTGGAGGAAAAGGATATTTTAGTCTGTACAAAAATTTTAAATAAAAGCTGAATGATAATTAATGCTAGTCATGCTCAACTTATAGCCTGTATACGTCCCATCCCATCATACCATTTTGGATATAGGTGGACCAATAAGCAAAGGCGGTGCGGGCCATGTTGGATTTGTTGCACCACATGTGGTGCATAAAGACTTACTTAAGAAAATATTACCTAGGTTGGGATAGCCTATTCATTGAATAGCTTTTTTACCATGGAAACATGCATGCATTCAAGCGCACGCATGCACAGCAAAATGTTAGCCAAAAAGTAGGGGCAAAAATCGGGCAATGGGCTCTTTTATGCCATGTTTCCTCTTTCTCCCTTCTTAAAGAAAAAATTCAAAAATCAAATAAAAATAAAAATTTTCTTACTAATGAAATCCATCAAGGTCATAACATAAAAAAAATTTGAAAAAACTCACACACTAAGAGAGACCATCCACAAAGAAAGACCACATTCTCTTTCTTCTTCATCAAGCTTTCCTTATCCCTATGTCTTTCTCGTCCCATGAACATGAAAGCACCAATAGATCAATATAATGTTTTCAAAATATGATGCCCATCAATATATAGTATATGGTTATGTGATATACACTCGTCAACTTCCTGATACATATTATAAATTCTATTGATATATGCCTAATAAAAATCTAATATATATCTACAAGTTAATTGTTACATAGTTTTTTAAAATATGTATTTACCATTGCATACTACATGGTCAGGTGATACACACCTAGCAAAATAGTATCATTCAACATCTCAATATACATTTTTAAATAAATTGATATACAGTTTTAAAAACATGGTATTCATCAATATACACTACAAAGTCAAATAATACATACTTAAGAAAATAATCATCCAATGTCCCAAAATATATATTTAAATAAATTAATGCACGATCTCTAGAACACAATGTTCACTAGTATAGAGTACATGGCTAAGAGATGCATACTCATCTATTTTCAAATATAGGCTCCTTTGATTTATACCAAATAACAATCTAATACATATCCACAAATAAATTTCTGTAACATGGTATTCATTAATATACAACATATAGTCAGTTGATACATACCTAGTAATATAGTCATCCAATATCCTAATACATACTTCTAAGTAAATTAATTAATCTGTTGGAGGAGGAGAAAGGGACTTGGGAAGAAAGAAGATCACATGAATGGGAGAGATGGCTTGATAAAAAAAAAGGATAAATGAAGAGGCTTGATGAGAGAAAAAATGATGTGGATGGTTTTTCCTCGTTCAGGGTTTCTCTTGGCACGTGCAATTTTCTTTTTTTTTAACTGATGGAATCAGTTGTGTTGCCACCAAACCCTTGGTAGATGAATAATGAGGGCTTACTCGGATGAAGCCAAGTAAGTGGGAAACAAGAGATGACCATGTAGCCATCGGCGGCACCTTTCACTAGGATCTTGGAGATGTCCTTCACCTACAAAGAAAGTCCCTAACTGGAATTTATCTGGTGGAGGATCCTTCAAAGCTTAAGTTAGTGGAGCTTGGGAAATACATGGAAAACAAGGAGAAAGGAGTGGTAGAGTTTTCATGCATAGAATTAGCTTATCTCCTGATGGTCCTCTTTTACCAGTATTTATAAATACTCTGGCTAACCATATTTTGTTGGAAGATAACCTCCTGTTAATTATAACAGCTTTCTATTAAAGCTAACTTCTTTCTGGTACGAGTAACAGTCTATCATAACAATTTTCTATTACAACAACTGTGTTCTCACTATCCATGTTTATTATTTGGGCATTCCAGACAAAGGCATGTATGCCTTATCCATCGAGAGTACTTTGGTACTTGGAAATCAACTGTTTTAATTTGCTGCGCTTTTTCAAGAACCAATCAGATCCAAGTTATTTAGAAGCTAACCAAGTTGCAAGAGCACACAGCCAACTAAGTTGTGACTATTCATAGTCAGTTGGGCTTCAATCTGACAGTCACTCGGCATTGCTTGTTCAAGATCAAGTCAGTTGGTCGTCGCATGCTTAGTCATCGATTTAGCACCTTTAGTCAGCAAGTCTGAGTAGATAGTGTAACAGTTGCTGCCCACTTCCAATTCTAAGATATTTTGTCATCTTGGGTGAAGGAAGTAGCATTAATGACTTGTCTGTTCTCGAGTTCTGCCACTCTTTCTTTATATTAATGATTATTAATATCACCACGAAAAGTCGTAGAAAGGTCATTTTGTTATTTCGATATCAGAGCCACCATGATTGCAAGCTATTATGTCGAAGAGTTTGTTATTAGCGTTTGAAATGGCTTGTGATTTTGGGGATCTGAATAACTTTTTCTTGGCCATTCCAACTTCACCATGTGTCAAGCTACTGTTGGAAGCTTGCTATTCACGCGGATTTAGTTGACATGTCAACATCACATGGGGATGCGATGAAGAGCTAGATAACTTCTTCAATCATGATCAAGCTATATGTCACAATCTAGGGATCTTTTCATCGTTCAAAGATTCGATCATCACCATTGAAACCAAATACATATAGGCGGTCTTCTTCAAATACATATAGGCGGTCTTCTTCCTCCTTGAGTTTTCTTTATTCAAATTCTGAGTTTTTCTTGCTCCCAAAGTTCTTTCTCTCAAAGTTTTCATTGTGTCTCCTTCTCTTTCTTGTTCTAGTACTTTGAAAGGTGGGTTGTCTTCCTCTCAAGTTTCTTCTCCTTTTTTTAGTCCTTTGATCCTTTTAGGGTTTAGGGAGTAGGTTCTACCTCCCCTTTCTTCCTTGACCTTTAGTCCTTTAGGATGGTTAGAACTTTAGAGGTAGCAACGAGGATTAGATCTTCTTCCTCCAGGGGGGACTTCTTGGGGGACTGCTTTGTAGCCTCCCTAAGGAGATTCTCATGCTCGATGGATGGAGAGTACGGATGCCAAAGAGTTGGGCCCTATTCAAGTGAAGAATGCCCTAGTTGAGTCCGAAATCATCCAATTGCGAAATTACTATCGTATTCCCCAGGATATATGAGTCCTTGTCCCCTGTCCTAATGATTGAGTAACTAATGCCCCCTCAGATACATTATGGTATACGAGGAATTCCTTCAAGCACGACTTCATTTCCCGCTTTATCCTTTTATTATCAAAGTTTTGAATCTGTATCAAGTTATCCTGGCATAACCGATATCAAATTCTTTTCAAATTATATGCTCTTTCATTGTCCTCTATCATGATCTTCAATTCAAGCCAAGGACTTCTCTGTTCTGTGCCCTCTTTATGATGAGGCACCCGAAGGTCAAAGGGTGGTGGTTCATCGGATCCTGCCATGGCCAAAATATTCATCAAGCATCTTCCTTCCATAATTCATGGATGGAAGGAAAGATTCTTTTTCTTGTCCTTTGACCATCCCTAGGGCTTCAACTTCGAATAGAAAGAGCCTCAACTTTCTCCAAACGACAATAAGAAGGTTATTAAAGCTGACAAAGTTGACTTTGAAAAACTCTTGGAAGTCGATATCTCGTCACAGAAAGAGCTGCTGAAGGAGTAGAATCTCTTCAACACAGAGATTAGTATGGTGCCTCGCTTAGATATAGTATGAGTAACGTTGTCATAGTCTTTTTCCTCGTAGCTTTTAAGATTTAACCAAGCAACTTACTTGGCTTTTTTTTGTGCAGATATGAGGCATAATCTTCATGTTGTTCGATAGGCGATCCAAAAGAGACTTGCCAGATGGCTGGAAACTTCTCAAGCAACCCTATCAAAGAGGCTATGCCCGGTGCCTAGTTTGTTGACACTGAAGCTTCCTCAGCTCTAACTGCTACTGCACCGATTGCTATAGAAATGGAGGCAATGGAGGTAGTGGCCCTGACTATCTTTCGGACTAGTGATGATATCATCATCATCGAGCCCCAGTTGACAAGGTCATCTATGATGGCAACTACTACTTCCAAGTGGTCAGCCACCCACGAATAGTAGGCTAGGTTTTCTACCCCTTGAGTAGGTGCTGACCAGGGGAAGGCATCCCAAACATCCACAGGGGCTGAAAGAACTACTCAGGCTACTAGGAAGCCCAAGCCTTTCATCAACCTCAACATCTACTCTGATGAGGTGAGACTCCACAACCCCAAACTCGCTCAGAGGTTGATGAAGGCTATCCTTCCCCCAAAAGACTGGGAGGAGACCATATCTCGTCGATTGGATGAGATTATTTCTTCATTGTATCCAACCCTCAAGATAGATTTTTTTTTCTCTTGTTTTACTCTTCTTTAGCTTTCATATTATCAAATATTTGACTTAGAAGTGCTTGTTTCAGCTTGCTTATGTGATAGCTATTATTAAGGGCTTTCAAGAGTTTGCGAAGCTTAGTCGGTCATTGGAGGACAAGCTCCAAACTGCCAGGGCCCAGACTGAGGTTGCCAAGGAGTTGGCCCATAGCCTTAAGGGCCAAGTAGGGAAGAATTTAGAAAAAAATTCTCAACTCAAAAAAGAACTATCCTCGGCAAAAGATCATGTAGCTGGTGTGGAGGTCCGGCTCCGAAAGAAGAAGAAATTGTCATTCGAGAAGGCTTCCATCAATGAGCTAAAGAAAAAACTTGGCAACACCATTGACCGGGTGGAGAGGGCTGAGAAAAGAGTAGAATTGGTGGAGGCCAAGGCCCTAAAGGTGGTCGACAATTATAAGAAGTCGGTAGCCTTTGATTAGGAAGTGATCGAGGCATCAACATTTAGTTACCAATATGGCTTTGATAATTGCAAAACAAAGGTTGCCCAACACTTTTTGGATTTCAATCTGAGCAGCATCGTCATCGAAGATGCTAAAGAAGGAGAGATCTGGGACAAGGATGCTGAAGGAGCCTCGGTTGATGAATTGTCCCCTCCCACTCTCGAGGAAGTTTCGACTGGGGAGGCAATCCACCCATCAACTAAAAAGCTCCCCCTGGCAACTCCAATGCATGAGGAAGAAGCTTAGGCCTTTATCTTATAATTTTGTTCTTTAGCTTCTTGTAAACTTTTTGTAGCCAACTTGAGTTTGACTTTATAAAAACTTTAAGTATCAATGAAGTTTCCTTTCCATATCAATGTCTTCACTTGTGTAATGTTACTTCTTGCAAAATTTTTCTAAAGTATAGAAATAGTGTAGAGTGTATCATGTAGCCCTAGCCGAAAGACTAGCAATGCCAAATATGTGAGCTTTTGTTTCTTAATTTTCTCCATACTCGAGTGGCTTAGTATCATTCAGCCATTCTTTAGGACTTCTTCCTTGGTATTGCTGATTATCTTTGGTAATCAGCAATTAGTTAATTCTTTTGATATTATCGAATATACTGATTAGGTTAGAGTAGTGGCATTGGTCAGCTACCTTGATATTGTCAAACATACCTACTGAATTTAAATAATTGGGTATTAGCTAACTATTTTAATATTGCCAGACATACTGATTATAGTCAGGTATTAACCAACTATACTGGCATTATTAGGCATACCGATTGAATTTAAGTAGTTGGGTATCAGCCTACAACTTTGGACATTGTCAGACATACTGATTGAATTTAGATAGTTAGTGTCAATCAACTATCTTGATGTGAAATTACAAAGCCTCTTATTGGGCACATGAAAATGCTATGAGCAACTTTGTTAATTCATTGATGATAAAATGCATAAATTCTTGGCATTCTATGAACGAGAAATCTGAGACCCACTGAGTTCTCAATTCTGTAGGCTCCAGGATGTAGTATTTTAGTAATTCTATATGCGCCTTCCCAATTTGAAGATATTTTTTCTTGCTCGGTAGGCTTTGAAATTTTAGCTCTCCACAATACAAAATTGCCTGGCCTAAAGATTTTTTGCATTTAACCTAGAGTTATAATATTGAGCAACTCTTTGTCGATGGAGGCCATTCTTAAATGGGCTTGCAGCCTTATCCTTTCCACCTAATCAAGATCATCCCTTCATCGCCCCGAATTACTCGACTCTTCAAAGTGTTCAACCCTTACAAAGGGTAGACCTATTTCCACCGGTATTAGTGCCTCGATTTCAAATATTAAGTTAAATGGAGACTCTCATGTCAGAATCTGAGGAGTTGTCGATCTAAAATACTGAATTCAGTTCTTCGACCCACGGTCCTTTAGCTTGATTTAGCCTTGTCTTCAAGTCATGTAGAATTGTCCAATTTATTACTTTGGCTTTACCATTCAATTAGGGATACTCGATAGAAGTCAGCTTATATGTAATGTGATGTTGAGCACAAAAATCTCTAAACTTTTGATTATCGAACTATCTTCCATTGTCAGTGATAATGGTGTGGAAGATTCCAAATCGATAAATAATTAATTTTCAATTTTTTTTACTTTTTCTTTAGTTATACATACTAAAGGCTCTACCTCCATCCATTTAGTGAAATAGTCAATTATCACTATAATAAATTTTCTTTGACCAGTAGTTGTGAGGAATGGGCCAAGTATATCCATCTTCCATTAGACAAATAGCCAAGAGGCCACTAACTTGTCGAGGAACGGACACCTCACTCGACTCTGCAAAACACCCGGGATCGACTTGATGTTGCCATGGACATGAAAAGAACCATCACTGGGAAGGATTGGGGCATGCCATTCGCTCCCGTCGATGAAGGCGTGCCCCCAAAGGGTTGCAACAAGAAGAGAGAACCAGAGAGAGAAGGGCTTTCTTGTTTCTTGGGGAGAAGAGGATTTCTATTACGAGACCAACTCTTGGACCTCTCTTACCACTTCGGCTACTACAAGATATATATAGATCTAAGTCAACATGACTCAGCCCAACAAAACTCTCTCTCCCCCCAGGCCAACACATGAGATCTAAACCCGTCAGAAGAATCGACTTGAACAGACCTCGAGCTGACTCAACCATACCATGAGTCGACTTGAACAGAACTCGAGCCGACTCGACCATAACTCAATCCTACTGTCGACCTGCATGAGTGGACTCCTCCATAGCCCAAGCTAACTCCAACCTCAAGATCTCCAAACCCAGATCTCGAGCCCCTTGGAACATCTCTAGGAACAGCTTGGCATGCCTCCAAGCACCCAAGGATCGCCTCCAGCATCCCTGCCATGGTCTTCCAAGTCTCTCGAAAGCTTGGGAGCACCACACAAATCCCAACAATCTCCATCTTGGTGCCCCCAAGCTTGGACAAACCTGGCAATGTCCTCAATGCACACCCTGTTATAACTGCATGTCCTGACAGCACTGTGTGGATATCCATGCCTCTGCCAATATCCTCCAACTGCTGATATCATCTAGAGACCTCTGGGATGACCGCCTCCATAGCTGAAGATTTTAGCTCGTATCTTGGCACCACAAATTGTTGCTTTCCTTCTGTCTGGCAACTACATCAGTATGTTCTTGGACTTCCCTGGAGAGAACCCAGCGAACCTAAACCGGCACTCGTTGTAATTGAATCTCTACCTGACACAATCTCCATAGAGCCACGCCATACTCTACACTCTCTGCTCCACCTGGCTAAGTGCACCCTTAGCTCCGTGCAAGGATATGGTCCTCCATGCACCTCCTGCTCTGAACATGTATCAAAACCTGCTCCACCCATGAAGCCACCTATCATCGGTGCTCAACCTGAGACTGAAGTCCCCCTGATGCCATAGAAAGAAACCCCGAGGCTAGCCTTTCAATGCTATCCTGCTAAGCATGACCTGAACATCGTACCCAGTCGCTGTCTCCTCGGACCCTCCGCATCATAGTGGACCTCTCCGAGACCTTCTCGGACACTCTACAACCCCACAGGAACCTCCAAAACTCAGAAGCTCATCCCAACTCTTCAAATACATCAACTGAACATAGCAACTATCGCTAGTGGCTGCTCCATTATATCCCAGCCTGTCCATAGGCTGCATGATGTCCCTTATGTCCCAGCCTATCTCTAGGCTGCATGACATCCCTGGCACTCCCTGAAACTTGTCCCTGGTCTCCCTGAGCTGCTAGCCTCCATCAGCTCCAGTAGCTACACCATCACATCCCTGCCTGTCCATAGGCTGCATGACCATGTCCCAGCTTGTCTCTAGGCTGCATGACATCCCTGGCACTCCCTAAGTCTGTCTCCTGTCTCTTTGAGCTACCTCTGGTACCGCCTTTATTGATGTACCCGGGTCTTCTGAGACCTCCTTGGTGCTCCTTGAGCTGCCAGCCTCCATCAACCTCTGTTAATGTACCTCCCTAGTGCTCCCTGAGCTACCAGTCTCTATCAATCTCTGCTAATGTACTCGATCTCCCTGAGCTAATCAACTTCCAAGACCCACCTCCAGTCATGTGGGATACCACACCCATGTACAGCTCCATCACAATCAAGGTAGCTGGAGACCTACCAATCGCTCTCCTCCATAGTGACCAAGAGTCTGGTCCACGATCGATGGAGCTACCACTCATGCTCTGAAAGATCTCCGATATGTATCGCTCCACCTGTGCTAAACCATAGATCACCCAACCTACCAATGCTCCATAGCACAGGACCCACAACTCTGCACCACCATCATGAGCTCCTGCACCGCAGGATCGATCATCCTCGGCAAGATCCACATAACCAATAGACCTTCACACTACTCCCAACACCACGAACCTCTGTCCACCTGGGAGAGTCGAAGATGGAACCAACCTACTCATGCTGCCCGCACACACGATCGCTACACCACGATCTCCACATACCCTGTGACCTGACTCCATCACTGGATCCAACCTAGCTCAACACGAAGAGCTCAAAACATGAAATTCAATAGCACAGACGGGACTCAAATCGGAGTTCAATTGAGCCTAGAATCATCGAAAAAATTAGTCAGCACATATTTCAGAGCAGAGTTAATTTGAATGTACCAGTTCAGCATGAACCAAGCCATAGGTTTATGCACGGTCTCCCTGGTCTACCGCTGCCATTGCTGCTGGTCCATGGCAGAAACCATGGACCATAGCTCCTCCCAGCCGCCACCACCATCTCCCACAGTCGTGCATCGCCTCCGGCCACCGTACCTTACTTCAGCGACCGCCCGTGTGCCTATCCGTACGAGAACTCCAATCTGGTCCATGATGACTCCGATCAAGCCTGAGCCCAGCGCTTCTCCCGTGACCGGTGAACCGTTGCCCTGCGCCACTCCCGCGATGCCGTCTCCTCGCTGCACCACGTGCTGCTCCCTGCATCGCGCCTGACCGTCCTGCAATGTCATACGCTCATTCGCCAATCACTGCTGCAACCACTGCCCAAGCCGGCTCTGCTACACTGCACCTGGTGACCTCTCTGCCCAAGTCGACTCTGCTGCCCGACGTACTTGCATCCTCTGTCTGAGCCGGCTTTGCTGCAACCAGAGACCTGTATCTTTTCTGCCCGAGCCGGCTCTGTGAAGACCGAGCCAGCTCCCTATGATGGCATACATGCTTTTTCTTCCTGGCAGCCATGCCCCTGATTGGGCATTCTCTCCACCACCGCGACCATCATGTTCTGGCATAAGGGAAGATTGAAGATTGCCATCTCTCCTCTGATCCATGCTAACGCGATCTGAATTTTCATCCATCACCACCGAGCCATCCAGATTTGCTGAAATCATCTCCATCTCCATCGAAGATCCACAGATCCAGACTCTATGACCCCTTCAGGCTGATGATCCTTCCACCATGATCATGGCTTTCAAATCCAAGAATCCGAACTCCAGCCATGCCATCACGATCTGGATCACACTTGTCGCTACCGAGTCATCCGCCAGATCTCCTCTTCCATCTCTGGCATAATCAAGAATTCTCTTTTAGGAAGGGTAACAGGCTTACCTCCGATCTCACCTTCAGTGAGATCTCCGGCAAATCCATCATGCTTTCGATCTGCATACCTACAGCCTCCTCCAGATCTCACAACTAGAGATCTGCTTCTTCTTCCCTTCTTCCTTCATGCCACCGCATCAAGATGCTCTGATACCAAATATCGAGGAATGAGACACCTCGCTCGACTCCGCAGAATGCCCGGGATCGACTTGATACTGCCATGGACATGAAAGGAACCATCACCGGGAAGGATTGGGGCACACCATCCGCTCCTGTCGACGGAGGCGTGCCCCCATAGGGCTGCAACAAGAAGAGAGAACCAGAGAGAGGAGGGCTTTCTTGTTTCTTGGGGAGGAGGATTTCTATTCTGGGACAACTCTTGGACCTCTCTTACTACTCCGACTACTACAATATATATATATATAGCTCTGAGTCAACATGACTCAGCCCAACAAAACTCTCTCTCCCCTCAGGCCAACACATGAGATCTAAACCCGTCAGAAGAGTCGACTCGAACAGACCTCGAGCTGACTCGACCAGACCATGAGTTGACTCGAACAGACCTTGAGCCAACTCGACCAGAACTCAATCCTGCTGTCGACCTGCAAGAGTCGACTCCTCCATAGCCCAAGCCGACTCCAACCTCAATATCTCAAGTCAACACATGGCTCCGATACCACTTTTGGGTTCCTCGGGCCGGGTGCAGCGAAAGACTAGGTTTCAAAACTTTCATATTTGAAACCCTGACTGGCCGGAACCCTAAACCCTAGGACCACTTGATCATGACAATCAATAAATCTAAACTTTAGGGCTATAGAATAATACCTGGAGCGTTATAATCCTTTATTTCCATGAGGCACACAAGTGCATGCCCTCCAAAGGTGATCCACACAAGAACCGGACCAAGGAAACACTCCTACAATAGTTGCTTGTTTGACTGGGACTTCTTTGACAGCCTTCTGGATTTTCTCCTTTGCTGAACTCCCTATCCTCCTGTAGGGCACTCTATGCACTTTCTGAATCTTCTCTTAGAATCCGGTTATCCCTTCTATAATTCTTCCTAGGACCTTGTCTTAAAATGACAAGGTTTGTCTTAAATGGATAAGTCTTGTCTTAAGAAGACAAGGCTTGTCTTAAGAACAAGGAAGAAGAATAGAATGGACTTTGTCGGATGATAATAAATTCAGATCATTTCATTAGATTACCGATTCAATTTATAGAGTGGGAAGGGGTGTGTGATAAGTCCATCTATTAGCCATTTGATAAGACTCTTCAAATAGGAAGAGTCTTATAAGGATGGAAAACACTAATCTGGATAAGACCCTTCATGCGCCAAAAGACAAGACTTTATCTTTTCGATATCCAGCATTTTTCTCCACATGCCACATGAGATTACCGGTCATTTTTCAAGCTAGGGACGTGTCATTTTAATTGTGAAGCGTCGGAGAATTAAAATGACTTAAAGCAGAAGGATTCTGCTTATTTGAATTAGTGCCAAACTAAAGAGACGCGACTCTACACTTTATGTGCTAAGTTCCTTCCACGCCATTTTGATTTATCTTGACTAGTCAATCCCCTTATGAAAGGTGTGGAGATAAGGAGGAGTCCCTTTGGACTCTAACTTGTATTTGTGATTGATTGGCAGAAGAACTCTTGGTCCTTCTACGCACCAAATTGGCGTGAAACCAAATGGTGCACCAAGAGTCCACGCCAACATAGACTCTATCACAAAAGCAAGATAAGTCCTAATTAATTCAGATAAAAATTGAAATAGGCAGTCCTAATTAAGACACGACCCAATTTAAGTCCCTCTTAAATTGGTTAACTCAATTAGCAAGCAACTGAACCCAATCCAATTGGGTTAGGAATTAGGCTAGCCAACATATACTACTATGTTAATTAGCTAGCCAATTAGGATCCCATGACCCTAATTAAAATATAATTGACTTCCTTGGTCAATTCCCTAATGTGTGTGACCCTCTGGGTTCCATATCTAGTCAGCAGTAGGTCTAGGTCCAAGCCAGTTTGATTCAATCGAACCTAATTTGTCTAATTAGGTCAAATTGAGCTAACCTAAGTTGCCAATTCGAACTAACTTCCGAATTGATTCATGAAAACCTACAAGACATGATTGACGTCTAGTGACGTGTCATGCCTACCTGAAAGATGAGAAATTTGATAGAAATTATCAAAATACCCTTCAGTGAAAAGTTACCATGCAATTCAATTCTTCGATCTCCTTTTATCCCGATTAAATGATGGGCATGGATAAATGCAAACCCTAGTACTTAATCATTTTGAATCTTTATTCGATAATGAAGACTTGATCGATGTGAGATTAGAAACCCTATTTAATCTCATCATGCTTTGATCAAAGACTTCCTAAGTCATCATTCGAAGAGATCATATGGGATAACTACTCCCCTTACTGGGAGCGATCGATTTCTTGTTGACCTACTCATTACCTTCATACACAATCCACCATATCCAGAAATATCCCGTACATGACTTAATTGCCATGAGTGAGTATGCACCAAAACATGGATTCATGTACACAAGATATTATGGTAGTCTCAGGTCTAAGGATCACATGCACAACTCCCACTAAGAGAACATTCCTATTGACAAGTAAGACTTCCATTTGATGTTCTCTCGTTGGATCAGTTCAGTGAACTCATAACCTAATGAGCACCTACATCCTTGAATTAGTGTCTCTACACAAGTGGCTGTGAAACCAACCACCATCTCCGATGAGTATACATAGGATATACTAGTCTTTCTGGAAACATCAGTCCCCGAATCAATGATCCAATGGCTAGGAATATTTTAGATTAAGGTTTATAAGAACTTGGTCTCACTATTATGATTTCCATCATAACCCTAATTCCATTGCCCTAACCTATGGGGTTCATCATAATCTTATAATTAAAAGCATAAGACACAGCATATAATGAATCAGAAAATACCTTTATTAATGAATAATGTCATACATGAGTTGGAAGATTACAGAATTGCCCATACAAAGATTAGCTTTTAGGGCATAATTTTTTTAACTTTCTTATAGCTCGGCACCGACTAATAGCTTCTTCTTTAACTTGCGCATATTTTTGTGCACACGCTAGGATCTCCAAGTAACTTTTTGAAAACTTCTTATCCAAAGAGAAAATGAACCTGTATGACTGAAGTCCCTTTTTCATAGCCAACAAGGCTATGGACTCATTAAGATCTTGGACTTCAAGCATAGTAGCATTGAAGCGTGCCACATAATCCTTCAAAGATTCTCCTTTTTATTGAATAGAAAGAGGCTATCTGAATTTCATGGCATCCTTCTACTTGTTTGGAAGTGAACTACAAATAACTCCTCCAACTGGCTGAAGGAGTGAATATTGCCTAGCTGGAGGCTTGAGTACCATACTTGGATAACTTTCCGTAGGGTAACTGGGAAGACAAAGTAATAAAGAAAGCCGCTGGCACCTTAGATCATCATATAGACCTTGTAGCCCCCTAAATGGTCCAGTGAATCAATGGATCCATCATAAGGTTTTTACTGAGGTATCTTGAAGTGTGACAATATCACTTCTTCGTGATCCACCTAGAGAATGGGGGTCGAGAGTTGTAACCAAGGGAATTAGCAAGACCTCGATTGTTGGTTTGGTGCTCCACAAGTTGTCAATCGAGCTCCTGCAACTTCCTCTCATAGTCATCAAATCGACGAATCTTTGTCCCATCGAATTTCTACTGGAGTGGAGCCTTCTTCTAAAGACTACGAGGGAGATCAAGGGCACTTTTACCTATATCAACTTTCTCCTCGTTGTCGATCTTATTCTAGACTTAATCGTCATGAAGGAGTTTGTCAGGTAGGAGAGCGTCGATGGTGTGATCGTCTAGCGATGGGCTGATGTCAAGATTGTCGTGGTGGAGATTGCCGACTATGCTTGAAAGGAATAGCAAGGGCATCTGGCTCCGGCGGGCATTGTTGGTTACTTGTTGTAGCTTGTTGGATGCTTTGAACTGCCGCAGTTAAGACTTGTAATTGATGCACCAAGGTAGAGAATTGCTGCTAGTCCGCCACCACCATCGAGGGTGAATCATTGATTTCTGGTTGCTAGTTGGGTTGGCCATTCCATATCGATGACTAACGATCTCTAGTGGTGAAAGCATTCTATGCCTTAGCTTTCACCATGGTTTTATGTTTCTCCAAGTTCCCCTTTCACAATTAGGAGATGTTTGCCTTTCCTGGTGTGCCAATTTATTCCCACCAAATCTCTAGTTGATGAATGCTTGGGGCTTACTTAGATGAAGCCAAGTAAGTCAAGAACAAGAGATGATTGTACAGCCACCAAAAGCACCTTTTGCTAGGGCCTTGAAGATGTCCTTTACCTGCAAAGGAAATCATTAATCGGAGTTTATCTGGTGGAGGAACTTCTGAAGCTTAAGTTAGTGGAGCTTGAGAAACATATGGGAAATAAGGAAAAACAAGTGGAATTTCCTTGCACAAAATTAGCTTACCCTCCTAAGGTCCTCTCTTACTAGTATTTATAGATATTTAGATGACCATATTATATTGGAAGGTAACCTCCTACTATTAATCATAACAGCTTTTTATTAAAGCTAACTTCTTTCTGGTGTGGGAAATAGTCTATCGTAACAACTTTCTGTTATGACATCTATAATCTCATTGTCCATGTTCTTTATTTTGATGTTTCGGATAGGCATGTATGCCTTATCCGTCAAGGATACTTTGGTACTCGAAAATTTGCTATTTTAATCTATTGCATTTATTTAAGAACCGGTTGGATCCAAGTAAGTTATTTGAAAGCTAAGTTGTAAGAGCATACAGCCAAGTTATGATTATTCATAATTAGTCGGGATCTGGAAGTCACTTAATGTTGCTTGATCAAGATCGGGTCAGTTGGTCATTGCATGCTTAGTCATTGTTTTACCATCTAGTCAGCAAGTCCAAGCAGATAGTGTAACAAGTAAAGATTTCATTAGTAAATATCTTTTCATTCATGTTTAACTTTTGGGCTCACGCTTTAAGATGGAGAAAAAGAAAAGTGGTATAAACAGAGTACTGCCCCATATGATTTTTGTTCATAAAGTAGTACTCAATAGGTGTTCTTTTCGCAAATTACATTATTATTTTTCCATATCATCCGGAACATTAATATAAAATGATTTTGTTATGCACAGAGCGAAGAAAAATTAATATTACATTGTTATTTGGCAGTTATACAGAATATTAATACAAAATATATTATTCTGTAAAGAGTGAAGGAAAATAATTGATGGTTGCTATTTTTTATGATAACCTTCGTAACAGAATAACGGCTAATCAGTCACTTTAATATGTATAACATACCGGTATGATGACTCGGTTATCACGGCTCTCTCTCTAAACCGAGGTAACAGGAGATTGCCAAACCAGTTGCATCGAGTTCAAGAGACCAAAATACCAAATCTCAATGGACTCGCGAGTCCACAGATTGATTTGACGGAGCGGATGAAGAGAAATCATATCGAGGAATCAATTCAATTTGAAACCCACATATCCGTGTGAGAAACAATTTTGTTTACAGATTATATAACGTTCAGATTTAATTAATTAGGCTAGTTTTGAGTTGGACCTCACAACAGAGTGATATTAGAGACGCGAATGCTAAAACCCCCTTTGGCTACCGTCTACACTTCTAACGGATGTCATTAACAGGTAATGATAATAGGTACGGCTGAAAAAGTGCTCTTGAAAGCATCTCCCGTACCAAGTTTCGACACAACACCCAACAGCGCCCAGAAGTCCTGCGTAAAGAAGCTTCCATCACACATACCACCAGAGCAATTTTATTGATGCTACCATAGTGCAAGCAGCCCACCAAATTTTACATATCATACCTCTCTCCTGATCGCACTTCTGGCAATGTTTTCCGGTTGAGCATGAAAAAAAAGATGTTGCCTTCGCTGGTGAAGCTAGCAATATCTAAAAATTAGGCTACACAGATCAGTATTATAAGTCTTCCTTCAATACATGTCAATCAGTAGCTGTACCATCAGTGAAAGCACTACATACTTAAATGTCCAAACCTCGAGTTGAAAGCAACCGGCAAAATCACACTTCACAATTCAAATTTGGAAAACTTGAGCTGTTAACATGAGTTCCACTTTAGCCACAAAACCGAAGGATCTCATTCTGTATTGTTGTAAGCGAAATCAAATGATACAAGAACAGAATGGGGATGGGACTGGGCAGTTCTGTTGCAGGTTGGTAGATAACAGCAATCACATGCCGCCAGGTAAGTTCTATTTCGTATCTGTGTCATCTACTACGCCTTTGGAAGCATCATATGCAGAAAGAAAAAAGGAGCTCTGATTTTTCTGCAGGAACCTGCAAGTGAAATGATCAAGCATTATATAAATAGGTATTTGCAAAATTCTTCCAGATGCTCCACAGACATCAAATCCTGCTGTTCGTCAGTAAGAAAAATAACATATTTCATGGAATTTGACAGTATGTACAAAAGGTTATGCTAAATAAGGCCTCCAATTCCAAGCATAAGTGAAACAAGGCCCCCTGTTGGAAATTAACAATGCCAAAATCCCGTGAGAACATAATGGTTTACATCTAAATTTTTGTTCTTCAAAAAATTCAATGAAAACCACTAAAATATGACATGCTTACCCGGTATAACCGGTAAAACCCTACACTTAGTTTCTAGAGCAATCAAACAAGTTTGACATAAAGCACACATATCAACATTAAAATTATTATTGCAAAACTAACTTGATAAAATGGCAGGGTGGACTCCAGCCTGGTGGTTTCTCCCCTCCTCCAAATGGAGGAGGTTCTGGTTCAGAATCTCTTATGCCAACATTGTCTTAGCTGAGTTTGATACTAGAGGGCTGGCTTTCAGCCAACCGCTTATTGTAAAATGTTCAAAAAAAATAGATCAATAACTGAAATTCAGGTAGGAGGTAGAGAACTAGTCTTTTCGAGAGATTGCAAATGTCCCAAAAGAAGTGGCAGATTCCGCATCTAAATTTCTATTATTGTTCACAAATGTGTTCTTATATCACGTGCCTCACATAAATTACTTCCTTAGATCAAATCCTCCTTCCCTTTGTCAGAACATTTGAAATTTAGCCCAACCTTAAAGTAATTGAAATTTAGGTGAACCTTGAAGTATCTACCAAAGGCAAGAATCTCTAATGCCAATGTTTGTCTTAGCTTGGGTTTGAATATAGAGGGTTGGCTTCAGGTCGACAGTTCGTCATAGAATGTTAAAAAATCTTAGATCAATAATAATTATTGAAACCCAAAATGCCAACACCATACGAATGATTTAAAAGGAAGTCATTGGCTGACGGGGCCAGGGGGCTGCTACAGCCTAGGTAGGTAGGCACCCAAAGGTCAAGACAGCACCAATATAATAAATTAACGAACAGACAAATCAGTTCAAATGCAATAAATGAAATATATCAAATAATTATAGACTTGTGAACGTCAAATACTAAAATATATTTAAATTTCATCCAGCATACTCGAACATGATGCAAATTTTTAAGGCAGGCCCCAAGAGAAGCTGCCTAGGTGACTAAGGTGGCTTCCTTTCAAAACAATCAATCACATAGAAGGGATCAAGCATTTTTTAAGGTTATTATTTTAACTTTTACGCATGCATGCACACACATGAGCCTACGTGCACTGATGAAGAAACACAATGAAAATTAGATCAAGAAAAGTGTGTTTTCCGCATACTACATAGTTTACCCCATCACCCAAATCCGAAGCTGAAAATAATACAAATTAATTCATTGAGAAGCATGATATGAACAGACAGATAATTTTCTTAATGATATATATGATCATGAAAACTAGACAAGCATATACATTGAATACACAAACTTCTAAAATGTCATTAAGAAGGGAAGCCATACTTGAGAAAATCCACCAGCTTCTGCTGCAATTTTGCCAATGCTTCTTCTTCCATGTTGACATAAGAAAGTAATTCAGGCAACTTGACTGCAAATATCAATGAAGGGTTGCCAAAACTCAAGACATAGCCCGCAATTGTGCATCAGCAAGAAGCAGAATGAATAAATCAGAATGTTCCCAATATTGCTAAGCTATCCTTAGAATAGCTTGCAAACTTTTGTTTCATATTGTTGAGAAGTATGGAAAAGTTATCTCAGCCCACACACCTGACTGCCTTATTTATATTAATTAGGAGAAAAAACAAGTTACACAAATGCCCCTATGGGCACTCCATCTAAATATAATAAGCAAAGGCAAAATAATCAACATGACTTTTATACAATATATACATGCCTATACTATCCAACTGCACACTAACTAATAACTTCTAACACTCCCCCTCAAGCTGGAGCATATATATCAAATATGCTGACCTTGTTACATAAAGACTCAAACATACCCACGGACAAAACTTTGGTGAAGACATTTGCGCGCTGCTTGGCAAAAGGAGAAAATGAAGTATAAATAACACCTTTCATCATAGCATCTCTCACAAAGTGACAATCCACCTCGACATATTTTGTCCTTTCATAAAACATCGGATTACGAGCTATGTAAATAGCCACTTGGTTATCACAATACATGGGCATAGGACCTGCTACAAAAATCTCAATTTCAACCATTAAGAACTTTAACCGTATCAATTTACATGTAGTGTGAGCCATAGCTATAGCCCGATCCGGTTCAGGTCATTTTTTATGGTTCAGATCCAGAACCAATTTTTAGAGTTGAACCGTACTAGTTCTTAGTCGGTATGGTTCACCGCGAACCGTACAATTCAGGATGGTTCTGAAAACCCTAGGTTGGAGGTTCCTAAATCTAAATCTAGGGACTACCAAAAGAAGCAACAAAAGCACCAATACCTAAAGCAACCACATGAGTAGCACTAGAAGTAGACGTCATTCCTTAAGACTAGAGGAAGCACTCATACTCAGCCTAAAAAATCTGGACAAACTCAGGAGAGACAACACTATTCTGTGTAAAAGAATCAGTCCCAATAGTAGTCGAGGCCAATTTAGCCCAATCCGGCTTACCATGTTTCTCCCAGCAACAATCCACAATATGATTGTTGCATTCATGACGAGAGCACGTGCGCAAGCTTTTATCAGAGGAAGATCGACCACCATCATAGCCACGCCCAAAATTATGTCCGTGACCACGACTACGAGTGCCAATAGTGACGACCGAAGTCTCAGAGGTTGGAGTGGACATACCCATAAAAACTCGGAATACTAAGTTAAAAGTTGAAGATAAAGATGGAACTGAGTCAACACCAAGGATAAGCCACGCATTTGGTTGGCCAACTCCGAACATAGGCCAGATAGAAACTTTGCGATAGCTAAACCTTCACGATACTCCATTAGTTGCTGTATATCGACAACAAGAGGTTGATAATCATCAAATTTATCAAAAACAGAATGGAGCTCCGTATAGTAATCAATGATTATTTTATCACCTTGATTTAACAAAAATAGCTTCTCATAAAATTCAAAAAGATATTCTTCTCGTTACCGTACAAATCATGTACAGAATCCCATACTTTTTTGGCGGAGTCAAGAAACACGACACAGGAAAATAAAGGTCTCCATGCTATTGATCAGCCATGCATGTATATAATAATCATCAATGAGCCATCCTTTATAAGATGGATCAGTAATGGCTTGTGGTCCTGACATGATATGCTTAAGTTTTTGTTGAGTACCCAAGACATGATAAACTAATACAGGAGGCAACACAGAAGAAGACAGTAGAAAGTCTATCTCACACCAAGCGGACAGACCAAATCCACCTTCAGAAAGATCAGATTTTGGAATAGTGCTTTGTTTCCTATAATAGATAACAGCCCAAAGATGCAACAAAACCTCCGGAATATCCAAAAATCAGGGAGAAATCAGCCCAAACAGCGACCAAAAATCCGAATCTTGGATAAGAGTTAGGGTTTGCAGCAGGCACGGCACACCAGGCCAGAGACAAGCTCTTTTGATGTAACTAGCAACAAGGACGTGGTGGACATGGGAGGGGCATAGCCAATGACGAGGAAGGAGAGGGGCGAGGCAGCAAGCGGGAGAAAAAAGTTGTATCGATTTGGGTGCAGTTCTTCTAGCAGGAGTCTTTCTTTGGCCTTCTTAGAGAGACAGAGAGGGTTTAATGGATTGGAGTCTTTCTATGGCCTTTCTTGGGTTGGGAGGGTCGAAGGGACGGGGTAGCTCTCAGAGCCTTCCATGCTTCATTTGGCCTTCTTGAAGACACCGAGAGAGAAGGGGAGCGAGGCAGCGAACGGGAGAGAGAGGGCTTAGGGTTAGAGCTACTCTGATACCATGTTGAGAAGTATGGAAAGGTTATCTCAACCCCCACACCTAAATACCTTATTTATATTAATTAAGAAAAAAGCAAGTTACACAAATACCCCTATTAAGCACTCCATCTAAATATAATAAACAAAGGCAAAATAGTCATCATGACTTTTATATAATATATACGTACCTACACTATCCAACTGCACGCTAACTAATAACTTCTAATACATATCATGCATAAACATGTAAATGGCAAACATATCTTACTGCTGATCACAAGATGTTGGAAACCAAACATTTCCATACTATCGAGTACACTGAGAAAAGACGGGTGGCAGGATAACTTATCCTTTTCTGGAATTCAACAGGAAAGAGCTAAAAGTCCAAGTAAGAGAAGCTCAAGAACAATAGCAATTATAATGCTTTAAAGTAATATAGTTGTAGGCCAAATATTCCTTATTTGCCAAAAAAACAATTATCACTGAGAATTTTTACAAGTGGTTTAATAGAATAATTCAGATATAAATTCATTTCCATCAGATGGAATTTTTTTAAGGACAATATTTAGTTAAGGTACAAGGGTTAAGGATTTATTTAAGAGCTACATAATGATTGGAATTTATTCTAATAGTAAAGGTACCTAATTCATAAGTCAATCTGATGATCTTTGAAGTCTCTGAAAAGATGGGTCAGAATAACAATCCCTAGTGTAAATACAATGAAACATGGGGTAGGATAGAGCAAATGCAATATTGGATAGGAGCAATAGCTTCACAAAACAAATGGCTATGCTACCATATATTACATCCACATACAGTTAATATATACAAATATATAGCATTATCAACCTACTGTCTGAAAACATATTCGTCAAGTCCCACCAGCCTGTGATGACCACACGATACTACATACATCCACTTTCCTCTAATTTCTTATAAAACTCTTGAATCTCCACTTGCTTTTATATAAGTATATTTAAGAACTATGAGATTCGATGTATCAAAATTCTCATGTCTCTTCACTTCTGATAATCTGGTGCTAGAAAAAAAGGATGCCTCTTAGAGGCTATTTGGATGGCAGATGGAACTTACTGGTCTGATAAGATGTTCTGGTGGGAGGCTGATGCTTTCACAATACATGGTTAGGAAGGTGGTTCTGATCACTTGGGGGAGGCATAACCCACCCCTGTTTTTCAAGGGTAAGGTAAATCACCTTGGAAAAGAGATTATCCCCAAAAAGCAGGGAAATTGTTTGGGCTGCAAAACATTAATTATGTTAATACTATTACTATTTGGTAATAAGTACTAACTGTTAGTTACTATTATTATAAATATTAGTATTACTTATCAACAAAATTAATATCATTTCTATGCATTATTCTATTTTGTATATTTTATTTGTTTTAAATACAAAAAATAGTAATTTTGCATGTGCATCTGCAGATGCGCTATGTGTCCCCTTGATCGCTTGGATACTGCGGTTGCTTTTAAACAATATTTAATCCATTTAGCTTGATACAACTTTTCTATTACAGAATTTGGAGGTCCATATTTATTACCTACATAATAAGGACTCCATGAAATCATCAATTCTTAATACCTATTTTATGGATATTTTATTTTAATGATTTTCTAAATACCGTAGGTGTAAAAAATAACAAAAATATATTCCAATTAGTCACAACAGTGCATTGCATAAACAGGCCATGAACACATCATTCATAACAGATTTACAAGAGTCATTTCTCATTGTTGACTCTAAAATCTTTTTGTAGGAACTGAAGTAACGAACCCTGGTCCATCAATTGGCTATTAACAGGTACATGTGGTGACATAAATGTTAAGAATGTTTCACTCAAGGTTGGCTATACTGGTATCGGGACCCATTCTAGTTGCCCAATAATGCAATATGATGCTGTTCACAAAGGAAGAGCCGGAGAAGGAGAGAAGAAAAGAGATAGAGGAGGGGGTGGTGGGGGAGGGGTAGGGGTAGGGACTGGGGAGAGAGAGAGAGAGAGAGAGAGATAGGCCGAGAGAGGGATCAAAAGCCCTCATCTCCTCTGTAGGCCATAGGGGGGTCGCCCTTGTTTCGAAATGATTCAGAGGCGGAGCCCTAAAGTTTTTTTTAAAAAAATTCTTAAGTGAAGTCGGCAAATGGGGGCGACCCCTGCAACCTGAGAAGAAGATGACATCTTTCAAGTTGGTTCACCCTACATATGGTTCGGAGCAATACGGCAAACCTTGGTTTGGCTTATGCATTATCAATAATACAATTTTCTTTAAGAGCACTTAAACTACAATTTATAAAAAGACTTTTAAAATTTTAAAAGCAAGCAACTACACAGACCATCCATGCAAGTAGCTAACACATGCAAAGCAATTCATTATATTATCCATGGGTTGGTTATAAAACCCATTCTTAGGGTTCTTTGCCATTTACCATTACCGGATCTTAAACTGATGAATGATGTGTCCTTCAAAAGCTGTTAGCCTTAATAATACCAAATTAATGTGAAATGGGTGAACCCTAACATCAAATTTCAAGTTTCTTAGACATTTAGAATGATTTAATGAGCATACGACATAGAAGTGGAAAATTTTTACCTAACTTGACCAGGGTTTGGAGGTTGGGTATGGACTAGCAAATCCCGACCTACCAGCAAGCTAGGTCTGATTCGGATCAAGGCCCCTCAACCTGCTGGGTTAGATGGCTATATATTATTTATATTTTAATATAAATGTATAATATCTCTTTAAGTGGTGGTTTATGGGGTGATGAACTATTGGAAGTAACATTTGTTTAGCAATTTAAGATTTATGTCGTTAGTTTATTTACTTTGTAATGTCATGATTTAGTCCAAATACTGTGAAAAAAGACTACTCTTACAATGTAAAGCCCAAAATTAGAGAGGCTTGGGTCAAGCAAAACAGGTCAGTGGGTTGGTTGTGGGTCAGGTTTAGGTCAAAGCCCTATTGGCTTTGGCATACGATTGTAGGGATAGTTGCTTCCAAGCTACTCGAGCTCAACTCGAGTCAAAGCTAAACTCAAATTGGCTATTATCAAGCTCAAGTAGCTCGAATAATTTTTTGAGTCAAGCTCTAGTAAAATACTCGACTCAAAAGCTTGCAAGCCTACTTTGAGTTTAATATATTTTTAATAATTTTATTTTTATTTATAATATATGTATTTTAACATATATTCTAAGTTGGCTAAGGCTTGAATTTGAGGTAGAACTCGAGCTCAAATATGTCTTGGCTGATATTGAAGTCAAGTTGAGTTCGAGTATTGCCTTTATTTATTGAGCCGACCTCGAGCTTGGGATATTAAGGCTCAAGATTGATCGAGCCAAGGTTCGAGCTTGAGTATTTTGAATCGTTGAGCTCGAGCTTCTAGCTACTTGACTCGACTCGATTGCTCCCCTATATGATCATAACCCTTCCCAACCCATACAATGGATTGCCACTTGTGATCACAACTTGTTTCTAATCTAAGTATTCTAGTCTAAAACACTTCTTGACAATTTGATAGGTGGCTGCCCCATCAAGAAAAGATATCGATTCCTTTAAGGAGATTGGACCTCTAATTTAGAGAAGAAAAAACAATAGAAAGTTTCATTCATGCTTTGGCCTGTAGGTCTGTTATAATATATCGACTCCTAAGAACCCTTACCGACTCTTTGATGAAATTACTGAATTGACTCTTATGCAAAAAAATAAATAAAAGAAGTCTATGGACAGAACAGCCAACATAGATGTTCCAGAAAAGAACAAAATAAGGCACCAAAAAGGTTTACAAAAAAGAAATCGGATTGTATCACAATTCTTAAGAAACTTAATTAAAGCTTTTAAAAAATAAAAATAAATTAAGATTTAACATGATCATGGGGCTTGGTCTATGGAGCAAAAACTATGGAGTCAAGGGGCCATATCTTGTGACAGGTGTGACAACTTTTGTCATAATGGTTAGAATCTATAAAACATTATCGAGAGTAGTAAAAGTAAAGCAACACTCAGATGGTCTAAATTTACTCATAAAAAGTGACCGACAACCCAAGATTTAAATTAGAATTTAGGAAGGTTTAGGACTGTTACTTTGGCCTTATAAGTGAGCACTTGACATGGCTTAAATAAGGATTAAATAATGATATTTAGGGATCTCATAAGGTTGAGCTTATATAACAAGGATGATGGGTCTGATCCAAACCCGACCCAACCCTCTAGCAAGTCAGAGATGCCTAACCCAAACCGACCTGCAGCAAACCCACTGACCTGTTTAATTGGTCCAGGCACATCTCATTATGGACTTTTTATTATATAGGTAGGCTTGTTATTTAATGCATGGCCCATGTTATGCCATACCAGTCTGTAACGGCGCCTATCATACCAACATTGCTCTGTTATGCAATAAGGGAGAGGAAGCATACCAAGTATCGATATGCTGAACTGACCCATAGCAGGTGTACAACCAGTATGGAATGGGTATAGGGTCTGATACTGAGTTTGCAAACCACGATTTAGGCTGACTGCTCTACAAATTATCCCAAAACTAATTTTGCTCCAGCAAATAATTAAAACCTCTTTTGCATATAAAAACTAAACATGTCTATTCTATTATTAAAAGGAAACACCATCACCATGTAAATTTATAATTCATAAAACAAAAGTCCAAACATAAATTTTGGAAGGCTTAACTCGGGAACATGACAGGCAGTTAAAAAGCAGTAACATCACCATGAAAGAGACAGACGAAAACTAAGAATGAAAGAATGGAAATCTAAAAGATGAAGAAAGGCCATGTGTCGAGAAATCGAATGGTGCACATATATATGTATACCAAAAAGGCGCAGTAGATGTTCGGCGCCATAGATAGTCGAAGGAGAAATATTATCACAAATTGCTTCTTGATATTGTTGACGCTCTTTTTTATACAAAAGCATAGCCGGCAAAGCCTTGTCAAAGTAACAGCGTAACCCTTTTAGTATCTCACCAACTGATTCAGCAATCCTACAAACATTTTAAATTCATTATATAATGCACAATTAGAAACTGATAAATCACAATCACACGTTAATAAAAAGCTAACATATTATCATCTAATAGCTGGTGGCTAATAATTTCTACAAGAAAATATAATAAACATTGAAAATTATGGAACGTGGATGTCACAAAGGAAAAAATCCACATGTAACACCTTTTTTAAGTAGAACCACATGGAACACTTTGAATGGTTTCACAGGGCAAAATGTTTGCACAATATCAAAAGGCTTGAAAAAGGCATGACAAAAATTAGAAAAAAGAAAGTAATTTCATATTATGAATTTCCAATAAATATTGAAAACGTATCTTCCAAGCTTGAAAAAATTATATGAAATGAAAGTTTTAGGTTTTAATGACAGTCTAGTATAATAGTTTAAGACAAGCTCCCACTAGTCAGAATGAAGCAAGACTTGTCAATTCTCAACGAGCCAACCAACCAATGGAAATTCTAAATGGTGATGAAAAAGCAATGTGCATACCAATAATGTCATAGGAAAATCTATTAGTAATTATGCCAAACGAGTATCGCTACAGATCCCTAAGTTTCCCAATCAGTTCTGTCCTATGTGGAAGTTGAGGATCAGTGCAATACTGCAATATACTGGGTAGGTCAACATCACAGGGGGGTTGAACAAATGACCAGGCGTCACATTGGAATGGGACATGGTGTGGGAGATAGACTGGTGTGCACTTTAGTATTTTCATCAGGAAGCATTAGCCAACACCCATCATAATAATTATCTTGCTGACTGACATTCATGAAGAAAAACCTCATTCTAAAAGACAACCATTAGAAATTTTGGATATGCCACCACATAATCAAACATGAGAAAGCTTGGATGTATCAGAGTTCTTACCAATTAGACAAAGTAATATCTCAAAGAAAGGTAAAATGCATTCCTGCAAGGACCATGACTCCACGCAAGCAGATACAAAAAGAAATGCGATAAGGACATATTATAGTAGAACATCTATGACATTAGAGTTATAATGCCCTACACTTACAGGCCATCCTTCTTCGTTCGGTAATCAAGGTACTTCTTTAGGATATCATCAACATTTGGGGAACGAGGAAGCTTGACAAGCTGACAATTCAGCATTCTCAGGTTAGATTCTTCTTATGATAGAAGAAGACCATATGTTAAAAGGCAAAAATTTGAAAAACTTGAACTAAACAAAATCAAACATAAAAAGATCAGAATAGTGGGGGGAAAAACTGATTATAATCAGACAAATAGAACATGGAAGTACAAAGCTAACAAGCACATTACAATCTACATGTAAAATACTCTGGAAAAATAATTTAGGATATTGAGTAATTATCAAGTAGATGATAGGTAAAAATCAATACAATGCAGAAATAAACATCTTCATAACTCATACTGTTGAAGTGCAATTGGCATGAAAAATCTGTTTATCTTAAAAAAAGGACATATTGTCTTAAAACTTATAAATGACCTCAGACTAACCATTAGAGGAATCTATGCAATATTCGCATCTCATCTCAGTCTCTGAGCAGTTGTGCAGAGATATCCAGACCGCAACTTTATGGTTCTATAAACTCAAGGGCAAAAAATGGTGGTGGTGGTTGGGGTGGGGGGGTTGTGTGTGGTTGTGTAAAGATTAAAAAAAACCAGCAAAGTAAGATCTTCACTTTTCTCTGCTTGTATTTTACTGAACTAACCATGAAGTGCTACCGCATTACAGGCTTACAGCTACAACAAAGGTTATATGGCAGGTTCCCTCAAATCCTTGCAGGCTTTCTGCAACATCCACATATATGATCAAGCAACCACATCACAGAACAGCTACCGGAAATGTACCTGAGAAGGTTACCCATATGACAAGCACCCTGCTCTTGTTGTGACATAAATTATCAGACAAAATGATGTCACATAAAACTGGCCATTCAGATTTGTTTTCAATTTTGGAATACAATTGTTTTGTGTCCATTGTCCAAAATGTACAGACCAAAATTACTGATAGTATGAATCAAACTTGAAGAGCATACAAGTCGTAAAAATGAAAAATGAAAAAGATCAGTAAATCATGACAAATATAACAAAATGAAGGCAACAACATTGAGATGTACAATTCAAAAGATGCCAAATAAAATATTGATGACCATAAAAGCAACTGGACTATTGCAATTATAAAATGGAAAATTAAATAAGCTATAAAATCTATAACAATTTTCCCTGGTAGGTGTTGATATTTTGCAGAAGTGGTAAGCTAATAAACAATGTATACACACTGATTTACTTCCACATGCTTTTTTCTTTTTAAGTAAACTATCAATTAGATAGACTGCTACTGTAGTTTTTACAAAAAAACGAGGGCAGCTATGAGAATAAATACTAGAATCAAGAGAAGAAATAAATTGAAACTGAAATCTAAAATCACCCTTAAAAATCAGATTTATACTAGTGCGGTTCTTATTCCGAGCACTACCTCAAGAATAATATACAATTACCTATGGTGAGCCTCTAAATAGGTATCCAATTACATGTAGATTCTTTCTCCTTCTAAATGATGAAGGTCATTTCTTTTCCTATTTGAGATTGATGGTGTACTCCCTCGTCAAGAAAAAGAGTGGTGAACAGGTCATATTGGCTGAATGGTAGGTCTACCCCCTCTGATATGGTCTTCCCCAACATAGCAGAATTAGTTTTTGACAGGATGAAACAGAATTACTTAAGCTTTGCTGTAGTTTCCTAGTTACATAGGAGTTGTGCCAACAACATGGAACTGGATCCATCAAATAGCTGGAACAGGTAAATGTGGGTGTTAGATTGAAGCTCCATCTCCTGGCTTTCAGATATAAGGAGGACAAATGAGAACCTCAGCTCCTGGTCTATAGGACTACTTGGAAATCTGCATGTTAACATTATACATCTACAGGTCATTCTTCTGGGTGAAAAACTAAGAAGACAGCAATGTGGTAGATTACAAACATAAAACTGATGAACCCAAACACATTTTTAGCAATAGAAGATGGATCTGCCTGGTCTCTTCCCTTCTTTCTCGCTTGGCATTTTCTTCCTGTGATATGGGAAGCAAACAACCAGAAGAAACATGGAGCTGGATGCACTGCCAGTACTGTCACCAAAAACCCAAGCATTACCTAAAAACCTCCCTTAATCCTAACTTATGATGTTAAAAAATAGGAAATGTTCGAGAAGCCATTAAAAACAACAAACAACAGAAACGAATCCTAAAAAAAAGAACAGCATCCAAATGAGTTATGGGGATGTGGTACCATCCAAGTTCAGGATGGTCCACCCAACCCAGTCCTTGACCGATATCAGGTTTAGGACCAAGATTTAAAATCTTGCATGCTAGTGTCCTTATCCTTGCAGAATTAGGACTGCACATGTGGTAGAACAGCATCATGTTTATACAAGTTTTTTTTTTTTTTCATGATACATAATATATTTCAGTACATATTAAGACTTGCACCTTCGCATCATTTAGTCCTATGTTTTCATGTATATTAAGGGGGATATTGATGCAATTTCATGCTTGTGCATGTGCCCACCCCTTCCAATGCTACAACATCAAAGTAATAAATATATAGAACTTTACATAATTCATTTCTTCAAAAAGGTCAAGTGCCTAATGATTCTTTATAAACTATCTGCATGTACTAATGAGTACGCGAGCTCACACATGCCAATTTATATGTTGTAAGTTCTCATTAATCAAAATTAAGTGATGCTGGTAAGTTTGATGACATCCTTGATACTAAAAGATATGACAAAAGAGTGTCACAGTGCACAAGCCTCCCACCACTATGGAGTGGAGTCCAGGAAGGGTCAAATGTACACAGCCTTGTACCCCACATGCAGAGAGACTATTTCCATGTTTCAAACCCATGACGCCCGCGTTAAAATGAAGCAACCTTACCATAACGCCAAGGCCTTCCCTCTAATTTTAGAAAATATGATACATTCATTTCAACATTTTTTTCACTTTTTTTTCAGACTGAGGGTGGGAGACCTACC
Source organism: Areca catechu (assembly GCA_021397845.1). Lineage (NCBI taxonomy): Eukaryota > Viridiplantae > Streptophyta > Magnoliopsida > Arecales > Arecaceae > Areca > Areca catechu. Next base: position 52,256,209 of record CM038045.1, on the reverse strand, counting down.
CAAAGTAAATTACCAGTGCTCAAATACTTGGAGATGCACCATCCAAGAATTGAACACAACCACCACCAAGAAGAGAACCCAGTTCAGTACATCTCAATTTTTCATCTCATGTTTCTTTCAATAAAAATATCTGATTTCAATTTTTTCATTGAATGATAGCCATCTTCAATGCCCAACCTTTTTCTCATCAAAAAATTTATGTGACCATTAACTGATTGACAAAACATGCCATCATATTTATAATTGTTTCATCATATATAGACTTTGACCTGATATGGGACAGCAAGAGGCATTGATAGCAAGACCAAACAGACAAGCATTCCACTTTATCTTTTTGCAATGTAAAGCTCTGTGAATAATGCTCATCAATAAATAAATGTTCCTTGATAGTAAAAACAGGCAAACACTAAGACATTTGTGGTAACTTATATAAATAAACTCCACATTTCCCCAACAGCATTATAAGAACAAGCAATTGACATGGTAAAGATTATTACCTTACCCAGTTGAGTTACAAACTCCCAATCATCAACAAGCTGTTTCTTAAGAGTCAAAGGAAACTGCAATATCACAAGCTTCTCTGCTGATTTTATGTCTTTCTCCTATCAATGGTCAAACAATGTAAATTATCACAATAATGGTTCAAACACAGATCACCACTATTAGTAAATGCATTTCTATTCAAGAGTCGACCTTTCAGATATTTAATCTTATTCTTAGAGGAAGACTAGTATCATACTAAGCTAGTTAAGAACCCAGAAAAATTACATACATCAAGCAAGAAACAAAATAATTTAAGAGCACGTCAAAGTTTGAGACTACTATAAATATTATATTAATGCACAAAAAGTCCTATACTAGGATCATGATGCCCAAAAGTTTTAAACATGCTTACCCAAGGTTCACTGAACTAGTACTGGAGGCTGTACCAGTTGGCGACCAGTTTGGCATGGCACAAATCCGTACCATGCAGTTCAAGGGCATACTGAAACATGGAGAGCCAAGGAGGGAAGTGGAGAGGGAGAAAGAAAGGAAGAGAGAGAGGGAAGGAGAGGGAGGGGAAGAGAAGGGGGGATCAAACAGTGCACTATATTAAAGTAAGCAAAGCACACCTCATTACCAAATTGAGCCTTCCGCTTCTTGCCTTTGGACACTGTATTCAAATATAGATGATTGAACCAACAGCATAAGTTATAAGATGCCAAAGAAAAATAATTGAACCAATAATAGGAGATAAAATTCACAATAAGCAATCTTCAGTTTTGCTAAAAATAATCAAAAAAAAAAACACAGAAGGAACTAAATCATGTGCTTCATCTCTAATAAATGTAGCACAAAGAGCATTGTTATTGAAACAAGGGGCTTCATATGGGTCATTACAATCAATTAAAAGATTTTATCTGTTACACCTGGGGAAGTGGGCCAACTACACAGCTTCATTTCATAATGTCAAGATAAAAGGCCATAGGACTGTTTCTCCAGCATTTCCCAACAATAAAATATCACAATCATATATAAAAATCAGAAAAACAGTCCGTTAATTGGATTGCAAAATGTAATGGTGGGAATAAAGCTTTCATAAGTTAACCATGTTATATTCTAATATAGCCTGAGATGGACAATTGATACTTGTCCCTCAGAAATTTTTTCCATACCATCTAATATGCATGAAAACATCATTTCTGATAAATGGTCAAATTTTCAAATTCTTATAGTGTGTTTTCAATATTTGCAACTCAATCATGTTAATGATTCTTGGTTTGAATAATTCAACTATATATATCTATACTGGCAAACGCCCTGATGGTTATTTACTAGTCAGCACCTTCAGGTTTCAAGCAAATTCCTGAAATTATAATTTTCTCACCATACAGCTATAGCAACAAATAGAAAGTCCAGAACCACCAAGCTAGACCTACGTAAATTTTAAAAATAGATAACACTTCTTCATCCCAAAGGATTAGCATGTATTGCTTTGCTTGAAAAGGCTAACATGAAAACCTGATCTACAAGTTAAAAAATCATAAAATGTTTACAAAAAAAATTTAAAGACAAATGACAGCATCATCAATAGATATAGGAATGAAAAAACAACTCACCATGGTTCTTCAGATCTTCTTTATCTGCTTTTGCATCTGTTAAAACAGAGTTAACACATACATTACACTAGCATTCCATAGACCATACACAAAGTACATCTAATTAGCAGATATATAAAGGAGTATTAGGTTGGTTCATGCATGCAATTTCTTAGTACATACAAATGCACACACAATCAAAAAGCTATCATCATAAAGTCAGCACTCTTTAAATCAATGTTGTATTCATGGCTAATGTAACTTAACCTTGCATTTGGTTGGGATCATGAGGGGGAGGACGAATGGGGTTGGAAGGATGGATGGCCTCTATCTACCATTTAATTCAAAAAGTTTTAGAGAAGATAAATGAAAATGAAGGATTGCCCATCCAGACCCATCAATTTGTATCCTCAATTTGGGAAGAATGGAGGACGCAAAAAAGGATGGATGAATGGAGTATGCAAAATGTGGGTTTATGCATTGACAAAATTACCCCTCATTATTTTTTTGACAAAACAAAACACTTCTTTACTTTTTCATTAATATTATATATCGATATATATCATCTATACTATTAAACCTATACTATTAAATTTTATTACTCATTATTTTAATTTCAGTACATAATTTTCATATTTATAATTAAATAATTAAAATCAACTTCTATTTTCTATTTAGATTTACTGTTTTTAGTTAACTATTTGTATAAAATTAATTAACTATTTAAATTAAATTATCAATTAATTAGTTATGTATATAATTAATATATATTATTTATTTAGTTAGATTAAATTAAAATTAAATATTTATATTATTTTTATATAACTATAAATTATAAAAATTATAACTTTATACATTGCATACTTTTTTAGTATAAATAAATATTATAAAATAATAATAATAATAATTTCTATTAAGGGGTGTTTTAGTAAAATGTCATATAAATATCATCCATCCTTTTCATTCCTTTTATACCAACAGAGGAAGAAATCATTCACATCTATCCTTCTATATTTTACCAAAAAAGATCCATCCATCATCTCTCTCATTCATTCTCCTCTATCCATCCTTCCTTCAATCCATCCTTCGTACCAAACAAAGGGTAAGACAGGAAAGGCACCTATCATGACATCTAAACAACAAGTTGGCCACAAGAAAAGGCCACCACATTAAAAACAGGATTTCAGCTCATTCACCACCAAGCAACTGTCAAACATTCCTTTACAACAAAAAAACTACCTACTGATGATAAAAGAAGACAAAACATCTGATGTAAATGTTGCATTGCTCTCTGAGGAACAAATTATATGCCAAAAGGCCAAACTGAAAAATGATTCCAGCATGCACACATTCACAAATTTATATGCATGTGCACACACCCTCACCCCCCCCCCAACCCCCACCCCCAAAAGACACTTATCATGTTTATATGTAAATGTAAATTAAGGTGCGTTTGCATATATGTATTTACTTGCATTCACAAGCAAATAACAAGACACATTTGCTCGAACAATTCTGTTATCAAGATTACAGACGTGTCTGATGCATGCAAAAAAAAGAGTACACCAAAAGATTCTCTCAAGCCAAGTAATCAACTAAAACAGGGTGCTCCAAGTAGGTAGCTGAGGAATCCTCGATGCAGAGTTCAAAACAAATCCATTAAAAATATATAGAATATGGATGCATGAGTGGTTGAATAGGGCCTCCATGCAGTCATAGACTGTCCAGTTGCCCCTTAATGGATGCTAAAGGAGAGTCCAAAAAGCTTAATAATTGAATTTGTTAGCCTGCTCACCAAGTAACATCATAAAAAATACACAGATGAATCTATCTTAAAGAGTAAAGCATTGATCGGTTGCTAGATCAAATCTTAAAATCACTGCATTGTCTCTTGCTAGATTAGTTATAGCAGACATAATTTTTGAAAATGCCCATGTTAAGGTATCTCCCATGTAACTTTTCTGTAATGTTCCATGAATAAGAACATGGTGATATGGTTTAATTTGTTCAATTTCCAATTTATCAAACCAAGTTTCTACCACCAATCCAAAACAGACAGCACAAATGGAAGTTAATAGGTAGTAGCCTGAAGGATGTAAGAACAACAAGGCTCGTTAAATACAAACTATGAGAATTATTAAACAGACCACTGGAGCCTTTTGGCTTATTTTGTGTTGATCGCCCTGACTTCGGAATTCTGTCAGCATTCTGGTTCTTTGCAAGTTCCTGCTGCTTACGGACATTTTCAGGAGTAAATTTCATCAAGCGATCGCTCCCAACCCATTCATCCCAACTGTAGAAAAAGAAATTTAAACATTAGAACAGCATTTTTCCAGTTAAGCAGAGTTTGTTTCCATCACATGTCAAACATGTATAAATAGCCAATTCTTGAAATTATATTAATCTATTGTGCTAAATCGGCTTGAAATTACCAATGCATCCTGAGCAAAGCACACTAAAAAAGGATGCTTAGGTGTACCTCATTTGTCAGAAGAATACAAAACAGTCACCACGAACCAACAATTAAAGAGGCAAGGTAAGTGGATGACCAATCATGTCACTACTAAAATATTTGATAGAAAGCTATCTTTGCCAATCAAATCATGAATGCATGCCAGCAATATATGGATGACTTTGTTATTTCAGAGTTTTAATATCACGTTTCAGAAATAGGATAACTTGTTATAATTTCACATGTAACACATAATATTATAGAAGGTTGAAGCTAGTGAATGTAGCGCACACACACAGAGATTAGCTGGCGATCAACATATAAAAAGTTAACCTGATCCAAATCCAACCAAAATAGATTCATTACCACCTTAAAATTCAATCATATTTTTTTTTCCCAACAATAGTAACCAATCATAGGTTTCCAACATATCACACTCATTGCCACCACATAATTTTGATATGCATGATTTTTTCCTAGAATATCTTAATATAGAAAAAGATTATGCATCCACTGCTTTAATAGTACACACAATACATATTTAGAAAATACGGCATTGCTTGCATACCCAGAAATCTATGGATTCAAATTCATCCACATGTGCATTTCCATTATTAGGATGCATATATGGATTCAAAAATAAAATGAGCAATCCAGAAATCTATGTATGCCAACACATGCAGAAGCAAATGCATGCATGAAAAAACTCAGTGCAATGAGGACTTTATGACACTTTATCATTCAACCTAACCAAACCGCTTATAATTTTGTCATACATCAGGCATCTGTTCAGTGACACCCTAGAAATCCATTATCTACCTTGGATACCTTTAGAAATTCACTAACCCAACATATATATTAAATTTGAAAACAGATTTTTGATAAATAATGATAAAAGGATAAAGAATGATTATGCAAGTATCCGATCCATAAACACTCCATATACACCAAAACTAACCATTATCATACCGATACATGCCAAAAATATGCACAAGGGCAATATCTGGCAAAGTCAACGTTTTCAGTTATCAAACATGACATTCTCTGCCATGCATTTGTACCTACTACAGCCCATATTTGTCAAGCTAAAAGTTGCATTATTATTTGCCAGCAAACTGTCCTCTTAGTGTCATATTCAGTGTCTTAGATTTTTTTTTTTCAAAAAAAGGGAAAAAGGCACTGGTGCTCAACCAAATTCTAATCACATGCCTGACTAGCACTTAATTTCATAAAAGAACCAACATAAAACAAAAACATACAACTTATGGCAACATCTACAGGGCTTAAGGTATGATTTTCCTAGGTCTGTGGTTCGCAATAATCTTCATATCAAATTCCATCTTGTGGAATCTGGTTTTTTAAGACCTATGAAGGAAAAAAAGATGGCATTACCTCAATCCTTATATGATTATTACCACCAAGAGAACCTCATCATTATAAAAGGGTTGATCTTTTCTTCCACCATGCCATGTTTATTACCATCCAAAAAGAGCATCCAAGAGAGTATCATGGAACAAATGATTAATTTGCCAAACCATAGCATGTCAACATCATCGCCCCAGCTATCGAGGTGATGTAGGGGGAAATATTGTAACCATATCCATTAATCCTAGTCCCAACCATTTGGTGACAGCTTTACAAATCCTCATTCACCAAACATTCCTACTTAGGGTTGTTTCCAATGTTACCTCAAGTTTTTCCCTATTTTTTTCACAAAAATTATACCATGCTACCTTAGGTCTTCCCTTCCTCTTCTTATATCAACGGAATCAACATCCTTCCTCAATTTTTTCTCCAAGTCACCAAAGTAGCTTTGATCACAAAATACCCCACAAGCACCTCTCCAATTTATCCCACCAACTTTTGAAAGAAATGTTGAATTGCATAAGCATTGACAGGATTGCTACAGTACAAGCCAGCATTATAGGATATAACCTGCAAATTGTTATCCTAATTCTTTTCAAGTTAGCTAAACCAATCCAAACAACCCTCGTCTACCCAAGTCAATTTCTCTTCAGCCTTTCTTTCTTTTCCTCTAGAATAATAACTGAAGTCATGGAATGAAGCCAGGTTCGTTTAAAAAGTAGATTCAAGATGATCTAAAGACCTACATGAATTCTTTATCAAAAATTTGATTGTTTTTGAAGTAAACAAACAAAAAGAACCTGATAGTTTGCTTCTAGTTCATTCCAATGCATGACTAAATACACAATTATAGATAGGACTCCTGCCAAATCTTTCCTTTGAGAGCTTCCCCAACCTTGCATCCAGGTCCATGCACCCACCAGCAACATTCAAGTAAAAAAGGAATAAGCAAAGCTTTTCTATTTGCTTTTTCTCAATTTCAAGATGGTGGAAACTCCGCCAAGTATTCCTTTTGAGTTTGACTCGACTGAATATTGAGTTGAGAAGATGCTTTGGATTTTCAAACATTTGATTTAAACCTCAATATGCTTCATCTATACTCCACCTTTATGATTATCTATATTTTCAACATTATGAGGAAGCAGTTCCTTTCTCTTAGTAAATTAAATATAAAACACATTTGCATGTGAAATACCATAAGAGATGCAGAGGCTTGTGTACTAACCTAAAGGCCCCACAGCTAATGGAGGCATCTTAATAAGGCTCAAGGCCCGTTATTTCTTAATGGAAGATAAAGAAGTTATGGCTTTCCTTTGAATATAGATTCTACAATTTACTCTTTCAGTCCAAGGGTATTTGATGGAATAGAAGGACCCACATATGAATCAGTGTGTATCATGCTAAGAAACATCATTCCTTGAAAATTTTATATGACAGATGAAAAATGCTTTACCGCATAGGTGATCATAAATCTTTGCCAAGCATGAAGGAAATAAAAGCACAGTCATTTTATTACAGATTAAAAATATTGGTAACTCCAGTCCTGAGTTAAATTTTCTCAACAAAGAAATAAAGAATCTAATATATATCGGGAGGAATAGACATCAGTAAGCACATAAAGAAAATACTTAGAGCAGTCGCATCCAGATCATACTTACTTCTTGCTCCAACCCTGCAAAATGAAAGGCAGAGGTTACCAATTGTTGGATATCTATATATATATATATATATATATTTGGCTGACACTAAAGCATAGGGCCAAGAACAAGTGCAAGAATTGACAATTATTCAATGGGGAAACCCAACTAAGAGGTATGAAAATAGACATGTGGTCAGATACCAAACTGCACTAAATGCAAATATGATAACTTACAAGATAATGGACGAAATATCTCCATTCATCCTTTCGTAGCTCAGTTTTTTGAACCTTGACAAAGACAAGATTAAGATTCAAAATATATATATATATATAAATATATATATACATGAGAGGGATGTTTGAAGAAAAGTTTAGTTATTAGTTTAAAAAAAAAAAAAAGACAGTTCTAACTTCTAAGACCAAGAAAAAGGTACAGGCAAGCTAACATGCTAATAAAATCCCTAGCTGCACCAGACAGTGTATAGAGAAAATACTAATGTTTACAAAGCCTTACAGACAAGTATTCCCCCTAACATCAATATTCTAAGTTGCCTCTTGAATAAACATGTTTGAATATCTCATTGACTGGCATACAACTGTTATCTGACGAGGAGCAGAGGCTCTTTGGCAAGAATCCAAGCCTACCCAATCTGATGACTAACAAAACTTACAGAACAGTTGATTAAACCTAGTGTCCATTTAAGGGATAGTAATAGTATCCCAGATCTCCTATTACAAAATCCTCTGGATCAAAGTGAGAGGAAGAAGAAAAAAAAAAAGAATAGAAAAATAAAACAATCAGTGCAAAATTGTGTGTGTTTTAGCAGTTTGTCTGTATATATTCTCTCTTATTTGCGGCATTGTCACCACTCTCTATGTACACATGTATAGGCCTTTACCCTAATTTGACATGACATATATATATAGAGAGAGAGAGAGTCAGATATCCAGTCTTCAATAAGTTATATCATTGCGAGTTTCATCAATTTGAGCATCTTAAAAAGCAAAGTTCATTCCTACTCCAGCATCCCCTGAAAAGAGAACTAGACCCACTGAATTTACTCTCGCCTAAACATAAATAGAATCAGGAAAAATTATGTTATTTTAGCGTCAAATCTAGAGATGGCTAAAGAAGAAATTGATGTAAATGTTTTACACAGTTTTGAAAGCAAACACTGGAAATGTCCCGAAGGAGTTGTCAAAAACCTTGAAAAAAAATTTTCTCCCAGTTCGCAAAAAGTACATCTAGGGCGCGTACAAGAAGCAAACTTTACTAACTGTAAAATCTTTCCGCAACTGTGCCGCATATAATAGCAAAGGCATAAATAGAAAATTTAAAAAAAAAAAAAAAAAATCACCACCAGAGAGTTACAAGAAGTCGAGAAAGAAGAAACCCAGGTACAAATTATAAAGCAAAGCAGATTGCAACAACGGTCAAGGAGCGAAGACGACAACGAACCAATAATTCTTTCCACCATTGTGTCGTATAATAAAAGCGAACCCGTAAAAAGATCACCAGTAGAAGCTATCTTAAAACCATTAAAAAAATGACTTCCAAAGAGCAAAAATAATAAATAAAAATAAAAAGTCAAGAAACAAGAAATCTTGAGACCGCAACAAAAGTTACTACAAAAGCGATAAAAGGATCGAGAAAGAAGAAACCTTGAAACCCTAAACCCTAACCTTAGCTTCATATATGCGAGGGCCGTGGTAGGCGAGGACCTTCTCTCCCTCGGAGAAAGGGCCGGCGGCGGGGGAGTCGGAGGCGAAGGGGTCGGCCTTCGTCCCTCCTTCCATCGTGCTCTCGTCCTTGTTCCCTCCTCCCGTGTTGGAACTCCCCATCGCCCACCAGGGCTTCCCACTTTCCGCTCCTCTGCGCCGCTGCTCAAATAAGGACTCACGCCTTAACTTCGCCTTGTCCCTCTGTTCCTCTCACTAACGGGCACGGCCCTTGATGGGGGCGGTTTCTGAATACAATTCTTTGATCGTGCGCGAGCATTGCCACGCGATACAAACGGAACTAAAATCATAAGGGCGGGCACCGCCAGGAAACATGGGGAATTTGAGATATTTTTTGGGAATTTGAGGTATTTTGTAATTTTCAGGCACGTCATATATTATTATCTTGGTTGAAGTTCTAAATAATATTATCCCAATAACATGTCATCATGATATATGTTAATATCCAAATTTTTAAAAAGATGATGCCAAGAAGATATTGCATATGCCAAGTGACTTGGGCTAGGACATGGATCACATGGCTTGTCTTGAGCTAGCATATGGGATCACATGGATTTTTAATTGGGTGCACATGGGATGTTATCTTGGATCCCCTCTTGTAATACAAGACTCAATGACTCAACTAATTACATGGACTCAATGAATAACAAATCACATGACTCAACTAAATAACCAACCATAATTAATTAAGCTTGTGAATAAAAATTCAATTAAAGTTGGTAAAAATGGCTAATTCAAATTGGATCATTTAAATTCTAATTGGGTAAATAATGTTTGACTCAATTGGGATTTCGACTCAACCTGGTAAAAAGGGTTTTACCCCAAAATAAATAAAATCTAAATTACAATTGATAAAAAGGATTTACTCTAACTAAACCAAAATAACATAATTTAAAATAAATATTTACATGGTAAAACAGGATTTGGGTTCAGGATTTTATTCACAGGTGATCCACAGGGATGTGGGTTCAACCTGTCGATTTCTTTTAGCCCTGGTGCCCGCACCAATATGGCTAAGTGATAACACTAAACTAATTAAATTATCTAGCAAACCAATACGTATCCATGGATATATCGATACATAATTTTAAAATTATTATATTCATCAATAATAATATATATCATACAATATCTTAGCTTTGTTGAATATAAAATATTATATACATATCTTTTCTTAAATTTCATGAACTCCTGCATACAAAGATTTTGAAAAAGAGAGATAGAATTGAAGGAGAAAAAACTTGGAAAAGAGAAAATATCTCACGAATGGAAGATATGGCTTGATGGAGAAGAGGAAGATAGAGAGGCTTGTCGAGAAAGAAAAAGAATGTTGCATGTGACTTTTTGTCATCTTTCAAAAAATCATGGGATCGATAACTTCATTAATAGAAGAAATCCTTGACTTTTACTTTAAAATAGACAGTCAAAGAAATATGGCAAAATAGAAAGCCAAACCCTTTATTTCCTTCCTTAGTGCCCACCCCTAATGATTTTTATTTATATGACCAACTTTGTGTAATGCCATTTAGACAATTGATGTAATAGGTAGTTAAAATATATTAGTTTAAGTCAAGACCAAACCAAATCAATTCAAATCAATGACTTCTAGACAAGTCAAGTTGTCATGCCCCAACCCGATGCCCGAGCCAGGTATACGACAGACGATCGCATATCCTTAGAATTTAATCCCATCAAATATATAAGGTCAAGCTTTTAACTTTTAAATCCATCAAAATACTAGAATAAGTCAAACTCATCAACACTTTCTCCAATTTCCAAGCTCCTCACTACATGACCCCAACTCCCAATTATACTGTAGCATCTGAAAAAAAGAAAAATATAATGAGCTACACGAGCTCAATAAGTTATCATAACCTTTAGTTCACAAAATATAAAATTTAATATTTATTTATATAACTTAAGCCGATGAAATAAGTCAAATCAATCAAAATAAAATTTTCAGAAAGACAACATGAAATTTATATAAAACACAGTTGACAACAATACATTTTCCAAAACAAAATAACCAAGAATGGCCATCCCCTCACATTTCACTCTTCTAGTCTCTTTGACTATGGCCACGATCGGCCCGTGGCTAGCTCCGAAGGAGACTAGCTCTTGACTACATATACAATTCGATGGTCATGTGCCAGTAATCATTCCACTAAAGACTTGGAAGGCATCTAGTTCTGATATCACACGAGAAATTATACATCCTTAGCATGTGCCAGCGATCATCCTGCATGGCTAAAATCAAAAGGAAGCTAGCTCCTGACTACCGTCCATCAGTCATGTATAAGTGATCGCCTCATTGAAGGTCCAGAAGGAGACTAGATCCTAACTCATATGATCATAGTTAGACTAGAGAGCATAACAACCAACAAATAACACATTTTTCAAAGCATAACAACTAACAACAGCACATTTTTTTGATATAAATTAATACAATTATTTTTTAAAAAAATGTATATATATAACTCATCATTTTACCAAAATATATCCATGCATAGCATAAAATACTTATTTAAATAAATTGACAGTAATTAAATCTTTAAATCAAATCAAACATAGTAAAATATACTAGAGATAAAGATAACTTACAGAAAATTGATTCTATCAGAAACACGTAACTCGAATCCTAGATCTCGGCACTCCCTTACTACCAAAAGTAATGAAAGCTCCTCTGATTAATGCACAGTTAAATTGATTTCATGAAATTTATTTATTTATTTTTACTCTTTCTTTTCTCTCTTCTCTCTCACCTTATCTTCTCTCTCCCCTTTCTCTCCCTCCTCTCTCCATCTTTCTCTCTCCTCTGAGTCGTCTCTGCCTCCTCTTATCTTTCTCTCTTCTCTCTCTCCCTTCTTATTTTTTCCTTTTTCTTTTATTTTTTTCTTCTTTTTTTTTTCTTTTTCTTTTCTCCTTTTTCTTTTTTTTCTTTCCTTCTTCTTCCTTCTTTCTTTCTCTTCCCCTACTCCCTTCCTGGTTCAATCCGAATAGACCTCCCATGGTTCTCAGAAGTCATGGGAGGTGAAGAGCAAGGGAGGGCTCGTCGGCTTGGCTGAATAGAGGTAACGCACGGCGATTGTCCGACTCAAGAAAAATTGGAAGAATCCAAACCAATAGGCTTTATTATTATTTCCTTCCTATGAGAAATCTAAGGGAGAGGGAACTCATCGGTGTTTAATAAAACCTTTGGCTGCTCACCAGAGAGGAGGAAGACAACAAAAAGGGACTCGATTTTGCATCCTTAGGGGCGATGAAGGAGGGTTTTAAAGAGAAAATAGTGAGATTTTTCCTTGCCATATGGAGAGAAAATTGATCGATCAGAAGTCTCGTTTCACCCTAACACGTCGACAATGATCACCCATCTTTCCATAGCATCGATCTCTAACTTGTTCGGCGATCTTCATGCTCGATCAAGCAGGGAAACGAAATCCCCTGTTTTGGCCTCTCTTGTTTTTGTTTTGAACTGAAGTTGGCATGCCCTGCCAACTTCAACTCAAAATGGTCCAAAGGCCAGGATTTCATATTCTCCCTCCATTAAAATAATTTCGTTTTCGAAATTAGCTTACTTGAGGATTAAACTTTGGAGGTACCCAATCCTCATGACTCTCAAGTTAAAGAATCAATATTCTTGCCTGACTTTAAATAATTTTGAACCACTATACTTCCGCCGCTCACTCTAATATAAATTTATCAAATTCTCTAATTTCATTAGGTGAATTTCTAACAAGGATACCACTTTACATTAGAATCTAAATAAAATCTAACCTTCAAATATTTTAAATAAAACAAGACCAAAATTATTAAATTTTTTTATCCTTACCGGGCCTTGAGCTTATCACATCAAATATAAATCTTGATCCATTTTCTACGTTTAAAGCCTTTGCATAAAATTGTACCATCCATTCAAGATATAATAATTCTAGTCCAAGCCCGAATTTTTTATGTTTTCCTTGATAATTTAGTTAGACAATCTAGGTCAACTTTTCTCTTGAAAAGTTGACATTAACTCTAACAAAGTAAATGACTCTAAATCAATGTCCTTATAAGTAGAATTGATTATGATATTGCTCATAGAGCTATTTTTTTTTAATTCTTAATATCAATTAACAACCATTTGAAATTTTGCCCCTTATAAGCTAAACTCATATAAGTCTCCCAATACTTATTTATTCGTTCAATGCAACATCAGTAGCAAGGTAATCTAAATCTTTTCACAGATCTTAAATTTGACTTGGAGTTTAACATATCCAATAATCTTTAACAAATATATGAAAGATTAAGTAATCTAATCCAAATGCTAATATAAGCTATCAAAGATTCTACCAAGATGTGCATGCTATGTCCATGTAATATCATTTAATTCACTAATAGCAAATTATAAATCTATGCATTATCCCAAACATATTTTCTATTATATATTTTTAATAATAATGCACATATAGATTCATCAAAAAATTATTCTTCTTAATATCATTAAACTCTTTCATAACCTACATCCTAAATATTTTCTTGCAATAGTCCCAAAATTTATAATCCAGTAATTAACAATAAAACTCGCATGCTATCATGATCTTGTTCATATCAAGTTTAGGTTTCCAAAATCATTTAATTAATAATTGAATATACATATTCAGTATAATATAACACACTATACTTCCAGACCAATACTTCTGAAGCTCGATCAAATCCATTTATCAAAGATAAATATACATCTTATTTAACTCTTTAATATCCATAATATGCTTACTTATCATGATTAAATAGTATAAATCATTCAGTCCATTATACTCATCCAAGATCAATCTCATTACTTATATTAGAGACAAAAATCATGTTCCTTTTTTACGCTAATCAAATAGTATAAATCATTCAGCCCTTTACACTCATCCTACATCAATCTCACTACTTATATTAGAGACAAAAATCATGTTCCTCTTTTGCACTAATCATATGCCTGATCTTATGCATAATACGTAGGGATTAGAAATCCAAACTTCGAATCCATTTTTACAACTTTTATCATATTTCATCTAATCAAAACACTGAGTTCAAATATCGTCATGTTAATTTCTAATCACTTATATCACGGTCCCAAATGATCATAACCTAGCTTTGATATTATTAAATATGTCACACCCCGACTTGATGCCCAAGCCAAGTATATGATAGACGGCTGCATATCCTTAGGATTTAATCCCATCAAATATGCAAGACTTAGCTTTTAACTTTCAAATTCTTCAAAATATTAGAATAAGTCAAACTCATCAAAACTTCCTCCAATTTCTAAGCTCCTCACAACATGACCCTAAGCCCTAATTATTCTAGAGTATTTAATAAAAAAATATATATAATGAGCTATACGAGCTCAGTAAGTTATCATAACCTCTAGTTCATAAAATATAAAATTTAATATTTATTTATAGAATATAAATCGATGAAAAGTCAAATCAATCAAAATAAAAATTTTATAAAGCACAACATGAATTTTTTATAAAGCACAGTTGACAACAATATATTTTTCAAAATAAAAAACCAAGGATGGTCATCCCTTCACACTTCACTCTCCTAGTCACTCTGACTATAGCCACGAGTGACCCGGGCTAGCCCAGAAAAAAACTAGATCCTGACTACACATACCATCCGACGGTTATGTACTAGTGATCACTTCATTGGAGACCCGGAAGACATCTAACTCTATATCACACGATAAATCATGCATCCTCAGTATGTACCAGCAATCACCCTGTATAGCTAAAACTAAAAGGAAGCTAGCTCCTAACTACATATACTGTCTTTCGGTCATGTACCAGTGATCGCCCCACTAGAGGCTTGGAAGGAGACTAGGTCCTAATTCAAATAATCATAGTCAAACTAGAGAGCATAACAACCAACAAATAACATATTTTTCAAAGCATAACAACCGACAACAACACATTTTTTAATACAAATTAATATAATTATTTTTAATATAAATGTATATATATAGCTCATCATTTTGCCAAAATCTATCCATGCATAGCATAAAGTACTCATTTAAATAAATTAACAGTCATTAAATCTTTAAATTAAATCAAACATTGTAAAATATACTAAAGATATAGATAACTTACAAAAAAATTAATTTTATCATGAACACGCGACTCGAATCCTAGATCCTCAGCACTCCCTTACTGCCAAAAACAATGAAGGCTCCACTAATTAATGCATAATTAAGTTGATTTCACAAAATTTATTTATTTATTTTTACTTTTTCTCTTCTCTCTCCTCATCTTCTCTTTCCCCTTTCTCTCCCTCCTCGTCTTCTCTCTTCTCTTTCTTTCTCTCCTCTTCTCTCTCTTTTTTCTCTCTCTCTTCTTGCTCTCTCTTCTTTCTCTCTCATGTTCTCTCTCCTCTCTCCATCTTCTCTCTCTCCCTCCTCTCTCTCCATCTTCTCTCTCTTCTCTTTCTCTCTCCTCTATCTCTCCCTTCTCTTCCCTTTCTCTTTCCTCTCTCTCACTTCTTTTTTCCTTTTTTTTTCCTTTTTCTTTTCTTGTTTTCCTTCCTTTTTTTTTTCTTTTTTTCTTTCCTTCTTCCTTCTTTATTTCCCTTCCCCTGATCCCTTCATGGTTTGGCCCGAACAGACCTCCCATGGTTTTCGGAAGCCATAGGGGGGTGAAGAACGGGGAGAGGGCTCATTGGCTTGGCCGGATGAAGGGGGTCGGGTAGCGCGGCCACCGGTGACCATCTGGCTCAAGAAAAAATGGAAGAATCCAAACCGGTAGCCTTTATTATTTCCTTCCTATGAGAGATCTATGGGAGAGGGAACTCATCGGTGTTTGGCAAAACCTTCGGCCGCTTACCGGAGAGAAGGAAGACAACGGAATGGGACTTGATTTTGCATCCTTAGGGGCGATGGAGGGGGGTTTAAAGAGAAAATAATGAAATTTTTCCTTACCGTATGGGAAAGAAAATTGGTCGATCATAAGTCCCGTCCCATCCCAACATGTCGCTGATGATCTCCCACCTTCCCATGGCATCGATCTCCGACTTGTTCGGCGATCTTCATGCTCGGTCAAGCAAGGAAACGAAATCCCCTATTTTGGCCTCTCTTTTTTTTTTTTTTATTGTCGCCTGGATCATCGTGGCCTGCAGCTATAGCATGGTATCGGGCATCGCTCCCCTCGCCTGGGATCCCTCGCACTTTTCCCGATCCCTGCAAAAGAAAAGAGACCCTAGACGGGGATTCCAGCGGGGGCACTCTGATGATTAAGTCAGCGGACGATACAGGAGAACAGATCTCCCTCGATGGATTCCAGTGAGGTCTCCATGCTCGGGGTCATTATTTTTTGGAAAAGAAAGTGAGTGTAGGGAGTTAGCAGAGAAGGAGGACTGGAGCAGAGTCGGCTATGTCCGTGGAACTCTTTCAATGAATTCCCCAGTAGCTCCCAAAGCATTGCGTCTAGCTTGCTCTTCCCTTTTACGTGCCAACCATTACCTCCCTTATCCCTTGCTGGTTTTTCCTCTTGTCTCTCCTTTCGGTCAAAGGCCCCTTTTATGTTTTTTTTTGGATGGAGGGGTTGTATGTGACCCTTGCTTCCCAGATGTTCCCCTTTTTGTGGGAGTCCTAAGGGGTGACATTTGGCAACATGCGGGAACTGCACGTGAGCTCCCGTTAGCCCCTTTGAGGTGGAGAATCATGTTACTGGCTCTGATGCTCTGGTTGGTCGCCATGTTTCGGGAAACCTGGCGAAGTATTAGCATGTAGGCGGCCACCCCATGGTCTGAATCCTCTGGCGTAGCCTCCTATTTGTGGATGGTGCAGATGGTAGACTGGGGAGCGCCGTACCTTGAGAGGGATGTTCCTTCCCGATCGGTGTGAGCTGGGGTCTGAGAGGGTCCTGGTGCTCCGATGAGGCACCTTCCTCCGTAGGCCTTAGGCAGCGAGCTACCGCCTGTCAGTTGTACTGTCTCAGAGGCGAGGTCTAGGTGAATGCGACCCTCTTTCCCGCTATAATTTGAATCTCTGTTGCCTCCCGTTCTTGGCTTGGTGGCGTCTTGAGTTCGACCTCGACAGGGGATTCACTTCGGCTTCTTGCTTGGGCGCCAGGCTTAGGTGGCGCCTCCATCTGCTGACTGACAACTGGCACCTAGGTGGGTTCCGTGGCAGTGGATACAGCCATATCAGTTGCCCCCCACTCTCGAGTCCAGAAGACGAAGCGGCGCTCGGGGCGTGGAGAGTAATGATCTATTGACATGGACCGGGGCATCTCTTTACGCTGCTGATGTCTCTGTGCATCTGTGCTTCGAGGACCACGCCTTCATATTGATGGGGTTTTATGATGCTTCAGCTTTTCTATGGTGACCATAAATGCTTCTCCTGGGTCGATGCAGATTCCTCTGAGGACGAGGCGCACGCATCGTCCGATGCCGGCATGTGGCATCTTTCGGTTGGCCTGGCAATTAATAAGGTGCGTACTTGCAATTGATATGAGGGATCGGTAGGATCCGCTGCAGAGAGGCCATCCCCCACCTTTTTAAGCGCAAGGGGACGGGCCTTGGTGGAACATCTTCTTCTCTTCGACTCTTCTCTCCTTGCTTTGCTCTCCTTGCTTGTGCCAAGGGAAGTCTTCTGGTGAGCTTCAGGTTCGAGAGGCTGCATGATGCTTCTCCGGGGATGTCCCGCCGGCATCCAGGCGGGGGCACCCTAGTCGGGGAAGAAGTCCATTGAGCTCGAGATTCCCCTAAAGGAGGAGAAAGTGGAAAGACCCCGGGGGGCAGAGGAGGTAGTTGCTTATGTAATGGGAGCAGCTTACCTGCGAACCTGCTGGGTGCGCTTGGACGTGCGACTGAATGAGGGGATGGTCATGGACACAGGCATCATGGTGAGGGCTATGGTCATCATGGCACTGCTGGGAGTGGCCTGACGAGGAGTGGTTGCAGCTGGTCTTAGAATCACCAGATTGGTGAAATCCAAGAAGGACAGCGCGGTCGAGGAGGAGGCGTGCACCCTTTCGCGAGTGAACATCTGTGGAAGGGGTACAATGGCGCATCCTTCGGGTGGAGTCGGTGGTGGGCTTTGGAGACCCGACGACTTCTGGGAGAGGACGGGGTGCCAGAGGTGGAGTCACTGTCACCCTCCTTCCCGGGAAGCCCATCTGAAAAAATGACTAGCGCACCCCCAGTTGCTTCCGGGAGTATCGCTAGGGAGGATCTTTTTTTACTTGTAACTTAGACCTCCAGGAGGCTTCCTGGTCTATCGGGAACCTCTGTAGGATGTAAGAGACTTTTAATCAATGAAGGCTTTTGCTTTGGCTACTGCACGCCGCTCCTTCTCATCTCCTTTTTCTTTTTCTTCTCTGCCTGAGCTGATCCGAAGGGGGCTCGCCGGGGGTTACAACTGCGCGCTCCGCGAGTGTGCACTTTGAAGGAACTGGCTCGATGGGAAGACTTGGAGTGATGTTTGGCTTCTGCTAGAGTCTCGACATGGGAGGAGTCGGACGTGCGGAAGGGCTTCGAGGTGGAGTCTGGCTTCGGCTAGAATCGGGCTTCTACTAGAGTCTCAGCCCGGGGGGAGCCAGCCCAGCAGAAGGTCTTCGAAGTGGAGTCTGGCTTCAGCTGGAATCGATCTTCTACTGGAGTCTCGACCTGGGGGGAGCCAGCCCAGCAAAAGGTCTTTGATGGGACGGAGCTTACGGTTGCAATCTCCATCAAATGGATCTGTGCGGGACCCAGGGATGTTGCTTCTTCATTGGTCTCCTGCTCCCAAGTCCTGACAGAACGTCATGCTTGGGGCTAAGGAGGCAATTACGGAGGTGACACGGAAAGGCCGAGATCTGGTACCATTCAATGCCATGATCGCCACCACTTCGTGTGCCGTGCCTTGAGGCCAGTATGGGGACGCCACGCTAGCGGGTTCGAGGAAGCATGATGGTGGATGTACGGCTTGAAGCTGTTGCTGCTATATCAGGGCATCGCCCTTGGTCGATGTTGCCATGTGGTGCCCATCCGGTGGCGAGGGTACTGAAAGGACTTACGGTTGCAGTCTGGCGGCCTTGAAGGGAGGGTAAGCTTTTTCCCTCGATCATCTCTTTCAGAACTTTTCCGCTCATCGCCGGGCCAAAGCTTCTTTCTTCTCCTGACTGTCTTTTTCCTTAATAATCATGTTAGTCTCCTTTGGCCTTTTCCTTCCTCTTTGTGCACCTCCTTTTTTTTTCTGATCTCGGATGGCTCCGTCTGGCCAGCACCACCGTTCTTCTGACGACCCCCATGGGGCGGGGCCTTCTCAGTCGAGGACTCCATCTTCAGACGAGGAGGAGGAGGCCCCTCTCGTCATTCACAGAAGCCTCCACCCAACTGGAGTAGTCATCGACGGGCACAGGGCCCCTCCTATTGCTTATGATTCTTCTACCCCTATTGCTTCTTCTAGGTCTTCGCATCCGACCGGGCCTTCGGGTGTAGCTTCGATGATAATCCGGGAGGATCTCTTTGTGATTCGGGCCACCTACGGGATCCCAGACTCTATTCGGCTCTCGGTCCCATGACTGGGGGAACGGGTCATCTCTAGTGGCCCAGGACGGATAGCCCTCTATAAGGAGTTCTTTCTCGAGGGCCTTCGCTTGCCTTTTCATCCCTTCTTTCTCTCCTTCTTGAGCAACTACCATCTTGTTCTGGCCTAGTTGGCTCCCAACGCCATTAGGATCATCAACTGCTTCATCGTCTTCTGCCACTTTCACGGGATTGTTGCCCGCTTTTCCTTATTCAGGACCTTTTTTATCCTGAAATACCACCTGACCAAGGATGGGTGGTGGCACATTTATCCCTGCCCGAGGGGGATAAAGTTGAGCACCCTTCTTCCATCAAGGGGTGGAAAAGAAAATTCTTCTTTGCTTCCGTCAAAGGGATGGATTGGATCTGGAGTGACCCGGACCGGATCCCAAACCGGAACCCCCAGGTTGAGGCCTCTGATCGAGAGGTATATGACAAACTCATCTCCGATCAGATCCCCCCCTCGAAGTTCTGATGCCATAGCGGAACTTATTCGATGCCAGGATCAGTCCAAACTCGGGGCTAGGTGAGTCCGAATGGGTATCTCTTCCTTGAAGAGTCCCTTTCGAAATGTTGTTGAACTTTGTCTTCTTCTTGCAGGCATGAGATTCTCGGTGCGAGAGCTTCTGGAGTCCATCCATAAGAAGAGCTTGACGTCCGGGTCCGGGGAGGCTCCACCTAAGAGGGCTCGGATTGGGCCCAACCAAGAGACGGGGCCTGCTTCAGTCTCTAGCCCTGTGGGGCAGGCGGTTAAACCGGGTATTGGGCCTTCGGGACAGCGGGCCAAGCTTCTGGCCCGAGAATCTGGCACGAGCACGCCGGCCAGGCCAACTGCAGCAGCTACGGCCCACCCTCCCACGGTCATCGAGGTGGATGCAGAGGGAGAAAGAGTGGTGGGGCAACTGTCATCGGTGCCATCGCTTGCAGTGATGAGCTCCCCACCGTTAGATGAAATTCCTTCAGAGGCGGCTCCCCTGGACGTGACAGCGCCCTCAACTTGGAGCGAAGCTGAATTCGACGGTCACCCAGGATCTTGCACTTGCAGAGAGCATGATGGAATTCACGCGCCAGTCGCGCGACCACCACGAAAGGGGAGGCAGGATGTTGGTGGAGGCCCTTCTTGGCACCCTTCCCCTCCTCTTCACGGTAGTCCTTTGCCTTTCTGTTGCTTCAGTTTGACTACCATGGTTGATACCTTTAATGATGCAGATCAGAGCCGACATCCTTCTCGTTCGTGACCACTGCACCCAGTGGGAGCGGGAAAGTACATCGCCGGGGGCCGAGGCCCAGGAGCAAGCTGACAGGGCCCGGGCCTTGGAGGAGAAGAACGAGATCCTCTAGGCCACAGTGATCAATGTTAAGAATCGGGTCAGGGACCTCGAAGCGTCCTTGGCTCAAAAAAAGGATCAGGTCTCCTGCCGTGGGGAGGAGCTCAAGGCCAATGCTGCCCGAGCAGAAGGGCAGATGAGCGACCTCTAGGCGCGGCTGGAGGTAGTGCAAGCTCGGCTGTCGACAGTCGAGGAGAAATCTGCTGGGGCGATAGCTCTGATGGAGGCGCCAATAAGGAGGTCGTTAAGGCGGTGCCCAGGTTCAGGGCCTCGATGGAGTTTGTTGATGAAGTCCGAGAGGCGGTCACGGATTCCTTTGTCAAAGGATTCGGGGTCTGCAAATCCCTGGTGGCTTATCGCTTCCCAGAGTTGAGGCTGAATGAGATTGTGGTCCTGGGCGGCATTGAAGAAGGCTCAAGTGGAGCTACGACTCCCACTGTCATGGTTGAAGTGGAGCCTGCTCTTGTTGCTGAAGAAGTTTCGTCGACGGTGGTTGTGGAGGTCTGAGAGGATGCCGGCACACCTATGCATCGCCCCAGGAAGGAGCCTGCTGAGGGATAGGTTCCGATCTCTCTCCGGAACTTGCCCTTTTCTCCTTTTCTTCTTCTTTTTTTTGAGACCGCCCAGCCTGTCGGAGGCCCTCTGATGATATATCTTTTTCATGCAACATCAATGAAGTCCTTCTCCCTTCATTGGGTTTTTACTTTTATGGTTGCCTTGAACCTTTTTAGCTAAGCCAGGGGCTGGCGAATGATTTGAGGGAGGGGGCCTACGCGGCCCCGAGAGACAGTCAAGTTGGGGAACTTGGCATGGGGAGTCTTGGGATGGTCCTCACTGGCTCTGGATCCGGTCGGTGGAGTGTGGGCTTTCGGGAGCGTCCTACTTTGTCGTCACTTCGGACCGAGAGTCCAGCGAGCCGCATGCAGGACTTCTGAACTTTTCTAGGTTGAGGTACCGGGCTGTGGGTCAGGCAGTAGATGGTAGGACTTCTAGGATGTCTCGCAGGCATCTCCGAACTGTGAGCACGGAGATAGGTGCAGGGCTTCAGGAGTTTCCTGGGTTGAGGCGTCGGACTATGAGTCAAGTGATATATGGCAGAACTTCTGGGGGTCCCACGGGCATCTCCAGACTGTGAGCACGGTGACAGGTGCGGGGCTTTAGGAGTTTCCCAGGTTGAGGCGCCGAACTATAAGTCAGGCGATAGATGGCGGAACTTCTAGGGGATCCCGCGGGCATCTCCGGACTGTGAGCACGACAACATGTGTGGGGCTTCATGAGTTTCCCGGGTTGAGACGCCGGGCTATGAATCAGGCGATAGATGGCAGAACTTCTGGTGGGTCCTGCGGGCATCTCCGAACTGTGAGCACAGTGACAGGTGCGGGGCTTCAGGAGTTTTTCAGGTTAAGGTGCTGAGCTGTGAGTCAGGCGGTAGATGGCGGAACTTCTAGGAGATCTCGTGGGCATCTCCGAACTGTGAGCACGGCAACAGGTGAAGGGCTTCAAGAGTTTCTCGGGCTGAGGTGGCGGCCTGTAAGTCAGGCGATAGAGGTAGAACTGCTGGGGGGTCCCGTGGGCATCTCCGAACCGTGAGCACGATAACAGGTACGGGGTTTTAGGAGTTTCCCAAGTGTTGACTCTGGTCTTGATTTTGATGATTGACAAAATGTTTAAGTATATATGAGTACTAATTATATTTTAAGTATATTTTTCATATCATAGTACTCAACCATGTTGAATGAAGAAATGCTTGTATTTCAGTTGAAAAAGTCCTTAAATTAATGGAAAATCAAGTATATGGACTTTGGAATTAATATGAAAGAACTTGAAGAGGTTAAAGTTTTAATTTGAAGATGTTTCAGCAATGGCACAGGAAAGTGTCGATACTTGGAAATGAAATGTCGACACCTGAGGATCAAGTGTCGATACTTGAAGAGTGAAGTGTCGACTCAAGGCCTGAGACAAACAGAAAACTTTAGAAAGCACTTTCAGTCAAGTGTCGACACCTGGAGCTGAAGTGTTGACCTTGGAAGTGAAGTGTCGACACCTGGAGCTGAAGTGTCGACACGTAGAAGTGAAGTGTCGACACCTGGAGAATGAAGTGTCGATACTTGAAACTGAAGTGTCGACACTTGAAACTGAAGTGTTGACACTTGAACAGTAACGGCTAGTTTTCTGGGCTGCAGAACTTCTCCAACTTGGCTCCAATGGCCATATTTTCCTCTCTAACGGCTATAAACGATCATTTAAGTATTGGGAGGCTATATAAACATCAAGAATCAAATGGGAAAGTAATCCTTTGGTGGGTTTCTTGAATATTATTAAAGGATTCAAGAGTTGAGTGATTCAAAGCCTTCAAGCTTCCAAGTTTCAAAGAGAGCATTCAAAGTCTACATCTACAAGCATCAATCAAAGGCTTCATCAACTTGAAGACAAGATCTTCATCAACAATCAAGGGCTTCAAAGAGATATTTGCTTTATTTTAGAAAGCTTTTATTATATTCATTTATACTTGCTCTTACATTGTTTTGCTTAAGATTTTTGGTGAGCCTTGGAAAACCAAAGAGGTTTTTGGTAAGCCTTTGAAAACCAAAGTGGTTGTTGGTGAGCCTTGAAACCAACTAGGGTTTTACTTGTGAGCCCGAAGCCAAAACAAGTTGTTTAGGTTCTTGGTTATCCCGTAAAATCAAGGGTGGTTGTTGGTGAGCCTTGAAATCAACTAGGGTTTGACTTGTGAGCCCGAAGACAAAACAAGTTGTAAAGGTTGTTGGTGAGCCTAAATTATAAAACCAAACTTAGTGAAATTCCCAAGAAAATCTTGGGGAGTGGATGTAGGTGCTTGGTTGGCACCGAACCATTATAAATCTTTATGTTTGTGTGATTGTTCTCCTTGTGCTTTTATTTCTTTATTTCCGCTGCATTTATTTGAAATACACAAGCACTTGAATTGTATTAGCACATACTTGCTTTAGTTCATAGATATTTTAAATAGTACAAAAGTTTTATAAAATCCAATTCACCCCCCCTCTTGGGTTGCCTACCTGAGCCTACAATTGGTATCAGAGCGGGTGCTCTGTTATAAAATCTAACGATTTTGAGTTAAAGTTTATGGCAACCCTAGTAGGTATTAGTGTTAGACCACCATTTTTCGTTGGTGCAAATTATACATTTTGAAAAACTCGCATGCGCATCCATATTCAATCTATTAGTTATCATCTTTGGAAAATCATTATTAGTGGTCATCATATTCCTTTCATTCTGGTTAATAGCATTTCCATTCCAAAGCTCGAAGAGGATTGGAATGAATATGACATTAAACAAACTGAAATCAATGCTAAAGCAATGAACTTGCTTTATTGTGCATTGAACTTAAATAAATTTAATAGAATTTCTACATGCACATTGGTAAAGGAAATATGGGACACACTTGAAGTTACTCATGAGGGTACTCTTCAAGTGAAGAATTCTAAAATTAATTTGCTTGTACATTCTTTTGAAAATTTTGAAATGATGCATTATGAATCCATATATGACATGTTTACTAGATTCATGACTATTATTAATGAATTAAAAAATCTTGGCAAAATCTATACTAATGCTGATTTGGTGAACAAAATTCTTAGATCCTTGCCAAAATCATGGGATCCAAAGGTGACGGCGATCCAAGAAGCTAAAGATGTAGAAACCTTACCTTTGGAGGAGCTTATTGGTTCACTCATGACCTATGAGTTGAACTTATGGCAAAGGATAGTGGAAGCTGATACAGAAAAGAAGATAATGGCTTTCAAAACCAAAAAGAAATTCAAGGCAATGATGGTAACTTGGAGCGATAGCGAAGATTCAAGTACGGATGATGAAGTTGCCCATCTTTGCTTCATGGCAAATGAGAAAAAGGTATGTGCTGAAAATAATTATGATTGTACCTTTAAAGAACTACATGATGCATCTAATGATCTTGTGCATGAATATAAATTACTAAAAATTGAACACAAGAAATTAAATAGGCATGTAGATTCATTTTCTCTTGATAACACCAATCTTGTCAATGAAAATGATGATTTAAATGCCAAGATTGATATTTTAAAAAATGAAAAGAATAATTTTTCTAAAGGAAAAGAATTTTTAGAAAAAGAAAATATTGTTTTGAAAGGTTTATGTGATAAAGTTTTGAATAAGAAAAATATTTTGGTTGAGAAAAATAAGCAAAAATTTTTGAAGAATTTTTCTATTCCTGCTTCTTTCAATTTATCTTATAAATGTGGTTTTAATGCTTATCCTTCTAGATTAAGAAAAGTTTGGGTTCCAAAAGAAACCATAATTGCTAATCATAAAGGATCCAAGAAAGTTTGGGTACCAAAAATGTACACTTAATTTGTTTTGCAAGAATGTCTTGCAACCCAACATGAAGGAAGGAAGTTCTTGAAAAGTGGTTGTACAAGACAATTTAAAGAAGTGGACAAGCTACATTTTGAATTAAATGGTAAAAGGAATGACTTTGTATATTGGTAAATTCTAAACATTTCCTTCCATAATTAAAAATATAGATTAATTTTTATTGCATCAATTACTTTGAAAAATTATTTTAAATAGTTAATTAGAATCAAGTTTGGACTTATCATCATTGGCTATGATCATGAACTTTTTGGTGTTGATGAATTTCATGCTATCATGATTAAACTTATGATTGTAAGACCTTCACTTGATTTTTATTAATATATTTCATGAAAAATACTTTTAAAAATGCATATTGATTTGAAAAATATTTTAATTGATTAATTAGAATCAAGCTTAGACTAATAATCATTAGTTGTGATCATGACTATTTTGATGTAAATGGATTTCATGCTCTCATGATTTCAACTTATGATTATTAGACTTTCACTTGATTTTGATTAATACAGTTTTTGAATTATTTCAAGTGAAATGTTATGATTTATGTGCTTTCATTGTTGGCATCTATACTTAAGTTAGAATTGATTTGAATCAAGTATAGAACTGGTAGTTAAGGATTACATTTAAGAAAAAGGTATGCATATTGATAAACCCTTGCTCTAGTAGCTAGACTTGATATCATATTACTTCTAGCATTTATATGAATATCAAATCATTTTAATGAATTTGAAATCATGCTAAAAAATTTCAAGTTGCATAAATGCTTTGTGTTTTGAAAATCATGGATATCTTGAAAATTTCAAATCCTTGGTTTCAGACTTATAATTTATGTTACATCTGAAATTGTCTGAAATTCTGATGCATGTACTTTCATGTTTTATTCCTCAAATGAATGCATATTTTTAAGGAGGAATAACATTCACGGGGAGCATCTAAAGATTTGTTATCATATATTTGATGCTTTGAATATTTTGCTTGATATCATGCTGTACTTATATTGCTTTAATACTCCTCCTTGATTTCAAATCTAATTTTTTGAGGGGAGTTACATTCAAATTGTATCATGTTCAATTTGTATCATAATTATTTGATTTCATGCATTGATTTTGATAACCTCTTTGCTATTCTTTCTGACTTTATTTCCACTTTGTATTTGCCTTTCACCCTTTTTCATGATGTCAAAAAGGGGGAGAAAATTGTTAAATATAAAAAGGGAAAGATTGTTGGAGAAAAATGTTAAGTATGAAAAGGGGAAGATAGGATAAACATGAAAAATCATATGAGAAATGAAAGAAAGTGTAAAAGGGGAGAAGAATACAAAATATTTTTATCTAAAGGAAAGAATTAGTAAGAAGAAGAAATTTTGAAAATTTGAAAATTTTGCATATTTTGAAAAATGTTTTTGAAGATTTTTTGAATCATATTTTGAGGGGGAGCTTGGTGCTTATTATTTTGAGCTTACATGTTTGTTAATCTTTTTAAGCTTATCCTATTCATATACTTAAAGGTTTTGTCATCATCAAAAAGGGGAAGATTGTTGACTCTGGTCTTGATTTTGATGATTGACAAAATGTTTAAGTATATATGAGTACTAATTATATTTTAAGTGTATTTTTCAGATCATAGTACTCAATCATGTTGAATGAAAAAATGCTTGTATTTCAGTTAAAAAAGTTCTTAAATTAATGGAAAATCAAGTATATGGACTTTGGAATTAATATGGAAGAACTTGAAGAGGTTAAAGTTTCAATTTGAAGATGTTTCAGCAATGACACAGGCAAGTGTCGACACCTGGAAATGAAGTATCGATACCTGAGGATCAAGTGTCGACACTTGAAGAGTAAAGTGTCGACTCAAGGCCTGAGACAAACAGAAAACTTTAGAAAGCACTTTCAGTTAAGTGTCGACACCTGGAGCTGAAGTGTCGATGCCTGGAGCTGAAGTGTCGACACCTGGAGCTGAAGTGTCGATACTTGGAAGTGAAGTGTCGACACCTGGAGCTGAAGTATCGACACGTAGAAGTGAAGTGTCGATACCTGGAGAATGAAGTGTCGATACTTGAAACTGAAGTGTCGATACTTGGAGGTAAGTGTCGACACTTGAACAGTAACAGCTAGTTTTCTAGGCTGCAGAACTTTTCCAACTTGGCTCCAATGGCTATATTTTCTTCCCTAACGGCTATAAACGATCATTTAAGTATTAGGAGGCTATATAAACATCAAGAATCAAATGGGAAAGTAATACTTTGGTGGGTTTCTTGAATATTCTTAAAGGATTCAAGAGTTGAGTGATTCAAAGCCTTCAAGCTTCCAAGTTTCAAAGAGAGCATTCAAAGTCTACATCTACAAGCATCAATCAAAGGCTTCATCAACTTGAAGACAAGATCTTCATCAACAATCAAGGGCTTCAAAGAGATATTTATTTTATTTTAGAAAGCTTTTATTATATTCATTTATACTTGCTCTTACATTGTTTTGCTTAAGATTTTTGGTGAGCCTTGGAAAACCAAAGAGGTTTTTGGTAAGCCTTTGAAAACCAAAGTGGTTGTTGGTGAGCCTTGAAATCAACTAGGGTTTTACTTGTGAGCCCGAAGCCAAAATAAGTTGTTTAGGTTCTTGGTTATCCCGTAAAACCAAGGGTGGTTGTTGGTGAGCCTTGAAACCAACTAGGGCTTGACTTGTGAGCCCGAAAACAAAACAAGTTGTAAAGGTTGTTGGTGAGCCTAAGTTATAAAATCAAACTTAGTAAAATTCCTAAGGGGATCTTGGGGAGTGGATGTAGGTGCTTGGTTGGCACCGAACCACTATAAATCTTTGTGTTTGTGTGATTGTTCTCCTTGTGCTTTTATTTCTTTATTTCCGCTGTATTTATTTGAAATACACGAGCACTTAAATTGCATTAGCACATACTTGCTTTAGTTCATAGAATTGCCTACCTGAGCCTACACCGGGTTGAGGCGCCGGGCTGTGAGTCTGGCGATAGATGGTGAAACTTCTTGGAGGTCCTGCGGGCATCTCCGGACTGTGAGCATGGCGATAGGTGCGGGGCTTCAGGATTTCCTAGGTTGAGGCGCCGGGCTGTGAGTCATGCGGTAGATGGCAAAACTTCTGGGATGCCCCGCGAGCATCTCTGGACTTTAAGCACGATGATAAGTGCGGGGCTTTAGGAGTTTCCCTGCATGAGATGCCAGGCTTCGAGAGTTTTTGGGCTTAGAATGCTGGGCTTCAAAAGTTTCCAGGCTTAAATGCAGGGCACTGTGGCTCCTGACGGGGTGCTACATCCCGACTTAGGGTACCAAGCTTCGAAAGTTTTCGAGCTTAGAGTGCCGGGCTTCGGAAGTTCCGGGCTTAGATTGCCGAGCTTTGAAAGTTTTCAGGCTTAAATACGGGGTGCTAGTGGCTCCTGGCGGGGTGCTACATCCCGACTTAGGATGCCAGGCTTCAGAAGTTTCCGGGCTTAGAGTGCCAGGCTTCAGGAGTTTTCGGGCTTAGAGTGTCGAGCTTCGAAAGTTTTCGGACTTAGAGTGCCGAGCTTCGAAAGTTTCCAGACTTAGAGTACCGGGCTTCGGGAGTTTCCGGGCTTAGAGTGCCGGGCTTAAATGCGGGGTATTGGTGGCTCCCAGCTTTGGATCGCCAGGCTTGGAGTCGGGCGATGGTTTTCCTGTAGGGCAAAGACAACATTGCATTGAGAGGAAACTTTATCGAAAAAGGGGAGCCTTACATCTTTGGAGGTAAGCCCTTGGGCTTTCGTTGCCGTCGATGTTGACGAGGCGATAGGCTCCGGGTGGAAGGACCTTGACTACTCCGTAAGGGCCTTCCCAATTTGGGAGGAGCTTGCCCCCCTCGGCATGTCATGCCATTGGGCTTCCTGGTGGGCTGGTTGCCAATTGCGGGGGTAGGAGGAAAAGCCATAAGCGCCTGGGGCCTCGCAGGGGTCATGGCCCCTATGAACGTCCCGAGGTGGCCCCTCCTTATCGGATCTTCGATTTCTCCTTTGAGATGGCGGTAGCCCTCGACGTTGTGGCCATAGTTGTGGTGGAGCCAGCAGTATTTTGTCTTGTCATGGCCACCAAACAACCCCAGTAGGGGTGAGCGACGTAAGTAGGACTCACCCTCAATCTTCATGAGGATCTTCGACCTCAGAGCGAAGAGAGGGGTGCATACTTTTTCCGGAATGGGACCGTTCTTTGACTTGGGCCCCGCTCGAAAACTGGGGTTTGACTCGGGCCTACACGTCTCTAGAGCCTCCCCCAAAGGTCAGTCATGGTCCACGGCTGCGAAGGCCTTTCTTGGTAGGTATGCGCACTAATGTGGAGGGCGGCGATTCGGGTCGGAGAGGTCCCTGGCTGCTATTAGATCGCCAGGGATCGTTGTTGGTGTTGTAACCGCCGCATTGCTATGGACAACACTTGCACCTGCTGGGCGAATGTGGTGGGTTGGACATCCGTCAGAGGAGACTGTGGTGGAGCGGGGAGCTCTCTTCGTGCCTCAAGTGGAGTCACTTTTGCAGTGGGGGGGGACTAGCTTGACTGACGTTTCCGTGTCCTGCGTCTTCCCTCCTACCTGGCACACCAATCTGTTGCCGCCTGGATCGTCATGGCTTGCAACTCTGGCACGGCGTCGGGCATCGCTCCCCTCGCCTGGGATCCCTTGCATTTTTCCCGGTCCCTGCAAAAAAAAAGAGACCCTAGCCGAGGATTCCGGCGGGGGCACTCCGACGATCAAGTCAGTGGGCGATCCAGGGAAACAGATCCCTCTCGGTGGATTCCGGTGAGGTCTCCACGTTCGGGGGTCGTTATTTTTTGGAAAAGAAATTCAGTGTAGGGAGTTAGCAAAGGAGGACTGGAGCAGTGTCGGCTGTGTCCGTGGGATTCTTTCGATAAATTCTCCGGTAGCCCCCAAAGCATTGCTTCTGGCTTACTCTCTCCTTCTACGTGCCAACCATTACCTCCCTTACCCCTTGCTGGTTTTGCCTCTTATCTCTCCTTTCGGTCGGAGCCCCTCTTATGTTTTTTTTTGGATGGAGGGTTCGTATATGACCTTTGCTTCCCAGATGTTCCCCTTTTTGGAGGAGTCCCAAGGGGTGACATCTGGCATCACGCGGGAACTGTGCGTGAGCTCCTGTTAACCCCTTTGAGGTGGGAAATCATGTTGCTGGCTCTGATGCTCTGGTTGGTAGCCATGTTTTGGAAAACCTAGCAAAGTATTAGCATGCGGGCATCCATCCCAGGGTCTGAATTCTCTGGCGGGGCCTCCTATTTATGGATGGTGCAGACGACGGACTGGGGAGCGCTGTACCTTGAGTGGGACGTTCCTTCTCGATCAGTGTGAGCTGGGGTTTGAGAGGGTCCTGGTGCTCCAACAAGGCGCTTTCCTCTGTATGCCTCAGGCGGCGGGCTGCCGCCTGTCAATTGTACTATCTCAGATGCGGGGTCTGGATGAATGCGACCCTCTTTCCTGCCATGATTTAAATCTTTGTTGCCTCCCATTCTTGACTTGGTGGCTTCTTGAGTTCGACCTCGGCCGGGGATTGACCTCGGCAGGGGATTCACTTCGGCTCCTTGCTTGGGCATCAGGCTTAGATGGCGCATCCATCTGCTGACTGATAACTGGCACCTAGGTGGTTCCACGTCAGCGGATACAGCTATATCAGTTTTGAATTGAAGTCGACATGCCCTGCCGACTTTAATCCAAAATGATCCAAAAACCAGGATTTCACACAAGTGGATCCCGTCTAAATGTGAAAGTTTAGAATTGGTCAAGTACATAGGTACTTTTTTTTCTCTGACCGGTCATCCAAGCCTATCCTAACTCAGACTACCAAAAAATTAGTACCCGGTTACGGGCCATATCCTAATTATCTGAAATATACTAGGACATCTAACAAGGAAATGATTGTCACTTAACTATCAATCATGTTTGGATTTGATGAATAAATATCATCACTTTTTATATTACAAAAAAAGAAAACAACCGGCGGGGTTTATAAATATTTTTCCTCCTTTATCTCACACAAATGTGGCAAAGTTTGCCAACTCTCTTCTAAGCAAATAGAGCACGATCATAGACCCAAACTCATCCCATCTAACTTGGACTTAGACTCAAACCTCTTGGGTCCCCTTGCCTTTTCATGTACATGCCCAACTCCCATTGCCATCTCACCCTCCTCTTCTTTCTTCTTCTTTAGCTCCTCCCCCACTCTCAAGTGTCCATGCTACCACCTCCATCTCCCAAAGTATTGCCACCATCTGGTGACTCCTTTGCCCTTTTTCACCTCTTCATCTCTCTCTTCCTTTTCTTTTCTCTCTCTTATTGATCCGCCTTAAAACCTCCTCCTTTCTCTTGTCTCTCTTAGCACCCACTTTCTCTCTTCTTTCTCCCACCCTTCGTCATGTTATACATAAAACAATATATTTGGATATTCTTGTAAGAATATCCTACGGGAATCAAGCCTGTTGGTTCATCTAATTCAAAGTTTCTAAAGCGTTGCTGAAGTTCTAGTAAAAGTCCCATCCTTTGGGTTGATATGGGTTATGCTAAAATGTGCTTTTTAGTCCACAAATCCAACAGAAAAAAGTTCAGCTTAAACTTTTACTGGATTACCAAAGCATACCCTAATTAGTGATAAATACTATCTGCATCTCCCTTTTCCTTTATATTGTGGTTTTGTCCCCTATGATCTAACATTAATGTAATTTTTCATGTGCAGGGAAAATAAACCACATTGGACAAAGAAAGTTGGATTCTAGATCCTAGCTTCAAGCTTTGAGCTAGAGGCTTGATAGAGGTAAACTCTAACCTTATTACCTTTAACTTAATAAAATATTATAATTTGATGGTAAATTTGAGAAAAAAATATGTCTTTATGTTCATGGTTATCTCGATGGAGTTTATGGCAACATAACCTACATCCTTAAAATCTTCAAGCTCTAGGGATTGTAAGAAAATCAACATTGATTATTTCTATTGATGAATTTTGTTAATTATCTATCAATTTTATAATAAGGAATGTTTAGCTTAAAAATTTGATGGGCTTCTCAGGATCGCTTGATTTGGTCAAGAGTAATTAAAAATCGACTCTCCTATTCATTGAAAATATTTGTTAGCAAGCTTCATAATTCTAAAATTTTATTTTATTAATCATGAATATTTTGCGTCATGCATGAGATTTTAATTAGGGATTAATTAGATTAATATAGAATACTTTGATATATTAAAGGGCATCAAGGGTTGTGTTTTGATGTATAGAGTGTTTATATTTGTTACGTGCCATAGAAGATTGTTTTTGTGTAGGACTCTCTTATTCGACCTAGCATGTTCGCTGAGTAACCTCAACCTAAATAAAATATTTTTAACTACACATCTCTATATTGCATAATTATATTAACTTATTATAAATCTTGGAAAATTGGGCACTCTATTTTGTGGAGCACTATATTTTGGAATTAGTTGCATATTTTCATATTAAATGCTAATAGTTCTATACCATGTGGTTTGTACTATGCCAAGATGATATATTATTATCACAGGCATCGGTTTGCACAAGATTTATACCATCATTAGTACCATACGTGCCGAAATTAATCTTGTGTTAGAACTCTAAAATTGGCATGTATCATACTTTGTACAATACAGTACGTTGTTATTAATCATCAATATGGCCCGAAATTAAAACTTTAATTTTTGTTCTTGCTAAACAACTTTTCGTATACATATAAATTGGTTCAACAACAAGAATATCATGATATCAAAACTCCTAGATATCTTCAAAATTTGTAAATATTCATAGTTATGGACTATTGCCATGCTTGGGAGGAAATATCAGAATTATTAGAAATCTTTGCTCGAAACTTTATATTTCTAAAAGTGCTTGAAATATTTCTTGGAAACCATGTATGCATGTCAAATATTCGAAACTCTCTGGCTACCCATGTATCCGTGATGACTTTTTAAAATGTTTCAACTTTTAAGAAAATAAGATTTTCCCATTATTGGTAAAATAATTTGATTGTGTAGTCTAGCTTTAAACTCTCAACACTAATGGGTTTATAAATTGATACATTAATCATTTTAAAACTTGATCACTTTCCACCTACTGTGTGAGGGTTAAATGTGTTAACTTAGACAAATTAAATTCAGTACTCTTAACCTACTTCATAGGATTTAAATACGATAGTTTGTAGTCGTGTCTTGATATTTGAACTTGTTATTTGAGATTGATGTGTTGCCAATTCAAACTTGTAGAAATCTAGTTGGTTCTAAAATTTCTTTTTTTTTCTTTATTGTTGGTTAGGTGTTAGAATGGTTAGTATCCCCCCCCTTCCCACCCCCGCGAGATTATAAGTAACAAGGGTCAATTCCTTCCCTCCCTCCCTTTAGAGGCTAACTCTAATGGATTTGGATTGCATCTTTTGGATAAAAGAATGATTGATCTGTTTTTGCAATATCAACCTTTAGACGGTGTAATAGCCATTATGAGAGTTTTGTAGAAAAATGTTGGAATGTTTTAAGGGTAATACAAAATACAATCTAATAATTAATATTGTAAAAGAAGGTTAATTATTTTTTCATGCGAAAGATATAACCGAACCCAACTCTAATTAGACTCAAGCCTCCACCACTTTGCCTATGCGGGAAAAGGTGATACGATCATAGCAAGCACTCGGTGGTGATAATATATTCTACGTCCAGCTCTTCTTCCCTGCATTCACATGTGCGTTGAAGTTGAACATTTATATTTGAAATATGTCCGGCAAATAAAAAGTTTTTTTTTGGCAAACTATTCTATAATTCGCGTTCTAACATAACTATTCATGAATTTTACCTGTTATACCCGATCAACTTTTCTTCGAATCAGATCGGAGCCGACGGCCCTTTGATCGGGTTGGACCAAAGATCCGGTTGACCCACCGAAGGTCCGATCGACTCATCAGAGATCCGACCGATCCACTAGAGGTCCGATTGACCCATTTCAGCTGAGCTCATATCGGCCCGAGATGGGCCGTTCAAGGGATGGCCCGGAGGCTCTAGAGGCTCCTTCCAGCTGGTATCAGGATTCCGTTACAATAGAATCCTGATATCTCGGTGCTATTACTCTGCGGATCCCACGATCTCGGGGCCGTTACTCTGCAGATCCCACGATCTGGTGCCACTTGGCCACTACCAAGATTTCTCTAGGGACAGATTGACCATTCCCAGCCTGGCCCCTAACAAATTTTGGTGAAATTCCGCGCCTATACAAGGTAAAAGAGGGACTTCGAGCAGTAAGAGAGCTTTTCTTTTCCCACGAGCTATCTCCTTTGATTCCTCCATTCTGTTGCTTTAAGGATCCCACTAACTTAGCCATCGGAATATCCCTCGCCGGAACACCACCGATCCGTGAAATATTTTTGCAGGAATCGAGAAGACGAGCACTCTAGTCAGATCGAGAGAATCCGATCCGAGAGATTCAGCGACAACATCACCCACCAATATCCATTAGATAATTAGTCAGGATTGGACGCCATACCAAATGCAGAATACGGAAGGAGTTGGTCATATACTCATGTTCTAATTAGTTACAACTTATCACATTGTTTAACCGAACTCACCAAATTACAATATTATATAATCGTATTATTATCAAAACATGACAATATGCCGGAAACCCGTCGATAGAGAAACACGAACACATATATAGGCCTCGACTTTGAACAGGTAGAAAGGTAAAGAAAGGCAATCAGAAGGAAGTAATTAACGTTCCCGTTTTGTAATTAGAGGATCATGGGTCAAGCTTGCTGCCGGCCACATCTACCACAAAACGGTACCTGACATCATTGCGCTCCAGTCTCTCCATAGCCTCATTAATTTGCTCCATCTTCACCATCTCAATCATCGAAGTCAAGCCATTCTTCTCGCAAAACTCCAACATCTCCTTTGTCTCATCCATGCTCCCTATGAAGCTCCCAGTTATTGTTTTCCTCCCTGCAGGAGAGAAAAAAAAAAAAAAAAAAAACCATGAGCATTTCGGTGCATTCATATGACATAGCGACCATCATCATCATCTTAGACATTCTACATGGATGACATATTGGAGAGCGATGCATGGATTCAGCACAAACCATATATCTCAGCGTTCTCCGCAAATCCAGGAACACAGCGTGACCAATTAACCTTTCTTACGTGGAGTGCAACTAAAACAAGCTTGTTAGGTATGGACACAAATGCTACCAACTAAACTCGCATCTGGCTGAAACTTGAATGACTTTGACATTATAATCGAAATTGTTCGATCACTTGTATGGTTTGAAAAGTATGGTAGCTGTTCTCCGATTCAAGAACGCACATGCTTCAGCTAAAAACAGTCGTATAATTTTACGACAGGAGTTGCACCAAACCTGTACACTGACCCGATTTTGTATCGATTTCGGTCATCTGGACCGATCTCGATGGCCGTTCCAAATTCAAGCACCAAGGACCTAGTCCTTATTTGCTTATTATTATTAAGTTTTTGGTTCAATCAATAGTCCCAATTTTATATATTTAGGTGTTGATACATTCGCTCCCCATCCTTCTGTTATAAGTTCTACAGGAGAGGACAACAATTTGGACATTGAATTGGAGGGAGGTAGGGCAAAGAATGCGCATCAAATCT
Source organism: Areca catechu (assembly GCA_021397845.1). Lineage (NCBI taxonomy): Eukaryota > Viridiplantae > Streptophyta > Magnoliopsida > Arecales > Arecaceae > Areca > Areca catechu. Next base: position 52,220,053 of record CM038045.1, on the reverse strand, counting down.
AACAATTGGTTGGGTTGGCTTGGTCTGGTACCCGGTGGAATGCGAGTTTAACTCCGATCCAACTTGACCCAGGCCCACATCGAAATTCTCCGACCCAACCACGACAAACGTTTGCTTGAAAACTTGAAAACCCAGCCAAGTCCAACAAGTAGTTTGGGTTGGTGGGATTCGGATGGATCCCGACGATGACATTATTTGCATCTCTAAGGCCACTACTACTAGCAAGTCTTAGAGGGGCCGGCCGCTGCCGTTGACGAGTAACGACAAACAGTTTTGTCAACCTTAGCAGTCCGTCCACCGAAACAACTGCAGTTACGCGTTTGTTTTAATCTATTAAACCGGTTTCTTTGTCCCCTGGACCCGGTCCAAGCTTCAAAGAGAAGCCAACGAAGGAAATCCAAGGAGAACAGAACAAATCGGAGTGTTAGATTAAGATCAAGAAGTATCAGCTCACCTAACATCACCGCGGGACTGACAAACTGCAGTGGCTGGTTGATGACACCCATAAGAATGAGCTTGCCATCGAGCTTGAGCAGCGAGAGGTACGGTTCCAGGGGGTGGAAAGCGGGCACCGTGTCAATGATGTAATCGAAAGAGTCCGTGGCTGCGGCCATCTGGGCCTCATCGGAGCTCACAAGGTAGGCGTCGGCACCGAGGTGGTCCATGGCCTCCGTCCGCTTGCGGTCAGAGGAGCTGATCACGGTGACGTGGTGGCCCATGGCCTTGGAAATCTTCACACCCATGTGGCCAACCCCTCCTAGGCCCATGATAGCACCTCTCAGCCCAGCTGTCGTCAGCTCAAAGTGCTTCAGAGGGCTGTAGACGGTCACCCCTGCACATAGGAGGGGGGCTGCTTGCTCGGGTGCGAGACTTGATGGTATCTTTATCACGAACCTGTTGATCAAAAATTCCAAGTATTTAAAACGGGCATAAGAGTTTAGTTCTTGGAAAGCTAAAGAAATAGGTGTTCGGCTCCTTATAATTACGTTTGTGGTGCTTAAATTGATTGGGGGCGTTTGACGTACGTAGCCTCTAATTATCTTGTCCGATCTGAAGTCCTTCGAGTTGGCATTTGTTAATTGGTTGTTGCGCGAAAGCATTTGCTGGGCTGCGGTTGCCATGTATCGCTACATGATTCCTTTCAAAAAACAATTGATTCTGTTTTTTTTTTTTTTTTAAAAAAAAAATTGAGTTTGTCGGTGGAATGCGAGATGCAACGAATAGCCCCCTGGCGTTTTGGTTTCATTGTTGTAACCTCTTCCAAGCACAAATCTATGGCTGTTAAAAAGTGAAAAAAATTCTTGTAAAAAATGCGGTATGAATATGGTAAGGGAGCATTCATGATAACTCAAGTCGTCAATCATTCGCACCCCAAATATATATATATATATATATATATATATATAAACTCTTACGCAATCTTCTTATCTGGTATGTTTCAAAAATATATCCCCATATTTAGCATTTAAATATCATTGGTCCCAGGTTCTAATTTGCTTTTTTTTTTTTTACCAAAAAAAAAAGGGGCCAACTTTAGATGCAATTATGTTACATGATAAGGCTCAGAGGCACTTTAATAAATGAAAAAAAAAGGTAAAAGCTATCGACTGCCTGATTTGTCTCCAAACGCGATAGGAAAAAAAAAGTACATCTATCCTAATAAAAGCAATCAACCACGGTTTATAAATCAAATCAATCGCGGTAGATGGTGGCAAACTTTGATGGGCTATAAATAAAGATTAAAAAAAAAACTCGAAAAAGAACCTGGCCATTCTCTTAAGCGCACTCAAACGCAGAGAGTTTTTCATTGAACTTCATTTTTAAAAAATGGTCATATTATCTTATGGTGCACACTTTTCCATGTGTCGGACCGCGTGTGATGCTTATTTTCCGCGTCGGTACTCTTCACACGCCCTGGTCTAAACTAGCTAAGAAATTCTAGGTTGAGATGTGTCCTGACCTGACTCCTCTTACCTAACTTCCGTTAGAACTTAACTTTTACCAATTTATCCCATCGAGTGATTAAAAATTCTCTCACCAACTCAAACCGGCATATATTTTCATATCAGCATACCAGAATATAAAATTACGTAGATAAATAATACATCACCTATCTTTTTTTTTTCTAAAAAATACATCACCTATCTTGATTGTAAAAATTTACCTATAACTACAATAACATAGAAATATCACTAGAAAACCGCTCAACCGATACTATGTAGCTTTTCTGCTTGTCCCTGACAGTGGAGAAGTAGTAAGAGAAGAATAATAATAATAATTTTGGGTTACTAAATTATCTGAGATACTTAAAAGGCAATTATAGTGAAAATCATCTAAACATTATTTGTGATTTGACATGCACAACATACACCGAACCACTATTTTTTATTTTTTTTTTGTTCTTTTGGTCTTAGAAAAAAACAAATACATGCAGGAAATTAAGGATATATATAGGTCCTTTTTTCTTTCTTTCATTCGGTCTTAGGAAAAAAAAAAAAAAAAAAAACATGGCAGGAAGAATATAATATATATATAAGATAATTTCCTACTCAAGCATTAGCAGCTACTAATAAATTCATGGACAACAAAATACAAAGTCAAAGTTTTTTCTTTTTGTTGGTTGGGGGGGGGGGGGGGACGCGTTGGGTGCCGGGTTTTAATTATCTTGTTTAGTTCAGTACTTACTTCTGGTCGACGACCATGGCGGAAGCGAAACCGCCGTGGGTGGGCTTGCCGTCGGTGTAGACGTCGTTGTAGGACCAGATGCGCTTGTTACAATACTGCTCGATGTTGGCCTTGCACGCCCCGCACTCTCGGCAGCACCCCACTATCACCCCCGCACCCACCACGTCCCCCACCCGCACCTTGCTCACCTCGCTGCCCACCTCAACCACCTCCCCCACCACCTCATGCCTTCTCTCATCAAACAAATTAAATCAACATAAACAAAACACAATAAGCAACTTTCCAAAGAAAACGTTATACTTACCAAAAAAAACATTATAAGCATATATATATATATATATATATATATATATAAGCTGGTTGTTTCGTTAATTATACCCTGGAACCATGGGGTAATTGGACATGCCAAGATGGTTCTTGGTCTGGTGGACATCGGTGTGGCAGATTCCGCAGTACGACACCTTTATCACCACATCCTCCGGCCCGGTCGCCCTGTTTTAGACGCCGGAACTTGTTCTTAAGCCAAGAGAAGAAGGAAAAAAAAAAACCAGTTGAAGTATTAGCTGGTTGATCGATTACCTTAAGGTGTACGTGTAGGGAGAGAGAAAGCCACTGGGATCCCTTGCGGCCCATCCGGTGACCAGTCTCTCCGACTCAACGCTTCCCATTTCTCAGGATATGTTGAGTGGAAAATAAGAATAAGAAGAAGAGCCGGGGGTTGCGGGAAAGAGAGTGCTATGCTCCTTTGCTTTTGGGGCGTGCTCTAGCTTTTGCTCATGAAAAGATGCAACCACGGTTGTTATATAGGATAGAAAACGTAAAGAAATAATGAGTTTTTTTTTTCTTTTTTGTGAGAAAGAAATGATGAGCATCGGAGGAGAATGGATGTCAAGACGGGAGAGAGAGAGAGAGAGAGGCGACCAGGGTTTACTTCGGAAAGGGAAAGGGGAGGGTGGGGTGGGTGAAGCTCGGTAGGTGAGTGAGGCGAGAGAGGATGTCAGGCTGCCGTCACGCAAGGAGAAAAAGCATAGGGGGTCATGGGATGTAATTTGTCGTGGCCGGGGCCTACGGCTTTCACGAAAACCGCATGCCGTCGGTATCGGGCGGGGCTGCCTCGGACCATTCTTCTGTTGGACTTGGTGCCAGTTTGCTCTGGTCCGGCAGTTAGGTGTTAAGGTGTGGTGCAGCCATTGGCTGGCAGGTCCGTTGGATGTTGGGAAACTTCTTAAAAGAGAAAAATATTTGCTAAAAAAAATTGCTATCTTGGCGCCACCGCCTATTGACCTGTTCGCTTTTTAAACTTATGTTGTTTGAAAAAATTATTGGTTTGAATGATTTTATCGCATATATTTTGAACCATCCAATAACAAATTATCATATTTTTTTAAAAAAATATATATTTTTTTTATTTAAAACAGTAAAATGATTGCTAGCCTATTATAATTAATAAAGTATCTTTTTCATTCAAAATTTTTAATTATGCTTGGATAATGGTATATATTTTTTTCAACAACAGATGATATGGTAGCTTATTACTGGATGATCCAAGATATACATGATAGAATTATTTTAATCAATAATTTGTCTATTATTTGATGTGGTGCCATAACTCGGTAAATATCAGGATTGGATTAAGTCTTTTGAAAAATTATGTCATGTACGATATGCATCATGCCAAGTCCTAGACTTTTTGGATAGTTCACTTTGTTTCGAGCGGCTTTTCAATTGAAACTCAAATGCTTGGCTTAAAATCTTTAATATTGACTCTTTGGAGGTTCTTAGCTTTTATTCTAGGTTTTGAGATAAGGAATCCATGATCACTCGTAAGAATTGGATTAGATTTTTTTTAAAAAAATTATATCCAGCACCATGTGCATCATGCCAATCATCCATCCTGGATGATTGCCCTATGCATCTTCTCTTGAATTACCGCCTAACGTATCGTATCTCAGTTAGTTCCTGTAGTGCACTGTTAACTTGGGATGCATAATGCAAGGTATAATTTTCTAGGCCAACTTGACCTTCAAGTCTATTTCCTGGGTCTGCACACCTAGCACTTAGGTTTCAAGCTTGGCCCCGGGCTTTCTCAATTAAGTGGGCTGCATTCTAATGAACTTTAAGACCCCACGACTAATATTTCTCAAAAGTGGGATAATCCTAGCCAACCCAATCGAGTGGAGGATTGAGGTGGAGCTCTAAAAGACCAAAGTAGCTCTAGTCCGAAGCAGCACCCCCACACACCACCCTTCATTTGTAATCCTCCCTACATATCCCAACACTCCTAGATCTAAAAAGCTATGAAGCTCTCCATGAGAGTCGTCTTCAGCTCCTCCAATTCTTTGAAGAAGAAGAGCTATCCAGTTGTTGCAATAATGCCTCCTCTACCTCCATCGCCATTGCCACCACATTTTCCTTCGATGACTCCATATTTTCTTGCCTCCACTCCACCCCCTCTCCATTCTCCTTGCCTCTCCTTATCTCTGTCTAGCAAGTAAACCGCCCTACACCATAGATCCAACGACTTGTAGCTCCTTTCCTTGTCTCTTACCCTATCATCTATGTATTGACCACAATAATAATGACAAGAACAATCGCAAAATCTCAAGCCCATCTTTCATTGGTTTGGTTGTGTAGAATATATGGTGGGGGTATACCACAATAATGAATGGTGCATCAATTTGAAGGACTTAGGGGTAATCAGGTCAGCCTTCGAGCTACTGCATATATATTGGTGATATGACATGAAATCAATTTGTTCATCATGAATGGACATGTGACAAGTAATTTGAAAATATTTGAATTCAAAAATTTAATTCTTGACGATATCCAAACAAGAAAGGAGATCATGGTAGATTTGAATACAGATAAGGAAGGAGGTTACAGTAATTTCTCAATTTTTTCCTCCAAATAATGACAGATAAGTGCTCCCTTTTCTATATAAATAGGGCCAAGGAGATCCCAAAGACAAGATAAAGAAAAAACCCTCACAATCTAAGATCTCATGAGATCTCATGGTGAGTGGGTTTTGAGCCCTCATCTATCATTTTGTTCCTTTCTTATAGGTTAGTAGATCCATGAGATGTCGAGAATAAGATGATGCTAAAGGTTGAGCTACCAAGCTTGGGGCTGAACTACCAAATTTGAGACTCGTGTCAAGGTTGAGCTCCTAAAATTGAGCTTCCAAAGGTCGAGCTCAATAAAGCAGAGTTTCAAGAGGCCAAGCTCTCGAAGGTCAATCTTCAAAGGGCCAAATTCCTAAAGACCAATCCTAAGATCAATATGAGAAGGCTAAAATTAAAAGTTCTAGTACAGGTCGATCAAAATAATGCTAACCAAAATAAGATAATATTTTATATTACTCTAATTCTCTATTCTATTTTCTCTTTACTGACGTTCTTCCATAGTCCAATTTGACTTAGATATCAAAAAGCTCAGTTAGAGCCAATTTGATAACCTTTTTTTTTTGTTGTGTGTGCAAATTTACAGCCTTTTAAAAAAGGTTAGTGCTCCATCGTCTACCATCTTGAGTAAAGCAGATCAATCAATACCCTCTAGGCAATCCTACTTAAGTCAAATTTTAGTAGCAACAAATAGGTACCATATACGAGAAATGAGAATGTATCTCACCTTTTTTCTTTGCTGGATCTAACATCTTTAGTAACCATTTCATTGTCAATGCATTGCCAAAAATCTTAGTAGCCAAAGCTTTCTCCTCCGTGGCCAACCCTGAGCACTACCTCCTCTTTGTTCAAGACGTGCATCCTAGGAGATTAGGCCACACATCTTGGGAGACTATGAAGAAAGTCATGGAAGGTGATCCTTCTACACCATTTGAGAGATGAGCAACTGTGCACGCAAGTTGCAACTCACTCCTCATTTGAGTAGAAGTTAAGTGGAGGCTTCGTCCCAGTACAAGCTAAGCAAAAGCCAACTTTAGCTAGTTAGAAGGGATAACCCAAAAAGGAATCTCTATGTTCCTCATCCGAACATGAGTCAACTGAAGATAAAAGCTCCTCGTCTGAGTATGAGTTGAGCAAGAGCCGACATTGGCTACACGAGCACTCTCCTCCTTGCCTCTCCCTATCTCTACTTAACAAGTAAACCACTCTATACCACAGATCTAACAACTTCTAGCCCCTCGCCTTGCCTGTACTCCATCATCTATGTGTTGATCGCAACAATGATAAGAAGATCACCAGCAAAAGCTCAAGCCCATCTTTCATTGGCTTAGCAGTGCAGAATATATGGTCCGGGCACATTATAGCAGTGATTGGTGCATTAATTTGAAGGACTTAGGGGTAGTGAGGTTAGCCTTTGAGCCACCTCAAATTCATTAGTGATATGGCATGAAATCAATATGACCATTGTGAATAGATATGTGGCAAGTAATTTTGAAAATGTTTGAATTTGAAAATTAAATTCTTAGCAAGATTCTAACAAGGAGATTATGAAAGATTTGAATATAGAAAAATAAAGAGGTTATGGCAATCTTTCGATTTTCTTCTCCATATCATGATGGACATGTATTCCCCCTATATAAATAGGGCCAAGCATATCCTTAAGGACAAGCCTTGATTATAGGCAGAAACTCCTATAGCCTAGGATGTTATGGTGAAAGGATCTCAAGTCCTTATCTATCATTCTACTCTTTTCTTATAGGTTAACAGATCTATGAGATGTTGAGATCAAGATGATACCAAATACTAAGCTACCAAGTCCAAGGCCAAACTATTAAATTTAAGACCGAGGTTAAAGCCGGCCTCTTGAAGCTGAGCTTTCAAAGGCAGAACTCTATAAAGCCAAGGTTTAAGAGGCCAAGTTCTATAAAGATAAGCTTTAAGAAACTAAATGTTCGGAGATTGATCTCCAAGTGGTCGAATTTCTAATCCTAAGGTCAAATCGAGAAGTCCCAAGAAAAGAGATTGAGATAAAAGCCAACTAAAATAGGCCAACCAAAACAGGATAACATTTGATACTACATTAATTCTTTATTCCATTTTTTCTTTAATACTATTTTTCCATAGCTAAATTTGACTTAGAATTGGAGGGTCCAATCGGAACCAATCTGGCAAGCTTTTCTTTTCTTTGCCATGTATATAGATCCATGGCTTTTCAAGCGTTGGCACTCCATCTTCCACTACCGTGAGTAGAGCGGATTGATCAACGCCTTTCAAGCAATCCTACTCAAGTTGGATTTTGGCAGCAACAATTATTATTGAGGCAAAGCACTTCTAGTTCTCTTATCCGTTCAATGATGTGGCAGTGGTGGATTGAGGTGAAGAGATAATAACCCTTGCAAGTGAACCACCTAGTTTAGTTCAAACCACATGGGTCACCAAACCGAGAATGTGTGTCTATGTATATACATACATGTATGTATATATATAGAGAGAGAGAGCAGGACTAGAATAAGGTTGACATATGTATATATATGTATGTATATATATATATGGAGAGAGAGCCGGACTAGAATAAGGTTGACCTAATATGGTATTAGATTTGATTAAGTCAAAATTTTATAATGGGATCCTATATCGATGATCTAAGTCATTGGATATGATCTATTATCTTAAAATTACTTGCACATAAAAATTATATGATTTGAAGACCCGTAGTTTATACATTAAGTAGTCAAAAATCAGACAGTCTAAATAAAATTTAATTAGATATATTTTTTGATCACTTGATCATAAGTTAGGGATTTCAAATCATATAATTTTTGTTATATTAGTAATTTTAAGATAGTAAAGCATATTCATGACTTGGATTATCGATATAGGACCTCCATTATTGATTTAATTTTGATGTAATCGGATCAAAGTCCAAATTCCCTCGACCTTATCCAGGTATGCCCATTTAAATAGATCTAGACATGCATGAATTCTGTCTAAATTTGAAGGAGCGTATTAACCAAAATAAAAAGCAAATATGCCAATAGGTCATCTTAGGATCCGTTTGGATAGGGTATGTTAAATTATGAAATCGTTGATAGTTTCTAGGAATCATTTATTTGAAAAAATGATTGCACAAAAAAAATTATCGATCATATTTGGTTGGTGAAAATATTTTTTCAAAAAATGATATTGGAAAAAATATTACCATGTTTGATTGGAGATAATCCTATATAAAAATATGATCAAATTTACAAATATGCACATCAACAATTTTTTTTAATACGAACATTGCATTATCATCTTCAATCAATTTTAATATAATGATTATAATCACATAATTTTTTTGCATAATACCATTTTTATTTTAATTCTTTTACAAATTTTTTTTATTAAATAAATTTAGAAAGATATAAAAATAAATTCAATAATTATAAATATACTTTATTGAGAATATTTTTATCAAGTATAAATTACCATCACTTAAAAATTTATCAAATACCAGTTACTCATAATATTTATTTTATCTTTTCTTAAAAAAAAATAAGCACGAGATGTACTACTATTCTTTACTATCACTCTCTCCCATTTTTCATACCAAACTTGTTTAATTGCATGCGGTCAAAAATTCCAATCCTTTTTTTTTTTTTCTATCAAAAAAAAAAAAAAAATTCCAATCCTTCTTCTGACCTCTATTGTTTATTTATAAAAAAATATTTTTTATTAAAAATAGAATAACATGCGTACAATGCAAGCCATACGCCAGTTACATGCAATCCGTGTAACTTTTTATATAAAATTTCATTTCTGCGATACTACTCCATGATGCCTTCGTTGGTAGAATCCATAACGAGGTAACTAATGGGGGGAAGGTGGCTTTGTAAGATATGCGGAAGCTTTCATGCGAGACCTAAAAAAGAGAAGAAAAATAAGAAGGAAATATATATATAATAATTTTTTAAAAAAAATATTATTTTTTAATTGATATTTATGATTTTGGGGCTATCCTAGTTTTATTTATAAAAAATAGATATTTTAGGTTACGTGGAATTTATGGATTGAAAAAATTAAATTCGATGAAATCGCAGGTAAACTCACTCATCCTCTTTTTTCTTTTTTATTATTTATTTATTTTTTATTTTTTATAATTAAAAAAATTTTAATAAAAAATAAAAAAACAAAAAAATTAATAAAAAAAACTTAAAAAATTAATAAAGATTTTTTAAAAATTAGATTTTTTTAAAATAAGAAAAACAATAATATAATAATATACATTTTATATTATAATAAATATTTTATATTTAAAATATAATAAATATTTTATATTTAAAATATAATAAATATATTATAATTTATTAAATTATAAATTATAAATTATAATATAGTATATTTGTTGATGTACATGTACCAAACATGGTGATGGCGGTGTTGTGTCAAGTGCCGTCGACGCAGTACAACGGGATGAGTGGCCAGACCGACGATCGGACAATCACTATCCTGGGAGTCAGATTGGTTGTCGGATCAGGAGCCAGACAGGCGATCGGACTAGTGGCCGGACTGGCACCGACCTAGTAGCCGAATTGGCTATCGAATCAATGGCTGGAGCCGGACTGGCTATCAGACCGGTGGCCGGAGCCAAATTGGCTATTAGACTGGTGGCCAGATCGGCGACCGGACTACGAAGTCGATGCCAATTCAATCGCCGATCTAGCCACCGGTCTGACAGCCAATTCGGTTCAGGCCACCGATTTGACAGCCAGTCTAGCTTCAACCATCGATCTGATAGCCAGCTCGATTGCTAGGTCAATGCCAGTTCGATCATCGGTCCGACTACAAATCCGGCCACTAGTCCGATCACCGGTCTGGCTCTTGATCTGATAGCCAGTCTGGTTGCCAGGACGATATCTGTCTGATTGTCAATCTGGCCATTCATCCCGTTGTGCTGCGTCGACGGCACTTGACGCAACACTGCCACCGCCTTATTTGGTATACATACATCAACAAATATACTATATTATAATATATAATATATAATTTAATAAATTATAATATATTTATTATATTTTAAAATATAAAATATTTATCATAATATAAAATATATAATAATATATTATTATAATATCATATTATTTTTTATTTTTAAATATTTTTTTTATTTTTTTTATTTTTTTATAATTTTTTAAAGATTTTTATTAATTTTTTATTAAAATATAAAATAAAAAAAGAGGAGGAGGAATCGTAGGTTCTAAAAATCGCAGGTTCTGCTAGGATTTTTTTTTTTTTTTTTTCCTTCTTCAATCCGTACATTTCACGTAAACAAAATATCTATTTTTGTTAATAAAGTTGGGATGACCCCAACTTTGTAAATATCAATTAAAAAAAATAATGTTTTAACAAAAAACTGGAAGAAAACTACCGGAGCTGTAAATTAATAACAGTACCTACTAATCACCGCTATGTCAATGCTAAGCTTTCAAGATTAGGTCAAGTCGTTGCCATTGCTGTGCCCTAGCACATTGTCCTTGGCTTTTAGGCCAGGGAAGTGAAAATAAAATCGTAGTGACAATTAATGCCATGCTTACGTAACTGTTCTCAAAGTTTTTGCTTTGACCCTGGAAGAAATATCAAAGCATAAAGAGCATAACGTATGGAATTCGATGCTTCTTTTTCCGGATATGAGAGCTTTGATCGATGTATATGTTTTTTTGGTAGCCTTTTACCAAAATGAAGTAGAATCAGAAGACAAAACCCCATGCACTGTTTCTTATTTCCAACTTCTAATATCCCCACGGAAAAGCTAGAATCAGGGCCAAGAGAACCTCACGAATCAAAATTATGAAATTTTAGTTGAAACTTATAGGGAGGAGCTTTACACGTTGATAAGTAAACTCATAACCTTTTAGTGCTCGAGGTGATGAGGAGGGCATGGTTTTTTGCGCGGTTCGCCGTTAAGGACGATAAAAAGATATCGGAGTCCATGCGGGCGATCAGAAGAGCGAGGGGCAAATTGGCCACGAGCAAAAGAATGCGGAACCTGAAATTTCGGAAGCCTTAGCAGAGTCAGGTTGGTTTTAGGTTGTGGTTCATCCATGTCCAAATTTTTATTTTTGGAAAGCTTATCACATGGGGTTCAAGTTGGATCTTTCAAAATAAATTATCTTCTTTCATTGTATTTAATTATTTGATTATATTTTGCATAGTTTTTATGCAGGATGATGTCAACTTCGTGACCTGTATTGCAGAAAGAAAAGAAAATATTCTTCCTATTTTCAAGGCTGTGCAGGGTGTGATCGAACGGTTGATAGCGCGAAAGAAAACCAATCGTTATTCTGCTGGGCGGACGGTACAGCTCCGACGCTAACAAAAGAGGTATCCAAAACCGTGCAAAGTGCGATTGAACATTCGCTGGTGGGTGGTTGTGGACTTTGCTCACAAGCGGGAGGGCGGGATTCGAGTCCATGTAAACATATTTCGATAAAAAAATAGTTGGGGAGAGTCCTTGTCAATCCATGGTTATGAAAAAAATAAGGATTCACTCACCTACCATCAGTGATAAATCCGTGATTATGAAAAAAAGTAAGGAATATATATATAAAATTCTGTTCATTCATCTGTCATCATCAATGGCAAGTCCGTGGTTGTGAAAAAAGTAAGGAATATATATATAAAATTCCGTTCATTCACCTGCCACCAGTGGCAAGCTCGTGGTTGTGAAAAAAGTAAGGGATATATATATAAAATCTCGTTCACTCACCTGTCACCAGTTGACAGTCAAGCTGACGTACTCATCGAAGCCTTCGGATGGAAAATGGCTGCAAAAAATAATATACGTCACCGAAGCCTTCGGATGGGGAATGGCTGCGAAAAATAATATGCACCATGTATCGAATATTTCCTGACTGGGATGGGAGCCATCTGGGGATAGCCACGCCTGGAATCTTATCCCTCTTCCTTTTTATTTTATCAAAAAAAAAAGTATGATTGAATGGTTGATACCATGAAAGAAAATCATTTGACCGTTAAGGCCGCAGCCAGGTTGGTAAAAATTTTACCTTACCACTAATCGATCATGAATCATAAATTTGATACATGATTCTAGGGTTGATTTAATTTAATTTAAATTTTTTTTTGAAATTCATGGTAATTGATATAAACGAGAGATTATGATATTTTTTTATCTCTATTTTATTAATCAGGATTTTAGTGATGTCATGTACTTATTTTTAGATAAAGTACTTGAATCAAATACTCTGATGAGATAGAAATTCATTGGATAACCATTTTTGTTTATTAAAAAAATCATTTCTTTCGTATGAAAGATGCAACTCAAATAACAAGAGGAATCTAGGCCATGATAGTGACATTTAAACTTGCAAGTCATATCCTACTTACTTTGCCGCCCCACGAAGGTGCTTTGCATTTTATTTTTTTCAAAAAATAAAAAAAAAAGAAGCTAAGGTTGCTTTAGTGTTTTCTTTTATAAGTAACTAAATTCTAAATTTTAGAGAGCATGTAATTGAGAATGGGACGGCTGCTATTTTGATATTCTAGTGATGTCAGACTGATATACTCATCCATTGATAGGAAGGATACATATAAAATTTGCGATCCGAATCGAACAATCGCATGATGGAATAAAGCTCGATGAGAAAGCTATGTCGAAAATTTATCCCGGCTTTCTGGCGTCCTAGCAGTGCCAGACCGACATACTCATCGGTTAGTGGAAAGGATAAGCGTAAAACTTGCAATCCGAATCAAACAATCACCTGATGAAATGGAGCCTTGGAAAGCTATGCCAAGGATTTATCTTCCCTCCATTTTCGTCCTATCAAAAAAAAAAAAAAAAAAAAAATCAAAATTTCAATTCTTTTATTAGATTAAAGCCGGGTAGAACGGCAGCAGCCGATCGCTGGACATAAAACTAAGCTGGAAAAATGGGTTAAGACCAATATCAATGGTCATACCGTACGAAGACAAGAAAATTGCTGCCGGATTTTTCCAACCGGAAGGATAAGGCGTTTGTTTGCATCTAGATGCCCACGTATTAACAGCAACATGCTAAAGAATGCAGGCAACGACTAATTATCATCAAAAGTAATCCCCTTCTCCTATAATCTCCATCTTAAATAGGGCTGTGTGAATTCTTTAGATGATAAAATCTATTATAAGAAATGCAAACATGTATTTAATCCACTATAAAAAAAATAAATATTAGTGATGATGAAATACCGTTATTAATAGTCAAATTACCGTCGTCAATAAATTTAGGTTGCAAATGATTCTTGTTGAGGACGGTGTCCAATATCATCGTTGATTAGATTTATTAGAGATCATACTAAAAATAAAAAAATACTATTATTAATAATATTATAATTCTTTTAAAATAATTTATAAAATTTATTAACGATCAAAAAAAATTTTTTTGGCAAACGAAAGTTATTGGTAATATATTAGTAGCAGCAGCTATGTCAGTGCTAATAATATTTTTTTATAAAATAAATAAATAAATTATTAGTAATAAAACAAATCTTATCAATGGAGAATACCGTCGATAATATCTTTTTAACGGCGACACTTTCATCACTAATGCCATTGCTGAGAGTATTTTACTTTTTTTAAAAATAATTATTTTTTAAAAATAATTTTAATAATAATAAATAATTAAAATTTTTAAATAATATTAAAAATAAAATAATAATTAACAATTACAATTATATCATGGCAAAAATATAATTTAATAAGTATAAATTTTATAATTTTATAAATTTATACAGCTAAAAAAATAAATATATAATATCAAAATAAAAAAAATCATACGAGATCTACATCATCGTTGTCGTCCTCCTTTTCTTGCATCTCCTCTCCAGTAGCCAATGTTGGTAGATTAGAACCGAATATCCTAGCATCTTGTAACGAAAAGATAAAATATTATTAATAAATTTGTAAGTATAAAATATTTAAAAAGGAAAAAAATTATTAATAGACATGAGTCCTAGAAAAGTACTACGACCATATCATGAATGATGCCTTAGAGGTATTGAGGTCGCTGGATCAAAACACGACTCATAATGTCCTCAATGTGTACATCGCTCCACGTCTAAGTTGTCGGAGTTTGAGAAGAGAAAGTCGGAGAAAGTCGAAGAATGTCGAGTTGCCGAGGGTCAAAGCTGTGGCCAAATTCGAGGACCCTGCTCCTACTCACCTCTCTTGTGATCCTAAGCTATCCCTTGAGGTCAAGGAGGGATAGAGAGGATGAATCCTCACCATATTATGCTACAATATACTCTACATACTCTAATTATATATTTTACAAATTGATCAGTCTAATTATACATTTCAGTATATATAAAAATTAATACTTTTAAGTTCTTACCGCAACACATCGAGATCTCTTATATAAATAATCATTAGTTATCCTAGATCGATGTGTGGCCTCCCATAACTGCAGCTATCTTGGTACATGACCCGCTACCATGTCTATAATAAATAAATAATAAAAATAATTTAATTAAAAAATATAATATTAATTAAAATTAAAATTAATTAATATAATTATGTATAGAATTCTTACCAATCTGTCTGAAGGGAATTCTTTCAGGGTGCCGGGAATCATGCAACATGCGGAAGTGAATTTCAAAACAAAAATTCTAAGCATGAAACCTTAATTGGCTAGAAAACCCTAATTCCCAGGAATCCCTCATGCAATACCAATTAATGAAACATAAATGAAGTTAGAAAAATATACCTGGATCGCTGAAATCCAATCCTTTCCACGAGGCTCACAAGTGCAAGCCCTCCAACGGTGATCCACAAGAGAATGGTACCAAGGAAGAATCCCTACCGGGATTACTTGCTTCAATATAACTTTTAGGATAGCCTTTGGACCTTTGACCATTGTAGAACACCCTGTCCTACTGTAGGGCACTAAGAACACTGTCCGAAACCACTCTTGGTTTTAGGAAAACCCTCCTCTAGGACTCCTTAGGCTTATATGCAAGAATAAAGCCTTGTCCTAAAAAGACTAGACCTTGTCTTAACAAGACAAGTCTTGTCTTAAAGAAAGGAGGAGGGAGAGAGAAGCAGAAAGAGACACTCAGATAACTCTCGGGAAAAATGGACTCCTATTTTTGATGACCGAATCATGAATGAATTCTCAAATCACCGTACACCCTTAAATAATAGTTTAAGGGGTGTGAATAGCATCCCGACATTTCTTATCAGATATGTTATTTCATATCTGATAAGACTATTTAGGATTCAAGAGTCTTATCTGAGTCCTTCTCTTTTCTAGGTTAAAACCCCTTATGCCATGTGGCATATACCGGTCAAGAAGAATGGAAGGAGGCATCTTTTCAGATTTAAAAACTATGGGAAAAGCAGTCCTGAGAGTAGAAGGACTCAACCTCAGAACTGTGTGCAGATGAAGAGATGCGACTCTTCATCTGCGCGCGCTAATTCCTTTCTCATTTCACGCCGCCCCTTATCCTCTTTTGACTGATCATTCAAAAACCAAATAGCGTGGGGATTAAGTGAAGAGGCACCTCATAAAAGAAACTCCCAGAGTTTCATCTACAGAAGGACTCTCAGTCCTTCTGCGCGCGCCCCCTTCTCCCGCTTGCGCCAAGAGTCCATAGCGCCTTGGACTCTTCATAAAATTCGGTATAATGCCCAAATAAAACCAGATAAAACCTAGTTTAAGCTGCCCCACTTAGGACTCAACCTAATCTGGGTTTCCCTCAAATAAGTTAGTCCAATTACTAAGCAACCAGACCCAATCCAATTGGGTTAGGAATTGGGTTAGCCTACATATGCTAGTATGTAATCTAGCTAACCAATTAGGATCCCATGACCCTAATTAAATCACGAATGACTTCCTTGGACAACTCTCTATTGTGTGTAGCCCATTGGGTTCCACATCTAGCCAGCAGTAGATTTAGGTTTGAGCCGATTCGATCCGATCAAACCCGATTGACCTAATTAGGTCAAATTGGCTCATCTAATTGTCCAATTCGAATCACATATTGAATTGACTCATGAAACCAAATCAATTAGTTCATTAAAACCTACAAGACAAGATTGATGTCTAGCAACATGTCATGCCTACCTGGAAGATGAGAAATTTGGTAAAAATTATCAAAATATCCTTCGGTAGTAAGTTACCGTGCAATTCAATCTTTCGATCTCCCATTATCCCGATTAAGTAATAGGTAAGGATATATGTCAAACCCTAACACTTGGTCATATCAAATCTCATCTCGATCATGAAGACTCAACTGATGACTGATTAGAAACCACTTTTAATCTCATCCTTCTTTGTTCAAAGGCTCCTTGAGTCATTCATTGAAGAGATTACATGGGATAATAATTTCTCTTACCAGGAACGATCGATTTCTTGTTGGTCTACTCATATCCTTCGTACACCTTCCACCATACCCAGAACATCCTGTACATGACTCAATGTCATGAATGAGTATGAACCAAAAATATGGCTTAGTATGTACAAGGAACCATGGTGACCTCGGGTCTAAAGATCACATCACAACTCCTACTCTGGGACCTATCTTTTGACAAGCAGTAAGAATTCCATAAGACAGTCCCGGTGCGGATCAGTTCAGTGTACTCATACCCTGATGAGCACCCTTATCCTTGTATTAGTGTCTCTACACAAATGGTTGTGAGACCAACCATTCTCATTAATTGAGCATACATAGGATAAGCTAGTCTTTCCGGATTCATCGATCCCCGAATCGATGGTCCATTGACTAGAAACATTTTTGATAGGATTTATAGGAACTTAGGTTTCACTGTTATGATCTTTATCATAACCCTAATTTCATTGCCTTAATCTATGGGGTTCATCATAATCCATAAATAAGACATAGCAGTATATGATGAAAATAATGCCTTCATTAATATAATGTTATACAAGAGTTGAAAGATTACAAAAATGCCCTTATAATGATTGGCTCTTAGGGCACTTTTCTTTCACTGTCAACCACCATATGTGTGCCAACAGAGCCATTGGTATGCTTGATCATATCTTGTCAAATGGTACGATTCTATCATACCCTCTATCATCTAATGAAATATTCCTCAGTGCTTCACATATCGCAAAAGGCCTCCCACATATCTGTTTGCATCTAGTGATCCATAAAAGTCCTCTAATCTAATGATGACGCGGAACTGGTGCACGCTGTGGCTCCTTACTTGAGATCGTGCAGCTTGTCCCGGAACCAACATATGGCCACCTCCTCAAAGATTGGATGACCAACCTCCTCAACCTGAGAAGTGTCGAATTGGTAATACTCCTATAAATAAAAGTAAGCTTACGATTAATTAAATAAAATATAAATATTTTATAATTTTAAAAATTAAACTCATGACTTACCATGAACTAGTCCCTGATGGTCAACTAGAGAACTCGTTTATCGATCTGGCATCAATCGACGAATGATCCCGGTAACTATTCGAGAAACTCCAGGTTCTGTAAATATCCTACAAATTTAAATTTAAAATAAATATTAACTAAAAAATGATTAGATTTTAAACATATTAATATGAAGATGTAGTACTTACAAGCGATTTTGGACATGAACGAGCTCTCTATACCCTGGACGAGTTGGAAGTATTACAAGCTGGATGGTTTCTCGACCATGACACTGAGTTTGAGATGAGCCGATCTCTGTAGCCTGTGACTGTAGGGTAACTAGTGACCCCATGTCCTCCGAACCTGATCAGAGAACATCTAAAATAAAAAATTTTACATTAGATAATAAAGTATAAAATAATATAAAAAAATATTTCTAAAATTTAAGAGTTTACCATGTGGCATGAGTGATGCTGAACTATGAGAGCTGATACCATGATCGCTCTTTTCTTGAGAGCTCTATCCTTGACTGGTATGGCTATGATCTCTGGAAAACATGTTATGTAATCCTTGAAAATAAAAATAAATAGATTTACCAAATTAATTATACAATTATTGGTGCAGGCAATAAAATATTTAAAATGTATGGAAGATGAGTATTTAAAATTATTTATGGATTATATATTTAGCACTACTCATTGGCCTCTTCAAATGATTAATATCCTTCGGATTTTTTTTCCGAATCATCCTCTTTTTCCATTACTTCTTCATCCTCCCCTTCCATTTCTTAATCATCTTCCTCTTCTTCCCCTTCTTGGATATGTTTAGCCCTTAAGATAAATTCAATATGATCTATTCTCTCATGCTAGCCATCATGTAGGAGAATTCCTGGAGCATTTGACTCAATCAATATAGGACTGGTGAATCCTAATGTTTTATCCTCTTGAAAGCTTTCAGGTAAATTAGACTCCATTGACAATACAAAAGAAGGAAGAAGTCATTTCAAAATCTGGAGAAATTATCATACAAAATCCATTGACAATACAAAGAGAAAGAAAGAAAATACATCTAAAGCGACCCAAATCACTCAACATCAACAGGAGGAGACTCCACACCACAGGACTGAAGTAGCTTATCAACTTGTGCTGAGAGGACCACATCAATCAGTGCCGGGACCGGAGAACCTTCGGCTTGGACTCTTCCAGCCTGAGCTTCCTCCTGAACCGGAATTGGAGTGGGGGTCACCTCCGGATTATCGACTAAGGTAATGGGCTCCTCATCCGGACATGGCACCTCTTCGGCCTCAACTGCGGCTTCGGCCCCCTCCACTTCCTCTTCTTCCTCTTCAGCTATATCGAAGGGAGGGATGCTGGAAAGGTCAAGGTGAGGGAAGGCCTCATTTACCTTGGAGAGTCTGTCGTTGAAGCCATGCTGGTAGCCATACAAAGACGCTTCATCTATTTTCGCTTGGAATTGTGAAAACATTTTGGAATCTGCCACGGCATCGTCTACCCGCTTCTTCAAAGACACGGACTCTCTCTTAGCAGCTTCGGACTCCAGGATCGCCTCTTCGGCCCTCCTGGAAGCTTCCTCCACCGCCTTGGTCAGGCTTTCTATCTTCTCCTGATCGGACAACTCTATCAAAAATGAAGGGTCATCGATCAGACGACTCTCAAGACAAAGGGAACGATGAGGATCATACCTGTTGCAGGGCGGAGAAGGCAGAATCGGACATCCTGGGAAGGTTCCGATTCTGAAGAACTGCCAAGTCATGAGGCAGCAGTGTACCCTCCAACGCCTGCCTGGCTACAGCCGGGACCAGCAGTCCCCCCGTAGGTGAAAGCTTCGAAGAGTTTGTCGAACGGCCTCTAGCTGAGGAAGCCCCGCGGGCGAACTCTCACTCGACTTGCCGCGCTTTGCCCCTATCGACTGCAGGGGGGAAAAACAGTGGCACATCCACTCCCTGAGACGGACTCCCCACTATACGAATCGGGGAGGTAGCCGCCGGTGGAGTTTCGACTAGACAGGTTCTCGCCGGAGCCCCTTATGTGGCTACTACATCTTTCCCTGAGGTGCCCCGGGAAGACGAAGTGCTTTGGTCCCTTTCGAGCCCTCTTCTGAACTGCAGACCTGGTGAGAGGAGCCTGCGCTACCCTCTTCTCCAAAGTCTGACGGAGCCAGCTCACACCGAGCTTCATCCCGCCACCTACAAACAAAAGAGTTCACTTCAATTGACTGAGCTACAATAAAACCAGCAAAGGAGAGCATAAATTTCCATCGCTATACCTAATGAGGGGAATCGACTAATTCCTGCCGATGGAGATTTCTCTCCTCCAACAGTTCCTGGATGGGGGTAACTTCGGAGTTGACCAAGAGATTGTAATCCGACTGATCAGCCGCCAAGACCCTCTTCCCGTAATTGGCGGTCAGGCGAGGCTTCTTCCACACAGTGTCGAAGCCCTATGGATCGAAAGACAACACAAATACAAAAATGGGTTTCCACCCGTGGATGGCGCTGGGCATGTCCTTGATGACCTTGCGGCCTGATCTAGGGCAATCACCCACCATCCGTTGCTGTGAAAATCCCTCTTGAGAACGAAAAGGGCCGTGAACAAATTGGTCCTAGGTTC
This sequence comes from Areca catechu, assembly GCA_021397845.1. Taxonomy (NCBI): domain Eukaryota; kingdom Viridiplantae; phylum Streptophyta; class Magnoliopsida; order Arecales; family Arecaceae; genus Areca; species Areca catechu. The sequence continues at coordinate 52,199,480 of CM038045.1, read as the reverse complement.
TACGTTTGCGATGCTGTACATGACTGGAATCCACAGATATTCCGGTTGCTGTTCGGGGTCAACTGCACCAGAACCACTTGGTACAAGCAGAAGATCCTGATGAAGAAAGAGTGCAGGGGAAACCGAAGACCAGCTTTCAGATGATCTTCATACACGGCTAGACACCCAGGAGAAGGTTTGTTCACTCATTCCTCGAGTGCGGGGAGGACGAAGGGGAACTCCTCGGGAATGCAATAGCGTTCCCAAAGAAGAGCCGCCTTACTCTGAGAAACCGAACTGGAAATCGACGCCGGACCTACTACGTCACCAGCCCCTGAGGGTCCAACATGTTCCCCTTGACTTCATACGGTTTCCTCTATGACAAAATAATGAAGCAAGGGAGCAGAAGGAAGATCCTACCTGCGAAATAGACTGGTAGTCCAGAGCAAGGAAAGTTGGACGAATGGTGAGACGAGGTTGAAGAAGCTTCCTTTGCCGGACCTTCACCCTTTCTCAAAAGAAAAGCAGGGGTCTCTGAAACCCTACAAGGTTGATTTGACCCCAGGTTACCTAGGGAGGTAACCCGCCTTCAACTAACCACCGGGATGAGGCGCATCCATCATCCAACGGACGAAAGGAAGCCGCCATAACCACCCAAATCTCAACCAATAGATTGGCTTAACCATCATGCGACGGGAAAAGGAGAGACGGTCCCAGGGTCGCTCGCTTTTTCCTTCCTCCCCAACCTGGGGGTGACAGCTATCCATCACCTGATTCCCGGATCAACCAGCAGTCGTGATGGATAGTCTAATCAGAGATCCCGTAATCATCCACTGGGAGGAAAACGACAAAGCCTTAATACTCTCACTTCTCAATGCAAACCTCCACTTCGAAAACTGAGAGTAGGGGGGCAACTGTTGGGATATCCCGATTCGGCTATGAACTGAACTCCGGCTTGACTGGCCGAAGCCCTTTTTCCTTCGAACCACGGACTTCGAACCAGGGAAGGGCCAGGCCAACTGCGGGCAACCCAAGGCTTCTCACCGAACTACGACATCCGAAGGACAGAACTCCGGACGACATCTTCAGCTCTGACCGAAGACCAAGTTTCTCGCCGACTTCCGAAGACACGCTCTTCGGTCCCAGCCATAGACACGATCTCCAGCCCTAGGGCAAACGCCAAGTCTTTAGCCCATGCAAGGAAAAAATCCGAAGATGGGACCACGATCTGGCCCAGATAGGCAACTGTAACCAACTATTACAATCGACACTCTCCATGCCACGATCATGGCGCGCAACTCCAGCTGCCACGTCTCTGATCTGGCCGGAACCGCTCAATGACAACCCACGATCGCCAATCATGGAAGAAATTGACTCCCCATAATCACCGGAAAAAGAGCGGGCCGCAGGCCGGAGGCCTCCTTTTAAATGGTGGTAAGAACAATGGGAAGGGAGGTACGCAAATGCTGATATACACTCACACATACCCTAAGAGCTTTTCTCTCATACTCTCGACACCCTTTTCCATTCTGTGGCTGGGATCCGCCACTGACTTAGGCATCGGAGTGTCCCCCGCTGGAACTACTCCGGCAAGGAACCTGTTTTGCAGGTGAACCCGTCTTGCGGCGTAGCAGCTCCGACCGGCCGATACAGGGACTCCATGCCAACAGATACTTCTTCCTATACCGGGTAAAAGTATAAATCGATAATTATAGAAGTAGAAATAATAGCTCCAAAAATAATATTATTTTCATAAACTATAGAATCAAAAATTGATTCATGAATACTATTAGTCTTTTAACATCCATTGGATGAGCAGCAATGAAAACGATAATAAATATAGAAGTTGCAGGCAATAAAATATGGATCATCAAAATACTGAACCAATGTAAGGATGGTTAAACTGCTGGTTTTCCAGCTGCTCAGGTGACCCCATGGATATGTACGTTCCCCTCTGGTCAGGATCAATTCTAATTTGGGCATTAGCCACCTACCAGGATTAGCGGTATATGGAGATTTCAATTGGCTCAAGTTTTCATTTTGAATCCGATAGAATTGGGCATTAGCCACCTACTAGGATTAGCGGTATATGGAGGTTTCAATTGGCTCAAGTTTTCATTTTGAATCCGATCATCGAATTCAAAATGAAAAAGATTGATTTTTTTTTTCAATAAAAAAAATTAAATAACTGAGATTTCATATGTATTACAATTTTATCATTAAATCTATTTGAAATTTTTCTAATGATATTGGTACTTTAGTATCATTAAATATTAATACTCTTCATTGTGTATATGTAAATTGATGTGGCAAGACCACTGACGTGGGGTAGCTGTCAGACGCCACGTCATAAAAAACTGCCGCACCAGGCACCGCGTCGGATTCCCAGCTCGGACTCCTTCGTCGGGCTGAGCTCCCCGGGACAACGGGACCGCCCGTCGAAGCCGAGCTCCGTCCTTCGCCAGGTCGGGCTCGCGAGCCCGGGATGCCTAGGCCGGAGCCGAATGGCACCCTCCAAAGCGAGCCCCTTGGAGATCGAGCCCCGTGGTTGGAGCTGAGCTCAGTCCCCCTCCGCCACATGGAGCCTCTCCGAGGCCGAGCCCTTTGGACCGGGCCCGTGCTCTGCCCTCCAGAGTGAGCCCCTCGAAGATCGAGCCCCGTGGTCAGAGTCGAGCCCAGCCCTCCTCCACCACATGGAGCCTCTTCGAGGTCGAGCCCTCTGGACCGGGCCCGCACTCTACCCTCCAGAGCGAGCCCCTCGGAGATCGAGCCCCGTGGTGGATTCGAGCTCAGCCCTCCTCCACCACGTGGAGTCTCTTCGAGGTCGAGCCCTCTAGACCGGGCCCGCGCTCTGCCCTCCTCCGTCAAAACGAGTTCGCGAGCTCGAGAAGCTTAGGTCGGAGTCGAGCCCTGCCTTTCCAGCTCAGCCCCCAGCTCAGGCATAAAAATCGACGAACCAGGGGACAGCACCGCCATCCCAGGACGCTGGCAATCCCCCCGAGAATTGCACTGGGACACCCACCAGGCCGCAATGACCACCTGCGACCGCCGGTTACACCAGAAAGGGGAGAGGCCCACTGATCGAGGTACCACGCTCCTCACCAACCACCTGAACCACCCGAAAAAGGAAGTTAATCAGGAGATTCGAATCCCGGGGGCAGCAGCCCACCGATCGAGGTACTGCCAGGTTTTCCGGAATGAGGCGATCAGAAAGAATATCAGAACGCATGACAGCTTCCCTTATCACGAATCGGAAAGGCACCTCGGGACATTACCGCACGTGCCTGACAGCCCAGCGGAGATCCCAAGGTAGGTGCCCAACGGTAACCTAGACTACAAAGCTTGAAGGAGGCAAGACAAAGGAGGTAACATGCAATACCATTCAAATACAAGTGCAAGCTCAAACAGAGAGCATGTCACCACAAGCAAGTCCAGGCAAGGGCGGGCAGAAAGGCCACACAGAGAATCCCTCTAGCTAGGCTGCTCTTCCCCTAACACACTTGCATCCCACTCTCACACCATTCACTCATCCTAGCATGGAGTTCATCAAGAGGGGCTCAACCAGGAGGATCTGTTCTCCTGGATCGTCATTAACTTGACCATCAGAGTGCCCCCGCCAGAAATCCCGGCCCGGGTTACTAATCCCTGTTTTGCAGGTTCCGGATCACCGAACGGCCAGACAGCGAAGGGAGTGCACTCCGGCGCCAACAGCAGCTACGGGCCACGACGATCTTGGCGGCAACAGATTGGCGCGCCAGGTAGGGGGGACTGTGAACAGTCTTTGATCTAGCTCAAGCCCCTCCTTTTTTCACAGGCAAGCTCCACAGGTGGATGGTGATGACACGGGCATGAGAGGCCTCCATCGGTTGTGCGGGGGACTCTCCCTCCCGGGGGAACCCACACAACCCAGAGGCGGGGCCATCCGCTCCGGCTCCACCACCTCTGGCGGAGTCCCAGCTGGTAGCACTCATCCAGCAAATGCAGATCCTTGCCACAGCAGTGCGCCAGCTTCAGCACCAGCACCGGTCCTTAGCTATCCACCAGCAGCCAGGGACACCCGCTGATGGGAACATCGGTCCAGAATCTGAAGTAGTCCAGTTCAATCCTGAGGCCCAACCCAGCCCAAATCCTGGGATCCAAGATCCTGAAGTTGATGCCAGCACAGATCCCGATGCCAGCACAGGATATCATCAGAAATATTAGGATATTAGGATTTATTTCGATTGTTTGAAAATTTATTTTAGGATTTGATTATTTGTTTTAGGATTTATCTTATCGGTTGTTTTTGGAAGGATCTTATAAGTTGTTTTAGGATTTGTTCCGATCGCTTTCGGAGGTTTATTTAAGAACATGTTTCTTGATGAATAAAATTAGCGAAGAAGAAAAATTATTTGAAAAAAAATCAGAGTGCGTCCCGATTCCTACCCCTTCCTCCTCCTTCTTCTGCTCTCTCTTCTTCTTCTGGTTACTCTCCTCTCTCTGACTCTCCTCCTCTGAGATTTCTCTGTTTTCTTTTCTTCCCGACTCTCCCTCTTCTCTTTATTCCTCTTCCTCTGCAACTTCTTTCCCGTTCTTCTCTTTCTCTTATTACTCTTCTCCCTGCTGATCTTTAAACTTTGCATGTGAACCCCTCTCTTTGCTTATCCCATCCACCAACAACCTGTCCCCGACTTTGCTCGTCTCTCACCACCGAACAACTTCCATCGTGGACTTTCGCTCCGCCACCCTCCATATCCCACGGTCGCTTGGTTCTATCTGATGCTACAAATCAACAGAAAATCGCCCTCGACCACAGTCAATCTCAATCACCGGTCACCACATCCGGGATGATCCACACCGCCGGTCTCCTCCTCCATCGATCGGAGTCTCCATTTGCTCCCAGCGATTCCACGGCCAAGAAGTCCCTCTACCATGGCTGCCACCGTCGCCGTCCAAATGCTGTCGCCACGTGTTCCGCCCGTGCAAGCCGCTACCATGACTGAGGACCCCGCCACGAGTCCCACCTCCACCACCGATGCACCCTCTCCGTCTAGCACTGCTGCCGACAAGATCCCACCGGCAAAACCCGCTGGATGTCTGCTCCCGAGGCCCTTCCCCTGTTTCTGCGTCGACCGAGAGGAGAAGACCTTTTGCACGGTCGAAGAAACATAGCCGGCATGGCAATGCCGACTTCACGTGAGGAAAAATAAAAAAAAAAAGATAGAAAGAAAATCAGGAAAAAAAAAGAAGAAAACCGTGGGAAAAAAAGTGATAAAAAAGGGAAATAGAAAATATGAAAAAAAGAAAAGTTTTTTTTATTTGAATAAAAAAATTGAAAAAAATAATTTGGATTTTAGTTTAACCTAGCCTAGGGTCATTTCTTAATGACCAACGGTCCATTCTCCCTAGAAATAAAAATTGATTTGGGGTCGTGTCCCGTGTCACCCGCGGCCCATGTCGTGACCCCCCGCGACAGCCTGCATTCCTTTCAAGGAAGGCCTTCGCAGCCGTGGGCCATTACCGACAACCAGGGTAGCCATCAAACTCCGGTGAAAAGATAACAAGCCGGGTCTGCCGACAGGAAGAGCCGCTCACCAAATCTTGGATGGGCAGTATCGAAGCCCCACCGAGATAGGAAAAATAAGACCCTCGCCACGGGTGCCATGCACCCATGTCACCTTCTCCATCTCCTTCAATGGAGGGGTCCACTGACGAAGCCATCAGGTGGGCGACGGAGAAGCGCCTGGAGGAGCATTATCGCAAGTTGGCGGAGTTATCCCGCTGATTTGCCAACCTACTGGGCTCAGCTAGCTAGCCGGCGGGCTACAACGCCCATCCCCCTTTCTCCCAAGAAATCCAAGGGGAGCCGTTTCTGAGTTTGTTCCGTATGCCGCAGGTGGATCCTTACAACGGGACCACCGACCCCCTGGACCACCTGGAAAGCTACCGGGCCCTCATGAGGGTCCAGGGGGCCACTGACGCTCTCCTCTGCATCGTCTTTTCTGCCACTCTTCGAAAGGCAGCCCGGGTGTGGTTCGCCCGCTTGGAGCCAGAGAGCATCAACTCTTTCGCCTAGTTAGGACAGAAGTTCGTGGCCCACTTCGATGCCTATCAGAAGTTACCACGAGAGGCAGACAGCCTCTTCTCCATATGGCAGCAAGAGCGCGAGCTGCTGTAGGACTCCGTGGCCCGCTTCAAGGCAGCTGCATTGGAGATCTACAACCTTGATGAGCCAGTTGCCATGCTGGCACTAAAGGGAGGGCTCAAGACCTCCTGTCTGACCTACTCGCTCGACAAGAAGCCCTCCAAGACTTATTCCGAGCTCCTCCTCTGAGTCCAAAAGTACATCCATGCCGAGGAGGCAGATCGTATGAGGCGAGAGCTCGACGGGAAGCCACTGAAGAAGCCGACCCCCACCGAGATGCCCGAAACCCGGAAGCCAGGATCTTAGGCTCCGAACTCCCGGAGGGGGCCAAGACCGAAAGGTGCTCCTGTTCCCGAGGAGAATTACACCCCCCTCCTTACCCCGAGGACAAAAATCCTCAAATAGATCGAAGGCGAGGACTACTTGAGATGCCCACCTCCGATGAAGCCCTCCACTGGCCGAGATAAAACGAAGTACTGTCGCTTTCACCGCGACCACGGCCACAACATCGAGGAATGCCGCAACCTCAAGTGAAAAATCGAAGAACTCATCAAGAGGGGCTACCTCAAAAGGTTTATGGGGGCAGACCTCAAGTGGAATCCCAGGCGCTCGCCACTCTTCCGCCAACTCCGGCAATCAACAACCGCCTATCGAGAAGCCGATGGGTATGATCTCCTGGGGAGCGCGCGCGCCCAAGAAGGCCCCGGGGGCAGGGGTCCTGAGAATGTACTCCCCTTCATGAGGGAAGGGGGTGACGGGGGAAAAAATATAAATAATGATGCCGTGGTCGTCGAGATGACGATCGCGAAGCACCTTGTAAAATGCATCATGGTTGATAGTGGAAGCTTCACAGATGTACTTTTTTATGATGCCTTCTCCAGGATGAACCTTTATCCCGATCAACTCAAACCTGTGTATACTCCCCTTGTTGGTTTAACAGCTGATTCTGTAAGAGTGGAAGGAGAGATCACTCTCCCGGTCACTGCCAGGACCCCACCTCGGCAGAGCACCGTTGTGATGACTTTCATAGTTGTCAGGCTTCCTTCCGCCTACAACATGATCCTGGGCCGACCCGAGCTCAACCTGCTCGATGCTGTTGTCTTCACCAAGAGACTACTTGTACAGTTCCCCACTCTCTACAGTGTCGGGGAGATGAGGGGAGCATCCCAGCCGGTGCAGCACTGCTTCCAAACCCTCCCTGGGACCAAGATCTTCGTGGGTGATCCTAAGGCAGACGATCTCGACCAAAGGGCTCAAGACCCCAGGGGAGGCCCGGTCGAGCACCTACTCTCTTATCCGCTTGGAGATGACCCCACGAGGATGGTGCAGATTGGAGCCCAGCTACTCGAGGAGGAGAGGGCTTAACTGCTGGAGTTCCTGCAGGCAAGCACAGATGTATTCGCCTGGAAAGTGACGTACATGCCAGGTATCCCTCCTGACATCATTACTCACAAACTGAGCATCGACTCGAAGCACAGGCTGGTCCGGCAAGAAAAGATAAGCTTTGTCCCGGAGAGGCAGGCGACTATCAATGAGGAAGTGGACAAACTCCTAGCTATCGGTTTCGTTCGGGAGGTCCAATACCTGAGCTGGTTGGCGAACGTGGTGATGGTAAGGAAGAACAATGGCAAGTGGATGATCTGTGTAGACTACACCGACCTCAACAAGGCATGCCCGAAGGATAGCTTCCCTCTACCGAAGATTGACTAGCTGGTGGACGCCACCTTTGAGCACAGGCTGCTATCCTTCATGGATGCATTCTCCAGATACAATCAGATCCGCATGCACCCGGAAGACGAGGAGGACACTGCCTTCATCACCGACCAAGGAACTACTGCTACAGGATGATGCCCTTTGGTCTGAAGAATGCAGGAGCCACGTACCAGTATCTGGTCAATAAGGTCTTCAAGGACCAAATTGGCTAGAACATGCAAGTGTATGTGGATGACATGCTTGTCATGAGCAAGCCGAGCTCGAGCCATATCGCTGACCTTGCTGAGTCCTTCCACAATCTGCGGCAACATCAGATGAAGCTGAATCCAGCGAAGTACACCTTTGGAGTGCGGCAGGAAAGTTCCTCGGCTTCATGGTCACCCAGAGGGGTATCGAAGCAAACCCAAAGAAGGTCCAGGCAATCGTCGACATGGAGCACCCGACCTCCAAGAAGCAGGTCCAGTGCCTAACGGGGCGTATTGCCACCCTGAGCCGATTCATCTCGAGGTTGGCCGACCGTTGCCTTCCATTCTTCAAGGTACTGTGCAAGATGCACGACTTCACCTGGACGGAGGAGTGTAGGATGGCCTTCGAGGAGCTAAAGAAATTTCTCGCCTCTCCCTTGTTGCTTTCCAGGCTGGAAGAGAGGGAGGAGCTCCTGCTCTATCTGGCGGTTACACCCGGAGCCGTCAGCTCGGTTCTCGTCCGTGAAGATGAGAACAAATCTTAAAAGCCAGTATACTACATCAGAAAAATCCTCCGCGATGCGGAGATTAGGTATACTCACTCCGAGAAACTCATTTTTGTACTAATAATGTCTGCTAAGCACCTCAGGCCCTACTTTCAAGCGCACCCGATAGTGGTCATGATGGACCAGCTGCTGAGGACCATACTTAGCCACCTCGAGACTTCCAAGAGATTGGCCAAGTGGTCCCTGCTGCTCAGCGAGTTCGATATAGTGTACCGGCCAAGGCCTCATAGAAGGCCCAAGTCCTAGCTGACTTTGAGTCGAGTGCACCGGGCTCACCGAGGAACCAGAGCAGACAATAACAGAGCTTGAACCAGAGGAGGAGCCTTGGATCCTCCATGTGGACAGCGCATCCAATTCTGGCGGGAGCGAAGCAAGCCTCATCCTCGCCAATAGTGATGGGGTTGTGACAGAATGCGCCCTCTGCCTCAAATTCGGCGCGACAAACAACCAGGTGGAGTATAAGGCACTCCTCGCGGGTTTAAGATTCTCCCGCAAGTTGGGTGTGCAGAATTTGAAAGTCTTCACCGACTCTCAACTGGTTACCGGACAAGTCTCCGGAGAGTATGAAGCTAGGGACCCCCAGATGATGAAGTAGCTGGAGCGGGTTCGTTCGAGCATGATAGGCTTCCGGCACTTCAGCATCTTCCACATCTCCCGTGGGAAGAATGCACGCATGGATGCATTATCTAGACTCACGACCCTGCTGGACTCATCGCTGGGATGCGCCTACGTCGAGTACCTTGAAAGTCCAAGCTACGAGGGTTCAGAGGAGGTGCATCAAGTCACCCCCGAGTCGACCTGGATGGACAGGTACGTCAGGTACATTATCGATGGCTCCCTACCCGAGGACCGCATGGAAGCAGCCCTCGTCAAGAAGAAGGCCTCCCGTTCATTCTGATGGAGGGCCAGCTCTACCGCCGATCCTACTCCTACCCACTCCTGAAGTGCCTCAGGCCTGCAGAGGCAACCTTTGTGCTCCAGAAGATACACGAAGGCCTCTGCGAGAACCGTATGAAAGGGAGAATGCTGGCTTATAAAGCCCTTCGCCAGGGATACTTTTGGGAGACTATGAGGGAGGATGCCGCTCTTCGTTAAAAGGTGCGACAAATGCCAGCACCACGCTCACGTACAGCACCAACCGGTGGCGCCCATCTCCCAGCTCTCAGTCCCTTGGCCTTTTGACCAGTGGGGGATGGACATCTTGGGGCCGTTTCTCCCTGTACCAGGGCAGCAAAGATTCCTGCTGGTGGCGATCGACTACTTTACCAAATGGGTCGAGGCAGAGCCACTAGCCTGGATCGTGGAAGCCAATGTCCGCCAATTCTTCTGGAAGTCAATTATTTGCCACTTCGGGCTCCCCCGTTGTATCATCACTGATAATGGGCGACAATTCGACAATTGAGAGTTCGACGAGTTCTGTGCTGAACACGGCATTCAATACCGATTCACCTCGATAGCTTACCCTCAAACAAACGGGAAAGCCGAGGTGACTAATCGGACAATCTTTCAAGGGCTCAGAACCAGGCTGGACCAAGCCAAAGGTAGATGGGCGGAAGAACTCCCAAGCATTCTGTGGGCCTACCATACAACGCCCAGAATGGCAACCGACGAGACAAATGGCAACCGATGAGATGCCCTTCAACCTTGTTTTCGGCGTCAAGGCGATCATCCTGGTCGAGCTCGGCATGCCCACGCTACGAGTGCAGCAATACAACTGGTGCGGGCACCAGACTCAGAAGAAGACTTCAGAGCTCCATCTGGATCTCTGATTAACCTTGCCCGAAGAATTAGGGTTTTTGGTTTGTAATAAGAGTTGACTAGATCAACTCAATTTAGCTTGAGTCTACATTACCTGCATTTTATTTTGTTGAGTCATGTTGACTCAGTAGTGGACTAGGGTTTCAACCTGGGATGTTACATTTTCTCCCAAGACCAAGCAAGTGGACACCACACTCCCAGCCACACTCCCAGTCCAGGGGGCGCCATATCTACATCCAGCAGCCTTTGGTCCCCACTCCACAGATAGCAACTTCCTTCTCTCATGCGCCAGATGAGGAGAAGTCCACCAAGAGTCCACAAATCAAGGGGGCGGCCAAGACCTTCCCAAGAAATCCAAAGTAAAGAAGGGAAGAAATTCTCTTGGAAGAGAACTTCAAGGAGGCGCCCACTACCTGCCAAAAAAATCCAAAACAAAGATGGGAAGGACCTTGACTTAGGGAGGAAGAAAAGGAGGAGTCCAAAAGAGTTGATCCATGGAAGGAAAAAAATTTTTCTTGAAGATCCAAGCAAGGAGGCGCCATCTACCTGCCTTTTATAACCTAAAACCAATTTTTTGGTACCTTGGCCGACCATATGTGTATGATTTACCCTAATTTGTAGATCCCCTCCTTTAGTCCCATATGGGAAGATGTGAAACCCTCCTCCCTTGTAAAGCCTTATAAATTAAACCCCTCTTGTAAGTTTAAACCAATCAGATGAATGAAAGAAATTTTTTTATGAGTAAACTTGTGTTTTCTCTTTTCCGCACTTGCTTCCAGGTGTTGAGCTCCATGAGGGAGTAAATCCGGGTTCCCCTGGAACCTTGAGGAGGTGAGAGATCTCCAAAACCCCAAACCCTAGGTTAGCCACTCCACTCCCAAACCCTAGCCGCCATCATCCTTCTCTTTCCACCAAGCCCTAGTCTATTCCACTTCTCACGGCCACCTTCTCCAAGTCCAGGCCGGCCACCAGCATCCAGCTCCAGTCCAGATACTTTAGATCTACAGCAATTCTAAGAGGAAGTCAGATCGGCCTCCAGGAGAATCCTGATTTCAGCAACTTCGGCTTTCAAGTTCTTCAACCTGGTAAATCTTTTCTTGAGTATCTGAATTCCATCACTTGTTCCTCTTCTTTCCCAGATCTTGAGTCCAGGAGAAGCCGACCAAGCCACAAGACCAGTATTGGAGGATCCATTGCGAAGATAGCCGACTCCGAGGATCCCACAATCTGCTCGAGAGAGTTCTTCCACCAGAATCCTGAGAAGATCACTGTCTGGTTAGTAAACCGTCTCTCCTCTCTATTTCTGTTCTGTTGAAAGTTCAGAGAAAAACCCTAGGTCTGGGAGTTTCTCAACCCCCAGCGATCCGTTACTTCTGAACAACTCTGATAATTTGGTTCCTTCTAAACTGTGCTTTCAATCCTTACCTAGTTTCCTTCAACTTAGTTTAGCTTTACTTTGAGTCAAAGCCAATTTCTGAAAATATAAAAAAAAAAAGAAAAAAAAGAATTAATATTAATTTTACTTCCGCATACGCTTCTTTGTTCTTTGTTCTGCATCATTTTTGGTATCAGAGCCCTGTCTAGGGTTTCTGTTTGATTGCTTGTTTGAGTCCCTCTCTTTTTACTTTGTTTGCTCGAAGTAGACTCCCCAGGACGTCCGGTCCTAGGAACGAAGCGAGGTGCAAACCTCCTCTTCCCATTCCATGGGATGTTCCTAGGGCGTGTAGGGGATCCGTTGGGTTACAACTTCGTAGCAGAAATTGTAAACGAGAAAGTGCTCTGTTTTCAGTCCGTAATTATCCTGTTTCAGGAATTATTTTTTACTGCAGGTAGCTCCAAATTTAGTGATTTTTGTTTTGCTGAAACCAGTATAATTGAAACTAATTTGCATAATTTTTTCATAATTTATTGGTTTCCATGCGATTTCTGAGAATTAAATTACTGCAACTCTGTTTTTATGTTCTGCAATCCATTTAATTTTGAGTGTTCATCTCTTAAATCATCTTAAGGGCATTTGAGCATCTAAGATAAGGGGAGGAGTTGATAACCTCTCCTTAGCCCAAAACCACCACCCCTTCATTCGAACCTAAGCCTTTAATCTAAAATTGATTAGACCTAATTTGCCCTAGTGGGCTAGGGACATCAACAAGTCGGGTTAAGGCTAGTGTTGAGTCAGTTTGTCTGGTTACTCTGTGTGTGCTTTGTACTCAGTGTCTAGAACGGTGGTTCAGGGATTCCATCCCGAAGGGCTTGTGTGCTGGTCCGCCTACCTGGCCAATCTCTGATTGGTGTCTAGGATTGGCATTCAGGGACCTAACACTCCCCTTACACCTGCCTGGCTGAGTCCTGAGTTACTACAGGCTAGCTTGCCACTCTGATTGGGCATCTAGTTTGGGCTCTAGGTCTAGTTAGCCCGTAGTCGATCAGTTGAGTCTCATTTTGTATGTTTGCTTGCATCATGTCTACCCGGAATGGAGTGCCCTACCAACCTGGTCAAACCCAACCTGATTTAGAGGCCATGGTTAGAGCTCTTACTGAGAGTATGAACAAACTGAGTCAGGATGTGACTACCACTGTTGCCCAATTTAAAGAACAAGTCCATGAGGATTTTGCCCAGCTTAGGGATCGAGTCCAAGTGCTAGAGGAACCTAGGCATCGGAACTGGACTCCTGACCCAGATTTTAATGTGCCTCAACCTCACCCACACCAAGAGCCTAGAAGACCTTTATACCGAGATCCTGAACCTAATCATAGGAGGCCTGACCCAGAACCTGAGGATAGAGATGATAGGTTCATTCGGAACATCAAGTTAGATGCACCCACTTTTGATGGTAGCCTAAATCCTAAGGTGTATTCTGATTGGGAGGGTGAGATGGACCCGTACTTTGAGTGGTATGCCATGTCTGAGGAGAGGAAATTCAAGTTTGCCAAGATGAAATTAATACGTCAAGCTAGATTATACTGGGGGAACATTGAGCTGACCACTAGAAGATGAAATGTAGAGCCCATAACCACTTGGCAGGGTATGAAAGAGAAACTTAGAGACAAGTACCTACCCATTTCATACCAGCAAAATCTGTTTGACCAATGGCAGACTTTGAAACAAGGGAACCGATCTGTTTCAGACTACATAACCACCTTTGATGAATACCTGATGAGATGTGATGTGAGTGAAGCCCATGAAGTCACTTTGTCTAGATTTAGGGCTGGGCTTAGGGAAGATATTAAGAGAGAGTTGTTTCTGAGAGAGGTTACTGACCTAGACCAAGCCTATCAGATTGCACTGAACACTGAGAAATTTCAGAGAGGACCCATGCCATCTAGGGTTAGTGCCCCAATCCCAAGAAATGGACCTAGCCAGGTTACCCCTAGCAAGCCTAATCAGGGTATCCCCACCCCTAGGCCCATGGACAAAGGTAAGGCACCTGACACCCAGAGAACCCCTAGTATCGTCTGTTTTAAGTGCCAGAAGCCCGGTCATATCTCCACTCAGTGCACAGCCATAGCTTGTTTTAAATGTCATAAGGTAGGTCATGTTTCTAGCCAGTGCCCTCGTAGATCCCTATATATAGAAGAGGGAGGAGAAGAGAATTCCGAGCCTAATGAGGAGTTTGAAGAAGAAGTTTATGAGGCCGGAATGAATTTGGTTGATGAGTATGAAGGAGAGGAAGAATCCACTGAATCTGACCACTTAGGGGTTGTGAGATGCATCCTGTCCCAGACTAAAGTTCAGGAAGATTGGCGTAGGACTAACATCCTACAGACTTTCCTTAAACTAGGGGATAAGGTTTGTAAAATCATCATAGATAGTGGGAGCTGTGTGAATGCCATTTCTACTAGCACTGTCAAAATGTTAGGCTTAACCCCAGTCCCCAACCCCAGCCCCTATAAGGTTTCTTGGGTAGACTCTACCTCTATACCCATCCAGTCTAGATGTCAGGTCCAAATCCAAATGCAATCCTATCAAGAGAAGATTTGGTGTGATGTCTTGCCCATGGGGGTGAGCAGTATAATTCTTGGAAGACCTTGGTTGTATGATCATGATGCCACCCTCTTAGGAAAATCCAATACCTGTGTCTTTAGTTTCAATGGGAAGAAAATCACAATCCATTCAGTCCCTTCTAAGGACAAGGTAGCTAAAGGAACTAGTAAGGTCAGAGAAATGAAGACTGGAGTGAACCTAATTAGTGCCAAGGATCTAGAACAAGAGATTCATAGTGGTTCACCCATTTGAATGTTGACTGCTAAGGAACTTAGGACTCCTACACTCTCAGAGCCTCCTTAGGAAGTTAAGCCTTTATTAGAAGAATTTGAGGATGTTTTTCCCGAGGATCTGCCAGACCACCTTCCACCTCTTAGGGATATTCAGCATTCCATAGATTTAGTCCCAGGAGCTACTTTATCCAACTTGCCCCATTATAGGATGAATCCATCGGAGCATAAAGAACTGCAAAAGCAGGTTGGCGAATTGTTGAGGAAGGGGTTCATTAGGGAGAGTCTTAGCCCTTGTGCAGTCCCTGCACTTCTAACCCCGAAGAAGGATGGCACGTGGAGGATGTGTGTTGACAGTCGTGCCATCAATAAAATCACAATCAAGTATAGGTTCCCCATCCCTAGACTAGATGACATGCTTGATATGATGGCCGGTGCCATGGTTTTTTCTAAAATTGATCTCAAGAGAGGCTATCATCAGGTTAGGATTAGACCAGGGGATGAGTGGAAAACAGCCTTCAAAACTAAGGATGGCCTCTATGAATGGGTTGTTATGCCTTTTGGGTTGTCCAATGCCCCTAGTACTTTCATGAGGATTATGACCCAGGTACTTAGAGCTTTCATAGGGAAGTTTGTAGTTGTCTATTTTGATGACATCCTGATCTATAGTAAGACCCCTGCAGATCACCTAGGCCACCTTAGGCAAGTCTGTCAAGTTTTGAGGAATGATAGTCTCTACGGTAATCTCAAAAAGTGTGAATTTATGACCAGTAGAATTATCTTCCTTGGATTTGTTGTAACCCCTGACGGCATGGCTGCCGACCCTGAAAAGATTAGGTCCATAGTAGAATGGCCAGAGCCGACCAGTGTGCATGAAGTCAGAAGTTTCCATGGCTTGGCTACCTTCTATAGGCGATTCATCAAGGGGTTTAGTACCATAGTTGCTCCTATCACAGACTGCATCAGGAAGGGAGAATTTCAGTGGACCAAAGCAGCCCATAAAGCCTTCCTAGATCTTAAGGATAGGATGACCCAGGCATCCATTTTGAGACTACCGGACTTTTCAAAGGTATTTGAGGTTGCCTGTGATGCTTCAGGAGTAGGTATAGGTGGAGTCCTAAGCCAAGAGAACCATCCCGTAGCATTCTTTAGTGAAAAACTTAATGATGCTAAGCTTAGATATTCTACCTATGATAAGGAATTTTATGCGGTAGTGCAAGCTTTGCGTTACTGGAGACTTTATTTACTACCGTAAGAATTTGTGCTGTTTTCGAACCATGAGGCTCTTAGATTCTTGAATTCTCAGAAGAAGCTTAACCCTAGGCATGCTAAGTGGGTAGAGTATATCCAGTCCTATACTTTTGTTTTGAAGCATAAGGCTGGGTCTGAAAATAAGGTAGCTGATGCCCTTAGTCGTCGATCTTTGTTGTTGAATTCTGTTAGGGCTGAAGTCATAGGGTTTGAGCAAATCAAAGAAGAATATGGGTCGTGTCCGGATTTCAAGACTGTATACCAGGATCTAACTCAAGGACCATCTAGTGAACATAAGGATTATTCCCTTTTCGAGCCTAGCTCTAAGATGCCAAGGCCTGAGCCCAGCTCTCAGGCAACTTTGGACCGGGGCCCAGCTCTCCGACCAAGGGATCTTCGAGCCAAGCTGCTCTCAAATCACCAACATCTTCGAGCCCAGCTCCAAGATGCCAAGACCCGGGGCCCAGCTCTCCGGAAGAAGAAGTCTTCAAGCCCATCTCCGAGATGCCAAGACCTAAGCCCAGCTCTTAAGCAACCCTGGACCGGGGCTCAGCTCTCCGGCCAAGGGACTTTTGAGCCAAGCTGCTCTCAAATCATCAACGTCTTCGAGCCCAGCTCCAAGATGCCAAGACCCGAGGCCCGGCTCTCTGGAAGAAGAAGTCTTCGAGCCCAGCTTTAAGATGCCAAGACCTGAGCCCAGCTCTCCGGCCAAGGGACCTTCAAGCCAAGCTGCTCTAAAATCATCAATGTCTTCGAGCCCAGCTCTGAGATGCCAAGACCTGAGCCCAGCTCTCAGGCAACCTTGGACCGGGGCCCAGCTCTCCGGCCAAGGGACCTTCAAGCCAAGCCGCTCTCAAATCATCAACGTCTTCCATCCCAGCTCCAAGACGCCAAGACTCGGGGCCCAGCTCTCCGGAAGAAGAAGTCTTCGAGCCTAGCTCTGAGATGCTAAGGCCTGAGCCCAGGTCTTAGGCAACCTTGGACCGGGGCCCAGCTCTTTGGTCAAGGGATCTTCGAGCCAAGCTGCTCTCAAATCATCAACATCTTTGAGCCCAGCTCCAAGATGCCAAGACCTGAGCCCAGCCTCAGGTGACCAAGACCCGGGGCCCAGCTCTCCTGATGGCAAGTCTTCGAGCCTAGCTCCAAGATAAGACCTGAGCCCAGCTCTCAGGAAACCCTTGGACCGGGGCCCAGCTCTCTAGCCAAGAAGGTCTTCGAGCCTAGCTCTGAGACACCAAGCCCTAAGCCCAGCTCTCATGCACCTTGGATCGGGGCCCAACTCTCCGACCAAGAAGGCCTCGAGCCTAGCTCCAAGGCATTCAAGCCTGGAGCCCAGCTCTCAGGCACCTTGGACCGGGACCTAGCTCTCCGGCCAAGAAGTCTTTGAGCCCAGTTGCTCTCAACTACCAAAATCCTGTGCCCAACTTGTCGACACTGAAGCTTGGTGACCAAATCCCAAACAAGGTAGAACCCTCCTCTCTGATCTCGCCACTCATATCTCGAAAAAAAAGAAGAAGAAGAGAGGAGAAGGAAAGAAAGAGGGTGAGGGGAAAAGTCAGGCAGTGCTCGAGAACAGGTGGCAGGAAAATTCTCATTTTTTTCACAAAAGTTAGTTACAAACATCTTCGGGTCCCCGACATGCCAGGTGACCCAGACCAAGTACAAAAAAGGAAAACAAGGAGGGAAGTTACTCCACTCTAGCTGGCCCCCCCAGCTGGGCCGTGAGGCTGTGAGGTCCCATTTTTGGGAACCTATGGCTGAATGGCTCCAGCCTCGGGTGGCCCAATCTTAGCCTCGACTGGTGGGGGAGGTTCGGAGGTAACAGCTTCCTCAACACCCGACTCCATGTCCGAGGCATGAGGGTAACTGAGGCAGCTGGGCCCTCATCAGGGATGAATCGCTCAATTCGGCCGTGTAGGTATATGAAACCTTTGAAGGAGTCCAACGTCGTTTGATGAATCTCGGTGATGAACTCCTCTGAGGCTCTATATCTGGCCACAGCCTCTTCAGCATCCCTTCTCGCCTCGACTGCTTCTCCTCTGGCTGCCTCTATCGACCTCGTAGACTCCTCTGTGGCCCTCTCAGCCACGGCCAACCACTCCTTCTCCGTCGCTAGCTTGACCTGAGTAGATTGAGCAGCCTCCTTGTGCCGAATGGCCTCGGCATTGTACCACTTCAGCCTCTTCTCAGCAAGGGCGAGCTCCTCGACACTCTTCCTCAAGCGGCTCTGCTCCCGGTCAAGACCCTCCTGGAGCTCCTTTGCTCGTGCCTCAGAGTCGGCGAGCTGCTTCTCCAGGTCCTTGGCCCTTTGCTCGAGCACTCCGTTCACCTCGGTCCTCTCCTTCATGCCGGCCTTCAGTGCCTCGATCTCAGTCGTCCACCGCTGTTCACTGCGCTACCAATTTCAACAGCAGTCCCTAATGAAGAGGGCCTCAGCACCAATCTGCACCTCAGCACCGATCTGCACCATGTAAAAGGTTAGCGAGAAAAAAAAGATAGAGAAAAAGAGAAGTGGAGCCACTTACCGAGTAGAGTTGTGAAAAGATGGCGCTAAGCACATCCCCCAGCCGCAGTTCGGCCATCTCCTACCGATCGCATGGTTGGATTGAAAAATCCATCATGCGCTCGGCCATTGTGGGGCTCCGGAGAAAAGAGCTCTCCGACCCCAGCTTGAACGGAAGTCGGCATCGCGCCTCCTCCCTCCCGCTCTCTCCAGGGATAGGTGCCCTTGCCCCACTAGTAGCAGGGCCCCCGGGGGCAGGCTGAGGACCTGGCACCTTCACGGGTGGCGCCCCGGTCACGAGCTCGGCCCTAGCTCGGACCTCCCCACCCCTAACCTCGATCACAGCCATACTCGGGGGACTGGGGAATGCAACGGCAGCAACTCAGCCCTTGCCCGGACAACCACCTTGGGTTCCGCGATGAAGGTCATTCCCTGTTGACCGTGCCGCTCTTGGACCTTCCGAACTACCCACTGGACTGGCCCTGATGCCGCAGACGTCGCCCTTTCCACTGGTGCAGGAGCAGTTTCGGTTGCCCCTAAATTCTGGCTAGCAAGCATGGCAGGAGCAGCTTCAGTCGCCTCCCAGCCCGGGTCGGCCGTCGCGATGGGAGCGGCCGTAGACGCGCTCTCGCCCCGGACCCATCTCGACGGAGGCTCCTCGACCAGCCCGGTTGGTGGCCTTTTCCGGGTGATCACCAGTAGGTCACTCTCTATGAAGATCATGCCTGCATACAAGCCATACAATAGTCAGAGCCCACGGAAAGCAATGTAAGGAGCACAAGAAAAAGGAAAGAAAAGAAAAGTTCAGGTCGAACTCACCCAACCAATTCGTTGGGTTGACCCCAGCTTCGGAGATATTCTGCTCTGACAATAGAATCTTGAGAGAAGGGATCTGGGCGGTGCGGAGCTGCTCGTAGTCATCCCGGTCAGCTGCATCGACCATGGAGTTTCGATTATGGGACTGGTCCGGGTCACTCTAGACCCAGTCGACCCCCTCAACCGTGGCAAAAAAGAACTTGCTCTTCCATCCCTTGACGGAAGAGGGGAGCTCAAACCTAATGTCCTTTGGACGGGAAGACAAGGACCACCACCCGTCCTCAGTCGGGTGGCGCTTCAGGGCAAAGAAAGCCATGAACAGAGAAAATCGAGCAACAAACTCGTGAAGGTGGCAAAGTATAATAAAAGAAAAGATGACCCTAATGGCGTTTGATACTAGCTGAGCAGGGACCAAACGGTAATTATTCAGCATTGACATGAAGAACGGATGGAATGGAAAGTGGAGACCCCCAGAAAAGGACTCATAAAAAGCACTATGGCCCGGGCCACTGGAAGTGATCCGTTCTCCCGGATGAGGGATTAAAAGCCGGACAGAGTGCGGGATGCCATAGACATCCCGGATGGTCCCCAGTTCCTCGGCGGTGATCGTCGAGGCGATCCCGCTAGGACCTGTGGACCGGACGGACTCAGGAACAAGTTCAGAAAAGGGAGAAGGACAAGAAGGATGAGAAGGACCGGACCCTGGTTCCCTGATGAGTACTAGACCAGGAGGGAGCCTCCTATTGAACTCGAAATGAGCCGCATCCTCCTCCTCATCGGAAGAAGAAGGAGACGCTGGCCTCCGCTCAGAAGGACCAGCCTCGCCCTGGTTGGTGGTGGGGCGGAAGCTCGGGCCAAAGCGAGACATCCCCAAAGAAGGAAGAAGCGAAGGACTCGAAGAAGAAGATGAAGGGACGGACTCGACCCAAGGAAAACCCTAAACTCAGAAGAAGGACCCTACTCTGATAAAGGAGGAAGAGAGGAGGAACTAACCTGGTTCCTTAGAAGATCTGAGGCAACCAGGAGAAAGGAGAAGACTCAGGTACTGCAGCGGGTGCGAAGAGTTCAAAAAGAACAGATATTTTGGGTAAGAACTTCTTTTCATTTCAAAATGACCCAGCGCATCCGTACCGTTACGACCTCTCCGTCAACGGATTCACGCCACGTGCCACCCATCAATGAAAAAGGAATCCCGGCCGCTCTGAATTCTGTGCCAGCATTAACTGCTCCTTGGACGTGGCCACATGGCGCCCCCGCACTGGCCTGAAGGACCATTCCACGGAGCACCGGAAATCATAGCCATCATTGTGCCAGATCTTCACCTTCCCATGTCAGCATCACAATTACTCCCTTCGATCCGAGCGCCGTGCACTAACGAGCCTCGGGAGTGGGGGGCAAATGATGTGGCAAGACCACTGACGTGGGGTAGTTGTCAGACGCCACGTCATAAGAAACCGCCATGCCAGGCGCCGCGTTAGATTCCCAGCTCGGACTCCTCCGCCGGGCTAAGCTCCCTGAGGACAAAGGGATCGCCTGTCGAAGCCGAGCTCCGTCCTCCGCCAGGTCGGGCCCGCGAGCCCGGGATGCTTAGGTCGGAGCCGAACGGCACCCTCCAGAGCGAGTCCCTTGGAGACCGAGCCCCGTGGTCGGAGCCGAGCTCAGTCCCCCTCCGCCACGTGGAGCCTCTCCGAGGCCGAGCCCTCTGGACTAGGCCCGTGCTCTGCCCTCCAGAGCGAGCCCCGTGGTCGAGGTCGAGCCTAGACCTCCTTCGCCACATGGAGCCTCTTCGAAGTCGAGCCCTCTGGACCGGGCCCGCACTCTGCCCTCCAGAGCGAGCCCCTCGGAGATCGAGCCCCATGGTCAGAGTTGAGCTCAGCCCTCCTCCGCCACGTGGAGCCTCTTCGAGGTCGAGCCCTCTGGACCGGGCCCGTGCTTTGCCCTCCTCCGCTGAGGCGAGCCCGCGAGCTCGGGATGCTTAGGTCAGAGTCGAGCCCTGCCTTTCCAGCTCAGCCCCCAGCTCAGGCGTAAACACCGACGAACCAGGGGACAGCATCGCCATCCCAGGACGCCGGCGAGCCGCCCGAGAATTGCACTGGGACACCCACTAGGCCGCAATGACCACCTGCAGCCGCCGGTTACACCAGAAAGGGGAGAGGCCTACTGATTGAGGTGCCATGCTCCTCACCAACCACCTGAACCACCCGAAAGAGGAAGTCAACCAGGAGATTCGAATCCCGGGGGTGGCGGACCGCCGATCGAGGTACTGCCAGGTTTCCCGGAATGAGGCGACCAGAAGGAATGTCAGAACACATGACAGCTTCCCTTATCACGAATCGGGAAAGGCACCTCGGGACACTACCGCACGTGCCTGACAACCCAGCGGAGATCTCAAGGCGGGCGCCCAACGGTAACCTAGACTACAAAGCTCGAAGGAGGCAAGACAAAGGAGGTGACATGCAATACCATTCAAACACAAGTGCAAGCTCAAACAGAGAGCACGACACCACAAGCAAGTCCAGGCAAGGACGGACGGAAAGGCCACACAGAGAATTCCTCTAGCTAGGCCGCTCTTCCCCCGACACACTTGCATCCCACTCTCATACCATTCACTCCTCCTAGCGTGGAGTTCATCAAGAGGGGCTCGACCAGGAGGATCTGTTCTCCTGGATCGTCACTGACTTGACCGTCGAAGTACCCCTGCCGGAAACCTCGGTCCGGGTCACTAACCCCTGTTTTGCAGGTCCCGGACCACCGGACGGCCAGATAGCGAAGGGAGCGCACTCCGGTGTCAACAGCAGCTACGGGTCATAACGATCTTGGCGGCAACATATATAATATAAATAAGATAACATCTGCCAATTTAAATTCGGGAGCCGTTCATTCATGGCTAGTTTGATTCCACGTAATGTCCTTTTTTTTTTTTTTTTTTTTTTTTTTTTCTCTTGGTATAAGTGGTTTCATGCTGGCTAGGGACCTTCTAACATTTCTCTCCGAGAAAATGTCACAGCATAATTCACTTTTTTTTTTAAAAAAAAATTAATTTATTTTTTTAATAAAATAAAAAGGATAAGGAATAAATCCAGAATAACTGCTCCCAATATATTAGTTAAATTTCAATAAAATAAAAATGATAAAATTCTCATTTTGCTCTTCATGAATCTAAAGATGACTAGGTCCGTGGTTGTTTAACTAGTATTACTAATTAATAACGCATAACTCATGCGCTATGCTATTTCTTCAAATAAAAAAAAATCGTGTCTAATCTAGGAGTATTTAAGTGGTTTAAGAGGACCCATTTGGGTAAAAAAAAAAAAAAAGGATAAATACTGTATTCTACAATTTTGTCGAGACAACAATAAACTATCACAGAGATTTTTTGATGGAATCTTTCTTTTGCCCATCCCACCAACTTTCTCTATATATTCAAAATGAAAGTGAAACTTTGATCAGATACATTGAAGAAAAAAAAGGTACATCTTTTTTTTAAAAAAAAAAAATTTTACAGGAACTTTGCCACACCTTAGTCTTTCTACTCAGCAAAAAATTATTGATTAGATCAAAAGTTCAACTCAGCGTTAAACAAGTCCAACCATAAATCAACCTGTCATGAACTGCCTTCTTCTTTTTTTTTTTTAGTCCATATTTATACGCGTTGGTTTGTGATTGAATTGGTCTGATCATCATGGTTATCCGGTCATTGATAACCTCACCTCACAAGTCCTTGTGGTTTGAAAATTGAAACAAAAAGACATAACTTTCAAGCTTATCCAAATTCCCAGGGCATGGTAGCGTGCTTGGGCGTCAACTTTCATCGGGAATCACGCAATATAACGATAGCTAAATTCGTGTTCAAGGAGGGCAGTTGATGACGGTCAAGAAAAGCCTGCGTCCATAACCGTGAATGTTCCGCTTCCACATCTAATTGTACATTAAAAATTGGAAAAAATCGAGTGCCATTAAATTGATTATGTGGCTAACAATTTGACTGCTATATGAGGTGCATCGTTCACGACAAAAGATGTCCAAGTCTAGCTATCAGCAGCGATCCAAACATTAGGTTTTTGTGGTAAAGAAATCCGCCACTTGAATGGTACCCATTTGTCCAGCCGTCAGAGACGGGCATTCAGGTCCTCGTTCCCTATCTCCTAAAATTTGGTCCGTCCCAATATTTCCGGTTGGACAAGAACTTTGCTAGCTTCTTTGTGAGGCATCATTGCTAATTTGTTATCACTCGGCACCGAAATATAGGCCTACATGATCGATACGGGAAGGGCATTAGCTTTACAAAATAAGAGCTCGTGGATTTTAATTAGGGGAAAAATAAAAGATAATTGTTGGGATATATCAGTTTAAGCACAGACTAGTCACCGGTTCGATCGATCGAGAACATTTCTTTTGAGCCATACATTTTAAACCATAACGACTGAAGGAAATCAAATGGCTGGTGGATCGGTCGAGGCCGAAGACACAACTTTCGGCGCCCACGACGAAGGCGTGGGTCGAAGTCTTCGGCCCACGACGAAGGCGTGGGTCAAAGTCTTCGGCCCACGACGAAGGCTGGGTCTTCGACCCACGCCGAAGTATGAACTTCGATCTGTCTCGAAAGAGTCCGAAGACGAAGACATTCCTCCAATTCGACTACAGACATTTTTCCAAGAGGGAAACCTGAAGACAGATCCCCGACCTGTCTCAGGTCTCCACGAATGCAACAAATAACGGTTATCATCGACTACCTCCAGAGCATGATCATGGCACGTAACTCCGGCGACAACGCCTCCAGTCTGGCAGGAACCGTTTACTAACCGTCCACGATTACGAATTGAGGTGAAGGAATTAACTCCCCCATCGTAACCGCAGGAGGGAGAACGGAACCGCAGACCGGACAACTCATTATAAATTACTGTAAGAGGGGACGCTCCAGGTAAGGCACGGGATACTCCTGAAACTCTGAGTCTTTTCCTCTCCATTTATCCTCCTCATAATCTTTCCCATTCTGTGGCTGGAGCCTGCCTCTGACTTAAGCATCGGAGTGTCCTTCGCCGGAACAACTCCGGCCAAGGATTTGTTTTGCAGGTAACCGGGGAGCGGGCCTGCGATCCAGTAGCTCCGTCCGGTCGGAACAGGGACTCTACGCCAATAGATTGGCGCGCCAAGAAGGGGAGACAGCCTATTTAAAAATCCATTGTTAAGCTCCCCTCCTTGGAAAAGGAGAAGTGTAAGAAATTCTTGATGGCAAGAGGAAAGACTTAGATTGCCTCAACAAGTAGAAGTCGTGCTCCCTCCCAGGGGGTAGGCCCCCAGCAGAGAATGACATTCCACCTCCCGTAATTGTCGTGGGACAGCAGTAGTTCGAAACTCCCCTGAACCAAGTCAATAACCTCACGGCTATGGTTCAGGACTTCCAGGACAGAGCTTTTCAGGTGAAGCATCTGCTTGCCACCCCCAGACACAGCTCTCGATCCTGGAGGAAGAGAGCTCCTCGAGAGGGGTCCATGCATCTCTCCGTCCATCCTCGGCCCTTCCCTAAAGGTCGAAGTTCAAGAATGCCCAGGCCCACTGATTCCCTGCAAAGAGGAAAAATGTTTAGGCAAACTTACTCTCCCTTTTCTGAAAACTCTACTCCCGTAGAGAAAGCATCGAAGCAAGCCCTCCCCGATTACGATGCAAAGTTCAAAGCCATCGAATCGGAAATGACGAAGATCCGAGAGCAAAAGGATCACAATGATCTAGCAGTGTGTGATTTGCGCCCCCTTACACCGATCGCATCTTGGCCGAAGTTGTTCCTCAGTACTTTAGGGTTCCCCAGATGGAGCCCTACGACGGCACCTCTGATCCCTTCGATCATCTAGGTAGTTTCAAGGCCCATATGATGATCCAAGTTGCTTCGGACGCGATGTACTGCCTCGTGTTCCCGGCCATCTTGAAGAAAGCTGCTCAGATGTGGTACTCGAGCATACACCCAGGTACCATCGATTTCTTTTTCGAGTTAAAAAAACTGTTTGTCTTGTATTTCAGGACCTGCCGCAAGACCCCCCACAACACGGATACACTGTTCCTCCTTCACCAAAATGAAGGAGAAAGTCTGCGAGATTACATCTCCAGATTTAATGCGGCAATGCTCGAGATCCCTGATCTCAATGAACACGTGGCCATGTCTGCATTGAAGAAGGGGCTTTGTACGTCCAGGCTCACCTTTTTCCTGGACAAGAAGTTTCCCAAAAGCTACGCTGAGCTTTTGTCGAGAGCTCAGAAGTACACCGACGTCGAAGAGCAAGCGACAAATCGGCGACTAGCTGAAGGGAAGCCCCCTTCAAAGAAAAAGAACAACAGGGGACAAGGTCCCCCTACTTCCAACAACAACAACAACAAATATCCCAACCGACGACGGAGTCCCCGGCCCAGAGCATCGGACGGAAGATTTGACTCCTATACCTCCCTCAACCTCCCTCGAGAAAAAATCCTCTTGGAGATAGACAAAGAAAACTATCTCCAACGGCCACATCCCATGAAGGCATCCTCTTCCGCAAGGAACAGGAACAAATATTGCCGATTCCATTGAGACCACGGCCACAATATCGAAGAATGCATCCAGTTGAGAGATACGATAGAGGATCTCGTCAAGAGAGGATATTTGGGATGGTACATTGATCGCCAAGGACCTCGGTTAGAAGCTACAGTCTCCCAAAGGGCCTCTGAAGAGACTGAACTGCCGAATCAGAGGCCCACCAATAGAGACGTGGGGATGATACATCGACCTACCAACTGGAGAAGAGACGAAGATGATGCCCCAAAGCGGTTCAAGGACAACAACGCTATCCTCTTCTCCGATGATGATCTCGTAGGAGTTCGGCTCCCACACGACGATCCTATTTTAATCTCGGCCGTTGTGGCCAATTATGATGTAAGACGAATCTTGGTTGATAATGGAAGTTTGACCGATGTCTTGATCTATGATGCATTCTCTCGGATGTGTTTGCCTAAAAATAAACTACGAAGATCTCCTATACCGCTTACTAGCTTCGGAGGCAATCAGGTCGATGCCGAGGGAGAAATAATACTGCCTGTGACCCTCGGTATCGAGCCTCGACAGAAGACTCTGCCGATCAATTTTACGGTGGTCCGAACCCCCTCGGCCTACAACATTATTTTGGGATGGCCCGTCCTGAATAAATTTCGAGCCATAGTGTTGACTTACTACCTCCTGGTGCGTTTTCCCACTAGGAATGGCGTCGGAGAAGCCAAAGGAGATCAGAGAACGGCACGACAATGCCTAATGATTCAGGACAAGCACTCCAATGATCCTACAACTTGGGATCAGTTAGATCCGAGAGACCCGACCACAGATTCGGGTGAATCGGTGGAGAGAACCATTTTAGTGCCATTGACTGAAGAGGACCCCACTAGGGTCATGCAGATCGGAAGTATGCTTGATGAGAAAACCAGAACGGAGCTTATCTATTTTCTCAGAACTAACGCTGATATTTTTGCCTGGTCAGCTTCGGACATGCCAGGAATTCCAGTCGAAGTGATCACTCATTGGCTGGGAGTTGCTCCTGAATATAAGCCGGTCCGGCAAAATAAGAGGTGCTTTACCCCCGAAAGATAGAAGGCAATAGATGAGAAAGTAAGCAAGCTCCTCAAGGCAGGATTCATCCGAGAAGCCCATTACCCCGAGTGGTTGGTCAATGTGGTAATGGTAAAGAAAGCTAACAGCAAGTGGAGGATCTGCATCGAATACACGGATTTCAATAAAGCTTGCCCAAAAGATAGCTTTCCTCTTCCAAAGATTGACCAACTGGTCAACACCACTGCTGGGCACCAACTACTAAGCTTCATGGATGCTTTCTTCGAAATACAATCAGATCCGAATGGATTCTTAGGATGAGAAGAAGACGGCCTTCATCACCGACAAAGGTCTGTATTGCTACAAAATGATGCCATTTAGACTCCAGAACGCTGGGACGACATTCCAAAGATTAATCAATAAGGTGTTCAAGGAGCAATTAGGGAAAAACATGGAGACCTATGTTGACGACATTATCATCAAAAGCCTTCTTAAACAAGACCACATCAAGACCTGGAGGAATCATTTAGCACTCTGTGATGTCATCGCATGAAGCTAAATTCGACGAAGTACGCCTTTGGAGTCACTTCGGGTAAGTTTTTGGGTTTCCTCGTTACCAAGTGAGGGATTGAGACAAACCTTGAGAAAATCCAGGCCCTCAAAGACATGAGGCATCTATCTTGCAAGAAGGAAGTACAATAGCTGACAAGAAGGATCGCTTCTTTAAGCAGGTTCATCTCTCAGTCAGCTGAAAAATGCCTCCCATTCTTTAAGGTACTTTGGTAGTCTCGGGGCTTTGAATGGACTGAAGACTGCCGTACTACTTTTGAAGAGCTGAAGAAGTACTTGGAGACCCCACCTCTGCTCTCTAAACCTCAGGAGGGGGAAGTACTCTACTTATACTTTCCCGCTTCGGATGAAGCAGTCAGTTCGATCCTCGTCCGAAGAGAAGAAAATGGCTCCCACAAGCCGATCTATTACATCAGCAAAGTCCTGCACGATACTGAAACAAGTTATTCAAAAATGCGAAAGCTGATCTATTCTCTAATAATTGCAGTAAAGCGACTACGGCCTTACTTCCATGCCCATGCCATCATGGTGCTGACTGATCAGCCCCTCAAGGCCATTCTCCGATGCCCTGATACCTCAGGTAGGATAGCCAAATGGACTGTGAAGCTAAGTGAGTTCGACATTAGTTTCCAGCCCTGATCAGCTATGAAGGCCTAGGTGCTTTCAGATTTCTTAGCCAAATGCACCTGGAAGTCTGAAGATGAAGCGCCTCCAGCAAAAGAAGAAATCTTGAAGGACACGGAGTTTGTTTGGGTGCTCCATGTGGACGGAGCCTCCAACTTTGCTGGGTGTGGAGCCGGTCTCATACTAGTTGAACCCGATGGGCACATAGTGGAGTACGCACTCCGATTCTCCTTCCGTGCTTCGAATAACCAGGCCGAATACGAAGCCCTACTTGTAGGACTTCGGATCGCCAAGAGTTTGGGAGTTTAGAGACTCTAGGCTTTTCCGGATTCCCAGTTGGTGGTAAACCAAGTTAAAGGAGAGTATGAAGCCAGAGATCCCACCATGGTGCAGTACTTGGAAAGGGTACAAGCCCTATCTTCTCGACTGAAGTTCTTCGAAATCATGCATGTCCCTCGATTGAAGAACTTCAGGGCAGATGCGTTATCCAGATTTGCTACCACCACTTTGGAATCCCTTGGTCGCACTTTCGTTGAACACCTTGAAGTCCCAAGTATAGCTGAAGAAACTATGGAGGTACACCAAATCGGGACCGAACCAAGTTGGATGGATCCCATTTTTAAGTCCCTAAATGAGGGCATATTACTAGAGGACAGGGTAGAAGCCAAGAGGATCCGCTGGATGGCATCCCAATATATCATCTTAGATGGGACACTTTATAAAAGATCTTTTTCTCAGCCTTTACTGAAATGCTTGGGGCCATCAGATGCTGACTATGCCTTGAGGGAGGTCCATGAAAGGATATGTAGTGATCACTTGGGGGGCAGGTCATTGGTGTATAAAATAATATGCTAGGGATACTATTGGCCCTCCATTCAAAAGGATTCAGCGACTTCGTACAGAAATGTGATCAATGCCAGAGGTATGCCAACATCTAGAGATAACCAGCGAGTCATTTGACCCAGCTGACAGCACCCTGCCCTTGGCCCAATGGGGCATGGACATCCTTGGCCCATTCCCACTGGCGTCTGGGCAGTGGAAGTTCTTCCTTGTGGCAATCAACTATTTTACTAAATGGGTTGAGGCCAAACCACTGGCACACATCACGAAAAGCAAGGTCGAGAACTTTGTCAAAAATTTCATTATATTTTGGTTTGGAATCCCACATACAATAATTACTAACAACGGGAGGCAGTTCGATAATCCGAAGTTTGAAGACTTCTGTGCTCGGTACCACGTGCAGCATAGGTCAACTTCTGTCGCCCATCCGCAGTCTAATGGAGAGGCCGAAGTAACTAATCGGACCATCCTCCATGGCCTGAAGACAAGGTTGAACGCTGCCAAAGAGCTTTGGGTCGAAGAGTTGACCTCTATTCTCTGGACGTATAGGACGACCCCGAGAATAGCTACCGACGAATCTCCCTCCAATCTCTAAGAATCGACAAATATGAAGAGCTTGAAAATTCCGATCGCAGAAGAATTGACCTGGATCTGCTACTGAGTACCAGGCTCCAGGCCTAAATAAAAATGGTGACATATCAACAAAAGGTCGTCAAATATTACAACTCTAGAGTGAAAGAACATATTTTTCACACGGGGGACATGGTGCTGCGAAGAACTGAAGTATCCAGGCCAACGAAACAAGGCAAGCTTTCTCCTAACTGGGAAGGACCACACCAGGTCGAAGAAGTCATATGTCCATGAACGTATCAACTCAAGACTCTGGATGGAAAAGTTTTATCCCGCCCCTGGAATGTATAAAATCTTCGCAAGTACTATCAATAAATGAACCTCGGTATTCTTCATGAAAATATGTTCAACTCTAAATAACTCGTTGCATCAACAGAATGACAACGATTTCAATAGTCCGATCGAAAGAATTGGCTCGAAGCGCAAAGGAGAGCCTGATCCACTCACCTTATCGGTATGCCCGACGAGCACAATGGATGGCCCAATCAGGCTGCCAAAATGATCAAAGGCACAGGGATGGTTCATATAACCTACCCAATGGTAAACCTGAAAACATGCCGGGACGGGCCTAATCAGCCTACATTACACCAAAGAAGGTGCAAGGAGGGTTCGTATAACCTACCCTATGGTAAATCCTAAGACGTGCCGAGGCAGGCCTAAACATCCTACCTTAACCATGATAGGAACGCATAGGGATGGCTTGGACCCTTACCCTACGGTAAGTCCAAAAATGTGCTGAAATGAACCTACATCACTATCCTGTCAACAGCAAACATTTGATGAGATGGTCCAACTGATCTCATCCCCTCTATAGATCCCTAATGGCTCTGAGAAATCCATACTTTCGTCATATCACAAGGTCTACATTTAGTGGTACTAGTCACAGAAAAAGAAGTCTGAAGAAAGTCAGAATTCTTCATTTCATTTCCATATTTTTACAAAAAAAAAAAGAGTGGTGCAGACAATGGGAAAGTGGATCTAGAAACCACCTGCCGGCCCTTTTCCATGCCGGCAGGAGGTGTCGAAGCTCTGGAAGGAGGATGGAGAGGCTCCGGAGTTTTCTTCTAAGTTAGACTCCGACTTTTCTTCAAAGTCGGAGTCAAATTTGTGACCAGAAAAAGGGATAGAAGGCATAATATTTTCCAAGCCCTTCAAATCGAAGTACTTGAAATCCTTATCACAATGCTCTCGAAATCCCCGATGGTACGAATCTAGGACCGCCTCGATAACTTCATCCTTATAGGCAGAAGATGCCATGAAGTCCGAGATAACCTCCGCCACTTTCTTCCTAGCCTCCTCCGCCTCTGCAGCGACTACCTCGGCTCGAGCCCTGGCCTCCTCCAAACGGGCCTCCAAGACCTGGATCCTCCTCTCTAAGCAAGCAATGACCCCCTATGGGTCATCATTGTCACTTCTCCGGGGAGCCTTTGAACTAGGCTCACCCTCAGTTCGAGTCCTGGAAGCCCTCTTCATAGTTGCCTTCTTAAGATCAGAGGTAGAAAACTTCATGTAGTTGGTGTGCTGAGGGAAGGAGGGCAATTTTCAAAAAGGGAGTCCGAAATCTCGATGGCCTATGGCAGGGAAAAACAGGGCCCTATTTAAAAGGACCCTACACCCATGTACGGTCGCAGGAAAACATGCTCCACACCTTTCCCCAGATACACCAAAGAGTGCCATGGGTCGAAACGATGCCTCGAAAGCCAGGTGGCCGCCTAAGAGCACCATGATCACCAATAACTACTCTCGGGGATGGAAACCACTGGCGCTTCGAACCCGGAGTGGTCCCCCTCGAACGGTTACCACATTAATGGCCTTCTCTCAGAAAGGTACCCAGGACGTGTGGGGACGCGACTGTTCGAATATTTATGCACTTGACATGGGTAACGAAAATCATGCTCAATGTTCCTTAATCGATGGCCAATAAGAAAATAACACATGTCTACCACGTCCCTTCCAAGATAGAAGGAATAATTACGATGGGGTAACTGACATCAGCCTATCCTAATTGAGGTCAATCATCGACAATGGCATTTCGATCTTACTTCAAAATTCATCTTCAACATCAACCTTGAACCGAATAGTCTTCGGTTTACCCATCAGGGAGAAACCACAAAGAGCAAGCATAAAGAGGACTAGTTCGAAAGAAATTAGTCATTTATTCCAAGGATGAAAAACCTTATCCAAAGGGAGGACATTACAGATAACTAAAAAAAGAAAAAAATATAACAAATTTACTTCTTGTCAACCTCTTCGGCAGTCGAAACGAGGGCAAGGGTCGACATCACTTAAGGCTGAGCCTTGGAGGCTATAGATCTATCTTCCAGAATGACGAGCAAGGAGAAGTCCAGGCCGGGGTAAAGCTCTTTGATTTTATCCAGATAATCGATGTAACCTGAAGAGTATCCTTCCGAAACAGCTTTGCCTGTCTCATCTTTGAAGGCTTGAGAAACTCTATAAACCTTAACTACCTCAGAAGACCACTCTTCGACCTGCACAGCCCTCTGGTTGGCCACTGAAAGGCTTGTCTCTAGCTCCTCGACCCTCTTCTTTAACTCGACCAGATGGGACTTCGGCTCCTCGGTGTCTCGCAGGGTCTCCCACAACATCCATTCAAGAGAGACAACCTTCCTCCTTCTCTCCTGCGCAATGATTGACACTTCGGCCACCTGTGCCTGAATAGTACCGATCTGTCTCTTCAAGACATCATTTGAGGCAACGGCTTTATCCCTCTCTTCTTCTGTAGCAACCCGAAGCTTCTCGGTGACATCTTTCTCAGCTACAGCTAAGGCCATTCAGCTTCGGAGACCTTCATTATAGCTGATAGATTCACGAGCACCTTTCTCCAACGAAGAAAGGTCGCAAGAAACCTGCAGAACAAAGAGCACCTACAAAGTTAGTTCAATCAACGAATATGGATAGGTGACACATGCGACGAAGGCTACCTGCTATATTCCAAGGAGGAAGGAAGGAAAAGGATCCCCATATTCCTGCTTCTAGGCTCCGGTGACAGGGATATGACATCCCACTGGACCTTTTCCTCCTGCAACCGGAGCCGCAGGCATAACACCTTCAACGTATGGGGGAGCCCCACCAACATCTTGTGGGCCCGATCTCATGGATGATTCGGCCGGCACTGCCCTCCCAGGAGAAATCGGTTCCTCCCTCGAGGAAGAACCTATCACGATAGGACCACTGCTCCTAGCCATGGCGCACGGTAATGCCAACACGTATCTTCACCTTTGATCTGATCTCCTCACCTGAAATCCTCTCATCGGTTTCCCCCTGGCTGCTCGCCTGAGCTGTGCTGGGTTTGGCCCCATGGCATAACAAGCCCTCAGAGCGACACGAGGATGAGGGAACAGGAATGGTGTTAGAGATGGATTTACCAAGTACGAACGGCAGCTAGTCCAGGGAAATCCCTTTCCTTATATCGAGACTTGCAAAATTTAAAAGCCCTCGTTCCCAACGACTTCTTAGGCATGCCACGCGCAGACACCCTAATGGATCAGGGCCTCAACTAATGTACTAGGGGGGACCACCAAAAGGCTGCAGCCACGGTGATCCCTGCTCCCATGCACAATCATCATGGACTTGATCGCCGCTACCTTTCCAAGTGACGACATGACGGTCGCCACCCCCCGGTAAACCGGTAAGTTAAAGGTTTCCTTTGTATAGAAACTTTCCTATCTATTTTGCAGCCCAAAAGGAGAAGCTCGCATTCACAAGAAAAGACTCCGCAAAGGGCAATGTGATTCAAGTCATCACTAAAACCAGCAACACTACTTAAACCAAGTTCGAAAATGCAATATGGTATACACAAAAAAGGAAAAGCTACTTGTTAATTCAGAGAAGTTTGCTAATTACATGCCGGAGAAAAGAAAAGAAGAGATACAATGTCTAAACTCACACAAATCCCTAAGGATCGGCCAAGAGAGATCCAACATCGCAAGATTGGAGCAGCCTATCAATTTGCATGGAAAGGGTTTCCTCGACTTGGGCTAGATCTAGAGAATCTTCAACTTGGACCCCCTCCTTGGCCTAGGTACCCTCTTCGGCTTGGGCTCCCTCTTCGGCCTGAACTCCCTCTTTAGCTTGGACCGAAATTACACCTGGGTCCACGGCTGCGATAGAAGTTTCTTCCCTCAGGCTTGGAGTCTCTTCAGCCTCTTCGACTTGGACCAGAATTGCACCTGAGTCCTCGGCTACAATTGGGCTTTCCCCTCTCGGGCTTAGCATATCTTCAACCTCCTCCACAGCCTTAATTTCCTCCTCTTCTTCCTCCACTATGTCGAAAGCAGGGACACCGGAAAGATCGAGATCGGGAAGACCGTACTGACCTTGGCGAGTCCGTCATTGAAGCCATGCTGATAGCTGTATAAAGTCACTTCATTCATCTCCTCCTGGAACTGTGAAGACTTTCTAAAACCCGTAACAGCTCTAGCCGCCAGCTCCTTCATAGCTTCAGATTCCCTCCTGGCTGCTTCAGACTCCCTCCTGGCTGCTTCAGACTCCCTCCTGGCTGCTTCGGACTCCAAGGCTGCTTCTTTGGCTCTTAAAGATGCCTCTTCGACCCTCTCGGTCACTTCCTCAGCCACCTTGGTCAGGTCTTCGATCCTCTCCTAATTCGCCTTGGCAGATTGTTCCAAGGAGTCAATCTATTTTCTATTCTTCCTCAACTCCGTCCCCTGTTCTGCGATCATCAAATGGGCATTCTTCAGTTCGCCTCTCAGGCCACGAACTTCGGTGTCCATGCGAGCAAGCCGATTCTCCATGGATTGCTTTAGTTTCTTAGCCACCTCCTTTTCGGCCCTGGCCACATGGAGCTCCTCCTTCAGACCGTGAATGAGGCTATCGATGCTCCCCAGGCCCTCCTCCATGAAAGTGATGTCATAAACAAGCTACACTAATAAAACAAGGTGTAAGATCAATCACATGCTGGATAACCCATCAGGCAAGAAGGGGAGGGTAAAAATCCTACCTATTGCAGGGTGGAATAGGCAAAATCAGATACCCTAGCCAGGCTTCGACCTCGAATAATTGTCAAATCATGAGACAGCAGAGTATCCTTCAGTGTCCGCCTAGCCATTGCAGAGACCAAAAGACCCCCATATGGGAAAGCTCCAAAGAGCCCATGGAATGGCTCCCAATGGGAGAAGCCTCCCGGATGAACTCTTCCTTGGCTTGCGGCACCTTGCCCCTATGCACCGCAGGGGGGCAAGGGGGTGGCACATCGACCACTGGAAACGGACTCTCCCTTATTTGAACTGGAGAAACGGCTGTTGGCAAAGATTCAACTAGTTGAGGCCCTGCTGGGGCCTCCATCATCGACACCTCATCTCCCCCGGAGGTTCCTCTGGAGGATGAGGTGCTCCTACTCCTCTCAGGGTCATCCCCTTGGGCCTTCTTCCGGGCCCCTAACCTTGAAAGGGGAGCCTGGGCTATCCTCTTCTTGGAGGACTGGCGAAGCCTGCCCAAGTTAGGCTTCATTCCACTACCTACAAATAGAAAGATCCCACCGAATCAACTGAACTATGAAAGAGACTAAAGAAGAAGAGGTAGAAAGTTCCATCATTTGTACCTAGCTCAGGGAACTCGTTGATCCCTGCGAGATGGATATTCCTCTCCTCCAACAATTCACGGATGGGAATGACCTCCAAACCAATCAGTAAATCATAATCATACTGATCAGCCGCCAAAACTTTTTTCCATCATTGGCAACTAGACGTGGCTCCTTCCACTCGCTACTGAAACCCCACGGTTCGGTAGATGATATAAAAGCAAAGTTGGGCTTCCACCCGTAGATGGCACTGGGCATGTCCTTGATGATCTTGCGACCAGGTCAAGGACCGATCACCCACCATCCCCGACCGTGGAAATCCCTCTTGAGCACAAAAAGAGCAGTAAACAAATTGGTCCTAGGATTCACGTTAGCTATGTGGCATTGGACCAAAAACTCGCAGATATTTTGAATGTTGTTTGGAGTCAACTGCGCAGGCATTATTTGGTACATACGAAAAATCTTGATGAAAAAAGGATGCAGAGGAAATCGAAGACCTGTCTTTAAATGGTCTTCGTATATGGCCAAGCACCCGACGGGAGGTTTATTTACCCGCTCTTCAGATATGGGAGGTAATAAAGGAAACCCTTCGAGAATGTAATAACGTTCTCGAAGGTGGGCGACCCTTCTCGGTGAGATGGAGCTAGGAACTAACTCCGGACTCACTACATCCTCGGCCACAGAGGGCCCAACTATTTTTCCTTGACTTCCTACGGCCTCAACCATGACAAAAGAATGAAGCAAAGAAACAAAAGGAAAATTCTACTTGTGGAAGCGACTGATGTCAAGAACAGGAAAAGCTGGGCCAAAACATAAAGTATACAAGGTTGAAGAAGCTTCCTCAAGCCAGACTTTTCTCTTTCTCATAAAGGACAAGGAGGCTCCAAGGCGACATCTCGATAAACGGAACCATCTCCCCAAATCCGCCACGAATGCTCGAGATGGATGCGCAATCCCAAAACAGCCCTAAACTGATTTAACGCGAGATGGACGAAAGGTCATAATCTGCACAAATCAAGAGCTAAGGTGAAGTGCACTTCTCATCCGAGGGACGGGAAGAGGCCATGATCGTTGCTCTAATCCCAACCAAAAAATTGGCTGAATCGACGCACAATAGAAAAAGGAGAGACAGTCCCTGATCCACCTGCTCCTTTTTCACACCCCAATCAGGGGATGACAGATGTCCGGCACCTGATCCTCAAATCAGCCGGCAGTTATGGCAAACAGTCCAATCAAGGATTTCGTAATCATCTGCTGCACCATTCCCTAGGGAAAAATGACAAACTAGTGATACTCTCACTTTTCGAGGCAAATCGTCGTCTCAAAAACTAAGAGTAGGGGGGCAACTATTGGGATATGTCAGTTTAAACACAAACCAGCCACCGGTTCGACCGGCCGAGGACATTTCTCCCGAACCATGCATTTTAAACCGTAACGACCGTAGGAAACCAAATGGCTGACGGACCGGCCGAGGCTGAAGACACAACTTTCGGCCTACGCCGAAGACTGCGTCTTCGGCCCACGACGAAGGCTGGGTCTTTGACCCACGCCAAAGTATGAACTCCGATCTGTCTCGAAAGAGTCCGAAGACGAATACATTCTTCCCGCGTCTTCGGCCCACGACGAAGGCTGGGTCTTTGACCCACGCCAAAGTATGAACTCCGATCTATCTCGAAAGAGTCCGAAGACGAATACATTCTTCCAATTCGACTACAGACATTTTTTCAAGAGGGAAACCTGAAAATGGATCCCCGACTTATCTCAGGTCTCCACGAACGCAACAAATAACGGTTATCATCGACTACCTCCAGAGCACGATCATGGCACGTAACTCCGATGACAACGCCTCCGGTCTGGCCAGAACCGTTTAGTAACCGTCCATGATTGCGAATTGAGGGGAATGAATTAACTCCCCCATCGTAACCGCAGGAGGGAGAACGGAACCGTAGGCTGGACAACTCATTATAAATTACGATAAGAGGGGACGCTCCAGGTAAGGCACAAGATACTCCTGAAACTCTGAGTCTTTTTCTCTCTATTTATCCTCAGAATCTTTCCCATTCTGTGGCTGAAGCCCATCTCTGACTTAAGTATCGGAGTGTTCCCCGTTGGAGCAACTCCAGTCAGAGATTTGTTTTGCAGGTGAACCGAAAAGTGGACCTGCGATCCAGTAGCTCCATTCGATCAGAACAGGAACTCTACGCCAACAATAATGAAAAATATGAAGATTTAAAATCCGATAAAGACTTAGTCTTTTTTTAAAGTTGCGAGGATATGGATTAGGACAATTAGGAGAAAAGTGTCCTCAATCTTTTCATCTGTTGGTGCCAAAGTTGTACAAGAAGATTAAATCATGTTGCCGTCAAGTGTAAGTCACGTTCAAACGAGTCATATCAGATCTATCGCAATCTATAAAAAATATTTCATTATCTATCTTTAATTAGGTGCAAAATGTCGATCTTTTGATAAATGAGTTTTGTCTTGAGCCGGTGGATCTCACGGGAGAGAATAAAAGGAGTAAAAAAAATAAAAATAAAAAGAAAAGAAAGAAAGCCAAATATTTGGACTTTTTAGGGGCGTGCTCAGATTCGCACATTCTGATATATATCTTTTTAACTTTACAATTTAAATACTGGTCATTTTTCATTTTAATATGACAATTATCTATTTGCAAGCAAATTTACCATGCATGTACCAAGAAAAGAAAAAAGAAAAAGAAAAAAAAGAAGAAGCTAAATTACCATGCTGTCGTAAGCAAGCTAACGGAGGCATTTTGTGACATATCATTGCTCAACAGGCCCCAGTTAAAATTCAATGCTGTCTACCATCGTTTTGGTATGGTTTCATGCAGCATGCTGTGATTCAACACGGTTCATTGCAGCTTATTCGTGATTGTATTGGGGGAAATATTGAACGGTTGCACTGCATGCCCCACTCACAGTAGCAAGGTGATTGATAGGGCCAGCGTACCACACCAACCCCATCCCACCACCATGTAACCTTTATGTACTGCACCAATCCTCGACTGCCACAAAGACTGATGCCACATGCATCAAAACGACAGGTGACGAGGAAAGTCCGGAGGAGATCACGGCTAATAAGCAAGGCTTGTTTTGTCCCTCAACGTGGTGAAGAAAGTTTCTCTCCATCCATGATGATGTACCACCCTAAAGTATTAGAGGAGGCACATCTCAAAGCAAACTTTATCAACTAGATTAAATCCATGCATGGGAAAATTCTTCACTTCTCAACAATGAATTAAGAACTGTAAGACATTAGAATGCAATTTTTAGGCATCTTGGGCTCTTGGAATGCACAGCATTGATCCAGAGTTTCCGGTCAACTCTGGTTGCTCTTTTGGATCTGAAAATATACATATTTTCAATCTAATTTTGACTTTTTTTATGAAAAACTGCGTGCATTCGATTCTTGAATCTTAACACCGGGTAAAGAATCCACGCTAATAATTTGACCAGTTAATTCATTTTTGGATTTTAACCTATGACATTACTCCCACTGAATCATTTATGAATTACAGAGCATCCATTGTGGTGTTAACGGTTTCAAAAGAATGCAGGAAACTAGTTCCTTGACACTATAGAACAAAGAACAACGAAGTTTAAATTATGATACCGAACATGATAAAATGCATCAAATTATCTGCTTTTCAATGTGCCATATCATGGAACTAGAAGTGTCTGTGCAACCAACAGGCAAAATTTTCCATGGAACTGGAAACACATTACTTCAAAGTAAAACAGGAGCTCATTACTATATGATCTAGGATCACTATAAATGCTGGGATGCATCAATTTATCATCTTCCATACAATGAACAGAATATAATTGAACTTCTAATCAAAAGGTCATCAAGGTAGACAGCTCAAAATGTCCCAACTCACTTGCATATGCAATGGTAATGGAGCAACCAAGTTAAGTTTTTCGAGTTGTGAGAAATCGTGATCTGCTGACGAAGACTGCAGTTGCCACAAAGCAGTGGATATATCAGGCAAAATCATCTGTTTGCAGTGGAGATGCAGGTAAGGCTGCTTCTCAGCAATGCTACCACCATCCAACTCAAGGCCAAAAGGAGGTTTCTTCTTTGGAAGCTTTTCATCCTCGCTCATGGACTCTGGCCAAGGCATGGGCTCCCATTTCCTGTGTGCGTACCATCCATACTTGTGGTCCCCAACTATAGGTGTCCCTAGAGCTTCTGCACAATGGACTCGAAGCTTCGATGAAGTATAAAATATGTTAAATGACTGCCATACTTGGAACCTATACAGTTAGTTTTAGCTTACATACCTGGTGCTTTCTCCCAGTTAGTGGGCAGAGCTCTAGCCATGTGAAGCCTATACAACAGCAAGATCAAAGGTAAGAAACACTGGAGAGGTTCAAGGCTGCATTCAGCCCGAAACATTGTGGTTTAGTTTACCGTGAAATCTGGTCATAAACTTAGATGGGGCGATCTCATGAGCTCATGAAGAGTGGCCCGAAGAGTCCAAGTGGCTTTTTGCCTAGCAACATTTAGCACATTTGATTCTTCCTTTTCCCACTCTCAACTGGGAAGCATGAGCAAATTTGAATGGTCATGACTTCCCTTTCTCCATTCTAGGAATGACCATACCCCAACCTAATTTGGCTGTGGCTAGAATCTGAAGTTTATGTCTTGAATCATTTCATGCATCAGATTGGTTTACAATCTTATAGGAAAATATTTTGATTTTAAATTCCTTTTGTTAGTCCATCAAAACTTGTGAAAGAAATAACTGCACTTTTGGAACCCACGCTGCATCAAAGATTGGGTCAGATAGGCATATTCTAATCCACTTCAAGTTAACAACCTAACCATTCTCTCTCTCTCTCTCTCTCTCTCTCTCTCATACATGAACAGATCTCTTTTTTATGGACCCATATGGATGGGGCCTCTGTGTCAATGAAAGGGTGCACATCAATGTTACGAGAAATTAGCCACCGAGCATAATAAAATTTTCATACCTTATAATTGGCTGACAAGAAGTGGAAGGTAGCCAAGATGGGATCGTCTTTCATGGTTTGGCATGCATACGGGTTCCAGAGAATAAAATATAAGAGATTTTCTTTTCCTTCAATCCATAACAGTTAACTGTGTCATGTTTATCAAAATATTTTATATACTTTATAATAGGTTTACAAGGTGGTGGAAGGTGGCCAAGATTGGAATTTTTTTTAAAAATGATTTGGTATAAATTGGTTGGAGGAAATGAAGAAAAACAGTGAGAAACTGTCCATGCAATTAAGTGGGACATGTTCTGCTGTAATGAATCCGCTGCTTATTAAATATAATAGATGTGCTTAAAACCAATGCATACAGCTCCCACATGTCTATTGTCTAGTATAAGTTGGCATAAATTATTGTGCAACATTAATATATGGAATACACAACTTTACTTTAAACATCAGAAAATGCAAATTGCATGCGTCCTAACATGTCGAAATAGCATAAAACTTATAGACCAGAATTTTCATTTTTTAAGAAAGAACATATCAAGTGTACCTTGCTGGGCATTATAAATAATTGTCATATGCTTATAGGTAAATTGCTTACTGACCATGAGCAGAAGATCTAATCACTTGGTATTCTGTCAAAGCATGGTGTGATGATGTGGATTTGGTGTCCTTTACAATGGTTATTCGCTCAGATTTCCCATCTTCCAATACAATCTAAAACAATAAAAGGTGAAGTACTTCAATACTTTTTGTTTATACCAACCATTCCTTGCTAGGTGCAGGACTAAAGCAAGTTAGGAGTTATTGGGTAAATATATATAACATCAAAAGAAGCAAGGTGCCAAATAAATCCCATTGCTGTTGATTTTCTTTGGAAACATCCTGAAGGAGTTGAACAATGAAAACAACTGTATCAGCATAAAAAATGGCACAATAGGAATGACATCTTTATCCAACTTGTAGTTATAATATTTGATAAGGCCATATAAGAAAGACAAGGACCACAATCCCAATACAACATCTATAATGGGCGTTATCTGCTTACTATATTAAAATTGAAGCTCCTGCTATGAA
Source organism: Areca catechu (assembly GCA_021397845.1). NCBI lineage: Eukaryota > Viridiplantae > Streptophyta > Magnoliopsida > Arecales > Arecaceae > Areca > Areca catechu. The sequence continues at coordinate 52,158,526 of CM038045.1, read as the reverse complement.
CATTTGGTATAGCATAACTGCAGGCATTGTTTGGAGGCTACGCTCTACAAGGATAGCTTGACCAGTGCAGTGGAAGTGGAAAAAGGCTAGCAGGAGTGAAATCAGGCATTGGAGGTGGGAGTTTCCAAGCTCACTCTTATATGAAATATTACTAACTTTTCATAAAGTGATTTGCAGCATCCTGATTTATGAGATAAAGGAATCTCCAGTCTCTCTAATTCTCTTTCCTAGTCTACCTTTGCAACCATGCAGGCTCCCATGAGCAAAGAAACAGCTGTGTCAGCATCTTCTGTATCCACACCCCCTACTTATTTTGGTGTACAAGATGGTAGATTATTATTTATTAATTGTTGGAGACCAACATTTTTTCTACATCTTCAAGGACAATATCATATAACAAGCATCTGCAATATTGGCAAAGTTCATGAAGATTCTTGGACAGTTTTTCTCTGAATAGTTAATACTTCTATATACATTAGATCAAGAGGCAAAGTACTTACATCCTTAGACACATACTAAAAACAATGCCCAAATTTCCATGCAAAAGGATAAAAATGAATAATGTGAATACATGCATGGATTATACCATTTTAATTGAATAAGACTCATGAAACAACGGATATATGTATGTATGTACTTCAATTGAAAATAAATTAACCTTTGTAAGTGGAGCAGATATGAGACCCTTCGAATGTTTTGGGGTGCCAATGACAAGTGCCAAGTACTTCCTTTGTAATGCTTTACAAGTTGTCTTTATATCCTTGAGACAGAGATGTCAGTTAAGCATAGAAGAGTTTTGCAACCATATATCTAAAACAGAAAGACTGTGAATTCATGATTTTCCTTCCCTAGATAAATGAATAATATTGCATATGAAACTTCACTTACATCAGACAAAGCTCCAGAAGTTTTCTCACGGAAGATGGAATGTAGAATGAGAGCACTAGTTTGAGTTCTACCAAGCACTAGAACACCACTACTATCTCTATCAAGCCTGTGTACCTAAAATTATTAATGATTTGTTCATAGAAAAGAATATTTGATCAGCAATATTGCCACAGCTAAGCGACAAACTGCACTCATGTGCTACCATGAAACAATAACTTAACATACAGAAATAAGAAATAAAACTTTGTTTTTTCTAAAAAAATACACGACATATATCTGATGCTTTTGAAATGATGGATCAAGAATTACACTGTTTGATAATTCTTTAGAAGGTCAAGGTGATGTGAATGCAATGATCAGCTTGAGATATTTTTTAGTCTAAAATAAAAACAAGATACTCTAGCATGTAAGCTAAAGTTCAAATGCTTAATCAACTTCCTTCAAGGAAATTACAATATTTTTACAATCTTCTTGAAGTTCAGAAGATGAGTTTGTAAAGTATTTAAACTTCCAGTAACATTCTCAATGACATATGGGATCACATAAAGCCTGTCCCCAACTATAAAATTGTTTACATGACATGTAAGACATCTTCCATTAAAAAGCTTTCTTAATGTCCCCAACTATAAAATTGTTTACATGACATGTAAAACATCTTCCATTAAAAAGCTTTCTTAATGTAATTTTTTTCCTTCAAAACCTTCATAGCTGAATAACCATGTGCTGCATTTTGCAATGTTGTTGGAGTGACCTTTTTAATTTCCAATCAATTAGATAATGTTAACTAACATTGAAAATGACAGCTTCATTCTGTGGAGGTGATACATCATAATACTTTCGAACACACTTATACAGTATCTAATCAGAATCAATACACATAAAAAAAATAAAAAAAACTGTGGTACACATGTACCACTTTGCTGACATGATTTCCAGATATCCCGGAGGAGGCTTGCTCCATTGACATCCTCAACATTATCATCAGACTTCCGCTACAAGATAAGTTGCCACCAATCATTTCCACAATAGTACAAAATATTTTCAAATAATTTCTACTCAAGTACAAGTATCATATGTTAAACCTTTGTATAATTATACTTGAAATTTGCGAGATCATCTTTACTTTCAACCTTGCTTTGTTAAGAGAGAAAATATTTTTCTTCCTATCAGCTAGCTGATGAATTGCATGATTAAGTTTATTTGATTTAAAATTAAATTCTTTCAAGACTTTGTTAAGATATGAAACCATTTTTTTAATTTTTGGGGCACATTAAATTAAACCTTGACCATTTTGTGTTTCAGCACAGCATCATTTAAGTTGTCCCTGTGATACTTTGTTGCTATCAATGCCCCCATCATTCTGAACTTGAGTAGATTTGCCAATAGGTTTGACAAGCTCACATGCATGAGACACATTTGCTTTCCTTTCCCTTCTTCAAGACTGGTGGTGAAATTCAGTTCTCTTTGTGCAAAATTGTTCATCAAGAAACATTTATATTAATATGTACGCATATAAGATAGCTTTCACACTGCTTGTTTAGGTTTAAGTGATGAAGACAAAGCTAGGATTCTGAAGTTTAAGCAAATTAGAGATACAGATCATCGAAATTTTAATACTATCTTTTAAGGAGTAACTATGAACTGAGGAGAACTCTTTAATGTTATTCTACAACTAAATAGGAAATCGAAGCAGATTTTGAAGGTGAATACTTATGCATAAATGATTATTGGAGTACTTACATATTGTCATGCTCTTTTCCTATAATGTCTTGAATTAACATCAATGCCTTCTTAACAAGTCAAAACCAAAAAATTGGAAATAACTGGAAAAACTTAACATGGGAGATTGTTAATAAGTTAACAGATGGTTCCAGCAGCGGCCTGAAATACTGTGCATACCTTTTAATAAAATGAAAATTTCTAATTGCTTCTTCAGATGAGCAGAAAAGGTGAATGATAGTGCACAGGTATGACTGGCCTTAAAAATATTTAAAAATCTTGCAACAGTGATAGAATAACAAAAGAACCAGTTTTAAATTTTTACAGAATTAATTTTAGATTTCCATTTGTACCTGTAATACCATGAAAATCAATATGTAGAAAGTAATTAATATCCATAAACTTACTTCACCTATATTCTAGTGAAAAACAAATACTGTACTGAAGCTAATTTGGTCCAGACTCACCAGTCGAGGTGATTCTGGATAATCATATTTGAAGGATTTAGCAGCTAATGCATCCACACTGTACTTGATGCCAACACCCCCCTGTTTGAAAGTTATTACAAAAAATAAGCACTTTACAATGGAGGTAAAGAAGGAACAAAGAAACATTATGCAGAACTACCTACCTGAACTGGCATACCAGGAGGCTTATTGACAGCAATGATTGCTGAATCCTGAACTCATTAGAATAATGAGTCATGTCACATCAAAACATGTCACATCAAAATAAGGAAACAAGCAACAGCAAATGACTAAGCATTTCAGACCTTGTACAATTCAAGGCTGCGGATGAAGCTAATTTCCTCCTCACTCTCAGAGGAATCATATTTTTTAGTGGCAACATTTTGCACGGTGACAGGTAAAAGAATCACATCTCCAGACATCATCACATCTTTTGCTGAAACCTTCCAACAATTTATATATCAAACGATATTGTTGCTATGAAACAGTACAGACACATGGTATTTTCAGAAGCATGATCTTACCCTTCTAAGTTCCTGTTGCCCATGATAACTGTCCATATGAGAACCATTTTTTGTCAAATCCCTTCGTACCTGCCATAAGACATGCTTTAGCTGGAACGGAACATATGTAATTAGGATACCACAAAAAGAGACAATATCCCATCAACATGTGAAAAAGCCTTAAAATCAATTCAGAAAATCTAAAGCAAATGAGCATTCAAGCTTGTAGGATACAACTTCTGCTTTTCCATAATTTGGTTTCAACATGTGTTCTTACTGAATACAACAATTAGAACTTGGATCTTCTTTGGGTTTTAGCCAGGCTAAATAAGTTTTAGTTCAGTTGTTTCTGCAGTTATGGTATTTTCAACCTTAGTTTCAGCAAAAAAATAAAAATAAAAAATGCTAGAAATAAGGAACAAGCCAGAAATCAAAAGAACATTAATCCAAGTCAAGGTCTATTAAGCATTGTCGCGAATTAGAAAAACAGAGAAGCTTTTTCGGACAGCAAAAGCAAAGAAGATTAAAGCACATCAAAAAAATCATTATAAGTTATATTGTATTCTACGGACCTTGCATGCTATGTTCCAGTGGTTTCTCTCTCAAAAACTGATAATCACAAAGTTTTTAAACAAACTAAAAGTCACAAATGATGTTTCATCTCATTTTTCGGTATAATGCATCATTTATTGTTTGGCAACAATCTAATACAAGATATTCAAAATTTCTAGAAAATTTAAGCTCTAGGGTAGTCAAATCTTTGTTGAAAGATTTATTTTTGCATTTTTTTTAAAATCAAATATCGTAATACTTCTAAAAAATCTTCTTGAAATTTGCAAAATCAAAGTTGAATCTTAAGAAAATGCTTAACAGAATTCCAAAAAAAAAAAAAGACCAGGGAACAAAATATATTGCCCATATATACAAAAAATTTGATCATATAAGTCTTTTTTGGCTAAAAGACCAAATTGACACTTGTTTTTATTTCTTTCTTTTTTTCTTTGCAAAAGAGGGAGGGGGAGGGGGAGTGGCAAGAGGGTGCAAAGATGAATTTTATGGAAGATATCTCTTTTCTTTGGTATGTTTAAACTGGATATCAAATTTAAAATTAAAGAAAATATGAGGCAGGCACCATACTTGCATCCAGAGAATTGAACTTTGGTGGCAACAAAATAGCATTAATGTTAGTTGAAACTCTATTAGAAGTGTGAAAATTATATTACAATGCAAATGTTGCTGGGTTAATTCTAAGGACCAGTCAAAATCATAACCAAACTTTAATCCTTAATTAAGGCCAAATATCTAAAATCCATTGAAAGAAATGGGACTCAAAGTTATGGTATGAAATACGAACTAAGCAGACATGGTATAGATTGTAATTCTTGGAATTAACAATTCTAAGTCAATTACAGCTTAAATATTCATGGCTCTTCCATAATTTATGCATTCATCATGTGTTCCAAGCATGATAGACGCAAGATTCACCATTCGCAGGCTTCTTAATTATTTACAAGTAAACTATGCTCAGAGACTCCATCTACATGCTAACGTAGAGTACGTTATTATTAGCAAATGGAAACCTTGATCCCGTTTTGTCAAGCTAGTCAACCTCCTATTCGTTGGTGTTCTTAATATTCTGTAATCCAACTCAAACCTCATAGGAACATTTAGACAAATACAATGCGAGCACTACAGAAAACATTCAGTTCGCGCCAACCTGTCTCAGACGAAAGAGCTTCTGGACCAGAGACATCGGCAGGTGGGGGCAGCAGCGGCGAACCCACTTCAAGGCCGTGGTGGGATCACCCTCTCCGGCGGAGCGCCGGCCACTGGCAATCGCTTTCCCGACGGAAGAGGCGTCGACGGGAGGCGCAAAAGGAGGCAGAGTGAGCCATCTCCCCTTCTCCTTCGTCCCTCCCGCTTCTTTTTCGAGCGCAGAAGAATAAGAAGAAGAAGCGGCGATGGCGGTGGTGTAAGAATTACGCTGGAGGACGGCGACGAGGAATTCTAACGCCGTCGCCAGGACCTGCGGCCGCGACGAGAAGTGGCGCCGTCGGAGGCCGACGAGCCCGGCCATTTGGCGGACTCGAGCGAGCCCATGAACGGCTGGCCTCGACTGCTATAAGCCCAGGCAAACACGTTAGGGAATCGGGTTCATGGGTTGCCAGGTATGACTCATCTGGTTTGGTCCAGCCAAGTCGGAGTTTATTGGACGTGATCCGTTATGCAAAGAGATAAAAGTAGTATAGACCTGGTCGGATTTTGTATTCAAATCTATCGAAGTATGAATATAAATTTAAATATTTAATTAATATTTATATTCATATCAATATTTATAAAAAAAATATGAATATGGATATGAATTGATGATCATTTGTACTGTTTTTAAATATTCAATTTTACTTATAAATTTATAAATTTTATATAATTGTTGTCACCTGGATCCTCGTGGCCTGTAGCTCCGGTGTGGCATCGGACGTCGCCCCCTCGCCTGGGATCATGCGCACATTCCCGGATCCCTGCAAAAGAAAAGAGACTCGGATCGAGAATTCCAGCGGGGGTACTCCGACGATCAAGTCAGTTGGCGATCCAAAGAAACAAATCCCCGCGGTGGATCCCGGTGAGGTTTCCACGTTCGGGGGTCGTGTTTTTTAGAAAAGAAAGTAGGTGTAGGGCGTTAGCAGAGAAGGAGGGCCGGAGTAGGGTTGGCTGTGTCCGTGGGATTCTTCTGACAAATTTTTCGGTAGCCCCAGAGCATTGCGTCCGGCTTGCTCTCCCTTTCTGTGTGCCAACGATTACCTCTCTTATCCCTTGCTGGTTTTTGCCTTTTGTTCTCCCTCTTCGTTCGAAAGCCCCTTTCAGTTTGTTATGGAGAGGCTGTGCATGACCTCCTACTTGCTTTCTAGATGTTCCCCTTTCGGGGAAATCTCAGGGGATGACATCTGACAGCACGCAGGAACTGCGCATGGCTCCCATTCCCCTCTTTGAGGTGGAGAGTTATGTTGCTAGCTCTGATGTTTTGGTTGGTCACCATGTTTTGGAAAACCTGGCAAAGCATTGGCATGCAGGTGGCCGTCCCAAGGTTTGAATCCTCTGGTGCGGCCTTCTACTTGTGGGTAGTGCAGACGGTAAACTGGAGAGCTCCGCGCCTTGAAGGGGACACTCCTTCCTGATCGATGTAAACTGGGGCCTGAGGGGGCCCTGGTGCTCCAGTGAGGCGCCCTCCTCCGTAGGCCTCAGGCGACGGGATGCCGCCTGTCAGTTGTACCGTCTCAGCGACGGGGTCTCGATGAAGGCAACTTTCTTTCCCGCCATGATTTGAATCTTTGTTGCCTTCCCTTCTTCTCGCTTGGTGGCAGCTTGAGCTCGACATTGGTCGGGAGCTAACCTCGGCAGGGGACTCACTTCGGCTCCTTGCTCGGGCGCCAGGCTTAGGTGGTACCTCCATTTGCTGGCTGACAACTAGCATCCAGATGGACTCCACGTCAGTGGATACATCCATATCAGTTGCCCCCCACTCTCGAGCCCAGAAGATGATACGGCGCTCGGGGCATGGAGAGTAATGATCATGCTGACGTAGACTGGGGCACCTTTACGTCACCGACATCTCTATGTGCCTGTGCTTCGAAGACCACGCCTTTGCATTGATGGGGGGTTTCGTGGTGCTTCGTCTTTCCAATGACGGCCATAAATGCTTCTCCTGGGTCGATACGAATCCTCTGAGAACAAGGCGTGCAGGTCGTCCGGCGCCAGCATGTGACGCCTCCTGACTGGCTTGGCAATTAATGAGATGCGTACCTTTAATCGGTACGAGGGGTCAGCAGGATCTATTGTGTACTTACCAGCAAATATGAATAGTAGCTTAACCACTACTATTACATATAACTTCAATTGTTGGACGTAACGTTTACTTAGTTCAAAGGATAGGATTGGGCCGAAGTCAAACTTTTCCATATGGATATAGTCGAATCTTATATCATCTAGAAGACTTTTAAACTTGATGTTGTTGACGCATTATAAACTAGACATAAGCTTCAGCACTTTGCATACTCAACTGACACGTTCCATAATAATTCTACTATTCTTCTGTTATTCTATGATACACAATGTTGTTGTTTGATGATATGGATCTTACTGCACGCAGAGGGCGAGCAAATCCCTATGTATTCTGTTCCGCTTGCAGAATTGGTGGCAGCTTGGCCGAGATTGATAGCAGATATTTATTAATTTTCAAGCTAGAAGGTGATTCTCAAATGGTGATTTCGTGGACAATCGAGGACGATCACTTGCAAGTTGGGCCCCAGTCACCATCTCAAGCATATAATGCAGCTGAAGCGGGCCACCTGGGCCTTCGAAGCCTATAGGTCTGGTTTTGTATGAAGTTCACTTTGGGTTTTCCCCTCCTTGATGTATTATATATAAATTATTTTTTTTAAAAAAAAAAAAAAAACTGAAGCTTTGATGTTACAGGAGACTATTTGATTCCTTATAGCTCAGCCCTTCTTGTCACTTACAAATTATTCAATGTGTCCCCTTTTTTTCCCTATTAAAAAAGTATAAAATGTCAAATTAAAATAAGAAAACCATCTCAAGTCAAGTTTGGATCATAATTTTCAAGCAAAATCTTTTATTTAATGAAACCTGTCCTCGGTTTTAAATTTTAATTACCTCCTCGTTTGGTTAATTGGTACATGGAAGGCAAAGTCCAGTGGTTGATCAAGGCAAGTTGCTGAGCAATGCAATTGAACATTCTTGGTCTTCACCCAGCTCAGCTACATATGAATATAGAAGGATTTGCTTTGAATAATTTCATTTTATTTGATGCGTGTATCGACCGAAAAATATGTTAGAAAACAAATCCTTTTCTTATATCCTAGCTTAGCTAGAACCAGATCAATACGTATATCGATATTTTAGGAGAAAATACTAATGTGGCACAAAATTGTTACACCGCAAAGTCACAGCTGATGTGTAACTTTCTTATTTTCCGTTTTCCATGTTAGGCAGCATTACTCTTATGAAACGGCAGCAGTTGTGCGGTACACGTTCCAGATTGCATTGTTTCCTACTTAATTAATATATTGTTATAATCGTCCATGTAACATGCGGTCAAAGGTGGCAGAAGTACTTAAGTCAAAATGACGTGACAAGTACCAAATGACACCTTCTCATGCCTCCTAGATGCCTACACGCCACGTCCAAACTACGTGTCCATAGGTCTCCTCCTCTCGCAAACAAAGGCAAATCAACTAGCCACCTGCTGATGAGAGGGTACGTATAAACATTACGATCCGAATCGAATAATTATATGCCGAAACCTGAATGAAAAGTTATACCAGTTTAATCTTTCTAATTTTTTTATAAAAAAATAATTAATCATTTTTTTTTAATGAAATAAACGAGAGAATGGGTAAATTCTCCGGTATAGTTCTCTTCGCTGGTCCGATCTCGCCAGACAATATTCAATACAGACTGTATATTTTTACGTATCTTTTTCATTCATTTACAAAAATGAGTATGTCAGTCTGAATTTACTAAGTCACAGGAGTAGGAGCTCTCTCGTCCTATCAGTCACGTGCTTCAGAAAATTTCTTGATTTAATCGAGTCATCCGCAGGATCATGCTTTGAATTCATGATAAAAAAGAAACGAGCTAAACCTCTATCAACTGGACTACAACATAGCGATCTTTTTTTTATAACATAAAAAAAAAAACATCCACTCACCTGTCACATGTTTCCAAGTTCAAGGAGTGTTTATTTGAATCACAACGAAAGAACTAACTTGATAGGTGCTTCGAAAATTAAAACGAAGAATAATGATATCTTTTGTACACACCTAAGCTTATGGAATGTGTACACGTACGTAAGGAACTATTAAATAAATAAACTAGTCACAGCAAAGAACAAAAGCACTTAAGAAACATGAAGGACTGATCAGGAATTAATCGCACAGGACTCATAAACCAGGGAAGACGGCCAACGTCGTCTTCTAATGCCCAATTCCAGGACTTGGCCCGGAGTTTTTCAACTCGGCTGAAGGGAAGAACTCCGTGAATTTATGCCCCGGGCCTCCAGGACTCTGGCCTGCACTCTTGGCTTCTCCGAGAAGCAAGTCTCTCACCAGGTCATTGATTCCCCCGGCCGACCCACCTTGGTCGAATACCTTAAGAGGTCTTGCTTGCGCCGTAAAGACGAGACCTGCCACCGAAAGAAGGAAAAGAAGAGACAGGACCTTGTGTTTCGCAGCCATGGCAAGAGAACTGGTTGAAGATGGCTGGGTAATCAAGTAGCAAGGCTAAGTTTTTGGAGAAGATAGATATGGATCGATGAGACTAGTGGTATATATATATATATATATATATCCTTCCGGCCGGTTTATATAAAAGGCCACAGGTGAGGGATATACATTTGATCCCGGGGGCTTAAAACATAATTTCAAACACGTGGTTTAGTGCCTGGAGTGCTAAGGAAACCTCGCGGTCGTTGCATGGGTGAAAGCTTCAGGGAAGACGGATGGTAGTGAGAAAATGGGAACCCGTGAGACCGAAGGCATAATCTGTGAAGCACCAACATGTAAGCTAGGAGGAAATATGGTACTTTGGGCGTAAAAATTTTGATGGATAGTATTTGAATCGAGAAGAAGAGGGTGGAAAGCTGATGGTGCTAGCAAGGATATCCTGCTTGCAAGTGTTCGGATAGCGACTGCATCCAGGAATTCAAACAACGTTGCGTTTCGACCGGATTTATGTGGAAATGACCCAGGTTTAATTGAGGTTGTTATGGGCTCCAGCTTCAAGCTTTAGGGATGCGTCAAAGGTATGGAAGGGAGTTACGACTAGGATTCTGCATGCTAGCTAGCCTTCGGTCATACAAAATTCAGATAGAACTTGAGAGGAAAGAGGGACATGGCTTCAGCTTTTTTGAATGCTTTCGAGTTTCAATGCTCACGGGGTCGGTAACTAGACCCTAAACGGTGGGCAAGATACGGCCGGCAAAAGTCTTTCACTGGATTCTCCCCATGCGAAGAAATTATTACAATATTTAAGGAAGTAAAATTTTTGCCATTCAAAATAGTAAAATTATTAGTTAGCCTGTCATAATTTTTTTTTTTTAAAAAAAATTTAATTTAAAACATTCGATCAACTTTGGATATCAGTGTCGCTTGTTTGTCAAGCATTTCTTTAATTCGATTCCGTCGAATTTGAACGTTCCCGGAATGTTTAATTATTTATCAAAGAGCATTGATATATAAATATATGTGGCCTACCATGCATAGACGCTGATTAGCACTAGCTAGATTTTGGCACTATACATCGGTGGAGCCATGGAATGGAAACTCGCTCCCACGTGATTTATATGCAATACACATCTTCCTTCTCTCTTAAGATAAAGCGAGAGGGAAGAGAATTTGATTAAAATAGGTTTTTTTATTAAAAAAATATATCTACAAAACCGCCCTTCAAAAGGTAGGACCTTGATCCTTGAACGTCGTACGGGAAAGTTTGTTTTATATTATGAGTAAGAGATGTACTAAATCTAGATTATCATTTCGTTGCATCCCAAATCTCTCTTGAATAGAATGAATATTTAATTCAACTACTTGCAGAGGAAGACATATTTATGGCCTTAAAAAATATGCATCTAGATACAGTATCTGGACCAGATGGATTCCCGCTATTTTTTTCCCCCCAATACTATTGGGCACTTATTAAACCTGGGATAATTCTTTAATTACCTCGATGCTAGTCTGACATTTACATTACTCTATTACCTAAGAAACCAAATCCCTGATCTACTTCTAACTATCGATCTATTAGCTTATTTAATACTATATATAAGATCTTAGGCAAGGTTATTGTTAATATATTGAAAATGGCATTACCTACCATTATCTCTTCTGAACGGGACCTTTTTTGGGTCGTCGGCATATTTCTTCTTCTATTTTGATAGCTCAAGAACTTATGCATTCGATTGTTATAGAGTCCTATTGTAAAAACCGAGCTCCTTGGATCGAAGTCGGCAAACCCAGCTGACTTCAATCCAACATGAAAAAAAAAAAAATTGAAGCAAGGACGAAACCCCTACTTATCCGAGAGAGAAGATAGCCAGATTTCTCGATTGGACGATCATGGCTGGGAGGGAGAAGGCCGGTGGCATGGAAGATTACATCAAAGGACATGGAAGATTATATCAAAGGACTTGATCGATTGAAGTAATCCCCCGTACGGTAAGGAAAACCACTTCGTTTTCTCTTTAAAAACCCCCTCCATCGTCTCTAAGGAAGCACAACCGAGCTCTATCCCACCATCTTCCTCCTCTCTGATGAGCGGTTAAAGGTTTCATCAATGTCGGTATGTTCCCTCTCCTCAGATCTCTCATAAGAAGAAAATAATAAAAGCAGTTTTTTTGGATTCTTCCGATTTCCTTGAGCTGGACGGATGCTGGTAGCCGTGTCGCCCGACCTCCTCCATCCGTCAGTGTCCGACAAACCCCTTTTCCCGTTCTCCACCCTCCATAATTTTTGAGAACCATGGGAGGCCTATTCGGGCTGAACTAGGAAGGGAACAGGGGAAAAGAAAAGAAAGATGAAGAAAGAAAGAAAAAAGAAAAGAAGAAAAAGAAGAAAAGAAAAAAAAAGAAAAAAAAAGAAGAGAAGAGAGAAAGAAGAGAGTGAGAAAGAGAGGAAAGAGAAAGAAGAAGAGAAAAAAATAATAAAATAAAAACGATAAAATCTGAACTGATCTTTTTAATGATTTAAGCTGAGATCCATACTTAAGTAAGAACAATTTTTCTTATACTAGTTTCTTTTAGGAAGAAAAAAAATAACTATATGATTAATTTTGCCGGAATTTCTATCTTCCTTGTCGATAGAGCAGTATCAGAGTTAAGATTCAAATTGATAATATATTGATAAAGTTCTTTTAAGTTATATTGACTTCTAGTATTATATGCTAAATATGTTCTATGATATATTATGAATGTTACGAAATGTTAAACATATCACTACAAGAAAATAATGTTTTAGCAACCGAAAAATCCTTGCTAATAATTAAAAATCGGTTGCAAAATTAATTTGCAACTGATTTTATAACTGAAATACATCGGTTGCAAAAACACAGGTTGCAAAATTTTGTAACCAATTGTATTCGGTTGCAAAAATTTAGCAACCGGTTTAGAGATCGATTATTTATTTTTTTGATGTATTTATAAAATTTAATTTTTTTTTTGAAAATGATTTTCAAGTTGGAAAATTGGTTGCAAATTCAGTTGCTAAGTAATTATTTTTTAAAAAAATATTTAAAAAAATCGGTTGCAAAATCGGTTGTAAATTAATAAAAAAATTTAAAAAATAAAAATCAGTTGCAAAATCGGTTACAAAATAATAAAAATTTGAAAAAAAAATAAAAATCAGTTATAAAATCGGTTGCAAATTAACAAAAATTTGAAAAAAAATTAAAAATCGGTTGCAAAATAATAAAAATTTGAAAAAAAATCGGTTACAAATTAATAAAAAATTAAAAAAAAATAAAAATCGGTTGCAAAATTGGTTGCAAAATAATAAAAAATTGAAAAAAATAAAAATCAGTTGCAAATTAATAAAAATTTGGAAAAAAAAAAAATTTTGGTTGCAAAATCGGTTGCAGATTAATAAAAATTTGAAAAAAAAAGTTTTACTAAAACAAGATCTTCCTGTATTAAAATGTCAGAGGATACAGGTAGAATTATGTCACTCAAGACAATGTCTGACATAACAAAGCCTGTTTTACAAGGTCAATATAGAAACATATTCAAATATGAAGTGATGGTGATATGTCCACCATCTTAGTCGAACAAAATATTAAAAATATTAAACAAGCTAATGTACTTAAAGGGAAATAAAAGATAACATGAAGAATGGAAACTACAAGTTAAAATACATGACAAATGAAAACCTGCAACAGGTGGAAAAAGCACGTGCAAAAGATTAAATCACTAGATAGTCAATAAGCTAACATGGATCAATCATCAATCTAGCTATACCAAAGGTTCCTGTCTTATTCAATTACAATTTATATTGTTACTCAATACTTGACAGTTGATATGCTATTACTCTAAAGCCCCACAACAGGAACTACTACAATCAACCAAAGTACCTTAAAAAGCTAATAACTTGTTTCCCTTGTCCTTGACCTCTCCACTTTCATCGACTTAAGCCCCAAAACATACTACTCATTAGAATAAAGTACTACAACCAAGCTCCCAAATATGTCCCAAATTCAGCCCTGCAAGGTTCCACCCTCTGACCACCATAAGATTAAAATCATTAGCCTCAATCAAAATTCCAGAAAGGAGAGATTTAAGAAAAGCCATAATTAATTATTCATTAAAAAATAAGTTGCTTTTCTAACAAGAATAATGATTACAATAGATAGCCATAAATTTAGGAAAAGAAGTTTGTATAATAATTTAATAAATATTCCATAAGAGATTTCACGAGATGGTCCATGTTATTTGATCCCTTTGGCTAATTTTAGCATAATTCATCCATTCATCAAGTTAGATAGGCCTTGCTTTACTTGCTAACAACACATCAAAAGGAGGATAGTAGAACACTGGAGGATGGATATTTTCAATGCAATTACTTAATCAATCCTCATTTGCCTATTAAATACCAATCCACTTATGGAGGTTCCCTTTGAGATCAGTGATCATGATACTTGCACATGTCTTCGGGAAAAATCAAAATGGCTTAAAAAAACAGGATCACTAGATCATTTGAGATGATCAGAACATGCTCCGGTCATTTGATTGTTAGTGTTTTAGTAAAGATAGTTTGGCATTGGCACCTCCAAGGACATTTGAAAGGGATCACATTTTGAGTCTAACCTAGGTACTATTTTTTTTCTTCCTATGTGAGACAAGATGACAACAGGGGACAAAAGTTCATACATGTCCACAACCTCTAAAAAACACTTCATCTCAGGGCGGCTCAACACACATAGAGGCCTAAAGCTAAATGCTAAAATGAATCATTTTTTTAATTAAAATTTATGTAAATTTTTTATTAAAATTTTATTTTTCTAGCTCTTTGAGATGCAAAATTTTTTATTAAACTTTTATAATCAAGTTCTTCTAACATTTCTTTTTCAATTGATAACATAGCCAATCCATTTAATCTTTCTTGAGACATTGTTGATCTTAAATAATTTTTTATTAATTTTAATTTTGAAAAACTTCTTTCTGCCGAAGCAACACTTATTGGAATTGTTAACATTATTCTAAAAGCAATATAAGTATTTGGAAAAGAATCAAGTCTTTTTATATGATTAAGTATATCGATTGAACTATTATCTTCCATTTGTACAATTTCTTTTAAAATTTTTAGCTCTAAAAATAAATCTAAACCATCAATATCAGAGTAATTATTATATTTTAAGGAACATTCAAGATTAAGGCAATATTCTTTCAAACTATTATTATCTAACGACTTCAACTTTCTACTGCTAAATAGAAAACCAAAAATATTTTCATATATCTTAAATTGTTCAAATCTACTTTGGAGTGAAAAAATTGCTTGATCTACTATATATAAGAAATAATCAATTCTAAATGATTCTTCAAGAGATCTTATTATTTCATTATCAACATTCTCATCAAATTGCTTTCTTCTATGAATAATACGTTTATCATGAAATTTAGGTTCTATATCCATTTGAGATGCAATTTCTTTAGAAGAAATCATAGCAGATGTAAATCCATTTTCTCTATATTTTTTTAAAAAAGAAAGAAGACCTTTTAATTGTTCTATAGCAATATCAATACATATATCTTTCGATTGTAAATTTTTGCTAACTGAGTTAATAGCAAATAATATATCATACCAAATAGTCATGCCCAATAAAAATTCAAAATTTTCAAGCTCATATGTTGCTAAGCAATTAGCTTCACTTTTAGTTTTAGGATCTTCACTAACTTCTGCTAATTTTAATAAAGCATCTCTTATTTGTGGAGCTTGAAATCTTATTGCTTTAATACTTTCAATACAGCTTTCCCAACGTGTTTGTGATAATGATTTAAGAGTTAGGCCAGGTATATTATCTTGTACAATTTTCCATCATTTAGTAGAAGAAGAAAATAGTGAATATATATGTTGTACCACTCCAAAAAATGATATAGCTTTAGTACAAGAATTAGCCATGTCATAAAGTACTAAATTTAGATTGTGACAACCACATGGTGTATAAAAAGATCTAGGATTTATATCTAAAAATCTTTTTTGCACTCCTTGTTGCTTGCCCTTCATATTAGATCCGTTATCATATCCTTGCCCTCTTAAATTATTAATATCAAGTCCAATATTTTTTATTTCATCCACAATGGCATCAAAAAGACCTTTTCCAGTTGTATCATCTACTTTTAAGAATTCAACAAAATATTCTATAACTTTAATTGGACTTGATGAAATATCCACACATCATAATATAAAAGATATTTGCTCTTGATGACTTACATCTGGAGTACAATCAAGTATTATTGAAAAATATTTTACCTCTATAATTTTTTAATAATTTTATTTCTAATTTCACTTGCTAACAAATTTATCAATTCATTTTGTATATTATGTCCAAGTTAATGAGTATGAATTTTATTATCTTTAATACGTCGAACATGTTCTTGCATCACCGGATCAAATTCTGCAATCATTTCAATTAAACTTAAAAAGTTTTCACTATTTTTTTGATAAATCTTTTCATTTTTTCCACGAAAAGCCAAATTATTTTTACCAAGAGTTTTTACTACAGCAAGAATTCTTGTTAATACTTTTTTCCAATGTTCTTTATCTCTTTTTATTTGTTCTTGAATACTTTTATCAATTGTTTTATTTTTCAATAATCTCAGTTCTAAATCAATCCATGAACTCATATTAATAATATGCTCATTACTCATCTCATGACTTTTAAGTTTAGCACTAAGGTTTCTCCAATCTCTAGTACCTACATTAGCTAGTTTACTTGTACTAAAAGCTGAATTAAATAATTTGCAACAAAAATAAAATACTTTATCCAAGTCTTTTGAATAAACTAGCCATCTTCTTTCATGCTTCTCTCCATTTGCCAACTTTTGAATATAATATGTAGTAGAAAAATGTCTTGAGAATTCATCTTTAGGAAACTCTATATCATTAATTCTAATTGGACCTTTTTCTACTAATAAATCTCTCAAATTTGTATCAATATTTATCCATTGACTTGGATCATAAATATTTTTAGGAATACAATTATTTAAATCAACAGTTTGGTTCTCTTCATTATGATTTTGAGTATCAATTTGAATCACTTCATTAACTTCTTCTTGTTCTAGTATTTCATTATCATCTAATTTTAAAAGATTATTAACTTGTTTATTTAAGGAACATTCACCAATATTTTCAGATGTATTATTTTTATTGCTTGTAAAAAATTTATCAAGAACCCCTTTTGAGATAGAGTTAAACTTTCAATTCTTCTTTTTTTTTGAAGTTTAGAATAACCAGATTCATATTTTCGAGTTGACATATTTAAATTCTTATTATAAAGTACCAAAAAAACTAGATATTATAATTATCTTATATTTTTTAAATGGCTAATACAAGATCAACAATCAAAATTTCTAACTCAATGAATTAACTATTATATAAAATAGAGATAATATAATAATATAATATAAATTTTAAATTAAAAATAAAAAGTTTGCAAAGTTTAGAACAATAGTACCTGATTGTTGAATGCTTATTGTAAATCAGATGAATAATCAAGCAAGCCTTATGTAGGAGTGCGGAGAATGTGAGTTGAAAGCCTTGAAAGTACTACTAAGGAAAAAAATTAAGAGAATGAGAAAAGAAGAATTAAGAAGTAGATATTATAAATTGAAAACAACTTGGTTTTATAGAAAAAAAAAAGTATCCGTTTGTACTTCATAAATTCAATTTACCATTTATTAATTGGAAATGAGAGAAACAACTTCGTAGTTGAGAAAGAGAATTTGAAAATGATATAAATGCTGTTTGCTAATATCTAAGGTGCCTTAAATGTGAATACAAATAACTATCATAAATGCTATAAATATTTTTTTTTACTAATGGTGCCTATTAAATGCTATAAATACTTTTTTGCTAATGGTGCCTATTAAATGCTATGTAATGGGGGCCTAAAGCAAGGGCTTTAGTGGCTTTACCCTATAGCCGGCACTGCTTCATCTAATGCATAAACATAAGTATGACTTATGTAAAAGAACAATAAAGTTGCCCACAATGTAGGGGATGACCAATAATATTTCCATCTGAATGTCCACATAATGATAGTGGTTCATGGAGGCCAACACTAGGTCAAGGTCCAGAGACAGACATGGGCATTTGGAAAAAATAACATGATTGCTAGACAGAATTCATACCACAAGCTAACCATGGTCTTGTGTCCCGAAGAAAATCAGAATAGCAAATACAAAAGTTTAACTTGAACCAGACATACAAAGAATGCAAACATTGGAAATGGACAAATGCCAGGAGAAATTACAATTTACTTTCAAACTTGCAATGGAAGAATGAGTTGGAATGAAAGTAATTATTGTTACAGCTTAGGTTACACTGTGATTAAATCTAGTAGATTTAACTTTCTCAAAAAGATTATATGTTAATAATTTAACTAGATGGACAAAAAAGAGAACATCAAGTCTCATATTAATGAAAGGACATGTAGGGACCAGTGGCCGAATCCAACCTTTATCTTGCCTTTCCATAGAGCTAACAAAAAAACATACAAAAGCACAGTACATGTTAGTTGGACCTTTAGCCTAAGGATACTAAAGGGAAATAAAACTAGAAATTTGCAGATCCATTTCTTTACTTGTTGGTTTTTTTTTCTTAATTGTAATTTTTCAAACAACTACAAAATCACTTACTTTTACACTGCAATCCCATCCCAAAAACAAACCTACCAAAGAAAATAGAATAGAAAAGAAATACACAAAATGAGTCCTCAAATAGGAAAAATGCCAGCTTCCTTTGGATGGATTGTCCATTAAGAAAGACAAATATCTAATAAAGCAAGCAAAAGCTACAATTTCATTCTGAAAAAGGTTTAAAAATCAGATATCTGTTCTCTAAATAGTAGCAGCACAATACCTTTTCAAAATCCCAAATGTTTAGAAAACCATTCTTGGAAGAGCTTCCAAAAACTGTGGCTTTGTCAGGAGACCATTGGAAGCGAGATAAATGTTACAAACTCTGCATGTGACAACAAGACAAACACGAAGACATAAACTAAGAAAAAGGAATCATACTTGAACACAGAGAATAGCAGCCTTATGCAATTCAAATTTATATACAGGTGATCCAACACCATCACAAGTTAGGAGGTTTCGGCGATCAAACATACGAACATAACTATCTGCAGATATGTAAACATGCCATAGTAATATAATTTAATAACTTAAAATCAAGTCTATGTGTAACAATTGCAAAATTCAAGCAGCATCCAAGGAAAGTTGGAAAGCTGAAGATGACAGTGGCGGTATGGTAAGTTATCATACCCAATTAAAATAAGATTCACATCATGAGGGTTCCAGTCAACACAGTTAATATCACCATCATAAGCTTTGTTAACTTGGTCATCCACATTATGAGCATAATAACAACATCATTGCCTGGAGATGCTAGAAAAACAAAAAAATTGACAAATGAAGAAAATCCAGAGACTCAGGATTGCCTATTTTTATACATTGAGAAGGGTCAAAGGCAGCAAATGGTTGCTTGCAATAATAGCAAGCCATCCAAATTTGCAACACCATTTAGATCTAGGCAAAATAGTCCGAGCCAGCATACACTTTCAGTACTTGAAGCATCTTGAAGATACCAAGGCAACTCATCACAGTCTCTAACCGCAGATAAGAAGAGGAGGCAATCCATGAAAATGCCCAATAAAACAATAAAAAGATCGGCCAGGTTTATTAAATATTGACAGAGGCTCGGATCCGAGAAAGACGAAGCCAAAATGGGAGCGACATCGGGACAGGGACAGCGACAGCCGATGGGGGACGATCGAGGGGGGAGGCATCGGCTGTCGAGGGGGGGGAGGCATTGGCCGGTGGGGCTCGGAGCTGAGGAAGGGAGAGCTGGAGGGGTAAGCGGTACTCGGCAGTAGAGCGGGCATCCACTGCGTCCATCTCTTTCTCATCCCTTGTTTTTCACTGCCCGAAAATACAGAAAATATCTTACGGATTAGGCGTCCACTCCCCCTTCTCTCTCATCCCGATCCTCTCAAGATCCGATGCCATGGCCGACCACCATGCTCTCCTCGTGGAGGCCAGCTCTCATCGTGGAGGCCAGCTCTCATCGGACCACCATGCTCGACCACACCGCCAAGGCCTGGCACCCCGAGGCGGTTGCTTGCCACACGGTGAGGCGTGAGCCAGCCCCCGGCCCCTTGCTCTCCACCGCCATCCATGCCAAGTGCTTCCACGCCCTCCCAGACATGGCCAGGGAGGTGGCGCGGTTGGCCCTCCGGTGAAGAAGCGGGAAGAATTCCAAGGTGGCTACCTCTAGCTCAGCCTGGGGCGGTGGCGACGGTGGGAGTGAGGAAGAGGATGACTGAGAGGAGGAGCTTCGGAGCCGGCTGAAGGATCTGGAGGAGATGAAGGAGCTGGAAAAAAGGGCCGAGAAATTGTAGAGGTCCGAGGCCGGCGAAGGGATCGGGGATGAGGAGACGGAGAAGGAGGCGTCGGTCGTGGAGCGCTCGACCGTCGAGGGAGGCGTCAACCGTGGGCGTGAAGGCGGAGCGCTGGAGCGGATTGGGGATTCGTTGGACAGCTGGAAGGGAGAAACTGAGAAAGGGGCCAGGGCATGGAAGCTCGGCGAGAGAACTTAAATAAATTATTGCAACCGATTTTTCGGTTGCAACAAATAAAAAAAGTAATATGTATTTTAAAATTAAATTCATAGCGAGAACTTTTTATTTTTATTTTTTTAAAAAATTATTTTTTTGCAACCGAATTTTCGGTTGCAAAATTCTAAAGAAAATTAAAATTTATTTTAAATAAAATTTTACAACCGAAAACTCGGTTGCAAAGTTAAAAAATAAACTTAATTTTTTTTTTTAAATGATCATTTTTTGCAACCAAATTCTCGGTTGTAAAATTTTAAAGAAAATTAAAATTTATTTTAAATAAAATTTTGCAACCAAAAATTTGGTTGCAAACTTAAAAAATAAATTTTAAAAAATATTTTTAAATGATCATTTCTTTGTAACCGAATTTTTGGTTGCAAAATTCTAAAGAAAATTAAAATTTATTTTAAATAAAATCTTGCAACCAAAAATTTGGTTGCAAAGTTAAAAAATAAACTTAAAAAAATATTTTTAAATGATCATTTTTTTACAACCGAATTTTTGGTTACAAAATTCTAAAAAAAATTAAAATTTATTTTAAATAAAACTTTGCAACCGAAAATTCGGTTCCAAAGTTAAAAAATAAACTTAATTTTTTTTTTAAATGATCATTTTTTTGCAACCAAATTTTTGGTTGCAAAATTCTAAAGAAAATTAAAATTTATTTTAAATGAAACTTTGCAACCAAAAACTCGGTTGCAAAGTTAAAAAATAAACTTAAAAAAATATTTTTAAATGATCATTTTTTTGCAACCAAATTTTTGGTTGCAAAATTCTAAAAAAAATTAAAATTTATTTTAAATAAAATTTTGCAACCAAAAATTCGGTTGCAAAGTTAAAAAATAAGCTTAAAAAAATATTTTTAAATGATCATTTTTTTGCAACTGAATTTTTGGTTGCAAAATTCTAAAGAAAATTAAAATTTATTTTAAATGAAATTTTGCAACTAAAAATTCAATTGCAAAGTTAAAAAATAAAATTAAAAAAATATTTTTAAATGATTATTTTTTTGCAACCGAATTTTTGATTGCAAAATTCTAAAGAAAATTAAAATTTATTAAGAAAATAAATCGGTTGCAAATATAACCAAAAAAATCGGTTGCTAAAACACTATTTTCTTGTAGTGTATATATGCTTAGATTAAGTTGTATTAAATTGTATAAATTATTATATTTGTTGATGTTAATTCTCTCTAGTCCGACTATGATCACATGAGTTAGGATCTAACTCTTTTTGGAGCTCCAGTGGGGCGATTACTGGTACATGACTAATGGATGGTATGTATAGTCATAAGCTAGCTTCCTTTTGGACTTAGCCATGCAGGATGATCGTTGGCACATGTTGAGGATACATGATTTCTCGTGTGATATCAGATCTAGATTCCTTTCGAGCATCTAGTGGGGTGATCACTAGAACATGATCGGTGGCCGATATGTATTGTCGAGATCTAGTCTCTTCAGGGTTAGTCGCGGACCGATCGTAGCTATAGTCAGAGAGATTAGGAAAGTACAATAGAAATGATTGGCCATCCATGGTTATATTTGTTTGAAATTTATGGTAATTAAATGTGCATATTAGCATGATGGTGTTATTGATTTTGTTATATCTGATTTGCTTATATTTGTGAATTGTTATTAAAATATTTATGCATATATTAGGAGTCATGATAACTAACTAAGCCTATAAAGCTCACTCATTATTCTTATATTTTTTAAATATAGATCCAGAAGGTCATTTGAATATTGGGACCGGTTAGTGAGGAGCTAGGATTTAGATGCTAATCCCTTAGTTTATATTTTATCTTGAATTTAGTTGAACTTTGCTTATAATGTATCTTGGATTTTTAGTTGAATTTTGTTTATTTATTAATTTTGGATGGAAAAGTCTAAAAATAAATAAATATTTAATGAAGTTATTTTCTACTACTGTCTGGTTATTGATTAGAAAGATAAACCTTGCATATTTAATAAAACTAAATATTAAGGATATGCGGCCGTCTGTTGTACACTTGGCTCAGGCATCGAGTCAGGGCATGACACCCGTAATCTAAATGCTCGATGATGTAGAAGCTGGATTTGGAAAAATGTTTATGATAGGGTACACTGAAAATTTCTTCTTCAAGTCTTGTTATAATTTAGGTTTCACCCCCAATTTGTAACATGGATCGAACTTTGTGAATCTTCCCCTCATTTTGCTTTGATGGTGAATGGTTCACCTATAGGTTAGTTTTCAGTAACTTGTGTTCTTAGGCAAGGTTGTTTGTTGTCACCTTATATATTCATTTTGTGCTCTGAAATCTTTTCTTGATTTCTCTATTGTGCAGTGTAGCATAATCTATTGAAAGCATGCATATAGACCATCTAGGGGGATTGACTTCTTTCATCTAATTTATGTGGATGATTGTATTTTGATTGCTTAATTGTGCCATTGCTGCAAATACTATTTGTTTATCTACTCTTATTGTATTTCTTCTAGTCAAGCTGCCAATTATGATAGATCCTATGTTTCTTTTAGTCCTACCACTCCGGCCCGGGTCAAGGGTTGTATTCTTAGCTTGTTAAATCTTTATGATAATCAGTCTATACTTGGCAATACCTGGGGGTACCTTTATCTGGCACTTATCTTAGGCCTTTGCGTTTTCAATTTTTGCTCAACGAGTGACCAATAACATTTCAACCCGGAAGTGAAAACATTTATCCTTGGCAGGCCATATAACTTTAATTCAATTAGTGTTGTCTGCTATCCCTCATGTTTTCTCTGTAGTTCTTGTTCCATTTTCTATTATACATAAACTAGAGAAGGAAATGCGATCTTTTTTGTAGGGGCATTCTACTGATATGCTAGCAGTTTTCATCTAGTGCCCATGGAATACTGTCTAAAGCTCAAGGAGCTTTTGGGATACCTTAATTAGGGGCCAAATTAATCTATGCAAAATACCAATTTTCTGGTTCCTGGATGCACTACCATAAACCTAGGCATTGTTCCGCTATGTGGGAAAAAATTTATGTTGTGGGCCATGAAGTATAGTTTCAATTTCAAATGTTATTGGATAATCGTGCTGCAATTAATTAACGTTTCCAATATTAATTCCACCTATTGCTAGCCCTACTTATTTAAATATTGATGCACCGAATTTTAATTTATCTATTGCACGGCTTATATATCAAATCATCCAGAAATTCGCAGATTGATTAGTCACAAAATATGTTTACTTCTGATACGATGACACTGATACAAGCTATAGTATCCCTCGTGTGGTATCTGGTCTGATCGGTTAGTTTGGTGGTCAACTAAGTTACCTTCTGTATCTTTGCATGATATAACCAGGTTAACCCCGTTAAACCAAGGTGCTGGCTCTACTTTTCCCTGTACTTCAGTCTGGAAACTGCATCTCCCACCCAGGGTTGAAACCTTCTGGTGGTGCCTTGGGTGGGAAAGATTACCTTATAAAGTGGTGCTTGCTTGTTGTAGTTGTGATTTTTTGTTCTTTGCATACCGAAGATTTAAGAGTTTTTTTTTATTTAGATTAATATTAATTATTATTATTTATGATTTATTAAAATCGGGTTGATTTTATGGTTCGTGTTGATAAATATGTTTTTAGTCCAATATTGTGTGATCTTTATGTTTGGACTTTGGACATCTTATGTGAGTTGGTGTGGTTAAGGTAGCATAGTATAGGTCTTGGACCAACTAGCCGTGATGGGAGGGCCTTCCAGGATTGTTATTCTATGTGAGATTTGTTCTCACGACTTGTTGCATCGAAAAGCCGCCTATTGAGAAAGGATGTCTCTATCTTCGATATTCATGTAAGCATCGGAATAAAGATTTGGAATTAATGACGAATATATATAAGTATTTCAAATATAAATCTTTGAGGATTTGATTATGTGATAAAAATTACATATCTATTTGATGCGCCCGGTAGGCTAGTCCCCGGTCGGACTGGCCCCGAGCGTCCGGTTGGCTGGTCCCCTCGCGGAGTCGACTCCCCGGTCGACTTTCCCAAAGAGCCGACCCGGGGGCTTTGAGGGTTGATAGGCGCCCCCACCGCCCGTGCGACGGCCCTTTCCATCGTCACGGTCGGCTCCTGGGAAGCCAGTTGACCTACTACCAAAGAGATCGTCTGAGGTTTCCGGGAACCTCTCCTCTCCGACAGTTCTGACATTCTGTTATAACAAACTTCAGTGCATGGCCACTACTCTGACACACCTGGCACGCCGCCATCCACGATCTCGTCGTCACGCCTGTTCTCCTGGGGGCATATTCGGGTTTTTCCGGCCTGCTCCTCAGCAGAATTTAGCAGCGCTCTGTGCCTATAAAAGGCACCCAGGGGACCTCCGTGAAGGGTAACGTTCTTCCTCCTCGCTGCATATTCTCCTTCAGAGCTTCCTCCCCATTCTGTTGCTCCAGCCCTCCTCTAACTTAAGCATTGGAGTGTCTCCCGTCGGAGCCCCTCTGACGCCAAGGAACTTTTTGCAGGTTGGTCGGTCGAGGAGCTCTCCAGTGCGTCCACCGATCCCGGTCCAGGGGGAGACGGCGGCAACACTATTTATTATTTAACAAGATCTCAAAAGATTTTATATTTCAACGCCCTGTATATGATCCATGGGATTTACATATCTATAATTAATTTGCTCTAATCATTTTTGGAAAACATTATTTAGGTGTTCAAAAAATCATGTATAGGATGTTGGGATTCCAGAAAAATCTTTACATTTGTACTCATGTTATAGCTACTTGTTCCTTCGCTCAACATTGTTGGCGGTTGTTGTGCTACGTGCACCGGGTAGATATCTTTCCTGTAACTTAGCCTTTGCCGGAGTTGTTTGGTTTCATAAACAATTCCTTGGTAGATCAATGAAAGAAATTGCTTTGTGGCATATATTGCATGGCTCTTGCGGCGGTCCTGATGATGTGAAAGGATATTCAATAAGGTACATCTCACTCCACTCCGCAACAAATTATTTGCTAAGCTCATGTCTTCACTACATATATGGATATCTCTCATGAATGTTCGAGTGTGCCGGTTAGGGACTGGGGTAGTACTTTTCCTCGTTCTACAGTTCTTCTGTGTCTTCCTTTTCACCAGTATTTTTTGTCTACCTCCTTTCTGTGGCACGCTAATTAAAATCAATTCTGATTTATATGTGATATCAAACGAAACTGCATGCAGTTGCCTATGTTATTCGAGATCATAATGCCCCGAGTTCTCCAAGCTGGAGAAAAATCCCTGCTGCCATGCATCCTCGATCTGTCCCTATGGCTGAACTTATGGTAGCCTGGATGGGTGTTAGTGTTGCAATTCAACAGCTTCGTACAATGCATATTTGGCTCGAAGAGGACTCTGCAGTTGCCATTAACAGGCTTACACAAACCTTTTCACAATCCTCTCCTTAGCGATCTTTGGCATTAGAAATCACATGCTAATTAACCATTTCGCATAACTCGTGTTTATAGGGAAGCAAACCAAGTTACTGACTATTTAGCCAGCAAGACATTTGGGAGAGATTTTGTTAGGCACTAGGGTTGAAACGGTACAGGACACGGATCGGATACCAGTGTATCCATGTCCATATTTATTTTATTGAACGAATATAGATACCGATGTAGATATTAGTCGGAAACAAAAATTCATATCCATATTTGTTTTAAACGGATATGACTACAAGTTGGATACCGAAAATATAAATATAAATATAGATATAAATTGGATACTTAAACTATATGACTATAGAATCAATGATATTACTATGTAGAGCGTAAATCAAATTAATAGTATGTTAACATGTTTATATATATTTTTTAAAAAATTAATAAATATTATATAAAATTAAATATGATTACAAGTAGAATAGGATATTCATATAAGGATCGGATAGATACGTATATGGATATTAGTCGGATACTCAAATTTTTATCTATACCTGGATAGATTCTAATATAAAATTAAATTCAATTGGATATTGTCCATACTACTTTCATCCCTATTTGGTACTCAACAGTGCATATAGATATTGTTTGTTTAAGCTTACTACAAGCTGATGCTTATGGTATTGGATTTTATTTGATACACTGATTTTTTTGCCTTCATGTTACTCTGTATGTTGTATGCTTATTCAGCTTCCTATATTATCTTCCTTTTCTACCATGGATGCAAAATGGGGAATTTAGATGGGTGCGGCGGGTTGAGCTACTGGTTTCATATGCTTACCAGAATTGCTGCTGTTGGAGTCTCTTTCTTTAGCCGTTGTATTTTATACAGAACTTTTATAAACAACTTACAGTTCATACTCTTCAGTTTGGAATTGCTGCTGTGTTTATCCTGTTGTGATTATCTTATATTAATTGTCTATCAGACAGGAAGTTCTTGCCTTGTTTTTCTCTGCCATGCATTTTGGATGGCTCTTCATTACTTTTCCGGTTGTTGGATATATTATTTTTTTATCAGGAAGTTTTATTACTAAATTTTGGATGGTAGTGATAAACTTTTCTCTTCCAAGTCCCTGCTTATGGTACTTCTTCATTATTTTCTGTTGCTGCCGCTTATCAGGAGGTTGCTTCATACGCATACAGAAATATTATTTTTTCTTCCACAGGATTTCTTCAGTATTTTTCATGTTTCATTACTTTTCCATAGGGTTCCTTCTGATGCATACTGTTTTGGTTTGCTCTTAATATACTTCCTTTCTTATCCAAAAAAAAAAAAGAAAGAAAAGAAAAAGGTTCTAACCATGCAATTCCTAAGTAGAAACTTTTCAGCCGCATTAATGGATTCAGAAGCACAGATTACCACCAAAAAAAAGAAAGGGGTTCTTCTGTGGAAGAACTAATATAATATACGTGATTACCTTTATCTTGTTTATTTTCCCCGGCATGGGGGAACAAGGTATTTAACTAAAAATTATGGACTTGGATTGTTAAGAGAGTTAATGGATCGAGGCAGCGAGACATTTTCCCTTGCTTTTGTAGATAGGGACTTAGCTAACTCTTAGTGATAAGAATGTTAGGTCATAATGCATGACATGTTGGTATCCATTAATCCCTTCTTTTAAATAATTCATTTCATTAGTTGTGCAATTTGTCGCTATTCTTAATGAACTTCTAGAAGAGCTGTGACCTTAGCTTTGCCTTGCCTTAAACCAGTTTCTCTCTTTCTCGTTCGCATGCACGCGCACATATTTCACAGATCTTTTATTATTAGTATATTAGTTTTAATAGAATAAAGGTTTGGGATCGAGCATTAATTGTCAAATGATATGGACGTTGGAAGTGGAGTGGGTTATCTTGACAACAAAAGTATAAGCATTTGTTGCACGTACGCTATCTATTTATTATGACAAGTAGAAAGGAAGAAAGTGTAACAAAAACAAGAAAATAGAAAGAAAAAATGAGGGTATATCAGTCGATTTATTGATCTACGTTCATGGCTAGAAATAATGTAAAACTTTCATCATAAAAAAATTGAAAATTGTATAGTATAAAATTTCCTCACAAATTCTATCCCTTAATACATCAAATTTAATTTTAGAACATTCAATTACTCTCTTCTTGTAGGGGGTTACAATGTATATCTATTCTTGAGTAAGCCAATTTAGACCCAAAATGTTGCCCTACAAGAATCGGGTTGTTGCTTCTCTTGCTCTTCTCCAGATAAAAAAGATTTTTTTTTTTTTTTTTAAAAAAATTTCTGGAGTTTGTAAACTCAAAACATACTCAACAATGTGGAATTGGTTGAAGATGTGTGTCAAATTCTTGGATGTAGATTACACAGAATTCGAAGTAGCTAGCATGCATGATGATTTTGTGTGGAATAATATATGGCCAACAAATTAATGGCTTTGTGTGCAATGCATGGCCAACAAGGAATTATTTTTCTCACTCATAATAAGCAGAGACAACCAATGTTCCATGACATGATGACATGTTCGTTAAAAAACTGATCACTCATCGCTGTGTCAATTCGAACCAGCAAAATCTCTTTGCCCCTCCCACCTTGAAGGCTGGCATAATTCTTGACATCTTGCAATCCTGTGCTTCTTTGCACCTTCAAAAATCCCAGGATTCCAGTCTATATATTCTTCGTTGGAATTCATTATTATTTTTGTAACGCATCGCTCCATCAAGCATTTTAACTTGATGACGAACCTTAACGCATAAAAGGTGACAATTAAGTATTTTTTCTCGAGCAATACAAATCATCCGGTTTACAAAATTTTTTTTTTTAAAAAAAAAAAAAAAAAAACAAAAAAAGGTGACAATTAAGATCAGTCATCGGTTGCTTCCCTACTTATGATCTTATGCCCCTCCTGGCCTCCCTTCTGCAAGTTTTTTGCCGTTTTGATTTGAAGAGTAAATTAAGAAGTCTTCCAGCAAGCTAGATTGAGTTTGTCTTGCTTGATAATCTTCACGATTTCTAATATATTCACCAACTTCCTAATGGCATCGCTCTTTTCGCATGTTGCACCGAATCAACCAATCAAAACCTCGTATGCTCCACTTGGCCCAAGAAACCTCACGTTGTATAGTTTTTGTTCTCGAGTCATGAAGACAGGCATAGAGACTATGAGTTAATCGAAGACACTGATTGCGTGAAACCTTGTTATACGTACAATACTTGGTATATATACTGGTTTTACAATAAAACAGCCATATAGATGCAACCATGCACGGTTTACAGACACTGAGGAAAACACCAAAAAATTTAGCAGCAAAGCCATGACAAGCACGGGCTAATATATATATATGATAGCCAATAAGCCCATGATAATTCTAAATTCCATTTAATAAGATAAAGTTGATGTGTAGAAAGCTTCATTCATTGATGGAGCTCCTCAACTGCTGGATTGCCCACCCCTGGCCTCGGACTACCACTGGACTTCTTGCTCCCTCCGAGAGCATTGTGATTCGTGGAAACATGTCCCCCACCTCCCGGGCTCGGTCCCCCGTTCTTGACCGCTCCAAGCTGCACTTCGTACATGAAATTTCCAAGTTGATCTCCTGTCATCGGCCGAGTCTCCACCAAGAGAACTATGCGGGACGACAGAAGAAAGAGGAAGAGAGATCCCAGGATTTGTAACCTTGCAGCCATTGGTTATTGCTTGCAATGAAGAAAGTCCTCTCCCAGTATTAGTTATATATACATAAAGCTAGCTTGAGCTAATGGGTTAGTTTGACCGAGAGCAGCTTTGCATGCACAAGGTTGGCTGGTCATTAATTTACGGTCACAAGAAAAGGGTGCAAATTTTATTGGCTCGAGGAAACATCCAGGTGGATTCGTTTGCTCACCAAACAATATAAGAAGTCTAAAGTTGGATCGAAGCTTAGGTGCAGTAAACGGAATGATCACTTCCACAGTTGGAAACTGTCTGTGGAAAACCAAGTCCAAGGCGTCAGAGAGTGGGTCATTGGATGGCGCCATCGCATACGTAATTATGGAAGCTAATTAATGTGGCCCCTGAGGAAGGGAACCAATGAAACGTTTTTGCCGTTAAAAATATTATCTTAAGCTTTTGTACCAGAAAAAAAGAATGATGGCTTTTAGTTCGGATTTGTTTATGGTGTTAAGGGTTGCTTCAGGTAACGAGGGTACCAGATGATCCGGAAATGCTGTGACCTTTTATTTATACTCTCCCTTCCTCTCTCTCTCTCTCTCTCTGGGTGTGCGGTGACATCTTTTTCTTTGGTTTAGAAGTAAAATTGTATCGACTATCAAGCGTTACATGGCTGCGTGCAAGTGAGGAACCTCAAGGTTTGTTTAATGATGAAATCCAGAGACAGCAAATTAATTTGAAATAATTGTTCATAGCAATATTTGGTGGATTGTTTTATGAGACAAGTCTCGTTAACACGTGGCTTGGCACATATAAACAGTATAAAGCAAGGGAATTCTATATTAAAAAAAGTATATTTATAATTAAAAATAATAGTTTTAAATATCTAATCTTTTATAGATCTAGTCTTTGCTACATGATAACAGATGTCTCCAACATCAGCTGTCTTGTGAGAATTGCCTTGCGAAGTCTTTCCCCCAATACTCTTGTTAGAAGATAGAATGATAGATTATGCGTGCATGCGCACGTGCACACATTATGTGAACAGCACATGGTTCTTTCTTCCTTGAGCAGTACCATAACAAATTCATGATGAGGATGCAAACCTAAATAGAAAAGGATGTGATTTATGCTATATAATTTTACGTACCTTTGGTATTTAGGTTGGCATCTTTCTAATTTATTTTAATTCAACCTCATTTTAAGCTAAATTTTGATTAAAGTACATAGTTGTCACGTTCAATTGGGTTGAGCCGTATATATTAGTTAGGTTAAATTGGTTTGAACAAAACTTTTAAAATATTTGTGGGGTTGAGGTCTCAACCATCCATCAATTTTAATTGTATGAAATATAACACACACACACACACACACACACACACATACATATATATATATATATATATATATATATATATATATATATATATATATATATATATATATATATATATATATATATATATATATATATATATATTATAGAGGTGGATTTGGTTCTTTTTGAAAAAAATTGGAGCCAAGTCCAGTCAAGTCCCCGGTCACTGGATCCTCTGAGAAAGTACGGATCTCAATGTATAGAATTTAGGCTAATAGAGGGTCTCCCAAACTGTTTGATGAGTTGGCCGAGTTTAATAAAAAAAGCCTGTATCATTTATGGGAGATGGGACTGTGGGCACGTGGTGCAGAGCTGTCATTTCAAAAGCTCCCTTCTATGCTTCATTATTTGGCCACTAAAGATCTCTGTCTACACTTCTCTATTTAGTCACCATCCACGCTTTCCTGTTCGGCCACTCCAAGCCTCCCCTCCAATTGAGACTCCTAGGGATAAAAACAATAGAGGAAAATTGAGGGAAAACATAGGAACAATCAATGAAAATAAAGGAAAGATGGAAAAGATTGAAAGGTAAAATCTTTTTTGAAGGAGATCGATCTTTTCTTTTTTTTTTCATCTTTTTGCTTTTTTTTTTTTTTTTTTTTTTTTTTTTTCTCTTCAGAGATATGTAAGGAAGGAGAGTACCTGAGGGAGATTGGAGGGGTTTCTTAGGTTTTGGGTTAAACATATGGGATTTTGTGTAAGTTGTGGCAATGGAAGTTGTTCCCTTGAGGTGCTGAGAGCTTAATCTTGGTGGATGCATGATATTTTTGTGTGATTTGGGGATTTTTGATGGAAAACATTCTTCTTTGGTGATAAACTTCTCAATTTATGAAGTACTATTCTCGTGATAATTTGAATATGGTATCCATAATGTGAGACTTGCATTAGGCTAATTAAGTTTCACATGTATGAAAGGTCATATGGATGCATGAACAAGGCCTTTCTCATGCTATTCAACTCCAAGGGCCCAATGCGTGTCATGGTAGATTGCACCAGCCACCATAGAATGAGAGACTCAAGGCTCATATTTTTTTATGTTTGGCCCACAAGGCTTATGGTTTAACGCATCCTTTTCCTTTGTAAACATTAGCTTTATGAGATAGGAGGTGGTCTAATTGTTTTGGAATGTTGGGAAGGAGGAATTATAGAAACTAAATTTTAATTGTTTTGTGAAAAGATTGTTTCATTGTCACTATTGTAGTGTTGAATTATGTCCAAGTTTTTCTTAAAAAAATTTGTGTTTATTATATTTCATCTTTTTCTCTAATCTGATTCCTATTCCAAAGAATGCTGGCCTTTGTTTTAGAGTCTTTATACTCCTCGAAGTATCACTTCCTAGTCCTTTTCTTTCTTGATAAACTTTCTAGTATTTTCTTTTCTAAATTCTATCCAAATGGGTTATATGTATGGATTATTATTCTCTAAGTTATTGGTTTACTTAAGTCATGCTTGTGCTGAGATTTTTTCTTTTATTAGTTTATATTGTTAAGGTAGATAACCCCTAATATAAATAGTGACAAAGAAATGTTCACATTATTCATTACAAAAAAAATTTATTGGTTATGTCTTTTTTAAGATGGTCAATATTGTATTCAACCTTTAATGTTTAATTAGATTATCCTTTTTGCTGCCATAGTCTTGATAATATTTTTTTATATTTCTTATAACTCATTTTAATTGCAAATGGCTCATGCAAAGCAATGTTCTAGGAGCCAGGAGAAGATCTCTAGAATCTTAAAAAAGCAAAAGAAAGCTCTCTCCCGATTGATCAATTGTCAATGCTATTTGAGAAGATACACAGTTCATTATGAACATCAAGGAGTGATTGATAGATGCCCACAAGGCATTAATGTGACGGACACCCTTCTTTTATATGCTTGATATCCCAGTGATCACACAGGAGAGGCAGCCATGGACCAATTTCTTCGTTACTGGGATGAGAGCAGGAGGGGTTTTCATTTAGAAGGGTAGATGCTGATCTTTCATACCGAGGACGTCGCCCTTATTTTGGAACTATCTTTGAATGAGGTAGCTATTGATATGAAGAAGCCTTTCGAAAGTGTGTTTAGGATAACATATTTTGTACAGTTGATAGTGAGGAGGAATGCTTTAAAAGATATAGGATCAAAATATTGTTTTCTGATTATCTTCCAATGCAGTTGCCTATTGTTTATCTTATAGATACTATTTTATTTTCTTTATCATATGTGAGCATTGTACTGTATCAACCCCATAGAGGAGATTGGCCACTATGCATGGGCTAGAGCAGTCCATAAGCATCTGACATAATTCATTTCAAAGGCTACTGAGAAGGCAAAGAGAAAGGAGAGGTGCGAAGGAGAGCAGAGGTTATATTAATGGTTGTGTTGTAGTGTTGATAGTAAGAAATATATTAACCTATTTCTTTGTTTACTTATTTCATGAGGATTATTATTTTGAATGTGTATAATTAACTATTAATTATGCCACCTAATAATTGATTACTTTGCTTTCATGTTTGGCTTTTTGAGAGAACTAGTATAGTCAAACCATCTACTTATGGTTGGCTTCTTCGAATCCTAAACTAGGAGAAACCCTAGTTTAGGAAATGGGCTCACTATGGAGAGATTTTGAAGGGTCTAAAAGAGGGGGATGTATTATTACTTTTGATGATTGGTATTATTTATTTCTTGTATAAGATTGGGGGACTAATGGTTTTGCCTTTATTTTCAGATTAGAGATCTACTTTGAGCAACACAAGATGAGATGTTACTCATTGAGATGGGACCTTTTAGCTACCAGACACAAGGGATGAGGGAGGAACGAGTATAGTAGCTAGAACGAGAAGCATATTTGATAGCATACGTAGCACAACCACGCTATTGATCCTTATATTATTTATTTTTATTAAATACATGTCTAACGCATCTCTTTGTTGTCTATTTATTCTCAGATGCAACCGTATGTAAATACTAGTGTATCTCTTTCAAAACTAAGAGGAAGAGGGCTCTAGAGGATGCCAAGAAGACAGAGCTCCAGAGGATTAATGTCGAGTAGCAGAAGTTGATTACTAAGCTACAAGCAGTATTTGATAGTAAGGAGTGGAAGGATGCAGAGGGAAGCGCTAACGAGGATATTGAGCTTCTAAGTCCCAGTAGCCCAATAGTATCTCAGTAGCATGTGGATCCATAGCATACTTTGAGATAAGTTATGCAGCGGGTATCTAGGGGATCCCATCTCCTATATAGTCCTTTCATCCCACTACCTTCAAGTACTCTTGCTCCTAGAAGAAAGTCCCAAAAGAAGTTAGTCTGTAGAAGGGATGATATGTGGTAAGTAAAATTATGGTTGTTTAAAATATTCATACTTCATTCAAATTTGTCATGTTCATATGATATGTGGGGATTTTTTGAGACTAGCCATGACTTCCCCGGCTTACAACTTTTGGATGTTGGGGAGCATAGGCATGTTCTCGATTTTCTAGGATAAAAAAATCAAGAAGTATATAGTCCTTCATTATGAAATTGATATTTATTTTTTTGATATTTTTCAAACTGATTCTCTCTAATTTTGGCACTAGTTTTCTTATTTAGGTCATTGATTTGGAGTTAGGCTTTGGTGTCACAAACTGGCCATAGGTTCAAGATATCCTATCTAGCAATTTGATCGATGATGATGTAAGAATTATATATTAATTTGAATAAAATAAATATATATGCAATTAATTTCCATTTTTTGCAATGCAAGTCATAGATGTTTTTTGGTCCCTCCTGCAGTAGCACGCATTAACCGATCTATCAATAAATTTAGAGTCATGCTTTATGTTGCAACCCTTCTTTATAGTAATTATTTTGCATTCTTTATGCAATGTCATACTTTGGTCTAACGTTGCATCCTCTAATATATGTTTTATTTCTTCCCATTTGAGAGTATGCTACAAGGCACATGAAAGGTTTTTGATAAAGCTACAGGGGACTTCATGTGTCATTTGTTAGCTAAAGTAAAGTGAATGTTCATGCCCATATGCTCATCAGTACACTGGCACCTGCTTTTGTCGATGTAGAGGGCACATGTATCAAACACAACACATCATTAAGTGGTTTAAAGTATGGAGCAGTCGCCAAAAGATTTGGACCTAAAAATAGAACTCATTTAATTTTCGGGTAAGGCTCGGGCTCTCCCTTAGCCCAGCCCAGCCCGGCCCGAAAAAGATCCATCCCGAACCCGACCTGCCAGCCGGATAGTTTTAGGATTTTAATCTTTTATTTTTTTTGGAATATGTACCAGTAGTTAAAAAAACTTTATTTTATTATTTCATCTTCAATTTGGTAGGTCCAATCAAATTTTAATTCGGGCTGGAATATGTACTAGTAGTTAAAAGAACTTTATTTTATCATTTCATTTTCAATTTGATAGGCCCAATCAGGTTTTAATTCGGGCTGGTCCAATTGGGCTTGGATTCGGTCTTGGGCCAAGTTTTTTAAAATAAATCAAGCCTAAGCCCGGTCTAAAGCTCGAAATTTTTTTTGGACTGGACTCGGGTAGAGATATGACTCGGCCCATTTCCAACCTTGATATTTTTACGGACAAAAAACCAAAATCTATTTTAGTATTCTAACACCATGCAAAATAGTTAAAACCTTACTAAAAATAGACTAAACAGTAAGGTGAAATCTTATCAATCATTCAAGACCGGTGATCCGGGGACTGTTGACAGGGAGCCTGTATCTTAAATTTAATAAAAAGATGGATCAAACTTTTTTTTCCTGAAAGTGAGTTAAGATACTAATATAAATTTGGATGTGTTTGACTGTATTATTTTAATTTTTAATTTTAATTTCAAAAAATATATTTTTTTAATTTTTAATTTTTATCATAAAATAAAAAAATATGTTTGATAACTGTACTACAGATAAAAAATAAAGGACATATATGTATGTAATGGTGGTATGCATATATATATATATATATATATATATATATATATATATATATATATATATATATATATATATATATATATATATATATATATATATATATATATGCATGTATGCACATAAGCATGCATGTATGCATATATGCATGGACAGATGTATACATGTATAT
The DNA here is from genome assembly GCA_021397845.1 of Areca catechu. NCBI lineage: Eukaryota > Viridiplantae > Streptophyta > Magnoliopsida > Arecales > Arecaceae > Areca > Areca catechu. The sequence continues at coordinate 52,122,531 of CM038045.1, read as the reverse complement.
ATGCATGCATATATGTATGTACATGCATAATATATATGAATGTATGCATGTATGGAGATATCTCGTAAATATATACATATAACAAAAAAAATTATATAAATGTACCATTAATCATGATTGCTCTTTAATCTTATGCTTTATTATAAACTAGAAAAATTTCATGACTTCAAAAGAAGCTCGTATGTCTCTAAACAAATACATTGAAATCTCTTAATAGCAAATAAGATATATCAACACAACTATCATTCTCAAGATAAATAAATATTCTTGAGATACTATGTTATATTTTATTTCACATGTGTATATAAATTTTATAGGAATGATATCTATCAACTATTATAACAATAATTTATATAAATACTCATGATAAATATATAAAATAAAAAGAATATCTATAATAATAAAGTACAAATATAAAGTTACTCTCACTAATCAAGCATATCAAAAGAACTCAATATGTCCATATTTCAACAAGTTATGAAAAATATATGGGTCTCAAACCCTTTGTCAGAGAATCAACTAACATGGACTCTATATCTATATACTCGACAGTTATATCTTCTTAGATTACAATCCATCAATAAAACAATCAGCGACAAATAAAATTTGTCTATCAAGTTAATGCATAAATTCTAAATATATTAAATTCCCACTAATCCAAAAATTAAAAGATTTTAAAATGTCCACGTTCTTGACATGTTTTATAAAAATTATGGATCTTCGTTATTTGATTAGGGGATCATCAAATATTGACTTTGTATAAATGTACTTTATAAAATATCTTCCTTTTAATTAAAATCTCTGATTATCAAATATTCTATCTTAATATGAATAGAGATATAGAAAACTTTTATTATTCTTTGAAAGAACATAGCTATACTATTATTATAATAAATTTTAAATGATTTTAAGATAAAATTAAAAATTATAAGATTTGGGTCAAAGTTTTATAATTAAAATAATATAAATTATGACTTTGCAACATACTACAAATTTTGCCTATATATCCAAAAATGTCACTAGATACTATTTTTATATTTTTTAAAAAAATAATCCCCTCCAGCTATTCACATCTTAAGAAATCAAATTATCATAAAAAAATGATAAATTTTTATTTTCTATTATATAATTTATTTACTTGTATTACATCAACTAGTAATAGAGATACTATAATTGGTTCATATATATGTGATGTTGCTCTCCTACTATCCCCCAACATGATGAAATATAATATTTTTATAAATAAAAAAATAAGAGTAATAACTTATTATTCCTTTAATGTTATATTTCTATCATAAGAACATCTAACATCATTTATATTAAAATCTATAAATATGTCATATTTTGACTTAATATTATTTATACCCTTATTAGGGATAGTAGAATCTATATTCATTTATAATTACTTGCAAATTAAATAACATATTATTTTAGATCCAAAATTTATTTGCTGATGAAGTATTAATCATTAAGTTTTGCAAGACAATTCTAATATAAAATTAAATAGTATTGGACTTCCTACCAACCTTTTAACTTAAAAGATATCTTGTGTAACTACTTTACTAAGAATTTTATCCAAAATGTATTTCAGGCATTTACTTAAGATTTGTCACTAAAGATTTATCCTATCATTTATCCTATCATCAAAAGGTAACTACATTCAACTCAAAAGATTTATCCTATCATTTGTCACTTAGTTAAACCATTTTATTTAAGAGTTTCAGGCATGGTGTATTGAACAATCGTCCTACACTTATACAAATATTTGATAAATAATCTTAAGATATGACTGATATATCATATCAATACTCTCACCCCTTTTCAAAAATATCAAAATATTTGAATAAAATAAAATAATTATTTATTCTACTTATATGGTTTTAAGTTCATTAAACTTGCATAGCAAGAAAACTAAAAATATAAAATATGATGAGAAAGTAATGTATTAGAGATAGAGATCTCAAAATACTAAGTTTAGATACAATACTCTCTAGTTTCATAATATAAGTCCTAATACCATCATGCCATCATATCTTAACTTTATTTATCTATCCATCAGCTATCTAGTATCTCTTTTATTCGATTCTATATAACTAATGGGTTCAAAAATTATATTAGATCACCATTCTTAGGTATAACATAGAGAATGGAATCAATTTTTTTAATATTTCAAAAATAAAATGATTCATTTTCTATTATTTTTATAGGCAATTTTTATTCTAGAATACTCTTATAAGTCAACCAAGATAGAGGATCATAATATAATATAATTTTTAAAACCATCATTCTTAGTGCTAACATAATTTTAGTTTTCATATTTTATAAAATTTTTCAATCAAAGTTATAATGGGAGTATTTACTCTATTGAATATAAATATACTAACATCTAAATAGCCTTCATGCCGTTAATCAATAGAGAAATATAAACAATGCATATTCTAGAAAATATATACAAGTATTATTGTAATGAGAGCTCTTGGTCTAATTTCACAAACTTTCTTTGGAAAGAAAGTAACCTACATAAGGTATCTTCCTTCAACATACAATGCTATTAAATCCTTTCTAAATATCTTAGAGAAGGATCTTATAAATTTTAATGAATGGATCACTTTAGTATTTATCATCCATCAAAATTCATAAACTTTTTAATTAGGATCAACAAGTTATGACCTCTATGGTAGCATTAGATAAATAAATAACAAATAAGATCATACACAGATACAACATGATAGAGGTATAGATAATAAATAATAAATAAAGATTTTAAATATAATAAACTATTTTCTACAAGAGTACCATGTGTATCATCATAAGACTTTCATTTAGGTGGAAAATATGATATATTACTAAGCTCCAAGCATGAGATAAATATAATGAAAATACAAGGTGCTTGAAAATATATTTTCTTTGGACAGACAAACTTTCTAAGCCTACTATATCTTTTTTTAAATAAAATAAAAGTTAACATAATGAGAATATAAGGCATTTGAAAATCTATCCCCTTTGGATAGATAAATTTTCTAAGCCTAATATACCTCTACCTTTTATAATTTGATCCAATTAAAACCTCAACAACAAAAATGTTACTATTATTAACATAAAAATTGGCTGTATAATCAAATAATAATAGGAATGTAAGATATTAATCAATGGACATATACATAAATAATATACAAGAGTCCAAATATAATATTACATATTTTTTTGGATAGAATATGCAATATGCACAAGTGCTCTACTCATAAGCCACAAGCAAATAAAATACTTTATATTCACAAATCTATCTCCTTTGGATAGACAGATCCTTGAAAAATAGAGTACCATAGTAATACAACAATCCTTGTGACTTTTCTAGATAAAATACACAATAATCCCCTTTAGGTAAGCAATTATATGCCATAACCAGAAAGATCTTTCTCATGATGAAAAATCTAATGGATTGATATAATAAATCACTTTAGTGATAAATATTTATACCAACCTATGAAATTATCGATACAGAAAATATATATCCAAATAAATATAAAACAACATACTTCAACTACATATATGCCACAAAAGATCAGTCAAGAATGTGATACTTAACAATATGCACCCTACTAATCATATTATAATATAATATTATATTTGAATAGTTATTTTTATTAATAACACATATTATACAACTATAAAATATCTTTGGACAAGAATTATAGCATATTATAAGTATCCCAACTAATTACAGTCATTTTTGGATCAACTGTAATAGATATACCTTTATGCAATTTCAAAATAAGTGTCCCAACTAATTCCATAAAGTGCTTCGGATCTATTGGGGTTACGTGAAAACATGCTTGAATCATACAATACTGAGCAAAATTATATATGAATAATTTATAAATTATTTAAATATTTTTATTAGATATGAGAAATTTAATCAAAATATTCTTCAAACTATTACAAGTCCAACGGTCGATAAAATCACTCAAATTTGATGAAAAATAGGCAAATTATAGCAATTTTAGCAAAAATTCAATACTAAAGGACTGGACCATAAATAATAAAAAGTATAGGAACTTTTTCATAAAAGAACACTTTTAAATGGCAAAACAACAAAGTAGGGGTCTTTATGTAATTTTTATGTGGACTCATATCAAAGTATAAATTTACAAGGACTAAATCCCAAAATTTTCACTATCATCAAAATATAAATACGTTAGGGGTTGAAATGCAAAAAGTCTATTTATACGTTAGGGGTTGAAACCTAAAACCTGAAACTCGTAGTAACCTTCTTCCTCCTCATGATTAAGTGGAGGAGAAGAGTCCCAAAATTGCCGCCCCTCTTAAAACCACCGCCCTTCTCTTTAGCGGCCACTATGACCACCTCTGGGTAGCCCATCGCCATCTCCCCTTCATGTCACTGGTGGTAAAAGGGTTCGAACCATCAGTAGGATTCGACAACCACCTTTTTTTTGTTGAAATCCAAAACTAGTTGCTTGTGCCCAAACTCCCTGCCATCAACCATCATCGTAGCTTGGACTTCCTCCGCCACCATACCTGGGGGGTGCTAGGACGATCTGGGCAGTGCCAGAGGATGGATTGATGGCAAGAGTGTTGACCAGATTGTCCATTAGTAGATCAACATGTGACCTAGATGACGGAGCTTGAGATGATCATGGTCGATAGGGAAGGCTCCCATGTCTGGTTGGTGGTGGTTAAGAGAGGAAAGCCACCAGTAAAACAAATCCGGCAGTCCCCTATTCCCTTTATTTTTGAAACCGAAAGCCTCGCTCCTCTCTTCTTAAAAGCTGTTCCAATGGTGGTTGGGACCTCCACCATCGCCATTGCCCATGCCCGTCGTGGGCTTGCTACCGGCCACCACCTCTCTCGATGGAGAAACTTTGAAGAGCCAGTAGCTCCTTTATCCATTAGGTCTATGAGAGAAAGAAGAGGAATCGGCCATCACTGACCTCTTGCCCAGGATGTCACAGTTTATAGATGCCGATGACACCATCCGGCCTCAGGATGGGAGGAGAAAGAGAGCATAGCTAGGAGGAGGGCATGGCTAGGAGAAGAAGGTGGCCGTGCCCAAAATTTTTTTATTTATTGATTAAACTTGACGGAAGGCCATCAGCAACGAGGAATCAAGAACCATGGCTTATCTGGATCGTCGCCCCACCTCTTGAATAGCCACCAGGAAGGTGGATTCAAGTGACAGATGGGAGGAAGAAAGAGAAGGCATGGTGACGGTCGCTAGATGGGAGAAGGAAACCGGGTTCTTCCCTATAAAATAAATTAAAAATAAAAGAGGTTCTAAATCATACATAGCTTGGTTTGATACCACATGTAAGCAATTTTCTATTCCAAGATTTTATGTATGATTACTAGACAACCAAAATAATATCATCGTCAAGAATGGATTTGAATAAATAACATATCCAAAAAATTCCATATAAATCAAGAATAAATAATTATTTTAGATTTGAGATGCATACCTATATTTATCATTAATTTTTAAATTTTTAAATCATAGATGCTTACACAAACATCAATAGCCAAGATTTTCTCTCTAGCATCCACTCTACATGCGGCTATTCGATGGGACAAGCTATGAAAACTAATTTCACGAAAAATATTAAGGAGAGGAGAAGTGACCTAGTATCTTTATAAGTAAATCATAATAGGCCCTTCCATCATAAGCTAAGTTGGACCAAGATCTATACTGTACCGTCCCAACCATACTAATCAAAATAAGGTACTCAAAGTCTAAATACAAGGATTTAAATAATATTAGACTTATACACATGTCTATCAATATATATCATATAATCAATACATTTTTAATAATATAAAAATAAATAATAATAATTATTTATAATTACTTTTTTATAATTTTAACTCTATCTAATATCAAGATTATTTTTTTGATAAAATAAAAAATAACAAAAATAAATTTTGACATAGCTATTTCTATATGTCATCGTCTGTCAGATAATATTGAATTCAAGATGCTCAGGGAGTAACTCTCTCTTTTTTTTTTGATAGAATAGGGTATTCATTAAAGAGAACGAGTGTGAATACAACCCAAAAAGTTAGAGAGTATAACATCCCTAAGCTGTACAGGAGCAACATGCTAGTCGGTCCAGACCAATGAGATCGAATGCTGGGCGACGAAGGAGGCTACCCAATCAGCAGCCGAGTTAGCCTCCATATAGATGTGAAGAATCTGAATAGACACACAATCCCGTAAGAGGAAGTGGATGTCCCTCAGGATGGGGTGGGCAGGGGATGCCGACATGGACTGCCAAATCTAGGAAATGACCATCAAGGAATCCCCCTCGATGATGAGCCGGTCCAGGTGGAGAATCTGATGGGCATACCTGATGCCAGCCTAGGCTGCATACAATTCCATCCCAGGAACAGAAGTACCAAGGAGAGGAAAGCCGCCCGTCGCCAGGAAGCCCAGATGAGAATCCTGTATGACAAAGGCAACGCCTCCAGATCTATGGCGGAGACTCTCGTCAAAGATGACAATGAAGTGCAGTGGAGGAGGGGGTACCCAAGAAACGAAAACCACCCGGGATGCTCAAAGAGCAGAACAAGGATCCCAGATCTCCAAAGACCTCCTAGTCGAGCAAAGATACTCATAGGCCAAAGCGGTAGCCCTATCTACCAGCGACTGGGGAGAGCATCTAACCGAACTAAAGACTCGCTCGTTCCTGGTAATCCAAATATGATAAGCAAGATAAGCCAGGAGGTTAACACAAGGGAATTCCCGAGCTGATCTCAAGGTAGAGAGGAAGGAGTCAACTGCATCCTGGGACTGGGAGATAAGCCCGGCAAGGCCTGCCAGCTGCCAAACTCTCGAGGCCCAATCACAAGAAAATAGGGCATGGGCCTGGGTTTCCTCCTCCAGCCCACATATAGGACAGTTAGGGGGCATGTGAATGCCTCTAGAAGCCAATAGAGTCCTGATCGGAAGTCGATGCCAGACAAGCTTCCAGATAAAGAAGGAGACCCTGGGATGAACCAGAATAGCCCAAATCCAACGGAAGGAGGAATCCACCGGCTCAACCAGAGTAAATATGGACAGCAGATCAGACATGGGCCGGGGGGAAGAAGAGTGCCTCCAAACTCTCAAATTCGAGACGGTGAGCATAGGCAGAATGATAGAAAGAACGCGACGACCCAGGATATTCCCGAAGAAGGAAATCACCACCTAGCTGTCCCATCGAGATTCCCCCAAAATGATGAGGTCAGCAATAAAAATGGTGTCCGGAATCTCAACCAAGATAAATGTAGGCCATCTGATTAGAGGAGTGTCAGAAATCCAGGGGTTTGTCATAAATCTGACAGATCTGCTATCTCCAATAATCCAAGAAATGTGGGGAATAATGAGAGGAGCTCTCGCTAGTATCTCTCTCCAGATAGCCGAACAGTACCTCGGAGGGCAATGAGATCCGTCGAGGATAGAGGAATAACCCCCATAGTGGGCAGTCAGCAGCGTTGACCACATACTGTCAGGACATTTGAAGAACCTGGCCAGGTGCCTACCGAGCAGAGCCTCATGCCTGCTGAGAAGAGAGGTAATACCCAGCCCGCCATGGTTGGTCGGCCTACAGACAGACTGCCAACTGACGAGATGAATCCTATGACGGTTCGAAGAAGAGTTTCAGAGAAAAGCCCGAATCAACTGCTCCACACTCAGGATAATAGTTGTGAGGACCGGTTCTTTTGGGCTGGATTTGGGCTGAAGTCGGCAGCCCTTGCCGACTTCAGTTCAAAATCCCTATGGTTCGGAAGGTCGGATTCTCCGGCGAGAAATCCGGACAAATCCGACGCCGCCGCCGGAGAGGGGGGGGAGATAAGGTTTCTCCTCGGGTTTAAGGCTCTGGGGATTACCTAGATTACCTCTGTTGATCGGAGAGCTTCTTCCTGTGGTGGAGCGACGACGGTTCCTCGAGTGCCCTGCCCTCGCCGGAACGCCCTTCGCCGGAGGTCGTGGGATCGGAGACGCCTCTCGCCGGTAAGTCCTCTCTCTCCCTGGTATGGGCGTTGAGGGCTTGTGCGGCTCGACGGAGGGGAGAATCCGGTTGATTTTCCTCTCCGTTGAAGCCTTGGGCGGTGGCCGGCAGTGAGGAAGCCGCCGCCGGACTCCTCTTCCTTCTCCGGCGTGGTCGTCGTGGCGGTCGGACGGGAGGATCGCCGTCGATCCTCCCTGCTTCTCTCGTGAGGTCGGGCGAATGCCTGGCCGAAGGGGGACGGGGGGGCTCGTTTTTGATCAGGCTTGGCTGGGCCAAGCCTGTTTTGGGCCGGGCCGGGCCGGGCTGGGCTGGGCTTGGCTGGGCCGGGTCTCGTTGGGCCAGACTTGGTTGAGCCATGCCTTGTTGGGCTAGGTCTATTTCTTGGTTAGACCGGTCCAGTAAAAAAAACTCCATTGGAAAAAAATAAATAAATAAATAAATAAATAATAATAATAATGATTATATTAATAATATTAAATAAAGGGGAAGAAGGGGAAAAGATCTGTTGGACAAGGTTGTTCCAAGAAAATTTAATTTTTATATAATTTCTTTTTAATTTGTGATTCAGGATCGTCGTTGTCTCTGGAAGATCGGATCTAGGGAATTGAACTGTACGTTGTTGGTGGATGCTCTTGGGTAAGTTATCTTGACCTCTGATATGTATGCCAATATATATATATATTTATAACTTAGTAGATATATGTAATATATCTGCATTGGATTGCGTGCATCATGCTCTGTGTTGGCATGAGTACATTGTGCTGGTGCGGGTATATTGTGGGATTGCTTTGGATTGCGTGCGTCGTGTTGATGTGGATGCATTGTACTGGGGTTGAGTGGTGCAGTTGGTTGTGAGTGCTCTCTAGTCTGACTATGATCATACGAGAACCTAGTCTCCTTTTGGGCCTCCAGCAGGGCTATTGCTGGCACATGACCGTTGAGCGGTATGTGACACAGGAGCTAGATGTCTTATTTTAGCCATGCGTGGCGGGCACATGCAGAGGATGCATGTTTCTCGTATGATACTCAGAGCTAGTTTTCCTTTTGGGCCTCCAGCAGGGCTATTGCTGGCACATGACTGTTGAGCAGTATGTGACACAGGATCTAGTCTCTTTCGGGGCAAGCCATGGGCCGATCGTGGCCATAGTCTGAGGGACTAGGAGAGTTAAGTAAATGGTTGGCCATCCATAGTCGTGTCGTGTCTGTGTCGGTCGCATTAAGTGTACGTATTTGCATCAGGTCGTGGGTTATTATTATTATATTGCTGGACATCTTGTTGCATGATGTATTATGCTTGTTGTTATTAGATGCATATTGGTGTATGTATATTGAAGGTGTTGATAACTTACTGAGCCTATGTAGCTCACCCATGTTTTCTTATATTTTTGTTTCATATATCGAAGATCATTTGGGTTTTGGAACCAGTCAGTGAGGAGCTAGGATTTAGGTGTTAATCCCTGAGTTTATATTTTATCTGTATTTTATATTCTGTTAATCTTTATGGAAAGTTGTTCCTTACTATTGTTTGGTTGTAGATTTGAAAGTTAGGCCTGGCATGATCTCTAGAAGATATCTAGGATTGTGCGGCCGGTCACGTAGCCGATCCTTGATATGGATTCGGGGCGTGACAGAGTGGTATCAGAGCAAAGGTTAAAGATGTCATAGTTAGTGAGAGTGGGGTAGAATTAGGGTATTGAAGGATATTTGATGATTTGAAAAATTTATATCAGTGTGCGCAGCGAAAGTGTGGTAGACTAAAGACATTAGAATTAATTTAAAGTATGGAAGAAGAGATGCTCTTATTGGAATTATTGAAATTGGGTAGAATGGTACTTGTGAGTATTGAATCATGTAAGATTTGGATTGTGTATCTTTGGGTTTAGAAGACTTAAATTTCGAGGGCGAAATTTTTTTTTTAGGTGGGGAGAATGTGAGGACCGGTTCTTTTGGGCTGGATTTGGGCTGAAGTCGGCAGCCCTTGCCGACTTCAGTTCAAAATCCCTATGGTTCGGAAGGTCGGATTCTCCGGCGAGAAATCCGGACAAATCCGACGCCGCCGCCGGAGAGGGGGGGGAGATAAGGTTTCTCCTCGGGTTTAAGGCTCTGGGGATTACCTAGATTACCTCTGTTGATCGGAGAGCTTCTTCCTGTGGTGGAGCGACGACGGTTCCTCGAGTGCCCTGCCCTCGCCGGAACGCCCTTCGCCGGAGGTCGTGGGATCGGAGACGCCTCTCGCCGGTAAGTCCTCTCTCTCCCTGGTATGGGCGTTGAGGGCTTGTGCGGCTCGACGGAGGGGAGAATCCGGTTGATTTTCCTCTCCGTTGAAGCCTTGGGCGGTGGCCGGTAGTGAGGAAGCCGCCGCCGGACTCCTCTTCCTTCTCCGGCGTGGTCGTCGTGGCGGTCGGACGGGAGGATCGCCGTCGATCCTCCCTGCTTCTCTCGTGAGGTCGGGCGAATGCCTGGCCGAAGGGGGACGGGGGGGCTCGTTTTTGATCAGGCTTGGCTGGGCCAAGCCTGTTTTGGGCCGGGCCGGGCCGGACTGGGCTGGGCTTGGCTGGGCCGGGTCTCGTTGGGCCAGACTTGGTTGAGCCATGCCTTGTTGGGCTAGGTCTATTTCTTGGTTAGACCGGTCCAGTAAAAAAAACTCCATTGAAAAAAAATAAATAAATAAATAAATAAATAATAATAATAATGATTATATTAATAATATTAAATAAAGGGGAAGAAGGGGAAAAGATCTGTTGGACAAGGTTGTTCCAAGAAAATTTAATTTTTATATAATTTCTTTTTAATTTGTGATTCAGGATCGTCGTTGTCTCTGGAAGATCGGATCTAGGGAATTGAACTGTACGTTGTTGGTGGATGCTCTTGGGTAAGTTATCTTGACCTCTGATATGTATGCCAATATATATATATATTTATAACTTAGTAGATATATGTAATATATCTGCATTGGATTGCGTGCATCATGCTCTGTGTTGGCATGAGTACATTGTGCTGGTGCGGGTATATTGTGGGATTGCTTTGGATTGCGTGCGTCGTGTTGATGTGGATGCATTGTACTGGGGTTGAGTGGTGCAGTTGGTTGTGAGTGCTCTCTAGTCTGACTATGATCATACGAGAACCTAGTCTCCTTTTGGGCCTCCAGCAGGGCTATTGCTGGCACATGACCGTTGAGCGGTATGTGACACAGGAGCTAGATGTCTTATTTTAGCCATGCGTGGCGGGCACATGCAGAGGATGCATGTTTCTCGTATGATACTCAGAGCTAGTTTTCCTTTTGGGCCTCCAGCAGGGCTATTGCTGGCACATGACTGTTGAGCAGTATGTGACACAGGATCTAGTCTCTTTCGGGGCAAGCCATGGGCCGATCGTGGCCATAGTCTGAGGGACTAGGAGAGTTAAGTAAATGGTTGGCCATCCATAGTCGTGTCGTGTCTGTGTCGGTCGCATTAAGTGTACGTATTTGCATCAGGTCGTGGGTTATTATTATTATATTGCTGGACATCTTGTTGCATGATGTATTATGCTTGTTGTTATTAGATGCATATTGGTGTATGTATATTGAAGGTGTTGATAACTTACTGAGCCTATGTAGCTCACCCATGTTTTCTTATATTTTTGTTTCAGATATCGAAGATCATTTGGGTTTTGGAACCAGTCAGTGAGGAGCTAGGATTTAGGTGTTAATCCCTGAGTTTATATTTTATCTGTATTTTATATTCTGTTAATCTTTATGGAAAGTTGTTCCTTACTATTGTTTGGTTGTAGATTTGAAAGTTAGGCCTGGCATGATCTCTAGAAGATATCTAGGATTGTGCGGCCGGTCACGTAGCCGATCCTTGATATGGATTCGGGGCGTGACAATAGTCTTTGGGACCACATCATGAGATAGAAGATAGATCGAGAGAGAGGTAAGGACCGAGCGAATAAGGGTAATCCTTCCCATAGATGAGAGGACTCTACCCTGCCATCCCTCAATCCACTCTTGCACAGCTAGCACCATCGAAGCACATCCCGATCTGGAAAGTCTGGCCCAAAAAATTAGCACACCTAGGTAGGTGAGAGGACCTTGACGCTCCTGAATACCAAGAACATCTAATATCCGATGACGGAGACGAGTAGAGGTCTTAGGGCTGAAATAAATATTGGACTTCTGAAGATTAACTCTCTAACCTGAAGTCATACAATAATCCACCATGACCTTCCGAATCCCCTAGGCAGTATGAATAGAGGCTCGACCCAAAAGTAAGCAATCATTAGCAAATAAGAGATGAGAGATCGGAGGGGCACCGGAGCAGGGATAAATGGCTGGATGCCGGATCCCGGACAGATGCATGCAGCACCCTGGACAAAAGGTCAGCATAAATAATAAACAAGGAGGGAAAAAGGGGACAACCTTGTTGGAGGCCCACTCTAGATGTAAAGAACTCAGTAGGAGAACCATTAATCAGCAGAGAAAATGAGGGTCTGATAACACAAGCCAAAATCCTGATATCCAAGTATGGTGGAAGCCAAAAGCATGCAGGGCCGTGAGGAGATAGTCCTAGTTGACCCTGTCATATGCTCGCTCCATATCCAGCTTGATAGCCATCAGACTCCGACGAGATGAAGCATGATTGAGATCTGTCATAAATTCATGGACAATAAGCACATTATCGAGATGCTCCGGCCCACCATAAATGCTCCATGTTTTGGACAGATAAGGTGAGGAAGAATGGCTCTCATCTGATTGACCATCAGTTTAGCACATACTTTATAGAGGGTATTGGATAAGCTGATAGGTCTATAATGAGCAGGCTCCATGGCATTGGGATGCTTGGGAATGAGAACAATAAATGTCTGCTTCCAAGAGTAGGGTATAGAACCTGAAACAAAAAAGGAATGTACAGCAGCAACAAGATCAGAGCCAACAATGTCCCAATATCTCTGGAAGAAAAAGGGAGGATAACCATTAGGGCCAGGGGCTTTGTCCTCCCCAAGGTCCCACAGGGTAGATCGAATCTCCTCCCGGAGAATCGGAGCAAGCAGGATATTATTGTGAGAAGGATAAAGAACAATAGATGGGAGGTGAGGAGGAACAGAAGGAATAACCAGAGAGGAATATGTCCATCTGGATCTAAAAAAAGAAAGGATCTCCTCTCGAATAGCACCGTCATCCTCCAACAGCTGACCATCAGAGGAACGTAAAACCCGGATGGCATTTTTGTGTCTTCTAATAATAGTGGCCTGATGAAAAAATCGGGTATTTCTATCCCCATCCTGTAACTACTGGACTCTAGACTTCTATCTCCAAATGAGCTCCTGATGACGGAGCAGAGAGTGGTGCATGGTAAGGTGAGCTTGAAGACTGTCAAGATCAGGCTATGATAAACAACATAACCTATCTTTTTTATCCTGCAGGTAACTAATAGTATCTTCTACAGATTTCAATCTGGAAAAGATGTTACCCACCTCCACTTTATTCTAGTGGAGGAGATGCCTCCTAAGTAGCTCCAGCCTCCTAGATATCCGATAAGAGGCATTACCATGAACGGGAGTCCTCCACACGTCTCTGATTATCTCTCTGGATTTAGAAAATGAAAGCCAAAACTTTTCAAATCTAAAAGGGGTGGGACCCCGGATATGGGCATCCATCGAGAGAAGAAGAGGGCAGTGATCCGAGGCAATCCGGCTAAGATGGCGAACTGAGTGGGCAGGGTACAAGGAGAGCCAAGACGGGGTAGCATAGCATATGTCAAGTCTCTCCCAGACCCTAGTAGCACCCGACCTGTTGTTACACCAGGTGAAGTGGGGACCAACAAATCCCAAATCAACCAGGCCAGAGTCATGAATAAAAGTAGTGAACTCCAAGGAGACAGCATTTTCCACGAAGGGCCTACCGCCCCTTTTGTCCTCAGCCCGTTCAATCATATTGAAATCTCCAGCAACGACAGTGGAAACCCCCTGGTTAATTAGTATAGACACCTCCTCCCAAACCACGGTCCTCTCCCTATCTGAAGTACTGGCATAAATACCGCACAGAAGCCAAGATGGCCGATTAGGTTCCGAAACAACAATGGAAACCATCTGAGAAGATCGATGGAAAGTACTGACTTTAGTAGCCCCCTGATCCCAAGTGACAATAATACCATCCAACAGGCCACGAGAGTCAATAGAATAGAAGCCCCAGTTATGGAAAAAATGATGCCGCACGCGATCGAGACTAGGACCCGATAGTTTAGTCTCCAAAATAACACACATTTAAGGGTTGCACAGTTGAAGAAAGCGACCAAAAATGGAAAGGAAGGCGGATTTCCCCGCCCCCCAAGCATTCCAAACTAGGACTTTCCATTAGAACTAGGTAGACTTGGATGATCTGAATCTTGATCCAGCATCATCCTCAACAATAGCAGACACAAAAGGCTCTTTCCCAGACACAGAAGGCCCATGAACATTGGGCAGAGGATTAAGAACCTTCTTCCTAGACCCCCAGATGACCCCCCCACCGAAGCCAGAGCTTTTGTAATTTAGCCGAGACATAATCATGAGAACACTGCCCACCCTCGGGAGACATAAAGGCAGCCATAGGGACATCAAATTTCTACTGTAGAGGGATTAGAGTAGCTCGACAGACTGGCAGGGAGGTCCCTGACTCCCCTTCCAAACCCCGATTCACTAACCCAGCGCCACCCAAACTAGCACCCCCCAATTCACCATTACCCCCCAAACCAGCAACAAGCAAGGCAGCCTCTGAGGATTTCCCCACGGGAGGTGAGGAGGGACCTTTTCCCAGCCCACCCACAGCAGCAGCAGTTCTCGTCCTAGACATGGCCCTCCTAGGCAGCCCGATCCCCCCAAACAAGGCATCAATAACCGGGACATTCACCAACACCGGTTCCACAGAGGCAGCCTCCCCAGAAGCAGACTGTTTCGAGGCAACCTCCCGAACCCTGACCGGGGCATTCCACACAGTCCCAAGGATTGCCACATTCCTCCCGGATTGACCCATAACCCCAGAGGAGGCAGCAACCAAATTAGAAGACAAACAAGGTTTAGAAGGAGGCACCTTATCAGCAGGATCAGAGAGCACCGTAGGGGGAGTGGGGTCAGGGGACTTAGCCTGGCTTCGACCATGCTTGCGAGGTATGGCTCCATACTCCAGCATGAGGTGGTCCATCGGTCCTACCTCCATCAGGACAAGCTCCATATAGTCCCCTAGCAGGGCAAAGCTTCTAGAGAGAGGAATCAGACCAGCATCAGCCTCCAATTGTACCGACCGGCCTGCCTCAGGGGAGCGGTGTTGTGCCACTTTCGAGGGCTTCTGCCACCTGTCAGAGTCGGGTGCAAGTCTGGAGAAGATGAGACCGGAGTGGATGACGACCGGGGCGGTGATGAAGACGGGGGATCTGAAGAAGAAACAGGGGATTTACCCTTCAAAGGCCCATGACCATTCTTCGAGGGAGCTGCCAATTGCCAAGGCAATCAAGCTCTAGATGTAACCATCCAAGGGCCAAACTTCGAACGGCCATCCACAGAAGCAGGATCCCCAGGAACAGCCGCCACACCCAGATCGGAACCCCCCTCAGCCCGACCATCAGCAACTAGATTAGGTCCCAGAGCATGGCCACCAGAGGGATTCAGCTCCGGTTTGCCCGGGGCACTGCAGCCAGCTGCCAGGTGCCCTATGCGGGCATCCAGTTCCAGCCGGACCCTAGCAAACCCGATTTTCTTTAGCTGGTCGATGAAGTTGTCAATCGAAATCGGATGGCCAGCTTCACCGGCTACCACCATAATTACCACCGGAAGCCAGTACTCAAGAGGGAGTTCTGGGAGTCTCATCCAAACCACTGTCATGTTGATTGGACATTGGGTCGGGTGGAAATCCGGAACCCATTTTTTCAGGGCCAGAAGTTGGCCACCGACGAACCACGACCCACCCCCTAAAACCTTGGTACAGTCTTTGGTGGATGACAACCTCAGCACAATGTGATCATCTCCGATCGGATAGGTTTCCGGATCATATGAGAGCAGTAGCTTCGACCGGACTTCCCGAGCCACCCCAATAGGAGATACCCGGTGGCCTAAGCTCTGAAAAATTATAGCAACTCCCTCCCATTGCCGATGGGAGTCTTCCAAGAGCGGTGCCGGCAACTGCAACACTTTAATGAAGCACTTCTGAAGATGATCAATGCCTTCGTCGGAGATTTTGTAAGAGGTCCACACTGGCGCTCGACCCGGTTCCTGGACAACCTGTGCCCACGATCGATTGCCCTGCAGCTGATCGCCATTGTCCATACCACTGGAACCTGGCTGCTTCGCCGCCTCCACTATCCACGAACGACGAGCTCGAAGAAACCCACAAAGCCACAAGAGACAACAAAGGAGACTTTAGAGCTCTTAAACCCCACAAAAGAACCATATAAAGACGAAGCACGGAAAGACGAAACACGAAGGCACACTTTAGAGCTTTTTGTTTTTTTTTGACGAACCGAAAAGAGGGGGGAGGAGTTAGACCCCGGGTGTGGCCACCCCCAGACGGTCCCCCAACCCTAGCTAGGGAATGTTCGATACACGACGTATATTAATTTTTCCACTGCCGTTCCCCACCCGAAGGTGAGTACGTTAACCTGACTACCACTGGCGTCAGCCAAGTGAACGGGATTTATTATATATATCCCAAACTTTTTCACTATTACCAGCCAACAGGGACTCCAGGATTATTTTATTAATTTTTTTTTTTTGATTTTATTTTCGAACTATTTTTTTATTTTTTATTTTATTTTTAAATTTTTTAGTCAAAATATATCTGATTATGAAAAAAATCCCATAATCAACTGCGCCCCTCACCAGTAATTTAATAAAAAAATTCATTCAATAATAAAGAAAAACGAAATACTGTACACATACGACATCCAAGATTCCGCAAACGGCTAAAGCGAATCCCCGACGGAGGAACTCTCTTTAATCCAAAGGTCATGAGCGGTAGAAGAGAGATGCTTTTTGGTTGTCTTGTTGTTCGTCCTTCCCCCGACTTTGTACTCACCTTTGTACTCGATTTATATTACTTACCATCACCTGCCGTACTTGGATTGTGATACCTTCCATCCGTACTTATTAAAGTATTTTATAATATTAATGTGGGGGGAGCGTCCCACTTACGTCATTCTTTCTTAAAAACAATTAAAACCAATTGAAGGCCCGGCAAATTAACCTATATTTTTTAATATTTTTGCCATGACTTTCCATGAATGACACTTACCAGAAATAATATCAAACAAAATTAATGAAACAAGTATATAGTTCTGTAAAAATATTTTTATTTTTATCAAATAAAAATATTTTCATAATATTACTTTTTTATTATTATTAAATATTTTTTTGATACATGCTATTAAATACTTATTCAATGGTTCCAAGAAAGAAGCTCTTCCTACATACTTATCATTAATTACCTACTTGTTAAATAAAAATATGTCTGTGAAACTCGTTCCCTATAAGTCGAAGGCGGCATATCCAATCGACTTCAATTCAAGTCCAAAAAAAAAAAAAAAAGAGATTTCAACCTTGCTTGACCGAGCGCGAAGATCATCGAAGAGTTAGAGATCGATACCATGAAAAAGTGGAAGTCGGCCGAAGGACCATCAGGAATGGGCAGGACTCTCGAATGATCAATCTTATCCACCATGAGTAGAGGTTGTTCTGCCCAAACCTTTTCTTTAAATCTGTCCCTTGTCGGCTCTAAACGGGTCAAGATCAAGCTTTCATCGGTGGCCGACCGCTTCCTTGATATCGCCGGTAAGTCTTCTTCTCCTTTAGATTCTAATGGTTTCGTTTGGTGGTAGTAAGAGACGCCTTTCCTTCCTTCTTCTTTGGGGTTCTTGTTGGTAGATGGATCGTCGGTAACAAATGTGCCATCTCGATCTTCTTCTTTGCTCGGCCATGCATCGGTGAATCTTTTCCCTCTCCCTTCCTTGGTTCATAGGATCAGGGAAGATCATTTGGGCCAAGCCAAAGAAGGAAAAAGAACCAGGAAAAAAAGAAAAAAAAAGAAGAGAGAGAAAGAGAAGATGTGAGAGAGTTAAAAAGAGGAGAGAGAAAGAGGAGAGAGGAAGGAGAGAGGAGAGAGAAAGGAGAGAGAAAAGAAGAGAGAGAAGAAAGAGAAAGAGGAGAGAGAAGATAGAAGAAGAGAGAAGATGAGAAGAGAGAAAGGGGAGAGGAAGAGAGAGAAGAGAAAGAGTAAAAATAAATAAATAAATACTTGAAAAAGAAGATCTAAATTTCATGAAATCAATTTAATTATGCATTAATCAGAGGGTATTTAGACTGTTTTCTTGTTAATTAACTCGATCCCTAATGATCGGACCTAAATGGATGTCTAGATCGAGTTTAGCTCTAGATCAAACCAAAAAATCTCTTTCCTTATTTTTCTAGATTAAGGATTAATTATTTAGATAACTTATTTTGTCAGATCCTTATCGCCTTTATCAGTAAGGAAGTACTGAGGATCTAGTTGCGTGTTCATGATAGAATCAATTTTTAGTAAGTTATCTCTATCCCTAGTATATTTTACTATGTTTGGTTTGATTTAAAGATTTAATTACTGTTAAGTTATTCAAATGAGTACTTTATATATGCTATACATGGATATATTTTGGTAAACTATTGAGTTAAACATACATTTATTTTAAAAATGATTATATTAGTTTATATTGAGAAATATGTTAATTATTTATTGTTATGTTCTCTAGTCCGATTATGTTCACACGAGTTAGGATCTAATCTTCTTTTAGATCTCCAGTAGGACGATCACTAGCACATGATAGGTGGACGGTATGTGTAGTCAGGAGCTAATTTCTTTCTAGGCCTAGTTGATGGGGTGATCACTGATACATGCTGAGGATGCATATTATTTCATGGATATCAGAGATAGTATCTTTCTTGATCTCTAGTGGAACGATCACTGGCACATGACTGATGGACAGTATTTGTAGTCAGGATCTAATTTTTTTCGGGACTAGTCACGGGCCGATCATGGCCATAGTCAAAAGGACTAGGAGATTGAAGTGGAAATGGATGGCCATCCTTGGTTGTTTTGTTTTGAAAATATATTGTTATTAATTGTGTATTATAAAATCTTATGTTGATTGTGCTCTATGAAAATTTATGTTAATTGATTTGACTTATTTCATTAGCTTATATTCTATAAATAAATATTAAATATTCTATTTTATGAACTAGAGGTTATGATAATTTATTGGGCTCGTGTAGTTCATTATATTTTTTTCCTTTTTCAGATGCTAATGGAGTAGCTAAGACTTGGGGTCATGCTATGAGGAGCTTAGAAATTAAAAGAAGTTTTGATGAGTTAAACTTATTCTTTATATTTAGTGATCACGAAGTTGGATTTACTATAATTTTTATTATTCCAGTATTTTAAATGATTCAAAAGTTAAAACCTAGGCCTTGCATATTCGATAGAATTAAATTCTAAGAATATGTGGCCATCTATCACATGCCTGGCTCGGACCTTGGGCCACGGCATGATAGATTTAATGGTATCAGAGCTTAGGTTATGATCACTTGGGATTGTGATATAAGTGATTAGAAAATAACATAGATATTATTAGGACATGATTGAATGATATCAAGATTTAGGTTATGATTACTTAGAACTATGACATAAGTGATTAGGATATAATTCGAGTGATATCGAAATTTAAGTTATGATCATGACGGACTGTGACTTAAGAGGTATTTAAACTATGTTATGATCAGAGAAGATATGATAAAAGCTGCAAGAATGGATTCAAAGTTTGGATTTTTAATCCCTAGGTATTGTATATAAGATCTGGCATATGATTAGTATAAAAGAGGAATATAATTTTTGTCTTTAATATAAGTAGTGAGATTGATCTAGGGTGGGTGTAAAGGGCTAAACAATTTATACTATTTGATCATGATAAGTAAGTCTATTATGAATATTGAAGAGCTGGATAAGATGTATTTTTGCCTTTGATAAATGGATTTGACTGAGCTTCAGAAATGTTGGCCTGGAAGTATAGTGTATTATGTTATGCTGAATATGTATGTTCAATTATTAATTGAATAATTTTGAAATTCTAAATTTGATAATAATACAAATCATGATGGCATGCTAGTTTTATTGTTAATTATTTGATTATAAATTTTGGAATTGTTGTAAAAAGATGTTTAGGGTGTAGGTTATGAAAGAGTTTAATGATATTAAAAGGATAATTTTTTGATTAATCTGTATATAAATTATTATTAAAAATATTTAATAAAAAATATGTTTAGGATAATGCATAGATTTATGATTTGCTATTAGCAAATTAAATTATATTATATGGACATGGCATGCATATCTTGATAGAATCTTGAATAGCTTATGTTATCAGTTTTAGATTAGATTGCTTGATCTTCTATATATTTGTTGGAGATTATTGGGTATGTTAAATTTTAAGTCAAATTTAAGATCTATGAGAAGATTTAGATTACCTTATTGCTGATGTTGCATTAAGTGGAGAAATAGGTATTGGAAAACTTATAAGGGTTTAGTCTATAAGGGACAACATTTTAGATGGTTTGTTAATTGATGTTAAGAATTATGGTAAGATAGTTCTATGGGCAATAACATGATTGATTCTATTCATAAGAGCATTGATTTAAAATTATTTACTTTATTAGAGTTTTTGTTAACTTTTCAAGAAAAATGTTGATCTAGATTGTCTAATTGAATTATCAAGAAAAGTATAAATAGTTCGAGCTTGGACTATAATTATTAATATCTTGAAAGAATGGTAGGCATTAAACGTAGAAAGTGGATCAAGATTTAAATTTGATGTGATATGCTCAAGGTCTAATAAGGACAAGAAAATTTAATAATTTTGATCTCGTTTTATTTAAAATATTTGAAGATTGGATTTTGCTTAGATTCTAATATAAAGTGTATCCTTAACAGAAATTCACCTAATAAAACTAGAGAATTTGATAAATTTATATTAGAGTGTGCAGTGAAAGTATGGTGGTGTAAATTATTTAAAGCTAGTTAGAAATATTGATCCTTTAACTTGAAGGTCATGTTAATAAAAAAGATCAAGAGAAACTTAATGCGGATTATGGATGACATGATTGACTATTAGATAACATGATCTTAAAAGAAAAGCACTATGAAAAGCAAACTAATTAGGAGCTTGAGGATAATAGGAGGGTCGAGTACTTCCAAAGTTAAAATCTCAAGCAAGCAAATTTCGAGGGCAAACTTATTTTAACGGGAAGAAAATGTGAATTTCGACCCCCATGGATTGAAGTCGGCAAACCCAACCGACTTCAACCCAAGTAAAAAAAAGAAGAAATAGGGAATTTCAACCCTGCTTGACTGAGCGCGAAGATCGCCAAAGGAGTCGAAGATCTATGCCATGGAGATGTGGGAGTTAGCCAGAGGACCATTGGGGGGTTGGGAATCTCGGACGGTCGGCCTTATCCGTCATGAGTAGAGGTTGTTCTCCTCGAATATTTTCTTTAAATCCTGTCCTTCATCGGCTCTAAACGAGTCAAGATCAAGTTTCCACCGGTGGCCGGTCGCCTCCTTGATGTCGCCGGTAAGTCTTCTTCTCCTTTAGCTTCTAATGGTTTCATTTCGTGGCAGCAAGGGATGCCTTCCCTTCCTTCTTCTTTGGGGTTCCTGCTAGTGGACGAATCATCGACAATGACTGCGTCGCCTTGATTTTCTTCTCTGCCCGACCATGCTTCGGTGAATCTTTTCCCTCCCCCTTCCTTGGTTCATGGGAATGGGGAAGATCCATTTGGGCTGAATCAAAGAGGGGAAGATAACTAAGAAAAGAAAAGAAGAAGAGAAAGAGAAAAAGAAAAAAAAGAAGAGAGAGGAGAGACAAAGAGAAGAGGAGAGAGATAGAAAGAGGAGAGAGAAGAGAGAGAAAGAGGAGAGAGAGAAGAGGAAAGAGAAAGGGGAGAGAGAAAAGAAAGAGTAAAAATAAAAAAAATTGGAAAAAGAAGATCTAAATTTCATGAAATCAATTTAATTAGGTATTAATCAGAGGATATTTAGACTATTTTCTTGTTGATTAACCTGATCCCCAATGACCAAAATTAAATGGATATCTAGATCAAGTCTAATCCTAGATTAGACGAAAAAATCTCTTTCCTTATTTTCTTTTCTTGGATCAAGGGTTAATTTTTTAAATAATTTATTTTATCAGAGCCTTCATCACTTTTATCAGTAAGGAAGTGCTAAGGATTTACGATTTGAGTTGCATGTTCTTAATAGAATTAATTTTTAGTAAGTTATCACTATCCCTAGTATATTTTATTATATTTGATTTGATTTAAAGTTTTAATTACTATTAAGTTATTCAAATAAATACTTTATATATGCTATGCATGGACATGTTTTGATAAAATGTTGAGTTAAATATACTTTTATTTTAAAAATGATTGTATTAATTTGCATAAAAAAATATGTTATTTATTGGTTGTTATGCTCTTTAGTCTGACTATAAACACACAAGTTAGGATATAATCTTCTTTTAGACCTCCAACGGAACAATCACTAGTACATGACCTGTAGACAATATATGTAGTCAGGAACTAGTTTCCTTTTGGGCCTAGCTAGTGGGACGATTGCTGGTACATGCTGAGGATGCATGTTATTTCATATGATATCAGAGCTAGTATCCTTCTGGGCCTCCAGTAGAATGATTACTGGTGTATGATCGATGGACGGCATGTGTAGTTAGGATCTAATCTCTTTCGGGACTAGTTACGAGTCGATTATGGTCATAGTCAGAGGGACTAGAAGGGTGAAGTGGAAATGGATGGCCATCCTTAGTTATTTTATTTTGAAAAAGTATTATTATCAACTGTGCATTATAAATTCTTATGTTGATTTTGCATTGTGAAAATTTATATTGATTAATTTGACTTATTTCATCGGCTTATGTTCTATGAATAAATATTAAATTTTATATTTTATGAACTAAAGGTTATGATAATTTACTGGGTTTGTGTAGCTCATTATATTTTTCTTTCTTTTTCAGATGCTAACAGAGTAGCTAGGACTTAGGGTCATGCTGCAAGAAGATTAGGGATTGAAAGAAGTTTTGATGAGTTTGACTTATTTTTTATGTTTAGTGGGCATGAAGTTGGATTCACTATAATATTTATTATTCTAGTATTTTGAAGGATTCAAAAGTTAAAAGCTAGGCCTTGCATATTTGATAGGATTAAATTCTAAAGATATGTTGTCGTTTGTCGTAAGCCTAGCTCGAACATTAGACCGGGACGTGACAATGTCCGTATCATTTTTATAAAATTCTTGTTAAATAATTATTCAATGTACCTAAGAAAGAAGCTTTTACCTACCTATACTTGTCATTAATTAAATACACATCAGGTTTTTTCCCTACTAACAAGAATACAATTTTATTTTATTCATATTAACTTGCAAATGGTTGATAGAATTATAGTTCTTAGAATTACCATGATGAATTTGTGCTAGAGATACAAAAACACAATAAAAATGTCACTTGTAATTTTCTTTCTTAGAAAAAGGATATAGTAAACATTCTAAACTAGTGTATGAAATGCTGATCTTAACTAACCTAAGCATTAAGCAAGAAGATGAATTTGCATATAAACCTCTATCTTATTACAACTATAAAACAATCAGCATATATAAATATGTGCATATATAAACACATCCAATTATTTGCATAAACTAATTCCACTACAAGAAAAACCAGTTTTAGCAACCGATTTTTTTTTGTTATATTTGTGATCGATTTTGCAACCAATTTCGCAACCGAATTTCTTTTTTATATTTATGACTAATTTTGCAACCGATTTTGAAACTGATATATTTTATGAATAATTTAGCAACCGATTTAAATCAGTTGCAAATTTAGTTGCAAAATTTTCATTTTGCAACCGATTTTGCAACCAAAATAAAAATAGATTTAATTTTTTTAACTAATATTTAAAAATTTATCAACCAAAAAATTCGGTTGCAAATTTCAAAAATAATAAAATTATATTTAAAAACCGATTTAGTAACTGAAAAATCGGTTGAAAAATTTTAATGATAATTAAAAAAATTAATTTTTTTTAAAAAAATTTGCAACTGATTTTTTGGTTGCAAAATATTATTTAAATTTAATTTTATTATTTTTTGAATTTTGTAACCAAATTTTTTGGTTGCTAAAAAATTATAATTATATAAATTTTTATTTTTTTTTTAAATTTTGAAACCGATTTTTTGGTTGTAATTTTTTTTTAAAAAATTAATTTTATTATTTATAAATTTTGCAACCAAATTTTTTGGATGCAAAAAAAATTATAAATATATAATTTTTCAATAATTTATATTAAGAATTTTTGCAACCAATTTTTTGGTTGCAAAACTTTTTTAAATATAAATTTAATTTTTTAAAGTTAGCAACCAAAAAATCGGTTGCTAAAGAAATGATAATTATTAAATTTTAGAATTTTTTTAAAAATTTGAAACTGATTTTTCGGTTGCAAAATTTTTGATAATTATAAGAATTTTTTAAAATTTTTTATAAATTTTTGCAACCAAATTATCAGTTGCTAATTTTAATTTAAAATTAATTTAATAATTCCTGAATTTTTCAACCAAAAAATTGGTTGAAAAAATAAAAATAAAAATAAAATTAATTTTATTTTTTTTAAAATTTGCAATCAAAAAATCAGTTGCGAAATTTTTGATAATTATAAGAATTTTTTAAAATTTTTTATAAATTTTTGCAATCGATTTTTTGGTTGCTAATGTTAATTTAAAATTAATTTAATAATTCATGAATTTTGCAACCAAAAAATAGGTTGGAATATATATATATATATATATATATATATATATATATATATTATAAATTTGGATTTATCTGGGATGTTTGAAGGGGATCGGATGGCTGATGGCTATTAGGGTAAACGAATTTAACTTATCATCGGGTGCCCTAGGACCCTTCTTCCGTCTAGCCACCTCTCGCTCGTTCGCCCCCCCTTCGGCACTCCCCCTACGGCGAACAACGACAGTGGCCCTCCCCCTGACGGCCTGCAGCTCATCGTTCGGGTGCCCTAGGGCCCTTCTCCCATCTAGCCGCCTCTCGCTCACCCCCCCTCCGGCCCTCCCCCCATGGCGAACGTCGACGATGGCCCTCCCCCCAACGACCATCACCTCCTCCTCGACGGCCTGCGGCGCCTCAACTTGTGCCCTAGCCCCCTTCTCCCATCCAGCCGCCTCTTGTTCGCCCCCCCTCCAGCCCTCCCCCCTATGGTGAATGTCGACGGCGGCCCTCCCCCTGATGGCCTGCGGCACCTCGTTCGGGTGCCCTAGCCCCCTTCTCCCGTCTAGCGACCTCTCGTTCGCCCCCCCCTCTGGCGCTCCCCCCTCCGGCCCTCTCCCGGTACCTATGTTTTCTTTTTAAAATTTTTAATTTTTAAATTTTGGTTTTGACTCTACCAAATTAAATTTAAATTTTGGTTTTAATTTTTAAATGTTGGTTTTAATCACTTGTTAATCACTTGAGCTAGAGTATCCTACAATTGTTAATCACTTGTTAATCACTTTTTAAATGTTGGTTTTAATTTTTAAATTTTGGTTTTAAATTTTGCTTGGTTTTAATTTTTAAATTTGTTTCCCTAGAAAGTCTTTAAAGTTGTGTTACGTTTATGGTGGTCATTATCTATCAGGGTTTATGTATATTGACTGCAACCTACTTCGTCCATACCTTTATTTGCAAATATGCCACATAAGCAAAAGAGAACTTGACAACCTCATGTATAATGTATTGGAAAAACCTAATTAATCCATGATATTTATTTGTACATAGGGGATGTTATGTTACTAGTGGATATCTTTCTTGGCCAAACAATTTTAGCTTAGCTCTTTGGCATGTCCCCACACATGTAAATGATACAAATTAAATATGAAGCCCAACAGTGGCATCTCTAATATTATCATTAATAAAAA
Organism: Areca catechu; assembly: GCA_021397845.1. Taxonomy (NCBI): domain Eukaryota; kingdom Viridiplantae; phylum Streptophyta; class Magnoliopsida; order Arecales; family Arecaceae; genus Areca; species Areca catechu. The sequence goes on along the minus strand of CM038045.1, from coordinate 52,096,521 downwards.
TTCCCAATAGGTAATTAGAGCTTAGATTCAACAGATCTTTCATAGCATTTATAAAATTACTCATGCAAGATCTAAGTAATTGAGGGGCTATGTGAAAAAAGCTCTTTAGAATGATACAAACCATACATGGATCCATTAGGTCTCATGGCATCTTTTTAGTTTTTTTTTGAGACTCAGACAGCAGGGAGAAGATCGAATAAAGCTTGAATTGTTTTGAAATCGAAGTCAATGAAGTCAATACTCGGGTACAAGCTGCCGAGCAAGAAAGGGATGAACTGCAGAGGTGAGTTGAAAATAATGAATGAATGTTGCAGGAGATATTATCCAACATAAATTTTTAGCCTGCAGCAACTCCTGCAACTCATACTTTTACTGGTAATCCTTTACAAGGAACTGAAGTAGATCCTTATCAGATGTATCATGCACAAGGATCACAGCAGAGCGACGAGGAGCATGATGATGAGGAGGATGAGGACGAGGAGGAATAGGAGTATTAGCACATTATTCATATTACCTTGCTCCACTGATTACTCTTATATGTTTTGCTTTATATTATGAACTGCACCTCTTGTTACCGTTATTTGTTTAGCTTTGTATTATGAACTGCACCTCTTCATGTTTGACACTTTTGTTACATTTTTGTTGTTTTATTGTGCATTTTCATGGATTCCCTCCTCTTGTTATCTACGGATTGAGGCTATGATGAGTTGCCTTGGTATCTTCATGATGCTTCAAAATTTGAAAGTATATGCTGGATCGGACCATTTTGCATGGATCTAAATGGTGTTGCAAATTTGGATGGCTTGCTATTATTGCAAGCAACCATTTGCTACCTTAAACCCTTCTTAATGTACGAAAAGTGGCAATCTTGAGCTTCTAAATCTTATTTTTTTAAAGTTTTGTTTGGTTTTTGTTGTTTTATTGATGATTTTCATGGGTTTTCTCTTGTTACCTGTGGTTTGAGGCTATGATGAGTTGCCTTGGTATCTTCGTGATGCTTCAAATTCTGAAATTGTATGCTAGATCGGACCATTTTGCATGGATCTAAATGGTGTTGCAAATTTGGATGGCTTGCTATTATTGCAAGCAACCATTTGCTGCCTTAGACCCTTCTCAATGTATAAATATAGGCAATCCTGAGCTTGTGAATCTTATTTTTTTAAAGTTTTGTTCGGTTTTTGTTGTTTTGGACCCTTCTGGCCTTTCTTTTCATGTGAGCATAGCAGGCTAAACATTGAATGTTTTTGTGCATGCTTCTTACTGGTTCACTATGTTCATTATGAAGCCTCATGTGCATACTCTAAATTTTCATGGAATTGGTACTTGCTCATGATTCCTTCCCGAACTCTATATATTTGTGTTAATTGAATGGTGATATCGATTAATTATTTCTATGAAGGAAAGAAATGATATGGAATCTTGCTTTTGCATTACAACTGGGTACTATATAATCACTGATGGTTCATATCTTGTTCGGTTTTGTTGCACACACTTTAGTTTGGGAATCATCCTTATTGTCCTCATGTCTTTTAGTTGTTATAATTCTTGTGCCATCCATTTTACTCGTAGTTATTTTTCTTAAAATAAAAGTGACATTGATATCACTTATAGTGTCAAAGCATTTCTTCCCATCCAACTGATTAGACTTTGTTGCAGATACTGATAAAATGCTACACTTTCAATTAATGCTTGGCAAACTCTAAATTTATTAGTTTTTATGAGTTTGAGAAGGGTTGTTAGAGATGTTGGATATAGACAAAATGCTGATATATAATGCTTTGTTTGAGTTGCTGCTCCAATGTATGTCCAACTTTTTATATTTAGTTGATAGCTTCATATCATCCGGTGTACTACAAGCTTGTATTTAAAGTTTCTTGGTTTACATCTAGTCAAAACTGGTGATATTGGTATTTATAAAATTCAGGATAATAATTTATTTTTTATTATTTTTTTTAATTATTCAATTTTAGCAACCGATTTTGTAACCGAAATTTTTTTAAATTTTCAGAATTTTTTTAAGCAATTGATTTTGCAATCGATTTTTTTTTTATTTTTTAGATTTTTTTTAGCAATCAATTTTGCAACCGATTTTTTTTTAATTTTTAGAATTTTTTTTATCAACTGATTTTGCAACCGGTTTTTTTTTTAATTTTGTAGAAATTTTTTTAGCAACCGATTTTACAACTGATTTTTTTTATTTTTCAGAAATTTTTTTTAACAACTGATTTTGCAACCAATTTTTTTTTTTAATTTTGAGAATTTTTTTTTAGCAACTGATTTTGCAACCGATTTTTTTTTTATTTTTTAGAGTTTTTTTTAGCAACCGGTTTTTTTTTATTTTTCTGAAAATTTTTTTTAGCAACCGATTTTGCAACCGATTTTTTAAAAAAAATTTCAGAATTTTTTTTAAGCAACCAATTTTGCAACCAATTTTTTTTTATTTTTCAGAATTTTTTTTAGCAACCGATTTTGCAACCATTTTTTTTATTTTTCAAAATTTTTTGTAGCAACCGATTTTACAATCGATTTTTTTTTTATTTTTCAGAATTTTTTTACCAACCGATTTTTCAATCAATTTTTTTTTCATAATTTTTTTTAAAAAAAATAAATAAAATTCGGTTGCTAAATCGGTTGCTAAGTTTTGCAACCGAAAAAAATCGGTCACAAATTTTTGCAACCTATGCTTTTGCTACCAACTAATTTCAGTTGCAAAATCGGTTGTAAAATAATTTAGCAACCGATTTTTATTTATTAGCAACCGAAAAATCAGTTGCTAAAATTGGTTTTTCTTGTAGTGTCCCAAACAAATTCAACTGCACATGATATCCAAATGAATGCATAGATTTTGGGATGAACCGAAATAGGATAGGAAATAAAAAAAGAACGAACATAAGAATGGGAAGACTCACTGGGATTTTCATGATAGATATTATAGAACTCCTCAAAGCTAAAGAAAATCAAAGAAAAACCAATGATATTATTATAAAAAATCAAAAATCTTATACCATTATCAGAGAACCAAGAAAAATTAAAATTAAATCAAATTAAACTGATTAGAAAAAATGACCGTCAAATAATACCTTGGCCTCAAAATGAATCCCCAAGTTAAAGAAGACAATGAATCCAAATTCAAACCCTTGATCGGTGTGGCTTGTAGAGGAAATCGGAAGAGGCCATGTAGGGTTTTGAGCAAAGGTTGGTCGGAAGAGGAGGAGGATGTCGGTGGAGAGATGGTGGCCAAAGATGATGTCGATGAAGTGTTGCACACTGTCTGGTGGCAGAGCTTGGTGGAGGAAGAGAAGTAGATTAAATCCATGATTTAGTAATTTAGAGATCGTATAGGTGGTTGGTGATAGTTTGGCATCCAACAATGCTTATAAGTATTGGCAAAAGCGTCATCCCATTCCTTTAACTTTTCAATGCTCATAAGCATTATTCATTCTTGATGCCTGTTAATTAGAAGCATCACAAATATTTTTCACTGTTTAGAATATGCCGATGCTTTCTACTAGCATCAGTAGTTAAAGGTTGGCAAAACCCATTTTTATTGTAGTGTTACATAATAAAATCATATGATTTTAAGACCCTTAGCTGATGTAACAAGTGATATATATATATATATATATATATATATATATATATATATATATATATTCTTTAGATTGTCTAATTTTTTGGCCGCATAATGCATTGGCTAGGTATCTCTAAATTATATGATTTTCATTATATAAGTAATTTAAAGATGATATATTATATCTAACAAAATAGATCATTGATATGAGATCCCCATTCTCTAATATAGAGCTAACTAAATATGAGTGGAGATCTACTTAAGTCTGGCTACGTCTAGTTCACAATAGTGATATATATAATATATATTTTGAAAAAATAGTATGTATACATCAATGAATTGTGCCAATAAGCAAAACTATAGTAGCGTTCGGTATTATGATACAAGAAACACATTATATATAATAATTATTTTAAGCTTGGATGCTTGTTAATATATCAATTATAGTTAACTATCTGATAATTTTAAAATTTTTATATATAATAAAAATGTGTTTCTAATTATATGAACTAATAATAAGTTATTAAGTAATGTGTATCATGATACTAATGTTATCATAATAATACAATTTTTATTCATTTGTTTCTCAAGTGATACTCTAAGTTTGCCCGTACATTGGATGCATGCCTCCTCGCGTGAATTACGTATCAGGATCTTATTATTATTTATAAAAATATCATAGAAAATGGTATGAAATGACATTTAATCACTTATTTTTATAATAATAAGTTACTATGTATAAAATAAACTATATCATAATCGAAGTTATTTCTCTTGATTACATTTGGCTAAAGCACAGTATTTATGTGTACACACAAGGACTATCAGGTAGGTAATTTAGAATCGAGAATTCTTGAACTACAATTGCATGTAGTTTTACAAAGCATTACTATAGTTATAGATAACCAACAAACTTTAAAACTAACATAGCTAATGTCACTACCGAAATCACAATGCATGATCAGCATGGATCCTCTATGGTGCATGAACTGCAGTGTAGAGTATTGTAGCATGTTTCATGGCCTTTATTAGGAAATGGATAGCTTTACATGCCATACATAACAAGTTGTTGACATATGTCGATCTCCTGATGATGATTAATGAGCATAGTATTGCACTTTGCGATGTAGTTCGAGCATCATATATAGAGGATCTTAAGTCTATATAACATTGGTTCGGATGGTACGGCCCCTTCCTACTTAAAGCAAGGGGCATTGGGTTCGATGTTGAAGGACACCAATTATAATCCTTTTTTTCGAGCTCTTGTTTTGATATTATTTATGGCCAAACCCGGCCCATGATCAGCCTTATTTCTTTTTGGCCCAGGTAGAAGGGTTAGAATCCCTCGTCATTCTTAAGATAAAGGAAAAGCAACGTTACTCCTTTCCAGTCTCATGAATAGATGATAGAACGGACATCCAGCCATGAGGTCTTGCGATGGCTCTACAACCCAAGCTAAACCTCGTTCCGTTAAAGTGCCAATGAAACGATTTGGGTGCCCTATGCCTGGCTCTCCTGCTTGAGGAGATACACCATTGGCAACCAGGTTGTGAACAATTCTAGTATTGGCTTCCATCTGCACCATGCATGTCACCAAGAATGCCACCATAACAGTCGGCCTTGCACTTGGTTCTTATCAATTTTAGTTTCTCTGTTTCTCTCCACAAGTAATATTATTGTACATTGTTTTAAAAAGAATGCCTGTATCTAGTAATTTTGCAAAGACTATATTATATATTGTGAAAGATGAATATGAAATGGTTGTAGTTTAAGATTAGGGTGGCAATCGGGTCAGATTAGATATAGTATAAATCAGAAAAATTGTCAATTTGGATCTAACCTATGGATTAAACAAGCCAAAAATATTTACATCATTTTATTAAAATGGTAACACTATTTAACCTACAATTACTAAATCAACTTAAGCTGGTTAAAAGGTTAAGCATAATTACCATCTCTATTTAAGACATCATTTTTCACTATTTCTAGTCTTATCATGAAGCTGGATTTTCAGTACCACAATCATGTTAATAGGATTTTGTATGTCAATCATCGTGGTAGGTGACCATTATTGAAATGATTCAAGTTTATCGTAAAACAACAAAGCTGTGTGATGGAATTCAAGAAATGTGTTAAGTGACCTATCCAGGTATATTGATGAAGCATTTAAATGTCTTCCTATAAAATAAAATCAAGATTCACGATACTTTGTGACATTAATTGCAACTTTTAACGATATACATTACGTGGAAAGTGACATAGTAATTAATAAAAAACCAAAGTATCTCGATTAATATAATATTGATCAATATCTTGATATTTTTTTCACCATATTGGTTAGTTATTTACATGAGCTAACAAGGGCTGCCATCTTATGGTGCATATGAGTGCCACATTAATAAAAAGCAGCTAAAACATCTTTTTTGTGGTATGGAAAAATTATTAGTAAGATAAATTTATCATAGATAAAATTTTTTTATCCAATTATTATTAATATATCAAAATAAATATTAATCATGATTAATATATGATTGGATGTGTTATGGCAACCACTCTTTCTACGTTCCGAGATACTTACGGGACCATCGATTATGATAGGGCTAGCTGCTGGGCGATCGGATAACTCTTTCATCATCGACCACCTCCTATAAAAGTCCTGGAAGATCTCGTGGTCAAAGATAACCTTCTATACCTGTCGAGCACGCCAAATAGTCGATACCCAATACCCTCTCTAGGTGCCCGATCCATTCTTGGCACCTAGCCCTCTCTCGGCAAGGTCCATTCATGATATTTAGCCACCTCTCGGTATCGAGACCGCTACGATCAACCCTACCTACTCCAACTGTACTGATCTATCCATGTATCCACTATGACGAGTATGGCTGGCACTATCAACAGGCGAGTTCATGAAAAGCAGCATCTTAACAGAATTAGTGTTCCTAATAGAAAAGATACCAGCTAAAAAAATTCTAGAAAATAAGATGCTAACAAGCTATCAGGATCCATTACGTTAATGAGAAATCATCTTTCTGACAATCTTTTCATGGTCTCACATAAAACTGTAAATAGATAAGAGGAATATCTGACAAGATTGATCATTCTAAGTGTTTGCCATATTTTTATTCTCATAATTACCATAGCTTAGTTTATGTTATTATTGTCCATTTTACCTTTCATTGATTTAAGTATTGGAGTGTCTTGCGAGTAATTTCGACCAAAATTTTTTTTTACAGGATCCAGGATCTATTGATGAATCATAAAGAATAGTATCCGAACTTATCAAAAAGAAATTAGAGGATAACTAGTATCACCATGATCTTCTAGAGAGGGATCTGGCAGCACTCGGACGTAGAATTTTTTTTAAATAATATTTTTTTAAAATAAAAAAATCAAAGTATCGTAGTTTGAAATAATTTTACTAAATTATGGTACTTTGGCCAGGTGTTTTTTTTTCGTTGTTGTTCCGACGTGGAGTTTTTTTTTTTTGGTTGTTGTTCAGACATGGAGAACACGCAGGCTATGCCTGCATTTTTAGACCGGAAACAAACAACCACCGAAAAAAAAAAAAAAATATTGAAAACGCAGGCTATGCCTGCGCTTTATACCTGAAAAAACTCGAAGAATCACTAAAAAAACAAAAATATCTTGAATCAATCCCAAAAAAAAAATATCTTTGAAGATGCTCTTCCCCCCCCAAAAAAAAAAATCAAGTTTAAAGATACAGGTAGAACCTTGTTGCCCAGAGAGCAACCCAAGAGGGGGGTGAATTGGATCTCTAAAAAAAATTTAAAGCTAAGCTTGATAATACAAGTCGCAAACTTCATAAGACAAGATATGCAATACAATTCAACAAGGTACTAAAATTTAAGTGCAATGCTCTAAAGTAATAGTGCAGCGAAAATTAAAAGCAATAAGCAATAAAGTAAAGAGCAAGGAGGGAGAGAACAAGCAATCACAAACACCACAAGCTATAGTGGTTCGGTGCCAACAATGCACCTACATCCACTTCCCAAGATCCCCTTGAAAATTCACTATAATCAAACGATTACAACCGATTAGTTTTCCGGGCTCACTAATCAAAACCCGACTTGTTTTACAAGGCTTACAAGTCATAACCTCACTTGGTTTTACGGGCTAACCAAGAACCTAATTGGTTTTCACAAGGCTAACCAAAAACCTTCCTTGGTTTTCCGGGCTAACCAAGAACCTTAGTGGTTTTGCTGGCTAACCATGAACCTAATTGGTTTTCAAGGCTTACCAATAACCTCACTTGGTTTTCCAATAGTAGCACCAATAACCTTTACAAGATATAAGATGGAGAAATAAAGAACCAATGTAAGCTTTCAATAATAAAGCAAATAAGTCGATGTAGCTCGATGTAGTGTTGCTTTGCTCTTGTTGAAGCCTTTTGAATGCCCAAGATTGAATGATCTTCAATGCTCTTGATAGCTTTGAATGCTTGGAAGGCTTCCTTTTGCTTGAGAGTGGTTGAGCTTTGAATGAATAGGAGTTAAGGTACTTCTTTCTTCTTTTCTCTCTAAAATCTCTTTGGATATTCAATACCTTTTTGAATAGTTAAATAGTTGTTGTCTTGATTTGATTCGGAGCCTTTATATACCTTCCCAAGCTTCCAAAATCAAAATCTAGCCGTTATACTTGAAAAACTAGCCGTTGGAGGGCATTTGGATGAGTTCTGCGCTTGAAAAAACTAGCCGTTACTGTTGTCAGAACTTTATATGTCGACACTTCCTCTTCACTTACTGTTGTCAGAACTTCATGTGTCGACACTTCCTCTTCATGTGTCGACACATAATGTCGATACATGTTCTTCTTGAGTCGACACAAGTTCAAAGTGTTCCATTCAAATTCTCTGGAAAGATCAGCTGAGTCGATACATTCTCAGTTGAGTCGACACATTGAGTCAACACGTTGCATCCATGTGTCGACACATCAACTGTTCCTTCAACTTCTGCAAATTCTGTGGCTTGAAAGTCTCAGGCGATGTGTTGATCCATGTGTTGACATCTTGAGTCAACACATAAGATCCATGTGTCGACACATCAACTGTGCCATTTGAAACATTACTGCGTACCGGCCTGAGTCGACATTTCTTTTTCATGTGTCGACACATTATGTCATGTGTCGACATCTTAAGTCGACACATCATTGAAAAATTGCAGAAATTGCTGAACTTGTGCTGGAACATGTTTCTATTTGTCTTAGTCATCCATTCAACCATTTCTTTAAGTGTCCAAGTCTTGTTTTGTGCAATCATTCCATTCAAACTTGGTTCTTTAATATAATTGGACTTCTTCAAATTTTGTGAACATCCTTTTAATAAAGACACACTTAAAGCAAACCATTATTCCTCAATTTATACTTAACTGTTTTGCTTATCATCAAAATTAATTAGTAGAGTCAACAATCTCCTCCTTTTTGATGATGACAAAATCCTTAAGTATAAATTGCTTTAAAAGTAAAGCTTTAAGAGAATTGATCAAGATGCACAATATTGAAAGTATTAAGTATATCAATCATTACTTAAAGATATAATCATTCAAAATACAAGTAATAGAATTTGAGCTTGTTTCAAAGATAGAGAGTATCAGAGCTTTGTCAGAACTTTGATATTTATTTAAATGCATTAAGAACATGTATCATGATACGCTTATAATGAAAATTTCAGTAATTAATAAAGCTCCCCCTGAATTAATGATTCATAATAAAATTTGTGAGAATCTTTTCAAAAACATTGAAAGAGGAGTTTTGAGAATCAAATTTACTTTGACAAAAGGTAAAGCTCTCCCTTTCATAAATTTAGGTTTTCAAAAATTAAAAGTTACTCCCCCTTTAGTTTGGAGAAGTAAACACATTTATACTTAAATAATATCATGAATTACTCCCCCTTTTTGTTATCATTAAAAAGGTAGATAAAGGGAATACATTTATTTTCGGAATATTTTCTTTAGGAAGCACATTCATGAAAGCAATTCAAGATATAGCATTCATGTCCATCAAAGATATAGGAATGAGTAATCAAAAAGTTTTTCATATATGTATTATCAAGTACACAACAAAGGTAAAAGTATATGTAAGCATGAAAGTAAACTATCTAGAAATATAAAACTATCTAGAAATATATCAATGTCCTAATCCTTATCCATCGAGTCATCAGAAGATGAACGGATCTCGATCGGTCCGATATCAGAAGAAGATCGAGCTCGCGGCCATCATGATCAAAGATCTAGAAGACGGTCCTGGTCGGCTGAGGAGGGGTACGGCGTCCACGTCCTCTACGACGAATATAAGTCCGACCTCTGGCTGAAGAAGTAGAGGTAGGAGCTATGTCCTCAGCAGGAACTGAACTGATCGGGTGAATCATCTCAGCAATAGTTGGAGCAGGAGTACGATCAAAAGTGGGCCTGAATCGAGATGCTGAAAACTGGGTGTATAAAATCCAAGATCTCAAGTGACTGATGAAGTATGAAGGGTAGGACTATCAAAAGTAGGTGAAACAGCTGATGATACAGGCATATCAAGAATAACAGTATCAGCTGTGGAAGGTATTGGTGTATCTACAATAGATGTGTCAAAAGAGGGTGTCTAAATGATAGGTGTATGAATGACAGGAGAATCAATAATAGGTGAATCAATAACAGGTATATCAATAACAAGACTAAGAATAGGAATAAGTACTGGAGTGTGATCAACCGATCTGGAAGGAGAGGATGGATCAGGAATCGGAGCAGGTGAGAAGGATGGATCAATAACAGGGCTCACAGGCGCATCATCCGTCACCTTCGCAACTGGCTCTGATGTAAGATCAGCAATATCAAACCGGTCTGAGTCAGTCTCCTCATCTCCATCAATATCTCCAATCACTGTATCTCCATCTCCATCTCCAACAGTAGTCTCAACACCAGTGTTGATATCATCAATGTCATCAGCTGGTGCTTGAGCAGGAACATCAACAGAAGCAGGAACTGTGTCTGCAGCAGGAGCACTCATCGAAGATTTAGACAGTGCTAAGAGAATAGCCGAAATACGATCACTAAGACCAATGTGGCTCTCTCTCGTCTCAGTAATAAAGATGTCTAGACGCTGCCTCATGATGAAAACATCGATCTCTATGCGTCTGACTCTATCCTCTAAAGTATCTAAAACACCAGGAGTCTCCGTCTGTGCTGGCTGTGGCTGGGCAGATGTAGAAGGATCAGACTGAGCTGGTTGTGCTACCGTCTCAGGCTGTGTCTCGCTCGATCCAGCCTCACCTGAAAGAATCCGCTCCTCCTCTGCTATGTCCTCATCAATATCAGCTCTATCCTCGGCCTATCCTGATGTCCTCCGTATTCACTGGCCTCGGACTAAATGATAACCCCTGCGATGCAACGACCTGATGTCATATACATCGGTATGGATCAAAGTATGATAAGGCTCATCCTGGAAGCTGACTCCATACTCCCAAAATAGTACATTCAATCCAATACCATACGGCAAGCAGAGCCACTGACTAGATGTTGTCTCAGAAATCTGATGAACCATCAGAACAGGAAGACAAATCGGCGTCCACTGAATCAGTGAGACCATCACTAGCAACTCTCGCTCGGCAATGTAGTCAAATCGACCGGTCTTCGGCAGAAGAATCTGGGCGACAATATGATGTAACAGTCTCATCTCTGCAGATAGTCTCGATGCTGAAACAGTGGCTCCCTCCGGTAAGATATCGGACTCAAAAATATACTGGAGGTCACTAACTCTATCCATCAGACTGTCAGCAACTGATCCAGTCATGGGTATTGTTGCCGATCTCGCCGCCGCGCCCGTGCCTCGGATCCGCCGATCCTACCAGACCGCCTTGCTCCTGGGGCCTCCTGGCTAGAGCGAACCTGCAAGAGAGGGTCAGAAGACCCTGGCCGGGGATCCCGGCGAGGGAGCTCCGATGATCAAGTTAGTGGACGGCGAGAAGGAACAGATTCTCCGGGACGGGCCCCCGAAGGAGTCCCAGACTCAGAGAATTTACTAGCAAGAAAGGTGCTGTAGGGACCAGAAACCCGGCCGGGCCTCCTTGCCGAGCTCATGCCAAGCGATCCCCTCTCGGGACCCTCGATCCTACTCTCGGAGCGGGGCTTTTGGCCACTGTTTCTTACTCATCCCAGCTTACCTGGTCACCTCCAATTTCCTTCCTTTTATCTCCTCCCGCTGCCCGCCTGTCTTCCGCTCTTGGGAGGCTCCCCTCTCCATCCTTTTCTCTTTCCCCTTTTGGTGTTGAGGGCCAGGCGGCTTTCCGACCTCGCTCGCCGAGCCCAGCGGGGAAAGGGTAAAGAAAAAAAGGGGGGTGGCACCGGCAGGGCGGCCGGTCAGACCTCGGGCCCAGTGAGGGCGCTCTCCTTTCTAAGTGCCGGCGCTATCCGTTGATGGACCCTGTTTTGTCAGAACCGCGCCTCTCGACTGCAGGACCTATCGGGCCGACGTAAGTGGTGTTTCGCGTGCCACCGCCATCTGTGGTGCGCACGGCTCGAGGGCCAACCTCGGAACCTGCGCCTCTGCTCTTCGGGACCTTCTCTGTACGGGCGATCTGACCTCGGCCGAGGTGGACCCCTCCCGGGCGGACACCTGGCGAGGTGGCAGAAGGGCGCCTGGCTTCGACCGAGGTGGACCCGTCTCCGGGGGCCACCTGGAGAAGGAGCAGCCGACCTCGGCCGAGGTGGACCCCTCCTGGGTGGACACCTGGCGAGGTGGCAGGAGGGCGCTTGGCTTCGGTCGAGGTGGATCCATCTCCGAGGGCCACCTGGCGAAGGAGCGAAGGAGCAGCCGACCTCGGCCGAAGTGGACCCCTCCTGGGTGGACACCTGGCAAGGTGGCAGGAGGGCGCTCGGCTTCGGTCGAGGTGGACCCGTCTCCGGGGGCCACCTGGCGAAGGAGCGAAGGAGCAGCCAACCTCGGCCTAGGTGGACCCCTCCTGGGTGGACACCTGGCGAGGTGGCAGGAGGACGCTCGGCTTCGGCCGAGGTGGACCCGTCTCCGGGGGCCACCTGGCGAAGGAGCGAAGGAGCAGCCGACCTCGGTCGAGGTGGACCCCTCCTGGGTGGACACCTGGCGAGGTGGCAGGAGGACGCTCGGCTTCGACCGAGGTGGACCCGTCTCCGGGGGCCACCTGGCGAAGGGGCGAAGGAGCAGCCGACCTCGACCGAGGTGGACCCCTCCTGGGTGGACACCTGGCGAGGTGGCAGGAGGACGCTCGGCTTCGACCGAGGTGGACCCGTCTCCGGGGGCCACCTGGTGAAGGAGCGAAGGAGCAGCCGACCTCGGCCGAGGTGGACCCCTCCTGGGTGGACACCTGGCGAGGTGGCAGGAGGACGCCCGGCTTCTGCCGAGGTGGACCCGTCTCCGGGGGCCACCTGACGAAGGAGCGAAGGGGCCCGGCTCGACCTCGGCCTTGGTGGGACCATTTATGGGCGCCACCTGGTGAGGGAGCGGGGGAGCAGCCGACCTCGGCCGAGGTGGATCCCTCCTGGGTGGACACCTGGCGAGGTGGCAGGAGGAGCCCTGTACCGAACTCGACTTCGGCGAGGGCGGTAACGTCTCGGGATATCACCTGGCGAGGTAGCCTGGGGGGGCTAGGGCCGAGCTCGACCTCGGTAGCGCGGGAGCCGAGGCTGACTCGGCCGAAGAAACCTCTACGTGGCTCGATCATACCTGGCGGAATCTGAGTCCGGCCATATCATCATTATGGCCGTAACAGTTGCCCCCCAGTCCGCCGTTCCGTTGGGGCGTTGTAGAACGGAACGTCGGGATTAAATGCAGAAATGACGTGGGGAGGCGAAGATCTTGCATCATAATTGCCGCGATCCTCGTCGCCGCTTCTCGGTGCGCCCGAAGTCCTATAGGAAGCCGCCACGCGTCGCCCACTTGCCCATAATAAATGCGTCGCTTCGAAGCAGAGGCCGTTTCCCTGCTAACGAGGCGTCGGTGTCGGGCGTTCGTCCACATGGCGATCATCCAGTGGCTCGGGGCGGAATGACGGGTACGGCCGCTATCGACTGAGTTTGAAAAGGAGGGGGCTTTCCGGAATGAGGCCTTTTCCCTTGCTTCGTGGGCGGTTTGTTGCAGGCCAATTTCCACTGCCCCGCGTTCGTGCAGTGCATTTTCGGTGAGTGCCTCCATTTTCTCCCTAGTTCCCCTCTTCTTCTTCTTCTCTGAATCTTCCTTTCTTCTTTGTCATGGCGCGCCGTCGCTATGTTTCCTCTAATCCAGACGAGGCCGGTCCGTCCCGGCCGAGGACTCCGTCTTCTTTCTCAGAGGAGGAGGAAGCGATCCCGGAGGAGATCCGCAGGCGACTGCAACCTGGGGGTATCACCATCGGCATCCCTAGGGGTGTCCGGTCTCCTCCTGTCGCTTCCGCTCTTCCGCTTCTTTTCCTTCCTGCTCCACCTCTTCTTTCTGTCGGTCCCTCCGGTCATGCTTCCACAATGACCGAAGGCAACCTTTCTTTGCTGCGGGAGGCCTACGGCATCCCGGGATCTATCCGTCTGTTTGTTCCGCGGCCCGGGGATCGCGTCACCATGAGTGGCCCTGGCCGCATAGCCTTCTATGAGGACTTCCTCCTCGGGGGTCTTCGATTTTCTCTGCACCCCTTCTTCCTTTCATTCCTTAGCCATTTCTGTCTCGTTCCGGTCCAGTTGGCTCCCAACGCCATCCGGGTCATCTTTTCTTTCATCATTTTTTGCCATTTCCACGGGTTTGTTGCCCGTTTCTCCCTCTTCAGGGCTCTGTTTATCCTGAAGAGGTACTCCACTGACGATGGCTGGTGGTACATCTCGCCCCGGCCCAGGTGTCTCCGGTTCGACCTCCCTTCTTCTATCAAGGGCTAGAAGAACCAGTTCTTCTTTGCCTCGGTCGAGGATGTTGACTGGGCCTGGAGCGAACCGGACCGGTCTCCGAACCGGAACTCCTAGGTCGAGTCGGCGGACCAAGAGGCCTACTCCCTGCTCCTGAGCGATGTGGTCCCGGCACTCGAGGTTCTGCTCTCGGAGCAGAATCTGTTTGAGGCCGGGATCAGTCCCATCCGCGAGCCGGGTGAGATTCAGTCCTCCCTTGACTCCTGTATTCTTTCTCCTCTTTAGCCGAGTTGGCTGACCTTCTTTTCTTTTGCGTTGCAGGCATGAAGTTTTCACTGGAGAACCTTCTGGAGGGCGCGGCCCAGAGGGACGTCGTTGAGGTGGATGAGCCCGCGGCGAAGAGGGCTCGCACAGAGGCGAGCCAGGAGGTCGTGACGGCGACCGTACCCAGCCCGCTGCTCCCCCGCCCGGACTGCCTCGAGGCGGGGCCATTGATGCGCCCGCCGCCAGACCCGGCGGTGCTGCCGACGAGGGGGCTCCACCACCAGCAGCTCCGCCCAGCGCCGGCCCCGCCGTTGTCGCGGCTCCGACAGCGCAGCCCGTGACCTCCGCCGCACCGTCGACGGCGATCCTTGCTGGAGGGGCAGTCGCCGCCGCAGTCGACCTGACGGCTTCGCCACCGGCGATCACCAACCGCTGCTCCGTGATCCGTGACAAAGGGCTCGCGGCGAAAGTGATGGAGTATGCCTCCATCGCGCGGGACCGCCGATCTCGAGGCGGCAGGGACTATGCCGATGCCCTGCTCGGGATCCTCCCGCAGCTCTTCACGGTAAGTCCGAGCTCAGGCTCCTTCGTCTTCTTTGGCCTCGGTTAGCTTTTTATACTAACCCGATTGCTTTGCTGTGCAGATTGGGAACGATGTGCTCCTGCTGAGGAACTTCCTCGCGGGGTACGCGAAGAAAGACGCCGAGAAGGAAGAGAAGCTCGGCAAGCTCGTGGCCGACGTCAAGGACCTCATGGAGAAGGGGGTCGAGCTGTGGGCGAACAACCAGACCCTTCAGGCAGACCTGGCGCGCTCCGAGGGGCGAAACAAGGACTTGGAGTCCTCTCTGTCTGAAGAGAGGGACTCCAACCAGCGCCGCGCGGAAGAGGACGCGGCCGAGAGGGCCCGCCTTCAGGCCCATTCCCAGTGGCTGGAGCGCCAGCTGGAAGAGGCCAGACGGGAGGCGAGTGCGGCGAAGGAGCGGAGCCACACGGCATGCAAGTACAATGAAAATAAGATCTTTTTGTAGAGAAAATAAATTCGAACAAATCATAGAATACACAAGAGAGATAATCAAGCAATATAAAAATAGGAGAAAATAAAAATACACTAGATATACATGGTTTAGCGTATAAATTGTCAGCCTATATTTGCAAGCAAGACCTCCTCGATATTCCTTTATTCGATCCAGGATACAAGAATTTAAAATTGATAGGGAATATAAGAATGTCTCTTTTATTATGAAGGGTCTCAACATTTTTAATATCTTTCTTCTCTTATAAAACTTTTCGTCCTCTTTCAGATCTCTCGGCGCATACCAGAATGGTGTCTCAGATTTTTTTTCGATTTTTGTTAGGAATCTTATTAAAACTTTTATTTAATAAAAAAATTTAAATAAAAAAATTATTTAATAAAAAAATCTAATAAAAATGAAAAAGAAAAAGAAAAGTAGCAACTGGGCTTCGGCGTTGGTGCTGGTCCAGCCGGTGGCTTCTGGCCCTATCAAACCAAATGGACGACCCCCATACGACTTTTCTCCAAGTCATAGACGCTACATTACAAAATAAATAAATAAATAAATAAATAAATAAAGAAAGCTACTGGTCCTCCAAGTCCGACCACTCAGATAAGAGGTTACAAGCCCACCCTATCATAATTCTGACGAAGCACATGCGAGAATGCAAACCAACCATATGAATATATATATACATACACGGTAGGAGGAGCAGGCCAAGTCGTCTTATGAGAGCTGGAAGCATGGGAGAGGAGAACCAGGCCCTTCCTCACGTCTTGCTGGTCTCCTTCCCGGGCCAAGGCCACATCAACCCCTTCCTCCGCCTCGCCAAGCGCATCGCCGCCAAGGGCCTCCTCGTCACCTTATCCTCCACCGACAACGTCGGCCGCCGCATCGCCGCCGCCACCAAGAACTCCGCCGATCGTGGCGACGCCGTGCCGGTAGGCCGCGGCCACCTCCGCTTCGAATTCTACCCAGATGGCTGGGACCCCGACGACCCCCGCTACAACGACCTCGACGCCCTCTTGCCCCACCTTCGTGACGTCGGTGTCCCCTCCGTCGCCGATCTCATCCGCCGCTTCGCCGATGAGGGCCGCCCGGTGTCGTGCGTCGTCAACAACCCGTTCATCCCCTGGGTCCTCGACGTGGCCACCGACATGGGCATCCCCAGCGCCGTCCTCTGGGTGCAGTCCTGCGCCGTCTTCTGCACCTACCACTACTTTCACCACTCCCTCGCCGAGTTCCCCTCCGACTCCCATCCCGACGTGTCCGTGACTCTCCCCGGCATTCCCACACTGAGGCCCGAGGAACTCCCATCCTTCCTCCTCCCATCGAATCCGTACAAATCACTGACGGAGGCGATCCTCCAGCAGTTCCAGAACATCTCCAAGGCGACGTGGGTGCTGGCCAACACCTTCGAGGAGCTCGAAAGCGATGCAATCAAGGCCATCTCCGAGCTGTCGCCGCTCATCCCGGTAGGCCCCCTCGTCGAGGCTGACGACGACGAGGAGTCGCAGAAGGCTATAAAGGGGGACTTCTTCAAAGCGGCCGAGTGCATGGAGTGGCTCGACGCGCAGGATCCGCTGTCCGTGGTCTACGTTTCGGTGGGGAGCGTCGTGGTTTTGAGCCCGGAGGAGATGGAAGAGATGGCCTGCGGGCTAAAGAACATCGGCCGGCCGTTCATATGGGTGGTGAGGGACGATTGCCGGAACCTCCTGCCAGAGAATTTCGTCGAGGAGACCAGGGATAAGGGAATGGTAGTAGGGTGGAGCCCCCAGGACCGGGTGCTAGCCCACGGCTCGGTGGCGTGCTTCGTGACGCACTGCGGCTGGAACTCCACACTGGAGGCGCTGACGTCCGGAGTGCCGGTGGTGGCGTATCCCCAGTGGGGGGACCAGATGCCGGACGCCAAGTTCTTGGTAGATGTTTATCGGGTCGGAGTACGGCTGGGGGCGCCGGCGAAGCGGGAGGAGCTGGAGAGGTGCGTCGAGGAGGTGTTGACGGGGCCGGAGGCCGAGGGAATGAGGAAGAGGGCGGTGGTGTGGAGGGAGGCGGCGAGGAAGGCGTTGACAGATGGCGGCTCTTCCGACCGGAATATTCAAGCCTTTGTGGATGAGATCTGGAGGAGGGCTGGCAGTGCGGGTGGTGTTTAGGTGTCTACTTTTGGCCTTCGGACTTTGTCGACGGCCTTTTGTTTGTATCAAGAAAATAAGTGCCTTTTGTTTGTATCAAGAAAATAAGTACGTTACTTAAAATGTTGGTTACTTAATATGTTGGTAAATAAAAACAGCTTCCAGCCTTGGCATTTAATAGAAAGTAAATTAGTTTACGTTGGTAAATTCTGGTCGCAACGTCTTCGTGCTTGTGTTGTATTTTCGTCCGAAAGCATATAAAGACTTGCCGGACACGATAATTGATGAACAAGAGCCAAATGTTGTGGGACCGGGTTTGGAGTAGATGTTGACAGCGACGGTGATGCCAAGCAGTTGCGAGTCCCGTTTAAGGTCGAGTGTCGATCAAATAGTTCGCTTCTGCGGTCGGCCTCGCAGCATCTTGGAAGGCGTGCTCTGAAATTTTCTTTCCAGTAATAATTTAGTCATAATTGGAAGGCGTACGTAAAAAAAATAATTTTTAAAATTTTAAAATTAATTATAAAATTAAAATGGTATATTAGATATGCAAAATAATTACTTATATATAGCCATCATAATCTTCAGATCTAGATTCTTAATCTCGATGCTCACACGAATACCACAGACAGGGTCCTTCTTTCCGATCTTTCTCAGAAAGATGGCTCTCCATGAGAAAAATCACCGTATCACAAAATCACGGTATACATGATATATAAATAGAGGAAGCGGAGAGGAGACCTAGCCAATAAAATAGAAATATCCTAACTGACCCTTCCATCACGAGTCAAGTTGGGATAAGGCCTACACTGTGCCGCCTCAACCATACCAAATCACATGAGGTGCTTGTAGCCTAATCAATGATCACATAACAATGGGCTCAACCTACGTCTATCAACATGGACCATAAAATCAACCCGGATTTTAATAAAAAAAAATAATAATTAATGTTAGCCCAAATTAAGAAAATTCTCACATTCTCCCACTTGGGCTACATTAATTAATAATTTTGAAAACATTTTATTTTAAAAATAATTCTCATGTTAACAAAATGTGGCCACAATATGATCCATAGATAGTACCTACAAATGACTCGGTTCAACAGTATCCATGATGCCGAATCATAGGGCCGTTGTACGACTTAACCAATACAAGACTTATCCATGGTTACAAGCATCATAAACACCATCGACATGAGTCTATGTGTGGTAGTGTAGCAAGAAAATAGCATCAAGGTGATCAAATAAAACATGCTATTTTTCATTGTCGGTCCTTCAATTTCTCGTCAACATGCTTAGAAACAAAATAAGCAAGAGAATTTATGATGGCATCAAACAACAAGCCATCCTGTCTCACATACTGAACAATAGTATCAATCACGAGACAGCACAACAAATCTGAAACTCGACATCAGGTCTCAGTCAGGTACATAACCAAAAGAGATATTTCATAATCAAAATAAATTAACATATGTACCCTCAATCAAGATTTCTCTATAATCACATGCTATATCACAAGCTAGAGAAATCTCACGACTTCAAAGAAGTCTGTATGTCTCCAAACATAATGAAATCTCATAATTATCAAATGAGACATACCCATACAACTGTCATTCTCAAGACAGACACAATCTTGAGACACTATATTGTACTTTATTTCACATGTGCACATATAAAATCATAAAACAAAATAATTATCATAACAATAATGCATGCAAAAAAACACATCATATATGAAAAAATATTCATGATGATAATAAAGTCTAATTACAGAGTCACTCCCACTAACCAAGTACATCAAAAGAATTCACTATGCCCATATTTTTAATAAGCCTCGCAAAGCTTATGGGCCTCAAACCTTTGGTCAGAGGATCAGCTAACATGGACTCTGTATGTATATAATCAACAATTATATCACCATTCTTTACAAGATCTCTGACGGCCAAATACTTCAGCTCAATATGTTTGGACTTGCTGGATGACTTATTTTCCTTGTAAAGAATACTGCAGCCATATTATCACAGTATATAACATAGGTCTGGAACTCGAATACAAAATCTGAAGTCCAGCCATAAGATTCCTTAACCAAACAGCTTGAGTAGCAGCTCCATAACAAGATACAAACTCGGCTTGCATGGTAGAGACACAGTTAGTGTTTGTTTAACACTTTTCCAAGATACTGCACCACCAGCCAACATAAAAATATATCTAGAAATTGATTTTAGATCATCAAGACACCCGGCATAATCAGAATCCGAATATCCAACCAACTCAAGATTATCAACTCTCATATATATGAGCATATAATCTTTGGTTTTCTGTAGATACCTCATCACTTTCTTTACAGCAATCCAATGTTGATAACCTGGATTTGATAAGTATCTTCCAAGAACATCCACCATGAAGGCAATGTCAAGTCTGGTGCAGACTTGAGCATACATCAAGCTCCCTACAGCACTGGATAAGGCACATCTTTCATTTTATCTTTCTCAAGCTGATTCTTTAGATATTGATCTTTACTGAACTTGTCACCTTTAACCACAGGAGAATCACAAGGTCTACAATTTTGCATACTAAATCTTTAAAGAATTCTGTCAATGTATGCCTTTTATGACAAACCCAATAAACACCGAGATCTGTCCCTATGAATTTCAATTCCCAAAACAAAGGATGCCTCACCAAGATCTTTCATATCAAAATTCTCTGACAACATTTATTTAGTCTCAGAAAGCAAACCAAAATCACTGCTAGCAAGCAGGATATAATCAACATATAAGACAAGGAAGATAAAATTCCTCCCACTGATCTTGAGATATATACATTGATCAACTTTATTTTTCTCAAAACCAAGAGAGGTCACAACTTCATCAAACTTGAGATACCATTGTCAAGATGCCTGCTTCAGACCATAGATGGACCTTTTTAATTTGCACACCAAGTATTCTTTTCCACTTTCTTGAAAACCTTCAGGTTGCTTCATATAGATCTCTTCACAGAGATTACCATTCAGGAAAGCAGTTCTAACATCCATCTGATATAGTTCTAAATCATAATGAGCCACCAAGGACATGATTATTCTGAAAGAATCTTTTGAAGATTCAGGAGAGAAAGTTTCAGTGAAATCAATTCCTTCTCTTTGAGTGAAGCCTTTTGCTACTAGTCTGGCCTTAAAATGCCCAATTCCTCCCTTGGAATTTCTTTTAGTTTTATATATCCATTTGCATCCAATAGGTTTACAACTATCAAGAGGCTTAACAAGCTCCCACACATCATAATGGGCCATAGATTGCATCTTTTCTTTCATAGCATTTATCCATAAATCAGATTGGAGAGAATTGACAACATTAATATAAGTAACTGGGTCAACCATATACCCAATATCAAAGTCATTCTCCCCAAGATAAACATAAAAATCATCAGAAATTGCAGATCTTCTTTGTCTGACAGATTTTCTAACTTGGACTTCTTCCACTAGTTGAAGATTCTGAAAAGAGCTAGGTGGATCATGGATTTCATCATCCATTCCTTCAATAGGAGCAGGAATTAAATTATCATTCTAACTGGATATGGAAATAGAAATAGTTTCTCCTTGTGCATTATCATCATCAGTAGTAGATAAAGATCCAATATCAACCACATCAAGTTTTTGAAACTTTACAGTAAGAGACTCCACAATTATGTTACCTCTTCCTGGACTATAAAACCTATATCCTTTAGAATGTTCTGAATATCCAATGAAGTAGCAACGACTTGTTTTGGGATATGTCATTTTCTCTGAAGGATTGTATAATTTTACTTCTGCAGGACAACCCCAAACCCGAAAATTATTCAAACTAGATTTTCTTCCAGTCTAGAGTTCAAAAGGTGTCTTCAACACAGATTTACGGAAACTCTGTTGAGAATATATAAAGCAGTCTTAAGAGTTTCACCCCATAAAATTCTAGCATATTAGACCTACTCATCATGCTCCGCATCATATCTTTAAGGGTGCGATTTCGCGTTTCGGCCACACCATTTTGCTCAGGACTTCCAGGCATGGTATATTGAGGAATAATCCCATAATCCTGTAAATATTTGGCAAACGGATCCATTTGCTGTCCAGCCACATCATGCCTGCCATAGTACTCACCTCCACAATCAGATCTCACAATCTTGATAACTTTTTTCAATTATTTCTCGACTTCAATTTTAAAAATCTTAAACTTTTGAAGGGCATCAGACTTTTCTTTAATCAAGTAAACATATCCATATCAAGAAAAGTCATCAATAAAAGTGATAAAAAATATTTATTACCACAAATTATAGAAGAATGAAGTCCACTTATGTCAGTGTGAATTATTTCCAGAAGATTTGAACTACGAATTGCCCCTTTCTTCTTGGTTTTAGTCAATTTTTCTTTAATACAATCAACACAAGTTTCAATGTCCCCAAGATCCAAAACAGGCAGGATGTCATCATTGATTAATCTAGTTATTCTTTCCTTTGAAATATGTCCCAAGCATTTATGCCATAACATAAAGAATTTATCATTAGTCCTTAGACGTTTGGCAACAACATTTTTAATACTTAAAGAAGTATTAGAATTATGAGTAGCCAGAGACAATCTGTATAAGCCATCAACCAAATCACCATAGCCAATAATTTTCGAATTGAATATCAAATCAACTCTTTTATTGCTAAACAATAATCCATAACCAAGCTTATCTAAGAATGAAACAGAAATCAAATTCCTTCTAAAGGAAGGTACATAAAAGGTATTTTCCAAAATAATTACAAAATCAGATCCTAAGCACAACTTGACAACTCCTACACACTCTACTTGGACTTCAAAATCATTGCCAACCTTCAATTTGCTCTCATGCAAACTTGGCATCCATTTGTTTATCATCCTCTATAGAGAAATAACAACATGAGTCGAAGCTCCACTATCTATCCACCAGGAATTAATAGGGACATTGACAATATTAGATTCACAATAGACCAAACCAAGGGGCTTACCTCTCTATTTTTCTTTTTTTTCTATCCAGGACTTGAACTTAAAGCATTGACTTCTAATGTGTCCTTTTTTTTTACAGTGGAAGCACTTGATCTTCTTTTTAATGGCAGCATTGGGACCTCCTACAAAATGGTTCTGATCGTGACCTCTTCCATCCCTTTTGGAATCCTGAGACTGTCGAGGAGCAGTAGGCTTTCCCTTCTTTTTATGTACAAAATGCTTGCCAGCTTGAGTTTGTTGTTGATGAGTAAGGAGGGCACTGTCAATCTTCTCTTTCTTGACCTTTTCTTCTTCAGCAACATACTTAGTGATCAGGTCATTAGGATTCCATGTTTCATCCAGAGTATTATAGGTAGTCTTGATTTGAGAAAATTTCACAGGCAAGGAACTCAAGGCATGTGACACAATGAAGGAATCTGGCAGATCAATCTTCAAACCCTTGAGCTTAGATTGTATATGAACCATCTTCAGAATGTATTCTCTGACACCCCCAATATTATTGTAGGTCATGGTTCTTAACTCCTTCATCAAGGATCCGATCTCAGCATTATTAGAAATGAGATACCTCTGCTCAATTGCATCCAGCAACTCTTTCGCATTGTTAGACTTCGGTAAACCACTCAGAAGATGTTCCAAAATTGACCTCTTAATTGCAATCAGACTGAGTCTGTTCGACTTTTTCCATTTAGCAAGGTGGTCCTTCTGTTCAATGATGCTTTGATCATTCAAATCAACGGGTCTGGGATCACGCAATGCAAGATCAATGTCAGTAATTCCAAGAGCAAACTCTAGGTCTTGCCTCCATTTCTTATAGTTTGACCCAGTGAGCACCTCAACAACAGCATTGTTGTTGTTTACACCAAAAGTAACTGTACAATCAAAAATAAGGAATGCCAAATATTAATTAACGGACATATAACAGACATATCATAACACAATAACAAATACGAATACAAATACAATATCCCATATTTTCCTTTGGGCAGAACATGCAATATATATTAGTGTTTTACATATGAAGCCACAGGCTAATCAGATATTCTAACATTCCTGAACCTATCCCCTTTAGGCAGACAGGCCCAAGGAAGCTAGAGTACCTTAGCAACAAAATGCTCCATGCTACATTTTCTAGTTAAAATACACAACAACTTCCTTTGGGCAGGCGGTTGTATGTCATAACCAGAAAATATCTTCTAGTTAAAACATACAACAATTTCCTTTGGACATGCGATTGTATATCTTAACCAGAAAATATCCCTCACATGATGAACAATTCAATGAACTGACATAAACAAACCACTTTGGTGCTAAATATTTGTGCCAACCCATAAAATTATACATACAAGGAATAAATATCCAACAAAACAACAGGATAGTGGCAAAACAAATGTATGTCCACGATCAGTCACAACAGGATACCAATCAACATGTATCCACTGATCTATTTTACCAAAATTATTGCATTCCAAAAATGTATATTGATTAAAATAATCATAGGATCCACCCATGCCCCTCCAACATTTAATTTTGGACTAAAATATAATTATAAATTTTGGAGGGACCAAAATGTAAAAGGGGGTTATATTAATTCCAGAACTTGTAGGGACCTAAATGCAAGATTGCCCTTTTTTTTTCTTTTTTTTTTTGAGATAATGAATTAACGGATTTTTGGGTTAAAACCCAAAACTCGCAAACCCACGAACCGTTCTTCCTTTCTTCCCCGCGATCAAACCCACGTGTGAAACAAAAATAGGGCTCTTCCCTAAAATCGCTGACTGCCATCCTTGAATATACCCCATCGGCACAGCCACCGACGAGACCACTGCCGGGGCCGGCCAAGAAGGCCCGGTCACCGGCTCTGGTGAGCACGTCGGAGGTCGAAACGCCTCCGACAGCCGGTGGGACGAGGTAAGATCCTTCCTCTTTTTTTTTGACAGATTGCAGCACCGGTGATCCACCGGTCGCTGCCGCCGGGAAGAGGGGGGAAGGGGGGAAATGATCCGGTCTGGGAGACCGGCCGGAACATGCCCGGCGGTGACGACCCAGGCAAGGCCGATCGCGGCCCATCCGGTCACCTCCGATGGGTCCATGGCCAAAAAATGGGTAAATGCCTTTTTTTTTTTAGTTCGATCAGTTGGGATCTCAGTCAATCGATCAAGATCCAACAAATCCGGGCCGGGATCTGAATGCCTGATCGCCGTCGGGGTTCAGAGGGTTTTTCTTTTTTTGTTATGAGAGGTGTCAAAAGGAATAACGGAGATCGCCGGTTTCTTATCGGTTTCTCCTTCCATCACCGATCACGATGGCATATTTCGATGCTGCCGGTTTCCCACAGCATGGATCTCCGTACAAACACAGATCTATAAAGATCAGTGAAAATTTTTTTTTAACAGATCTAATTTCTCTAATCTTTTAGATACCAGGGCTCTGATACCAAATGTAGGAAAAATAATTCTTAAATCCCTAGAATCGATCACAAAATTAGAATGATATATTAGATCTGTAAAATAATTACTTGTAGTCTCCATGATCTTCCGATCTAGATCCTTGATCTCGATGCTCACACGAACACTGCAGGCAGGGTCCTTCTCTCCGGTCTTCCTCAGAAAGGTGGCTCTCCATAAAAAAAATCACCGTACCATAAAATCACGATATACATGATATATAAATAGAGAAAGCGGAGAGGGGACCTAGCCAATAAAATAAAAATACCCTAACTGACCCTCCCATCATGAGTCAAGTTGGGATAAGGCCTACACTGTGCTGTCTCAACCACACCAAATCACATGAGGTGCTCCTAGCCCAATCAATGATCACATAACAATGGGCTCAACCTACGTCTATCAACATGGACCATAAAATCAACCCGAATTTTAATAAAATAAAAATATCAATTAATGTTAGCCCAAATTAAGAAAATTCTCACAGGCATGACAAAAAAAAATTCCAGTGCGAAAGAGGGGAAGGAGTCCTTGAGCTTCGACGAGGACGAAGGACGTGAGACAGGATGGTTCAAGAACCGATGAGAAATTTTTACTGAATTTTGTATAAGCTCCCGCTCAAAAATCTTAAGCAGTTGCAGATTTATTTTATAAAAGTATTGGAGCTATCGAAAATAGAACTGAAGGAGGTGCGACAGGAGTAGCAGGAACTGGCAATGATGGTTCGGAGCCTTGGATGGCGGGTGTCGACGGCGAAGTTTTTGGCAAGAGAGGTCCGATCGAAGGCAAATCTCTCTTATGAGCCAGAGATCATTCCGCTGGCTGAAGATCACTTGATGGTCAGGTTAAAATTGGAGAGGGAGTGTGCTTTTGTCCGATTTGGCTGGGCATGGTTCGTCGGCGGGCAGTTGTTGGCTATGGAAGATTGGGAGCCAGACTTTGTTCTGGGATAGTGGATCATCCAAAAGGTAGTGGTGTGGCTGCGCTTGCCGGGACTTCCGCTGGAGTTTTGGAAGCTAACGTCTATCATGGCAGTGACCGAGGAGGCTGGGCGGCCCATCTCTATTGATGAATTCACAAACCACCTCAAGAAAGTTGGTTATGCTCGGGTCAGGGTGGAGCTGGATGCGGCTATGCCTTTGAAGCCGGGGGTGCTGGTTCGAGGGAAGAGCAAGGTTTTTTGGTAGCAATTCGTTTATGAGAACCTGCCTAGACTCTGTTTCAGCTATAAGAAAATGGGTCATGATGATGAAGAATGCAAGGAAGTTCCGGCTGGTGGCTTGGGGGGACGTAAGGGAAAGGAAAGGTGCGGAGTGGTTACGGAGGAGAACGTCACTCCGGATGGGATTTAGAAGGCTGGGATAGAAATTGAAGGCACGGGCTATCCTAAGTATGGGCCTTGGCTGCTCACTACTCGTGTCCGGCAGTAGAGGCCAATACGGACTCCAGTAAAGGAGAGGAAGGAGGCTGCTGTTGGTAGGGACCCTCTTAGAACTTCTCCTGAACATCCCTCCTCTTCTCCCTCCAGGGCATCACCTACTATGGGTACTTCTACACCTAGTTCGTCGCCGGATTCAGACGGGTGGCAGAAGCCGAGTAAGGTTGCTCACCGCCGTTCGCCAGAGGCGAGTTCGGGGGAGGTATCTGGTGATGGAGCCTCGCTGGCCCCTGGGTTTGGGCCTCTGGCAACATTGGGTGATCGGATGGATATGGGCCTTTCTGAGGCCGGCCCAGTTGATTTGCATATGGTGGACTTGGGCTCTGGTGTGCTGAAATGAGGTCGTAGCCCTCCGTCCTCACCTGCGCCCAGCTCGAAGGGTTCTGCTTTGGTTGTGCTGAAGCCGCTGCCGGTGGAGCCTGCTTCTCCTCTTCCGGCTGTGCTGAAGTCACGGGTGGCGAAGTCGGCTTCTCCCTCTCTGACAGGGGCCAAGGTTAGTTCACCCGATCCTTGTATGGGAGGGCTCATGGGGGGTAAAGGATGTTCTACTATTCCTTTGTTATCCATTGCCAAGTCTCCATCTGGGGGTCGAGAGGGTGGGGCAGGGGTGAGGCTAAGCGACACAGTTATGGAAGCTGCCAAGGGGAAAAAACTAGCGATGGATTGGGGAGAGGAAGTAGAGAGGGAAAGAAATGGAACTGGGGAAAGTCAGGGGAATTCTGAGGGGAATGCTTTGTGTTCTTCTCCTTTTGCTACTCTTGACAGGAATAGTAAATCCAAGGTGGGTGGGCTTTCTGTTTTAATTGCTTCTTAACAGTTAGACCCGAGGTCGGGATAGGCTGGTTCAGGGGATGTGGTTCCTATGGCGATTAGGATAGCATGACAAGCTCCTGTTCATGAGGATGTTGTTAGGCAACTGAAGGTGGTGTTGTTTGTTGTAGAGGGTGCTGATAGGGGGGGCTTATATGTTGTATATGGGAAGAGCCTAGGGGAGGGCTCTTCTAAGGACTTGTGAACTTGTAATGAAGGCCCTTTCA
Organism: Areca catechu; assembly: GCA_021397845.1. Lineage (NCBI taxonomy): Eukaryota > Viridiplantae > Streptophyta > Magnoliopsida > Arecales > Arecaceae > Areca > Areca catechu. The sequence continues at coordinate 52,068,795 of CM038045.1, read as the reverse complement.
TGAAATGTGAGAGGGGCGGGGAAACCTCCTTTGCCTCTTCCTTTCATAGACTATGTCAATTACATCATCCTAATGTGTGTTTGCTTTTGGAAACTAGACTGGCTGGATCTTCCTGGCAAAGGATCCGGTGCTGTCTTCCCAAGGATTGGGATTTTTATGTTATTGATGCCAAGGGGTTATCATGGGGCATAGTTGTTGCTTGGGACAGGGTAGCTGCCAGAATTGATGTGTTCCATAAATGTTCATAGCATGTGGTTCTGGGGGTGACTGAGAATAATGGGCCGACCTGGATTCTTTCTGGAGTCTATGCTAGTACCTACTACAAGAAAAGGAGGTATCTTTGGAATGAAATCTCTCGGCTGATTGATCACGGGTTCCTAACTATAGTGGTAGGGGATTTCAACTGCATTACTAAGCTCGAGGAGAAGAAGGGGGGTAAATCTTTTACTCATACTATGGCTACCAGGAAATTCAGTCATTTTTTGGATTTCAATGGTTTGGTGGACCTAAGATTTGTGGGCTCTTAGTTCACCTGGTGCAATAATATATCTGGAAAGGCCAGGGTTTGGGAGAGACTTGATAGAGTAGTGGCTACCATGGGCTGGCTCAGTCTGTACCCCCAGTTTATGATGCGGCACCTCGATAGAGTGGCTTCGGATCATTGCCCTATCCTCTTATCTACTTCTCCTCAATCTCCTATTTATGCGTCCTTCATGTTTGAAAGGATTTGGATCTTACCCAAATTCTTAGGAGGTGATAAAGGAGGTTTGGAGAATTCCTGTTAAGGGTGATGCTCAATATCAGATTACCCTCATGTTGGAGCTTCTCAAATATCGTTTGAGAAGATGGAATAAAGAGGAGGTCAGTAATATCTTCACTAGTTTGGAAGAGGTGGAAAAGGTAATTCATGATTTCCAGGTGAAGGAGGATATGGCGGGAGGTTTGGATGATGGAGATCTATCCTCTTTGTGCACTAGTCTGGCTTCCTATAACTCCCTTCTATCCTAGCAGGAAACTCTGTGGAGGTAGAAGTCTAGGGTTCAATGGTTGGCTCAGGGGGACAGGAACTCTCATTTCTTCCACCAGGCTACTCTTGTCAGGAGACAAAAATCAGATTGTGGCCCTAAAGTTTGATGAATGTCACTGGATTGAGGATGAGGAGGGCATCACGCAGGAGGTTGCCTCTTTCTTCAGGTCTAGATGGAGGACTAACGAGAGGGATCCTCCTTCTTTACATGTTTCTGTTCCAGAGGTGAGGGTTTCCTAGGACCAGAATGTTGATCTTATTGCTCCTGTTACTGAGGCTAAGGTGAGGGATGTTCTGTGGTCACTAACAAAGGATTAAGCTCCTGGTCTGGATGGATTTCCCCCACTGTTCTTTAGGAGGTATTGGGGTATTATTTGCTATGATGTCATTTATGCTGTGCAGGTGTTTTTCACTTCCGGCCATATGCCGGAGATGTGGAAGAAGACCTATGTTACTCTTGTCCCCAAACGCTCTCAGGCTTCTCATCCTTTCCACTTTAGACCTATTAGTCTTTGTGGTACTCTGTATAAATTGTGTGGTAAGCTGTTGGCTAGGAAAATGAAGCCTATTCTTCCTGGTATTATCTCTGTAGAGCGGGGGCTTTCGTTGGGGGTCGAAGTATCTCCGACAATGTCTTGTTGGCCCAAGAGTTTATGCATGATATGAGGATGGCACCTGCTAGGACCGATCTGATTACTATTAAGCTGGACATGGAAAGGGCTTATGATCATATTCGGTGGAGCTTTATGGAGCGGTCCTTACAGGATTTTGGTTTCATCCCTTGGGATCTCCAGGATTATGGTCTGCATTATTAGCCCCTCCTTTTCTATTATTATCAATGGATCTCCTCCGAAGTATTTCTATTCAACGGTCGACTTGCGGCAAAGTTGTCCCCTCTCTCTTTATTTGTTCATTATTTGTGCTGATTCCCTCTCGCAAGCTTTGCGGGATGCTGTTAGGGCATCGATAATCCAACCATATGTTGTCAGCCCCATAATATTTCCAATCTCGCACCTCTTTTTTTACAGATGACTGCTTACTTCTAGGTAGGGCATCTAAGGCCATGGCTCGAGGGTTCAAGAGGGTGATCCTGGATTATTGTCTTGCATCTAGGCAGAGGGTCAATCTGGCAAAATTGGAGATCCACTTTTTCCCTAAGATTTTAGTCCGCCTTCATAGCTTGATTGCTTATATTCTGGGAATTACTGAGAAGGACAGATCTATCTATTATCTGGGTATTCCCATTACTGGTGCCTCGCTCCATATGGCAGATTCGACCTCTCTGGTGCAGGCGGTGCAGGACAGGGTGGAAGGCTAGCAGGGTAGTGCTTTATCTGCTATGGGCGGACTCACTTTGATCAGGTTTGTATTGTCTTTTCTATCGATTTACCTTTTAGCCAATACTGTTATCCCTAAGGTTATTTTGGAGAAGGTGGAGCAGATTCTTCATGCATTTCTGTGGCGATCGAGTGCTGCTCCAAGGGGTGTTAACGTGGTGGGATGGCAGTCGGTTTGTCAGCCCGTTAGGGATGGAGGGCTGGGTATCCATTCACTTGTAGTGAGGAGGGAGGCTCTTTTAGCTTGTCATGTTACCAGGCTTTTATTGACCCATGACATCTTTGGGCTTTTTTTATGCACCGTAGATATGACTTTCGATCTTTGGAGGGAGGGGAGGTGTCTCATCCCACTCATGGGTCTGCTATGTGGAGGGAGATTACTAGGAGGGCTTCGGATGTCATTCAGCACATAAGATGGATTGTCGGGGATGGAAGATCTATCAGGGTTTTGTCGATCCATGGATTTCAGATATCGCTTTGGATAGGTGGCCGACATTTTTATCTTCTGATTTGCCGCCTTGCACTACTGTGACTGATCTCATCATCCCAGGGGTGCAGATATGGGATTCTCTTCGGCTCTCTTACCTTTTTGGAGAAATCCTAAAGGAAAGGATTCTTTCCATTAGGATACCGGTGACTCCATGCCCTGATATTAGAGTCTGGGGTTCCTCTTCTTCTTCTTCCACTCCGTTGTCGGATCTTTATTCCATCTACTGCTTGAAGTATCAAAGGGGTTTTCAGGTTGCTTGGATCTGGTCTCTTCCAGTGCATTCGAGAGTAAGACTCTTTATCTGGAAGGTTGCCTGGCGATGACTTCTGACGAGATCCTTCTTAAGTGCTCGTGGGGCCCACCTTCCTCCTTGCCAAATTTGTGGAGCTCATGAGGAGTCGATTGATCATACTTTATTCCTTTGTTTGAGAGCTTGGGAGGTCTGGTCCCTGGCGGGGTGTAGATCTCTCTTGTATAGTGATGATGATGTTATCGATACCTTTTTTCTCGTCCTTCGCACTCCTCCCTCTATGGCTTCTTAGGGATTTATAGCTTATTTAGCATATCACCTATGGATCACTCGGAATGTCATGGTTTTCGGTTCTGACAGATGTTCGTCTAGATTTATTGTCGAGAGAGCTATGACTCATGCTGATGAGTATCAGGGTATGATAGTAGCTACTTCTGAGATCTGGGGCTCCGATTTTGCTCCTCGAGCATCTCGTCGAGTTTTTATCTCCTGGGAACCCCCTCCTCCGTCCTATGCTACTATCACTTTGGTGGGAGTGTTAGAGGTCCCACTACAGGGGCTGCTTTTGTGATTCGGGCATCGAGTTTGGCTTTCTTGCCGTGGAGGATATCCATCTTTTTGATCATACTGTTCCCATGGCGGAGCTTTATGGTACATGGACTGGGATCAAGTACGCCAGGAGGATCCTTCACCTCGATCATCTTATTATTGAGGGAGACTCCTTGATGGCTATTTCCTATATCCAGAGTGCTTTTCGCTCTACTCCCTCTCTCCCTCACCTTCGGGACATTATTGCTCTTTTACGGGGCTGTACTGGTATTATGGTCTGCCATGTTTACCGTGAAGCCAACTCGGCTGCTGACTGTGTGGCTTTGTTTATGGCGTATCACTCGGGAGAGGTTTCCTGGTCCCTTCTCGAGGAGATGCCTACTCAGTTTAGAGATATTTTGTTCGCTAACTTTTTGGGTTGTACTTATTCCAGGATTGTTCTTTAATTAACCTAGGTTTAAAAAGAAGAAGAAGAAGAAGAAGAAGAAGAAGAAGAAGAAGAAGAAGAAGAAGAAGAACAAAGAAAGCAGAAGAAGAACAAAGAAAGAAGAAAGAAGAAAGAAGAAGGGGGGCGAGTCTCGGGTGTACATCGCATGAAGTGGAATCAGATAAGACTTTGGACCCACTGCAAGCTACAAACTGAAATCTTATTGGCCGTATAAGTTTGACGTCCATTGCTGGTGTCGAATAAAAAGTTATCAATCTATCCTTTCCCTTCCCTATCAAAATATATTTATCTACAATATATTCACCTACCATGTACTCATTAACAAATTTTATTCGACAATGTCTAAGGAAGATGTCGTGAGCTGTGACGCGTACAATTTTAAGAGACTATTGTAAGTTTCATCACGGATATATATATATATATATATATATATATATATATATATAATTAGACTTGGTTATATTTTAAAAAAATTGGAGCCAAGTTTTTGTTATTTGATTTACACAGATTTCATGTAGTAAAACTAAAAAAAATTATGATATAAAATAAGCACAAACAGAAATAAATAAAAGTATTCCATAATACACATAAATTTTTCAAAATAAATACTTGAGAAATAAGAATAGCTTGATTAATTCGAAGTTGAATCAACTTTCAAAAACTCAAAATATGGCAAGGTTGATTAGCTTCAGGATTAATCAAGTCTAGAAAAAAAATTGAAGTAAGAAAAGCCTGATCGAGTAGATGTTGCTTCAAAAGAGATCATGATCGAAGAATTTGTTAATTTTAAAATTATTTAGAAAAAGTCAAAGATGCTATAGTTAATCCCGTTATGAAGACCCATATTGAGAAGTCCAATTTATGGAAGTTTTATATCAAAGCTATCTAGGATCTGGATATTTCTTGTAAAGATTTAGCTAGCCATGAACATGAAGAATTGACTAATTTTGAAATAGATTTGGAGATCAAGCAATAAGAACACATGTATGGAAGAGATGATTCTTGTTGTACTTTAGTGGCTAATAAAATTTTTGGTATCAACTAATTTTGTTACTACTACAAAGTTTGGGCTATTAGAGGACTAGATACAAGAGGTTTGATTCCTCGAAAGGAATTCTATGCAAATACTTGAAGCTCTTCGAGTGAGAACACATGTATATGATCAAAATTTTACTTATATGTTAGTAATGACCAATACTAATGTTATTACAACTAGTAACTTGATGTTCATCGGAATAAGTTGGATGCTTAATTGAAGGAATATCGGGATTATGACCGCGAAGATAGCGTCAAGAAAAAGTATTGTAGGACATCACCGCTTTCAATATATATATCAAAGAGGATGAGCAGCCAATGATGAAATTATTGTTTGAGATAATAAAGATGTTCTATTATTTAATTATTGGTTTGATAAATTGTTATATATTGTTGTTATTGTAGCTACAATGGCAATGACTAGATGGTGCTTTTTGGTATTGTCAAATTCATCATTATTGACATGGACTTTGTAACGAGGGAAAGTGTTGAGATTTATTAACAAGTCTTAATCCAATTAGAATTTTTTTAGTTGATAATTAGTTTTAATAATTGTATAATTCTATTCTTAGTATTATTCTATCTAATTATTTTCTTTTAAAAATTGTTAGAGTTTGTGTTCTAGTGGTTTTTTGATTTTTAGGTTAAGTATGTATTGTCAAACTTTCACCTATGTGGTGCTCTATTTAAAGGGACCTTTGGTGTTTCCTTTATGTATGAAAGATTGTGGAAGAGAGAGAGAATTGGAGGTGCTCCTCTGCTAGGCATGGGGAAATTTTTTTTTGTGCCTTAATTTTATTGATAATGATTTTTCTCTCCTAATTTTTTTTTCTTTCAATGATTCTTTCTTGTGTTTTGTGTGTGTGTGTATTAGATTTTGGGCTAACATGATTGTTTTACTTCGGGTAGTGTGCGTTATACATGTTAGAGGAAAGATATATAGCGGCTAACTACCACCCACCATTCCGACATTCAAATAATATCCTCTCATTCTCTCTATCCCTCTCCTATGTCCTTTACTTTTGAATATCATGAGTGAACTCTTAACATCGTATAGAGGTCATTTGCTTTTCTACCTTGAGAATAGATTTTTCAAAAACTTTGGAATTAGTATAAATGTCCATATTATCAAACCCGAATTAAATAGAATACTCTCTATCCATGATTTGTGAAATAGAAATCAATTTTTTCTTCAAGCAAGATATAGAACAATAAATATTATTTACAAAAATAGATGAAACAAAGATTGATATGTGAAATAAATAACCAATATTCTTGATAAGATAAAGGGGACTATCAATAGCAACAACGACATCAATACCTTATAACCATGCAAAGAATTATATACCTTAATTACTATATCCGGTAAAATAATTAGAATACTTAGAATCTATAATTCAATCATTAGCAAAATCAATATTTCAGAAGAACCAGAAATACATGCATGCATATGATCAAGATAACTGGCATCAATAATAAAAGTAGTGAGAGATCAATTTTTAGTTCACTTTGCTGACAAAAGAATGTAACATTAATTAGATTATTTGAGTTTTACCATTCATTCTTGAATTTCATGATCAAATATTTCACATCTATAAAAATTTTCCTTGAATTGTAGTTTCCTTGTGATTAAGTTTTTTCTCTTTTTTAGAATCATCATTAGGCCTTTTTTCCAGATTTTAGATTTATTTTTTTTACTTTTTTAGTTTATAATAAGAAAGTTAGGCTTATTCTTTTTGAAGGAACATGGGCAGATCACATATTTAAGTATTAAGTGCTCCTTAAATAACTTGTATATTGTCTAGTTTTACTAGTGTAGGTCATTTAGATTATTGGAAGATGGCAAGATATAAGTGTTGTATTTCTTATTCAAACTAGATACCAACAATTTATATGTTCAATTTTATCATAGGAAGAATTTTTATCAAGCATGCTATGGTCATTGAAAATCTCTGTCCTTTTAAAAAATACTAAAAGATGGTAACATTACCTTGTCTGAGAACAACAATCTCTTTCTTTAAAAGTTAAAGTAGCAACTCACGAGATTACAAGTGTACAGTCATAAGAATATCTCATGTTTTCTTTGGCTCCTCCATGTCTTAGATATATTAATAATTATCTTCATTTACATTAATTTAGTGAATATGCATAGTCTTTTCAAATTTAATCTTACTTTATCCTCACTTCCATATTGTTAAGAGTTTTTGGTTGTATGATGGTACCTGATATACCAGGATTCGATGATCCAGTATGGCAATCAGGTTCCAACCCATTCTAAACATGTGTTAGCTAGCTTAAATAATGAGACTACTTCCCAATACCTCATCGCATGACACAGAGGTGCGTGCCCATCAGTTCCTGCATGCATATCAATTACTGTTGGGCCTGTCCTGTCCACCCATCCATGCGTGCTTCTGGTATGGCGGTCATTAATGTTTGCCATCTGAGGGATACCCTGCCATAGGAATATGCCGTGCCGACCACCACTCCCTGTCTCGCCTATCAAGATATGATGTTCTATTCTGAGCATGCCTGCAATAACTAGAATATACCAGCCATCATTCTCTATCTTTAGGCATCAAGTACATATCTATAAATTAGTTTCTTGAGATCCTCTACGTAAGTGAAAAAAGGGCATGATAAGAACACAATGAAAAGAATAAGGAAAGACAAGGAAAACAAAATCGAGAGCCCACTCTTTTCAAAAGCCACTTCTTTCTACCATAAAAGAATCATTTTCTTGCTCTCATCTAAAAAGTACGCATTCAGAGTTTTTTGAATTGAGTCTTTCATAGCTCTTCACTTGAGTGAGATCCTTATAAGCTATCCCATATACTTTTCACTGCTCACGGAGTATCTAGGCCTCCGCGACTCCACTCATCCGTGTGCCTAAGGAAGCAGGACTCATACGTACTAAGATCCCCTTCTTTCATAGATCCCGTTCGTTCTATATCCCTCTTTCGCTTCTTCTCCAGCTCCTCTTCCACTACTTCTCTAGAACTAGAGGGGACTTCAAGCCTCCTCTATTTATCTTTTCAGGAGATTGACTTAGGCATCGGAGGGTCCACCATTATGAATCCACAACCGGTATGTCTGACTTTCTAATATTCTCTATCTTGCAGGACTAACTCCCAGCAATAGAATCCTGTGAGGCCTGACTTCGCATTAGTAGCCACTCCTGTTCCAGTCCTATCCTAGCCGAACTGAGTAAACACCGCCTCCCAGGAATCTACAAAAAATATCTATCCTATTTATGATCTCTCTTTTTTTTTTTTAATTAAGTAAAACTTGATGTAAGACTTTCAATAACCATAATTGATACCGTTCAATTTCTTGATTCTAAAGAAAGGGATGATAATAATATTAGCCATGATGATTTATCAATTAAGTTATAATAGCAAAAGTCTGCATGCTTACACTAGAGCATAACAAATTGCTACAAGCTCTTCGAACATGTCAAGTCAAAAATATGGATGTACAGTTTATGACTTTGATATCATACGGAAAGATATTATTTCTTATTATGATACTGTTCCAACCCACGAACAAATGAATGCAGCACCAAAATAATTTCAAGGATATTTGAAATGGAGAAGTGAATTTGGAGAAATAAAATTCTTTAATATAAAATTTTAAGTTGGAATTAAGAATCTTGACCATTCTTGTCATGCAGAAATGTACTTCACCATGCTTAGAAAAATACCTCTTGAGAACTAGAGAACCTCTTTTACCTTAAAAAAAAAAATAAACAAAAAAAAGAAAAGTGACAGTCTCTTTTAAGACTATACGTAGAGATAGATTCAGCTATACTTAAATGGATCTCTACTTAAATGGACCGCGGCAAATCATGTGATTTCAAGGTCCGTATGTTATGCATCAATTTTTTTTTAAAAAATTATTATTTTATATTATTTAAATAGTTCAGTTTATATATATATATATATTACAGATCTTTATTTCATATAATTTTTAAGTATACAAGTAATTTAATTAAAAATTAAAAATAATAAATTATATTTAATAATTTGGATTATCGATGTAGGATCTTCATTATTTAACCTATATCGAACCAAATCCAAATAAGAATGCACTTGCATGTGTGTACCATATTTATTATTTTTGAAACTGTTATTCTTTTTCCTACAAAACACGTAACTTGTATATAAAGCCTAAGACTTTTTGAACTAACCTGTACCAGCACCATATAACTCAAACCATTAATAAAAAAAAGACCACTTAATTATTCATAAAATTCACATGATTTCCGCATCCCAAACAACAATTTATTTTCATAAATCATATTAATTATCTGAAATTCCGAGGGTAGATTCTTGTTTGCCGAGACAATCTGAAATGGTTGAGCTCACCGCCACCTAGCTAGAATGGCATTCTCGTAGGGAAAGATTCCGGACAGCGACTTCTTAGCATATATATATATTTATATATATATATACACGCGTATCTAAAGGTTAAGAAGGATGTGCAGAATTTGTGTATCAGTTTTGTGAGAAAAACTGACACATTTATGAAAGATTGGTCCTCCCGACCGAAAAGCATGTGAAAATAGTAAAAGCGGGGCTCAAATCTGCGACCAGGAACATGTGACAGATACCACTAGTTAAAGGCGGATATTACTTGATTATTTATTTATTTACTTATTTTGTGCATCCTTTGGCCATTAAATCTTAAACACACACAAAAAAAAAAAAAAAAAAAACTTTAGTAATTTGAAAATGTTAAAAAATCACTCAGCTGGAAAGAATATTTATCTTTCCCATCATATGTACCAGACTCTCTCTATCTCTCTCGCACACGGGGATAATTATTAGCACAAAATTTCCATATCCAACTTGATGTTTATAAAATATTGCATCTTCGGCTTAATAGTCCTGGCAAAACAGCTTAGTCTAAAGCTGGTAATATATGGAAAAGCTTGTACAACTTGATGATTATTAGCTGCAGGCTTGCCTTGAAAAAAAGTATTTTAAAAAAAAAGCTTTGATGCAAAAAAGTACACCAGAAGCAACCTCGAACGGCGCACCGTTGGCAAGTAACTTGCGCAACCGGCCAAAATCGGACCACCGGGCACCCAATTTTCCATTTTTAACATGGAGAAACGTGTCAGGGTCACCGGCCATATGTTTTTTTATAAAGAAGAAGAGGGGATAAATTTCGAAGCAGCTATCTTCACTTATTCCAAATTTACTGGACTATGTTCGATTCAATCATAATTTTTATATATAACTTCTTTATTATTAATTAATATGTTAGTTTGATATTACTAAAAATATCGAAATATACTTTCTCATCATCTCGATGCCGTAGGAAATATCGATCATAATTTTACTCGGTGCCATGATGACGGCAGCTCGGCCCACTCACGTCTTATTGGATTGGATGCATTTTCGTCAGCTATTACATCAAAAGTTTCGTCAGCTATTACGTCAAGTCGAAAGGCTGGTGACCCAAGGATCTCCATCCCAAATGTAATATTAACGAACTCCAGGGTGTTTTGAAAAATACATAAAACTCAACTTGACGTGTACGGTGGGTTCGATAATTTGATAATATGTAAATAGGTTAAGATCGGTTTGGAATCGCCGTTATTTTAAAGTTCCATTTCTTTTTTTTTTCCCCACTTTTGGCATCATGATAGCGCCGTTCCATATATTAATAAAATATTATATAAAGATTGATATTGAAAATAACATTTATACAAAACTTCAGCTATTTATTATTACTTTATTTAAAAAGTAATATATATTTACTATCAAAAGGTCATTTCAGAAGCAATTTGATCATCACACATGCCGTCAAGCTAGCAGAGTACTCCGGTTGATTTTTTTTTTCTTGGACTTTTTAAAAATAAAAATATATAGGAAACAATAGAATACCCAAATGGTTTTTGGTTTGCTGGCCTTTCTTTATAACGAGAAGGTTCTCTAACCACTCCAGATCGTATATGATAAATTCAGTAATATTTGGTGTCCAACAACTTTGGGCTACAAGTTCTCTCGTCATCCAATTTTCTGTTGGATTTCCTCGTAGAGAGAGAAGGAGCGGGGAGGGGACGGAGATTTCGATTTCAAAACATCCACCTCTTTTTTTGTTTTTGGTTATAATATCGAGCAGGTCAAATATTTAAAGGTAGCAGCGGCGAGGAATGCCACTTTCAGCCAATCGCTGCCTTTGCCGCAAACGCCGTTACGTTCCACAAAAAAGTCTAACAAAGGCGGCTATTCCTGTCCTGTTTGGTTGTTCCGCCTGAAGATAAAGCCAGTTTAGGTTCTTCCAAGTAAATTTGTTGGCTTGTACATCATAACCGGGTCGATCGTTATCGGCGTGGGTAAAGCGAACTGGAAACTTCTATCTCTTTTTAAATGGAAAGAAAGGGTTGGATTTCATATCCATCATATATGCCCTACTCCAGCTGTTGGAAAGCATGTGGCTTGAAGGAGACGATAACCCTACATAATATCTCACGTCGAGTTTCGTGCCAGGGTAGACAGTTTTTTTTTTTTTTTTTGTTAGATGTACGGATTAATCTTGTATTTAATCAAGTTCTCTGCGCTATCCAAGAGCCTTCCAGGTGATAATGAAAAAATTAGTAATATATATAATAAATTTTTTTGTTTAGTTGACATCAGTAATAATCAGGTTGGCGTATTTATTTTTGGATGAAAAATGATTACGAAAAAATTAATATGCACCGTGTATCAAATATTTTCTGATTGGAATAGGGGACCGTCTGGGAGTGGCCACGTCCGGGATCTAACTACTCTCCTCCTTTTTTTCCAGCAAAAAAAAAAAAAAAAAAAAAAAAGCCTTCGACTATATTTTTAAATTATATTTTTTAAAGTCATATTTTATTGGATCATATTTTTAAAAAATATAATTTCTTAAAACATGTGCTCTTATTTAAATCGTACTTAAATAAAAATGTTTTAAAATGTTAAATTATATCAACGAGTTTGTAGTCCATAAATCATTAGTAAAATTATTATTTCGTAATAAATCATGAGTTTCATGGTAGCTCAATTTTTAATTTTTTTTAAAAATATAATATCATCAATGCTTAATATTATTTTCATACTTTCATATTAGTTGTAAGTACAAAAAATCTATAAAAACTTGAAAATTAATGAGTGTCAGGGTTACTTACAAGTTTAAAAATTAACGCGTACAAGGGAAAGGATGATAACAAAAATAGCAAAAAAAATAGAAAATAAAATTATTCTCTTATCAAAAGGAAAATGGTTGGCAAAACAGGAAACGAGAGTTTTCATCAATTGTTGGCTGTTGACCATTCATCAACATCCATGGCTTCACTATGGAGGGTTGCAAGGAGATTGAGGAGTCCATCTAGAGATTCGACATCGAGAGGTGGTGATGCCAGTGGCCAAAAAAGAGAAGGATGACAAGAAAAATAGGGAAAAGAGAACTCGATCAATTTCTGGTGAAGTGCGGGCATGCAAAGGGTAGTTTAGGGTTGTCGAGAAAAAAAGGGAACAAAGGGGAGGAAGATCGATGCCTTGCCTTAGCTTCAACAAGCTCTTTATTTTTAATTTTTGATGGGTACTGTTGCCATCAAGATCGTCGTGGCCCATAGCTGCTGTCGGAGTCGGATCATCCCTGGTCCTCTCGGGGTTGGCCGGCGCCTCCGCACCTGCAAAATAGGGGTTAGTAACCCGGGCCGGGATCTTGGCAGGGACACTCCAATGCTCAAGTCAGTGACAATTCAGGAGAACAGATCCTCCTGGTCGAGCCCCTCTTGATGGACTCCATACTAGGATGAGTGAATGATGTGTGAGTGGGGATGCGAGTATGCTAGGAGAGATGTTAGCCGAGGTGGGTTGGCCCTCCTGTGTGGCTTCTTCTCCTTTACTCGCTGGTGTGATGTTCTGTGATTGAGTTTGCACTTGCATACCTCTCCCCCTTCCTGGGGGTGTCGAATGTTCTTTTAAGTCCAAGTGACTGTTGAGCGCCTACCTTGGAATCTTCCCCCTGCTGGCAATGCACGTGCAGCGGCGTTCCGTGCTGTGGATGGGATGTCTTTCCTTATTCGTGATAAGGGAGACCGTCATGTGTCCTGACATTCCTTCCGGTCGCCCCATTCTGGGAAGCTTTGCAGTATCTCGATCGGGGGCCGCCGCTCCCGGGATTCGAATCTCCTGGTTGACTTTTCCTTTCGGGTGGTGCAGGTAGTTAGTGGAGAGCGCGGCATCTTGGTTAGGGGGCTTCCTGCTTTTTTGGTGTAAGTAGTGGCCGCAAATAGCCATCATGGCTTGACAGGTGCTTCTTCGTGGCCTTCGGGCTGCTCGTCGGTGTTTCGGGGAGGTGGCTCCGTCTCCTTGTTGGCCGGCGGTGCTATCTGAGCTGGTTGCCGAACTGGAGAGCTGGGACTCGGCTCCGACCCGAGAGGCTCAACCTCTGAAGGGATTGACCTGGCGAAGGAGGGCTGAGCTTGACTTAGGTTCAGGGGGCTCGACCTCGGAGGGGCTTGACCCGGCAAATGAGGACTCGACTCCTACCCAGAGGGCTCGACCTTGTAGAGGAGAGCTGAACTCGACTCTGGTCCAGAGGTCTCAGCCTTGGAGGGGCTCGATCTGGTGGACTCCAGCCCAAAGGGCTCGACCTTGGAGGGGCTTGACCTGGTGAAGGAGGGCTGAGCTCGACTCCGGCTCAAGGGGCTCAGCCTCGGAGGGGCTCGATTTGGTGAAGGAGGTTGCTCGACTTCGGCCTAGGCACTCCGAACGTGCGGGTGCCGACCTGGCGGAGGACGGAGCTCGGCTTTGACAGGCCGTCTCGTTGATCCGGAGGAGCTCGGCTCGGCCAAAGGAGTCCGAGATGGGGTGTCCATCGAGGCGGACTTTCTGACATGGCATCTGACAGGATTTACATGTCAGCATGTCAGCTTCTTGCCACATTATTTGCCCCCCACTCCCAAGTCCCATCGGTGCTGGGCGCTCGGGGCGAAGGGAGTAAATGCACTGCTGACATGGAAAGGTGGGGATTCGCCGTAATGATGACCGCGATCGACGATGTCTCAAAAAATAGTTTCTTCAGCCTACCCGGAGGAGCCACGTGGCCACGTCCGAGGAGCAGTTATTGCGGGCGCAGAATCCAGAGTGGCCACAATCGAAGCCAGATGTCAGTCCTACCGATAAGTGATGCGTGGCGCAGATCCGATGGCAGAGACTTGTAACGATACGGTCAGGCGCCAGTCATTTTGAAAGGAAAAGTTACCTTTCCTGAAATACGTCTTCTTTCAAACCTTTCATGCCTGCCACTATACCGAAGCTCTTCTTCCGTCTGTTCGGTCGTTGTTGTCTTCCAGAGCGCTCAGTAGGTCAGTCCTCTTCCTCCCCGCTAGGTTGAGTAGGGCTTTCTCCTTCTTCCCTTGGTCTTCTTAGGGCTAGGCTCACCTTAGGACCTTCACCTGTTTTCTTCTTTTTCCTTCGATCTTTCTTCGCCATGTCTCGTTTTGGGCCTGGTTTCCATCCTTCGACCAATCAGGGTGAAGCCGGGTCTTCCAGGCTGAAGCCGCCATCATCTTCTTCTTCTAATGAGGAGGGAGATGGGATGCGCTTCGAGCTTAGGGGGAGGCATCCCCCGGTGGCATAGTCATTAGGGAGCCTGGTCTTAACCCTTCTTATCCTTCTTGTCCTTCTCCTCTGCCCGAACCCATCTCCGAGCCCGTCCGGTCAACAGGTCCTGGCAGGATCGCTTCGACGATCTCTGCTGAGGAACTGGGGACCATCCGGGATGTCTATGGCATCCTGCACTCTGTCCGGCTTTTAATCCCCCGATCAGGGGACCGGGTTACTTCCAGTGGCCCGGGCCGAATTGCTTTTTATAAGGAGACCTTCTCAGAAGGGCTCCGCTTCCCCTTCCATCCATTCTTTTTATCTGTGCTGAGCAACTACCGCTTGATCCCTGCTTAGCTTGTCCCCAATACCGTTAAGACTATCTTCTGCTTCATTGTACTCTGCCACTTCCACGGGATCGTCACCTATTTTTCTCTCTTCAGGGCCTTCTTCACTCTGAAGCGCCACCCCACCGAAGACGGATGGTGGTCCCTCTCTTCTCGTCCGAGGGGGATCAAATTCGAACTACCCTCTTCCATCAAAGGATGGAAGAGCAAGTTCTTCTTCGCCACAATTGAGGGGAGTGACTGGGTGTGGAGCGACCCAGATCGATCCCCCAATAGAAATTCTGCAATCAAAGCGGCCGACAAGGATGTTTACAAGCAGCTCCGAACTGCTCAGATTCCTTCTCTCGAGGTTCTGTTATCAGAGCAAAACCTCGCCGAGGCCGGGGTCGGCCCAACAAGAGAGTTGGGTGAGTTCGGCTCGAGTCCTTTTATGCTCCTTTTAACTTGTCCTTTCTGAATCAAGGTTGACATAGCATTTTCTGTCTTCTGCATGCAGGTACGAGGTTCTCCGTGAGAGATCTACTCTCAATCACCCAGAAGAGGCCTCTGGCAGGATTGGAGGAGGAACCTTCTTCGAAGAGGTCTCGTGGTGAGGGCGCATCGGCGGCCGCCCCCACCGAGCAGATCGAGCCAAGGAGGAGGGAGTCCGAGGCTGCTCCCGCACAGGTAAGGGGAGTAGCAGCTGCTGCATCCGAGCCAGAGCGGAGGGTGGCCAGGCCTGTGGAGGAGCGGGCGAGGCGACGAGAGCCGGCCCCCATCCCGGAGCCCGAGGTGGTCGTCTGGGCCAGGGCCGCCGCAGCAGCTGCCTCCATCATGCCGCCCCCTCCTCCCGAGCTTGTCATCATCGAAGAGGAGGCGCGGGAAGGAGCGGATCCGGTGCTGGTGGCGCCACTGGAGGAGGCGCCGACCTCCCAACAGGCCCCCGAAGCCTCTGCTGGTGATGGAGTGGGTGACTCCACCTCGGGGGCAGGCAAGAGGGAGAAAGACTATCATTGGGTCTTGTTCAGAATGGAGCCCGATGTCTCATTGCTTCGGGATCCAAAGCTAGCCGAGCGCATGATGGATTTCTCCATCCAATCGTGCGATCGACGGGAGATGGCAGGGAAGGTATTGTGGGATGCGATCAGCAGCATCTTTTCTCTACTCTTCAAGGTAAGTGGGTTTAACCTCCTAGAGCTCTCCTTCCTTTTCCCTTCCCCTCTTGACATCTTACTTGGTGTAGGTCGGAGCCGAGATGCTCCTCATCAGGGATTGCTGCCAGAATTGGTTGAAGAACGACTAGCAACGTGCAGCCGAGGTCGAGGCTCTAAAGGCCGAGCTAAAGGAGAAGTCTGATGCCTCTCGAGAGCTTGGTCTGAAGTATGAGGGGCTCCAAAGGGGGCTCGTAGGTGCTGAAAGGCGCTCGACGGAGCTCCAGGAGGAACTCGACTAGGAGCGAGACCGATCAAAGAGCAAGACCGAGGAGCTCGCAGTCACCAAGAAAAGGTTGAGCTCTTTCAACGTCGAGGCAGTCCGGCAGAAGGGGATCGCCCAGTCCCTCCAAGTTGAACTGGACGCGACGAAGGAGAAGCTAGCTGCGGCCAAGAGGGAGGCAGCAGAGGCGGCCAGGTCGGCGGAGGTGGCAAGGGAACAAGCCGCTGAGATGAGGAAGGAGAAGAAAGGGACCATAGATAGGTACAAGGCCTAAGAGGAGTTCGTCGTCGAGTTCTACCAAACGGCGTCGGACTTCTTTTACAAGGGTTTCATGTACCTACATGAACGAATCGAGGGATTCATCCCTGACGAAGGCCGTAGTTGGCTCCTCTTCCCCCAAGCTCCGGGAATGGATTCGGGTGTTACGGAGGGAACAACTGTCGTCCCTGAACTTTCCTCGTCGGTGCTGGTTGTCGAGGCCGGAGCTGAGGAGTTCGGAGCCCTGGGGGAAGGAACTTTACCGCCACGCAGCCTTGACGGCGCGGCTGCTAAGTAGATTAGGTTTTTGCTTTTTTATTTTCTAGCATTGGCCTGGGTCGCCTGGCATGTCGAGGGCTCGAGAACATTTGTAAATGAATAATTTGCTTTCAATGGAATGAGTTTTTTCTTCAACTGTCTTGACTTGAGCACTTCGAGCCTCAACCTCTTCTTCCTCTCCCTTCTTTTCTCTTTTCTTTTTGTTTCTTTCTCTTTCTTTTCTTTTTTTTTATATATATGCGAGGAGATAAGAAGAAAAGTTTCTGCCTTGTCGCTGGGTGTCCTGAACTCCAGTGCTACGGAGTTGAACTCCGGGCTTCGACAGCTTCGGGACTTAGTGGCCGGAGATCTGAGCTCCGGGTCTTTGTGTCTCGATGCTGGGCTCTGAGACTTAGTGGCCGAAAAGCTTGGTTCCGGGCTTTGATATCTTGGAGCTGGGCTCGAAGACTCGGTGGCCAGAGAGCTTGGCTCCGGGCTTTGAGGTCTCGACGCTGGGCTCTGGGACCTGGTGGCCGGAAAGCTGGGTTCCGGGCTTTGAGGTCTTGGTGCTGGGCTCTGGGACTTGGTGGCCAGAAAGCTTGGTTCTGGGCTTTGATATCTTGGAGCTGGGCTCCAAGACTTGGTGGCCGGAGAGCTCGGCTCCGAGCTTTGAGGTCTCGGTGCTGGGCTCTGGGACCTGGTGGCCGGAAAGCTTGGTTCCGGGCTTTGATGTCTTGGAGTTTGGCTCGAAGACTTGGTGGCTGGAGAACTTAGCTTCGGGCTTTGAGGTCTCGGTGCTAGGCTCAAAGACTTGGTGGCCAGAGAGCTTGGCTCCGGGCTTGAATGTCCTGGAGATAGGCTCGAAGACTTGGTGGCCGGAGAGCTTGGCTCCGGGCTTGAATGTCCTAGAGCTGGGCTCGAAGACTTGGTGGCTGGAGAGCTTGGCTCCAAGCTTGAATGTCTTGGAGCTGGGCTTGAAGACTTGGTGGCCGGAGAGCTTGGTTCCGGGCTTGAATGTCGTGGAGCTGGGCTCGAAGACTTGGTGGCCGAAGAGCTTGGCTCCAGGCTTGAATATCCTGGAGCTGGGCTCGAAGACTTGGTGGCCGGAGAGCTTGGCTCCAGGCTTGAATATCCTGGAGCTAGGCTCGAAGACTTGGTGGCCAGAGAGCTTGGCTTCGGGCTTGAATGTCCTGGAGCTGGGCTCGAAGACTTGGTGGCCGGAGAGCTTGGCTCTGGGCTTTGATGTCTTGGAGCTGGGCTTGAAGACTTGGTGGCCGGAGAGATTGGCTCCGGGCTTTGAGCTCTCGGTGCTGGGCTCTGGGACCTGGTGGTCGAAAAGCTTGGTTCCGTTCTTTGATGTCTTGGAGCTGGGCTCGAAGACTTGGTGGCCGGAGAGCTCGGCTCCGAGCTTTGAGGTCTCGGTGCTGGGCTTTGGGACCTGGTGGCCGGAAAGCTTGGTTCCGGGCTTTGATGTCTTGGAGCTGGGCTCGAAGACTTGGTGGTCGAGAGCATGGCTCCGGGCTTTGAGATCTCGGTGTCGAGCTCTAGGACCTGGTGGCCAAAAAGCTGGGTTCTGAGCTTTGATATCTGGGAGCTGGGCTCGAAGACTTGGTGGTCGGAGAGCTTGGCTTCGGGCTTTGAGGTCTTGGTGCTGGGCTCTGGGACCTGGTGGTCGGAAAGCTTGGTTCCAGGCTTTGATGTCTTGGAGCTGGGCTCGAAGACTTGGTGGCCGGAGAGCTCGCTTCTGGGCTTTGAGGTCTTGGTGCTGGGCTCTAGAACCTGGTAGCCGGAAAGCTTGGTTCCGGGCTTTGATGTCTTGGAGTTGGGCTCGAAGACTTGATGGCCAGAGAACTTGGCTCCGGGCTTTGAGGACTCGATGCTAGGCTCGAAGACTTGGTGGCCGGAGAGCTTGGCTCCGAGCTTGAATGTCTTGGAGCTGGGCTCGAAGACTTGGTGGCCGAAGAGCTTGGCTCTGGGCTTGAATGTCCTGGAGCTGGGCTCGAAGACTTGGTGGCCAAAGAGCTTGGCTCTGAGCTTGAATGTCCTAGAGCTGGGCTCAAAGACTTGGTGGCCGGCGAGCTTGGCTCCGAGCTTGAATGTCCTAGAGCTGGGCTCAAAGACTTGGTGGCCGAAGAGCTTGGCTCCGGGC
Organism: Areca catechu; assembly: GCA_021397845.1. Taxonomy (NCBI): domain Eukaryota; kingdom Viridiplantae; phylum Streptophyta; class Magnoliopsida; order Arecales; family Arecaceae; genus Areca; species Areca catechu. Next base: position 52,049,647 of record CM038045.1, on the reverse strand, counting down.
TTTGATGTCCCTGAGCTGGGCTCGAAGACTTGGTGACTGGAGAGCTTGGCTCCGGGCTTGAATGTCCTAGAGCTAGGCTTGAAGACTTGGTGGCCGGAGAGCTTGGCTCCGGGCTTTGATGTCTTGGAGCTGGGCTCAAAGACTTGGTGGCCGGAGAGCTTGGCTCCGGGCTTGAATGTTCTGGAGCTGGGCTCGAAGACTTGGTGGCTGGAGAGCTTGGCTCTGGGCTTTAATGTCCTGGAGCTGGGCTCGAAGACTTGGTGGTCGAAGAGCTTGGCTCCGGGCTTTGGTGTGCCAGGCCTCGGGCCGGGCACTGACATTCCTGCAAGATAGAAGGCAACCTATGCAAAAGAGGACCTTTATTATGTTAAGGATGAGCCTTACATTACTGATAATACTTTCTCAGGTTGCAGGCGTTCCATGTTCATGGGAATTTGGCACCGTCCAAATCTGCGAGGTAGTAGGCTCCATGCGGGAGAGTTTCAACCACCTTATAAAGACCTTCCCAGTTTGGCGAGAGCTTGCCACACTCCCGGGGTTGAGACGCTTCAACTTGACGAAGAACCAAGTCGCCAATTTGGAAGACCTTGGGCCTCACTCGGGCATTGTAGTATCGGGCAACCCGTTGCCAGTACGCTGCCATCTTGAGCCGGGCTTTGTCTGTGGTCTCTTCGAGCAGGTCCAAGTTGAGCAGAAGGTGCGTTGAGTTTCGCACTTCGTCATATTGTTGCACCTGCAACATGGACAAGCCGAGCTCGACTGGGACCACGGCCTCAGCATCGAAGACAAGGTTGAAGGGTGTCTCGTCGGTCGCTATCCTGGGCGTGGTGTGGTAGGCCCAGAGAATGCTTGGGAGTTCTTCTGCCCACCTGCCCTTAGCTTGGTTCAATATGGTCCTGAGTGCTTGAAGGATGGTTCGGTTGGTCACTTCGGCTTCTCCATTTATCTGGAGGTGAGCGACGAAGGTGAAACGGTGCTGGATGCCATGCTCGACATAGAAACCTTCAAACTCCCGGTTGTCAAACTACTGCCCGTTGTCGGTGATGATGCAGCGGGGGAGTCCGAAGCGACATATTATTGACTTCCAGAAGAATTGGCGGACCTTGGCTTTCATGATCCGCGCTAGTGGCTTCGCTTCCACCCATTTGGTGAAGTAGTCGATAGCCACCAGCAAGAACCTCTGTTGTCCCGGTGCAGGGAAAAATGGCCCCAAGATGTCCATTCCCCATTGGGCGAAGGGCCAAGGGACGGAGAGCTGTGAGATCGATGCCGCTGGCTGACGTTGTATGTGAGCATGGCGCTAGCATTTGTTGCACCTCTTCATGAAGTCGGCGGCATCCTCCCTAATGGTCTCCCAGAAGTATCCCTGGCGGAGAGCTTTGTACGCCAACATCCTGCCCTCCACGTGGTTCCCGCACAAGCCTTCATGTATCCCCTGGAGAACGAAGGCTGCCTCTACTAGTCTCAGGCACTTCAAGAGCGGGTACGAGTAGGATCGACGGTAGAGCTATCCTTCCATCAGGACTAACCGGGAGGCTTTCTTTTTGACGAGGTCGGCCTCCGCGCTGTTATTGGGCAAAGTGCTATCAGTGATGTATCTGATGTACCTGTCTATCTAGCTCGGCTCTAGGATGACTCGGTGCACCTCCTCGAGAGCTTCGTAGCTTGGATTTTTGAGGTACTCAATGTATGCATGCCCTAGCGATGAGTCCGGTAAGGTTGTGAGTCTCGACAGTGCATCCACGTGAGCGTTCTTCCCGTGGGGGATGCGGAAGATGTTAAAGCATCGGAAGCCTGTCGTGCACGAGCGAACTCGCTTCAAGTACTTCATCATCTGGGGATCTCTAGCTTCATACTCTCTGGAAACTTATCTGGCCACCAGTTGGGAGTCGATGAAGACCTTCAGGTTCTGGACGCCTAGCTCGCATGAGACCTTCAGGCCCGTGAGGAGCGCCTCGTACTCCACCTGGTTATTTATCGCGGCGAATTTGAAATAGAGGGCACACTCTGCCACGACCCCATCGCTGTTGGTGAGAATGAGTCGTGCTCCGCTTCTGCCAGAGTTGGATGCGCCATCCACGTGGAGGACCCAAGGTTCCTCCTCCATGCCGGGCTCAACTTGGTGCTCCTTGGAAGTCTGCTCCGGCTCCTCGGCGAGTCCCGTGCACTCGACAAGAAAGTTAGCTAGGACTTGGGATTTCTATGATGACCTCGATCGATACGTGATATCGAACTCGCTCAGCATTAGGGATCATTTAGCCAATCGCCTGGATGTTTCGAGGCGGCTGAGTATGGTCCTCAGTGGCTAGTTCGTTACCACCACAATCGGATGCGCTTGGAAGTAGGGCCTGAGGCACTTAGCAGACATTATTAGAGCAAAAGTTTTTTGGAGCGGATATATCTGATCTTCACATCACGGAGGATTTTGCTGGTATAGTATACTGGCTTCTGAGATCCATCCTTGTCTGCACGGACGAGGACCGAGCTAACGGCCCCATGTATGACTGCCAGATAGAGTAGGAGCTCCTCCCCTTCCTCCGGTCTGGAGAGCAGCGAGGGAGAAGCCAGGAACTCCTTCAGTTCTTCAAAGGTTGCCTTGCACTCCTCCGTCCAGGTGAAGTCATGCATCTTGCGCAGCGCCTTGAAGAAGAGAAGGCAGCGATCGACCGACCTCAAGATGAACCGGCTCAGGACTGCAATACGCCCTGTCAGGCACTGGACCTGCTTCTTGGATGTCGGGTGCTCCATGTTGACAATCATTTGGACCTTCTCTGGATTCACCTCAATGCACCTCTGAGTGACCATGAAGCCAAGAAACTTCCCTGCCGCCACTCCGAAGGTGCACTTTGCTGGGTTCAGTTTCATTCGGTGCTTCTAGAGATTGTTAAAGGCTTCGACGAGGTCGGCGATATGGTCCGAGCTCGGCTTGCTCATGACAAGCATATCATCCATATACACCTGCATGTTTCGGCTAATCTGATCTTTGAAGATCCTGTTGACCAGATGCTGGTACGTGGCCCCAGCATTCTTCAGACTGAAGGGCATCATCTTGTAGCAGTAAGTCCCTTGGTCGGTAATGAAGGTGGTGTGCTCCTCATCTCCTAGGTGCATCCGGATCTGATTATATCCGGAGAATGCATCCATAAAGGAGAGAAGTCGGTGACTCGAGGTGGCATTCACCAGTTGATCAATCTTTGGCATGGAAAACTATCCTTCAGGCATGCCTTGTTGAGGTCGGTGTAGTCCACACAGATCCTCCATTTGCCATTATTCTTCTTTACCATCACTACATTCGCCAGCTAGCTTGGATATTATACCTCCTGGACGAAGTCGGCGACGAGGAGTTTGTCGACCTTCTCGTTGATTGCCGCCTGCCTCTCGGGGGCGAAACTCTTCTTCTGCCAAACTGGCCTGCACTATGGGTCGATGCTCAGCTTGTGAGTGATGATGTCCGAGGGAATACCTGGCATGTCGGTCGCTGTCTAGGCGAACATGTCAGCGTTCGCCCGTAAGAACTCCAACAGGTGGGTTCTTTCCTCCTTTTACAGTTGGGCCCCAATCTATACCATCTTCTCCCGGTTGGCTCCAAGCGGGAAAGATAGTAGGCACTCGGTCGGGCCACCCGTGGGGTCTTGCGCCCTTTGGTCGAGCTCATCCATCCTGGGATCTTCCTCGGAGACTTTGGTACTCGGGAGAGTTTGGAAATAGTGTTGGAGCGGCTGAGGTGCACTCCTCATTTCACCGACTCTGTAGGGAGTTGGGAATTGCACCGGCAGCCATCTCATGGAGACGACGACATCAAGCAGATTAAGCCCGGGTCGGTTGAGGATTACATTGTAGGCCGAGGGCAGTCTAACTACCATGAAAGTCATCATGACAGTGCTCTGCCAAGGTAGGGTCCCGGCAGTGACTGGGAGAGTGATCTCTCCTTCAACCCTCACTGAATTCCCTATGAAATCGACAAGGGGCGTGTGTATAGGTCTGAGCTGCGCAAAAGACAAATTCATTCTGGAGAAGGCATCATAAAAAAGCATGTCTGTGGAGCTTCCACTATCAACCATGATGTGTTTTACAAGATGCTTTACGATCATCATTTCGATGACCACGGCAAAGTTATTTACATTTTCTCCCCAATCTCCCCCTTCCCTCATAAAGGGGAGTACATCTTCAGATTGTCCTGCCCCCCGGGCCTTCTTCGATGCGCATTCGGCTCCCCAACATATCATCCCTATGAGCTTCTTGGTAGGGCAATTATCCACTGTAGGAATTGGCGGGAGTGCGACGATCGCCTGAGGTTCTGCTTGAGGTCTGCCCCCCACGTACCTCCTGAGGTAGCCTCTCTTGATGAGTTCTTCGATCTCCTTCTTGAGGTCGCAACATTCCTCAGTGTCGTGGCCGTGGTCGCGGTGGTAGCGATAGTACTTCATCTTGTCATGATTAGAGGACGACCTTATCAGAGGTGGGTGCTTCAGGTAGGGCTCACCTTCGATCTCTATCAGGATTTTTGTCCTTGGGGCGAGCAGGGGAGTGAGCGTCTCCTCTAGGACTGGTGCGCACCTCGATCTCGGCCCTGGTGGAAGTTCAGAGGCGAAGAGCCTAGCTTCAGCATCCCGGACGTCTTGGCGGGGGCCGGCTTCTTCGTTGGCTTTCCATCAAGCTCTCTCCTCGTACGGTCCGCCTCCTCAGCACGGACATACTTCTGAGCTCGGAGGAGGAGCTCGGAGTAGCTTTTGGGGGGATTCTTATCGAGCGAGTAGGTCAGGTAGGAGGTCCAGAGCCATCGCTTTATCGCCAGCATGGCGACTGGCTCTTCAAGATTATAAATCTCCAGAGCGACAACTTTGAAGCGGGTCACGTAGTCTCGTAGGAGCTCGTGGTCCTATTACCGGATGGAGAAGAGGCTGTCTGCCTCTCGTGGCACCTTCCGACAGGTGTCGAAATGGGCCATGAACTTTCACTCCAGCTAAGTGAAAGAACCAATGGTTTCGGGCTTGAGGCGGGTGAACTAGACTCGAGCCACCTTCCGTAGGGTTGCTGGGAAGGTGATGCAAAGAAGGGCATCGGTGGCCCCTTGGACCCTCATGAGGACCTTGTAGCTTTCCAGGTGATCCAGGAGGTCGGTGGTCCCATCGTAGGGATCCACCTGCGACATCCAAAACTGGTTGGGAATCGGTTCCTCTTGGATCTCTAGGGAGAATGGGGGACGGGCGTCGTAGCCCGTTGGCTCATCAGCGGAGCCCTGCATGTTCACGAATTGACGGGATAACTTTGCCAACTTGCGCTCGTGCTCCTCTAGGTGCTTCTCGGCTGTGCGTCTGATGGCTTCATCAGTAGAACCTTCTGCTGAAAGAGACGCAGAATGTGACATGGGTGCATGGTGCCCATGAAGGGGGGACTTGCCTCTTCGACCTTGACGGGGTTTGGATATCACCCGCTCGAGGGTAGGGGACCGGCTTTCCTCATTGGGGGACCCGGTCCATTGTCTCTTTGCCAGAGTTAAATGACTACCCCGGTGGTCAATGGTGGCCTGCGGCTGCGAAAGCATTCCTTGAAAGGATTGCAGGCTGTCGCGGGGTATTGCGACGTGGGCCGCGGGGGTCCCTAGCTGCTAGTGGGTAGCCAAGGACCGTTGCTGATATTGGAGCTGGTGCACCGTCGTAGTGAGGATTTGCACTTGTTGGGCAAGTGTGGCCAGCTGGACATCTGCCAGAGGTGGTTGAGCGGGAACGGGGAGTTCCTCTTCTGGACCGTGCGGGTCTCCTTGAGAAGGGGTGTCTCCTGCATGGCTGGTGGAGACTTCTCTCGCTCGTGTCGTCACCATCCTCCCGGTGGATCACCTGCGGGGGTCTTGTACAGGATTAAAACACGTCGACTCCCCCCTACCTGGTGCGCTAATATGTTGCCGCCAAGATCGTCGTGGTCCATAGATGCTGTCGACGTCAGATCGTCCCTGGTCCTCTTGAGGTTGGCCGGTGCCTCCAGACCTACAAAATAGGGGTTAGTAACCCAGGCCGGGGATCCCAGCGGGGGCACTCCGATGCTCAAGTCATTGACGACCCAGGAGAACAGATCCTCCTGGTCGAGCCCCTCTTGATGGACTCCATGCTAGGAGGAGTGAATGATGTGTGAGTGGGGATGCGAGTGAGATGGGAGAGATGTTAGCCGAGGTGGGCTGGCCCTCCTGTGTGGCTCTTCTCCTTCACTCGCTGATGTGATGTTCTGTGGTTGAGTTTGCACTTGCAAACCTCTCCCCCTTCCTGGGGGTGTCGAATGTTCTTTTAAGTCCAGGTGACCGTTGAGCGCCTACCTTGGGATCTTCCTCCTGTTGGCAGTACACGTGCAGCAGTGTTCCGTACCGTGGACGGAACATCTTTCCCTATTCGTGATAAGGGAGACCATTATGTGTCCTGACATTCCTTCCAGTCGTCCCATTCTGGGAAGCTTCGTAGCACCTCGATCGGGAGGCTGCCGCTCCCGGGATTCGAATCTCCTGGTTGACTTCCCCTTTTGGACGGTGCATGTAGTTGGTGGAGAGCGCAGCACCTTGGTCAGGGGACTTCCTGCTTTTTTGGTGTAAGCGGCGGCCGCAGATAGCCATCTTGCTTGACAGGTGCTTCTTCGTGGCCTTCGGGCTGCTCGCCAGTGCTTCGGGGAGGTGGCTCCACTCCCTTGTTGGCCGGCAGTGCTGTCCGAGCTGGTTGCCGAACTGGAGAGCTGGGACTCGGCTCCGACCCGAGAGGCTCAACCTCCGAAGGGCTCGACCTGGCGGAGGAGGGCTGAGCTCGACTCTAACTCATGGGGCTCGACCTCGGAAGGGCTTGACCCGACGAAGGAGGACTCGAGTCCTGCCCGGAGGGCTCGACCTCGGAGGGGCTCAACCTAGCGGAGGGCTGAGCTCGACTCCGGTCCAGGGGTCTCAGTCTTGGAGGGGCTCGATCCGGTGGAGGAGGTCGACACGCGACTCCAGCCCAGAGGGCTCGACCTCGGAGGGGCTCGACCTGGTGGAGGAGGGCTGAGCTCGACTCCGGCTCAGGGGGCTCAGCCTCAGAGGGGCTCGATCTGGCGAAGGTCGCTCGGCTCCGGCCTAGGCGCCCCGAGCGTGCGAGTGCCGACCTGGCGGAGGACAGAGCTTGGCTCTGACAGGCTGTCTCGTTGATCCGGAGGAGCTCAGCCCAGCCAAAGGAGTCCGAGATGGGGTCTCCACCATGGCGAACTTTCTGATATGGTATCTGACAGGATTTATACATCAACACGTCAGCTTCTTGCCACATCAGGTACAATGATGGAAAGCTAGAGACTTGAAGAGAGAAAAGGAAGTGAGGCATTGCTTGATGGAGTATTATGGAGGGGAGAGAGGCTTTCTATTTATAAAAGAGATATAGGTTGCATTTGGTGCATTACCAGATAATTTTGAAAAGTAATATAGATTATCAGTAATATAGATTGCTAGCAATATAGATTACAAGTAATATGGATTATTGTATTTTGGTATATACAGGTAATGTTGCATAAGGTAAAATCAAAATTTCAAAATATTCCTAAACTAAATATATATTTTTTTATAAAAATATAAATTTTTAATATTTTATATTATAAATATATTAAATATAAAATATTTTATATTTTTATATTAAAATAAAAAATAAAAAATAATTTTATATTAAATAAATTTAATATAAACAAATTATATATTAAATAAATAATATATTTAATATATTACTTAAATATGTCAAATAATATTAAATTTATATATTGCATGATTAAATTTAATATAATTTATTTATATTATATATAAATATATTTAATATAAATATACTACATTATATTTAATATAATATTTTATATTATATATTTGATATTATAAAATAGAATTTATATTATGCTATATTATATTAATATTATAATATTATATAATTTCATACATTATAATATTACAAAATAAATAAATATAGTATTATACTATATATATAGTATAATATATATATTATATATATAATATTATATATATATAATATATATATATATATTATATATATATATATATATATTATATATTATATTATATTAATATATATATTATTATATAATATTATTATACTATTATATTATATTATATTATAAAAGGAATAGAGAAGGGAAGAGTAATATTGTCTAAAAGATTACCTGAGAGGTAATAATCAGATTACCATCCCTTCCAAAAAATAGTCCAGATTACCTCTTGAGAGGCAATCCAGATTATCAAACAGGATAGATTGACATCCATAAAAATATACTAAACATGGTAATGTGGCAGGATCCTGTTAAATTACCAGTAATTTGGATGAATTACTTGCTACCAAACATAACTTTAGGGTTTCTTATCTAGTCTTCTTGTTTAACATCTTTTTATCTAATAAATCACATTATTACACTGAATCAATATCTCGAAAATTATAACAAAAATTTATGATGAAATTATTTATGAAAGAAACAACATGTCAAGCCAACTAGCAACATCTAACTATTCAAGGGGCTGGAATCTAAGTAACTAGTGGATCATGAATCAGAATCCAAATCAATTCAAAGATAATATGATGGGCATTTACCAATGACAAGGTTTAGGAATGATCATGAACAAGAATCAAGTCTTCCAAATTTCACTTTTAAAAAGTTTTTGATCTAGTTAGAGAGAAGAGAGATAAATGAAGAGTGAGAAAACAAAGAACGAGGAAGAAAGAATAAGAAGAGAAATGAGAGATAGCTCTTTTTTTCTCTAAAATAGGGGAAACCTCCCTCCCTAGCCTTCTCTTCCTCAAACCCAGCAGCAAGAAGATCGAGTTGGTGATCTATGATGGCATTTAGTGGCAAAGAGATGCTTGGTAATAGATACCGTTGATAGTGGTCAACAAAATCGAGAGGACAGAGGTCCAAAATAAAAAAGACAAAGACCAAACAAGGGAAGTGTTGATGTTTCCATTTAAAAACAAAACAAACTCTTCCCCCCAACCTCCTCGTGCACATAATAGGCACGTGATCCACACGCCCATGCATTTTTTTTTTACCATTTTTCCATTTTTTTAATTTACCATTTTTCCATTTCTTACCATTTTATTTAATTATTTTAATTAAATTCTAAATTTAATTCTGTAACTACCATAATGGCTAGATGAGGATTTTTTGAAGATTTTTCTGAGATTTTAAACCTATAAATTAGTCTCCACCCCAGCTCTAAAAAGTATCAAAAAAATTCCAAGCTTTCCTTCTTCTATATTCCTCTATTCTAAAAAATTCTAAAATTCTTTCTCTCTCCTACCTTTTTATTACTTTAAAATTTTTGGACTGAAGACGAGTTGATCGGCGTCCGTTCGAGATTGGAGTTTTAGATTCCGAGTTGTACCTTGAAGGAGATGTGTGGTCCAATCATTCTTCACACGAGAAAGGAACCAAATTTTTTTTAGGATAATGGATCTATCCGTCTCTCAGGCCAGACTTCCTAACTTTATTCTATTATATTTGAATCATTTTATTATACCAAAATTATCCTACCACACACGCCACAAAAAAAAATATTTTCAAATAATTTTTAAATTATATAAATACACACACACACACACATATATATATATATATATATATATATATATATCACAAATAACAATCCAAAGAAGATTTGGTATAGTTTGCAGTATATGTATATAAATATAATTATTTATAGTTAATTATAATTTACTTACTATGCATATTTTAATTTTAAAAAATATATATTTTTGGTTATTTATAGCATAATATCTATTTTTTTATATTATGCAAAATTAATTGAATATTCCCGCTGAACTTGTACTGCAATATGTAAATTAATATTTAAAAGATTACATAAACAAATTAATCAAAGTTTTTAGGATTCAGAGACAAATAACTTAATTAAACATCTTAACAAACCACATATCCGATCATATTGGTGATCATTTTAACAAAATTTTAATTCTTAAAAAAATATATGAGACATTTTTAGAAACATAAAAAAATGATTGAATTATTTAAATAAATTTTTAATAAAATTATTTTTATTTTTCAAATCTTCCTCTTTGAACCTGACTTGGATCCAATGGCAACCCTTAAGGATGACATCATTAGTCTTAAACCTGAAAAATTTGATGGATCTCATTTTAGAAGGTGGCAAAGCCAAATAAAGTTTTGGCTAACTATCTTAGGACTCTGGTTAGTAATTGATCAGTCCACTTGTTTCTCTAGTTCAACCATACCAACTATCCTAGAAGAGAATTACCTATATAAAGATAGAATCCTTAGTATCTTGTCCAACTCACTCTACGACATTTACTTGTCGACTAAGAGTATGAAAAAGTTATGGGATATCCTAGAGTCTGAATATATCTTTGATGATGCTGGGGTTGAATGCTCAACACTACATCATTCCTTAGATTTAATATGGTAGAAGACAAACCCATTAATGACCAGCCTCATCAATTCCAAGAGTACCATAGAAAACTTCAAGCTAATGGAGATAAATTCTCTAAAGGATTTAAGATCTCCAACCTTCTAGATAAAATGCTTCCTTCTTGGAATGGCTTTGTAAAAGGTCAACTCCAAAAGTAAGGAGAACTAATTCTAGCCCAACTTCTAAACTCAATCGGGATAGAAGACTTGTTAGAAAATCCTGGATCAGAATATATGCCACAGAAGCACCGTGGGAGAGATCCTGACATGATGATGGCAGCCTTCTTTTTAAACTAAGAAGTAGAAGAAGTAATAGAAGATATTAGGAAAAAGGAGAGACTGATCTTTATTAATCCTTAGAGAAGAAATCTTGATTACAATCAAAAATCAGCACCTCTCTGACACCCGAGAAGCAACTCCACCTTACGGACTCCCTTATGCAAGATCCCCTTCTCCAAACCTGTGGAAGACCTCCATGCTCAAGCCCTTCTTCCACGTGATGTAACCCTCACGCTCATTCCTCTCTCACCGTGAGAAAGAGAGATCATGCACACCCTTCTTAAACCAAAAGGAAACCGACTACACCTCTGGACCTAAAACCACATAACCCACAAACTGGATTATGTTACGATCTCTCAAAAACTCCCCCCTAAGTCACATACATGAGAAAACACTCAAACCTGGGTCACGCCCCCTGACCCAACTGACTCACATGTTCTCTCAACCTCAAACTCAAAGTATCTCCTGGAACAACTCCAGGACCTGCTTGGGACACGCCCCTAAGCCCTAGGGATCCTCGAACATCCTTGCCATAGCTTTCCAAGTCTCTCCAAGGCTTTGGAGCACCATAAAACCCTACAATCTCCACCTTGGTCCTCTAAGTCTTGGCAAACCCGGCAATGTCCTCCTACATATCCCCGCTATAACTACATGTCCTGACAGCCTCTTGTGCGGATCTCCTTGCCTCTGCCAACACCCTTCAGTTGCTGTGCACCCTTGGAGGCCTTTGGGATGACCACCTCCTTAGTTGAAGACCCTTGCTTGTACCCTGGCACTACTATTGTAGCATTCCTTCTGCCTGGCAACTATATCAGACTTTTTCTTGGACTTCCCTAGAGAGAACACAACAAACTTGAACCAGCACTCGCTGCAACTGGAGCTCTACCTAACACCATCTTCTTAGAGCCATGCCTGACTACCTGTGCACGCTGTTCCACCTGCCTTGGAGCACCCCTGGCACTGGTGCTGGGATATGACTCCTCCCTGTGCATCCCTCAGCTCTGACCTCGTGTCGAATCCTGCTCCACCATTAAGCCACCTCTCCCCGGTGCTCCACCTGAGACTGAAGTTTCCTTGATGCCATAGAATGAAATCTCGAGGCCAGCAACTCGACGCTGCCCTGCTGAGCCTGCCCCTGCACCTCGAACCCCGTCGCTGCCTCCTTAGACCCTCTGCATCCCATGGATCCCTCCGAGACCATTTTGGATACACTGCCTCTCACAGGCTCTTCCGAAACCAAGAGCTCATCCGACTCTTTCTTTGATCCAGCGACTGAACTTGAGAAATCCGGGCTTTCCTTTTCTCCATCTTTGCACTTCTTCCTAAGCGGACACTTTCGCTTAAAGTGCCCTGCTACACCACACCGGTAGCACTTGCCAGCCATATTGCCTTTCCTAGACTGTACTCGTCCTACCTGTTCACCTTTCGTCCATTTTCTTGGCCTCTCTGATATAGCCAAACCCTCATGGAAGACCTCCCTCTTCGTCATCCATTCCCGCTGCTCATTGAACCTTAGCACTGATATGATCTCCTCATACACCAGCGTCTCCTTTCCATACAATAGTGTAGTCACTAACGGATCGAAGCTCCCGGATAGTGAACATAAAAGCAGTAGACTTTTATTTTCCTCTTCTAAATCCATCCCAATGTTGAGCAAATCCATGCTTATCCAGTTGAACCGCTGAATGTGTCCCACAACATCCTCACCCTCTTGCATCCGAAAGCTGTATAGTTGCTTCTTCAGCACCAACTTGTTGCACATATTCTTTCCCATATACATGGTGTGCAACCTCGACCATAATCCCTTGGGTGTCTTCTCCTCTAACATGCCATACAAAATTTCATCCGCTAGACAAGTCCTAATCATGGCACATACCCTTTTCTTTAAGGACATCCACTCATTATCATTCATACCCCCTGGCCTATCTTCCAAAGCCAGATCTAATCCCATCTGAACCAACAAGTCTTCCACCCTAACCTTCCACATAGTGAAACTCCCTTTTCCATCAAACTTCTCTACACCAGTCTTCACCCCGCTGCCTTCCATGATCCAGAATAATCACCAACAGCGAAAGATTGAAAACCCTGAAGAATGAACTTGATGAAAAGGGGATGGACAGAAGCTCCAGATCTGAACCCTTCTCCAAAATCCTGGAGAAACTTCAATAGGATCCTGGAATAGAAAACTCCTCTCTCCATACTCGAACTTGCTCTGATATCACTTGTTGTGAATCCCGGATCAACGCCTAACCGCGAAAGTACCGTGAGAGAGATCTTGATGAAATGATGGCAGCTTTCTTGATTCACAAATAAGCAGGAGAAAATATACAGAAGAGATTATGAGAAAAGAGATTTTATTATTATCCTTGGAGAAGATCTTGATATAGGACACAAGACACCAGCCTCCTCTCTGAAACCCAGGAAGAAACTTCCAAACCTGCGGACTCCCTCATGCTCGGTTTCCTTCTCCAAGCCCGTGGAACACCCACATCCAAAGCTCTTCTTCCGCGTGATGTAACCCTCACGCTGATTCCTTACCGTGAGAAAGAGAGATCACGCACACCCCTCTTAAACCAAAAGGGAATCGACTATACCTCTGGACCTAAAATCACATAACCCACAAACTGGGTTATGTTACAATCTCTCAAAAACTCTTTTCTAAGTCACATACATGAGAAAACACTCAAACCTGGGTCAAGCCCCCTAACCTAACTGACTCATATGTTATCTGAATCTCAGACTCAAAGTATCCCCTGGAACACCTCTAGGACCTGCTTGAGACATGCCCCTAAGCCCCAGGGATCCTCGAACATCCCTGCATGGCCTTCCAAGTCTATCCAAGGCTTGGGAGCACCACAAAATCCTACAATCTCTACCTTGGTGCCCCCAAGTCTTGGCAAACCCGACAATGTCCTTCTACACATCCTCACTGTAACTGCGTGTCCTGATAGCCTCTTGTGCGGATCTCCTTGTCTCTGCCAATACCCTTCAACTGTTGTGCACCCTTGGAGGCCTTTGGGATGACCGCCTCCTCAGCTGAAAACCCTTACTTGTACCCTGGTACCACCATTATAGCCTTCCTTCTGCCTGGCAGCTGCATCAGATTTTTTCTTGGACTTTCTTGGAGAGAACAAAGCGAATCTGAACCGGCACTCGCTGTAATTGGAGCTATACCTGACACCATCTTCTTAGAGCTATGCTTGACTACCTGTGCACACTGCTCCACCTGCCTCTATGCACCCCTGGCACTGGTGTTGGGATATGACTCTTCCCCGTGCACCCCTCCGCTCTGACCTCATGTCGAACCCTACTCCACCCATGAAGCCACCTCTCCCCGGTGCTCCACCTGAGACTGAAATCCTCCTGATGCCACAAAATAAAATCCCGAGGCTAGCAACTCAACGCTGCCCTACTGAGCCTGCACCTGAACCTCGTACCTAGTCATTGCCTCCTCAGACCCTCCATAATTAATAATTAATGCTCGAACCCGCTCTAATACCACTTGTTAAAAAATCCCGGATCATAGTATATGTCGCAGAAGCACCGTGGGAGAGATCCTGATGTGATGATGGCAGCCTTTTTTTTAAACCAAGAAGTAAAAGAAGTAATTGAAGAGATTAGGAGAAAAGAAAGACTGATCTTTATTAATCCTTGGAGAAGAAATCTTGATTACAATCAAGAATCAGCGCCTCTCTGACACCCGAGAAGCAACTCCACCTTGTGGACTCCCTCACGCAAGATCCCCTTCTCCAAACCCGTGGAAGACCTCCATGCTCAAGCCCTTCTTCCACGTGATGTAACACTCACGCTCATTCCTCTCTCACCATGAAAAAGAGAGATCACGCACACCCCTCTTAAACCAAAAGAAAACTGACTACACCTCTGGACCTAAAACCACATAATCCATAAACCGGGTTATGTTACAATCTCTCAAAAACTCCCCCGTAAGTCACATACATAAGAAAACATTCAAACCTGGGTCAAGCCCCCTGACCCAACTGACTCACATGTTCTCTCAATCTCAGACTCAGAGTATCCTCTGGAACACCTCCAGGACCCGCTTGGGACACGTCCCCAAGCCCCAGGGATCCTCAAATATCCCTGCCATGGCCTTCCAAGTATCTTCAAGGCTTGGGAGCACTACAAAATCCTACAAGATCAACATAGGTCAAAAATTCAACAAACTAGAATTCCAAGTATCCAAGCTAACCTAACCCAATAATACTAGACCAACAATAATACTAAACCAAAATTAAATCTTGGATTTCAACCAAAACATAAATACCAGTTAAACCAACATAACCGTCCTAACCCAAATAAGTTCAAATCTAAAGGTAAAACCTTTAAAGCCAATAACACTAGATCCAACAAGCCTTTCCAAGGTCCAAGCAAAAGGTTCTGTTTTATGTGCGGGAGGACAAACCATCTTGTAAGAGACTACTTTCATCGAAAAAAGGAGCCTCTTCGCAAACCTTCTGCTTCCTCCGGATCCAAGCTCATGTAGTTGAAGGTCCAGAATACTCCACCTTTAGGTTAGTGAGCTTGAACCCTGAAATTAATGTTACTTCTTCCAATCTTGATTAATGGTTGAATTCAGGAGCTAATGTTCATATTTGTTTTGATCGCTCTTAGTTCACTACATTTTAGGACTCAAGTAGAGGATGTGTGATCCTAAGGAACAACATAGCCGCCAGGATCATGGACAAGGTCAAATCAACCTAAAGATAACATCTGGAAAAGTTCTCACCTTGATGGATGTGTTATGCATTCCAGTCTTAGGAAGAATCTCGTTAGCATGTCTTAGCTGGTTCAGAAGGGATACAAAATTTTTTTTGATTGTAATAAAGTTATAATAACTAAGAATAATGCCTTCATAGGAAAAGAATATATAAGTGAATATTTATTCAAATTGAATGTAATAAATTCTTTTATTAATAAAGCTAAGAATCAAATTTATTTTATAAATGAGCCTAAACAAAATCTGTTGCATGACAAGTTGGGTCATGCACACTTAGAAAAGGTTAAACATATGATAGAATTAAAACTAATTCCTAAATCAAACTTAGATTCATCTAAATGCGAATTATGTGCTGAATCTAAATAACCAAGAAAATCATTCAAATCAGTTAAAAAAATTTCTCAATCTTGGAGTTAATACATAGTGATGTATGTAACTCTACCAAGACTATAACCCATTATGGCAATAGGTACATAGTAACCTTTATAGATAATTTTTCTAGATATAATTACTATTATCTAATTAAATCTAAAAATGAAGCATTCAACAAGTTTAATATTTATAAGAGTGAAGTGGAAAATCAACAGGAAAGGAAGATTAAAATTTTTAGATTTGATAATGGAGGAGAGTATTCCTCGAATGAATTCTTCCAATTTTATCAAGAACATGGCATAATTCATCAAGTGACTGCTCCTTACTCTTCACAGTCTAATGATATAGTTGAGCGTAAAAATCGTACCCTCATGGATATGGTAAATACTATGCTTATTAGTTCCGACTTTCCAAGAACTTATGGAGAGAAGCTCTTCTATTTTCTTACTTCATCCTAAATAGAATACCTCTCAAGGATAGTGGCAAGACTTCTTATGAACTTTAAAAATGAAGGACTTCTAACCTAGAATTTCTTAAAGTGTGGGAGTGCCTAGCCAAGGTTAACATCCCTAAATCCAAAAAGAGAAAACTAGGACTATAGATACTATCCAAAATAGTAATGCCTATAGATTCATAATAATAAAATTAGAGGTTAGCGATATAGCAATTCTTTCACTAAAAATTTCAAAAAAAAAAAAATTATGATTATATAGCTTTAATTGATCTGTTAAATCAACAGATAATTAATAAAAGATGAATAATTATATTTTGATTAGGTATAAAACTATAAGAAATAAAATAAAAGAAGTAATATCATTATAATTTATAAGATCAAAAAATAATCTGGCAAATTTTTTAACCAAAGACCTTTTGAAGGCTACAGTATCTGAGATATCGAGGAGGATAGGACTTAAACACATATATTAGTCATCAGAGTGGACCCCTACCATCATGGAAATCCCATAGTTAAGGTTCAAAGGAAAACGATCTATGAGATGATGTCTAGAAGTACCATTTTGAAATCTGTCTCCACCCTATCCCTATAGTGTGGTGTTTTATTATGATGGATACCATTTTGAAATCTGTCTCCACCCTATCCCTATAGTGGGGTGTTTTATTATGATGGATAGGTTGAGCATAGCTCTTAATAGATCCAAGATTGTAAGTTTAACGAGGTACAATTCCATTGCACGTATCCTTGAAGGATCTATCTTAGTGAGAGTAGTGATCTATCTTAGTGAGAGTAGTCGTGAAGCCATGACTATAAGATCGGGATAAATTCCTAGTAACTTTCATGAAAATCAAGACAAGCACATGGCCTAGATAATGCCATTCGATATTATGATCAGCTCATCTTCATACTGTGTATATTTTATACTAAATACAAGTTCAAACCTAAAAGGTACTTGCACTAAGTACAATAAAAATCCAAAATTTTAAATTATTTATTAAATTTAATAATATTAAATTTTTAATTTTATTTTGTTTTTATGGGAGATTGTTGATGTTTTCTTTTAAAAACAAACAAAACTCTCCCCCGTGCATGCAATGGCCGCACGGATCTTGTACATTTTTTTTCTTTATCATTTTTCTATTTTTTCTCTTTATCATTTTTTTGTTTCTTACGATTTTATTTAATTATTTTAATTAAATTTTGAATTAAATTTAAAATTTTTCCATTTTTTCTCTTTATCATTCGCTTCCGTTACTTCATACGACAAATTTTATAGGAGGAATACTGATTACTGAACAGCAGACCGATAGGCTGTGTCAGATGAATAAGCAAATCATCTATGTGAACATTGAACAACTAGGACTTGAAGGTCCTCACACTGAGCTTTTACATTGAAGTATGGAAAATTAGAAACCTAATCCATATAACATCATTTTATTAAATTTCTTTTTAAAATAGACATTATTCTTGCTAAAGCAGAATACAGAGAGGAAACAATCACTAATGGGTGGTTTCTTTATCTCCTATATTCCTAGAAGGTTCCTCACTCTCTAGATCCTTCAAATAATCCAGGAAAACAAGGAAAGCAAAAAAGTAGAATCCACCGGACCATTTATGCCCGCCACCGCCGCCACCACCGCCGCCACCATCATTTCCTGGGGGTAAACCTGTACCTCCATCATCTAGCTTCGGTGGCTTCTCCTTCCCTGGGATATACAAAGTTGAAATGTCTCAATTGATCAAAATGAAAATTCATTTGTAAATAAATTAAGAGGAAATACACTAAATGACACAGAAGCAAATATACTCCAGACAATATTGAATCCATAACTGTCAAAATAACAATAGGTTGTACCTTTAATGGGATCGAGAGTGATAGATGATGATTGACGTTGCACGGTTTGGGTTTGCGCTGCTGCACGACTTGCATTCTATAGAAGAGTTATTGATGCAATTAGTCACAAGTGAACCACATAAACAATGGTTCATGACAATGTATTAGCGTCACGTAACTACACAAGACAAAAGATAGACTAGTAATAAATTCCCATGGTGGTGGTACCAAAGATCTGGACCCATCCTGCCTTCAACAGGGATGTGTGGCTCTGGATATTTGCAAAGTTTGCAGGCCTCATGTATTTTAAAACCATTTTGCTAGAAAAAAACTGGTTGATGAGATTGTTTGCTTGGTGCATCCTGATTGGTGGCATTCATTGTAGAAGAGTGACATACACCTAAACTGCCTCCACCAAGAACCCAACAATGTCTTGATTCCTTTGAGACTAAGTCTCCATCCTCTGAGATATTTCCTTTTCAAAAAAAAAAAAAGAAGCATGCTCAAGATCTATAATATATATAAAGAAGACAGTTTCGAAATCAGTGAATTTTCTATTTTGATCTTTTGTCAATTTTTATGTTGGAAATACTCATCCTATTTATCTTAAGAATAGGTTAGTTACTTCCATTTTCTCATCGTTAACTATCACATGGTCTCTCCTCCTCTCCCAATCATATCAGACATCCTCTATAAAACTCCCAAATAAACAGGACACTACCTGTTTCTCTAATTCAACTCCAAAACAGATTAGTCTCTCAGATTCAACTCCTAAACATATTGGACTCTATCACTTGTCTTCTATCTTTCCTAATGCATGTGCCTGATTGCTAGCATATAATGAAGCTATATCGAGTGAAAACCTATATGTTTTGCAAATCATAGGTAAAGCTCCTCTACCAATGGAAGATTTCCTTGGAAATCATTACATATCAGCTTAGATGCAGATACGAATTTTAGCTCATTAAAGTTTTTTATCCCATTTATTTCTTCCCTGCTCGAATATTACAAGCAAAATGCCTTAGATGGCATCTATTATTGGAGCAAAGGGCAAGTGGTCCATGCCCAGTTTTTGTTTGGGGTTTTTGCTTCCTAGGTGTTTAGTAGATGGTCATGCAGTTGTTTGCTGAACATGATCTTTACGCTAAGAGAAGACAATACCAAAGAAGCTGCACAAATCCTTGCAATGGGAGGCAATCTTCGAGGAAATGAAATGGTCTGTTTCTGCTGAAATTGCTGAGATTGTATGGCAGGTAGTCCGAGACCATATGGAGTATGTTGTAGCCTCCTGTTGCCTGCATTTATATTATAAACCAGCATGGATTGTTAGCGGCATAAAGTTACAACAAACCAGAATAACTACAAAGCCCAAACTAATAGCTTAACTATGTTGCAAAACTTGCAATTGAACTTCACCAGAAAAGATTTAAACATCAGAGCACATAATTATCAAATGATATAGATTATTTTTCTTTTAGAGAAAACGTTACATGCTAATGCTAAATTAATTTTCATCTGGTGCACAATTTGACCTACCATGGAAAACTTTCAATCCAAGTCTGAGCTTGATTTCCAACAAATGATAAACAAATGAAAAAAAAAGCAATATCGATATAAATCCAATCTAATGGATAATGAGAATAAGTATAAGCACACATTTCTTTATTCCACATGATTATGACAGCCATCAACATTTCATTATACCTCACCATATTTAAAAAGTATAACTGCTTTTCTAAAACCCTTTCTTCAACTTGGATAAACAGCTGTTGTCAGTCAGCTATAGCTACAGGTCAGCCCATTAAAGCCTTCCTAACTAGGGAGCATAAATCTTGAACATTGATAAAAATACTGAAATTAAATGAACAAAATCAAAATTTCATCATCACAGAAATTGGCATTGGATATGACTAACTTTGCTGGCTGGTGATACAAATCTAAAGCACTTTAGTAATCTCTTGCATGATGGAAGTGCTTAGATAGCAAGAAGTTAAACCTGGGGAAAAAATAGTTCTAAAATATCTTAAGAAACTTCCACTAAATCAAACATGTAGACTACTGTTATTTGCATCTATTATTTGATACCTGTTTTATAATGGGCAGAGCAAATTTATTGAAGTATCACTAAAGGGTAGCCCAATGCACCAAGCTCTCGCTATTGCAGAATCTGAGGGATAGATATATGCAGTCTTTACTCTTATATGCAGAGGGGCTATTATTGTGCTTCAAACCCATGACCTCCTGGTCACAATGGCGCAACATACCATTGTGCCAAGGCTCACCCTCAAATTTATGCAAGTACGACTATCTTTGTAAAATCTGGAAATACAGAAAACTATTAACTGGGTCACTCAACGGTTACAAGACTATCATAGACAACCAAGCTGGTAGACCTCTGTCGAAAGTTGCACAAGCTACCATTCCTTTTTTTTTCCTAGAATATATTTCTAATATGCTACCTTGTGAGTAGGGTTGTAACAGTTTTGAAATGAACAAATTCAAGGTTTTCAACAGGATTGTCTAAGACCTGTCTCAAGATGCATCCAAGAAATATAAAATTGGGCCTGCAAGTTGCCCCGTTAGGAGCCCTTACAAGAACATGACAAAACCAATCAAAGTGGTCAAGATCATTAACAATTTTTAACCAATTGAATGTGATCTGTTGGGTGGGCTAGCTCACACCCTCGAGGTGCGGGAGTCTGGGCCCACGGAATATGGGTGCCACTGTTAAGATGAGACCGGTGCCATGTTAACACCTCTTGAGTGGTGCTGCGGTGCTCGTCCCCAGGTGGGAGCTGGCTCGATCATAGTACCCTGGGTTGGTGCTGCGGTGCTCGGTGGGGGGTCGACTCGTGCGTCCCGGAATTGCTACGCTGCCTGCTTTAAGAGAGATAAACCGCCACTTCTAAATAGGGAGCTTTTTTTTGGATAGTTGGTTGGGGCGTCAATCCTCCAGGTGGTATCAGAGCTTGGTACTCAGCGTATAGGTCTAACGATCTTGAGTCAAAGATCTAAATGGCAGCCCAAATCGTTGTTGAAATTGTTGAGGGACAAGCCTCAAATCGTCTCCCCTTGTTTAATGGCACAAATTATACATATTGGAAAACACTCATGCGCATTTATATTCAAGCCATTGATTATAACATTTGGAGGACTATTGTTAAGGGTCCTCATCAGCCTACCACCTTGGTTAATGGCATTCTCACTCCCAAGATGGAAGATGAACGGGATAAAAATGATATTAAGCAAGTTGAGCTTAATGCTAAGGCTATGAATTTACTGTTTTGTGCTTTAGACCCAAGTGAGTTCAATAATCTCAAATTGTCTCTCCGCTAAGGAAATATAAGATACACTTAAAGTTATCCATGAGGGTATACATCAAGTGAAGACTACCAAAGTTAACATGCTCATTCATATATATGAAATATTTAGAATGAAACCATCTGAATCTATTAGTGAAATGTACACTCGATTTACTAACATTATGAATGGCATGAGAAGCTTGGATAAAGTCATTTCTAATGCTGAATTAGTGAATAAAATTCTTATGCCACTTCCTTCATCATGGAATCCAAAAATAACAGCCATCGAAGAAGCTAAGGATAATACATTGCCTCTTGAGCAGCTTCTAGGATCTCTGATAACATATGAGCTGTCATTGAAACAAAAGGTTGTGGACAATGACAAGAAAAAGAAAACCATAGCATTCAAGTCCACAATAAAAGAAGATACAAGTGATGATTCCGATGAGAAAGATGATGTAGATGAAATGGCTCTCATTTCAAGGAAATTTAGAAGGTTCATGAGAAAAAAATGTATAGTTTCAACAAAAAGCCTCAAAAGGGAGAGCCTAGCAAAGAAAAGAAAAAGAGAAAGAAAGGGAGCAGCCTACTTGTTTTGAATATAAGAAACCTAGCCACTTCAAGATGGACTACCTCTTACTCAAGAAGAGCAGAAGAAAACTAAGGAAGAAAGCAATGATGGCCACCTGGAGCGAGAGCGAGGACTTGAGTTCAGATGAAGAGTAGCAAGAAGTTGCCAATTTTTATTTAATGGCTAATGATGATGAGATAAAATCTGAACTTGAAGATAAATTTACTTTCGAAGAATTGCATGATGTTTTTGATGATTTAGTTGTCGAGTATTAAAAACTTAAAATAAAAAACAAAGAGCTAAAGAAACAAAATTTGGAATTGATTAAAATAAATGATAAGTCATTAATTGAAAATGATTGTTTGCTTTAAGAAAATAAGAAGTTAACTGATAAAATTATCTTTTTGGAAAAAGAAAATGAAGATTTGAAAAAGGAAAAATCTTTTGCAAGAACCGAAAATTTTGCTAAACAAAATAAAGAACTTTTGCAAGAAAACAATAAGTATAAGGATGAGCTTAAAAAATTAAAACCTTTTATTGAAAAGTTTACTTATAGTTTTGAAAAACTCAATATACTTTTAAATAATCAAAGAGCTGTTTTCAACAAAGCATGATTAAGTTTTAAACCTCAGAAACAACAAAAATTTTTCAAGAATTTCTGTGCCTGCTTCATCTTCCATTACTTGTTATTCTTGTGGCAATGTAAGACAAATCATATTTATGTAACAAAAAAAAATTGAATAAAGTTAGAAGAGTTTGGGTTCCAAAAGGAACCATACCACTAACCCTAAAGGCCCCAAGATGACTTGGGTACCTAAAGTCTCCACCTGATTTATCATTGTAGGTGTGTCTTGCAACCAACAAAAAAAATTGTGGTACCTCGACAGCGGTTGCTCAAGGCACATGACTGGAGATGTGAAGCAGTTCTTTTCTCTTGAATATCAAAATGGTGGAAATGCAACCTTCGGTGATAATAGAAAGGGCAAAATCGTTGGAAATGGTAAAGTCCATATCACCCCCTCTACTTATATAGATAATGTTCTTTTTGTTGATGGTTTAAAATATAATTTACTTAGTATTAGTCAGTTTTGTGACAAAGATTTTAAAGTTATTTTTGAATCTTCCATGTACATTGTTTCTAGTCTTGATGACAATGGCATCAAGTTTATTGGTCAAAGGCATAGCAATATTTATATGGTTGATCTTGATGATCTTCCAGTGCAAAATGGTCAATGCCTAATGGCAATGGAAGCCAAGATCAATAAAACTAGTTGGCTTTGGCATCGTAGATTAGGACATGCAAGTATGCATTTGCTTTCAAAACTTAACGAAAAGAATCTCATAAAAAATTTGCCAAAGCTTAGTTTTGAAAAAGATAAGATTTATAGTGCTTGCCAACTTGAAAAACAAACTAAATCTTCTTTCAAATCTAAGGAAGTTGTCTCTACATCTAGATCTCTAGAATTACTTCATATGGACCTCTTTGGACTTACTAAAAAAACTAGTTTGGAAGGTAAGAAGTATGGTCTAGTTATTGTAGATTACTTCTCACGTTTTATATGGGTCATGTTTTTAGCTCACAAAGATGAAATTTTTTCTGCATTCATTAAATTTCATAAAAGAGTTTCAAATGAAAAAGGTGTTTCAATTGTTTTTCTAAGAAGTGATCATGGTACGGAATTTGAAAATCATGATTTTAAACAAAAATTTGTAGTGAAAATGATATTCATCACAACTTTTCTGCACCTAGAAGATCTTAACAAAATATGGTGGTAGAAAGAAAAAATATAATTTTTGAAGAAATGGCACGCACCATGCTTTGCAAAAATGATTTGCCTAGATATTTTTGGACAGAAGCCATAAACACTGCTTGCTATATTTTAAATCATGTTTTAATCCGGCCTATTTTAAAGAAAATACCTTATGAGCTTTGAAAAGGTACAAAACCT
The DNA here is from genome assembly GCA_021397845.1 of Areca catechu. Classification (NCBI taxonomy): domain Eukaryota; kingdom Viridiplantae; phylum Streptophyta; class Magnoliopsida; order Arecales; family Arecaceae; genus Areca; species Areca catechu. The sequence goes on along the minus strand of CM038045.1, from coordinate 52,025,714 downwards.
TTAATTAAGTATTTTCGTGTTTTTAGATGCCGTTGTTTTATTTTAAACAATGGCAAGGACAATCTAAGCAAATTTGATGCCAAGTCAAATGAGGATATCTTTTTAGGTTACTCTACGTCTAGCAAGGCATACAAGGTCTTCAACAAAAAAACACTTCTTGTTGAAGAATTCATCCATATTGTGTTTGATGAAACTGCTCAAAAATCTTCTAGAAAAGAAGATGTTCTTGATGATGAAACAGGTATGCAAAGAACTGAAAAAGTGAACAGCAATGAAGAACCCTCCAAGGAGCAAGATAACAATCAAAACAATGAAGGGAAACAAGTACAAGGAGTTAGTGACTCATCTACACCTAACCTATTACCTAAAGAATTGAGGTATGCTCATGGACATCCCAAGGAACTTATAATTGGTGATCCATCAAAAGGGATAAGCACTTGTTCCTCGTTAAAAAATATATGTGATTATTTAGCTTTTGTTTCTCAAATAGAACCAAAATCTATTGAAGAAGCTGAAAATGATTGTAATTGGATAAATGCTATGCAAGATGAACTAAATCAATTCAAAAAAAATAATGTTTGGACTTTAATTTAAAGATCTACTAATATTCAATAATTGGTACAAAATGAGTTTTCAGAAACAAACTTGATGAAAATGGATTAGTTACTAGAAATAAAGCTAGGCTAGTTGTCAAAGGATACAATTAGGAGAAAATGATTGATTTTGATGAAACCTTTGCTCCTGTTGCTAGACTTGAGGCAATTAGGCCATTATTAGCATTTGCATGTTTTATGGATTTTAAACTATTTCAAATGAATGTTAAAATTACTTTTCTTAGTAAATTTATTGAAAAAGTTTATGTAGATCAGCCCCCTGGTTTTAAAAATCATAAATTTTTCAATCATGTTTTTAAACTTCATAAAGCTTTGTATGGTTTGAAACAAGCTCCAAGAGCTTGGTATGATAGATTGAGTTCATTTCTGCTTAAAAATAATTTTTTTAAAGGAAATGTAGATACCACATTATTTTTGAAAAAGAAGAATGATGATCTCTTAGTAGTACAAGTTTATGTCGATGACATCATATTCGGTGCTACTAATGAATGTCATTGCTAAGAGTTTGCAAAGCTAATACAGGGAGAGTTCGAGATGAGCATGATGGGAGAGCTTAATTTCTTTCTCGGACTCTAGATCAAGCAAACAAAAGAGGGGATCTTCATCAACCATGCTAAGTATACAAAAAAAATCTTAAAAAAGTTTGGAATGGAGAATACCAGATCATTAGGTATGCCTATGAGCTCCTTTTGTAAACTTGATAAAGATAAATCAGGTAAAAGTGTAGACCAAAAGCTATATAGAGATATCATTGGTTCATTGCTATATTTAACTGCAAGTGAGCCAGATATAATGTTCAGTGTTTGTATGTATGCAAGATATCAGTCTGCTCCTAAAAAGTCTCATTTATTGACTGTTAAACGTATACTTAGATACTTGTCTAGCAATATAGATATTGGACTGTGGTACTCTAGAGATTCATCATTTAAATTGATTGCATATTCTAATGCTGATTTTACTGGATGTAAACTTGATAGAAAAAGTACTAGTATAACTTGTCAATTTCTTAGATTTAATTTGATTTCATGAAATAGCAAGAAATATAATTCAGTTGCTCTATCTACAGCGGAAGTCGAATATATGTAGCTGGAAGCTGTTGTGCACAAATCCTATGGATCAAACAACTCGAGGATTTTGCCATCAAATTAACTAAGACACCCATAAGATGTGACAATACTAGTGCAATTAATTTAACCAAAAATCCAGTTCAACACTCAAGAAGCAAACATATTGAAATAAAACATCATTTCATAAAAAATTGTGCAAAACTCTAATGTGATGCTTGAATTTGTTTGTATTGATAATCAATTAGCTAATATTTTCACTAAACCCCTGAGTGAAGAAAGATTTTGCATGATTGGAAGAGAATTAAGTATCATCGATCCCTTTGTGTAGAACTCTTTCAAAATTTGTTCTTACTCAAATTCGTGTGCTTAAAATCATATCTTTTATGTCTTAAACCCTTCTCTATAAACCCCATGATTTTTGGAATTTTTATTGATTTTTTTGAGATTTCCTGGCCAAGTGTCGACACTTGATTTTTGGCCAAGTGTCGACTCACGCCAAGTGTCGACACTTGACCAAATTTGAAGTGTCAACTCACGGGCAGAAATCCGATTTTTTTAGGACATCATCTATTCTTTCCGAAGCAACTTGTCCTTTGTTTTTCCTCTGCCCTAGTAGTCCCCTAGCACTCCATTGACCTCGGAACAGTGTTCTTCCATTGGTGTCCTTCGATTTTTCGGTAAATTCCTCTCCTTTTCCCTCTTTTGGTCCGATTGCTCATGATTTTCTTTGTGATTTTTGTTGTTACGGCCCGAACCCCTCTTCCCATTTTCTTTCCTCTCTTCGATCCATTTTTCCATTGATTTCTTGTGGATCGGCTCGAGCTATTGCATAATCCCTTCCACATTTCTCCCTCTCCTTCTATTTTGGTCCGTTCCCTTGACCGATTCTAGCTTACATTCACCTATTCTTTTTGTTGGCCTCTTTTTCTCTATTTTGGTCCTTTCCTTTCTTTTGGCCCTTTTCCAGGTTCACCCATTTCTTTCCCTGTTTTTTCTCTCTGTTGGTGATTATGGAACCCCGCAAGCAAGCGGTACTAGGAAAAGGTTGAGTCAAGGTTCTACCAAAAGGAGAACCAAGAATCGAAGTGACAGAGGACAGCAGCCTAAGCATGAGAGAGTGGCAACCCCTCGGTCCCCCGTAGCAGAGAGAGTGTCGGGGAAGATCATCACGGCTGGACGTCGAGTTGATTTAAAGTTTTTCGACCGCGAGGGTTTTCGTCTTAGACAGATTCTTGAGGCAGCCAGTTTGACATCCTTCTGTACTATGAAGAAGTATTATCCGCACCTTATCAGAGAGTTTTATGAGAGCCTGTCCACTAGTGGATTGCTGTGGAGCGCTACAGTCAGAGGCGTGGAGATTCCAGTATCTGAGAGCATTTTGAGCAGAGTCTAGGACATTCCCCTTAGTGGGATTGCTACCACGAGTGTTGGAGACAGGCAACATTTCAGTGTGTTTTGGAGAGAGACGATGTTCGCAGTGTGACTGCAGTCACCGCGAATCAGTTATCAGTAGAGATGCACCTCCTTCATCACTTCATCGCGAAGATACTTCTGCCAAAGACTGGTTGCTTCGACTTTATCACAGAGCGGGAGCTCATGTTGATGGTTTGCCTTACACAGAGGACTGCCGTCAACATCCCTGCCCTGATGATGAGCTAGATGGGTGAGGCTGCGACTTAGCATCGTTTGTGTCTTCCATACGAGATGGGTCTGACTCGTCTATTCAGAGCTTATCATGTTCCTTTGGAGGCCTCTAAAGATATTCTGCACACTGATGTGTACGACGAGCGATCTCTACATCGTATGGGATACAGGAGGATTGCTAGCAGGTGGGTATGTAGAGAGTCTGGTCAAGAGCCAGATGAGGATGAGCTGCGAGATGCAGAGGCAGGGCCATCTAGGCCTACTGAGTACTTCACACCTTCTAGACCCGCACCTGTAGCGGCTTAAGAGTCTGAGCCAGTCATCCCAGCACCTATTTCTTCACCGGCTACTGCTCCGCGCACATCTACTAAGTCTACCTTTACGGAGCAAATCAGGGCTGAGATTGCTGAGGTCAGGGAGGAGGTTATTGCATTGGCAGTCAGATCTACACAGCTCAAGATGGAGGTACTAGGACTGAGAGCACACACTGATGATCAGCTCTCAGGCATTAGACAGACTATGAAGGCGGGCTTCACGGAGATTCGTGATCTCTTGAGATCTCTTTTGCCTCCGACTGCACCTCTCCCACCAGCAGATGATGATGACCACCCTGACAGACATGATGACACTCCTGATGATGGTGAGGGTGATCGTGGTGGTGAGGCTGACAGAGGCACGATATTCTTGATGATGACAGTGATGACAGCGACGACAGAGCGAGAGATTATGAGATTGTCAGCAGGGAGATTCAGACTCCAAATGCAGCTAGTAATACTCCTAAAGACGCTCAGCTTGCCACTGCACCAATTTTTCTGACACCAGCAGAGACATTACCTCCACCCTCTACTAGGTCCTCTAGGGTCATTCCCTGTTCTGGACCAGCTTTTAGGACTAGGAGCCATGGCACTCAAAAGACCCCTAGACTCCTTACTTCTAGGACTAGGATTAGAGCTCCTATTTACTTTGAGCTTCCATCTGATAAGGAGTAGCCTCACAGATGTTTATCTTGTTGTTTATGTTTATGTATTTTTATTTACTATGTATCAATTTTTAGTCATGTTTCAGTTTATGCTATGTAAGCAATTTTGTGTACTGAAATTCTCTTAAACATATGAAAGCTTACTTTTATCTCATGATTACTCTTCTTTTTGTCCATTTGCTCTGATACCAACTGATATCTATTGATATATTATTGGATCATGGCCCCTAACCAACCTTGTATGCTCTAATGCATTAATTCGGGGGGAGATTACTCTTTTTAATGATTAATGTTAACAAAAAGGGAAAGTAAGATCTATGTATAAGCATTTTCTATAAATTTTAAAATGTTTCATAACTTATCTAACATAGGGGGAGAGAAAATAAATTTCAATCTTGTTTGGTATTTCTCCTCCATGAAACTGTGTTGTATAAACTTTAATATGTTGAATTTAAATCAATTCTTATGAGTTGTAAGTGTATGCTCACTTGAATGAGTGTTCAATATCTATAATTGAATTTAAATACTTATATACTCAAGATTTTGTCATCATCAAAAAGGGAAAGATTGTTGGCTTTAGCCCTTGATTTTGATGACAAACAAAATGTTGAGTATATGTTTTATACTAATGTTTCAATTGTAGTTATGAGTTTCAGGATACAGGCACCTCAAACTTTCAATATAAAAATATCATGGCACTCATTGGAAGCTAAGCAATTTTCACTGTTTAAGAAGTCTTTTCATCTTAAAAAGGTCTCAAAATAGATCAATCAGAGCTTTACAAAAAGTGTATTGAAGTTTCATTGAAGAACATCTTGAATTTTGAAGGTTGGCACAAGTTTTTGTCAAGTAGTAGAGTCAAGTATCGACTCATGGCATGCAAAGTGTCAACACTTCAGAAGGCTGGCACGCAGAAATTCCTTTGGCACGCCAAGTGTCGACTCACAGAAATCAGGTGTCGACTCACAGAAGTCAGGTGTCGACTCATAGAAACGAAGTGTCGACTCATGGCCTGAGAAAATTGAAGATACAGAACTATGCCATTCTGAGGTATTTTCTGTCAAGTGTCGGCTCAGGAGACTTAAGTATCGACTCACATGATTCAAGTATCGACTCATATGATTCAAGTATCGACTCATAGCTTGAGAACAGAAAAATAGCAGAACCCTGGTTTTTCAGATATTTATACCTTGAGTCGACTCATGCTCATCCAAGTGTCGACTCATGAAGACTCAAGTGTCGACTCACGGGTTTTGACAGCTATAACGGCTATATTTTTTAAGAGTCAGGTTTGAGCCCTACAAGCTCCCAACGGCTAATTTTGCTCCACTAACGGTCTTAAACCATTTTTTGAAAGTTTTTGAAGTATTTAAGCTTCACCAAACTCATTCATGAAGAACTAACTCACAAGAGACAAGACATTTCTTGAGAACTTCACTTCCAAAGTCAAAAAGAGAGCAAAAGAGAAGATTCCACTGAAAAAGCTTACAAGTCTTCATTTCAGCATTCCAAAAGTAGTCTTTGAAGTGATTTCAAAGAGAGGTCAACTCAAACAATCATCAAGAGCCTCAAAACTTCCATATTCCACTCTATGAGAGAGTTTGCTTGTGCTTTATATTTGTATCTCTGATTTCATTTATTGTACTAGTTTCAAGGATGTTTGAAACTAGGTGATAGGCCATTCCAAGCCTTGAATTGGAATCCAAGCCTTGAATTGGAATCCAAGCCTAAGTTGGCTTGAGTAAAGGTTGTTGGTGAGCCTAAGTGAGAAAACCAACTTTGGGTTTGACTTGTGAGCCCGTTGAAAACAAGTTGGCTGTAATCTAGGTTGATTATAGTAAAATTCCCAAGGGATAGCTTAGGGAGTGAATGTAGGTGCTTGGTGTGCACCGAACCACTATAAACCTTTGTGTTTGTGTGTGTGCTCTTTGCTATTTTGCTTTTACTGCTTATACTCTTAGCATTGCATCTCACTCACTTGGTGTACACTTGCATTGCTTCACAAACACATTAATTTCAGCACATATCTACTTTAATTTTTTAAAAAAATTCAATTCACCCCCTCTCTTGGGTTGCTACGCTGGGCAACAAGTGGTATCAGAGCCAAGGTTACGGGTTCGAATCCCCGCAAGCAGAATTCTCAAGAGATTTTTCGCTGGGGGGGATTGTTGGGTGGGCCAGCTCACACCCTCGAGGTGCGGAACTCTAGGCCCACGGAATGTGGGTGCCACTGTTAAGGTGAGGCTGGTTCCACATCAACACCCCTTGGGTGGTGCTGCGGTACTCGTTCCCAGGTGGGAGCCGGCTCGATGATAGTACGCTGGATTGGTGCTGCGGTGCTCGGTGGGGGGGGTCGACTCATGCACCCCGGGGTTGCTGCGCTGCCTGCTTTAAGAGAGATAAACCGCCACTTCTAAATAGGGAGCTTCCTTTTGGATAGTTGGTTGGGGCGTCGATCCTACATGATCACAATCCGTTACAATCGCCAGAATTGATGAATCCTATTCTCGCATTCATGATCAGTAATCTCCAGTAGTCCCCTTCTATTTTCTCAATCACCGATGCTATCTCAATCACCGATGCTATAGATTTACCTTTTTTAGTGTTTCATCTGTCCAGGTTCAAACATCTTATTTCCAAGCACACTCTCTCTCTCTGTGCATATGCAAAATGCATGTGCATGCACATGAATGCAATCTCGGACATCAAAAGATGTTGATAAGAAGAATTGTATAATCATATTTTGATTTATGTACAGACTTTTTTTCTCCAAATGAATTCAATCATCTAGGTTGTTGGAACCAAGAATTATATATTTTAAGCACTATTAAATCTCGGTGATTGGTATTTCTAGTTTTCTAAATTGCTTTGTTTCAAACTTGTAATCTGAATTTATTTTAAGAGATGACTATTATTCTCTTTGTTTTATCAATAAATTGTTGCCCTGTGAAAATGGCCATTTATTGGTTGTCTTTCTTATCATCACAATTCTTTGTGTAAAATAGGAATTTCACCATTAGTTAAACATGGGGTAGATAGATTAAATCATTGGTAACCACTCCCTTATCAGATAATCATGGGCTAGAGCTATTTATTGTTTGGTTGACATTCAGAGGGTTAGTGAGTTGAGTTGTAAAAGAAGTGAAAAAGTAAAGAAAGAGGAGAGATATTTGGTGGTTAACTTCATCTTGCACTCCCTCATGAATCAGGTTAGGCTTCATCTTGGGGTGTTCACTGATTAAATTTGACATGTGATTTCATGCTCTTGATTGGCTGGTTAAACTGCTAATCTGCCCCTAGCCATCCCATAACCAGTATCCAAACCTGGCATCAAAGACCAAGAATGACAATTAAATTTTATATTACACAGATTTTTTCTCCTTATTCCTGGTTGTACTTCTATTCTGAAGATCCTCCACGCTAATGCCTTTTGCCACCACCAAGTCCCCACAAAGTTAAGAGTCAAGATCCTCCTCTTTGATCAGTTTGTTCTTCTCCTCTCATTAATCATAATCCTGACTCACCTTTCCCCAAGCAAAATAGTGCTTTCAAGCTTGATTGAGCTGAGCTCCAGCTAATTCCAGTTTAAAAGGGCTCAGCTTGGGCTAGGCCTTCCAGCTAAACATGACCTTAGGTTAAGCTTGGGCAAGCTCGGTTAACTGAAGAGTCAAACTCAAGCTTGTCTCCTTTACACTCCCTATACTGGGGGATGTACACTATCCTAATATAAAGAATAGCACATTACACAACCATATATAAACTTTCCACCAACATCTAGTTGAATTTTATTGCAAACATCATATGGCTGTAGGTGCAAACCTCTTTCTTACAAAATGAGAAAGAGATATAATATTAGTTATAAACTTGTGCTATGATGTAGAGTGTAGACAACCACAGACAAACTTAACATGCAGAGGAGTAATAAAATTTCTATAAAACTTGGCACCACACATGCTTATTGCCTTCTAAAATGAGGCAAGATTTTTAACTCATTATAATATCATTCACATGATAATTAGCACAATGTTAGTAAGCAATACAAAAATACAGGTCATTTAGCAATTATGGAAAAGATCACATAATTATCGCCAAGCTGTAACCAAAGCTACATGCCACCAAACAAGGCTGTGCAAAAGCTTGGTCAAGTGATCTAACCCTGGATACAGAAATGTTACTTGCAATAAGGAAGATCAAATAATTATGTCTGCCTAAGATAAGGGTTACTAATCTAAAAGTTCAGTTACGAGTGATATGCTCATTCAAAATAAAAGCTCCTAATTGAACATGTAATCACTCAGATGTCTGTGACAATCCTGAAGTGGATAGTGACACAGGAGTTATCAAAGATACAAAGCATAACGAAGAGAATCGACAACAGAATTAGAAGGTCTAGAGTCCATATTCTACAGTAGACATGAGAAATGGAAGGTCAAGGATAAGTGGAAGAACAGAGAAGAAGGCAATGAAACAACTAACAGCATGAAAAATATTAAGGTCATTATTATTAATAGAATTAAGCAGGGAAAGTGGTAAAACTTAATATGAAGGGGACAGAAGAAACAAAATCACCCAACTGAAGGACTTAGAGCACCAATGAAAACAAATCTGCAATACTGAAACAAATATTTAAACTATATGTAACATGAAATGTGACAATCAAGGTGATAGGAAAATGAGCAGAGCTAAATCCTTTCTCAAGTGCTACCTGGATCTAGAAATCTTACTTGCAATAAGTAAGATCAAATAGTCTGCCTAAGATAAGGGTTAATAATCTAAAAGTTCAGTTAAAAGTGATAATGATCATTCAAAGATAAGAGCTCCTAATTGAGAATGTAATCACTCGGATGTCTGTGACAATCCTGAAGTGGATGGTGACACAGGAGTTATCAAAGATACAAAGCATAATGAAGAGAATCGACAACAGAATTAGAAGGTCTAGAGTCCATATTCTACTGTAGACATGAGAAATGGAAGGTCATGGATAAATGGAAGAACAGAGAAGAAGGCAATGAAACAACCGACAGCATGAAAATATTAAGGTAATTATTATTAATATAATTAAGCAGGGAAGGGGGGAAACTTAATATGAAGGGGACAGAAGAAACAAAATCACAGAACTGAAGGACCGGAGCACCAATGAAAACAAATCAGCAATACTGAATTTAAACTATATGTAACAATAAATGTGACAATCATGGCGATAGCAAATTGAGCAGAACTAAATCCTTTCTCAAGTGCTACAAAGCCACACCTACCATATGTTTTATTGCATATTAATGAGTAGTTTTAGTCTTCATCTCTGGCAGATGTCTCACCTATGTTATAAAGGCCGACAACTGCATCACATTCCAAACATGAGAATCATAAAAGGTGCTAGGAGCTTAAATATACACGAATAGTTAAAAATTTTCATCTTAGAAACAAGCATATGATGCTAAGGAAGTGAAAATTCATGGATATAGTAAGATATATCTCACTTTCAGATATATCTACATATCCATTTACATATAACATATCACATCGAAAGAAATATTTACCTAAAGATCTCTTGGATAAGGTTGTAAAAGTAGGCAGATATACACTTGGCGATGCTATTGTTGCACTCAATGACTGCATCATGTAAGAATAGTCAAAAGCCTGCAAAATTTAACACATATTTAGATGACACTCACATGATAAAAGTGTGGACAAAATCAGTTTGAACAAGCCAAAAGAATCATGCTTGTTTCTCAAATTATAAACAAATACATAACTTACAATCTTTCATTTACAAACACAATAAGAATGCAAAATTGTTATTATCATCATCTCTCCCGCTTGGTTAGGAATCAGAAATAAAACCACAAGCCTTATACTAGTTATTAAGGTCAAGGCTATGAATTTTGATTTCCCACTGATTCCTCAAATAATATTTTATCCAACACAAACATCCACGGATATTTTCTCTGAAGTCCATTAACTTTCTAAATACAACCTCTAATTTTCATTTTATTCAGCATTTATTACCTTACTGTTGTCTACCATAATGGATCATGAAGATAACATACCCCAAGCTAGACATCAAACAGAGGAAGAGACAAAGGACCCTCTGCAGAAACTAAGTTGGTATGGGTGTATACCATTCAACAAATCTAGGCACCTAAAATATTTCCAATATATAAACTATCGCACGGCGCCAAAAAAAAAAAAAAACAAAAGGATTTATGGCTACACTACTGGAAGTGTTTGGACCCTCCCTAACAGAACACAAGGAACACATCCACATACACAACAACACGAAAAGAGAAAGCAAGGAAACAAACAAGAATTACAAATAGCCGTCATCGCGAAAGACAGAAAAGAAAACCCTCTAGACAAATAAAATGATAAAGAATTTGGAAAAAGACTATAAGAGGACTCGCCTTCTTGCTGTGTCCGAAATCGAAGAGTTCGCAACGAGCAAACGAGGTTTTAGGCCATGGCGGACGGTGGGCGAGGGTTTGGGACGCTCGAGAACGTTCGCCGTCGTTCCTAATGGTTTTCGGTATTTCAACGTAGGCTCCAAGTCTCCGAGGCCATGGCTTATAGCGTTCGGGAGGCCGGGACCGACCCGAAGATAGCGGCATGCGACTCGGTGAATGCTTGCGTATCCTTGCTTCATTTTTGTACGTCTAATATTTTGGATACGATTCTGACCGACTTTCAGTGTGCCCAACTCAAGCGCACAGTGCTTAACTTTTTTTTTTTTTTTTAGTAAGGAGGCTAAATCGTTTTGAGGACAGCTTCAATTGGAATTAAATTCCCCGAGTGTCAGAGAGGTGACACCACCTGAACTGAAGTTTAATGGTATATTTAACTAGTTTTTAACATGTGCAATAGACGAAATGGACTGACCTATTATATGGACCGGATTGGATTAGACTCATCTTGATTAATGATATGTGAAAATCCAACTCAACCTAGTCCTGCATACAACGTGGGTTAGAACGAGCTAAACTATAAGATTCATGATTTTTAATTTACATATATCATCGAAAATTCCAATCTCGATGGTCCAGATCATTGCCAACTGATTCAAGCTATTGGAGACATTCATGTGCACCGTCTCGATGTTCCACATCTATGCCCTGCCCGCGTTCGCAACTAAATTGTTAGGATCAGGATCGACAGTGACGATCCCGTCAAAATTCAAGATGAGGAAGATGATCCGATGATCGAAAAGTACAGGGCAACATATTTACCATTGGTGCCGCCGATCTTGGTGGCGATGTTGAACAGGTGAAGCCACTACTATTGGGATAGCTCCGACAGGTGCTATCCTATGGGGCACTGCTAAGAAAGGAGTTGATCAAGGGTTTTTGGAAAAAGTATACGATGGTGAAGATATTGCATGGATATGGTTTGACAGAAAGTATAAGATCGGCGTATCCATACACTTGATGGAGGAAAGCCGACGGTACAGGATAGCTAGAATACTGTCACCCAGCACGGAGGCCAGGATTATGAATTTGAAAATTGATACCTCTTTACCGGGCTCTTTTATATTTTTAATTTTATTTTTAAAATAATATTTTTTCTTAGTTCACGTGGTGTCTTGGCTCTAATCCAATTCAGTCTATGGATTATAGGGACCGGGCCAAGAAGCTCGATTACATAAATAGACCATAATTTCTCACCCCGACCAAACTATTTATAAGATTAAATGGACTAGCCCATGGGCTACATCATATTTTGAAAGCTTCGATGATTCGGCATAATTTTTAAACTACATTAACAATACCTAAACATTTTGTAGAGACCAAAATGAATGGAGCATATTCTTTAGTATACTACTATATGTTAGACGTGGAGCCTTATCCAGCAGCCCAATCCAAGGAAAAATCCAAAAAAAATAAAGAAACAGAAAAAAATTTGAACCGGCCTGATTGGGCCAGGCTCGACCTGACCCACACGTATGGCCTAGGCACGCACGCGCAGGCGCACGGAGCCTAGGCCCAGGCCCGGTGCGGGCGGGCGCGCGGCCCGGCCCTGTGGCAAGCACGCGGGGTGCGACCTAGGCCCACGCGGCACGCACACGGGCACGCGTCACGCACACGGGCACGCGTGGGCTCGGCCCAGCTTGTTGCGGCAGCCCCCTTGGGCGTTTCCCCTATGTTTCCCGGTGTTTCCCAGGGGCGTTTCTCACGGTGCACAGCGGTCCACGGCGTTTCTTGTGATCCTGACCATCCAATTAGTTGATTGGACGACTGAGATGGATCCGGACGGGTTTGGGCTTGATCTGGTACTGTTTTTGGCACGATCTAGGCTCTTGATCTACGATCAGACGGCTGGAGATGGTCCCTGGATGTTTTGGTCTTCTTTAGCGACTAGGAGTCGTGTTTTTCTTATGGCTCTTTAAAGTAGAGAGTCGCCGTAGGATGCAAGAGAAGCCTGCAGAGACACAGAGAGCGCGATAGAAGCCCTGAGACCTTTTCCAAGAGAGAAAAAGGCAAAGAAAGAGAGAGAGAAAGAAAACTATAGGGAGGCAAGAGGTCTTCCACCAAAAATTATTTTTGGATGAGAGATATTTTTTTTGGAGTATTTTTGTTTTCTTCTTTTCTTCTGTTTGAGGGCAGGAGTGAGCATCCTGTAAAACTTCCTGTAAATCTTTTCTATAGTGGAGATTTATTCTTGTGCGGCCGTGGATGTAGGAGCAGGAGTCTCCGAACCACGTAATCCCTTGTGTTGTGCTTGTGCTGTGATTTATTTTGCCAGGTTTTCCTTTCTTCTTCTATGAATTTCTTATTCCACCGAGATCCGTTTCCGCAACAACTGGTATCAGAGCACCAGGTTTCAGTGGGAGCAATGGCAGGAGACGAAGGAAAAGTTAAGATCGACAGGTTTGATGGGAAGGACTTCGACTTCTGGAAGATGCAGATAGAGGATTATTTGTATCAGAAGAAGCTTCATCTATCACTGTTAGGTATAAAACCTGCCGATATGTGGCAAATGATTGGGATTTGCTAAACCGCCAGGCTTTGGGAGTTATTCGGCTGATGTTGGCCAAGAATGTCGCGTTCAACATCCTGGAGGAGAACACGATAGCAGGTTTGATGAAGGCTCTGTGCGACATGTATGAGAAGCCTTCGACCTCCAACAAAGTTTATCTTATGCATTATCTGTTCAATCTGAAGATGAGCAAAGGTACATCTGTCACGGATCATATCAATGAGTTCAATTTGATTACCAGTTAGTTAAGTTCTATCGACATCAGTTTTGAGGATGAAGTCCGTGCTTTGATCCTCTTATCATCTTTGCCCGAGAGCTGGGGTGCAACTGTGATAGCTGTTAGCAGTTCCTGCGGATCAAACAAGTTAAAATTTGAAGAGGTCCGGAACCTGATTATCAGTGAAGATATCAGGAGAAAAGAAGCCAGTGGGAGCTCTGGATCTGCCTTGACAATCCAAGTAGGCAAAGGGAGGACTGCACAGTGTAGCAACAACTGTGGGAGATCCAAATCCAAGCAGAGGAGCCAGTCAAGACCCAGGGGTGATGGCTATTGGCACTGCAATAAGAAGGGGCACACCAGGAAAAATTGTTGGGCGAGGAAGAATAAAGGACAGAAGGAAGAGTCAGTCAATGCAGCGATCGAGAATACTGAAGAGGCTTTGTTTTTTAGTACGGATAGTCCGATGGAGTCATCGATCCTAGACTCTGGTGCTTCGTTTCACTCTATATCACAGATGGAATGCGTAAGAAATTATATAGCAGGTAATTTTGAAAAGGTTTATCTGGCAGATGATGAGCCTTTAGACATCTGGGGAGAGGTGATGTTCATATCAAGATGCCGAGTCAGTCGATATGGAAGCTGAAGAATGTCAGACATGTCCCTAATTTAAAGAGGAACTTGATCTCAGTCGGGCAATTGGACTCGGAGGGCTATGTCATAACTTTTGTTGGCGGCTCTTGGAAGATTGCCCAGGGTGCTATGGTGATATCACGTGGAAGCAAGTTGGGCACCCTTTATATGACTGGTAACATGAAAGATGTAGTGGCTTTGGCACATGCAGACTCAAAGTTGTGGCATTACCGTCTGGGTCACATGGGGAAAAAAGGAATGCAAGTATTACAGAAGAAGGACAAGCTAGCTGGTCTGAAGATGACGGACGTTGGTTTCTGTGAGCATTATGTTCTTGGAAAGCAGAAGAGAGTCAGCTTCATCAAGACAGGCAAAGCACCAATATCGTAAAAGTTGGAGCTAGTTCACACCAACGTGTGGGGTCCCTCTCTAGTAACATCCCTTGGAGGCTCAAAGTATTATGTGACATTTATCGACGATTCCGCTAGGAAGGTATGGGTTTATTTTCTGCAGAATAATTCTAATGTGTTTGACACTTTCAGGAAGTGGAAAAGCTTAGTGGAAAATGAGTCTGGACAGAAAATTAAATGCCTAAGGTCAGATAATGGAGGCGAGTACAGTAGTACTGAGTTCAAGAAATTCTGCGCAGCTAATGGGCTTAAGATGGAGAAAACTATCCCGAGTATGCCACAACAAAACGGGATAGCTGAGCGCATGAACCATACCCTGAATGAGCATGAGGCTCCCTGCTGGATTATCCAAGATATTTTGGGCTGAGACAGTTAGCACTGCTGCTTACCTAATTAATAGAGGTCCCTCTGTCCCTCTTGATTGTCTGATCCCTGAAGAAGAGTGGACGAATAAATCAGCAAACTTATCTCACCTGAAGGTCTTCGGCTATGTCTTCTATGTGCATATCAATGCTGAGAAGAGAGACAAGCTTGATACAAAGTCGAAGAAGTGCTTCTTCATTGGTTATGGTACTGATGATTTTGGTTACAAGCTCTGGAGCAAGAAGGACAAGAAAATCATCGGGAGCAAGGATGTTCAATGAGAGAAGCCTATACAAGGATCAAGGTGTTCCAAATAGAGCAGAAGAGGTAGACAAAGAGAAAGAGCAAATAGAGTTGGAAAAGATCACTGAGGGGGATATTGCCGAGGGAGTAAGAGTTCCTGAGCGTGAACCAGGGACACCTCAATTGAGAAGATCTACAAAGATTATGAAACCACGTGTAAGGTACTCACCCTCGTTACATTACCTGCTGTTGACAGATGGAGGGGAGCCAGAGTGCTTTGATAAAGTCATGGAGAGCAAAGATTCGGTCAAGTGGGAGCTGGTGATGAAGGATGAGATGCAGTCCTTGATAAAGAATAAGACGTGGGAGCTCAACACACTACCGGATGGAAAGAAAGCATTGCATAACAAATGGGTCTACAAGGTCAAAGAGGAACCTGATGGCAATAAGAGATACACGATGAGACTGGTCATGAAAGGATTCCAACAGAAAGAGGATACAGATTATATCGAGATTTTTTCTCCTATTGTTAAGCTACGATTCGAATTGTTCTGAGCATTGTAGCTGCGAAGGACTTACACCTAGAGCAACTAGATGTTACTACTACCTTTCTGCAGGGTGAGATAGATGAAGACATTTACATGCAGCAGCCTGTTGGCTTCGAGGTCCCTGATAAAGAAAATCAAGTATGCAAGATGAGGAAAAGCTTGTATAGTTTAAAACAAGCCCCCAAGTTATGGTACAAGAAGTTTGATGGATTTATGATCAGCAATGGTTTTGCTAGATGCCAGGAGGATCATTGTTGTTATTTTAAGATACTCGAAGACAGTTTCATGATATTATTTTTGTATGTTGATGATATGTTGATTGCTGGGCCAGATATGCAAGAGATTGAAAGATGGAAGTGAGAGATGTCTAGAGAATTTGCAATGAAGAACATGGGCATAACAAAGTAGATACTTGGGTTGAGGATCGAAAGAGACAGAGCGGCGAGCACACTGAAGTTGATTCAAAGTAACTATATTGAAAAGGTGTTGGACAGATTCAACATATCGATACAAAGCCGGTGAAGACACCTTTGGCCATACATTTCAAGCTTTCGAAGGAACAGTCACCCAATGTTGATGATGAGCTGAAGACAATGGCCAGGGTTCCGTATGCTTCAGCCGTTGGCAGCTTGATGTACGCGATGGTTTGCACGAGACCGAACATTGCACATGCAGTGGAAGCTATGAGCAGGTACATGGAAAATCCGGGCAAGCAACACTGGGAAGCTGTCAAGTGGATCCTGGATATCTTAAAGATACCAAGGATGTTGGCCTATGATACAGGAATGGCAGTTTGACTTTATGTGGATATGTGAATGCATACCTGGGTGGCGATGCCGACACGAAGAGGAGCACGACTGGGTATGTGTATACTATTGGCGAGACAGCGATGAGTTGGATCTCGCAACTGCAGGAGATCTTGGCTCTTTCCACCACCGAGGCGGAGTATATGGCAATCACTAAAGCTAGCAAGGAGATGATCTAGTTGCAAAATTTGCTGAAGAAGCTTGGTAGAGAGTAGAACTGCAGTGTCCTATTCTGTGACAGTCAGAGTGCTATTCATCTTGTGAGGAATCCAATGTTCCATGCGAGAACGAAGCATATACAACTGAGATATCATTTTATCAGAGTATTGTTTGAAGATGGATGTCTATCACTGAAAAAAATTCAGAGCTCAAAGAATCTAGCAGATATGCTGACAAAGGTGGTCACTGTAGAGAAATTGGGGCTGTGTATGGCCTTAATTGGCTTCCAGAGCTAGTTGATTGGAGGCGCCACACAAGATACTAACTTTTGTTTTGGAAGTTTTATTTTTCAGGTGGATGTTGATATTGTATCTAAGTCTCCAAGTGGGAGAGTTGTTAGGCGTGGAGCCTTATCCAGCAGCCCAGAAGCCCAGCCCAAGGAAAAAACCAAAAAAAAAAAAGAAACAGAAAAAAATTTGGACTGACCGGATTGGGCCAGGCTCGGCCCGACCCACGTGCACGGCCCAGGCGTGCGTGGGCGGGTGCACGGAGCCCAGGCCCAGGCGCGCGCAAGCAGGCGCATGGAGCCCAGGCCCGATGCGGGTGGGTGCGCGGCCCGACCCGACGGTAGGCACGCGGGGCGCGACCCAGGCCCACGCGGCGCACACACGGGCACACGTGGGCTTGGCCAAGCTCGCTGCGGCATCCCCCTTAGGCGTTTCCCAGCATTTCCCAGGGGCGTTCTCGTGGTGTACAGCGGTCCACGGCATTTCTTGTGATCCTGACCATCCGATCAGTCGATCGGACGGCTGAGATGGATCCGGACGGGTTTGGGCTTGATCTGGTGCTGTTTTTGGCACGATCTAGTTTCTTGATCTACGATCGGACTGCTGGAGATGGTTCCTGGATGTTTTGATCTTTTACAGCGACCAGGAGTCGCGTTTTTCTTTTGGCTCTTTAAAACAGAGAGTCGCCGTAGGAAGCGAGAGAAGCATGCAGAGACACAGAGAGCACGATAGAAGCCCTGAAGACCTTTTCCAAGAGAGAAAAAGGCAGAGAAAGAGAGAGAGAAAGATAGAAAACTGTAGGGAGGCAAGAGATCTTCCACTAAAAATTATTTTTGGGTGAGAAATATTTTTTTGGAGTATTTTTGTTTTCTTCTTTTCTTCCTCCTATTCGAGAGCTGGGATGAGCATCCTATAAAACTTTCTGTAAATCTTTTTTATAGTGAAGATATGTTCATGTGCGGTCGTGGATGTAGGAGCAGGAGTCTCCGAAACATATAATTTTTTGTGTTGTGCTTATACTGTAATTTTTTTATCTTTTTTTTTTTTTTCCTGTGAATTTCGTATTTCAATACAATCCGTTTCCGTAACACTATACTCTCCGTTGACTGATTCACTAAACTGACGTGATGGATGAGGATTGGTGCGGTGCACTGTTTCATCAAGTCCAGCCTTGTGCTCAGCCAATCATTCCACTAAGTTGACATCAAACTGGTCGACTCAGCAACGATCTCGCGGCTGAACTCTAGCTTTTTCCCTTTAATTAGCATAGGATGGGAATTGTGGATGAACAACAAATGATCGTTGCATTGTACTGCCAGGGATAATTTGTTTGGAAACTATAAATATTCATCACGGTATGGGTTTGGCACTAATCAAATTCAGTTGCTTTTACTACCGGCTTTTTCCCCTTGTTGAGCATCATGATTAGAAGTACCAAGAGGAAACTATTACAGGTATAAAGAATCATATTTACTTGCACACTCAATAATCTACATGAAGAATGGAGCTATAAGCGTATGCTGTACGATGTGTTTGTGAGCCCGTCCAGAAGAACTATTAATTCGCGTTGGGATCTAATGGAGAATGTTTCAATCTCTACTTCCACTTCAAAAATTGGGAATTAAAGGAAAAAAAAAAAAAAGGGCCGACGTGCACCTTCATTTGTAGTTATACGTTAAACTCATATTATTTATAGTTTCATTTCCTAGAACGGTGATATCTAAATATTTTAGCATTTTTTCTATACGTAAAGCCATCAAAATGGACTGCGACAGGTGGGCCGACAAGTCTAGGCCCTTAAAATAATAGAACTAGGCTAGTATTTTGGCAATTCATTTCTTTATGCACCACGTGGTGCAGCAAACCCAATGTGGCCAGCACCATTTTTTTTTATTGGTCGACCTGTATCCGAACTGGCTTGATGGGACGGGATGGGAATCGTATCTTTGGGATTACTTTATCTAAGTATCACCGCGTCTATAGTCATTTCAAACATGGCAATTGATCTTTTTGCCCTCATATTTTCTGGAAGAGGTTATGATATACAAAACCGATTCCTATTCTGCAAATAAAAAAAAAATCGATTAGCAAAGTGACAACCCATCTCAGAGTTTGTTCCATTATTTTTAGCACCCCAGAGTCCTCCATTTTGTATTTTTGCACCTCTTTGGCATCGAGAAGCTGCTGGTAAGCTAGAAGTTTTGGAGCATACCTTCCTTTAACCTTTGATATGACTTCGAAATCTTCAGTAAACGGAGAAAAGTGGTTTCATCTTTCAACGTAGACAGCGAACACAAAAACACCGTAAGAAGAAAATGCAGATGGAGAAAGGAAGCACTGCAATCGTTGTTTATTCATGAGAGAATGAAACTCTCTTAAGATCCATCCCAAAAAAAGTTACAGAACCAGAAATAGGTAAGGAAAATTTTTGATTCCTGCTTGGAGTTGATATTTGGCATATGAACTTTTATTTTATAATTTTTGCATGGGTGTCATAGTTTTTTAACTAGTGTGCCTTAAGTTTTAAACTACGATGCTGTAAATTTTACACTAGGGTATCGTAGATTTTAAACCATGGTACCATAGATTTTATTTTACTATTTTAATGTAATTTTTTGAAATTTATCTGTATAGAGAGATATCACGATATATTTTTAAAAATATTAAATCTTCATAGTATAAAATCATGACACCATAGTTCAGAATTTATAACATTTAAGTTCAAAACCTATGACACTCTAGTTAAAAAACTATGATACCCATGCATAAATTGTAAAATAGAAGTTTGTAACCCCTCTACTTATAATACATATCATCCATGGCTTGTTTTATGACTCTCAGAGTATCATAAAATTGCCACGGATGCTATAAGATTACTTAAAATGACCAAAACAGTATAACGACACCTAAGTTCAAAACCTACGGCATCCTAGTTAAAAAACTACGACACCTATGCATAAATTATAAAATAGAAATTTATAAACCCTCAACTTATAATACATGTCATCCATGGCTTATTTAATGACTCCCAGAATAATATAAAATTACCACGAATGCTATTAAATTACTCAAAATGACCGAAACAGTGTTACGATACCCAAGTTCAAAACCTACGACACCATAGTTAAAAAACTACGATACACATACATAAATTGTAAAATAGAAGTTTGTAATCCCTCTACCTCTAATACATGTCATTCGTGGCTTATTTTATGACTCCCAGGGTATCATAAAATTGCCACAGATGCTATAAGATTACTCAAAATGGCTAAAATAGTATTATAACATCCAAGTTCAAAACCTAGATACCCTAGTTAAAAAACTAGGGCACTCATGCATAAATTATAAAATAGAAGTTTATAACCATCTACCTCTAATACATGTCATCCGTGGCTTGTTTTATGACTTCTAAAGTGTCATAAAATTGCCACAGATACTATAAAGCTACTCAAAATGGCCGAACAGTATTACGATATCCAAGTTCAAAACCTACAATACCTTAGTTAAAAAACTACGACACCCATACATAAATTATAAAATAGAAGTTTGTAACCTCTTTACCTCTAATACATGTCATCCGTGGTTTATTTTATGCTCCCAAAGTATCATAAAATTATCATGAATGCTATAAGATTACTCAAAATGGCCGAAACAGCATTACGACATCCAAGTCCAAAACCTACGATATCCTAGTTAAAAAACTACGACACCCATGCATAAATTATAAAATAGAAGTTTGTAACTTCTTCTACCTCTAATACATGTCATCCATGGCTTGTCTTATGACTCTAAGAGAGAGCAAGCATAGAAGAAAGCAAGAAACGAGTGACTTGAAGGTGGGAGGCCCCCAGAGGACTCATGGAGCGAGTCCCGTAAGCACGGTTGCCGCAACTCAAGCACCACTCCTCTCTCATTTTCTCCTACTCAATCCTTTATTAAAAAACTCCTCTAAGCACGGAGACCGAAGTGGGATCTGCCTTAGGAGATCTATTCCACTTTGCCGTCTACTAACTTGATCGTTGGAGTGCCCCCGTCGGGATCCCCAGCTCGGGTCTCTAACACTATTTTGCAGGTCCGAGAACTCTTAAATTTTAGAGTAAAGGGGCAGACATCCGGTGCCACATTGCAACTACAGGCCACGACGGTAAGGTCGGCAACAATAATTTTAGATGATATTTTATCTACAGTATAATAAATAATGAGTTATGCATTGGATAGAATATGACACGATAATGCGATAATGCAGGCATAAAACCACATATTTCTTAAAATAGATATTTAAACTTATAACATCCTAGTTAAAAGATTACGATACCTGATCATAAAATATGAAACTAAAAACAGAAACCCTTACTACCTGGAGAACCTATCACTTGTGGACTGAGTTATGATTCCTAGGATGTCAAAACATGCTGCGGATGCTAAAGGATGTCAATAATATACTGAAATAGTATTACGACACCCTAGTTTAAAAACTACGATACCCGAGTTATAAACTTACGACATCCCTGCACAAAAACTTAAATCAGATATTTTGATCCTCCATAATAGAAGTATTTCAGTATGCATTGCTGATATGATATCTACAATATAATAAAATGCTTCTGATAAAATTTCAGTATCAAAAACTTTGAAACATGAACAACTCGGTACAAAACAGAAAATGAAAGCTTTTATCCTCTATTATGGGATATTTCAACCGTGCATTGGCTTGAATAAGATTATTATATTGTGATAAAAAGACCAGGAAGAAAAAATATTTCAAAAAAAAGAGTTTTCATTGAACGATATCCTAGTTCAGAATTTATGACACCCTAGTTAAAAAGATTATGACACCCGATCATAAAACATGAAACTAAAAATAGAAGCCCCTGCTACCTGGAGAACCTATTAAAACTTGTGGACTGAGTTATGACTCCTAGGATGTCAAAATATGCTGTAGATGCTAAAGGATGTCAATAATATGCTGAAATAGTATTACAACATCCCAGTTCAAAAACTACGATACCCGAGTTATAAACCTACGACATCCCTACACAAAAACTTAAACAGGATGTTTTGATCTTCTATAACAGAAATGTTTCAGTATGCATTGCTGATATATGATACTCATAATATAATAAAATGCTTATGAGAAAACTTCAGTATCAAAAACTTCAAAACATGAACAACTCGGTACAAAATAAAAAATAAATGCTTTTATCCTCTGTCATGGGATATTTCAACATGCATTGGCTTAAATAAAATTGTTAGATTATGATAAAAAGACCAGGAAAAAAAATATTTCAAAAAAAGAAGTTTTCATTGAACAACACCCTAGTTCAGAATTTACGATACCCTGGTTAAAAGATTACGACACCCGATCATAAAATATGAAACTAAAAATAGAAACTCCTACTACCCATAAAACCTATCACTTGTAGACTGAGTTATGATTTCTAGGATGTCAAAACATGCTACGGATGCTAAAGGATATCAATAATATACTGAAACAGTATTACGACACTCCAGTTCAAAAACTACGACACTCGAGTTATAAACCTATGACATCCTTGCACAAAAACTTAAATCGGATGTTTGATCCTCTGTAAAAGAAGTATTTCAGTATGCATTGCTAATATATGATATCCACAATGTAATAAAATGCTTCTGAAAAAATTTCAGTATCAAAAATTTCGAAACATGAACAACTGGTACAAAATAGAAAATAAAAGCTTTTATCCTCCGTCATGGGATATCAACCGTGCATTGGCTTGAATAAGATTATTAGATTATGATAAAAAGATCAGAAAAAAAATTTTTAAAAAAAGAAGTTTTCATTGAATGACATCTTAGTTCAAAAGTTATGACATCATAGTTAAAAGATTACGATACCCAATCATAAAACATGAAACTAAAAAATAGAAACCCCTACTATCTAGAGAACCTATCTCTTGTGGACTGAGGTATGACTCCTACGATGTCAAAATATGCTACGGATGCTAAAGGATGCCAATAATATGCTGAAATAGTATTACGACATGCCAGTTTAAAATCTACGATATCCTAGTTATAAACCTATATATCACTGTACAAAAACTTAAACTATATTTATTATCCCCTCGTACCAAGAATACCTATCACCTGTGAACTGAGTTATGACTCCCAGAGTGTCATTAACTTTCTCTAACTACCAAAATAGTTGTAATAAAGGAATTATAAAAAAAACTAAACAAGATTCTATGAAAGCTTGGTTTACTTCCTATTAGAGATGATATTTTGTCTTGAACTTATAGAAGAAGTCTTTGATGGCTTATTCCAACCTCGGACCAAAATAAAGGAAGTCTTTGATGGCTTATTCCAATCTCGGACCAAAACAGAGTACTCTTTCAGAGAGAGGATGAAGCTTTTATTAACATTCGAAAGTTGATTCTTGCGACAGGATTCTCAGAGCACATTTCAGAGCGAGGGAGATTCTTCCTTCAACCTTTACTAATTCCTTAGACAAAAACTAGAGCATGTTTTAGACCGAAAACATTTACAAAAACCCAAGCAAGATGGCGAGGAAAAAGTAGGCGGGGAGGAAAGGATATTTTAGTTTGTACAAAAATTTCAAATAAAAACTAGACGGTAATTTATGTTAGTCACGTTCAACTTTTAACCTATTATACGCCCCACCTCGTCAAGCTAGTTCGGATACAGGTGGACCAATAGAAAAAAGTGATGCGGGCCACGTTGGATTTGTGCACCGCACATGGTGTGCAAAGTCTTACTCTTTAATAAAAGAACTTTTTAGCCTAGCCTTTTTATGGCACGACATGTGATGGGCTAGCCTATTTAACCCATGGGCCGGTCTTGTTCACTCATAATGAATTCAAAATTAGAGTCTTTACTCTCTGCTTCGAATCATTCGCCTGCACTCTTTTTTATTCTCCATGGTCTTCTCCTTCCTTCCTGAATCCTAGAATTAAACTAACTTAAAAGATAGTGGTAGATCTCTTTATATTTTATTTTTTCAAAAGTTTTAATCATGTTATCAATTTTTATAATTTTTAATTATTTTAATTTTTTGATGAATTATAAGGATTGGTCCATTTAGATCCTTCACTTATAACTTATAAGGATCAAAATCGGGCTACCTATTTGATGGCCCATTTATCAAAAAAAAATAAACTTTTTGAATCCGATTCCAATGGGTCTAGCCTGTGAAAGACCAGCCCTCCACGGACCAGGCCAGTCTATTTTTATAGCTCTATCTGGGTGGAGCTTAGAACCACATGCCAAGCGGAACACGGTTATTTTTAACATTTTAAAACCGCTTAAGTTTTTTTTCAAAAAAAAATGCTGAAGCTTTCCCTCCTTTACCTATCTGGGGCATCAGAAAACGCTTTTGATACTTTATGTGATACAAAGTTCCACTCTTTCTAAACCAGTGCTTGTAGTTTCCTCGGACATTCTGGAAAGGCGATGGAATGGAGCTCGATGTCATTATACTTGTAATAAATGGCGCAGACTTTTCTTTGTTTAAAAAAATCCGTATGTACCAGAAACTTGATCATGAATTAGGATTTTTTTTAAAATAATGCTCTTAAAAAAAAAAAAAAATAATTTTTTTTTGATAATGCGGATCATTTAACTAACAGTCCTAATATGAATATATCCAAAATAAATCAGCAAAAATACAGTCCCTAAAAATAAAGGAAGTATCGTTGAAGCGAGTCCAAAGTACCTGGCTCGAATGACTCGTAACATAGGAAGCCACTCAATCAGCTGCTGTATTAGCCTCCCGATGCATATGCCTAACCACAAAAAAAGAGCATCCTCGCAACCAAAGAGCAATATCACGAATTATAAGATGTGCAGGAATGGAACTGATAGCCTCCCTGATCCACGAAATAACAGAGGCGGAATCCCCTTGAATACCTACCCAAGCCACTATAAGCTCTGCCAGAGGGATAGTAGAGTCAACAAGACAACCCCCATTGGCAATAATGCCCAAGCCAGATCCATGTATAACAAATCCAGCCCCTCCATCCGTTCCCCTCACACTCTCATCAAAATTGACCTTAACATACCTCAGAGGAGAGGGCTCCCAAGCAATAAAAACCCTCTGAGATGCTCGAGGAGTGAAACCGGAACTCCAGGTCTCTGTGGATGTTGCAGTCACCATCTGGAACTCCTCCATATGAGCCCGCACTCTTTCAACATGAACTTCAATGGTACACCTACATGAACTGAAGACTAGAGCATTCCGGAAAAGCTAGATATAATAACATATGCAAGAAAAGACTTGAAAAATTAGGCAGTATGCGACCTCAGGTGGTCCAAAAAGGTGACCACAAGATCCTCAGAATGCTCAAAAAAGTGATCCAACCCCACTGTCCTCTAGACTTGCCGAGCCCTCGGACAAATAAATAATACATGCTCAATGGACTCATCCGCATCACAGGCTAGGCAGGAGGGGGGCAGCTGAATCCCTCTAGCATTGAGGAGAGATCTCATCGAGAGGCAATGCCAAGCAACTTTCCATAGGAAGAGAGACACCCTAGGGTGCAGCCCCAAAGACCAGATCCAACCAATCTAACATCTCTTCTGCGGCTCTGAGCCAAAAATAGGATACAAGTTCGATAGTAGAACTGTAGGCACAATAGAAGACCTCCAAACTCAAACATCAATACAAGGATGAGCCGACAGAATAATAGAAAGGACCCTAGCTCCCATAATAACTCCAAAGGTCCGAATGACCATAGAAAAACTCTAGTGAGAGTCATCAGCAGTTAAGAGGTCAGCAACTGTCCTGATGTCAGAAACATCCATAACAATAAAAGTAAGCCACCGAGCTAAAGGAACATCCGAGATCTAGGGGTCCTCCATGAAACTAATTAATCTACCATCTCCAATCACCCATCTCATCTGGGAAATAATAGGAGAGGCCCTCCCCCTCATCTCTCTCTACATGACAGAGCTATGTCGGGCCGTACGAGGCTCCTTGTCCGATAACAAGGAAAAAGGATCGTAATGAACCCTCATCATAAAAGTCCACATACTCTCCGGATCTAACATAAGTCTAGTTACATGTCTCATGATCAGAGCCTCCCTCCTCACCACCAAAGAGTGGATACCAAGCCTCCCATCCTGAATCGGCTGACTAACAACACTCCACCCTAATAGGTGTACTCCCCTTTGAGCATTAGAAGAAGACCATAGAAAAGACCGGATAATTTGTTCCACCTTGAGAATGATAGACTTGGGAATGATAACATTAGAGAGCAAGAACACTTGGAGAGAAGTAACAACTAACCTGACTAAGGTTAACCTGCCAATGAAAGAGAGGGCTCTATCCTGCCAACCCTCCACCCTCTCTTGAATAGACTACACGACCATATGACACTCCGTCCTGGGAAACTCCAACCAGAAATAGGAACTCCCAAATAACGAAGGCACTCATCATGATCAGCAATTCCAAGAACCCCCCGGATCAAGTGCCATAATCGGTTAAGAGTCTTCGGGCTGAAGCGAACCTCCGATTTGTGAAGATTAACCCTCTGACCCAAAGATAAATAATAATGCTCAAGAACCGTCCTGAATCCCACCGTCGAAGCCAGAGAGGCATGGCCCAATAGTAGGCGGTCATTTACAAACAGCAAGTGCGAGATCAGGGAAGTACTAGGAGCGACAAAATATGACTGAATAGCTGAGTCCCGCACCGCCTCCTGCAAAGCTCGCGATAAAGAATCAGCACATATAATAAACAAATAAAGAAAGAGAGGACAACCTTGACGAAGGCCGACATTTGAATAAAAGAATTTCGAAGGAGTCCCATTGATAAGAATAGCAAAAGTAGGGTCGATAATGCAAGCCATAATCCAAGCAACCCAAGCCTATTGAAAATCGAAGTCCCCCAAAGCTGACTCCAAGAACCTCCAGTGCATCCGATTATAGGCGCTCTCCATATCAAGCTTAATGGCCATCAATGCCCGACTAGCAGGGGCTCTCCGGAGATCATGCATAAACTCCTGCACTATAAGAATATTATCAGAGATACACCGACCCCCAACAAAAGCCCCGTACTTAGGAGAAGTAAGCTTGGGAAGAATAGGCTTCATCCTATTAGCCATACATTTAGCACAGGCTTGTACAGAGTATTGCATAAGCTGATAAGCCTATAGTGATTCGACTTAGAAACATCAAGATGCTTTACGACAAGAGTAATAAAGATTTGCTTCCAGCTGCCAGGCATATGGCTAGTGGTAAAAAATACCTACACTGTAGAGACAACCTCCCATGCCAAATGATACACCAATACCTCCTAAAAAATAAGGA
Source organism: Areca catechu (assembly GCA_021397845.1). NCBI lineage: Eukaryota > Viridiplantae > Streptophyta > Magnoliopsida > Arecales > Arecaceae > Areca > Areca catechu. Next base: position 51,998,475 of record CM038045.1, on the reverse strand, counting down.
AGGGAATCCATCGGGACCAGGAACTTTGTCCTCATCCATAGACCAGAGAATAGACCAAATCTCATCCATAAAAATAGGACTAAGCAGGTAAATGTTCTCATCTGGAGAAACCTGAGCCTCAGGATGAGCGGAGTAGAAGGAGAGGGGGTCCTCCAATGGCCCAGTCCATCTAGAAGAAAAGAATATGAAGATCTCCCACCTAACATTATCAATGTCCTCCAACCAACTCCCCTTCGAAGACCGCAGCGCCCTGATTCAATTTCTATGCTGGCGTATGACAATGACCTGATGGAAGAACTGAGTATTCCTATCCCCCTCCTTCAATCACTGTACCCTGGATTTTTGCCTCTACATAATCTCCTATTGACTTAGAAGGGTATGATGCATGGACAGGTAGTTTCATAAAGCTGCCAAATTAGCATCTCCCAATCCCCCTTCTCTCTCCTCCCTCTCTTGGAGGACATTGATGGAGGTCTCCACAGAATTCTATGAAGAGATATTACCAACATTCTCCTTATTTTACCTGAGAAGCCGGTGCTTGACTAAAGAGAGCTTGCAAAAAATTCGATACCTCTCATCCCCCCGAATAGATAATCTCCACACCTCCCTGACTATATCCCATGAACCAGGATAAGCTTTTTGAATCTGAAAGGAGTATGACAAGGGGCCAAGATAGTCATAGTAAGAAGGACCGGATAGTGGTCATAAGCAATTCTAGGTAGATAACGAACCTGATGCTCAAGGTACAGGAGAAGCTAGTTTGGAGTAGCAAACACCCTATCAATACGATCCCAAACTCTAGCCATCCCAGACCGGTTATTACACCAAGTAAAGTAGGGCCCCACAAATCCCCAATCCACCAAACCATTGGTTTGTAAGAACTAAGCAAACTCCCTAGAAGCAACATCCTCCACAAAAGGCTGATAACCTCTCTTATCCTCAGCAGCAAGCATATAATTAAAATCCCCAGCAACTATCATAGGTATGCCCTGGTCCACCAATGCAGAAATCTCTTGCCACACTATTCTCCTCTCCCTGTTATTAGTGCTAGCATAGACCCCTGAAAGCAGCCAAGTAGGATCATATTTCTCAGAAATAACTATGGACACCTATTGAGAACTATGATTGAAAATATCCACCCTAGACATCCCCCTATGCCAAACCACAATGATGCCACCCGATAGACCCTGGGAGTTAATAGCATAACAATCCCAATCTCTCTGAATTTGGCGACGGAATATATCCAAATCAGGATTATACAACTACCCCAATCTACGAAAGATAAAATAAAAGGAGGGCTTTCTTGCACCCCTAACATTCCATACCATAACCTTCATAGAAACTAAATAGATGATTGAAAATACAAACCAACCTAACCTTCCTGTCCCGGGGACTTGGAAGTCCTTGACCCTCCTGCAAACAAGGCATCCTTCAATTACTTAGCGATCATCTCATGGCTTGATTTTGCATCAGTGACAAGCCCTATAGAGTCCACCTTGTTGGAGTCCCACTATCCACATTGGATGATTGCCCCCTTCCATGCACTGATTAAAAGGCCTGCCACAAATCTCAGGCTCTTCCTTAGCACCTGAGTGGACCTGCAAAGAGTCAGGATCCTTCCCCCCCCCGAATAGGTAATCTCCACACCTCCCTGACTATATCCCATGAACCAGGATAAGCTTTTTGAATCTGAAAGGAGTATGACAAGGGGCCAAGACAGTCATAGTAAGAAGGACCGGATAGTGGTCATAAGCAATTCTAGGTAGATAACGAACCTGATGCTCAAGGTACAGGAGGAGCTAGTTTGGAGTAGCAAATACCCTATCAATACACTCCCAAACTCTAGCCACCCCAGACCGGTTATTGCACCAAGTAAAGTAGGGCCCCACAAATCCCCAATCCACCAAACCATTGGTTTGTAAGAACTAAGCAAACTCCCTAGAAGCAACATCCTCCACAAAAGGCTGATAACCTCTCTTATCCTCAGCAGCAAGCATATAATTAAAATCCCCAGCAACTATCATAGGTATGCCCTGGTCCACCAATGCAGAAATCTCTTGCCACACTATTCTCCTCTCCCTGTTATTAGTGCAAGCATAGACCCCTGAAAGCAGCCAAGTAGGATCATATTTCTCAGAAATAACTATGGACACCTATTGAGAACTATGATTGAAAATATCCACCCTAGACATCCCCCTATGCCAAACCACAATGATGCCACCCGATAGACCCTGGGAGTTAATAGCATAACAATCCCAATCTCTCTGAATTTGGCGACGGAATATATCCAAATCAGGATTATACAACTACCCCAATCTACGAAAGATAAAATAAAAGGAGGGCTTTCTTGCACCCCTAACATTCCATACCATAACCTTCATAGAAACTAAATAGATGATTGAAAATACAAACCAACCTAACCTTCCTGTCCTGGGGACTTGGAAGTCCTTGACCCTCCTGCAAACAAGGCATCCTTCAATTACTTAGCGATCATCTCATGGCTTGATTTTGCATCAGTGACAAGCCCTATAGAGTCCACCTTGTTGGAGTCCCACTATCCACATTGGATGATTGCCCCCTTCCATGCACTGATTAAAAGGCCTGCCACAAATCTCAGGCTCTTCCTTAGCACCTGAGTGGACCTGCAAAGAGTCAGGATCCTTCCCCCCCCCTAATAGGTAATCTCCACACCTCCCTGACTATATCCCATGAACCAGGATAAGCTTTTTGAATCTGAAAGGAGTATGACAAGGGGCCAAGACAGTCATAGTAAGAAGGACCGGATAGTGGTCATAAGCAATTCTAGGTAGATAACGAACCTGATGCTCAAGGTACAGGAGGAGCTAGTTTGGAGTAGCAAACACCCTATCAATACGCTCCCAAACTCTAGCCACCCCAGACCGGTTATTGCACCAAGTAAAGTAGGGCCCCACAAATTCCCAATCCACCAAACCATTGGTTTGTAAGAACTAAGCAAACTCCCTAGAAGCAACATCCTCCACAAAAGGCTGATAACCTCTCTTATCCTCAGCAGCAAGCATATAATTAAAATCCCCAGCAACTATCATAGGTATGCCCTGGTCCACCAATGCAGAAATCTCTTGCCACACTATTCTCCTCTCCCTGTTATTAGTGCTAGCATAGACCCCTGAAAGCAGCCAAGTAGGATCATATTTCTCAGAAATAACTATGGACACCTATTGAGAACTATGATTGAAAATATCCACCCTAGACATCCCCCTATGCCAAACCACAATGATGCCACCCGATAGACCCTGGGAGTTAATAGCATAACAATCCCAATCTCTCTGAATTTGGCGACGGAATATATCCAAATCAGGATTATACAACTACCCCAATCTACGAAAGATAAAATAAAAGGAGGGCTTTCTTGCACCCCTAACATTCCATACCATAACCTTCATAGAAACTCAATAGATGATTGAAAATACAAACCAACCTAACCTTCCTGTCCCGGGGACTTGGAAGTCCTTGACCCTCCTGCAAACAAGGCATCCTTCAATTACTTAGCGATCATCTCATGGCTTGATTTTGCATCAGTGACAAGCCCTATAGAGTCCACCTTGTTGGAGTCCCACTATCCACATTGGATGATTGCCCCCTTCCATGCACTGATTAAAAGGCCTGCCACAAATCTCAGGCTCTTCCTTAGCACCTGAGTGGACCTGCAAAGAGTCAGGATCCTTCCCCCCCCCCCCACTGAGTTGCATAATTTAGAGACAGCCCTTCCCCTTAGCTCCCCTAGAATCCTTCACTCGAGCAACAACAAAGGAGCCAGGCCGACCTACTTCGGCATTACCAGAAGTTGAATCAGGAGATCCTCCCTCGAACAAAGACTTCACATCCCTTGAAACAGAGTCAACTATCAACCCCAAAAAATCAATCACCCCCTCCATAACACGGCAAGTATCTAGCAAAGTAGAGGAAACTAAAGCCATAGCTGAGGATCCAAAGGATAGAGAGTACAGAGTCCTCTTAGAGCCTCCCTCAACCGGACCCCCATCCAGACACGGAGAAGGGGAGCTAACCTGATTGGAGGCCGATGAAGCCGAGGTAGCAGCCAGAGAAGTCGAGGGTTGTTTACCTTGAACCGGAGTGGACAAGTTGGAAAGGGCTAGCTTTGGAGGGCTCCTGGCTCTCTTCAAGGACCCCAAAGAAGGATCAGTCATAGCCACATCCCATGGCCCAGAATCTTCATTAACTTCCTAATCCATCTTGTCACCCAACGACCCAAGAGCAGAGAACCTATTACCAATTGCAACGTCATCCCTCGTTGGCTCACCTTCACTGGAACCAGGTGATTGCTGGCGAGCCACTTTGGTTGGCTTTTGTCAGCTATCTGAGTATGGCGACGAGTTCGGGGGAGAAGAGTGACTTCTTAGGGAGCTCAGTGGTGGGGAAGACGAGCATGGGTCTGATGAGTCAGGGCACCTCTCATTGAGCTTATATTGGTCCCTTCTACCTCTCATTGGAGCCCTAGGAGCACGGGATTCTCTGATGCAGGAGGTCACCAGCCATGGTCCAAGCTTAGGTCGGCCTCTCCCATCGGACCTACTGTTCTCCTGCACCAGGAGGCACGACCTATCCATGGATCCCTCCCCCTCAGCTACCACCACATTATCTAGCAAAATCTGGCACTGAGCATTGTCCGATAAGGAAGAACCATCAGAGCACCCGCATGTATCATCCAAATGGCCCATTCTCCCACATCGGTAACAGACAACCGGTAAATTCTCATACAAGAACTACTGCTAGATGTGCCCATTCCTCCCTTGTAGTAGTACCCCCGGCTTCAAGGGATTGCTAGTATCCAACTCTACTTTCACCCTAGCATAACCAGTCTTCTTAAGATTTTCGGTGAAGTCATCAATAGCCAAGGGTCTTCCCGCCTTCGCAGCTATCACCATTATAGCAGTTGATAGCTAGAACTCCATCGGAAGTTCCAGCAATCTCAGCCAAACCACTGTCTTCTGGATCGGACGGCGACTTGGAATGAAATCCGGTTGCCAAGGCTCCATAGCCAACAGCTGCCCGGCGATGAACCAGGGACCTCTCAAGCAAGCCAAAGCACAATCACCTTCATTCTTGAACCGGAGAATCGTGTGGTCTTCAGCTATAGGGAACACCTCTGGCTCCTCGAACTTGAGCTTTAACTTGACCTCCCTTGCCACCTAATCGATCGGCACCTGGCACCCTAGGCTTTTAACAAATACCAATCTTTTTTCCCACTGGAGACAAGACTCCTCCAACATAGAGTGGGGAAGCTCAAGAACTCTTGTGAAGTAGCACTGAAGTTGGTCGATTTCTTCCTCTAATATTTTGTGAAAAGTCCAGGAAGCACCACGAGGAAAACCCTGCACAACATGAGCCCAGGATCGCTCCTCCTCGATGGAGTCGGAGGACCCTCGGCCATCCCCCTTTCGAAGCTTACCCTTATCTGCCATTACCCTCGAAGCAGAACATAGAAGATGTTCGATGGAGAACCAAAGAGAACGATAGGAAGGCACGATAACCAAGACACTGCTTTCCCACCTGCCATCGAAGCACTCCTTAGGGCAACTTTAAACAAATTTATCAAAGTACCACGTGTTTTTCTTAATTTTTTGCCACATATTTTGACGATACGATGGATGAAGGCAGAAGATGCAGGTTCTCACTAAAAATGCAGGTAGAACTTGCATCTTTAATGAAAAAATGTAGGTAAAACATATCTTTAAATTTAAATATAATAAAATTAAACAAATATAAAAAATTAAAAATCATATAATAATATTTAAAATATTTAAAATAATATAATAAAATTATAATATATAAAATATTTAAAATAACATAATAAAATTAAAAATTAAAAAAATTAAAAATTAAAAAAATTAAAAAAAGTTAAAAGATGCTGCAAGTAAAGTGAATCCACAGGCCGTACCTACGACTTCATCTTATTCCTGCATCTTTATTTTTAAATTAAAAAATTAAAAATATATATAAGTAAAGTCATAAATTATTATCTTAATAATAATATAAAATATTATTATTATAAAATAAAATTTATTATAAAATATAATAAATATTATAAATATTATACTAAATATAATAAATAATTATAATGTATTAAATTATATATTATATATTATATTATAAAATATAATAAATATTTTATAATATAATAAAAAAAATTATAATTTATTCGGTGCCAGTCCAGTCATCGATTCGCCTGTCGGGTCGGTGCCAGTCCAACCGTCAACCCGATGCTAATCCGGCCACCAGTCCGGTCACCAAGTCGATACCTATCTGGTCACAAGTCCGATCACCAGCCTTATGCCAGTTTGGTCAGCAACCCGATGCTAGTCTAGTCCCCTACCCAATACCAATTCGATCGCCTGTCCGAGTCGAACTGGCACCAACCTGGCGATCGGATTGGCATCGACTTGGTAGCCAAACTGGCAATCGAACTGATAACCGGACTGGCTATCGGATCGATGGCTGGACTGGCTGTCGGATTGATGATCGGACTAGCAATAGAATCGATGGTCAGACTGGCAACCGAAACGATGGCTAGACTAACACGTTACAACCTGTGACCGAAATGGCTATCGGACTGGTAGCCGGACTAGCAACCAGATCGATGATTGGATTGGCACCATCCTGTCAGCCAGACTAGCTATCAGATCAGGAGCTGGACTGGCGACCGGACTGGTGATCGATTTGGTGGCCATCGGTCCAATAGCTAGTCCAAGCACCAGGTCGATGCCAATTCGACCATCGATCCAACTGCCAATCCGATGCCAGCTAGTTGATAGTCCAACCACCGATCCAACAACTGGTCCAATTACCAGGTTGGTACTAGTTCGACCATCGATCTGGCCACTGATCTGACAACTAGTCTAGCTACCGGGTCGGTGCTAATCCAACCGGCGACTGGACTAGCTATCAGACCAGTGGCCAGACGATGGTTGGACTGACACCGACCTGGTAGCCGGACCGGTTATCGAATCAGTAATCGGACTAGTAGCTAGACCGGTAACCGATTGGCACCGACTTGATGGTTGGACTGGTTGTTGGATCGATGACCACTGATCCAGTCCCAGTCCGGTCGCTAGTCTGGTTCCTGATCCGATAGCCAGTTTGGCTACCAGAACGGTGCCAGTCCGATCGTCGATCTGGCCACCAATCTAGCCATCGATCCAATAACCATTCCGGTCACCAAGTTAGTGATAGTCTGACCGTCGGTCCGATCACCGATCCGACAGCCAATCAGGTCACCAGGTCGATGTTAGTCCGACCGCTAAATTGATGCCAGTTCGACTCAGACCGGTAATCAAACTGATACCATGCATGAGACCAGACTCGCATCGGACTATCGACTGAACTGACATCGAGCTGACGATCAGACAGGTATCGACCTGGTAATCGGACTAGCGACTGGATTAGCGGTTAGCACCGGGTTGATGATTGGATTGGCACCGACCCGACAGGCAAATTAGCAACCAGATTGGTGACTAGACTAGCACCAACTAAATTATATTTTTTTATTGTATTATAAAATATTTATTATATTTTATAATATGATTTATAATTTATAATTTAATACATTATAATATATTTCTTATAATATTTATATTATTTATTATATATTATAATAAATTTTATTTTATATTATCATTAAGATAATAATTTATGACTTTAGTTATATTTTTTTTATTTTTTTATTTTTTTTGTTTTAAAAATGAAAGTATGAAATCGTGGACACAACATCTTCACTTTATCTGCAGCATTTTTAATTTTTTTAATTTTAATTTTATTATATTATTTTAAATTTTATTATTTTTTTAATTTTATTATGTTAAAATTTAAAGATGCAGGTTTTAATTATATTTGTTTCGTATACAGATTCCACCTGCATTTAGTGAGAAGAACCTACATCTTCTACCTTCATCCATCACATCATCAAAATATGTAACAAAAAAAATTTATAAAAAAATATATGCGATTGAAATCACGGTACTTCGATAAATTTCCTTTAAAATTACCCTATTTCGATATTTTTTTTAAAAAAAATATTATTTTTTAAAAAATCCGTATGAATTGCCATCGCCGTAGCTTGTCACACCAACCTACATGATCCTAGCGCCTGGCAGCTTTTAACATGCACCAACGTGCTACGCCTGGACATTGTAAAGCCACCATGTCATGGATGCGAGAAAACAAGAAATTAACAGAACAAAAATGAGAGACAAAAGAGGCTACTCCAATTGCCAAAAGGGAGCAAAGTGAAAAAAAGCATCCTTTAAAAAAAAAAGAAATAAAATAAAAAAGGGCCTAACACATCATTGTTTCTACATTCATGAATTAAACAGATTCTTTTTTCTGATAGTTTCTTTTTTTTAAAAAAATTGTCCATCCAAGATTCAGACAAAATTATGTAACATGGTTCAGACATAAATAATCTACCCACCTGATATTTTCCTAATTTATTGGAATTGACTTACATTAAACAAGTTACCATAAATAACGGGCGTAGGGTTAGGGCAATGGAGGAAGACTTCCTGCACCTCCCAGAATATTGTATTTTTTTTATTTACAAGCACACGTACAAGCACAAACTTGCAGTCTTTCCTTCTGCCTCAGGACCACCGCCGCATGCCTCTATTGCAACTTGTCATACATTCTGCATTAAATACTTCATGTTATCAAGTTCATACAAAAGCTACATATTTTATCCCACACATCAATTTCTATACATGCAACTCTTAATGTGTCTTCATAAGTACTTGTTCCTTTCCAGTATTATTTTGCCTTACACTCTTTAACAAAACATCATAAAATCCACCCTACACTTATTATTACCAAGATTTGCTATCTCAATACCGCATCCCATATTGATACCATCATATTACAGTGCCAGTACATAATTCAATATGGCATACCATATTAATATGATATGATATGCCCAATGCCCTGCAACGGATGATATCAAAAGGTGCAGCAAACCTTGGTTACTAAAATATGCTAAACTAAGATAATCATATACAAACAGCTACACAGATATCAGCACCCTATAATGGCTAAGCATTCTAATAACTGCTAGGCCATCCCTGCGCTCTGAAGAACCTTATCAATTCACCATACACATCATCTTTTGCCCTCACGCTCATGATGAAATCCATGTGACCATACTTGTCAATGTACAACAAATCAGGCTCAGATCTCAACTCATTGATGGTGCGCTGAACATCAGTAACGTCTGCTAAGGCATCACTACCTCCATAACCCATCCATATGGGCAATGAGGCCGGTATGCGTGCCAAATCAAATGCTGGGGGAAACAAGCTCCCATAATTTATCAGGTTCCACCACCACCCATAGTCATACTTTGCGAAGGTGCCTGCACGGATCACTAACATGGCAGTTTGGGCATATCGTCAGATGAAATTTAAGAAACGAGCTAACAGCATAACTACTGCAAGGAAATTTTACATTGGTTTCATTAACTAAAATTTGGTCAGTGTAACAACTGAACTTTTTTTTTTTTTTTTTTTTTATAGAAAAAAGGATGAGAAGAGGATGGCGAACCCCCCCCCCCTCCCGGTGTAGCTCTCGGGTCCCAGCCCGTTAGACCATTGTTCGATTCGGATCGCAAATTTTCCGTGTGCCCTCCCCACCAACTGAATAAGTACGTCAACCTAACCCCACTACGGTGTCGGAGTTTCGGCCACTCAACCCCCAGTCGGAGTTTCGGCCACTCAACCCCCAGTCACGTGTTCCAGAATTAATTTAGAATTTAATCGAGTCATCCACAGGATCATTCCTCGAACCCGTGACCAGTGGATTATACACAAGAACTGAGCCGCGCCTTAACCAACCGCGCTACCACAACTGAACTTTTTTACTTTTGCTATGATGTACACACAATGCAGTATCTCTACTCAGCTGGCAAAACCAAAATGTATAGAACATAAAGGATCATGTCAGCAGCACTTTTTCCGTTATGTGAACATCAAGTGGTTTGACAAACAAGTTGCATTGGCAGGGCCAGTCATTAATCCTTGGTCTACCACAAGGAAAGCAGTCGAGTAAATGATAATGAATACAGTGGTTGAAGAGATATTAAAAGATTTTAAATCCAAGCAATTAGATCTGCATGATGGTGCCATTCAATGATAAAAGGGATCTTGAATCACACACAAAGATTGTAAACCTAGAGTGCAATTCGTGAACAAACTTCATGCAGCAAGTGCTTATTGAATAGCCAACTGAGGGATAGAGGAGAAATTTACAATAAATACGATAGCAACCAGAACAAAAGTGAAATAAAAGAAAATTATTCAAAAATTGGCGCAACTTCTTTGTGTTAGAAACACCACCAATCATGCCTTTTTTTAATCATATATGATGTAATCCACAGAGCAAAATCTAAGTTAAGAGGTCTGTGTGGCACGATTGAACATATTTTGCAACCGTCCATCAACATGAAATCAACCCTTCAGACATTTGCTGTAGCATTCCTAGTCAAGGTAAATTCTAGGCCGGAGTGACCTGCTACGAAATTTACAAGGTTGGTAGGCAGGCAGGAAGATCTACGTCATAGGCCATTACTTAGGCTCATGCAACGAAGTAGCAATCCTCCAAGTCAATTGAGAAGTTTTGGCCATAACTGGCTCCAAGTCATAACTCATATGTCAAAAAAAGAACTCTCTAAAAAGACAAAGTTGACGATACAAGGTTGGCAGGCAGGCAAGAAGATCTAACACATAGGTCATGACTTAAGCTCATGAAACTAAGTAGCAATCCTCTGAGTCAATTGGGCAGTTTCAGCTATTATAACTGAAACAACTCCAGGTCATAACTCAGATGTCAAAAAAAAAAAAAACCCTCTAAAATGGCAAGTTGACAATGCATCAATTTGCCAAAAATAAGAATTCTAAACTTTTGACGTTTGTTTTCTTTTTTTTTTCCTTGTGCTAAAATTTGTTTTGATGGACATAACAGGCTCCTTTTGATTGAATTGCAGGTTTATTCAGGGTCAATGCATGGTTATTTAATCTGGAATCAACTATACTGATTTCAGTTGATATTCATTGTGTATGAGTTTGTTGCCAGTTCACAAATTTTATATTGAAGTATATCAGTTTTATTCAGCTAATTTATATTCTCTCATCTTCTTGTCTCCTATACTTGTCCTAGATAATCCATATTCTCTCTTCATTAAGATGTTTAGGAAACATGGTAATTTTGCAGCCCTAACTTCAACAAATTTGCATCAATCTGCCAGAGAACTGAAAGAATCACCCCATATGTAGAGAAAATTTCAAACATCCAGCTGGAAAAAGCATACATGCTATTAGATATATGCTATAAGAAGCTAAAGGAAAATTTCTAAAAGCATGTTTCATACTTCTAATTTATGCAGTAAGTAGGAATTAGTATAGAAGTCCAGCAAGAAAGTTAAAAGCATACTTTGAAAAAGATGGTTAAGGTTTTTTGTGGATGATGGATGAGGTTCATACTCCAGGTAATAGTCTATCCGAGACACATTGAAGCAACAATTTTCCCCTGTAAAATAATAAACATGGTACTCTTAACAGCTAATTACTCAGAAATGAACATCATGTTGATAAATCCAAACATGGTAGTTATTTTTTCTTGGTAAAAATAGCAAGGGATAAAACAGGAAGACATATAGAAGAACACAACCATGCATAAAATTAGCAAGGAAAATATGCTCCACATAATTAAGCATGTCAGAGGTGCTTTCTAACAAGAATTAACCACTAGAACAACTAAATGAAGGAAGCCTATGATGTACTGTAGGTTTGCAATACCAGTTTCTGTACCCATACCAGTATGATGCCAGTACAATGTCAGTATAGGTCCCTTCATGGTATTGATTTTTGGTACACCCCCTTATACCAAGTATGGTTTGCTACCGGTTCAGTATGGTATTGGCTAGCATGGGGCAGTACAGTCCAGTAGATTAACCATGGATTACATCTTTTGTCAGATTGTCAGAAGACTAGAAAGGTCTAGAATCAAGATAAATGACTAAAGGATCATGAGCAAAGGTCATATAATACAAGTTACACGATACTCCTTAGAGAAGGTGATACATGTGAATACTCCTCGAAGCAAGAATGGGCACACCAGATCCAGAAGGTCACAGGATCGTCAAGGGAAGGTCAGAAAGAGGATTTATGGTAAACAAACAGACGACAAGATGAAAGTCTAGAATCAAGATAATCGACAAATGTTATAAGTGAAGGTCACAGAACATATGTTACACAATGCTCCAGGGAGAAGATGATGCATGTCAATATCTAAAGACATAAAAATAAAATCAGTCATAAGAACAACAGCTATCACATTTGTCATGTACTAAAGATCATATTAGCAGCTTTAAGATGAGATGACATCTTATGATTTGATGATATCCTTTAGTAACAACAAGAGCCACCTATAGTGTGTGCATGCAGTAAGAAGAGCAATTATGACTAAAGGGATTAATGAAGCTTTCTGGGCCACTCTGTCTGGGTGCTAGCTTTAAAAATGGTGCTGTCCTCAAGGGTCTTTTGTCGAACAGTTTGCAAGAGAGGATAGCTGGGTATCTGGGATGGATAAAGAAGGTGGATCTGCAAGTGCTGGTGGCCGGGGATCGCCAGGGTCCGGGAAAGGAGTTTGTTCATGGGCGAAGGTCATACAGGGGCCGCCAAGGCAGCCTATATGGACTTCATATAAGATATCTGAAGGGGAGATTGAGCATCTTCAGCAGTATTTCACTAAGGTTTTGGAGTTCCTGAAGGCAATGATGGAGGAATCCCGGTGATAGTGGGAGAAGATGGCTGTGTTCATTAGAAGCCTAGACCAGAAGGTCCCGATTGAATGGGTGGCAAAGGAGGTGGGGCTAAGGGTAAGCTGGACTACAACCCGAAGACCTCTCTTGCAGAGGACCATCAAATCCTCCGGTTCCGGTCAGAGGCTGACTATGCCGTGGCTTTGAGAGGTGACCCTTAGTTTGTGGCCGGCAATGGCAATGGAAGCTTGGGAGCCAGACTTTGTTCGAGACGTAAATATGGTTCAAAAGGCAGTGGTCTGGTTGCGACTCCCGGGTTTTCCAATGGAGTTTTGGCTAAGCCCTACCATTCTAGATATTGCGGCGGAGGTCGGCAGGCTATTGGCTACTAACGACTTCACCGACTTCCTCTAGAAAATAGGGAATGCTCGGGTCCGAGTGGAAATTGACTCAAGGAAGCCATTGAAGCTGAGCATCTCTGTGAGAGGGAAGGGATGTTTTGGCAATCGTTTGTGTACAAAAACCATCCCTCGGCCTACTACCAATGTCATCGGCTAGGTCACTCAAATGATGGCTGCCGGTTTCCCCATGTCGATCCCTTTTCTAATAGCAGCGATTGCCCACTCCAACAAAAGAATTTTATGGCTGACAGTGGTGATGGTCGATGCCCGAGTTCTTCAACTTGGATGGTCGTGGAAGGTAGTGGAGGCTCAAACTTGGGTAATGTGGGTGGGGGCCGACCGAGGCTTGGCTCGTGGCTTGTTATCTCTCGAATCCAGTAGCCGCAGGCACTGAGGACAACGATGAAGGCAAGGAAGGAGACCGACTCCAACCCGGACTCCTCCGAGCCCCCAACTCTTCCTCCTTCGGGCCTAACTCGCAACGACTGCATCCAAGCATGCCGGGCTCTCCGGATGGCTAGCAGAGACCCAGCAAGGTAGCTCACCACCGCTCGGTGTTGAAACGGCTAGAGGAGCTAGCTTGAGAACAAGATAGGTCGCCATCTAGGTCTAGATCAGCTTTCTAGGCCTTAGCAAGCACTGCACCATGAGACGAAGCAATGGACCTGGGTCAGTGTGAGGAGGATAGCCCGCCAAAGCTCGTGATGTTGGTTCCAGGATAGCCCAATTTGAAGAGGGCTAGAACCCACCTAGAGGCCTTTCAAGAGAGATCGGGCAGGCCTACTCCAGCAAAGCCCAAAGCGCCTACTGTGATCAAGCCTGGGGCGATGCAACCTAGCTCATCGGCTTTGGTTCCAAACAATGCGCAGGGGCATGGAGCTTTGGTGAGGTCATCAATCGATCGACGAGCCAGGGGTATTCGCCATGTGGGGAGTCCAATGCCTAGGCTATAGAACCGACCTCCTAGAAAGTCGACAACATGGCTATGGCAGAACTCAATGTTGGGGGGCCACAGGGCACGGTTGACGGCTATGCTGGCTCTTCTCAGGGCAGCGACTTGGGAGTTGGGGAGGTGGTGGCAGCCGGGAGGAAGACCGGCTCTGGCAACACATCACCAATAATGGGAGTCCTAGGGGAGAAGGAAAAGCAAGTGTCCGAGTTTTCTGCTCCTATGGAGGGTGGGCGTGTTGGGGTTGAATTGGGCCAGAGGCCTAGCAGCTCGAGTGTTGGGGAGGTGGTGGCAGCTGGGAGGAAGATCAGCTCCAGCGTCACGTCTCTGGTTCAGGGAGTCTAAGGGGAGAGGGGGTAGTGGGTGTCCGGGCTTTGTGCTCCTGTGGAGTGTGGGAGTGAAGGGGCTAAATTGGGGCAGAGGCATACTTCTGAGTTGAGCGGGTCATCATGCCAAGTCAGTGAGAGCCATGAGATGGTGATCTCATGGCTCAAATCAGCCCTACAGGCTGTTGGGGATGCTTCTAAGCTACAAGAGGGGGAGATTCAGGTGGAGTCTGCTTGCTGAGGAGAGTGCAGATTTCACCTCAACTGTTTGTTCCTCATGGAGATCATGGTTTGGAATGTGCCGGGGGCGATTAAACCCTCCCATTCAACTTTTAGGAGATGGATGCAGTTATATTGTCCGAATTTGTGTCCTTCTGGAGACCCGTTCCTTAGGTCAGGGTCTAGCAAGTGCCAAGCATCACCATCCATCTTCCAGGGACTTCCATGCTATTGAGTCTCAGGGACTGGCTGGTAGCATGATTATTGTTTGGAGGCCTGGTATAAATGCGATTGATATTTTTCATAGATGGACCTAACAGATATGTACTGTTATTTTTAAAATGAATAGCGCTCCTTGGCTCTTATCTGGAGTGTATGCTAGCACTGATTATAGAGTGCGCAGGGACTATGATATGACGTGTCTACTTTGGTGGGGCAGGGTATTCCCATATTGGTGACAGATGATTTTAATTATATTGATGGACCACAAGAGAAAAGGAAGGAAGGACGTTTGTGGATGGAGCGGAGCCTGAGTTCCAAAATTTCATTGAGAATGGCTGGTGGACCTGAGATTCATTGGACCTTGATTTACCTAGTGCAATAACCATCATGGTGGGGCTAGAGTATGGGAGGATTGACAGGGCTTTTGCCGTGGCTGCTTGGATCCAGATGCACCCGAGACACCAGGTCTAACATCTGTAGAGAATTGCCTCAGATCATCGGCCGATGTTGATCACGTCTAAGGTTTCACTCTCCAATAAGAGCCCATTCCGGTTTGAAAAATTTTGGCTCTGTTACCCTCACTCCTGAGATATTGTTCATGAGATGTGGAAACTCCCGATTGATGGTAATGTCAGATATCAGGTGATGCAAAGGTTGGATCACTTGAGAGATGCAAACTTCTTCGGTGAAACCGTGAGGAGGTTGGGAACATCTTCCGGAGGCTAGAGATGTTTGAAACTGCGATCACCAATTTACAAGATAAGGTGGATCGGGAGGGGGGCTTCCAGATGGGGACCTGGCAAAGCTCGAGGGGCTTTTATCTTCTATCACTCTCTTCTAAGATAGCAGGAGACGTTTTGAAGGTAGATATCAAGGGCCCAATAGATCAAAGAGAGGGATAGGAATACCAGATTCTTTCATCGGGACACGATCATCAAGTGACACAAGAATCAGATCCGAGCAGTGAGAGATAGGAATGGATAGTGGTTAGAAGGGAATGGGAGCATCAGAGATCGTGGCACAGGAATCAGATCCGAGCAGTGAGAGATAGGAATGGATAGTGGTTAGAAGGGAATGGGAGCATCAGACTGGAGTTTGTTTCCTTCTTTAGATCGAGATGGTCGACCAGTGTGAATGGTGATGACTCTTACTTTGCTAGACACCCTTAGTCTAGTCACTAAGATCGAAGCCTGGAAGCTGATCAAGTCAGTGTTGATCAAGGATTAGAAAAGCACTTTGATCAATGGCCAAGAACAAAGCCCCCAGACTAGATTTTCCTTTATATTCTTCAGGAGATGCTGGCCTATTATCCAGGCGGAAGTAGGTGAGATAATGATTTCTTTGCTACTGGAGAGATGCTAGAGGTATGGATGAGGACGTTTGTCACCTTGGGGCCAAAAAAGCTTGATGTTGCTGATTAGCCTGTGTACTATATATAAAATTTGCACCAAGCTAATTATAGAGAGAATGAAGCCTATATTATCTCGCCTTATCTATCCTGAGTAGAGAGCTTTCATTGGAGGCCGGAGTATTACTGACAATGTCATGATCGCCTAGGATTTTATGCATAATCATCGATGTGCCCCGGATCGTCGGTCTTATAGCAATTAAACTAGATATGGAACGAGCTTATGATCACATGAGCTGGTCATTTTCTGGAGTGTTGCATAGCTTTGGCTTCCATGCTAGATGGAGCAGGTGGATCATGGCCTGTATTCATGGTCCATCCTTTGCCATCCTCATCAATAGTACTCCGTCAATTTTCTTCTGGTATACTATTGAGATTCATCAATATTATCCCCCGTCTCCTTATCTATTTATTTGTTGTGCTGATATGCTCTCCCAGGCATTGCAGGCGGCTGCTAGCGGATCCGGTTTCGACCCTTATGCGCCAATCTTAGGTGTCCAACCGATCTACCACTTATTATTCATAGATGATTGCTTATTGATGGGATGGGCTTCTCTCTGGAATGCAGTAGCCTTCTCGAGGATCCTTGAGGCTCTCTGGACAGAGGGTTAATCTCCTCAAATTGTCTTTCTTAACCCTAAGACCAAAGCCCACCTCAAACACGTCATTAGGCAGAGATTGGGAGTTATGAAGTAGGAGGGGGTCTGCTGCTACTTAGGTGTTTCCATATCCAGTCGAAGGCTGAGAAGGGTGGTGTGCCTATCTAGAGCAACCTATCCAAGAATGTTTGCAAGGGTGACAGGTTACAGCTCTATCCATGATAGACAGGATAACTTTACTGAGGCATGTTCTCAACTCTATACATGTCTACTTGCTATCTAACACTATTGTTCCAAAGACCTGTCTCAAGCTCAAGCAACTCTTCCGACGCTTCATCTAGTGTTCCCACCAAGATGGAGGGGGTGTACATCTTATTGCATAGGAGATGATCTGTCAGCCTGTCAGGGATGGAGACCTAAGGATCTAGTCTCTGGTGATGAGAGGCCTCAATCGCGAGATATGTGACAAGTTTCTTCTCTACCCCGAGAGTCTTTGTAGCTCATTGATGATGGCTAAGTATGAACCTTGGACGGTGACTGCAGACATCAAACCGACTCGGAGTAGCTCTTTTATGTGGAGATCTGTGCCCATGTGCTGGAGGTGATGTCTCAAGTCTGCTAGGTGATTGGTAATGATCATCAGCTAACTTTCTGCATGACCAATGGCTCTTCGACCTCCCAGAGTAGGTGGCTCACTTTTGTCAGCCAAAGGCCAAGTCCATACAGATCTCGGACCTCCTTCAATCTGAGGGGAATAGTTGGCGCTCTGATTGTGGCTCAGCTCTTCGGGCCAAAGCTAGCTAAAAGGGTGCTTTCTATTGTGGTCCCTACTCATAATGCTGAGGATGAGTGTGGAGATCTTGTGGGCAAAGGGTGGGGGTAGGCAACCTCTATGCAATGTACCGTGGAACTCCAGCCCGAAGGTTGGATGCAACTTGAATCTGAAGGTTACAAGTACCCTTGTGGATTAGCCTGTGTATATGAAAAATGGCTTGGGATCGTCTTCTTACCAGACCTATCTTGAGGGACAGTGGTGCCTCTCCCCACCATGTGCCCATGCTACGAGGCGAGGGAGGAGGTGGACTATGCTCTTTTCTACTACCCTAGAGTTGCGCAGATCTGAAAGCCAGCTTGTTTACTTTATATGATTACTTTGTTGGAGACCCCTGCCCAGCTCTTTTTGGATAGCTTGAGGTTCAGCTTGGCTTCCGAGTGGGCCATAATTACCAAAATTTGTGCAACATACGTGACCTACCATATCTGGCTCTCGGAACAGTTAGGTGTTCAACTTGAGATCTTCTATGCAGTTTGTGCTGGAGCGTGCTCTAACACAGGCGACTGAGATTACTCACCTAGAGTCGACTAATTTGACCTTGAGGATTTCGGATCTCTAGGACTCTCGATTGACTCATGGAGCGTCCCATAGGGTATTTATTTTTTTGGAGCCCCAATCCCTGACTTTCTTTAAGAATAATTTTAACGACAGCATTCTGGATACTCGTGGAGTGGGCTTTGTTATTAGAGGCCCTGACTCAAGAATGGTGGTAGCCATCTTTTTTTCCCTCTATTTAAAGGACGGAACTGCAAGCTGCTTGGACTGGCATTGTCTCTACAAGACTCATCCTTCGAGTTCACAGACTATTGATCGAGGGCAACCCTTCTATTGTTATTGGTTGGATTTAGTCCAATACCAAGGAAAATGTCCTTCATCCATTATTGCAGGACATTTTTGTGCTGTTAGGGGGATTGCTTTACTATCTATTCAACATGTCTATCGCGAAGCAAACTTTGTAGCTCACTGGATCACCTCCTTTGTTGCCCAGCACTCTAAAGAAGTGCTTTGGACTGATCTGGGATCCGTTCCAGGCCCACTGAGGAATATTTTGTTCTCTGACCTTTTTGAGTGTATTCATACCAGATTTGTTCGAGTGCTCCAACTTATCAAAAAAAAAAAAAAAGGATTAATGAAAGTGAAACCAAAATGGTGAGGTTTGGATGTGGAAATGAGAAGCATGTGCAGTCCCAATATGTGAAATTGCATCCTGAAAATTTTATTAAAACAAGAGAACCATGAGAAGATGATACCACATATCAGATATACTTTGGCGCACCATTCTACAGATATTTGTTGGCAGGAATTCCAAAACAAGTTGCATTAAGATTTTCAAGATATCACAAACCTCAGCCAAATGACACATAAGACAGACCTAGATAAAGCAAAATGAATCTTTGAGCTATTCATTCAAACCATAAGTCAAAATGAACTAAAAAGAACCTGATTGCTTAGGCTAATTATAGGAGAAAGAACAAAATCAGAGAACATACATTGGCAGAGCAAAGAAACCAAGAAAGAAAGAAAGAAAAAAAAGAAGTGAACCAAACTCCAAAGGCAAGAACCAGGCTTCAACCTGGCTTATGGGGCTATGACACAGACCAACACAAACATGGTACAAAACGAAGCAATGGAAAAATGAGGATGGTGAAGGGACATTTTACTCTCCAATCAACATAACAGCTTTACATGCTGTCACAATCTACCAGCATATGAGGGTCCTACATAGAATAAGGATGAAACTAGATAGTAAACAAAGATTTGACCAAGAACATAAGTTCTCCTGGCATGGACATGTTGGACAGTGTTCAGCACATGTGCCATGCTGAGGCAAATATGTAGCTGTACGAGACAGGATATGGTACTTAAATTCAGAAAATCTTCTTTAACAAAAAAAAAAAAAAAAGAAGAAGATTTCAATATGTATTGTCAATGGCAGTAACCTCTCACTGTACGTGCCAGCCACCATAGGCTGAAACTTAAAACCTTGAATTAACAACTTGACTGACAGGCATTAAGTTTGTGGATCAGCAAGAACATGTGCAAAGAACATACATCAGCCAAGTATTAATGTTCAGAACAATGAGCTTATGAGCAACGTGAATCTAAGAAGCGTAAAATGCACAGAAAATAATTTTTAAGGATATAAGAAAGATATTAATGGAGATTAACTTAAAGTTAAGTATACAAAAAAGATGAAGGCGATCCAGAACTACTGAACATAAATAAAGAGCATTGCTATTGTTGCTATCAAGGTGCTGCAGAAAATGCTGAACTTGGGGATATTGCTAGCACCTTTGCTGCAATTGCTTGGCAACTTGTGCAATCCAAGGCCTAGGCATGGGAGCAAAGATACTCTGGTAGGCAAGACTAAATCCAGTGGTGGCATCCAATGGCTTTAGAGTGCAAGGCTATATCTTTAGTCACTTTAGAAAGTCTTCCTTTTTTTAAGATATCCTACCTTTAATAAGTAGAGAAATTGCAAAAAATAAACAATTATTCATCAAAAGAGGAAGCACAAGACTCGGCAAGAAACAGGATTAGTACAACAAAGGCTGGAAGTGGAACAAGCATAAAGCATCATCATCGTATAAAGACAAGGTTTGAAGTGTGGACTCATGCTGCAATCTGCTGGCAGATACATACTATGCTGAGTCACAATTGCCACCTAGCATAGGTCAGCATGGCACATATTAATTTATTCTTTTAAAGCTTCTAGATAAAATATATTTACTTTTTTATTGTGGCAAGGAGCTGCATGTGTGCCGGCACAACACCACATATGCCGTATTGGCCATTGGAATGAAGCATAGATCCTACAACTGGTTCCAACCAAGGTCCGCAATCTTGATAACTGGTATTATACCAATCATTAGTGGTTCTATATGGTATGGTTAGTTCGGTACAAGATGTATGCATCCCATATTGAGATAGCTTCCGACCTCTTTTCCTCACTTTTTATCTTGGCACCACTTGAAACCAGGTGGTACAGGTCAGTATGATATAGAATGCACTTTGATTTTGGGTGGTATGGGACGGTTCCTCTTGGTTCAAACTAGTATGGATCAGTTCGATTCCCATATGGAACCAAACCCCCACATCATACCTTACTGGTATCGTATGGTACAATTGGTCTAGCTTAATACGGTAGACCTTGACTCACCATGCATGAACTTCAGTAAAGATATGCCAGAACCAAATTGAGATGATGACAATTCCAGAAGCACTTCTTACATGACAGGATCAGCATATACTAGTCCATAACCTAAGTACCACCTATTGAGAATGAAAGCATGTGCACCAAGGTCAATTTCTCAATTTAATATGCACACCAAATAGTCGTGTTGAAGCTAGTGTTTATGTATCTCCCCTAGGATGCACATGAAAATACAATTTATCAATATTGTCAGAAGATAATAAAATTTCATGTATTTAACATATGTAGATTAACTTTAAAGTTCCCTTAGTGATATATGTGGAAAATCTTTTCCAAGAACATAAGGCAGGATTGGACATGAAACGCAGTTGACTTGATACTGGCATTTAGAACTAGTAAGCCTAAGGTCATTTTCAAGAAAATGCCTTTGACAAGATTACCAATAGTTTCAACTACAGGTATGCTATCCAAACCATTTTCAGATCACTGCAAACACAGGATTTCTGAATCTTTTCTTACACCAATAATAGAGATGATTAAATATTTCTTGGTTTATTTTTTTTTAATTACTTCCTTTCAAAGGCTTCTTCCCCAACTAATGTTCCTTAATTTGCACGACTTTTGGGTTCAAGGCTAATAAATGTTATGAATAATTAGACTCCTGTTTGAAAGATCTGCCAATTCCCTGATGATTCAGCTGTTTTAATACATTGCATTAGATCTCTGTCTGTTTTAGCTACAATATTTGGCCAGCATTCTGTCTATTCATTATCAGCATTGGCAGCAGAAAAGTTAGGTTATGCAATTGTCTTGAATTCCGATTTGGCTCTACATCTGATATGACCTCCACAGCAAGAGTATAGTTTTTGCCTAATCCTATTGTACTCCCCAACAACAGTTCTCAGCAATCACCTGGAAAATGAATTTGCCATATTGCCATTCTTATGAACATCTTGCATGCAAAGATCATCACCTCTCCTAATTCAACCCATTCCAATATGGCGGATAAGTCAGGTTTGTACATGTTAAATAAGGGATATCATTCAAAATAAATTTTATTGACATTGATGAGACTGCATACAAAGGCAGCATAGTTAATGAACACCGGAAAGAATCAAGAGAAATATCATTACGCAAGCAAAAATGGTACAATGGTGGTTGTAATAATTAAGACAATTTATCCTGGCATTTATTGGAAGATGTTATCAATAGCCACACTATACAAGCTACTTGAGTACTCATCTAAATGTCAGATTTTAATAAAGATTTCCCAACCTTCAACATTATTTAGGAGCAAGATCTAGAAATTCTAAATTCTTTTTTATTTCTTTGTTTTAAAGGTTTATACCCTCACTGGTGTCACTCAATCCTTGCATAAGCTTTTCCATTTAAGATGACTAAAAACTATAGGAGACACTTGTCCCATTTTCAATCCACTGCGAATCCTAGTGACTGGGGGCAGTAGCTCCTACTAAATTTGGGTGATTTAGGACAATGGGCAATTTCCATGACCTCCAATTAACTACAAAGCCGTTTTGCTAAAATCCTTTCCCTCCTGGTTAGCATCATTTATTGCAAAAGAAGCAGGTTATTCCATGTTCATGATTTTTTTAATATTTAGCTTACATCTAATTTATGTTTGTAATGTTCTACTTGCCCTTCTATGCTTCCAATGCTCTGCCTTGAAGTTCAAAGAAAATTTTCAGCAGTGCAGGTACTTTTATTCCTCCTTTCTAACACTAATGTTGGAGTCTGACTTAAATAGACTTTCTACAAAGTCTAATATATTAAGCTTGCAAGGGATGCCCTTCTGTTGGTGCATCTGAATCTATTTGAAATTCACTTGATCACCCTTTTATTTTACTTTGGAGCACATGTATGTATGTGGTTAGTCCAATGAATCAGTATATCATATATACATTGTTGTGTAAAACAAATTTAGCATAGTAATCTAAATGAACAAGCGAATCTTATTAACAACTAGTCAAACTGAGAAGCCTACATATTTAGCCAAACTGAATGTACAAAATTGTTATCAGGAAAACCTATTTATGGTACCCATCCACGCATACCTATCCAAAGTCAACAAACATGGAAGTGCATGCTAACAATGAAAATTGCAAGAGCATTAACCAAATAAGGTGTATAGAAGCATATAGCCAAACCTGTTATTGCTGATAGCAAGTTGTTGCAGTCCATATGGCCATCACATACAGAATTCAGTATCTGAACACCCATATCACTGCACACAATAATCATGCATCACAAAAATATTACCACAAAAATATCAGACGAATTGGAATAAAGAAATTTTTATTTTAGGCAAAGGAAAATCAGACCTTCTAAAATTAAGCTGATTAATACCAATGGAAAGAAGCATCTGTCATGGAGTTAAGGGGGAAATCAATTTTCTAATTTTAAGATTTCTCTCAAGCTTTTCAGGCATACAATGGACTACCTGATCAAGATGCATGCCGACTGCTCTAAGAACAAAACTTGAAGTGATATGATCTAAATATGAAATAGGACAAAGAAGAGCAGCAGCTTCAATCATTCTAACCACATTTTGCATGGTGAAAGCAGCTAAAGCCATGATAGTTCCCTGCCAAAGGTTAAAAAATGAACTTCAAGAAATATTTGCACGTGCTATTTCAATGATACAAAAATGTTGAAAATAATGGCTACCAAAAGCTAATATACCTGTGAATGACCTACATAGAAAACTTTGGAATTTGTTGCCGAATATACGAAGGTTACCATAGCCAACAAGTCATACTGAGCCAGTTCCTGCCAACTCCAATCCCAAAATGCCTGCAGAACAAATCAACACTTTCAGGCGGTAACAGCAACTGATGCACAAGTGCATAATTGACAAAGCACATGTACACAAGCATTCACACAGAAAGCAAGGCATGGATTCATAATCAAGTCCATGTATGCAGAGACTACATCACAAATGCTTATGCAAATGATGAAAGCAAAATATAATATTATTCATAATTACCTTATCATTCTCAGATAAGGTGACATGGCCATAACTCCAGCGTGTACCACGTACATTCCCTACCCAGACATCAAAACCGTTATCGGCAAGGATGAATCCCAGTGACTCTTCAACAGAATTCACAAACCATGTGTCTCCTCCCTGTCCATGTTTGGATTTTATGCATGTTAATGTATACAGCACAAATATAATGCACTGCAAAATAGTTTCCTAAATCCCAGGCTATTTACATCGTAAGAGGCATCCAAGAGTACAACACAAAAATTTGAATTCCAACAATAAACACAGCAAAAGAGAATATCCCAATAATAATCAAATTCAATCAAGTTTAACAAACAAGATTGATAATCTTGAATGGCATAAACAATACCTGAAAAAGGCCATGCTGGAGGAAAACTGGAGGACCAAATTTTTTCCCTAAAGCTACTCTCCCATGTGGAATATGTTGAACAGATAAAATGAAGCCATCCTTTGTTTCAACCTGCATGTTGTTCTGTTACCACTGAACTATAATAGATGGTGTATTCACAACAGGACTGTAAGCTTCAACATTGATTACGTAATCATATTGGAAGTTATGCCATAAAAAACATGCAAAATATCTCACCACCACATATATTAGCTAAGTATGTGGTCTATGAAAAAAGACATGCACCAAAAAAGGGAGATAAAATAATCATCTGTAAGATTACTAAACCTAAGCAGCATAATATAATCATTTTTATCAATTTATTCAATTAAAATCACCAATTCAACAACTTGTTTACACATTCATGGAATCCAGTTCAAGTCATTGCCCAACTACACATTGTACAATAATTTCATATTAGGTTAGGCACAGAAAAGGGAGAAGATGGTACCTATAGTAACCAAAATTAAGAAATTAGAAGATTAGATTTGAACTTAAAGTGGAGATCATGGAGTTTAAAGAGTATTTCATAGAAACGCGACATATATTGGCCAAGGACTTTATTCAAGCCACAGAGCTTCATTTTCCAATTGATGAAAAAGCAAGTGCATGAACATAGACTGGATTTGAACAACTAGGAAACCATTGTTATACACTAGTTAATTACTTCTTGACATGTAAACATATATGTCTCTATTCTACTATATAAAGGCATGTCTGCCTATCCACGCTTCCCCACCACTTTTCCCATCCCTCATGTTTCCTCACACCACCTCTCCCTGCCCCATGTTCCGTCCATGTGTTCCCCCTTTCTCTGCATGGCCGTTAACTACAAGGCCAGAAGTTTGCATCATTCTTTTAGCATTTAGTAGTTATATAAATATATATATATATATATATATATATATATAACTTTTATTTTTTATTAAAATAAAATAACACATGCTTGCACGTACTATGTTCTGGTATATATTGGATAGGGATATGACACTCCCATTAAGGTAACTTCATAAGTTGCTCCTACTGGCAAATGACACATTGAACCCCATATATTAGGGCATGTGGTCTTACCTGCATTGGGATACTTCTGTCATGTGGCCATGCTATCAATGCATCGAAAGTGAAGCAATGCTTACAAAAATCATTGCAAGAAGAAATTGCATTGATAGTGTTGGCGTAGAACCTCCGCTGGACGGGCCAAGTCACTGAACCGCCGGTCTGCCTTTCTTGGCACCTGCAAAACAGATCCCTTGACCGGATTTTCTCCGGTGGGGGACACTCCGATGCTTAAGTTAGGAAGAGGTTCCAGCAACAGAATGAAAAGTTCTCTGAGAAGGCAGAAATATAGCAAAAGTATCGTCGTGTCCAACTCACCTTGAGTGTCCCCTCTTACCAGTATTTATAATAGTTGGGCACTGGCCTGGGTTGGGCTTAACTTGCCTCTGGTTAACATGCGGTCAGTTAACTTCGCCCCACGTACAATAAGAGACAGTTGCCATTTGTTCAGGGACAGTTGCCGCTCCATTACGGCCAGTCCGTAATTATCGGAGAGTGGGGCTGCTGAACACGTGGCCAGCCCGAAACGGCTGGGGTTGGGGATGGCGATTACACTTTAGGTCGTGATAGCCATCCCCCCGTTCGGGGGTTTGAGGCAGATTGGAGATTTGTCTTGGACCTTCTTCTTCTTTGGACTTCTTCGAATCAGTCATCTTCGGACTTCGTTGATGGAGTCACCTTCGGACTTCGTCGGTGGAGTCACCTTCGGACTTCTTCGGCAGAGGCGATCGGTTGGGTGGTGGACATCATAGATTCGGAGGCGTAGTCTTCGGACTTGTCTCCGGCCTATCCGAAGACTGGTTCGAAGGAGGCGTTACGGCACTCCCGGGACGTCGTTGGTTCTCTTGGTATGGACGGCCGGCCCGGGGGAGAACACGATCGGTCTCCTGAGCCAGAGATATATTCAGTTGAGCCGGCGTCCCTCAACAGTTGCCCCCCACTCTTATTTTTCAAAGCATTGATTTGCCTTGAAAAGTAAGAGTATTAATGAGTTTGTCATTTTTCGTTCAGAAAAAGTGCCGTTAATGATGCCAAATCCTGGATCCGGTTGTTCGCCACAACCAACCTCTGATTCGGGAATCAAACCGGAGACAGGTGTCGCCTTTGCATTGGAGCATGAAGAAGAGGGGAGATCAATTGATGGGTCGTGGCCTTTCTTCCCGTTGATCTTCTAACTGGGACATGGGTGGAGGACGTGACCTAATCTTATCCTTGGAAGGAAAGGTGCCAATCTCATCCCAGTCGTCAAATGGGATCGCGCGGATTAGGACCTTCGGCTCGTCGAGTCAAATCGGCGCCTTCTGGGGCTTCATACTGGCCTCTGGTGCCCGTATGCACGACGTGACTGGGGGAGAGGTGTCTTGTTCCTCGAGGCAGTGCGCGGAGCCGCCTCCTGCCCCCCAATAGAAAGAGAGGAGACTGATCGAGGCTTTTTTGTTTTCGTCTACCATTACTTTAGCCCGATCTTTCCTGCTTCTATCTTCTTGTTCCTTCCGCAGGTAGAGTTTTTTGATTCTTCTCTGTCCCTCCTTTATCACCATGCTTAGGTCTCTAAGGGCTCGCACTGTTGGCCAGGCTTCTTCCGTTGCTGCAGTTAGACCGAGGCTGGTTCCCAATTCTATCTCTTTTAGGAAAATAGCCCATCTCCGGGGGCGCTACCGCGTTTCCAGTGATTTCCTTCTAGTGCTTCCGAAGCCCGAAGAGCAGGTAGACAGACCTCCGACCGGATGTATTGCTGTCTACAAGGACCATCTGAAGGCTGGTCTTCGTTTTTCATTGCATCCATTCTTCCTTAGGGTTTTTAAATTGTAACATATCGTTCCTGCGCAGTTGACTCCATACAGTATTCGGAATATCTACGAGTCTTTGGTTCGGTGCCAAATAGCCAACGTGAGACCCCGGACTAGTTTATTCACCTCCCTCTTCGTTTTGAAGAGGGACTTCCATGGCCATGGGTGGTGGGTCATCGGCCCTCGCCCTGGTCGTAAGATAATGAAGGGCATGCCCAGCGCCATCCACGGGTGGAAACCCAATTTTATTTTTGTTACCTCTACTGAGTCGTGGGATTTTGACTGCGAGTGGATGGAGCCTCGTTTGGATGCTAACCTAGGCAAGGAGGTCGTGACGGCCGACGAACCCAACTATGCCTTGTTGTATGGTTCGGAGACCGTTTCCATTTAAGAACTTTTGGAGGAGAGGGAACTTCATCTTGCTGAGATCAACGGGTATCCACATTAGGTAGAAGACTTCGACCTCTTCCTACTCTACGGCTTCCCTATTCAGTCGTTATTGATGTCTGTTCTTGTTCGTAGGTAGTGGGATGAGGCCTGACTTGAGCCAGCTTCGTGAATCCGCCAAGAGACCGGCGGTCCTCCCCCTTCTTCGAGGTCGGAGGCACGAAAGAGGGCTCGAGGGAAGGGCACCAGTAGGAGCACTACATCTTCAAGAGGGACCTCCGGAGGGGACGAAGTTCCGTCGGGGGAGCTTCCAACGGCACCCCCACAGTCGAGGCCCTTGTCGAGGGTCGATTCTCCGGCCCGGATGATGGGGGCTCGAGTCCGGCTCCGGCAACCGATGTACCATCCTAAGTAGCCTCTTTTAATGAGATCTTCAATAGCATCTTTGAGTTGGATGCAGTCTTCGATGTTATAGCCATGATCCCGATGGAATCTGCAGTATTTATTCCTGTTCCTCGAGGAAGAGGACGCCTTCATGGGACATGGCCATTGGAGATAGCTTTCTTTTTCTATCTCTATCAGGATCCTCTCTGGGAAGATTGAGGGGGGTGTAAAAGTCGAATTTCGTACCCGGTGCTCTGGACTTGGGACTTCGCCTCTGTGCAGAGTCATTGTTGTTGAGGATCGACGGGTCCTACCCCCACTGCTTTTCTTTCTCGGAACTGATTTTCCTTCGGCCAGCCTCTGATTCGTCACCTGTTCCTCGATGTCGGCGTATTTCTGAGCTCTTGACAAAAACTCAGAATAACTTGTGGGGAATCTCTTGTCCAGGGAGAAAGTGAGCCTGGATGATCGAAGTCCCTTCTTCAGGACGGACATGGCTACATGTTCGTTGAGATCCGAAATTTCGAGGGTAGCCGAGTTAAACCTAAAGATGTAGTCTCGGAGGCTCTCTACTTCCTTCTGATGAAGGAATAAGGTATCCGTATTCCGAGGGATCTTACAGCAGGTCCTGAAATGTGAGACGAATAATTTTTCCAATTTAGGAAAGGAGTCGATGGTACCTGGCCTTATGCTTGAATACCACATTCGAGCCGCCTTCTTTAGCGTGGCAGGAAGGCGAGGCAGTGCAACGCGTCGGAGGCCCCTTAAATCATCATATGGGCCTTGAAGCTGCCCAGGTGGTCGAGTGTATCGGTCGTGCCGCCATAGGATTCCATTTGAAGGATCCTAAAGTGCCGAGGGACAGCTTCGGCCATGATGTGAGGAGTGAACGGGGGACGGGGATCGTACACGGTGATCTCGTCGTCCCTCTGGTCACGAAGATTCGTAACCTGCGACTCGAGGGCCTTGAACTTTTTCTCATAGTCGGGGCAAGCTTCCTTCGACGCCTCCCTCTCGGGAGTGGAATCCTCGAAGGAAACAGAAGGGGATCGTCTAGGTCTTTTCCCCCTCCGTGATACGTCGGTTGGCTTCGGAAGTCGAGAGCTTCAGCCCTCCGGGGAAAGCAGCTCTTCGGGGGAAGGTTGGACAGACCAATGATGCTGGTCTCCCTTCCCCCGGGGTCGGTGACTACGTCTGGAAGTGGCTGGTAGATGCCCAATCTGAAGGGCTACATCTTGGAAATTCTGAACCATAGTTGTTAGAGTATCGACTCGGTTCAGAAGGGCTTCGAATTGTTGGTGTCCGACCACCAACGTGGGGGTCGGGACATTATCTTCCACCGGGGGGTTATTCCCCTGAGAGGGAGGACAACTCCTACTTGCTGAGACATTCTGCGTTCTTCCTTTCACTATTGTGGCTTCTTCTCACTTTCCTTTCTCAAAGAGGCGGCTTCTAGTGAGTAGTCGGCTTGGGTCAGCGCAGACTGCCAAGTTCAGCCCTTGTCCCCCTTCCTAGCGCGCCAATCTGTTGGCGTAGAACCTCCGCTGAACAGGCCAAGTCACTAAACCGCCAGTCTGCCTCTCTCGGCACCTGCAAAACAGATCCCTTAACCGGATTTTCTCCGGTGGAGGACACTCTGATGCCTAAGTCAGGGAGAGGTTTCAGCAACATAATAGAAAGTTCTCTGAGAAGGCAGGAATATAGCAAAAGTATCGTCGTGTCCAACTCACCTTGAGTGTCCCCTCTTACCGGTATTTATAATAGTTGGGCACTGGCCTGGGTTGGGCTTAACTTGCCTCTGGTTAACATGCGATCAGTTAACTTCGTCCCACGTACAATAAGGGATAGTTGCCGTTTGTCTAGGGATGGTTGTCGCTCCATTACAGCCAGTCCGGAATTATCGAAGAGTGGGCCTGCTGAACGCATTGCCAGCCCGAAACGGCTGGAGTTGGGGATGGCGGTTACGCTTTAGGTCGCGATAGCCATCCCCCATTCGAGGGTTTGCGGCAGATTGAAGATTTGTCTTGGACCTTCTTCTTCTTCGGACTTCTTCGGGTCAGTCATCTTCGGACTTCGTCGGTGGAGTTACCTTCGGACTTCGTCGATGGAGTCACCTTCGGACTTCTTCGACGGAGACGATCGGTTGGATGGTGGACATGATAGATTCGGAGGGATAGTCTTCATACCCTTTGTCTTCGACCTATCCAAAGACTGGTCCGAAGAAGGCGTTACGGCACTCTCGGGCCGTCATTGGTTCTCTTGGTACGGACGGCCGGCCCGGGAAAAAATCCGACCGGTTTCCTGAGCCGGAGATATATTCAGTTGAGCCGGCGTCCCCCAACAAATGGTAATGGACCAAGTCACACATTTAACCTCCATGTGTTGCATTTGGCAATCTTACATGCATAGGGGTACTTTTGTCACCTAGGCCATGCCATCAACACACAAAAGTGAAGCAAAGACCGCAATAAGAGCTGTAGGAGAAAACCGCATTGATGGCATGGACCAAATAACAAAAAATACCCCGTACAAGTAATGCTATTTATAGTAATTGGCATTGCTCTCCTCTTCTGAAAATGATCTTTCAAAAAAACATCTATAAAACCAAATTGAAGCAAAAAGCAAAAGAAATCTTTTCAATATTTTTGTTTAGCAACCATGTGGTGAAGTACTTTTTATCATCAGGTAGAAATGAAGGTGCAAATAGGTTAGGTTAGGTCTGAGCCTCATTTGACCTATACCTAAACCCCAATGCATTTTTATTTCTGATTTATGCTCAAACTCAATCAACTAGTATGCTTGTACCAAATCAAGGCAGGTCTAGCTGGAATTACTTTTGGTCTTGTTTCTCTAGCATGACTCTAAGTCAAATATTGAAGTTATTCCTAGTCGCATTTAATTGTTTTCAATGAGGTTGTCTTGAATCATACACTGCACTAAATAGAATGCAACCAAGATGTAGCTTGGGTCAAGTTTAACAGGTGTGCCTTATATACATATGCGAGGTTTGCAGAACTATCCCAAACCAACCGATTCTAAGCATATTGAAAAGTGCCAACAGAGGGTCAGGATGGTTCCGACATTTGAAACAAGAAACTGGCAAGGGGAGAGAGAGGGAGGAGGGAAGGAGAAGGAGAGGGAGAGAGGGTTTTCGAAGGCTGCCAGAGGGCCGTCAAGCCCAATGGAAAGCCAGAGGGAGGTCCCGATCGAACTAGGGGCTTCAACATTGTTTTGTTTTTGTTTTGGCTTTTTCAAATGAAGTTGGCAACAAGGTTACCAGCTTCGCTTAACTGAAGCTGGCAACGAGGTTGCCGCCTACATGCTAAAACAGCAAAATAAAAAATGAAACAAGGGTGGAAGCCCCTGTTTTGATTGGGACCTCCCTCCAGGTTTCAACCTATCCATTGCATCAGTCTGTGGGCCCAACAACGGAACGACATGAGGGCCTACCGACCCATGCTTCCAGACAATCGGTCCAGGATACAATACTGGCATAGCAAACATTGGATACAAATTTAAATTTGTGATATGAGACAAATTTTAAAAATACACATTAGGTGCAACTCATTAACTCAACCCAGCATTCACCACTAATGGCAAAAAAAGAAGAATAAAATTTTACACTTAAACGATGCAGAAGCATAAGCTAGAAGTTAGCTTTTGGTGGAAGTAAAAATTATTTCATTAAAGCTTGAGATAAAAGCTAGCAATGCTCCCTATTCTTCTCCCTCCTATTCTATATTGATTCTACTCTCTACTTGCTTTCCTTTCTTTTCCACATTGTTTGATATTTTAACATAAAGAAGCACATGATTTTTCTGACCTTAGTTCCTTTAATGGAAGATCTCCTCTACAAATTTTTTGAGTGTGCATGTAGTTGCATGGTTGATTGCATCCTTCAAGACCCCTTATGATCTCTTGATGACTTATATACCTCGAGTCTCCACATGATACCAAAATGATCCAACGGTCACTACCTCATACATCACATCCCAGATCTGATTGGAATATACATTTTTAGATCTACTATATTAGTCCACCTTTCCTTTCCACTTCCTTTAACAGTATAGCATAAAAAAGCACATGATTTTTCTCACCTTTAGCACCTCCCGTGGAAGATATCCTCAGTTAATTTGTGACTGCATGTAATTGTGCAGTTGACCATATCCTTCAAAACCTTTTATGGTCTATTTATTACTTACAACTTATGCATCATATTTCAGATTCAATAATATATACCTTTTTAGGTCTAGTCCAACTTTTTTTTGTTTTCATTATGTTCCTTTCTACCTAGAAGGTCTCATTACGGTAATGACCCAGTCCTTGCTCTAAATATATGTGTAGAAAATGGAGTTCTGATGTTCAAACAGAAAGCTTCAGCACCTTTCTTTCTTCTTCTTTTTTTTTCTTTTTTTTTTTTGGGTGGGGGGGTGGGGGGTGGGGGGGGCAGCTTAACAGGTTGAATCATTATTTCATGGCTGATCCATATTTTCCTTTAAATAAACGTAACAATTTCATGGAGATTTTGGTCTACAGGAACAGTATGTTTTTATCTTTTGGCCAGAGATATGTTTCAACATCAAATAGGCTTCTTATTTTCCTAGAATTATATTTCTGGGACCTACTTTTGTGTGTGAAATATAATGGATAACAAAGAGCAGGAAGCTACAATGTCCATTTATGATGGAAATTCACAAATGCAGAGGGAGATTAGATTTGGCCCCCTCACCATGTGCATCAAATTGGAAGACTTGATTGGAAAAGGTAATCATCACCCTTGTCCTTCCTTGTTTGCTCCTCTCACCATGTGCATTCAAGTTTCACTTGCATCTTCCCCCTTTTTCCTTTCAGCAGTTAATGTAAATTATCCTATGGAACATAAAATACATCAAGCATTAGGCCTGCCGTACAACAAATCCTTACAAAGCAGAACATCTCGTAATAATCTTAAGCAAAAGAACCTCCATCATCTAATTATCCAACAGGAAGAGAAAAAATTTCCTCTGCCCTTTTTGTTTATGCTTCTATTCATTATGTGGTTTCCTTGTATCTTCGTAAAATAGACTGTCTAGGCTTTTTCTTTTTATTCTTTTCCTTTCCATCTCTTTCTCCTTCAACTAATTTCGTTCATGCAAGATTTTCCACACTAAGGTTTTTAAGATATCATCAGGTCGAAGTCAAGGAAAATGTCTTGATACAAGAGAACATCTGTAAGTCGATCGACATCCCCTTCCACATCAATGCTAGATATTTCCTATAACTCCTCTTCTATTTCAAAATGGATGCCATTTTATGTTTCACTGACCCACCCAACAAATTATCTTTGATATACCAAACTAAACCCGTTTATTAACATCTAGCAGCACGAATAACTTTAAATTCAAGATAATTCCATTAATGTCTTATTTTTCCTTCTTCTCCATTACTCAAAAGACCCTCATTGGGTCATATCTTGCTATTAGCAAGATTTTCTCAAGACACCTCCAGCAGTCTTACAGCCTTGAGACAACAACACCTATAGAGCTGCTACATTGGTGGCAATTGCACTGGCGAACACAACTAGACCACCTAACTACTTAGACTCTTCCAGCAGACCTGGACAATGACCACTCATAAAGAAGTCTGTCTCAGTGAGTACACTGACAAATCACTGGACTACTTTTTGCCTTTTCCATCACTCTTGTGCCTTTCCAAGATTTCGACACTTAGAAAGCGTTTATCAGAGGGCAGGAGGCAGGAAAGTTTCATTACCTGGATTTTGATTTCCGAACACCTAAATATCCTACACGTCTCCTTACGGGCAGCACTGCCACTATTGTCGATGCATATATTTGTCTAGAAATCCTACCAGCGTGTTAGCGCATGCATCCTTCTTCATAGTTGACCATAAACATATCTGATCATATCTAAAATATATAAACCGAAGAAAACAAGTTGATCACGAAACCCCACTTCAATCAGCAATTCTTGCTAAGACCGGGTCAATTTGATTATAATACAGATTCTACAAAAATCTAACTTCTAAACAATTCAAATAAGAGTAGTGCTACCGATCACCGCTCAGTTCAGCTGGGATGTGGCAGTCGGGATTTAGTGCCAAACAAATTGGGATCGGTGGTGTCAGGCCCACCAGCGCTCAGCCAATCACCGAATTGGACATCCCCCAGTTATAGGGGGCGATCTATAGTTTTTCCTTAAAATAATCGTCATAATTTCATAACAATATAATAATATATGGTCCTTGCCAATATCTGATTACAATAATCTTCACTTGCTCCTCACTTGCCATCAAGCAACGATTCTAACTTTCCTTGTACTCGAGACGACACCTGATTCTTGAAATCCCTAATTCTTGATGACCAAAAATCCGTGCTCAAGAACTCACACTTTCACATTGGAAATCTAAACTATCCCAAAAAAAAAAAAAAAAACTAGCATTTCCACAAAGAAACCCCTTTCACAAATTTAGGGGGAAAAAAAGACGTTAAAGATGTGATTGAGTTTTGGAGTTGAGGAAAGTAAGAAGAAGCATTACAGTGTACTCCGAGCAAGGATAACCTAAAGGTTGAATAAGCCGAGCACAAAGACCGTCGGTGGAGGGCGGCAATTGGCGGCCCAGGGTGGCGCCGGCAGAGCACTGGACCGTGCCAAGAAGAAAGATAAAGTGGACAAGAGCAAGATGAACGGAAGCTCTTCCCACCCAGGAGGGCCGGCAACAACGGGGAGGCGGAGGACGCGACCACCACGCCATGGACAGCAGCAGCGCTGGGTCTCGGTCGCGCTATTAGTATCGTCCCCTCCCGTGGACCACTCGCGACAGGAGGGATCAGGCATTCAGGGAAAATCAACAACGTAGACGCACTGGGATGCGAGCGAGCACCTCCAGTGAGATGTGACGCTTCACCCTCGGTGGGACCGCGGAGCCGGGCGCTTGCCGGGCCGGGTCTCGACTCACGTGTGCAGTGCTCCGGTGTCGGACCGTACCGTTCGTCGCGTTCTGCAAGTTGGCGGTGGAATCTAGGCCGTACGATGTCCATCGCAGCTTCAATTCGAAGCTACCGTTCAACCGTTTTCTATCTTGAATTAGCTACCTTACTCCTTGCATAAATAAAATAAAATAAAAAAAATTAAAAAAAAAAAAAAAAAAAATCAAGCCTGCATGCCCGAGTTTTTTTTTAAAATAATGTTTTTTAAATAAAAAATTATTAAAATAGGTGTTTCGGGATATATTTACTGAAGTAGGTGTTTTGTACCGACGTGGCGGTGACGGGGCACTAAGTTCGGCTTTTCAAAAGACGAAATTGGATTTCGTCTTTTGAAAAGACGAAATTCTTATAAACTAATATTTTTTTAGGTATTTTGTACCGAGGTGGCGGTGACGGGCACTAAGTTCGGCTTTTCAAAAGACGAAATTGGATTTCGTCTTTCCAAAAGACGAAATTGGATTTCATCTTTTTAAAAGACGAAATTCTTATAAACTAATATTTTTTTATTTTATTTTAAAATTTGATTTGATATGTAATAAAATTTGATTTGATACGTTATTAATTTGATTTGATATGTTATAAAATCGTCCGTTGGAAGGACGAATTCAATTTTGAGTTCGTCTTTCCATTGAACGAATTCAAAATCAATTTTTTTTTTTAAATAAAAATTTTATATATTATTATTATTTTTAAATAAAATTAATAAATTTTATTTTTAAATAAATAAAAAATTAGTATTAGTTAAAATTTTATATATTATTTTTGATAATATTAATTATTATATTATTTTAAGACAATATTATTTAAAAATAATATTAATTAACTATATAAAAATAATATTAATTTAAAATTAATAATAATTTAACTAAAAATAATATTAATCGAAAATAATATTAATTAAAAGATATTATAATATATATTATATTATAATTATAATTTTATATTCTAAAATATAATGAATATATTATAATTTATTATATTATATATTATAATTTTTATAATATAGTATAAAAAATTAAAAAAAATAAAAAAAATAAAAAAATAATCATCATGTCGATACTATTCGGTCGCTAGCCTGGTACCAGTTCGGTCGACAGCCCGGTGTCAGTCCGATCCCTTGCTCAGGAGCGGTGGCAGGACCCCGACGACCGGACCGGCGATCGGGTCTGCGGCATGACTGGGACTAGACCGGTAATAGGATCTTGGCGGTCGGATAAGTAATCGAACCCGGGTGGCCGGACCGGCTGCCGGATCGGGGGCCGTAACTGGGGTCGGACCGGGGGCCGGATCGACGGCCGGACTGGGGCCCGCACCGGGGGCCGGACTAGCGGCCGGGCCGGGGTCCCCGATCCGGCCCCCGATGCGGGCTCCGGTCCGGCCCCCGGTCCGGCCGCCGATCCGGCCCTCGGTCCGGCCCCAGTTGCAGCCCCGGTCCGGCCACCCGGGTCCGACTTCCTATCCGGCCCCCGGTCCGGCCGCTAGTCCGGCCCCCGGTGCGGGCCCCAGTCCGGCCGCCGGTCCGGCCCCCGATGCGGGTCCCAGTCCGGCCGTCGATCCGGTCCCCGGTCCGACCCCAGTTACGGCCCCCGATCCGGCAGCCGGTCCGGCCACCCGGGTCCGATTACTTATCCGACCGCCAAGATCCTATTACCGGTCTAGTCCCAGTCATGCCGCAGACCCGATCGCCGGTCCGGTCGTCGGGATCCTGCCACCGCTCCTGAGCAAGGGATCGGACTGACACCGGGCTGTCGACCGAACTGGTACCGGGCTAGCGACCGAATAGTATCGACATGATGATTATTTTTTTATTTTTTTATTTTTTTAATTTTTTATACTATATTATAAAAATTATAATATATAATATAATAAATTATAATATATTCATTATATTTTAGAATATAAAATTATAATTATAATATAATATATATTATAATATCTTTTAATTAATATTATTTTCGATTAATATTATTTTTAGTTAAATTATTATTAATTTTAAATTAATATTATTTTTATATAGTTAATTAATATTATTTTTAAATAATATTGTCTTAAAATAATATAATAATTAATATTATCAAAAATAATATATAAAATTTTAACTAATACTAATTTTTTATTTATTATTTATTTATTTAAAATTAAAATTTATTAATTTTATTTAAAAATAATAATAATATATAAAATTTTTATTTAAAAAAAAACTGATTTTGAATTCGTTCGTTGGAAGGATGAACTCAAAATTGAATTCGTCTTTCCAACAGACGATTTTATAACACATCAAATCAAATTAATAACGTATCAAATCAAATTTTATTACATATCAAATCAAATTTTAAAATAAAATAAAAAAAATATTAATTTATAAGAATTTCGTTT
The DNA here is from genome assembly GCA_021397845.1 of Areca catechu. Lineage (NCBI taxonomy): Eukaryota > Viridiplantae > Streptophyta > Magnoliopsida > Arecales > Arecaceae > Areca > Areca catechu. Next base: position 51,961,168 of record CM038045.1, on the reverse strand, counting down.
TTTGAAAAGACGAAATCCAATTTCATCTTTTGAAAAGACGAAATCCAATTTCGTCTTTTGAAAAGACGAAATCCAATTTCGTCTTTTGAAAAGCCGAACTTAGTGCCCCTTCACCATCACCTCGGTACAAAATACCTAAAAAAATATTAGTTTATAAGAATTTCGTCTTTTCAAAAGATGAAATCCAATTTCGTCTTTTGAAAAGCCGAACTTAGTGCCCCGTCACCGCCACGTCGGTGCAAAACACCTACTTCAGTAAATATATCCCGAAACACCTATTTTAATAATTTTTTATTTAAAAAACATTATTTTAAAAAAAAACTCATGCATGCCCTACCTTCAACCATGGTACATGATTAGCGCCACAGTATTGCACGTGACTAACAAAATGATTAGAAGACGACCGGTCCAAAAATGTTATTATTAGCTGATAAAATATGAAAAATAGGTTCCAAATTACACATTTACGTACGCATGGCCTGGTGGGTTGCTTCATGATTGATTATGTAAAGTTTGTGTAACATATCCTGCACCGGGAAGAAAGCCTCTTCTTGATTCCTTTCTTTTTGCAAGCCTTCCCTGGTAGATGCAAGAAAAAACGAAAAATAAATTTTATCTTTGAAATATATTACTTTTCAGTATACGTATATATGATGACCAATAAGATGTATTTTTAATTTAAACATTATATATATATATATATATATATATATATATATATTAGCATGTAGGCATGATGAGAGACTTTCAAAATTCAGTAATTTTTAGTTTTTATATATTTCTAATAGTATAGATCATTATTCAATGGATTTTTTTATTTGCATGCTCAATTATTAATTTTAGGACTGACAAAAGTATATATAGCCTTTTCTTTCAAGAGGAGTCCATTTCTCTCTTTACATGTATTTTACTGTTGTTGTTTTCCTCTAGTCTTTTGTTTAAGAGAGGAAAAAGGTGAGGAGGGTCAAAAATGTTTGTCATTTTGACGGGAGAGGATAAGGACAAAGTCTAATGCAACCAAGCGAGATCTTGAGAAGGAGCATAATGCCAAAGGTTGGCGTTGATTTAGTTCCATTAAAAAGTGATGAGATGATCACAGAGGCATAAATTGTTATCGTACAGAAGAGTGCCAAAGATTTGGAGAGTGATCATCTAGACAGAGTTTGCAACATTTATTTTGAGTCCTTGAAAGAAACATCCCGAGGATTGGGTATAAAATATCTTTAAAATGGAGGATGCATTGGCCATATTGTTGCTCAATTTGCCATATATTAACATAAATAAATGGATGCCATATATCGAGTTTGCATTAAAATTGGATGCAACTGACCGATAATCAATAGGACAGATCTGTCTAATAATTCACATCCATGAGGGAGGAAAATGAAATCATGTGGAGCATTGGATAGTTAATCATCAGGTACTTATACAAGTCTTCATTGCGAACTCGTGACCTAAAGTGCATCCTTGGCAACCATAATAACAGATTGGTCATAACAACTTTGGTTATTTTTCTCTATCTCCTACTTGCAACAAAGGCAAAGGGGCACCATGAGCCTTGGTGATTCCAATTCCTAATAAAATTCTTACGTACAGGTCGGATAAGCAAGTTTCAATTTCTTTTTTCCTTTGTGGACTCATGGCATGAGTGGAAAATGTAATTCACATCAATGCATGCAAATGGCTTCCAGTCTCCAAACCTACTTCAGTTGCATAGGTACTTTGTTTTCTCATTACATGAATCTCTCGTAGCCAAGAAGGGCAGCTTATTGCCTTATTGTATTAGTGAGATTACTCTCTAAATTTTGTGGTGGATGGCACCCCTTAAATGAGACTATGATAGGAAGTCTCAAATTGGCAATATTTCTTTTATTTTCAATGCCTTTTTGTTGTATCTGCACATACAACTGAGGTACCGTAGCATTATTTATCTTGAAGAAACAAATACAATTCTTTTTGTTGCAAAAGAAAGTAGTAGAAGAAGCAAATTACAATAAACTCTATGCATGTACTCCCAAAAAAATAAACTCTATGCATGTATCAAGAATCACCTTTTTTACTCGATATAGTTGAACACATCCTAGGAGGAGATGGAGCGGATCTTTTAAAAAAAATGATAATTAGGGGCATTTTTTAGTGTCACTATAGGTTATTAAGAAATGCTACAAATACTTTTACTGGTCTTTTGTGGCATTTTCTTATATACACTATAAGAAAAAGGATTATGAGCGACAGCTAATTGCTATCGCTAATAACCCGATCGTAATTGATAATACTATTTATGGCGGCAAGCCATTGCTAATTACCCATCCGAACAAATCCCATAGCTAAAACCCACTATTACTAATGAAAAAAAAATTATCGATAATAATGCATATTACCAATGGATCAGGTGATGGTAGAAGCCATCAATAATTTTTTTTAAAAAAAATAAAAAAAATAAATTAGCAATGGCAATATATCTTGCTAATGCTGTTGGTACTAATTTTTTTTATTTTTTTAAAAATCAAAAGTAAATTTGCTAACACTTATTCTAATTATAATAAAAATAGCAATTATAATTTTTAAACACTATTATAAGTAAATTAACAATAAAATACCACAATTATAAATGAAAAACTAACTATATTATATTTAAAATATAAATTATATATAATTTTATAAATCAATATTATTTTATAAGTGATGTGACCGGATCGCTAACGTGGAGCAAAGAGCCTGACGTGGAGCCCTCATTGGACGCCACGCTGGATTCCCACTATCGGCCCCTTCGCCGGGCTGAGCTTCCCGAGATCAACGGGGCCACCCGTTGAAGCCGGGCTCCGTCCTCCGCTAGGTCGGTCCCCGCCAAGTCTGACGCCTAGGTCGGAGCCGAGCTCAAGTCCCACCAGAGGCAGACCTTCCGAGCCTGAGGTCGGGCCCCGTGGTCCGGAGTTGAGCTCAAGCCTCCTCCGCCAAGTGACGCCCCTTCAAGGCCAGGTCCCCTGAGCTGGGCGCGCCTCATCCACCTCTGCCGGCCCGAGTTCGGTCAAAGATGGTCTCTCCCTTGGCCTGGAATCGAGCTCGGCCCTCCTCCGTACAGCCGAGCCACGACGAGGCGGGTCCGCTGCAAGCGGGCCTCATCTTCCCAACTCGGCCCTCAGCACAAATTGAAGTACCAACCGCCAAAGAAGCCGCGCCTCTCCTCCGAAGACGATGGCGGGCCCCCAGAGGACCGTACAGTAGCACCCGCCACGTCGCCATAAATGCCCACGGCCGTCACCTACACCAAAAAGAAAGGAAGCTCACATCAAGGCACCATACCCTCTGCCGACTTGCCGTACAAACGGAGAAAAGACCCCACCGAAGAGCGCGAGTCCCAAGACCGGCGGCATGATAGTCGATGTCTTGCCAGGCTTCCAGGAAGGACGAACAGAAAGAATGTCGGAGGTATATCGAAGCTTCTCCAACTACCCAATCAAGAAGGCATCCCGTCTACGGCACGACACCTCGTCGTACCAGCCTGACAGCACGGGAGAACCCCGAGGCAAGCCAAAGTAGAAGACTCAGCCAGAGTAAACAAGAAGGAGGTAATGACAACACTCATTTTTTTCCTTCCAAGCAAGAACAACATTCTCTCAACGAGAGAGCACCCAATTTTCCAACAACACAACCATCACAGAGAGAAAGAGAAGAAGGGGGAGAGGCCAAACAGAAGGCCAAGACCGCCTCGGCCACCACATCTCCCAGCTCACTCACACTATCATATACTCCACTCACTCCTCCTAGCATGGAGCTCATCTAGAGGGGCTCGACCAGGAGGATTTATTTCCCTGGATCGTCACTGACTTGACCGTCAGAATGCCCCCGCCGGAATTTCCAGCTCGGGTCACTGACGTTGGCTGTCTTGTAGGTTTCGAGGCACCGAAGGCACCCCCGGCAGGCGGACGCGGACCACCCGACACCATTAGCAGCTATGGGCCACGACGATCCGGGCGACAACAATAAGTATCAAAATTAAATACATTATATCAAAAAAATAATGTCAGATCCTACTTGTCATCATCGTCCTCCTTCTCCCGCTCTTGTACGTCTTCTCTAGTAGCTAGTGGATAAGATATAGATATTCTAGTATCTTGAAACAAAGAAAAATAAAATATTATTACTAAGTTTTGATACGAGAATGTATATATCGATATGAAGGTATATATTTCAATATATTTCTCTGATTCTCGAATAGATTATTCATACACATTTCATTCGATGATATGGGGCTATAAACACTCCGGTCCATCAATTGGATGGTTAGATTGAATTTTTATTCCATAGATCCCATTTCCTCGCTCAAGTCTAAATAAATAAAGCTTATAAATAAAAAAGTTTAAAACAAATAAAGGAATTTATTAATAGACTTACTTGCTATGATAGCTATAACAATGAAGCCAGCTAATCATGTAAATACGGGTCCTAAAAAATCTAGATGACCATATCATGGATGATGTCTTGGAAGCTCTAAAAATGCTAGGTAAAAATATGGGTCACGACATCCTTGATATGTGCATTAGCCCATGTTTGAGTCATCGAGGCTTGAGATAAGGATATAAAAAACTAGCGAGTTATCGAAGGGGCTGAAGCTATACCCGGATGACCTGACGCCTACTCCCCCTCTAATGGCCTTTAGCCATCCCTCGAAATCAAAGAGGAGCAAAGAGGGTAGGTCCTTACTGTGCCGCGATATGTTATACTTCATGTAATCTATCTATACAATTTACAAATTCATTAATCCAATTATACAGATCAGTATATATAAAAACTAATACTCGATGTTTCGAGTTGTTATCACGATGCATCAAAATCTTAGATCTATGTAATCACCAACCCTTCTGGACTTGTGTATGGCCTCATAACTGCAGCTATCTCGATGCACAATCCAACTACAATGTCTACAATAAATAAATAATAAAAATAAATTAATTAAAAAATATATATGATTAATTTAATATGAAATTAATATAAGCGTAGAGTTCTTACCAATCTATCTGCCACCACATGTATATCAATGGAGCCGCTGGTGTACTTAATCGGATCCTACTATAACTTATAAAAATTTCTATTTTAGCGATGTATGAAAATGCTTTTAAAATTTGAATGGCAAGCTCTTAATCACCGAGCTATAACTTATATTATTATATATAAAAATGGTTTATTTAACTTGTTAACATACATTCATATCATTAAATAAATATTTCATATATTTTAATATTTTAATATTTTTTTATTTTTTAAAAATAAAAAATGAACTTAATTAATGTAATTCTTTATGTTGATGGTTTTATTGTTAAATATTCAAAAATTAACTTTTGTGTATCTTCATATTCATATATAATTTTTTCACAAATTCTTAAAAATTGTTAATTAATGATTACTTTTATTTATACTATAATAAAAAGTAATAATGATTTTTGATGCAAAAATATTAATATTCTTATATTATATTTTTATCTTAAATATTTTTATTTTTAATATTTTAATATAAGCTCGATCGAACCATCGATCTATATATATATATATATATATAGTAATGCTAAAATTATCTACATACGATAACATATTAGATGGAATCGATATGACTAAACCGAACTCTATATAAAAATTAATAATTTAAGATTTAGTAGTAATTTTTTAAAATCCTATAAATTATAATATTCTTTACTGATATATTAGTTAAATGTCATAATAATAGTTCTAGTTCGTAGCATTTCAAATTATATGTCATAAAATATAAATTTATAGTAGCATTTATGATAAAGTATTATTAATTAAAAAATATTTTATTAAAACATAGTGGCATTGTTACTATAATGTAGCAAAAATAAAGAATTTAGTGGTGTATATCAAGAAATGACATGAGTAATTTGTCGTCAAAAATCATTTATGTTGTAGTGGCACAATGGTATTGCTTCTCTCAAACCATGCCTGATAAAATAAAAAGTGAAGCAAGAGATCACAATAACATAGTTCTCAAACATGCTGAAAGATCATGCTTATAGAAAGATGTGAAGTGCTTCATTCATGTAACGAATTACTATCTAGCTAGGATAATATATAGAGGCAAATTGCCTCTGGCCTTCACCGGTGCTTACTGCTTACCGATGACCAAAGCTACTAGGCTCATCAAAACACCAATCCATGGTGGTTCTCTAAATATCATCACTTACTGAACCAAAGCCAAAGCCGAAGCTCCTTGCCTTGCAATGGAAACAACAACAAATTTACATGAAAGCATGGTACAGGAGAACATAACATGCCTATCATGTTTAAAGATTTGAATCATTTATTGATCACAACCAAAGAGAAGAGAAAGAATATATATATATATATCTAGACAAAAAATTGGGCCTGCATATTAAGTAAGAAACTAATTTCGTGCCCTTTGTTAGAATGTCATTTAATGATCAGGACTTGTTAATAAAAAAATTAATTTATTCTTGATCCCTTGTTTTTTTAGTGGTCACGGAAATTTTAGATCCGGGTTGCGGGCAAAATGGAGTACAAATGTGTAAAAGAAAAGATAAAGTTTGTCCTGTTTATTTACGAAGGTTTAAAAGTGTATATATTGAAAAAAAAATAAAATAAAAAATAGCTTCGGACTTTTCTTTGATAAAGCAAATTACCAAGATTTTTCGCAACAATTCTTAGAAGTTACATCAGTCTCGGGAGATTTAAGAAGACAAAACCATTATAGCTATAAATTTTGTGGAGACGTTGGGTTAGGCTATATTGGTGAAAAATGGCATGTTTCATGGTCAGGAGATGTGATCTCATAGAACATTTATCAAGAACGGCGCAGCTATTTATTAGACGACCATCATTTCTCCCCTCAAAAAATTCTCATCGACCAAGACCCATAAGTTGCCCGACTTTTATTAGCGCAAAATCTCGATATTTTAAATTCCACTATTTTGAGGGTCAATGGGAGCACAAAATTAAACATCTAAAACTTTCAATTCAAAGTTTTATTGTCAAATTTTATCATTTTGAATGTCAATAGGAGCCTTCATGCTTTTGTCATCTTCCAGAATTTTTGTTCTCATAAATCTAGTAAACTAATTAGACTCATATTATTCCAAAATCTCATCAGTATCATCTTACCAAAATAGTCTATCGAGGGAATTTTTGGATACATTATCATGGATAATTTTAGAAGATTTTATACTGTAGAATGGCTAAGAGGTGGTATGAGAGATAGGTGAATATCAAATTATATTGACTCCAAGTACAGAAACAGTTTTTTCTGCCTCTCTCTCTCTCTCTCTCTCTCTCTCTCTCTCTCTCTCTCTCTCTCTCTCTCTCTCTCTCTCTCTCTCTCTCTCTCTCTCTCTCTCTCTCTCTCTCTCTCTCTCTCTCTCTCTCTCTCTCTCTGAGTTGTTTGGAGATTAAACCTATACATGATAAGTAGTCAATTATATACAGGATGAGGTGCTACTACAAGATTGAAAAATACAATTAAAAGCTCGTCAATGACCAAGTGTGATAATTTTTTTTTTTTTTTGGAACATATCGGTGATAGAAACCCTGGACCACCTAATGGGCATATCTTTAAAGATAAGATACCAACCATGCTTGAATCATTGAATATATAACTATTATACCCAACCAGCTAACCATCAAACTGGACTGCCACTCTTGCTGAGGTCCGATTGCACCGTTCTTCTGAAGTCCGAAGCTCCGATGGACGTTCTCCAGTCGAGATCCGAACGACCCACTTCAGCTAAGATCCGGTCAACATTTTCTTCGAGATACGACCGACCCACTGAAGTAGAGGTCCGAACGACCCACTTCAGCTGAAGTCCGGCCAACCTTTTCCTGCTGAAGCTCCGACAGACGTTTTCCAGTCGAGATCCGACCGACCCACTGAAATAGAGGTCCGAACGACCCACTTTAGATGAGGTCCGGCCAACCTTTTCCTGCTGAAGCTCCAACGGACATTCTTCAGTCGAGGTTCGACCGACCCACTCCAAGGATCTCAATAACTCCAGAAACCTCTTCCAGCTGATACCAGAATTCTGTTATAACAGAATCCTGCCACATCAACACCACTACTCCACTATCCCCACAACGTTGCCCTATCTTGATGCCACGTGGCAACTCATCGGATTCTCCTAAGGACAGATCAGTCTTTCCAGGCTCCATCCATAACAAATTTTGGCACTGTTTTGTGTCTATATGAGATAAACTGGGGACACAGGATGGTAAGCAAGCTGAGGCTAACACTAATATTTTTCCTTCTTCATACGCTGTCTCTTTGATTCCTCCATTTTGTTGTCCTTAAGTTCCCGCTAACTTAGATATCGGAGAGTCCCCCGCCGGAACACCACCGATTCTTAAAAATTTTGTTGCAAGAATCGGAAGGAGAGTGCTCCAGTCCAGCCGTCCGAGCGTAGATCGGAAAAAACTGCAGCAATAATAAGGAAGACATAAAATATAGAAATTGAAAAAAATAAAATATTGTGCGAGCGTGCATTAGGTAGGCTTGAACGGTAAAACCTTTAAACATGAGACAGAGAGCACACACCGACTAGCAAATTTTTGTTGGGTTGGGTTGTGTGCAATGATACTTATGCTATCCATGTGAGCCGTGGGTAGTTTCTTTTCTCTTTTTTTTTTTCCTTTAATAATGATAAAGGGGGATAGAAAATCCAAAGCTGTAGGTAATCAATGATGAATCCAAAGCTGTAGGTAATCAATGATGGAGGTAGCGAGGTTTCTTGATTCGCATGTGCAATGATGCTGGCCACGGTACACTGGTCCTATTAATGGTGTCACGGTCTGCACCAGTTTTGTCTTTTAACTTGGAATGTATTATGCTGAAAAATATAACCCGCAAGATGAATATTTTATTACAATATGATTATAATATGATGTGTTGCCATCAAGTTCATCACGATCCGTAGCTGCTATCGGTATTAGAGTACGTTCCCTTCGCTGCCTACCAGTTCTCTGTTCCTGGATCTGCGAAACAGGAATTAGTGACCCGAGTCGGAATTTTTGGCGGGGGCACTTCGACGATCAAGTCAGTAACGATCCAGGAAAATAGATCCTCCTGGTCGGGTCTCTTTTGATGGACTCCGCTCTAAGAGGAGTGAGAGATGTGTGTAGGTGAAAACGTGACTGGAGGAGACTAATAGTGGGGACAGGGGGTTCCCTATCACTCCGCTTCCCCTTGTTTCCCTCGTTTTCCTTCAGCTGTGGTTTTCTTTTGGTGGTGGCACTTCGCCCTCTCGGTCGAGCTTGCGCATGTGTTGTTGGTGGTGTTTTGGTGCTACTGGTATGTTACCTCCCCCTCGTGGGGGTGACGATCGTTCTTTGTAGTTGAAAATTGACCATTTGAAGCTTACCTTGGGATCCTCGCTGGATTTGTAGACGCGTGCGGTGGGATTCCGTGCCGTAGACGAGACACCTTTCCTGACATGTGATGGGGGAAGCTTCCATTCACTCTGACATTCTCTCCGGTCCCCCCATTCCGGGAAGCCTGGCAGAGCCTCGATCCGAGGGCCGCTGCCCTAGGGGTGTGTGCTCTCTGGCTGGCCCATCTCCTTGAAGTACGGCTGGGCATGTAGTTATGGCGATATGGGGAGCGCCGTTTTGTGGTCCTCGGGTGGCTCGCCGGTGTCCTGAGATGGCTGGGCTTGCTCCGGTCTGGATGCTCCGAGCTCGTGCGGTCGCCTCGGTGAAGGAGGGGAGAGTGCGGGCCCGGTTTAGAGGGCGCGCGCTCGGAGAGGCTCCACATCGGCGAGTGAGCGGTGAGCTCGACCTCGACCGCAGGGCACTAGCCTCCGAGGGTCTCACTCTAGAGGGCGGAGGACGGACCCGGTCCAGAGGGCGCGCGCTCAGAGAGGCTCCACATCGGCGGGTGAGCGGTGAGCTCGACCTCGACCGCAGGGCACTAGCCTCCGAGGGTCTCGCTCTGGAGGGCGGAGGACGGACCCGGTCCAGAGGGCGCGCGCTCGGAGAGGCTCCACATCGACGGGTGAGCGGTGAGCTCGACCTCGACCGCAGGGCACTAGCCTCCGAAGGTCTCGCTCTAGAGGGCGGAGGACGGCTCCGGCCTAGGCGTCCCGGACTTGCAGGCACGACCTGGCGGAGGACTGAGCTCGGCCCGTGGCCTTGTAGGAGCTCAACTCAGCTCGGAAAAACGATCAGGGCTGAGGTGTCGTCTTGGCATCCGCCGTGGCGGCCTCCCTTAATATGACGCCTGTCAGCTATCCACGTCAGCGGTCTCGCCATATCATGGTTTTATATCAAATTGGCTCATCTTCAAACCGGATTCTTGCTGAGGTCCGATCGATTTATTTCTGTTGAGATCCGATCGATCCATTCTAACTGAGATTCGACCAACCCACTTCGAAAGGGTCACTCCAAAGATGGCTCGAGAGATTCCAGAAACCTCTTCTAGCCGATACTAGAATTCTATTACAACAGAATCCTGATGCATCAGCGCCACTACTCCACTAGTTCCATGATGCTGTCCCTTTTGACGCCACGTGGGCACTACTCGGATTCTCTTAGAGACAGATCGATCATTTTGTACCTAGTCTCTAATAGATTCTGGTAACGTTCCGTACCTATATAAAATAAAGCAGGAGATTTTGAATGGTAAGATTTCTCTTCCTGCTTCACAAGCTCATCTTCATTGATTCCTCTATTCTGTTATTTTCAAGCTTTCGCTAACTTAAATATCAAAGTGTTCCACCAAAATATTTCTCGCCGGAACATTACTGATTTTTGAAGATTTTTTGTAGGAACCAGAAAAAGAGTCCTCCAACCAAGCCGAATTAATCGGATCCGAGAGAAATTGTAACAATATATGGGTACGGTCATATTTTTTTTTTTAAAAAAAAAGATAGACATCGTTCGTCTATTTCTTTTTCATAGGAGACTGTGCATCCACTCTTAGAGCGTACTAACTTGGCTAAAAAAAATCGACATCGTTCATCTATTGCTTTTTCATAGGAGGCTGTGTGCATCCACTCTTAGAGCGTACTAACTTGGCTAATTTGGCTGCATCACTCTGCTGCTTAGATGGCTAAGCAGATTGTTTGTGCCACGTAAAATGCTTGTCTTGTCTTATTGACATGTTATTTTGTAAGATGTTTAGAATTTCTTGCTCAAGGATTGATATTTTTTTTTCAATGCTGTCGCGAAAAAGAGCAACTGATAAAATCTTAGAAATTGATATAAAATTATTTAGTTATTAAGAACGTTGTTCTTAATTTCTTTTAAGATAATATTTAATGTGGATGGATAATACCCTACTCTCGATATCCCGAAACTTCATAACATGTCTTCATTCCTGATAGTCAAGACCCGTAGTCCTTTGGCCAAAGCAAGATCATGTTGAGGGCTTTCTCAACCTATCGATCTTTAGCCTCAACGTAATTTCAATTTATCTTTGATAGCTAGGGCCCGACGTCCTTCGAACAAGCTAGAGCTATGCCTCAAGCCTCTCAGCCTCAGTTAACCTTCGATTTTTTAAGAGTACCGGAGCCGACTTCAAATCCTTGTGTTCAAGGATGAGCAAAGGACCTAGCAACCTCTCCGGATAACTAAAAGAGAAATCAATCGATACTCATTTTCATGCATCTAATAGCATGATCAAGAGATTATATCTCCTGATCTTCAATAAATCTTCGTAATTAAGATGAACGTGGCTCATCCTATACAATGATCCGCCATTAAGGAGTATGACCGACAATGCATAAGATGATAAAATCTCAATTAATGAGCAATAGACATTCTAAACAAATAGAATGTTCCTATGATATCTCATCTAATAGGATCTTCGGATCAACACTTCTCACCAAACCGATCGAGGACTTTTCATTCCTAAAAATGTCTTGGTCTCTGGCTTACAAAAGGAGATACTTGGAGAATCCCCGAGGTACATGATGTCTATGATACTACATCTCTCTCTATTCTACTCCACTCTTCTCTCTTCTTTTTATTGCCTACCAGTTGATTTAAACATTAGAAGGTCCTTACAGATACATCTCCAGCCAGAATTTTTTTATAAGTATTTTTCATGAGCACCATCTTTTTAGCCAAGTTCGGCATCCATGTGAGTAGCAGCGACAACAATATCTAAATAAAATTTTAAATTAATAATTATTTTTTTGTTGCAAACCCACAATCTACGAGCTCAAATTGTTACCAGGAGGATCGCTTGATTCGCTTCAGATTAATGAGTTCATATGCCACTTCTTTTAAGGTCCATGCGAGACTACGACAATCTCTCCTGTCCAAACCTGAGTCCTCATCATACTTGATTCGTACTTGAAAGGGGGATGGTTTGGATCGTATCTTATCATACCGAGTTTTACTCGATATCGACATCTTCCGGTAAGAAGTCCAAGTGACTAAACTACTGTAATGCGCACCGAATCGAAACCCGATACCATCTATCATAAACTTATATAACTTAAAATTTTAATCTACTTGAACGACCGATCCACGCTAATAAATCAATATGGCATCTCTTTCATCAGTACATGTTGAACCATGGGACCTTTGCACCGACGAAGTAAAGCCGAGCAATATAATTACAAGCACGTAACTTGATTCTTTTATTTTTTGGCAGGGAAAATAAACGCAGTTATCCACCGCATACCCTTCCGTGAGGAATCGGTCTCATGCCCGGACGGCGCACGCACTTGACTACCGTTCTGTCAAGTGTCGACCAACACGCCGGTTATCCCCGTTGCGGTAGCAACACTTCTATTTGGTCTCAACAAATTAATCAGATTCAAAACAACATCCTTCACCATAATTTCTGCATCAACAATCTAAACCAGATTCTCAAAAAATTCCTTATCAACGTTATTATGGATGATCATTGTTAATGCTAAATACTCATGGACCGGTTGAAGTGATCTGCTCGTCAATTCGTCTTTGATGAAATCTTGACGAAATTTTATAAAACAAATCCCCTGATCGGAATTTCTTCGATGGGGAACACTTCGATGCCAAAGCCAGTAAAGGTCTAGGCCACAGAATGGAAAACTTTGAAAATAGAATGATAAGGATGGAAAAAAAAGGAGTAAGTTTAGATGGCGTTGAGAGAGCTAGTTGTGGACTGGCTCTAACTTGTCAGAAAAAATCTTCCTTTAGGTATCCTCTCTTATCAGTATTTATATGCGTGAGTATAACTTATTACGATGATGGGAGTTAGTTAACATAACTTCCTCATAACTGTAAGTAGTGGCTATCGGAAATCTTGTTATCGAAGCCACATCTATCGACCATGTGGATAGTTATAACGATCAGAATGGCTTCTAACTGCTTCTGGTCGAGGGACCATTTATATGCTTCGGACGCATTCTCCTTAGAAAAAATCCGGAATAAATTTAACTGTTATCTTCGGACTATCCTCTTCGAAATAGGCCGAAGAAGCATTAGCTTATATGCTTCCGAATTATTTCCTTCGGAATGGGCCAGGAGATAAAGAACCATTTATTTTGAAACCGAAATGGACAAATTTTGTGCTTCAAAAGTATTCTCTTCGGACCAAGCTGAAGACTGACTTACGAAATATAATTGTCAGGAAGGTGGAGTTAGACTTTGCTTCATAGGGATAGATTGTAGCCCTTGTTAAACTTTAGAGATATTATCTTCAGGTGCATTGACTTGGTCGACGGGTCCAGATAAGATCGATTTGATCGATGAACTGGCAATTATTTTGTATCAAACCGAATTATCACAACAGTTGCTCTCCACTCCCAATTTCAAAATAACTTTATTCCGAAAATTGGGAGTAATTATAGTTTGTCATTTATGGATGAAAATAAGATAATCAATGATGGCGAATCGCTCTGGCTCTTCCTTTCGCAATAACTAATTTATAATTCGAAGACTGTGCTAAGGACATGTGTCAACCTCTTATTGATGCTTCAAAAAGATGGCACAGATTTGAAAGCCTGGCCGATCCTTTCATTAAAAAGATTTTTATGGGACTCTTAGTTGATCGAGAAAGTATACTTGGAGACATCTTGAGCCCTAGTCATTATGTTGGAAACTCATCTTGGCCATCTATGACATTTCTCGAGGATCGTAATTGATAATCCATCAATCGATGTCCCTTAGTAATTCATACTCACGATCGGCGTCGTCGATACATCATGCGATTGATAAGATCATCAGTTTTTTGAGAAAACCCTACTGTCCCGCATATATAAAAAAGGGGGGTCATCCCGCGAAATGAACTTTCGTGCTTCCTATTGGAACTTCCTTCTTCTTTCTTTTACTAGACACCATTATGCTTCTCTTACGAGTTATCCTGTTTTTATCTAGAGGTAGGGGTCTTTCTCTTCTCGTTTTTTTCATAATGTCCAAGTTATTAGATAGCTCGTCCATTGAAAAAGATTTAGCGGGTGATGAACCTTCTGGGAGCAGAGGTCCTGCTAGAAGAAAAATTTCCAAACTTTCTCTAGAAATGGTTGCCAGTTCTTTGTCTTTTACCAGGGTAGAAAGTCTTCAGGAACGTTACCACATTCTTAGGACCTATAAAACATTACTTCCCAGACCCGATGAGAGGGTCACTCATCCTCCTCCTGGGGCTATTATTGTATGCAAGGATCATTTAAAGGCTGGCCTTAAGTTTCCTCTTCATCCTTTCTTGGTGAAGTTATTCATCCTTTATCAGTTAGTCCTAGCTCAGCTGATGCCAAACAGCTTTAGAAATATCTGTGGATTCTTAGTTCTTTGCAAACTCCATAAGGTAGTGCCCAAAATCTCATTATTTACTTCTCTCTTTGTACTGAAGAAAGATGTTCACGGTCAATGATGGTGGGTCATCGGCCCCAGTCCAGGTCGAAGACTAATTAAAGGGATGCCTAGTGCCATACGCAGGTGGAAACCTCGTTTCTTCTTTATTTATTACCAATCATGGGGCTTTTACCCCGAATGGAAGACTCCATGCTTAGATGCAAATGTTGGAAAAAGAATCTTGAAAACCGATCTGAAAGATTTCGAGACATTGTCCAATTCAGAGGTTCATTTGGTCAAGGAACTGCTAAGGAAACAAAACCTCCATCTTGCTCATATCAGCTAGCTTCCAACATTAGGTATAGTAAATAGTTGGCTTTAATTCCTCCCATAATCTATTTTGCATTTCCAATGATTGATCTGAGAAAGCTTTTCTCTCTGGTTGCAGGTGAGAAAATGAAACTTAATCTTGAAAAACTCCGACAAGCATCCAGGAAAAGAGCAGTACCAGTTCATTAAAAAGAAACAGAAGTCCAAAAGAAAATCAGGATCGAAGGAACTTCAAGGACAAGCCCAACAAGGGTCACGCCAGATAGAGACGATGCTTTTATGACAAAACCTCTGTCAAGGATTTCCACTCCATTACCTTCTTCGGAACAACCTATCCCATATCTGATTATCGAAGAGCCGATTCATCCTTCTTCAAAGGATAAAGGAAAAGCTCCTCAAAATGAAGAAGGTTTAGTGAGAGATGCTCCGACAGATAGAGAACGCAATGTGAATTTTGTAATTTTTTCTGATGCACGGGGCTTGGTGCACCCCGAATTAGCTAGAAAGATATTGAAGTTCACTCTCCTCCCTTGATACTGGGAAGTCAGCAAAACCCGAAATATTGAGGAAATATTTGATTCGGCATTCTCATCTATGTTGAAGGTAAGTATCATATCCTTTCTTCTTCTTCTTTTTTTGATGTAGTATTTAACTTGGTTAACTTCACATTCTATATGGTCAATGCAGCTGATTCATGATATTACTCTTATGGAAGAGAGTATAATTGATTTCAGAGATTACCATAAAAGAACTCAAGAAAAACTCCAAATGGCTAAAGCCGAGAAGGAAGTAGCTGAAGAGAAACTTTCTTTGAGTGATGCTGTAGTCCATAATTTAAAAGCCGCATTAGAAAAGGCTCAATCGAGGGCTTTTGAGCAAGAGGTGAAGCTCGAGAAGAAAAAGAAGAAGATTCGGTCCTTGGAACATTCAGCCAAAGAATCTCAGAAGAAGATCGAAGAAGAAATCAAAAAGATCGATGAAGCGGTCAAAAGAGCTGAAGCATCGACTGAAGAAATAGAAGCTTTAAAAGATCAAGTAAATAGGGTGATCGAGGACTATAAGAAGTCTTTGGAATTTGATGATAAAATGATCGAAGCAGGAGCGTTCAGCTACCTCGTAGGTTACAATGATGGGGTGAATGAAGTGTAAAAACTTTATCCAAACCTTGATATCTTGAAAATTCAGCTATATGAACTCAAAGGGACAGAAGAGCTTGGATCTCCCGTAGTTACTAAAGAAATATCGGGTCACACTGAAGAGGTTTGTGCTGCAACCGAAGAGGCCACTGAAGAAGTATTAGCAGCTACAGACCCAATCAACCCAACTCAAGCCGAAGAGGTTCTGGCTGAAGCTAATCCATTATAAGTAGCTGATGCAAAAGTCACCCAATTTTTGTAACTCTTTTTTTTGATCATGCTATAAGAAAGATAACATACATGTACTACTTCTTCATGAATAAAACATCTTTCTTTCTAGATAAATTATGCCGCAATAAGAAATTTATTAAGCATAGATTCATCGAAGGTAAGATGCTGAATGACAATCTCTCTAATCAGAGAGAGTCTGTGAGTAAGCAATATTCCTAACAAACACATCAACCATCAATCCCAAAATTTTGAATGAAAATTCATTTAAGGATAAAGCTTTCGGACTTAAAGCAATACAAAGTCTTCATACTTAGTCACAACGTAAACATGGGCTTCGAAGAATCCGAACAATTCGTCTTACCATATAAGCGATCTTTCTATTTCTAAATCCAGATTCTTCAAATCACACTGAACAGGATCGGCCAAACAGAAAACCAGACTTTAGATACTTCTGCCATTAATATATCGAATGAAGAAGCTTGATATACGAAATCATCTCCATCTTCCAAGAAGATATAATAAAATAATCATGTAAATGAAATACTATTATCTTGCTTCTTTTCTTTAGTGAAAAAGAAGATCCAAAGTAATTAAACTTGTCATTTCATCAACTTTTCTGCTGGGATTGCTGCTTAGATTATTGCTGATAGAAAATAATATATATTGATTGGATATACTTCGATGTGTCGCCGGATTTATTTCGCACATCATCGGATTTATCATAGAATAGACTATGTAGGTCATCCCTGTATTTTTTATAGAGAATAAGATAGGCTGGTTAGGCCCACCTCAGCACTTCATCGGATTTACCGTTGGATAGATCATGTAGATCATCCCTGTGCCTTTAATAGAGAATAAGACAGGCTGGTTAGACCCACCTCAGCATTTCATCTGATTTACCATTGGGTAGATCATTCCCGTGCCTTTAATAGAGAATAAGAAAGGCTGGTTAGGCCCACCTCGGCACTTCATCATATTTACTGTTGGGTAGATCACGTAAATCATCCCTGTGCCTTTGATAGAGAACAAGATAGGCTGGTTAGGCTCACTTCGATACTTCATCGGATTTACCGTTGGATAGATCACGTAGATCATCCATGTGCCTTTGATAGAGAATAAGACAGGCTGGTTAGGCCCATCTTGATTTGAACATTTCAATATAATTTCATAAACAGAAATTTTTATTGATAATATTTGCAAAGGCTCTCCACATTCCAAGGCTGAAGCAACAAAGTGCCTTCCAAAGTTTCAAGTCGATAAGCTCCGGGGTGGATGACTTCCCTAATTCGATAAAGACCTTCTCAGTTAGGAGAAAGCTTGCCTTGTTCAGTTGGCTTGGACATTTCGGACCTCTGCAGGACTAGGTCTTCGAGGCAAAAAATTCGCTCTTTTATACGAGAGTTGTAATATTTGGTGATCTTCTGGTGATATGCCGCCATCTTCAGTTGAGCATGGAGTTGGGTGCCTTGCAATAAGTCCAAATCAATCCTTCAGCACTTCGAATTTTTAGGTTCTTTATAATGGTTAATCCGTAGAGATTGTAAAAAGGCCTTTATAGGGAGGATCGCTTCGGTGCCATAATCTAAGTGAAATGGAGATTCACTGGTGGCTGTTCTGAGAGTGGTTTGGTATGCCCAAAGAATCGAATTCAGTTCTTCGGCCCATGATCCTTTAGCATCATTCAATCTAGTCTTAAGATCATGAAGGATTGTTCTATTGGTTACTTCAGTTTCTCCATTAAATTGAGGATGACCAACAAAAATCAACTTATAAAGTATATGATATTGGGTGCAAAAGCCTTTGAACTTCGGATTGTCGAATTATCTTCTGTTATCAGTAACAATGGCATAAGGAATTCCAAAATGAAAAATAATAAAGTTTCTTATAAAATTCTCAACTTTTGCATCAGTAATTTGTGCCAAGGGTTCGACCTCAACCCACTTAGTAAAATAGTCGATAGCCACTATAAGAAATTTTTATTGTTCGGAGGCTGGAGGGAACAGACCAAGAATGTCCATTCCCCATTGAGCAAAAGACCAAGGAGCTATCAACGGAGTCAGCTAATTTGCAGACCGTCTTTGTATATTAGAATACTTTTGACACTGATCATATCTTTGGACAAAATCTATAGAATCCTTCTAGATAGTTGGCCAATAGTAGCCTTGACAAATTATTGTGTAAGCCAAGGATCTACCCTCTAGGTGATCCCTGCATATACCTTCATGCACTTCTCTGAGAGCAAAATCGGCATCTGATGGCCCTAGACATTTTAATAGAGGTTGTATAAAGGATCTTTTATACAAAGTCCCATCTAAAACCACGTACAGGGAAGCCATCCAACGAAGCCGTTTAGCTTCAAGCTTATTTTCAGACAATGTTTTTTCATTCAAGAATTTAAGGATGGGATCCATCCAAAAGGCCTCATGATCGATCGAATATACCTCCACTATAGATTCAGATATGCTGGGACCTTCAAGATATTCTACGTATGTCTGACCAAGGAAATTTGGGATGGTTAGTCGCGAGGGGTGAAAGAGCATCAGCCCGAGAATTTTCTGTCCGAGGCACATGAGCAATTTCAAAATATTTTAGCTTGGATATTAGACCTTGTACCTTCATCAGATATTGAATCATAATGGGATCTCGAGCTTTGAATTCAGCTTGCACTTGATTCACCATCAACTAAGAATCTGAAAAGACTTTAACCTTTTGAATCTTTAATTTTTGAGCAATTTTGAGTCCGGCAATAAGGGCTTCATACTCTGCTTGATTATTCGAAGCTTGAAAAGAAAAATGGAGAGCATACTCTATGATCTGACCATTCGGACTGGCTAGAATGAGACCAGCTCCACAGCCATTTGCATTGAAGGCACCATCCACATGAAGCACCCAAACGGATTCTGGATCTTCTTTAATGGTTTCTTCCTCTTCGGCCTTTTGTTGATCATCATCATGTCCCCAAGTGCATTCAGCTATGAAATCAGCCAAGACTTGCACTTTCATCGCTGATATAGGCTGAAAGTCAATGTCAAATTCTTCCAACTTGATGGCCCATTTAGTTATCCTTCCTGAAGTATCGGGACAGTGCAAAATGGCCTTCAGGGACTGATCCATCATAACCATAATAGTGTGGGCTTGAAAATAGGGTCGTAAACGTTTTGCCACAACCATTAATGAAAAAAATGAGTTTTTGTATTCTAAGATATCGTACTTCCATCTTGTGTAATATCTTACTGATATAGTAGATCGACTTCTGTAAGTGGTCGACATCTTTTCAAACAAGTAATAAATTAACTGCTTCGTCTGAGACAGAAAGGTACAAATAAAGTGTTTCCCTTCACGAGGTTTAGAAAGTAAAGGAGGGTTCTCCAAGTATTCTTTCAACTTATCAAAGGCAAACTTGCAATCATTTGACCATTCGAAACTTTGAGTTTGATGGAAAACCTAGAAAAATGGAAGACACCTTTTTGCTGATCAAAAAATAAATCGACTTAGAGAGGCAATTCTTCATGTGAGCCGCTGTACTTCTTTCTTGCAGGAGGGATGTCACATGCTTCGGATGGCTTGAATTTTCTCTGAATTAACTTGAATTCCCCGCTTAGTAACTATGAATCCCAAAAATTTTCCTGAGATCAAACCAAAAGTGCACTTGGTCGGATTCAGCTTTATTTGATGGTGTCTAAGGGTGTCAAAGGATTCTTTTAAATCTTCAATGTGGTCAGACTTATGAAGGCTCTTCACAATCATATCATCAACATATGCTTCCATATTTCTTATTATTTGATTTTTAAACACTTTGTTGATTAATCTTTGGAAGGTTGCTCTGGTATTTTTCAACCCAAATGGCATCACTTTGTAACAGTAAAGCCCTTTTTTTTTGTAATGAAAGCGATCTTTTCTTCATCTTCGGGATCTATTCGTATCTGGTTATATCTTGAGAAAGCATCCATGAAGCTCAGCAGTTGATGACCAGCTATGGCATCAACTAACTGATCTATCTCTGGCAAATGAAGCTGTATTTCAGGCAAGCCTTATTAAGATCCGTATAATCAATGCAGATCCTCTAATTGCCATTAGACTTCTTCACCATCACGACATTGGCCAACCAATCCAGATATTGTACTTTTCTTATAAATTTGGCTTCGAGGAGTTTGCTGACTTCTTCGTCAATAATGCTTTGTCTCTCTGGAGCAAAGTTCCTCTATTTCTGTCGAACATGCTTATGGTTAGAAGTTACTTCCAATCGGTGTGTAATTATTTTGGATGGAATTCTGGGCATATCCGAAGCCACCCAAGCAAAGATATCAGCATTACTTCGGAGAAAGTGAATTAACCTTACCTTTATCTCTTCATCTAATAGACCGCCAATCTGCATAAATTTTGTTAGGTCATCTTCGAACAAAGGCATAGAAATAGTCCTTTCTACAGGTTCTCCACAGTCTCCAGTTCTGTCTCTCAGATCTAACTGATCAAGTGTTAAAGGATTTGCCGATTGTTTATCCTGGATTATTAGACATTGGCGAGCAACCTTCTAATCTACTTTCATTTCTCCGATACCATTTCTAGTGGGAAACCGCACCAAATGGTGATAGGTCGATATTATGGCCTGGAATTTATTTAAAGTAGGTCGTCCCAAGATTGCATTATAAGCTGAGTGTGTTTGTACTACTATGAAGTTAATGGGAAGCGTCTTTTGACATGGGTCAGTGCCAAGAGTTACGGGTAAAACTATTTTCCCTTCAATTGCAACTTGATTTCCTCCAAACTAGGTCAGAGGAATAAGAGACCTCTGTAGCTTACTTTTAGATAAACCTGTTGCCGCCAAGACCGTCGTGGCCCATAGTTGCTGCCGACGCCGGAGTGCGCTTCTGTCACTGCCTGCCGGTCCTCTGCTCCTGGACCTGCAAAATAGGGGTTAGTGACCCGGGCCGGGGTTTCTGGTGGGGGCACTCCGATGATCAAGTCAGTGATGATCCAGGGAAACAGATCCTCCTGGTCGGGCCCCTCTTGATGGACTCTGCACTAGGAGGAGTGGAAGATGTGTTGGTGAAGGAGAAATGCAACAGGGGGAGAGTGATAGTGGGGACAGAGGGGTTCTCTGTCCTTCCGCTTCTCCTTGTTTCCAGGTGGTTTTTCCTCAACCGTGGTGTTGGTGGTGGTGCTTCGCCCTCTTGGTCGAGCTTGTGCTTTATGTTTGCGGTGGATTGTTGTTCCTGTGTTACTGGTGTGTTATCTCCCCCTCTTTGGGGGTGCCGATCGTTCTTTGTAGTTGGAAATTGGTCGTTGGGGCCTGCCTCGGGATCCTTGCTGGGTTGGCAGGCGCGTGCGGCAGGATCCCGTGCCGTGGACGGGATGCCTTTCTTGACAGGTGGTAGGGGAAGCTTCCATTCCTTCTGACATCCTCTCTGGTCGCTCCATTCCGGGGAGCCTGACAGAGCCTCGATCCGAGGGCCACCACCCTAGGGGTGCGTGCTCTCTGGCTGGCCCATCCCCTGGAAGTATGGCCGGACAGGTAGTTATGGCGGCATGGGGGGCACCGTTCCGTGGTCCTCAAATGGCTCGTCGGCATCCTGGGATGGCAGGGTCTACTCCGGTCTGGGCGCTCCGAGCTTGTGCAGTCACCTTGGTGGAGAAAGGAAGAGTGCGGGCCCGGTCCAGAGGGCGCGTGCTCGGAGAGGCTCCACATCGACGGGCGAGCTCTTGGCTCGACCTCGACCGCAGGACTCTAGCCTCCGAGGGTCTCACTTTGGAGGGCGGAGGACGGACCCGGTCCAGAGGGCGCGCGCTTGGAGAGGCTCCACATCGGCGGGCGAGCTCTTGGCTCGACCTCGATCGCAGGGCACTAACCTCCGAGGGTCTTGCTCTAGAAGGCGGAGGACGGACCTGGTCCAGAGGGCGTGTGCTCGGAGAGGCTCCATATTGGCGGTCGAGCTCTTGGCTCGACCTTAACCGCAGGGCACTAACCTCCGAGGGTCTCGCTCTAGAGGGCGGAGGATGGACTCAGTCCAGAGGGCGTGCACCCGGAGAGGCTCCACATCGGCAGGCGAGCTCTTGGCTCGACCTCGACCGCAGGGCACTAACCTCCGAGGGTCTCGCTCTGGAGGGTGGAGGACGGACCCGGTCCAGAGGGCGTGCACTCGGAGAGGCTCCACATCGATGAGCGAGCTCTTGGCTTGACCTCAACCGCAGGGCACTAACCTTCGAGGGTCTCGCTCTGGAGGGCGGAGGACGGACCCAGTCCAGAGGGTGCGCGCTCGGAGAGGCTCCACATCGGAGGGCGAGCTCTTGGCTCGACCTCGACCGCAGGGCACTAACCTCCGAGGGTCTCGCTCTGGAGGGCGGAGGGTGGCTCCGACCTTGGCATCGAGCTCATGAGCTCGACCTGGTGGAGGACTGAGCTCGACTTGCTATCCTAAGGGAGCTCAGCCCAGCTCGGTAGTGGGATCCGAGCTGGAGAGTTGATGTGGCATCTTCCATGGCGGCCTCTCTCAATATGGCACCCGTCAGCTACCCACGTCAACGGTCTCGCCGCATCAAAATCCATTCTAAGAAATGCATCATACAATAAAACTTCGGCTGAACTTTCGTTATTTATCAGAATTCTTCTTACATCATATATTGCTGTTACAGCTGAAACCACAATAGGGTCATCATGTGGGAGTTGAACTCCTTGGAGATCTTCATCTGAAAAATAAATGGAATTATTGCCTCTAAGTCTCTGGGATTATCCTCTTCAGCTTCAATTCTCCAACCAATTAACCGATGAAGCATGCCTACCCTCCCATCGGTTGGCCTTTAGTGAGGCAGTTTGGCTTCATCAATAATTCTTTGAGGGGTGGTTGCTTCGACTTGAGGTTCTGGATGACTAACATATTTTCCCAGATACCCTCTTTTGATTAGGTCTTCTATAGTATCTCAGAGCTGAAAGCACTCAGTATTATGGCCGTGGTCTCGACGGAATCGATAATATTTATTCTTGTTCCTTACATTAGCGGAGGTCTTTATAGGACGTGGCCTCTGCAAGTAATTATCCTTCTCTATTTTTAGTAAAATATTTTCTTGGAAAGTTGAGGGGAGTGTTGGAGTTGAACCACGTGCCCAGTGGCTTAGGTTTAGGACTACGATGCGGAACCAACGCATCGTTAGAAGATGTAGGCACATTTGGTCCTCTGCCATTCTTTTTCTTGGAAGAGGATCTCCCCTTAGTGAGTTGCTGACTCGCCGCCTGCTCCTCAGTAGTAACATACTTCTGGGCCCTGGCCAGTAGTTCGGCATAATTTGTAGAAAATCTTTTATCCAGGAAAAAAGTAAACCTAAATGATCTGAGACCTTTCATCAGGGCTAACTTGGCCACGTGCTCATTGAGATCAGGGATCTCAAGAGTGGCTGAATTGAATCGAATGACAAACTCTTTAAGGCTTTCTTCTTCATTTTGCTGAAGGAGGAACAAACTATCTATATTCCATGGCATCTTTCGATAGGTTTGGAAATGTGAAATGTACAACTGCTCCAGTTCAGCGAAAGAATGAATAGTGCCTGGCTGTATGCTCAAATACCACATTCGAGCAATTTTTCTTAAGGTGGCAGAGAAAGCAAGGCAATGCAACGCATCGGACGCCCCTTGTATCATCGTATAAGCTTTGAAGCTTTCTAAATGATCAAGGGGATTGGTAGTTCCATCGTAAGCCTCCAATTGAGGAATCTTGAAGTGCCAAGGAATGACTTCTTCCATAATTCGATCGGAGAAAGGGGGTCATGAATTAAAAGT
Source organism: Areca catechu (assembly GCA_021397845.1). Taxonomy (NCBI): domain Eukaryota; kingdom Viridiplantae; phylum Streptophyta; class Magnoliopsida; order Arecales; family Arecaceae; genus Areca; species Areca catechu. The sequence goes on along the minus strand of CM038045.1, from coordinate 51,936,964 downwards.
CATAATTTCGTCACCTCTTCTCTGATCAGTGAGCCTAGCTATTTGTGACTCCAACAACTTGAGCTTCTTCTCATAATTGAGGTTCATTTCTTTTCGTCTGACTCCCCCAGGTGTAGAACTTCCAAAAGAAACAGAGAGAGAGCGCCTGGTTCTTTTCTTGTCAGATCGACCCTTCATTGGCCTACCAGGCAGAGAATTATAACGCTCGTGAGAAAACCAAGTTCATGAAGAACATGGGGTAGGTTCTCGGCGTCGGTCGGCCCTTCCTCTAGTTCGATGACTGTGTTGAGAAGTGGCTAGCGAGCATTGTTTCTGAATAGCAGTTTCTTGAAAGGTTTGGACTAAGGTTGTCAAGACGTCAACTCGATTCAGGACGGTCTCCAATTGCTGTTGCCCTATAGCCAACATAGGGGGTGGCATATCATTTTCCACCGGAGGATTATTTATCTGAGAAGCAGGGTGTTTCCTACTTGCAAAAGCATTATAGACTTTTCCTTTAACCATTCTTGTTTTTCAAGGTTCTCCTTAACAGAAGAAATTCTCTTCCCTTATTTGGCGCACCAATCTGTTGACACTAAATCCTCATGGACCGGTTGAAGTGATCTGCTTATCGATTCACCTTTGATGAAACCTTGATGAAATCTTGCAAAACAAATCCCCTGACTGAAATTTCTCTGGTGGAAGACACTCCAATGTCAAAGTCAGTAAGGATCTAGGCCACAGAATGGAGAACTTTGAAAATAGAATGGACAAGGATGGAAAAGAAAGGAGTAAGTTTAGATGGCGTTGAGAGAGCTAGTTATGGACTTGCTCTAACTTGCCGGAAAAAACCCCCTCTAGGTGTCCCCTCTTATCAATATTTATAGGCGTGAGTATAATTGATTACGGTTATGAGAGTTAGTTAACATAACTTCCTCATAATCGTCAGTAGTGGCTGTCAAAAATCTTGTTATCGAAGCCGATGCTATCAACCATGTGGGTGGTTATAACGATCAGAATGGCTTCTAACTGCTTTTGGTCGAGGGACCAATTATATGTTTCGGATGCATTCTCCTTAGAAAAAATTCGGAATAAATTTAACTGTTATCTTCGAACTATCCTCTTCAGAGTAGCCCGAAGAAGCGTTAGCTTATATGCTTCAAAATTTTTTCCTTCGGAATGGGCCAGGATATAAAGAACTATTTATCATGAAACTGAAGTGGACAAACTTTATACTTCAAAAGTATTCTCTTCGGACCAAGCTAAAGACTGACTTACGAAATATAATTGTCAGAAAGGTGGAGTTAGAACTTGCTTCATAGGGATAGATTATAGCCCTGGTTAAACTTTAGAGATATCATCTTCAGGTGCACTGACTTAGTCGACGGGTCCAGATAAGATCAATTTGATTGATGAACCGACAATTATTTTGTATCAAATCGAATTATCATAATAGTCACATTAAGCTCAAGTTCTAGCTACTCACCGACAAGGTCACCTTTATCAATACAATCGAGACCATCTTGGCCCTTGACATCCACATCTCCTACATTGGCTCCACACTTGTTCTAGTCGGCTAGGCTGATGGCTTTTGAGGCAAGTCTACTAGACCATCTACCGTCTCAACATAGATGGGCCTGAACCCCCATTTTGTCCAAGATGCGGTCTTCTCTTCCGGTGGACAGTTCGCCCTCTCTAACTCCTGGGATTGCAGGCCTTGACTTCTAGAATGCCGCACCACCCGTCGCCCCCACTGTCATCAAATATCAATAGAAGTAGCAACTGCAGCACCAACATCGAGGAGGGCGCATCATCACCATTGTGCAGATGCACCCATGAGGCTCAAAGTCCCCATCATCTTTAGCTTCGCCTCCTTACAACCTCCTAGCCTCCTCCTGCCTCCTCCATCCCGATGAACATGTCATCGGCTTCTGCCTCATCAGTCTCAGTACATCTTCCACTTCTAGCCAGAAGCTTGTTTCTTTCACCTTCAAATCCATCTTCTTTAAGGCCCCACCATCTCTGACTAGGGCTAGAAGTGGGCTCAGGCCGGCCCAACATCGGACTGGGCTTCGGGCTAGGCCCGAAGCAAATCAGGTCATGCTTGGGTCTCGTAATAAAGCCCATTAAATTTTTGGACCGAGCTCAAGCTTCTCTTTGGCCCGGCCCAAAATCGGCCTAAAAAGATCCGGCCCGAACCATGCTCGAAAAAAGGCCCAACCCGACCCAAATTAACCAGTCCGATATATTTTATAAATCCATTTTTTCTTTTCTTTGGCCCTAGAGCCTCTTTATTCATTTCTTTCTTTTTTATGGTATATAGATTTAGTCATTTTAGCAATAAGATTCATGCATAGGACCTAGCAAAAGCTGAAAAAATAGTCATAATCAGGCTTCAATTCATGCTGGACCAAGACAGGCTGGTTCAGGCCGACCAAATTGACCTCGGGCCATGCTCGAATCAAATTTTTTCAAAATAAATCAGGCTTAAGCCTGGCCTGAAGCCCAAAATTTTTTTCGGGACAGGCTCGGATAGGGATATGGTCCGGCCCACTTCCAGTCGTACCTTTGATGGAGGAGCGTAGTGCACATCCTCCAACACCATCTCCTCGTCATTTTCATGCACAGAGCTTCACCATTGCAAGATGTTCTCCCGCGGCCACGATGATGATCTCTCAGGCTTCTGCACCTCCACGACCTTTGAGCCCAAGCACAAATCCTACGATATCTGTGTTCACAACACCCTCTGGTCCCTCTTTCGCAACACCCTACGGAGTATGAGAACTGTGGTATTGGACATCTACTTGGCTTTTAAACTTGATCTTTTGTTGCACCTGGGTTGCCCTTGGACGAACTCACCCAGTTGTTGAATCAGAGGTGTCCCTCGACGTCGATCTCTGATAATCCGTCCTTGTCTCTCCATTCTACATTCTGGCTCATCTTGATTGGCGAGTATGATGCTGCCCCAACAACCTCATTGTAGTGCTCGGTGAGTATGATGCCATCCTATATCCCAACAACCTCATTGCGGTGCTTGACAAGTACGACGCCATCCTCTGCCTTGACAACCTCATCGCGGTGCTTCACAAGTATGACTAGACCGAGATGGTGTACATTGAGGCCTGTCAAAGAGCCACTCCATCAACGCTTCAGCTATTCTTTGGCATTTGGTGATGGGGGGATCGCCATGAGTTACCCTCTCACCAAGGCCTTTAGTAGGATGTAGGATGAGTGCCTCGAGAGGTACCTAAGCTTTATGACAGCAATGATCGCTTCCATGCATGCATCTCGGAGCTTGGTGTCCTCTCACCCAGGAGTATAGCTTCCACCAGATCGATGACTCAACTGGAAGCGAACCAAGGTTGAGAAATATTGGCCAAGTAATTTTGACCGAATAAGTATGATACTTGAGTCTAAGTGACTTCAAGCAATAGCAAGCCCACTGGCATTGTTACAGTAGTAACCAACCCATTCAATCCTGACACAACGGTGGATCCACTTGAAGAGATCAATCCCTGCGGAGGTCAGGTCAATAGCTCGACCACGGCGCCCCCTTCGGTCAGGTCAGGTCGGCACCTCGGCCAGCCCAGTCCGACCGTGCCTGGAGCCCAGTTCGACCGGGCTGGCACCTCGACACAGGTCAGCAGCCTGGCCAGCCAACTTTAGCCCGCGAAGCTCTCCAAATCAACCCAGCCCCGCTCTGCACGGCCCAAGCATCGCCCGGCTCCTCCGTACGCTCCAGCCCAACACCTCCACACATCTCCGCCATGCGAGCACCCACAGGTGCGCGCCTCGGTTTGTGCACGTGGGAGATGCGCGCACCCCCTCCGGCTCCGCGTGCTCTCGCCCGGCACCCAGTCCGGCAAGGGAGGCCTCCGCCCTGCATCTACCCACTCCGGCTCAGCCCGGCGGGACCCCCCTCGGTCCGGCGTGTGCGTGCCAATCCGCTCGCTTTCGCCCTCCGGCTCCAGTTCGGCATGATCGCAGGCAAGGCAGTGCCCCGCACGGCTCGCGGCACGCCCCTGCAACTCACCTCCCCAAGTCCGGCTCTGCCCGGTGTAGGGAGCCGTCTGGCACCTCGGCAGTGCTCCGCGTGGCTTCGGCTCGGTGACACCTTGCTCCGGGTCCGGTTCCGCCGACACCGCCTGACCTCGTCTGGCCCGGCTCAGCTCGACCGGCACCTCGGCAGCACCTGCCTCAGCGCCGGTGCACCTCGGCATCGCCTGTCGCTGCACCGGTCCGCCTCGGCACCAACCTTCCCGGCGTCCAGATTCGCCGACATCGGTCCATGGCACGCCCCAATGCCAGTGCACCTTGGCTCCGGTTCAGTCCGCCTGAGCCTAGCTCCGGCTCCGAGATGGAGCCCCCTGGTCCCCCCGCATTCGCAGGGACGTGACATTGGTCGCCTCCAGCCCGCGCGAGTCCACTTCCACCCGGTTCAGCACCTCCGAGCTGGTCACGGCACGCTAGAGGCAGCGCACCCCGCTCTGCCCACGTCCAGCTCCGGCCGACCGCGGCACGCCCGAGCCAGGCCAAGCTTCATCCGAGGTCGGCTCCACCTGCGGGAGGATAGGACCCTGGCTCATTCGGCTCCGCACGATCTAGCTCAGCTGCCTAGCCCGGCATGGACATGCCCAGGTTAGCTCGCGCCAGAGTCGCGCTGGCGACACGAACCCGCACAGCTCCGCTCGTCCGCTGGTTCGGTCCCACCGCTTCGCGGTGCGCCCAGCTCCAATCACCTGCCGGGTCGTCCGCAGCGGGCTTGGCCCCGTCCGCCCGTGGCGCAACCCCGCAGCAGCCTCCACCCCCTCCGGCTTAGCCTGGCGGGACCCTGGCCCGATGATGTCATGCCCCGGCTCCTCCGGCTCCGGCCTGCATGGCTCTGGTTCCATGTTCGCCACCGGCACCCAGTTCAGCCACTGCACACTCATCCATGCATGGGTTCGTGCATGGAGCCCCTGCACTAGGCACACGACGGTCCATGTGCATGGGAAGGTTTTACGGGCCTTCTCCCGGTCTGCATGCCCGCATGGCAGCTTGAAGCGGCATCCCGGCAAGTTCAGCACTTTGGCGTCACAGCCTGGCTTGGTCATCGGGTACACCGCATAGTTCGGTCTCATTCATGTGGGCCCGGTGCATTTCCCGAGGGGCCCATCCACATGGGCCCGGTGCTCTTTCCAAGGATCCCCCTCCATGTGGGTCCTATGGCACTCCGCCTAACATGCCGTCTGCAAGGAAGGTTTGCATTTAAGTTTCCTAAGCTACTGTTTACACTAACTAGTGAATAGTGCCATGCATAAGGTACTGTACCCTTGCACCAACTTCCTGAACTTCCTAGAAGAAGAAGGTTCGCTAGCCCATCATGGCCTCACAGGCCGACAAGTCTACATCAAGATTGGCACGCCTCCCCAAAAGTGACAGGAGCCATTCGTCTGCACAAAAATCGGCATAGTGGTAAGGGGGGTAAGTAAGAAACAACACACTCTCTTCATTATCATCCTTTGGCAGCAGAGAGTCCCCCAAGCTCTCCGCCTCAGAGGTCTCTTATTTTTCTTCGATCGTCCCACTGACTTGATCGTCGGAGTGCCTCTGCCGGAATTCCCAGCACAGGTCTTCCTTATTTTGCAGGTCTGCCCGATAGAGGGACGATACGGTGAAGATTCCTCCCACCGGAGAGGCCTACAGGAAGACCACAACACAGTATCAAGCCCCTTCATCCCTATAACTATGACTATATTTCCCTTGATCATCTCCGACCGACGGGCTCGGTGACGCTGGCAGGGAGTCCACTCACCCGGGCCACGTAAGAAGCTACTGGCCAGGCGATCTAGGCGGCAACAGTTTGGCACGCTAGGAAGGCGGGGCAGATCCACGCTCTTCAACCAGGTGGGATGGCGGTTTCCACCTTTATCTTTAGTCCCCGGGGGGCAGACCGGGGGCACGGGGATGGGGGCATGAGAACTTCTCCCTCTCTCTTGAGGCTCCAAGGAGCGGCCTCGATCAAAAAACCTTAAGCTGTGAAGGTGCATCGCCACCTTTGCTGGGCAGCAAGCAACAAGCCGAGGATGGAGCCACCTCCCGGCAGTGCCACCATCTAGGAGCCCCACCATCAAAAAAAAAAAAAGAAAAGAAAAAAAAAGGGGAGAGAGAAAAGAAAAGGGAGAGAGAAAAGAAAAGAGAGAAGAAGGGAAAAAGAAGAGAGGGGGAAGGGTCTGGCCATCGTGAAGAAGAAAGAAATTCATGCAACGGAGCCTCCTCCCATCCAACGGAGTTTCCTCCCATGCAACAGGAGTATCTTCCTCTCCCATGCAACATGCAACGGAGTTTGCTCCCATGCAGCGGAGTCTCCCCCCCATGCAACGGATTTTCTCCCCTGCAACGGAGCTTACTCCCTCATGCAACAGGAGTCTCTTCCTCCCCCATGCAACCGAGCTTGTTCCCATGCAACGGAGTTTGCTCCAATGCAACGGGGTCTCCTCCCATCCAACGGAGCTTCCCCCCATCCAACGGAACCATTTTCCTCATGCAGCAGAAGTCTTCTTTCCTCCCATGCAACTTGTAATGGGAGTCTCCTCTCCTCCCGTGCAACATGCGACAGAGTCATCTCCCCTCATGTAACACGGAGTTCCAACACTCCCATGCAACAGGGTTCCACCTTTCCATGTATCAGGAGCCTTTTGCTCCCATCCAACGGAGCTCCAACTCTCCTTCATACAACAGGAGCCTCTTTCCTCCCAAGCGACGGGAGTCTTATACTCCCATGCAACGGAGCTTCTCCCCAAGCCACGAAGCTCCCCATGCAACGGAGCCTTGCTCCCTCATGCAACCGAGTTTTATTCTTACGTGCAAAGGAGTCTCGCTCTCTCCCAAGATGGTGGTCGGCAAATCTAATTCCGGCCTGCACAAGGAAGAAATATATCTTTGTTTATTCATATAACCGGAGTTCAACAGGTAACTCCTTCTCCGCTACCTTTATAAAATAAAAAATTATGTTTCAGTTTTACAGGAAAAGCTCCCGCAAGCTCAGAACGCCTAGGCCGGAGCCCTGTCCTCCTCCCCTAGGGCGAGCCCCTCGAAGGCTAGAGCCACCTGAACGGGAGTCGGGCCGCCGATGCCCTCCACCAGGCTGAGCCTCTTCGAGGACGAGCCCCCTGGACCGGAGTCGAGCCCTCCTGGAGATGAAGCCCGGATCCCATGTCCCTTCGGCACCAAAGACCGGACCATGTTCCGGCACCAGCGAGCTTAGCTCCCCAGCATCAAAGCCCGGGAAGACGTCTTCTGGCATCAGGTCTCAGAGCCCAGTGCCAAGACCTCAGCCTCGAGCCTAGTTCCAAGGTACCAAGGTCCGAAGCTCAGACTTCCAGCACCCAGTCTTCGAGCCCAGCTCCAAGACACCAGGGACCGAGGCTCAGGCTTCCGGCATCAACATCCCCGAGCCCAGCTCCAGGATGCCAACCCAAGACCGGAGCTCAGATCTCCGGCCAAGGGATCATCGAGCCGTGCAGCTCCAAGTCAACACGTCCCCGAGCCCAGCTCCAGGATGCCAAATCAAGATCGGAGCTCAGATCTCCGGCCAAGAGAACTTCGAGCCAAGCCGCTCTCTATCTTAAACGTCTCCGAGCCCAGCTCCGAAACGCCAAGAGATCATGGAGCCACGTAGCTCCCATCAACGCCTCGAGCCTAGATCCAAGGTACCAAAGACCTGAGCCAAGCCCTCAGGCAACCCCTGGGCCCAAGCCTAGCTCCATGTCTAGGAAGGCCTTGAGCCTAGCTCCAAGGCAATCAAGTTCGGTAACCCTCTTCTCTGATCTCCCCACTCGAAAAGAAGACGAGAGGGGAAGGAAAGAAAGAGAACAAGAGGGGAACACGGCAAGCACCCTTTTCTCTGATCTCCCCACTCGAAAAGAAGACGAGAGGGGAAGGAAAGAAAGAGAACGAGAGAGAAACACAGCAACAAAGCTACCACTTCTCAAGTCCAAGACCGGAGCTCAGATCTCCAGCCAAGGGACCTTCGAGCCATGCAGCTCTCAGTCACCAACGTCCCCAAGCTCAGCTCCAAGATGCCTGCCCAAGATTGGAGCTCAGATCTCTGGCCAAGGGACTTCCGAGCCACGCAGCTCTCAGTCACCAACATCCCCGAGCCTAGCTACAGGATGCCTGTCCAAGACCGAAGCTCAGATCTCTGGCCAAGGGACTTTCAAGCCACGCAGCTCTCAGTCATTAACATCCCCGAGCCCAACTCCAGGATGCCAATCCAAGACCGGTGTTCAAATCTCCGGTCAAGGTGCCTACAGGCACCACGTCAAAGGAAGCCGCCGTGTCGGATGCCATGCCGACTCTCTTAACCGGATTGCTCTGCCGAGCTGAGCTGAGCTCTCTCTAGATAATGAGCCAAGCTCCGTCCTTCGCCAGGTCAGACCGCAAGCTTGGGACACCTAGGCCGGAGCCACATCCTGCCCTCCAGAGTGAGACCCTCGGAGGTTAGTGCCCTGTGGTCGAGCTCAGCTCTCACCTACCAATATGGAGCCTCTCCGAGTGCACGCCCTCTGGACCTGGTTCGCCTCCTGCCCTCCAGAGCGAGACCCTTAGAGGTTAGTGCCCTGTGGTCGAGGTCGAGCTCAACGCTCACCCGCCAATGTGGAGCCTCTCCAAGCGCGTGCCCTCTGGACCGAGCTCGCACTTTGCCTCTCTCCACCAAGATGAAGCTTCCAAGGCTCTGTATTCAAGCCAGAAGTCAGTCAAGCTTTTCCATAAAACAAAGCTGAGGCCAAACTCCCTAATGAAGCCGAGCTTCTCACCAAAGTGAAGCTCTTTGATGAGACCAAGCTCCCTACCGTGGTCACACTCCCGTTGGAGATGAGGAAGGCTAACCCCAACTATGGCTGGGGAAGGCAACGAACGAAGCACGATTCCCAAAAGGAGGAAGCTGTGTAGGCCCAGTCACTTCACGCACACCATGCAAGACTATGGGGTGGGGTTCTTGTCCTCCACTCCATGCAAACGTGACGAAAAGGGTGATCCTGCCCCTCCACACAATCCACTGGGATGCACAATGCCAACCACCGTGGAAGCTTGCGGTTGCTGCACCTCCACCAGCTGGAGTAGGAGATATCCGTGCATGCGCCAGCAGCTCTGCCACCTCAAGAAGGAGGTAAGAATACCTCCTCAATAATTAAGTTCCTCTCTGGTGCAATTCTATCCTTCACCAACACAGGAACTCATCCGTCCGACTCCAAGTCCGGTGAAGTTAAGAGCTGAAATCAAGCTCCTCAGTTCAGCCAAGCTGAACTCAATAAAGCCGAGCTGCAGCTCCTCACTGAGCCCCAAATCTATCGCATGACTCTCAGTTCAGCTCTTGCCTTACTCACAGTCCGGAGATGTTCGCGGAGACTCCAAGAAGTCCCTCCATTTACCGAGAAAACTCACAGTTTGGCATTTGCTGTACTTAAAGTCCGGAGATGTTCATGGGAAGCTCTGGAGCTCCAACCGTTCATAGCTCACCTCCTAGCATGGCAAACCAGTGGCTCTGCCATCTCAAGAAGGAGGTAAGAATCCCTCCTCAATAATTAAGTTCCTTTCTGGTGCAATTTTGTTCTTCACCAACACAGGAACTCACCCGTCCAACTCCAAGTCCGGCAAAGTTAAGAGCTAAGGTAAAGCTCTTCAGTTCAGCCGAGCTGGACTCAAACGAAGCAGAACTGAGGTCTGACTCTTCAGTTCGGCCGAGCTGAAATCAGCCGAGCTAAAGTCAGGCTCTTCAGTTCAACCGAGCGAAAATCAGCCGAGCTGAAGTCATGCCCCTTGGTCTAGCTAAGCTGAGGCCAGGATCTTCACTGAGCCTCGCACCTATCATCCGGAGGTGTCCATGGGTGGCTCTAGGGGTCCAAACATCTGTGGCTCGCCTCCCAGCATGCCAAACGAGTAGCTTTGCCTCCTCATGAAGGATGTAAGAATCTCTCCCCAATAATTAAAGTTACCCTTTGGTGCAACTTTGCTCTTCATCATTACAGGAGCTCATCTGCCCAACTTCGAGTTTGGTAAAGAAAGAACGGACACCCCGGCACCTAAAGCCCGAAGTCACGGCACCTAAAGCTCAAAGTCACCAGCACCTAAAGACCGGACGCCCCGGCATCTAAAGACCGGACACCCCAGCACCTAAAGCCCGGAGTCACCGACGCCTAATGACCGGACACTCCGGCACCTAAAGCTCGAAGTCACTGGCGCCTAATGACCGGACACCCCGGCACCTAAAGCCCGAAGTCATCGGCACCTAAAGACCGGACACCCTGGCATCTAAAGACCGGACACCCCGGCACCTAAAGCCCGAAGTCACCGGCTCCTAAAGACCGGACACCCCGGCACCTAAAGACCGGACACCCTGGCATCTAAAGACCGGACACCCTGGCATCTAAAGCCCGAAGTCACCGGCACCTAAAGACCGGACACCCCGGCATCTAAAACCCTGGCACTCCAAGACCAAAGATACTGGTACCTTAAAGTGGGAAATAATGAAAGTCCCACACCAAAAGCCTCATCAAAAGCTTTAAAGAATGCTCTGAGCCCAACCATGTGCCTGGTCATACATGTGTGCACCCAAGTTGTGCGCCTCACCAATTTCTTCCTCCATGGCAATGCCTTCTACCCAGTCAAAGAGGAGTCCTACTGAAGTGATAGCACCATCATGACGCAACTAACCTTCAGTCAAGGTACCTACGGGCAAGTGAATTTCAAAAAACACCGCCTCCTATTTCTGTTTTGCAGGTATGCTACGACATAGAGCTGAATGGGTAAAAAACTACTCCCTTCGTCCAAAACGAGGAGAAGTAACGCCTTGGACTCAGGGAGTGGGGGCATCTGTTACAGAAGTAACCAACCCATTCAGCCCTGACACAACGGTGGGTCCACTTTAAGAGATCAGTCCCTGCGGAGGTCAGGGTGGCAGCTCGGCCACGGTGCCCACTTCGGTCAGGTCAGGTCGGCACCTCGGCCAGTCCAGTCCGACCGTGCCTGGAGCCTAGTTTGACCGGGCTGGTACCTCGACCTAGGTCAGCAGCCTGGCCAGCCCACTTCGGCCCGCGAAGCTCTCCAAATCAACCCGGCCCCGCTCTGCATGGCCCAAGCATCGCCCGGCTCCTCCGCACGCTCCAGCCCAACACCTCCACACGTCTCTGCCCTATGAGCACCCGCAGGTGCGCGCCTCGGTTCACGCGCGTGGGAGATGCGCGCACCCCCTCCGGCTCCGCATGCTCTCGCCCGGCACCTAGTCCGGCAAGGGAGGCCTCTGCCTTGTGTCTGCCCGCTCCGGCTCAGCCCGGCGGGACCCCCCTCGGTCCGGCACCCACGCGCCACTCCGCTCGCTTCCGCCATCCGACTCCAGTCCGGCACGACCGCAGGCAAGGCAGCACCCCGCACGGCTCGTGGCACGCCCCTACAGCTCACCTCCCCGAGTCCGGCTCCGCTCGGTGTGGGAAGTCGTCCGGCACCGCGGCAACGCTCCGCGCGGCTCCGACTCGGTGACACCTTGCTCCGGGTCCGGTTTCGCTGACACCGGTCCATGGCACGCCCCAGTGCCAGTGCTCCTCAGCTCCGGTTCAGTCCGCTTGAGCCTAGCTCCGGCTCCGAGATGGAGCCCCTCGGTCCCCCCGCGTTCGCAGGGACGTGACACGGGTCACCTCCAGGCCGCGCGAGTCCACTTCCACCCGGTTCAGCGCCCCCGAGCCCGTCGCGGCATGCCAGAGGTAGTGTGCCCCGCTTCGCCCGCGTCCAGCTTCGACCGGCCGCGGCACGCCTGAGCCCGACAACGTTTCATCCCGGGTCGGCTTCGCCTGCGGGAGGGCAGGACCCCGGCTCCTCCGGCTCAGCACAATCCAGCTCAGCTGCCCTAGCCCGGCACGGACATGCCCAGGTCAGCCCGCGCCAGAGTCGCACCGGCGGCACGAACCTGCGCCGCTTCGCTCGTCCGCTGGTTCGGTCCCACGGCTCCGCGGCGCGCCCAACTCCGACCGCTCGCCGGGTCGTCCGTAGCGGGCTTGAACCCGTCCGCCCGTGGCGCAACCCCGCAGCATGCCTCCAACCCCTCCGGCTTAGCCCGACGAGACGATGTCGCACCCCGGCTCCTCCGACTCTGGCCCGCATGGCTCCGATTCCATGTTCGCCACCGGCGCCCAGTTCAGCCATTGTACACTCATCCATGCATGGGTTCGTGCATGGAGCCCCTGCACCAGGCACACGACGGTCCACGTGCATGGGAAGGTTCTGCGGGCCTTCTTCCGGTCTGCATGCCCGCATGGCAGCTTGAAGCGGCGTCCCGGCTAGTTCAGCACTTTGGCGTCACAACCCGGCTCGGTCATTGGGTGGACCGCGCAGTTCGATCTCATTCATGTGGGCCCGATGCATTTCTCGAGGGGCTCATCCACATGGGCCCGGCGCTCTTTCCAAGGATCCTCCTCCACGTGGGTCCTATAGCACGTCGCCTGACATGCCGTATGCAAGAAAGGTTTGCATTTAAGTTTCCTATGCTGCTGTTTACACTAACTAGTGAATAGTGCCATGCCCAAGGTACTGTACCCTTGCACCAACTTCCTGAACCACCCAGAAGAAGAAAGTTCACCAGTCCATCATGGCCTCACAGGCCGACAAGTCTACATCAAGACCGGCACGCCTCTCCAAAAGTGACAGGAGCCATTCGTCTACACAAAAATCGACATAGAGGTAAGGGGGGTAAGTAAGAAACAATACACTCTCTTCATTATCACCCTCTAGCAGCAGAGAGTCCCCCAAGCTCTCCGTCTCAGAGGTCTCCTATTTTCTTTCGATCGTTCCACTGACTTGATCGTCGAAGTGCCTCTGCCGAAATCCCCGGTGCAGGTCTTCCCTGTTTTGCAGATCCGCCCGACAGAGGGACGATACGGTGAAGATTTCTCCCACCGGAGAGGACTACAAGAAGACCATGACACAATATCAACCCCCTTCATCCCTACAACTATGACTATGTTCCCCTTGATCGTCTCCGATCGACGGATCCGGTGACGTTAGCAGGGAGTCCACTCACCCGGGCCACGTAAGAAGTTACAGGCCAGGCGATTTAGGCGGCAACAGGCATGACATCCCCTTATATTAGAAATTTATGATGATCAAGCAAGTGATAGAAACCAATTAACCACAGCTATCTCAGCAGAGATTATGATAGGCAAGATCTCAACATAATCAACTATCTTAATAGAAAAGATACTGACAGAAAAAAATTAAGAAGATAAAAATTTCAATATTTTACTAGAATCTATTATATACTACATTCCAAACGATATTCGGTTATTCTATATAACTTCACAAATTGATAAGAGAGGATCTTGTTAGATATGCTGGCTACCACCAACTACATGCTTATTCTGATACTTTTATGTCATTTCTTTCTCAGTTTCGATTATTATTCAAATTTTCTTATTGACTAGAGTATTAGAAAATTTCCTACCGGTAATCACCAATCATTCAGGATTATTCTTGCTATCCATCCGAGAAGAATAGACCTCATTTCATCAAAGAAGTGAGCCCTCATTTCATCAAAGAAGTGAGCAAGACCGACCAGTGCTGCTGTAGTTCTAGGATGGATGATTTATTCGCAACACCCATCTATGACTAATTATAATAAAAAGAATTATACGAAGGGACAATTAGTATACAAATGAATTTATCCGGACCACCCATAAATATGCTTTTAAACTCGAAGGAGACGATCCAGCAGCACTAGAATGAGAAAATCCAAAAAAGTTTCTCCAAACAGTCCAAGATGATAATTGCACAACCTCACATTAGCTCCCTTCCTGACGCGGCCGAAAGCACAAGGAGCCAACAGGCCCCTACCTCCTTGTCCTTCCTTCCAGCGCTCCGCCCTCGCAACCACAAAAGTCCAACGCTGGTGATCTAAACCAATCCACAAACATTAAACTACCCAATTAAAAATAAGGTGGGCAGGCCCGCCTTTAACTCAGCAACCACTCCCACTTTCCCTCTGTCCTCTTCTGCTCCCCCAATAATTCATCTCTCCCTCGAAAGAACCTAGCTTTCCTCCGCCCCTCGAAGCCAGCCCATATCACGTTAGGCAGTAAAATTTACAGAATAGAAGAGAAGACGTAGAAGAAATTCTATTCATCAGTCCATAATTTTACATATAATTAGAAACAGAGTGAGCAAATCTCCGAAGCAAACCACAACAACAGTAGCAGCAGCATCACCAGTAAATAAAAATAACAATAAGATCGGAAAATTAGAAATTAGAAGAGGAGGAAAAAAAGGGGGACAAAAAAGGAAAAAAAAAAAAAAGATATGGAGGAGACGACGAGATTCGGCGGTTCGGCCGCCAGCTTCGTCAAGACCCGCCTCCGCCTCGCTTGTAGTTTGGGTTCATCTTCTCGAAGTAGCCGATGGAAAGGAGGGACAGGGAGAGCTGGACCTCGTCCTTCCCCCACCGCGCAGGCAGGTGGGGCCGACGCGGTGGCGGCAGGGGGGTTGCGGCGGTCGCCGGGAGTGGGAGCGTCGGGAGGGCGGCCGGGCGGCGGAGGGAGGGGTGGAGGAGGGGGAGCAGGTAGAGGGAGTGGAGGCGCCGGAAGCCCCCGAGGGCGAGCACAACCGACCGGAGCTGCTGGTTGCCGCACCCGATGTTGGCCCAGTGGCGGACGCACACCGCCTCCCAAAGCCGCTCGTCCCCCGCCAGCCTCCGCCACCGCCGGCACACGCACGCCGCCGCAGCCAGCGTCCTCGCATCCGCCCGCTTCAGCACCTCGAACACCAGGTCCTCCCCCAGCTCCGCCACCACCACCTCCTCCTCGGCCGCTGCCACCTCGGCGTCCTCTTCGCCCTTCCGCTTCTTGTTCGCCCCTTCCACGAAGATCGGGGAATCTCCGCCGTCGGATCCGTGGATCGAACGCCTCTTCATCGCTCCTCCGTCAAGTGCCACCCTGGGGGAACGGGATTGGGCCGAAGGGATTTCGATCTGGAAAAGGAAATCCTTCGTTCTACTCGCATCCCCAGCCACGGGGCTTTAAAAGACGGCTTTACTTAATCACGGCTTTTCCGGGGGACGCTTACGAAACGAGGCATGGAGATTGGGTTTAATAACGGGAGTGCCCGACGGTTTGGCTTTTTCCTGACGACAACGAGCCGAAGCAAACTAAATGCGCCTGGGGTGCTGCTACTTGCTCCTTTCATTTATTTATTTGTTTGTTTCCAAAAAAAAAAAAAAAGTATATGGGTGGGAAGTGGGAACGACCACGGCCCCGCAACTCGGGCCAGTTGGCTTTTTGTTTGGAGAGCATGTGGGTGACGCCTGAGAAGGCCACGTGACGCTTTCTTGTCTCCATGTTGCAGGATTGCGCTCGGTGCCAGGTGGAGAAGGGAAATCGGTACTGACGAGGCCAAGTAATTTGCTAAAACCTAAGCTTATGTAGGCCAAGATAAACCGAACTGTTTGCTGCCGACACCTAATCTCTACGTTTCTTTTGTTTTAAATGAACAGTACAAGATATCGTTCATTAGATGGCTATAATTGAAATTTCAGGCCCACCCTTTGGGACTACGAATGGAGTATTGGGGATCGCACCGGCAACCTAATGCTGCTGAACTCTCGCTAAAACCATAGCGCTTTTGTTCTATTAGATTACCCATTTCTTGATGCCAATGCACGTGTCCTTTTTTCAATGGGTTAACGCAAAGGCGTGCCGAGTCCGTTTCTCAGATCTGTCGTTTATCTGTGGTGGCATATGAGACTGAAATGGAAAGAGGCCAGTAAAAAGGGACCCATCATTGTTTTTTCTTGGTATTTAATAGGTACGAGAATTTATCGTTATCGTTGATTTGTGGAAAGCATACTGATAATTTGATAGAAAACAGATTTCCACTGTAATGGCTGTATTTTGATTATTATTTTCTTTCTTGTCTTTTTTGTGTTGCCCCTTGTTGCCGCTAGGACCTTCATGGTACGTAGCTGTAGCCGATCTTGGACCGCACTTTCGTTACTCGAGAGACCGCTTGCATGTCCGAACCTGCAAAATAGAAGAGACCCGGGACGGTGATTCTGGCGGGGGCACTCTGATGCTCAAGTCAGTGACGATCCAGAGAAACATATCTTCCTGGTCGAGCCCCGTAGACGGACTTCACGCTAGGAGAAGAAAGTAATGTAATGGGAGAGTATGAATGAGTCGAGAGTAGAGCGAGGGAAGTGGCGGTGATGGAGAGTTCAAAATAGATGGCTGTGCCTATCGAGACCCTTCCGGTGGATCTCCGGTAGCCTTGGATACTTGGTCCCTCAGTTGCTCTCCCCTCGGCTGCCCCTCTCGCCCGTTGGTTTTTCTTACCTCCTTCTTGGAACCTTGTAGGACCCTTTTTAAGCTGGGATGGCCGCACGCCGATTGCCTTGGGATCTTCCTCTCGCTTGCAGGTGCGTGCGATGACAATCCATACCGTACACGAGGTGCCTTTCCTTATTTATGACAAGGAACTTATCGTGCGCTCTGACCCTCCTTTTGGTCGCTTCATTTTGAAAAACTTGGCAGAGCCTCGATCGGGGGGCAACCATCCATCGAATTCAGATCTTCTGGGTTGACTTCCTCTTTTGGATGGTGTAGATGGTCGTTCGGAAGTGTAGCGCCTCGATCAGGGGACCCCTTCTTTTTTGGTGTAAGTGGTAGCTGGGATAATTATTGTGGCCTGGCGAGCACCTCTCCGTGGTCCTTGGACGGCGGTAGGCCGCTTACTGCCGTCCAAGGAAGGCGGTGATGTCTCTCGGCTACTGGTCCCCCGTTCGAAGTGGGACCAGGCCGGAGAGGTGAAGCTTGACTCCAGCTGGGACGTCTCGATCTTGAGGGAGTCGCTTGGCGAAGGAGTCCGGAGAGAGGCGGAGCTCGACTTCGGTCGGGGCATCTCGACCTCGAGGGAGCCGCCTGACGAAGGAGTCCAGAGAGAGGCGGAGCTTGACTTCGGCCGAGGCATCTCGACCTCGAGGGAGCCGCCTGGCGGATCTCGACTTCGGTCGGGGCATCTCGACCTCGAGGGAGCTGCTTGGCGAAGGAGTCTGGAGAGAGGCGGAGCTCGACTTCAGTCGGGGCATCTCGATCTCGAGGAAGCCGCCTGGCAAAGGAGTCCGGAGAGAGGTGGAGCTCGACTTTGGCTGGGACGTCTCGACCTCGAGGGAGCCACCTGGCGAAGGAGTCCGGAGAAAGGCAGAGCTCGACTTCGGCCGGGACGTCTCGACCTCGAGGGAGCCGCATGGCGAAGGAGTTTGGAGAGAGGTGGAGCTCGACTTCGGCTGGAGCATCTCGACCTCGAGGAAGCTGCCTGGTGAAGGAGTCTGGAGAGAGGCGGAGCTCGAATTCGGCCGGAGCATCTCGACCTCGAGGAAGCCACCTAGTGAAGAAGTCCGAAGAGAGGCATCCAACGTGGCAACTTCCTCCGACATGGCATCTGACTGGGTCTGATATGGGCTCCATGTCAGCGATCCAGCCCCATTACCCCTGATACAGGAACCTTGGCTAGACCAAGGTAGAGTATGCCTTAGACATAACTGACCATCCAAATGTGCTAACCTGAAGAATTTTTATCAATGCACCCCACGAAGATCAAGCATAATATTCTACCTTATCTACCTACTACTAAAGATATTCTAAGATCTCAAAAAATAACTCATAACAAGTTGATAAGACAAGGAAATAACAAAGATATCATGACCAATGTTCCTTTTTTTACATGGCACTTCAACCCTCGCTTATAAATAAAGGGTTGAAGGGGATCCCAAAGCATGCTTAAAACTTCCTCTTGCTCACTCATTCCTTTCCGTTCTCCAATTTTTAACTTGAACATCGGAGGATCTCTATCGGAGCCAACTTTAGTCTGAAACTTCTTTTATAGGTCAAGCATTTGCTATCTAGTAGTAGCCACCACCACTTCTTTAGACAAGTCAACCTTAGTACTTGATCACAAGTCTAGCATCAATATATTGGCACTAGAGGAAGGTGCTCAAATACCACCTTGGGTTCCACGGCGGGGGTCGATCCATGATGATCGTGCCACCCCAAGATCTTCCGAACAGCCCGCTGGATTGGCCCTGGTGCCGCAGACATTGCCCTCTCCACCGGTGCAGGAGCAGTTTCAGCTGCCCCCGAACTCTGGCCAGCCAGCACGGTAGGAGCAGCTCAAGTTGCCTGCCGGCTCGGGTCGACCACCGTGACAGGAGCAGCCGCAGACGTGCTCTCCCCCCGGACTCATCTCGACAGAGGCTCCTCGACTAGCCCGGTCGACGGCCTCTTCCGGGTGATCGCCAGTAGGTCGCTCTCCATGAAAATCATGCCTACATGCAAGCCATACAACAGTCAAAAGCCCACAAAAAGCAATGTAAGGAGTACGAAAAAGAAGAAAAGTTCAGGTCGAACTTACCTAATCCATTCGTTGGGTCGACCCCGGCTTCGGAGAGGTTCTGCTCTGACAACGAAACCTCGAGAGGAGGGATCTGGGCAGTGCGGAGCTGCTCGTAGTCATCTCGGTCAGCCGCATCGATCATAGAGTTTCGGTTGGGAGACTGGTCAGGGTCACTCCAGACCCAATCAACCCCCTCAATCGTGGCAAAAAAGAACTTGCTCTTCCATCCCTTGATGGAAGAGGGGAGCTCAAACCTAATGCCTTTCAGGCGAAAAGACAAGGAACACCACCCGTCCTCAATCAGGTGGTGCTTTAGGGCAAAGAAAGCCCTGAACAGAGAGAACCGGGCAACAAACCTGTGAAGGTGACAAAGCACAACAAAAGAAAAGATGACCCTAATGGCATTTGGTACTAACTGAGCAGGTACCAAACGATAGTTATTTAGAACTGACATGAAGAACGGATGGAAGGAAAAGTGGAGACCCCCATAAAAGGTCTCCTCATAAAAAGCAATGTGGCCCGGGCCACTGGAAGTGACCCGTTTCCCCGGACGAGGGATCAAAAGCTGAACAGAGTGCGGGATGCCATAGACATCTCGAATGGTCCCCAGTTCCTCGACGGTGATCGTCGAGGCGATCTCGTCAGGACCTGTGGACCGGACGGACTCATGAGCAGGTTTAGAAGAGGGAGGAGGAAGAGAAGGGAGAGAAGGACCGGACCCTGGTTCCCTGATGAGTACTGGACCAGGAGGGCGCCTCCTACTGAACTCGAAACGAGTTACATCCTCCTTCTCACCGGAAGAAAAAGGAGACGCTGGCCTCCGCTCAGAAGGACCAGCCTCGCCCTGGTTGGTGGAAGGGCGGAAGCTTGGGCCAAAGCGAGACATCCCCGAAGAAAGAAGAAGCAAAGGATTCGAAGAAGAGGATGAAGGGACGGACTCGACCCGAGGAAAACCCTAAACTTGGAGGAAGGACCCTACTCTGACAAAGGAGGAAGAAAGAGGGAACTAACCTGGTTCCTTAGAAGATCTGGAGCAACTGAGAGGAAGGAGAAGGCTCGGATACTGTAGCGGGCACAGAGAATTCAAAAGAATAGATATTTTGGATAAGAACCTCTTTTGATTTCGAAGTGACCCGGCGCATCCGTACCGTTACGACCTCTTCACCAACGGATTCACGTTATGTGCCGGCCATCGATGAAAAGGGCATTTCAGCCGCTCTGAATTCTGTGCCAACATTAACTGCTCCTTGAACATGGCCACGTGGCATCCCCGCACTAGCTTGTAGGACCATCCCCTGGAGCGCCAGCAATCATGGCCATCATTGCACCAGATCCTTACCTTTCCATGGAAGCATCACAATTACTCCCTTCGGCCCGAGCGCCGTGCACCAACGAGCCTCGAGAGTGGGGGGCAAATGATGTGGCAAGACCGCTGACGTGGGGCAGCTAATAGGCACCACGCCAAAGAAAGCCACCGTGTTGGACGCCACGTCAACTTCCTTGCTCGGACTCCTTCGCCGGGCTGAGCTCCTCCAGGACAACGGGACCGCCCGTCGAAGCTGAGCTCCATCCTCTGCCAGGTCAGACCCGTGAGCCCGGGATACCTAGGCCAGAGCCGAGCAGCGCCCTCCAGATCGAGCCCCTCTTCGAGGCCTAGCCATCTGGACCAGACCTGCACTCTACCCTCCAGAGCGAGCCCCTCGGAGATCGAGCCCCGTGGTCGGAGTCAAGCTCAGCCCTCCTCCATCACATGGAGCCTCTCCGAGATCGAGCCCTCTGGATCGGGCCTGTACTCTACCCTCCATAGCGAGCCCCTCTAAGATCGAGCCTCGTGGTCGGAGTCAAGCTCAGGCCTCCTCCACCACGTGAAGCCTCTCCAAGGTCGAGCCCTCTGGATCGGGCCCGTACTCCACCCTCCAGAGCGAGCCCCTCGGGGATCGAGCCCCGTGATTGGAGTTGAGGTCAGCTCTCCTCCGCCACGTGGAGCCTCTCCAAGGTCGAGCCCTCTGGACCAGGCCCGCGCTCTACCCTCCTCCACCGAGGCGATCCCGCAAGTTCGGGATGCCTAGGTCAGAGTCGAGCCTTGCCTTTCCAGCTCAGCCCCCCCCGGCTCAGGTGTAAGCACCGGTGAACCGAAGGATAGTACCGCCATCCCAAAACTCCGACGAGCCGCCCAAAGATCGCACTGAGACATCCGTCAGACCGTAGTGACCACCTGTGCCGCCGGTTACACTGGAAAGAGAAGAGACCCACTGATCGAGGCACCACGCTCCTCACCAACCACCTGAACTACCTGAAAGAGGAAGTCAACTAGGAGATTCGAATCTCGGGGGCGGTGGCCCACCAATCGAGGTACTACCAGGTTTCCCGGAATGAGGCGACCAGAGAGAATGTCAGAACACATGGCAGCTTCCCTTATCACGAATCGGGAAAGGCACCTCGGGACACCATCGCACGCGCTTGACAGCCCGGCGAGGATCCAAAGATGAGCGCCCAATGGTAACCTAGACTACAAAGCTCGATGGAAGCAAGAAAAAAGGAGGCAACTCATGCAATACCACAAAAAAAATACAAGTGCAAGCTCAACCAGAGAGCACAGCACCACAAGCAAATCCAAGCAAGAGCAGGCGGAAAGGCCACACAGAGAATCCCTCTAGCCAGGCCGCTCTTCTCCTGACACTCTTGCATCCCACTCTCACACTACTCACTCATCCTAGCATGGAGTCTATCAAGAGAGGCTCGACCAGGTGGACCTGTTCCCCTGGATCGTCACTGACTTGACCGTCGGAGTGCCCTCGTCGGAAACCCTGGCCCAGGTCACTAATCCCTGTTTTGCAGGCTCAGGACCACCGGACGGCTGGACAGCCAAAGGAGTGCACTCCATCCCGACAGTAGCTGCGGGCCACGACGATCTTGGCGGCAACAAGGAGCATCTAACATTATGCAAATTAGAAACTACAAACATGGTATGATTTGACTTAACATTTTTTATACCTCTATTAGGATATTAGAATCTGTATTCATTTAAAATTATCTGGATAATCAAAATAAATAATATATTATTATAAAATTAAGATTTATTAACCGATGGATTATCAATGATTAAGTATTACAGGATAGTTCCAAATATAAAATTGAATTATATTGGCTTCCTACTAACCTTCGACTCAAAAGTATCTTGAATAACTATTTTACCAAGAATTTATTCAAAATATAGATGACAGTTCTTTAAAATCTTATACTAGAGATATCATGATAAATTGTACCCACTTATCATACTTCACATCATATCTTTCAGAGTGTGCTTTGCCTTACAGTCACATCATTTTATTTAAGAATCTCAGGCATGGTATATTAAACAACTGTCCCATACTTATATAAATATTCAATAATACTATTTGTTTATTATGTTTGAGATCTTAAAATATGACTAATACACCATATCAATACTTTTATCTTTTTCTTTAAAGTATCAAAACTTCTAATTGAAATAAGATAAAATTATTAATTATTTTACATATCTAATTTTAAGTTTACTAAACTACACAGTGGGAAAACTAAAATATGATGAGTAACTAATGTATTAAAGATAGAAATCTCATGATACTAATTTTAGATGCAATACTTTCTAGTTTAAAAAATATAGATCCTAACACCATCATATCATCTATCACACATTAATTTATCCATTCATCATCTATCTAGAGTTTCTTTTATCAGATTCTAGATATCTTTCATAAATGAGATCAAAAATTATATTAAATCACTATTTTTAAATACAATAGCAAGAATGGAATCAATTATATTTATATTTCAAATAAAATGATTTACTCTCTATCACTTTTATAGGCTACTTTATTTTAGAGTACTCTTATAAGACATCCAAGATAGAAGATCATTATATAATATAATATCTATAATCCATTAAACTTAGTGTTAGCATAGTTTTAATTTCCATATTTTATAAATTATTTCGATCAAAGTCATCATAATGGGAGCATTATTTTAGAAACATTGTTTTAATGAGAACCCTTGGTCTAACATTACAAGACTTTTTCTAGAAAGAAAATGATCCACATAAAGAGTTTCCTTTCAACATATAATGCTATGCAATCCCTTCTAAATATCTTACAGAAGAATCTTATAAATTTTAATGAATGGGTCACTTTGGTGGTCACTGTCCATCAAAATTCACAAATCTTTCAATCAAGGATCATCAAGTCATGATCTCTAAAGTGGCATAAAATATATAAAACATCAATCAAGATCATGTATTATACAACATGTTTGAGGTACAATCTATAAATAAGGGCTTTAAATATAAAAAGCCATTTTCAACAAGTATACCATGTGCATTATCATAAACTCCCTATAGGTAGAAAATATAATGTATTTTTGAGCTCCAATAATGAGGTTAATATAATGAGAATACAAATTTTTTTGAAAATATGCCTTCTTTGGATAAACAAATTTCTTAGACCCAATATATATCTCTTTTCAAAGAAAACAAAGGTTAACATAATGAAGATACATGGCATTCAAAAATCTATCCCTTTTAGACAGATAAATTTTTAAAGTACAATATATCTCTACCTTTGATATTTTGATCCAGTTAAGACCTCAATAATAACATTATTATTAACATAAAAATGATTGTATAATCAAAGATGGTAGGAATGCAAAATAGTAGTCAATGGATATATACCTAAATGATATACAAGAGTCCAAATACAATATCATATATTCTCCTTTGGATGGAACATATAATATACATAAATACTCTTCATAGGAAGCTATAAGCAAATGAAATATTCTAATAGTCATGAAAGTATCCCCTTTGGATAGATAGACTCATGAAAGCTAGAGCACTACTGCAACACAATACCCCATGCAGTCATTTCCAGATTAAAACATACAATCCCCTTTGGATAGGTGGTTGTATGTAATAATCAGAAAATATCCCTCTCATAATGAAAAACTCATAGACAACATAAACCAACCACTTTGGTAATAAAAATTTATGTCAATCCATAAAATTATTCATATAGGAAAAAATAAATATCCAAACAAATACAAAATGATATACTTTAATGACATGTATGTCATAAAAGATCAGTCTAATGGGATACTCAACAACATGCAACCCACTGATCAAATTATAACATAATAATGCATTTTAGATGTTACTTCTATCAATAATACTTATTATACAACTATAAAATATTTTTCGATAAAAATTATAGTATATAATAAGTGTTGCAATCAATTACAGTCAATTTTGGATCAACAGTAATAGAGATATCAATATATATAATTCTAAAATATAATAAAAGATGAATAATTAATTCTTAATAACTTAGTTATTCAAAATTCATAGAGTGCTTCGAATCCTTTAAGACTACATGAAAACATACTCGAATTATATAATAGTAAGTAGAATTATATATAAATAATTTTTAAATTATTTAAATATTTTATCATATATAAAAAATTTTATCAAAATATTCTTCAAATCATTATGAGTCCAATGGTCTAAAAAATGCTCAAATCGGATATAAAATGAGCAAGTTACAATGATTTTTATCAAAAACAATAATATATGACTAAAACATAAATTACAGAAAATATAAGAACATTTCTATAAAATATATTTTCAGAAAATAACAGGGACCTAAATATAAAATTTTTAGGACTCATTTATAATTTATAATTTATAGGGGCTTAAGTGCAAAAATATCATTAACCCAAAATTAGGCTGACTCAATGTGATTAGGGTTTAGCCACTTTCATTAATTTGGGCTCAACTTAATTTATGGATTAGGTTTTAAACATGTTAAAACTTAATAATCCAAAACTAAAGTCCACTTAAACTTATCTCCCTCCATCCTTTCTATTCGATGATGGATCAATCATCATCAAGTAGTGAAAATGAGACAAACGTTAGCCTCCATGATCTCTCTGGGTACATTAGCAAACAAGAAGAAATACCAGAGATATATGATATTTTCATCTCAATATCATTCACCAACTGCAAAATAATGCCAAATATGTTGAACATGAGGAGCAAGCATGGCATATTTTAAGCATGGGCAAACCAATGTCCTCTATTAATTTGTTATAGCCCTCATGTCTATTATAAATGCATGTGAGCAGTATGGTAATATGCTTTTGCTTGAGCTAGAGGAAATCACCACTTAAAGAAAGAGATAAAACCTCAATAAATAAATGCTCAACAAGAGTGTTAGATACAAATGGTCCATTGATCTTTATGCACTATCTTAAAATTATAGATGTCTGTATTAGAGTCTTTCTAAGTAAGAAAGAGCTAGTTCCCCACAGTGCATTGGCGTTGCACAACATCAATATTTTTTTTTGAACCAATATATAAATATAATTTTTTAAAAAACTTAAATACAAAAGAACTAATTTATAATATCCAAAAATTAGGGGCCTAAATATAAAATGGCTCTCTTTTTTAAGAATAATGGGTTATTGGATTTTAGATTTTGAGTTAAGACCGAAAACCCAAAACCCAAAAGATTTCTTATGACTAAACAAAGAACAGGGGCTTCAACCACTACCGCCCCTTTCCCAAAACCACCCCGTCGGTGCAAAGACTGGAGAGACGACCACCAGGATAGACAGGGAACGGCCAGTCGGCACCTCCCTCATTGCCGACGGTTCAAAAAAGGGCCACTCATGGGAGGATTTCAAATCATCCTCCCCACGATTCACTGGTTCTTTTTTTTGTTGTGATCTCAAGCCAAAAATCCCACTCATCACCACCTCGTCGACCGGAGTTCGAGCATACAAGGGAATGGGGTGGCGCCGCCGTGGAGAGAAGAGGAAGATCATGGCCGGTTGGGTGTCTAGAAGGCTAAGACCACCATAATCGTGCCACCGGCTATTCACGGCTTCTCCTTGTCGCCGTTGGCTTCCACGGCCTCTCTCTGCTGCCACCCATCTACATTGACGAGGACCAAGACATCTAGATCACGACACCATCTTGGTCGATGGTGGAGGGGAAAGAAATTAAAAAAAAAAAGATTGTATAAAGAAGATAATGCCTTCTTTGTAATTATAATATATGCATATATGTGTTTTATAAATCTTAAATATGAAAACAATATCAACAAATCAGATTATCAAGCTTTTCAGGTTAATAATCTAAAGATGAATAGAAAAATAAATGATAATTTCAATTCCAGTAGCATTTTTCAATTTTCTACAAAACACCATAGCTTTGATGCCAAATATAAAAAAAAAATTTCTATAATCCCATGGATCAAACATAAAAAATTGGAATAAAACAATGTTTGGATATGATCGATAACATATCTCATAATATTTATCATATAAGATCTGTTAAAAAAAAGTTTGCGGTACATACATGTATTCATTATAAATTCTAAACTTACTTCTGATACTCATGCGAACACTGAAGACAGAGTTCTTCTCTTCCATCTTTTTCATAACAGGCGGCTCTCGATAAAAAAATCACAGTGAAAATATAACTCATGACATATATATATATAGAAAGTGGAGATGAGACCTAGCTAATAAAATAAAAGCATTCTAATTGACCCTTCCATCACGAGTCAAGTCGGACTATGGCCTATACTATACCGTCTCAACCATACCAACTCACATGAGATGCTCCAAGTCTAAACAATGATCACATAATATTGGGCTCAACACATGCCTATCATATATCATAAAATCAACTCGTTTTAATAAATTATAAAAATAATAATTAATATTAGTACAAATATAAGTAAAAACTCTTACATTATAGATGCATATTAATGTTTATCAAGCTTGGCAATTACATCAATATATATATATATATATATATATATATATATCAAGCTTAGAGCACAGACAGCGTCCTTGGAATACCGAAGAGCAGAATAGCTTGACGTAGAACGATGGTGCATCATATCCACTTTCAAGCCCCACATATCAGATTTGATTGATGCAGAAACCTTCAAAACAATGTCTTTTTCTTTAGAATTTGAACATCCGATCGTTCTGCAGGAGTCTGAGAAGATCTAGCATCAACTCCGTTACAGTCTACTTAAAATTAAGCCAACTCTTTTCTCAGGCAAACAAAAAAAAAAAAGGTCAACTTTTCTAATCTGACCTCCTTTATTGCTACCAATAATCTCCACATGAACATTTCCCATCCTTAAAAGTATGAAACCGTCGAGAATCTCTCAGAACAATCTCTCGCTCTGTGACCTCTGAAGCAAATTTCATCCAATTGTGACAATCTCCACAGACACGGAGGTTCTTGATCACCCGAACTACTCCCTTCCTTGCCCTGGTCTGCAGTACTGCAAATGATACAGCTAACTTCTCACTGTGACAACTTAAAATCAACTCCTTTTGAGCCTCATCAACATCATGGAGAACACATTCTGTCATGGGAACGTATCCAATGTCTCTACACTTTTCATTCAACTCCTCAAGTTCCTTGTAGATCTCCTTCCGTTTTGGGTGGCAACCATCTCCGGCTACAAAGACATGCCTTTTATTTTCAACCTCAACCCAGCTACATCCAGCTTCCTTCTTCAGTCCTCTCTCTCTCATCATACTTCTTACACTTATTGCATCCTCCCACAAGCCAAATGAAGCATATAGATTTGAGAGGAGGACATATGTAGTCTCATCATCAGGTTCAAGCTCTAAAATCTTAGTTGCAACATGGACTCCAAGATCAAGTTGCTTATGTGCATGGCATGTGCCAAGGAGTACTTTCCAGAGGCATAAATTGGAATTATGTTGCAACCTCAGGCGAGAAATTCCATCCCAAATAATAGCTTGTGCTGTCTTAAATTGGCCAGCACGACCAAACAAATCTACCATGCAAGCATAATGCTCAATGCTTGGTTTTGTATCATTTTCCTTCCTCATTAAAGCAAAATAGTGCATCCCTTCTTTGACTAAACCTGCATGAGCACAAGCAGAAAGCAACCCAAGAAAAGTGACCGAGTTGGGCCGAACGCCATCTCTTGTCATTCTCCTAAAGAGTTTAAGGGATTCAGAGGCCATTCCATGGTGTGCATACCCAGTGATCATGGATGTCCATGAGAACACATCCTTCCTTGCTATCCTCTTAAATAGTCTTCCTGCATCACTGATGCTGCCACATTTGGAATACATGGATATCAATGAGTTGTTGATTGACAAGAGAAAAGTTTGAGAATTACAATGATGGAGGGAATGTTTTATGGTTAAAGCATGGAGCTGCTTGCCCAATTCAATGGAAGCCAATCCGCTACATGCCGCGAGAAGTAGTGAAAGTGTCGAGTGATTGGGTTGCAAACCTTGCTCATGCATATCTATAAAGAATGTGATAACATAATCAAAGTAGCCATTTGTATAATATCCATCCATCATTGCATTCCAAGTATAGGTATCTTGCATGTCCATCCCCTTAAAGACTTTCTCTGCATCCCCTAACCTATCACTCTTTGCATACATGGTTATGACTGCATTATATGCCGATGGTAGCAGTTCTTTTGGTATTGCTCTTCTTAATATATATGCATGAATCTCCCTACCCAACCTGCAAGAAGTAGCCACCGAAAAATCCGATGACAATCCACCAAGAAAGATGATAAGAGTGTGAATGTCAGGTTTGTTTTCTTGTGACTGCATTTCCCTGAATAGCACACGACAGCTCTTGAATTGATCATTTTGTGCATACCCAGCAAG
Source organism: Areca catechu (assembly GCA_021397845.1). Lineage (NCBI taxonomy): Eukaryota > Viridiplantae > Streptophyta > Magnoliopsida > Arecales > Arecaceae > Areca > Areca catechu. The sequence continues at coordinate 51,908,860 of CM038045.1, read as the reverse complement.
CATTGAGTTCCAGGTGATAACATCACGGGAAGTCAATCTCTCAAAGACCAACCTCCCTTTCACCACTTCGCCGCACTTCCCATACATGGTAATTAGTGAATTGACTATGCTTGTCTCAAATTCAAGCCCTGATCGAATCATCTTAGCGTGAAACTCCCGGCCTAACTTGAAAGCCAAAGAAGTGGATATGGCGTTGAGTACACTGAGGAATGTAATTCTGTTTGGTCTCGTAAGTGCCTGACCTTCAAATTTAGAAAACCAACGGAACAGTTGTATCGCGTTCTCGCACTCTCCATTTTGTTCGAGCCCTGAAATCATGGCATTCCAAGAAACCACATTTGTCCTGTCCATCGCCTTGAAAACTTTCTTCGCATCCTCCAAAAGTCCACACTTTGCATACATGGTAATGAGAGAGTTGTGCATCTTAGTCTTGTCGAGTATTTGGTCTTTAACAATCATTGCATGTATTGCCCTTCCAATTCCAACCTCTTCGCTCGACGTGCATGCATTGATCATAATAGCATAAGTTGCGTCAGTTGGCTTCAACTGTGCCAGCTCGAGCATGGCTGCGAACAGGAGAAAGCACTCTATGTACCAGCCATGGAAGACGGAGGCAGAGAGAATGGAATTCCACGTAGGGACATCAACCTCATTGACCAGAGGGACTTCATCGAAGACCTGGCGGGCTTCTTCTAAGAGGTCATTAGAGGAGTACATGGTTATTAGAGAAGTACGCACGCCAGGCTCGGAAGTGAGGCCGGCACGTATGGACTTGGCATGGAGTTGCTCGCCGAGGCTGACATCGGAGTGGCAAGAGCTGGCTTTGAGGAGGCTCCCGAGGGCGAATTCGTCAGGGGTCCAGCCGGACCTTGACAGTTTAGTGAAGAGCTCAAATGCTCGAGAGAAGTCGCCACGCTTTGTGTGGGCGAGGATGAGAGAGGTGGACGGGGGTGAGGCGTAGGAGCGCCGGTCGGGCATTTTGTCGAACGTTTGGTGGGTAGCATTTGAGTCATCTTCGGAGTCGGAGCTGGTTGAGGGGGTTGTCACGAGGATTGTGGGCTGAGTGCGTGGGCTTCGACGCGGGGCCGGAAACGGGAGGCGTTGGTTGGTGCATGAGATTGGTGAGGGCAGAATAGCCATAATCTAACCGGAGATTTAAATGGAGAATAAAAAAGGTTTGTGAGCAACGAAAAGTCCCTCGTTTTTCTCCTCTCATCTAATCCTTCCCAGCGCTAGCAGGGAAAAAAAATGCCACATACACCGTTGGCGAGAACCGATACAAATTTATGTCTGTACCTCAAATAAAGTGTTGGTGGGGTTGTCGGGACACTGAAAGTTTTAAATACCACCAAGGTGATTGCTTATCCTGATTATGATTTCATATTTCTCGTATCTAAGATTTAAATTATAATTAAAATTTATTAAATAAAAAAAAATATTAAATATATGGATATGGATGGTTGCCGATCTCATCGTGGGGGCCTATAGCTCGTGAGCTGGCGTCAGTTCTTGGACTCTCTCATCTCGAGATCTCCAAGTTTCCGGACCTGCAAAATAAAGTCAGAGACCCGGACCGGGATTCCGGCGGTGGCACTCCGACGGTCAAGTAAGAGAGCGGCAAGATGGAACATGACCTCTAAGGCGGGTTCCCGAAGGATTCCCGTGCTTAGAGGAGATGTAAATAAAAGAAGTGTGGAGAAAAGGGGAGTTGAAGCCCGGCTTCCTGTGCTGGGTTCGCCGAGCTCATGCCTGAGGACTTCCTGGGGTCTCCCGGATCGTTCTCTCGGTGTTCTCCCTCTTTTTTGACCTACCTTTCACCCGTTTTTACTGTTCCTTTTATACCACTAGACCGCCTTCAGCCCACGTCTCCTCCCGGAGGCTTCTCGAGACCTCTGGGTCTTCTTTTCTCGCTCTTCTCCTTTGAGTCCGGGAGTTAAGTGGCCGGCACGCCTCGTCTGCCGTGTGTCACGAAAAGGGGAGGACTTGTGAGACCTCGGGCCGAGCATGGGAGCTCTCCTTTCGGGGCGTTGATGATGGGCTTCTAGCCGTTTTAGTCTCCTGCCTGCAAGAATTTCATTCCTCGGTTGCGGGGCCATGTTTAACTGATGCAAACGAGATTTCGCGTATCACTGCAGGACGTATTGGCGCCCCGTACGCGGCGCAGCGCGCGCCGGACCCCAGTGGCGACCTCGTGATCCGTGTCTCTGCCTCCCCGAGGCCTTGTAGAGTAGGGCTGACTTCGACCGAAGTGGAACCGTCAGGGGGCGCCACCTGGCGGTGGAGCAGGGACTGCCAGCTTCGGCCGAGGTGGACCCCTCCTGGGTGGACACCTGGCGGAGTGGCAGAGAGAGGCTCGACTTCGGTCGAGGTGGACCCGTCTTGGGGTGCCACCTGGCGAAGGAGCAGGAGGGCCTGGCTCGACCTCGGCAGAGGTGGACCCGTCTTGGGGTGCCATCTGGCGAGGGAGCGAGGGGCCGCCAGCTTCGGCCGAGGTGGACCCCTCCTGGGTGGACACCTGGCGGAGTGGCAAAGAGAGGCTCGACTTCAGCCGAGGTGGACCCGTCTTGGGGTGCCACCTGGCGAAGGAGCAGGAGGGCCCGGCTCGATCTCTCGGCAGAAGTGGACCCGTCTTGGGGTGCCATCTGGCGAGGGAGCGAGGGGCCGCCAGCTTCGACCGAGGTGGACCCCTCCTGTGTGGACACCTAGCGGAGTGGCAGAGAGAGGCTCGACTTTGACCGAGGTGGACCCATCTTGGGGTACCACTTGGCGAAGGAGAAGGAGGGTCCGGCTTGACCTCGACAGAAGTAGACTAGTCCTGGGGTGCCATCTGACGAGGGAGCGAGGGGCCACCAGCTTCGGCCGAGGTGGACCCCTCCTGGGTGGACACCTGGCGAAGTGGCAGAGAGAGGCTCGACTTCAGCCGAGATGGACCCGTCTCGGGATGCCACCTAGCGAAGGAGCAGGAGGGCCTGGCTCGACCTCGGCAGAGGTGGACCCGTCCTAGGGTGCCACCTGGCGAGGGAGCGAGGGGCCACCAGCTTCGACCGAGGTTGACCCCTCTTGGGTGGACACCTGGCGGAGTGGCAGAGAGAGGCTCGACTTCGACCGAGGTGGACCCGTCTTGGGGTGCTACCTGGCGAAGGAGCATGAGGGCCCGGCTTGACCTCGGCACAGGTGAACCCGTCTTGGGGTGCCACCTGGCGAGGGAGCGAGGGGCCGTCAGCTTCGGCCGAGGTTGATCCCTCCTGGATGGACACCTGGTGGAGTGGCAGAGAGAGGCTCGACTTCGGCCGAGGTGGACCCATCTTGGAGTGCCACCTGGCGAAGGAGCAGGAGGGTTCGGCTCGACCTCGGCAGAGGTGGACCCATCCTGGGGTGCCACCTGGCGAGGGAGCGAGGGGCCGCCAGCTTCTACCGAGGTGGACCCCTCCTGGGTGGATACCTGGTAGAGTGGCAGAGAGAGGCTCGACTTCGATCGAGGTGGACCCGTCTTGGGGTGCCACTTGGCGAAGGAGCAGGAGGGCCCGGCTTGACCTCGGCAGAGGTGGACCCTTCCTGGGGTGCCACCTGGCGAGGGAGCGAGGGGCCGCCAGCTTCAGCCGAGGTGGATCCCTCCTGGGTGGACACCTGGCGGAGTAGCAGAGAGAGGCTCGACTTCAGCCGAGATGGACCCGTCTTGGGGTGCCACCTGGCGAAGGAGCAGGAGGGCCCGGCTCGACCTCGGTAGAGGTGGACCCGTCTTGGGGTGCCACCTGGCGAGGGAGCGAGGGGCCGTCAGCTTCGACCGAGGTGGACCCCTCCTAGGTGGACATCTAGCGGAGTGGCAGAGAGAGGATCGACTTCGGACGAGGTGGACCCGTCTTGGGGTGCCACCTGACAAAGGAGCAGGAGGGCCTAGCTCGATCTCGACAGAGGTGGACCCGTCTTGGGATGCCACATGTCGAAGGAGCAGGAGCACTTCTTCCCGAACGGGAGATCTTTGAAAGAAAAAATCCCCGTGGTACTGACCGTATCTAGCTGGACCTGACACGCGCTCCACGTCAGCGATATTGCCATATCATGGATATATAAAATTTATTATTAAATCAGTTTTTTTTTTTTTTTTGATGAAACTGAGATGATATGCTTATCCAATATGATGAAAAATAGCTGAGCTATTTTTATCATGGCTACGTATCCAACATTTTTCGACAAAATGGAGGTTTTCATGGTCAGATTCAGTAACGATAGTTATGCTGGACCTCCATTCCTTTTGTCTTATTAAAAAAATTAGATAATAAAATAAATTAAAAAATTGCAGATGGACTTGAATGATCGAATCAATCTAATCACAAACCAATATATCTATATTATTTTCTTTTCCTTATTTTATACATTTTTATATGTTTGTGACTGGATTGGTCCACCACTGATCTGGTGTATCTAGTCCGACTAATGTTTTCTCGTTAAGATAAGATTGAGCATGACTCATGAATGTAGCTCACCTAAATAGGATGGAAAAATGGGGAGCGTTTTTTCCCCTACACAAAATAAAATGAGCTACCGTTAAATTGTGCAATGCATGCAATCAAATTAGAAGGATGGCTTTAATAGGCAATTTTCACTTTAAATTGCTGGGCTAGATTAGTTTTTTCTTTGAAGAAATATTTAAAAGCTTTAACTGTGATACAACTGAATTGGATCGGGCTATGGACCAGATAAGGGTAAGGGCAAGCCCATATATATTGGTTTGAATGATATCAAAAATTTGAACCTAAGCTTATTGCAGTACCACTTAATTTGGGATTGAATAAAGTGTAAAATTTATTCTGCCGATCCATTAAACTTTTTTGGATCAAGTGATGACAAGAATAACACATAATTTATTAAAAAATAAATTAGTTGAAATATGCAACTAGACTATGAAGAAAACATGTTCCGACAATATCACGTAGACATTATTAACAATCTACTGAACATAAAAATCGGTTAGCAAGCACTCATTGTTAGTTTAGTATATACAAGAAATAATCCTGAAAATCTTGGTCAGGGGCTATCATAATTTTTTTTTTCAAAAAAAAACTTATTTGTGCTGCAGGACTCCTGTAAACATTTTTTTTTTTTTTGACGTTGCATGTCCCTAATTCTTCCTACAGTTTTGTTCGCTTTGATAATTTTTTTTATTTTTATGAAACAAAAAGGAGGGAAGGAGTTAGACCCCCGGACATGGTCACTCCCAGACGGTCTCCCAACACCAACCAGCGAATGTTCGATACACAGCGTATATTAATTTTTTTGCAGCCGTTCCCTATCCGAAAATGAGTACGTCAATCTGACTACTACTGGCGCCAACCGAATGAACGGAATTTATTATATATATCCATAATTTTTTCACTACCATCGATCAACAGGGACTCCAGAATTATTTTATTAATTTTTTTTTTAATTTTACTTCCGGACTATTTTTTTATTTTTTATTTTATTTTTAATTTTTTTAATCAAAATATGTTATATCAAGATTCGAATTCCTGCCAGCTGGTTGTAAGATAAGTTTTACGGTCAACTATACCACACGCCACTAGTTGTTTTGATAATTCTTTAGCATCGTACCTTTTTTTGAGATAAAAATACGAATCATCGATTACGTACATGAAAATAACACATGACATCCTCTCCTAAAGCAATTATGTCATAATTAAAACAATTAGGCGCCTCTTTTCACCCTCATTTTTTTTATAAATAATTATTACTTTTGCATTTTTGTTTCCCAAGCAAAAGCATCATTTTCAATCATTACGATGGTAACGCGATTAGTTAGTGCAGCCCCATCTTTGTAATTATTCACTAGTCATATATTCGAGACATGATAATCTTTAAGATGACTTGATTAAATTTTAAAAATTCTGAGTGCACGTGACTGGAGGGCAGAGCGGCTCTAACTCCGGCACCATAATAGAATTAGGTTAACGTACTCACCTGTTGATAAAAAAGATACACGAAAATATATGGCCCGAATCAAATAATCGTCTAATGGGCTAGGAGCCAGAATAGGAAGCTATATCAAAAGTTTTACCCTCTACCCTTTTTGTTCTATTAAAAAAAAAAAAAAAAAACCATTTCCGTGACTCTGTGAAATTAGGTGGAAGAGACGTCGCCATCTATCCTTTTTTTTTTTTTGCTAGAACGGTGTATTCATTAAGAGTGAATATGAATACAACAAAGGAAATCAGCTAACAAAAGATCCCGAAGCTGAGAAGGAGCAGCATGCCAATTAGTCCACAAGATCGGACCCGAATGATTGGCAACATACGAGATGACCCAATCAGCAGTTGAGTTCGCCTCCCTATACACATGTCTGACCGAGGAGGAAACACAACCCTGCCTCAAAAGATGGATATCTCTAATAAGAGGGTGGTGAGCAGGCGCGTCCTTCCTCTGATCAATCCAAGAAATAACTATAGTGGAGTCGCCCTCGATAATAAGACGCTCCATGTGGAGGATAACACGGGCGTATCTAATCCCTATCCAGGCCGCCATCAGCTCCGTCTGAGGGACCGTAGCATCCCACACTGGAACGCCACAAGCCGCAAGAAAGCCGAGAGATGAGTCCCGGATAATGAAAGCAGCCACCCCCTATCCTGACGGAGACTACCGTCAAAGCTGACTGTACAGTAGGTCGGAGGTGAGGGTTCCCAAGCGACAAAAACCGGACAGGTCACTCGGTGAGCAGACGGGGAATCCCAGGTCTCTAACCGCATATCAGTTAGACCCCAATACTCAATAGCATCCGCCCTAGCTCTCTCCAAGATGAATCTGGGAGAAGTATGGGTAGCAGAAAATATTCGGTTGTTCCTAGACAACCAAATATGATAAGCCAAATAAACTGTAAAGGAAACCCGATATGATGCAGGCTGGTGCAGAGTAGAGAAGAAGAAGTCCTCGACATCCTGACCTGCTGCCCAAAGAGAGGGAAGACCCGCCAAAGTCCAAATAGACGTCACCTTCGGACAAGTGAATATGGCGTGCGTCTACGTCTCAGGCTCCAAGGAGCAGAAAGGGCAGTCCGGAGGAATCAACAGCCCTCTCGAAGAGAGCAAATAATAGGTCGGAAGGCGCCCCTAGACCAGCTTCCAGATAAACAAAGCCACTCTGGGGTGAACTGGCAAGGACCAGATCCAATCATAAGAAGATGGCTCCGGTGCCCGAGTAGTCTGATCCAACAGGAGGTCAGAAATCCGGGTCCTATTGGAGGACGAATGCCTCCAGACCCTAAAATCAGGGCCAAAAAAGACCGGAATAGCAATAGATAGAACACGGAGCCACAGAATGTCACCGAAGATGGAAAGCACCGCCTGCCGGTCCTAAGCAGTCCGATCAGGAGACATAATGTCAGGGATCAAAATAGATAGAGGCGTATGCATCGACATGAAAGTGGGCCACCATCTAAGCGGAATTCCCGAAATCCCCGGGTCCTCCATAAATCTAATGGAAGAGCCATCTCCGAGAACCCAGGATAAGTGGGGAATCACAGAGGGAGCCCTCCTGATCATCTCCCTCCATATAATAGAACAGTTCCTCGGGGGAGCTATGGCAGCATTAAAATCAGTGGAGATGTCTCCATACCTGGCTCTCATAAAGGTGGGCTACAGGCCATCCGGGCAAAGAAAGAATCTGACAACATGCCTGGTAAGCAAAGCGTCACGTCGAGCCATAAACATAGGAATACCCAGTCCTCCCTCAGATCTGGGCTGGCAGACTCTATCCCAGCTCAATAAGTGAATCCGACGATGACCGGGCGAGGAGTCCCATAAGAAGGATCTCATCATCTGCTCAATATCGAGTATGACCCGCTTCGAGACGATGGCATTGGATAATAAATAAATAGGAAGGGACGCGAGCACAGTACGAATAAGGGTAATCTTACCCATAGCAGAAAGAGCTCTACCCTGCCACCCATCAATCCTATGTCGGACACTCGCCATGAGCGGATCACAATCAGACGAAGACAGTCTGCTACCAGATATAGGAATGCCCAGATAATGCAAGGGACCTTGAGTATCAGCAATACTTAAAATATCTCGAACCCTGTGTCGAGTCAAAATAGGGGTCTTAGGGATGAAGTAGATACCAGACTTATGCCGATTTATACTTTGGCCCGACACCTGGCAATATTCCTCCATGATTCTCCGAAAAGCCCGAGCATTGGTAATGGAAGCCCATCCAAATAGTAAGCATTCATCAGCAAATAATAAATGAGATATTGGCCGGGCCCCAGGAGTCGGACGATACGGACGAATCACCATATTCCGTACCGCTGCAGATAAAGATCTAGAGAGATAATCAGCAGAAATAATAAACAGAGCCGGGGAAAGAGGGCAACCTTGCCAAAGACCCACAGATGAATGGAAGAAAAGGAAGGAGCATAGATGCATGCCATAATCCTAGATATCCAAACGGGATGAAAACCAAAATCCAATAAAGCTTGGAACAGGAAGGTCCAGCTGAACCTATCATACGCACGCTCCATATCAACCTTGATAGCCATTAAACTCCAGCTTTTAGGGGCACGACGGAGATCATGCATAAATTCCTGGGCTATTAGAATGTTATCAGTAATACTCCTGCCCACTATAAAAGCCCCCTGCTCCAAACAAATAAGCTTCGGAAGAATAGATCTCATCCTGTTCGCCAACAATTTAGCACAAATTTTATAAAGAGTAGTGCACAAACTAATCGGACAAAAATGAGACGGCTCGGTCACATCCTGGCATTTGGGAATCAGAATAATAAAAGTTTTCTTCTATTCTTGAGGCATCCTTCCGGAGTGGACAAAGGATTGAATGGCCATGACCAGGTCCGAGCGCAGAATATCCCAACAGGAGTGGAAGAAAAAAGGGGGAAAGCCATCCAGACCCGGAGCATTATCCTCCCCCATCGACCAGAGGGTTGATTTAACCTGCTCCTCGGAAACCTAGGTAAGAAGCACAAAGTTTTGGAGAGCAGTAACAGAATTCTAAGGAGGCATAGAATCATAAGGAAAAGGAGTAGAGCTAGGAGAAGTCCACCTGGATAAGAAGAAATTGAATAGTTCGGTTCTAATAGCCGCATCCTCCTTGATCCACCCCTTCTGAGTCGAGAAGAGGGCCTGAATAGTATTGGAGTGCTTCCGGATAATAGTAGCCCGGTGGAAGAATTTGGTATTTCTATCACCCTTCCGAAGCCACTGGACCCTATATTTTTGCCTCCAGAGAATCTCTTGTCTCAATAAAAGAGAATGATGATGGGATAAACAGTTTCGGAGAGAGTTCATATCAGCCTCCATCAAGGAGCCAATTGAAGCTTCCTTCTCCTGTAAAGAATCAATAGTTGCTTCGACCGCTTTCAATTGCTCCTGAAGATTTTCCACCTCAACCCTATTCCAATGGTGCAGGAGATTCCTAAGAATGATCAATCTCCGAGTTATCCTGTAAGAAGCATCACCCCTGATAGGCAACCTCCAAACCTCCCTGACAATATCTTTCAGTTTAGGATAGGACAACCAGAATTTTTTAAATATGAATGGAGTTCGCCCCCTACTCCTCTGATCAATAGATAGGAGAATCGGGGCATGATCAGAGGCGATCCATCGAAGATGCTAGACCGAATAATCAGGAAATAAAGACATCCAAGTCGGTGTAGCAAAGGCTCTGTCCAGCCTTTCCCAAACTCTAGCCGTCCCAGCTCGGTTGTTGCACCAAGTATATCTAGGACCCAGAAAATCCAAGTCAATCAAGCCATTGTTGTGAATGAAGTCAGAGAATTCCCTGGATCCGGAGTCATGAGTGAAGGGCCTGCCGCCCTTCTTGTCGTCGGGATTATCAATAACATTAAAATCCCCGGCGACAACAGTAGGGATGCCCTGGTTCAGCAGCACCGAAGCCTCTTCCCAAACAATCCTTCTCTCCTTATAAGAAGTACTAGCATACACACCACAAAGGATCCAGGTGGGTTGATTTGGTTCCGAAACAACAATAGCCACTATTTGATCGGAACTATGAAAAACATTGACTTTAAGATGCCCCGAATTCCAGGTGACAATAATACCCCCAGCTAAGCCCTGGGAAGGCACATAATAGAACCCCCAATCATGGGGGATCCTACGTTTGATCCGCTCCAAACTGGATCCAGAGACCCTAGTCTCCAGCCAAACACAAATAAGAGGATCATACAATTGTAAAAACCTATAGTAGGTAGAAGCAAAGGAGGGCTTCCTAGCCCCTCTCATATTCCAGAAAAGAACTTTCATTACAAGATCACATCATAGAGGAAACGGCCCCGTGCCGATCTCCTTTACCTTTCTCCAGATACATCACCTCCTTTCCCCGGCCACTAGGACCCAGTTTACCTCCCTTCTGAGATCCCTCCCCCACCCGAGCACTCTTGGTATTGTCCATCTGCTGCCCCCCTACCGAAGCCAAAGAGTTGGCAACAGAGTTGCGGGCCTCCTCATGAGACGCCAACACCCCTTGGACATTGCTCCCTGATTTTTCCCCTACCCCCCAGAAAGGACCTCCCCTGCTTCTGTAATCACGGCCATCCCCTGAGCCTGAGGATTAGCAAGAGATAGCAAGGACCTGTGTTCATCCTGGCCCAGCTGGACGTGAACCCGCCGAGGCTCAGCCTCCCTCGGATTCCCAGCACCACACCCCACCTTAGACCCAGGACCCAGGAGCTCCCTTCCCTCTCCGTGGCCACCAGAATGCACCTTGCTTTCCTCCCCCCCATCCTGGTTAAAAGAATTCCTCCCCTCTCCCTGAGAAGACCCCACCCCAGAACCCTCCGAACTTAAGTCACACCCCTCCACACTGGCACCAGAACCCCCAGAGACAGCTACAGACTCCCTCGACCCACCCCCTCTTCCTTGCACCTTCCTCCATTCCTTCGGTTTCTCCCCTCTCCTCCCTGTCACCCCAGATTCAGAAGAGACCCAGGTAGCCGAGGGAGCAACAGGCAGGTCATCATCAACACAGGGTTTAGCAGGACTTACTTGTTCCGGGGTGACCGGAAAGGACTTCGAGGAAGAGGGAGACGAGTGGCTAGAAGGACTCCTGCTCCTCTTGAGAGAGATAGTGTCGTAGTCGATCATAAGGTGATCCTTCTGCGCACCCTCCACTGGAACTAATTCCATGCAATCTGCCAATGGGGCAAAGACGCTTCCCCCCGATTTAATGCCACCTTCCCCTTTTGTAGCAACCGATGCAGATGCCCCAGGGGATCTCCTTCGGGCGAGCTTGGCCGGTTTCTGCCATCCCTCAGAGTCAGGGGGGATCCGGGAGATAAAGACAGCCTGTTCAGAGAAGAAGAAGGAGCCTCCGATGATGAAGCCGGTGCCTTTCCTTTTTCCCCCACCACCCCTCCCTTCGGCGCAGCAACGGACTGTCGAGGACGAACACGGGTAGTTGCCAGCCAGGGGCCAAAGGAATAGACCCCCTCCACAGCTCTGCATTCGGACTGCCATCGTCCGTCATCTTCCTCAGTCCAGTACCATCCATTGGGGGGTGCTGATAAATGTTGTCCTGTGATAGAACTAGCGCAGAAGCTTCGCCCGCCAGAGTCTTGCCAGAAAATTTACATTCAGAGACTGTATGGCCGATGCATCCACAAAGGAAACACACCGAGGGAAGGGTCTCATACACGAATTGTTGCCAAAAGACCTCCTCATTCCCTTGGATAAGGATTCCCGGCAGCAATGGCCTGGCAGAGTCGATCCCCACCCTAACTCGGGCAAAGCCCATTTTCTTCATTAAGTCGGTAAAATTGTCAAGAGACAGGGGATTACCTTCCTCCCATGCCACCGCCATAATGGCCCTCGGCTCCCAGTACTCCAGAGGCAACTCAGGGAGCCGAAGCCATACCACAGTCCGGGTGACAAGATTTCTTCCAGGAATGAAGTCCGGATGCCATGGAACGAACGCCATCAGTTGTCCCGCAACATACCAAGGACCTCTCACCAAGATCCGGTCACATTCTTCCTTGGAATTGGTTCTGAGCACAAAGTGATCTTCGCCTACCGGAAAAACCTCCGGTTCCTTCGGTAACTGCATTCGTAGCCGGACGTCTTTGGCCAACCGTGCTGGCTGAATCCGTCGACCCAAGCTACGGAAAATAATAGAGAGACCTTCCCATTTCCGCCCGCTAGCGTCCACGGAGTCCGGCATGATTAGGACCTTCGTGAAGGACTGACGGAGCCTCTCGATTTCAGCCTCGGACAACTTGTACGGAGACCAAATAGGGGGCCGGGGGGAGCCGTGCACCACCTCCGCCCACGATCTGTCGGTACCTCCCTTCACCCCGGAGTCCGACGCCTCGCCGGCCTCTAGCACACCTTCCTTCCCATTAGATCCGCCTGCCATAACCTCAGAACAATAGAAGCTAGAAACCCTAAATATAGTGAAGAAAACTTACGGGAACGACGGCACGGAAACCAAGTCTCTACCCTGTTCACTTGTGTGGGCAGCGGCTTGGGAAGTAGTTGTGCCAGAGCAGCTTAGCCTGTTTTTGGGCGTCGTCTTCCATTATTTCATCCCCATTGGCTACCCCTCATGCAAATTTCTGATAGGAAAAGTCATTATGCACCGCGTGCGATGCAGTAAATCCAACATGATCCGTATCATATTTTTTTATTGATCCAAATATATTCACTGTAGCATGACGGGATAGGAGCTGAGTGTGACTAGCATTAATTATCATTCAGCTTTTATTTGAGTTTTTTGTCCAGACCAAAATACCCTTCCCTCCAGTTCCTTGAACTAGGGTATTGTAGGTTTTGAACTAGAATGTCGTAGCTTTTGAACTAGGGTGTCGTAATACTGTTTCAGATTTTAATTTATATTTTATGTATTTTTGAACTAGGATATCGTAGGTTTTGAATTAGGGTGTCGTAGGTTTTGAACTAGGGTATCGTAATACTGTTTCATGTCATTTTTGAACTAGGATGTCGTAAGTTTTGAATTAGGATGTCGTAATACTGTTTCAGGTCATTTTTGAACTAGGATATCTACGATGTTATAGATTTTGAACTAGAATGTCGTAAGTTTTAAACCAGGGTGTCGTAATACAGTTTCAGGTCATTTTTGAACTTGGATGTCGTAAGTTTTGAACTAAGATATCGTAATACTGTTTCATATCATTTTTAAATTAGGATGTCGTAGGTTTTGAATTAGAATGTCGTAATACTGTTTCAAGTCATTTTTGAACCAGCATGTCGTAGATTTTGAACCAGGATGTTATAAATTTTGAACTAGAATGTCGTAAGAATATTTTGATCTAGATAAAGATTTTAATTAATATTAATTATTTTAGCTCACGTTCCATCCTGCTACGGTAAATATATTTAAAATAATAAATATATTTAAATTAATAAAAATATACCCAAAGAGTTAGTCTTTTTCTGAGCGGTCCCATAAGCGCGTCAAGTGTGCAATCACCGCTTAGCACCGTCCATTTCTCGTGTACCAACTTTTCTTCCATAAAAGCTTGCAACACCCAATGTTTACGTCAGTTGACGTTCTCAATAAATAGACACCAGCCCTGCTTCTTCGGTCATACCACGCCCTATCTTGTTTCCAATCCAGACAGTCCAAAAAAAAAAAAAAAAAAAAAATCTCGGATACCAGCTACCTTATCCAACGTGAATCTCGATTCTATTCACCAGCTTGTCAAATGTTTAATATCCAGTCATCCGTGGAAAACACTTTTTTTTTATTTTTTTATTTGGTACAAGAACCACCCCGTTTCCAACGGCAGCATGGACTGGAATGACCAAAGCGGACCGTCACGTGATGTGTGTACGGTGCCATAGACCAAAAAAGAGTGGCCACATCTGTTTTGAATTTCTTATCTTTGGCCGTGTGGACCACATGACCGTGTCCCTGATCGCAACCGCTTGTTTCTATGGGCCGTATCGTATTTATTGAATTTCTCCTGGATTTGGGTGGTCGCAAATCTAAATAAGATGGCCGCCTTCGTACCATCTTTACGGATTCGAAGAACGCGTTCATACTTGATATCACGATTACGTTTACCAGGGATGGATTCGGCGGGTATTGACCGGAAAAGGGGCGGCCTACAACGTAGTAGTTGTTTCAAACAACGTGATGCGCTCGCACCTGACCTCATAAATCTCATTGCCAACGCTCTCCCCTCTTTAGAAAATGCCGTACACTTTGGATCTCCTCGATGGCTTACGTGGCGTGAATCGAACGGTACCCGCTTTCACTTGTTAAATATGTTCCATGGTCTATGGACAGCAGCACATGATGACATCCCTTCTTCTCTTCTATTTATTCTTTACAAAATTTTCCATCTGGTAGAGGTTGCGTAAGCCCAAAGTATGACAAATGGACCGATTTGAAATCCAAAGAGCTAGGATCCTGGGTTTCCAATCCAAGCCAAGATCTTTGACCTTATTTATATGTAGGTGATGCAGAATGGAACGTGTGGGGATGCGGGTGGTTGGCAGAAAATTTCTGCTCCAGTGGTGTTGAGTAAAATAAAGGAATCTTTTTCCTTTTTCTTTTTTCTCCTTGAATATAGTAGATGCATGTAGATTTTTTTTTTGAAGCATATATAAGGAAAATCCAGACTTAGTCATATTAGGCTTATGTATACTTGACGTATCAGACAAAGCCGCCAAGTCATCATGCGTAATGGAGTTTGATCCATCTACCCTCAGTTGAGTGGTAGACGTCTACATGCGCAGCTCCACTTGTAATTGAATCCTTGGAGCCGCATCACGAACGTTGAAATATATATATATGTTTGTGACATTTGGTTGAGAGGAAGAGAGGATGATTATGTTCATATATATATATATATATATATATATATATATATATATATATATATTGTTAGTTATAAAATGTATGTATAATCCTAAATTCTAATATTTAAAATGAATCCTGTACAAACCTTTGTTTGTATTAGACAGAATTATTGTTCAGAGGAGACAGATTGGCTTTGGAGGGTGAAAAATGAACAAAATACACGTACAAAAAGCTTCAGATAATTAACTATATACACATAAAATATTAGTCAAGATCGACGTACCGTATAAACTTAACGATAAGATGGGTTCCTTGACTGACGCAGGTCTGCTGGCGGGTGGACAAGAACACGGTTTTCATGACATATGGCTTTGCTAGCTCGATGTTAAGTATTGAAAGGAGAGGTGGTGGTAGGTTGTGGCGTCCATGGAAACAATTCCCTCTTCATAAAGAAGGTATAACAATTCCAAAGCAAGGGAATCGACGTAATCAAATACTAAATAAAGAAAAGTCAGAACAGTAGACTCGGACAAATGCTTAACAAAGTGAAGATAGATCCTCTTGTGGACTTTGGAGCCTAACAGCAACGTACCAAACTCTCCCACCTGGCCATTCGTCAACTCCTCTTTCTTTCACTCGGTTCAAACCGTGCACCTCACGCTTCGCGGCTCTTCTTCAAATTTCTCTCTCTACCAAATACCGACTAGATCTCTATAAATCTAGTTAGATCAGGCCAGGCCTTTTCCCCACAAGTCATTCCTTTACCAAGGCCTTGCATGCTGTACTATTGCAGCAACAATATGAGCTCTCGACAGCGTTGTGCGGTCTTCAACTCCATCTTCTTGATAGCTTTCTTGGTTGTTCTCTCTTACGTGTCTATGGTGGAGGGCTCCAGACCGTTACGTGATCACCACCATCCTTCGATGCCTTCTGCGGCTTTCGGGCTTGCAAGGGCGTACTCTGGACCAAGCCACGGAGGTGCTGGGCACTGATTACTGGTTCTATATATGTGCCCTTTGTGATGGGTTGCTCGTTCCAAATTTTTTGTTTGATGAACCTATATATTGAAGATGTTCTTTTTATTTTTTTTGGGGGGGGGGGGGTGGGGTGAGAGTATATTGGAGAGTTCAATAATTTTCTTTGTGCAGTTTTATTTCAAAATATTCATAGAGCAAACCGCTTGAGTATTTAACAACATTTGGACTTGTTTGAGCCTTTGACTCCTTTCTTTTGTAAATTGTAATCAACGCTTCATTCTTTCCGTAAGGATGTTCGTCGAGTTATATTTTTTCTTGCCAATTTACTTTTACGTATTTCGTGGGTATATCAACTAAATCCAGAAGCACATCTCTCTCTCTCTCTCTCTCTCTCTCTCTCTCTCTCTCTCTCTCTCTCTCTCTCTCTCTCTATCTATCTATCTATCTATCTATCTCTCTCTGTATGTGTTGATGAACCACGTAATGATCGTGATGATTTTGATGGTAGAATACAGATAGAAAGTTCTCATAAAACAATATTCATGCTATTCATCAGTCTCAATATCTTAAATAAAGTGTTCAATGTCTAACAAAACACGATACAGGAAGACATATTAAATCCTCTTTCATCATCGAAAAAATCATAGATAAATTGTCTCTTCCATCATCATGCATGCTCAAGCGACCACAGGCCTCAACTACACACGCACAAACAAAAAGGTTCTTGAGAGTTAATCTTTGCTCATCTAGTTTGAGCAAAGATTAACCCTCAAGAACCTTTCCCTACGACAGAAGACCATTTCAACAAGTCATCGGATATATAGTCAGCCTTCAACAAGCCAGGGGACAAATTTTTCACTAATTTTTTGGTAGTGTTATTTTGGGGTGCAAGTACTGGGGCCAGGTTAGATGGATGCACACATTTTGGAGCATCAAGCATGGACATACCCAAACTTAAGCACTACTTGAATGAGACTGAGGCCCTCCAAGAATTTCAAACTTGGTGATCTACGCCTAACAAAAAGGAGGAATGCTTCTCGATGATTTAGACGGTTCGTGAGCGAATTGATGGATGGCAGGATCGTTCTCTCTCCTTCATGGATAGAATTATCCTTATATACTCCATCATCACGTCTCTGCGGGTTTATATGCTATCCAATGCTATTATTCCTAGGACCTTTGTCATCAGACTGGAACAGATGCTACGGACTTTCTTGTGGGATTCTACTTCTTCTAGGCACAGGATTCACTTGGTATCCTGGCAATCTGTCTACCAGCCTATACATCATGACAGGTTGGGGATCCAGTCTCTTCTTATCAGGAGGGAGGCATTACTTGGTAGGCTTGTTGTCAGATATTTTCTCTATCCGCAGAGCATGTGGGCGACCATGATGCAGGCCCGCTATGATGACCACCATGCCTTCATTGATGGCAATCTCCGTCCTATCAAATGTAATTCAGCTATTTGGAGGGATATGCTTCTTAGAGTCCCTATCATATCTCCTCACCTTACTCGGGTGATTGGGGATGTCAGGTCTATTCGGTTCATGCAGGACTTGTGGATTTCGGACATCCCCTTTAGTAGATGGCCTACCTTTATCTCAGTCGATACTTCCAACTCCATGGTCATCCCAGATCTTTTCATCCCTGGCTATATGAGGTGGGACCGAGAGGCTGTCCGAGCTATGTTTGGGGATATTCTGGGCCTCCAGGTTTCTTCCATTATCTTACCCACCTCCCCGTGCCCGGATGTCAGAGTCTGGAGGCGCTCTGTGGCCTCTAGGACTCCGATGTCGAATCTCTTGATCATCTTCACCCCTGAGGGTGATTCCCCATCCCCTATGGATTGCTTTTCTTGGGTTTGGTCTCTCCCGGTGCATCCTAGAGTTTCTCTATTTATCTGAAAGGTGGCCCGCCGGTGCCTTCCCACCAGACATCTTCTGTCATCTAGAGGTATGCATATGTCCATTCACTGTCCCACTTGCGATATCGATCAGGAGACCCAGGATCATACCTTGTTCTCTTGCCCCCGAGTTAGACGGGTGTGGCATATTGCATGGCTTGCCCACCTTCTGTCCCTAGATGATGACCCTCTTCACTCATTTATCGGGAGCCTGTGCACTGTTCTTGCTACCCCCGCTACGTCTCTCCTGGCCTATACTGCCTACCACATTTGGCTGGCCAAGAACGAGTGGGTGTTCAGCTTGGTGTGATGTTCCCCTTGGCTTACGACGCAGCGAGTCTCTGCGTCTGCTTTTGAGTTCCTGAGATCGACTGGGAGACATTCGGACTTCTTGGGTTCCCACTTCCCT
Source organism: Areca catechu (assembly GCA_021397845.1). Taxonomy (NCBI): domain Eukaryota; kingdom Viridiplantae; phylum Streptophyta; class Magnoliopsida; order Arecales; family Arecaceae; genus Areca; species Areca catechu. Next base: position 51,890,788 of record CM038045.1, on the reverse strand, counting down.
CCTCGAGCGCCCTTTCATGTATTCATCACTTGGGAACCCCCTCCCCTATCTATCTTTACGATCACCTTTGATGGCAGTCTCCACTGTAGGTCGGGAGGTGCTGCTTTTGTCATCCGAGATTCTGGATTGGACTTCCTGACAACTGGCGGTGCCCCTCTTCTGGATTCTTCCATCCATATGATGGAATTATATGCTGCTTGGGCCGACATCATATATGCTCATCAGGTTCTCCGCTTGAATCACCTCATCATCGAGGGAGACTCTATGACGGTCATCTCCTGGATCTGACAGTCCTTCATCGTCCCTTCGGATCACCATATTATACAGGATATCACTCTCCTACTACCAGGATGCTTCTCGTTTATCCTCCATCATATTTATAAGAAGGCAAACTCGGCTATAGACTGGGTTGCCTCAATTGTTGCCCGCCATTCTGTCTCTATTTTTTGGTCAGACTGACGGTCATCTCCTGTACAGCTTAGGGATCTTATACTGTCAGACTTTCTATGTTGTATTCATTCCCGTTTTGTTTAATGAATACACTATTTTATCAAAAAAAAAGAGGAGGAATCGTTTTACTAGTTTTTATTCGAGAAAAGGTTACCCATGACTTTGCCTTGGTCAAATCTCTAGCAACATCAATATTTATCACTTTGGTGGCTAGGTAGATGGTGCAGCAGTTTGTCAAAATCTTCGCAAGAGGGCCATGTCAATAATTATTTCCTGGGAGCCCCTTCCTCCGACCTATGCCACGACCAGCTTTGATGGTAGTCTGAGGGATGCTAGTGGCGGTGCAGCCTTTATCATTCGACGCTTGGGTGTTGGTTTCCTGGCTACTGAAGGTACCAAGCTCTTTGATCCTACTGTTCCTATGGCTGAGCTTCTGGAGCATGGGCAGGGATCAGATATGCCAGGATGGTTCTTCATCTTGACCGGCTTATTATTGAGGGAGACTCCTCAACGGTTCTCTCCTGGATTCATGGTGCCTTTCGATCTACCCCTGCTCACCCGCAGCTTTGTGACATCGTCTGTCTCTTACGAGGGTGTTCAGGGATCGTCGTCACACATATCTACCGTGAAGCCAACTCGGCGGCTGACTAGGTGGCTTCTTATATGGCTAATCATTCTGGCGAGATCTCTTAGACTATTTTACAAGAGACACCTATGTCGTTTAGGGATATGTTGATGTCTGACTTTTTGGGATGTACCTTTTCTAGGATTGTTTCTTGAATGATCCGGATTATCAAAAAAAAAAGCCTTAGAAAACATGGATGCATTACATCACTCAAACAACGATTTAACTACTTAATTTTATGAATACAATTGATTTACTGTCACACCCTGAACTTAGCACCAAGTTTGGCCACACAACCGACCACATGAATCCTAAAATATATCCTAGAGATCATGCAAGGCCTTAAAAATTCATTTAACTTAAATTTCCAAGAACATTAAAATTCATAATAGAATGCCTAATATAAAGAAAATAATACAACTTGTATATTATAAATTTGGTCATTCTTTAATCATCCGATCAGTATCATTAACTCTCTAAATTTTCATCCTCGTAAATTCATCAGACATTCCACAACTCTAGAAAAAAAAAGTAAGGTGTAAGCTTTACAGTCCAGTAAGAATCTCCACACACTCATACTAGTATAATATAATATAATTAAAAAATAATAGTAAACAGTATCAAACAGAATATAAATATCAAAATCTCATGTCAGGTAATCAAGATAACTCAATAACAATATATACAAAAATATGCATTGATTAATATCAAACATCCATCTCATTCAAAAGTAAAATACTACATATATCATTTAGTAAAATATCACTTTTTACTTAATTATTATTTTTTCACTTGTTATCCATGTCTCATTAATATGATTCGGATCAACCATTGTTATCTTTTAAGGGTATTGGATTACTCATGGTCACGCTCTAACCTATGACTAGCAATTTTAAGATCGACTATGTATCATATGCTCGTGGTCAAGCTAATTCATGTACTATCCATCTATGATTTGGCTATTCCATATACTATCAGTTCGTGCTCGGCTATCCTACATACTATCTACCTATGGCCAGCTATTTCACATACTATTCATCCATGGCTCGGCTATTCCGTGTATAATCCATCCGTGGCTCGGTGATCCCATGTAGTATCCACCCGTGGCCAGCTATTCTACGTACTATTTACCTGTGGCTTGGCTATTCTCTGTTCAGCATAGATAGTCCAAACATTTTCTTCTTCTTAATTATCACTTTATCAAATTTCAAATATGTTATCAAATCATGTTCTTTTTAAGATTTACAATAACCGGCATCACAATCCAAATCATCCAAAAATAATTATATTTAATACAAACATATTATAAGAAACTATAAATAATCATATCAGTAATTTATAAAATAAATATATATTATGAGAAATCAAAATCATAGTGCATAAATAATCATACATGCCAATGATTGTATCAAAGATTCAAACATGCAATGTAAAAATATATATAAACTAATGATCATGTCTAAGAACTCTTATCTTTATTGGAGATAAATTTAACACACCCAATATCAGACACCCGGATCCTCGATCTAAGTTCTACGGAACTCGCTCAATGCCCTCTTGTATGAAAAATTATTTTTCTACAATAATAATTTTATTTTTAATAAACAATTTCATGAAATAATGGTTATAGGTCTAGACCCTTTATCTGGATTTCATCAGTAACCCACCCACTGATCCCCTCACCCTAATTTCACAACTTTTTCAATCTCTAAGAGAGAAATTCTTATGGAGAGAAAATTATAGAGAGAGAAACTAGAGAGAGAAAGTGACGAGAGAAAGAGAGAATTTATTTTTTCCTATTTATTTATTTTTCTTTCCTTTTTATTTTCCTTTTCTTTTCTTTTTCTTTTTCTATTCTCTTCTTTTTCTTTGTTTTTTCTTTTCTTCTTCTTCTTTCCTGGTTCTCTTCTTTTGCTCGGTTTGGCCAAAACAGGGGACTCAAAAGAGTCCCCCTTCTTTTCTAAAATCTCAGGCCATCTCACTGGGAGATGGTGGCCGTGGCTATGGTTTGTGATGGCATGGCCATTGGTACCCCATTCGGTGATCAACGGCAATGGGCGGCATCGAAAAGAAGAGAACAAAGAGAGAAAAAAATAGGAGAAAAACAAAAGATTTCTTTCAAGGAAAAAAATTTGGCAATATGCTGGCACAATCCCGACTACAACCCATCCCTCTAGCAATTGGAGGAAAGGAGAAGAGGAGGAGATTGAACTAACCTTGGTTCCGATGGGATCCCATGTCTAATTCATCAAAGAATCTCAAGATTTGTCGATGAAATCAAGGGAACTCGAGGGCTTTTTCCTTGCCAGCAAATTGATGGTCTTGAGGGTGTGATGAAAGGAGGGAGGAGAGTCTATTTTTATAGACCAATACCTAAGGTTTTGGGGGTTGCCACTATGTCCTATTTCTCGACGGAGTTGGAAAAAAGGAAGACTCCAATCGGGAGTCTTTTTTCCTTTCTTTTTTTTGTTTTGGTCTGGGTATTACATTCTCTCATCCTTAAAATAATTTTATCATCGAAATTAGCTTGCTTGAGATTTAAATTTTACAAGTACTCAATCATCATGTCATCCTCAATTTCTTAAATAGTTTACTTTTCAGAGTATTTGCACCATAAGATTTTAACATACTAATTATATGACGTATCAGGACTAGATCTTCCTTTTTTTATAATACATATCAAATTCTCTTGAATTTTTTTTCAAAAGAATACTAATCATTTTGTTGTTAATATAATTAATTATCCTTGATTAATTTTATAAGAAAATTATGATTGTCTAAATTTTGAAAATATCCAATCCTAACATCATCCTTGAGCTTCCAGATAATCCCTTTCTTAGAATATTTTCTTTATAAGATCTTAATATCAGAAAATTTTATGGTATCTCAATTTTGATCTTTATCGTCCACAATATATAGTAAATTTCTTCAATTTCTTTCAAAGGAATATTAACATCTTAATCTCGAATTAATACATAATTCTTCGTCTATGAAATTTATTTCTCTTGATTAACTCTACATGGAAATCATAATTAATCCAGTCTACCATTAACCAAAAATAGAAGAAGGCTTGAGCATTAGACACTCATCCTAGTCTTTAGCATTTTATCTTCACTTAACTTTTTTGATGATTTTATAATTAATCTTTCATCTTATGAAAACTTCAAGCCCCCTTCAAATAATGAAATCACAATATCATATCTAGTAGAGCTTGTTGTCAAAAATATTCTAACTTTAAGCCCGGTAAAGGAATCATCACTTATTTACTCTAAACTTGGACATGTCCAAAATTTGTCCTTATAGTTCTCTACACTAGAAGAACCTATTGATGAAAATTTTATAACTACAAATGCATATTAGCCAAAAAAAAATTATAATACTCTCTTTTCATTTATCACTAAAGGTCTTGTTACTAAAATTTAAATTAACTCTTCTATCATAACACTTCTGAAGCTAGAGTTAGTATTTTTAATTAGTTTCAAAATAACTCAACTCACTACACTTCCACTACACACTTTGATATAATTTACCAAACTGTCTATGTTCACTAAATGAATCTTTCCGAAAATTTATCTTACATTGGTTCCAGAAAAAATTCAAAGTTATTAAAACGAAGCTTTTGAATCTCTTTATCTTGTCCATACTTTAGGCATATAATATCAAGATTAACCCTGACCTACTTTTCATATTAAAATCCTTGCATAAATTTCATCATCCTTTTAAGATGTTGCCCAGCAAGCAACCCAAGAGGGAAGGTGAATTGGGTTTCAAAAACTTTTGTAAGTATGTGCCAATTCAAAAACTATTTAGGTCTAGTGAATTACTAGTATTTGTATGCTATTTAAGAGTATGCAGCGAAAACAAGTAAGTAAATACAAAGTAAATAAAGGCAAACAATAAAAAAGTAAGCAACCACAAACATAATAATATATAGTAGTTCGGTGCACACCAAAGCACCTACATTCACTCTCCAAGATCCACTTGGATATTTCACTATAATCTTTCTTGATTACAGCTGATTAGTTTTCTGGGATTATTAATCAAAACCCAACTTGTTTTCATCGGGAACATAAGTCAAAATCCCTTTGATTTTATGGGCTAACCAAAAACCTAGTTGGTTTTGTAACTTAGGCTCACCAATAACCTCTTTGGTTTTGTCTCTTAGGCTAACCAAAATTCTCTTGATTTTTTTCAAGGATCACCAAAAACCATTGCTAGTTTTAACACACAGGCTCACCAACAAACCTCAACAAAGATTCAAGTAGAATGTATGAAATACAAAAAGCTAAAGCTTTCAAATAAAAGTAAATATTTCTTTGAAGCTCTTTGATTGCTATTGAATATGCTTGTCTTCAAGTTGTTGAAGCCTTGAATGAAGGTTGAATGGTTGGACTTGAATGCTTTGAATACTTTAAGGCTCAACTTCTCTTGAAAGTAGATGATCTTCAATAAATATTTGAGTGAATGCTCTTAACTTCTCATTAGTTGCTTCCCTCTTGAGTTTAATCCACTTTAAATACCTTTCCATACTTCAAATGGTCATTTTAGACCGTTGGAGAGGTGGAACTAGCCGTTGGAGGATGAAAAGGATAATTCTATGCTTCAAAAAACTAGCTGTTAATGTTCAACAGAAATGCAAGTATCGACACTTCAAGTCATGAGTCGATACTTGGTCTCCATGAGTCGATACTTAGTTCAAAAATTATTCCTTGAAGCTCTCTGAAAATCTCAGGTGAGTCGACACTTCTTCTGGTGAGTCGACACTTGGCTTCCATGAGTCAACATTTAAGGGAAGTCTGAAATTCAGCATGTTCTATATAATTTTGTCGCAGGCCTTGAGTCGATCATTGAGTCAATACTGTGAGTCAACACTCGAGCTCCATGAGTTGACACTTCAAGCATATCATCTGAAACTTCTTCTGTATATCAGCTCAAGCTTCTGTAAGTCAATACTGTGACTCGACACTTTACATCCATGGGTCGATACTTGGTTGAAACTTTTTGAAACTCAATTGAAACTCTGCTGAATCTTCTTCAAACTTAAAACTTAAGTCTTTTCAAGTCATTTTTATGTATTTAAGTCCATTTAACTTTAAGATTTCATCCATAAGGTGACTACTTCAACTATTTGATAAGAAATTCAATCAACTAACTTGATGAGTACCTTTTTCTGATAAAACACACTTTAACAAATGATTAGTACTCAAATATACTTAAGTATTTTGTTAATCATCAAAACCAATACAAGTGTCAACAATCTTTTCCTTTTTGATGATGACAAAACTTTTAAGTATATGCATATAGAAAAGCTGAAACGATTTGCAATAAATATTATTATGTTATCAGAATCTAAAATTGTAATGATTATCAAGAATTGAGACCCAGTTATAATTTATATAGCTTCAATGTTAGAAAGGTAATTGTTATGTATTAGAGCTAGAGATTATGAAGTATTAAACATGTCAGAGCTGAGATGTATATATTATGATACTAAAACATATTTGAAAGATATACATATCAGCATGAAGAGTATCAGAGCAAAGACAACAAAGAAAAGCTTTAAGAGTATCAATACTTGAAACATGTACAAAGAGGCCTGATAGTATTAGAGCAAGAAATTAATAGATCATAAAGAGTATCAAAGTATGAAATCAAAAAGTATCGGAGCATATAGAAAGTGACAAGTATCAGAGCATAAAAGGTAAGAGTGAATAAGTATTAGAGTATTGAATTGAAGGGTATAAATTAAGAATAAAAGAATAAAAACTCTCCCTCAATATGTGATCCGAAACACTAATTTTCAAAAAGATTTTTTTAAAAAAAAATTAGTACATTTTCTTTCTTACTCTTCCCCTTTTTGTCATCATTAAGAAGGTAAGAAATAATAAAGTAGACATGAAAGATTTCATTCCAGTAAGAGTATACACATAAATTTGAAAAAGTCAATATATATAAAGAACTTCAAAGATTGGATACATGAGCTTCAGAAATTTGATACATAACAATAATTTAATACAGACACACATATAGAAGACATAATAAGCATTGAGATACAGACTGACTGATAGATAGGCCAACCATAAGGGATACTCTCCTCATCAGAGGAAGACCCAATCTCAAGAATGATGGGACCTGTAATCCTAAAAGGCCTGGGTCGCGACCATAGCGGCCAAAGATCAGAAAGTCTGGTCCGAGTCGGTCTGGGTGCAACGCCATGCACTATGCCTCTGCATCTGGTGTATGTTCTTCCTCTAGCTGGTGCTGAAGAGGAGGAAGCAATATCAGGAGCAAGAGCATCAACTGTGATGAAAATAACAGCTATGACAGTGGTGGGGGGTGTGTCATCAAAAATAGGACCTGAACCATGAGCATGGAAACCAGGCATATAAAGACCTAGCTCACGGATCAAGGTAGATATGGAAGGAACAGGTAGAGTCCTATTGAGAAAACTAAGAATAGGTGTAGGAAAATCTGTGTCAAGAGGGTCTGAGTGCAGTATAGGTATGAGAGCAAGAGTGACAGGTGAGTCAGGAATGGTGGATGAGCTAGAGAGGATAGGGGTCTGGAAAGATGCTCGGCGGAAGAGTCGGCCTGACCATCTCTTGCATATGGTCCTGGGGCTGCAGGTGGTGCTGGAGGTGCTGGAGGAGAAACTAATGATGAAGGAGGTGAAGGTGCTGGACCTGGAGCTCTCGCAGAAATCAACCTCTCCAGTGCAGCCAGATAGCAATAACACTATGTCTGAAACCCTGGTGATGTGCCCTCATCTCCACATGGATCTGGTCAACTCGTTGTCGAATAATCATAATCTCTGTCTCTATGCGAGTGACCCTCTTATCTAAACTATCTCCAGTACCTGGCATCTCAGTCTGTGCTGGAGTAGCTGGCTTGGACTGAGCTTTAAGCTCAGGCTAAGTCTCTGGAATGTCTCTCTATGGCTCAGATTGTCCAGCCTCATCAGTGAAAATCTGCTCCTCCTCTGCGACATCCTCATTTACATCATTGGTCTGACCAGATACTCGTCGTCTCCACTGACCTCTGACCAGATGAAAACCCATCCTGTGAAGAGATCTCTCATCATAGACGTCCGTATCTTGTAACAGTCTATATGGCTTTCCGTCTACAATGACTCCATATGCCCTAAATAAGATCATCAAACCCATACCATAGGGGCAAGCATAACCTCCTATTGGTCACTGCCTCTGACATCCGATGTACCATCAAAATTGGGAGGCATACTAGAGTGTGCTGAATCAAAGAAATCATAACCATCAACTCTCGCTCGGTGATAAAATCAAAATATTTGGTCTTCGACAGAAGAATCTGGGCGATAATGTGATATAAAGTCTCATCTCGGGTGAGAGTCTAGATGCAACTATAGTGGCTCCCTTTAGAAGATCATCTGACTCGAAAATACACCAGAGTCCACTCATGCGATCCACTAAAGAGTTCTCTACTAATCCTCTCATAGGTTTCTGCCATACGGCTCAGTATCTCTGTAGCAAGCGGAACCTCAGTACCTCGTACCACTACTATCCACCCATCTGCTCCTCTGGCTAGTATACCGTAAAACTCTCTGATCAAGCCAGGATAAAATCTCTCAGATAATGAGGAGAAATGTGTCAAGTTAGCATCTCTCAACCACTATCCAGTCCAAAAATGATGCTGATTCAGGAAATCAAAATCAACTCGCCATCTTCCGACTATGGCCTTAATGGCCATCCTATCAGCTACGAGAACTAGCGGTCTAACTGGAATGTCCGACAGGACCTGGGTCTCCACTACCACTGGATTTTCATGCCATGCCTTTGTGCATCGCTTGCCTCCTGAACTGATAGACAAGGTCTCCTCAAAACTTGCTTTCGGGGATCCATTTCCAGAAAGGAAGAATACAACCGGTCCAGGGTAAAAAGAAATGGGATTTCATGGTAAAGCCATGAGAGAACAACGAGAAACAGGAAAAGAACAGGAAAAAAATTGCTCCAAACAAGGAATCCGGTAGTTAAAACTTGGATTGGAGTGAAATGAAGTGTTAGGATACTATTCTAGGATGAGTCAGCTCGGGGTTTTGGAAGAAATTTGGGAAGAAAATGCTTGGATTTCCTTATTTATTCTTGAAATCCCATCATTCAAGTGTCGACTCTCGACACTAAGTCAAGTGTTGACACTTGGAGGTGTTGATACTTTGAAGTGTCGACACTTCGGCAAAAAATCTAAAAAAAATGGAAAAAAACATAGAAAATTAGGAAAAATTGATTTCAAGGGATTATGAGTGATTAATCATGATTTTGAAGAATATTTAATCAGATAATTTCAAGGATAAATTGAAAGATCATAAGGAGATCAAAATATTTAATCAAAAGGATTAATGATCCCTAATTTCCTTCTAATCATATAGAACCTATCTTCTTGAAGAGGTTTGGTTAATATATTAGCCAATTGCATTTTAGTGCACACAAATTCAAGCATAACATCATTATTTTTAACATGATCTCTAATATAATGGTGTCTAATCTCAATGTGTTTACTTCTAGAGTACTGAATAGAATTTTTAGTCAAATTAATAGCACTTGTATTATCACATCTTATGGGTGTCTTAGTTAATTTGATTCCAAAATCTTCAAGTTGTTGCTTAATCTACAAGATTTGAACACAACAACTTCAGCTGCAATATATTTAGCCTCAGCTATAAATAGTACAACCGAAGTTTATTTCTTACTAAACCATGAGATTAAGTTAACTCCAAGAAATTGATAAGTTTCACTAGTACTTCTTCTATCTAATTTACACCTAGCAAAGTCAGCATCAGAATAGCCAATTAAATCAATTGAAGAATCTCTAGAATACCACAGACCAATATCAATAGTACCAGATAAGTATCTAAGAATGCGCTTAATAACCATTAAACGAGATTCTTTAGGAGCAGACTGATATCTAGCACACATGCAGACATTAAACATGATATCTGATCTACTAGCAGTTAAGTACAGTAAAGAACTAATGATACCCCTATATAATTTTTTATCACATTCAGCTTTATCAAGTTTAGAAGAAGGGCTCATAGGTGTACCTATCTGCTTGATTGTCTCCATCACAAACTTCTTTAAGATTTCTCTTGTATACTTAGCTTGGTTGATGAAGATCCCTTCTTTAGTTTGCTTGATCTAGAGTCCGAGAAAGAAATTTAGCTCTCCCATCATGCTCATCTCGAACTCACCCTGCATAAGCTTGGTAAACTCTTGATAAAGTATTTCATTAATAGCATCGAAAATGATATCACTAACATAAACTTGTACTACTAATAAATCATCATTCATCTTTTTCAAAAACAAGGTAGTATCAACATGGCCTCTAGAGAAATCATTTTCAATCAAAAATTTGTTAAGTCTTTTATACCATGCACGGGGTGCTTGTTTTAAATTATAAAGTACTTTGTGTAGTTTAAAAATATGATCAAGATGTGCATGATTTTCAAACCAGGTGGTTGTTCAACAAACACTTCTTCAGCAATATAACCAGTCAAAAAAGTACTTTTAACATCCATTTGAAATAGTTTAAAATTTATAAAACATGCAAATGCTAAAAATAATCTACTAGCTTCAAGTCTAGCTACTGGAGCAAAGATTTCATCAAAATCAATTTCTTCTTTTTGATTATAATCCTTAGCTACCAATCTAGCCTTGTTTCTAGTTACTACATCATTTTCATCTAGTTTATTCCTATACACCCATTGTGTACTAATTATTGAAATATTAGATGGTCTTTCTATTAGTGTTCAAACTTTGTTTCTTTCAAATTGATTTAATTTTTCTTGCATAGCAATTATCTAATTAGGATCTTTTTCAGCTTCTTCAATACATTTAGGTTTAATTTGAGAAACAAAAATAATATAATCATATTCATTTCTAATAGATGATCTAGTTCTTACCCCTCTCGATGGATCTTCTAAGATTAATTCTTTAGGATGTCTATGAGCATACCTCCACTCTTTGGATAGATCTTTGTGCTTCGGTATGGATTTTGTGACTTCTTCTCCATTCTTTTTGTTTTGTTCATCTTCATCTTCTTTGGAAGGGAGATCATCCAAAGTCAGCTTCTTTAGTCCTTCAGTACCTGCACATGCAACACAAGTATCCTTTTTTTTAGATGATTTGTTGGTAAACTCTTCAAATACTACATGCACTGATTCTTCAACTAGCAGTGTTCTTTTATTAAAAACTCTATATACCTTGCTAGATGTAGAGTATCATAAGAAGATACCTTTATCTGACTTGGCATCAAATTTGCCTAGATTATCTTTGCCATTATTCAAAATAAAGCAATGGCAACCAAAAACTTGAAAATATTTCAAAGTAAAATTTCTTTCTTTCCAAAGTTCATAGAAAGTTTTTTTAAAAATAGGACGAATTAGAACACGATTTAAAATGTAACAAGCGGTATTAACAGCTTTAGCCCAAAAATATCTCGGAATATCATTTTCAGAAAGTATTGTGCATGCCATTTCTTCTAAACTATGATTTTTCCTTTCTACCATCCTCTATTATATTGAGATATCCTAGGTACAGAAAAATTGTGCTCAATTCTTTTTTCATTACAAAATTTTTTTAAATCTTCATTTTCAAATTCAGTACCATGGTCATTACGAATACAAACAACTGAAGTATCTTTTTCATTTGAGACTTTTCGATAAAACTTCAAGAAAGCTGAAAATGATTCATCTTTATGAGCCAAAAATAAAATCCATGTAAATCGCGAGAAATCATCCACTATAACAATCCATATCTCTTACCTCCAAGGCTTGTTATCTTAGTTGGTCAAAAGAGATCCATATGGAGTAGCTCTAATGGCTTAGAAGTTGAAACAAAACCTTTTGGTTTAAAAAATATTTTTGCTTATTTTTCAAATTGACATGCTTCACATATATTATCTTTTTCAAAACTAAGTTTCGGTAAATCTCTTACTAAATCCTTTTTGCATAATTTTGAAAAAAGATGCATGCCTGCATGACCTAATCTATGATGCCAAAGCCAACTAGTCTCATTAATAGTGGAATTCATGGCAACTAGGCATTCACCATCAGGCAAAGATAAATTGTCTAGATCAATAAGATAGATGTTGCCATGCCTATTTCCAATGAATTTTACTCCATTATACAGGACTCGCTACCATGCAAATAGATGATTCAAAAATAACTTTAAAACCTTTGTCACAAAATTGACTAATACTAAGAAGATTATGTTTCAATCCTTCAACTAATAAAATATTATCTATAAATGTAGAAGGGGAGATGCAAACTTTACCGATACCAATAATTTTTTCTTTACTATTATCTCCAAAAGTTACACTCCCTCCATTCAATGCCTCAAGAGAAGTGAATTGCTTCACATCTCTTGTCATGTGTCTTGAGCAACCACTGTCGAGATACCACAATCTTTTTTTTTCTTTGGTTGCAAGGCACACCTCATCTTCTTGAACCATGAAACATAGATTAGCGACTTCAGTTTGTTCTTCCTCCGAGCTGGAGTCCTCACTATCACTCCAAGTTGTCATCATTGCTTTCTTTCTAAATCTTCTCTTGGATTTCTTTATGTTGGCTTTGACTCCTTAGTTTTGATGATTAACAAAAGGTTGAGTATATGTTTGGACTAATGTTTAATCTCAAGATAAAGTTTCAGGACTTAGGTTATTCAAAAAGAGTATCATAAGGACAATGATGAAACTAAGTTTACCTGATTTGGAAATGAGCTCTTCTACCTTGAACAAGATCAAAATTCTCATAATGGACCTTCTTGTTAAGAAATATTTGACAAAAGAAACAAAGGCTTAAAGAAACTCAAGCATGGCACGCACATCTCAAAGAGTTTCAGAAAAATTCAGATCAGAGGTCGACCACCAGAGGTCGACACCTTGTCAAAGGTCGACCACCAGAGGTCGACTCATGAAGAAAAGGAAAGTTCAGCATGGCCGGCACGGCAAAGTCTCAGTGGCACGCTTCAGAGGTCGACCACCAGAGGTCAACACCTGTCCAGAGGTCGACACCAGAGGTCGACTCATAGCCTGAGAATTCAAATGGGCAGAACTATGGTATTCTGAACTTTTGCCTAAACTTTACTGGAGGTCGACTCATGAGGTCGATACTTGATCCAGAGGTCGACTCATGAGGTCGACTCATGGCATAACGGCTAGTTTTTCTGAACTTCTGATTTGATTTCTAACGGCCATAAACGGCCATATTTTTGAATCTAACGGTCTTGTGGAGTTGTTTCAGCATGAATGAGGTATTTAACCTCCACCAAACTTCAAAAAAGACAAGGAGACAAAGTGAAAAGTGTTGATTCAAAGTACAAAGCCTTCAATCACTTCCAAGCAAAAAGAGTGAGAAAACCAAGAGATTCCCTAGCCAAAAAGTCTTCCATCTTTGAGGAATCCAACATTCAAGTGTTTGGCATTTAGTGAGGTCCAAAGATTCCAAGGGAAAAGGCTTGAAGAGTCTCCATCAAGAGCTTCAACGAATTTATTATTGCTCAAAAGGAGTTTGTTTAGTTTTTAATTCATTGTATTCATACTCTTTTGTCTTTGGCTAGTTTCAAGGGAATTTGAAACTAGAGTAAGGTTTGTTGGTGATCCAATTGATAAAACCAACTAGGGTTGCTTGTTAGCCTGAAGCCAAAACAAGTGAGTAAGGTTTGTTGGTGATCCAATTGATAAAACCAACTAGGGTTGCTTGTTAGCCCGAAGCCAAAACAAGTGAGTAAGGTTTGTTGGTGATCCAATTGATAAAACCAACTAGGGTTGCTTGTTAGCCCGAAGCCAAAACAAGTGTGTAAGGTTTTGACTTGTGAGCCTGGTAAAACAAGTCGGCTGTAATCTAAAGATTATAGTGAATTTCCCAAGTGGAGCTTGGGGAGTGGATGTAGGTGCTAGGTGCACCGAACCACTATATTTCTTGTGTGTTTGCATTGCCTTTCTCTTTAACTTCTTTAGCTCTTTAATTGCCATTTTATTTCATTGCTTCCGTTGCACAATTCTTAAAGCACTATCACTCTTCACCTTAAAACTTGATAGCACATATATTGCCTTAAATTTTTAAATACCCAATTCACCCCCCCTCTTGGGCACCATATCTGGGCAACAAGTGGTATCAGAGCACCGGTACTCTCTTGTAGGTCCAACGATCTTGAGTGAAAGATCATGGCCGCCCCAATTGGAATGGGTATAGTTGAAGGACAAGCATCAAATCGTCCTCCTTTCTTTAATGGCACAAACTACACTTATTGGAAAACTCGTATGCGTATTTATTTACAAGCTGTAGATTATCATATTTGGAGAATAATCACTAAAGGGCCTCATCAGCCCACTCATTTGGTTAATGGCATTATCACCCCAAAATCTGAAGAAGAATGGGATGACAATGACATCAAACAAGCTGAGTTAAATGCTAAGGCGATGAATTTGTTATTCTGTGCACTTGATCCTAGTGAATTCAACAGAATATCAAATTGTATTTCCGCCAAAGAAATTTGGGATACACTTGAGGTTACCCATGAGGGTACACACCAAGTGAAGACCACTAAGGTGAACATGCTCATTCATACGTATGAGATGTTCAGGATGGAACCAACTGAAAGCATAAGTGAAATGTATACTAGATTTACCAATATAGTAAATGGTATGAGGAGTTTGGGAAAAATTATATCTAATGGTGAACTGGTTAACAAACTTCTCAGGTCTCTTCCGGCTTCATGGGATGCGAAAGTTACAGCCATAGAAGAAGCCAAGGATGTCAACACTCTACCTCTCGAGCAGCTTCTTGGATCACTGATGACCTACGAGCTTTCACTAAAGCAGAAAACAGTGGACAATGACAAGAAAAAGAAAGCCATAGCCTTCAAGTCCACTACAAAAGAAGAGTCAAGTAATGAATCTGAGGAAGAAGATGATGATGATGAGACAGCCCTAATTACAAGAAAATTTAAAAGATTCATGAGAAAGAAGGGCTTCTACAAGAAAAGGCCACAAAAAGGTGATCACAACAAGGAGAAGGAGAAAGAGAAAGAAAGGGACCCACCCATCTGCTTCGAGTGCAAGAAGTCTGGACATTACAAAACGGATTGCCCTTTGCTTAAAAAGAGTAGAAGGATGTTGAGAAAGAAAGCCATGATGGCTACCTGGAGTGAGAGTGAGGACTCCAGCAGTGAAGAAGAGCAGCAGGTAGTCGCCAACTTATGTTTCATGGCCAACGAGGATAATGAGGTGTGCCTTGCAACCAAAAATAAAAGAAGAATGTGGTATCTGGATAGTGGTTGCTCAAGGCACATGACTGGGGATGTGAAGCAATTCTCATCACTAGCTGCTATTGATGGTGGAAACGTTACCTTTGGTGATAATGGAAAAGGCAAAATCGTCGGAATTGGTAAAATCCATATCACCCCTAATGCTTATGTAGATAATGTATTATTTGTTGATGGCTTGAAGCATAATCTTTTTAGCATTAGTCAGTTTTGTGATAAAGGTTTTAAAGTAATTTTTGAATCATCTTTGCGCATGGTATCTAGTCTAGATGTCGATGGCATCAAGTTCACTGGTCTTAGGCATGGAAACATTTACATGGTTGATCTTGATGATCTAGCCATGGAAAGTGGTCAATGCCTAGTGGCTAAGGAAGCCAAGGCAAGTGAAACTAGTTGGCTTTGGCATCGTAGGCTAGGGCATGCTAGTATGCAGTTGATTTCAAAATTAAGCAAAAAGAATCTTGTAAAAGAATTGCCAAAACTCACTTTTGAAAAAGATAAAATTTGTGCTGCATGTCAATTTGGAAAACAAACCAAATCTACTTTCAAACCTAAAGGAGTAGTATCTACTACTAGACCCCTTGAATTATTGCATATGGACCTCTTTGGACCAACCAGAACAACTAGTTTGGGAGGTAAAAAATATGGGTTAGTAATTGTAGATGATTACTCACGATTTACTTGGGTAATGTTTTTAGCTCATAAAGATGAAACTTTTTCAGCTTTTGTTAAATTTCATAAAAGGGTTTCAAACGAAAAAGATCTCACTATTGTTTCTTTGCGTAGTGATCATGGAACTGAATTTGAAAATCATGATTTTGAAACTTTTTGTAATGAAAATGGTATTAGTCATAATTTCTCTGCACCTAGGACACCTCAACAAAATGGGGTGGTAGAAAGAAAGAACAGGACTCTTGAAGAAATGGCACGCACAATGCTTTGCGAAAATGATTTACCTAGATATTTTTGGGCAGAAGCCATTAATACTTCCTGTTACATTTTAAATCGTGTTTTAATTCGACCTATTTTGAAGAAAACACCATATGAGCTTTTGAAAAATCGAAAACCTAATGTCAAGTATTTTCGTGTATTTGGTTGCCGCTGTTTCATATTAAACAATGGCAAAGATAATATCAGTAAATTTGATGCCAAGTCAGATGAGGGTATCCTCTTAGGATACTCTACTTCTAGCAAGGCATACAAGGTCTTCAACAGAAGAACTCTTCTGGTTGAAGAATCAATTCATATAGTGTTTGATGAATCTAACGAAAAATCTTCTAGAAAAGAAGATTCTATTGATATTGAAACAGGTACAAAGAAGCTTGAACAATTGACAATCAATGAAGATGAGCCCAAAGGAGATGATGATCAAGAAAGTCAAGATCAAATTCAAGAAATCAATGCAACTTCACCAAAACCATTACCTAAAGAATGGAGGTATGCACATGGACACCCTAAAGAGCTAATAATAGGTGATCCATCAAAGGGGGTAAGTACACGCTCTTCTATTAGAAATATTTGTGATTATTTAGCTTTTGTATCTCAGATAGAGCCTAAGTCAATAGAAGAAGCTGAAAAAGATTGTAACTGGATTAATGCTATGCAAGATGAACTAAATCAATTTAAAAGAAATAATGTTTGGACTTTAACTGAAAGACCCCTTAATGTTTCTGTAATTGGCACAAAATGGGTTTTTAGAAATAAACTTGATGAACATGGTATTGTAATTAGAAACAAAGCTAGACTTGTTGCTAAAGGCTACAACCAGGAAGAAGGGATCGACTTCGATGAGACCTTTGCTCCTGTTGCTAGGCTAGAAGCAATTAGACTTTTACTTGCATTTGCTTGTTTTATGGATTTCAAGTTATTTCAAATGGATGTAAAGAGTGCCTTTTTAAATGGATTTATTGAAGAGGAAGTTTATGTTGAACAACCTCCTGGTTTTGAAAATCATGAATTTCCTAATCATGTCTTTAAATTGCATAAAGCATTGTATGGTTTAAAGCAAGCTCCTAGAGCTTGGTATGATAGATTAAGTTCATTTTTGATGAAAAATGATTTTTCTAGAGGTAATGTAGATAATACATTGTTTTTGAAAAAGAAAAATGATGATCTCTTAGTAGTACAAATATATGTAGATGATATTATTTTTGGTGCTACTAACGAATGTCTTTGTCAAGAATTTGCGAAGTTAATGCAGAATGAGTTCGAGATGAGCATGATGGGAGAACTCAACTTCTTCCTCGGACTCCAAATTAAGCAAACAAAAGAGGGGATCTCCATCAACCAAGCCAAGTACACAAGGGAGATATTAAAAAAGTTTGGGATGGAGACTACAAAACCAATAGGTACCCCTATGAGCTCTTCATGTAAATTAGACAAAGATGATTGTGGTAAATCGGTAGACCAAAAATTATATAGAGGCATGATTGGTTCATTGCTATATCTAACTGCCAGTAGACCAGATATAATGTTTAGTGTCTGTATGTGTGCACGTTTTCAGTCTGCTCCTAAAGAATCACATCTCTTAGCTGTAAAACGTATACTTAGATACTTATCTGGGTCTATCGAAATTGGTCTTTGGTACTCTAGAGAGTCATCATATGAATTAATTGCATATTCTGATGCTGATTTTGCTGGGTGTAAACTTGATCGAAAAAGTACTAGTGGAACTTGTCAATTCCTAGGAGTTAATTTGATTTCATGGAGCAGTAAGAAACAGAATTCGGTTGCTCTATCTACGGCGGAAGCCGAATATATAGCAGCTGGAAGCTGTTGTGCTCAGATTCTATGGATCAAACAACAACTCGAGGACTTTGGCATCAAACTAATTAAGACACCCATAAGATGTGATAATACTAGTGCAATCAATTTAACGAAAAATCCTGTACAACATTCAAGAAGCAAACATATTGAAATAAGACATCACTTCATAAGAGATCACGTTCAAAACTCTAATGTGTTATTAGAATTTATATGTACTGATTATCAATTGGCTGATATATTCACAAAACCATTGAATGAAGATAGATTTTGTATGATTAGAAGAGAACTGGGAGTCATTGATCCTTTTGCTTGAATCTCTTCAATTTTCATCAAAATTCCTCAAAAATGATTTATAAATTCTCAAATTTGGCTAAAGGCTTTTTCTCTAAATTTTATCATTTTTTTTTCTTTTTTACAGAATTTTTTATTAAGTAATTAATTGTTGGAGGTCGACACTTGAGTTTTTCAGAGGTCGACACTTGAGGTCGACACCTAAGTTATGGAGGTCGACACTTGAGGTCGACCCCTAAAAATTCTCAGAGGTCGACACTTGAACGGAAACCTGCTTTTTAAAAACCCGTCCGCAAGCCTTGTTTTTCCAATTTTTTCCTTTCCTCTCCTTCGTGTGGTCCCCCTCCAACATTCCTAAACCCTAAATAGTAGATTTCCACCCTTCTCCCTCAACCTTTTGGGAAATCCTCTCCTCTCCTCTTGCATTTCTTCGATTCAACCCTCTTTTTGACCGTACTTTTGATTTTGGACAACCGAAAGCCTTCGGATCTATCTACCTGCTAATCCCGGTTGTTTTTCAATAGAAAACACTTGTTTCTACCCTCCGTTTCTTACTTTTTCTCCATTTATTCTCTATTTTTTCCACTCTCACAAACCCTATTTCCCCATTTCACATTCTTCTCTTCTTCTCAATCCGCAAACCTCTCTTTCCCTCTCTTTTCCTCTTAGCCTTACCTCTTTGCATTTCTCCCTAAGTTACCCCTCCTCCTTACACATGGGTCCGAGAAAACACCAGGCAGTAAGGAAAAGGAGATTGGAACAGGGGCAGGGTAGTACTGAGCGGCGAAGGAAAGTCAGACATGAGCGTGAGCCGACCCCAGAGCCACCTGCACCAGTGCCAGCCAGCCTAGTCCGGAAGAGCATTGCTAGTGGTAGGCGCGTAGATATTCCATTCTGGGATCAGCATCACTTCTTCATTGGAGATGTACTGAGAGATGCAGGTCTGGTCCATTTTTGTACGATGTCCGAGAGATCCTACCCATACCTCATCAGGGAGTTCTATGGATCCATGGCCACTGATGGCATTAGATGGTCTGCCACAGTTCGAGGGATCGAGATTCCAGTGACACCTGAGGTCATCAGTCGCATCTGGAGGATTCCACTTCATGGCACTGCTGCCACTACGATCAGCGACAGAGAGCACGCCTTCAGGTGTATCCTAGAGCGTGAGGATGTTAGCGGCATTTCCACAGTGTCCGCTAACCAGCTTTCACTGGAGATGAGAGTGCTGCATCACATCATCGCCCGTATCTTGATTCCGAAGAGCGGGAGATTTGATTTTATCACTGAGCGTGAGCTGGTGTTGATGGTGTCCCTGAGCCAGCGGACTCCCATCAACCTCCCCAGGATCATGCTTCAGCAGATGGGTGAGGCAGCTTCTCACAGGAGACTCGTTCAGCCGTACGGTATGGGACTGACTCAGATATTCAGAGAGCATGGTGTCTCATTCGACGGCATACCCTTCAGTCAGCTACAGCACACAGATACTTATGGAGAGAAATCCCTACATAGGATGGGATTTCGACTGATCAGTGATCGATGGGTACGACGAGAGTCTGGCCAGGAGCCAGATGAGGAGGATGAGATCCGAGCTGCTGAGGCAGGGCCTTCAGGGCCTACTGATCATGGTACACCTCCTCGCCCAGCACCGGAGACAGAGACTGCGGAGCCTGAGCCATTCACGCCACCACCTTCATCAGCTCCGGCACCTACTATCACTACGACACCACGGAGGACTTCAGTGAGGATATCGGACTTCGAGCAACGAGTGACTGATCAGATTTCAGAGGTCCGGACAGAGATCACTGGTGTACGGCAGGAGCTTCATGATCTGCGGATACACACAGACACACGCATTAGTGCTCTTTCAGCTAGTATGGATACAGGATTCAGACAGATCCTCAGCTTACTGAGATTAGCACTGCCATCAGGGACTGCAGATCCGACAGTATCTCCTCCACATGATGATGATGATGATGCTGATGACTCTAGTGGATACAGTGACAGTGATGGAGATCAGCCTGGAGCAGGTAGATCTGATGTTTCACCTGCAGAGCCGATTCCAGAGATTCCCCCTTCTGCTGATCCTCCTTCCACTGATTTTCCGAGTTCAGATCCTCCAGCCACAGCTGTGCCAGTTGATATCGAGCCTACGGAGTCACTATTTGAGATTATCACTGGGATTCCGGATGACATAGATGAGCATACAGAGATAGACATCGATGATCCCACAGCTTATGAGCTAGTCAGCAGGCAGACTCCAGCTCAGTCTACTCAGCATGCAGATCCGTCCACTCCTTCAGCTACTGCCTCTGTCTCGACTTCTGTGGAGCCCTTACCTAGGACTTATAGATCTCGTAGGACTACCCCTAGGTCTGGTCCCTCTCTGAGGACTCGAAGTTCCTCACATAGGACTCCAAAATCCTCATCCAGGATCATGGCTCCTGTATCTTTTGACATACCTTCTGATGAGGAGTAGCCTCATAGTTTTATTGTTGTACTTAGTTTGCTTGTGTATGATCTGCTGTATCAGTATCTTGTACCTACTTTATAGGCAATTTTGTAACTGTATACACTTGTTTTTATCTATCTTGTGACTTTTTATCAATATTGTGACATTTTGTGACATTTTATCTGATACCAGCTCTCAATATTTAAAAACCCTCAAGTTTAAAATGCTTTATTATATTGAATGCACAAATTGAGGGGGAGCATGTATTCTATGCACCTAAATACTTCATTATAATTGAACATAAGTCTCATTACTATATCTTTCTCTATAACAATAAACTTTTTGATTCTTGACAAAAAGGGGGAGTAGAAAAGTAGAGTAGTATATATGTATTTATGAGACTCCATCTTATGAGTAATAAAATTTATATGATTCTTATCTTTTTTGACTTATGAGAATGTTTTCACAAAAAGAAAGAAATAAATGAAAAGTAAAATCTTTTTGACTCTTGAGAATATTTTCACAAAATTTTTATGATACACTCTTGCATGAAAGGATACTTTGAAAATTTTTATTATTGCTATATTTTGCTCTTGGACTTAATTGCATATATACTCAAGGTTTTGTCATCATCAAAAAGGGGGAGATTGTTGGCTTTGACTCCTTAGTTTTGATGATTAACAAAAGGTTGAGTATATGTTTGGACTAATGTTTAATCTCAAGATAAAGTTTCAGGACTTAGGTTATTCAAAAAGAGTATCATAAGGACAATGATGAAACTAAGTTTTCCTGATTTGGAAATGAGCTCTTCTACCTTGAACAAGATCAAAATTCTCATAATGGACCTTCTTGTTAAGAAATATTTGACAAAAGAAACAAAGGCTTAAAGAAACTCAAGCATGGCACGCACATCTCAAAGAGTTTCAGAAAAATTCAGATCAGAGGTCGACCACCAGAGGTCGACACCTTGTCAAAGGTCGACCACCAGAGGTCGACTCATGAAGAAAAGGAAAGTTCAGCATGGCCGGCACGGCAAAGTCTCAGTGGCACGCTTCAGAGGTCGACCACCAGAGGTCAACACCTGTCCAGAGGTCGACACCAGAGGTCGACTCATAGCCTGAGAATTCAAATGGGCAGAACTATGGTATTCTGAACTTTTGCCTAAACTTTACTGGAGGTCGACTCATGAGGTCGACACTTGATCCAGAGGTCGACTCATGAGGTCGACTCATGGCATAACGGCTAGTTTTTCTGAACTTCTGATTTGATTTCTAACGGCCATAAACGGCCATATTTTTGAATCTAACGGTCTTGTGGAGTTGTTTCAGCATGAATGAGGTATTTAACCTCCACCAAACTTCAAAAAAGACAAGGAGACAAAGTGAAAAGTGTTGATTCAAAGTACAAAGCCTTCAATCACTTCCAAGCAAAAAGAGTGAGAAAACCAAGAGATTCCCTAGCCAAAAAGTCTTCCATCTTTGAGGAATCCAACATTCAAGTGTTTGGCATTTAGTGAGGTCCAAAGATTCCAAGGGAAAAGGCTTGAAGAGTCTCCATCAAGAGCTTCAACGAATTTATTATTGCTCAAAAGGAGTTTGTTTAGTTTTTAATTCATTGTATTCATACTCTTTTGTCTTTGGCTAGTTTCAAGGGAATTTGAAACTAGAGTAAGGTTTGTTGGTGATCCAATTGATAAAACCAACTAGGGTTGCTTGTTAGCCTGAAGCCAAAACAAGTGAGTAAGGTTTGTTGGTGATCCAATTGATAAAACCAACTAGGGTTGCTTGTTAGCCCGAAGCCAAAACAAGTGAGTAAGGTTTGTTGGTGATCCAATTGATAAAACCAACTAGGGTTGCTTGTTAGCCCGAAGCCAAAACAAGTGTGTAAGGTTTTGACTTGTGAGCCTGGTAAAACAAGTCGGCTGTAATCTAAAGATTATAGTGAATTTCCCAAGTGGAGCTTGGGGAGTGGATGTAGGTGCTAGGTGCACCGAACCACTATATTTCTTGTGTGTTTGCATTGCCTTTCTCTTTAACTTCTTTAGCTCTTTAATTGCCATTTTATTTCATTGCTTCCGTTGCACAATTCTTAAAGCACTATCACTCTTCACCTTAAAACTTGATAGCACATATATTGCCTTAAATTTTTAAATATCCAATTCACCCCCCCTCTTGGGCACCATATCTGGGCAACACTTTAGGAGAGGGTAATCAAACTTATAATGTTCGGGCTTCTTGCATTTGAAGCAAATTAGTTGTTCCTTCTCCTTTTTCTTTTTTTTTCTTTTTCCTTTTCTTTGATAGGTTGAGGCTTTTTCTTGTAAGGAAATTTCTTTCTTCTCATAAATCTTTTGAATTTGCTTGCAATGAGAGCCTCTTCATTTTCATTTTTTTCTTCTTCAGATTCCTTACTTGAAGACTCTTCTTGTGTTATGGATTTGAATGCTATGGTCTTCTTCTTTTTATCCATGTCCATTGCCTTTTGTTTCAAGTTCAACTCATAAATCATGAGTGAACCTATAAGTTGCTCCAATGAAAGTTTCTCAATATCTTTGACTTCTTAAATTGCTGTCACTTTAGGATCCCAAGATGTTGGCAATGACCTAAGAATTTTATTTACAAGGTCAGTATTAGTCATAGTCTTACTAAGACTTATCATGCCATTTACAATATTTATAAATCTAGTATACATATCAGTTATAGATTCATTAGATTCCATTCGAAATATCTCATAAGTATGTACAAGCATATTAACTTTAATATTTTTTACTTGATCGATACCATCATGAGTGACCTCAAGTGTGTCCCATATTTTCTTAGCAGAGGTGTATGTAGAAATTCTATTGAATTCACTAGGATCCAATGTACAATATAGTAGATTCATTGCTTTCGCATTGATCTCGAATTGTTTAATGCCATTTTCATCCCAATCCTCTTCAAGTTTTAGGATGGAAATGTCATTAACAATAACTGCGGAAATATAAGGACCTTTTGTATAACTTTTCATAAATTGTAATCAATTGAATGCATGTAAATTCTCATATGTATTTTCCAATATGTGTAATTGGTGCCATTAAAGTAAGGAGATTGATTTGAGGCTTGTCCCTCAACGATACTAGAACCAAGTGGGGTTGCCATGGATCTTTACTTAAGGTGGTTAGACCTATAAACTGAGAACATGGCTCTGATACCACTTGTTGCCCAATAAGCAATCCAAGAGAGAGGGTGAATTAGGTTTTAAAAACGTTTACAAGCATGTGCCAATTCAAAAACTATTTAGGTGCTAGTAAATTACAAGTGTTTGTGTTCTATCTAAGAGTATGTAGCAGAAACAAGTAAGTAAATGCAAAGGAAATAAAGGCAAACAATAAGAGAGTAAGCAACCACAAATACAATAATATATAGTGGTTCGGTACACACTAAAGCATCTGCATCCACTCTTCAAGGTCCACTTGGGTATTCCACTATAATCTTCCTTGATTATAGCCATTACTTTTCTGGGCTCACTAATCAAAACTCAACATATTTTCACCGAAAATACAAGTCAAAATCTCTTTGGTTTTACGGGCTAACCAAAAATCTAGTTGGTTTTGTAACTTAGGCTCACCAACAACCTCTTTGATTTTGTCTCTTAAGCTAACCAAAAATCTCTTGGTTTTTCTTAAGGCTCACCAAAAATCTTTGTTGGTTTTAACACATAGGCTCACCAATAAATCTCAACAAAAGATTTAAGTATAATGTATGAAAAATAAAAAGCTTTCAAATAAAAGCAAATATCTTTTTGAAGCTCTTTGATTGCTATTGAAGATACTTATTTTCAAGTTGTTGAAGCCTTGAATGAAGCTTGAATGGTTGGACTTGAATGCTCTTGAATGCTTTGAATACTTGAAGGCTCAACTTCTCTTGAAAGTAAATGATCTTTAATAAATATTTGAGTGAATGCTCTTAACTTCTCATTAGTTGCTTTTCTCTTAAGTTTAATCCACTTTAAATACCTTTCCATACTTCAAATGGCCATTTTTAATCGTTGGAGAGGTGGAACTAGTCGTTGGGGGATGAAAAGGATAATTCTATACTTCAAAAAACTAGTCATTACTGTTCAGCAGAACTGCAAATGTCGACACTTCAAGTCATGAGTCGACATCTTGAGTCGATACTTGGTCTCTATGAGTCGATACTTAGTTCAAAAAATGTTCCTTTAAGCTCTCTAGAAATCTTAGGTGAGTCAACACTTCTTCTGCTGAGTCGATACTTGAGTTGACACTTGGCTTTCATGAGTCGACACTTGAGGAAAGTCTGAAATTCAGCATATTTTGTATAATTTTATCTCAGGCCTTGAGTCGATCCTTGAGTCGATACTTGAGCTCCATGAGTCGACACTTCAAGCATGCCATCTGAAACTTCTTCTACGTATCAGCTCAAGTTTTTGTGAGTCAACACTTTACATCCATGAGTCGACACTTGGCTGAAACTTTCTGAAACTCAATTGAAACTTTATTGAATCTTCTTTAAACTTAAAACTTAAGTCTTTTCAAGTCATTCTTATGTACTTAAGTCCATTTAACTTTAAGATTTCATCCATAAGGAGACTTCTTCAACTATTTGACAAGCAATTCAATCAACTAACTTGATGAGTACCTTTTTCTAATAAAATACACTTTAACAAATGATTAGTACTCAAATATACTAAGTATTTTGTTAATCATCAAAATCAATACAGGAGTCAACATAAGATATCCATAACTCTAGTCCAAGTCTAAATTAATTATGCTTTCCTTAATAATTCAATTAGATAATCTAGATCAACTTTTCTCTTAGAAAGTTAACTTTAATTCTAATACAGTAAATGACTCTAAGTCAATATTTTTATAAGTAGGATTGATCATGTTATTGCTCATAGAGCTATTTTACTACAATTCTTAACATCAATTGACAACTATTTAAAATTTTGCCTCTCATAGCTAAACTCATATAAGTCTTCCAAAATCAATTTCTTAACTTAATGTAACTTCAGTAGTATAACAACCTAGATCTTCTTATAGATTTTAATTTAAGTTGAGTTTAATATATCCAATAATCTCCAATAAATATAGGAAAGATAAGCAATCCAATTCAAAACTATTAACATAAACTATCAAAGATTCTACCAAAATATGGATGCCATGTCCACATAGTATAATCTAATCCACCAATAGTAAGTTACAAATCTATGAATTATCCTAAACATATTTTTCCTGACATATTTTCAATCATAATCCACATATAGGTTTATTGAAAAATTATCCTTTCTAACATTATTAAACCTTTCATAACCTACATCCTAAACATCTTCTCGCAACAGTCTCAAAATTTATAATCAAATAATTACAACAAAACTAGCTTGCTATCCATATCAAGTTTAGGATTCCAAAATCATCCAATTAATAATTGAACATATATATTCAAATAACATAATCCATCAACATAATATACTATACTTTCATGCCAGCGCTTCTGATGCTTGGATCAAACCCACTTATCAAAGGTAAAGACATATCTTATCCAGCTCTTCAATATCTATCATATTCTTATTTAGTATAATCAAATAGTATAAATCATTTAGCCCTTTACACTTATCCTAGATCAATCTACTATTAATATTAGAGATAAAAACATGTTCCTCTTTTGTACTAATCATATGCTAGATCTTATGCACAATACCTAAAGATTAAAAATTTAAACTTCTTATATTCTAACTGATCATAACACTAGGTTCAAATACTCTTAAGTCACAGTCTATAGTGATCATAAAATAAATTTCAATATCATTCAAATCATATTCTAATCACTTATGTCACAGTCCCAAGTGATCATAACCTAAACTCTGATACCATTCTTTCATGCCCCGAATCCAGCACTTGGTTCGGCCACACGATCAGCTGCACGAATCATAGAATACAACCTAGAGATCATGTAAGACCTTAAAAAATTATTTAACTTAAAATTCCAAGAACATTATAATTCATAATAAAATACCTAATAAAAAATATAGCTTGTATAATTATAAATTTTTTCATTCTTTAATCATTTTATCAGTATAATAACTCTTTATATATTCATCCTCGTGAATTCATTGGCAATCCTGCAACTCAAAAAAAAAGAAAGTAGGGATATAGCTTCACAGTCTAGTAAGAATCTTTAATACTCATACTAGTATAATACAATACAATTAAAAAATAATAGTAAATAATATTAAATAGAATACAAATCTTAAAATCTTATATCAAGTAATCAAGATAACTCAATATTGATATATGCAAAACATGCATCGATTAATACCAAACATCCATCTTATTTAAAAGTAAAACACCACATATATCATTTAGTAAAATATTTCTTTTTACTTAATTATTATTTTACCTTTTATTATCCACATCTCATTAACATGATATAGATCAATCACTATTTTTTTAGGATCTTGGACTAATCATGATCACACTCTAGCCCGTGATTAGTAATTTCAAGACCATGTACTATCCACTCATGACTAGGCTAATCCATGTACTATCCATCCATGGCTCAACTATTCTATACACTATCAACCCGTAGCTCGGCTATTCTATGTATTATCAATCCGTGGCTAGATATTCTATGTACTATCCATCGATGACTCGGTTATTCCATGTATTATTATTCATGACTCAGTGATCCCATATACTATCCATCCGTGATCAGCTATTCCATGTATTATCCATCCATGGCTTGACTATTCTTTGTTTAGCATGGCTAACCCAAACACCCCTTCTTCTTGATTATCACTTTATCAAATCTTAAACATATTATCAAATCATATTTTCTTCAAGATTTATAATAACGAATATCACAATCCAAATCATCCAAAAATAATCATGTTTGATACAATATATAATAAGAAACTATAAATAATCATATCAGTAATTTATAAAATAAATATATACAATAAGAAATCAAAATTATACAATGCATAAATAATCATACATGTCAATCATATCCAAGGTTTAAACATGCAATGTAGAAATATATATAAACTGGTGATCGAGTCTAAGAACCCTTACCTTTATTGGAGATAGATTTAATACACCCGATATCAGTCTGTACCCGGATCCTTGATCTAAGTGCTATGGAACTCACTCAACACCCTCTATCAAAAAAATTATTTTCCTATAATAATATTTTATTTTTAATAAATTATTCTATGGTATTGTAGTTATAGATCTAGAACCCTCTATCCAGGTTTTATCAGTAACCCACCCATTGATTTCTCACCCCAACTTCACAACTTCCTCAATCCTTGGATAAAAACTTTTAGAGAGAGAAAGTGAAGAGAAAATTAGAGAGAGAAAGTGGAGAGAGAAATTAGAGAAAGAAAGTGGAGGGATAAAGAGAATTTATTTATTTTAATTTTTTTTCTTTTTCTTTTCTTTTCTTTTCTTCTTCTTTCCTGGTTCTCTTCTTTCGCTCAATTCAACCAAAATAGAGGACTCTTTTGAGTCCCCCTTGTTTTCCAACATATCGGGCCATCTCATTGGGAGATGGTGGCTGTGGCTATGGCTTGTGATGGTGTGGCCATCGATCCCCCATCTGGTGATCAATGATGATGGACAGTGTCGGAAACAAGGGAACAAAAAGAGGAAAAAATAAAAGATTTCTTCTAAGAAAAAATCCAGCAATATGCTAGCCCAATCCTGATGACAACCCACTCCTCTATCAATTGAAAGAAAGGAGAGGAGGAGGAGATTGAACTAACCTTAATTTCGGTGGGATCCCATGGCTCATTCATCAAAGAATCTTAGGATCTATCGATGAAATCAAGAGAACTCGAGGGCTTTTTCCTTGCTAGCAAAGGACTGTCTTGAGGGTGTGATGAAGGGAAGGAGGGTCCTTGTTATAGACAAATACCTAAGATTTTTGGGGTTGCCACCATGTTCTATTCCTTAACAAAGTTGGAGAAGAGGAAGACTCCAATTGGGAGTCTTTCATCCTCTCTCGCTTTTTCTTTTTTTAATTTTGGTATGGGTATTACACTTATGTATCCAAGTTGCAGCATAGATGATGAAATATCGATACAACCTGACCAATCTTGCTAACTCTTCAAACCAAGATTAGGAATGGTGAGCTTTTATTGATATCTTGTATTGTCCACCAATCCAGTTCATTTTCTTGCTCTTATGATTAAGGATGGTGTTCTTTCATAATTTAGCTTGGGACCAAGATTCTGAATTTGGATGCAATTAATGTGGGAAATTGTAATACCCAATCCAAAATAAAGAAAGAGGAAGGAAGACTCCTGATTGGAGTCCTCCTCCTTTTCGACTTCGATGAGAAGGAATCTAGGATAGCCCCAAAATCCTATAAAATGACCTCTCCTCCCTCCACTTGCCATGCCCTAAATTCTATCCATGCTGGCTAAGAAGAGCTCCCGATTTTTTTTGATTTTGGCAATGAGCTTTCAGGATTTTTTCGACAATTGACCATGGGGACCTCATCGAAACTAAGATAAGCCTGGTCCCTCTTCTTCCCTTCTTCCAGATGAGTCATCGTTGAGATTGGTACCAGCGAGGCACTAGATCCATGGCAACATAGGGTCTCCTATGTTTTCTTTTTTCTTTTTCTTGATCCACCAACCATCAGTAAGGGGAGCAGCTACCGAGGTGGCCTCTCCACCATCGAAAGTCATTATTGGTGGCTAGCCTAAGGGCCTTCGCCCCTATGGATTGGAGAAAAGAGGAAAGGATTGGAGGTAGGGCTGGAAATGGGCCGGCCCAAAAGCCCATTGTCTGGAACTGGACTGGGCCAACTCAATAAACTTCGGGCCGGTCTAAAATCGGTTCAAACTTCAGATCAAATTTTAAGCATATTGGTCTAGTCTTAGGCCTGTAAAATAGAGTCCGTTTAATTTTTGGACCAAAGGAATGCCCGGATTCGGTCCAAAATTTTTTAAAATATAGTCTTTGGGCCGGCCCATTTCCATCCCTAAGTGGAGGGGAAAACAAAGCCTTCGGTCTAGGGAAGAAGAAGAGAGAAGAAGAAGAAAATAAAAAGAAAAGAAGAAAAGGAGAAAAGGAAAGGAAAGGAAAAGAAGAAAAAGAAAAAAAAAGAAGAAAGAAAAGGAAAAAGGAAGAAAGAAAAGAATTTTTTTCTCTCTCCTCTCTCTTCCCTCTCTCAAGTTTCTCTCCTCACTTTCTCTCTCTAGTTTCTCTCTCTTTAATTTTCTTTCTTAGGGATTAGAAAAGTTATGAAGTTGGAATCAGGTATCGATGGATAGACCTTAATGAATCTTGGTAAAGAGTTCTAGGTCGATAATTATTATACCATAAAATTTATTTATTAATATTACGATTGATTCTGTAGAAAAATAATTTTCTAGGCTGGAAGATGTTGGGTGAGTTCCTTAGCATCTACATTGAGGATCCAGGTATGGATTGGTCTCTGGCATGTTAAATCTATCTCCAGTAAAAGTAAAGTTTTTTGGACATGATCATCAATTATTATGTATATCTTTTTACACTGCAAGTTTTTTGATTCTTGAACATGAGTATTGGCATTTATATATTATTTATGTATTATATAACTTGATATCTTATGATAGACATTTATGATTGCCGGTATTATTATTTATATTTTTTGTTTAATATGTTTCTATCAAAATATGATTATTTTTGGATGATTTGGATTGTGAAATCGGTTATTAAAAATCTTAAAATAAATATACTTTGATAACGTGTTGAGATTTGATAAATTGATAATTAAGAAAAGGATGTTTGGACTAGCCATGTTGAATAAAAAATAGCCAAGCTATGATGGATTATACGTGGGATCGTCGAGCCACGGGTAGATAATACGTGGGATCGTCGAGCCATGGATGTATAATATGTGGGATCGCCGAGCCACGGACAGATAATACATGGGATTGTCGAGCCACAGATAGATAATATATGAAATCGCTGAGCTACGGATGGATAATACATAGAATAGCCTAGTCACAGTAGTTAGTACATGATTGATCTTAAAGTTGCCAATCATGGGCTGGAACGTGATTGTGATTAGTCTAAAATCCTAAAAAATAATAGTGGTTGATCCAGATCATGTTAATGAGATATGAATAATAAAAGATAAAATTATAATTAAGTAAAAAGAAAGATTTTACTTAATGACATATGTGGTGTTCACTTTTGAATAAGATGGATGTTTAGTATTAATTGAGGTATGTTTTGATTTTGAGTTATCTTTACCTCTTAACATAAATTTTGAGATTTATATTCTATTTGATGTCGTTTACTTTTAATTTCAAATTATATTATATTATACTAGTATGAGTATGTGGAGACTCTTACTAGGCTGTAAAGCTCACATCCCTACTTTTCTTGCTTCTTAGAGTTGTACGGGATATTCGAGTTTGATTATGAATTGGATTCATGATAAAATGATGAATAGATAGAAAATCATTAATATCGATCGGAAGACTAAAGAATGACTAAATTGGTAAATATATAAGTATTATTTTCTTTACATTAGGTATTTTTTTATAAATTATAATTAATTTTGTTATTTAAAATTGAAGTGGCAATAAATTTTTTTAAAGTCTTGCATGATCTCTAGGATGTATGCTACGGTTTGTATGGTCGATTGCATGGTCGATCCTAGTGATGGATTCGGGATATGACAGAATAGTATTAGAGCATATGAGTGATATCAAAATTTAGGTTATAATCACTACGGATTATGACTTAAAAGGTACTTGAACTTAGTATTATGTTTAGTCGGGTATGATAAAAGTTGCAAGAATGGATTGAAGTTTGAATTTTTAATTTTTAAGTATTGTATATAAGATCTAGTATATGATGGTGCAAAAAAGAAACATAATTTTTATCTCTAATATAAGTAGTGAGATTGATCTAGAATGAGTGTAAAAGGACTGAATGATTTATACTATTTAATTATTATAAGTAAGCATATAATAGATATAGAAGAGCTGGATAAGATATGTCTTTGCTTTTGATAAGTAAATTTGGACCCAAGCATTAGAAGTATTGGCATGGAAGTATAGTGTGTTATATTGATGGATTATGTTATGTTGAATATGTATGTTCAATTATTAATTAGATAATTTTGGAATCCTAAACTTGATATGGATGCAAATCATGATAGCATGTTAGTTTTGTTGTTAATTATTTGATTGTAAATTTTGGGACTGTTGCAAGAAGATGTTTAGGGTGTAGATTATGAAAGAGTTTAGTGATACTAGAAATAATAATTTTTCAATGAACCTGTGTATGGATTATGAATGAAAATTTATAAGAAAAAAATGTATTCTGGATAATGCACAGATTTGTAACTTTCTATCAATGGATTAGATTATATTATGTAGACATAGCATACACATTTGGGTAAAATCTTTGATAGTTTATGTTAATGATTTTGGATTGGATTACTTAATATTTCCTATATTTGTTGGAGGTTATTGGATGTGTTAAATCACAAGTCAAATTAAGATCTATAAGAAGATCTAGGTTATCATACTATTGAAGTTGCATTAAATAGAGAAATTGATTTTGGAAGACTTAGATGAGTTTATCTTATAAGGGATAATATTTCAGGTGGTTTATTGATTTATGCTAACCAACATGGTAAGGAAGCTCTATAAGGAAAAATAGAGTTGATTCTATTAATAGAGATGTTGACTTGAGATCTTTTAATTTGTTAAAATTAAAGTTAACTTTTGATAAGAAAAGTTGATCTAGAATTGTCGAATTGTATTGTCAGGGAAGTCAGAGTAATTTAAATATATCTAGAGTTATTAAGCTAGTTTTAGAAGGATAGTAAAGCTTAAGCAATGGCTTTAGAATGCAAAGTGGCCTAAGGTTAACCTTAACATAGCATGATTAAGGTATGGTTAAGACTAAGAAAAAGATATTGCTTTAGTTTGACCTAAATCATTAGAAATTTTGGATCTTTTAGTACCAATGAAAGGTGAATTTTTAGACATTTATTTAGTAAACTTAGATAACTCAATAAGTTTATATCACAGTGCATAGCAGAAGTATGGTGGTTTGAGTTATCATGAAACTCTTTAAGAACATTAACTCTAACTCTAGAAATGTTATGATGAGAGAGTTGATTTGAATTTTAGTAACAATACTTTTAGTGATAAATAAAAGGATAATGTTATTGATTCTTTAGCTAATCTATATGTGTAGCCATGTAATTTTCATCAGGAGGTTCTTCTAGTATAGAGGACTCTAAGAAAAAAATTTAGACATATCTAAATTTAGAATAAATAAGTGATAATTTTTTTATTGGATCTGGAATATTTTGACACAAAGCTCCTTTTAGTTTTAATATTATGATTTTATTATTTGAAGAGGCTTAAGGTTTTTCTAAGATAAAAGCCTGATTGTAAAATCATAAGGAAGGTTAAGAGAAGAAGGAATGCTTTAGATTCTAAAATGTGTTTAATATTCAAAGTTTCTTTTGTTGGTGTTAATAGTAAGAGAAGGGTTAATTATGATTTTTATGTGGAGTTAATCAAAAGAAATAAATTTCATGGATGAAGAATTATGTATTTTAATTCGAGGTTAAGGTGTTGATGTTCATTTAAAAGAGATTGAGAGAATTCATTATATGTTATAGATATTAAGGATCAAAATTGAGATGTGATATAATTTTGCTATGTTAAGGTCTTATGAAGAGAGCATTTTAAGAGAGGGATTATCTGGAAGCTCAAGGATGATGTTAGGATTGGATATTTTCAAAGTTTGGACCATCATGATTTTCTTGTAGAATTAATCAAGGATAATTTAATTACATGGACATCAAAAGGTTAGTATTATTTTAGAAAAGCTCAAGAAAATTCCACCCCCGTCCCTCCGAGCGAAGGGTGCCTCGTGGTGGAGGAGGCTGAGCAAAAAAATGACTCCTGACCACGGGGCCTGACTTCAGGCGAGCTCGGTGTCGGGGTGCCGCCCAGCCCAGGGGACCTGAGCTCGGAGGGGCGCCTCGTGGTGGAGGAGGCTGAGCTCGACTCCTGACCACGGGGCCCAATCTCGAGGGGTCCGCCTTGGGCGGGCATTCGGACTCAGCTCCGGCCTAGGTGTTCCAGGTTGGCGGGAACGGACCTGGCAGAGGACGAAGCTTGCCTTCGGCGGGCAAAGGTGTTGCTTTAGGGAAGCTCAGCCCGGCGAAGGCGCTCATGTTGAAAGCTTGTCGTGGCGTCTGATGGGGGCTCCACGTCAGCTGCCTCGTGCCACATCAGCATCCTAGCCACATCATTTGCCCCCCACACCCGAGGCCCATTGATGCACGGCGCTTGGGGCGAAGGGCATAATTATGGCGTTGACGTGGAAAGGCGGAGAAATCAGGTGCAATAATGGCCAAAATCGGTGGCGCCTCGCTCTGCGATCCTACGTGCTTGTGGGAGGACAGCACATGGCCACACATGGCCACGCATGGGGTGCCGTCGAGGCGGGCATGGAAGTTAGAACGACCGCAGTTGGATGGGCGCGCGGGCTCAATGGGTGGTTGACACGCGGCGGGCGCCTTCTGGGAGGTCGCAAAAGTACGATCGGGCGTAGGCAGTTTAGGAAGGAGGGGTAAGTCTTTTCGAAGCTTACCCTCGTTCAAACTTTACGCACCCAGCATCCCGCAGGAGTATTCTCCCTTTTCTTCCTCCCTTCCGGCCGCCGGCGACTCTTTAGAGTTCTTGCATGCCAGCCCCCCTTTCTTCTCGTCCTCTAGGGGTCATCTTAGGGTTCCTTCTGTCCCTTTCTCTCTTTTTTCTTCTTTCTTTTCTCCATGGATCGCTTCGGTTCAGATTTTCGTCCCTCTTGCCAGGCCGAAGCCGGACCCTCCCGGCCGAGGACTCCCTCCTCCTCCGACGAGGAGATGGAGGCGGCAAGGTTTGAGTTTAGTAGGAGGCCTGCCCAGGGCCCAGTGATCATCAAGGAACCCGGGTCTTCTCCTCTACTCCTCGAGTCCTTCTTCCTGATCCCCTTCCTGAGCCCGAGCCTTCTCGGTCGACAGGTCCCGGAGGGACTACTTCGGTGATCACTGTTGAGGACCTCGTGTCTATCTGGGAAGCTTATGGCATCCCCAAGTCCATCCGGCTCTCCGTCCCTCATCCCGGGGAGCGGGTTACCTCTAGTGGCCCTCGGCGGATCACCCTCTACGAGGAGACCTTCGCCTCTGCTTCCCTATACATCCTTTCTTCTTTTCCTTCTTGACTAACTACCGGCTTGTTCCTACCCAGTTGGTCCCCAACGCCATCGGAACGATATTTTGTTTCATCATTCTGTGCCACTTCCACGGGATTGTTGCCCATTTTTTCTTGTTCAGGGCCTTCTTCACCCTGAAACGCCACCCTACTAAGGACGGGTGGTGGTCACTCTCTTCCCGCCCTCGGGGCATCAAGTTTGTACTCCCCTCTTCCATCAAAGGATGGAAGAGCAGGTTCTTCTTTGCCTCGGCAAAGGGGAACGACTGGGTTTGGAGCGACCCAGATCGATCTCCGAATAAGGACTCCTCTGTCGAAGCCGTCGACCTCGACTTGTACAACCTTCTCAAGTTGGCTGAGATCCCTCCGCTCAAGGTCTTGCTGTCAGAGCAGAACCTTCACGAGGCTGGGGTCAGCTCGGCACAGGAGTCGGGTGAGTTCGACTTGACCACCCCTTTTTATTTTCTCTCTTCTTCTTTTTTTTTTCGAGGTCAGACCTTATTTCTGTCTTGGTGCAGCAATGAAGTTCTCGATGGACGAGCTGCTCTCGTTCTCTGAGGAGCGGGAGCAGGCCACTGAGGATACCGAGCCAGCACCGAAGAAAGCTCGAACTGAGGATGGGGCGAGGCCGGTGCAGGCTGGGGCGGATGCACTAGTGCAGAAGCGCAAACGGAAGAGGGCGGCCGAGCCCGTCCCAGAGCCTTCCGGGCGGTGCAAGCCGGTAGCGGTGTCCGAGCCCGAGGTGGTTGTCCGCGCGAGGTCAGCTGCCACTGCCGCCAGATCGGCGCCCCCCACCCCGGAGGTTGCCAGCGCGGAGGAGGATGGGAGGACGCAAGAAGTCAGGCCGGCGCCCCAATTCCGGTCCGATATGGTGCCAATCTCCCAATTGGCACTGAGGGAGCCTTCCGCCGCCGAAGGAGCTGAATCAACGAGAACACAGGAGAGGGACTACCGCCGAGTCCCTTTCCGGCTAGGCCCGAACGTGTCCTTGGTGAAGGACACGAGCCTAGCAGAGCACATGATAGACTTCTCGGTCTAGTCATGCGACAGGTGCGAGGGGAGAGGGCGACTCCTTAGTGACGTCATCACGGTGTCGTTCGCCCAACTATATGCTGTAAGTAGCTTCTCTTTACTTTGATGTCCTTTTGCCTTCCTTTGTTGCTAATTTGGATCTTCCCACTGCAGCAACGGTGGGTCCTAATCCTTATAAGGGATTAATGCCGCAACTAGGCGAGGAGGGACAGAGAGCAGGGAGTTGAGCTCATGTCCCTCAAGGCAGAGGTAGGCCAGAAGGATGCGGAGGTCCAGGAGAGTGGCCAGAAGGTGAAGAGCCTCCAGATCGAAGTAGCTGATGCGGCTAGAATGAGGAAGGAGCTCGACAGTGAGCTCGAGTCCAAGCGGGCCTGGTTAAAGGAGCTCCGGGTCGAGTTGAAGGCGGCCAGAGAGAGGGCCACCTCCATTGAGAAGAGGGTGGCTGCAGCCGAGAAGATGGCTGCCGATGCGGAGGAGAAGGCCGCTCTTTCCCACCGTTCCTCCGAGACCGCTGAGAAGGCACTGGCGATGGCCGTCCGTCTGTCCGAGCACCTGAAGGTGAAGCTCGAGGAGGTCCGGCACCAGGCCGAGGCTGCAGAGAAAGTAGCTGCTGATGCTATGGCTGCTTTCAAGGCGACCTCGGAATACCTCAAGGACTTCCGGGAAGCGGCGATGGACTCCTTCGTCAAGGGGTTCGCATACTGCCAGTCCCAGCTGCAGGAAGTTTTGTCCGGGGAGCAACTGGCCGCGCTCCGAGTCCCAGGAAAGAAGGCTTCCTCTGCAACGACGACGGTGGCGGCAAGACAGGGAGCTGCTCCGACCGAGGCTCGGGCTCCAGTGACCTCAGAAGCGCCTGGCCCCAGGGAGCTGACACCGGCGACGGCGAGGGCAGCACCTGCGCCACAGCCGGAGGCAGCTGATCCGGCCCCAGCGGCTCCAGCAACTGAACCTGCTCCTTCTGCAGAGGTGGAGGAGGGGGAGATCCCAGCCGTGTGCCATCCGAGAAAGGAGCCAGCCCCTTAGGGTAGGATCTTTTTCTTTTTTATACTTGTATTTTATTTTTTTTTGACCGGGTCACCTGGCTTGTCGGGGTCCGGAAGATAGTGTAACTAATTTTTCCAGTAATGAAATCCACTTTTGCAGTCACTGTGTCTCCATTCTTTGTAATGTGGAATGTCTCTTCTCTCTCTTCTCCTCCCTTTCCTGGCTTCTTCTTCTCTTTCGGTGCAGGGAGGTCCGAGAGAGGAACCGAGGACTCTAACTGGCACGGACCCGGCATTGAGCTTAAGGTCATGCCGGTGATGGATGTTGACCTTGGACTCAGCTGCTGAGGGGCATACTTTAGTGGTCGCCGTCTTGAAGCTGGGCTCGGAGACGTCGGAGGCTGAGGTCCCTAGTATTGGAAGTTTGAGTCTTGAACCTTAGTGTCTCAGAGCCAGTCCCAAGGACGTTGACGTTTGGGAATTGCGGCACTGGGAATCTGAGTTCTAGGCCTTGGCATCCTGGGATTGGGCTCGGAGGCACTAAGTGCCTAGGGGCTTCCCAGGTCCTTTGCCGGGGAGCTGGGCTCGCCGGTGCCAGAGGGTCATCTGGTCTTTAATGCCGGGGAGCTAGGCTCGCCGGTGCCTAGGGGCTTCCCAGGTCTTTGTGCCTGAGGACTCTTCTCTAGGCTTTGGTGCCGAGGAGCTGGGCTCGCCGGTGCCTAGGGGCTTCCCAGGTCTTTGTGCCAGAGGACTCTTCTTTGGGCTTTGGTTGGTGACGATACTACCCGGCTCAGGGGACCTGAGCTCAGAGGGGTGCCTCGTGGCAGAGGAGACTGAGCTCGACTCCTAACCACAGGGCCCGATCTCAAGGGGTCCGCCTTGGGTGGAAGTTCGTGCATGACTCCAGCCTAGGCATCCCGGGATTACGGGAGCTGACTTGGCAGAGGACGGGGCCCGGCTTCGACTGTCGTCGTAGAGCCGGGCCTGGAGGCATCGTTGATGACGAGCTATGTGGTTCCGAGATGCCCTTGGCCGGAGGTCTGAGCCCCGGTCGTGAGCAAGCATCCTTGAGCTAGGCTCGGGGATGTTGATGATTATAATTTATGGTGCCAGGAGCCGAGGTTCCGAACCTTGGCATCTTGGAGCTGGGCTCGAAGAATTGGCGCTGGAAGACATCTTCCCGGATTTTGATGTCGGAGAGTTGGGCTCGCCGGTGCCTGGGGGCTTCCCAGGTCTTTGTGCCGGAGGATTTTTCTTCGGGCTTTGGGTAGCGACAACACTGCCTGGCCCAGGGGACCTGAGCTTGAAGGGGCACCTCGTGGCGGAGGAGGCTGAGCTCGACTCCTAACCACGGGTCTTGACCTCGAGGGGTCCGCCTTGGTTGGGAGTTCACGCTCAGCTCTGGCCTAGGCGTCCCGGGCTAGTGGGGACTGACCTGGCAGAGGATGATGCCCGGCCTCAGCTGGTGTCGTTGTGCCAGGCTCAGGGACATGGTGGCTAGAGGGCTGATCTCCGGGACTTGATGTTCTGAGGTCGTGCTTCAGGAATTGTCGCCTTAGAGCTGGGCTCGAAGATGGTGATGGCTGAGATGATTCTTTTGGCCAAAGATCTGAGCTCCGGTCTTGGACTGGCATCTTGGAACTGGGCTCGGGGATGTGAGAACTTGAGATGGCACCTTGGAGTTGGGCTCGTAGGTGCATTGGTTGAGAGAATTCCCTTGGCCGGAGATCTGAGCTCCGGTCTTGGGCAGATGTCTTGGAGCTGGGCTCAGGGATGTGAGAACTTGATGACCTGTGGCTTAGAAGATGTCGCCTCGGAGCCGGGCTCAGAGACGTTGAGTGCCTGGGGGCTTCCCAGGTCCTTCACTGGGGAGCTAGGCTCGTCGGTGCCGGAGGGTCATCCGGTCTTTGGTGCCGGAGGGTCATCCGGTCTTTGATGTCGGGGTGCTGGGCTCGCCGGTGCCTAGGGGCTTCCCAGGTCTTGGTGCCAGAGGACTCTTCTCTGGACTTTGGTGCCGGGGAGCTGGGCTCGCCGGTGCCTGGGGGTTTCCCACGTCTTCGGTGCTGGAGGGTCATCTGGTCTTTGATGCTAGGGAGCTAGGCTCGCCGGTGCCTAGGGGCTTCCCAAGTCTTCGGTGCCGGAGGGTCGTCCGGTCTTTGATGCTGGGAGCTAGGCTCGCTGGTGCTTGGGGGCTTCCCAGGTCTTCGATGCCAAAGGGTCGTCCAGCCTTTGATGTTGGGGAGCTAGGCTCGCCGGTGCCTGGGGGCTTTCCAGGTCTTCGGTGCCCCTATAAGGTAAATAAACCATTGCACATGAAAAGGACCTTTATTTCAAATGGAGGGAGAACTTACACTATCGACAGTAGCTCCTCATATTACAAGCATTCCATGTCCGGGAAGAATCTGGTTCCATCCAGGTCCTCGAGATAGTAGGCTCTCTATAGGTGGGCCTCGGCCACTTTGTAGGGGACTTCCTAATTCGGTGAGAGTTTACCGCACTCTCTGGGTTGAGACGTCTCAGCTCAGCACGACACCAGGTCACCAGGTCGGTGGGTCTTCAACTTCTCCTGGGTGTTATGATGTTGGGCTACCCATTACCGGTACGCTGCCATCTAAAGTCAGGCTCTGACCCTCGTTTCCTCGAGGGGGTCTAGGTTGAAGAGGGGGTGCGCCGGGCTCAACTGGAAACACTGTCTCCATGCCGAAGATGAGGTTGAATGGCACTTTGCCTGTTGCCGTTCTGGGCATTGTGCGGTGGGCCCACAGGGCACTCAGGAGCTTTTCTGCTCCTTGCCCCCCGAGCCTTCTTAGAGGCGCACCTAGTCCCCCAGTGTATCATCCCCACCGGCTTCTCGGTACGGCGATTATCGACCGCTAGGACCGGTGGAAGGGCGACGAGTGCTTGGGATTCCAACTGAGATCTGCCCCCCGCATACCTTCCGAGGTAGCCCCTCTTGATGAGCTCCTCAATCTCCCACTTGAAGTCACGGCATTCCTCGGTGTCATGACCGTGGTCGCGATGGAAGCGACAGTACTTTGACTTGTCATGGGTGGCGGATGGCTTCAATGGCGGTGGGCACCTCAAATAGGTCTCGCCCTTGATCTCCATGAGGATCTTTGTCCTCGGGGCGAGAAGGGGAGTGAGATTCCTTTCAGGGACAAGAGTGCTCCTTGGCCCCGGTCCAGGGCGGAAGCTTTGAGCGGATGGCACCGGCTTCTGTGCTCCAGGAACCTCGACGGGCGTGAGCCTCTTCGGTGGCTTCCCGTCGAGCTCTCGTCGGGTACGATCCGTCTCCTCTGCGTGGATGTACTTCTGAGCACGAATGAGGAGCTCGGAGTAAGACTTTGGAGACTTTTTGTCGAGCGAGTATGTCAAGTGAGAAGTCTTGAGCCCTCGCTTCAGGGCCAGTATGGCGACCGGCTCCTCCAAACAGTAGATCTCCAGGGCTACAGCTTTGAAATGAGCCACATAATCCCGCAGCGGCTCCTGATCCTGTTGCCGGATGGAGAAGAGGATGTCCGCCTCGCGTGGCATCTTCTGACAAGCATCGAAATGAGCCACGAACTTTTGCCCCAACTGGGCGAAGGAGTTGACGCTCTCCGGCTCGAGGAGGGAGAACCATACTCGAGCCGCCTTCTGGAGAGTAGCGGGGAAGGCAACACACAACAAAGCGTCGGTGGCTCCCTGGACCCTCATGAGGGCTCGGTAGCATTCTAGGTGGTCCAGGGGGTCGGCGATCCCGTCATAGAGGTCCACCTGCGGCATGCGGAACCGATGGGAAATCGGCTCTGCCTGAATCTCTTAGGAGAAAGGAGGATGGGCTTCATGGCCCAATGACTCAATAGTGGGGCCAGGCAAGTTGGCGAATCGGTGAGACAACTCCGCCAGCTTGCGGTTATGCTCCTCAAGGCACTTCTCCGCCATGCGCCTGACGGCTTCATCCGTAGACCCCCCCCACCGAGAGGGGCGGGTAAGGCGACGCGGGTGCATGGTGCCCACGATAAGGGACCTTGCCCCCCTTCCCCTGGCGGGGTCCAGATGCCTCCCGGTCAAGGTGCGGTGAGTAGCTTTCTCCGTCAATGGATCCAGCCCGGCATCGCTTTAACAGAGTCTGGTAGGTACCCCGGGGATCTGCCACGGCCCGCGGCTACGATGGCCCTCCATGGAAGGAATGCAGGCTATCGCGGGGCACTACGGCATGGGCCGCGAGGGTCTCCGGCTGCTGATGTGTAGCCAAAGATCGATGTTGGTGCTGAAGCTGGCGCACCGCTGCAGTGAGAGTATGCATCTGCTGAGCGAGTGCAGTCAGCTGAACTTCCAGTGGAGGTGGTTGAACCGGGGCAGGCGGCTCCATCTCCGAATCGTGCGGGTTCCCGTGAGAAAGGAATGCCTCCGCACGGCTGGGAGTAGCTCCCTTGGCCCAAGTGGTCACCATCCTCCCGGTGGAACGGTTGAGCAGGGCTTGAACTAGATCGAGTGTCGTTCTTGCCCCCTACCTGGCACACCAATCTGTTGCCGACCGGATCGTCATGGCTTGCAGCTCTTTACGTGGTCGGGTGTCGTGCATTCACCCGCCTGGGAACGCCTCCAGGGCCTCGGGACCTGTAAGGAAGTAATGTCAATGACCTGGGCCAGGGATTCCGGCGGGGGCACTCCGACGGTCAAGTAAGTGACGATCTAGGAGAACAGATCCTCCTGATCGAGCCCCTCTGGATGAGCTCCATGCTAGGAGGAGTGAATATAGCGTGAGTGAAAGATGAGGACAAGCTGGGAGTGGTGTTGGCGGAGGTGGTCTTGCCCTCCTCTCTGGCCTTCCTCCCTTGTGTTGCTCTGGTTCCCCTCTTGAATTGAGAAATATGCTATGGATATTGTTTTAGGTCAGATGCCGATACCTCTTTTGCTTATCCTGGCGGGATCTTCTACCTTGGTTTGCTTTGAGATCTCCCCCTGCTGTCTTGTACAGCGAGATTCCATGACGTAGACGGGACGTCTCTCCTGTTTTGACAGTTAAGGAAACCTTCGTAGATCTCTGACACTCCTTCTGCCCATCCCTCTCCTGGGAACCTGACAGGGCCTCGATCAGTGGGCCGCCAGTCTTGGGACCGCGCTCTCTGATAGGATACTTTCTCCGGTTGTATGGCAGATCGGTGGAGGACATGGCGCCTTGACGTAAGCTTTCCTTTCTTTCTGGAGTGAGTGGCGGTCGTGGGCATTAATTGCGACATGGTTGGTGTTGTCACACGACCCTCGGGAGTATCATCACTATCCTCGGAGGAGAGGTATGGCTCCCCTGGCGGCTAGTGCGTTGGTTTGAACTGAGGACCGAGCTGGAGGGGCAGGGCCCGTCTTCGGTAGACTCGCCTCGGTGCTGCTCGGCAGGACGGAGGTGGACTGAGATCGGCCGCAGAGGGGCGCCTCGTGGCAGAGGAGGCTGAGCTTGACTCTTGACCACGGGGCTCGACTTCAGACGAGCTCGGCGCCGGGGTGCCGCCCAGCCCAGGGAACCTGAGCTCGGAGTGGCGCCTCGTGGTGGAGGAGGCTGAGCTCGACTCCTGACCACGGGGCCCGATCTTGAGGGGTCCACCTTGGGCTAGCATTCGGACTCGACTCTGGCCTAGGTATTCCGGGCTGGCGGGAACGGACCTGGCAGAGGATGGAGCTTGCCTTCGACGGGCAGAAGTGTTGCTTTAGGGAAGCTCAGCCTGGCGAAGGTGCTCATGTTGAAAGCTTGTCGTGGCGTCTGATGAGGACTCCACGTCAGCTGCCTTGTGCCACATCAGCGTCCTGGCCACATCAGACATCACTAAAAGTAAATTATAATTGCAATTACTTTGTTATGAATTGTCAAAATTAAATGTTTTAAATATGATAAGAAATTAAAGATTTTACAATATAATAATAAGTATATTATTTTTTAGCTTGGCATGAAGTCTATTACTTATAAAGAATCCTTTCTCTTGATCAAACTAAAACTTTCTTGTCCATAGGTCAAAGAAACCATTCTTTAAGAGGCTTAAACTTACTATTTTAAAATATTTACCAATTTACTCCTATATGCACTAAGTTGAATGGTAATGCTGGTTTAAAACCTATCTACTCATAGATTAGAGCTAATAGTTGTGCAAAGAATAATAGAGATCCAAAACAAAGAGAAACCTCCAGCCAAATACATGAAATACATTCATTTATATTTGTGACCTTGCTACCATTTCTTAGATTTGTGAAATGTTACTTTGTATACCTTAATGTTAGCATGCAAGGTTTATATGAGTTGCAAACATGATTGAGTTTTGAGTGTATGTATATTTTTTTTCTATATGTACCTTCAAACTTGGAATTGAAAATATGCCTTTGTTATCAATTTAGAAAATTAAATACATATATGAGGCAAACGATTTAATTTTTCAATGTTCAGTGCAATATTAAATTAGTTCTTGGTTTAAGAAAAGATCCCCTTTTTTTTCCAGCATATCAGAGAGTTATTTGGAAAAAAAAGCTTTATAAACCATAAGTTAAAAGGGATAGATCCTATAGACTAAGGGGGTGATTAGATGCCTGATAGGGTATCTATAGTATTTGAGCATACATGGTGGAGGCAAGGAAAAGTTTGGTGTGGGGAGAGAGAGGGCCAGTGAGAGTTTTTTTTTTTCTGATTTCAAAAATTTTGATCTAAACTTCAAATTGTAAGATAGATCACCTTTTAAATTGGGTTAATTATCCTAAGAAATTGGATTAGTTGCCTAAGTCTATCTCTAAGGAAAACCTCATTGGGAAAATATTCTTTCAGTATCCACACACCTCTAAAAGATTTTAAGGTGGATAAGAGGGAATTTGTGGTGAGTAACTTGCCATTTGAGAAAATAGTGTCCGATGTCTTTCCACATCACCTTTATTTGATCTTGTCGTGTTTATCTCAAGTTCTGGATTTTGGAATGATAATTCAGATTTTAAGATAAGTTATGCTAGTTGAAATTCAAGAATAGTGACGGCAGAAAGATGTGAGTCGACATGTTAAAATATAAATTCTGGGATAATGATATGGACTTTCATGGGCCAAGTAATCTTAGTCCAAGGTTGGATCCCTGGTTGTAGTGTCCTTATTTTATTTCTTAAAAATTAAAGACTTGTATGGATTTAGGTAGGTAATTATACTTTTTGTGAGCAAGATAGCTGAATTGAAATTTGAATATTGAAAGCTAGCACTGAGTTGTTTCTTTTACCTGTAGAAGAAACTCCATGTAATCATGATTGCATGTTCTATTCTAAGTGCAACAATTAATAACATATGTGTAA
The DNA here is from genome assembly GCA_021397845.1 of Areca catechu. Taxonomy (NCBI): domain Eukaryota; kingdom Viridiplantae; phylum Streptophyta; class Magnoliopsida; order Arecales; family Arecaceae; genus Areca; species Areca catechu. Next base: position 51,846,379 of record CM038045.1, on the reverse strand, counting down.
TAGAAATATTTACATGCATGTAAATACATTTTATGCTGGGAGAAGTAACAAAGCAGTATTTTTTTGATTCAAAAGATTTTGCTTGTTGATATGTGCCATGTAGCAACATAAAGAATATATATATGGTGCCCTTCCTGTTGCTTTGATCAGAAGAGTAGCCATGTTGCTGTTTCCCTATGCTAGTACTTATCTGCCATTTCCATTAAGGTATGTATTATCACTGAAATTGAAATGAAATGAAATGATAGAATTAATCACTGCTTTATAAAAAGACAAACACATGAAATTGAGATGAAGCTGATTGATGCCACCACATGCAGATAATCAATCTTGTAATTTAGGTTTTTGATGTACATGTCATGTATACCCATCTTGATTGCAGACCTGTTAGGGCTTGTGCTCTTACTATGTCATTCTTATTCATTTCTATATTCTCGATGGAGTTTGTCTTCATGATTAGTCAAGAGGTCAAGGACATAATGAATGTCATCATATACATGTTTCAAGAAATTAGGATTTCTTAGTTTATACCTGCATCTTACTCAACATGTTATGTTTTAAGATTTGTTCATTATTGCAAATCTTTCATTTTAATACAATGTATACCTTTGCTATAATCAATTATAATTTTTTAAATATTTTTAACAAAACTTTCATTGCATAGAAACATAGACCCATCAATTGATTAATATACATATTCTATAGCATCCATACAATTATATTTTTTTGTACGGGTGGGAGTATTATATATAGTAGTCAATTGATTATCTAGTTTGGACAGTTTGAGAATTATAAATAATTTTATAGATAATTACAGTAATCAAGCAGTACAGGTAGAGCTCGAGATATATTTCAGATAGTATTTTCTTTTAGTTCTCCTCGTACATCTTTAGTCGTGTGGGGAGAACTAAAGAAAAATGCTGTCGAAATTTTTTCAGAGTTCTTATTGCGCATCGTTTGATTATTATAAATGATCTATATAATTAATATAATTCTTGAATGGGATAGGATCTATCTTTACCTATTAGTTGGTGATATGATGCATTTATTAGTTAAGTTATATTATTTGTTATATATTTTTAAAAGATTTTTCTTGGTGCATCACTATTGACTGAAGAAATTTTTTTGCTTTTAGATAGCTTGACTATTCGATCATTTTATCCTAAAATGGATAAAAGTTGGATAAATAAATTGAGAAATATCAAATAATATTTAGATGGAGTTCATGATTTTATTAAATATGGTATGGATAAAAGTAGTTTGAATAGAAAAATTTTTTGTCCATGCCGACGATGTGTTAACAATTCTTTTCTAGATCTACAGGCCATTGAAGAACATTTGATATGGAATGATTTTGCAAGAGGTTATACTGAATGGATTTTTTTCATGAAGAATTTATGCTGCCAGTATCAAGTAATCAACTCTTGTCTGAGCTTGGATCTAGTAATATGCAAAAAAATCCTATAAGAGATGATATAATAGATTTGATCACAGATACTTTTTGACATGGTGTTCAAAACTTTGGAGGTTCAACAATACATATGAAATAGCTAGAATATGTGATGGTTCTACATTTATGGAATGAACATTTGTCGAAGAGCAGATGCAACCATCAACTGCTGAGTCAGCTCAGTATCATAATTTAATTGAAGATGCAGATGAATAATTATATCCTGACTATTTAAAATTTTCTAAGATTTCTTTTCTTATACATTTATTCCATATAAAATATATGAATGGATAGTCCGGAAAGAGTTTTACCATGCTTCTTAAGTTGTTAAAGGATGCATTTCCTGAAGGTACTGGTTTACCATCCTCTTATTATGAAGTAAGAAAGTTGTTAACAAATTGGACCTTGGATATCAAAAGATTCATAGTTGTCCAAAATATTGTATGTTATATCATGGTGAAAATACTGATCAAGAATCATGCAATGTATGTGGATCTTCACGATGGACAACTTATGAAGAAGATGAGGATGACGTAATGAATGGAACAGATACATTACGGAGTACAAAGAAATTGACGAAGGTATTACATTACTTTTCTCTTATTCCTTGATTGAAAATGCTATATTCATCATCAAAAATAGCTTCATTAATGAGATAGCATGATGAAGGGCATACGAAAGATGAACGTTGAAACATCCTGCAGATAGTTTAGTATAAAAAGCATTTAATGCTAGGCATTCTGATTTTGCCTCTGATATTCATAATGTTCGATTGGATTTAGCTTTAGATGGCTTTCATCCTTTTCAAACTCTAAATTCTATATACAACACTTAGTTAGTTGTTCTAATATCATACAATTTATCACCATGGTTGTGCATGAAATAATCCTCACTTATCTTGTCAATGATTATTCTAGGTGATAAAGATCCAGGAAATGATATTGGTATTTTTCTACAACCTTTAATAGAAGAATTGAAACAGTTATAGAAAGGTATTGATGCAATTGATACTTTCAATGGTGAAACATTTAAACTACAGGTAGCTTTGTTATAGACTATTAATGATTTTTCAGCATATGCCAATTTATCTAGCTAGAGTACAAAGGGATGGGTTGCATGTCCTTGTTGTACAAATTTGACACATTCAATTTGATTAAAATATGATAAAAAATTTTGTTATATGGGATATCGTCGATGGTTAGAACCAAATCATCCATTTCATTTTCAGAAAGATTTATTTGATGGTACCATAAAGATAGAATGTGCACTTATTCCACCTTCTAGAACTAATGTTCGTAGATAAATGATTCCATCAGTTACATATATGATAAATTCTTGAAGTCTTTTAAAAAAGAGGAAGGGATGATCAAGAAGGATTATCAAAAGAAGTGACTACTGGTACTATGGATGCATAGATATTTGAAAATCCAAATAATTTTTTGAAAATAAAAATGAGGAAGACGTATAGATAGCATCTACAAATCAGCCAACCAAATATTTATGGAAGAAAAGAAGTATCTTCTTTGACTTACCTTATTGGAAACATAATCTTATTCGGCATAATCTTGATGTCATGCACATAAAGAAGAATGTTTGTGATAATCTACTTAGAACATTGTTGAATATTGATGGAAAGACCAAAGATAACATGAAGGCATGACTGAATTTAAAAGAATTGGGTATCCGACAAGAGCTTCATCCCAAAATGCTTGCTAATGATAGAATTTATTTATCTCACGTATCTTATACAATATCTGCTCAAGAAAAGATAATTTTTTGATAGTATCAAAAAATATTAAAATACCTGATGGATATACATCAAACATTTCAAGGCACGTGCATCTTAAAGATCGAAAAAATTTTAATCTCAAAAGTCATGATGGTCACATATTGATGCAAGATATCTTTTCTATAGCTTCAAGATCATCATTATCTAAACAAGTTCTTGTAGTTATAATTTGGTTATCATCATTCTTTAAGGTATTATGTTTAAAAGTTATTGATCCCGGAAAGCTTGATCAGTTGAAGTCTGATATTGTGATTACACTTTATCAGATGGAGAAGATTTTCTTACCTAGATTTTTTATTATTATGGCACATCTACTCATTCACTTAGCTTCGGAAGTCAAGCTGATGGACCGGTATACTATAGATGGATGTATCATATTGAGAGGTATTATTATCAATTTTTAACCTTTATATAATTTTTAATAAAAGTAGCATCATAATAATGTGTAAATATATTTTTAAATATTGTAGGTATCTTATGCGATTGAAAGATTATATACGAAATAAAGCCTATCCAGAGGATTTAATTATGGAAGGATATATTGCTGAAGAGTGTTTGACATTTTATTCAAGATATTATCAAGGTGTAGAGATTGTATTTAATAAACCTCAATGATATAGTGATTTCGTAGACAATGCAGAATTATATAAGTTTTCTACTGCTGGTAGTGTAATGAGAAAAAGTGAAACTATTGTATTAGATCATAAACCAATTGCACAAACATATCGTTGTGTTACTTCATAGTGAAATAATATCTGACTATCAAAGGTTAGTATATTTAGTACATTTTAAGTTTAAATATTATATCTTATTTTTTATTATAAATTAATAAATATAAATTTATGTAGAAAATTTTTAATGTCTCAATGACAAGCTAATCATAACACTTGACCTAATCCAAGGATTGAGCAGCTATGGTTAGTCGAGTTATTTTCTACATGACTTTCAAAACATGTTCAATATATATTTAAAGAATATATGGATAGATTTACCATGAATAACTTATTAATATTTCTTATTATTTTTTAGATATCAATAATGATGAAGAGAAATTATTCAGATAAATTAATAGTCCTGGCTCAAGGACCTAACAAAGTTGTCAACAGATATAATTGTTTCATAATCCATGGTTTTAAATTATATACTAATGATCACAAGAAATTTAGAAAAATACAGAATAGTGATGTTATGGTAGAAGTGGATGGAAAAACTTATTATGGTACACTTAGAGATATTTATGAATTAGATTACTACAGAATCTTTAAAGTCATATTATTTAGATATGATTGGATAGATATAAACTCATCAAGAGGTTTGAAAAAAGATGCAAATGGATTTATACTTGTAAATTTTATAAGGTTGATACATACTGGTATCTTATTGAAGGAGATCCATTTATTTTTTCTTCTCAAATTCGTCAAGTATTTTTGTACAAGATGCAAAAGATAAAGATTGGGCTACTATTATTAAAACAAAATCTAGGGACTTATATGATATAGGAAAGCAGCTAGAAGATGATGAAGATGATGATACTTATATGCATTCAATGCCATTCAATTTTATACTAGTTGATGACATACATACTACAGTATCCTTGGTTATGATAGAATTTGAAGGAAATACTAATGCTTGATTCTTATTGCTATTAAATTTGGTAATGTATGTAATTTGTAGTAATTATTATATTAAATTAATATTTATCTTCACTAATTCTAACTCTGATGTAAATGATAGGTGACAGTATACTATGCTGGCGATGATTTGATGGTGTGTAGTTCCAGCACTCACGGACAAAGGCTGGCACTTCTGTATTGGTAGAGCAGGTTGAGACGGGTACTTCTTCGATGCGATAGGTTCATGCCGGTCCTTCTTCAGTGCCAGACGTTGCATCCAGTCCTTTGGCACAGTAGTCTACTGCAGGTCCATCATCCTTGGGGCATCATGATCCTCCTGTCAATGTAGCAGATGATGTGGTACATATTTAGGATAATTTATTTTTTTATTTGGTTTGATAAAATTTTATTATACTTTTTACTATAGTTTACTTTTATCTATTTTTATGCAGACGAGTCTGGTAGGGTTATACGTAGACATGGGTCAATAGTAGTACGGGATGTCTTGCAGATATGCGAGGGTGAGAAGATAGTGATTGAGTACAATCAGCTATGGCAGCTAATTAAAAAGTCACCAGCTTATTGAGTTCATTTTTAGGGACAGTTGCATGGAAGCATTAGCTTTGTCTATTGAGTTATGCAAAGTGGAATGACATGCTTCTGACGTATAAAGTTGAGATTCTACGAGTTATGCAAGTAAAATATGATATTAAATTATTTGTTATCTTGCATAGTTGATATATTATGCTATGTTTTATATTCTTTAAGTAATAATACTTTGTATCGATACAGTATTAGATGATGGAGGTTTTGTGGATTTTATATTCTTTATTTTCTTTTAGTATCTGCACGATTATTTATAACATTTACTTAACTTACCAATTATTTTCTTTTGTAGTCCAAGTTTGTTCTCCCTCTACCTCTAATGATTTTTTACTGAAGTCTCTTAACTGTATATGAAAAGAATATAAAGTACAGTTGAAGATGAAATACAAGTTGCCGGGTATGACAGAGGAGCAGATAATTGATACTTGTCCTCCTAATGTACCCCCTCATTAATGGGTGGAGTTGGTTTATTATTGGTTCTCGCCGAGAGGACAGGTATCTTCTAATTTCTTTGAAGCAACTTTATTAAAATATTTGATTTATATTTACATTATACATATATATATTACTTTCAGGATATAACAAGTTATCTATTTGATTTTGCAAACATATTCTGATATTGGTAGAGCTGCACGAGTAGCTCTGTCTGTTCCCTATACATCGAGATTCAAGAGTTACGTACGAGTCAGACAAGAATTCGTATATTTCTTAAACTATAAATTTATTTTTTTAATATTAAAGCATTTATAGATTTTAATGAAACTAACATATATGTATCATGGATGATGTATCGCGATACATATGCATATCGCCATATATATATCGCGATATACATATGTATTGTGATACTTAAATAATTTTCAAATTTGTTTAAATTATTTGCTTAAAATTATAATTTTTCTTGTAGATGGATGAGCATGGAAGGGAACCCGATAAGATAGAATTTTACCAGATGACTCATACTCATCGTGATAGCACTTTTATCAGAGATGAGTTGAGAGACATATATGTAATTATTTATTACAATTTATTTTTTACAATGATTTTAATTTATTTTTATTAGTCATTAAGATCTAACTAATTTTTTTAATATAATACAAAAAAGAACGACAACTCTTATTGCCAAGCATGTCGATGACTCTACAGCATCTATACAGAGTAGTCGCATCAAGATCGAGGTATTTATGGAGTTGATGGGGCCAGAGCGCTACGGTCGAGTGAGGGGCTATGGAGTTGGAGTCACCCCCACTAAGTTATCTGTAATGAGTAGATATACACGTGATGTTGCAGAGGGTGCTCAGGATGTACATGTTCGCAGACTTGAGGAGGAGATAGAGGAGATGCGATAGAGCCATGCCGTCGATAGAGCAGTAATGGATTTTATGAGAGAAAATATTGAGCGACTTACATCTGTCATACAGATGTTTGTTCCACATCAGATAAATACATATGGTATTAAATATATATTCTTATATTAAATCAATAATTTATATAATATATTGTCATTCATAGTTTTATAAATTAAATATTTTAAATATTTTTTATAGGCTTCTAGAGCATCAGATCCTTGCGGACAGGATGACGACCTTCCTTCTGTAGATCATTGACCTTGACTTTTTTTATTTTATATCTTCTATTTTATGTATTTTGTAATTTTCTTAAACTTTAGATTGTAACAAACTCTCTTATAGTGGATTGTAATGAAATTTATATTAGGAAATTCAATTTAAATATGAAGAATGTATGCAATGTGAAATATTTGTTATGATTATATTATACAGGTTCAATATAAATCTGTACATATTTTGATTTTAAAATTATTTATTTTATTTTTTTTTTTAAAAAAAATAAATTTATTGATGATTTAAAGTATTGGTAATAATGGCTTTCCCGACATTTTAAAGTGTCGGAAATCATTATTTCCCGATGCTTTAAAGCGTCGGGAATACAGAGTTTTCCCGAAGATTTATTCCGACACTTATTAGCATCGGGGAAGACCTTTTTTAGTATTGGAAAAGCGTGCTTCTTTTTTAGTGATCTTTTCATGGTATTTATTTTACCTTCTCTTTTCAGAAAATAAATATAAAACTCATCAAATTTTTTATTTATTTTTTAAAATTTTTATATGAAACATAATAATTTGGTATAGATTTTTTTTCATGTTAAATTAATCCTAACCTAGCGGACCTTAGAAATCATTCATCCAGCGGTCTTGATGATAAAGACAAAACAAATGATGCAAAAATTTTCTCACGTTTTCGCATACCGTTACTGAACTCCTTGTTTGGCAAATCCGAAGAAAAAAATTTCAAGAAAAATATAATTTGACAAAACGGGATGCCACCGTTTCCCCCATCCATTCACAGAGTCGCCTTGGCTTGACCGGCATTGGATCACCTCACAGGAACTGTTCACTCCTCTGTTCCCCTTCTCCAACTCCATGTGCACCAATCGATTTGCCGGGTGCAATCCAGCTAACAGTCCACCTTACACGGAGGGAAAAAAAAAAAAAAAAAAAAAGAAGGAAGAAGCAAGGAAGCGGAAAGAAGGCGGGCGAGAGAAAACTCTGACTACCGAAAAAGCCAAATTTAAACCATGCACCACCCTTGACTGAACGTTACACCAGCAAATACTTTAGAAGAATATAAAGAAGACAAGGCACGTTCACTTCTAATAGGCTCACTTGCATGCCCACCGTCCTAAGTCCTATATATACGACAGCATCTGTTAAGTAAATTATATATACATATATACATGCAGCAGAAGTTATTTTCTTGCATCAAGATTAAAGATAGCGCTCAGAAAGAGAGAGGCAACACATCAAGAGGTTGAGAATATTGGAAGATGGCAATGAAGTGCACTGCCTGGATCATCGTTGTGCTGGTGACTTTGATGGCCTTGGCTCCCCCACGTTATGTGTGTCCAAGAGTTCTTAGGCCACCATCAAAGATTAGTGGGGTTTCTTGCCATGATGCTGAGACTCCCGACGACATTGCTCGGCCCGCTGCTGGTTTAGTCTCCATTGCTTTGGGCCAGGAGAATTTGAGGAAGAGCTTTGAGCAGACGCTGACTTCTGAGTCTAGCGGCAAGGGTCCTGGCCACTAACTACAGCTTCTTCACGATCTTCTCCTTCCTTGAGAGAATTTTCTTCGATCTTCTTTCTTTAGGAATCCTTTTCATTTGCTCTTCGTTTTGTCTTCGGTCTTGGAGATCACTGGATGACTTATTTTGAGTCTGAAGTCCCCACTTAGAAAAATAAAGAGAGAACATGAGATTTGTTTGTAGCCAACTCCTGGGAGACATTAGTACATCATGGTGATAAATTAATGATTCTCTAGATTATGTTAGTCAAAAAATATTTGATTGGTGATGATTTATTCATGGAATTTATGATTCATTCTTGGATTATTCATGACCAAAAATCTGTTGTGCAATGGAAAGAAAGTCGCAAAAATTTCATATTTCAGTTAGCAACTAAAGGTTATGCATTAGATTAATTTTTTGGCAGCGCATCTTTATAACAAAACTTATATAGACTAGATATATAATTATAGTGCGGATGGATCTCTCCTTCTTTTCCCTCAAAAATATATAATAAATTTTTAAGATGGACAATTTTTTTCCTATAGATAAAAATAACTAATAAGGCGGACATTTACAAATCAAGATTCCAGTAGATAACATTAGTACGAGTTATATGTTAGTATCGTTAATGCAAGCAAATGTTAAAAGAAAGGATAATATATTCTACATAAAATCTTATGATCAGAAAACTGCACAGTAATTTTTTTAATGTATAATTGCTAAATAAGAGTTGGAAAAATTAGTTCTCCTCTAAATTGATGTCCAATAAGCCCCATTATAGTATACCAAATATCTCAATTTGCATCAAGCATAAGTTGAACCCTGACTTGTTTGGAGGTCACCTGCCATTGATATCTCCATTGGAGTTAATTTGTAATTAATGAGAGTGAAAGTCTAAGAGTTGTTATATTTTTATGTGAGTTAAATGAATCAAGAATTCTAAGAGTTATCTAGAAAAATTAAGAATTAGTTAGGAAATCTAAGAGTCATTTAGATATTCAAAGAGTTAAGGATTACTATGTATTTATGGAAGTAGACCAAAAGTCACCTTCAAATATCTATATATAGAATAATATGTATTGAGTCTAAGTAGTGTGGAGAGTTTTATGATATGATAATATAAATGATATTCCTCATACTCCAAGCATTTCTCCTTGAGTATTATCAAAGTACTTCCAAATTTTATCAATTCGGTATCAGAGTTCTTACAAATTTCTAACATTTGGTATCAGAGCCAGATCGATTTTTTTAGCAATTATCAAAGCAAGGGCAGTCCTTAAGCAAGTATCACAAGTCCTAGGTTGCCTGAAAGCCAAATAGCTATAGAATCACAAAGCAGTTTTAGAGTCAGAAGAAGCTATTCATGAAGTCGTGAAGTATTCCCTCCATTCAATGTGTTAAGTCTCCGAGTCGAAAGGAACCCGTAGAGAAGTGTGCAAGTCTAAGATAAAGAGACTTTGCAAAAGAAAAAGAAGACGAGCAGTCTTCGGAGGTTGGAGGAAAGATACATTATTAATAACACCAATTGAACAAAATGGAGGATAAAAAAGTAATAGTTGTGGTTGCGCCTAGACCTGTCAGTGTGGGCCAGCCCGGCCCTAACCCAATGGGCTAACATTATATGGGCCGGGCCGAGCTGAGACAACTTGCACAAATGGGTCATGAAAACCTAGCCCAGTTCAACCCTATATAGGCTGTGGGCTAGGATCGGGCCTGCCCACTTGCACTTCTCTCTTTCCAAACCATCCCTCCCTCCAACCAAAATCCTCTTGTCTCTTTTCTGCCATGGAGATTGATGAGCCTGAGCATGCGATGGGATCCATCGCAGAGATGGTGAAACCATCGAGGATCCGACGATTGGACGAGTCGGTGGTAAACCAGATCGCAGTAAGATAGGTGATCTAATACATCAGCTATGAAGGAGCTAGTGGAGATGTGAGAACAATCTAAATGTCGGGGCCACCTCCATCTCTATTATCATCAAGGACAGCGGGTGGTGGCCTTAAGCTCATCCAGGTCTCAAACAATAGATGCAACGACGGAGGAGGAAAAAGACCTTGCACAATGTGCCCGCCCAGCAGGCCAACACCCCCACTGATCGCCTGACTCCTATCTCTAACCGTTTGACGCTCCGTTGAGAGAAAATTAAAAAAAAATTGAGGATCCACCGCCCAACGTCATGTTTGTTGCTGCTGGCTTGTCGCATGCCACAGCTACTTCTCTCCTCCTCCCCCTTATCACCATCGGCATCGAATATTCTTTTCTTCTCTGCCAGATTGCCAATGCCCCCCTAAATCTCAGGTGAATCACTAAATCAGAACAGGAAAGTGGGACCGCTAGAAAACAAACAATGAAGGTTTTAGTATTTAAATTTTTTTAGAAAAATATTTTTTCTCTTGGCCCATGGGCTCTAGCTCATTTTGACAGCTCTAGTTGCACCATACAAGATAATGCTCAAAGAAATGCTTGAGAAACTAATTTTTTCTTCAGTAAGGTATACAAGTGAGAACTTTGGATCAGATCACTCTACAAACTTCATGACAATAGTCATTTTTGAAGATATAAGTAAAAGTTTTATGATCGACGGTCATGCAGCTATTACAAAGAAGGAAGCAAAAAATAATGCAGCATTACAATCAATTATCTATTTGAAAAGTATTTATAATATTATTGTAAAAGATGTTCATTTTTAGGAAATTGAAGATATCAAGATATCTGTGCAAAATTTGCATGAAGCCTATGAAGAGCTGAAGAACAAATATGAAGATGTAATTAAAGAATTAAATGAGGTGAAGTTAAAAATGAAAAAAAGAATTATCATAGAAGATAAAGAAAGGGTGATTGAAGAAGATACAAGATCTCCACCTCATAGATCAATGAGAAGAGCATTTGTCATAAGAGATTTTTCTTCCGGTTGTGGTTCAGATCAGTAATTGAAGATATTATAAAAAATTACAAATTATGAGGGGGATATTGGAGTTAATTTGTAATTAATGAGAGTGGAAGTCTAAGGGTTGTTTTATTTTCTATGTGAGTTAAATGAGTCAAGAATTCTAAGAGTTATTTAGAAAAATTAAGAATCAATTAGGAAATCTAATAGTCATTTTGATATTCAAAAAGTTAAGGATTATTATGTATTTATGGGGGTAGACCAAAAGTCACCTTCAAATATCTATATATAGGATAATATGTATTGAGTCTAAGTAGTGTGGAGAGTTTTATGATAAGATAATATAAATGATATTCCTCACACTTTAAACATTTCTCCTTGAGCATTATCAAAGTGCTTCCAAATTTTATCAATTCGGTATTAGAGTTCTAACAAATTTCTAATAATCTCAAATATTTTTCTATATTGAAATTTCTTTCATGCGAGATAATCCTATTGAGAGTAAAAACTTAAAATAATGGCATCTCTCTAATATAGTGATACAAATAAATTAAAGTATGTTCGCAAGCTTGGAAAAACACAACAAGAGTTGAACCTTGCATTGAAAGCAGCTCAAGGAGATGAAGATGAGTAAAAAAAGAGTAGACAAAAAGGAAAACAAGTTCAAATGGCTTACAATTTAAGAAAACAAAAATCAAACCGTAACGTAAAACCAGCATGAAGAAGTGTTTTAAAATGCTAGGCAAGGTAGTTAAGGCTAAGAATGTCAATAGGCAGGTTCTTGGCAGAGCAAAAGCAAGAGTTTAAAAAGGCCCAATCTGGTGACCCCATCCAAAACAATGCAAAGCGAGTCCTATAGCTAGTTCAGTTTGTTGATATCCTAGTTGAGGCTAAGCAAGGGTTGATGTAGCCTAAGAAAACTTGGACTAGATTAAATTCTCACGGTTCGTCATAGAAGGGTGCAAAAGGATGTGAAGCTGTCTTCTAGTAGATGGAAAACAGCTCTAATTGGTACGTAAGTTTTTGGAAAGGGGGTTTCTCCTTGATTTTATGCAATGTGAAATGAAACCTAGATGTGGCATGGAAGGCGACCTTCACATCTCGTCGCTTTCAAAAGGATAGTTGTTTGACCTACTTTGAGAGAAGGTGAGGGATAGAATATTGGCAAAGGAACCTTAGTCCCTTACTAGACAAATGTTGGCTCTAGAGGCTAAATGGAGGGAGAATTTCAAACTTGGTTGGGATAATTTGAAGCAGGCTAGGATGTGGATCCGCTTGCTGAATCTTCCACTATAGCTATGGAAATGAGAAAAGATCATAAAGATTGTACCTATTGCTGGTACACTCCTATTCCTAGATAAATGGAAGCAGCCTCTGCTAGGATAGGGTATGCAAGGGTGAGTGTGCTATAGACATCACCAATCCCATATGTCCTGAAGCTAATATCAAGACAAGTGATAGAATGTTATGCCAACAAACCCTAAAGAGGAAGGATAACAAAATGAAAACATAAAAAAAATAATGATTTTACCAAAGATTTTGTTATATATGGCATTGAATTATTTTGGTTGCATGACATAATATTCTATTATTTACTTGCTATTTCAAAATTATATTATTATTGGTGTGACTATATGGAGTCCTTACTGAGCTGTAAAATTCACTCTCCATCCTTTTTAGAGTTGCAGAATGCATAGCATGGAATGGGGATGAGCATGAGACTGAGTATCAGGATCCTTTTTGTTTAGTTAGTCCTAATTCTGATATCTATGCAATGAATAAGTTGATCATTTAGTGATCATGAGTTGAATGAGTTGATTATTTAGTCATTTTTAAATTATTCCAATGGTATTTGGTTAATTAAGTTAAATTTTGATTTTGGGCAAATGTTGAGAACCTTGTATCCTTAGACCTGGCATGATCTCTAGAGGGATACCTAAGGTTATGCGGCCGATCACGTAGCTGATCCTGGTGTTAGATTCAGGATGTGATAGAGTGGTATCAGAGAATTTGATATGTATTGTAAATGAAAAGGATCGAATTTTGAGTATGATATAATTTCGGTATGTTAAGATTTGAGAAACAAGTACTCTAAGAGGTAGACTAATTGAAAATTTGAGAGTGACATGAGAGTTGGTTACTTTCAGGGTTTAAATCTTGATCAAGCTAATTTCGAGGATGAAATTTTTTTTAAGGGGGAAGAATGTAATACCCGATCCGGAAAAAAAAAAGGGAGAAATAGATAGGGAGTCTCCTTCTCCCTCTCGATTTCATCGAAAGGGAAAGCCAATTCCTAGTTCATGGTGATGGAGTCAGCCTCCCTCCACCCTATTTAACAACTCCTTACCTTAGTTTCCGACACCACCACTAGACCTCCTCCTCCTTGCACCCATCGGCAAGCTCAGCATCTCCCATGATGGCCTCAACTTCAGGTAGTTCATGGTGGCCAGCTCCATCACCAGCGTCGTCAAGCACACCGCCATGTTCCCCGTCAACACCCTCTATTCAGGTGGAGAAGAAGGAAGGAAAGAAGAAGAAGAGGAGAGGGAAAGGAAAGAGAAAAAGAAGAGAAGAGAAGAGGAAAAAAAGAGGAAAGAAAATCTTTACCGTCGAGCTCAGTGCCTCTGCCGCCCATCGTGCCACCTCCTCTACCCTCTTCCTCCTCTCCTTTGGCATGGACGAGTATGCCGCCCTCTTCTCCTACGGCTCCAAATTTGAACCGCCGTGGAAGACCCCTGGCCCTGTTCGGCCGAGCAGAGGAAGAGGAGATGGGGAGGGAAGAGAGGAGGAGGAAGAAGAGAAGAGAAGAGAAATAGAAGAGAAGAAAAGAGAAGAAAAAAAGAAGAGGAGAAGAAGAGAAGAGAAAGGGAAGAGAAGAAAAGACAAGAAAAAAACGGGGAGGGAGACCTGTTTAGCAGAAAATAAGAAGAAGAAGAAAGGGGGGAGAAAAAGAGAAGGAGAGGAGAGAAGAAAAGAAAAGAAAAAAAAAAAAAAAGAGAAGGAAAGAGAAAAGGAAAAAAAAAAAAGAAAAAAAAAAAAAAAAGAAAAGAGAAAAAGAAAAAAAAAAAGAGAGAGAGGGAAGAGAGAGAAGAGGAAGAGAAGAGAGATGAGAGAGAAAGAAGGGAGAGAAAGAGGAGAGACAAGAAGAGGAGGGAGAGAGAAAGAGGAGCGAGAAGAGGAGGGAGAAAGAGGAGAGAGAAAAGGAGCCAGTCAAATAAATAAATATTAAAAAGGAAGATCTAAGAGTTTCTCTCCTGAAAAAGTTGTAAAGTTAGAGTATCAATAGATGGATCGCGAATGGAGTCCGGGTAGAAAGTTTTGGATTTGTAGTTATTATATCATAAAGTTATTCATATTAAAAAAAAATATTATTGTAAAAGGATAACTTTCTGGATAGGAAGGCATTAAACGAATTTTGTAGTACCTAGATCAAGGATTCAGGTACAAACTGATATTCATATTAAATCTATTTCTAATAAAGATAAGGATTTCTAGACATGATCACCAGTTTTATACATATATTTTACATGATATGATTTTGATCCTTGGACATGAGTACTGATATGCTTGATTGTATATGCATTGTATTTTTCGATTTCTCATGATGGACATTTGTGATTGTTGGTGTTATCACTATCTATATTTTCTGTATATTATGTTCAGACAACATAAAATGATTTTTGGATGAGTTAGATTTTAATGCCGGTTATTGAAAATCTTGAAATGACATGTTTTGACAACATGATGTGAACTGATAAAATGATAACTAAGAGAATGATGTGTTTGGACTAGCCATGCCACGAGATCATGGTTGCTGAGATTGCCAGTCATAGGCTGAAGTGTGATAATGAGCTTGCTAGTCACAGGCTGAAGTATAACACCGAGATTACCAGTCATAGGTTGAAGTGTAATAATGAGATTGCCAATTACAGGCTGAAGTGTGACACTAAGATTGCTGGTCACAGGCTGAAATGTGATAATGAGCTTGCCAGTTACAAGCTAAAATGTGATACTGAGATTGCCAGTCATGAGCTGAAGCATGACCGTGATTAGTCCAGAATCCTAAAGAAGAAGGATAACAAAATGGAATCATAAAGAAAATCTTGATTTTACCAAAGATTTTGTTATATATGGCATTGAATTGTTTTGGTTGCATGACATAATATTCTATTATTTACTTGCTATTTCTAAATTACATTATTATTGGTGTAACTGTATAGAGTCCTTACTAGGTTGTGAAGCTCACTCTCCATTCTTTTTCAGAGTCCCAGGATACATAGCATGAAATAGGGACGAGCATGAGACTGAGTATCAAGATCTTTTTATTTAGTTAGTCTTAATTCTGATACCCATGTAATGAATAAGTTGATCATTTAGTGATCATGAGTTGAACGAGTTGATTATTTAATTATTTTTAAATTATTCCAATGGTATTTGGTTAATTAAATTAAATTTTAATTATGGTCAAATGTTGAGAACCTTGTGTACTTAGACCTGGCATGATCTCTAGAAAGATATCTAGGATTTATGCGGCCGGTCGCGTGATCGATCCCAATACTAAGTTCAAGACGTGACAATATCAAAATGGTATATTTCATAGGAATCATCAATTCAAGATGATTCAGCTATGGCTATTATATGAAAATGAAAGACATCATTTATATAAAGATAAAAAGGCATCAAAATATTTGAGAAAATAAATAACCATATTAGTCATTTTATTTCATGATAGATATTTGGAAAAATAAGTAGTCGTGTTTTTTCTTGTGCTATTATTTGAAAATGAAAGAAAGCATGTTATCTAAAGATAAAATGGCATCAACATATTGAAAAAAAATAATATAAAAAAAATCATATTAGCTATTTCATATTATAATTATATATTTCATAGAAATCATGCATGATTCAAGACGATTCAACGATTATTATATAAAAATGAAGGACAGTACATTATATGAAGATGGAAAGGTATCAAAATATTTGAGAAAATAAGTAATAAAATGGAAATGCATCAACTTAGATTTAAAATTATTCAAGAAATTTTAAAAAATTAAGTACATATTTTAATAAATTAAAAAAAAAAAAAAAGAAAAAAGAAAAAAAAACTTGGTATGCTAATTTGATCAGCATGCGGTATAGTACTATATCAGTTGGTGACTAGAATTGGTACTGATTCAAAAAATCTTGATCCAAACTATGTTGCAATCAATCTTGCATCATCAAAACATCAATATATATGTATTATGCATACGGTAGATCGTGAAAGATTATTTAATTCATAAACTTTTAGCCTAAGCTTGATCCATAATTACTTGAGAGTTAAAAACTTCAATCCCAATCTCACTCTAGCTAGGAGATTTTTCATTTTGGCCAATACCAATGCACGTTAAGTTGATCAGGCATTACATACAAGTTGAACGCTGGTCGATTTTGTTGGGTCAAGGACCAAAGCAATTCCAATCTAGATCAAAACGTACCGTCAAAATAACTTACAAGAATTGGTCTTGCACCAACCCAATCCAGCAAAGCTGCAAGAAAATATTTTCAATCCCAAACATAATTTGATTTTTTGTTTTCTAACCTTTTTTTTAAAAAAAATTATTTACTGTACTCATCCTAAGCTTGCATGGATGTTCCATCGTATCAAAAAAAAATAAAAACCCAAACACAATTTGGATGGCCCCAATTGGTTCGTCTCTTATCTTACTAAATCATGACAACACTCAAAATTGTGATTCACGTTAAACTCAGATTGCAAATAAGTTCGGTCTGTGTCATAAATTATAAAAGAAGGCGAACCGCAACGGTAACTTAAATAATCTCCAAGTCCAACCTCCAGCAGGTCTGGGTTCGGTTTGGTTCCATATCTGGCCGTTACCACCAAATCAGTTGATCTCCCCTCGTAACGACCCGATTTCCAAGCCCTCCGCCGTTAACCGCCAACCGCCACAGCGCAAAATCTTCCGCATCCCAACCTCCTTTTCTTCTCCTCCTTCCCCCAAGAATCTTCGCCGTCGTCGGCCCCCGCGGCCACGCCCGAAGAAATTAAAAAAACAAAAGAAAACGGTACCAAGAAAAGCAAAGGGGCCGAGCATCGCTTTGTCCTCCTGCTCTCCCAAGCACATTCTCCTCCCCCTTCAACACTTCCCCCGCGGGACGGACGTCATAAAAGGCTAGAGGCCCCCAGAGAGAGAGAGAGAGAGAGAGAGAGAGAGAGAGAGAGAGAGAGAGAGAGGAGGGAGGGGAGGAGACGGCGAAGGCGGTACGATGGTCATCCTTGATGAGTCGGAGGAGCTCCGGCAGCCGCCGCCGCAGCTATTCCCCGGCGTCGAGGACGATATCGGCATCGGCGTCCCCGCCAACCGCCGCAGCAGTTTCTCCTACCACCGCCTCCCCGAGCAGCTCATCAAGCTCACTATCATCAAATTGGACGCCACCTCCTTCGGTATAATTAATAAAAAAAATCCCTTCTTTTTTTTTTTTCTTGGTGAATTCGGCATTGAGCTGCCGGCGATGAGATTTCTTGGATTTGCGATGCGGGCAGATGTCCAGATTGCGAGGACCGCCGCCTTGTGGGAGCTGAAGATGGCGATCGAGAATTTGTTCAACAACTCCGCCAAGGATGGAGAATGCGATATTTCTTGGTACCAATCATTGCCCCTGTTCTTCGTTCTTCCTTCTTCAATTTATTCCTCTTGATTTGCTTCAAGGTACTGACGAATGTATGTAGTATTAGTTCTGATTCTTTCTTTTTTTTTTTTTTTAACCTTTTTTGATCATGGATGGATTGTGATTTTGAGCATAAACTTACCAGTAAATAGTTAGAGGTTTCTTTAATTTAGGGTTTACATGATGGGTCTGTTTTATTTATGGCAGGTCACATGTATGGGGTCACTTTTGCTTATCCCATGATGGCTTTAAATTAACTGATGATCACACGGCTCTTCGAAGCTTTGGAATCAAAGATGGCGATGAGGTTAGCATGATTGATGACACAAGATCTTGAGTACAGCTTATCCATTTCTTGATATGGAAAATGAGATCATGGTTGAAATCTATGCAATATTCTTATATCTCAAATGAAGCTCTCCTTTGAAATAGATTCGATCTTGATATGGAAATAAGATCATGTTTGAAATCTATGCGATATTCTTACATCTTAAATGAAGTTCTCCTTTATTATTGACTTGATGTATAGTGCTTTCAGTCCTCATAAAATGTTTTTGTATAGTGCAGTAGCCATTTATTTTCAAAAATCATGGTTAAATAAGGTAATGCTTGTGGACTAGAGAGGTGAGCCTGTATGATAATCCAATGCCATGTCTGTAAGTTCACCTTAGGATTCATGTCGTCCTTCACTTTTGAAGTTCGAGTGTTGTCGATACAAGATTTACGAATGGGTAATTGCTGGTGCTGTTAAAACTCATCCTTTGCACCTAATAAGGCAAATTACTTTTGGACCACTAGCCTTTCAGGATAATTACATGTGTTTGTCGATTGATTATATGGGAATCATAGTTAGATAATAGGTTATAATTTGTGGATTTATCTTAAAATATATTTAATATGCTAGCAGCCATCTTTTATTTTTATAGTATACTTGCAAATATTCATTAGAATGTTGTAATCTTGCTAATTTCGTAATGGAGACTATAACAATATATATTTTGTATATTATGAAAATGTACAAGGGCATACCAGCAACACAAGCATCAACTTTGCTTTCTAGGCTGGAAATTGTACCATGATGACAGGAATCACCTTTTTTTTATTCCTCACTGGTTAGTTCTCAAGCTCCTTCCAATATTATTAAAATGAAAAATGTCCCACCTTCTAAGATTATAATATGAACTGAGCTGGACCCCTATATCTTAGATGCATCGCTGTGGTTGACCCCAGCCACCAAAATTCTCAACATTAGTCCAACTAAAATACACATGCATGAACTTTGCTTTTTCTTTTTTGTTTTCCCTTCTCCCTTTTTGATTCATGTCCAGTTCTTTTATAAATACACGGTTACACACATTCTACTGAGGAGAAGTGGAACCATGAAATGAATTGCTTCACAATGTATAATGTTACCTTTTGCAGAAATTTCTTAAAGTTTTCCTAATGATCAAGCACCTCGCTTCTTGAATCTGCTTCTGCAAACACTATAAATGCAGGAACAATTGTATTTATCATAGGGATGTAATCCAAAGAGTAGATTAGCTTTATTTTTTTGGTTTCCAAGTAATATATCACTTGCTTGCTATTAATTTCTAGAAAGATTTTTTTTTTGGCCAGGGGTGGGTGGGGGGGGGAGGAGGGGGTACATCAGAAAAACTGTCTTTCAAAAAAACTGATCTGGATATTATTAGCATATGTTCTTTCCAAATCATGTCTTAATGGTTTTCCTGTTTTGCATTTCACCATCATAATGTTGTAATGGGTATAGCATACTCTTTTGTTATATGCAGAACATGTGAACATTACATTTGCGAAGTAGAATGTATCTTTATTTCTGGCTTTGACATATTGTTGTTGTATTGATTAGATTCCATATATTCCATATCCAATTGTATTTACCCTAAAAAGTTGTTTATGTTATCCTTTATGCAGCTCCATTTTATGAGACATGTCTCACTGAACCACAGTGAAAGCAATTGGCGATCCCACAGGAGGTAAGGCCCTGGCAAAATGAACTATTTTGTTTATCAGACCCACTTGTGATTGTTGAGCTTCTTCATATGAATCTGCTTTCATTCACAAGCAAGCAGGCTTGCATGTTTATATGTTTGTGAGCAAGACCCTTTGATGACACATGGAACTGAATTCCTTGTCTTAAAGGTCGGTGACGGCACCAGAAAGCCTTGAAATAATTGAGGAGATTGACAAGGATAAGAACGGTGATTATATGGATGCCAGCCCATCCTTGGATGAGCACCATGATAACCATGGTGAAGGTGAAAGCCTTATGAGACACAAGAAATCCAAGTTGGGTCATTTCTTCCGGGTCTGGTTTTCCAACTCCAGGAAGAGTTCGCCGAGAACAAAATCAGACAACCTGTCTCTTCATTCAAAAACTGTCAGCAATCATCAGAGAGGGGGATCAAAGGTGATGCAGTATCAATCCAATAGAAACTCCATAGTGGAAGTGAAGTGTTTTTGTGTTCCTTTGTGAGTAAACAAGAACACCTGCAACCCAGGATTGCCACATTTTGTGAAGGACTCATTTTACAATTTGCCAACCCAGATAAGATTCATTCTCTCTATATGCCTTATAAACACCCCCAATCTTTCATTCTTGGATTAATTTGGTGAACATAGAGTTGGTAATACCATAAATGATTTTGGCTGATCTTTTTTTTTTTTTTTCCAAACTTCAATAATTCATGTAATATACAATATAACCATGGTTTTCGGTACCATCCCGAACCGTCCTGTTCGGGGCATACCATATTGTACCAGCCAAAAATCGGTACGGTTCAGTCCTAAAAAACGGTTCGAGATCCAAACCATAAAAATTAACCTGAACTGGACTAGTACGGATCAGTTCAGTATAGTACGGGTCAATTCGAACCGGCACGGATCGGTTCAGTCTAGTTCGGGTCCAGTTCAGGTCCGATTTAATGATCCTTGAGAGAGGGGACGAAAATAGTTTTTTTTTAAATTTATCATGTACCGATACAGTACTGTACCATACCGTACTGGAGGAAGATATATATATATATTTTTTGAAATTCACTATGTACCGATATAGTACCATACCATACGTACCGGTCATTGACCCGTACGGGACCTGTACCGGTTCAACGGTCCTTGCTTAGAACCTCTCCATTAGTGTGGAGAAAGTAAGAATCTATGTTCAGGCAATTTTAAGTGAATTTTCAAATCGCTTAGATACAACCATGCTTGATAAGGGCAACATTCCATATTTGTAAAAATAATAAGCATGTATGGTGGTATGTTTTGCACATAATTATAACTAGTACAAAATGTATGAAAAGTATGATGTAGTTTTCTGAGCAATGAACTACAGTCAGCTGAGGGAGCTAGGTTAGGACCTGTGACAGTATCATGACTGCAAGAGGCTCTTTACCTGAGTGCCAGAAAACCAGGTTCTTGAATCGGGCAGGAAACTAAAGCTTTTCGAGACTGTCGAGTTATGAACATGAGTGTTACAGTAAAGGACAGCCAAAATAATTTGTGAGACAGGACTTGAAAGATACTGGTCAATTATAATTTCAGACTTGAAAAGGTTCTGTTGTCCTCAGAGATCAGACTGTATCCACCTTATCTGTCTACAGGTTTATATCATTGCTAAGGAGAACATTTGCTCATAATGACATGGTTTTTATTAAGCATTTATCCGAGCAGAGCCAAGCCAAGCTTTTAGCTGTTTTATGCTTGGCTTGACCAATATCAGGGGGATGTTCCAGCTTGAGCAGATGTCATCCTGTTCAACATTGGCTCACAAGCATTCTTGAGCCCATTATTTTGATTCAGGTTCTTCACTAGCGGATCTTTAAGGTACATCTTGTGCTTGGGTTATTTTCTATTCATACAAGCATGATGAGTAAGGAACCTATAGTATATTGGACCCTTTTTTGATTGGTGCAAGTCAAAGATGAGTCCTGATGTGTATTTTTTTCGTAAGTATTATTAATTTTAAAAATAACATCAGTTGGATCAAGAGTGAACATGATCAATGTTATTGTATTTTCCAGGGGACTATGGTCCAGCTAAGAGTTTTGGATCATAAACTAATTAACCTGTTCAAAGTCATATAACAATCCTATTAAAATTATGTCACTAGGCTATGGTCCCCCCAAGGAGCAATCCTCTTGGCCACATTCATGACCAGGATTTGTTTGCCTCCATTCAACATCTGAAAGCTGGAAATCTGTGATCATTATCAGAGAAGGTTATGATGGGATAAAATTGGAATTTCAGTGATGAAAAGAACCCGTATCCATTACTTTATAAATTTAGTTCATGTACAAATATTATTCCTCCGGAACCAAGTGAATTCTAATTTATTAAATTCCTCTTTCCCCTCTCGAGGCCTTTAGGGTACTCAACTCAATCATGTCGACCTCATATTAAGGCTCTATAATGGCCTCATAACCATGTAGCTTCTTGGATAATAGAAGAAAATCATCATTTCTGGGAGGAGCTAGCCTAAACAACTGCGTGTCAACCTTGTTGAAATGCACTCAACGCGAAAGACATGGACTATCTTTTTCTTAAGGTAAAATGACATGGCCTTAATGACTCAGATAATCTCAATGCTTGGATGATCTGCAAGTATAAACTTGTCTCCATGTAAATTTTTTAATGGCCGATTTAAGACAAATGTATCCATGCTTTTATCAAACAAGAAGAAATATATTAGCTGCAAGTGCACTGGATTTCTATGGTTCTAACGGAAATTTTTTTTTTTTACACTACAATCTTTAGGTAAATACAAGTTATAAAGAGATTGAAGGGATTCATTTCATTGAGCCAGTGCCATGACCTCTCATTCCCTTGTTGAGGATCTGTTCTTTCCTGAAAGGGTCAGAAAGGCTGGGTGGATCCCAATGTTGAGAAGCAGATAGGGACATTTCAAGATCACAATTATTAAACAAGCGCACACACTAAAATTTAGGTGAGATGAAGTTGGTCAGGTCAAATAAATTTAGTGTTACAATGTTATAACAATGGCAAGGCTAGTTGCGAAATGAGAATCCCATACTTGGGTGCATGTATATGATCATAGAGATTTTACTTCCTGCAGTCATGGTTAAGAAACTAATCAGGATTTAAAAACTAGCTCAGAAACATGGAATCACTTAAGGTTGTGGAAATCACCGGAAGGAAGCATGCTTTTCAAAAATTTGTTAGAATCTTCTATACCTAGGACTGCAAATGGATCGGGTTGATCCATGATCCAACCGGACCCGGTCCGGTTAGATCCGATCCAAATCTATTTAAAAGATTCATGGAGTCAGGTCGGGTTCAAAAATTGGATTCATTCTTTTTGTAGATCGAGTCTGGATTTACTGAATTCGGATTCGATCCGATCTGACTCGTAGAGATTTTTGGATTAATTTAGATCTTAAGATACATAACCCGATCAGACCTGAACCCAGTTAGTAGTTAATAATTGATTAGTTTATGTGGCTGGTAAATGGTTTGGGTTGGTAAATGAGTAGTGCCAAGACATAGGTTAACTGCCCAAAAGAAGTCAGAGCTCACTTTCTCTTATGCCTCCTTTTCTCCTCCTTTAGTCTATAACTCGAGTTCCCAAGAGCTAATTCCCGAAAGAGCAACAGCTAAGTGGTGGAAATGGCCACAACAATTACAAGAGAAACCTTCATGGTCTTTTTTGAAACCTGTGCAGTGCTAAAACTTTAACAGAGCGTAGTATTGGACCAAATACTAGGTGCCATCAAGTGGAAACTATAAGCCGAGAGCAGAATATTAATATAGCCTTCATGTTTCTAAGTAGTTCCTTTTTTTTTTTTTTTTTGGCTTTTCATGACAAAGATGTTCTC
Source organism: Areca catechu (assembly GCA_021397845.1). Taxonomy (NCBI): domain Eukaryota; kingdom Viridiplantae; phylum Streptophyta; class Magnoliopsida; order Arecales; family Arecaceae; genus Areca; species Areca catechu. The sequence continues at coordinate 51,822,426 of CM038045.1, read as the reverse complement.
AAAAGATAGAAAAATGGAAAACTGTTACAAAATGTTATATTCCATCAAAATATTTTGAGATATATAATTTATGACCCGATCTGATTCAAGTTAAATCTGACCCGCGCCCGTATTTTATGGATCGAAAGTTTGGAACCGGAATATACATGGCTCTGATCCGACCCAAATAATTCATTGGGTCAAAAACTTTGATCATAGATTCGATCCGATCCGATCTAATTTTTTTAGTAGATTGAATTTGGATCCAATATCAATATCCGATTAAGAAACCGAGTTGGGTTGGAATTAATCATGATCCGGTCCCGATCCATTTGTAGCCCTATCTGTACCGGTCAAAAAAAAAGAAAAAAGAAAAAAAGTTAGCATTTATGGAAAGAATTGATATGGGCTGAAAAGAGAAAAAGGAAAGTAAAAGAGAAAAAAAAGTCTAAAGTTGCCTATCGCATGACAATTACTAAAGGTAGTATCTAGAATCGGGCAAGCATATTCTTCGAAAAAAAAGATGCATAATTGGAGAATTCATCTCTTGTAATAAGAGAAGCACCGATACTTTTTCTGCTAGTGTTTATGGTGGAAGAGATGGGAGAAGTGTACTTCTCCCTCTGTAAAACAGATCTAAAACACGATCTTCTCTTTGGGCATCTTGGTTGCAGTATCCTTCGATCATTTATCACCAGGGGATTTCTGACCTATCAACTTTAAGCAGAGGCTTTTACATATTTTATCTTTTAAGATTTTTATAGTGGTTATCCAATGAAATGAGAAGGGGGGAGAATGCTGTGAACAAAACAACTTGGAGGCATGGTCGACAAAAAGCCTAATATGTGGTAGATCTTAGGTATTCAGTCAGAAATAATCGACAAAAAGCCTAATGTACTGGAGGTAATATGAATGCAATTAATTAGGTGAATTGAAATGCATTTTTGGTGAATGTAAAGGAGATTAGGTCACCATGACTGGAGTGAATAACGAAATAAACCCTCTACTCTGCTCCTAAGCTGATTACGAGCTACTGTAACCAGATGCCATGGTCTACTAGAATAAAGGGCCAGAACTAGTTGCAGTTCTAAATGCAGTACTAAGCTTCCAAGTAGCTTTAACTGTCGATGAGTGATGAATTGAAGTTTTCTTATATATCTATTGTTTGAACCTTGATACACATGGCTAAATGGCCGACACAATTTTAACCACCATACTATTGTACTCAAGGATCTACAAGTTCAAATGTGGACGATCGAGAAGATATCTTTAAGTATAAAAACAACTCGATGTCTCACATGGATATAGAGTACATGGTGTGACTTGAGATACTGTACGTAGTACCAATATACGTTGCAAGAAAAGGTCACCAAAAGAAAATCTTTTTATCAACTATAAGCTAAAGCACACTAGTCTCAACTCAACTGAAACGTGAAGAACATATTGCTTGTAAAACTAACCATCAGACTTTACTTTGAAACAAGGATATCTCTTCAATATTTTCCCCATTTGTTGGAGTCCAGACCAAATGACATTCATGCTGCTTTCAGAACAAAAACATTGAAGCTTTTAGAGAGGTGATTTTGGTTGTTTGATGTTATAGTAGTTCTTGAAGCCACCATTTACACTCTCAAATATGAAACACAATACAGTGAACCATCTTTGAAGAGGGGAGGGGGGAGTGAGAGAGAACTTCAACCTTCTTTGTCCGGGACATACGCAAGATAACACGAATGAAGTTTATTTTTGTCGAAGTCAGTCCTCTGAAGGAAGGAAATTAATTTGTACAAAAAAAATCCTTTCATTTGCTTTAGGATCTAAATTGCTTAAAAACCATTGGAGTTTCAAATTCATGAACCGGAGTTTCAACGATTACACAAGAAATATAGCCTTGACATAAGCCATAAATGCATGTAACCCAGGTCACCCCTATGAGACCTGCTTTCCGGTCATTGGAACAAAGAAATTTCAATAACCTCTCTCTGTCAGAAGGCAGCATGCAACATTTGAATTTATTGTTTCTTTTTTCCTTTCCTGTTGAAAGCAACCCACATCGTTCCTCGGTATATCAAGTCCATGTCCTCTCGCTATCCTTTATTTTTTCTAAAGAAGTGCTTTCTTTTTGGACATAAAATTTAGAGAGATATTTGGCATTTATAAATCACCAACATCCTCCACGTATTTCATTCCGACTTGAAATGTCATCTACTTTTTTTTTGTCGTGACATCTAAAAATTAATTTTATGCTTAAAATGTTTTATAATTTTATATTCATTAAATATTACTATTGCATATAATAAAATTCTCTAGCTGAATGCCACAACTGACCTTGTTTTGTTCCTTCATCTCAATTTCTTGCTCAACCTAGCTCGTATATCTTCAGTAGTCCATTTATTTCTCATCAAATGAATGGCATCTTTTTTCTGGAAAACCTGGTTATTCTAAGCATGATATTGAGGAATCTCATTACTAGTTTGCTTCCTTGTCTAACTATTGATGTTCATTATTTTGCAATTGCTCAATGCTGATATTTTAAATGGAATACTATGACCCATGCATGCATGTTACCAAAGTTAACTAACCATAACAATCTCTAGAATCTTGCTCAAGTGTTTGCCATCCTTTGTTATCAAATACATGTTAACTGGTGCTACTACAACATACAGAAAAATCACTTTCATATATTATCTGAACTGTCACTTGAAATAAATGGTACTCTTTAACATTTGTTAGTCTGGGGTACGTATAGCAGTAAAGTGAAACACATGAGAAAACATGCTAAGAGAAATGTCTTCATACACAACGTAGAGAAGCATACTCTAGAGAGTTTGCATTAGATAAAAATATTAAAAGATAACTGCATACCTATAATCTTTTCTCAGAAAATGGGGAAATAAAAAACATAACTACTGTTATCAGAATTTTTGAAATATCGCCGCTGAAGATCGATGATGATGGATATCAAGGCAATCCAAGAAGGCTTTCTCAAACTGTTAGCTTTATCCAGCTACCTAAACTGTAGGAAACATTTAGCAGTCAGTCTATTCACTTTGTTTTTATAGAATTCTGCTCGAAAGAATCTATTTCATGTATCAGTATTAGCATGTATGGAAAAACTTGTCAGACAAACAATTTAATGGAAGTAAACAATACATGATAGTAAACAATAATTGATCTCAATAAAAGGAATGAAAAATTCCACTACTGACAACCACATAAATGGGGTTTGTTAATGATTTGTTTACATCCATTTATAAGTTGCAGATGCATTACCGTCGCCTCTCCACCAATGAAGCAATTATCAAACCTTGGCAGCCCTAGACCTAAAGACCACAAATTTTCAAAATATCAATTCTTGATGAAAAGAAACAATTTTAATGTCCAAGTAGCATTCATAAGTTGGCCAATATAGATATTAGATGGATCAATAGAAGCATAATATATATATATATATGTATATATATATATATAGAGGAAAAGCATAAGATTCACTTTGAACAGAAATGAAGGACAAAGCATAAGAAGAAGACTACGGAGAAGAAGATAGTTAAGTACAAAGGAAGAACTTGAGTTGTTGAGGAGGGAAATGGAGAAAGTGATATTGGCGCGGCTCAATCTGAGATTGGTTTGCGGTCATACGTAAAGCCCATCATCGGATTGAACCTCACCAATATCGCTTCTTTCATCCACTGACCCAACCATGCAGAACCCTAAATTTCCACCCAATAACAACGAACGACGCCTTCTTACCTAATCCATCAGCTAAGGCCGCACATCCAATAGAATATGATATTAGTTTAGGTCATGGCTTCTCATTGCAAGCCTTGCCTAAAAACACCACCACTATCTCGACACTTCTAGTGAGTAAGAAAGATAACTGGGCAACTATCATGACAATGCTCGGTGGGAAGCACCAGTTGGTATGGTGGGGCGTGTGTCAAGACTAATGTGTTAGAGGGATAGCGTTATCCTTATCCCTTAGGATCACGCTAAGGTTAATGGCAAAGGAGGAAGAAGGACAGGTTGCCTTCACTAGGGTCCCAACAAGCTGGCATATTCACCCTAAGCAATCCTAGAACTCGAGAAAACCAATAGCATCAAAGTTTGCTCTACATGGCTTGTGGCTCTGGATGATGATTCGTAGATCTGTGGTTGATGTTGCATTCTTGCATGGCTTCCACAGTTGTGTGACAAACCAACAAGGAAGCCATAGAAGCCATTCTCCAGGGCGGAAGAATGAGAAAGGTATAGGTATTGGAAACAAGAGGAGGGGAAGGAAGCAATGCATGCAGTGCGGGGAAGGGGGGGAGGGTGCAGAGGCTATAAAGGAGCTGGGGGAGAGTCACCTCGGGATGTCAAGGCATGGGGAGGAGAAGGTGAGGGAAATGATGGAAAGGTGGGGTGAGCCAAAGCCCGAACTCAAACTTTAGAAGTTGAGTCACGCCTAGCTTGTTGTACCGCACACCAATGAACACCATTACATTATATATATCAATAAAATATAATATAATAGAAGAGAGAAAGAGCTCCAGTAAACCACCTCTCTTGCGCATGCCCACCTGCAATATTCCCCCACCCAGGATAACACCAAACTGCTCCTTTTCCACGTACCTCATTTGTTCGACACTTCACATCTAGAATTTTATATTCTTAGAAGAACGTAGGAGTAATGTAGAGTTAGAGAGAGAGAGAGAGAGAAAGGAGGGGGGCTGAGATGTTTTGGTTGGGAAAGGAGAGAGAAGAATCTTTATATTATTATTTTTATGAGCCTTGGGAGCAGGAGCGCAGAATGTGTGCACCTAGAAAGAAGTTTCGGAAACACGTACAAAGAAGAGCCCTTTCTCTCACTTCTCCTCTCAACTTGCCAGTCTTCCAATCCCCCAACCACAAGCGGGGACAACGGCCTTAAAGTGGTTCTGCCATGACACCACAAGCGGGGACAGCCTACCCTTGGGCTGCACCCCTTCTTTTCGTATTTCCTTTCTCTTTTGGGAGAACCGGAACTTGGAACCCTCACCCCCTCTCGATCCATACTTCCTTTCAAAAGATCTTAGTACGAGGGAATGTCTGTTAGACATTTGTATTTTTGTTGGGTCCCATTAAAGATAAGGTACGTGGCAGATGGGCTGATGTGGAGTGTTGTTATTCGATAAGGTGAACCAAGAAATAGATCGGGCCGGTCCCGTGGAGGTTTTCTCCTTCAAAAATAGGTGAAGCGAGGGAAACAAAGGGAAAAAGGTATGAAAGCCTTCTTGACCTCATGATAGGAGTGGCTCAGGTGGCGTGCCACTACCTTCTAACCAGATTCCCACGCCTTAACCATAATCCATCATCCTCCCTTCTCTCTATATATCTTTATCTCTCTCTCTCTCTCTCTCTCTCTCTCTCTCTCTCTCTCTCTCTCTCTCTCTCTCTCTCTCTCTCTCTACACATCATGAGATCCTATCCTAGGACTTGGTATTTCTCTCTTCTTTCTATCTCTTCTATAGGAGTGAGGTCTCATAAAGGATTTGGAGGTCAACATGGTCTTGGTCAAGGTGTGGTGGACAAAGAGACATCCATGTTTTGCTCTCACCAGCATCCTTTCCCTCAGCGCACGTTGATCTTTTCCCGGATTTCCACCCCTCATGCACATGTTAATATTATATATTAAAGACTAAAAAAGCGCATATACTTTCCCTGTCTACTGAGGTATATGAATAATAGCATGGCCCTTCACTTTCTTTTGGATAGGATGTCATCTGCGACATCATCAGTGTAAGGAATATGATATTAATATATGTATTTTACTTACCTTCGGTATAGCTATTTAATTATGTTAGCTTTGTTTTTGAAAATAAAATAATTCATATATATAATGGTACAGGCTTTTTTTCTTCACCGGTATCAGCATGCATGGCAGTAAAGGCAAGCAGCCATGCCAGTGGCTTTTATCCTACCATAAATTGTGGAAGTTAAATTGGGTGCCATGCAGCCATCTTCACTTAAACGGTTTAGTTTGGAGGTACATGGGACACGTGTGATCATGCAATGCACACGAGGGCATGGATCAGATTGGACGACCTTTATAAATCGTGCCTGCAGCATCAACTTACATTTTCTCCGATTGACAGGAGTTTTTCATTTACTTATCTCGAATCAATTGCATCTCAACCATTGCCATGCTAAGTAATTATTTGCAGCCTATATAATTTCTCAAACATAAGGAACCATGATATGTGGGTGTAGACTCCACGGTGCATAACTCCTAACGAAGAGGGAAGTCTTCGAATATTTATTCACATAGATAATTTCATGTTGTGGGTCCCGCTCATGTGGTGGGACCCGCCCTATTAAAAAGGGTGCTTTAAGGGCTTGTGAGACCGTTGCGCTTTTTTTTTTTTTTTTTTTTTTTTTTTTTTTTTTTTTTTTTTTTATGAACAAAAAAAAAAAGGGAGAGAGAAGTTAGATTCCGGGCATGACCATCCCCAGACGGTTCCCTAACCTCAGCCAGGGAATGGGAATGTTCGATACATAGCGTATATTAATTTTTTCATAGCCGTTCCCCACCCGAAGGTGAGTACATCAACCTGACTACCACTGACGCCAGCCAAGTGAACAGGACCGTTGTTCTTTCGTGGGCGTGCAACAGCAAGAAAGAAAGAAAAAAATATATATAGGATATGGGAACGGCGCCGAAAATGAGAGAGAGAAATAATTTTCAGGCCTTGATCAGATGGTGATTTAAAATTTGATCAAGATAAAATTTTAGTATATTGTTTAGCACACAGGGGTTAAAATTTTTCTTGGGTATAATCTTTTGTGTCCCTTTTAAATCCAAACAACTGGTATCAAAACCTGGTTAGGCAGTAATTTGTGCTAATTAAAATGGAGGAAAAATCCAGTATGGTTAAATTAACTTCATCAAATTATTCTTTTGGAGGATTATAATGGAAGATTTATTATATTGCCGAGATCTATTTGAGCCAATTGAATTGCAGGGAATAATGCCAAACAATGTGAAAGCTGATGAGTGGAAAAGGTTGAACAAGAAAGCCACGGCTACGATCAGACAATGGATTGATATGAATGTGATCCGTTGCGATAGAAATCGATGTTTATCAGATCTGGAAGAAGCTTAAAGATTTATATCAGTGAAAGAATGTACAAAATAAAGCCTACCTGATCAGAAGACTGGTAAACCTGAAGTATAAAGATGGGCAGAATGCTTCAGAGCACTTGAATAATTTTCAGGAGATTCTGAATCAGTTGGCTACTATGAAATTGCTTCTTGATGACGAGGTGCAGGAATTGATCTTGCTGAGTTCCTTACCAGACAGTTGGGAGATGTTAGTGGTGATGCTGAGTAATTCCACTGCCATTGATAAACTTACCCTAACTATGATGAAAAATAGTATATTGAATGAAATAAACAGACGAAAGGAGCAGGGTTTGACAGATACAAATTCTGAGGCACTGGTTACAGAGTAGAGGGGGGGAAGTAAAAATAGATCCTTCTACAATAAAAGAGATGATGGATCCCGTGATAAAAATAACCATGAAAAATTCAGAGACCAGTCAAAGTCCAAAAATAATGTTACTTGCTACTACTGTAAAAGGCCAGGACATTTTCAGAGAGAGTGTAACAAATACAAAAGGGATCAGGATAAAACTAATGGAAAGAAAGAAGAGACAGAGTATGACTGCAGTTACATTTGATGATGAGGTCATGATTGAATGTGATTATGCATGTATTAACCTCACATGTCAAGAACCCAGTTGGGTAATTGATTCAGCTGCCACCTATCATGTTACACCTCGGGGAGACTTCTTCTCATCCTACTCCAAAGATGATTGTGGGCATGTTATGATGGAAAATGATGCAGTAGCTAAAATTATTAGCATGGGAGATGTTTGTTTGGAGACCAATATCGGGTGCAGACTGCTGTTAAAAAATGTGAGGCATGTTCTTAATATCCGATTGTATTTGATTTCTGCATGTATCCTAGATGATGAGGGCTACTCCAGTCACTTTGGCGAATGAAAATGGAAGCTCACCAAAGATTTCCTGGTTGTAGCAAAAGGCAAGAAAGATGGCTTTTACAGATTGCAGGCTAAAGTACGCAGTGGAGTGGTGAATGCGGTTGAAGAAACCTCCATAGATGTGTGGCATTGGTGGCTTGGTCATTTGAGTGAGAGGGGACTTGAAACTATATCCAGGCACAATCTGCTTCCTTTCAAAGGTACGTACCTAAAATCTTGCACTCACTATTTACATGGCAAGTAGCATAAAGTTTCATGTCATAAGCTCCCCGTTCATAGAAGATCGCATGTGCTAGATTTAGTTCACACTGATATATGCTCTATGACCACAAAGATACTGGGTGGTGCACTCTATTTTGTCATCTTTATTGATGACCATTCTCGAAAGTTATGGGCCTTTGCTTTGAGATCTAAAGACCAGGTAATAGATGTCTTTAAAGAATTCCATGCCAGTGTTGAAAGGAAGAAAGGAAAAAAATTGAAATGCATCCAAGTAGATAATGGTGATGAATACCGGGATCCGTTCAAAAGATATTGCAGACAACATGGCATTAATTGGAGAAGACCATCCCTAAGACACCTCAGCATAATGGAGTGGCAAAGAGGATGAATCGCACCATTGTTGAAAGAATTCGGTGCATGTTTTCTCATTCAAAGTTGCCCAGTTCCATTTGGGGTGAAGCTATAAGGACTACAGTTGATCTGATTAATCTTTCTCCTTCATATGCCCTTGACGGTGATGTTTCTGAGAAGGTATGGACACAAAAATCAGTTTCCTATGACTATCTCAGAGTATTTGGATGCAGGGCCTTTGTTCATATTCCAAAAGATGAACGGTCAAAGCTTGACAGCAAGTCAAAGGAGTATTTTTCGTGGATATGGACATTAGCAGTTTGGATACAGGCTATGAGATCTAGTAGAAAAGAAGTTGATTAGAAGCGGAGATGTAGTATTCTTTGAAGATCAAATCATTGAGGATGTGGAAAATGAAAATAAGCCAAAGTCTACTACATAATAATTTGTTGACCCTTCTCCTATATCTCAAGTCAGAGTAGATGATGATGGACAGGCTACAGAGAATGGTGATGCAATGGATGATGAGCCTATACATGGTAACAGTGCAACAGATGAGCATAGTGAGCAGGCTCCTACATAGCAAATGGCAGAACAGCAGCCGAGAAGGTCTACTAGAGAGTGCTGGTCTTCTCAGAGATACCCTCCACATGAGTATATAATGGTGATTGATGGAGGAGAGCCAGAATGCATTCAGGAGGTTATGTCACGTGCACAAAAAGAAAAGTGGTTTGAAGCCATGCAAGAAGAGATAAAATCCTTGTATGAGAACCACACATTTGATCTAGTGGAGCTGCCTAAGGGGAAGAGAGCACTGAAGAAAAATAGATGTTCAGACTCAAGACAGAGGAGCACAGCTCACAACCAAGGTATAAAGCAAGACTGGTTGTGAAGGGCTTCAGTCAAAAAAAAGGTATTGACTTTGAAGAGATATTTTCACCCATGGTCAAAATGTCTTCGATCCGAATTGTACTTGGCTTGGCAGCCAGTCTGAATTTGAAGATTGAGTAGCTTGATGTGAAGACGGCATTTCTTCGTGGTGACCTTGAAGAGGAAATCTATATGGAGCAGCCAGATGGGTTTATATCTAAAGGCAAGGAAAACCTGATATGCAGACTGAAGAAGAGCGTATATGGTTTGAAACAAGCTCCTCGACAGTGGTACAAGAAATTTGATTCCTTCATGATGGATCATGGGTATAATAGAATCACTTCTGACCATTGTATTCTTGTAAAGAGTTCCATGATGATGATTTTATTCTTCTCCTGTTATATGTTGATGACATGCTGATTGTTGGTCACGATGCCAAGAGGATTTAGAGCTTGAAGACTGAATTGAGCAAGTGCTTTGCTATGAAAGACTTGGGATCAGCGAAGCAGATACTTGGTATAAGGATTGCTCGTGACAATAAGAATAAGAAACTATGGCTATCCTAGGATAAATACATAGAGAAGGTGTTAGAGCGGTTCCAGATGAGCAACTCCAAGCCGGTTAGCTCTCCACTTGTAGGTTAGTTCAGATTGAGTTCCAAATAGTATCCTACTAGTGAGAAAGAAAAGGAAAAAATGCAGAACATTCCCTATGCATCCGTAATTGGCAGTTTGATGTACGCCATGGTATGTACTAGACCGGATATTGCTCATGCTGTTGGTGTCGTCAGTCAATTTCTCTCTAATCCTGGGAAGGAGCATTGGACTGCAGTGAAATGGATTCTCAAGTACCTCAGAGGAACTTCTAGAATATGTCTATGATTTGGTACAGATAAACCTGTATTATATGGATATACAGATGCAGACATGGCAGGTGATGTTGATTCTAGAAAATCCACATCGGGATACTTGATGACCTTTTCAGGGGGAGCTGTCTTGTGGCATCCAGACTGCAAAAATATGTTGCTCTGTCAAGTACAGAGACAGATTATATTGCAGTGACAGAAGCCAGGAAGGAGCTATTGTGAATGAAAAAGTTTCTTGAAGAACTTGGTCTGAAGCAAGAAAAATTTATCCTGTATTGTGACAGTCAGAGTGCAATTCATCTCAGCAAGAATTCGACTTTTCATGCGAGGTCGAAGCACATTGATATGAGATATCACTGGATACAAGACGCTTTGCAGATGAAGTTGCTACAGTTGGAAAAGATTCATATAGATGATAATGCTTCAGCTATGTTGACTAAGCCATTACCTGCAGAGAAGCTTGCAGCCTGCAGGGCTAGTGCTGGTTTGCTGGTCCTCCCCATATGGATGTGAGGAAGAGATTTGTTGTGGGTCCAGTACATGTGGTGGGACCTGTCCTATTAAAAGGGCACTTTAAGGGCTTGTGAGATCATGGTTCTTTCGTGGGCGTGCGACAGCAAGAAAGAAAGAAAAAAAATAGGAGACGGGAGCGGCACCGAAAAACAGAGAGAGAAATATTTTCAACTCTTGATCGGACGGTGATTCAAAACCCAATCAAGACAAGATTTTAGTATATTGTTCATGGTAGCGAGCTCTACAAAGTGAACGGTTCGGATTGCTATGATTCTTCTTGTGTAATCGACAAATATTTGACTCTAGTGAGATCTTTCATGTTTTCTTCCTGTATTCCTCGGTAATATTTATATATTTTATACTGAGATAATCATCATATACTGTTTAGAGAGCCTCTAGTTTGTTAGAGAGAAAAACCTTGCTGTATCCATTATTTGATTATAGTGGAGGTTTGATCTGGTTCTAGATCCCGTGATTTTTACCTCCACATTGGAGAGTTTTCCACGTAAATCCGGTTTTCTTGTACTTGGTTTGATTTGCTTTTGCTGGATTGATATTGTTGAGTTATTGTCTATTTCAATTAGCACACAGGAGTTAAAATTTATCATGGATATAATATTTTGTGACCCTCTTTAACCCCAACATTTCATATATATATATATATATATATAAAGAGAGAGATAGAGAGAAAGAGTATCTGATAGCAGCACTAGCAGCAAACAATAATTGAAGCAGCTCCAACAATAACAATAACAGTGAAGTGTAAATATTATTTGTATTCAACAATGATTTTGATTATTTACCTTTTTTATGCCTAACACTGTAGTTAAGAGATACTTTGTGTGCATATGACTTGTGAAATATCTTGTATGCATACTTTGCAAATTACCCTAAACTGAATTATGACATAAGTTGTCTATATAAAATTAGAAGTAAACATTACCACAAAAAAGAAAGAAAGAAAGAAAGAGTACGCAAAAAATGCACAACTAAATGAATGCAAAAAGTAGTTTCAAATTCAGATTCGATAAGTTTTTCTCCAAAAACTTAATATCCTGAAGTTGCCAATTGGACTAGACTTGCATCATTAGTGTTAACAGCTGTCCATAAATACCTTTTCTGATTTAATAAACTCTGCATGGCATTCTTTACCTCCCATTCCATCAAAAATAGTGTTAACAGCTGTCCAATTATGTGCCTAGAACAAGTAGGAGAGCATGGATATATATGATCTCTAAAACACCCTAGTTTAAAGAAATTCTTATAAAATAGGCCTCTGTAGTAAAATTTTATTATTCGTGCAGTGCTCACTCTCATCCAATTAATTAGGAGCCAGGTTGGTTTCAAACATAGAGAAACTCACTAGGTTGGGTGGTCTATTGGTTCTTTTAATTTGCATCATATTTACTAGCCTTTAGTTGATTAATTTCAGCTTACAAGCTTATAACCTGTAGATGTTATGATGGTTGATATATGTGGTCCGCAAACCCAACACTAAATAAGTGCATATACCTATGCACACATGCACGCACGCATGCACATACATTCACAATCATATGGTCGCAAGCACAGATGCCTCTTCCGTTCACTTTTGAGGAGATAATCATTACATCATACTGAAAAAAGAAATATCCATAAGAACATATGCTGGGATGTCTCAAAGTTGATCCATATGACAATGCAGAAATGTAGCATTATTGTTATACAAAACCTTCTTATCATATCACAGATATTTCTTCCCCTCATTTACTCTCCAACAGTACTCTCTTTCAGACAATTTTTGGATTTGTAATGGTAAGTTACAGAATTAGCAATAAGCTTAATAAACTAATTACCATGACAACATGGTAGCTATGATAATTATAACCTTACTCAAAAGGTATGATAGATTTATTTTTTTTTAACATATGGTAGCTTTAGAAGTCTTCTATAATAATATTTCGCTAATTAATCAAGAATGATCTCTTGCCTGTCTTTTATTATCATCATCTAGGAATATAATAATCAGTCTTGAATTTAAGGGTCGAATTCAGTGGCAGTTTGCCTCGTATCTCGGTGGAAGTCTTCCTAAAAGGATCTATATATTGTTTTATTGTTAATGTATAGATGAGTCTACTTTAGTCATTTTGTTCTTCAGGCTCTGTTTCATTGTTACATTTAGGACCACAATTTCTCTGCTCCCACACTTGAATCTTCTCATGTCGACAACCTCGTCAAATTGTAAGATGAAGGCCCAAGATCACTTTTGCACTCCAGCATGCTTTAAACATCTGAAAACTATCCAGGGGGGGCATTCATCCGAACTTCTAATCATGATGACATGGAACCCACTTCTAAAGAGATGAACGTCTAACTCGCCTCTTAGAAGTTAAAATGTTGTCCAACTTCTATAAAGATGAACTTGTAACTTATTCTCTTAAAATTGTGGTCCTTAAGAGAAAACTAGGTTTAAAAAAATGTTGTCAAGTTTTTTGTAAAGATGAGTACTTGTTAAAATGTTTGTTGAGTAGTCGAATATCCGGCTCTTTTGAGGTGGTGCATTTCTCTTTGCGTGGTGTTGGTGGAGAGGATGAGTGTGCCAGGTAAAAGGGGAGTTATCCGTTCCTCCTTTCTCTTTCCTCCTCACCATCTCTCTCTCTCTCTCTCTCATTCCAAAGTTATATGGACCACCTTGGCGTGTAAGTGTTTGAAGGCTTGGAAAGCCCATGTTTCAATCATGCATGGCAATTAGGCCATGGCTTTTGTCTGCTTCTGAAGACAAAGAAGGACAGCTCCTTCTACCAAGCGGAGTTGCTTGGCGCTGGATCTCTACGTTACGAGACCATATATATTAAAGTAGAAGGGGTGGTGGTCAAAATTCCATAACTGAGCAACAGGCCGCGTCAGCCCAAATTGCATTGGTTTTTGGTTTCCAGTCCTGAAGCCACGTTCGGACATTAGACCAGAGTAAGCAGCAGCCTTGTTGAGAGAATCTGCTTTCCCTTCTTTCTTGACTGAAGGTTGTCCTTCACAGCTAATCCCATTTTGATGGAAGGAGACGTGTGTGATGATGAGCATTACAGAGTTCTTGAACAATATTATGTGAATTATCAAATAAGATTTTTTTTTAAAAAAAAAAAAATACAAGGGTGGAGACAGAGGATATTGCATGATGAAGAATAATCTAAAACTAGATCTGATAATGTGTACGAGAACAATTTGATACGACTGGTCTAAAAATTGATCATTCTGACGCTCTAAATGGCATTCGATCAATCCGTGGAACATGGTGAACTTGATTTAAGAAATAAGGATGGTAGGATAGCATTTTGATACTGGATTCTACATGGAATGAAGCTTGTTCTACTTTCTGAGGTCGATGCAACTTTGCATGGAATAGAAAAGTTGCAGTAATTTGAATTGCAACCGGTCTTATAGCGTACGACCAAAGAATTTATGAAATTAATATGGAATGAAGGTATTCCGTAGTACAATTAATGCATGCGAACTACTCAAGAGCATGGACATTAGATAAATGGATCACGGACGTTCGCAGAAAATTTGACACACGAACACCCACATGAACGTGCACGCACTTTTCAAGCATGTTTATTTCTTGTATTTTTCATTTGCATCAAGAAGTAAATCAGCAGCACGGTGAAAAAGTGGGCAAGGCCATAATCATGCAATAGATAATGTGACCAGGATCGATTGTTGAAAGAGAAACTCAAGCTCTACATTGGATCAGACGGTAAAGAATAAAACAGCGATGAATAAAATAAAATATTTTTTTAGAGCATCATAAATAAAACCCTATTATTGAATTTTAATTTATAAGCTATTCATAAAAAATTGTATTATAATAATAAAGATGATTAATGGACATTGTAGTTGCAGGTGACGAACTCGGAAAAAATAAATTATTGATTCTTGCATCAAAATGAATCTCAAATAAAAATATGAGAATTGTTAGAAAATAAACAAAGATACGAGAATACGATTCAGAAAATTAATCTAATAGAATGACTTTACCTGGTTTCCTTGTCTTGGAGAATTACCAAAGCGAAGGTGGCATGGGTTTAGTTCCCAGATGATCCATGTATTTCTAAACAACATGACTCATTTTCGAGGACGAACTGATGTACTCAATTTAGTGGTTGCATGGCTCTTTGTCCGGCTAAGCTTTTTTTCTTTATCCAAAGATAGATTTGTTTTAATATCTTTATTTAAGAAGCTAGATTAGCAACACTATAATAACTAAAAAAAAAATCGGTCGGTGGCACTCCAAATTGAGATAGTAAAAAAATCTCCATCATGCTTGCTTTCTTAAATTCTATTATATTCTTTTCTTTTTGTTTAATCCTCCTCTTCTAAGCTGTACTTTTTTTTTTTTTTTTCCCCTTCTGATGCAAGGCGGGAGGGCCACCCAACCAGGCTGTATACGATAAATCATGAAAACTGGAACAGAAAAACAGCATCCAAAAAAACTAATGACAGAAAACATCAAAAGAGACATAATGAAAATGTATTTTTGTCACCCAAAAATTTAAAAAAAAAAAAAATCGAGGTTAGAGCGAAAGTTTATTCAGACCTCATCCATATCACCATAATGGTATATGCAACTAACCATGAGATTGCTAGCTCCCTAAACTGCCAAAGTTAGTTGATTACATATAACATCTCACTTACATTATCCAAATTAAGCAAATACTTAAAATTGAATTGCTTGGCAAGCAATTCAAGTGGCCCTCAAAAACAACAAAAGCAATTGATGAGCAGAGGGATTTTATTAACAGATATAGTCTACCAGGGACTGCGGATGAAAGATTACATATCTTTCTCAGTGACCCAAGACAATCATTTCCTGCTCGAGCATCTCCGTTACGTCGTCATCAATCTCTGAATGACCGGTTTCATCATCGTCGGTTGGTGCCACGTCTAGTGTCGACTCCTCTGCTTGGTTCTCATCCGTGTCAGGGCCACCGGTCCTAGAGCTCGTCCCCACGGCTCTCTGTTGGGATGTCTCTTCGATATCTGCAGCAACTGCAGCTGATCTCATTAGCAGCAAGCATGCGAACATCACGAGGACAATGTATGCACGAGGGGAGGCCATTGTTTGGCTAGGTGATGATTGGATGCTGATGGAGACGATGAAAGTTTAGAGGGAAGGGATGGAGGCTCGGGGGAAGGGAAGCCATTGGTTGATTTTAATGCGAGGGGGGAGGTTCTTCCGGTCGGTAGGAGCCGTTGGAAAATGAGTGGTCGGGGCCGTTTACTCGGAGACCGCTCTTTCCTATGACCGAGTCCCGAATCCAATTTCGACGAGGTTTGCTTTTCTGAGAGCTTTTCAGGTAGTTTGCTCCCGCAGACTTTTCCTTGATTTCTGGTAATTTACAACCGTGTTTGTTAAAAGATAGAAGGTTGTGATATGACCTGATTAAAAAATATATTATTTATTTATTTATATGAAGAAATAATTTATTTTTTTTTTTTCTAAAATTAATTTCCTTTTAAAGAGAAAGCACCGATAATTGCAACAGCATAGATGGACATCATACAATAAATATTGATGTTAACAAAAAGAGAGAACCAGGTCATATATGTTGACCGGTCAAAGTGGACCGGCTAGGCCCTGACCCATATGGCCTGGTATTATATAGGCCGGGTTGGGTCAGGCCCTCTTGTACAAATAGATCATAAAAATTCAGTCCAGCCAAGCTCTACATGGGTCATGAGCTAGGATCGAGCCTATCAAAAAAATATATTTTATTTTATTTTATTTTTATTTTTTCTTGGATAGAGTTTGGATCATGAGAGGATTTAGGAGGCAATACAAGTGCTAGGCGTTATTGCCACCGCCTCCTCCGGTGCTCGCCGGTGAACAGCACCGCCAAGGGCAACTCCAAGCTTAAGTCTGGCCAGCCCCTAAAGCACTCCATCCTCGGCAAGAAGAAGCCTGCCAGAAGCAAACCCTCCGCCGCTCGCAACGAGGCCATTAAACACCTCCCGCATGGTTAACTCCTGCCTCAACGCCCCCACTCTACTCCGCCACCTCACCGCCAAGGAGCATGCCCATGAGGCCAAGCGGAAGAAGCTCGGCCTCATATCCAAGTTGCGCTAGCACGAGATCGACCAAGAGAAGGCTCGCGCTAAGGCCGGTGGTGCTGCCCCCAAGGAGGAGCCCATCATTATGGGGATGCCGGAGCTGGATCTCATCACCCTTAACCTCGTCGACAAGGAGTCCACTTCCAAGTATGAGCTCACAGTGGAGAATGGATGCTGGTTTGCCAATGAGCACAACCATGTGCTCAAACGGAAGCACTTAGCGAGGCAGGTGGTGGAGACGATGCTGCTCCGACTCAAGAAGGAGGACATCGTTGCCTTGCCAGATCAACTCCAAGCGACGATGCTGGTCTTGGACCTCACGTCCTTCCCAGTAAACCAGTACATGGCCACCCTCACACTGCCAATTGAGGGATACATCGGCAACGTCAAGGAAGCAACTAAGTACACTGTTATTATTGTGGATTCCGATTGTAAATTACATATTTTTTAAAATTATTATTTTTTTCCTGGTTATAGAAGCTAGACCAAAAAGTCCGATTACATAAATGAATTATATTTTCTCAGCCTAGCCCGATCTATAGGGCCAAATAGGTTGATCTATGGACTCCAGCCCATTTTGATATTTCTACGTGTATGTGATTAGTTATAGGCTTAAAAGAGAAGGGAGCACAAATCTACTGCACAATGTTGTGCAGCCATGGATGGCCATCAAATAGTACAGTCCATTAGCACATATATTGCATGCTTTGTTGGATGGCATCTGTTGCCGCTGAATCTTCCGGATCGGGTTCTCTCGACCTGGCTGGAGTGTGCATCTTCCCGGATCCTGCAAAAATGTCCCACGAGCCGGAGATGCTCCGACAAGGAACCCTCCGATGGTTACATATACGAAAGGCTTAGCGCAACAGAATGGAAAAATCAATGGAGATAGCTCGTGAGAAGAAAAAAAGCTCTCTTACCGCTCGGAGTCCCCCTTTTACCTTATATAGGTGCAGAGCTTCACCATAATCCGTTAAGAGCCAGGCTGGGAGTGACTAAACTACCCCTAGAGAAATCTTGGTAGTGGCCAGGTGGTACTGGAACGTGGGACCTATCGAATAACGGCACCGAGATCATAGAATCCGCAGAGTAATGGTGCCGTGATATCAGGATTCTGTCGTAACGAAATCCTGGTACCAGCTGCAAGGAACCTCCTGGCCGTTCTTGGATCGGCCTGTCCCGGGCCGATATGGACTCGGTTGGACCTCATGGACCGATCGGATCCATGATGAATCGATCGGACCTTCGGTGGATCAACCGGACCTTTGATCCGACCCGACCGAAGAGCCATCGGCTCCGATCCGATTCGGAGAAACGTCGATTAGGTATAACAGCATCCATCTTCTAATTGCGGCAAATGCATAGCACTTCATCGTGTGCAAGCCGTGCAGCAAAAGATCCTGGTTGAAAAAAAAATGTGCCACTTTTAGACCTTCAACAACTAGGCGGTGACCCCAAGCCTGGATTGCAAGGGTGAGGTCGCTCCCCTCCTCCCTCTCTCTCACAAGCCCATGCTGGAACCCATGCAATTCGGTTCATGGCACAGGCATGCCACATCAGGAATCATACCATCAAAGCTTGTAACAGCATTCAAAAAGCCTGCAGGAGGCAGGTATTTTGGTGACTCATCTATTAGTAGATTTAAGTTAATTTTATCTTCATTTGTAGTGTTATGTTGGACTAGATAGCAGAAAATATTAACCATGAATAGGACTGACACTATAAGTAATTGATTTTGAAAGAAAAAAGATACTAGAAAACATGATTTGCAAAGAATATAAATGTTCAGAACACAATTTATACCAATTTTTAGCCACTTGAACGTCAAAAAAAATTTATAAGAATTCAGACAAGGCCCTTAATAACTTGTGCAACCATCCATGCTGTTGAAGGTGCAGATATATATCAAGGGAAGAGCAATCTGTACAATTCATTAGAACTACTAATTGATCATACAAAAATTGCATCCATAAAAACTGAGCATTAATGCTTACAACTTTCAGTAAGGCAGGTCACCCTCCGGCATTTCCCAGTTGTCATCTACATCCTCTGTGGGCATTTTACGAGCAGCATCCCCATTTGCTGCTGATGATGACGAAGATGAGGTTGACGATGAGAAGAATCTTGGTCCTGACCGTCTGAAAAGAATAGGAGTTTTCAGTGATTTACACTTGTCACGGTAATTAATATTCTTAAAAGTATGGGTGCATAAAATTCTATATGTACTGTTTCATTTGCAATAACCACATAGAATGGATCACAAGCAGCTTATTTATCAGTATTGAGAATGAAATTGTCACAAGCACGTATAGGACCAACTCTAAGCAGTTAATTAATCAACCATACAAAAGATTACATGGAAAAATATGTAGTTACGTGGGATGAGTCAATCAATATAACTCCGACTGAGATTATATGATGTTAAAAGCCAACTTGTATCAATTATATAAAATATGGTATGTCTTTGATTAGTACAGAACATGGGACCAGCTATTTACACGAAGCAGCGAACAGTTTAGGATGCTAGGGCACAGGGCTCAGTAAGAATGCTGTATTATTTTTTTCGCGGGGGGTGGGGGGTGGAGAACAATGCTGTATTTCAAGCTCAAGACAGTTAATGATTAGTTCATCTCAGCTTGGAATTCTTCCATAAAGAACTCTGAGTTATTTAAACCATTTGACAAAGCGTTTCAAGCTCAAGACAGTTAATGATTAGTTCATCTCAGCTTGGAATTCTTCCATAAAGAACTCTGAGTTATTTAAACCATTTGACAAAGCGTTGGTTGGTGGGATTGGTCAAATCCACATGGCAAAATGAAAGGCAGGATCTAGATCTATGTCCATCTATCTGTAGAATTTATCTACTGTTTATTGTACCGCTGCTGGTTATATGTTGACGCAGCATGTACCACACACTTCATCATGCTGACATTTGGCATGGTAGTGTCATGCAATCCAGCATAGAAAGCACGGCTTTGACATGCTTGGATACACTATCCTAGGTTTACTAGTTTGAAATTAAAACAATTTATAATTTATTTCTAATTGCTTGTGGATTATTTGTATGAGAAAAAAACTTAGTTAAAATGATATATGCACGAGCATGTTTGTGTATTAACAAAAAAAGTGGTTTAGAACACTAAGACCCATCATAAGTTTGAATTTCCACATTAAGAGAAGTAATAATGAGGGATCAAGAGCTTGGAATACATGAAAACACAATGTAATAGCCAATCAAATAGTATTAAGTACTAAGATACAAAATGAAGAATTACGCGCATGAAGTTTCAAGAATAAGAAATTAATGGATGAATATATAATATTTTATAGATATACCACATATATCATCTCTTTAATCTACTCTTTTGTTTTTTTCTGGACACACTAGACAATTATTTAATTACTCTCCATTTTAATTCGTTTTCTATTTTATGGTCACATATACATCTACAATTCAGAAAATTTGAGATAATGATAACAACACAAACAATTTGTATTGACTAAAGATACATGAAGTGTTGGCAAGTATGGAATGATAATGGTTTGATTTCCCCTCATTAAGAATAGAAAACAGATCTTTGTACTTTAATTTCAAGTAGCTGATCATTTTGCATTATGTGTTTCTAATCCTAGGATTGACTATTGGAACCAGATTTTACACTTCAAGGAGGACATAATAAACTCAAATGATGAATACTGAAAAAATATAAGAGGAGTTTCATGGTCTGTGTTGGTACATATCAGTCTGGAATGAACCAACAGAATAGGACAGTGACAATTATCAGGTAGTTCAACTTTAATTTCTATATGTCAAAAGCATTACATTGTGGCAACCCTTATTTTGGTGTCTCTACTTCCACCACACCAACCTTCCCTTTTATTTAATGAGGTTCCTATAAGATATGACCTTAAATAGTCTTAACCGTTTAAGAAAGCCAAATTATTTTGTTCATCCAATATTCAGTAAATATCCACCATACCTATTGCATCCTGGCTATCAACAAGCTTACCCTGCAGTTTACATGCCTTTTTTAGCTGGTTTGCTAAAAAACTAGATCCTTGTGTTATTCATACCATTTCCATTTCAAGGTTTCTTTGGTCAATTTCCTATAAGAAAACTCATTCTAAACCCTTCATCCTTAAATAGGTTATAGTTACCTTGTTGCAACCTATGATGATGAACCTCCAATGTTTAGCTTGTCCAAACAAAAACTAAGACCTACACCTTGTCTTCTACATCTAACTAGCACAAGGACTGGAATTTTCTTGGAGGCACATACTCAACAGAGACCACAAACCCAAAATATAAAATCTGGGTATTCTAAGCTATCATCAGACAACCTTTCTTTAGTTTCTCGCCGAAGCCCAACAAGCAAGTACTACTGATTCTTAGTCATCACTACTTAGCAGTTTTTCTGCCACAAACGTTTAATGTTTTCTCTAGATTAAAATTATTGTCCCCAAAACCTAGAAAAGAATGGATATGCTTTCTTCCATTTAATTTAAGCAACATAGAAGACGGTCCACTTCATTGCAACGAACGGAACTTTATATAAGTGTCTACACACTTCAAACTATTATTTAAGGGTTAAATGACATTTCTGAATAAACTGAAAATAGTTATATGGATTTCGCTTTTTGAAGAAAACACCATTTTAATGAAAATGGATATTTACGAGTCTGGAGCCGAAATCGATGACAATGAGATGCTACTACATAATTGAATTCGTCATTCTGGATCTATTATACCAAAAAAAAAAATGGAGAGATAATTGAATACATATGTACTAGAATTAGAGCTACGTGAATTGGAGAGGAAGCATCATGTGACCAACACATTCCTCCATGATTCAAAAAAAAAAAAACTATAAATCAACATCGATTTTGGATTTTTTTTCCTGAAGCCAAGATTCAAACAATTAATTGAAATATATAAATCTAGAATCCAGTGAATACATTGCCCTAGTTAGTCTCCATTTCTACAAAAAAATCTTTCCTTTTACCGCAAAATCACAGATAATATTGAAGAAAAGGAAAATTAGGGGGAAATTGGCGCATCACCTCCTCCGATTCCTTCGCCCCGCTTCACGAGACTTCCGCTTCTTCTCTTCCTGCTTGTTCTCGAAGAACCTCCGCCGCTTGCACTCCTGGATCACCCCGGCCTTCGACACCTCCCGCCGGAAACGCCGCAGGAGGGCCTCCTCGGACTCGTTCTCGTCCACCAAGACCTGGACGTTGTAGCCCGACCTGAAGAAGAGAACGTTCGCGTGCCGGAGGGCCGGGCTTACGGTGGCGATGGCAGGGTCGATTGAACCCGCCCCGGACGGCGGCAGGAGAGGGAGCGAGGCGGAGCAGAGGGCGACAGAGCGGCGTGAGGGTGTTCGGAGGTGAGGGCGAGATGAGAGGAGGGAGGGGAAGGCAGGGCTCTTGGCGAAGGGGAGTAGGAAAAGATTACAGGAAGCCGCCATCGGTTTTCTTCTTCAAGGAGAAGAGAGGGGTGCGGGAGAGTGGAGAGCTTATCCGTTGAAAGGTAAAAAGAAGAGGGGGGATTATATGGAGGGAAAAGGGGGTGGAATTTTCCAGTCCCCCTAAAAAAAATCAATTTTTTAAAATTTATTTTTCTTTATATATATATATATATATATATAACATTTAATTAATATTTTTAATAAAATATAGTTTACTATGATATTAATTGACCAGATTTGCCTGTTTAAATTAAATACATCTTTGAGACAATTATTTCTCATAGGCGATGAACAATGATAATCATTTAATTTTTATTTTGATGCAACCAAGTATAATGATGATAATTATGATTATTCTTTAATATTTTCAATTTTATATAATTAAAATATTTTAAATAAACTTAATTATTATTTTTTTGAAAATTTATTTATTAATTAAATATGATATTGTTATTTTAGCATTATGTTTTGTTGTTTCTCTCTCTCCATGTATATATATATAATACCAACAAGTTGTTTATCTTTAAGTTGTATTTTATTTGTTCACTCTTTAAATTATATTCATCTCCGTTCAGTATAATAAACACATCATTTTATCAAAAAATAAATAAAAAATAAATAAATAAATAACGCAAGTTGTTTGTCTTTATATAGAATTCAAAATGGACAAAAATTTACTACTCACCGGGCTGGACGCTTTGATACATCGCCTTTAGCTACAAGGGCCGAGACAACAGTGTGTGAATGCATCCAACTCCACGTCGACCACACGGTCGCCAAAGTGAACCATTGCCTCCACAATCACCACAAGAGTTTCCCCTCAGGCCAAATGCTGAAGCTTGTGCTTCATGGCCACGTAAATCTCACATACGGATGCATTTAATGGTATAAGAGTATATGATACCTGCAGAAGAACACCTGCTATTAAGCTATTCATTGGGCAGTCAGATTAAGTACCATGCCTCTTTTAATCATAATTATTAAGAAAGATGCTAGGCCTTCGGTGTGTTGTTTGGATTACTTAACATGTTCTATGTTTGAGCGGTTTGCTAGACGTTCACGTATCTTGTCTCGAATTCCTGAAAAAGGTAATGCTAAATATAATTGAAGCATATTATCACTAGCACGTCCTTCTAAACAATGACCCCATGCCACTTATGCATCCCGAGTCACAAGTAAATTTCATTATATAACAAGTTCATTGAATGTATCTCATCATATAAAAGAAAGAAGCGAAAGTTCATATAATTGCTTGCAGCAATTTCTCCATCCATTGATTCATTATACTGGGCAATTAAGGGGCATTTTGCTTTCCAAGTTGACCCATTTCCTTCAAGCTGCATTGCATCCCCACCGAGAATATTCACAGCTGAACTCACAATACGAAAGAAAGTTGCATGTCTGTCTAATCCTGAAAAGAAAATTGAGAAGTGCATTAGTCAAACATTATGCCTAGCGAGGCCTTCTGTTGCATGAGATGTTAGATAAGAAGAACCATGCACCAAAAAGAAACACATTGAAGGCCTTTGTATTGATAACAGAGAGGTTAAGTAATAGCATGGATCCAATAATAAGGAATGACCCAAAAATTTGTGTTTTGAATTAAATCAACTGAACCGAGGAAGCAGTCCATGGCAAACCATAAACCGGGAAACTTTTGTGCAAATGTAGTTTGTATCTATAATGTATCAGAACAAGGGTTATTGAATCTCTTTATCACAGAGGCTCGAACTCAAAAATGTTGAACCTGTGCAGCAAAACAAGGAGATTTGAATACCTAACAAAATACAAGCAGTTTTGTCCGAAAGGAGTTACATGTGGCTTAAGCATTAAGCCACAGCAGAATAACAAGACTATGAAAGCAAATCAGCCAACAAGTGAAATCAAGCAATGTTCTTCTTATGCAAATACTCTCCGGTACCAATCTAAGAAAATCTTGATGCATTCTTACCAAGAAAATGACAAAATGTAACCTCAGATGCTTGAACTTTGATGTGCAGATAAATAATTGAAAAGGGAATTTGTTTACCTACCTTATGAGGAACAGCTTATGTACAATGATCTTGTGTCATTTGTCCTGCAAACTGTAATGGCAGTCCTAACACCAGCTGATAGAAATAGTAGTGTAGGGATCTACATCATCTTTTTCCTCGATCTTATGATAAATGAGAACAATGGACTAGAACAACAGCAATCCAACCGGTGGGGACACCAGGATCAGACACAGATCCCTGGATCTCATATAGTTTAATTAGTCATGTATCAAAGTTTTGAAAGTTTTGTAATCAATTAAGATTGAGTCCTGTAATAAGTTGAGGTTAGTTGATTTGTCTCAACCCTCAACTTAGTCAGTATTTTAAATCCTGTACATCAATTATGAGTCCAGTATGAGCCCGATTTTATACAAAAGAGAAAGTCACCCTATTTTGGAGTTCTACCAGGCCATATCCAGGAGTCAAAAGCCACTACATCAGTCCATTGGATTTTGTGTGACAACCCAGGATCCAAGATGCTTCTAGAAATCCTGATTCCTTCCAGATGCCCTCCAGATGCCTAGATTCCCTTCCAGATGTCAGAGCATATTCCTAAACCAAGACATCCATGATTCCAGAGGTCCACCTGCATCCCAGCCCAAAGAAATCAAGCCCAGGTGCCAAGCCCAAGCCCTTAAGAAGCAAGATTCTAGGAAATATTCCTGCTACCAGACTACCAGGCCACCCCAGCTTCCAGAGGCCCAAACCCATGCACCCAAGCCCCTTTGGGCCGGCCCCTTGCTGCTCCTAAAGGCCCAACACACCCTCTAGGCGTCTTTGAAATGTTGACCACATTCAAAGAGGTTTGACCAAGTCCAAGTTGAAGAAAAGAAGAAGACCAAGTTTATTCCTAACCTAGTTGGGATTTCTAATCCTTTTAAACTTTGTAATTTTAACCTAGCTAGGAAAGGACTTGTATTTCAATTTGGAAGAGGACTTGTAATCCAAGCGTAACTATGGTTAGTGAGGGCATGGGAACTCTATAAATATCCCACCACCCCCCTCTTGTAAGCATCTTTCTCTTATGAATAAACCTTGCTGAAATTTTGAGTAATTGCCTTGTGTTGGTGTTTTGTTTTGGTTCTTTAGTTGGTGTTTTTGTGCTTGGACAAATTCCTTGCTGCCCTAGCATCCTTCCACGCCCTAACTCACTGCCATCCAAGCCTTCACACTTCCAATGAGTGCCCTAAGCCGCCAAGCAGGAAGATCTTCAACAAGCTTCAAACAGCCCAGCTTCTAATCCCTAACCTGATTCCTTCTAAACCTAGTTTCCTTTCCTTTTCTTACTTGCTGTTTTGATTGTCCCTTGACGTTTTGCAGGATCCCCGAGGTGTTTCACCTTCTCAGAGGAGGCTTTCCTTGCATCCGGAACCATCCAAATCATCCATCTAATCAAGGGAACCGAACTTCATCATCCATACTCCAATCAGAGTGTTATGTGATCTCTTCATCGAAAGTTCTTCAAATCACTTATTGGTAACATCCTTCCCTTTTTTAAATTTCTGATTTGATGAAGATTAGCTATCATAATCCGGGAGTTTCTCAATTCTCGGGTCCTGGAATTTATTATTTTGCATGAGTTTGCCTGCGATACGATGATTCTATGCATTACTATTCTTCTTGCTAGTTCTTACTTTTATTTGGAAATTTAGCCTATAAATCTAAATTATAAAAATCACAAAAAAATTAGTTTACTGTTTTTCCTGAATGATTAGCAATCTTAGAGTTGTCCCGCATCAGTTTGGTATCAGAGCAGGTTTAGGATAGTTTTTTATTTGCTTTGCATTCACAAACCCTAATTCAGCATTCTGTCCACTGCATTAGGTATCAGTTTTGCATCTGTTTTCGACCATCTAGCAATTTTATTTTTTCCTGAAATTTGCATGAATTGTTCTATGTTGAGTCCTCAGTTTTATCAAAATTTTAATTAATTTTTACAGAAACCCTAAATTATAAAAATTCAGCATATTAAAAATCCTAACAGAATCCTGATAATTCTGCAGCCGTCCAAAAATCCCTAGGTTTGCATCATCATAGGATTTTTTTCTGCATGAAATTTGGTAGGTTTCATCATTACCGCCATCCTCTATTCCAAGTTTTTTTTTAATTTTTTATGCATCGGGATATGTGCCAAATGTTGCATCATCTGAATCCTAATTTTCTGATTTCTGCTATTTCTGCATGCTTAACTCAACCTAACTTAATCAACTTCCAAACCCCCCAATCCAAAGCCAAACTTTGTTTGAAAATCCCAATTAACTTAAACCTAACTTGACATCTCATAAATTAATTTTTAAAATATATATTTTATTTTTTTATTATTTTTTATTGCATCAGGACCATTGAATGCTCATCATCTTAAACTAATCTTAAGAGCATTTCTCTATCTAACATCAGGGCAGGATTTCACCACCTGTCCTTGGCCCAAAACAACTACCAGCATTCTAACCCAAGCCTAATTAAAATTAACTAGACTTAATTTGCCCTAGAGGGCTAGGTGACACCAACAGGTTGGGTCCAAACCGTGTGGGCCAACTGGTGCATTTAATCCTTTAGCTATTACTGAAAGCTGGTATCTAAGGTTGGGGATCCAGAGTCAAATGACCTAAATGGACTGGTGGTTTATAATTAGGATCCTGTGACAAGCAGGGGGAGCCTCCCACAACCCCACCCCCTACCTGGCCAGTGAAAGGATTAGCTGCTGGGTTAAGTGTAAGTTGAGCTGACTCACCCAGTTTTGGCTCTAGGTCTAAGAAACCCTAGATTAAGCTAACCTATTTCGCATGCTTGGCTGCACCATTCCATTCTGATTGCTTGATTGAGTGTAAGACCACTAGATTAGGAACCCAATACCATAAGACTAAACCCCAAACCGACTCAACCATGAATCCCAATTTTGAAGCCATCATGAACCAGCTTGCCCAGTTAACTATCCAAATGAACCAAGCCAATACCCAATCCCTAAACCAGTTTGCCCAACTAAACCAATCCAATGCCCAAATTAATAAAAAACTTGACCAAACCAATTACCAGATAACCCAATTGACCCAATCCCAAAATCAAATGAACCATATATTCAACCAAATGACCCAAACGAACACCCAAACAATTGATAGACTTAATCAATTAACCCATAGGATTGATCCATTAGATGACCAAGTAAGAACCCTAGGCAAGACCCATAGAGCTGAACCTCAGGAACCCATAGTCCATAGGAATCAGCCTAGTGCCAATTAGTTTTTCCCTTGTCACCCTGAATCCCATAGGATTAGTATCCCTAGAGATGAACCAAGTTATAGTCAATTTTTCTTTAGTCAACCCCCTCTTACCATCTCATTTGTTCACCAGAATGATATTGAAGAGGAGATATATGAGGCTGACCCAAGCCTAATGAAACAGTATGAGGAAGAAGAAGAGGAGTTTCCTGTAGAAGACATAGAATTAGTTGACCCAGGTAGAGGCCAACCCAAGACCAGTTGACCCAGTAGACCCTGACCACATCCAAACTGTAGAGGAAGAGTAGCTAAAGGATGAAGAACCCAACTCTACTATTAGACTCTTCTCTGAGGAGCCATTGGATGAAAGCCCAAGTATAGAGCCCGGTCCTAAATTTCTTGAACTAGATGATTTTATTAAGGATTTGGCTTATCAGTACCCTCAGGAAGAATCCCATCCTGTAGTTCCCATTGACGATCTCTTCCCTGAAATCAATGACCCTTTCTTCCATTATGCAGACCCTTTAGATAGACATCAACTCCATAAGGTTAACCTCATTAGTCTAGGATTAATCCCTGATACCCCTTCTTATATCCTACTTTATCCAACTAACCTTAAACCATCTTCTTATTTCTTACCCTACCTAGCTGACCCTGAACCTACCTCTTATTTTTAACCCTTTCCTGGATCTTCTTATGTTTCTTTAACCATTCATATGCATTTTACAAATGTTTGCATATTGCATTCATTCATTGAGTCTGTCATTTTTGCTTCCTACTTCTGGAAGAACCTCTGGCATCTATTAGGAGCTCATGTCACATTTTCATGTGCATACCAAACCAGAGTTAAACCTAGAGAGCCTATAGTCTGTTAAAGTTTAGGCCCATATAGTCCAATAAATTTTCTATGATAGGGAAGTCTAGTCGAGTCTATTAGGTGTTAGTCTTGAGTCCAATAAATTTACAGACCCAATATACCTGTCCACACCTACACTAGCCTCTGCACAATATATGCATCATGAAATTAGTCAAAAGCTGAACATAACTAATGAACTAAATAACAACTTGGCTAATTCCCAAAGAGAGAGATTTCTATGCAGAGGAATATGTGACTGTCAAAGAATTTTCTGCTAGCGAATCTGGCCCATCCAAAATAATGAATAGTAGTGGACCCAATGCCTATGTGCCTGAGATATCACCTGATTTAGGTATTAGCTCCACTTTCATCATCTCAGACTTTATAAAGTCTAGGGAGCCAGCAATGATACCCAGCGAGCCCCTTGAGCCACCCCCGTTCTTTGAGAGAGAACACATCCCAGAGTGACCGCATATAATTTGGCCTTATGGTGAGGAAATGATTGAGAGAGCTCTGGATGATCAAGCTATCGGTACCCAGGATAGAGACTATCAGCGGTATTTGGTCCGGTGGCAAGGTCAGCCAGAATCTGAGGACTTGTGGAACGCTGGTGCAGATTTGCAGCACCTCAACCCAGACCCTCCTTGAGCCAGATTGACCTATACTTGACGGGGTCGAGTTCCTCCCGCCCCGAGAGAATTGGTGGGAACACCAGGATCAGACACAGATCCCTGGATCCCATATGGTTTAATTAGTCATGTGTCAAAGTTTTGTAATCAATTAAGATTGAGTCCTATAATAAATTGAGATTAGTTGATTTGTCTCAACCCTCAACCTAGTTAGTATTTTGAATCCTGTACATCAATTATGAGTCCAATATGAGCCCGATTTAATACAAGAGAGGAGGTCATCCTATTTTGAAGTTCCACCAGGCCATATCCAGGAGTCAAAGGCCACTACATCAGCCCATTGGATTTTGTGTGACAACCCAGGATCCAAGATACTTCTAGAAACCCTGATTCCTTCCAGATGCCCTCCAGATGCCCAGATTCCCTTCCAGATGTCAAAGCATATTCCTAAACCAAGGCATCCATGATTCCAGAGGTCCACCTGCATCCCAACCCAAAGAAATCAAGCCCAGGTGCCAAGCCCAAGCCCTTAAGAAGCAAGATTCCAGAGAATATTCCTGCTACCAGGCTATCAAGCCACTCCATCTTCCAGAGGCCCAAACCTATGCACCCAAGCCCCTTTGGGAAGGCCCCTTGCTGCTCCTAAAGGCCCAACACACCCCCTAGGCGTCCTTGAAGTGTTGACCACGTCCAAAGAGGTTTGACCAAGTCCAAGTTGAAGAGAAGAAGGAGAAGACCAAGTTTATTCCTAACCTAGTTAGGATTTCTGATCCTTTTAAACTTTGTAATTCTAACCTAGCTAGGAAAGGACTTGTATTCCAATTTGGAAGAAGACTTGTAACCCAAATGTAACCATGATTAGTGAGGGCATAAGAACTCTATAAATACCCCACCCCTCCCCCTCTTGTAAGCATCTTTCTCTTATGAATAAACCTTGCTGAAATTTTGAGTTACTGCTTTGTGTTGGTGTTTTGTTTTGGTTCTTTGGTTGGTGTTTTTGTGCTTGGACGAATTCCTTGCTGCCCTAGCATCCTTCTACGCCCTAACTCACTGCCATCCAAGCCTTCACACGTCCAAGAAGGAGTGCCCTAGGCCGCCAAGCAGGAAGATCTTCAACAAGCTTCAAACAGCCCAGCTTCTAATCCCTAACATGATTCCTTCTAAACCTATTTTCCTTTCCTTTTCTTACTTGCTATTTTGATTAACCCTTGACGTTTTGCAGGATCCCCGAGGTATTTCACCTCCCCAGAGGAGGCTTTCCTTACATCCAGAACCATCCAAATCAACCATCTCATCAAGGGAACCAAACTTCATCATCCATACTCCAATCAGAGTGCTGGGTGAGCTCTTCATCGAAAGTTCTTCAAATCACTGATTGATAACATCCTTTCCTTCTTTAAATTTTTGATTTGATGAAAATTAGCTATCCTAATCTCGGAGTTTCTCAATTCTCGGGTTCTGGAATTTATTATTTTGCATGAGTTTGCCTGCGATACGATGATTCCATGCATTACTATTCTTCTTGCTAGTTCTTACTTTTATTTAAAAATTTAGCCTATAAATCTAAATTATAAAAATCATAAAAAAATTAGTTTACTGTTTTTCCTGCATGATTAGCAATCTTAGAGTCATCCCGCATCACCAACTCCATAACCTCAGCCTCCCAAGCATCAAGCAGCTGGTGGGGGAGAAGCCCAAACTTGTTAAAAGCATACCCCAGTTAAATACTTGCCAGGCTGCTAAAGCCAACCTCAAACCATGCAAAAAGTTTGAGATGTAGATCCATGATCATCTGGCTACAAAATAAGGTTTCAAATTGCTCATGAACAGCTCAGACTTAGCTCATCAAAACTTGTTCAATCAGGAAATGGTCAAGCCAAAGCTGCAGACTTGGCTTGTAACCAGCCAAAACATTGATAAGCCCAGCCTGTGAACTTAAGAACCCTGGCTCAGCTTGAGAATCAGCTATTTCAAGTGCCAAAAATGCACAAGATGAAATATCATAGCTCAGATCAGCTCAACCTGAAGCAAAGCTTGAACAATGAAGCATGTATGACTAGCCCAAAACTTGCCTCAGTGACCCTGGAACCACCCCCACCCCACGCACGTGCACCAGGGTTGCAAGGGATGTCTAGTGCATGTTTTGGCTTCTAGCTTGGTCAGGCCACATCATGACAAAGCAAGTCCATGAACCTTCCCACCAGTTCACCTTGTGATTCAGCCAAACATTTCTGGCATGTTTTCCATTTTTGGGAAAACTAAGTTGAAGCAGTTCTCAATTATGTCTCTAAGAAACTCTAAGTTGCACTCAGAAACATTGCAGAGAAACTATGATATGATGTCAAATGGCAACGACTCAATTATGTAATTAGGTTTGAGAGAAAACTCCAGAAAGTCCACACAGCTCACAGAGGTTCATGTAACAATGATGACATAATGAGGAAGAAAACATGCACATACTATTTGAGAAATGATCAGAATGACCCCACTCATTTTGGCCTTTCATTAGGGTGATATTGGAAAACAAAAAATGTCTAAAACACAAAATGAGATATTAAACACCTCTGTAATAATAAAAATGCAGGCCTTAAGATGGTAAATCTTATGGAGTTGCCCACCACAATGCAAAAAAACTGAGATGACAGAATCTATTGGTATGTAGGTGACAAGTGACAGCATGGGTCTGGTGTTATTTGGCATGGCAGAATGTGTGAGGAGTCTACTAATGTAATCTGCTTGTAACTGAAGAGTGTCAAGCTAAGAAGAATGGAGCTCAGCAAGTTACTTGTCATTTCATCCTATCATGCAAATCCTCAAAATGATTTAGTTTCTTTCTTTTCTCCAGTTCTTTATACAAAATTTTAGGAAATTGTGCTAAGTCTATAGGGAGAAATGTTGGAGTTTTGATTTTTTAAGACACTATAAAGTAAATGTAAGTAATGAAATTCTGCTAGGCTACAATATATTGTTTTTTTTTTTTTTTTCATAGAATGATTCATGCATTAAGAGTACACAACATATCAATTAACTATTGAATGGTGCAGGGAGTTTCTTCCTTGGAAAAATTATAAGCACTGCTCTATATAATCAATTGCATTCACGATATAACCCAGTCAAGTTCATGAATTTAGGAAAATGGGTTAAACTTTAAAAAGCATGTCTCTTGTAACAGGGAGTGTTCTAATGCGAAGACACTTTTTATATGATAAGCAGTTCTGTCATCATAATTTTAAGTTAGATGAAGCATTATACTTAGATACTTACTAGATGAAGTTTAGCTTCTCATATTCCATCTTTACACTGATCAATGCTTTGTTGCATGCCATCCAACTGCCCAATAATGTATTCCAATTTCTTGCAACAAATCTCATTAGAAATTCTGGCACTATAATCACACTTCTCGAATGGACGATACTCACACGTACTTTTGATTTCCTCCCGCAATGTTGTTTGAATCTCCTGTTCCAGAATTGAACTTCCAGTGATTTTCTTTAATCACATGACATATATTTATTTTGTTCAGGTATCAAAAAAAAGAAACTATTACATGAAACAAGCCTTGAGTAAATATTAAGAAAGTAAGATGTCAGAAAAGTACAAAGAGGCACTACTCTAAGGTGCATGTTTTAAGGAAAAATATCTACTATATTAGCATCTGAAAGAATAGCACATTGTTCACATTCAGAAGTAGGAGATTTTATTGGATCCTATGCAGAAAACAAAAGGATC
This sequence comes from Areca catechu, assembly GCA_021397845.1. NCBI lineage: Eukaryota > Viridiplantae > Streptophyta > Magnoliopsida > Arecales > Arecaceae > Areca > Areca catechu. The sequence continues at coordinate 51,789,590 of CM038045.1, read as the reverse complement.
AAACCTTTTGTCCACAGAAAATAAAAGAACTTGCACGACTTGACCAAAAACTGCAATTGCAGTTGATAGTCCAAATGTTAGCATACCTTCTTTTATATAACATTGATTTACATTAACAGATCTATCATACAACTCAGTAAGATATGATTATCATTATTTTATTTGCACTTTAGTTAGTGATGGATTGAATGACAAATAATGCGAAAAAACCTTACAACTTTCAACAACTAAGCTCCTAATGTAATCCAATTTAACAGACTACTAGAAAAATCTTTCCTTGGATAGATATTTTCTCTATCAACAGTTGTATTTGAGTGAGCCCCTTGGCACTTACAAACTTTGCCTTTCATCTCTCAACAGACCAACTTGGAATTTAACATTTTATGGGCATCTATACCCTACTGCATGTTTCCCTTCAACCAAAGTTTTTATTTTGAAGCCTTATTTTCTAACAGTCTTTTCCTAATGACAAATAGAAATGATTGGAACAGAATTTTAAACATAAACAGATGAGATTTCAGATTTGTTACTATGATCACAAGCAGCATCAAGATATAGTAATCCAGACCCATGACCCTACTTTTGGCTTGTCTAATCACATTACAGGCTAAATCATTCATCATAATGATGTTTACCATATTTTTTGTGGAAAGGTTTATAATGTTGTATCTCTGTCTTGGAGGACTATATTTCGCTGTTTCGAGTTGGCATAGGTGATCATCCAGCCAAATAAGCCAAAATTGTAATACAAAATATACTTATCAGATAACAAGCATGCTTATTTATTTATGCCATCACTGAATGCAAATTGTACACTTCAAATTAACAGAACTATATTTCCATGAAATAAATCAATACAGAAACAATTAAATTGATTAGAAATAAGGATTTTAATAATTCAATAGGTATAACAACTAAGCCGGTGCCTACCAACCCATACGTACTACCACAAAACCTAAAATCATATTCTGTAAGTTTTAGACAAATTCCGAGTGGCTTTATCCAAATAATAGTCTGATTTTCTTGGGAACAGTCCTGATAAATATGAGCAAAAAAGCACCCACTTTGGTTCACTATTACAGTTCAGAAGGACACAAAATAAAATGATTTAACAACAAGTTTCATGTTAAACACCAAAAGACTGCCATCTCGATGCATTTCCAAGCCAGAACCCTGTCACCAAACATCAAATCACCTACCTTCTTCTCTACTAAAATCTTGCACCATTCCAAGAATAAAAGAGACCGCCATCCTCACATTAAGCCCTTCATAGATGCCGTGTTCTCCATCTACGCGGAGTCACCTTCCGCAAATCTTCCAGATCGGTAGAGACCGACCCCAGAGCAAACTCATTGAAACTGAACCCAAGTTTTTCCCCCTTTTTCCCCTTCTATTTCTTTTTGTGACTTGAGTCCATGAGATCATTTTGCCAGAGAAGAACCGAAAAAAGAAATAAATGTATCAATATATCCAGAGGGCTGGGAAGAGAGAAACCTTGATAGACTGCATGAACTCGCGGCAGTGGGTGGTGAGGATGTCCGTTCGGGGACCAGTGGAATTGGCGAGCTCGTCCATCACCGATCCTGCCAGCTCCACCACCCGAACTATTCGCTGCCCTAGCCCAAGCGCCAAGGCAAGAAGAGAAGAACCTTCCGTTAGAAAAACGTAGCCAAAAGATGAGAGAAGAAACCGATGTTAGGAATTTGGGGAATTACCTTCTCGACGAGAAGAAGGCGTTGGAGAGAGGTGGCCTGGCCCTGAGGACCCATCTCGTCTCGGACCGCAGGTGGAGAGGGAGGAGAGAAGGGGTAGTATAGGGGCGGGGAGTTTCCCAGGGCAGGGAAAGTAAAGCCGGAAAATCCTAATAAAATAGGAAATCCCCGATAACAAAAATAGAAAATCCTAATAAAATAGGAAATCCCAGGAAATTACCCCTGATCCCAGGATGTCCGGGTCTGATACGGATCTGGAAACGTAGGACAGTTAAAATCGGATCTAGATCAATCCGGGTCTGGACCTGACCCTATCCGATCCACTTGTAACCCTATTCGACCCTGTGGTGTTTGGTTTCCTTATGCTGGACAGAATAAGGGGCACATTCCACCTCATTCCTCCAGGCTCCAACAAGGCAAAAAATTCGTGATGGGTCATCTTGGTTTAGGTACTCTGGTCAATATTCTTTATTCTGGAATTAATATTTTATCAAGGACTATAAAATAATTTATTTCAAATTTTTTTATTTCTAATTTGATGGATCATACTATATTAATTGCACTGGAATAAATTTGGTATTCCAGATTCTAGCTAAACAAAAATCTGAAATAACAAGGATGAATAATTATTTTTCGAGAATTCGTATTCCTATTTCAAGAATAAATTTTGGATATCCAAACACTACTAATGGGAATAGCCTCGTCGACATCAGGCATCCAACAAGACATCATCGCCTCTTCTCCATGTCTGCAAATACCTGGCATTGCATAATAATTAAAGAATTGGAAATATCATAAAACTATGTTGATACGTCCCTCCATATATTGTGACCACTTTAAGGGATCAACCTTTAATTAGAAAAAAAGGGAGAAGAAGGAGACTTAGAAAGAGAAGAAAGAGATTTAGAAGAAAAGGAAGGAGATTTAGAGAGGAAAAGAGAATCTTTATTCATTATACTATATCTCTATATAAGACTCTAGCAACAATAAAAATAGAAAATCCTAATAAAATAGGAAATCCCAAGAAATTGCTCCTAATCCCAATAATAAAAGAAATTATGCAAATAAAATTAGGATCCCTATAGGACTCTGATATCTTTATATGGCAACAATTTAAAATAAAAAGACTTCTAAAATAGGAGGACTCCTAAAATAAAAAGACTTGTATCATTCCAGTCCTTTTCAAAATCAACCATTTTCTCAAGGTTCAAATTCCAAAAAACACTCCCTCAATATATGCCAATTTTCTTATGTAATGTCTTCACAACAAGCTTTTAGTAGGTTCTACAACTCTAGAGGCAAAGATCATTCTGGCTCTACTTTTTCTACATAATGTAGAGTTATATTTATATTACAGTTCCTTCCAAGCTCTTTTCAATTGAGTGGCTGTTTATGATTTGTGTGGTTGGAGCTCTAGATCCTTTTAGTGAATATTATCGTCTTGAGCCATAAATTGCATAGATAGCTTCAAAAGATCCTGGATTATGGGTTCAAGGGTGTGAAGCCGACTAGCACCACCTCACAACCCCCAAGAGGAAGCACATATAGATTTGTCTTAAAGTAAAAATCTTGAATAGTAATTGATAGGTTAGAGCATTTATCACTTGTTAATTTATCTCCATTAGTAACCATTACTTCAAAAGATTTCATAGGTCTGAATTCTTTCAGCAAGAATAGGGTCGATAAAGTTATAGGTGCTTCAGAGGTTGATGAAAATAGAGATTGATTGATGCTTTATTAGCTTCTTAACTTGCATTGTTTGAGAGGATAAGAATCCCGAGATAGCATATATAGAGATTTCAGGTGTCATCCCTCTATAATTTCCTCGAACTCATTATTAGAGTCACCCTCAATTAAAAATAACTGCTTTGATTTACACTGTTGGCTAGGATTAAGTTTTTTATTATAATTATAACAAAGGTCCTTGTCTCACCATGCCTTCACTTCAACAGGTGCCAAGCATTTAATAAGGGGAGGTACCTCTCCTTAGGCATAGTTATTGTGAAAATCGTAAGCCAAGTGAAGGGGGACTCCGGCATATGATGTTGGGCAATTGGTTTCTCTTTTTATAGACGAGCAAGTCCAATCACCGCCTACTAGAAGTAGAATAAAAAATTCATACGTAATGCTTCAAATCTTCTCTTAGTCTGCTAATAAAGCAACCAACTCCTCGATTATCCTAATTGTATAATTTGTGAGCATATCAAATTATGCTTGGTAATCTTAAATTGATTGAGTAGGATCCTGATGCAATTTTATTAGTTTTTCCAAATAATCTTCATATATAGTTGGGTCGAAATAGATAAAAAAGTTTCAACAAACTATGTCTAAGAAATAATTTATTTTTATTATTGATCGAGGCCTTTTCTATTACAAGTTCATGCCATTTGATCTAAAAATGCAGATGCAACTTACCAGCACCTTATGAATAAAATCTTCAAAGATTAGATCTGGCAAAATATGAAGATGTACATAGATGATATACTTGTAAAAAGTAAAGTCATAGAGACCCACATCACTAACCTCTAAGAAGCCTTCGCCATCCTACATAAGTATTAGATGAAGCTAAACCCCACCAAGTATGCCTTTGTGATAGCTTCTAGAAAGTTTCTTGGTTTTATGGTCTCAAACTAGGAAGTGGAGGCCAACCTTGAGAAAATCAAAGCCATCCATGAAATAGATCCTCCAAGGATGATTAAAGCTATCCAGCACCTCACAAGAAGGATCACAGTCCTTAATAGATTCATCTCCCAGTTGGTTGAGTGATGCCTTTAATCGATTCATCTCCAAGTAGCATAAGAAATTCCAGTGGACTAAGGAATGTCAAAAAACTTTTGAAGACCTCAAAAGCTATTTCAGTTCCCTCTACTGCTGGGCAAACTAGACCGGGACAAGGAATTATTCCTATACCTAGCAACTTTGTCATTGGTGATAGGCGTAGTGCTGATCCAGGAGAAGAACAAAATCCAAAACCCAATTTACTATGTCAGCCAGATCCTAAGGGACATAAAAACTCAATATTCTAAACTAGAGAAGTTGGTTTACACCGTTCTTATCATTACCTGGAGGCTTTGACCATACCTCTAAGCTCTCACTATCACCCTCCTGATCGACCAGCCTATGAAGAGCATCTTGCACTAGCTTGATACATTGGGGTGCATCGCCAATTGGGTGATCAAACTTTCTGCATTCAACACAAATTTTAACTTTGATCGTCAATCAAAGCTCAGATATTGACCAACTTTATGGTTGAATGTACCATCCCCAATGAACCAGCCATACCAGATGATGCAGAGCCCTTAATGTCAACAAAAGGACCGTCCTAGAGCCCACCAACACCTGGCAAGTGTATGTGGATGGCTCTTTCAACTCCAAAGGATGGGGAGTCGGGTTGGTTATTGTAAGCCCAGAAGGAGTCATAGCTGAGCATAACCTATGCTTTGAGTTTCCCACGATGAACAACAAAGTTGAATACAAAGCCTTGATCACGGGACTCTCAGTAGCTAAAGAATTGGGGGTGTAGGACCTAAAGGCCTCTAATGACTTACAATTGGTCATCGAACATATCAGAGGCAATTACGAGGCTCGGGAGGAAAACATGACAAAGTACTTTCTAAAGAACAAGAATTCGGCTTCCACCTTTCACAGCTTTAAAATCCAACAAATACCAGGGAAGGATAACTCTTAAGCTGACATGCTAGCTAAATCAATGATCACTATACCAATGGCACTACCTAAAGGAGCCTATTTTGAGCTGATCAAGAGATCGACCATTGATGAGTTGGCGGTAGTGATGCAACTAGATGATGAGCCCTCCTAGATCGACTCGTAGATCAACTTTTTGAAGAACAACATACTCTCTATGGATTGGATAGAAGCCTACAAAGTGAAATATCAAGCCCTCTAGTACCTCCTGCACGAAGGGAAGCTCTACAAGAGATCGTTCTCTCTACCCCTCCTTAGATGCCTGCATCCGTTCGAGGTTGATTATGTACCGAGTAATATTCATGAAAGGATATATGGGAATCATATCATAAAGAAGGCATTGGCATATAAACTCCTTCGACAAGATTACTACTAGTCCATGATACAAAAGGATGCGGAGGACTTCATCATGTGGTGTGACATGTGCCAAAAGAATTCAAACATCCAGCACCTACCTGTCTCACTGATCACCCCTAGATGGTTGTTGTAGATTTTTCACAAGTAGGTAAAACCGAGCCATTGGCCCGCATTACTGAAATGAAGGTGATAGACTTCATATGGAGAATCATAATATACTAGTTCAAGGTTCCCCAAGTGCTGATCATCGATAACGGGCATAGTTCATAGGAGCCAGATTCGAGGAGTTCTATGAGGACCATGGAATTTCACACCATCTCACTTTCATGGCTCACCCTCAGGTGAATGAGGAGGCAGAAGTAACAAACCACACTCTCCTCCAAGGTTTAACAACAAGATAGAAAAAGGCCAAGGGGGCATGGGCCGATGAGCTTCATTATATACTTTGGGCATATTGGACAATGCCAAGGATCCCAACACAAGAAACACCCTTCAGTTTGACCTTTGGAACTAAAGTAGTGATACTTGTCGAGCTTAGAGTCCCATCAGCACGGGTCAAGAATTTTGATGAATAGACTAACTCAGAAAGGCAACTCATGAACTTTGACCTATTGGACAAAGCCTGTGAAAGAGCATACGTCATGACGATAGCTTACCAATACAAAGTTGCTTGGTACTTCAACTCCAAAGTTCAAAGCAAAACCATCAAGGTCAGTGACATGGTGCTATGCCGATGAAGGTCTTCTAGCTTGGCCAACGAGGTAAATTATCACCAAACTGGAAAGGACCCTATTAAGTAGAGGAAGTCGTCAAACCAAGAACCGATTGATTGAAGCAACTGGAAGGGACCTCTACTCTGATCCTAGAACTCAACTAATCTCAGGATGTATTATTAGTAATGTAGTTCCATCTTGTAATAAAAAATCTTTTGTAGATTATGCATATCTTTATAACTAGTAGGAAACCAAGAATGCTTCAATAATGAAGGGCCCCCGACTAAGTTTCTTGAGTCAAGCAAAGTCTCTGATGAAGCTCATCGGATATCCTTAAAGCTTCAAGTAAAATCCTTCCAAGAAAATATGAGACAAACACAAAATATGGCCATGAGATTCAAAATCTAGTAAATAACAAATAAAACTTAAATAAATATACAAAAAGGTAAAAGATTCTATTAATAAATTTTAGATTATACGTGTTTGTGGCTTCATAGCCAGATTATATTGTTTAAATGATGCTTCACGAAGTACAAGTGAAAGACAAAGATAGACTTCGAAGGGCTAAGACCAGACTTCCAGAAGCCCTGAGCTTTGCACTAGCTGAATAAGCAAGAGCATTAGGACCAAGCCTGAATCTCCTAGAGTGCACAAAGTTTCTCTCTGAATATAGCAAGACAACTCCTTCGGACCTGCCCCATTTCTAATATCCCCAATCCCAAGGTAAGCATTGATCACATCCCCTTAATATGTCTAGGTGGCCTTTCGAGAAAGCTTCCCTCGAGAAAGGGAACCTTGAAGACCAAATATTTGTACTAGGAGTCGTTTATAGCATCCCCTTACATGTTTTGGTAATGAAAGGGCACTACAAAGATTTGTTTCACTGGCCTCCCATATTTATAGCTGAAAAGCCGACATAAGTCCACCAAGTGGAGCAAGAAGCCTCTTGGATGGACCTAATCTTTGCATTCCTTGTCAAAGGGACTCTACCGGAAGATACGACCGAGGCCAAGCGTATACGCTAGACAGTTTCAAAGTACGTCATCCTCGACGACACTTTCTATAAACGGTCATTCTCACAGCCATTGTTGAAGTGCCTAGGGTCGACTGATACCGACTACACACTCAGAAAAGTGCACGAAGGCATTTGCGATGACCATCTAGGAGGAAGATCCCTGGCTTACAAAATCATCCGGTAGGGATATTACTGGCCGACCATCCAGAGGGACGCGTCGAACTTCGTCAAAAAGTATGATGCATGCCAGAGATATTCCAACATTCAAAGAAGGCGACCAGTTAGCTAATTCCAGTCAAAGAAGGCCATTCGCATAGTAGGGGATGGACATCTTGGGACCATTCCCCCCGACATCTAGCCAGCAGAAATTCCTGATCGTGGCCATTGATTGCTTCACCAAATAGATAGAGGCCGAACCACTGGCACATATTACAGAAGCCAAAGTGGAGAACTTTATCCGGAACTTGCATCATCTTCCAATTCAGCATTCCACAGATAATCATTACGATAATGGGAGACAGTTCGACAATCCCAAGTTTCGGGACTTCTGCCAGTAGTATCACATCTTCCATCGGCTAACATCAGTCGATCATCCTCAATCCAACAGAGAAGCTGAAATCATCAATCGGACGATCTTGCATGGACTGAAGATCCGATTAAATGATGCCAAAGAACTATGGGCGGAAGAACTTCACTCATTGCTCTGGGCTTATCGGACGACCTCCTGATCGGTAACTGGGAAGACTCCATTCAATCTGACCTATGGAAGTCAAGCAGTCATTCCTATAGAAGTTTCCTTACAATCCCTGTAGATTGACCATTTCGTCGAACCGACCAACTCAGAGCAAAGGAGGGCTGACCTAGATCTGCTTGATGAAACCAGGCTCCAGGCGAGCTTGAAGATGGTGACATACCGCCAGAAGATGGCCAAGTATTACAATTCTCGAGTCAAGGCTCGAACTTTCCGGGTCAGGGACCTGGTTTTGCGAAGGGCAGAAATCTCAAGACCGACCGAGCAAGGAAAACTCTTCCCCAATTGGGAGAGCCCTTATCGAGTGACTGAAGTGGTTCGGGCCGGTACTTACGGACTCAAGCATTTGGATGGATGGCAAGTGGCGCGTATGTGGAATATAGACAACCTTCGCAAATACTATCAATAAAGGCCATCACTTCTTCTTTGAAACACTTCCAAAAGTTCGACCCCGATCGGTAGAGGCTCTAGAGCAGCCCACTTTCGAAAGTCCGACTCCGGTCGGCAGAGGCTCTAGGGCAGCCCACTTCTGAAAGTCCAACTTCGATCGGCAGAGGCTCTAGGGCAGCCCACTTCTGAAAGTCCGACTTCGATCGGCAGAGACTCTAGGGCAGTCCACTTCTGAAAGTCCGACTCCGATTGGCAGAGGCTCTAGGGCAGCCCACTTTCGAAAGTCCGACTCCGGTCGGTAGAGGTTCTAGGGCAGCCCATTTTCGAAAGTCCGACTCCAGTCGGCAAAGGCTCTAGTGTAGCCCACTTCTAAAAATCTAACTCCGGTCGGCAAAGGCTTCAAAATGGTCCGCCTGAAGGTCGGACTTCACGTTCGAACGGGTCGACGGACCAACACTTAGAAAAATCTCTAAGTGTCTGGGTTCGAACTGAGCTACTGTCCTACGGCTACTTCGGAGGTCTTCCGTTCGGATGGGCCGATGGACCAACACTTAGAAAAATCTCTAAGTGTTTGGGTTCGGATTGAGCCACTATTCAACAGTCACTTCAAAGAATCTACGGTCCAATCAAGCCGACCGACAAGACTTAGAAATATTTTTGAAAGAAATGGTTCGGTCGAGCTGACCAACCCAACAAGGACAGAGAGATACAAAAGCTTTGACAGAAAAGGCAATACTTCTATTTCATTACAAAAAATGTTTCTTACAAAAGGTAGGTTAGACCTTTACAAACATCCTAGGTCTGACCCATCGAGGGTACAGATGGGACTTTGGCCATGCCCGAAGCCTCGACCGGGATGTCTGCCGTCCCTACACTGCTACAGCCTGAGCTTCAGCTCCAGCCTCCTCTGCGCCGGCTTCAGCCTGGGGTTCGACCCCTCTATCGGTCGGGCTCGCCTCTTCTTCTGTGCCTTCCCCTTCCATCTATCTCGGTAGCTACAGAAAGGCGAGGTCCAGCTCCAGAAAGGCATCATCAACCTTTGCCAGGCACTCCTCGTAGCCAATATCAAAGCTGACTGCTCTGGCCTCATCCATCTCCTCCTTGAAGTTGTCGGAGGCTTTAATTCTTCTTGACAGCCTCATCGGCTGCTTGAGCCTTCTGTTCTTTGGACTCCCTGAGCAGGATCATGTACTTTCCTGCCATAGCCTGCTGCTCCCGCCAGTGCTTCTCGTGTTCGACTGCCCGTGCCTCCTCCTTCTCAAGCCTACGGACGAGGGAGCTCAACTTCTTCTTCCTCCTCCTTAAATTGGCCTCTTGATCGACCAGCCGGGTCTGCAGGTCCTCCGCCTGCTTCTTATGAGCCTCCACCTCTACCTAATAGGCAAACAGCTCTTCTTCGCCAGCCTTTCGTGTCGCCTCCGCCATGGCCTTGTCCGCCTCTGCCATGGCTTTAGCCATCTCAGACCCTTCGGCCCTCCTGGCCAAGTGCTCTTTCAGGTATAGCAACTCGTCCAGGCCATCGTCCATCAGCAAGATTTGTGGAGGAGCTGCAAATAACAAGATAGCGTTAGTGACCTACAAGAAATAAAGGAAAGACCAAAGACTCAGGAATGGGTGGCTTACCCCCATCAGGTTGCGGTAGGAACTTATGGCATCTTCATTCAGTGTTCGCCGACCTGATTCGTTCCAATCGACATCTGTAATGGCCCTTTTGAGCAGGTCTTTGACCTACTTGGTATCATGTATGGTGCACCATTTCTGATGCGCCTCATCACTAGCTTCGTCGGCCTCCACTCTGCCGGCTTCTCCTCCCTCGGCCTCCCTTCTCCCTCCAATTGTTGAGGGAGTCTCTTGCGCCAACTTAGTGGTTGGTGATGATGGGGCCGTCTCTGCATCGGTCGGCCTTAACAATTCTTTAGCAGACCGGACAAACGATTGTCCTATTGAGGATGAACGCTCCTGTGCTATCGCAACGCGGTGTTCCGACAGGGGTACGTCGTCGTCGGAGTCTACCGCTACAATGGTAGCAACCGGCCCCTCCGTTCGCTGCTTCTTTGGCCTCTCGGCCATCAGCTCTGCAATCCGGATGCCCCTCTTCTTAGCCGCTCGTGCTATAATTGTTGCTTAGTTTGGCTTCATTTTTCCACCTACCAGAGAACAAACTAAAGTTAGTAGCAGAAAGATGAGTCTGGCCGAAGAAACAGAAGACCTACGATGGTGGCCTTTATCCTACCCAGGTACTGATGCTGGCTGACTCCATCGAATGGAGGTTATCCTCCCGAAGTAGATTGAATACAAAGGTGGGTTGTCCACATCCATCTTATTAAAGTCAGCCTCGTTGGCCCTCAACACTTTCCTCCCGTCGACGGCTTTCAGCCTCGGCTCCCTCCACGCCGGCTCGAAGCCCCAAGGCTCTAAGCTAAAATGAAGAAGAAACGGGACTTCCACCCGTGGATAGCCGATGGAAGACCTCCCAAGATCCTCCGGCCAGGGCGGGGACTGAACATCCACCACTCCAGGCTTCAGCAATCCTTTTCAGAAGGAGAAAATTTGTGAAAAGAGACAACCTCGGCTCAAATTCGGCCATCTAGTAGAGGACCATGAAATCGCAGATCGCCCGAATGCTATTCGGGGTCAGCTACGTTGGGGACACCCTATAGGTATTGAAGATCTAATGAAGAGGTCATGAAGAGGAAATGGAGGCCGGCCTTAAGATGATCCTCATTGAAAGTAAAAATGTGGGTGCAGGTGCCTACGCTAAGCATGCAACACACAGGGAATAGGTAAGTATTTTAAATATTTTAAAATAAGTACGGAAAAAACCTATTCCGCACAGGATCTAGCATATGCAAGATGCATGTATAGGCATGATTCAGGACATATAATATTTATAAACATTTTAATAAATCTAGATCTATACATGCACCGAAATTAAAACCCAAAAACATACCTTATTCCCAGCTGGAATAAGTCTGGGATAAACCTGGAATAGACTGGAATAACTGGAATAAAGTTATTCCAGTCATCTTCCACCTTGGGCTGAAAACAGGGCTTCCGAAAAGTCCACGAAACGCCACCTTCCGGACCTCCGATCGCTCCCAAATTTGAGCTGTAGATTCTTGAGGAAGTCTTCTTCGATTTGGCACTGATTTCTGCAAGAAAACCAAACCCAAAAATCGAGAAAAATCGGCGAAGTCTGCTGCACGAAAATGGCAGCAGATCTGAGTTGCTGTCTTCGTCGATGGTTTCGGGCAACCGGAGCGATCCCGTTCGCGTGGTTTGCTCCGAGGAGTAGATGGACACTCCCTCTAGAGGGGAGACACGCCCGGGCTCTCCGATCTCTCTCCCCGCGCGGTGCTAGCCGCCGGAAGAAGCTTCACGATCACAGATTTCTGCAGCAAAACAAATTTGCTGCAGCAGGGAAGGAGCACTCAAACAATGGGAAGAAAACCTTGGACTCTCTCCTTACTCCCTTCCAAAAACAGCTCTACAAGTACCCAATAGGTGATCTCACAATCCCTCAAAAATTTTCTTGAAAAAATTCTTCTCTCGTTGGTTTTTCACTTCACACGGTGAAAACTGCTCACTCAAAACAGGGGCTGCAAAGGTTTTTATAAAAGGCTGCAATGGGAGAGGGAGAGGGAGAGGCGGGGAGGCCAAGAGGCAGGGCTTGCAATATATCCCAATTAACAGCCATTAATCAACCATTACCCATTAACCAAGGATTAATGTAATGGGTTGGGAAAAGGAAGAGATGGGACGTTGGAGTTTCATCCAGCGAAAGGAATTCCAGCGTTTGGTCTTTGGGTCTCTTCATTTCAACCTTGAATCACCGTGTAAAACGGTCATGAGGAGAAAATGCACCGGTCAAAACCGGTCCAAGCCAAAATATTATCCTTGGTTCAATCCCCAAAAAAAAAAAATAATTGGTTCAATCCAATTGAACCGGTTCAAGCCCAATAAAATTGGGTTCAATTGGTTCATAACCAATTGGAGGCCGAAACAAGCTCCGAATCAGTTCAAAACTGATTCAGAAAAATCCTGGCGCAACGCTGGTCAGCCTGGAACAATTTCCGGTTGACACAGACAAGGGTAAGACGGGGAAAAAGGTGCTCAAAAATACTGTGACCATAAAACCGAGACGATTCCTAATCGTAATCAGTAACCGGATCAGAGAGTTATCCTCTGTGGCGTGTGACCTCATAGGTTCGAACCTAAACGGTAGCACTAGAACAATTTCTAGTACCAGCACAGGAAACCATCTAGCAATGGTCCCGGCGTCCGGATAGGTCGAAGATGCGGGAGCAAACAATCGAACCTCTGGCATATGGTTACCGTATAATTCATCCCTTTGACCTCTAATGCTCAGGACGACTGAGATTGGGCTGCCAACCCAGACTGAGTCAGTCGACTACGTGTCTCAATCTCGCAAGCCCAGTGACTCTTCACTAGGGCTACCCCGGCCGAGGATTTGCTAAATTGAGATACTGCGAGACATTCAATCCAAACTGTTTGGACAGGTCAATTCCATCTTGGTCCATACTGCTCCACAAGTACTTGCCTGTACCCAGAAACCTTCCGTCACCGGATTAAAAATCGGGTAGTCCGGCACCAAAGCACAGGGAGTTGCTTGCAAGCTACCGCGATGGACCTCAGGTCAGAGGGACACTTATACCCATATCCAATCGTGAGTATCCTTTTGGCAGAAAGGGACTGCACGGAGTCACGTTCAATGAAATATCACATATATCCCACCTGCAGATCACATCAGTGTCACCACACTCATTTGGTCAAGAGGACAACCAAACGATGTGAACTGCAACAACCTATACTTGATATATTGCCGACCAGTACAGTATATCCTTTGGTTGTGAACTGGGTTTAAGGACCACTCGATACATCCTCTCTGTATCGAAGTCAGTGTAGTCCTAAGGACTTCATCACATGGAAAGAGTTCATTTTAGGGAAATACAATATGTGATGAGCTGCCAATAACAATTTTATTAATTCACAAAATAAATACAGTACTTAGCTCAACCGCCTACAACCCAGGCGATTGGCTTTGGGACACAATTCCCAACAACTCCCACTTGTACTAAAGCCAATCAGAAGAGTATCTAATACCCATTTCCCATTTACAATAGTCGAACTCTTTAATTCCGAGGGCTTTAGTGAAGGGTCGGCCAGATTTTCTTTTCCATCGATCTTCAGAAGATTGATGTCGCCTCGTTCCACGATCTCTCGTACGAGGTGGTAGCGCCGCAGGATGTGCTTGGTGCGGTGATGAGCTTTTGGCTCCTTAGCTTGAGCAATGGCTCCAGTGCTGTCACAGTACACCGAAACAGGACCATCTAGGGAAGGTGCCACCCCTAGCTCTCCAAGGAACTTTCGCAACCACACAGCTTCCTTTGCTGCATCTGATGCTACAATATATTCTGCTTCGCATACCGAGTCTGCAACAGTTGCCTGCTTGGAACTTTTCCAGCAGACCGCTCCTCCGTTCAGGATAAATACAAACCCTGACACACTCTTGCTATCATCTCTATCTGACTGGAAACTAGAGTCAGTGTACCCCACAAGTTTCAAGTCAAGTTCTCCATAAATCAGCCATTGATCTTTAGTATTTCTCAAATACTTGAGGATGGACTTAACCACCTTCCAATGCGCCTCACCTGGGTCAGACTGGTATCTACTCACTACTCCTAGTGAGTATGCCACATCTGGTCTAGTACAAGTCATAGCATACATGATAGAGCCTACTGCAGAAGCATAAGGTACTCTACTCATGCGCTCTCTTTCCTCAGGAGTTGTCGCACAATCCTTCTTGGAAAGAGTAATTCCAGAACCTATCGGAGATAGCCTTTCTTGGAATTTTCCATGCTGAATCGTTTCAGCACGGTGTCTATGTACATAGACTGGGACAGTCCCAAAAGCTTCTTAAATCTATCTCTATAGATTTTCATACCTAGTATGTAAGAAGCTTCACCCAAGTCCTTCATGGAGAACTGAGATGATAACCAGACCTTTATTCCTTGTAATGCTGCAACGTCATTCCCGATTAAGAGAATGTCGTCAACATACAGTACTAGGAATACAATCACAGAACCATTGATCCATTTATAGATGCACGGTTCTTCTCCATTCTTAACGAAGCCATACGATTTGATATACCTATCAAACCGTAAGTTCCAACTTCGAGATGCTTGCTTGAGTCCATAGATGGACTTCTGCAATTTGCATACTTTTGATTCATCTGTGGATGTGAACCCTTCAGGCTGTATCATATACACCTCTTCTTCCAGTTCCCCATTAGGAAAGCGGTTCGGACATCCATCTGCCAGATCTCGTAATCAAAATATGCTGCCAAAGCAAGCATGATCCGAATAGACTTGAGCATTGCCACAGGGGAAAATGTCTCGTCATAATCGATACCATATCGTTGACGATACCCCTTGGCAACCAGACGGGCTTTATAGGTCTCTACCTTCCCATCTGCGCCCCTTTTTCTCTTGAAGATCCATTTACACCCGATGGGTTTTATTCCTTCAGGCGGATCAACCAATGTCCAAACATTGTTGATTTCTATGGACTCCATTTCGGATCGCATGGCTCCAAGCCATGCCTCAGAGTCAGATCTCTGAAGTGCATCCATATAGGTGATCGGATCCTCATTGTTCTCATCGAGCTCAATGGGATCTCCGTCCCGGACCAAGAAACCGTAGTATCTGTCCGGCTGACGCGGTATTCTACCGGATCTCCTAATGGGTTCTGGATGTGATTCAATCACTGCCGGTTCTACGACATCCTTAGAGTGTGTAGGTTCTTCTATTGGCTGAACTTCATCAAGTTCAATCTTAGAGGCTATAGTTCCTTCTCCAAGGAACTCCTTTTCCAAAAAGATAGCTCTAAGAGCAACGAACACCTTTTGTTCATTCTCCAAATAGAAGAAATACCCTTTGGTTTCCTTAGGATAACCAACAAATAAACACCGATCAGACCTAGGACCAAGTTTGTCTGAGTCTAAACGCTTTACGTAAGCCGGACAACCCCAGACCCGAAGGTGTGAGATTGATGGTTTACGTCCATTCCACATCTCATACGGAGTGGAGACAACAGATTTACTTGGAACATTATTTAATAAGTAACAGGCTGTCTGAAGCGCATATCCCCAAAAGGATAGCGGCAGAGTTGCAAAGCCCATCATGGATCGAACCATGTCCAACAAGGTTCGATTCCTCCTTTCGGACACACCATTCAACTGTGGTGTTCCTGGAGGAGTCCATTGAGAGAGAATTCCATTCTCCTCAAGATATGTCAAAAAAGCACCAGATAAATATTCTCCACCTCGATCAGATCGAAGGGTTTTAATATTTTTTCCAGTTTGCTTTTCTACTTCATTACGGTATCGTTTGAACATTTCAAACGACTCAGACTTATGTCTCATTAAAAAGACATAACCGAACCTTGAAAAGTCGTCTGTAAATGTAATGAAATATTTGTATTCTCCTATAGCACTAACTGTCATCGGTCCACATACATCAGTATGTATTAGACTTAGAAGTTCTGTAGCTCGTTCACCTTTTCCAGTAAAAGGCGACTTGGTCATTTTACCAAGTAAACAGGATTCACAAGTGGGCAGTGATTCAGAATCACTGACCTCGAGAAGTCCATCTCCTCGCATCTTGTTTATCCTATTTTGGTTAATATGACCTAGCCTACAGTGCCAAAGATACAAATCGTTGACATTATCTAACCTTGGACGTTTGCTAGAAGTGTACATTACACTAACAGGCCTTGATAGTACGTATATGCCATTATTTAATCTAGCTTTCATTATAACAGAGTTATTCAAAATAACATTGCAAAAATCTCCTTTTATTGATAGTTCAAAACCACAACTGGCCAAAAGGCCTACAGAGATTATGCACATAATGAAACTAGGACAATAGTGACAGTCGACTAGTTCGACAGTACAAGACTCAAAGACAAGACGCAGGACTCCAACCGCCAGTACTGGAACACGATTTCCATTCCCGACGCTCAGAAACTGTTCTCCATCTTCAAATCTTCTGCTAACTTGAAGTCCCTGTAACGAATTACAAACATGAATTGGACTACCAGTATCTAATACCCAGTTAGCAGTATTAACAATTGAGTAATTACAAGGTCTTATCATATAAATACCTTGTTCAGCAGACTTCTGCTTTCTCGGCCTGTTCGGATCAAGGGACGCTATATAAAGAGGACAGTTCCTCTTCCAGTGTCCCTTCTTCTTGTAGTGGAAGCATTCTGCAGAAGACTGATCAGCCTTAAACTTCCTGGTCTGACTCGGGCCAGGAGCATTCTGCACCTTCTTTCCCTTTTTATTTATTTTCTTCTTCCCTTTCTTAAAGGGACGACGACCTCTACCTCCTCCCACTAAATTCACCACCCCCTTATTAAGTTGGTGGTCTTTCTCGAAAGTCTGCAGTAATCCCAAAAGACCATGGTAGTTTACTGCAGGCTTGTTCATTCTGTAATGATCAAGAAAGTCAAGATAGGAGGAGGGAAGAGAATTCAGGATCGCATCCTTGCCGAGCTGCTCGTGCAAGGGGCATCCGAGTTTGCCCAGTTTTTCAATCAGCTCGATCATGTACAATACATGATCAGTGACTGAACCGCCATTCGGCATCTTGGAGTTGTAGATGGCACAAGATACTTTGTACCGTTCTACATCATCCGGGGTGCCGAAGGATTCCTTCAACTTTTGAAGGATTTCATCAGGTTGGGCCTCCTCGAATTTGCGAGTGAACTCGTCGTTCATCGCCGCTAGCATAATGCAACGGATAGTAGTCCGATCAGAGACCCACTTCAAATAAGCATCTCTGACCGCACTCCGTGCATTAGCGGGAGGGATTTCAGGTGCCGGATCCGTTATCACATACAGGATCCGTTCGTGCTCCAGAATTATTCTCAACTTTCGATACCAACTATCGAAGTTGTGACCCTTTAACTTCTCGTTATCGAGAAGTGACCGGAGCGACAAGTTTGAAGACATCTGAAAAGAAAATTAGACCTATTAGTGTATGAATTAATAAATTAACCAAAAGACTTGGACTTTAGTCTAAAGGTTTCTCCCACTAATTTTTCAGATTGGTAGCCTCTAACTCCAATTCGTGAAAACACTTTTTCAAGTGGGTACTGAAATCCAATAGGCCACGCATGAGCCCGACTATGGCCGGCTCACCCATACGAGCCTAAAGGTAGGTTCGTAAACCAATTGTTTCCCTAAACAATTTTCAGTATTTTATTTTGCCCCAGAGAACACCCCAATCGGCCTAGGGGCCTCCTATTGCGGGTCTTTGGTTAGGTCCAACCATTAAAATGACTAATCCAATGCTTCCAGCTAACTAAAGACCAAGCCCGACTATGGCCGGCCCACCTGGTCCCGTTATGGAGGTTGCACTGAACCATCATCGATCAGATAGAAATTCCAGTCGCCGGATGTACACCCGTTCTATGGAACTGCCGATGCACACCAAGCTAGTGGACACATTTCTATCCAACTTAATGGGAGGCAAAGATACAGTCAACTCCTTGACTTAGTCTTTTTAAGGACCTAATAATTTTTAGAGGATTTTTTTTTTTTTTTTTGACAGGAGAAAAAAGGTAAGGACATGGATCATCCTCCCACTGAATCAATCAGATTCCAGGAGGGTTGAATTAAATCAACAATTGATCCATGGGCACCTATTGATCAGTCAGACCGATCAACCTGGGTGACATGGGTTAACTCGAGTCATTGAGCTTTTCCAATCAGTTCTGGTCGACTCGACTAGCCAGGTAGGTGAGATCATGGGTGAGTATCCGCCATTAACCATCTTTCCTAGACACCAACTAAGTTGGCCAGGAAAGAGGTAGCCTCATACAACCATGATCACAATTGCCAAACCTACCTCGACACCAGTCGGTTTACCAGACTCGATCAGACTAGCCTAAAGACTCGGGCATCCACTGAGCCACTAATTGGATCCATTTTAGATGAACGGATCAACTAATCTAACTATTAGATAGTTCTAAAGAAGGACCTTAAACAACTTTTGTTTAATCTTCTTTTAATCCGGTTCAACTAAACTTAGGTCTAACCCAGTGATGGACCCAACTAATCAGCTAACCCAATTAACCCAATTTGGCTTATGCAAATTTTATTAGATTTCATAAACCTAAAAATTTTATTAAGCCAAATACCTAATTAAAATATTTTTAATTAAGTCTCTATGTAAAACAATTTTACATCTTAAATTATGCATCATATCTAGATTTATACTTTTATAAATATTATATGATCCAAATAACAAAATTATAAATCATGCCAAATTTATAATTTTAATTTCTTTTGATTTCCTTAAAGGATCCTTCTGAAGAGGCCAACACAGACGAACCGCATCGTGTCAAAGACACACGGCCATGGTGAAGATCTCAACTAGGTTCCTAAAAGTACTCTCTAATCCCAAGATTAAACAATTTAATCTACTATACATGCATCAAGATATGTTACTCTAGAACCTGGCTCTGATACCACTGAAAGTAAAAATGTGGGTGCAGGTGCCTACACTAAGCATGCAACACACAGGGAATAGGTAAGTATTTTAAAATATTTTTAAAATAATGCGGAAAAACCTATTCCGCACAGGATCTAGCATATGCAAGATGCATGTATAGGCATGATTCAGGACATATAATATTTATAAACATTTAATAAATCTAGATCTATACATGCACCGAAATTAAAACCCAAAAACATACCTTATTCCCAGCTGGAATAAGTCTGGGATAAACCTGGAATAGACTGGAATAACTGGAATAAAGTTATTCCAGTCGTCTTCCACCTTGGGCTGAAAACAGGGCTTCCAAAAGTCCACGAACGCCGCCTTCCGGACCTCCGATCGCTCCCAAATTTGAGCTGTAGATTCTTGAGGAAGTCTTCTTCGATTTGGCACTGGTTTCTGCAAGAAAAACCAAACCCAAAAATCGAGAAAAATCGGCGAAGTCTGCTGCACGAAAATGGCAGCAGATCTGAGTTGCTGTCTTCGTCGATGGGTTTCGGGCAACCGGAGCGATCCCGGTTCGCGTGGTTTGCTCCGAGGAGTAGATGGACACTCCCTCTAGAGGGGAGACACGCCCGGGGCTCTCCGATCTCTCTCCACGCGCGGTGCTAGCCGCCGGAAGAAGCTTCACGATCACAGATTTCTGCAGCAAAACAAAATTTGCTGCAGCAGGGAAGGAGCACTCAAACAATGGGAAGAAAACCTTGGACTCTCCCTTACTCCCTTCCAAAAACAGCTCTACAAGTACCCAATTAGGTGATCTCACAATCCCTCAAAAAATTTTCTTGAAAAAATTCTTCTCTCGTTGGTTTTTCACTTCACACGGTGAAAACTGCTCACTCAAAACAGGGGCTGCAAAGGTTTTTATAAAAGGCTGCAATGGGAGAGGGAGAGGGAGAGGCGGGGAGGCCAAGAGGCAGGGCTTGCAATATATCCCAATTAACAGCCATTAATCAACCATTAAACCCATTAACCAAGGATTAATGTAATGGGTTGGGAAAAGGAAGAGATGGGACGTTTGGAGTTCTCATCCAGCGAAAGGAATTCCAGCGTTTTGGTCTTTGGGTCTCTTCATTTCAACCATTGAATCACCGTGTAAAACGGTCATGAGGAGAAAATGCACCGGTTCAAAACCGGTCCAAGCCAAAATATTATACCTTGGTTCAATCCCCAAAAAAAAAATAATTGGTTCAATCCAATTGAACCGGTTCAAGCCCAATAAAATTGGGTTCAATTGGTTCATAACCAATTGGAGGCCGAAACAAGCTCCGAATCAGTTCAAAACTGATTCAGAAAAATCCTGGCGCAACGCTGGTCACCTGGAACAATTTCCGGTTGACACAGACAAGGGTAAGACGGGAAAAAGGTGCTCAAAAATACTGTGACCATAAAACCGAGACGATTCCTAATCGTAATCAGTAACCGGATCAGAGAGTTATCCTCTGTGGCGTGTGACCTCATAGGTTCGAACCTAAACGGTAGCACTAGAACAATTTCTAGTACCAGCACAGGAAACCATCTAGCAATGGTCCCGGCGTCCGGATAGGTCGAAGATGCGGGAGCAAACAATCGAACCTCTGGCATATGGTTACCGTATAATTCATCCCTTTGACCTCTAATGCTCAGGACGACTGAGATTGGGCTGCCAACCCAGACTGAGTCAGTCGACTACGTGTCTCAATCTCGCAAGCCCAGTGACTCTTCACTAGGGCTACCCCGGCCGAGGATTTGCTAAATTGAGATACTGCGAGACATTCAATCCAAACTGTTTGGACAGGTCAATTCCATCTTGGTCCATTACTGCTCCACAAGTACTTGCCTGTACCCAGAAACCTTCCGTCACCGGATTAAAAATCGGGTAGTCCGGCACCAAAGCACAGGGAGTTGCTTGCAAGCTACCGCGATGGCCTCAGGTCAGAGGGACACTTATACCCATATCCAATCGTGAGTATCCTTTGGCAGAAAGGGACTGCACGGAGTCACGTTCAATGAAATATCACATATATCCCACCTGCAGATCACATCAGTGTCACCACACTCATTTGGTCAAGAGGACAACCAAACGATGTGAACTGCAACAACCTATACTTGATATATTGCCGACCAGTACAGTATATCCTTTGGTTGTGAACTGGGTTTAAGGACCACTCGATACATCCTCTCTGTATCGAAGTCAGTGTAGTCCTAAGGACTTCATCACATGGAAAGAGTTCATTTTAGGGAAATACAATATGTGATGAGCTGCCAAATAACAATTTTATTAATTCACAAAATAAATACAGTACTTAGCTCAACCGCCTACAACCCAGGCGATTGGCTTTGGGACACAATTCCCAACAACTCCCACTTGTACTAAAGCCAATCAGAAGAGTATCTAATACCCATTTCCCATTTACAATAGTCGAACTCTTTAATTCCGAGGGCTTTAGTGAAGGGGTCGGCCAGATTTTCTTTTCCATCGATCTTCAGAAGATTGATGTCGCCTCGTTCCACGATCTCTCGTACGAGGTGGTAGCGCCGCAGGATGTGCTTGGTGCGGTGATGAGCTTTTGGCTCCTTAGCTTGAGCAATGGCTCCAGTGCTGTCACAGTACACCGAAACAGGACCATCTAGGGAAGGTGCCACCCCTAGCTCTCCAAGGAACTTTCGCAACCACACAGCTTCCTTTGCTGCATCTGATGCTGCAATATATTCTGCTTCGCATACCGAGTCTGCAACAGTTGCCTGCTTGGAACTTTTCCAGCAGACCGCTCCTCCGTTCAGGATAAATACAAACCCTGACACACTCTTGCTATCATCTCTATCTGACTGGAAACTAGAGTCAGTGTACCCCACAAGTTTCAAGTCAAGTTCTCCATAAATCAGCCATTGATCTTTAGTATTTCTCAAATACTTGAGGATGGACTTAACCACCTTCCAATGCGCCTCACCTGGGTCAGACTGGTATCTACTCACTACTCCTAGTGAGTATGCCACATCTGGTCTAGTACAAGTCATAGCATACATGATAGAGCCTACTGCAGAAGCATAAGGTACTCTACTCATGCGCTCTCTTTCCTCAGGAGTTGTCGCACAATCCTTCTTGGAAAGAGTAATTCCAGAACCTATCGGAAGATAGCCTTTCTTGGAATTTTCCATGCTGAATCGTTTCAGCACGGTGTCTATGTACATAGACTGGGACAGTCCCAAAAGCTTCTTAAATCTATCTCTATAGATTTTCATACCTAGTATGTAAGAAGCTTCACCCAAGTCCTTCATGGAGAACTGAGATGATAACCAGACCTTTATTCCTTGTAATGCTGCACGTCATTCCCGATTAAGAGAATGTCGTCAACATACAGTACTAGGAATACAATCACAGAACCATTGATCCATTTATAGATGCACGGTTCTTCTCCATTCTTAACGAAGCCATACGATTTGATATACCTATCAAACCGTAAGTTCCAACTTCGAGATGCTTGCTTGAGTCCATAGATGGACTTCTGCAATTTGCATACTTTTGATTCATCTGTGGATGTGAACCCTTCAGGCTGTATCATATACACCTCTTCTTCCAGTTCCCCATTAGGAAAGCGGTTCGGACATCCATCTGCCAGATCTCGTAATCAAAATATGCTGCCAAAGCAAGCATGATCCGAATAGACTTGAGCATTGCCACAGGGGAAAATGTCTCGTCATAATCGATACCATATCGTTGACGATACCCCTTGGCAACCAGACGGGCTTTATAGGTCTCTACCTTCCCATCTGCGCCCCTTTTTCTCTTGAAGATCCATTTACACCCGATGGGTTTTATTCCTTCAGGCGGATCAACCAATGTCCAAACATTGTTGATTTCTATGGACTCCATTTCGGATCGCATGGCTCCAAGCCATGCCTCAGAGTCAGATCTCTGAAGTGCATCCATATAGGTGATCGGATCCTCATTGTTCTCATCGAGCTCAATGGGATCTCCGTCCCGGACCAAGAAACCGTAGTATCTGTCCGGCTGACGCGGTATTCTACCGGATCTCCTAATGGGTTCTGGATGTGATTCAATCACAGCCGGTTCTACGACATCCTTAGAGTGTGTAGGTTCTTCTATTGGCTGAACTTCATCAAGTTCAATCTTAGAGGCTATAGTTCCTTCTCCAAGGAACTCCTTTTCCAAAAAGATAGCTCTAAGAGCAACGAACACCTTTTGTTCATTCTCCAAATAGAAGAAATACCCTTTGGTTTCCTTAGGATAACCAACAAATAAACACCGATCAGACCTAGGACCAAGTTTGTCTGAGTCTAAACGCTTTACGTAAGCCGGACAACCCCAGACCCGAAGGTGTGAGATTGATGGTTTACGTCCATTCCACATCTCATACGGAGTGGAGACAACAGATTTACTTGGAACATTATTTAATAAGTAACAGGCTGTCTGAAGCGCATATCCCCAAAAGGATAGCGGCAGAGTTGCAAAGCCCATCATGGATCGAACCATGTCCAACAAGGTTCGATTCCTCCTTTCGGACACACCATTCAACTGTGGTGTTCCTGGAGGAGTCCATTGAGAGAGAATTCCATTCTCCTCAAGATATGTCAAAAAAGCACCAGATAAATATTCTCCACCTCGATCAGATCGAAGGGTTTTAATATTTTTTCCAGTTTGCTTTTCTACTTCATTACGGTATCGTTTGAACATTTCAAACGACTCAGACTTATGTCTCATTAAAAAGACATAACCGAACCTTGAAAAGTCGTCTGTAAATGTAATGAAATATTTGTATTCTCCTATAGCACTAACTGTCATCGGTCCACATACATCAGTATGTATTAGACTTAGAAGTTCTGTAGCTCGTTCACCTTTTCCAGTAAAAGGCGACTTGGTCATTTTACCAAGTAAACAGGATTCACAAGTGGGCAGTGATTCAGAATCACTGACCTCGAGAAGTCCATCTCCTCGCATCTTGTTTATCCTATTTTGGTTAATATGACCTAGCCTACAGTGCCAAAGATACAAATCGTTGACATTATCTAACCTTGGACGTTTGCTAGAAGTGTACATTACACTAACAGGCCTTGATAGTACGTATATGCCATTATTTAATCTAGCTTTCATTATAACAGAGTTATTCAAAATAACATTGCAAAAATCTCCTTTTATTGATAGTTCAAAACCACAACTGGCCAAAAGGCCTACAGAGATTATGCACATAATGAAACTAGGACAATAGTGACAGTCGACTAGTTCGACAGTACAAGACTCAAAGACAAGACGCAGGACTCCAACCGCCAGTACTGGAACACGATTTCCATTCCCGACGCTCAGAAACTGTTCTCCATCTTCAAATCTTCTGCTAACTTGAAGTCCCTGTAACGAATTACAAACATGAATTGGACTACCAGTATCTAATACCCAGTTAGCAGTATTAACAATTGAGTAATTACAAGGTCTTATCATATAAATACCTTGTTCAGCAGACTTCTGCTTTCTCGGCCTGTTCGGATCAAGGGACGCTATATAAAGAGGACAGTTCCTCTTCCAGTGTCCCTTCTTCTTGTAGTGGAAGCATTCTGCAGAAGACTGATCAGCCTTAAACTTCCTGGTCTGACTCGGGCCAGGAGCATTCTGCACCTTCTTTCCCTTTTTATTTATTTTCTTCTTCCCTTTCTTAAAGGGACGACGACCTCTACCTCCTCCCACTAAATTCACCACCCCCTTATTAAGTTGGTGGTCTTTCTCGAAAGTCTGCAGTAATCCCAAAAGACCATGGTAGTTTACTGCAGGCTTGTTCATTCTGTAATGATCAAGAAAGTCAAGATAGGAGGAGGGAAGAGAATTCAGGATCGCATCCTTGCCGAGCTGCTCGTGCAAGGGGCATCCGAGTTTGCCCAGTTTTTCAATCAGCTCGATCATGTACAATACATGATCAGTGACTGATCCGCCATTCGGCATCTTGGAGTTGTAGATGGCACAAGATACTTTGTACCATTCTACATCATCCGGGGTGCCGAAGGATTCCTTCAACTTTTGAAGGATTTCATCAGGTTGGGCCTCCTCGAATTTGCGAGTGAACTCGTCGTTCATCGCCGCTAGCATAATGCAACGGATAGTAGTCCGATCAGAGACCCACTTCAAATAAGCATCTCTGACCGCACTCCGTGCATTAGCGGGAGGGATTTCAGGTGCCGGATCCGTTATCACATACAGGATCCGTTCGTGCTCCAGAATTATTCTCAACTTTCGATACCAACTATCGAAGTTGTGACCCTTTAACTTCTCGTTATCGAGAAGTGACCGGAGCGACAAGTTTGAAGACATCTGAAAAGAAAATTAGACCTATTAGTGTATGAATTAATAAATTAACCAAAAGACTTGGACTTTAGTCTAAAGGTTTCTCCCACTAATTTTTCAGATTGGTAGCCTCTAACTCCAATTCGTGAAAACACTTTTTCAAGTGGGTACTGAAATCCAATAGGCCACGCATGAGCCCGACTATGGCCGGCTCACCCATACGAGCCTAAAGGTAGGTTCGTAAACCAATTGTTTCCCTAAACAATTTTCAGTATTTTATTTTGCCCCAGAGAACACCCCAATCGGCCTAGGGGCCTCCTATTGCGGGTCTTTGGTTAGGTCCAACCATTAAAATGACTAATCCAATGCTTCCAGCTAACTAAAGACCAAGCCCGACTATGGCCGGCCCACCTGGTCCCGTTATGGAGGTTGTACTGAACCATCATCGATCAGATAGAAATTCCAGTCGCCGGATGTACACCCGTTCTATGGAACTGCCGATGCACACCAAGCTAGTGGACACATTTCTATCCAACTTAATGGGAGGCAAAGATACAGTCAACTCCTTGACTTAGTCTTTTTAAGGACCTAATAATTTTTAGAGGATTTTTTTTTTTTTTTTGACAGGAGAAAAAAGGTAAGGACATGGATCATCCTCCCACTGAATCAATCAGATTCCAGGAGGGTTGAATTAAATCAACAATTGATCCATGGGCACCTATTGATCAGTCAGACCGATCAACCTGGGTGACATGGGTTAACTCGAGTCATTGAGCTTTTCCAATCAGTTCTGGTCGACTCGACTAGCCAGGTAGGTGAGATCATGGGTGAGTATCCGCCATTAACCATCTTTCCTAGACACCAACTAAGTTGGCCAGGAAAGAGGTAGCCTCATACAACCATGATCACAATTGCCAAACCTACCTCGACACCAGTCGGTTTACCAGACTCGATCAGACTAGCCTAAAGACTCGGGCATCCACTGAGCCACTAATTGGATCCATTTTAGATGAACGGATCAACTAATCTAACTATTAGATAGTTCTAAAGAAGGACCTTAAACAACTTTTGTTTAATCTTCTTTTAATCCGGTTCAACTAAACTTAGGTCTAACCCAGTGATGGACCCAACTAATCAGCTAACCCAATTAACCCAATTTGGCTTATGCAAATTTTATTAGATTTCATAAACCTAAAAAATTTTATTAAGCCAAATACCTAATTAAAATATTTTTTAATTAAGTCTCTATGTAAAACAATTTTACATCTTAAATTATGCATCATATCTAGATTTATACTTTTATAAATATTATATGATCCAAATAACAAAATTATAAATCATGCCAAATTTATAATTTTAATTTCTTTTTGATTTCCTTAAAGGATCCTTCTGAAGAGGCCAACACAGACGAACCGCATCGTGTCAAAGACACACGGCCATGGTGAAGATCTCAACTAGGTTCCTAAAAGTACTCTCTAATCCCAAGATTAAACAATTTAATCTACTATACATGCATCAAGATATGTTACTCTAGAACCTGGCTCTGATACCACTGAAAGTAAAAATGTGGGTGCAGGTGCCTACGCTAAGCATGCAACACACAGGGAATAGGTAAGTATTTTAAAATATTTTTAAAATAAGTGCGGAAAAAACCTATTCCGCATAGGATCTAGCATATGCAAGATGCATGTATAGGCATGATTCAGGACATATAATATTTATAAACATTTTAATAAATCTAGATCTATACATGCACCGAAATTAAAACCCAAAAACATACCTTATTCCCAGCTGGAATAAGTCTGGGATAAACCTGGAATAGACTGGAATAACTGGAATAAAGTTATTCCAGTCGTCTTCCACCTTGGGCTGAAAACAGGGCTTCCAAAAAGTCCACGAAACGCCGCCTTCCGGACCTCCGATCGCTCCCAAATTTGAGCTGTAGATTCTTGAGGAAGTCTTCTTCGATTTGGCACTGATTTCTGCAAGAAAAACCAAACCCAAAAATCGAGAAAAATCGGCGAAGTCTGCTGCACGAAAATGGCAGCAGATCTGAGTTGCTGTCTTCGTCGATGGGTTTCGGGCAACCGGAGCGATCCCGGTTCGCGTGGTTTGCTCCGAGGAGTAGATGGACACTCCCTCTAGAGGGGAGACACGCCCGGGGCTCTCCGATCTCTCTCCACGCGCGGTGCTAGCCGCCGGAAGAAGCTTCACGATCACAGATTTCTGCAGCAAAACAAATTTGCTGCAGCAGGGAAGGAGCACTCAAACAATGGGAAGAAAACCTTGGACTCTCCCTTACTCCCTTCCAAAAACAGCTCTACAAGTACCCAATTAGGTGATCTCACAATCCCTCAAAAATTTTCTTGAAAAAATTCTTCTCTCGTTGGTTTTTCACTTCACACGGTGAAAACTGCTCACTCAAAACAGGGGCTGCAAAGGTTTTTATAAAAGGCTGCAATGGGAGAGGGAGAGGGAGAGGCGGGGAGGCCAAGAGGCAGGGCTTGCAATATATCCCAATTAACAGCCATTAATCAACCATTAAACCCATTAACCAAGGATTAATGTAATGGGTTGGGAAAAGGAAGAGATGGGACGTTTGGAGTTCTCATCCAGCGAAAGGAATTCCAGCGTTTTGGTCTTTGGGTCTCTTCATTTCAACCATTGAATCACCGTGTAAAACGGTCATGAGGAGAAAATGCACCGGTTCAAAACTGGTCCAAGCCAAAATATTATACCTTGGTTCAATCCCCAAAAAAAAAATAATTGGTTCAATCCAATTGAACCGGTTCAAGCCCAATAAAATTGGGTTCAATTGGTTCATAACCAATTGGAGGCCGAAACAAGCTCCGAATCAGTTCAAAACTGATTCAGAAAAATCCTGGCGCAACGCTGGTCAGCCTGGAACAATTTCCGGTTGACACAGACAAGGGTAAGACGGGGAAAAAGGTGCTCAAAAATACTGTGACCATAAAACCGAGACGATTCCTAATCGTAATCAGTAACCGGATCAGAGAGTTATCCTCTGTGGCGTGTGACCTCATAGGTTCGAACCTAAACGGTAGCACTAGAACAATTTCTAGTACCAGCACAGGAAACCATCTAGCAATGAGTCCCGGCGTCCGGATAGGTCGAAGATGCGGGAGCAAACAATCGAACCTCTGGCATATGGTTACCGTATAATTCATCCCTTTGACCTCTAATGCTCAGGACGACTGAGATTGGGCTGCCAACCCAGACTGAGTCAGTCGACTACGTGTCTCAATCTCGCAAGCCCAGTGACTCTTCACTAGGGCTACCCCGGCCGAGGATTTGCTAAATTGAGATACTGCGAGACATTCAATCCAAACTGTTTGGACAGGTCAATTCCATCTTGGTCCATTACTGCTCCACAAGTACTTGCCTGTACCCAGAAACCTTCCGTCACCGGATTAAAAAATTGGGTAGTCCGGCACCAAAGCACAGGGAGTTGCTTGCAAGCTACCGCGATGGCCTCAGGTCAGAGGGACACTTATACCCATATCCAATCGTGAGTATCCTTTTGGCAGAAAGGGACTGCACGGAGTCACGTTCAATGAAATATCACATATATCCCACCTGCAGATCACATCAGTGTCACCACACTCATTTGGTCAAGAGGACAACCAAACGATGTGAACTGCAACAACCTATACTTGATATATTGCCGACCAGTACAGTATATCCTTTGGTTGTGAACTGGGTTTAAGGACCACTCGACACATCCTCTCTGTATCGAAGTCAGTGTAGTCCTAAGGACTTCATCACATGGAAAGAGTTCATTTTAGGGAAATACAATATGTGATGAGCTGCCAAATAACAATTTTATTAATTCACAAAATAAATACAGTACTTAGCTCAACCGCCTACAACCCAGGCGATTGGCTTTGGGACACAATTCCCAACAACTCCCACTTGTACTAAAGCCAATCAGAAGAGTATCTAATACCCATTTCCCATTTACAATAGTCGAACTCTTTAATTCCGAGGGCTTTAGTGAAGGGGTCGGCCAGATTTTCTTTTCCATCGATCTTCAGAAGATTGATGTCGCCTCGTTCCACGATCTCTCGTACGAGGTGGTAGCGCCGCAGGATGTGCTTGGTGCGGTGATGAGCTTTTGGCTCCTTAGCTTGAGCAATGGCTCCAGTGCTGTCACAGTACACCGAAACAGGACCATCTAGGGAAGGTGCCACCCCTAGCTCTCCAAGGAACTTTCGCAACCACACAGCTTCCTTTGCTGCATCTGATGCTGCAATATATTCTGCTTCGCATACCGAGTCTGCAACAGTTGCCTGCTTGGAACTTTTCCAGCAGACCGCTCCTCCGTTCAGGGTAAATACAAACCCTGACACACTCTTGCTATCATCTCTATCTGACTGGAAACTAGAGTCAGTGTACCCCACAAGT
Source organism: Areca catechu (assembly GCA_021397845.1). Lineage (NCBI taxonomy): Eukaryota > Viridiplantae > Streptophyta > Magnoliopsida > Arecales > Arecaceae > Areca > Areca catechu. The sequence continues at coordinate 51,759,668 of CM038045.1, read as the reverse complement.
TTCAAGTCAAGTTCTCCATAAATCAGCCATTGATCTTTAGTATTTCTCAAATACTTGAGGATGGACTTAACCACCTTCCAATGCGCCTCACCTGGGTCAGACTGGTATCTACTCACTACTCCTAGTGAGTATGCCACATCTGGTCTAGTACAAGTCATAGCATACATGATAGAGCCTACTGCAGAAGCATAAGGTACTCTACTCATGCGCTCTCTTTCCTCAGGAGTTGTCGCACAATCCTTCTTGGAAAGAGTAATTCCAGAACCTATCGGAAGATAGCCTTTCTTGGAATTTTCCATGCTGAATCGTTTCAGCACGGTGTCTATGTACATAGACTGGGACAGTCCCAAAAGCTTCTTAAATCTATCTCTATAGATTTTCATACCTAGTATGTAAGAAGCTTCACCCAAGTCCTTCATGGAGAACTGAGATGATAACCAGACCTTTATTCCTTGTAATGCTGCGATGTCATTCCCGATTAAGAGAATGTCGTCAACATACAGTACTAGGAATACAATCACAGAACCATTGATCCATTTATAGATGCACGGTTCTTCTCCATTCTTAACGAAGCCATACGATTTGATATACCTATCAAACCGTAAGTTCCAACTTCGAGATGCTTGCTTGAGTCCATAGATGGACTTCTGCAATTTGCATACTTTTGATTCATCTGTGGATGTGAACCCTTCAGGCTGTATCATATACACCTCTTCTTCCAGTTCCCCATTAGGAAAGCGGTTCGGACATCCATCTGCCAGATCTCGTAATCAAAATATGCTGCCAAAGCAAGCATGATCCGAATAGACTTGAGCATTGCCACAGGGGAAAATGTCTCGTCATAATCGATACCATATCGTTGACGATACCCCTTGGCAACCAGACGGGCTTTATAGGTCTCTACCTTCCCATCTGCGCCCCTTTTTCTCTTGAAGATCCATTTACACCCGATGGGTTTTATTCCTTCAGGCGGATCAACCAATGTCCAAACATTGTTGATTTCTATGGACTCCATTTCGGATCGCATGGCTCCAAGCCATGCCTCAGAGTCAGATCTCTGAAGTGCATCCATATAGGTGATCGGATCCTCATTGTTCTCATCGAGCTCAATGGGATCTCCGTCCCGGACCAAGAAACCGTAGTATCTGTCCGGCTGACGCGGTATTCTACCGGATCTCCTAATGGGTTCTGGATGTGATTCAATCACTGCCGGTTCTACGACATCCTTAGAGTGTGTAGGTTCTTCTATTGGCTGAACTTCATCAAGTTCAATCTTAGAGGCTATAGTTCCTTCTCCAAGGAACTCCTTTTCCAAAAAGATAGCTCTAAGAGCAACGAACACCTTTTGTTCATTCTCCAAATAGAAGAAATACCCTTTGGTTTCCTTAGGATAACCAACAAATAAACACCGATCAGACCTAGGACCAAGTTTGTCTGAGTCTAAACGCTTTACGTAAGCCGGACAACCCCCCCGAGGTGTGAGATTGATGGTTTACGTCCATTCCACATCTCATACGGAGTGGAGACAACAGATTTACTTGGAACATTATTTAATAAGTAACAGGCTGTCTGAAGCGCATATCCCCAAAAGGATAGCGGCAGAGTTGCAAAGCCCATCATGGATCGAACCATGTCCAACAAGGTTCGATTCCTCCTTTCGGACACACCATTCAACTGTGGTGTTCCTGGAGGAGTCCATTGAGAGAGAATTCCATTCTCCTCAAGATATGTCAAAAAAGCACCAGATAAATATTCTCCACCTCGATCAGATCGAAGGGTTTTAATATTTTTTCCAGTTTGCTTTTCTACTTCATTACGGTATCGTTTGAACATTTCAAACGACTCAGACTTATGTCTCATTAAAAAGACATAACCGAACCTTGAAAAGTCGTCTGTAAATGTAATGAAATATTTGTATTCTCCTATAGCACTAACTGTCATCGGTCCACATACATCAGTATGTATTAGACTTAGAAGTTCTGTAGCTCGTTCACCTTTTCCAGTAAAAGGCGACTTGGTCATTTTACCAAGTAAACAGGATTCACAAGTGGGCAGTGATTCAGAATCACTGACCTCGAGAAGTCCATCTCCTCGCATCTTGTTTATCCTATTTTGGTTAATATGACCTAGCCTACAGTGCCAAAGATACAAATCGTTGACATTATCTAACCTTGGACGTTTGCTAGAAGTGTACATTACACTAACAGGCCTTGATAGTACGTATATGCCATTATTTAATCTAGCTTTCATTATAACAGAGTTATTCAAAATAACATTGCAAAAATCTCCTTTTATTGATAGTTCAAAACCACAACTGGCCAAAAGGCCTACAGAGATTATGCACATAATGAAACTAGGACAATAGTGACAGTCGACTAGTTCGACAGTACAAGACTCAAAGACAAGACGCAGGACTCCAACCGCCAGTACTGGAACACGATTTCCATTCCCGACGCTCAGAAACTGTTCTCCATCTTCAAATCTTCTGCTAACTTGAAGTCCCTGTAACGAATTACAAACATGAATTGGACTACCAGTATCTAATACCCAGTTAGCAGTATTAACAATTGAGTAATTACAAGGTCTTATCATATAAATACCTTGTTCAGCAGACTTCTGCTTTCTCGGCCTGTTCGGATCAAGGGACGCTATATAAAGAGGACAGTTCCTCTTCCAGTGTCCCTTCTTCTTGTAGTGGAAGCATTCTGCAGAAGACTGATCAGCCTTAAACTTCCTGGTCTGACTCGGGCCAGGAGCATTCTGCACCTTCTTTCCCTTTTTATTTATTTTCTTCTTCCCTTTCTTAAAGGGACGACGACCTCTACCTCCTCCCACTAAATTCACCACCCCCTTATTAAGTTGGTGGTCTTTCTCGAAAGTCTGCAGTAATCCCAAAAGATCATGGTAGTTTACTGCAGGCTTGTTCATTCTGTAATGATCAAGAAAGTCAAGATAGGAGGAGGGAAGAGAATTCAGGATCGCATCCTTGCCGAGCTGCTCGTGCAAGGGGCATCCGAGTTTGCCCAGTTTTTCAATCAGCTCGATCATGTACAATACATGATCAGTGACTGATCCGCCATTCGGCATCTTGGAGTTGTAGATGGCACAAGATACTTTGTACCGTTCTACATCATCCGGGGTGCCGAAGGATTCCTTCAACTTTTGAAGGATTTCATCAGGTTGGGCCTCCTCGAATTTGCGAGTGAACTCGTCGTTCATCGCCGCTAGCATAATGCAACGGATAGTAGTCCGATCAGAGACCCACTTCAAATAAGCATCTCTGACCGCACTCCGTGCATTAGCGGGAGGGATTTCAGGTGCCGGATCCGTTATCACATACAGGATCCGTTCGTGCTCCAGAATTATTCTCAACTTTCGATACCAACTATCGAAGTTGTGACCCTTTAACTTCTCGTTATCGAGAAGTGACCGGAGCGACAAGTTTGAAGACATCTGAAAAGAAAATTAGACCTATTAGTGTATGAATTAATAAATTAACCAAAAGACTTGGACTTTAGTCTAAAGGTTTCTCCCACTAATTTTTCAGATTGGTAGCCTCTAACTCCAATTCGTGAAAACACTTTTTCAAGTGGGTACTGAAATCCAATAGGCCACGCATGAGCCCGACTATGGCCGGCTCACCCATACGAGCCTAAAGGTAGGTTCGTAAACCAATTGTTTCCCTAAACAATTTTCAGTATTTTATTTTGCCCCAGAGAACACCCCAATCGGCCTAGGGGCCTCCTATTGCGGGTCTTTGGTTAGGTCCAACCATTAAAATGACTAATCCAATGCTTCCAGCTAACTAAAGACCAAGCCCGACTATGGCCGGCCCACCTGGTCCCGTTATGGAGGTTGTACTGAACCATCATCGATCAGATAGAAATTCCAGTCGCCGGATGTACACCCGTTCTATGGAACTGCCGATGCACACCAAGCTAGTGGACACATTTCTATCCAACTTAATGGGAGGCAAAGATACAGTCAACTCCTTGACTTAGTCTTTTTAAGGACCTAATAATTTTTAGAGGATTTTTTTTTTTTTTTGACAGGAGAAAAAAGGTAAGGACATGGATCATCCTCCCACTGAATCAATCAGATTCCAGGAGGGTTGAATTAAATCAACAATTGATCCATGGGCACCTATTGATCAGTCAGACCGATCAACCTGGGTGACATGGGTTAACTCGAGTCATTGAGCTTTTCCAATCAGTTCTGGTCGACTCGACTAGCCAGGTAGGTGAGATCATGGGTGAGTATCCGCCATTAACCATCTTTCCTAGACACCAACTAAGTTGGCCAGGAAAGAGGTAGCCTCATACAACCATGATCACAATTGCCAAACCTACCTCGACACCAGTCGGTTTACCAGACTCGATCAGACTAGCCTAAAGACTCGGGCATCCACTGAGCCACTAATTGGATCCATTTTAGATGAACGGATCAACTAATCTAACTATTAGATAGTTCTAAAGAAGGACCTTAAACAACTTTTGTTTAATCTTCTTTTAATCCGGTTCAACTAAACTTAGGTCTAACCCAGTGATGGACCCAACTAATCAGCTAACCCAATTAACCCAATTTGGCTTATGCAAATTTTATTAGATTTCATAAACCTAAAAAATTTTATTAAGCCAAATACCTAATTAAAATATTTTTTAATTAAGTCTCTATGTAAAACAATTTTACATCTTAAATTATGCATCATATCTAGATTTATACTTTTATAAATATTATATGATCCAAATAACAAAATTATAAATCATGCCAAATTTATAATTTTAATTTCTTTTTGATTTCCTTAAAGGATCCTTCTGAAGAGGCCAACACAGACGAACCGCATCGTGTCAAAGACACACGGCCATGATGAAGATCTCAACTAGGTTCCTAAAAGTACTCTCTAATCCCAAGATTAAACAATTTAATCTACTATACATGCATCAAGATATGTTACTCTAGAACCTGGCTCTGATACCACTGAAAGTAAAAATGTGGGTGCAGATGCCTACGCTAAGCATGCAACACACAGGGAATAGGTAAGTATTTTAAAACATTTTTAAAATAAGTGCGGAAAAAACCTATTCCGCACAGGATCTAGCATATGCAAGATGCATGTATAGGCATGATTCAGGACATATAATATTTATAAACATTTTAATAAATCTAGATCTATACATGCACCGAAATTAAAACCCAAAAACATACCTTATTCCCAGCTGGAATAAGTCTGGGATAAACCTGTAATAGACTGGAATAACTGGAATAAAGTTATTCCAGTCGTCTTCCACCTTGGGCTGAAAACAGGGCTTCCGAAAAGTCCACGAAACGCCGCCTTCCGGACCTCCGATCGCTCCCAAATTTGAGCTGTAGATTCTTGAGGAAGTCTTCTTCGATTTGGCACTGGTTTCTGCAAGAAAAACCAAACCCAAAAATCGAGAAAAATCGGCGAAGTCTGCTGCACGAAAATGGCAGCAGATCTGAGTTGCTGTCTTCGTCGATGGGTTTCGGGCAACCGGAGCGATCCCGGTTCGCGTGGTTTGCTCCGAGGAGTAGATGGACACTCCCTCTAGAGGGGAGACACGCCCGGGGCTCTCCGATCTCTCTCCATGCGCGGTGCTAGCCGCCGGAAGAAGCTTCACGATCACAGATTTCTGCAGCAAAACAAAATTTGCTGCAGCAGGGAAGGAGCACTCAAACAATGGGAAGAAAACCTTGGACTCTCCCTTACTCCCTTCCAAAAACAGCTCTACAAGTACCCAATGAGGTGATCTCACAATCCCTCAAAAAATTTTCTTGAAAAAATTCTTCTCTCGTTGGTTTTTCACTTCACACGGTGAAAACTGCTCACTCAAAACAGGGGCTGCAAAGGTTTTTATAAAAGGCTGCAATGGGAGAGGGAGAGGGAGAGGCGGGGAGGCCAAGAGGCAGGGCTTGCAATATATCCCAATTAACAGCCATTAATCAACCATTAAACCCATTAACCAAGGATTAATGTAATGGGTTGGGAAAAGGAAGAGATGGGACGTTTGGAGTTCTCATCCAGCGAAAGGAATTCCAGCGTTTTGGTCTTTGGGTCTCTTCATTTCAACCATTGAATCACCGTGTAAAACGGTCATGAGGAGAAAATGCACCGGTTCAAAACCGGTCCAAGCCAAAATATTATACCTTGGTTCAATCCCAAAAAAAAAAAACAATTGGTTCAATCCAATTGAACCGGTTCAAGCCCAATAAAATTGGGTTCAATTGGTTCATAACCAATTGGAGGCCGAAACAAGCTCCGAATCAGTTCAAAACTGATTCAGAAAAATCCTGGCGCAACGCTGGTCAGCCTGGAACAATTTCCGGTTGACACAGACAAGGGCAAGACGGGGAAAAAGGTGCTCAAAAATACTGTGACCATAAAACCGAGACGATTCCTAATCGTAATCAGTAACCGGATCAGAGAGTTATCCTCTGTGGCGTGTGACCTCATAGGTTCGAACCTAAACGGTAGCACTAGAACAATTTCTAGTACCAGCACAGGAAACCATCTAGCAATGGGTCCCGGCGTCCGGATAGGTCGAAGATGCGGGAGCAAACAATCGAACCTCTGGCATATGGTTACCGTATAATTCATCCCTTTGACCTCTAATGCTCAGGACGACTGAGATTGGGCTGCCAACCCAGACTGAGTCAGTCGACTACGTGTCTCAATCTCGCAAGCCCAGTGACTCTTCACTAGGGCTACCCCGGCCGAGGATTTGCTAAATTGAGATACTGCGAGATATTCAATCCAAACTGTTTGGACAGGTCAATTCCATCTTGGTCCATTACTGCTCCACAAGTACTTGCCTGTACCCAGAAACCTTCCGTCACCGGATTAAAAAACCGGGTAGTCCGGCACCAAAGCACAGGGAGTTGCTTGCAAGCTACCGCGATGGCCTCAGGTCAGAGGGACACTTTTACCCATATCCAATCGTGAGTATCCTTTTGGCAGAAAGGGACTGCACGGAGTCACGTTCAATGAAATATCACATATATCCCACCTGCAGATCACATCAGTGTCACCACACTCATTTGGTCAAGAGGACAACCAAACGATGTGAACTGCAACAACCTATACTTGATATATTGCCGACCAGTACAGTATATCCTTTGGTTGTGAACTGGGTTTAAGGACCACTCGACACATCCTCTCTGTATCGAAGTCAGTGTAGTCCTAAGGACTTCATCACATGGAAAGAGTTCATTTTAGGGAAATACAATATGTGATGAGCTGCCAAATAACAATTTTATTAATTCACAAAATAAATACAGTACTTAGCTCAACCGCCTACAACCCAGGCGATTGGCTTTGGGACACAATTCCCAACACTCATACACTAGGAGGGCTCCTGGATTCAACGGACCGTTTACTCTACCCTCCCGGTTTGGAATGGTCAAGTGCAGGGTGGAAGGAATATTGTATGTGACCCTAAGATTCTCTATCCTTTCCCGGGTCATTTCTGATCGGATGCTACCGGGACCTGGTTCCCTATGGTCAGAACTCCGGCTACCGGAAGCCATTTTAATGGAGGTTGGAGGGGTAAGATAGGGGAACTAACCTGGTAGTGGGGTTCCTAAAGGGAGGCGAGAGCAGCAGGAGAAGGAAGCTCTTTCTCTCCAAGTGCAAGTGCAGCAGAAGACTCTCTCTGGGCCTTCACCCCCTCCTTTTATAGCCGCTGAGGGGCCGCTTCCCAGCATCCCTCGAGCGTCGCGATCCACCGTCGTCGCGACCCTCCAATCCAATGGAGAAGCCGATGGGATGCGATGAACTGTGTCCAACCGCGATCCGCGTGATCACCGAACCAGTGGTGGATAAACCACTTAGGATGTAGTGCCAAATGTTTGGATCTCTCCTCATCACCCAAGTCGCGTCAGAGACCCGACGGACGGGCGCATTAAGCTAGCAACCCATCATTGCGCCCCATCCGCATTAACTACCTCTTCTCCCGCCGCCAATGCGGTGCTGACACCTATCTTGGGCACAGGATTTCAGAGTGGAAGATGACCGGCCGCAGTACGCTGGATCAGATTTCCAATTATCTCAAGGATTGGCGCATTAAATACCAAATGATGCCCTCGTCTTTCGAAGTCACACGTGTCCTCAAAGGCCAAGAGCAAGGGGGGCAACTGTTATACCCAATCGGCTCACCATCGAACCAGACCGCCACTCTCGCTGAGGTCCGACCGGACCACTCTTACAGACATCCGGGCGGCCCTCTCCGTCGAACGTCCGATGGATGCTCTCCATCGAAGGTCCGACCAACCCACTGAAGTCGAAGTCCGAACGGCCCACTTCTACTGAGGTCCGGCCGACCCGCTCCTGCTGAAGGTCCGACGGACGCACTCCATCGGAGGTCCAACCGACCCATTGAAGTCGAGGTCCGAACGACCCACTTCTGTTGAGGTTCGGCTGACCCGCTCCAGCTGAAGGTCCGACGGGCGCACTCCATCGGAGGTCCGACCGACCCACTAAGGTTAAGGTCCGAATGACTCACTTTCGAAAGGCTACTTCAAAGATAGTCCAGGAGGCTCCAGAAGTCTCTTTCAGCTGGTACCAGAATTCTGTTACAACATAACCCTGCCACATTAGCACCACTACTCCACTACTCCCACGATGTCGCCTTATCCTGGCGCCATGTGGCCACTCTCCAGATTCTTCTAGGGGCAGATCAATCTTTTCCGGCTTCACCCCTAACAGATTTTGGCACGGTTCCACACCTATATAAGGTTAACCGGGGGATTTCGAAAGGCAAGGACTCTCTTCCCGCTCCATACGCTTATCTCCATTTGATTCCTCCATTATGTTGCCCTTAAGCTCCGACTAACTTAGGCATCGGAGTGTCCCCTGCCGGAACACCAGCGGCCCTTGGAAACTTTTTTACGGAAACCGGGAGAAGAGCGCTCCAGTCCAGCCGTCCGAGCCCAGTCCGGAAGAAATTGCAGCAACAAGAAATAAACATCATTAGGATCCCATAATTTTAATATATATAACATAGAAATTTCTTTGGTATTTGTAAAATAGTATACAATTTAAAAAAAATTCTTCAAATATTTTTGGGATATTCTTATATCTGTTAAAAAATTTAATATTTTTTAAATATCTTAAATAATTTTTATTATCGGTTAAAAGTTTTTTATAATATTTTTTGATATTTTTAATGCATATATATATATATATATATATATATATATATATATATATATATATATATATATATATATATATATATATATATATATATATATATAAAGCCTTCCAAAGGACGTTGAACATGTCGCTAAAACGTTACCGTCTTTCTGGTTACTTCCTGCCCACCTACCACCGCCGGCACTAATTCTTCATCTGCATCCGAAGAACATCGCCAAAACGGAAACGGATCAACGGTAATGGGCTTGGCACCCCGACATTAATGAGCCTCCTCCGGTCCAATTATCCTCTCTTCCTAAAACCCCTCGCCCTCGTCGCCATCACCCTCGCCGCCACCTCCCTCTTCACCTCCTTCGTCCAGCGCCGAACCGCTCGTCTGCTCCCGGACCGCCCCATGGCCCCCGCCGCCCGTAGCTTCGTTCTCTGGCTCCACGGCCTGGGCGACTCCGGCCCCGCTAACGAGCCCATCCGCACCTTCTTCACGTCCCCTGAGTTCAATCACACCAAGTGGTCCTTCCCTTCCGCCCCCCACGCCCCCGTCTCCTGCAACTGTGAGTCCCCTTTCTCCCCTTCTCCCAACCTTCTTTCTTTTCTTTTCTTTTTCTGAAATTTTTGTGGGTTTTCGTTTATTTTCCAATCAATTTAACCAAAGACGATTCCTTTTTTGATGTTAGGGCGAGTTCGCTTTGTGTCCATCATCGTAATGCCTTCAGTGCCAGGGTATTTACACTAGGTTTGGCTGTCCTGATACCATGTTGGGCTAGACTTAGAACTATCAAGATGGCTTTACATGTTATATGATCACAATCTAGGGTATTAAAGTTTAAGAGGCCGACTGTGAAATACCTGGTAGGACAACAGTGAATCTGGAGAAGGTCTCCAATATTAGGTGGAAGGTACTGGGTTGAAGTTGACAGAGAAAACCATAGTACGTGGAACAGTGATCTCTTTTCAAAGAAATCTTGATTCTCTAAAATTGTTCGTGACCAGCACTGATAAATCTGAGAAACATAATTTCATGAAAGAAGTGCTCCAAAAAAACAACTGCCTGTGGTTTGGTTAAAATTAAACCAATTCTATTTGGTGGCTAGCGGATAACAGGTTCTTGGATTTAATAATGCTTGGACAAATTGGCTTAGCAAGGGGGATGCCAAGGGGAGAAACAATAAGCAAATTGTCACACTTGTTAGGCAATACCGGTAATGGATTGTACATCAATAAGAGACTGGTATCGCATCAAAAAAAAAAAAAAAAAGAGAGAGATTGGTATGGTACCATACCGAACCATACTTGTGTACCAAAAATATATATTTTTGTTTCTAGGTTTTTAAGTTTTATTTATTTAATTTTGGATGGAAAATAGAGTTTTGTGTGTTCATTTTTTATGTTTAAAAGTTATATACTTTAATATTTTTATGTCACACATGTAAAGAAAGGTGTGATATATAATACATGTTAAATCAATTGTATAACATCTAGCTTGAACCTTGATACAATATGAGAATATTTTGAATTAGAAATTCAGCTTCCTTGACATAAAAAGTTTATTGTTTAGTTTTGGCCTTTCTTTTCTGATATTATAGTATTTTGTATAGAAAATAGCAAAACTGCATGCATGAAAATCATATTAATCTTGGTACAATTTGAGGATTGTTGAAGGATCCATGGATACATAACTATCAAACAAAACCGCGCAATTTGCAACAAAATAAGATTTACAATATTTTTAGACAAGAATATAAATCCCAAAATTGCTGCTTGTCAGTTTGAAACCAATTGATACTAAATTTGAAGTTCTTTTTCCCTAAAACTGAGTATGCTCATCTCATCGTAAATGTGCAATGATGGTGATTTTGGAGAGATGGTGGTTTTTAAGAGCCAGAGGTGAAACTTGAGAAACAGAGGTGTCCTTGTTCAACAATACTGATATTTATTCCAGCATAGTAGTTCAACAAGGTTTATACTATCTACTGAATATGGTGACCCCCTAAATATGATTGAAACATACAGCATCTGTTGGCCAAAATTTATACACACCAATCGAAGACGATTTTCAGATTGTGCATATATTATCTCATTAAAAAAAGTTTGACCGATTTTTGCTTTGATTAGATTGGAAAGTGATATCTAGCTGAAATACAAGAGAGTTCGTAGAAAACGGAAGTGGCAGATGAGCAGGTGGTTCGACAACTAGATTCTAGATAATTCAACCTACCTGCTTCATGCATCCTGAAACTGAAATATCCTGTTGCGTGTTCAAGTTGAATATGAAATGCATCCTTGTTTTAGGGAATTCTCTTACAAAACATAAGCACCTCATACTTTTAGAGACTGGGAGGGAGGAGAGCACTGGAATAAAAAGGAAAATAGATTCTTGGAGATTTATCTAATAAGTGGATCTTGCAGTGTTCCACATATAATGGAGAAAGATAGCACCACTTTTCTAAAAAAGGGTGATGATGAGCACTTACTCAGTTCATCTGAATTCTTTTTTTTTGGGGGTACTATAATCAAGTAGATGTTTAACTCAAGCACTTTATTCTTATATTTTTCTTATTTTATCAATTGCTTGTACCTGTTGCTTGCCATTTCAGTGTAACTGCCTTTAGTCAATGTTTCAGAAATAAGTAAATATAACTGTATATCTGACGATAAATTAACTTAATTTCATGTTAAGTGGTTATTATTGTCTGCACTATCAACTCTTGTTTCCATTTCCATTGGTTATATTTTATTTCTTACAACGCTTCACCATGTTATGATGTTTTTCTCTGCAGATGGTGCTGTCATGCCTTCATGGTTTGACATTTATGAAATACCTGTGAGCGCTGTAAGTTGTGCTTCCTAAGTTTATCTTGTTAATTATTGTTATTCACAGTGTAAGGTCTTGCATCTGGACATAAGTTTTAACTTGATAGGCTGCTCCTCGTGTCTTCTAGTTGTGAAGTTTGCTTTCGTAGGTTTTTTAAGTAACTGTCATAGGGGAGTTAGCCTATCTATTGGTTTGTTTATTTATCCTTGATTATTGGGGACCTAAACCTCATTTGAAATCTGTTATAATTGCATTTGTAGCTTTTAAGTCTCCCTCAAAAATTTCATTTTTTGTTGAATTCTTATATAGAAGTTCTAGAGGTTCTTACGTATGTTATGGGCAACCTTCCTTTTGCTTTGGACGTCATCTCATGGCTGAATAGATTAATGCTAGTGCAGGAAACATGGTAAAGCACAACATAAGGGTTCTTGGCAATAAGCTCCCAGCAACATCAGACTGACATGATGAATTGCTGAGATAGATGAGTAACCAGTTGTATACTTAGGTCAGATCATGTCTTGGGAATCAAGAAACCCAGTAATTTTGTATATAACCCAGGGAAGAAAGAACATTATGTATATCCATGTTGTTTAATGGTTAGACTTGATGCATAAGTTTTAACCGCAATAAGTGCAGCAATAGTTCCCTTTAAATAGATTAAACTCTATTCAAAACATTCTTTAGAGTTTGTAATATTTTTAAAACTATAAAAGATGTCCTTTTGCGGGGAAAACAAAATATCTTATTGAAAAATTGATGTAGGCCCAATACTGGCCATTTGAGATCATTCCCAGTTTTTAGGAAATTATTCTCACCACTGGGAAAACTAAATGCCAACTTGATTCCCCCCTTTTAAATCTTCTTACCCTATTTGGCTGCCAAGGCACTCATTTCTCCTTCCCAAAGTGGGTGGGCTCAGTTATCTGATATGACCGACCGCACCCTATGTTCCTTGTGTATGATATCTGGCCTCAATTTACTTGCAGGGAAAAATTAACAAGCAATTTTGAAAAAAATGAAAAAAGAAAAAGTAAAGTTAATCCTTTGCTATATCTAGTCAAACTGATCAGATCATGCATGCTTACTCTTTAATATGCCAATCATATACGTTATTACCTGTCTTCTGACCCTGTTGTAACCATCAGGAATCCCCGAAAGATGAAAAGGGACTTCTCGGAGCTGTTCAGAATGTTCATGTGATGATAGACAAGGAGGTAGCTGCTGGCATTAGTCCTGAAAATATATTCATCTGTGGGTTTAGTCAAGGAGGTGGATGCTCTTTTCTTTTTCTTTTATTGCTTTGTTAGTCTAAGATTTATTATAGTGTGATTATCATCTGCAAACCAATTCTGATGCAGGTGCCTTGACCTTGGCAAGCGTGTTGCTCTACCCAAAAACTTTGGGAGGAGGTGCTGTCTTCAGTGGGTGGGTTCCTTTTAATTCATCAGTCATAGAGCGCATATCACCTGAAGCTAGAAAGGTACTTAACAGAGGGATGACTAGATTTCACCTCTAATATGATATTTATAATTGTCATATGGTGTCTTAGCTCCATGTGTTTGGTAATTATTGCTATGGTATGTGCTTGCATGAACATGTGTGATTCTTAATGTTTTAGATGGGATGAGTATTTTTGAGTCATACTATTAGGACCAATATATTTACTTGACTTGATACCTGCATATGCAAGTCATATAAAATGGTGTAAATTTTGAAAATAATATAGTATCCTCAACTAGTTATGTCTTGATATATAATAGGATGTCTACAATAGTTGTGTGGTGGCTTTACTCATGTTTGGTAATCTTTAGATTGGCAGTTTTGAGGCATTACTGCTGGGACTGTCAATTATGTACCAACATATGTAAGTCAAATAAAACAATACAAATTCTAAAGTAATGAAATATGGTTGAACAGCTGTTTCTCAATGCTGCACATGTTTTTTTTTTTTTTTTTTCCTTCTCTCTTTTTTCAGTAAATGGGGACATAGGGACATAGGAAACATCAAGCCGGGGGATAGCCTCCCTTAAATCCCCCTATTTCTAGCAAGGAGAGGATTTGATCATGGGTATCCGATAAACCACCAAGAGACTGCCAGCAAGCTAGTTGGCAAGCTTGGATGTTTCTAAAATGTTTAGAAATTTTTGGGCTCAAGTTTGAACTCAAACTGAAAGAACATGATGTAATGATCACTCAAAAGTCTCAACCTTGGTTTCTGCATTTACGATACAAAATGCAGCAATGTAATTCTTGTAGCTTGAAGCTGCATTGGTAATTTAAGTGGATACTGTTGGGTGCACAATTAATGATACTAGGAAATGGGATCTATAGAAAGCAAATCAGAAGATAGTATATGGTATTTTATTTAGAACAGCCTCTATGGCAAGGTTCATTTTGCTAGGACAAACTGTAGGTTCACTGAGGGACATAGCTTACCCCTAAAAGAATTTATATCATAGTGTATACCTAAAAGAGGATTTATAACGTATGATGCCATACACTTGTGAATGATCCAATGAATGATGCGTTTACTTGATTGCGCACTCTCTCTAATTCATTTATAGTGATCGATTTGCATTGATTATGACATTTACTTATTCATTCACGCAATATACTGTTCTGGAATATCGCAGACGCCAATTTTGTGGTCTCATGGTATGGCTGATGGAACAGTACTGTTTGGGGCTGGGCAAGCTGGACCTCCTTTTCTGGAGCAAGTTGGTATGAGCTGTGAATTTAAGGTAGTTTTCTGTTGCTTCTCTCCAGCTTTTTGTGTTTTAGCTAGTTGGGTATCCAATTGTTATGGCTATCACATTAGTGCCTCAGATGTGTGCTAGACTTGGGTACTTCTGTAATCATTGCTAAGGAGAGTGCTAAACCTACAAGCATGCAAGTTTGTCACATTGATACACTGCACGAACCTCCCCTCGATGCATTCATGCTGGGCCTACATGGAATATCTATATTGGTTATAATCATTGAACCCTAATATGCCATACATGGATGCAGAATCCACCACATACATCCAATTTATTTTCATATCTCACCTATCCTCATCTGTGATGGTTTTGTGATTGCCGTGAGAAACCGCAGTGGTGGATCGCCTGCCTCTGGTGTAGTTCTTTGAGCCAAATTGGCCATGCATGGACAGGATCCCCCTTGTTCGCTTTTATCATGTTAATCACCCTCTGCTGTGACAACGTAGTGATTGACATGAGAAAATCTGATTCTTAGTTACCAATGTGCCTGTTTGGACATGATATGTGTTTGGTGGGATGAGAGAGTGGCTGGTACTGCATTTAGGTGCGAAATACCTGCACGCATGAATGTATAGCATGCCTACACTAAATATTACCGGTACCATTTGTTAATTATTTGTTTATTTTGGAAATTTCAGGCTTATCCTGATCTTGGCCATTCTATAACAAATGAAGAGCTGAAATCCCTTGAGGCATGGATCAAGACTCGTCTCAAGAGTTCTTCATGAAAATCTGTCATCTTCAGATCTTCTACTTTGAGGATCATCTCTTCCACCATATTCTGATTTTCTGACAAACTGTGATCTCGTTATTGACATTACAGAGATGTTTTTGTTCATGGATGCCCGGAAATCCTACTTGCACCCTCTCTCTCCTTTGTGACATTTTTATTATGAGATAGTGGTTAACAAAACTGAAATGTCTCAGACGTGTTCAAGATGGATGGTACCTTCAGAATGCTTAATTCAAGAATCTGCTTTCTGAGTTTGATTTCAATGACATGTGCATAAATTTCTTTCTGCTGCACAAACAATATATAAACCAAGCTCGGGTCAGAAAGAATGTATGCGAAAGGGTTGTATATTTGGCACAAAAGGAGGATTCACTTTCCTTCATGCAAATCCACTATTAGATCGTGCAACAGTCACTTTGAGATCTGTACAAGTGGATGGATGGAGTAATTTGGAGTGCTATGAGAGCTGTCCAGGATGAGATTCGATGGTCGACATCGTGAAAGGAGATCAACCATTTTTCGTGCGAAAGATGCAACCCGAACCCATAATGTATCGAGAGATTTTTCGAGGTTAGTAAAAGGCAAACATGTTATATTTTTGAACTTCCAACTCTAATTGGTGTCAGAATTGTCAGAGAAAAACCAAGATTTCTGACATCCATGCTTGAAGCTATTGGAATACAGGCCTTTTCTGCATGCTGGTTTCTAGAATAAACTGATGAACCAGAGTTCCTCCTGTGCCAGTTTGAAAAGCAAGTCAGAGTGCTGGGATGAGCATGGGAATTTATATGCTCGAGTTACGAGCTAGTATTTTTTCTTGTAGAAGCATATCACAAATTGATCAGCCGAATTCATCGACAGTTTGTCAAGTAATCAATTGTTGGCCTTGGTAGAGGACCTGACGTATGTAACTTAATCCAGTAAATTTGACGCATGCTACAAAAAAATAATTAATCCAATGATTTAATTCTCACATATCCAACCTGTCTACAGAAGTAGCTGTAATTTTTATATAACCAGCCATCATCCATGTCTCGGATGTTAACCCGGTAGGACAGCCATCCATCTTTTTGGCACGAGCACGTCGACGAATATTATGCAATCACGACGCTCGATATAGCTTCACTCGGTTTTTTGAGAGTGCTCGCATCTTATGAATCTTTGCTCCCCTTGGTGTTCTTCCCACCCTTCTATAATCTGGAATGGTATACTTCTGGAGTGGGTTGGCATCAATAAAATGGGCTGAGCTCTTATAGTTTTCCTAGACCAAGCTTGGAGTTGTGTATGTTCAAATCATTGGACTAGGTCGTGGTTGCCCATGAGTTAGAAAACCTGGTGGCTTGGATAAGCTTAGCTTCTGAGAGCCACTTGAGCCCAAAACATCTGGTTCCCAAAACTACCAAATGTATTCCCCCACTCCACGTCGTACGCTATCTTGATGCTTGTTCAAGTAACACCGTTATTAGTCGAAGCCATCGACCATATACCGGTAATCGGTTATATTGTTTGCATGCATTATCTCAAATCAAATTGATCAGTGTCGACCCACATCTATGGACTCAACCAATTTGTTCTATCAATCCACCAAATGACTGAAGTCTTGACATGGACCTGGATATGTTAAGAATTAGATATATAACCCCACAAAGTGGTCTAATTTAGTCGAGATTAGATTAAAGACCAAGAAAGGAAGCGGAGAACGGTGGCAGAAGATGTTGGAAGGACGAGTGGAGGACAAACCCAACCTCATAATAATATCGTGCGATGACTGCAATTAACTCCAAGGCATACTATTGATGTAGAAGTCTTATTAGTTTTGATACACAGCAGGGATAGACTGCCTCCCGTACAACAAGGTCCAAGCCCCTGTAGTCCCAATAATAGCAGGGTTTTTGCAATCCAACTCTCTTGAGACAACCATGATAAGGAGACTTGGAGACCTCGATCAACAGCACTGCTAAACTCAAACCTTCGATCAGAGGCAAAAGAAAGACACTGGATTATATGCTAGAAAGGATTCAAAAAGAATTAAATCCAACAGCTAAGATAGTGCAGCAAGTCGTGAGCTTTGGATGGACCATCAAGATAGCCTTTAATAAATGATGGATTAATGCCCTCCCCTATTCTGTTCGGGCGGAAACACCCCGTGGGTCTCTCTGCTTTCACTTTCAGCAGCGTTCGCCACTTGAGTCTAGCCATCCATGGAGGCAGTTGGGAACTATTAGATGTTCTGGAACCATAAATGACTCATTTTTCTTGCTGCTAGATAGCCTACCACCATTTATTACCTCAGAATCAAAATAAATAAATAAATAAATAAATAAATCTCTCTTTGCCACCTTAATTAAGCCTTTGCTTCTCTCCGGTCCTCACCAACTCACCTATTTATTCATTACTGCACTCTCCTCCACATTACTCTGCCTGGCTGGAGATGTCACCAAACTACTTGCCTTGGCTTCTGTCAGTCCAGCTCTTGCTGAATCTCGCCGAGATCACTGCCAAAGTTCCAGCAATCATCATCTTCGGGGACTCATCGGTCGACGCCGGGAACAACAACTATATACCCACCATCGCAAGGAGCAACTTCAAGCCTTACGGCCGAGACTTCATCGGCGGTCAGCCCACCGGTCGATTCTGCAACGGGCGGCTCGCGACCGACTTCATCTCAGAAGCCTTCGGGCTCCCGCCGACCGTTCCGGCCTACCTCGACCCAGCATGTGGCATCAAGGACTTCGCCGCCGGCGTCTGCTTCGCCTCCGCCGGTAGTGGCTTCGACAACGCCACGTCCGATGTCCTGGTAAGTCCTTGGGGGCGCCCACAATTCAGCAATATAAATTCCTGTCCTTCAGGCTTGACGCTAATTAGCTATTTGGTTCATCTCCGCAGTCCGTCATACCTCTATGGAAGGAATTGGAGTACTTCGAAGAGTTCTGTGGGAAGTTGAAGGCTTACCAAGGGGAAGCAAAGGCCCAGGAGACATTGAGCGAGGCTCTGTATATTATAAGCCTGGGGACTAACGATTTCCTCGAGAACTACTACACGGTGCCCGGTGGCCGACGGTCGCAGTATACCGTGGAGGAGTACCAGGACTTCCTAATTGGCATTGCCGAAGGTTTCATCAGGGAAATATACCAGTTCGGTGCTCGCAAAGTAGACGTCGCCGGGATTCTTCCGATGGGTTGTTTACCTTTGGAACGAGCCACCAGTTCGATGATGATGGGTGCTTGCAACGAAATGTACAACAAGGTAGCCTGGAATTTTAACAGCAAGCTACAATGCTCGATCAAAAGGCTTAACAGAGAACTGCACGGTATCACGATCGTATACGGTGATGTCTACCGGCTTTTTTTGGACGTCGTCCAGAACCCATCGTCGTATGGTGAGTTCAACCAAAATCCGTCCCATACTTTTCCACGGCAACGCATGACATTTAATGATACGTCACCACATAAAGGCCAAGATTGTTGGCATTTATCGTCGCACATTATATGGACTGCAATACGCCTGCAACGATAATTCATATGGGGGTGGTCACGTAATTTTCTTTTTTAAATTAGGGGACCACTTTTAGGTATGTTTGAAAAAATTGATATTAACCAACCTTTTGAGCCGTGCATGATTCCGCGAATGACTCGAAATTCAAAAATTTTTCTAGAATCCATGTTCAATTAGATTGAAAACCATAATTTGTTGGTAGACTCCTTTGTATGCTCGGTAACTTGCCCATTCTAAAAATTTGATTTGGGTCTGCTATGTTCAACTCAAAATTTTGAAGTTGATAATAACTGTCTAGATTATTTAGAGTATTAAGTAACAATTATTTAGAAATGCAACCATATGAATCGGCTCTATTTCGCACCATTTGCATTCATGATCCATGCAATTAATTAATCTAGCTCCACCAAACCATGGGTTTGATTGAATTAATAGATGCACATGCCCGGCACGGGCACATACAAGGCCAGCTCTGAAAACCAATATTATCATGGAGAAATTATTAGGCGTGACAGGTCGGACCCATCAAAATCCCAAGACACAATGTACGGTGGATAACATGATGACCACGAATACTATTTTTAATTTTAAATAATTTAAATAAAAGGGGGGCCTTGTTCTTAGATTCAAAAAAAAACTTTGATCGTGTTTACATGGTGTGTAGGGTTCGAGGATGCAGCATCTGGGTGTTGCGCTACGGGAATTTTTGAGATGGGATACATGTGCAACACAAAGAGTCTATTCACATGCCAAGATGCCAACAAGTTTGTGTTCTGGGATGCCTTCCACCCAACCGAGAGGATGAACCGCATCGTTGCAGATCAATTGATGAACACTACTCTGTCCATATTTAAGTAAATGCAGTATTAATTGCTTGGTATCAGAGTATCATACATTACCATATAAATGTAATATTCTCGTATGAAGTTATATAACAATGTCACCAACATGTAATTATATATGTTTTTATCCAGGTAAGTAAGAAATTTGAAGTCCGTTTCTATAGCACAGAATTAATATTTCATAAGTTTGTCACCTTCAAAGTGGTGCATGTAGGGTGCGGGGCCAATTCATTGAAATATCGAACTTAAAAAAAAAGACAGAGATACTATCCGAGAAACAAATAGTGTTGTCGATCGGATGATTTCATACGTTATCATATGAGATCTATGATTTAGATAAATTTAGATATGGTTTTTATTCGGGTTCAGTAATATTTTCTTTCCTGATTCTCGTGAATATATTTTTTCTTGAGTAATATAAATATTTAATTTATATCCCCCCCACCCCGCCTCAAAAAAAAAAAAAAAAAAAAAAAAAAAAAAAAAAAAGTAGAACACCCTCGAGTACAAGATATCATCGGAGTTAAACCAAAGAAAATTTTTGATAACTTCATTTATGATTATAACAAACATTATGTATCCTAGCTGATGCTGATTGGATTCAAGGATAAAAAACAAATTTACTAAAAAAAATATGTTAATGATGAAGGTAAACCTTCATCCAATATCTCGAATCATGATAAGGATGCTTTCGAAACAAGAGCTGCGTGGATAATTAATTCCGAGAAGGATTCAAGGATCGAAGATTTTCATTAAAATGAATAATCTTGGAAGATGACTTCTTCAACCCTCAAGCGCGTTGGCAATGTACTTGGTTATGGAATAAGTGGAAGATTGTCTCCCTTTTCCCCGCTTATTTCTTCACTAATTCTAACCAGACGACCATTTCGGCATGATGAAATAGCCTGATACTTCTAGTTCTCTTCCGCAATAATTTTCTCCTCTTACGTCAGAAGTCTATTCTAGCCACAGACTTCGTAGTCTTATTTCCTCTCATGGGGTAGCCCGGTTATTCTTCCCCCATCCACTCTCTAAATACATAAAAAGTAGAAGAACAATTTTATCCTTGTGACAAAATTCAAATTATCATTACATTAAATGCATTTTTATTCCTAATTAAATCTATACTCCCTTTTTTCATACAAGGAAATGCCAGAAGTTCTTGATCTATAGAATAAGTATATTCCTTCAATAGAACGAGGGATAACTTCTCCTGTTGACTACAAATTTATGTTGCAACCAAATACTACTTATTGTCTTGAAGGCACAAAATTAATAAGTTATCAACCAACAATAATAATAAAGGGTCAAAAGTATTAGGCTGATCAAGGTTGGTTAATCATCTATGTTTTGACACCGGGAAGGCCAATGCTTAGCCATTTGTTACTTGGAGAGAGGGCATATATATGGGTGGTTTACTGTTAAAATTAACTCCCTAAAAGAAGTTAATAGAATATAGAATAGTTGTTTGCAAGAACAACCATCCAAAAGCATACTTATGTACCTATCCAAGAAAGGGTCATCAGAAGAATAAAGCACCTCCTAAAAGAAGTTATTGTTGAAGATTACTTCCAATCTACATGGTACAAGGAAAAAGAAAGATCAAATTTCTCTTTTCCAACACATTTTCAACACTACAATGCTTCTGTATATCAATTGTCGGCCGTCTTCTATCTTAAAATTTTATGGAGCAGTTGGTCACACAACAGCATCTAATTAAAATTTTAGGATCCAAAGCCTTTCTTGACAGTGAAAAGACTTGCCAATTAGTAATGGGTGGAACTCCAATTCTACTCGAAGAGCAAGGTTTCAATTCGCTCTCACATAGATACCATTTGTCCATGGTGAGGATTTGATCGACTCCTTTATGGATGTCGAGGTTAATGCTCACAATTTACAGGTTCGACTTATTTATGGAGGTCGAGGGATCCGGAGCGGAGAATCAACTTTTCAATGCATGGAGTTCATATGACTCGTAAAAATAGCGGCAGATATTTTTCGACCATCAAGGAAGGGGGTGGAACATCATCTACAAACTAAGGAACAGACTTCTCTTTTTTGATATGAGGTTCAAGTGACAAAATTGGTCATGATTATTGTAGCAGAGATGATACATTCCTCTCCTCTTTTCATAATTAATTCTATCATTTCCATTTATATGATATTACAATCACTATTAGTTAAATTTATTATTTTTTTTAATACAAATTGATGGTCACACAACTCTAGTATAACAGCAATCTATAGAGTCGAGAAATAAAAAATCCCGAAGTACTCGCGGGGGCCAACATCTTTATGCCAGGTCCAATCACTTGGAGTGCTCAACAATGTAGGATGCAATTCAATCAATCGTACTGTTCGCCTCCTGAAAAACATGATGAATAGACATGATAGTAGCACTATAGAGGGAGCTCCGAATGTCATAAAGGAGTGGGTTGGTCCGACGCTGTTTCATCTTATCCTGAATCCAAGCAATGATAGTGGCGAAGTCCTTCTCAATAAAAATCCTCTCGGCCTGCAACTCCTGTTTGGCATAGATAATGTCCGCCCAGACGGCTCTAAGCTCGGTTTTTGGGATAGATGGCTCAAAGAGGCATGAGCCTCCAACCATCAAAAGCCTGCCATTAGAATCCTGGATGATATATCCAGTGCCTCCCTTAGCATCCTGAACGTTGCTATCAAAGTTTACCTTGACATGCCCTGGATAAGGGAGCTCTCAGGAAATGAAAATAATCTTTCAGGTCGCTGCCAAGGTAGTATGAGAGCGATAGGATTCTAGGGCCTTAAGGGATGGGCTAGGAGTGTCGAACTGGTGATACTTCACCACCATATAAACAACTCTCTCAACCACCCGGTGTGCAGGAATAATCTTGGCCTCAAACACCAAGCTATTCCTGAACAACAAGATCTGATAAGTAATGTTAGCAAACCAACCAGCCATCTCGACTAAACTTTGATGGAGCACATCCAGAAAGAGGCCCAACCAAGGACCCTCAACCCCCTCTCAGGTCTGATTCCCTGCCATCCCCTACATCAACCTCACCCTCGCACAGTGCGAGAGAGCATGTTCTGTAGACTCATTCTCCAAGTCATAAACCGGGTAAGAAATCGATAGATTCATACTCTTATCCTTGAGTAGCGCATGCATCGAAAGGCGATCCTAGGTAGCCTTCCAAAGAAAGACGATCACCCTAGGATGGAAATCACTTTTCAAATCCAGGCAGCCATGATCTTAATCTTAAGTGAAGTCTTGCACAGCTCAACAAGGATCCTATAACGAGCCTTGGGATAGCATGATCAACCCCGCACTCTCAAATCTTGATTGCGGTCGACCGGAATGGGAATGGCGAGAATCCGACTAGCAAGCTGGCCCCTAAAAAGCTAGGTGACAACTTGAGCTCTCCAACCTCTGTCATCTATAGTAAGCAAGTCACAGACTCATAACTGGTCGTTCATCTCCATGCCAGGGGCGGCTCAACACACATAGAGGCCTAAAGCTAAATGCTAAAATGAATCATTTTTTAATTAAAATTTATGTAAATTTTTTATTAAAATTTTATTTTTCTAGCTCTTTGAGATGCAAAATTTTTAATTAAACTTTTATAATCAAGTTCTTCTAACATTTCTTTTTCAATTGATAACATAGCCAATCCATTTAATCTTTCTTGAGACATTGTTGATCTTAAATAATTTTTTATTAATTTTAATTTTGAAAAACTTCTTTCAGCCGAAGCAACACTTATTGGAATTGTTAACATTATTCTAAAAGCAATATAAGCATTTGGAAAAGAATCAAGTCTTTTTATATGATTAAGTATATCGATTGAACTATTATCTTCCATTTGTACAATTTCTTTTAAAATTTTTAGCTCTAAAAATAAATCTAAACCATCAATATCAGAGTAATTATTATATTTTAAGGAACATTCAAGATTAAGGCAATATTCTTTCAAACTATTATTATCTAACGACTTCAACTTTCTACTACTAAATAGAAAACCAAAAATATTTTCATATATCTTAAATTGTTCAAATCTACTTTGGAGTGAAAAAATTGCTTGATCTACTATATATAAGAAATAATCAATTCTAAATGATTCTTCAAGAGATCTTATTATTTCATTATCAACATTCTCATCAAATTGCTTTCTTCTATGAATAATACGTTTATCATGAAATTTAGGTTCTATATCCATTTGAGATACAATTTCTTTAGAAGAAATCATAGCAGATGTAAATCCATTTTCTCTATATTTTTTAAAAAAAGAAAGAAGACCTTTTAATTGTTCTATAGCAATATCAATACACATATCTTTCGATTGTAAATTTTTGCTAACTGAGTTAATAGCAAATAATATATCATACCAAATAGTCATGCCCAATAAAAATTCAAAATTTTCAAGCTCATATGTTGCTAAGCAATTAGCTTCACTTTTAGTTTTAGGATCTTCACTAACTTCTGCTAATTTTAATAAAGCATCTCTTATTTGTGGAGCTTGAAATCTTATTGCTTTAATACTTTCAATACGGCTTTCCCAACGTGTTTGTGATAATGATTTAAGAGTTAGGCCAGGTATATTATCTTGTAAAATCTTCCATCGTTTAGTAGAAGAAGAAAATAGTGAATATATACGTTGTACCACTCCAAAAAATGATATAGCTTTAGTACAAGAATTAGCCATGTCACAAAGTACTAAATTTAGATTGTGACAACCACATGGTGTATAAAAAGATCTAGGATTTATATCTAAAAGTCTTTTTTGCACTCCTTGTTGCTTGCCCTTCATATTAGATCCGTTATCATATCCTTGCCCTCTTAAATTATTAATATCAAGTCCAATATTTTTTATTTCATCCACAATGGCATCAAAAAGACCTTTTCCAGTTGTATCATCTACTTTTAAGAATTCAACAAAATATTCTATAGCTTTAATTGGACTTGATGAAATATCCACACATCGTAATATAAAAGACATTTGCTCTTGATGACTTACATCTGGAGTACAATCAAGTATTATTGAAAAATATTTTGCCTCTATAATTTTTTTAATAAATTTATTTCTAATTTCACTTGCTAACAAATTTATCAATTCATTTTGTATATTATGTCCAAGGTAATGAGTATGAATTTTATTATCTTTAATACGTCGAACATGTTCTTGCATCACCGGATCAAATTCTGCAATCATTTCAATTAAACTTAAAAAATCTTCACTATTTTTTTGATAAATCTTTTCATTTTTTTCACGAAAAGCCAAATTATTTTTACCAAGAGTTTTTACTACAGCAAGAATTCTTGTTAATACTTTTTTCCAATGTTCTTCATCTCTTTTTATTTGTTCTTGAATACTTTTATCAATTGTTTTATTTTTCAATAATCTCAGTTCTAAATCAATCCATGAACTCATATTAATAATATGCTCATTACTCATCTCATGACTTTTAAGTTTAGCACTAAGGTTTCTCCAATCTCTAGTACCTACATTAGCTAGTTTACTTGTACTAAAAGCTGAATTAAATAATTTGCAACAAAAACAAAATACTTTATCCAAGTCTTTTGAATAAATTAGCCATCTTCTTTCATGCTTCTCTCCATTTGCCAACTTTTGAATATAATATGTAGTAGAAAAATGTCTTGAGAATTCATCTTTAGGAAACTCTATATCATTAATTCTAATTGGACCTTTTTCTACTAATAAATCTCTCAAATTTGTATCAATATTTATCCATTGACTTGGATCATAAATATTTTTAGGAATACAATCATTTAAATCAACAGTTTGGTTCTCTTCATTATGATTTTGAGTATCAATTTGAATCACTTCATTAACTTCTTCTTGTTCTAGTATTTCATTATCATCTAATTCTAAAAGATTATTAACTTGTTTATTTAAGGAACATTCATCAATATTTTCTGATGTATTATTTTTATTGCTTGTAAAAAATTTATCAAGAGCCCCTTTTTGAGATAGAGTTAAACTTTCAATTCTTCTTTTTTTTGAAGTTTAGAATAACCAGATTCATATTTTCGAGTTGACATATTTAAATTCTTATTATAAAGTACCAAAAAAATTAGATATTATAATTATCTTATATTTTTTAAATGGCTAATACAAGATCAACAATCAAAATTTCTAACTCAATGAATTAACTATTATATAAAATAGAGATAATATAATAATATAATATAAATTTTAAATTAAAAATAAAAAGTTTGCAAAGTTTAGAACAATAGTACCTGATTGTTGAATGCTTATTGTAAATCAGATGAATAATCTAGCAAGCCTTATGTAGGAGTGCGGAGAATGTGAGTTGAGAGCCATGAAAGTACTACTAAGGAAAAAAGTTAAGAGAATGAGAAAAGAAGAATTAAGAAGTAGATGTTATAAATTGAAAACAACTTGGTTTTATAGAAAAAAAAGTATCCGTTTGTACTTCATAAATTCAATTTACCATTTGTTAATTGGAAATGAGAGAAACAACTTCGTAGTTGAGAAAGAGAATTTGAAAATGATATAAATGCTGTTTGCTAATATCTAAGGTGCCTTAAATGTGAATACAAATACCTATCATAAATGCTATAAATATTTTTTTTTACTAATGGTGCCTATTAAATGCTATAAATACTTTTTTGCTAATGGTGCCTATTAAATGCTATGTAATGGGGCCTAAAGCAAGGGCTTTAGTGGCTTTACCCTATAGCCGGCACTGCTCCATGCTGACATAGATCGACCGTCAGGAGAGTGGTAGGCTGGAGATCCAAGCATCCTGACTCACATCAACTGAGATCTCATCTCCAATCAACCATTTAATCTGGGCCAATACTATCAGGCCACGGACACAGATCTCCATCAAGATGAAGGAGCATCCATGAACAGTTTGAACTAGGATCCCTGGCACCAAGCCCCGTATCGAGCCCTTATCACTCTGCTCCATAAGTAATTTGATTGAAGAATATATCTTGTAGCATGTTTAGCAATCAGGGTCTCTCTCCTAACTACAGGGCTTGAATCCCCAGGCCTTCGTCCCTCAAGGGTTGGCATACCGTCTTCCAGGATATCTGTAGACTTGTTAGATCCCTTTATGAATTGAAACAGGCTCCTACGCAATGGCATAAAAAGTTATCAAATGATTCTTTTCTATAGATTACAGATCAATGAATCAGATAATTATCTTTATCAAAAAGTTGATGATTGATTTAATTTTCTATCTTTATATTGATGGCATTTTGATTCTGGCTCCTAATATGGACTTAATCAATAATATCAAGAATTTTCTATCCCATCATTTTGATATGAAAGATTTAGATAAAGTTGATTTAATTCTCGAAATCAAAATCATTCAAACTTTTGACTCAATTTATTTTTCTCAATGTCACTATACTCAAAAATTTATTGTCAAGTTTGAATATTCTAATTATTCTCCAGTGACTACTCCTTTGATCCTTCCATCCATCTCTTGAAAAATATTTAAAAATTCTATAAATCAAGAGAAATATATTTAGATCATTGGTTCTTTAATGTATCTATCTAATCGAATTAAACCTGATATTGTTTATACTATTTCTAGATAGTAGATATACTAATAATCCTAATATAGTTCATTAGACTGCTTTAAAGAGAGTATTTAGATATCTTAAAGGTATGATTAATTTTTTCCTATGCTTTATAAGTTATCCAAATATTTTTAAGGATTATAGTGATTCAAATTAGATTTTTGACATACTAGACATCAAATTTACTTCTAGCTAGGTCTTTCTTCTTAGAGGTAGTGCTATTTTTAGGTAATCCTTTAAACAAATTATTTTAGTTAGAAATACTATAGAAACCGAACTTGTTACTTTTGATTCTATTTGTTTTGAAGTTGAATGGCTAAAAAAACTTTTATCTAAGATTCTTTTAATGTCTTCTCGCATTCCTCTTATATCTATTTACTATAATTCAAGAGTTGCAATAGATTTTTGTAAAAAGAAACTAATGAATACTAAAACTGGTAGACATATCAAACCAAGATAAAAGTCTATACAAAGAAAAAAGTTATAAAATATTTTAATAAATCATATTATTATAGATCTTAATCTTATTGATTATCTTATAAAAGGCTTAAATAAAACTAAGATCTTGATGTTATCGAGGAGGATAGGGCTTAGCCTATAAAGGACTTTTCAGTAGAGAGAACCCAACATCCATGATAGGAAATCCCTTGAAAAAGATTCAGTATGGTAATAACATGCTAATTGGTCAGTCAGGAAGTACATGTATCTATTTAATATAAAAGTTATAGACTTCATCCCATCCTTATGATGATTAGTACTCATATATAGTGATTTTAAAGAGTTTATTTCTGAATAAGATTCAAGAGATATCCCTCGAAATATAACACTATATATATCCTTGAAGGGGCTCACCTATATAAGAGTATCCATATATGACCACAGCTAGAGATATAGACAATCTCCAGAAACTCTTATTAAATAATCAAGATACTTACATACAGCCATTAATGTACAGTCCTGCGACGAGCTTTTATCTTGTATGTACTATAGCAGAAACCCGAGTTAAAGGAACATATTTCAAGACCTGGTTCACTCCGTTTTTTTCAGATTAATACTATTGATATTAAGTAAAATTAAATCATAAAAGATACTTCACTTACTACACAATATATGTACCCAATAAAATTATTTTATATTATTTGTTAATCTTTTAATTATTTCATAAATTTTGAATTTTGAGGAAGATTATTAAAGAGAAAACTCAAAATTCCTTCTAGCTTCCCTCCAACCAACTTTCCTCAAAATCTACTTCCATAGATTGTTTAGTCTCACATTGAAAAGAGAAAAAAGTTGAAAGGTGGTTTATAAAAAAATCAACATCTTGGACTTTGTCAATGTTTTGGGCTATTTTTCATATGCACGTGCAGGTTGGCCCAATCTCAGTATGCGCATGCACTATCGCAGCATGATCTATATTTTATTTATTTTTCTTGTTTTGATCTGGATCAATTTTTTCTAATCATTGAATCCATCCTTATTAGCCATTAATTAACGTTATTCTCTATTACCGAATAAATCCTTTTAAATTTTCTTATAGCTGTTGATTAACATTAATCATTAATTAATTATATTTTTGCCTCTTAATATCTTGATTATTTGCCCAAATTACTTTTTACCATTGGTTAAAGCCCAAATGGCACTAATTAATTATATTTTGTCCATCAACATCATAATAATCCAATTAATCTCCCGATTTATTTCTTACCGTTGCTAAACCCAAACGGCTAGTTTTGGACCTATATATATATATATATATATATACAAGGTCTTGGTAAGAATTATTTAAGCAAGCAAAATTCTCTCTTCTAAATCTAATCTATCTTCAAAGCTCTCTCCTCTTTCAAGTTCTTCCTTCCTTCTATATAATTATTTTCATGTTATTTCTTTTTCTTTTTTTTTCTGTTGGATTGAAACTCTATATTCCTTTCCACAATTATATCTATAAAAAGATGGCCGGTTGTATCTTGAGATAAAGTTTTTGAATCTAATTTCGTATGAAAGTCGGAAATTGCAGGACAATGCATTGCATGCCTTCCAATGACTATATTATTAGTTTCGTACATTGATTTAATAATTAATTATTATTATTATTAGTTTCTTTGAATCATAATTTTTTTTTTTTTTTGGGATACAGGGTTACAACATGCAACACGTGTTCCTAACAATATGGATCACCGTTATCAACATGTAGTGTTTGTAGCTAACGAACCATTTACATCGCTCATACCCTATTACATATTCTTTGAGTACTAGGATGGGAGGAAGCCCGGCAAAATCAAGTAATAAAGGGTAGTTGGACCCAAGTTCCTAATATCAACACTGAATGACATAGCCAATTTATCAAGTCAATTGGTGTCCTTAATTCTTTTTCACTTTTTTTTTTTTTTTTTTTTTTTTTTTTTTTTGAGAGAGAGAGAGAGAGAGAGAGATAGATAGAGTGAGAGAGAAAAAGAGGAAGCGATTAGCTTCCTCATGCTTTATCAAGTAGAATATTTGCATGATGATATGTGTTACAGCCGTGACAGTGACGTGGCCAGGCTCAGGTATCGCCGAATGCGAGCGAGCCACGTGTGAGTTTCCCTGCCAGAATCAGCGCCACGTCCTCAAAGCTAGGGTCGGCAAGACCGCACCGCCCGACGACTATCTGAAGCAAACAGCTCCCGCCGAGGTCGAGTTCGACGCGGAGTTCCCCAACCGACTCATCTGCGCCCGGGCTCGGAGGAGTCCGCCCCGAGTAAGGTCGGCCGAGGTCGGCTGACCCTCCGCCTTGCGCCAGGTGGCCACCCGGAGACGGGTCCACCTCGGCCGAAGCCAGGCGATCTTCTGCCACCTCGCCAGGTGTCCACCCAGGAGGGGTCCACCTAGGCCGAGGTCGGCTGACCCTCCGCCTTGCACCAGGTGGCCACCCGGAGACGGGTCCACCTCGGCCGAAGCCAGGCGATCTTCTGCCACCTCGCCAGGTGTCCACCCAGGAGGGGTCCACCTAGGCCGAGGTCGGCTGACCCTCCGCCTTGCACCAGGTGGCCACCCGGAGACGGGTCCACCTCGGCCGAAGCCAGGCGATCTTCTGCCACCTCGCCAGGTGTCCACCCAGGAGGGGTCCACCTAGGCCGAGGTCGGCTGACCCCCCGCCTTGCGCCAGGTGGCCACCCGGAGACGGGTCCACCTCGGCCGAAGCCAGGCGACCTCCTGCCACCTCGCCAGGTGTCC
This sequence comes from Areca catechu, assembly GCA_021397845.1. NCBI lineage: Eukaryota > Viridiplantae > Streptophyta > Magnoliopsida > Arecales > Arecaceae > Areca > Areca catechu. The sequence continues at coordinate 51,729,090 of CM038045.1, read as the reverse complement.
ACCCAGGAGGGGTCCACCTAAGCCGAGGTCGGCCGATCCCTCGCCTCTCGCCAGTTGGCCCCCGGAGACAGGTCCAACTCAGCCGAGGTCAGACCGCTCGTACGGAGAGGCCCCCGGGGAAAGCGACAGGTCCCGAGGCCATCCCTCGGGCCGTACCGACCCCAGACGGCGTCCCGTACGGAGGGCGGCGGCACGCGGAACGTCACTTACATTGGCCCGACAGGTCCCGCAGTCGAGAGACCCGATCCTGATGGAACAGGCCCCGTAAACGGATGGCGCCCACGCTCGGGGAAAAGAGCACTCTCACGGAGCCCGAAGCCTGACGACTGGCCGCTCTGCCAGCGCCGCCCCCCCTCCTTTTCTCTTCTGTCCTTGCCTTCTCCCTGCTGGGCCCGGTGGATGAGGTCGGAAAGCCGCCTGGCCTCCTTCACCAAAAAGGGAAAAGAAAGGAAGACAGGGGAGAGGAGTTTTCGAGGAGGAAAAGGACAGGCGCACGACAGAGGGAGATAAAGAGGGAAGAATCTGGAGACTGCAAGGTAAGCCAACTAGCCTGGGGACAAGGAGGAAGCACCGGCACAAGGCCTCGCTCCGAAAAAGAAACCAGAGATCCCGAGAGGGGAATACTGGACGTGAGCTCGGCAAGCAGGCCCAGCCGAGATTCCGGTCCCCAGTGCGTTCCCTTCACCAGTTAACTCTCCAAATCTGGGGCCCTTTAGAGGGCCTGGGAGGGAGAGTCTGTTCCTTCTCGTCGTCTACTGACTTGACCGTCGGAGCCCCCTCGCCGGAATCCCCGGCCAGGGTCCTCTAACCCCTTTGTCGCAGGTTCTCCGCAGGAAGGGAGGCTCCCTCGCCAGGCGGTCAGGAAGGATCGGCTGATCCACGGCACGGGCGCGGCGACGAGAACGGCAACAGATTGGCGCGCCAGGTAGGGGGGCAGGACACTAACCCCCAGAGGGAACTAGCTTTTTGCAGGTGTCACGCTCTCCAGCAATGGTGGTCACTCGTGGTCGCGAGGCGTCCACCAGCCGTGTGGGAGAAGCCCACTCCCCTCCGGGGGCCACACCCCCGAACGGGAGCTTCCGGCTCCCCCTCCTCTTCCGCAGCAGCCTACCCCGGCGGACGGATCCCTTGCGGCCATCGTCCAGCAGCTGCAGACCTTGACCTCAGCGGTCCGACAGCTACAGCATCAGCAACGATCCCTGGCCACTCAGCCGCAGCCAGGGACTCCCGCGGCCCGAGCCGCGGGACAGCGTGGGAGCCTGCGCTCAATCCAGGGCAGGCCGTCCCATCCACAAGCCATCTCCAACCCCCGAGGGAGCCGCCAAGCTCCCCCGAAGAGAAACTATTCCGGTTCGGAGGATCACGAGAGTCGATCCCCGGCCGATGGGGCCGAAACGGCGCATCGCAGCAAGCGACGCCGGGGCCAGACCTCGCGCCGAGACCGATCGGCGCCCCCTTCACCTGCAGTCTCGGTGGAAGACTCCACCGACGAAGCCATCAGGCGCCAGGCTGAGAGGCGCCTGAAGAGCACGAGCGCAAGTTGGCGGAGTTCGCCCGACGGTTCGCCGACCTGCAGAACTCGTCAGCTGACCCGGCGGGCTACGACTCCCGCCCCCCTTTCTCCGAAGAAATCCAGGCGGAACCGATCCCGAAACGGTTCCGCATGCCGCAGGTGGACCCCTACGACGGGACCACCGACCCCCTGGACCATTTGGAGAGTTATAAAGCTCTCATGAGGGTCCAGGGCGCCACCGACGCCCTTCTGTGCATCGCCTTCCCAGCAACCCTTCGGAAGGCCGCTCGAGTCTGGTTCGCCCGCCTCGAGCCCGGATCCATTTGCTCCTTCCAGCAGTTGGAAGGAAAGTTTGTGGCGCACTTCGACGCTTGTCGAAAGGTGCCAAGGGAGGTAGACAGCCTCTTCTCCATCCGCCAGCAGGACCAGGAGCTGCTCCGAGACTACATCACCCGGTTTAAGACCGCAGCCCTGGAGATCTACAGCTTGGACGAGCCCGTCGCTATGCTGTCTTTGAAGCGCGGGCTCAAGACGTCCCGCCTGACCTATTCCCTGGACAAGAAGCAGCCCAGGACATATTCCGAGCTCCTCCTCCGCGCCCACAAGTACATCCGGGCGGAGGAGGCTGACCGCACCCGTCGAGAGCTGGACGGGAAGATTCCGAAGAAGTCAGTTCCAAGGGACGCCCCGGGAGTTCGGAGGCCCGGGCCGTCTGCCGACCCTCGCCCGAATCCAAGGCCGAGGGCCGAGTCTACTTCCGAGCGGAGGTACACCCCTCTCCTTGCACCTCGAGCAAAAATCCTCATGGAAATCGAGGGCGAGCGCTACCTCCGCCGACCTCCACCTCAGAACCCGAGAGTCGCCCGAGACAAATCAAAGTACTGCCAGTTCCACCGCGAGCACGGACACGATACGGAGGAGTGCCGCCATTTGAAGCGAGAGATTGAGGAGCTGATCGGGAGGGGTTACCTCAGGAAGTTCGTCAAGAACGAGGCCCCCTCCGAGAAGCAGCCGCTCGCGGCCTTACCGCCTGTCCCTGCGATCGACAACCGGCCAACAGAGAAGCCCGTGGGCATGATCTCGCGCGGGTCCGGCCGAGCAGAGAAGAGAGCCCGGGAAGTCCCGGAGAATGTAATCCCTCCCAAGGGAGGGGAGTCTAATGACAATGTAAACAATGATGCCGTGGTGGTCGAGATGACCATCGCGAAGCATCCTGTACATCGAATCATGGTGGATAGTGGAAGCTCGGCCGACGTACTTTTTTACGATGCTTTCTCTCGGATGAATTTGTCTCCCGACCAGCTAAAGCCAGTGCACATCCCACTGGTAGGTTTTACAGGGGACTCCGTGGGAGTCTAAGGGGAAATCACTCTCCCGGTCACCGCCGGATCCCCACCTCGGCAGGCGACCATCATGGCAACATTCACTGTCGTCAAGCTCCCTTCGCCTTACAACGCCATTCTCGGGCGTCCCGGGCTCAACCAACTAGACGCCACCATCTCCACGAGGAGACTGCTGGTGCAGTTCCCCACGCCCTTCGGGCTCGGGGAAATGAAGGGGACGATTCAGCTGGTCCCGTTCTGCCTACAGACAATCCCAGGCACCAGGAGCGCAGAGCTCGCCCACGATATCGAGGATCTCGACCTGAGAGAGAAGGAACCCAGGGGAGGGCCCGTAGAGCGCCTGCTACCCTTTCCCCTTGGTTCGGACCCCCTGAAGACGGTGCAAGTCGGGGCCCAGCTCCCCGAAGAGGAGCGAACCCGCCTGCTGGAGTTCCTCCGTGCCAACGTCGATGTGTTCGCCTGGTCGGCGGCCGACATGCCGGGTATCCCGCCCGAGATTATCATGCACAGCCTGAACGTGGACCCAGGTTGCCGCCCGGTCCGCCAGAAGAAAAGAAGCTTTGCCATGGAGAGGCAGAAGGCGATCAACGAGGAGATAGAAAAGCTCCTCGCCGCCGGTTTCGTCCGAGAAGTCCAATACCCCAGCTGGTTAGCAAACGTGGTCATGGTAAAGAAGAGTAGTGGTAAGTGGAGGATCTGTGTGGACTACACCGACCTCAATCGAGCTTGCCCGAAGGACAGCTTCCCTCTGCCGAAGATCGACCAGCTGGTCGACACCACCTCGGGGCATCGTCTCCTGTCATTCATGGACGCTTTTTCCGGATACAACCAGATCCGGATGAATCCGGAGGACGAAGAGCGCACTGCCTTCATAACTGACCGCGGGACTTTCTGTTACAGGATGATGCCTTTCGGCCTCAAGAACGCGGGGGCGACGTACCAACGTCTGGTCAATAAAGTCTTCAAAGACCAGATAGGCCGCAACATGCAGGTATACGTGGACGACATGCTAGTAATGAGCAAACTTGACTCGGACCACGTGGCCGACCTGACGGAGACGTTCGGCAACCTCCGGCGCCACCAGATGAAGCTGAACCCGGCGAAGTGCGCCTTCGGGGTCTCCGCCGGAAAGTTCCTAGGGTTCATGGTGACCCAAAGAGGAATCGAGGCCAACCCAGAGAAGGTCCAGGCCATCCTGGACATGGAGCAGCCAGCCTCCAAGAAGCAAGTGCAGCAACTGACCGGCCGGGTTGCGGCCCTTAGCCGTTTTATTTCCAGGTCGGCGGATCGCTGCCGTCCCTTCTTCAAGGTGCTGAGGAAGATGAATGGTTTCGCCTGGACCGAGGAGTGCCAGCAGGCCTTCGAGGAGTTGAAGAAGACGCTCGCATCGCCACCTTTGCTGTCCAGGCCCGAGGAGGGGGAGGAGCTTACCCTCTACTTGGCCGTTACCCCGGAGGCCGTCAGCTCTGTCCTGGTCCGAACCGACGACCACGGGATCCAGCGGCCGGTGTACTATACCAGCAAACTCCTCCGGGACGCGGAGCTCAGGTATTCCCGGCCCGAGAAACTCGTTTTTGCGCTAATAGTGTCTGCCCAGCGTCTCAGGCCCTATTTCCAAGCGCATCCCATCGCCGTCTTGACGGATCAACCGCTGAAAGCGGTGCTCAGCCGACCCGATACCTCGGGGCGATTGGCCAAGTGGGCACTGAAACTCAGCGAGTTCGACATTACGTACCGACCGAGGTCGGCAATGAAGGCACAGGTGCTGGCCGATTTCTTGGTCGAGTGCGCAGGTTTGGACAAGGAGCCCGAGGAGGACCCCCCGGCCCGGCCAATGGAGGTCGGCACCGACGAGCCCGGAGAGGACGCCTGGATCCTCCATGTAGACGGAGCCTCAAACTCCGGCGGGAGCGGAGCTGGGCTCATCCTTGCCAACGGCGACGGAGTCGTCGCCGAGTGCGCGCTCCGTTTCCAGTTCCCCGCGACAAATAACCAAGCGGAATACGAGGCACTTCTCGCCGGACTGAGAGTCTCCCGCGAGCTGGGCGTGACCAACCTCAGAGCCTTCACTGACTCCCAGCTCGTGGCGGGGCAGGTGTCCGGGGAGTACGTCGCTCACGACCCCCAGATGGCGAAGTATTTGGAGCTCGTCAAGGCGGGCACGTCCAAGTTCCGGCGCTTCAACATCTTCCATATCCCCCGCGGGGAGAACGCCCGCGCGGATGCCCTCTCTCGGCTGGCGACCCTGCCGGACACGATGCTGGGACGCGCTCATGTGGAGCGACTCGAAGTCCCAAGCCTCGAAGTACCGGCGGAGGTCCATCAGGTCAGCCAGGAGCCCGGCTGGATGGACAAGTATGCTGCGTACATCACCAGCGGCACCCTGCCGGAAGACCGAGACGCGGCTCGCCTCATCAGGAACAAGGCCGTGCGGTTTGTCCTGATGGACGGGCAGCTGTATCGAAGGTCCTACTCTTATCCCCTCCTCAAGTGCATTGGACCCACAGAAGCCAAGCTTGTGCTCCAGGAGATTCACGAAGGCATCTGTGGGAACCACGTGGGGGGCAGGGCATTGGCGTACAAGGCCCTTCGTCAAGGATACTTCTGGGAGACGATGAAGGAGGACGCCGCCGACTTCGTGAAGAAATGCGACCGGTGCCAGCGTCACGCCACGGTACAGCGGCAACCCTCCAACCCGATCTCTCAGCTCTCAGCCCCCTGGCCGTTCGCCCAGTGGGGGATGGACCTCCTGGGCCCATTCCGCCGGCGTCCGGCCAGCGGAAGTTCTTGATAGTGGCTATCGACTACTTCACAAAGTGGGTCGAGGCCGAACCCTTGGCAAGAATCACCGAGGCAAACGTCGCCAAGTTCTTCTGGAAGTCCATCGTCTGCCGCTTCGGCCTCCCCCACACCGTGGTCACCGACAACGGACGCCAGTTCGACTGTCGGGAGTTCGAAGATTTCTGCAACGACCTCGGCATCAAGCATCGCTTCACTTCGGTGGCGCACCCCCAGACCAACGGGGAAGCCGAGGTCACGAACAGGACCATTCTTCAGGGCCTCCGCACGCGGCTAGACCAAGCCAAGGGCAGGTGGGCCGACGAGCTTCCCAGCGTTCTTTGGGCATACCACACCACCCCAAGGACGGCTACTGACGAAACTCCATTCAACCTCGTCTTCGGGGCCGAAGCAGTCATCCCGATCGAGCTCAGCATACCCACGCTGCGCGTGGAGCAATACGACGAGACAGAAAACCCGGCCTGGATGATGCTCAACCTAGACCTCCTCGAAGAAACGAGGGACAAGGCCCGAATCCGAATGGCGGCATACCGACAACGTGTAGCCAGATATTACAACTCCCGAGTACGGCCGAAGGTTTTTCGTCCCGGGGACTTGGTCCTCCGGCGCGCAGAAGCCTCCCAGCCACGGGAATGCGGCAAGCTTTCACCCAACTGGGAAGGCCCTTATCGGGTGGCAGAAGCCCTCCCTCACGGAGCATGTTACTTGGAAGAATTGGGAGGTGCCAGGTTCCCCCGGACATGGAACCCCTCGAACCTGAGAATGTACTACCAGTGATGTAGGGCTCCCAGTTTCTGTAACGAAGCTTCTCCACTTTAAACACTCTTCTCTAACTTCAACAAGAAGGCCTGCGGCATCGAGCTCAGTCCGGAAGATCCTGGGCTTCGGCCTGGAAGGTGGCATCGAACCCAGTTCGCCCACGCAAGCCCGGAGCACAGCTTAGCAAGCCGTGCAAGGTTTGAGAAAGCCTGCGGCATCGAGCTCAGTCCGGAAGATCCTGGGCTTCGGCCTGGAAGGTGGCGTCGAACCCAGTTCGCCCACGCAAGCCCGGAGCACAGCTCAGCAAGCCGCGTAAGGTTTGAGAAAGCCTGCGGCATCGAGCTCAGTCCGGAAGATCCTGGGCTTCGGCCTGGAAGGTGGCACCGAACCTAGTTCGCCCACGCAAGCCCGGAGCACAGCTCAGCAAGCCGCGCAAGGTTTGAGAAAGCCTGCGGCATCGAGCTCAGTCCGGAAGATCCTGGGCTTCGGCCTGGAAGGTGGCGTCGAACCCAGTTCGCCCACGCAAGCCCGGAGCATAGCTCAGCAAGCCGCGTAAGGTTTGAGAAAGCCTGCGGCATCGAGCTCAGTCCGGAAGATCCTGGGCTTCGACCTGGAAGGTGGCACCGAACCTAGTTCGCCCGCGCAAGCCCGGAGCACAGCTCAGCAAGCCGCGCAAGGTTTTGAGAAAGCCTGCGGCATCGAGCTCAGTCCGGAAGATCCCGGGTTTCGGCCCGGAAGATGGTGCAGAAACTGTGTTGTCCGCGCAAGCATGAAGGCAGCCCAAAGTCGGACCTGCTCAGGGTTTGCCCTGCCGCGACATGACTCTGCAGACCCCGTCCTTCGATTTAGTATAGAAGGGCCAGGCCTGCAGTTATCTCAGGTGTCCCAGACCGACATCTTAGAAACAAAAAGAAGAAAAAAGAAAAGGCAAAATGATGAACGAGTTTTGGTAAAAGCTGTGTCTTCATTAAACGAAGTCTTTCAGTACAAACTGGGAGCCCCGACAGGCCGGGACTCCCCAAAAGAAGAAAAAGAAAGGAAAACAAAACTACAGAGCAACGATCACTGGGGCGCAGGGTCGGTGCCGTCCGCCGGAGGCGCGGGTGCCACTTCTTCGATTTCCACGACGACCGGCTCCTGGGGCTGTGCCGGGACCGCGGCGTCGCCGGTCGGAGGTGCTATAGGTGTCGCCTGAGATGTCGCCTGGGTCGCGCCGGGGACCCTGCTCTCGCTCCCCGGCTTCCTGCCGCCGACGACGACCCCACTCATGTCCAGCTGGGGAAGAAGGCCCCCACCTTCTCCCGGCACATCCGGAACCCCTTCAGGAAGGAGTCCACGGCGGCCTCCCGGACTTCCGACGTGAACTCGTCGGAGGCCCGGAACTTGGGGACGGCCTCCTGCACTTCCCGCTTCGCCGCCTCCAGGAGCCCGTTGATGTAGGAGCTCCGGTCCTTCGCCGCGGCCACCTCTCGCCGGGCCTCATCCAGTTGGCGCTCCAAAAACAGGGAATGGGCCTGCAGGCGGGCCTTCTCTGCCGCATCCTCCTCAGTCCGGCGCTGGTTGGAGGTCCGCTCCTCCGCCAAGGAGGCCTCCAATTCTTTGTTCCGCTCCTCGGAACGTGTCAGGTCGGACTGGAGGGCCTGCTTCTCAGCTCACAGCTCGGCCCCCTTGTCCATCAGGTCCTTCACATCGGCCGCGAGTTTGCCAAGCTTTAGCTCCCGATCGGAGTCCCGCTTGGCGTTCCCTACGAGGTAATTCCTCAGTAGGAGGACGTCGTTCCCGATCTGCAGAGGCAAAAACAGCGCATGTTAGTATCAAGGCAGAAGGCCTCGGATTGGAAGTAAAGAAGAAGGGAAAGCTCAGACTTACCGTAAAAAGCTGGGGCAGGATGCCGAGCAGCGCGTCCGCATAGTCTCGGCCGCCCCGAGCTCGGCGGTCCCGGGCGGTGGAAGCATACTCCATCACCCTCTCCACCAGTCCTCGGTCGAGGATGACTGAGTCTCGGTGCGAGATCTCCGGCGCTGGACCCTTCGGGCCGACCCCCGCGGCAGCTGCCCCCTCGGCCGGAGCCGCAACCGACGGGCCGGCGGTCGCCACTGGCAGTGCCGTCGGGCTGGTGGCAGGAACGGGCCCGGCGATGGGCAGAGCAGCGGGCGCCGGAGCTCTCTCTGCGACGCCGCCAGGCCGCGGGGCCGAAGTGCCAGGGGCGCCGCCCTGAGGAGGCCTGGGCGGGGAAACGGCAGCAGCTGGGCCGGGCACGGTCGCCGCCACGACCTCCCGGCTCGTCTCTGTGCGAGCCCTCTTCGCTACGGGCTCATCCACGTCGACGACCTCCCGCTGAGCCGCTCCCTCCAGGAGGTTCTCCAGAGAAAATTTCATCCCTGCAAAATGAAGAAAGCAGAAGGTCAGATAGTTCGATCTTAAAGAGAGAGCGGGGGGGGGGCAGAAATTAATGCGGGGCCAAATCTCACCGGTCTCACGGATGGGACTGATGCCGGCCTCAAAAAGATTCTGCTCAGAGAGCAGAACCTCGAGCGCCGGGACCACGTCACTCAGGAGCTGGGTGTATGACTCCTGGTCCGCAGACTCGACCCGGGAATTCTGGTTCGAGGACCGGTCCGGTTCGCTCCAGGCCCAGTCGACGTCGTCAACCGAGGCAAAGAAAAACCGGCTCTTCCATCCCTTGACCGAGGAAGGGAGGTCGAACCGGAGACACCTAGGCCGGGGCGAAATGTACCACCAGCCGTCATCGGTGGAGCACTTCTTCAGGGTGAACAGGGCCCTGAAGAGAGAAAAACGGACAACAAACCCGTGGAAATGGCAGAAGATGATGAAGGAGAAGATGACCCGGATGGCATTAGGAGCCAGCTGGGCCGGGACGAGCCGAAAATGGCTGAGGAAGGAAAGAAAGAAAGGGTGCAGAGGAAAACGAAGACCCCCGAGGAGGAAGTCTTCGTAGAAGGCAATGCGGCCGGGGCCACTCATGGTGACACGCTCCCCGGACCGCGGACCAAACAGATGGACAGATCCCGGGATGCCATAGGCATCCCGGAGCAGAGAAAGATCGCCTTCGGTCATGGTAGAAGCATGACCGGAGGGACCGGCGGGAAGAGGTGGCGGAGCCGGAAGAGAAACTAAGGCGGGGAGTGAACGGAGGGGCACGGCAGGCGCAACCGGAGGGGACCGGATCCCCCTGGGGATGCCAATAGTGACACCCCCGGGTTGCAAGCGCCGGCGGACCTCCTCTGGAATTACCTCCTCATCCGAGGAGGAAGAAGATGGAGTCCTCGGCCGGGATGGACCGGCCTCGTCCGGGTTAGAAGAGACATGGCGACGGCGCGCCATGGAGAAGGAAAGGACAAAGAAACTGAATAAGAAATGAGAGAGAAGGAGGGGGGCTAGAGAAGGAGAAGAAGACACTCACCCAAAAATGCACAGACGGGCGCGAGCAGCAGAAGTTGTTAGCCTGCAGCAAACCGCCCACGAAGCAAGGGAAAAGGCCTCGTTCTGGAAAGTCCCCTCCCTTTCAAACTCAGCCGGCAGCAGCCGTACCCATCATTCCGCCTCAGACCACTGGATGGTCGCCACGTGGGCACACGCCCGACACCGATGCCTCGTTAGCAGAGTAACGGCCTCTGCCCCGAAGCGACGCATTGATTACGGGCAAGTGGACGACGCGTGGCGACCCCCCATAGGTCTTCAGCCGCATCGAGCCACGACGAATGGAGATCGTGCCAATTATGATGCAAGATCTTCGCCTCCCCACGTCATGTCTGCAATTAATCCCGACGTTCCGTTTTACGATGCCCCGACGGAACGGCGGGCTGGGGGGCAACTGTTACAGCCGTGACAGTGACGTGGCCAGGCTCAGGTATCGCTGAATGCGAGCGAGCCACGTGTGAGTTTCCCTGCCAGAATCAGCGCCACGTCCTCAAAGCTAGGGTCGGCAAGACCGCACCGCCCGACGACTATCTGAAGCAAACAGCTCCCGCCGAGGTCGAGTTCGGCGCGGAGTTCCCCCACCGACTCATCTGCGCCCGGGCTCGGAGGAGTCCGCCCCGAGTAAGGTCGGCCGAGGTCGGCTGACCCTCCGCCTTGCGCTAGGTGGCCACCCGGAGACGGGTCCACCTCGGTCGAAGCCAGGCGATCTTCTGCCACCTCGCCAGGTGTCCACCCAGGAGGGGTCCACCTAGGCCGAGGTCGGCTGACCCTCCGCCTTGCACCAGGTGGCCACCCGGAGACGGGTCCACCTCGGTCGAAGCCAGGCGATCTTCTGCCACCTCGCCAGGTGTCCACCCAGGAGGGGTCCACCTAGGCCGAGGTCGGCTGACCCCCCGCCTTGCGCCAGGTGGCCACCCGGAGACGGGTCCACCTCGGCCGAAGCCAGGCGACCTCCTGCCACCTCGCCAGGTGTCCACCCAGGAGGGGTCCACCTAAGCCGAGGTCGGCCGATCCCTCGCCTCTCGCCAGTTGGCCCCTGGAGACAGGTCCAACTCAGCCGAGGTCAGACCGCTCGTACGGAGAGGCCCCCGGGGAAAGCGACAGGTCCCGAGGCCATCCCTCGGGCCGTACCGACCCCAGACGGCGTCTCGTACGGAGGGCGGCGGCACGCGGAACGTCACTTACATTGGCCCGACAGGTCCCGCAGTCGAGAGACCCGATCTTGACGGAACAGGCCCCGTAAACGGATGGCGCCCACGCTCGGGGAAAAGAGCACTCTCACGGAGCCCGAAGCCTGACGACTGGCCGCTCTGCCAGCGCCGCCCCCCCTCCTTTTCTCTTCTGTCCTTGCCTTCTCCCTGCTGGGCCCGGTGGACGAGGTCGGAAAGCCGCCTGGCCTCCTTCACCAAAAAGGGAAAAGAAAGGAAGACAGGGGAGAGGAGTTTTCGAGGAGGAAAAGGACAGGCGCACGACGGAGGGAGATAAAGAGGGAAGAATCTGGAGACTGCAAGGTAAGCCAACTAGCCTGGGGACAAGGAGGAAGCACCGGCACAAGGCCTCGCTCCGAAAAAGAAACCAGAGATCCCGAGAGGGGAATACTGGACGTGAGCTCGGCAAGCAGGCCCAGCCGAGATTCCGGTCCCCAGCGCGTTCCCTTCACCAGTTAACTCTCCAAATCTGGGGCCCTTTAGAGGGCCTGGGAGGGAGAGTCTGTTCCTTCTCGTCGTCTACTGACTTGACCGTCGGAGCCCCCTCGCCGGAATCCTCGGCCAGGGTCCTCTAACCCTTTTGTCGCAGGTTCTCCGCAGGAAGGGAGGCTCCCTCGCCAGGCGGTCAGGAAGGATCGGCTGATCCACGGCACGGGCGCGGCGACGAGAACGGCAACAATATGAATACATGGTTGTGAGAGCTTCAAGAAAATAATTTTTTTTTGTTTTTTTTTTGGTAAAAGAAAGGAACAGGGAGATAAATTTCGGTATAGCTATCCCAACAGATTCCTGTCCCACCAGGTAATGTTCGATTCAAGATGTTTAATTTTTCATAATTTTTTTTCATATAAAAATGAGTACGTCAACCTAACACCAGTAAGACTCCGACTAGTAGAATGAGGACAGAGAGAGACCCCGACCTCTCACTCATACCAGTAGTCATGGACCTCAAAAAAATTGCTGAATTTAATCGAGTAATCCATGAAATCATGTCTCAAATACACCAATTGATAATGAAACAAGACCTTTACCAACCAGACCAATGCCTCAATTTAAAAGCAAAAGAAACACCGGAACATCACTCCCACGGCATGGATTGGTGGCTCTATCAAAAAGTAGGTCTACGAGGACGGCTGTTGGAAGATGCAAGAGATTCAATTCTTCTCCATAGATTTTGGTGCTCTGCTTCATTCTTAACATAATAGAGCATGTTTTGCAAAACAGAGAAAACTGATCTTTTCTTGTTTATAAATAGATGTGCATTCCTTTCCCTCTATAACTCCGAGCACACCGTTGCCATTAACTCGTCTAGACTCCACCCCTCGTAACCAACTTGTGTTTGTTCTTCCTTCTCCGGTTGGTCTTGGTCCAAAGATCAAGGAAAGCAGTAGGTTGCCCGGTTAACTTTAGCTGCAACTACAACTACGGTGGTAGCACGGTTGATAGAAGTACGGCTTCGTCTCTTTTCGATCACGGGTTCGAGGCATGATCTCGTGGATGACTCGATTAAATTTCAGATTTTTAGGTGCACGTGACTGGTGGTGGAGTGGCTACTACTCCGGCACCGTAGTGAGATTAGGCGCACGTGACTGGTGGTGGAGTGGCTGCTACTCTGGCACCGTAGTGGGATTAGGCTGACGTACTTACCGGTTGGTGGGGAGGGTACGCGAAAATTTACGGCCTGAATCGAATAATTGTCTAACGGGTTAGGGCCCGAGTGGGGAGCTAAACCAGGGGTTTACCCCCCTCACCCTTTTTGTTCTATCAAAAAAAAAAACATTAGCTGCAACTCCAGTAGTGCACAAACTCTGCACAAATGTGTAGCTTAAAAAAAAAAATCATTTTTTTTTTAAAAGGCTGGTGTATTAAATTTAGAAATCTAGAATGAATATATCCAAGAAAGTCAGAAATGATGATATCACAAAAAAATCTTGAAATATTTCTAAGTTGGTCCATAGCACAGGACTAGAATGATTCATAACAAAGAAGGCTATCCAGTCTATTGTAGAGTTAGCTTCTCTGTATACATGTCTGACAATGCAGCTGGAAAAGGTTGACGACTTTATGTTCAAGCCATATAACACGTATTTAGAGCTAACATTTCGATATTTCTTCACAAAAATCTTCCCATATGCAGCTTATTTTTAGTTACTAATCGCACAAAATTTTACTTTTTCGGATACCAGCATTTTTCAAAGAATTTTTGAAAAATAATTTTTAAGACCACCAAGATTAAAGAACTTATAATAATAAATAAGTCTGTTTAAGTAAGAATATGCAATACACAAATAAGAGTAAGAAGGACAAGCAAAGACTCGAGCTAACTCGCCTGTAAACCGGACACAACCTTAAGATTCATGCATATAGAGATACTCGAAGCAAGAGCAAATGAAGATCTCATCAATCCTAACATTTTGTTCCCAGCCTTTTTCATATTCAAAAATAAAATTTATCTTAGAATCTAAAATTTTGAAATGCATCAAAATATACTATCTCTCTCTCTCTCAAAAAAAATAGAAAATATACTAGCCCTCATAAATACACCCTTTTACATGGTCAACTAAATATGTTGGGTGTGGAGCCATATCCATCCAAGACCCAAGCCCAAAAGCCCAGCAGAAAAATAAAAAAAAAGAAGTAAAAAAAAGAAAAAAAGGATTTTGGCTTGCCAGACCGCGCTCGGCCCGAATCCACGCGCGCAGCCCAGGTGCGCAGGCGAGCGAGCACACTGGCCGGCCCAACGCGGCAATGCACACGCAAGCGTGGGCTTAGCCCAGTCCCAGGAGATCGCGCGTGGAGGAGGTTTCCCCAGTCATTTCGCCGACTCACATGCATCCACGGTGCGGGCACGATCAAGACCGTTCGATCGCCTGATCAAACGACTGAGATTGATCCTACAGAGATCAGGCTTGATCAGGGATTTTTATTCAGATTTTGATGCGATCTGAGATGTTGATCTTAGATATGATGGTCTAGGAGATTTGTTGATTGTTTTGGATTTCTGAGATACTTTTTTGATGTAGTTTTAGACTGGTTTTGTTCTCTTTTTCATTAGGGGCAGTAGAGAGCCGTCCTGAAGACCAATAGAGTGCAACAGAGAGCAGAAGAGAGGTTTTGCAACCAGAAGAGAAGTCCAAGGGTTTTCAAAGAGAAAAAACAAGGGAAAGAAAGAGAAAGATAGAGAGAGGGTAAGGGTTCCTCTATATTAATTTATTCTGTTGACTCTGATCTTGATTTTGATGATTGATAAAATGTTTAAGTATATATGAGTACTAATTATATTTTTAAGTATGCTTATCAGATCTTAGTACTCATCCATATCGAATGGAGAAATACATATTTTCAGTTGAAGAAAGTCCTTAAATTAATGGAAAATCAAGTATATGGACTTTGGAATTGATAAAGAAGAACTTGAAGAGACTAAGAATCAATTTTGGAGAAGTTTCAGTAAGTTTCGGCACTGGCACACTCAAGTGTCGACTCATGAAGATGTCAAAGAATCGACTCAATGCTTGAGAATAAGAAAAATACAGAACTGTGTCAATCCAGAATTTTTGCCTTGAGCTGACCTATCAAGTGTCGACTCACTAGTCAAGTATTGACTCATGAAGAAATCAAGTATCGACTCATGAAGAACTCAAGTATCGACACTTGGAGTAATGGCTAGTTTTTCCTGAAGTGCAGAACTTCTCAAACTTGCTTCAAACGGCTAATTTTTCATCTCCAATGGTCATAAACGGTCAAATAAGGCTTGGAGGGCTATTTATACACTACCAAGCTTAAAGGGAAGTGGATCTTTTGGATTGAATGATGAATTTCTTGAAGATCAAGTAAAAATATTTTAAGGATCCAATTATTGAGAGTGTTAAGCCTCCAAGGATTCAAAGAGGAGAGGGAGCTTCCAAGAGTGGAATCTTCAAGCATCCATTGAAGCTTCTACAATATGGAGACAAGCTCAACATCAATGATCAAGTGCTTCATCGACAAATCTGCTTTGTGTTAGAAAGCTTTATGTTGTATCATTCATGTTTTTATACTTGTATTGTTTACTAGTTTCAATGGAATTGAAACTAGTGTTTAGGTTGATGGTGAGCCTTGAGAAAACCATCTAGGTTCTTGGTTAGCCTATGTGATAAAAACCAAGGAGGTTGTTGGTGAGCGTATATTACAAAACCAACTAGGTTCTTGGTTAGCCCACAAAACCAAGGGATTTTTCTGTGAAAACTAAGGAATTTTTGGTGAGTCCATGAAAACCAAGGGATTTTTGATTGGCCCATGAAAACCAAAGGGGTTTGACTTGTGAGCCCGGTGAAAATAAGTTGGGTTTGATTATTAAGCCCGAAAAACTAATCGACTACATCAAGAATGAATATAGTGAATTTCCAAGAAAAACTTGAAGAGTGGATGTAGATGCCTTGGAGTTATGTGTTTGTGAATTTTTTTATTCTTGCATTTACTTCTTTATTTCTGCTGCACTTTATTATCATGCTCACAAACACATGTTTTGAATTGGTACATTATTTGAAGTCTTGCAAAAAAGTTTTAAAGTCCAATTCACCCCCCTCTTGGGTTGCATCATCTTCACTGGGCAACATATTCTTTCTTCTTTCTTCCTATTGGGCTGGGGTTTGCATCCAGGGAGGGTTCTCTTGTATAATAACTTTCTGTATTTTTTCTTTATAGTGAAGATTTCCTGTGCAGCTATGAACGTAGGAGCAAGATGCTCCGAACTATGTAATCCCTACGAATTACTTGTGCTTGTATTGTTTATTTATTTTTCAGGCTTTCTTTCCATTTCTTCTGCAAACTTTTTGGCATCCCACTATGCACCACATCCTAACAACTGGTATCAAAGAATCGGGTTCGCGTGGGAGCAATGGCAGGAGACGAAGAAAAGGTCAAGATTGACAAGTTTGACAAAAAAGACTTCAGATTCTAAAAGATGCAGATCGAGGATTATTTGTACCAAAAGAAGCTTCACCTACCGTTGCTGGGGAAGAAACCTACCGAGATGTTATAAGCAGACTGAGATTTGCTAGACCGCTAGGCTTTGGAAGTTATCCGTCTAACGTTGGCCAGGAACGTCACATTCAATATCCTGGAGGAGAAGATGATAGCTGGATTGATGTTGGTGCTATCCAACATGTATGAGAAACCTTCGACCTCCAACAAGGTTTATCTCATGCATCGTCTATTCAACTTGAAGATGAGCGAAGGTGAGTCCGTAACCGATCAAATCAATGAATTTAATTTGATCACTAGTTAGTTGAGTTCAGTTGATATAAGCTTCGAGGATGAAGACCGTGCCCTAATCCTGTTATCCTCTTTGCCCGAGAGCTAGGGTGCAACTGTGACAGCGGTGAGTAGTTTGTGCAGCTTGAGCAAGCTAAAATTTGAAGAGGTTCAGAACTTGATTCTCAGTGAAGAATCGGAGGAAAGAAACCAAAGGGAGCTCTGGTTCTGCCTTGGTCACTTAAGAAGGCAGAGAAAGAACTACACAGCCAACAAAGGCCGCAAGAGATCCAAGTTCAAGCAGAGGAGCCAGTCAAGATCGAAGGGTGATGGCTGTTGGTAATGCAGCAAGAAGGGGCACATCAGAAAGAACTGCTAGGCCAGGAAGGACAAGGGGTAAAACAAAGAGTCAGTCAATGCAGCGACCGAGATAATTGAAGATGCATTGGTTCTTAGCATGGACAGTCCAATAGAGTCTTGGATTTTAGATTCAAAAGCTTCGTTTCACTCTATCGCACAAAAGGAGTCTATGCGCAACTACATTGCTGGAGACTTCAGAAAGGTCTATCTTGCAAATGAAGAGCCTTTGGATATTATGGAAAAGGATGATGTACATATCAAGATGCCAGATCAGTCAATTTGAAAGATCAAGAATGTCAGACATGTCCCGGATTGAAGAGAAACCTGATATCAGTCGAGCAACTGGACTCAGAGGGGTACATTACAACTTTCATTGATGGCTCTTGGAAAATCACCAAAGGTGTGATGGTGTAGCATGAGGAAGCAAGTTGGGTACCCTATATATAACTAGTAACACCAGAGATGCGGTGGCACTGGCACAGGCAGATTTGGAGTTGTGGCACTTCAGGTTGGGTCACATGAGCAAGAAAAGAATGCAAGTACTGTTGAAGGAGGACATGCTACCGGGTTTGAAGATGACAGATATTGGTTTCTGTGATAATTTTATTCTTAGAAAGCAGGAGAGAGTCAGCTTTTCCAAGATTGGCAGGGCACCAAGATCAAGAAAGCTGGAGCTTGTGCACACCGACATGTGGGGTCCCTTCCTGGTTGCATCCTTTAGAGTTTCGCGATACTATATGACCTTCATTGATGACTCCACCAGAAAGGTATGGATTTATTTTTTACAGAATAAATATGATATATTTGATACTTTCAGAAAGTGAAAAAGCTTGAAGGAGGATGAGTCTGGACAGAAGATAAAGTGCCCGAGATCGGACAATGAAGGTGAGTACGACAGCACCGAGTTCAAGGAGTTCTATGCAACCAATGGAATCAAGATGGAGAAGATGATTCCAAGTACGCTATAACAGAATGGGACAGCTAAGCGCATGAACAGGACCTTGAACGAGAGAGCCAGGAGCATGATGCTCAATGCTGGATTGCCTAAAATATTTTAGGCTGAGGCAGTTAGCACTGTTACCTATCAATCAACAGGAGTCAACAGGAGTCCCTCAGTCTTCCTTGAGTACAAGCTACCAGAAAAAGAGTGGACAGGGAAGTCAGCAAGCTTATCTCACCTGAAGGTTTTTGACCGTGTCTCCTACGTACATGTTAATGCAGAGAAGAGAGACAAGCTCAATGCAAAGCCAGAGAAATGCTTCTTCATTGGGTATGGCACTATGAGTTCGATTACAAGCTCTGGAGTGAGAATGATAGGAAGATCATCAGGAGCAAGGACATGGTGTTCAATAAAAGAAGCCTGTACAAGGACCAGAGTATTCCAGAAAGAGCAGGACAAGCAGATAGAGAGAAAGAACAAGTAAAGTTGGAAGAGATCATGGAAGAGGACATTTCCAAGGGAGCAAGTGATCCTGAACCTGAGTCAGAGACACCTAAGCTGAGAAGATATACAAGGACCCCGAAATCACGTGTAAGATATTCACCCTCATTGTATTATCTACTGTTGACAGATGGAGGGGAGCCCGAGTACTTTGATGACGCCATGGAAGGCGAAGATTCGGTCAAGTAGGAGTTGGCGATGAAGGACGAGATGCAGTCCTTGATAAAGAGTGAGACATGGGAGCTCAGCAGACTACTGAAAGAAAAGAAAGTACTGCACAACAAGTGGGACTACAAGATCAAGGAAGAGCACAATGGCAGCAAGAGGTACAAGACAAGGTTAGTTGTAAAAGGCTTCCGATAGAAAGAAGATCCAGGTGGTGATGCTGACACTAGGAGGAGCATGATAGGGTACGTGTACACCATTGGCAGGACAGCGGAGAGCTGGGTCTCGTAGTTGTAGAAGATCGTGGCTCTTTTTACCACCGAGGTGGATATGCTGATAAAGATGGTCACTGCAGAGAAATTGGGATCATGCATGGCCTCAATTGGCCTCCGGAGCTAGTTGATTGGAGGCGCCGCACAGGATACTAACCTATTTTTAATTTTCTTTGAAAGTTTACTTTCGATGTTTCAGGTGATGCAAGATTGGGTATCTAAGTTTCCAAGTGAGAGAGTTGTTAGGGTGTGGAGCCATATCCACCTAAGACCCAAGCCTAGCAGAAAAACCAAAAGAAAGAAAAAAATAATTTTGGCCCTCCAGACTGGGCCCGACCCAGACCCACATGCACAGGCGAGCGGGCGTGCGGCCCAGCCCAGGTGCACGGGTGCGCGAGCACGCCGACCTAATGCAACAACGTGCGTGCATGCATGGGCTTGGCCCAGTCCCAAGCGGTTGCACGCAGAGGAGGTTTCCTAGCCATTTCGCGTGGCTCACATGTAGTCCATGGCACGGGCACGATCAGGATCGTTTGATCATCTAATCGGATGGCTGAGATTGATCTGACAGAGATAAGGCTTGATCAAGGATTTTTTATTTGGATTTTGATGTGATTTGAGGCATTGATTTCAGATTTGATTGCCCGGGAGGTTTCCTGATTGTTTTGGGCATCTGAGACGCGTTTTTGATGTAATTTTGGACTGGTTTCATTCTCCTTTTTATCAGGGGTAGCAGAGAGTTGTCGTGAAGATTAACAGAGTGCAACAGAGAGCCAGAAGAGAGGTTTTGTAACCAGAAGAGTAGTCCAAGGGTTTTTCAACAGAGAAAACAAGGGGAAGAGAGAGAGAAAGGTAGAGAGAGGGCAAGGGTTCCTTTTGTATTGATTTATTCTTTCTTCTTTCTTCCTATTGGGCTAGGGTTTGCATCCAGGTAGGATTCTTCTTGTGTAATAACTTCCTGTATTTCTTCTTTATAGTGAAAATTTGATCCTGTGCGACTATGGACGTAGGAACAAGAGGCTTCGAACCATGTAATTCCTATGTATTGCTTGTACTTGTATTGTTTATCTAATTTTCAGGCTTTGTTTTCATTTCTTCTGCATACTTTTCGGCATCTCACTGCGCACCACATCCTAACAAAATCTAGTCCATAAAATATGATCTTCAATCCTTTTTTAATCTTATGAACTTCCACCAACCTGAGCATTTTTTTTTTAAATAAAAAGCTTTAAAAAAATCTTTATATAACTTGATAAAATGTCTATATATTGGCTAGTGGTCCCTTCTTTTTTTTTTTTTTTTTTTTTTTTTTTTGATCTTTGGTGATGGTGTGAAAAATAACCTCTTGCCTTGACCAAGAGCCAACTCAAATATATAAATCCAAGCTCTCAAATAGGAAAAAGACGGCTCGCAATCCCCCTCCGATCCCACGCGGAAGTTCCCCAACCACTAAAATTCAACAACAACGGTCCATATTTTAGTTTCGAAGGAGATGTATCATGTAACGGCCATTAATTGCATGTACCATTTGTTGTTGCTGCTTTTATTGCTCTTTGTTAATTGATCATTATGACTCTTCTTTCAATTAACCTCTTTATTTATTTATTTATTTTAAATAACAATCCACTACCACTCAAACATGGCAGATCTCTTCGGTATGATGAGCATGTCAAGAAGGAATTTTGATCGAAAGCAAGAGCCATGTTCTTATCCTGTTGCCCATGGCCTTCTTTATGTTTCATGAAAGTTTTTTTTTAAAAAAAAAAGTTGAATTCGGCATTTGGTGTGCCGCTTAAGTTGTCCGAGGATGGCCAAGAATTAGAAGCTAGGTGGCTTGATCAGCTCCAATAAATAAAACCAAACATGGATCTCCCCTCCCCTTATATTTTATAGTAGCAGCAAGGTGGCTGTCTTTTTTCTTTCTTTATTCCGGCCGGCATGTTTTGCTTAACGAGCTTGACTAATTATAGAGATTCTGCAGTACATTTGGTTAGGATTTTCTTCTTGGCAAGAGCTTGGTTTGCATTGATGTTGGACACACAATGACAGATGATGTAGATGAAACATGCATGGACCCTTATCATCTCTCAACATACATACATTGCATGAACTACCAATCAACTAATATTGAATATTAATTTAGCATCAACAATATTATCAAATCTCTTTTTTTAATTTTTTGGATAAGAAACAAGAGCTGACCTTGCATTAATTTAGAAACAAACTGTACAGAAGTAACAAACATCCTGAATACACAAGCTTGTACATAAGGTATATAAGTGTGATATCTGGGCTTTTGGGTCGAAGTTCGCAGGCCTAGCCGGCTTCGACCAATGATGCAAAAAAAAAAAAAGAAAAAAAGAGAAAGAACATGAGGAGAGAGAAAGATGGAAAAAAAATAAATAATAATATATCATTATAGGACAGAGAGGGTCGGGAAGTTTTCTCGAAATTCATGCAACTAGGAATTTGATTTGAATAAATTTATTTATTATAAGAGAACAGCTTCCTAAGGAGGAAAGTGTTGCGCGAATTTTGGGTACGGACTAATTCAGGTAAGGATCTCTGGACCTGATCACTAGTATATATATATGTGTGTTTATTTTGGCATGATTTGATTCGTGCGCATATGAGCATCAACATACATGACTAGATTTGCATAAAATAGTTGATATTTATGGGTTGGACAGCATGATTTTTGATATTACTAGCTATGTTCTGGTATACCATATATTATCAAATGATGCGTTATTTGTATGGGTTGGACCATGATAGGATTATTGAAAAGCTATGAATGTTATGATTTGATCAGATGATGTGGATAGATAAAGTGATAACGGTGTCTGGACTAGCCATGCCACGGGATCGTGGATTTTTGAAGTTGCCTGAGCTACGGGCTTTGTATGTAGAATAGCCGGCCACGGGCATTTAAAACATGGAATAGCCAGAGTCACAAGCTTTGTATGTGAACTAGCCTGGCCACGGACTTAGAATACATGATTGATTGTGAGGTTGCAAGTCATGGACAATAGCATGACAATGGCTAGTCCATAACCCTAAAGAAGAAGGAAAACTAATGAAACCATATCAAAGAAATATAATGTTATGAATTTTTTTTTAATATACTTAAAATATGATTGGTTTTAGTTACGTAACCAAAAATTTATTATTTTTCCGTGATACTATTATGATCTTACTGCTTTCAGTTTCAGTTTTTATATTAATACTGGTGTGATTGTCAGGGAACCTTACTGGGCTGTAGAGTTCATCCCTTACTTCTTGTTTATTTTTCAGAGACTCAAGATGCTTAGCAAAGATTGGGTTGGGCGTGGGATGGAACACAACGACATTTCGTTTTACTTAGTTAGTTAGTATTCTGGTTATTGATGCTTGTTGTGAATCAGTTGACCAATTAGTGGTTTGACTTTATAAATGGATAATTTAATTGTTATTCAAATGTTTTATGTAGTTTTGGCTATATGATTGACTCTTATGTACTTAGGCCTTGCATAAGCTCTAAGGTAAAACGGTTGCGTAACCGTTTCCAGTGCTGGATTTGGGGCGTAACAGAGTAGTATCAGAACAAACCAGGTTATAGAATCTTAGGGTATAAGCTCATCGAGAGAGTGTGGGTTGAATTTTAATTGGGATAGAAAATGTAATATATATTTCTGAATAATTACGTGTTAGTTGTATACTAACAATGACTGGTGTAGGATTTCCATGGCACGTGGTGGTGGGCGTGGACATGCTAGGAGGCCCACAAGATTTGCTGATGGAGCGAGTGCTTGGGAGCCTAGGGAGCAGTAAGAAGATACTGAAAGTTTACCAGATAATGATGAACAGCCACAAGAACCAATGCCTAATCTTATGGACAACATCCCGGAGACTGAGACCGTAGAAGCGGAAACTCCGGGAGGATCTGGAGTTCAGCTTGGGGACTAGGTTGGCCTCTCTTAGCTGGTGCAATTTTTGGCACAACAACAAACCACTGCAAGGACTGATACGCTGAGATAGATGAAAGCACAACAACAACAACAACAACTTATGCAGCAACAGCAACAGTTCATGCAACAGTAACAACAAGGAGTTCCACAACGATAGTCGGAAGCTGGGGTCCTGCAAGAATGACAAATAACCCAAATAGATTTCAAAAAATATGCACCATCAGTATTCAAGGGAACATCTGACCCCATGGAGGCAGAGGGGTGGTTGAAAGCTATGGAGAAGATATTCCAGGCCTTGCGGTGTCCGGAAGGGGAAAATGTTATTTTTGCTACCTTTTTATTGCAGGATGAGGCAGCCACTTGGTGGAAGTTGGAGCTTGGAAAGTAGGGACCAAACGATGCACCATTTACCTGGACAAATTTCAAGAGGGTTTTCTACGAGAGGTACTTTCCTCAAAGTATTCGGGTACAGAAATTTCGAGAATTTGACTGCCTGGAGTAGGGTAGCTTAACCGTTTCTCAGTATGCTGCAAAGTTTGAAGAATTGTCGAGATATGCTCCATCACTGATAGCAGATGAAGGGATTCGGGCCAGGAAATTTGAAAATAGACTTAGAGGACAAATCCAGTAATAGGTGACTGCCTTCGAGCTACCTACCTATAAGGAGGTTGTCAATAAAGCATTAATAATAGAAAGGGGATTGGATATGGCTCAAGCTGAAAGGGAAAAAGCATTGAAGAAGAGATCCAGACCAGGAGGATATCAGGGTCAATCAAAGAAAAATATTAGTGCAAAGACAAGGAAGCTTGACAATGCTGCTCCAAATGATAAGACTCAACAAAAGGAGGGCCGCATCTTAAGCGAGACTGTACTTGGCTAGGAGGGAAGTGCTATAACTGCGGAAGGGAGGGTCACAAGGCGATTATGTGCTATAGTCCAAAGGGATCACAGTACTGACCACCTTAAGGAAGACATCAACCAGGAGGAGGGCAGCAAAACCCGAGCACCCAAGGACGGATGTACGCACTCATGCAGTAGGATGCCAATGCATCCAATTTAGTAGTGACGGGTATGATTAAGTTATTTTCTAGCAATATTTATGCTCTGTTTGATGTGGGAGCCACCCACTTTTTCATATCTGCTAGACTGGCTAGGGAAAACAATGAGTTAACTTCGACACATTTAGAAATCGAACTTTATATTTCTGTTCCAGGTGGGGATGCCATTATGGTTAATCGAATTTGCAAGGATTGTATTTTGGATATCGAAGATAGGAAGATGAAAGCGGATTTGATAGTCTTGGATATGAAAGATTTCGATGTGATCCTTGGAATAGATTAGTTAGCAGCATATCATGCTTCCATCAATTGTTTTGAGAAGATAGTGAGATTTTAGATTCTTGATCAGCTAGAGTTTCACTTTGAGAGTAACAAACTAACCCCTATGAGGAGAGTGATCTCAGCTTTTATTGCCAGACGACTCCTCAGGAAAGATTGTGAAGGGTTACTAGCAGCGATGTTAGATACCCGACAACAGGAGCTTAGGCTGGAAGACATACCTATTATTAAAGAATTTCTAGAGGTCTTTCCCGATGATCTGCCAGGGTTACCTCCTGATAGAGAAATTGAGTTCTCTATTGATCTTATACCAGGTACTCGAGCCATCTCCAAAGCTCCCTATAGAATGGCTCCAGCAGAATTAAAAGAGCTTAAGGAGCAATTGCAAGAGTTGTTGGATAAAGGTTTTATCAAACCAAGTGTATCTCCCTAGGGTGCTCCGGTCCTCTTCGTGAAGAAGGATGGTAGTCTTCGGCTCTGTATTGACTATCGGGAGTTGAACAAGGTGACAATAAGGAACAAATATCCATTACCATAGATTGAGGATTTATTCGATCAACTTCAGGGAGCACGGGATTTTCAAAGATCGATCTTCGCTCTGGATATCATCAATTGAAGATAAAGGCAAAAGATGTGCCTAAGACAGCTTTTAGAACCAGATATGGATATCACGAGTTTATGGTTCTACCTTTTGGTCTGACAAATGCACCTGCAGTTTTTATGGACCTCATGGATCGAGTGTTCAGACTATAACTGGATCAGTTTGTAGTAGTATTTATTGATGATATACAGATTTATTCATGGAGTCCACAGGTACATGAGGAACATCTAAGAATAGTTTTGCAACTACTCAAGAAGGAGAAGTTGTATGCCAAGCTACAAAAGTATGGGTTTTGGTTGGACAGAATTTCTTTCCTTGGCCATGTTATTTCTAAGGATGGTGTTTCTGTGGATCCAAAGAAAGTGGAGGTAATGGTGGATTGGGAGAGACCCACTAACGTGTCTGAAGTTCGCAGTTTTCTAGGAATGGCAGGCTATTATCGAAGGTTTGTTGAAGGATTTTCTCTTATTGCTATACTTTTAACTCACTTGACCCAGAAATGAACAAAATTTGAATAGACAGATGAATATGAGCAGAGTTTTCAAGAACTGAAGAAAACGATTAGTCACTGCCCTAGTGCTGACTGTTCCTGCGGAGATAGGGAATTTCATCATATATAGTGATGCTTCTGGAAGGGTCTCGGTTATGTCCTAATGCAAAATGGAAAGGTGGAAAGGTGATAGCCTATGCCTCTAGACAGTTAAAGTCATATGAGTCAAATTATCCTACTCATGACCTGGAACTAGTAGCAGTAGTCTTTGCCTTAAAAATATGGAGGCATTATCTGTATGGTAGCCATTGTGAAATCTTTACAGATCATAAAAGCTTAAAGTATATCTTCACTCAGAAGCGGTTAAATTTAAAGCAGAGAAGGTGGTTGGAGTTGCTAAAAGACTATGATCTGACCATCAACTATCATCCAGACAAGGCAAACATTATAGCAGATGCCCTGAGTAGGAAGTCCCCAAGTAAATTAGTAGCTTTAATTACTGATCAAAAGCATACTATAATGGATCTGGAGAGATCTGAAATTGAAGTACGGATTCATAATCCTAAAGTACAACTAGCAAATCTTATGGTACAACCTACCCTGATTGACAGAATTAAATCAGTTCAAAAGGAGGATCTAGAGCTATAGAGAATTAGAGAGATAGTAGAGTCTGGTGCTCAGTCAGAATTTACTTTATATGAAGATGATACCCTGAGGTATGATAACGGGTTGTGTGTTCCCGAGCTTCCAGAATTAAAGAATGAGATTCTAGAAGAGGCACATGGTTCAGCATATACAATATATCCAGATAATATAAAGATGTATCGAGATTTAAGAGAGAACTTTTGGTGGCCTGGTATGAAGAAAGACATAGCTCAATATGTGGCTCAATGCTTAGTATGTCAACAAGTGAAAGTCAAGTATCAAAGACCTGCTGAACCACTGCAATCTTTTATGATTCCACAGTGGAAATGGGAGCACATTACTATAGATTTTGTGACAGGCTTGCCCAAAACCCCCAAAAGTAATAATGTAGTACGGATAATTGTAGACCGATTGATAAAATCGGCTTATTTCTTATCCTTTCGTGTCGGTCTCTCTTTGAAAAAATTAGCGAGCTTGTACATAGAATATATTATGAGATTACATGAAATTCCAGTTACTATAGTATCGGATCGAGACAGTAGGTTTGTCTCATAATTTTGAAAGAGTCTTCATAAAGCCCTGGGGACCAAAGTAAGTTTTAGTACAGCTTTTCATCCCCAAACTAATGGACAGTCAGAGCGAACCATCCAAATTTTAGAAGACATGTTGAGAGCTTGTGTTATGGACTTGGGTGGTGCTTGGGATTGTCATCTATCATTGATAGAGTTTGCCTATAACAATAGTTATCAAGCCAGCATTCAGATGGTACCTTTTGAGGCTTTATATGGTAGGAAATGTAGATCTCCTATCTATTGAGACAATGTAGGAGAAAGAAAATTATTGGATCCGAAAATAGTACAGCAAACAATGGATAAGGTACAGATGATCAGGAAATGGTTGCATACTGCTCAGAGCCGACAGAAAAGTTATGCTGATAAGAGATGGAGGGATCTAGAATTCAATATGGGTGACCATGTATTTTTGAAAGTTTCTCCCATAAAAGGTGTAATGCGATTTGATATACAAGGCAAGTTGAGCCCAAGATTTGTGGGACCATTTGAAATTTTGGATAAGGTAGGAGAGGTGGCTTACCGATTAGCACTACCACCAGCCTTGTTAGGAGTACACAATGTATTTCATGTGTCGATGTTACGGAAGTACATTCCCTATCCCAGCCATGCAATATACTACGTAACATTGCAACTTCAGGAGGATCTAACTTATGAGGAGGTACCTATACAGATCGTTGACAGTAAGGATCAAGTGTTGCGACACCGAACCATATCATATATGAAGGTGCAATGGAACAATCATAGTGAAAGAGAAGCTACATGAAAACTTGAAACAAAAATGAGAGACAAATATCCACAGCTTTTCGAAACATCAGGTACATAAATTTCAAAGATAAGATTATTTTAACGAGGGGAGAATGCGATATCTGGGCTTTTGGACCGAAGTCAGCATGCCCAGCCGGCTTCGACCCATAATGCAGAAAAAAAGAGAGAGAACATGAGGAGAGAGAAAGATGGAAAAATTTTTGAATAATAATATATTATTATAGGAGAGAGAGGATCGGGAAGTTCTCTTGAAATTTATGCAACTAGGGATTTGATTTGAATAAATTTATTTGTTGTAGGAGAACAGCCTCCTGAGCAGGAAAGTGTTGCATGAATTTTGGGTACGGACTAATTCAGGTAAGGATCTCTGGACCTAATCACCAGTATATATATATATATATATATATATATATATAGTATTTATTTTGGCATGATTTGATCTGTGTGCATATGAGCATTAGCATACATGACTAGATTTGCATGGAATAGTTGATATTTGTGTTAGACAGCATGATTTTTGATGTTACTAGCTATGTTCTGGTATACCATATATTATCAAATGATGTGTTATTTGTATGGGTTGGACCATGATAAGATTATTGAAAGCTATAAATGTTATGATTTAATAAGATGATATGGATGTGTTGCCGCTCTCGCCGCCGCGCCCGTGCCACGGATCAGCCGATCCTTCCTGACCGCCTGGCGAGGGAGTCTCCCTTCCCGCGGAGAACCTGCAACAAAGGGGTTAGAAGACCCTGGCCGGGGATCCCGGCGAGGGAGCTCCGACGGTCAAGTCAGTAGACGACGAGAAGGAACAGACTCTCCAGCCGGACCCTCGAAAGGGCTCCAAACTTAGAGAGTTAACTGGTGAAGGAAACGCCCTGGGGACCAGAATCTCGGCTGGGCCTCCTTGCCGAGCTCACGCCCAGTGTTCCCCTCTCGGGATCTCTGGTTTCTCTCGCGGAGCAAGGCCTTGTGCCGGTACTTCCTCCTTGTCCCCAGGCTAATTGGCTTACCTTGTCGTCCCCAGATTCTTCCCTCTTTATCTCCCTCCGTCGTGCGTTTGTCTTTTTCCTCCTCGGAAACTCCCCTCCCCCGTCCTCTTCTCTTTTCCCTTTTTGGTGAAGGAGGCCAGGCGGCTTTCCGACCTCGTCCGCCAGGCCCAACAGGGAAAAGGCAAAGACAGAAGAGAAAGAGGGGAGGGCGGCGCTAGCAGGGTGGCCGGTCAGGCCTCGGGCTCCGTGAGAGCGCTCTCTTCCCCAAGCGTGGGCGCCATCTATCTATGGGGCCTGTGTCATCAGGATTGCGTCTCTCGGTTGCGGGACCTGTCGGGCCGATGCTAGTGATGTTCCGCGTGCCGCCGCCCTCCGTACGGGACGCCGTCTGGGATTCGTACGGCCTGAGGGATGGCCTCGGGGCCCGTCTCTCTCCCCAGGGCCCTCTTCGTACGAGCGGTCTGACCTCGGCTGAGTTGGGCCCGTATCCGGGGGCCAACTGGCGAGGGGCGAAGGGTCAGCCGACCTCGGCTTAGGTGGACCCCTCCTGGGTGGACACCTGGCGAGGTGGCAGGAGGTCGCCTGGCTTCGGCCGAGGTGGGCCCGTCTCCGGGTGGCCACCTGGCGAAGGGCGAAGGATCGGCCGACCTCGGCTTAGGTGGACCCCTCCTGGGTGGACACCTGGCGAGGTGGCAGGAGGTCGCCTGGCTTCGGCCAAGGTGGGCCCGTCTCCGGGTGGCCACCTGGCGAAGGATCAGCCGACCTCGGCTTAGGTGGACCCCTCCTGGGTGGACACCTGGCGAGGTGGCAGGAGGTCGCCTGGCTTCGGCTGAGGTGGGCCCGTCTCCGGGTGGCCACCTGGCGAAGGGCGAAGGATCGGCCGACCTCGGCTTAGGTGGACCCCTCCTGGGTGGAAACCTGGCGAGGTGGCAGGAGGTCGCCTGGCTTCGGCCGAGGTGGGCCCGTCTCCGGGTGGCCACCTGGCGAAGGGAGAAGGATCAGCCGACCTCGACTTAGGTGGACCCCTCTTGGGTGGACACCTGGCGAGGTGGCAGGGGGTCGCCCGACCTCGGCCGACCTCACTTAGGCGGACCCCTCCGGGCCCGGGCGCCAATGAGGTGGTAGAGGAATTCCGAGACGAGCTCGACCTCGGAGAGGGCGGTTTGCCTCAGGCAGTCGTCGGGTGGTGTAGTCTTGCCGAACCTGGCTTTGAGGATGGGGCGCTGACTTGGCCGGGGAAACATACACGTGGCTTGCTCGTATTCGGTGGTACCTGAGCCTGGCCACGTCACTGTCATGGCTGTAACAGTTGCCCCCCAGCCCGCCGTTCCGTCGGGGCGTCGTAGAGCGGAACGTCGGGATTAAATGCGGACATAACGGAGAGGTGAAGATCTTGCATCATAATTGCCACGATCCTCGTCGCCGTGGCTCGATGCAGCTGAAGTCCTATGGGGAGCCACCACGCGTCGTCCACTTGCCCGTAATTAATGCGTCGCTTCGAGGCAGAGGCCGTTACTCTGCTAACGAGGCGTCGGTGTCGGGCGTGCGCCCATGTGGCGATCATCCAGTGGCCTGAGACGGAATGACGGGTACGGCCGCTGTCGGCTGAGTTTGAAAGGGAGGGGACTTTCCAGAACGAGGCCTTTTCCCTTGCTTCGTGGGCGGTTTGCTGCAGGCTAACAACTCCTGTTGCTCACGCTCGTCTGTGCATTTTCGGTGAGTGCCTCCTTCTTCTCCTCTAGCCCCCCTCCTTCTTTCTTGTTTCTTTTCTGATCTTTCGCCCTTCCCTTTCTATGGCGCGCCGTCGCCATGTCTCTTCCAACCCGGACGAGGCCGGTCCATCCCGGCCGAGGACTCCATCTTCTTCCTCCTCAGATGAGGAGACAATCCCGGAGGAGGTCCGCCGGCGTCTGCAACCCGGGGGTATCACCATTGGTATCCCCAGGGGGATCCGGTCCCCTCCGGTTGCACCTGCCGTGCCCCTCCGCTCTCTTCCTGCTCTGCCTTCTCTTCCTGCTCCGCCTTCTCTTCCTGCCGGTCCCTCCGGTCATGCCTCCACCATGACCGAAGGTGATCTTTCTCTGCTCCGGGATACCTACGGCATTCCGGGGTCAATTCGTTTGTTCGTTCCGCGGTCCGGGGAGCGCGTCACCATGAGTGGCCCCGGCCGCATAGCCTTCTACGAAGACTTCCTCCTTGGGGGTCTTCGGTTTCCTCTGCATCCTTTCTTTCTTTCCTTCCTCAGCCACTTCCGGTTTGTCCCGGCCCAGCTGGCTCCTAATGCCATCCGGGTCATCTTTTCCTTTATTGTTTTCTGTCACTTCCACGGGTTCGTTGCCCGTTTTTCTCTCTTCAGGGCCTTGTTCACCCTGAAGAAGTGCTCCACCGATGATGGCTGGTGGTACATTTCGCCCCGGCCCAGGTGTCTCCGGTTCGACCTCCCTTCCTCGGTCAAGGGCTGGAAGAGCCGGTTTTTCTTTGCCTCGGTCGACGACGTCGACTGGGCCTGGAGTGAACCGGACCGGACCCCGAACCGAAATTTCCGGGTCGAGTCGGCGGACCAGGAGTCCTATACCCAGCTCCTGGGCGACGAGGTCCCGGCGCTCGAGGTTCTGCTCTCTGAGCAAAATCTTTTTGAGGCCGGTATCAGTCCCATCCGTGAGAACGGTGAGATTTGGCCCACTCTGACCTCTGCCCCCCTTTCTCTTCATAACCGAGCCGGCTGACTTCCTGTTCCTTTTGTTTTGCAGGGATGAAGTTTTCATTGGAGAACCTTTTGGAGGGGGCAGCCCAGCGGGACGTCGTGGAGGTGGACGAGCCCGCACCGAAGAGGGCTCGCACGGAGACGAGCCGGGAGGTCGTGGCGGCGACCGTGCCCAGCCCGGTTGCTGTCATTTCCCCGCCATGCACCTCAGGCGGGACTACTGATACTTCGGCCGGCGACCTGGTGCGCCACCGAGAGGGCTCCAGCGCCTGCTGCTCGCCATCGCCGGGCCCGTCATTGCTGCCAGCTCGACAGCACCGCCCGTGGCGACCGTCGGCCCGTCGGTTGCGGCCTCGCTGAGGGGGCAGCCGCTGCAGGGCGGCCCGAAGGCTCCGGCGCCGGTGATCACCCACCGGGATCTGTCATCCTCGACAAGGGCTGGCAGAGAAGATCATGGAGTACGCCTCCACCGCCCGGGACCGCCGAGCTCGGGGCGGCCGGGATTACGCGGACGCGTTGCTCGGCATCCTCCCGCAGCTCTTCACGGTGAGTCCGAGCTTCTCCTTCTCCTTTTTTCTTTCGATACTTAGCTTCTTTATTCTGACCTGTATTGCTTTTGTCATTGTGATGGGGCACGGGATAGGGATAGGATCGTCGGCGAGCTAAGAAGTCACTGAAGATTAGGGTATCCTATTTTTTTTTTTTTTTTTCTATTTTCTTTTCTTATGGTGGTGACGAAGGAAAAAGGGATGGAGGATAACGAGGATGGACTACCACGAACCCTGAAACCCACTCTCACAGAGAGACTTCACACCTCTAGGGCATTATACTGCCACCCACCTCACTACATGCAGTCTAGGGTATCTCACCTACCACCCATCTCACTACACGCGGAGCCAGGTATTTCACCTCCACCCAGGTCACTCTTGGAGCCATGAGGGGATTCAAAGAACGTGGAGGAAAACGAAGATGGGGGATAACTAGGGCATCACGCCCTACGATGTCCCGAAGGACAAAGACAACATCAACACCCGCAGGTGAAGACATAAGGGCCATAGCCCTGAACAACAACTGCCAAACAAACTGACAACCAAATCCAAAATTTAATTTCTTCTCTCCTTTTTACAATAGGAATGAGGGGTTATTTATAAGCTCCATACCCTCATTTGAATTGAATACAGAATAGGGATAACTCAAATTTAAATACAAGATAGGATAGATAAGCCTATCCATATCTCAATCATAACCAACAAAATCTTAATTTAAATTTCAAATAAAAGATAGGATAAGATAAGCCTATCCATATCTCAATCATAACAACAAAATCCTAATTTAAATTCAAATAAAAGATAAATCCTAATTTATTTTCAAATTTATTTGCTGCTCCGAGATTCATGCTGCTCCGAGATTCGTGCAGGATGATGTCCCCATCATTCTCCTGAGGTGGGGAGAACTCGACTCCGTCGAGTCAAGCTCAGCGGGGTTTGCGCTCTGCTGGGTTGTATGTGAACTCGGAGGTATCAAGACCATACTGGGTTGTATGTGAACTCGGAAGTATCAAGACCATACTTTTCCCTCATCCTCTGGCTCCACGCATCATTCTGCTCTGATACCAGTTGATGGGGCACGGGATAGGGATAGGATCGTCGGCGAGCTAAGAAGTCACCGAAGATTAGGGTATCTTTTTTTTTTTTTTTTTTTTTTCTATTTTCTGATTTCTTTATGGTGGTGACGAGGAAAAATAGGGATGGAGGATAACGAGGATGGACTACCACGAACCCTGAAACCCACTCTCACAGAGAGACTTCACACCTCTAGGGCATTATACCTGCCACCCACCTCACTACATGCAGTCAAGGGTATCTCACCTACCACCCATCTCACTACACGCGGAGCCCAGGGTTTTCACCTGCCACCCAGGTCACTCCTGGAGCCATGAGGGGGATTTCAAAGAACGTGGAGGAAAACGAAGATGGGGGATAACTAGGGATCATGCCCTACGATGTCCCGAAGGACAAAGACAACATCAACACCGCAGGGAAGACATAATTGGCCATAGCCTGAACAACAACTGCAAAACAAATGACAAACCAAATCCCAAAAATTTAATTCTTCTCTCTTTTTACAATAGGAATGAGGGGTTATTTATAAGCTCCATAACCTCATTTGAATTTGAATACAGAATAGGGATAACTCAAATTTAAATACAAGCTAGGAGAAGATAAGCCTATCCATATCTCAATCATAACCAACCAAAATCCTAATTTAATTTCAAATAAAAGATAGGATACGATAAGCCTATCCACCCCTATCTCAATCATAACCAACAAAATCCTAATTTAAATTCAAATAAAAGTAAATCCTAATTTATTTTTCAAATTTATTTGCTGCTCGAGATTCATGCTGATCCGAGATTCGTGCAGGATGTCCCATGTCATTGCAGATCGGGAACGACGTCCTCCTACTGAGGAATTTCCTCGTAGGGAACGCCAAGAGGGACTCCGAGCGGGAGCTGAGACTCGGCAAGCTCGCGGCCGACGTCAAGGACTTGATGGAGAAGGGGGCCGAGCTGCGAGCGCGATAAACAAGCCCTCCAGTCCGACCTGGCGCGTTCCGAGGAGCGGAACAAGAGTTGGAGGCCTCCTTGTCGGAGGAGCGGACCTCCAACCAGCGCGAACAGAGGAAGAGGCGGCGGAGAAGGCCCGCCTGCAGGCCCACTCCCAGTGGCTGGAGCGCCAGCTGGAGGAGGCCGGCGAGACGCGGCCGCGGGCGAAGGACGGAGCGCCTATGTCAACGGGCTTCTGGAGGCAGCCAAGCGGGAGGCGCAAGAGGCTGTCCCCAAATTCCGGGCT
This sequence comes from Areca catechu, assembly GCA_021397845.1. NCBI lineage: Eukaryota > Viridiplantae > Streptophyta > Magnoliopsida > Arecales > Arecaceae > Areca > Areca catechu. The sequence continues at coordinate 51,695,649 of CM038045.1, read as the reverse complement.
TCCGACGAGTACACGTCGGAGGTCCGGGAGGCCGCCGTGGACTCCTTCCTGAAGGGGTTCCGGATGTGCCGGGAGAAGGTGGGGACCTTCTTCCCCCAGCTGGATCTGAGCGGGTTGTGATCGGTGGCAGGAGGCCAGGGGGCGAGAGCAGGGCTCCGGCACGGCGAAGCGACTCCTGTGGCCGTCGACCAGCGATGCGGGCTCCGGAGCAGCCCCAGGAGCCGGCCGTTGTAGAAGGTCGAGGACGCAGCACCCGCGCCTCCGGCAGAGGGCTCCGACCCCGCACCTCAGTGAACCCGGCGCGTCTTCTCTTTTGCTTCTGTTTGTTGTTTTTGTTTTGTTGTCTCTCTTTTTTTTTTTTGGGGAGTCGGCCTGTCGGGACTCCCAGCTTGTACCGACTTCTCACATCAATGGAAATCTGCTTTATCGAAACCTTGATTTTTGTTTCGTCTCACCTTCTTTCCTTTCTTTCTGAGATGTCGGTTTGGAACACTTGAAACAAGTGCAGGCCTGGTCCTCCCATTGCTCAAATCGAAGGATGGGGCTGCTGAGTTGCGTCGCAGCAGGGCAAGCCTTAAGCGGGCCGACTTTGGGTCGCCCTCATGCTTGCGCAGGCAACACGGTTCTGCACCGCCTTCCAGGCCGAAGCCCAGGATCTCCGGACTGAGCTCGGTGCCGCAGGCTTTCTCAAGCCTTGCGCGGCTTGCTGAGCTGTGCTCCGGGCTTGCGTGGGCGAACTGGGTTCGGCGCCACCTTCCAGGCCGAGCCAGGATCTCCGGACTGAGCTCGATGCCGCAGGCTTTCTCAACCTTGCGCGGCTTGCTGAGCTGTGCTCGGGCTTGCGTGGGGAACTGGGTTCGGCGCCACCTTCCAGGCCGAAGCCCAGGATCTCCGGACTGAGCTCGATGCCGCAGGCTTTCTCAAGCCTTGCGCGGCTTGCTGAGCTGTGCTCCGGGCTTGCGTGGGCGAACTGGGTTCGGCGCCACCTTCCAGGCCGAAGCCCAGGATCTCGGACTGAGCTCGATGCCGCAGGCTTTTCAAGCCTTGCGCGGCTTGCTGAGCTGTGCTCCGGGCTTGCGTGGGCGAACTGGGTTCGGCGCCACCTTCCAGGCCGAAGCCCAGGATCTCCGGACTGAGCTCGATGCCGCAGGCTTTCTCAAGCCTTGCGCGGCTTGCTGAGCTGTGCTCGGGCTTGCGTGGCGAACTGGGTTCGGCGCACCTTCCAGCCGAAGCCCAGGATCTCCGGATGAGCTCGATGCCGCAGGCTTTCTCAAGCCTTGCGCGGCTTCTGAGCTGCGCTCCGGGCTTGCATGGGCGAACTGGGTTCGGCGCCACCTTCCAGGCCGAAGCCCAGGATCTGCGGACTGAGCCGATGCCGTAGGCCTTCTTGTCGAAGTTAGAAGGGAGTGTTTGAAGTGGGGGAACTTGTTACAGGAACTGGGAGCCTTACATCACTGATAGTACATCCTCAGGTTCGAGGAGTTCCACGTGGGGAACCTGGCACCTCCCAATTCTTCAAAATATGCTCCATGAGGGAGGGCTTCTGCCACCCGATATGGGCCTTCCCAGTTGGGCGATAGCTTGCCGCATTCCGTGGCTGGGAGGCTTCGGCGCGCCGGAGGACCAAGTCTCCGGGACGAAAAACCTTCGGCCGCACTCGGGAGTTGTAATATCTGGCTACACGTTGCCGGTACGCCGCCATTCGGATCGGGCCTTGTCCCTCGTTTCCTCGAGAAGGTCTAGGTTGAGCATCATCCTGGCTGGGTTTTCTGTCTCGTTATTGCTCCACGCGCAGCGTGGGTAGGCTGAGCTCGATCGGGATGACTGCCTCGGCTCCGAAGACGAGGTTGAATGGGGTTTCGTCGGTAGCCGTCCTTGGGGTGGTGTGGTATGCCCAAGGATGCTGGGAAGCTCGTCGGCCCACCTGCCCTTGGCTTGGTCCAGCCGCGTGCGGAGGCCCTGAAGAATGGTCCTGTTCGTGACTTCGGCCTCCCCGTTGGTCTGAGGGTGCGCCACCGAGGTAAAGCGATGCTTGATGCCGAGGTCGCTGCAGAATTCTTCGAACTCCCGGCAGTCGAACTGGCGTCCGTTGTCGGTGACCACAGTGTGGGGGAGGCCGAAGCGGCAGACGATGGACTTCCAGAAGAACTTGGCGACGTTTGCTTCGGTGATCCTCGCCAAGGGTTCGGCCTCGACCCACTTCGTGAAGTAGTCGATAGCCACTATCAAGAACTTCCGCTGGCCAGACGCCGGCGGGAATGGGCCCAGGAGGTCCATCCCACTGGGCGAACGGCCAGGGGGCTGAGAGCTGAGAGATTGGGTTGGAGGGTTGCCGCTGCACCGTGGCGTGACGCTGGCACCGGTCGCACTTCTTCACGAAGTCGGCGGCGTCTTCCTTCATTGTCTCCCAGAAGAAGCCCTGACGGAGGGCCTTGTACGCCAATGCCCTGCCCCCCACGTGGTTCCCGCAGATGCCTTCGTGAATCTCCTGGAGCACAAGCTGGCTTCTGTGGGTCCTACGCACTTGAGGAGGGGGTAGGAGTAGGATCTTCGATACAGCTGCCCGTCCATCAGGACGAAACGCACGGCCTTCTTCCTGATGAGGCGAGCCGCCTCTCGGTCCTCCGGCAGGGTGCCGCTGGTGATGTACGCAGCGTACTTGTCCATCCAGCTGGGCTCCTGGCTGACCTGATGGACCTCCACCGGTGCTTCGAGGCTTGGGACCTCAAGGCGCTCCACATGAGCGCGTCCCAGCATCGTGTCCGGGGGTCGCCAGCCGAGAGAGGGCATCCGCGCGGGCGTTCTCCCGCGGGGGATATGGAAGATGTTGAAGCGCCGGAACTTGGACGCGCCGCCTTGACGAGCTCCAAGTACTTCGCCATTTGGGGGTCGTGTGCGACGTACTCCCCGGATACCTGCCCCGCCACGAGCTGGGAGTCAGTGAAAGCTCTGAGGTTGGTCACGCCCAGCTCGCGGGAGACTCTCAGTCCGGCAAGAAGTGCCTCGTACTCCGCCTGGTTATTTGTTGCGGGGAATTGGAAACGGAGTGCACACTCGGCGACGACCCCGTCGCCGTTGGCAAGGATGAGCCCAGCTCCGCTCCCGCCGGAGTTTGAGGCTCCGTCTACATGGAGGATCCAGGCGTCCTCTCCGGGCTCATCGGTGCCAACCTCCATCGGCTGGCCGGGGGGCCTTCCTCGGGCTCCTTGCCCAAGCCTGCACATTCGACCAAGAAATCGGCCAGCACCTGCGCCTTCATGGCCGACCTTGGCCTGTATGTAATGTCGAACTCGCTGAGTTTCAGTGCCCATTTGGCCAATCGTCCCGAAGTATCGGGTCGGCTGAGCACCGCTTTCAGCGGTTGATCCGTCAGGACGGCGATGGGGTGCGCTTGGAAATAGGGCCTGAGACGCTGGGCAGACACTATTAGCGCAAAAACAAGTTTCTCGGGCCGGGAATACCTGAGCTCCGCATCTCGGAGGAGTTTGCTGGTATAGTACACCGGCCGCTGGAGCCCCTGGTCGTCGGTTCGGACCAAGACAGAGCTGACGGCCTCCGGGGTAACCGCCAGGTAGAGGGTAAGCTCCTCTCCTCCTCGGGCCTGGACAGTAAAGGTGGCGATGCGAGCATCTTCTTCAGCTCCTCGAAGGCCTGCTGACACTCCTCGGTCCAAGCAAAGCCATTCATCTTCCTCAGCACCTTGAAGAAGGGACGGCAGCGGTCCGCCGACCTGGAAATAAAAGGCTAAGGGCCGCGACTCGGCCGGTCAGTTGCTGCACTTGCTTCTTGGAGGCGGGCTGCTCCATGTCCAGGATGGCCTGGACCTTCTCCGGGTTGGCCTCGATTCCTCTTTGAGTCACCATAAACCCTAGGAACTCCCGGCGGAGACGCCGAAGGCGCACTTCGCCGGGTTCAGCTTCATCTGATGGCGCCGGAGGTTGCCGAACGTCTCCGTCAAGTCAGCCACGTGGTCCGAATCGAGTTTGCTCATCACCAGCATGTCGTCCACGTACACCTGCATGTTGCGGCCTATCTGGTCTTTGAAGATTTTATTGACCAGACGTTGGTACGTCGCCCCTGCGTTCTTGAGGCCGAAAGGCATCATCCTGTAGCAAAAAGTCCCGCGGTCAGTTATGAAGGCAGTGTGCTCTTCGTCCTCCGGGTTCATCCGGATCTGGTTGTATCCGGAGAAGGCGTCCATGAACGCGGGATGCCCGGCATGTCGGCTGCTGACCAGGCGACACGTCATCGTTGGGCGCGGAGGAACTCCAGTCAGGCGGGTTCGCTCTTCCTCAGGGAGCTGGGCCCCGACTTGCACCGTCTTCAGGGATCCGAGCGAGGGAAAGTCAGCAGGCGCTCTACGGGCCCTCCCCTGGGTTCCTTTTCTCTCAGATCGAGGTCGTCAATATCATGGCGAGCTCCGCGCCCCTAGCGCCTGGGACCGTCTGGAGGCAGAGCGGGACTGGCTGGATCGCCCTTCATCTCCCCGAGCCCGGAAGGCGTGGGAACTGCACCAACAGCCTCATCGTGGAGATGGTGGCATCCAGTTGGTTGAGCCCGGGATGCCCGAGAATGGCGTTGTAAGGCGAAGGGAGCCTGACGACGGTGAATGTTATTAGGACGTCGCCTGCCGGGGCGGGGATCCGGCAATGACCGGGAGAGTGATCTCCCCTCGACCCCCACTGAGTCCCCTGTAAAACCTACCAGGGGGTGTGCACTGGCTTCAGCTGTTCGGGGGACAAATTCATCCGAGAGAAAGCATCGTAAAAAAGTACGTCAGTCGAGCTTCCACTATCCACCATGATTCGATGTACAGATGTTCGCGATGGTCATCTCGACCACCACGGCATCGTTGTTTACATTATCATTAATTTCCCCTCCTTGGGAGGGATTACATTCTCCGGGACTTCCCGGGCCCTCTTCGTTGCTCGCCGGACCCGCGTGAGATCATGCCCACGGGCTTCTCCGTTGGGCGTTGTCGATCGCAGGGACAGGTGGTAGGGCCGCGAGCGGCTGCCCTTCAGAGGGGGCCTCGTTCTTGACGAACTTCCTGAGGTAACCCCTCGTGATTAGCTCCTCAATCTCCCGCTTCAGATGGCGACACTCCTCCGTGTCATGCCCGCGCTCGCGGTGGAACTGGCAGTACTTCGATTTGTCTCGGACGGCTCTCGGGTTCTGAGGAGGAGGTCGGCGGAGGTAGCGCTCGCCCTCGATTTCCATGAGGATCTTCGTTCGAGGTGCGAGGAGGGGGGTGTACCTCCGCTCGGGAGTGGCTTCGCCCCTCGGCCTTGGATTTGGGCGAGGGTCGGCAGACGGCCCGGGCCTCCGAGCTCCCGGGGTGTCCCTCGGGAGCGGCTTCTTCGGAGTCTTCCCGTCCAGCTCTCGACGGGTGCGGTCAGCCTCCTCCGCCCGGATGTACTTGTGGGCGCGGAGGAGGAGCTCGGAGTACGTCCTGGGCGGCTTTTTGTCCAGGAAATAGGTTAAGCGGGACGTCTTAAGCCCACGCTTCAAAGCTAGCATGGCGACGGGCTCGTCCAAGCTGTAGATCTCCAGGGCTGCGGTCTTGAACCGGGTGATGTAGTCCCGGAGCAGCTCCTGGTCTTGCTGGCGGATGGAAAAGAGGATGTCCACCTCTCTTGGCACCTTTCGACAAGCGTCGAAGTGCGCCACGAACTTTCCTTCCAACTGATGGAAGGAGCAAATGGATCCGGGCTCGAGGCGGGTGAACCAGACTCGAGCGGCCTTCCGAAGGGTTGCCGGGAAGGCAATGCATAGAAGGGCGTCGGTGGCCCCCTGGACCCTCATGAGAGCCTTATAGCTCTCCAAATGATCCAGGGGGTCGGTGGTCCCGTCGTAGGGATCCACCTGCGGCATGCGGAACCGTTTCGGGATTGGTTCCGCCTGGATTTCTTCAGAGAAAGGGGGCAGGAGTCGTAGCCCGCCGGGTCTGCCGACGAGTTCTGCAGGTCGGTGAATCGGCGGGCGAACTCCGCCAGCTTGCGCTCATGCTCCTCCAGGCGCCTCTCGGCCTGGCGCCTGATGGCTTCATCGGTGGAGTCTTCCACCGAGGCTGTGGGTGAAGGGGGCGCCGATCGGTCTCGGCGCGAGGTCTGGCCTCGGCGTCACTTGCTGCGATGCGCCATTTCGGCCCCGTCGGCCGGGGATCGACTCTCGTGATCCTCCGAACCGGAATAGTTTCTCTTTGCGGGAGCTTGGTGGCTCCCCCGGGGGTTGGAGATGGCCCTCGGATGGGATGGCCTGCCCTGGATTGAGCGCAGGCTCCCACGCTGCCCCGCGGCTCGGGCCGCGGGGGTCCCTGGCTGCGGTTGAGTGGCCAGGGACCGTTGCTGATGCTGAAGCTGTCGGACCGCTGAGGTCAAGGTCTGCAGCTGCTGGACGATGGCCGCAAGGGATCCGTCCACCGGGGTAGGCTGCTGTGGAAGAGGAGGGGGAGCCGGAAGCTCCCTTTCGGGGCTGTGGCCCCCTGGAGGGGAGTGGACATCCCCCACACGGCTGGTGGACGCCTCGTGACCATGAGTGACCACCATTGCTGGAGAGCATGACACCTGCAGAAAGCTGGTTCCCACTAGGGGTTAGTGTCCTGCCCCCCTTCCTGGCGCGCCAATCTGTTACCGCTCTCGCCGCCGCGCCCGTGCCACGGATCAGCCGATCCTTCCTGACCGCCTGGCGAGGGAGTCTCCCTTCCCGCAGAGAACCTGCAACAAAGGGGTTAGAAGACCCTGGCCGGGGATCCCGGCGAGGGAGCTCCGACGGTCAAGTCAGTAGACGACGAGAAGGAACAGACTCTCCAGCCGGACCCTCGAAAGGGCTCCAAACTTAGAGAGTTAACTGGTGAAGGAAACGCCCTGGGGACCAGAATCTCGGCTGGGCCTCCTTGCCGAGCTCACGCCCAGTGCCCAGTGTTCCCCTCTTGGGATCTCTGGTTTCTCTCTCGGAGCAAGGCCTTGTGCCGGTGCTTCCTCCTTGTCCCCAGGCTAATTGGCTTACCTTGTCGTCCCCAGATTCTTCCCTCTTTATCTCCCTCCGTCGTGCGTTTGTCTTTTTCCTCCTCGGAAACTCCCCTCCCCCGTCCTCTTCTCTTTTCCCTTTTTGGTGAAGGAGGCCAGGCGGCTTTCCGACCTCGTCCGCCGGGCCCAGCAGGGAAAAGGCAAAGACAGAAGAGAAAGAGGGGAGGGCGGCACTGGCAGGGCGGCCGGTCAGGCCTCGGGCTCCGTGAGAGCGCTTTCTTCCCCAAGCGTGGGCGCCATCTATCTATGGGGCCAGTGTCGTCAGGATTGCGTCTCTCGGCTGCGGGACCTGTCGGGCCGATGCTAGTGATGTTCCGCGTGCCGCCGCCCTCCGTACGGGATGCCGTCTGGGATTCGTACGGCCCGAGGGATGGCCTCGGGGCCCGTCTCTCTCCCCAGGGCCCTCTTCGTACGAGCGGTCTGACCTCGGCTGAGTTGGGCCCGTCTCCGGGGGCCAACTGGCGAGGGGCGAAGGGTCAGCCGACCTCGGCTTAGGTGGAACCCTCCTGGGTGGACACCTGGCGAGGTGGCAGGAGGTCGCCTGGCTTCGGCCGAGGTGGGCCCGTCTCCGGGTGGCCACCTGGCGAAGGGCGAAGGATCGGCCGACCTCGGCTTAGGTGGACCCCTCCTGGGTGGACACCTGGCGAGGTGGCAGGAGGTCGCCTGGCTTCGGCCGAGGTGGGCCCGTCTCCGGGTGGCCACCTGGCGAAGGGCGAAGGATCAGCCGACCTTGGCTTAGGTGGACCCCTCCTGGGTGGACACCTGGCGAGGTGGCAGGAGGTCGCCTGGCTTCGGCCGAGGTGGGCCCGTCTCCGGGTGGCCACCTGGTGAAGGGCGAAGGATCGGCCGACCTCGGCTTAGGTGGACCCCTCCTGGGTGGACACCTGGCGAGGTGGCAGGAGGTCGCCTGGCTTCGGCCGAGGTGGGCCCGTCTCCGGGTGGCCACCTGGCGAAGGGCGAAGGATCAGCCGACCTCGGCTTAGGTGGACCCCTCTTGGGTGGACACCTGGCGAGGTGGCAGGGGGTCGCCCGACCTCGGCCGACCTCACTTAGGCGGACCCCTCCGGGCCCGGGCGCCAATGAGGTGGTAGAGGAATTCCGAGCCGAGCTCGACCTCGGCGAGGGCGGTTTGCCTCAGGCAGTCGTCGGGTGGTGTAGTCTTGCCGAACCTGGCTTTGAGGATGGGGCGCTGACTTGGCCGGGAAAACATACACGTGGCTTGCTCGTATTCGGTGGTACCTTAGCCTGGCCACGTCACTATCACGGCTGTAACAGGATGGATAAAGTGATAACGGTGTTTGGACTAGCTATGCCACGGGATCGTGATTTTTTAGGTTGCCTGAGCCACGGGCTTTGTACGTAGAATAGCTGGCCACAGACGTTTAAAACATGGGACAGCTAGAGTCACGGACTTTGTAAGTGAGCTAGCCTGGCCATGGGCTTAGAATACATGATTGATTGTGAGGTTGCCAGTCATGGGTAATAGCATGATAGTGGCTAGTCCAGAATCTTAAAGAAGAAGGAAAACTAATGAAACCATATCAAGGAAATATAATGTTATGAAATTTTTTGATATATTTAAAATGTGATTGGTTTTAGTTGTGTGACCAAAAATTTATCGTTTTTTCGTGATATTATTATGATCTTACTATTTTTAGTTTCAGTTTTTATATTAATACTGATGTGATTGTGAGGGAATTTTACTGGGCTGTAAAGCTCATCCCCTACTTCTTGTTTATTTTTTAGAGACTCAAGATGCTTGGCAAAGATTGGGTTGGGCATGAGATGGAACACAACGACATTTCGTTTTACTTAGTATTTTGGTTTTTGATGCTTATTATGAATCAGTAGATCAATTAGTGGTTTGACTTTATAAATGGATAATTTAATTATTATTCAAACGTTTTATATAGTTTTGGTTATATGATTGACTCTTATGTACCTAGGCTTTGCATGAGCTCTAGGATAAAATCTAAAATTTGTGCGGCCAGTCGCATAACCGTTTTCGATACTGGATTCGGGACGTGACAATAAGAACAGAGCACTAAAACACAGAGTAATAATACTTGGAAAGGTACAAACCACCAAAATAGAGCCGTAAGACATAATGTTCTCTTGACTAAGTAAAAGAAGAGTAAACTGGTACATCCATTTGAAACTGTATCGCAGTAAGCCAGTATAAGGTGATACCCCTAATGCCATGTAACATAAGGTTGCAATGTATATAAGGTCCTGGCTCAGCAGCTGCTTTGAAACATGTAGACAGTATGCAAATGATACACCGAATAATATATGAAAAAAATAATCCCTAAATATCTTAGGATCAATCAAAATAAGAATTATATATTAATCTAAAAATAAACACTTACTTGGATTCGTCATAATCCTTGATCTCTATGCTCACACGAACACCGTAAGCAAAGTCCTTCTCTCCGGTCTTCCTCAGAAAGGCGGCTCTCGATAGAAAAAATCACCGTATCATAAAATCGCCGAATACGTGATATATAAATAGAGGAAGCGGAATGAGGACCTAGCCAATAAAATAAAAATATACTAGCTGATCCTCCTATCACGAGTCAAGTTATGCTAAGACTTATACTATACTGCCTCAACCATACAAAATCATATGAGGTGCTCTTAGTCTAATCAATCAAGGATCACATAATAATGGGCTCAACCAATGTCTATCAACATGAACCATGAAATCAACCTGATTTTAATAAAATAAAATTCTAATTAATATTAGCCCAACTTAAAAAAATTCTTATATAATAAGCAACCATCAATATCGAAGTTTTGATTTTTGATTTCAATGTTGTGTACTGGATTTGGTTGCCGAGGAAGAGTGCTCCCGATGGTTAAAAGCTAGCTTCCAGAAATTATGATAAAGATAATTTTAGAGTATTTGAAGGTAATATTACTACGAATATAAAATGTGAAGAGATTTCCGATAAAGACTACCATGCTGCAATTGATATCTGGATTGAAATAATGCCAAAGTCAGCAATTGATAACTGGAATGCAATAATGCCAAAGCCAGCAAAGGATGGTTTGCTGATAAAGAGATATAAAAGCGTTGATGCAGATAACCAATATAAGTGAGATAAAATCATATCCATAAGCCAATAGGTAATGTAGTTTGCCATTTGTAGAATTTAGAGAGGCTTCATTTAATATAATCCCAGCAAGTTTATACAGCAGAGATCTCCATAGTATCATCCATTTAGATATAGATTCCCCAATATACATGATATACAATTGACAACAATTCGATCTTTGATGAGTAGATAGAAAATAAGGTTTGACTTCCTTAGAACTGTTGAAGTGTAAGATGCTTAGCTTAGTAAAAAACCAGAGCAGAATGTCCAAAAGAAATGGTACGGTTTGACAGTAAAAGGCCACTCTCACAGCAGCATAAAATTTCTGGAAAGCTATATTGCAACAGACCATAACTTCAGTCAGCAAAGGAAATACAGAGGCGAAGTTTATATGAAATCCAAAAATCCTTAGCTTTATGTAAATTCCTGAAGTGGGCTTGCTGATAATAAACCAAAAAAACCATTTCCCAAGAGTGATAGACTTGATAATGCACAGATTAGCCAAGGAAAATGAAGTACGAATCTTTGGTATATGCTCATTCCAGGCCATTGGGAGTTGTAAATCATAATACCTGTGCCTAGTGCCTAATAAACTGGTAGAGTATGGGCATCCATTTATAAATGAATGCACACAGTAAGATAGATCTGCTAAGAAGCAGTGAAGTATGTGGATTTCCGAATAACCGAGAGTAATAGAACAAGCAAAAAACCTTAGTGTAAAGCAATAGAGACGAAACACCTGGAGCCTAGAATCCGCCAAATGATAATTAACCTTGTAATATATGTGTATGGTTGTTGGTGAGCAGTGATAGTATAACAAACATTGAAGCTTACTAGGTTGTAGTAATCGCCATTGTCTCCTTCCAGATGTAGGTTGTTGATACATTTTTGAATCCTGTTCGAGATGAATTCTTTTATTGGATATGGAGGTCTTCCCCATCTGAAACCATAATCAGCAGTGCAACATATAAAGATCGTCAGAATGCCGACATTGAAGAAGTAGCAGATAACAGATGAGTTGGCAATAGATAGGAAACGGTAATGACTCTAGTACAGATCTCCACTTGTAGTCAAATATTCTGGATACTCCTCAAGTAAATACTAGTTGCATATATACAGGGGACCACATTTGTACAATGAAAAGTGATGTGCTAGATAGTGTTATCAGGTAAGCTTCATTGCACACATTTGCTGATGATCCAATATACGTAGATTATGAACTTTTTAATCAAGATGATGTTCCTGACGAGCTTCATTGCACACATTTGCTGATGATCCAATATATGTGGATTATGAACTTGTTAATCAAGATGATGTTCCTGACGAAGATGATGTGGAAGATGAAGCTCAGGAAGTTGGCATGTTGGATGCTGCACAAAGTCCACATGATATTATTGTTCCGAACTATACTGCATTTGAGGCTCCTTCGAGAATATTTACTCAATTTAATTGGTAAGTTACTAATGTTTCAATGCATTATTCTCTTCAAGAACTATCTATTTTTTGAAAAAAATGGTGAAGAGTTATGCAAAGGACTTCATTTTACAAACAAGGCATAATTACAAAGTATAGTGAAACAGTATTCCATTGATAAACATCATGAATTTAAGGTTGTTGAGTCCAAACCAAATGTATGGGTTGTGAAATGCAAGAATAACGAGTTAGGATGTCAATAAAAGCTGAGAGTAATTAAACAGAATGATTACTTTAAGATCTCATGATATTATGGTCCCCATACATGCATATCTAAAATGATATCTCAGGATCATTCTGGATTAAACTTTACTTTAATTACCAATGAAATACACGATCTCATAAAAGAAATATATACAATTGCTATTGTAGGACTTGGTGTAATCATAAAGAATAAATTCAATTACACACCCACTTATAAAAAGTTATGGAAAGCAAAGCAAAAAGTAATAGCCATGGTGTTTGATGATTGGGACAAATCATATAAATTATTATCTAAGTGGTTGCATGCAATAGAGAAATTTAATCCCGGATCTTCGATGAAATTTATTAGCACTCCAATTGGTTATCCAACATGTGCTCAATTTGATTGAGTCTTTTGGGCTTTTGCACTGTCAATTGAAGGGTTCAATTATTATCAACTGGTGATCAGTATTGATGCAACTGTTGTTGATGGAAATAATCAAATTTTTTACTAGCCTTTGCTATTATTGATAAAGAGTCTACTGATATATGGGATTAGTTTCTTGCTTATCTACAAACTTTTGTTATCCCATGATAGAAAATTTATTTAATTCTTGATCGGCATCCTGGTATACTGGCCATAGTACAAAATGAGCACCTAAATTGGTAGCATCCGAATGCATGTATTGCTTACGTCATGTGACAAGCAACCTCTATACAACATTTAGGGATTCCAAATTAAGGGATATGATAAAAAAGGTTGGAATGTAAATACAAATTAGAAAGTTTGAGAGATGTATGAAAAATATTGAGAAATTCAAATCAAAAGCTATTCAATAGTTGAGCGATATCTCATTAGATAAATGGATATGTGTACATGATGGTGGTCGAAGATATGGAATAATGACTACCAATCTATCGGAGTGTTTTAATGGAGTGTAAAAAAATGCTCGATTTCTATATATAACTGCATTGGTGCAGTTGATATTCTTCCAACTTGTATCATACTTTAATAATCGACGTGCTCAAGCAATTGATGCACTTGATAAGAATTAAAGATTTACTCCTTTCGTTATGGATCATGTAATTGCTAAACAAGATAAAGCTACATCCCACACCGTTATGAGATTTGATAGAGCCAGTAATATATTTCAAATCCAAACTGTGATACATGATCTATATATGAACAAAGGCAACAACACTCAGTTACGGCTTTAAAGTTACTAAGTTGATTACAGCTTTGTAGTATATAATTTTTAAAGTATCGATTATTAAATTGCATAATGCAGATTGTCCAACTATCAGAGCGTACATGTATATATCAGAAATAGCAATGCTATCATTTAGCTTGTTCTTATGTTAAGGCTGCTTGTGCATGTATTTCAATTGATTTTTATAAATATGTTGATCGGTGCTATTTCTAAATGATTATCATCAATTTTATGCATCTCAATTTCAACCCATTCATCACCAAGAGTATTGGTCACAACTTGGTAAAGATATTATCGTTGTACTAGATAAAACATGGTTATAGCAAAAAGATAGGCCACGGTTTATCAGAAATGGGAAGACATGGATTTGAGAAAAGGAAGTAATGGATGTGATGGGGACCGAAAATCTATTTTATTTTATTTTATTTGAGTTCATTAGTCCCGTGTCACTTGAGTCAAAGTGAGCCACTTGAGTCTTATAATAAAGTGGGACAACTGAGTCAGTTGAGTCCACTTAGTCAGGTCCAGTCATTTTAGTTTAGTCAAGAGTCTAGTTAAGTTGTTAAGTCAAGAGGAGAGTCATCAGCAGCCAGGAGATTCACCAGACCCCTCCAACCAGAGCCGGCCATCATGCACTTGGACCCTTTCATGCCGCCAAGCCTGCAAGAGAGAGCTCCAGCCCAAGACAGGCCCACTGTTGACCGGTCCACTAGGATTTCTTGGCCCACAAGTCAGGATTTCTTAGCTCTCAAGTAATGTACCCTGAGGTGAATCTATAAATACCACCCCTTCCCTCTTGTATTAAACATCTTCTTCTCATGAATACAACTTAAAAAGTTATTTTGCCTAAGTTTTGAGTTTTCTCTAGATTGGAGTGGGTGTGACGCCCGGGTTCCTGGTTCTTGAGTATACGCCCTAATCTTCTGGTGACTTGTATGATCGCCAGTGATCCTCCTTCACTCTATCCCGCATCAACTTGGTATCAGAGCACAGTGGATTAGGGTTTTCTCCTCTCTCCGGCTTCCCATCCTTCCTCCTGTCCACATCCCTGTGCAACTTCTCAAACCTCGGTCAACCGTCGAGGTCTGTTAACACCCCCGCACCCGATCCCCTCTCCTCTCCAATGCCCATGAAGCCCGTCTCCAACCTTCTGCCTCCATCCCGTGACCCTCCCCAACACCTCCACCCGTGAAGCCTGATCACATCCCACGCCCACCACCGCTGCCAGTGCCGTAGATCCACACCGCCGGTCTCTAGCCCCCGCCGGGTCCGCCATAGCCACCGCCGCCAGCGAAGCACGCCGGAAGACCCTGCTCTGCCTAGCCACCGAGCGAAAGAAGGGCGTCTGGAGGCACTGCCCGATCTACGCCATCGCCAGCCGCCGCATGATGCCACTAGCAACCGGAACTCCATCCGTCCGGCCATCCTCGTCCTGTGCTGCCATCGGCCTCCGCCCAGCGCCAGTCACTGACGAAGCCCACCGGGAAGCCTTCCCCTATTATCCTGGTTCGGTCTGTGAGGAAGGGAGGGGCAGCGATGAACTTCTGGATCGGCAACTGGGAGCAGTGGTCGGCGGTGGCCCTTTTCTGCCTCGTCGTCCTCCTCGCGGTGGCGCTCCTAGCCTCCTTCCGGTCGTGGATGGCGGAGATTCGGGTGACGGAAGCCCGATCCGACGGGCGGGCCATCATTCTCTTCAACGAGTTCGACTTCTCCTGCTGTCGACGACGCCGCTGAACACCGTCGCCCCCATGCCGTCTGCCAGAGTCGTCTCCCTGAGCTGCTGACTCCACCCCAGCAGCCGATCAGCGATGCCTCCCGCCAGATCCTCTCCGGCAAGGGGAATGGCTCTAATTTCCGACTCCCCAGCCACAGATTCCCTCTCCGAATCCGCCCCCTCTCCGGATCCGTCGGTGCCACCACACGAATCTCCACCGTCGCCGGCCGCCATCTTCCTCCCCAATGTCATCGCCGGTGGAGCAGCTCGAAGCCCCTGCCTTCCCTCCCTGGTGTTGGTTCGTGAAGAAGACGAAGAAGGCATGAACGTGAAAGCATACCCACTTCACTATTGCCGACTTCAACAACGCATGGTTTCTAGAGCAACGCAATTTCTAGAGCACACGATTCCTGGAGTAGTGAGAATTTCAAAGCCACACTGATCTCAGAGCAGCAAAAAAATCAGAGGAAAACAAAAAAAAGAAAAAAAAGAAAGAAAGGTGAAAAAAATAAATAAATAAATTGAAGCTAGCCTTTTTGTTTTTGATTTGGTTAGTTCCGGTTCCATTAAACCCCACTGAGCTTGACTCGACGGAGTCGAGTTCTCCCCACCGCAAGGGAATGATGGGGACCGAAAATCTATTTTATTTTATTTTATTGAAGTCCATTAGTCTTGTGTCACTTGAGTCAAAGTGAGCCACTTGAGTCCTGTAATAAAGTGGGACAACTAAGTCAGTTGAGTCCACTTAGTCAAGTCCAGTCGTTTTAGTTCAGTCAAGAGTCCAGTTAAGTTATTAAGTCAAGAGGAGAGCCATCAGCAGCCAGGAGATTCACCAGACCCCTCCAACCAGAGCCGGCCTTCATGCACCTAGATCCTTTCATGCCGCCAAGCCCGCAAGAGAGAGCTCCAGCCCAAGACAGGCCCACTGTTGACCGGTCCACCAGGGTTTCTTGGCCCACAAGTCAGGGTTTCTTAGCCCTCAAGTAATGTACCCTGGGGTGAATCTATAAATACCGCCCCTCCCCTCTTGTATTAAACATCTTATTCTCATGAATACAACTTAAAAAGTTATTTTGTCTAAGTTTTGAGTTTTCTCTGGATTGGAGTGAGTGTGATGCCCGGGTTCCTGGTTCTTGAGTACAAGCCCTAATTTTCTGGTGACTTCTACGATCGCCAGCGATCCTCCTCCACTCTGTCCCACATCAGGATGCATGTCCATAATCTATCAAAAGGAAGGGCATGATAGAAGGTCATATCGAATAACTAGAAATGCAGATTAGTGCTATCATTGATAGATATTTATATATACTTCATCTAAATCAATATTCACATGTCCTTGATTTATTGTATATGACATAGAACATATTCATGTTTTTAATTTTTTAATATTTTACATACTTTGATCTGCCAAGATAGGAGGTGGATGTATTATGGATAATAGACTTTACATTCTATTGCTACATGTTACTATATGAGGATAGTGCTTCTTCATTGATCCTAATGGTTTTCTGACGAATTCAAGGTGTATTTATTTTTTTTATATATGTACATGCTTTGTTGGCTATTGTACTTGGATTGTCGTTGTTATCCAGGTTTTGTATTTTAGTAGTTGAATACATGATGAGATAATGTAATCTAAGTCTGTACTCATGTACATGTTTATTACACCTTGACATATTATATTTTATTTTTCAAAGTTAATGGTCATGAAATATATTATCTTAATTATGGTTAAATAATATCTTTTTTAAATATATGCAGCATACTATAAATATGGATCCAGGGCTAATAGACCATTCTGTATTGTATGATCAAGATAGCCATCGTTCGAGACTAGTATAGGATGGTCAGGAGGTAGATTTCCTTCAATGTCGATGTAGGGAGCTTGTTATGCACAGTTCGACATGACTGGTGTTGCCGCGTCAACTCCTGGACCGGGAACCGGGATGGCTAGATGGGCTGGAGCACTCCTCTCCTGAGCGAACCTGCAACAAAGTCCCCAAGGTCGCCGGTGGTTTTACGGCGGAGGACCCTCCGATGCTTAAGTTAGCAGGAGATTGAAGGTAACAGAATGGAGGAATCAAGGGATCAACATCGTGTGGAGAGGGAAGAGTTCTTCTACCTTCGAACGGGATCCCCTGAGTACCTTATATAGGCACGGAACAGTCCAAAATCCATTAAGGGAGAGGCTGAGAAAGATCGATCTGCCCCTAGGAGAATCTGGAGAGTGGCCACGTGGTGCGCAGATACGGCGGCATCGTGGAAGTAGTGGAGCAGGGCCGTTGGGATAGCAGGATCCCGTAGTAACAGAAATGTGCTTCTGGAATACTCTGGATGCTAAGACTCGCTTGTCGGACGTCGGCCGTGAGACAGTCGGTCAATCGGACCAAAGGCCAAGCCTCCGAAGGAGAGCGATGGGCCGGACCCCAGCAGGAGAGGGTTGTTCGGACCTCAGCTCCGGTGGGTCAAACCTCTGAAGGAGAGCGATGGGCCGGACCCCAGCAAGAGAGGGTTGTTCGGACCTCAGCTCCGGTGGGTCAAACCTCTGAAGGAGAGCGATGGGCCGGACCCCAGCAGGAGAGGGTTGTTCGGACCTCAGCTCCGATGGGCGGCGACGCTACATGGCCGCACGCGGGCGGAAGGACGCCTCCCGCATCTGTTCGTCTTCCCATGGGCGTGGGCGGCGGCGGACCCCACCGGCGGTCGGGCGAGGGCAGGCGGGCGGCGGGAACGGCGGCAGGTAGTGGGCCGACGGCGACGGCGGCAGCGACAGCCGTGGGCCATGGCGGGCGGACGCCTCCGTGTCCGTTCGGCTTCCCACGGGCGAGGGCGACGGCGGCGGCGGCTTCTCCGACGAGGGCGAGGGCCGGCGAGCTTCGGCGGCGGTCCGGCGGGGGTGCCCGGAGGGCGGGCGGCCCGGATCTGGGGCCAGAGGGGCGGTGGGCTAGGGTTCGAAACTTTTAAATAAAACTCACAGGAGAAGTTGCAGGAGATGGAAAAGGCTGGGATAACTTGGGGATAAACCAAGAATAAAACCAGAATAGCGGGGATAGTCGGAATAGCGGTAATAGAAAAAATTAAAAAAAATCTAAGAAAAAATGAAAAAATTCTCGGACCTGCCCTGGATCCCCATCATTCTCCTCGACCGCGAAGAACTCGACTCCATCGAGTTTGAAAAATGGAACACACCCTAATCCATAACTCGCTCTGATACCAAAATTGATGTGGGACGAAAAAATTGATGTAATCTGGTTATTTGGAAAACAGGGAAACAACTAAACAAACTAGGACTGTGGGAGGGCTAAGAAGCCTCCTGGGACTAGGGCATACTGACTCTAAAATCCTAAGACAGCTGATCTCTTTTGTTTTCAATTTTCTGGGTGGATGTGGCGAAGAAAGGATGGAGATGTAGAACCGGGGACTGGAACTCATGGCCCTGAGATTCACTCTAGCGGGGGACGCACACAGAAAGTTAGGGGTCAAAGCCTAAAGCTACCCTCCCGAGGGATCACAGCACAAGCTACCCTGAGCATAAAGCTACCCTCCCGAAGGGGTCACAGCACCAGCTACCATGAGCTCTCATCGAACCCATAATGCACACAACAGGGCTCTTACATAGATGCGCTAGGATGACTCTCGAAGGACACGAGGGGATAAAGAAGATGAGATAGGGGATAACTAGGATGCTCATCGAACCCATAATGCATACAGCATGGAATGCCTCACACCCCTCATCGAACCCATAATGCACACAGCAGGGAACGAAGGAAAACGGGCCTCAGCCCAGAACCAGAACCGGAACCAACCCAAAAATCTATATCAAATCTCTCTCTCTCTATTACAGGAGAGATGGGGCCTTTTAGAAAAACCAAAACCCTCAGTTTCTTAGTCTCTAAGAAAACTAAAAAAGGAAAATAAATTACATCAAAATTCGTGTTGCATCAAAAGTGATGCTGATCTGCTCCGAGAAGAATATCAGCTTGATGATATGCTCCAGGAAGTGTGCTGCTTTGAAATTTGGGCTGCTCTGAAATCCGTGCAAATACTTCACATGGTCGTGCGAAGGATGGATCGCCGGACGGAGCACATGGCCGGTGACTGGGAAGTAGCCGGCGGACGGCGAGCGGCGGATGGCTTGCGGCGGGCCGCAGGCGAGGCGGCACATGGACTGGCACAACACGCCCAGTGTGCCGTTTGGTCTCCCACGACCGTCGGAGACCTCTCGGGCGCCGGGAATGGCCGGTGGACGGCGGGGGAGGCCGGGGACGGCGGGACGGTGTCCGGCGGACAGGCGGGCGGCGGCGGTGGCGGTCTCAGGAGGTGGGCGGTGTCAGGAGGTGGGCGGTGGTGCCACACGGCCGCACGCAGGAGGACGGACACCTCCCGCGTCTGTTCGTCTTCCCACGGGCGTAGGCGGTGACGGACCCCACCGGCGGCCGGGCGAGTGCAGGCGGGCGGCGGGAACGGTGGCAGGAAGCGAGCCGGCGACGGCGACGGCAGCGACGGCCATGGGCCATGGCGGGCGGACGCCTTCACGTCCGTTCGGCTTCCCATGGGTATGGCGGCGGTGGCTTCTCCGACGAGGGCGGGGGCCGGCGAGCTTCGACGGCGGTCCGACGGGGGCGACGGAGAGCGGGCGGCCCGGATCTGGGGCCGGAGGGGCTGTGGGCTAGGGTTCGGAACTTTTAAAAAAAACTCCCGGGAGAAGTTGTAGGAGATGGAATAAGGCGGGGATAACTCGGGGATAAACCAAGAACAAAACCCGAATAGCAGGGATAGTTGGAATAGCGGGAATAGAAAAAATTAAAAAAATCTGAGAAAATAAGAAAAAATGGAAAAATACCCGGACCTATCCTGGATCCCCATCATTTTCCTACCTCCTTCCTTTTCTGCAACCAATTTTAGAATGGCCGTGGCTCGCGGTCATAGGGAGCCTGGTCCCTTTGACATCCTGTCGGCTATGACCTGAGAGAGGGTTGAAAGCCTTAGGGTCATATATAACATCCCTTCCACCTTACACCTGACCATCCCTAGCCACGAGGGTAGGGTGAACAGGCCTCTGAACTTAGGAGCCCTCCTCATGTACGAAGACCACCTCAAAACCGGTCTTCGTTTCCCAGTTCACAGCTTTTTCGTCCAGATCTTCAACACCTATAGGATCACGCCTTCCCATCTGACACCGAACAGCATTAGGGTCCTTTGTGGCTTCGTATTCCTTTGTCGGGAGGCCGACATAGAGCCTAGGGTATCCCTATTTTCAAACTTCTTTTTACTGAAGCAGGACTTCCGAAGTCAGGAGTGGTGGATGTTCAGTCCACGCCCTGCCCGAAAGATTCTATGGGGGCTTCCGTCCGCAATTCACGGATGGAAGTTCCGATACTTCTTCGTAGATAGCCTGGAGCCATGGGACTTTGAGGCGGCCTGGAGGGAGCCGAGGCCGAACACTCTGAATGGAAGGAAAGTCTCGAGGGCCGATGAGGCTGACTTCCATAAATTGGAGGGAGAGGATCCAAAGTTCATTGGCTTTATGCTTCTTGAGGAGAGCCTTCACCAGGCCGGACTCAGCCGGCAGCTGATGCTAGGTAGGACGAGAGTCACGTAGAGAGAGATCGGCTTCTCTTTTTTTATTTTCTGTCGGCTTGGCGACTGTAGCTAACTTTGACTTTGGTTGTTGACAGGTGGAAAGATGAAGCCGAATCGGGTGATCCTCTCAGCATGATCTGCACAACGGAGAGCCGTCCGCATTGCGGAGCCAACACCGCAGGAGCCGAAGAAGCGGGTAGCAGAACCGGCACCAGAAAGGCTGAAGAAACAACGGATGGCGGAACCGTCCACCATGGTGGTGTCGGTCGAGTTAGGGGATGACATGCCCTTGACCGAACGCCGAAGGCTGATTACTTCCGAGCGATCTTCTTCAGTCGGATAGCTGGGCACCCAGACAGAAGAGAGGCGCTCGATGTCGACAGGGGCGGAAGCAGCCCCTGTGCCCTCACCGTTGGAGACGAATGCAATGATCCCCCCGATGACCCGGGGAACCCCTACGGGGGAGGGGCCGTCGGCCGTTGACAAGAGGGCCGGCGGTGCCCAAGAGGAGGAAAAGCACCAATAGTGGCACACTGCTGAGGAAGCAAAGGAGCTGCTTCAGAGGGCCGCCCCCGACACTGACAGGCGGTCGATGAACGAGGCAGCCAGAAGTTCTCTCCGTCATCTTCTAGGGGTAAGTTTCACTCTTCCTATCTTCACTTTGAATTTATGACTAGCAATTCTCTAACCGTGAGCGTTTGTCGGCAGCTTGTCAAGGACAACCTTCTGATGGACGAGGGACTGGGTGAGCTGCTCTATATAAAAGAGCAGCTAACCCAGAGGGCCGAAGCGGCCGAGCTAGCGAGGGACACAGCCTGGGAGGCGTTAACGGCTTCCATCATGCGCTCGGCTAAGGACCGATCCTGAGTCACCGAGGAATTCGGTGCCACCTCAAAGGGCTCCCTCTGGAAGTCAAACTTCTTCTTCGCCCAGGCTGCCGTCGCATCCTCAGGGGTGGCCGAGGACATCTCCGAGCCCCTGGTCAAACTTATCGCCACATCGGACGGCGCTGTCAGTGGCAGTACCCTCCTCTCATCTCCTCCCACCTCTACCTCGATGACTTCGGGAGGTGGAGGCATGGCAGCGATGGCGGCAGGCCGAACCCGCGCAACCGCGATGGAGTCCCGGGTCGGAGGCGAAGCCTGTTGCCTTGGTAGATCGTCGCCTGTTCAGTTGCCCCTCTGCTTGAACTGAAGGCTGCGACTGGCCCGGGCCTCTAGCCAGGCTCGTTTTGGGCCCTCTTCGAGAGAGACTCCCTGGACCCCCTAGCACGCCTCTCCTCTGGGCGTGCTGGACTATCTGCTCTATTGAAAGTTTCATGCCTGCAAGAAGAAAAAAATTGAGGTCAGCCTCGTGCCCGGACAGACCTTGGGAAAGGATAATCAAGTTCAGGTTGAACTCACCCAACTCCTGGATTGGGCTGACCCTGGTTTCGAAGAGGTTCTACTTTGATAGCAGAACCTCCAGGAAAGGGATTTGGTTGATGCGAAGCTGGTCATAAATTTTTTGACCAGCCGCTTCGACAGCAGAGTTCCAGTTCGGGGTCCGATATGGGTCACTCCAAATCCAATGGACTCCCTCAATGGAAGCAAAAAAATATTTACTTTTTCATCCTTTGATAGAAGAGGGGAGCTCAAACTTAATGCCCTTTGGGCGAGGAGAAATGAACCACCACCCGTCCTCGGTCGGGTGGCGCTTCAGGGTGAAGAAAGCCCTGAACAAGGATAAACGGGCTACAATTCCGTGGAAGTGGCAAAGGATGATGAAATAAAAAATAGTCTTAACTGCATTTGGAACCAGCTAAGCCGGAATAAGGCGGTAGTTACTAAGAATGGAGAGGAAGAAATGATGGAAAGGGAGTCGAAGGCCCCCTGCGAGGGATTCCTCATAGAGGGCGATCCGACCTGGGCCATTGGAGGTGACCCGCTCCCCCAGTCGAGGGATCAAGAACCAGATAGAGCTTGGGATACCAAAGGCCTCCCGAATTATGGCAAGGCCCACCCTGGTTATCACCGAGGCGACTCCGCTGGGACCAGACGAGCGGGACGGCTCAGGGAGAACTTCAGGGATGGAAGGAAGAGGAGGGCGAGCCCTAGGCCCCCTATCACAATCCCGGTGAAATGAAGGTTCATGCGAACCTCAAGCGGGACTTCCTCCTCCTCATCAGAAGAGGGAGTCCTTGGTCGAGAGGGCCCCGTCTCATCGAGATTGCTTGAAGGACAAAAATGAGGGCCTGAAGGGGCCATCCTAGCAAAGACCAGGGAGGAACAAAGAAGGACGAAGAATGAAGGAAGTTGGAGTCCGAAGGGGCTCTGATGATAGGCTCTACCAGACCAAAGGACAGGAGGAGACTGCGGAAGACTAACCTGGTGGCTTTGGAAGTCAAAAACACCTGGAGGGAAAAAAGAGAAAGGCTCTGGTTCGTTGGCGAGCACAGAGGATTTGAAAGAAGTGATGTTCTCGAGAAGTTTTCCCTCTTTTCGAAACGACCAGGCAGCGGCCATACCCCCCTCGCAACCGCCTCCGTCGGATCGCCGCCATGTGTCACAATCAGCGAGGAACGATGCTTCGGTTTGCCAAAAATTGCTTTGGGTCCTGCATCGGTTATTATGTTTCCTCGGACCGGCTGACATGTCATCCCCGCATTGGCTCAAGGTCCGTCCCCTGAGGCGCCGGCAATCGTGGTATTAATGGTGCCCAATTTTTGACTTTTCATGTCAGCATCGCATTTACTCCCTTCATCCTGAGCACCGCGTGCCAACAGAACTCGAGAGTGGAGGAAAAATAATGTGGCAAGATCGCTGACATGGAGTCCCTGACAGATTCGGCCTGATGCCGCGTGCTGCCACGTCAAACTCTTCGCCAGGTGACTCCCCGGAGGTCGAGGCACCCTGGCCGGAGTCGAGCTCCTTCGCTGGGTGGCTCCCTCAAGGTCGAGCCCACCTCCATTGAAGTTGAGCTCCTGCTCTCCTTGAGCTCCTTCGCCATTTGGCTCCCTCGGGGTCGAGCCCACGTCGGCCGAAGTCGAGCTCTTCGCCAGTCAGCTTCCTTGGGGTTGAGCCCATCTCGGCTGAAGTCGAGCTCCCGCTCTCTTCGAGCTCCCGCTCTCTTCGAGCTCCTTCGCCGGGTAGCTCCCTTAGGGTCAGCCCACCTTGGTCGAAGTCATAGCCAATAAAAATATACTTGACATTGCGATCATCAAGCTTAGATCTCTCTTGGTGTGGTATATTAGTATATACAATGCTCCCAAAGACCTGCAAATGTTTGACATTGGGCTTGCTTCCACTCCATGCTTCTTGAGGAGTTTGATCTTTGACATTTTTTGTTGAAGAGCGATTGGATAAATAAACTGCACAAGAAATAGCTTTGGCCCAAAACTCGTTCGGGAAGTTTTTGGCTTTCAACATGCTTCGAGCCATGTTAAGAATGGTTCTATTCTTCCTTTCTGCTACACCATTTTATTGTGGCGATCGAGGAACCGTTAAAGGATGACGAATTCCATAAATTTCACAAAATTCATTAAATTCTTTTGATGTGAATTTGCCTCCTTTATTGGATCTCAAAGCCTTAATTTTATAACCACTCTCCTTTTTCATGAACAAAAATTATTAGATCAATGGCAAAAATTAACTCAAGGAAATAGATCAATAGCTGATTATATTATCAAATTTGATGAGTTCGTTATGAGGTGTAGTGTAGCCGAGTCCGAAGCTGTCGCCTTGTCGAGGTTTAAAGCTGGCTTGCATGAAGATATCTAGAGAGAGTTATTCTTAAGGAAGTCAATGATTTGGAACAGGCTTACCAGATTGCTAGGGATTGTGAACGTTTTCAGAGAATACCTGTTACCTATAGACCTGAGTCAAATAGGTTTAATACCCCTGGAACAAGGCCTAGCCCTAATCGATTTCCACCTAGCCGACCCAATCATACTTCTCAACCAGTTCGTAGGGAAGATAAATTGCACCCATGGTCCCTAAGGATAAGAATCAAAATACTATGTGTTTTAGGTGCCATAAAATGGGACATTTTGCTGCTGACTGTCCAATACAAGCATTACATATAGGTGATGTGAGGAAAAGAAGCTAGAGAATGTAGAAGAATTTGAAGAAGAAATTTACGAAGCTGAGAAAGACTTGGTAGAAGAGTATGAAGGTGATGAAGAGCCCATAGAGTCATCTGACCGACTAGGTGTAGTTAGGTATATTCTGGCTCAAACCAAGAAGAATGAGGACTGGCGTATGACAAATATCTTACAGACCTTCATTTAGCTAGGAGATAAAGTGTGTAAAATCATTATAGACATGGAAGTTGTGTGATTGCAATATCTACTAATGCTATTAAGAGATTAGGCTTACCCACAGTTACTCATCCTAGCCCATATAAGATATCCTAGATTGATGCTCCATCAATTCCTATTAGATTACAATGCCAGGTCCCAGTCCAAATTCAATCCTACCAAAAGAAGGTTTGGTGTGATGTGATTCCAATGGGAATTAGTAGCATCATTTTAGGCAGACCATGGTTTTATGAGCATGATGCAACCCTCTTTGGCCGATCAAACTCATGTTCATTTAAACACCATGAGAAGAGAATTGTGATTAACTTGACCCAACCCAAAGATAATACTAAAAGAGGGTCTAGTTATTTGAAAGAGAAAGAACCCAGATTGAACCTAATTACTGCTAAGGAGTTAGAACATGAAATCATTGAAGGTTCAACAGTCTGGATGCTGACTACTAAAGAAGTTCATGATGAACCACAAAAAGAACACCCTGAGAAGATCTTAGAGTTTCTTAAGGAATTTAAGTATGTGTTCCCATAAGACCTCCCTGATTGTTTACCTCCATTAAGAGACATCCAACACACTATAAACTTAATCCCAGGAGCTACCTTACTGAATTTACCCCATTATAGGATGAATCCTACCGAACAAAAGGAATTACAGAGGCAAGTTGAGGATCTTCTTAGGAAAGGGTTTATAAGGGAAAGTTTGAGCCCATGTGCCATTCCAGCTCTCTTGACTTCCAAGAAGGATGTCACTTGAAGAATGTGTGTTGATAATAGAGCCATCAATAAGATTACAGTGAAGTATAGGTTTTTCATACCCCGACTTGATGGCATGTTAGACATGATGGCCGGTGCTACCATATTTTCAAAGATAGACCTTAAGAGTGGCTATCATCATATTAGAATTAGATTCGGGGATGAATGGAAAACTGTATTTAAGATCAAAGATGGCTTGTACAAGTGGTTAGTGATGCCTTTTGGATTATCGAATGCACCTAGTATTTTTATGAGGATTATGACTCAAGTATTAAAATCATTTATTAGAAAATTTGTGGTAGTATATTTTGATGACATCCTTATATATAGTAATAATAAGAAGGATCACTTAGACCATCTTCAGCAGGTTTGTCAAGTACCTAGAGGAGATAATCTTTATGCAAATTTGAAGAAATATAGTTTTATGACTCGAAGGATTATTTTTCTAGGTTTTGTAATAACTGCTGAAGGAGTATCGGCAGATCCCGAGAAAATCAAATCCATAGTTGAGTGGCCTATCCCCAAGAATGTTCATGATGTTTGAAGTTTTCATGGATTAGCTACTTTTTATAAGAGATTTATTCAAGGGTTTAGTACGATTGTTGCACCAATTACTGACTGTATAAAGAAAGGAACTTTTGAATGGTCAAAAGATGTTGATAGAGCCTTTAATGACATTAAGAACAAGATGACTCAAGCCCCGATTCTGAGATTACCCAATTTTTTGAAAGTTTTCAACGTTGCTTGTGACGCCTCATGGGTAGGAATTGGAGGAGTCTTGAGTCAAGAAAATCATCCGTTGCATTCTTTAGCGAGAAGTTGAATGATGCCAAATTGAAATATTCTACCTATGATAAGGAATTGTATGTGGTGGTTCAAGAACTTAGATATTGGAGACACTATTTGCTACTGCAAGAGTTTATTTTATACTCTGATCATGAAGCT
The DNA here is from genome assembly GCA_021397845.1 of Areca catechu. Classification (NCBI taxonomy): domain Eukaryota; kingdom Viridiplantae; phylum Streptophyta; class Magnoliopsida; order Arecales; family Arecaceae; genus Areca; species Areca catechu. The sequence goes on along the minus strand of CM038045.1, from coordinate 51,669,371 downwards.
CTTAGGTTCCTTAACTCGCAAAAAAAGTTGAATGCTAGGCATGGAAAATGGGTTGAATACATTCAGGCCTATACTTTTGTTTTAAGATATCAATCGGGTACTGATAATAAAGTTGCTGATGTGTTGAGTAGAAGATTTATGCTCTTGAATTGTGTAAGTACTGGAGTAGTCGGATTTGAGAAATTGAGGGATGAATATAAAAACTGTGATGATTTTGGTGAAATCTATAAGGTAGTTAAGCAAGGACCGACTAATTCATATAGTGAGTACACAATTCAAGATGGTTACCTCTTTAGAAAGAGTAAGCTATGTATTTCAAATACTTCACTTAGAGACTTCTTGATTTGGGAAACACATGTTGGAGGCTTAGCTGGACATTTCGGTAGAAATAAGACAATCTTAACACTAGAAGACCAATTTTATTGGCCGAATCTTAAGAGGAATGTTGCTCAAATTATAGCTAGATGTAGAACTTGCGCTGTTGTAAAACAACAAAAGCAAAATACTGGCTTGTATACCCCACTTCCTGTACTGGATTGTCCATGGCAAGATCTTAGCATGGACTTTGTTCTTGGACTACCTAAAACCATAAGGAGAAATGATTCAATCTTTGTAGTGGTTGATAGGTTTTCAAAGATGGCACATTTCCTACCTTGTTCCCAAACCTATGATGCATCTAAGATAGCCAAGCTATTTCTAAATGAAGTAGTTAGACTACATGGTTTACCTAGGATAATCGTATCTGACAGGGACGTACGGTTCACCAGTTATTTTTGGAAGACACTCTGGCATTTATTAGGGACGAAACTCAAATTTTCTATAGCTTATCACCCTCAAACTGATGGCTAGATTGAGGTTGTAAATCGTAGTTTAGGAAATCTTGTTAAGAAGCTTAGTTGGAGAACATACCGCCAATTAGAACCTATTACTGTCTAGAGCTGAATTCGCATACAATAGCTCAGTGAATAGGTCTACAAGAAAAAGTTCTTTTGAAATTGTTCATGGGTACAAACCTAGAAAACCTCTAGATCTCATTTCTTTGCCCATGCATGAATGCATTTCAGAGTCTACTGAGTCATATGCTGAACATGTTAAAGAGTTGTATAAAGAAATAAGTAAAAAAATTAATGAAAGCAATGAATCTTATAAACATATGGCTGATACTAAAAGAAGACTCGAGGAATACAATAAAGGAGACTTTATTATGGTTAAACTATGATCTGAACAGTTCCCACCTGGAACCATGAAGAAGTTACATGTCTGTAGTAGTGGACCATACAAAGTGATTAAGAAAATTGGGTATAATGCCTATGTGCTTGAGATACCACCTGTACTAGGCATTAGCTCTACTTTTAATGTTTCAGACCTTATTGAGTATAGGGAGCCAACGTTGACTCCTAGTGAGCCATTTGGGCCTAATCCTATCCTTGAGAGTGAACCAACTCAAGTGTGTCCACCTGCCATGCCACCAGGCCGGAGAGACAAGATTGAACGGATCTTGGATGACAAGATCATTGCTACCTAGAGCAAAGATTATCAACGGTATCTGGTTCGATGGCAAGGATGACCTGAAACTGATGATTCTTGGATCACTAGAGAGGACTTGCTGAGAGTTGACCCAAACTTGCAAAGCGCTATCATAGCGATATTGACCCCTACTCAACAGGATCGAGTTCCTCCCATCCGAAAAGAATTGATGTGGATACCAGGATCAGAAAATATCGACAGGTTGAACCCACATCCCTATGGATCACCTATGAATAAAGCCTTGGACCCAACCCCTTTCACCATGTAAATATTGTATTTTATTTTCTATTATTTTGGGTTAGTTAGGGTTAGCCCTTTTTACCAACTGTAATTAGGATTTTGTTATTTAGCCTTTTAGGCTAAATCCTTTTTACCACATTGTTCAAAACTCAATTTATAAGTTGTGTCAAACCCTATTGGGCTAAACCCTATTTACCAATCTATTCTTTTTGTTACATAAGGTTAAGCCTTTTGATCAATTGATCAATTAGGCTTTAGTTATTTGGTTTGAGTCCTATAAAAATTAGTTATTGAGTCCTGTATTATAAGGGAGATCCAATTGAAGACCCATGTGACTTCATCTGCATCCAATTGAAGATCCATGTGCAATCTAAGATAAGCCATGTGCTAGCCCAAGACAAGCCATATGCTAGGCCAAGTCAATTTATTTTGGCACCATCTTTGCTAGATTGTTGGACATCACTGCCACATCACCAGGGGACATCAGCACATGTCATTTTAGGACAACTTCCTACTCCATGTCACACTTCTTTGGCCGGCCCATGTGAGAAGGAATTAGCATCCAAGTGAAAAATATTTGGCACCTCCTTTTTAAGATAAATAAATGTGAAGGACTCCTCTTAATTGGTACCCTCCACTCAAGTTATTCCATGCCAAAAATGAAGAGTTCGGCTGAGCAATTTCTCCTCTTCCTTGATGCCATTCGCCAGAGAATTTCAAGCCAAATTACTTCATCTCAAGTGCTGGAGGTCCAAGGGTTCTACTCCTAGCATTTCACTCAAACAGGTTGCCAGTTGTTTAAGTCTTCAGAACTCAAGAGTTTCATCAAAATTCTTGAGTCTTCTCCAAACTAAACTGAAGAGTCCATGCCACATTGACCATAATTCCAGAAGTTGTAGTCCAAGGGAGAAGGAGTTTACTATTTGAATCCCTTACATCAATGATTATAGGTCTATAAATACTCATCAATCCCTTGTAATTTTAATTCATTATTCATCAATAAAGAAATTCTGCCAAAAAAAAAAAAATTATTCTCTGCTAATTAGTATTAATTAGGCTTTAATTATTTGTCCTGCATCATGCCTCCATACCTCCATCCTCATCAATGGACCCTAAGTTCGATGGGCAATTTCCTGCCTCGAGCCTTATCCTACAACTAACTTTCGATAATTAAGTTCCACTCAATAATTGGCTTTCCATAGCAAGCGCTCATCTGACTAAGAGACTTGGACAAAATTTTGGAAGTCACCCTACTCAGTTGGAGTTGCACCCACAAGACTACTTGTCAACATTAGACTCTTCAGCAACATAGAATTCAACACATTCACATAATATAAAGCTGGATATAAGATCTATCAAAATGGAGAAGGGTTTCCATTACTTAGCCAAGTTCTTACAAAAAGGGAGATTGAGCCCAAGTATAAAAAAAAAAAAGAAAGAAAGAAGTGGGAGATCATTTGCTAGAGTCAGGTATTGGAGCCAAGCTTGCCTTGATGGCCTCTACTGCCACATTGATAATGACCTCCATCTCGGCCATCGTCTTGGCCATTGTCTCCTGGATAGAAGCCATCCTTTCAATACCAATGATATCTGCCACTCTAGTGGGCCTTGCAATTTTCTCGACCCTAAAATCAACCTCCTTGGCTACCTCAATAATGGTCCTGATCTTGGCCTCCTTGGTGGCCTTAGCTTCCTTAGCAAACCCTGCCTCAACCCCTTCAGCAACCTCCGTTGCTTTGACTTCCTTGGTCTCTTCGGCTTCGACCTCCTCAGTCCCTGTGATTGGAGCCTCTTCATCTATTTCATCCTCAATCTCTTTTCCCTCTTGATCCTCGTGTCCCTCGACTACGATGTCTTTCAAATCAAGGTCAGGAAAGGCCTTGAGGACCTTCCCCTTATATTTTGCAAACTCTTTTAAAAAGGCATCATAAGCGGCCTAGCCGATCGTGAAGTCTTCAGAATTTTTGTACTCTTCGATGGCTTGACGGACTACCGAAGCTGTCTTTGCCCTCACTGCCTGAACCTAGGCCTCATCATCTTCAGCCCTCTTCTCGACTTCCCAGACTGTAACCTTGGCCATATCTAGTTGGAGGTTAACGAAGCTGATTCAAGACTCCAAGACCATTCCATTGGAGGTAGCCTTGGCTAATTTGGACTCTAGCCAGGCGATGTAACCCATGTCCTTCTTAATCTTCTTGTCCTTCTTTGCCACCTGGGCCTCTACCCGGATACTATCTTGGGAGGCCCGCAGCTCCTCCTTGAGCTTGGCCTCCCGGGCCTCTATTTGTGCATTCTGCTCCTCGAAGGCATTGACCCATGCCTCAGCGATCTTAGCCATGTCCTTAAAGCTATCCTCGGATCTGTCCAATGTGCAGTACAGCTCCTTGGCAGTGAGGATTGTGGATAAGATAAGCTACACAAAGAGAATTGCAAGTCAGCTACTTGTCATTTAAAAGAATTAATAGAGAAAGTGAAGATACTTACCCCATGCAGCAGGAAAAAGGAATTGGTAAAGGCTTTGTCAGCTAGTTGAGACTGCCGTTCCTTCTATTCCCAAGGCAAAAAAATTAGGTCGAGAAGGTCTTCAGCCAACTTCTCCTCCTCCAAGATGGAGGCGAACTCCTTCACTTTTGCCCCCATCTTGATGACCCACTCTCTCTAGCAGGACCACCTCGGGTGCAGGACCCACCTAGGCTGAAGGACTCAGAGGCCTCGTGTCCACTATGGGGGATAGCAATGGTGGAGTAGGTGGAGTCACTGACCAAATAGGACTCGAAGCCAAAACAGGTGCTGGAGGAGATGGTGATAGTGGCAGGATCTCTACTACCACCTCGGTGGTGGCGGTTGAAGCCTCCTCAGAGAGAGGTGCAGGAGTCTCCAGTCAGGGTGCTGTAGCCTATGCCACCCCGAGTGAGTCTGCATGGGGCTTCTTCACCACCATGTCTTCAATGTCTTCGTCCCGGTCCTCTTGAGTTGATAACTTTCAAGTTGTCTATTGAAAATTTTATATCTGCAAAATTGAGTAGGAAGTTTGGTCAATTCAAGATAGACAACAGGGGAAAGACACTACAGTACTCACCTAAAGCTCGCACAGGACTCACTCCAACATCGAATAAATTCTATTTTGACAACAAGTCCTACTCTCAAGGGATCTTTGAGTTAAAAAGCTTGTCGTGGATCTCCTAAAAGCCTTTCCTTACAAAGCCTTTCCTTACAAGGTTTCTATTCAAGGCTTGGTCTTAGTCACTCCAAACCCAGTTCACCCCCTCATAAAAAATAAAGAAAAAACAACTCTTCTAACTTTTAATGGAAGAGGGTAGCATAAAAAGGATACCCTTACCTTAATGAGAAGCTACAAACCACCTTCCTTTCTCTATTTGGTGGTGTTTTAGGGTGTAGATCACCTGAAATAAAGATAAGTACCTAGCTACAAACCCATGGAAGTGATAGAGGATGATGAAGGAACAAATAGTTCGAATGGCATTCAGGGTTACTTGGGCTGGAATGAGGTAGTAACAGTCCAAGAAATTTTGGATGAAGGGATGGAAGGGTAATTGAAGCCCTACATGAAGAATCCCTCATATAGAGCTATTCCCCCTCCTGAGCCTGAGGTCACCCTATCACCAAGGTCGGGAGTGAAAATCCTAATGTGGCTCGAGATCCTATACATCCCCCAAAAGTAGAGGACATCCTCCCTGGTCACGTCAAGGCTATGCTCACCAGACCCATGGTTACTAGAGCGCTTGGACCAGCCAATCGACCAGTCCAACAAACAACCCTAAAAGGAGACTTGACCTCCCCATGATCCAAGGGAGAGGCTTTGTAAGGAAAGGCTCCTCAAAGCATTGAAAACTAGAAACATGGCTTACTAAGCAACTCTCATTCTTAGATGAACTCATGTTAATAGGAGAAGGAGATGAGAGAACAGAAGTTTAGATGAAGGAGAAAAAATCCAATGGAAGGTAAGGGCCGTCAAGTACAGCCCCACTCGAGAAACCCTAAGGAAGGCCCAATGAAGACCTTGGCAAGGAATAAGGGAGGAGGACCGACCTACTATAAGGGAAGAAACTCTCGAGGGCAAACTGGGTTTCGAAGCTCTTTCTCCTTATCTCCTCTTTACAAATCAACGGAGAAGCAACTCTTGGAGTAGTACCAAGAAATTTTTCTTAATCATAGTCCAACGGTCAAGGTTCAACCCCCATTTGGCACAGGCTTTGGGATTCGAACACGTGGTGCGCATCCAAGTGTAAGCATCGCGGCACCTCGGAACCATCTCTCGGTTATTAACTCCTTGCCCTAGGAGATGCAAGTGAATCATTCCAAATCATCACCCTCGAAACACGTGGCCCTCTCTTATTGGTTGGGGGGAGATGTGCGAGTTGCTTGCCATGTTAAGGATTAAATGCAGTCCATTGGTGCACTATATCAGCGACCTTCTTTCTCCGATGATTGGAATGTTAGGATAGCTGGCAACGTTCCACCAGGGTAGCCAACAAACATCTAGATTATACTCGGATTAGTCTAGTCTCCAAGGCCATTGAACTAACTACTCCCTTTGCTTAGAAACAACAAAGACATGGAGCTTTCTGAACTTTGGAGCGAGGGGCATTTGATGTGGCGACTACTGATATGGCTTCGACAACTTCCCGGACCATCGCATGAGCCACCGATTGCAGCGGACCATGATGCCCGACTCAAAATGACTAAACCAACGATTAGGGAAAGGATGTTGGAACTGACTAGCCATTCATCGAGGAAGGACCGGCAATGAGGTCCACCGACTAGCTGATCATTTCTAGACTAACTAGCTACTTTAATACCGAGTAATAATGATCCACGGGTCCAGCTAGCATGGCTCCTACTATGCGCCTGCCAATTCCCTGATCGATGCTGACTAGCTAATCGAACGAACCGACAGCTTGCCTCCATTCATGGCTAAGTCCCTCCTACTTAGGATCCATGAAGCCCAAGCAGGAGGAGATCCCAACAAATCCTGGTGCAAATCGTAGCAGATAAGATCCCAACAAATCCTGATACCATAATGAAAAGATGTCAATGACGTAGGTCCCGGCAAATAAGATCCTACCATTTCAACCAAGTTTGTTACATCTATTAGAGATAGATATCTCGATGATGGCATTATGTTATGCTATGTAACTATACAAATAGGTAAGAGGAACCTCCAACTAGGTACATTCTATACGTTTCCATATGCTATCTCTCACATGCTTACTGGACTTCCACAAGCTCTCGGCTTTGATTAGGGCTGAAAGTGGACCGGGTGGGCTGGGCCATATCCCTACCTAAGTCTGATTCGAAAAAAGTTTCAGACTTCTGATCGGGCTTAGACCTGATTTATTTTGAAAAAACTCGATCCGAGCCCGGCCCAAGCCCAAACCTGAGTCCAGCTAGAGCCCGATTAAGCCTGCCAAATTAAAGATGAATGATAAAATGAAGTTTTTTTAACTACTAGTACATATTCTAAAAAAATCTAAAAGATTAAAATTCTAAAACTATTAAGCTAGCGGGCCAGGCTCGGGTCAGGCTTTTTTTCGGGTCGGGCCAAGGGGAGCTCGAGTCCGGCCCGAAAATTAAATGTGTTTTATTTTTAGGTCCAAGCCTGCTCGATCTACTTTGAACCTGGCTCGAAGCCTGGCCCAACTTAAGGCTGGCTCGAACCCAATTCTAGCCCTAGCTCCGATTCCTGTAGCTTTTTGTTTTCTATCCACTGACTTAAGCATCGAAGTGTTTTTATCGATAATCCTGACCTGAAACTTTTTTTGCATGTCATCATAATGGAGCAACTAAAAGAAGCTTCTCTCTTTCTTGGAGAATATCAAAGTACCTCCTTACTTTCATGGGAGCTAAATGATGAACACTTTAATGGCAACAATATATATATATATATATATATATATATATATATATATATATATATATATATAGAGAGAGAGAGAGAGAGAGAGAGAGAGAGAGAGAGAGAGAGAGAGAGAGAGAGAGAGAGAGAGAGAGAGAGAGAGAGGACCACATCCATCCGTCTCATGTGTCAATGGATACTGCTATGCAACATATGTCACTTCCCCCTCGATCACCCTAAATGGTGTTTTGCTAGTAATAATAAATATATAATACCCTCCCGTCCACAATCAAGCGACTCAACCAACGGCAGACGCACGGTTTGAAACAGCCTTGCGAACTACCTCTCCAAGTCCCTTGTACCGAAGCATCGCTTTAAGTTTTGCCCATCCCGGGCCTCCCAAGTCCCATCTCTACTTATTAAATGGACCCTCCGGGCACCACCCTCCTTCCACCTCCCCATCTCCAACGCAATGTCTCCGCACCTCCTCCTCCTCCTCCTCCTCCTCCTCCTCCTCTCCATCTCTTCCCTCGTCCCCGCCTCTCGTATTCCGGCCGTCATCGTCTTCGGGGACTCCACCGTCGATGCAGGGAACAACAACCAGATCCCCACCGTCCTCAGGAGCAACTTCCGCCCCTACGGCCGGGACTTCATCGGCGGCCAGCCCACCGGCCGCTTCTGCAACGGCCGCCTCTCCACGGACTTAATCTCCGAGGCGCTTGGCCTTCCGCCGTCCGTCCCCGCCTACCTCGACCCAGCCTACTCCATCCGCGACTTCGCCCACGGCGTCTGCTTCGCCTCAGCCGGCACCGGCCTCGACAATGCAACCTCCAACGTGCTGGTAAATATGTAGTACATTTCCTCCTCCTCCTCCTTCTTTTCATATATATCCTTGTTATTACACCACGATAGTCGAAGCTGGAGCTAAAATGAAATTGAAAGGAGTGGGGCAATGTAACATCAAAGTAGGCTTCCGAGGGAGTTGGGCAGTTAGTGTGCATGGCAGCATGGGGAAATAAAGGAGAGTTGTGTAGTTGGTGGGTAGTTGGTGTGTACACTGATGGAGGATGAGGGGGGTGAGGACAAGAAATTGGCGAAGCATTGGGTTTGGCTTTGTATTGCGGTAGGAACGGTCAGTGATGGGGACATTAACTCGGTTACTTTCTTGGGGTTCTGTGCTTGGAGATGGGTGGGTATCTTTAGTCTGCTGACAACCGGTCCCGTCGTAGCAGGATGGCAATTAGGAGAGCTGTGATCTGCTAGCCTTCTGGGTGCCCAGCAGAGACGCTACTTCCCGGGCGCGGTTCAGGTCCCCCGGGCAGTGGAAATTAACACTCGTTATAGACCGTCCAATTCGAGTGCAATGGAAATGGAACTTTAGGGTTCGTGCAGGGCTATATATGATCGCACTTGGTGCACCTTTGGAAAGTCTAGCATGCATCTTGAGACCGACGAGACTCTCGAAATCCCACCCTATATATGGTCCTGTACAACTTCTGCTCCTGGCCCATGTATGATTTGTCTTGGCTCTCATCACGTACCTTTGCTTTAGTCTGGTAGCAGTTATACGCATCGTTCATGATAAGAAGGTCCGGGATTCAACTCCGGTGGTGTAATTTCTCGAGATGTCACCCAAAAAATGGGCAGAAATTCCATCCTAGTGGAGATCCTTGTTTTAACAAGTCTTAGATAGCTCGGATACTTATATTATATATCGAGAGACGCTCCGAGTGAGAGATTCTCTCTCCCAGTCTCAAAAAAGAGAAGAAAAGGAAAGCCTGCAGGCACTCTTAATTACTGGAGTGCAGGTATTATGTTATTAATTCTCCGGACATTTTCAAGGAAACAAATTTTATGATTCGACTGAACAATTTTAAGAGTAAAATATCCATCGGTATACATTTCACCTCTTTAAAGACAGGTGGATGGAACGGTTTATACCTTTTTGTGTGATGTAAAAAGCAATGCCACTGGGAGTAAGTTATGTGCACGGTGGAAGCCACATGATAAAAAAGGTTGGGGTGTTGAGCATAAATTAGTGCACCATAAATGAGACATGGATGTAATTAAGTTTGCCAACCTACCATTTGTGGGTCTAGAAAACTCTTCTTATGCACGTAACCAATACCTCAATTTTTTTCTTGAAAAATGCCTATTCTTTTTGCATTCTCCTAAGATATATATATATACTGGCACTAACATTAATATATATATATATTATAGGACTTGTTGTATCTACGTTGTCAAATCCAAAACGGATTCACTGCCTGCCCGAAGTGGGTCGTCTCGATAACCGTAGACTGGCTACTTAGGTGTCAGTTCGAGTGTGATTCTTTTGACTGTTTTACCGCTTCAGATGGTGGATGGGACCATCATTGGCTTTGATTGCATTTACAAAAACATTCTGTGGCAATTTATTTGAGCAGAAAAATATCCTGTAGCAATTAAATTGGAATCAGAGCTAGCGAGAAGCGAGACCAAAGAAGCTGGAAAGATTCTTGCTCAACATCACCACTTTAGAAGTCGATCGGATGAGGCTACCGTCATGAACCTGAGCAAATGAAACAGCCATTAATACCAACACGAGCATGGACATTTTGATTAAAGTTAGATCCTTTCTGTTAAAAAAGAAAAGGGTTAAAATTAGATCATTTTTTTGCATCCTAAAGCTTAAAAAAAAAAAAAAAAGTAAATAATACTTTCTTGAGGAACCCACTAATTGCTTATAAGCAATTCAAGATTTTTTTTTTTTTTTTTTGATAAATAAAAAAGGTAGGAAGGATAAATCCCGATATAGTTACCCTGCCAGGTATTGTTCGATACGAGGCGCTCAGATTCGCACAGCCTCTTCCCACCTAATAGTGAGTAGGTCAACCTGACACCATTAAGATACCGACCAGTAGATCTGGGATAAAAGGAAAGATCCTGACCTCTCACTCACGCCAACTGTATCTAATAGTGAGTACATTAACCTGACACCACTAAGACACCGACCAGTAGATCGGGGATAAAAGAAGAGATCCTGATCTCTCATTCATGCCATCTCAACCAGTAGATCGGGGACAAAAGAAGAGATCCTGATCTCTCACTCATGCCAACTGTTGAGAGCTCCAGAAAAATTCTGGATTTAATCGATCACACTCATGACAACTATTGAGAGCTCCAGAAAAATTCCATGCCAATTGTTGAGAGCTCCAGAAAAATTCTGGATTTAATCGAGTCAACTGTTGAGAGCTCCGAACCACCAATCTGTTGATAATGAGACAAGATCTCTACCAACCGGACTACCATCTAAATAATAAATAATTCAAGATTTTAATAATTACAGGACAGGACGATGGTATGCGAGTAAATTTTTTAGCTCTTTCCATCCTCCTCTAATATGTCAAAAAAAAAAAAAAAAAAAACAGTCACATCTTTCTAAAATAGGAAAAAATGTTATTTAAATAATTCTTGGCAAACCAGATGGTTTTTTTTTTTAAAAAAAAATAAATTTCTATACATCAGCTAATAATTGTCACAGGACAATTACTCATCTGAAAACATTTCAGAAAAGGATCGGTACGTTGCCTTCTGAGGCGGCCATTAATTCGATAGGAAGTGACCTTCCTTCCGTATGGTTGGGCATCACTGCGCACTCTCTTTGGTTTCGTCGCTTTTACGCGTGGGTGCAGGGCTTTAAATGGGTTAGGTTGACGCAAACCTGATCTCTGGATCAAGGTTGCATCTTTATAGCGAACGAAGGATTCACCTTTCCTCGTGGATCGAGATCCCACCGCACATATCTTAATCAGGCTCTCCAAACTCTGTCATTTATTTGCTCGATCGTATAAATTTTAAAGTGATCAGTGCATGATCCAACGGTGGATTCATGTAAAAAAAAAAAAAAATAGTGAATCTTCCTCTCATCTAAAAGATACAACACTTTGTCATAAAAAAATAACACGATCCATCCTCGGAACAACGACTCGATGAATCAAAAGTGGTTCGATTTAGATCAACTAATTCTTGAGGTATCATTGTTTTTTCGCCTCACATGAAGTTCCAAATCTAATTAATTTATATATGTATCTATATATGATAAGTAAATTAACCTTCCAGTACGTTCCCTATATGCAAGTTAATTCACGCCTCATCTTGTCGCTAACTATATACTTACCGGTCCATTTCCAATCGAACAGCCGGTGAATTATGTGAAGTCAGAAGATACACGTCGACCCAATAAGAACAAATTCTGCACGTACGTAGATCTCGAAGAAAATAATTAAAAGGGATCAAATTTAATGAGATGGTGAAAGTTAGTTGCTCATGAACAGTCACGTAAAATTAATTAATTAATAAATGCTACAAGCATTAATTTCAATATATATTTATATATATATATATATATATATGTATATGTTTTTTTTGTTGGTGGAATGGAACCAGAATGTGATACCCCTGTGGAAAGAGGTGGAGTACTTCAAAGAGTACCGGAGGAAACTGAGAAGGTACGTGGGAAAGGGAAAGGCCAAGTATATCGTGAAGGAGGCGGTGTACATCGTGAGCATAGGGACCAATGACTTCCTCGAGAACTACTACTTGCTCGTGACCGGGAGGTTCACCCAATTCTCCATTGGAGAGTTCGAGGACTTCCTCATGGATCGCGCTGCGGATTTCCTGACCGCAATCTACCGGCTGGGCGCTCGTAAGATATCGTTCGCTGGTCTCAGTGCTATCGGGTGCTTGCCACTGGAGAGGACTACGAATATCCGGCAAGGTGGTGCTTGCGTGGAGGAATACAACAAGGTGGCCAGGGATTTCAATGCAAAGCTTCAGGCCTTGATAGCGAGGCTGGATGCTTCGCTACCAGGGCTTAAGCTCAGATATTTGGCTACGTATGATTCGTTGCTTCGTATCATCCAAAACCCATCCTCGTATGGTAAGTTTGCTCTATGGATTCCAAGTTTATTTATTTCCGCTTTAATTTCTCACCAAGGCAAAGCTTAATTTCTAATCTATATATTACTTCAAGAGGTGCATGCATGGATACGTCAAGGTCAAGAATGAAGTGGAATAAAAGAAAAAGGGATGGATCATGAGGAGTCCTTTCCTTCTCTGATCACAGAGAGAGAGAGAGAGAGAAAGGTGGAGAGCCATTTGGGTGGTATTCGGGCCTTTTAGACCATGTCTCGAGTTGGCCATTGTTCTCTGGTGTGTATCTAGAAGTGAATCTGAGTCAGGACAGACCTTCTTTTTTATATGTGAACTCAAATTAGGTGAGTGATATATATGGGACCTGGCCGGACGAGGATTTGAACCCACTTACAAATTTATTTTAAAAATGTAGAACCATATATCATCTAAGTTTCATCAAATTTTCAACTGATAGAACCCAAAAAATTGAGATCTATCAGCAACCATAATGATTTCGGTAGTATGGAAGTTTTAAATAGATAAAATCACTCAAAGAAGCTGTTTAGTTGGCAAGCTTTATTAAAATAAGTTTATGAAAAACTTGAAATGAATGAGCATTTTTTTATTTTTTTTAAAAAAAAATTGGTTTATTTTTTATAAAGCATGTTTTCCCAAAACTGACAAAACACTGAACTTGATAATTGAGTTTTATGAAAAACAGATCTTTTTTTGTTTGTCGCAAAATCTGTTTTATAAAAAAAAATAAAAAAATAAAAAAATCATGTTCTACAATTATCTATTTTCAAAAAGCTCACACATAACCAACAGCCCTTAAGTTAAGGTGGGAATGGTAGTTAATCAACTATAGACATTTTTTTTTTTTAATATTCTCGCTTGTATAGTTGCACGGCATTATATTTTCTCTTTGGTATATATTTTCACTTACAAAACTATTGCCAAATATTTTAATATAGCATAGGTGGATATTGTTATAATATCAGGGATTATATATTGGATTATATTACTACATTTGAAATTTCGGATCCAACAATGTGAGTATAATTTCACCTATCTGGATAACATACGGGTATAATTTCAGATCAATCCGAAAGATCTTTCTTCATTCAACTCCATTCGTCCCCCCTTTTCTTTAATTTTTTTTTTTTTCTATTAGCAGGTTGCCTTTATGCATTTGACTCCAAGCAATAATTTCTTTTGCTCCCTCAGGATCATACAAATAATTTCATATAGTTTTCTTTTATTCAAGAATTACGTACTTTGTTAGCTGAAAGATATATGTGACTAAAAATTAAAGAGAGCTAGCTAGGAGACTTTGAGCTGAGATTTTACTGGAATTATTTAAGAGGGACTAAATACGGTAACCGTACGTGTCATGATGCCAGGAATTGAGAATGTGGAAGATGGATGCTGTGCAACCGGTAAGTTCGAAATGGGATATCTATGCAATGAGTGGGAGCCAAATACCTGCGATGATGCAGAGAAGTACGTGTTTTGGGATGCCTTCCACCCTACCGAGAAGGTGAACCGTCTGATGGCTAATATCACACTACGAACTTCCCTGTCCGAGTTTCTATAGACTATAAGAATCATGGATATGGGGGGCCATGGTAAACCTGCTTCACCCCTCTGATTTACATCGAGAGGAGATTCCATGCTTGAACTTTGAATCCGTCTTTCCAAACGTCAACCCCTGATACTTGATTCTTTCCAATATTAGCTGTTTCCAAATTAAACTTCAAAAGTATCTGGAAAATGTTGTTTTGCTCTCTCAGAAATTTTAAAGTTCCCAAAACAAATAACAAAGCTTTTGGTTAGCGAAATTATGCAAGGGGTTTTCCGAGGAGAGAGGCAACAAGGAAGAAACAAAAGAATTAGAAAAAAATAAAAGAGAGAGAGAGAGAGAGAGAGAGAGAGGAGAAGGGATGAGCTTTTATATATATATATAATATATATGGCTTGTATCATCATGAACCTTTATCACCCGATCCATATAAACTACGGGCTGGGTTAATTTTGCATCATTTTTAACGATCAGGTATCCCATCCTGAAAAGCTAGCCAAAAAATATTATATAGATTTTTTGAGTATTCAAAATTTTTTCAACAAATAATCAATATGAAATTAAATATATACCTGCATAAAAAATGTATACGATGAGGCAATCCCGATGCATCCTCCTGAACTTCTAATCCCCTTCGCTCATCGAGTAGTTTTAAGGTTCACCTGTTCATTTTTTCCTTTCTTTTCTTTTTTTTTCTTTTTTTATTTTAAAAAAAAAAAATGATGGAGAGCAAGAATTAATGTGCTAAAACCTTATGAAATAAACACCTCATGCTTGGATCAAAAAAAGTAATAATACGACTAGATGCTGTACTTGATTGGTTTTCTGCATAATTTGGCGACGAGAAAAATCTGAAAGGGATGCGCATAAAGTTGTAATGTTTCAAAGTTCTAATGAGATGATTCATTGCCATTGTTTCAAGCCACCATATGCATGGTCCGAGAGTCTCTCCTCCTAACACAATTCTATCGTTCTGAAAATTTCTTATTGCTGATCTCAAATCATATAATTTCATCTCTGATGATCAAGCTTGCAACCGCTGAATCTGGGTTATGAGATTATTTTCAGTCTAGCTAATTCACATAGCTTTGTCTTTTAATTGTGGTTCCCATGTTGGGCTTGGCTGAAGCAGGACTAGCAGGTCCCTGATGAAAGAAATCAAACAAGCCAAAGACGAGCAATAATACCGAATGACACGTTTTATTTGCAACAACATCCACCTTCTAGAGAAATTGGTAGTCGATCGGCTGTCTCATGATTTTTATTTTTTTTTTTTTCTTTTTTATAAAGAATAATCATTCAAATCTTGGAGAAAGTCATTCAAACCATATGGATATTGATAGATAGACCATTATCGATACTTTGCTTCGCAATTGGAAACCACGTATCCATGCTAGCTTTATGCTTGTCTTGGTCCAGATCAAGTAGAGTTGGACAAGACAGGTTGTAGCGTATCAAGTTGGACAAAACTGCAAAAAATATTTTATATATATATATATATATATATAATATAATAATGAATATTCGTACTCCCATGATAAGCAACTCGAGTGAAGGGCAGGTGGGGACGGGAATTTAGCGAAGGTTTATGATAATATGTAAATAGGTCAAATTCGGGATATACATTATTGTTAGAAGTATAATCGAGATATTACAATTTTTTGATTATTATTTGAACATATTATAATTGCACACAAGTGAAAAATCATAATTTTTTAATTATTTCCATATATATATTATTATTATATATGATTGGAAAATCATGATTTTTTAAATATTTTTCGTGTATATGTTGGCAATATAATTATAATCTTTTAATTATGTACAATAGTAATATATATAAAAAAATAACCAAGAAATTATAATCTTTTGTCATGCTGCCAACATATATATAAAAAATAATCTCTTGATTATTTATAATGATAATATATATAGAAAATAATTAATAGATTATGATCTATCAATTATACTGATCGTAATTACTATTACTTGTATTTACTTTGTGTTGGGGTATCCCGGTCCAAGTACGAGCCGAGCACCGGTTCGGCAGACCGAAAACCTTTCTTCCGAACCAACAACTTCGAGCCTAGAAAGATCAGGCCAACTACGGGCAACTCAAGGCTCTCCGCAGGCATACGACATCCGAAAGCAAGACCTTCGGATTATGTCTTCGGCCCTTAACCGAAGACCAGGCTTCTCGTCGACTTCCGAAGACATACTCTCCGTTTCCCGCCAAAGACACGATCTCCGGCCCTTGATAAACACCAAGTTCTCGACTCATGCTGAAGACAGGATCTCCGATCGAGAAGATCCGAAGACGAGGAGAGTCCCGATTTAATTACGAGAATCTCTCTAAGCGGAGGAAATCTAAAGATGGATCCACGATCTATCCCAGATAGGCAACAGTAACCAACGGTTACTATCGACTATCTCCATGCCACGATCATGGCGCGCAACTCCAGCTGCCACACCTCCGGTATGGCCGGAACCGCTCAATGACAACCCATGATTGCCAATCATGGGGAGAAATTAACTCCCCGTAATCGCTGGGAGAATAACAGATCCGCAGGCCGGACGGCCCCTTATAAATAGCGGTAAGAGGAAATGCTCAAAAGAGGTACATTCAAAATTCACAAAGCCTATCCCCCTGCTTCTCCAGAATCTTTCCCATTCTGTGGCTGGGACCCGCCTCTGACTTAGGCATCGGAGTGTCCCCCGCCAGAGCAACTCCAGCAAGGGACCTATTTTGCAGGTGAACCGGAGAGCGGTCCTGTGGTGCAGCAACTCCGATCGTCCGAAACAGGGACTCCACGCCAACAGATTGGCGCGCCAGGTAGGGGGGCCAACATTCTTTAAGCTCCCCTCCCTAACAAGGGGAAGTATCCTGATGGCGAGAGGAAAGACTCCGATCGCTTCCACGAGTCGAAGTCATGTTCCATCCCAAGGGGATACGCCCCCGGGAGAGAATGACGTTCCACCTCCCACAGTTGTTGTGGGATTGCAGCAATTTGAAGCTCTTGTAAACCATGTCACCAATCTTACAGCCATGGTTCAAGATTTTCAAAACAAAGCTTTTCCGGTTGGAAATCCATCGGCCGCCTCCAGACATAGCTCTCGATCTCGAAGAAAGAGAGCCCCTCTGAAGGAATCAACACATCTCTCCCCCCATTTTCGGCCTTCTCCTGAAGGCCAAAGCTCGAGGCTACCTAGGCCTGTTAACTCGCCGCAGAAAGGGAAAAGGCCTAGGCAAACTCCCTCACCCTCCTCCGAAGAATCTACTTCCGTAGAGAGGGCGCCGAAGCAGGCTCCCCCCGATTACGATGGAAGATTCAAAGCCATCGAATCGGAAATGGCGAGGGCGGGGGAACAGAGGTTGCAGGACCTAAGAGATCACAATGACTTGATAGTAGGTGATCTACGCCCGCCCTTCACCGACCGTGTCATGGCCGAAGTTATCCCTCGGCACTTCAGGGTTCCCCAGGTGGAACCCTATGACGGTACCTCCGATCCCTTCGACCACTTGGACAGTTTCAAGGCCCATATGATGATCCAATGAGCTTCGGAAACGATGTACTGCCTTGCATTCCCGGCCACCTTGAAGAAAGCCGCTCGAATGTGGTACTCAAGCCTACGCCCAGGTACCATCGATTCTTTTTTCGAGTTAGAGAAATTATTTATCTTGCATTTCAGGACTTGCCATAAGACCCCTCGAAATACGGACACACTGTTCCTCTTTCATCAAAACGAAGGAGAAAGCCTGCGAGACTACATCTCCAGGTTTAATGCGGCCATACTTGAGATCCCCGATCTCAACGAGCATGTGGCCATGTCTACACTGAAAAAGGGACTTCGCACATTCAGGCTCACCTTTTCCCTAGATAAGAAGTTTTCCAAAAGCTACGCTGAGCTCTTGTCAAGGGCTCAGAAATACGTCGATGCTGAAGAGCAAGCGGCCAACCGATGACTGATCGAAGGGAAGCCCCCTTCAAAAAAGAAGAACAATAGGGGACAATGTCCCATTATCTCCAATAACAATAACAACAAATATACTGACCGTCGAAGAAGTCCTTATAGGCCTAGAGCATCAGGGAGAAGATTCGACTCCTACACCCCCCTCAACCTCCCTCGAGAAAAGATCCTCATGGAGATAGAGAAAGAAAACTATCTCCAACGGCCCCGTCCCATGAAGGCCTCCTCTTCCGTAAGAAATAGGAACAAATACTGTCGATTCCACCGGGACCACAGCCACAATACTGAGGAATGCATCCAGCTGAGGGATGCGATTGAGGATCTCATCAAAAGAGGGTATTTAGGACAGTACATTGGTCGTCAAGGATCTCGGTCGGAAGCTACTGTTCCCCAGCCATCTCCTGAAGAGGCCGAACTGCCAAATCAAAGGCCCACCAACGGAGGTGTAAGGATGATACACCAGCCTATCGACTGGAGAAAAGACGTGGATGATGTCCCAAAGCGACTCAAGGACAACAACGCTATCTTCTTCTCCGACAACGACCTTGCGGGAGTCCGACTCCCGCATGATGATCCCATTGTAATCTCGGCCGTTGTGGCCAACTATGATGTACAGCAAATCGTTGTTGATAATGAAAGTTTGACTGATGTCTTGATCCACGATGTATTCTTTAAAATGTGTTTGCCTAGACATCAACTACGGAGATCTCCCATACCGCTCGCTAGCTTCGGGGGTAATCAAGTTGATGCCGAGGGAGAAATAGTATTGCCTGTGACCCTTGGCACTGAACCTCGACAAAAAATACTACCGATTAACTTCACGGTAGTCCGAACCCCCTCGGCTTACAACATCATTCTCGGGCGGCCCACCTTGAACAAGTTTCGGACCGTGATGTCCTCTCATTATCTCCTGGTACGCTTCCCCACCAGGAATGGTGTCGGAGAAGTTAGAGGAGATCAGAAAGCGGCACGACAGTGCCTGATGATCCAAGACAAGCACTTCAATGATTTTGCCACCCTGGATCAGTTGGATCCGAGAGACGCAACCACAGATTCTGGTGAATCCATGGAAAGAACTGTCCTGGTACCTTTGACAAAGGAAGACCCCATCAAAGTTGTACAAATCAGGAGTATGCTTGATAAAGAAACCAGAACGGAGCTGATTCACTTCCTTAGAGGCAATGCCGATGTCTTCGCCTGGACAGCTTCGGATATGCCAAGGATTCCTACCGAAGTGATCACTCATTGACTGGAAGTTACTCCCAGGTATAAGCCAGTCTGATAGAAGAAAAGAATCTTTGCTCCTGAAAGACAGAAAGCCGTGGACGAGGAAGTAAGCAAACTCCTCAGAGCAGGGTTCATCCGAGAGGCCTACTACCCCGAATGGTTGGCCAATGTGGTAATGGTGAAAAAAGCTAATGGCAAGTGGAGGATCTGTATTGATTACACATACCTCAACAAGACTTGCCTAAAAGATAGTTTCCCTCTCCCAAAGATTGATCACCTGGTCGACGCCACTGCCGGCCACCAACTACTGAGCTTCATGGATGCTTTATCTGGCTATAATCAGATCAGGATGGATCCTCGAAATGAGGAAAAGACGGCCTTTATCACCGACAAAGGTCTCTACTGCTACAAAATGATGCCATTTGGTCTCAAGAACGCCGGGGCAACATTTCAAAGGCTAATCAACAAAGTGTTCAAAAAGCAACCGGAAAGGAACATGGAGGCCTACGTCGACGACATGATCGTCAAGAGCCTCCTCCGAAAAGATCATATCCAAGACCTGGAAGAATCATTCAGTGCTCTACGATGTTACCGCATGAAGCTGAACCCGACGAAGTGCACCTTCGGGATCACTTCGGGTAAGTTCTTGGATTTTCTTGTCACCAAACGAGGGATTGAGGTAAATCCTGAGAAGATCCAAGCCCTAAAGGATATGAGGCATCCCTCCTGCAAGAAAGAAGTCCAGCAGTTAATAGGGAGAGTTGCCTCCCTGAGCAGGTTCATTTCTCGTTCAGCCGAGAAATGTCTCTAATTCTTCAAGGTACTTCGACAGTCAAAGGGCTTCGAATGGTCCGAAGACTGTCGTACTACCTTCGAAGAGTTAAAGAAGTACCTAAAAATCTCGTTTCTACTCTCCAAACCTCAAGAGGGCGAGGTGCTTTACCTATACCTCTCTGCTTCAGATGAAGCAATTAGTTCGATCCTTATTCGAAGAGATGAAGATGGATCCCACAAGCCGATTTACTATATCAGCAAGGTTCTGCATGATGCTGAAACGTGATATGCGAGGATGCAGAAGCTGATCTACTCTCTGGTGATTGTAGCAAAGCGATTATGGCTGTACTTCCACGCCCACGACATCGTGGTACTGACTGATTAACCGCTCAAGACCGTTCTCCGGTCTCCGGACACCTCAAGAAGGATAGCCAAGTAGGCTATGAAGTTAAGTGAATTCGATATCAGCTTTCAGCCCCGGTCGGCTATGAAGGCCCAAGTGCTCTCTGATTTCTTGGCTGAATGCACCTGGAGGCCCAAAGACGAAGTACCTTCGGCAGAAAAGGAAGTTTCAAAGGAGACAAAGTCCGTTTGGGTGCTCCACGTGGATGGAGCTTCCAATGCTACTGGGTGTGGAGCCGGTCTTCTGTTGGCCAAACCCGACAGTCATACCATAGAGTACGCACTTCGATTCTCCTTCCATACTTTTAACAACCAAGCTGAATATGAAGCCTTACTCGCCGGACTTCGAATCGCCAAAAGTTTGGGAGTTCAACAACTCCGGGCCTTTTCAGACTCCCAATTGGTTGTGAACCAAGTTAA
The DNA here is from genome assembly GCA_021397845.1 of Areca catechu. Lineage (NCBI taxonomy): Eukaryota > Viridiplantae > Streptophyta > Magnoliopsida > Arecales > Arecaceae > Areca > Areca catechu. The sequence goes on along the minus strand of CM038045.1, from coordinate 51,648,477 downwards.
AGGAGAATACGAAGCCAAGAACCCAACCATGATGCAGTACCTAGAGAAGGTACGAGGCTTATCCTCTCAATTAGAGCATTTTGAGATTATCCATGTCCCTCGATCAGAGAATTCCCGGGCAGACGCATTATCTCGACTTGCTACTACAACACCAGAATTTCTCAGGCGCACCTTTATTGAACATTTCGAAACTCCAAGTATAGTCGAAGAGGCTATGGAGGTGCACCAGATCGACGCTGAGCCAAGCTGGATGGATCCCATCATCAAGTTCCTAAATGAGGGCGTGCTACCGGGAGATAAGACAGAGGCCAAGAAAATCTATTGGATGGCATCCCAATATGTCATCTTAGACGGGACCCTCTATAAGAGGTCATTTTCTCAACTGCTGTTAAAGTGCTTGGGACCAACGGATGCGGATTATGCCCTGAGAGGGGTCCACGAGGGCATATACGGTGATCACTTGGGAGGTAGGTCTTTGGCGTACAAGATCATTCGATAAGGATATTATTGGCCCTCCATCCAGAAGGACTCGGCTGACTTCGTACGAATGTGTGACCAATACCAAAGGTACGCCAACATTCAGAGGCAACCTGCAACTCACTTAACTCAACTGAAGGATATTCTTGGCCCATTCTCACCGGTCTCTAGACAAAGAAAGTTCCTCCTTGTGGCCATCGACTACTTCACAAAGTGGGTAGAAGCCGAACCACTAGCCCAGATCACAGAAAGCAAGGTAGAGAATTTTGTAAAAAATTCTATCATATTCTGGTTTGGTATCCCACATGTCATAATCATGGACAACGTGAGACAGTTCGACAATCTGAAGTTCAAGGACTTCTGCGCTCGGTATCATGTTCAGCACCGGTTGACCTTCGTTGCCCATCCACAGTCCAACGGAGAAGCCGAAGCAACTAATCGGACCATTCTCCACGATCTGAAGATGAGGTTGAACGCCGTCAAAGGACTTTGGACCAAAGAGCTGACCTCCATTCTCTGGGCATACCGAACTATCCCAAGAACGGCCACCGACGAGTCTCCGTTCAACCTAGCATACGGTACTGAAGTCATACTACCTATCGAAGTCTCCCTACAATCCTTAAGGGTTTACAACTATGAAGAGCTTGGAAACTTCGATCATAGAAGGATCTGCTACCAAGCATCAGGCTTCAGGCCCAAATAAGAATGGCGGCGTACCAACAAAAGGTCGCCAAATATTACAACTCCAGTGTGAAGGAGCAGATCTTTCACACAGGGGACACGATATTGCGAAGGGCAGAAGTATCCAAGCTAACAGAGCAGGATAAACTTTTTCCCAACTCGGAAGGTCTATACCAAGTCGAAGAGGTCATTCGATCAGGAGCATATCGACTCAAGATCCTAGATGAGAAACCTCTATCCCGGTCATGGAATGTACAAAACCTTCGCAAATATTATCAATAAACATATTGCTGAATTTTCTTTGCAAATTTGCTCAACTCTACTCAACTCAGAACGGCTTGTTGCCCCGACTGAATGACAATAGCCTAAGTGGCCCAATCTAAGAAATCAGCCAACTGTGCAAATGAGAGTCTGATATGCTCACCTTATCGATATGCCCGACGAGCGCAACGGATGGCCTGGTCAGGCCACTAAGAAGATCGAAGGTACAGGGATGGTTCAAATAACCTACCCTATGGGAAACCCGAAGATGTGCCGAGGCAGGCCTAATCAGCCTACCTTATACTAAAAAAGGCGTAGGGATGGTTTTCGTAACCTACCCTACGGTAAATTCGAAGATGCATCGGGATGGGCCTAAACAGCCTATCTTGATCATGACAGAAATGCACAGGGACGGTGCAAACACCCCACCTAATGGTGAATCCAAAAACGTGCTTAAAAGGACCAATATTTTCTTTCTTGATGACAACAAACATCTCTGGGATGGCCTAGCCGGCCTCACATCTTCCCTATAGACCGCGAATGGTCCGAGAAATCTATGCTCTGGATGCGACATAATGCAACATATCGCAAAGGACACATGGGAAGAGGTAAGAAAAGTTAGGACATTTCATTCTTTTTTGAATTTTTTATAAAAAAAAAGAGGAGAAAGGTTGCAGGAAAGCATTTTTAATAACCTCCCCGCCGGCTCTTTCCCATACCGGTGGGGGGAGTTCTGGAAGGACGATTGAGGGGGCCCCGGGGTTTCTATCCAGACCAGAATCTGATCCCTCTTCGGAGTTGGAATCAAACTCATGTCCGGAAAAAGGAACAAAGGGCTTGATGTTATCCAAGCCCTTTAAGTCATAGAACTTGAAGGCCTTCCCCCTGCACTCCCGCAACCCCTAATGGTAGGAGTCCAGAGCCGCTTCGATGACCTCCTCCTTGAAAGCAGCGGATGCCTTGAAGTCTGAGACGGCATTTGTCGCCTCCTTCTTGGCCTCCTCCGTCTCCGCGACTGCCACTTCAACCTGGGCCCTTGCCTCCTTCAGTTGAGCCTTCAACATGCGGACCCTATTCTACAAGCGATCCACGATAGGCTCATCATCATCGCTCGGTTCAAACAACCCCGGACTCCTCTTCCTTTTGGGATCAATGGCCCTCCTCTTCGCTGCCTTTCGAAGCTCGGAGGTGTTGAACCTCATTTTCGACTAGAGCGTTGGGAATGAAAAAGAAGTCTGAGAGGATGATAACCCCTGACAGCAGAGGACAATGTCCCATTTATAAGGACTCTGCACCCATGACTGGCCGCAGGGAAGCGTGCTCCACGTCTTTTCCCAGCCGCATCAAAGAGCGCCATGTGTCCAAGCGATGCTTCGAGAACCAGAAGACTGCTTGAGGGTCATTCTTGGGATAGCAACTACCGATGCTTCGAATCCGAAGGAATTTCCATCATGCGGCAGCGACATTAATGGCTCCTTTTTAAAAAAAGGGGATCTGGCGGCACACAAGGCGCAAGAAAATGCGACTGTACGAATATCGATGCACCACATGGGCAACGAGAATCATAATCAGATTTCCTGAATCACTGGTCAACAGAGAGGTGACACCTGTCTATCATGTCTATCCCAATGGACAGATTTAATTATGAAAGGAAGGTGATATCAGCCTGATCGACCATAGACGGTCTTCGGCAACGGAGTTCTAACTTATTCCAAAGTTTGTCTTCGTCAACTACCAATCAAATGGCCTTCGGCCATGGCCGTTCGACCAAGCAGAAGAAGGAACAGTAAAGCTCGGATTACAGATTAACTTTATTCAAGCTACATCCGAAAACACAACATGGCACATGCAGGAGAAGAAGAAGCTACTTAAAAATCTAGAGAAGTTATCATGCAAAAAACATTGATGACATAAAAAAAAAATGCCTAAAGCAACTTAGATTATTCAACATCCACTGAAGGAGACGCAACATTGCAGGATTGAAGCAACTTGTCAACCTACGCAAAAAGGATCTCATTGACTTGAGCCGGGACCGGAGAACCTTCAGCTTGGGCTTCCTCAGCCTGAGTGCCCTCCTAAACTGGGATCAGGGTTGAAGCCACCCCCAGATCTTCGACTGAGGCAGAGGCCTCTTCTCCCTGACACGGCACCTCTTCGGCCTCTTCCGTGGCCTCGGCCTCCTCCTCCTCTTCTTCTTCTTCGACTATGTTGAAAGAAGGGATGCCAGAAAAATCAAGGTGGGGGAAGGCCTCCTTTACCTTGGAAAGTCTGTCGTTGAAACCATGCTGGTAGCCGTACAGGGATGTTTCATTCATCTCCTCTTGGAACAGTGAAGACTTCCTGAAGTCTGCTACAGCATCGTCCACCAGCTTTCTCAAGGCCGCGGACTCTCTCTTGGCCGCTTCAGACTCCAAAACTGCCTCTTCGACCCTTCTGGCAGCTTCCTCTGCCGCCTTGGTCAAACTCTCTATTCTTTCTTGGTTCTCCTTGGCAGTTTGCTCCAAGGAGCCGACTTGCTTTTTGCTTTTCCTCCACCCTACCCCTTGCTCCGCTATTGTCAACTGGGCACCTTTCAGTTCACTCTTCAGCTCATGAACTTCTGCATTCGCTCGAGCGAGATGGTTTTCCATGGACTGCCTCAGCTCTTCGGCCACCTCTTTTGTAGCTTTGGCCGTGTAAAGTTCATCCTTGAGGCCATGAATGAGACTGTCAACATGTCCCAGGCCCTCCTCCAAAAAGGTAAGGTCATGGACCAAGTATATCGAAAATATGGAGTTATGGATTGAACAATTCTCAGAGCAAAGGAGACAGCAAGGACCATACCTGTTGCAGGGCGGAAAAAGCAGAATCAGACATCCTGGAAAGGTTTTGACTTCGGAGAATTGCCAAATCGTGAGGCAGCAATGTGTTGTTCAGCTCCTGCCTTGCTACGGTGGGGACTAGCAGTCCCCTCGTAGGAGAAAGCTCTGAATAGTTCGCCGAATGGCTTCCAGCTGGGGAAGCCCCACAAGCGAAATCTCCCTTGACTTGCGATGCTTTGCCCCTATCAACTGCAGGGGGGGCAAAGTGGTGGCGCATCCGTCGCCTGAGGCGGACTCCCCCTTGCGCGGATCGAGGAGGTAACCGTCGGAGGAATTTCAACCGAATGAGGTCTTGACGGGGCCCCCTCCGTGGGTACCACATCTTTCCATGAGGTCCCTCGGGATGATGAAGTGCTCCGGTCTCCCTCAGGACTGTCTCTTCGGACCTTCTTCCGAACTGTTGACCTTGTGAGAGGGGCTTGAGCTACCCTCTTCTCAGAAGTTTGACGGAGCCAGCTCAGGCCAGACTTCATTCCGCCACCTACAAGCAGAGAAATTTCTTTAAGTCGACCGAGCTATAACAAAAACAGAAAAAAAGGGGCAGAAATTTCTGTCACTATACCTAATACGGAAAACTTGCTAATCCCCGCAAGATAGAGATTTCTCTCTTCCAACAACTCGCGGATATGGGCGACTTCCAAATTAATCAGAATATCGTAATCCAACTAGTCAGCCGCCAAGACCATTTTCCCATCTTTGGCGGTTAGACGAGGCTTCTTCCAAACAACGTCGAAGCCCCATGGATCAATGGACAATACAAATACAAAAACAGGTTTCCACCCGTGGATGGCGCTGGGCATGTCCTTGATGATCTTGCAACCCGGTCGAGGGCCGATCACCCACCATCCACTGCTATGGAAATTCCTCTTTAGTACAAAAAGGGCTGTGAATAAGTTGGTCCTAGGTTCTATGTTGGCAATGTGACACAGAACCAGAAACCCGCAAACATTCCGGATGCTATTCGGGGTCAATTGCGCCGGCACCACTTGGTACAGATGAAAGATTTTGATGAAAAAATGGTGCAGGGGAAATCGAAGGCCAGCCTTCAGATGGTCTTCGTACACGGCTAAGCACTCGGGAGGAGGTTTGTTTGCCCGTTCCTCAGATGCGGGGAGGACAAAAGGAAACCCCTCGGGAATGCGATAGCATTTCCGAAGAAGGGTCATCTTCCCCTGTGAAACTGAACTAGGGATCGACTCCGGACCTACTACGTCACTGACCTCCGAGGGCCCAACTTGTCCCCCCTGACTTTCTACAGCTTCTTCCATAATAAAAGAATGAAATAAAAAGGTAGAAAGAAGATTCTACCTGCAGAATAGACTGGTAGTCAAGAACAGGGAAGACTGAACGAAGAATGAAGCGAGGTTGAAGAAGCTTCCTCAGCCGGACCTTCTCTCTTTCCCAAAAGGAGACCAGGAGCCTCCAAGGTCCCACCAGGCTGATTTGACAATGGGTAACCCAAGGAGGTAACCCATCTTGAACCAGTAGCCAGGATGAAGCGCATCCATCATCTAACGGGCAGGGAGAAGCCACCACAACCACCCAAATCCCAACCGAAAGATTGGCTGAACCATCACACAATGGGAAAAGAAGAGACGGTCCCAGGGCCACTCTCTCTTTTCTTCTCCCCCAATCAGGAGTGACAACTGTCCACCGCCTGATTTCCAAATCAACCAGTAGTCATGATGGGCAGTCTAATCAGAGATCTCATGATCATCCACTACACTATCTCCTAGGAGGAAAACGAGAAAGCATTGATACTCTCACTTCTCGAGGCAAATCTTCGCTTCGAAAACTAAGAGTATGGGGGCAACTGTTGGGATATTCCAGTCCAAGTACGAGCCAAACACCGGTTCGGTTGACCGAAGACCTTTCCTCCGAACCAACAACTTCGGGCCTAGAAAGATCAGGCCAACTACGGGCAACTTAAGGCTCTCCGTCGGCCTACGACATCCGAAGGCAAGACCTTCGGATTATGTCTTCGGCCCTTAACCGAAGACCAGGCTTCTCGTCGACTTCCGAAGACATACTCTCTGTTTCCCACCGAAGACACGATATCCGGCCCTTGGTAAACACCAAGTCCTCGACTCATGCTGAAGACAGGATCTCCGACCGAGAAGATCCGAAGATGAGAAGATTCTCGATTTAATTATGAGAATCTCCCTAAGCGGAGGAAATCTGAAGATAGATCCACGATCTGTCCCAAATAGGTAACAGTAACCAACGGTTACTATCGACTATCTCCATGGCATGCAACTCTAGCTGCCACGCCTCCGGTCTGGCCGGAACCGCTCAATGACAACCCACGATTGCCAATCATGGAGAAAAATTAACTCCTCGTAATCGCTGGAAGAAGAACGGATCCTCAGGCCGGACGGCCCCTTATAAATAGTGGTAAGAGGAAATGCTCAAAAGAGGTACATTCAAAATTCACAAAGCCTTTCCCTCTGCTTCTCCAGAATCTTTCCCATTCTGTGACTGAGACCCGTCTCTGACTTAGGCATCGAAGTGTCCCCTGCCAGAACAACTCCGGCAAGGAACCTGTTTTGCAGGTGAACCGGAAAGCGGTCCTGTGGTGCAGCAGCTCCGACTGGCCGGAACAGGGACTCCATGCCAACACTTTGGATTTATTATGGATTTTAGAATCAAAACCCATCTCTGCTACCAACCACCGGATAAAACTTGTCCCATTAAGATCGGATGAAGACAGGTAACCAATAGGGTAGTTTGCATTACCATCCTTGTGGCTAGATGATTAAAGTTGAGTTGTTAGAATTATTTAGATGTGCATGTATTTTTAAAAAAAATTTCTATCAAACAATGTTATTTATGATATCCTATGAGAAACATAAACAATAGCATCATCAAATATGCTAGCATGGAATGATGCTAGGACAGTATGATATGCAGAATTGTCACCATTAATTAGTTAGCAACAATACTTTTACCTAAAGGTTTGGTCAATGATTTATGACAAACAGACCCTTCTCAAATTACCAACATATAAATAGCCATAGAATAAAATGATAATAAATAATAAATCTATAAAGTACATAACTTCGTTAGTCATTACAGATGTTGAGCAAGGAGATGACAAATGCAAGAAAAAAACAACGAAAATGATTATTCAACGAGCATCTTAATATTATTGTAGGTTAGGTTATTGCTAGCAAAAAAAGAAAGTAAAAAAAATTAGTGTGACATCATTGCATATAAATGACCAAAAAAAAAAAAAAGAAAGAAGAAAAAAGAAACTGGATATGTAATAGCACATACTGACACAATGGCGTATCCATTCAAAATTCAACTCGTATCCATTTGCCTCTCATCGCATGTCAATGATACATGCTATGTTCCATATATCAATACATCAACCCAAAACTTCAAATTATGGTCATTTAACAAGACGAAACTGACTAAAACTTGGAAATTTCCTTAATAGATGACAGCTTATTGTCAAGCCAGTAGACAAATTGATTACAAGAACACGTCGGAGATCGATCAATCAAAGTCTTCGATCCATAGCCAAAGGTGAAAACTAAATCACCCATTCGGTCTACCATAATGTCATCTTCGCAACAAAAATTCCATATTCTTTGGCCTAATACCTAAGAACACACGTCAAAACTCTTTAAAATTGCTATAATGTTTATTATGCAAATTATATAAGGTACATCATCAACTCGTCATTGAAAGAAATTTCCATAATAGATGACAGCTTATTGTCAAGCTAATAGACAAATTGATTACAAGAACATCTCGGAGACCGACTCAAAGTCTTCAATCCATAGCCAAAAGTGAAAACTAAATCATCAATTCGGTTTACCATAATGCCATCTTCACAGCAAAAATTCTATATTCTAAGGCCTCGTACCTAAGAACATACGTCAAAACTCTTTAAAATTGCTATAATATTAATTATGCATATTATATAATATACATTATCAAGTAGCAATTGAAACTTGTTTAACGGTAGACCACCAATATGGCCGCCCGTTCCTCGCACAACCGAGTGAGGTCACGATCACTGGACACAGCCCGAGCCCAACAGACCACCAGGTAGCAGCCAATATGACCTTTGGGATCCCCTCGGCTTTCCCCTTTATAAACCCCCTCCGGTAGTGCTCCCCCCCCCCCCCCCTCCAATCCGACACGGAACGATAAGCGAAGGGTGCGTCCCAGCGGCCGCACAGAGCTAACGCTCCAAATTCGGTACCCACCCACCAACCCTTCAAAATTTCTTACCAACCTCTTCCATCTCGTCGCCTTTTCTCCAAACGGCTGGTGGACGATAGCGAGATAGGGAGAGAGAGAAAGAGATAAGGTTTTGAGGAGATGAAGAAACTAGGGAGGAGGGTCCACCCGAGCCCAGCGGCCGCGGCGGCGGCGGCGGCGGCGGCGCCGTGGGAGCAGCTGGCGGCTCTTCCGGCGGCCATGATGACTCTGGTGACGGCGCTGACGGCGGAGGAGCAGGAGGTGCTGGCCTACCTCCTCTCCGGGGGCGTCGGAGGGGGTGTAGGTGGAGGTGGGAGGGGGAAGTGGAAGGAGGAACGGCGGGGGCGGCAGCAGCATCCGCCGGAGCTGGGTTGCCGGTGCTTCGGCTGCTACAAGAGCTTCTGGGCGAGGTGGGACGCGTCGCCCAACAGCCATCTCATCCACCGCATCATCGACGCCGTCGAGGAGACGCTCGAGTCCAGGGAACAAGCCCGTGGAAGGGGCCGCCGCCGGCGGAGCGGCCGCGGCGGCGGCGGACGGAAGGGTGGGGAAACGACGGAGGAGGCGGTGGTGAAGGCAGAGGAGGAAGAGCTTTTTCGGGTGGAGGGGAAGGGTTTCATGGTAGTGGACGGAGGACACGTTGCAGATGAGGATAATGATGACGACGACGACGACGACGATGAGGAGGAGGAGAAGGGAGATGAGGTTAATGGAGCCGGTGGTGGTGGGGAGTGCAAGGGCTCGGTGAGGAGGCTTGTGAGTTTTATTGGAGAAAGGGTTTGGGGAGTTTGGAATTAATGATCCAAAAAAATAAAGGAAAGAAAAGTTGTAAGTATAGTTGGGAGTTGGGAGTTGGAAGGAGGGGAAAAAAATCTGGAAGGTCAGTTTTGATCCAATCTCTCCTTCCTTTCTTCTTTCATTTCTTTATGTTTGTTTTTCCTTTTCTTTTATTTTCTTTTTTCGGGCAAGATAAACTGTGCTTTTGTCTTGTATTATATTTTTCCTTTTTTGCCTGCAATGAGAAATATGGACTTTCTGGTCAACCAAGGCCTTGTAAAAAAGGAGTAAAAAAGTTGGAAAATTAGTTATATCCATCTCTGCTCATCTTCTTCCTCTATTTTTGATTTTATTCATGGAACTTCTTGTCTTATCCAGAGCACAAAGATTCAGTGTTTTCTAGTCTATTTTTAGAGGAACAAGAAATAATAACACTTAGAATGTATATAATTTACTTACAGTGCTCTCCTCTTTTATTTTTGGGTTTGAAATTTTTGTTTCATGGGAAATTGAACATATGCCTGGAGTGATGAACCAAAGAAGGGCAACTGTCACGAGTGATATGGACAACCATAGCCTGTTGTGTTTGCTAATTTTTAATTTCAGACCAGGGCCTTCTAGTTAAGGTTCTTGGAGGTGTGATGTCACGAGAAACTTGAAGATGGACACTAGTTTGGGAACCCACCAGTCTTTTGTAGGACTAAAATCCATTATTACTCTGTCACTGGTTAATATCCTGTCATCAAATATGTACCCTCTTTTTCCATAATTGAGCTATTAATGCAGGCTTCATTCATTTATTGCTGCCAAATAATTATTCATCGGTCCCTTTTTAATATTCTTCAGGTTGCAAGTGGGTTATGTGTGATATTTATTAACTCAGTTTCCATTACCGTTGTCTTCCTTGTCTAAAATCCCAATATTTCTTCTATTACTAGATGCCACCCTTAGCTTATTTATTGGCACGAGTTTTGGATGGATTTAGGTGCTACGGCATAATATAGATTGGTCGGAAGAAAAAGCAGGGTCCGACTAAAGTTGTGGTATTAGAAGAGCACAACAACCACTGAAGCCAGAATTTGTTTGGCTTTAGCATCTCCAACTTAATTTAGGGGCTTTTTTCTTGGGACCATGGCATCTGTTCCCTTCTATTATTGCTCTCCCTTTTATTTTCTTTAGTTTTTAAATTTGAGGCAACTTAGCATACTCTGCTTTCCTTCTTTATCCGATTGCCGACTTGTGAATGAAAAGGAATCCTCCTCCCACGGCATCCACGCTGGTGGAAGAAAAAGGCCAAAAGTGGTCGTAGAAAGGCGTGAACACAGCAGCGTGAAGCACTAGGTCTGGGAGGCATCGGTGGCTTTGGTACTCTCCCAAAAGAGGGAGGGGCTCGTCTTGTTCACCTTTTCCTAATTTCCAGGCTGTTTCGGCATCTTCAAGGCTTGGTCAGAGTTTTTAAATCATTTGGGTCTTACTTGGACTACTAAAATATTAATATACTATCAGTATTTTTGATATTTGATACACTTCTTTGTGCTCGCTGAGAAGTGTATCCATCATCAGCAAGTGATGGCATCATCGGACCCGAGGCACTTGGCTTTTCTTACCAGTTCTCCGGTTACTGCAAAGAAGCAGTCATGGACACGTACCTAAACCTGGCTGATTTCAATGAAACCTCACTGGCTGGACTTTGAATCTTTAAAGAAGTGTATCTTTAAAGAAAAATAACCGTTCATTTATGGATTTGGTTGGAAGGTAACATATAAATGGTGCTTTCTTGTTAAAAGGTTCTTTTACTTGGTCAAATTATTTTGATTGGCCCTTCTTTGACAAATCATTCCTGCATAACCGAACAATTCATGGAGCAGCCAAGATTCACTTATTTTGTGAATTATTAGTGAATTATCGATGAAGTATATGTGAATTTATCAAAAGAGCCATGTTAATCACTTCTTCGATGCAATGTCCATCTTGTGCTCCCCTTTTATTCTTCTTGCCGTTCGTTTGTATAAAAACATATTGATAATTTATATTTATCACTTTGTCCGAAGTATCCCTTTTGTGTCATCTTTGTGCATTATTTTGTATATTTCTTTTTCCCTCCAAATGTCTTCCCTCTCCAATTTCAATGTTCCTTGTGGCTTATGGTAAATGAAACCTTTTACTCGGTAAATAATAATAATAATAATAATAATAATAATAATAATAATAATAATAATAATAATAATAATATAGTAATAATAAGTGAAGGCATCACCCTGGGAGGAAGCAACTATTTTAGCCAGCTCCAATTTCACCAATGCTGGCTAACCCATGCCGAACCATCCAAAGCCGGTCTATTTACAGCCAGATTGGCTTTGTTGAATCAACTTGAATGCATCCTTAGATCCGATCAAATATTTATAGACTCGACCAGGACGAACCCAATAATAAATAGACCAGAACGGATTACCATGGGTCGTTCTGGATTAGATTTAGGTCGTGCCCATTGGAGTCTCCTTCACATCAGCATTGGAGGTGGGGAAAAAATGCTGGAGATTCTTATAGGTTGAACGAGTCTACGGTCTACGAAACAATGACAATTTTCTACCAAATAAAATAAAATAAAATAAAATAACGATAATAGAAACAAGATACATGAGCAGGACAGGATAAGCTAAGCTAAGCTTAAACGTTTTGACCGAGTACTACTTTTAAGACCGTGGCGGGGAACGGAGGATAAATTAAAACTGGCCTTTCTTTTCTTCGCTGCGCGATTGACCGTAGAAGTGGGAAGAGAAAGCGAGGGCGGCTTCGTTTTGACCGGGCTGATTCGAAGAAACTGGGAGATTCTCGTCGCCTATCGAGGCCGAGAGAGAGAAAAAAAAATAACCGCACCGTTCTCGGAAGTTTCATTTATTTAGTCAGTTTGGACTCGAAGAGAAACTAAATAAATATTTGATGGCCGAGGGTTCGAAGACTTGAAAAAAGAAGGGCCTGCATAGTATTAATCACCGGTCTTTATCAACGACCTACACCGAGTACATACAGTCTATTACACGGAGGACAAAAAATTCAAGTTGTTTATTTACTGCAAGCAATCTTTCCATGTGTCAAGCGGTAATGGTTGGAGTAAAACTGAAGCATGTGACAGCAAAATAATGGCATCGCGTAAGATGGTATTCTGGCCGCAAGAAACCCGTAAATGCCAACTTTAATGGGTGCCTGCAGCGTTTAAATGGCTTCGCCAGTTGCTTCGGTGGCAAAAGAGTTTGTTGTTTTCCAACTCTATTCTGTTTTTATTCTCTTGATATCTCACTTAGATCAGTTCATTTTCTCACCAAAAACCAAAGCAGATTTATATTCATATTTATTTTATTTGATAAATATCAATATTAATATTAATTAAATATATTTTTTATATTTATTTTTAATAAATATGAATATAAATTAAATATTAAAAATGTAGATATAAATATACATATAAATCGGATAATTAAACTATATGATTATAGAATCAAAAATATTACTAATTTTTTTTTAAAAAATCAAGTTAATAATAAATTAATATATTTAAATATTTTTAAAAAAATTAATGAATATTATATAAAATTGTATAGAACTACAAGTATGCCGCATATTTGAATATGGATCAGATAGCTATCTATTTATATCCATATCCATTTTTTTTTTTACGAGTGTCGATATTGATGTGGCAAGCTGCTGACGTGGCATCCATGTCATGAACGACTAGTCGACGAGGTGGCGAGAGTGCCACCTGGCCCGTCCGAGGTCGAGCTCCAGGTCGAGGCGAGCTCCGGTCGAGGTCGAGCTGCCATCCGAAGTCGAACTCCAGGCCGAGGTCGAGCTCCCGTCCAAGGTCGAGTTCCCAATCAAGGTCGAGCTCCCGGTCAAGATCGAGCTCCCGTCCAAGGTCGAGTTCCCAATCAAGGTCAAGCTCCTATCCGAAGTTGAGCTCTCGATCGAGGTCTTGGCCAAGGTCGAACTTCCAATTGAGGTCGAGCTCTCGTCCGAAATCGAGCTCTTGGCCAAGGTCGAACTTCCAATTGAGGTCGAGCTCCCGTCCGAGATCGAACTCCCGGTTGAGGTCGAGCTCCCATCCAGGACAAGCTCTTGGCTGAAGAGAACTTTGGGTCAGTCGAGCCTCCAACCGGACCAAGTCCTCGGAGGCGGAAGACGTTTCCCTGACCGTGGCAGGAGGAGCAGTGGTAGGCGAAGCGCGACACAAGAGAGGCCCGAATGGTGACACATGAGCATGACGTCGCCGTCTCCACTAGATCAGCCGCCATTCTCTTCCGAGGCGAGTGCTCCACCGAGGTTACAGGCCCTATAACATGCTGTCTGCATCTCCTGCAAGAAAAGTACTCCATCGGGGCTCCAGGTCCCATAGCACACTATCTACACCTCCCATAAAAAGAATGCTCTGCCAGGGCTCCAGGCCCTGTACGGTACCATCTGCATCCCCTGTAAATGAAAGCACTCAGTCGTGGCCCCAGATCCTGTGGCACGCCACCTAAACCTTCCGTAATGGATCACTCCACTAAGGGGCAAGCTCTGCAGCATATTGATTACACCCTCTGAAAAAGGATCTTCTTCCGGGAACCCCAGACCTTGCATAACAGGATTCTGACGATCTCATATCCCACTCGCAGGGGATGTTTTGGGAGGGACGTCCAGCCAAGGCTCCAAGCCCAATTCGGTAGGATCGGCTCCTACATAACTGTAAGAGGGACTTGCAGGACGAGAGGACGAACCAAGAGAAAAAGAAAGCAAGCAAGCAAGGAAAGGCCAAGAGCAGGAATACAATGAACAATCCTCTATTATCCCAGAGATTCTAGTTTTTCTGTTTTCTTTCATTTTTCCTCTACGCGGTGGCATGTCAAGCCTTCGTCATAGAGGATCTGTTTTTCTTGATCACTTTATCGACTTGATCGTCGGAGTGTTCCCACTGAGATTCCCGATCCGAATCTTCTCTTTTTTACAGGGCCGACCGACTACGAAGGCACGAGGATAAGAAGCCCAATACTCCCGAAAAGACCTGCTCTTCTGGACTACGTCAGACACAGCGATCTAGACGGTAACAGATATAGATATTTGTTAAATACTTAAATTTATATCCATATCATGATAGATTTGAATACGAAATCAGAACTGGTCGGATATTATCCAATGCACTTTCATCCATATTCTTATCCTTAGAAATATTACCATTCTTGTATTTCTCTCTTTTAGTTTGGTTTGTGGAAAGGTCAAACCTATCAGAATGTACGTTCATTACTAATTGAGTTTGAATTTTGGGTTAGGATAATACTTTTTAGATTCTTAACATTCTTAACAGGACAATTCAACAACCTTTGAGTGAATTGCAAAAGTTTATTCTTTTGTGGACGTTTTTCTTCTATATTTTTGCTTTCATCGACAATTTATATTGAAGCAATTAGTTAATGACTAAAATCTATATATATATATATATATATAGGCACCATTTGCACGTTGATGAATATGCAAGAAGTTCCATTTATCAGAAATTGAACCAAATTTAAGGATATATATCCATATCCAATAAATTAAATATTGCGTATATTTGTATGTTTAAATAAAATTTATTTGGAAGTTTAAATATGGTCAGATCCAAAACTTATCATATGAGCTTGTGGATCTAGTTTTATTGTCCAAACCAGATTATTTTCTAGTCAATTTACTATTTTCTTCCACTATTTGCTAATCCTACTTTTAGTCGGTCATGTTGCTATCAAGAACAGGTGTTGATTATTCTGCCAAAAAAAAATATGTTGTTTTCATTCAAAAATTAAAAATAAAAATAAAAATTGAAAACATGTTGATCATCCAATCACAACTTTTATTGAAGCCTTGATTTTGAACTTTAAAATGTTTTGTGCATGCAACCCGATGGTTTATAAAGAGGTCAAAGACATAATTAAGATAATTATTTAATCACTCTAAATTTAGACATCAAGGATGATTAGGCATGGTTAAAATGATTTTTCACATCTAAATCACTGATTTGCTAATATTAATAATGAATTATATTTTTAGTAACATTGGTAGGTGTTCAAGCAGCATCGATTTCTGTTTGCTAACAGATTTAAGCAAGAAATTTTGGAGGGATAATTTTAACTTCTATACTTTATATAACAACCAAAAGAACATCACCGAGCCGAGCGGAGGTGGCATGAGAGTTATGAAGACATTAATAGAGTGGATTGGGGAGTGTTGTTAGCTTCTAATTGCAATTCCAATGAAGGTTTTAATAATTATTTTTCTGGGTTATTGAGACCTTAAGATCTAAAATTGATCGGATACCAGGTATTAGAATCTTTCGAATCTAGAATTATTTTAGTAAATATTGATTTATATATGGATATTAATCAAATGCAAAAATTCATATCCACCTTATTCTACGTCTGCATGCAAAAAAAAAAAAAAAAAAAAAAAATCAAGAATTATTAGTAAGGATAAAAATGGATATAAGTTGCATGGTCAAACTTTATAACTACCAAATCAAACATACCACCACCATATAAAAGGATTACATGTGAACATGATTTCTCCTGAAAGATCCTGGGAGCTATATAATATTAAATAAAATTTTAATTAAAATCAAATATTTAAATATAGATCGGATAGTCGATATTTATATCTATAATTATTTTTAAATAAATATAAATATAAATAAGAATACTAATTCAATGTTTAAATTTATGTTTATATTTAGATGAATTTGCATATGAAAATGGATTTGGTTATCTCATGCACTATCATGCTCCTTTCTTTTTTGATTGCTGGGGAATTGGGACCGGTTCAGCTTTAGCTTTTTGAAGACAAAAGAAAAGCTTGCCTTCTTGCAGTGAATGGGCGGGCCACTTTAAAAAAATAAATAATAAATAAATAATAAATAATAAATAATAAATAAATAATAAAAAAAATAAAAAGAAGAAGAAGAATGAGGTAGGTTGCACTCTCTAATTCTTAGTTAATTTTTTTTAATAAAAACTTAATGTATGCACCGTATTGAGCCTCTCGCAACCTAAGGGAGCCCACGGTGGGTGCTGTTGCCGCCCGGATCGTCGCGGTCCGTAGCTGCTGATGATGTCGGGTGGTCTGCGTCTGCCCGTCGGGGATGACTGCGGTGCCTCGAGACCTGCAAGATAGCCAGCATCAGTAACCCGGGCCGGGAATTCCGGCGGGGGCACTCAGACGGTCAAGTCAGTAACGATCCAGGGAAACAGATCCTCCTGGTCGAGCCCCTCCAGATGAGCTCCACGCTAGGAGGAGTGAGTGGAGTGTATGAGAGTATGAGTAAGCTGGGAGATGTGGTGGCCCAGGTAGTCTTGCCCTCCTCTCTGGCCTCTCCCCCTTCTTCTCTTTCCCTTTGTGGTGGATGTGTTGTTAGAAAAATTGGGCGTTCTCTCTCCCTCTGTGGAAAAAATAAGTGTTACATCCTTTTTGCTTATTCTGGCTAGATCCTTTCCTATGACTTGCCTCGAGGTTCTCCCATGCTGTCAGACGGGTATGACGAGATATCGTATCGTGAACGGTACGCCTTCTTTATTGGGTATCTAGGGAAGCTTCCACAAGCCTCTGACATTCCTTCGATTTGCCCTTCTTGGAAGCATGGCAGGACCTCGACTGTTGTGCCGCCGCTCTAGGAAATCACGCTCCTTGGTGGGGTCTTTTTCCCGGTCGTACGGCAAGTCGGTAGGGGGCATAGTCCCCTGATGTGAGCTTCCTTTCTTCCTGGTGTGAATGGCGGCCGTGGGCATTAATGGTGATGTGGCGGGTGCTGTGTACGGTCCTCGGGAGGCCCGCCACTATCTTCGGATGGGAGGTGTTGCTTCCTTGGCGGTTGATGTCTTGATTTGCATTGGGGGCCGAGCTGGGAAGATGGGGCCCACTCGTAGGGGACCCGCCTTGCGGCAGCTCGGCAGTGCGGAGAGGACCCGAGCTCGGGCTGGCTGAGGTGCGCCCAGGCCAGGGGACTCGGCCTCGAAGGGGTCCCACATCGCGGAGGAGGCTTGAGCTCGACTTCGGACCACGGGGCCCGACCTCGAGCTCGAAGGGTCTGCCTCTGATCGGGTTTAAGCTCGGCTCCGACCTAGGCGCCCCGATCTCGCGGGTACCGACCTAGCGGAGGACGGAGCCCGGCTTCGACGGGTAGCCCCGTTGGCATCGGGGAGCTCAGCCCGGCGAAGGGGCCGATAGTGGGGATCCGGCGTGGCATCAATGAAGGCTCCACGTCAGGCTCCTTGCTCCACGTCAGCGATCCGGTCACAACAGGTGCCACCCCCGTCAATTGAGAAAGATAAGGATGGATGCCGTGAAAAGTGGATGCATCTAATTTTTTTCAAATATATATATATATATATATTTAATATTATATTATTATTATTATTTAAAATGTATCTTTTTATTTTTATTTTTTATAAAAAAGAAATGGAAAGAGAACGAGCAATAGCTATTCTTTTATACGTGATCATAAAAAAATTTATTTTATTAAAAAATATTTGATGCATAATAATAATAGAGAGGACTGGGTCATTTTTTTACCACGGTAATAAATATTTAAAATATCTTTTTCTTTGATTTATCCCCTTTTCCTTTTTTTTACCAATATATATATATATATATATATATATATATATATATATATTTAGGAGGGTTTTTGACCGAAATAATATAAAAAAAAAATATTTTTCAAATTGATATGGCTGTTACGCTGACGTGGCGTGTCTCAGGTCCCGCTGGACGTGGTCCGAACCACGTGAATTTTTTTCAGCGAACGAGATCGGAGGGGTCCACCTCGGTCGAGGTCGAGCCGGGTCCTCCTGCTCCTTCGCCAGTTGGCGCCAGGAGACGGGTCCACCTCGACCGAAGTCGAGCAATTCTCTGTCGCTCTGCTAAGTGTCCGCCCAGGAGGGGTCCACCTCGGCCGAAGCTGGCGGCCCCTCGCTCCCTCGCCGGGTGGCGCCCGGAGACGGGTCCACCTCGGCCGAGGTCGAACCTGGTCCTCCTGCTCCTTCGCCAGTTGGCACCCGGAGACGGGTCCACCTCGACCGAAGTCGAGCACCTCTCTGTCGCTCGGCCAGGTGTCCGCCCAGGAGGGTTCCACCTCGGCCGAAGCTGGCGGCCCCTCGCTCCCTAGCCGGGTGGCGCCCGGAGACGGGTCCACCTCGGCCGAGGTCGAACCGGGTCCTCCTGCTCCTTCGCCAGATGGCACCCGGAGACGGGTCCATCTCGGCCGAAGTCGAGCACCTCTATACCGCTCCGCCAGGTGTCCGCCCAGGAGGGGTCCACCTCGGCCAAAGCTGGCGGCCCCTCGCTCCCATGCCGGGTGGCGCCCGGAGACGGGTCCGCCTCAGCCGAGGTCGAGCCGGGTCCTCCTGCTCCTTCGCCAGTTGACGCCCGGAGATGGGTCCACCTCGGCCGAAGTCGAGCCGGCCCTCCTGCTCCTTCACTAGTTGGCGCCCAGAGATGGGTCCACCTCGGCTGAAGTCGAGCACCTCTCTGCCGCTCCGCCAGGTGTCCGCCCAGGAGGGGTCCACCTCGGCCGGAGTTAGCGGCCCCTCGCTCCCTCGCTGGGTGGCGCCCGGAGACGGGTCCACCTCGGCCGAGGTCGAGCCGGGTCCTCCTGCTCCTTCGCCAGTTGGCGCCCGGAGATGGGTCCACCTCGGCCGAAGCTGGTGGCCCCTCGCTCCCTCGCCGGGTGGCGCCCGGAGACGGGTCCACCTCGGCCGAGGTCGAGCCGGGACCTCCTGCTCCTTCGCCAGTTGGCGCGCGGAGACGGGTCCACTTCGGCCGAAGTCGAGCACTTTTCTGCCGCTCTGCCAGGTATCCGCTCAGGAGGGGTCCACCTCGGCCGGAGTTGGCGGCCCCTCGCTCCCTCGTCGGGTGGCGCTCGGAGACGGGTCCACCTCGGTCGAGGTCGAGCCGGGTCCTCCTGCTCCTTCGCCAGTCAGCGCCCGGAGACGGGTCCACCTCGGCCAAAGTCGAGCACGTCTCTGCCGCTCCGCCAGGTGTCCGCCCAGGAAGGGTCCACCTCGGCCGAAGCTGGAGGCCGCTCGCTCCCTCGCTGGGTGGCGCCCGGAGACGGGTCCACCTCGGCCGAAGTTGAGCACCTCTCTGCAGCTCCGCCAGATGTCCACCCAGGGGGAGCCCACCTCGGCTGGCGCCAGCCTTGCATAGTGAGGCCTCCGGGAAGAGGGGGCGCGAGTTTCAAAATTGCCACTCGGGCAGCGCGCGCCGCACCTCACGAGGAGTGCTGGTACGGTCCGCAGTGATGCGCGAAACCTCGTTTACATCGGCCCGACCGGTGCCGCAACCGAGAAGCGGAGTCCTGGCGGGCAGGAGCCAGCAACAGACATCATCAATGCCAGGAAGGAGAGCGCTCGTGCTCGGCCCAAGGCCTCGCCAGTATCTTCCCTCTCTCCTTTTTTCTCGCTAGGCTCGGCAAGCAAGACGAAGGGGTCACCAGGTTCCCGGACCCGAAGGGTAAAGGAAAAAGGGGGGAGGGAGAGAAAAGTGAAGGCGGAGAGGGAGCCTCCCGGGGGGGGGGGGGGGGGAGCCGGAGGCAATGTGATGGCATAAAAGGATGGGAAGAGCGGAGAGCAAGGTAAGTGGAAAAAAGGCGGGGAAAAAGAAGGCACCGAGAGAAGGACCCAGGGATCTGAGAGGGGTCCCTCGGCGTGAGCTCGGTGAAGGAGCTGGGCCCAATTTCCACTCTTCCTAAGACCTCTTTTGTGAATATCTCCTCTAAGTCTGGGGCTCCTTCGGGAACCCACCTTAGGGAGTCTGTTCCATCTCGTCGTTCTCTAACTTGACCGTCGGAGCTCCCTCGCCAGGACCCCCGGCCAGAGTGTCTGACCTTGTTTTGCAGGACCGGAAGCTCGGAGATCTCGAGGTGAGACGGTCTGAGATGGGTACCAGCTTTGAAGTAACAGGCCACCACGGTGAGATCGGCAACTGATTGGCGCGCCAGGAAGGGGGGCAGGACAGCAACCCCAATGCGAGCAAGCTCTCCGTGGGCGAAAGCACGCTCCGACCATGGTGGTGACACGCGGATGCGAAGCGTCCACCAATCGAGTAGGGGAAGTTCCTTCCCCTCAAGGGCTGCGTAGCCCGGAGAGGGAGCTTCCTGCTCCACCTCTTCCTCTGCAGCCATCCCCGGTGGACGGACCTTTCGCAGTTGTCATCCAACAGCTGCAAACCTTGACCACAGCGATGTGGCAGCTACAGCACCAACAACGATCCCTGGCCACCCAGCTCCAGCCAGGGACCCCCGCGGCTCGGGCCGCGGGGTCCCGCGAAATCCTGCGCTCCATCCAAGGCAGGCCCTCTCATCTGCAGGCAGTCTCCAACCCCCGCGGGAGCCACCAAACTCCCGCGAAGAGGAATTCCTCCGGTTCGGCGGATCATGAGAGTCGATCCCCGGCTAACAATGCCAAGACGGCGCACCGTAGCAAGCGACGTCGGGGCAAGGCCCCCCACCGAGACTGATCGGCACCCCCTTCGCCAGCGGCCTCGGTGGAAGATTCCACTAACGAGGCCATCAAGCGCCAGGTCGAGAGGCGCCTGGAGGAGCATGAGCACAAGCTGGCGGAGTTCGCCCGCTGCTTTGCCGACATGAAGAACTCCTCGGCGGACCCGCCGGGCTATGACGCCCGGCCACCCTTCTCCCGGGAAATCCAAGATGAGCCGATTCTGAGTCGGTTACGCATGCCACAAGTGGATACCTACGATGGGACCACCGACCCCTTGGATCATCTGGAGAGCTACAAGGCACTCATGAGGATCCAGGGGGCCACAGACGCTCTTTTATGCGTCGCCTTCCCCGCTACCCTCCGGAAGGCCGCTCGAGTCTGGTTCACCCACCTCGAGCCCGAATCTATTTGCTCCTTCCATCAACT
The DNA here is from genome assembly GCA_021397845.1 of Areca catechu. Lineage (NCBI taxonomy): Eukaryota > Viridiplantae > Streptophyta > Magnoliopsida > Arecales > Arecaceae > Areca > Areca catechu. The sequence continues at coordinate 51,627,281 of CM038045.1, read as the reverse complement.
AGAAGTAAAGTTCGTGGCACACTTCGACACTTGCCGGAAGGTGCCAAGAGAGGTGGACAGCCTCTTCTCCATCCGCCAGCAGGACCAGGAGCTGATTCGGGACTACGTTACCCGCTTTAAGACCGCTGCCCTGGAAATTTACAGTCTGGACGAGCCCGTTGCCATGCTGGCATTGAAGCGCTGGCTCAAGACATCCCGCTTGACCTATTCCCTAGATAAGAAGCCCCACAGGACGTACTCCGAGCTCCTCCTCCGTGTCCACAAGTACATTCGAGCGGAGGAGGCTGATCGCACCAGGCAAGAGCTGAACGGGAGGTCCTCGAAGAAGCCGGCTCCGAGGATGTCCCCGGGACCCAGAGGCCTGGACCACCGTTGATCTCCGTCCAGGCCCGAAGTCGAAGAGCGGCGCTGCCCCGGAGCGAAATTTCACCCCTCTCCTTGCTCCCAGAACGAAGATCCTCATGGAGATTGAGGGTGAGAACTACCTTCGCCGACCTCCTCCTCAGAACCCAAGGAACATCCGCGACAAGACAAAATACTGTCAGTTCCACTGCGAGCACGGCCACGACACGGAGGAGTGCCGCAATCTGAAGCGAGAAATTGAGGAGCTGATTAAGAGAGGCTATCTCAGGAAGTTTGTGAGGAAAGAAGCCCCGGCAGAAGGACAGTCGCTCGCAGCCCTTCCCCCGGTCCCTGCGATTGATAACCGCCCAATGGAGAAGCCGGTGGGCATGATCTCATGGGGGATCGGGCGTGCGGCGAAGAGAACCCGAGAGGCGGGTGACCCGGAGGATGTACCCCCCTTTGAGAAGGGGAATGAAAACAAGAATGTAAACAATGATGCGGTGGTGGTTGAGATGATCATCGCAAAGCATCCTGTACATCGCATTATGATAGATAGTGGAAGCTCTACTGACGTGCTTTTTTATGATGCTTTCTCTCGAATGAACTTGTCTCATGATCAATTAAGGCTGGTGCACACCCCTCTTGTGGGCTTTACCGGGGATTCGGTGGGGGTCGAAGGGGAGATCACTCTCCCTATCACTGCCGGATCCCCACCTCGGCAAACTACTGTCATGATGACGTTTACTGTTGTCAAGCTCCCCTCACCTTATAATGCAATCCTTGGCTGTCCGGGGCTCAACCAGCTGGACGCCGTGATTTCCACCAAGCGGTTACTGGTGCAGTTCCCCAAAGCCTCTGGGATTAGGGTGATGAGGGGGACGGCCCAGCCCGTCCAGCATTGCCTTCAGACGGTCCCGGGTGCCCCAAGCGCTGAGCTCGGCCCCGACGTCAACGACCTCGACTCAAGGGAGAAGGAACCCAAGGGAGGACCCGTAGAACACCTGTTGACATATCCCCTCGGTTCGGACCCTCAGAAGACCGTGCATGTGGTTGCCTAGCTCCCAGAGGAAGAACGGATCCACCTGCTGGATTTCCTCCGCGCGAACGTGGATGTGTTCGCCTGGTCCGCAGCCGACAAGCTGGGCATCCCCTCGGAAGTCATCACCCACAGGTTAAATGTTGACCCGAGGTGTCGCCCGGTCCGCCAGAAGAAGAGAAGTTTCGCTGCAGAAAGGCAGAAGGCCATCAATGAAGAAGTAGAGAAGCTCCTCACCGCCGGCTTTGTGCGGGAAGTACAATATCCCAGTTGGCTGGCGAATGTGGTCATGGTGAAGAAGAGTAGTGGCAAGTGGAGGATCTGCGTGGACTACACCGACCTCAACCGAGCTTGCCCGAAGGACAGTTTCCCTCTTCCAAAGATTGACCAGTTGGTGGACACCACTTCGGGGCATCGCCTCCTCTCTTTCATGGATGCCTTCTCTGGGTACAACCAGATTCGAATGCATCGGGAGGACGAGGAGCACACCGCTTTCGTCACCGACCGTGAAACTTACTATTACAAGATGATGCCATTCGGCCTCAAGAATGCCGAGGCCACGTACCAGCGGCTGGTCAACAAAGTCTTCAAAGATCAGATCAGCCGCAACATACAGGTGTACGTGGATGATATGCTGGTAATGAGCAAGCCTCTTTCCGACCATGTCGGCGACCTGGCGGAGACTTTCGGCAACCTCTGACTTCACCAAATGAAGCTGAACCCGGTGAAGTACGCCTTCGGCGTGTCCGCCGGGAAGTTCTTGGGGTTCATGATGACCCAAAGAGGGATAGAAGCCAACCCGGAAAAGGTCCAGGCCATTTTGGACATTGAGTAACCTACCTCAAAGAAGTAAGTGCAGCGACTCACCGGCCAGATAGCCGCCCTGAGTCGGTTTATCTCAAGGTCTGCTGACCGCTGCCGGCCCTTCTTCAAAGTGCTGAGGAAGATGAACAACTTCACTTGGACCGAGGAGTGCCAGGAGGCGTTTGACGAGCTGAAGAGGATGCTTGCATCACTGCCACTACTCTCCAGGCCCGAAGAAGGAGAGGAGCTCATCCTGTACCTGGCGGTCACCCCGGAGGCGTCAGTTCGGTCCTAGTTCGGATCGACGACCAGGGAATGCAGAGACCGATGTACTACATGAGCAAACTCCTCCGCGATACGGAGCTCAGGTATTCCCGGTCTGAAAAACTCATTTTTGCACTAATAGTGTCCGCCCAGCATCTCAGGCCTTATTTCCAAGCACACTTCATTGCCATCCTGACGGATCAGCCGCTGAAAGCGATACTCAGCCGACCTGGCACATCCGGGCGATTGGCAAAGTGGGCACTCAAGCTTAGCAAGTTTGATATCACTTGTCGACCAAGGTCGGCCATGAAGGTGCAAGTGCTCGCTGACTTCTTGGTCGAGTGGGCAGGCCTGGGCAAGGGGACGAAGGAAGGCCCTCTGGACCGGCAGCCAGAACCGGTACCCGAGGAGGATGTTTGGATCCTTCATGTGGACGGGGCCTCGAACTCCAGCGGGAGCGGAGCCGGTCTCATCCTCACCAACGGCGAGGGGGTCGTCACCGAATGTGCACTTCGTTTCCAGTTCACCGCAACTAATAATCAGGCGGAGTACGAAGCGCTCCTCGCGGGGCTAAGAGTGTCCCGCAAGTTGGGCGTGGCCAACCTCAAGGCCTTCACTGATTCGCAGCTGGTGGCCGGACAGATCTCCGGAGAGTACGGTGCGCGGGACCCTCAAATGGCAAAATACTTGGAGCTCGTGAGAACGAGCGCGGCTGGATTTCGGCGCTTCAGCATCTCCCATATACCCCGTGGGAAAAATGCTAGCGCGGACGCGCTCTCCCAACTGGCGACCCTACCGGACTCGCTGTTGGGCCACGCTTATGTTGAGCATCTCAAGGCCTTGAGCTACGAGATGCCCGTGGAGGTCCAACAGGTCAGCCAAGAGCCCAGTTGGATGGACAAGTACGTCGAGTACATTACCAGTGGCATCTTACCGGAGGACCGCGCAGCGGCTCGCCTTATTAAGAGGAAGGCTGCGCGGTTCGTCTTAATGGATGGACAACTATATCGGAGATCTTATTCCTACCCCTTCCTCAAGTGCCTGAGACTCGCGGAGGCTGCACTCGTACTCCAAGAGATCCACGAGGGCATCTGTGGGAATCACGTGGGGGGCAGAATACTGGCATACAAGGCCCTCCGCCAAGGTTATTTCTAGGAGACAATGAAGGAAGATGCAGCTGACTTCGTGAAGAGGTGTGACCGATGCCAGCGGCATGCCGTGGTGCAGCATCAGCCCTCCACTCCGCTCTCCCAGCTCTCTGCTCCATGGCCATTCGCTCAGTGGGGAATGGATCTCTTAGGACCTTTTCCCCTGGCATCCGGGCAGCGTAAGTTTTTAATCGTGGCCATCGACTACTTTACGAAGTGGGTCGATGCCGAACCCCTAGCCCGGATCACGGAGGCAAACGTTGCCTAGTTCCTCTGGAAGTCAATCATCTGCTGTTTTGGCATACCGCACACCATTATCACCGATAACGGACGTCAATTTGACTATCGAGAGTTCGAGGAATTCTGCAGCGACCTCGGCATCCACCATCACTTCACCTCGATGGCGCATCCACAGACAAACGGAGAAGCCGAGGTAACGAATAGGACTATCTTGCAGGGCCTCCGGACAAGGCTGGATCAGGCCAAGGGCAGGTGGGCGGAAGAGCTCCCGAGCATCCTGTGGACGTACCACACCACCCTGAGGACAGCCACCGATGAGACCCCGTTCAACCTCGTCTTCGGAGCTGAAGCGATTATCCCGATATAACTCAGCCTACCCACCTTGCGCGTGGAGCAGTATGATGAAGTGGAGAATCCCGCCAGGATGCTGCTGAACCTGGACCTCCTTGAAGAGACGAGGGACAAGGCTCGAGACCGAATGGCGGCCTACAGGCAGCAAGTGGCTACGTACTACAACTCCAGAGTGCGACCGAAGTCCTTCCACCCAGGAGATCTGGTGCTCCGCCGGGCTGAAGCTTCCCAGCCATGGGAGTGCGGGAAGCTCTCCCCGAACTAGGAAGGCCCTTAAAGGGTGGCGGAAGTACTCCCTCACAGGGCCTACTACCTGGAGGAGCTAAGAGGGTCCCGATTCCCTCGGACCTGGAATACCTCAAACTTGAGGATGTATTACCAATAGTGTAAGGTTCCTTGAACCCCAGCAATAAAATCCTTTTTCTTCACCAAATGCTTCTTCTCACCGCGTAGGGAGAGAACCACTTAGCTTTGGGTTCGGCGAACATGGGCGTGGCCAAAGACCCGCGAAGGCGATAGGTCTCGGACTTCGGTCTGGAAGGCGGGGCAAAATCAAACTCATCCACGCAGTCACGGAGAACAGCCTAGCAAGCCGCGCAAGGCTCGGATAAAGCCTGCGACCCCGAGGTTCAGTTCGGAGGTCCCGGACTTCGATCTGGAAGGCTGGGCAGAATCAAACTCGCACACGTAGTCCCGGAGAATAGCCCGGCAAGCCGCGCAGGGCTCGGATAAAGCCTGCGGCCCCTGGGTTCAGTCCGGAGGTCCTGGACTTCGGTCTGGAAGCCGAGGCAGAATCAAACTCGCCCACGCAGTCATGGAGAACAGCCCGGCAAGCCGCGCAGGGCTTGGATAAAGCATGCGGCCCCGGGGTTCAGTCCGGAGGTCCCGGACTTCGGTCTGGAAGGCAGGGCAGAATCAAGCTCGCCCACGCAGTCCTGGAGAACAGCCAGGCAAGCTGCATAGGGCTCGGATAAAGCCTGCGGCCCCGGGATTCAGTCCGAAGGTCTCGAACTTCGGTGTGGAAGACGGGGCAGAATCAAACTCGCCCACGCAGTCCTAGAGGACGAACCGGCAAGCCGCGCAGGGCTCGCATAAAGCCTGGTCCCCTGGCATTCTGTCCGGAAGTCCCGAACTTCAGTTTGGAGGAAGGGGCAGAACTCAGTCTGCCCACGAGCTCGGCTCGAAACGCACTACAGGACTTAGTCCCGGTGCCCGAAACCAACATTCAATTCAAAAAAAAAAAGAGAGAGAGAAGAAAGAGAGAACGAAGCAACGATCTGGCGAAGAAAAAATTTCATTAACTTAGAAATGTAAGTACACTGGAGGAGTCCCGACAAGCCGAGAGTCCTCGAAAAGAAAAAGAAGATACAAAAAAGAAAAAAGAAGAAGTCGGCAGAGCCGGGGAGGCTACTTCGGCGCGGCGGCATCCTCCTCGGGCTGAGGCACACTTTTTCCGCCTGAGCCATCGATGGGTGGCTGCTTGGGGGGCTGCTCTGGAGTCGTAGCCTCATCACCAGCTGCTGTTGGAGCCCCTCCGCTGGGCTCCTGCCTCCTGCCACCAAGGACTACCCCGCTGAGGTCAAGCTCGGGGTAGAAGGAGCTTACATTCTCCCGGCATACTTGGAACCCCTTCAAGAAGGAGTCCACGACAGCCTCCCGAACCTCCGCGATGTATTCCTCCGAGGCCCGGAACTTCGGGACGGCCTCCTGCGCCTCCCGCTTCGATGCCTCCAGCAGCCCGTTGATGTAGGAGCTCTTCTCCTTAGCCGCGTTCAGCTCCCTCCGGACCTCCTCCACCCGGCGCTCCAGCGACCGGGACTGAGCCCTGAGGCGGGTCTTCTCCGCCGCGTCCTCCTCGGTGCGGCGCTGGCTCGAGATCCTCTCCTCGGACAGGGAGGTCTCGAACTCCTTGATGCACCCCTCGGCGCGGGCCAGGTTAGATCGGAGGACCTGGTTGTTCCCTCGCAGCTCGACCCCTTTTTCCATGAGGTCTTTGATATCGGGTGCGAGCTTGCCGAGCTTCTCCTCCTTCTTGGCATACCCGACGAGGAAGTTCCTCAGCAGCAGCGCGTCGGTCCCGATCTGCACCAGAAGAAGAAAGGGTAGGCATAACCCAACTGGAACTTTAAAAGGAAGAGCTCCGAACTCGGGACTTACCGTGAAGAGCTGCGGAAGGATTCCGAACAGGGCATCGCTATAGTCCCGGCCGCCCCTTAGTCGGTGGTCCCGGGAGGTGCAGGCGAACTCCATGACCTTCTTCGCGAGGCACTGGTCTCAGATCACGGAACACCAGCTGGTGAAGTTCGGCGGCGGGGCTAACATGTCGGCAGCAGCAGAGGTGGCCATCCCCTCGCCAGGCAGAGCAGCCATCAGTGAAGCCGTCGCCGTGCTGGTGACCGCCGTGGGTGCAGTTGGAGTAGCGGTTGAAGTAGGCACTGCCCGGGAAAGTACTGGCCCCCCTCTTCCACGACCATGTCGAGGTCGACGACAGGGACGTCGGGCGCCCGGGCTCGGGGCGACCTGGATGCGGGAGCCGGTGCCACGGGTCTAGAGGTGGGGATCGGCGCGGCCTCCCGGCTCGCCTCGGTACGAGCCCTCTTCGTCGCGGGTTCGGTCCCCTCGGCGACATCCCTTTGTGCGGCGCCCTCCAATAGATTTTCCAGAGAAAACTTCATGCCTGAAAGGAAGTAGAGGTCAGCCAGACCAGTTAAAAAGAAAAGAAGAGGAAGAAGGGGAGAGTGCGAGGTGAAAGGGAAGCCCGAACCTCACCCAGCTCCCGGACGAAACTGATCCCCGCCTCGAACAAGTTCTGCTCCGAGAGCAGTACATCGAGGGTCGGGACCGCATCACTCAGCAGCTGCGAGTAGACCTCTTGGTCCGCTGGGTCGACTTGGGAGTTCCGGTTCGGAGATGGATCCGGCTCGCTCCAGGCCTAGTCGACATCCTCGACCGAGGCAAAAAAGAACCGGTTCTTCCAGCCCTTGATAGACGAAGGGAGGTCGAACCTGAGGCACCTAGACCGAGGTGAGATGTACCACCAGCCATCATCGGTGGAATAGTGCTTCAGGATGAAAAGAGCCCTGAAGAGGGAGAAACGGGCAACAAACCCATGGAAGTGACAAAAAACTATGAAGGCAAAGATGACCCGGATGGCATTTGGAGCCAACTGGGCCGGGACCAAGCGATAGTGGCTTAGAAAGGAAATGAAGAAAGGGTGAAGGGAAAACCGAAGACCCCCAAGGAGGAAGTCCTTGTAGAAGGCTATTCGCCCGGGGCCACTTAAGGTCACTCGATCTCCGGGCCATGGGAGGGAAAGATGAATCGACTCCGAGATACCGTAAACCTCCCAGAGCAGAGAAAGGTCATCTTCGGTCATCGTTGAGACGTGATCGGAGGGACCAGTGGGAGAGATGGCCGGTGGAGGAAGGGAAGAAATCGGACGGGCAGAAACTATAGGAGGAGACTTAGGACCCCTAGGGATGCCTATGGTTACACCCCCGGGTTGAAGCCGCCTGCGGATTTCGTCCGGAATCACTTCCCCTTCCGAGGAAGAAGGCGATGGAGTCCTCGGTCTGGAAGGACCGGCCTCGTCCGGGTTAGAAGAGACATGACGACGACGCGCCATGAGGGAAGAAAGGGTGCAGGAAGGTTGTTAAGGCCGAGAGACGGAAAGGGGAGGAAGACGCGGGCACTCACCAAGATACTCTGTGTAAAAGAAGTGGCAACCCGGGAAGGTGAAGGAAAGCCCACTGCAACCGCCGGCGGAGCGCGAGAAAGTGGAGGGACTTCGTTTCCGGAAAGTCCCCCTCCTTTTCAAACTCGATCGACAGCGGCCGTACCCCTCATTCCGTTCCGAACTACCTGATGGATGCCGCGTGGACGCATGCCCGACATCGACGCTTCGGTTCAATAGAAACTGCCTCCTTTTCGAAATGGCGCATTAATGGCCGCCGGAAGAGCGACGCGTGGCAACCTCTCATAGGACCTTGGGCGTAACAAGAAACGGCGACGAGGATCGCAGCAATTATGGTGCGAGATTTTCGCCTTCCCCACATCATCTCCGCATTAAATCCCCATGTTCCGAGCCACGACGCCTTGGCGGAACGAGGGGATGTGGGGAAACTGATATGGCTATTACGCTGACGTGGCATGTCTCAGGTCCCGCCGGACATGGTCCGAACCATGTGGATTTTTTTCGGCGAACGAGATCGGAGGGGTCCATCTCGGCCGAAGTCGAGCCGAGTCCTCCTGCTCCTTCGCCAGTTGGCGCCCGAAGACGGGTCCACCACGGCCGAAGTCGAGCAACTCTCTGCCACTTCGCTAGGTGTCCGCCGAGGAGGGGTCCACCTCGGCCGAAGCTGGTGGCCCCTTGCTCCCTCGCCGGGTGGCGCCCGGAGACGGGTCCACCTCGGTCGAGGTCGAACCGGGTCCTCCTGCTCCTTCGCCAGTTGGCGCCCGGAGACGGGTCCACCTCGGCCGAAGTCGAACACCTCTCTGCCGCTCCACCAGGTGTCCGCCCAGGAGGGGTCCACCTCGGCCGAATCTGGCGGCCCCTCGCTCCCTCGCCGGGTGGTGCCCGGAGACGGGTCCGCCTCGGTCTAGGTCGAGCCGGGTCCTCCTGCTCCTTCGCCAGTTGGCGCCCGGAGATGGGTCCACCTTGGCCGAAGTCGAGCCGGCCCTCCTGCTCCTTCACCAGTTGGCGCCCGGAGACGAGTCCACCTCAGCTGAAGTCGAGCACCTCTCTGCCGCTCCGCCAGGTGTCCGCCCAGGAGGGGTCCACCTCGGCCGGAGTTGGCGGCCCCTCGCTCCCTCGCCGGGTGGAGCCCGGAGACGGGTCCACCTCGGCCGAGGTCGAGCTGGGTCCTCCTGCTCCTTCGCCAGTTGGCGCCCGGAGACGGGTCCACCTTGGTCGAAGTCGAGCACGTCTCTGCCGCTCCGCCAGGTGTCCGCCCAGGAGGGGTCCACCTCGGCCGAAGCTGGCGGCCCCTCGCTCCCTCGCCGGGTGGCGCCTGGAGACGGGTCCACCTCGGCCGAGGTCGAGCCGGGCCCTCCTGCTCCTTCGCCAGTTGGTGCCCGGAGATGGGTCCACCTTGGCCGAAGTCGACCACCTCTCTGCCGCTCCGCCAGGTGTCCGCCCAGGAGGGGTCCACCTCGGTCGGAGTTGGCGGCCCCTCGCTCCCTCGCCGGGTGGCTCCCGGAGACGTGTCCACCTCGGCCAAGGTCGAGCCGGGTCCTCCTGCTCCTTCGCCAGTTGGCGCCCGGAGACTGGTCCTCCTCGGTCGAAGTCGAGCACGTCTCTGCTGCTCCTCCAGGTGTCCACCTAGGAGGGGTCCACCTCGGCTGAAGCTAGCGGTCCCTTGCTCCCTCGCCGGGTGGCGCCCGGAGACGGGTCCATCTCGGCCGAGGTCGAGCCGGGTCCTCCTGCTTCTTCGCCAGTTGGCGCTCGGAGACGGGTCCACCTCGGTCGAAGTCGAGCAATTCTCTGCCGCTCTGCTAGGTGTCCGCCCAGGAGGGGTCCACCTCGGCCGGAGTTGGCGGCCCCACGATCCCTCGTCGGGTGGCGCCCGGAGATGGGTCCACCTCGATCGAGGTCAAGCCGGGTCCTCCTGCTCCTTCGCCAGTTGGCGCCCAGAGACGGGTCCATCTCGACCAAAGTCGAGCACGTCTCTGCCGCTCCGCCAGGTGTCCGCCCAGGAGGGGTCCACCTCGACCGAAGCTGGCGGCCCCTCGCTCCCTCGCCGGGTGGCGCCCGGAGACGGGTCCGCCTCGGTCCAGGTCGAGCCGGGCCCTCCTACTCCTTCGCCAGTTGGCACCCGGAGACGGGTCCACCTCGGTCGAAGCCGAGCACCTCTCTGCCACTCCGCCAGATGTCCGCCGAGGGGGAGCCCACCTCGGCTGGCGCCGGCCCAGCATAATGAGGCCTCCGGGAAGAGGGGGCGCGAGTTTAAAAATCGCCACTCAGGCAGCGCGTGTCGCGCCTTGCGAGGAGTGCTGGTACGGTCCGTAGTGACGTGCGAAACCTCGTTTATATCGGCCCGACCGGCACCGCAACCGAGAAACGGAGTCCTGGCGGGCAGGAGCCAGCAACGGACATCATTAATGCCTGGGAAGGACAGCACCCGCGCTCGGCCCAAGTTCTCGCCAGTATCTTCCCTCTCCCCTTTTTTCTCGCTAGGCTCAGCAAGCAAGACGAGGGGGTCACCGGGTTCCCGAACCCGAAGGGGAAAGGAGAAAGTGGGGAGGGAGAGAAAAGTGAAGGCGGAGAGGGAGCCTCCCAAGGGGGGTAGCCGGAGGCAATGTGATGGCATAAAAGGATGGGAAGAGCGGAGAGCAAGGTAAGTGGAAAAAAGGCGGGAAAAAAGAAGGCATCGAGAGAAGGACCCAGGGATCCGAAAGGGGTCCCTCGGCGTGAGCTCGGTGAAGGAGCAGGGCCCAATTTCCACTCTTCCTAAGACTTCTTTTGTGAATATCTCCTCTAAGTCTAGGGCTCCTTCGAGAACCCACCTCAGGGAGTCTGTTCCATCTCGCCGTTCTCTAACTTGACCATCGGAGCTCCCTTGCCGGGACCCCCGGCCAGGGTGTCTGACCTTGTTTTGCAGGACCAGAAGCTCAGAAATCTCGAGATGAGACGGTCAGAGACCGGTACCAGCTTTGAAGCAACAGGCCGCCGCGGTGAGATCGGCAACACAAATTAAAGTCGGTCATATTTTATTTAGAGATTTAGGTGTACCGATCAAAAAAAGAAATAAAACAAAAAGTGAAATCGTGGGTTCAACCCGCGATTTCAAAAAAAATTCTTGCGTGCATTCAATGATGGTAGAATTTTTTTAATTATCTAAATATTTTTTTGAAAATAACCTGCCAATGATATTTTTATAATTAAATCAAATTTTATGAATGACATTTTCGTAATTAAATCAAACATTATGAAGGGTATTTTAGAAATTAAATCAAAATCACGAATTTCTTATATTTTATCCCAAAATGTCCTTCATAATATTTTATTTTAATTAGAAAAATGCTATTCATATAGTTTGATTTAATTACGAAAATATCATTATAGCTTATTTTCAAAAATAATATTTAGAGAATAAAAAAAAAATCCCACCATCATCATAAATATTCTTTTTTAATTAAATTTTAATCTAATAAAATTTTAAAAAATAATTAACAAAATTTAAAATAATATAATAAAATATTTAAAATAATATAATAAAATTTAAAATATTTAAAATAACATAATAAATTTATAATATTTAAAATATTTAAAATTAAAAAAAAGTTTTAAATCGCTGGTCCGCCTTGACCCTGGTGGCCGGACCAGTGGTCGGACCGGTCGCTAGACCGGCTGTCGGACAAGTGACCGGATTGGCTATCAGACCGGTGGCCGGATCCTACGGACTGGATCGACCGTCGGACCGGTGACCGACTGTCAGACCAGTGGCCGGACTGGCAGCTAGACCGGCGATCAGACTGGCACTGATCTAGCAGCTGAACTAGCTGTCGGATCGATGGCCGGAGCCGGACTGACTATCACATCGGTGGCCAGATCGGCGACCGTACTGTAAAATCATAGATTATAATAATTAAAAAATTATTATAGTATCATATTATTTTTTTTATTTTTAATTTTATTTTTAATTTTTTTATGAATTTTCTTATTTGGTTGGACCGGTGGCCGGATCTTGGTGACCGGATCGACCGTCGGACTGGTGATCAACTGTCAGATCAGTGGCCAGACTGGAAGCTAGATCGGCGATTAGACTGTCACCGATCTAGCAACCGAACTGGCTGTCGGATCGATGACCGGAGCCGGACTGGCTATCAGACCGGTGACCGGATCGATGACCGGACTATAAAATCGCAGATTACAATAATATAAAAAAATTATTATAGCATCATATTATTATTTTTTATTTTTAGAATTTTTTTCTATTTTTTTAGTTTTTTTTAGTTTTTTATTTTTTATTAAAATTTAAAATAAAAAAATAGAGGAGAAATTGCATGTTGAATCTGCGATTTCAATTTTTTTTTTTTTTTTTGAAATTACGGGTAGAATCCTTGATTTCACCTTTTCTTTTCTTTTTTTTATCGGTACACCTAGATTCGTAAAAAAAAAAGAAAAATGTCATTAATTTGAGAAATAAAATATTAAAAAATATTATTTAAAAAAAAAAACCCTATTTAGGACCGGGGGTTGAGTTGGTTTGGGTTCTATCATTTTGATGTGATGTTTGATGGATGGTCTAATTACATGTGGCATTTACCATCTTTTGTGTATTTTCCACCCCCCTCCCGTGACAATGCCATGAACCTTCAAGATGCAACAATTTTATTTTATTTTATTTTGATATTATATTTATTTGCTTAAATATTCAACCATAATCTCAATTTCTGTTATTAATGAGCAGTTAATATAGGTCATTGTAGTTCTTGCAATGGTTAAGCAGATAGAATCCATCATAGTGCTAAACTATAACAATTAAAGACAAAGTTTTGACATTTTGCGAAAGAGGAAAAGAGAATATAGTTTTGAAACCTATTGGTCCACCATTGCTATGTCATAATACTATAACATTATCTAATAATAAATAATGCTTTTGGGTCATGCCTGCTATAGCTATAATAAATATGATAATAAAAAGTGTTAGTATTTAAATATGAGATAAATAACATTTAAGGAGCTCAACTTAAAAGTTGTTTTATGAATCGCTGAGAATTTGATAATTAATATGTAGCTCTTTTTTTCTTTTTTCTTTTTTTTATATTTTTCAACCAAAATCATGTATATATATTGTTGGAGCAAAATCGCTCCACGGAATGCTCGGAATCTTCCTCGACGCTACCATGGCAGAAAGGGAATGCACCATCAGGGAAGGGATGGGACGCGCCATCCATTCCCGTTGCAGAGGCGTGCCCCCATGGGGCTGCACGCACGAGAGAAAACCAAGAAGAGGAGAATAGAAGGGAGGCTAGGATTTTGGAGGAGAAAAGATCACGTCTTATTATTCCAAACGTTCCATATACAAGACGAAAGACATATATATATATCCTAGGTCACAACCAACCTAGCCCTCAAAAACTCTTCCCTGAGTTACATAAAAAAGCACTCAAACTCGAGCACATGTATACCCATGTCTCACATGTTCTCTCAACCTTAGACTTGGAGTATCCCTGGAACACCTCCAGGAACCCCTGGAATACATCTAGGACCCACTTGGGACACGCCCCCAAGCCCCAGGGATCGCCTCCAACATCCCTGCAATGGTCTCCCAAGTCTCTTTAAAGCTTGAGAGCACCACGCAAAATCCCTATAATCTCCACCTTGGTACCCCAAGCTTTGGCAAACTTGGCAATGTCCTCCATGCACAACCCCGCTGTAACTGCGTGTCCTGATAGCCTTGTGAGGATATTCTCGCCTTTGCCAACACCCTTCAGCTGCTGAGATCTCCTGGAGGCCTTTGGGATGACCGCCTTCACAGCTGAAGATCTTTGCTTGTACCTTGGCACCACCATTGTAGCCTTCCTTCTGCCTGGCAGCTGCATCGGCCTTTTTCTTGAACTTCCCCGGAGAGAACTCAGTGAACCTGAATCGGTACTCGCTACAACTGAAGCTCTACCTGACATAATCTCCTCAAAGCCATGCCAAACTCCACACACTCTGCTCCACCTGGCTAAGTGCACCCCTGGCGCTCGTGCTAGGATATGGTCCTCCCTGCACCTCCCGCTCTGAACTCGTGTCGAATCCTGCTCCACCCGTGAAGCCACCTCTCATCGGTGCTCCACCTGAAACAGAAGTCCCCGTTAATGCCACAGAAAGAAAACCCCGATGCCAGCAACTCAATGCTGCCCTACTGAGCCTGCACCTGAACCTCGTACCCAGTCGTTGTCTCATCGGACCCTCCGCAACACCGCGGATCCCTCCGAGACCGTTTCGGATACACTGCAACCCCGCATGAACCTTCAAAATCCAGGAGCTCATCCCAACTCCTCTAACCTAGCAACCATCTCCACTTGGTTGCTGCATCATGTCCCAGCCTGTCTCCTGGCTGCATAATGTCCCCGGCACTCCCTGAGACCTGTCCACGGATCTCGTTGAGCTGCCATCTCCATCAGCTCCAGTCTCCATCCCCAAGCCAATGCCGCTATACCAGGACACTCCCGATTGCTCGATACCCCCGGCGCTCCCTGAGACTGTCTCTTGTCTCCCTAAGCTGCCCCTGGCATCGTCTCTACTAATGTACTCCAGTCTTCGTGAGATATCCATCTCTCGAGACACATCTCCAACCATGCGAGATACCACACCCACGTACAGCTCCATCACGATCAAGGTAGCTGGAGTACTACCGATTGCTCTCCTCCATAATAACTAAGAGCCTAGTCCACTACCGATGGAGCTACCACTCATGCTCTGAAAGATCCCCGGTATGTATCACTCCACTTATGCTAAATCGTAGATCACCTGACCTGCCATTGCTCCATAGCACAGGACTCGCAGCTCTGCACCACTATCGTGAGCTCCTGCACCACTGGATCCATCATCTTCGACGAGATCCACTCCACCAGCAAACCTCTGCACTGCTCCCGCTATCACGAACCTCTATCCGCATGGGAGGCCGAAGATGAAACAATGCTGCTCATGCTGCCCGCACGCACGCTCACTGCACCACGATCTCCATATACGCATCACCTATGATATGACTTGTTGCCGCCCGATCGCCGTGGCCTGTAGCTGTAGACTGCTTCGGACCGCGCCCCTGTCACCCCGAATCATGCTCAGACACCCGGACCTGCAAAATAGAAAAGACCCGGACCGGTGATACCAGTGGGGGCACTCCGACGTTCAAGTCAATGACGATCCAGGGGAACAGATCCTCCTGGTCGAGCCCCACAGGTGGACTCCATGCTAAGAGGAGAATATAATGTACTGGAAGAGTATGGAGGAGTTGAGTGCGGAGTGGGGGGAGTGCCGGCTGAGGAGAGTCGAAGCCAGGATGGCTATGTCCGTCAAGACCTTTTCCCGCAGATCCCCGGTAGCCTGGAATTCTTGGGCTAGCTTGGTGCTCCTGTGTGACTTCTTCCCTCCGCCTCCGTTCAATTGTGCTTACCTTCTTTTTGGAACCTTGGAGAGTTCTTTTAAGCCACAAGGGACTGCCAAGTACTTGCCTTGGGACCCTCGCATTGTTTGCTGGCGCGTGTGGCATTGTCTAGTGCCGTGTGCGGGGAGCCTTTCCCCATCTGTGATAGGGGACGGTACGGCATGCGCTGACATTCCCTCTGGTCGCTCCACTTCTGGAAGCATGGCAGGGCCTCGATCGGCGGGCGGCCGCTCCCTGGATTCGAATCTTTTGGGCTGACTTTCTCTTTCGGGTGGTGCAGACGATCGCCTGGGAGCGCAGCACCTCGATCGGGGGGCCCCTTCCCTTCTGGTGTAAGCGGTAGTTGGGGATAGTTATTACGGTATGACGGGAGCTCCTTTGTGGTCCTTGGGCAGCTCACCGCCATCCAAGGAAGCAGCAACGTCCTTTGGCCACAGGTCTCTTTGTCCGAGGTGGGCAAGCTCAAAAAGATGGAGCTCGCTTCGGCCATGGTGCCTCGACCTCGAGGGAAGCCAGCCTGGTGAAGGAGCGATCAGAAGCAGGGCTCGACTTCGACAGCTTCGTCCGCCGTGTCGCTCGATGGAGTCTGACATGGGCTCCACATCAGTGTTCCCACCACATCATGATTTTATCATGGATCCATCCTAGCTCAACATGAAGAGCTCGCAAAATGGAATCCAATGGCGTAAACGGAGCTCAAATCAGAGTTCAATTGAGCCCGAAATCATCGAAAAACCAGTCAACACATATTTCAGAGCAGAGGTGTTTGAGACTGTCGGTCCACCATGAACTGATCCAAAGGTTCACGCACAATTTCCCAGTCTACAGCTGCCATTGCTGTCGGTCCACAGCAGAGAACCGTGGACACAACCTCTTTCGGCCACCGCCGTGGCCACCTGCCACCGTGCCTCACCTCTAGCGACTTCCCGCCACCGTGCCGCGCCTTCGGTGACTGCCCGCACGCCATGTCTATCCCAATCTGCTTCGATCGGTCCAACCGCTTCTGCTGCGCCCTGCACCGACCACGGTCGAGCCCGCGCCCTGCGCCACCCTGCGACCGATGAGCTCGTGTGATCTAGTGACTGCCTGCAGCCGTGCTGCATCGATCTTCTCCCTTAAACCGTGGCCTCCCAAAACCGAGAAGCCCCCCATGGTCCCAAGTCCCCTCGTGCCCAGCATCAAGCACCCACGAGAAGATCGATGCCTCTTCTTTCTTCATGGATCTTCTCCATATCCACAACGAGGACCGGATCCTTGTCACGGCACCATCGGGTCCGATGAGAGCGACGCCCTCAAGTCTTCTCCGCCGGTACTCTGCCCATACCAGCGCCACCGACGGACACCTGCTGGCCACATGCATGGACGCTTCTTCTCTCTCTGTTCCCAGGGAGGGCAGCAGGCCCTCACCTCCAGATCTCGGTACCAGAGATATGCACCACCGTCGCAACGTCCTCTTCCCTTCTTCCTTCACGCCACTGTATCAAGGTTTGCTATGATACCAACTATTGGAGTAAAACCGTTCCATGGAACGCCCAGGATCCTCCTTGACGCTGCCATGGCAGAAAGGGAATGCACCATCAGAGAAGGGATGGGGCGTGCCATCCGCTCCAGTCACGGAGGCGTGCCCCCATGGGGCTGCACGCACGAGAGAGAACTAAGGAGAGGAGAGTAGAAGGGAAGCTAGGATTTTGGAGAAAAAAAGGGATCATGTCTTATTATTCCGGATGTTCCATATACAAGATGAAAGACTCATATATATATCCTAGGTCATAACCGACCTAGCCCTCAAAAACTCCCTCCTGAGTCACATGAGAAAATACTCAAATTCGAGTCCATGTACACCCATGTCTTACATGTTCTCTCAACCTCAAACTCAAAGTATCCCAAGTCTCTCCAAAGCTTGATAGCACCATGTAAAATTCCTACGCATATGTCACAAAATAACCAAGTGCTTGTCCAATAAAAGTAAAATTCGAGCAGATAGCTATCGTAGAGTAACTTAATATTTGGCAATTATATGGATGAGTTAGGATTCTGTTCAGTAACTCAATATGCATGTATGTAAGGCTAAAGGGATGATTAAACATGATAAACTAAGTATTTAGTCGTCGCCATCAATTACAGGTCACTGCTAAGTACTAACTTGAAAAGAAAATCTCATAATAAAACGCAGGTGATATGCCCTTCTGAACACCCCGCCAAGCAACCAAGGGTGGTTGAGTCGGTGGACCAACCCAATAGCTTATGAGATAGAGACAGACCCAAAGGCATTCGAGCGGCCTACGAACTTGGTTTACACTTCCCATCAACGAAACAAGGAGGAGAAAAAGCCCTTTCGAGCCACCAAATTTCTCCCATCTCTTAGCCATGAATGATGATGATAGCTGATTTCATCTTTTAGACCAAAAGCCAACATGTGACATCCCAACCTGAGATGTACTCCATTAAAAGTTTATAAGCTACCTTTTAGTAATTTGTTTAAACCAAATCTTTAACTGCTTATATTATGTAATAAACTTGTGAAGTTGTCAGACTATGACAGCTAGAAAATGCATAGCCATTGGAGCTTGGCCCAAACAACTGTGTGCCTGTTCTTTCTTAGGAGGGTGCTATCATGAGTTTGCCATTTGTTTTAAAAAGTGCTCCATGATACTGAAATACTTCCAAGCTCACGGCAGCTATGACTGTTTGAAAATTCTGAAACAGAATATATGCCACGAAAACATCATGAGAGAGATCCTGACATTATGATGGCAGCCTTCTTTATAAACCAAAAAATAATAGAAGAGATTAGGAGAAAAGAGAGACTGATCTTTATTAATCCTTGGAGAAGAAATCTTGATTACAATCAAGAACCAGCACCTCTCTGACACCCGAAAAACAACTCCACCTTGCGAACTCCCTCATGCAAGATCCCCTTCTCCAAACCCGTGGAAGACCTCCATGCTCAAGCCCTTCTTTTGCGTGATGTAACCCTCACGCTGATTCCTCTCTCACACCCCTCTAAATCGATGCCCCCTCTATATAATCACATGGACGGTTTGGGGCTTCCTAAGTTGGTTGCAACTAACCAACTAATTCTTGGACTTAAACCCCATAACCGACAAACCGGGTTACGTTACAGTCTCTCAAAAACTCCCCCATAAGTCACATGAGATAAAACTGAAACTTAGAGAATCCCTGGAACACCTCCAAGAAACCCTGGAATACATCCAGGACCCACTTGGGACACGCCCCCGAGCCCTAGGGATCTTCGAACATCCCTGCCATGGCATCCCAAAGTTTCTCCAAGGCTTAGGAGCACCACAAAATCCCTACAATCTCCACCTTGGTGCCCCCAAGCCTTGGCAAACCTGGCAATGTCCTCCTGCACAATTTCGCTATAACTGCGTGTCCGACAGCCTCTTGTGCGGATCTCCTTGCCTCTGCCAATACCGTTCAGCTGCTGTGCACCCTTGGAGGCCTTTGGGATGATCGCCTTCACAGCTGAAAATCCTTGCTTGTACCCTGGCACTACCATTGTAGCCTTCCTTCTACCTGGCAACTGCATCAGTCTTTTCCTTGGACTTCCCTGGAGAGAACCCAGCGAAGCTGAACCAGCACTCGCTGTAACTGGAGCTCTGCATAGCACTATTTCCTCAGAGCCAAGCCTGACTACCTATGCACACTGCTCCACCTGTCTCGGTGCACCCCTAGCGCTGGTGCTGGGATGTGACTCCTCCCTGTGCACCCTTCCGCTCTGACCTCATGTCGAAACCTACTCCACCCGTGAAGCCATCTCTCTCCGGTGCTCCAACTGAGACTGAAGTCCTCCTGATGCCACAAAATGAAACCCCGAAGCTAACAACTCAACGCTGCCCTGCTGAGCCTACACCTGAACTTCGTACCCAGTTGCTGCCTCCTCAGACCCTCCGCATCCCGCGGATCCCTTCGAGACCATTTCGGATACACCGTCTCTCGCAGGCTCCGCCGAAGCTAAGAGCTCATCCGACTCTTCCTTTGACCCAGCGACTGAACCTGAGAAATCCGGGCTTTTCTTTTCTCCATCCTTGCACTTCTTTCTAAGCGGACACTCCCGCTTAAAATGCCCTGCTACGCCACACCTGTAGCACTTGCCAGCTATGCTACCTTTCCTGGACTATACCAGTCCCACCTGTTCACCTTTCTTCTTCCATTTTCTTGGCCTCTCTGATACAACCAAACCCTCCAAGAAGACCTCCCTCTTCGTCATCCATTCCCGCTGCTCATTGGGCCTTAGCACTGATATGATATCCTCATACACCAGCGTCTCCTTTCCATACAGCAGTATAGTCACCAACGGATAAAAACTCCCGGGTAGTGAACATAAAAGCAGCAGACCTTTATCTTCCTCTTCTAAATCCATCCCAATGTTGAGCAAATCCATGCTCATCCGGTCGAACTGTTGAATGTGTCCCGCAACATCCTCGCCCTCTTGCATCCGAAGGCTGTACAGTTGCTTCTTCAGCACCAACTTGTTATACATATTCTTTTCCATATACATGGTGTGCAACCTCGAGTACAATTTTTTGGGTGTCTTCTCCTCTAACACACCATACAAAATCTCATCTGCCAGACAAGTCCTAATCACGGCACATGCCCTTTTCTCCAAGGACATCCACTCCTTGTCATTCATACCCCCTAGCCTATCTTCCAAAGCCGGATCTAAACACATCTGAACAAGCAAGTCTTCCACCCTAACCTTTCACATAGTGAAACTCCCTTTCCCATCAAACTTCTTCGCACCAATCTTCACCCCGCTACCTTCCATGATCTAGAACAATCACCAACAGCGAAAGATTGAAAACCCTGAAGAAGGAACTTGATGAAAGGGGATGGATAGAAACCCCAGATCTGAACCCTTCTCCAAAATCCTGGAAAAACCTCAATGGGATCCTGGGATAGAAAACTCCTCTCTCCACGCTCGAACCCACTCTGATACCACTTGTTAGAAAATCCCGGATCGGAGTATATGCAGCGAAAGCACCGTGAGAGAGACCCTGATGTGATGATGGCAGCCTTCTTTATAAACCAAGAAGTACGAGAAGTAATAGAAGAGATTAGGAGAAAAGAGAGACTGATCTTTATTAATCCTTGGAGAAGAAATCTTGATTACAATCAAGAACCAACGCCTCTCTGACACCCGAGAAGCAACTCCACCTTACGGACTCCCTCACGCAAGATCCCCTTCTCCAAACCCGTGGAAGACCTCCACGCTCAAGCTCTTCTTCCGCGTGATGTAACCCTCACGCTGATTCCTCTCTCATACCCCTCTAAACCGATGCCCTCTCTATATAAATCACATGGATAGTTTGGGGCTTCCTAAGTTGGTTGCAAGCAATCAACTAATTCTTGGACTTAAACCCCATAACCCACAAACCAGGTTATGTTACAGTCTCTCAAAAACTCCTCCCTAAGTCACATGAAATAAAACTGAAACTTAGAGCATCCCTGGAATACCTCCAGGAAATCCCTGGATACATCCAGGACCCGCTTGGGACACGCCCCCAAGCTCCAAGGATCCTCGAATATCCCTGTCATGGCCTCCTAAAATTTTTCCAAGGCTTAGGAGCACCACAAAATCCCTACAACGATGAAGTGAGTGACAGAGAGAAAGATACAGATTTTCTTCTCAAATGAAAAAAAGATAATAAGAATAATTCTTTGTGCACCATTTGTTTTAAAAAGTGCTCCATGGTACCGAAATACTTCCAAGCTCATGGTGGCTATGACAAAGTGAGTGAGGGAGAGAAAGATACAGATCTTCTCAAATGAAAAAAAGATAATAAGAATAATTCTTTGTGCACCATTTGTTTTAAAAAGTGCTCCATGGTACTGAAATACTTGCAAGGTGGCTATGACAAAGTGAGTGATGGAGAGAGATACAGATCTTCTTCTCAGATTAAAAAAAAGATAATAAGAATAATTCTTTGTGCACTCTGGCTAGTCTTACCTCAGCTCCTTCTTAAACCATGAAACTGCCATGCATGGGCACGACACCTAGTTTTTTACAAGCTGATACATATGCCTAGTAGTACTCGAGAAGGAATGCTAAGGTGCGGTCTGTACGAAGACAATTCCATCTAACATGTTGACATCAAGACTAAACTCACCACTTGCACTTCAATACGATTATGAATCTTTTGTTAATTAAGATGAAGTAGTAAAGCTCCCCAGTACAATGAACATTTTAATAAAGATGTTTACCCATATCTGTTAGTTATTAAGCCCTTGCACTTCTTGTTACTAAAACTAGTATTGACAATAAGTAGAGAATTTTTCTGGGAAAAAAAAAAAAACGAGCATTAAGGTTGTATAAAAAAAAAAGGAACGTTAAGGAGAGAATTAAATAGTTGCAGTTTGGAGAATGTTTATAAAGAATTAGCCCAAAAAAACTTAGGATGGTCTGATATGTTCAGAACAAGCCAGTGACTAAATATAAAAGTTGTACAAATATCAAAAAGAACATGAATGATTATACATGGAGTCTTGAATACAGGTTACCAGGATGAAAAGTATGGAGGACAAAAAGAGTTGATATAGAAGTAGTGGTAGAAAATATATATGGTCAATCTTTTTACCGTCCCAAAATCCAGGTTATAGATGATGACAAAGATAAAGTAGCATTTATAAAAGCCATAAAAAACCTCAATTATCCAGCAAGATCTTTTTTGCATCCGGGTTAATTAATTTGGCTTTATAAACCACTTTTAACAATATAATGTATGTGATCGTCTCATTGGTAAAAATTAAACATTATTACTATGTGCCTGGTGTTATGTCATTATATTACAATACTCCGCGTTCAATTAGGCCAGAAAAACCAAAAAATATACATATGCAAGACACTACCTTCATAAATTATTGATGTCATACAAGAAAGATGGTCATTTTATATGCCACTCCCGGTTCAAGCAGGCACAGGTGTCGATGACCTTGTGATGCAGCCCTTGAAGAGCTCAACAAGTGAATTCCCAATCCATAGCTCTTGATGTACAAGGATAGGAAGGCCTTCCCTAACGCATTCATCATATTTCTCCAACACTGAAACAATATAACTGAAATCTGGTCGCTTCGCTGGATTCGCAGACCAGCATCTCTTTATAAGATTGTTGAGGACAGGTGAACAAGTAGGCGATAAAGGTGGCCGCATGTTCTGAACAAGAAGATAGAACTAATGTCAATATTAGAAGTCCCAAATCTTGCAAGAAGGGCGATAGCACATTGGTTGCAACCCTGGGATGAGCTTCTTGAGAGAGATTTTCCTAGGTGTTTGATGTAGTAATTGAGATATCAAATCCATGGAAACAGAAAAGAAAAGGAAAAGAGAGTTGATAGAACAATTGAAACCGGAGAGAGCTAATCAATTCTTGCACTGACATGAAGTTCATGATGCAAGCCATTTGAATGCAGTACCATCTACTACGGAAGTGGATCAATAATAAAATGATGAAACAACTCGGTAGAAGATTAATTATATGTACTTGTAAAGAACAAAGATTGGATGTTCATGCAATCATGTATTTTACTTTTTTCTTTAACAGATAACATCGATAGACTTGCCCAGAAACAACCTGGTTTAAGTGCAGAAATTGCAGTCGGCTACAATTTTGATGTAGCAGAATTTTCGGATACCAAATATTCAGACTTCATCTACAATCAATCAGTATTTCCTGTTGATAACAAGAAAATATACTAGCTGCAGTATACCTGGTAATTTGCCTTAGTGAAGTAGACACAGTTTTTTTCTCAGAAAAAATGTCAAAATTATTAAATAGATGCTGTTCTCATCTTTTATCTAAGAAAACTAAATCGTTCTAGGCCTTTATTTATCCAGTCCTGACCACAATTTTGAAAAACCTCCTAGAGTTACCTTAATCTAAACCATGGGCTTGGAAAGTCGGGAAAAATACATGTAGTTTTACTGATATTGAAATATAAAAATGGCAGCTGCTCCTTTAGGGAGATTAGTGTGCCGTGGATCCTACCATTGATTTGCCTTGTGATATCAAGACATATTTTTGACCCAAATTGCTCTAATGCTCATGAGAATTGTTAAAAGGCTTCCTATACATTTCATCGGCATGTCGAGTTCAGAAATGAACGGTGAGAGTTTTCTGAATTGAAAGCAGATGAAGAAAAAAAGGAGTTTATAAGTTGAACAACCAAACCATCTGAACTAATGGCTAGAACTTGAGTTACAAGTTGTACTAATTTGCTTATGTACAACAGGGAACAAAGTAATCAAGCCAAAGCATAAAAAACAAGGTACCAACTTGAAAAATGTTTTCCATAAACATAACAAATTTCTCGATAACAGAAGTACATAAAACTTGTATGGAGTGGTCAGAGCACATGTACACAAATTCTCTAATTTGTTTTAAGGAGCAGAAGCATCGGTAGCAGTCCTAAATTTAGGTTTAAAACTAGCAACGATGAAGGAACTGATATGACGTTTACATAGAAATAAAGAGAACCAATACAGAGACTATGAATGGAAGAAGGTTAGCATGCTGACAGAAGTTGGACAGATTCATTTCTGTGTGTTTTCCTCTCAAGCAATTATCTATTAATACTTAATGTATTTGGGGGCCAAGAAAAAGTCTATCAGAACTATTATTGATGAAAACACATTACATGATACACCTATTTGATGCATAAAAGAAGACTTATCCTAATTGATTGCAACATGCCTTCTGCAAATAAAATTAAAAGAACCAACCTTCTCCGAAGCAGCATATGCAGCCTGCACAGGGGTCATTCCTTGAAATGGAACAAGAGCGGTCGTCAATTCCCA
Organism: Areca catechu; assembly: GCA_021397845.1. NCBI lineage: Eukaryota > Viridiplantae > Streptophyta > Magnoliopsida > Arecales > Arecaceae > Areca > Areca catechu. The sequence continues at coordinate 51,603,179 of CM038045.1, read as the reverse complement.
CAAGACGATTCCAAAACTGTACACATCAACCTTTCTAGTGTATGGTTTTTCCTTGACCATTTCTGGAGCCATCCAACGGTAAGTTCCCATATTACCTTTGGATTTTTGGCACTGAGTTTCCAAGCATGAGGTTCCAAAGTCAGCAACCTTAACTCGCATTTCATCATTAAGTAGCAAATTATGAGATTTCAGGTCTCTGTGAATCACACCTTGTGAATGAAGGTATTGCATTCCTCGAGAAATATCAAGTGCTAACCTTAAAATTGTCTCGGTCGATAGAGAATATGGCTGTTTCTTGTGAAGATACATCCTCAGAGTTCCTTGAGACATATATTCTGTAATTATACAGTACACGGGAGGCTTTTTGGAGGCTGCTATAAACTGCAAAAATACAAAAAAGAACAAATTAAATAAGTTAATACGCAAGTTCCAGTTTGTATCAGCGAGGGGAAAAGAGGAACAGCAAGTTCAAGTTTCCACATATGCAATTTAGTAGCAAAGCATAATAAAAGGAAAATAATGCGATGAAAAGGCTCGAGGACTGGAGAATGTATTGATTTTGTAGCCATTCATGTTCTACCAAAGCTAAGTTCGTGCTATGGCATTTTCTAGAAGCACTTAGGTAACTTAACAAACAGAATTGATGCTGACAAATTTTCTGTGAGCAAAGATATGTTAGCAAAAGATACTAGCATCCTTCGCTCGGAAAGAGATGCGTCTTTTATAGGACAACCGAGTTCAGATGTTTTATAACAGAACACAAACCATCGATAAGTCTTAATATTGTGTTCGTCTTGGAAGGAAACTCAAAAGGGTTGGATAAGGTACTCCATGTAGGGGATTAAAAATCAAGTAGGAGGGAAGAAAGGAAAACGTTGGCTCATGGAGAGACAATAATTATTGAGTTAATTTTTGTGATCGTGTTTCTTGGAAATGTTGCCATGGTTAGTGGATATAGAGAGCCGAGCTGCTGCATGCATGAAAATGTACTTATAGAATTGAATGGTTGAATGAAGTGCAGAGGTAATTTTCTGGTACTATTTGACAAATGCTATTCCTTCCTTGGCAACTTAAATGATAAAATCTCAATAATGCCTTTCAATTTATATGAATTAAATGATGCAAGGAATTTATCCGAACTACATGCGGTAAAATTATGTTGTCTCATCTAAAAATGTTGTTTCACCTTCTTTCTGATGATTGCTTTCTGACCAAACTGGATGTTCTCTAAATTACTGTCTCATCTTAGGCAAGGAATGTGTCCATAAAAAAATCTTGTAGTGATGAAACAGCAAACTTCTACAATCTTTTCTGCAATGTTGGCTTGCTTCTGATCTGCAATCTTTTCTCTAGGTAAGCTAACCTTGATCCCTTGTGAATAGGTGCCCCTTATTTCCTCCTTGTATACATTCGTTTTGTCATAAAAGTGAGGAAATAAAAAAGTGTTTTTACCATTCGGTACATCAAAGCAAATTTAGCCAATTTGATCGCACGACTGCGGTTTTGAAGGGCATAAAATTATGCTGCCATGACTTATTTTTATCCTTGTCATGAGAGCTAGGCAACCTCGAGAAGCTTCACCATTGTACAGATTTCAAACAATTTAACAGGCTGTAAAAATGGTGGAAGAGTTGAAATTTTGTTTTCCTCTTCTTATTTTTCATCTTTGCTTTTATTTTTAATGATCATTAACAAGATTCTCCAATTTTTCTTCTCCAAACAATTAAGATGTCCCTATTGTAAGTCAAAATTCTTATTATGGGGTATATGCTTTTATAATATTACACAAGTTTTTACCTGAACGATTGAAGGTAAAAGAATTGCTCAAATATAGAACATTCCACTGCTAAGTAGGAATGTGTAGGCAAGTCTAAATAAAGCTTGTTCTTATGAATTAGGAGAAGCAAAGTAGAAGCATGATTTATGTTCTTCATCATTAACAAAAGAGGACGGCTTGATGGATAGTGTTAGTGTTTAATTATATTTAACGCTTCAGCATATCATTCACGTCAGCATAAAGAAGAAGAAGAAGAAAGAAAGAAAGAATTCATGAGTAGCCAAACTAACCTGCACTATGTTGGGATGATAAAGGCGGGAAAGGAAGGCAACTTCGGAATTGAACTGCTTCTCAAGCATTGCTCTTCTCTCCTCGTCCTGCTCTGGGATCCTCACCATCTTCACCGCAACCGCCCTCTGCTTATAAATACCTCGGTATATCCGGCTATGCGACCCTGAAGCAAACTTATTTCCAATGAAGAGCTGAGAAAGATCCGCCATCCACTCCTCTCGTTCTCCTCCACCACTTCCCTCTGAATTCTCGGTGCCGGGATCCAACAGCATCGACCACGACTCCAAGCTGTCCCATCTTTTCTTCTCCATCACCTCCATCTCCGTAGGCAAGTGGTTCTTCCTGGGCAGCTGAGAGGAAGAAGGAAAAGAAGAACATGGCAGCGAAGGAGGAGGAGGAGGAGGAGGAGGAGGAGAAGGAGGCAATGAGACCGAACTGGCTCTGTTCTTCTTTCCCAGCCTCAACGCCCAGAAACAAGAAGCCATTTGTGAAACAGAAGAATCCGGCCAGGAGAACCGGGTTATCGAGAATTAGCTGAAAAAGAAGCCCAGGACGAGGCAATTGAAGGATTGCAACTGCCGCATCCTTCTAGGAAGATGACGAAGGAGGTAAACAAAGTTTATTGAAAGAGGCTTCGAAGACATGGCGTTTGCTGAATGGGAGAAGAAGGTTGATATTGCTTTCCAAACGATATATGGAATCGGAGGGGAAGGAAGGTATATGGTTCGGTATTCTAAGATTCTTGGACCGTTGACATGGAAGGAGGGAGATTGACCATGGTTCAGAAAAATAGAATCCAGAGAAAACTTATGGTGGAGGGGAATCTTCGATGCCCAGAAGCATCCAAAGCAATATCCTTTGGGATATTACGTACTGAAATGTCGAGAACGCATTGCAGGGGTCTGATCTTCTGGGATTTTATAAAGTTTCGGTTATTCCATGTTAGTATGACATGGATGGGATCGAAGAAGAAGAAGAAGGATAATATGTGCTTTTAAATAAGACGACAACCTAAAGGCATAGAGTTATTGGTAGCAAGGTTTATGGAAAATAATTAGGTGAAATAGTGAATTAAGAGAAAGGATCTAAAGAGACCTGTCATGGAGCGGGGGAAAGGGACACCGGCCATTTCTTCGAGTAGCTGCTTCTTCTACCTCTATTTAGGATATTTGGTCTTCAGGAGAACCGAAGCCAGCAGCGAGTGGATTCGGATTCCATGTACCATCCATTCATGCAAAAGGCACGGAAGAAGGGTCATAGAGAGAGTTTAAAAATTGCATCTGTGCTTCTCTTTATCCTTTTTATTATCTTTTTTTTTTTTTTCCTTTTAGTAATGGCTACTGGATGCTGCTGGGGTGGAGAAATGAAGAATTTAAAGGGTGTCAAGGATGTCCCGTGATTGGGTAGTTCAAAAAGGCACCACCTTTCCCGGCCCTTTTTCTCTTTCTTTTCCTCTCTCTCATATGTCTTTCCTTTTCTTCTGTGCCCTTCTATAACCAATGGTTCATGGGAAAGGGAGACGGAATGCCTTGGCTAGAACGCAGCATGGCAGAACTCGGCTACTCGCTTCCCTTTTCTCTCTTTTATTTGGGACTCTTGCTTTTGCAACTACTTGTTTACAATTTATAGCTGGACAAAATCAAGCAGCCGCAATTTATCCATCACAATCTATCAGCTATTAATTATTTATCGAGAGACAGCAAATGATCGTGCGTGACAAGACTGATATATGAACCCTTTTTTTTTTTTTTTTTATAAAAAAAATGCAGCAATGTTCAGAATATTTCACAAATGAGAAGTTAGAGATAAAACTTGGATATCGGACGAGGATCATCATATGTAACACAAATTTTTTGCGGCCATTCTTTCAAGCTGTGCCTTCCGATCTTATCTCGGACTTCATCAAATTAATTGGAGTGATGACCTGAGTGGTCCGTACCCTTCCTTTCGAGGCACGATGTTCTGGGCTAAAGTCTCCGTGCATTCTCAAGATTTTGGATCCAGTGATGCATCATCAAGATAATGGGCCTGGATGGTAATAATATGAGTAATTCTTTGTGCACCGTGTACGGTGCAGTAAATCCAACATAGCCCGCATCACGTATTTTTATCAATCCAAATATATCCACGGTGGTATCATTGGATGGAAGCTAAGTGTGATTAGCATTAATTACCGTTCAGCTTTTATTTAAAATTTTCGTCCAGATCAAAATATCCTGAAACAGAAATTTTCGTCCGAACCAAAATATCGTGAAACAGTATTACGACATCCTAGTTCAAAAGCTATGACATCCTGGTTTAAAAGCTACGACACCCTAGTTCAAAAATGACCTGAAACAGTAGTACTGCATCATAGTTCAAAACCTACGACATCCTATTTCAAAAATAACATGAAACAGTAATACGACATCCTAGTTTAAAACCTACGACATCCTAGTTCAAAACCTACGTATCCTGGTTCAAAAATGACAACCATGCAGAAAATATGACATAGTATTACAACACCCTAGTTCAAAAGCTACGACGCCCTAGTTCAAAATCTACGACACCCTAGTTCAAAAATGACCTGAAACAGTATTACGACATCCTAATTCAAAACCTATGGCATCTTAGTTCAAAACCTACGACACCCTAGTTCAAAAATGACCTAAAATAGTATTACAATACCTTAGTTCAAAATCTACGACATCCTAGTTCAAAACCTACGACATCCTAGTTCAAAAATAACAACTATGCAGAAAATATGAAACACTATTACGACACCCTAGTTCAAAAGCCACGACATCCTAGTCAAGCAACATGACTAAAAAAAAGAGACTGAAGATAAGGGTATTTTAGTCTGGATAAAAATTTCAAATAAAAGTTGAACGGTAATTAATGCTAGTCACACTCAGCTCCCATCCCATCATGTCACAGCGAATATATTTGGACCAATAAAAAAACATGGTGCGGGCCACGTTGAATTTACTGCACCGCACGCGATGCACAAAGACTTTTCCTAATAATATAGTTCTAACTCTCAAAAGAGAGTTAGAAGATCCAGGCGAAATACTTTGTGTACCGCGTGTGGTATTCGAAATCCAAGCTACCCCGTGGTGGCTCTTTTTATTGATTCCAAGCTGGCATGATGGAATAGGATATGACTGCGTTAAATGCTGGGTCGATAGCATCAGAAAACCACTATAAAAAAAAGGATCATTTTTAACAAAATTTTCAAGAGAAAAAAAAAAAAAAAATGATCGAAAATTTATATTTTCGATGAATTTATAATGGACAAATGTTTGTCAAAAAAATCCTAAAAAAAAAAATTCGAGAGATTTTTCTAAAAGAATTTATTTTTCAAGGGATTTTCTGACATAACTTTTTTCTTAAAAATTTCTGACAAATTTTTCAAAGGACATTCTCCGAAAAAATTTCTGATAAAATACTTCCAAGGGTTTCCGAGGGATTTTCGAGAAAATATTATCAAGAAATTTTTTGAAAAATTTTTTGAAAAAAGAATTTGAAAGATTTCCTGAAAAAATATCATCGTGAGATTTTCTGAGTGATTTGCCAAGGGATTTGTTGAATTTTTCGAATAACTTTTCTTTATTTTCGAGAAATATATGCCAATCAATGACTAAAGTTCAAATAAAGTAACGTAAAAGTTACACTAAAGGCTACAGAAAAGGATAGCAACATAGAAAGTGATAAAATAGTTTAAGGAAAGAACTCACGAGGATAATACCTGTAGTTAATTGTTTTTTGTAAGAGGGTTCTAGTTGTTCTGTTGGTGTGGATGCCGGCTGGTTCCACTGTCTTATTTTTGTAATTCATCATCTCAATGAATTTGATTGGACTTAGTCCAATCTTCCTCTCAGACAAAAAGAAACACAATTCCAATATGCAATGGAAGGATGGAGATGGATCAACAAAAGGTCTTATTTATGAAAACAACCATGGCTTCCAATCCAGAGACAGGGTTCCAATAATCTATTGTAGATGGAGATTATTTTTCATATAAAAGTCCTAAAACCAAAACCCCCCGGTCTACGTACACAGGCCAGGACGCGCACAGGCACGAGCCAGGATGCGGGTATATGTGTGCACGGGTGCGCGCAGGCCAGGACGCGGGAGACGCGGACACGGGCGCACGAATTTTGGGTTCCATTTCTGCGCGCACGAATTTTGGCGCAGCAACATCCAACTGCCCAGAAGTCTTCTATGGAAATTGGGAGTCTAGAGTTTTGTATTTTTTTGGATTCTTGGATACCGACGAACCCTGTTTCTTGTACTCTATATAAACAGAGGCTGTGAAGGTTTATGATTATTGATGAAAAAAAGGGTTTTTCGAGAGGTTTGTAAGTGAGATTTCAGAGAGAATATCCGAGAGGTTTTGTAAGTACCTCCGGGTGCATTTGAGAGAAATCCTGAAATCTTTTAAGGGGATTAAAAGAGTTTCTGAGAGAGTGTGTTTTGAGGGATTGTACCTGATTCAACTCTTAGTGAAGCCTTGCAGATCCTGTGCCACCGTGGATGTAGTTCAGTTTGGGTGAACCACGTAAAATCTCCGTCTCTCGCTGGTTTTGATTTTTGTTTCTTGTATTTTTCTGTTTATTTATTTATTTCTTGTTGATTATATTGCAACTGCATGCTTGGCCGTATTAATAGCGATCCTATTAGAGAAATTTTTTTGTTCCCTTTCTTTTCAAATTGGTATCAGAGCCAGGCTCCTTCCTATTATTACGGTCGGATAAATCAACAAAGAGATGGCAGAAGACAAGATCAAAATCGAGAAATTTAATAGTCACAATTTCGGATGGTGGAGGATGCAAATTGCGGACTACCTATATCAGAAGGATCTTTACCTTTCATTGGAGGGGGAGAAGCCAGATTCAATGAGCGACTCAGATTGGATGATTCTGGATAGGAAAGCCCTGGCCACGATCAGATTGTCGTTGATACCTCAAGTGGCGTATAATATTATAAAGGAAAAGACCACCGTGGATTTGATGACCGCTTTAACAAAGCTGTATGAAAAACTTTCGACCTCAAACAAGATATTTCTCATGAAAAAACTCTTCAATTTGAAGATGGCTGAGAATGGTTCGGTGATGGAGCATCTGAACGAGTTCAACACGATGATCAATCAATTGGAGTCGGTCTCTGTCACTTTTGATGATTCTTTCAGGGCTCTTCTTTTCTTGTGTTCCTTGCCAGAGAGCTGGGACAATCTTGTAATGACAGTCAGCAACTCGGTATCAGGTACCCTTACATTCAATGATGCAGTTAGTTGTATATTGAATGATGAGATGAGAAGAAAGACTGTGGGTGGGACTTCTACAAGTACTGCACTTATGGTGGATACCAGAGGAAGATCACGGGAGAGGAAGAAGTCAGAGAAAGGCCGGTCCAAGAGCAGAGGAAAGTCCAAAGGGAGATTTCCCATGAAGTGTTGGAACTGCGGGAAGAAAGGTCACATGAGCAAGGATTGTTGGGGTAAGAAGAAAGAAAAAGGTGCAGAGAGCAAGTCAGAAGGTCAGGAAGTAAATGTTGTGAGTACTATACGGCAGAAGTTTGAGGATGTGTGCCTGTCAGCCGGCGATGGGGCAAACTCAGATTTGTGGTTTGTAGACTCAGGCGCTTCTTACCATTGCAGCTCTAAGAGACACCTATTTTCAGATTTTGTCCAAGGAGATTTTGGTCATGTCACAGTTGGTAATGGACAGTAGTGCAGACTTGTTGGTAGAGGAACAATTGTACTGAAGCCAGTGACAGGCGGAGAATTGAGACTTGCACAAGCCAGATACATTCCAGATTTAAGAAAAAACCTAATTTCTACCAGTCAGCTTGATGATGAGGGTTATGTATCCGTCTTTGGTAATTCTCATTGAAAGATTACTAAAGGGTCTATGGTTGTTGTCAAAGGGAAGTGGCCTGGCACTCTCTACTTTTTGGCAGACAGTGGGAGTTCAGTTTCAGTGGCAACAGGAGACACGGGTACAGTGACTACATTATGGCACAGGAGGCTCGGTCATCTTAGTGAGAAGAACTTGAGTATTCTACACAAGAGAGAGCTTCTACCTGGGCTAAAGAAGGTGAATCTAGAGTTTTGTGAAGAGTGTATCTATGGTAAGCAGAAAGCAGTAAGTTTTCAGTTAGCAAGAACTCGGAAGAATACTAAAAGGTTGGAGTTGGTTCATTCAGATGTCTAGGGTCCAGCACCAGTGACATCATATGCGGGCAATAAGTACTTTGTCACGTTTATAGATGATTTCAGTAGGAAAGTCTGGGTGTTTGCTATGAAGGAAAAGTCTGAGATTTTTGGCATCTTCAAGAGATGGAGGGTCATGTATGAAAACCAGACTGGAGCAAGCCTCAAGTGTCTTAAGATAGATAATGGTGGTGAATATTGCAGCAGAGAGTTTGATGTTTACTGCGCAGAGCATGGAATCAGAAGAATCAAGACCGTCCCAGGGACACCAGAGCAGAATGGTGTGGCAGAAAGAATGAACAGGACCATTCTTGAGAGAGAGAGGAGTATGAGGTTTAACTCGGGTCTACCTATATATTTTCGGGTGGCAGCACTGGACACTGCAGTGTATTTGATCAACATGAGTCCATCCAGTGCATTGGATAGTGGGATTCCAGAGGAGGTTTGGACAGGAAAACCTGTAAAACTTTCTTTTTTTAAAGTGTTTGGCTGCATTGCTTATTCTCTGATAGAGAAAGAGAAGAAGAGTAAGTTAAACTCGAAGTCTACAAAGTGTGTTTTCATTGGATACGGTGGCGATGAGTATGGCTACAAACTTTGGGATTTCCAGAACAATAAGATCATTCGGAGCAGGAATGTGGTATTTGATAAAAAGCATACTTACAAAGACAGGAAGGATGCAGTGAAAGAAAAGAAACAGGAGTTTATAGAACTCGATCTTGTCAGAGATGGAGAGATTCCCCGAGTGCAAACTGAAGATGGAAACTTTGAGGATGTGGAGGAGGAAGATGTGGTTGAAGCAGACAGCCACATGCATACACCGGTACCTCAGCCGGTGCCCCCATAGTTGAGGAGGTCCACGAGGGTTACCAGGCCATCATAGAGGTATTCTGCTAATGATTATGTTTTGTACACAGATTCTGGAGAACCAGAGTATTTTGTTGACGCTATGCAGAATGAAGCTAAGGTCAAGTAGGAGTTGGCTATGAAAGAGGAGATTGACTCTTTGAAGCAGAACAAGACTTGGGATCTTGTGAAGTTACCTGCTGGCAAGAAAGCTCTGTTCAACAAATGGGTGTACAAGATAAAGAATGAGGCCGATGGTACCAAAAGATACAAGGCAAGGTTAGTTGTCAAAGGTTATGCACAGAAAGAGGGAATTGACTTTCAGGAGATTTTTTTTCCAATGGTCAAGATGGCATCCATCAGGATGATTCTGAGCATGGTAGCAGTGGAGGATCTTCATCTAGAGCAGCTAGATGTGAAGATAGCATTTATTCATGGAGATTTGGAGGAGTTGTACATGTACCAGCCAGAAGGTTTTCAGGTCAAGGGAAAGGAAGACATGATCTGCAGACTGAAGAAAAGCTTGTATGGTCTGAAGCAGGCTCCGCGGCAGTGGTACCTCAAGTTTGACAGTTTCATGCTAGAGAAGGGCTTCACCAGATGCCAGTCAGATCACTGCATGTACTACCAGAGGTTCGTAAATAATGAGTTTATTATTTTATCCTTGTATGTGGACAATATGCTTGTAGTATGTTCTAGTACGAGGAAAATTGAAGAGCTCAAGAAATTGATGGCAAAGAAGTTCTCATTGAAGAATTTGGGAGAGGCGAAGCAGATTCTTGGCATGAGGATCAAGAGAGATAGGAAGCAACGGAAGCTATGGCTATCTCAAGAGGACTATGTAGAGAAGGTGCTAAAGAGGTTCAATATGGAGAATGCAAAGGCAGTGTCAACACCTTTGGCAGCACACTTCAAGCTTAGCAAGCAGTTGTGTCCAACAACTCAGGAGGCAATGGATGAGATGATTAAAGTTCCATATGCCTCGGCCGTGGGAAGTCTGATGTATGCAATGGTTTGCACAAGACCGGACATCGCACAAGCAGTGGGAGCAGTCAACAGATACATGCAGAATCCAGGCAAGGAGCACTGGAATGCAGTGAAGTGGATCTTAAGATATCTCAGGGATACATCAACTTACAGTTTGTGCTATGAAGGTGACAGTCTTAAAGTACAGGGATTTGTAGATGCAGATCACTCTGGTGACAGAGACAGTGGGAGGAGCATCACTGGTTATGTTTTTACTGTCGGTGATACAATAGTGAGCTGAGTATCTCAGTCGCAGAAGATAGTGGCTTTGTCAACTACAAAAGCTGAGTATGTGGCGATCACTAAAGCTAGTAAAGAGATGATCTGGTTACAGAGGTTGATGGAGGAGCTCGGCAAGAAGCACAATTGTAATACACTATGGAACGATAGCCAGAGCGCAGTTCACTTGGTCAGGAATCTAGTATTTCATGCAAGAACCAAGCACATTCAGATTAGGTATCAGTTCATACACAGTGCGTTGGATAAGTGGCTGAAGCTGGAGAAGATTGATGGTGCCAAGAACCCTGCAGATATGTTCACCAAGGCTGTGAGCAGAGACAAGTTGAGTTTCTGTTGCAACTTGGTGAACCTTTCTAAGAGATAGATCAGGAGAGTGCGGCATAGAGAAAGAAGGCGGATCAAAGGTTGATGTCAATTAATCTCCAAGTGAGAGATTATTGTAGATGGAGATTATTTTCTATCTGAAAGCCCCAAAATCGAAGCCCCCGGATCCACGTACACAAGCCAGGACGCGCGCAGGCACGAGCCAGGACACGGGAAGACATGTGCACGGGTGCGCGCAGGCCAGGACGGCGCAGGCACGAGCCAGGACGCGGGAAGACGCGGACACGGGCGTACGAATTTTGGGTTCCGTTTCTGTGCGCACGAATTTTGGCGCAGCGACATCCAACTGCCCAGAAGTCTTCTACGGAGATTGGGAATCTAGAGTTTTGTGTTTTTTGGGTTCTTGGATACCGACGAGCCATGTTTCTTATACTCTATATAAACAAAGGCTGTGAAGGTTTATGATTATTGATGAAAAAAAGGATTTTTTGAGAGGTTTGTAAGTGAGATTTCAGAGAGAATATCTAAGAGGTTTTGTGAGTACCTCCGGATGCATTTGAGAAAAATCCTGAAATCTTTTAAGGGGATTAAAAGAATTTCTGAGAGAGAGTATTTTGAGGGCTTGTACCTGATTCAACTCTTAGATTCAACTCTTAGTGAAGCCTTGCAAATCCTGTGCCGCTGTGGATGTAGTCCAGTTTGGGTGAACCACGTAAAATCCCTTTCTCTCGCTGGTTTTGATTCTTGTTTCTTGTGTTTTTCTATTTATTTATTTATTTATTATTAATTATATCGCAACTGCGTGCTTGGCCGTATTGATAGCAATCCTATTAGAGAAATTTTTTGTTTCCCTCTCTTTTCATAATCATATAAAAGAAAAATACAATGTAAAAATCCTAAATTTTCAATCCGTACCATGCCTTGTATTACAATAGGACAGCCTTAAATAAGCCTTGAATTCTATCATGAAAATACTGCATGCACAACCTGGGACAACTGACTATAACAATAAGTTTCTGATGTGGAAGCATATGAGAAAGAAGGAGATAACATAAATATCTCAAAATGGCAACAGAAATATCTCATAATGGCAAGGTAACTTCAAAAATCCTCGCAAATAAAGAGCTAATGGACATCAACTATAGAGAGGGGTAGCGAACTTCCAGCTAAAATTTCCATAAAAAACCCTAAAATTTATGGAAACTTGATAGGCATAAAAACTATCCTTTCTTCGTATCACAAGAGGAAAATAAAAATTAAAGAAAAAAAAAAATTGTCAAAGACCATAAAATCTTTACTGCACATCATGCAAAACTATTTATTACTTCAAATGACAACCACAAATTATCTGATACCACTGTATATTAACTTCTCAAAAAAAAAAAAAAAAAAGGCAAAAACCACCTGGCTGAAAAACTTGGAGCCACATTCACATGAAAGTAAATCCTGAGCAAGGAGAAATTGAGCATAATGTAAGTTCTATAAATAAAGCACTAGAATTTACAATTAATCCATTAGCATAAATGATAAAAACTGCATAAATATTCCACATGCTCAGATATTAGTAAGACTTAAAGCCAAATAAACATCACATTCATAAATTTAAGGTAAGAACACATGAAAATACTCCAAACTCGAACAAATTTTACCTCGCAGCTCAACAAAACCTTTACAAATGTGGCAATGACGACAGAATACACAGTAAAAGTTCTCATGAGTAGATTGTGAAAGTAACAGGACCACGGGAATCTTTTTTGTACACTGTTTACACCCAAAAATTAATTGGTCATGGAAAGAACTATATTTGGGTGTAGTTTAACCCTTTTTTTTTTTTTTTTTTTCAAGAGTCTAGGATCATTTGTGCATGACACTCGAAAGAACTATATTTGGCCACTTGTTGCTCATACAAGAGGCCATATTTGGGTGGTTAATTGCTGGAATTAACTTTCTAAAGGAAGTTATCAGGACAGGAGGTACTTATGCATGCAGGTAATTAACCTTCAACAACCACTGAGAAAGGAGTTGCCAAGACAAGGATACACCAAAAGAGGATAGTTATTGCTGGAAAGAACTACCAATCGGCATAACAGAAGGGAAAGAGGCTTCATTTAGAGAGAGACTCTACACACACCGACACTTCGAGTATCCTGACTTCAGACAAGGCTTCTACGCCTTTCGAGAGGATTTTGCATTCATGACATGGTCTAAAGTTTTTCAACGTGATGTCCCATTCCACCTTGACAAATCGATCAAATGCCAAGAGAATTCCCCATCCTGGAATCTTATCCTGTTCTCTAGCATGAAGGGCATTCCATTCAGGAGAACACTTGTCGGTGTGTGTAGAGGCTGTCCTCTTTCTTGTTGATTCTCTACAAATGAGTTACTAGTTCCACTTAGTACTTTCTTTCTTGGCAATATTTGCATCCAATTAGAAAGCTTGAATCCTTTTACTTGGACACTAACTCTGCTTTCCTTGATCGATCATATCTATCTGATTGACCTAATCGATCAAGCATGATTGACCTAATTGATCTAGCATGCCTATATCTATCTGATTGACCTAATCGATCAAGCATGATTGACCTAATTGATCTAGCATGCCTACGACTCTCAATATACTGATTTGTGTTTCTCAGGAAACATATTTGCTCACATGGGACGACCTTATAGGATAGAATGCCAAAGAAAAGCTTAAGACAATAAGCCAAGATGAAAATTCTTAAGAGAATGATTGCAGGGAAATTGTCGAAATCACAATCAATGAGCATGAAAATCATCCTCAACAGGATAAATTTATGTTGTTGGAGAAAAACAGTGAGGAAGAAACTTCTGATGCTCATAAAAAATCCTTGACCAGTTTCCAAGGCCAGGAAGTTGCTGAAATTTCTCAACAAGGCATGCAGTTACCTTTCTGTCCCATTTTACTTAGCAGACATGTGCCTCATTGCAACTCCTGAAACATTGCCCTCCAATGATAATGTGTTCAAAGCTCAACTGAACTTGTTTCCTTGACATTGGAGGACATGTCTCAGCATCTAACCATGCAACAAGAAAGACAATGCTCTGTCAAAGCTGTCACTGGTGCACAAGTAAACATCATTTCCAGCATATGTTTTAAAGAACAATTATGTTCCTACATCTTAAAAAAGAAACATGAATACATCAAATCTCTACGGTACATAGAGACCTAGCAAGTGTGTAATCATGTCATTTCATCCAACAATTAATCTATCAGAGCCATCACTCGAAGATAAAATTGGCTGATCATCTTCTGAGAATATCTTGAACTTCTGGAATGGAAGGGCACGAGAAGCATGACAGTGTAGAAGACAGCATTGAGAGTTGAGAGGGAGAACCCCAGGACCAAAAACACCATCAAATAGTACAAATCTGCATTAGCAACACCATGAGCATTCATCGTTATGGCACTCATAGGTCCATTATCTGCTTCCACAATCTCCTGAAAAAAAAGGTTAAACTAAACCACTAAAACATGCACTTGTATGACAAAGGACCTCAACAGGTAATTTACAGAAAGAAGATGACACAGGAAAAGAATTGGATTACTTAAACTCTTTATTCCATAATGATAAAGTATAATAAGTTTGTCGATTTCTAATAAACGGCTATAACTCTTAAAATATCAGCTCACGCATAAGTAGATATAATGGAGGTAAACAAAGTCTATGCATGGCAGAAACAGCATGGCTAAAACCAATAAGAAGAGAAAGCATAATAACTTCGACCAATAGGGCTGCATTATTGCCGATGGGATAACAGATTTCATTTAATAAGGTGTCAATGACAAGATGTAAAGAACACCCAGAACACTCAAGGTGGAAGATCTTGACTACCACAAGATAAATTTCTTAAGAGGGGAAGTGAGCCGATCATAATAAGACCATGTATATATTCCAATGTGGAAAAGTACTATTAAATATAGAATAAAGTAATCTAATATGCACCAAGCACTTTAATAACAGATCCTCCCACCCTTCTTAAACACGCTCCCACTTCTACTTTTTTCTCAAAGTCCAGGTGGATCACACAGTGATGTTGATAGGGAATACAAACAGGCAGTATATTCAAGTCTCTCCAATGATATTTGTTTCCAAACCCATCTTATGTGGCATAACCACACACCTAATGCACCATTCTCATGTCAATAATGCTCATCTCATGCAACTAGGCCATGTGTCCAAAATATTTTAATATACAAGCTTATAAAAGCTTGTCTCAAAATGTGACTGCAGAGCAGTCCAGGGACAAATATGTACTTCATGCAACAAACTAATTGCTATAACTAATTCCAAATTGCAAATCTTAAAAACAGAAATGATGATACTGTAGTATCTCTTGGCCATCATATTCTGATTGGAGACAGAGACTTGAAATCCATATACTTTGTTCTACCTCTTCATTTTTGAAAGTTCTGTCCTCAAAAGCTCTGCCATAATTCGAATCATCTAACACTATTATCTACTTACAATTGAAGTATTGAATAATATATCATCTGCAATCTCTACAAAGATAGCATGAACGCACACATGTAATTCTGTATAAATACACATGTATGCATGTCGGAATGTAACTTTGTTTTGTTGAGCTTAGTATTTTGTTCAGCAGATCTAAGATGAGTCAAATTCTGTTTTCATTAGACAATCAGATTAATAGTTTGTTTGAATAGACAGCTATTCAGTTTCCTTCAGACAAAGAGGGGAATCTTCTGCATTGCATTTTATAGTTAGGAGAAAAGCAACTGCTAGATTCAATATAACCTTTCCACACCCTTTCCACGAGACCTTGCTTAGTTGCTTTCTTACTGGTGACTATTCAACTCAGCTCCTCCAAAGTATTTTCACATACCATACATGACAATAAAAGCAACCAAGCTCAGCTGTATCATGCTGAGGTAGATAATGGGATAAAATTATAAACAGTAAAGCTCCAAAAAAGTATTGAGCAGGGTTTTCAACCAATGGTTTACTTTTTTCATCAAACAGCATAAGTTGTATATGGAAATCAAAATTTTGTTCAGTATTAGATGCATGGAACCAATAAAAAGCTTCTATAATTTAAATATTATATGTATGCACGCCTTGAAATTAATCACTTTAACATCAAAGGAGCAGTCAGCTTAAGCTTCTCAGTGTGATGATTGTTCCTTAAAGGTCAACATACTCACAGTTATTTTGGTGCTTTGGGAAAATGGAGTTTGATAAGCATCGGAAGTTCAGCCAGCTCGACTTGAGACTTTCCCAACAATATACTCTTCAACTTGTCATCACAATTAATGATGTTCTTATTGTTTGGATCCTGCAACAATCCATGGCCATTGTCCATCAAAATCCACCCAAACTTTTCAGAAGCATGGTAAGCACTTCACCATGGAACAGCAGGATGTCTTGAAATTTAGCACAAAGACGATGCTAATGTTTTGAAACTTGGACAAGCTGTATAAAATTTAGAATAGCATAATAAAAAAACTTTACGCCATAGGAAAACACTGAAATTTGAATGAGACAAAATTTACAGAAATATGCCGGAGACAAAACAATAGCCTAATGACATTTAGTAAATAAAGTCAGTAAATTTCAAGAAAAAGCAGTGCAATGGCAGAATTTTCGACAAGATCTCAACATGCCACCAGAATCTACTGCCCATTTTCAAGGCAGATAACCATTAACGGTACTATTGATGTATGTGTATTCTTGTACTGCGAAGACGTTTAAATATTTTATGTATTTTTATCTTCTGGTATTCTTATTACCAAGGCAACCCCACTGATATCGTGCATGAACATATATCTGGCTACTGCTGAATATGCTCTATTCCCTTACAGCATTCTAAAGAAGATCATAACCATACAAATGGATTGGATTCATGAAGTTGGAGATAAAGATTGTATACACCGTCAAAACCAAAATTATTCCTCAATACAAGCTGCTGCAGGAATTGGGTTAAGAAAACCAGTCATGTGGACTTGAATATGGAAGTTATCAACACGAAGTTAGAATTTTTTGTGGAAGGTGATCTTTAGGATACCGCCAACTAATGCCAGGCTCTGAACGGCTAAGTGACATGAGATGTTGCACATGTATTAGAAACAAGGAAACAGACAATCAGCCATTCCTCCATTTCTCATTGCAAGTATTGGTTGATGCTGCTTCGTTACCATATGGAACACTCCTTAGGATGATCCTAGAGTTGTGATTACGATGGAACTCAGGCACTGAGTCATAAGCTTCACACTGAGGGAGATGCAGGAAGGTGAGAACAGAAAGTTACAGGGCAGTAAACAGACAACACCGAGGTCCTATTGTGAATGTCATTGAGATAGTCAAGATCGAGTATTTTACCATTGCCACAGTCCACAGCAAGATTAGCTTACTGCTTGCCATTACCATGCCGATCACTGGCTGTCACAGCAAATATAATGCAGAACTATGTCCTGCGCATGCCCATCCACATCCCATAACTCATGGCAGATAAAATGGGTACAGGATGACATCAGCTGGCTACCATAATACAGGAGCATGTATCCTTGTATTATGCCCATATGCATTGGTACCGTATAGACCATATGATATCATCTAGAATGGTATAGTACATAAATCAATGGTTCACAGGAAAGTGGCTACAACAAAATAGGAGTGGTCAATAAGCTACCTATTGCTATAATTTTAGGCTATGGTCCTTGCAGGTTGAGTTTTCAGCTGAAACAACCAAGAAAGGTATTGTAGAGTTCAACATGGGTGGGTCTTTCAATAATGAAGGATGACATCAAAGAGATGGGGGGATACTGCATCCAACATTTACACTAACCTTGAGGAAGCAATGGTGGATGCAAAATTTATGGGGTTTCCATGGTGAAAGTAAATGCTTCTATAGCCTGCCTGGTGTGCTACTAGCCTCCTGGACATGGGCAAAAACCACATGAAGGTTTACTGATGAAACAAACTCTGCAAGTTGAGTTTTTCTTTAGAGAACAATAGTACATGCCTCTGGTCTGAGAAAGCATTGGTCATGGACTGTTATGCGGTATTGCAATAGAGTTTTGAGTTTCCACTTGCCAAATGCATCTAAAGTGTGATCTATCAACTTTTCAGTGGAACAACTAAAATAAGGAGAGGTTGGAGCCAGAAGAGTTTGCAAGAATATGCATATAACCAACCGAAACCTTTTTTTTTTTAAAAAAAAAAGTCAAATCCGCAAGTGCACTGGCAGACTGATTTCATCTGAGTCGAGCTAACCACAATTGCCCCACAATTGCCAAAATCTATGTTCTCAAAATCTGATGACATTCAATGTCTATCTCTTCTCAAAGGTGTAGGCCAAGGAACCACCATGCAAACACTATATATCAAAAGAAAAATATATGCTTCGGAAACATGCATATCTTGTTCAAATACAAACAAGGTAGTGTTGGGATGGCTCCATGGTATTGAATTTATCTGAAAAGAAGGGACGAAATGCATGCTTGATCTCGATCATTTAGAAGCATGGTATGGAAACAGCAAGTAGACATATCCTATTAGTCTGCAAGCCACCATGTGGAACAAAAATATTATCAGTCATTAAATCCTTTTCCACAATTAGACCAACAAGGAATCCAATTCCTATGAAGTGACGTCCAGAACCTTGCACCACCAATTGCTGGATAGAGAATAGGGCAAAAATATTAAAAAACATAGAGTCTCCCATCAAACCCCTTCGAGGAATCCGCTCACAATTAAGAGGAGCACCGATTATCTCAGACCACCCAATCCAAGATAACATGGCGCTCGAAATATGCAATTCTGAAGAATGGAAATTAAATGACCAAGAGCATTGACCATTCTGATCATGGTCTCCTAGTAAAAGTAAGTATTTCTAAAAGAATTAATAGTTTCTCACTTAACATGAACAAACAAACTCATTTAGCTCTCTTTTTCTGTCCAACAAACATGGGCCATGATTTGCAGAGATAAATCTATACTTCAATAAATCATCCTCCAAAAAAGTATTTCAAAAGATTGGTAGTAAAAGCTATTGAAGATGAGCTACACGAGCACGGTCATCAAATCGTCAAAGTATGCAACCATGAATCAACCGTGAAGGCAGAGAGGGGAGGGGAGGGATGATGGAACCTGGAGATTGTTGCACTTGATGTGGGACCAGACGCGGATGAAGAAGGAGAGGTGGGACATCTGGGACTGGCCAGCAAATTCCCTGAGCATGGAGGGGAGGTTGGCGAGGTCGATCAGGCTCGCCACCTTCTTCGGGCAGTCCCCCATCGCCTTCCTCGCCACCACCATCTCGCCCTCGCGCCGCCGCTTCAACACGACCCGAACGAAACCAAGACAAACCTAAATCCGGTGTCGGCCTTCCAGTCGAAGGCCTTTAGGATTTCAACCAGGCCCATGCTACGAGAGAGCTAGACACTAAACCTGATCTAGGAAACCAACCCGGCTTTGATTCTAGGCCTGTTATATTATACTTTTTTCCTTGGACCCGTTTGATTTACGAAATTTTTTTTATTCAGATTTTTTTAAAAACAATATTTTTTTTAAAAAATAATTTTAACATATTTGACCATGAAAAAATAATTTATTTTAAAATAATTTTTGATTAAGCATCCACTTTTTTAAAAACGCTATGTAAAATATCTATTATATTCTTAATAAATATAAGAATATACATTTTTTATTCCTAAACTTTATATAAATAATAATAATATATTTATATTAATATAAATATAATATAAATTGTTGCCGCCAAGACCGTCGTGGTCCGTAGCTCCTACCGGCGCCGGGGTGCATTTCTCCCGCCTCCCGCCGCTCTCGGCTCTCGGGTCTCCGCGCTGGGTGTGCCCCGCCTCGCCATCCGGTGGTCCTCCTCTCCTGGATCTGCGAGACAATGGTTAGAGACCCGAACCGAGGTTTCCTGCGGGGGCACTCCGACGATCAAGTCAGTGACGATCCAAGAGAACATATCCTTCTGGTCGGGACCCTCTTGATGGACTCCATACTAGGAGGAGCAAAAGATGATGTGGGTGGAGGTGTGAACGTCGTAGGGGGAGAGTAATGGCTGGAACAGAGGGATGCTCTGCTCTTCCGCCTCTCCTTGTACCCCTCGGTTTCCTCCTTTGGTGGTCATGGCGCTTCGCCCTTTTCTTTTTGTGTTTTAGTTGTTATTTTTTTTTACCTCCCCCTTTCCGGAGATGCCGATCGTTCTTTGTAGTTGAAAACTGGCCGTTGGGAGCTGCCTCGGGATTCCTGCCGGGTTGTCAGGCGCACGCGGCGGTGTCCCAGGGAGCCTTTCCTGATTCATGATAAGGTGCGTTGTCAGGCACTCCGACACTCTTCTTGGTCGCCTCATTCCGGGAAATTTGGGGGTGCCTTGAATGGCGGGCCGCCGCCCGCGGGATTCGAATCTCCTGGTTGGCCTTCTTTCCTCGGTGATCTGAGTGGTTGGTGAGGAATGTAGCATCTCGATCAATGTGCTGCCTGCCCTTCTGGTGTAACTGGCGATGTCAGACGGTCAGTATGGTCTGGGAGGTGCTCCGATACGGTCCTCGGGTGGCTTGCTGGCGTCCTCAGCCGGTAAGGACCTCGTCTGAGCAGGGGCCGAGCTGGGACGGCCAGGCTCGCTGCTCCAAACTCGCGGGGACGTCTAGGTGGAGTGGGGCGGAAGGTGGACCCGGTCCAGAGGGCGCGCGCTCGGAGAGGCTCCACATTGGCGGGTGAGCTTTTAGCTCGACCTCGACCGCAGGGCACTAACCTCTGAGGGTCTCCTCTGGAGGGCGGAAGGCGGACCCGATCCAGAGGGCGCGCGCTCAGAGAGGCTCCACATCGGCCGGTGATCTCTTGGCTCGACCTCGACCGTAGGGCACTAACCTCCGAGGGTCTCCTCTGGAGGGCGGAAGGCGGACTCGATCCAGAGGGCGCGCGCTCGGAGAGGCTCCACATCGGTGGGTGAGCTCTTGGCTCGACCTCGACTGCAGGGCACTAACCTCCGAGGATCTTCTCTAGAGGGCGGAAGGCGGACCCGGTCCAGAGGGCGCGTGCTCGGAGAGGCTCCACATCAGCGGGTGAGCTCTTGGCTCGACCTCGACCGCAGGGCACTAACCTCCGAGGGTCTCCTCTGGAGGGCAGAAGGCAGACCCGGTCCAGAGGGTGCGCGCTCGGAGAGGCTCCACATCGGCGGGTGAGCTCTTGGCTCGACCTCGACCGCAAGACACTAACCTCCGAGGGTCTCCTCTGGAGGGCGGAAGGCGGACCCGGTCCAGAGGGCGCGCGCTCGGAGAGGCTCTACATCGGCGGGTGAGCTCTTGGCTCGACCTCGACCGCAGGGCACTAACCTTCGAGGGTCTCCTCTAGAGAGCGGAAGGCGGCTCCGACCTAGACGTCGAGCTCATGAGCTCGACTTGGCGAAGGACTGAGCTCGATCTACTGCCCTGAGGGAGCTCAGGTCGGCTCGACAGGGGGATCCGAGCCGGGGGATCGACGTGGCGTCTTCTCTTGTCGTGGCACCTGCACGCTTCTCCGCGTCAGCAGTCTTGCCACATCATTTGCTTCCCACTCCCGATGCTCGTTAGTGCGCAACGCTCGGGTCGAAGGGAGTAATTGCGGTGTTGACATGGAAAGGCAAAGATCTGGCACGATGATGGCCATGATTGCTGACGCTTCGAGGACCGCCCCTGCAGATCAATGCGGGGATGCCACCTGACCACGTCCGAGGAGCAGTTAATGCTGGCGCAGAATGCATAGCGGCTGGGACGCCATTCTCACCGATGGGAGGCACGTGGCGCAGATCCGTTGGTGGAGCGATTGAATCGGTACTGGTCTCCTGGTTCATTTCGAAATGAAAGGAAGGCCTTACCCAAACCATCTATTCTTTTTGAATTCTCCGTGCCTGCTGCTGCCGCGCCCAAGCTTCTTCTTCCTTCCAATCGCCCCGAGTCTTTCCAAGGCAACAGGTTAGCTTCTTCTTCTTCCTTCCCCACTAAAATAGGGTTCCTTCCCGGGGTCTGCAAGCTCCTTTTCTTTCTTCAACTTTGGATTTTTCCTTCTCCTTTGTCTTTGAGGATGTCCCATTTTGGTCCGGGCTTCCGTCCCTCCACTGATCAGGGCGAGGTTGGTCCCTCCGAACGGAGGCCGGCATCTTCTTCCTCTTCTTCTGATGAGGAGGGAGGCGTAGCTCGCTTCGAGCTCAATAGGAGGCATCCTCCTGGCCCGGTTCTCATTAGGGAACCGGGATCTGATCCTCCTCTTCCTCCTCCTTCTGCTCCTATCCCTGAGTCTGTCCGGCCTGCGGGTCCTGGTGGGGTCGCCTCCACAATCACCGCCGGGGAACTCAAGACTGTCCGGGATGCCTACGGCATCCCACCCTCTGTCCGGCTCATGATCCCTCGTCCGGGGGAACGGGTCACTTCGAGTGGCCCGGGCCCTCTGGCCTTCTATGAGGGAACCTTCGCTGGAGGTCTCCGCTTCCCTTTCCACCCTTTTTTTTGTCTGTCTTGGACAATTACCATTTGGTGCCGGCACAGCTGGTGCCAAATGCTATTAGGGTTATTTTCTCCTTTGTTGTGCTTTGTCATCTTCACAGGTTCGTAGCCCGATTCTCTATGTTCAAGGCTTTCTTTACCCTGAAGTGCCACCCAACTAAGGATTGTTGGTGGTCCTTATCCTCTCGCCCGAAGGGTATCAAGTTTGAGCTTCCCTCTTCCGTCAAGGGATGAAAGAGTAAGTTCTTCTTTGTCGAGGTCGAGGGGGTTGACTGGGTCTGGAACGATCCGGATAAGTCCCCCAACTGAAACTCTGCTGTTGATGCAGCTGACCAAGACGATTACGAGCAGCTCCGTGGTACACAGATTCCTCCTCTCGAGGTCCTGTTGTCTGAGCAGAACCTCGCCGACTCCGGAATCGACCCAGGGAATGGGTCGGGTGAGTTCGACCTGAACTCTTCTCTTTTTCTTTCTTTATGTAATTCTTGTGTAATTTCCCACTGGTTCTGACCACTGTGTAACTTGCATGCAGGCATGATTTTCTCCGAGAGTGATCTCGTGGCCATAACCAAGAAGAGGCGGTCGACTGGATTGGCCAGGGAGCCTGCTCCCAGGCGGCCCCGAGGCGAGAGTGCCTCTGCTGCCGCCCCCACGGTAGTGATAGGTATGGCCTCGACCGCAGCTGTTGGCTCGAGCTCGGAGGAGCCCCACGCTGCTCCAACGCTGGTGGAGAGGGTGGCTCCCGCGGCTCCGAGGCCTTCCCAGCAAGCCCCTGCTGCAGAGCCTGAGGAGGTGGTTCGGGCGAGAGCCGCCGCTGCTGCTACTGCACCCTGCCCCCCTCCAGGTTCGTTCGCCACCGGTGCCAGGGATGAGGAGACCCGGGCCACTCCCGAGGCCACGGCAAACGTGCCGCCTGCACCGGCACCGGCCTCCCAGCCTGCCCCCCATGGTCCTTCGGTCAGCGGTGCACGGTCGCCCGCCCATGGAGAGAGTCGGAGGGAGGAGGAACGATGCTACCTCCCCTTCAGAATGGGGCCGGAGAACTCGGTCCTCCAGAGCCCTGAGCTTGCTGAATGCTTGATGGACTTCTCCATCTAAGCATGTGACCGGCAAGACATGGCGGGGATGCACATGGCCGATGTCTTCAAGATCTTCTTCTCCCAGCTGTATTCGGTGGGTTTCTTTACCTTTCTCATTTGTTCTTCATCTTTTTTTTTTTTTTTTGCTAACCTCTCTCTTTCTTTGTATAGATTGGTGTTGAGGCCCTCTATATCATGAGCCACTTCCAGAGCGGGGAGCATCTCGAGTGGCAGTAGGCCACCGAGATCGAGTCTTTGAAGGCCGACCTGAAGGAGAAGGCCGGTGATAGTGGGGCCCTTGAGTTGAAGGTCAAGGACCTCGAAAAGAAGCTCGCCGATGCTGAAGGGCGAGTGAGAGGACTCTCGACGGCTTGCGATCTAGAGCAGAGCCATTCGAAGAAGGCGATCGACGACCTCTCCGTCATCGAGAAAAAATTGAACTGGTACAGTACCGAGGTCGACCGGCACAAGGGGGCCGCCCAGGCGGAGCTGGCGGGCGTGAAGGAGAAGCTTGCCGCTGCTGAGAAAGCGGCAGAGATGGTGAATAGCTCGACGGAGGCAGCCAGGTTGAGGGCTATCGAGCTAGAGAGGGTGGCTGCTGCGGTCGAGAAGAACGCCGAGAACGCTGTCGCCACCTTTAAGGCTTCGGAGGAGTTCATCGCCGACATCCAGCAGATGGCGTCGGACTCTTTTTACAAGGGGTTCATGTACCTGCACAGCCGGGTCGAGGCACTTGTTCCCAACAAGAACCGTAGCTACCTCAGATACCCCTCGGCTTCAGAGGAGGAGGTCGACGAGGAGGTCATCGGGTCAGAGCCTTCGACACCAGTCGAGGGTGGTCCTCCTGAGGCTAGGGCGACTGAGCCAGAGACTTCTGAGGGCGGGGGCTCTCGACCTCAGGACCCAGCAGAAAAGCCGGCCGACGTGGAATGACCTCTCTTTTCCTCCTTGCTTTATTTTGTACTCTTTGTTTCTTGTACTTGTTCGGGGTCTCCCGGCATGTCGGGGGGGCCCAGAAGATACTTGTAGTTTGTGCTTAGTCAATGAAATTTGGATTGCTTTGTCAGATGCTCTCTCCCCTCCTCTCTTCTTCTCTTCTCTTTCTTTTTTTTTTTTTTGCTTTGTTGTTCTTGTTTGAGGACATCAGAGAGAAGGGCTTCACCTTGTTTGAGGTTGGGACACTCATGGACTGTTAGGCCCGACGATGTCATTGGCTGAGGGCCGGGCGGCTCGAAGTTCTCTTGGCCGGAGATCTAAGCTCCGGTCTTGAGGAGGTGTCCTGGAGCTAGGCTCGGGGATACAAATTGCTGAGAGCTGCTGGGCTCGAAGTTCTCTTGGCTAGAGACATGAGCTCCGGTCTTGAGGAGGTGTCCTGGAGCTGGGCTCGGGGATGCAAGTTGCTGAGAGCTACTGGGCTCCAAGTTCTCTTGGCCGAAGATCAAAGCTCCGGTCTTGAGGAGGTGTCCTGGAGCTGGGCTCAGGGATGCAAATTGCTGAGAGCTGCTGGGCTCGAAGTTCTCTTGGCCGGAGATCTGAGCTCCGGTCTTGAGGAGGTGTCCTGGAGCTGGGCTCGGGGATGCAAATTGCTGAGAGCTGCTGGGCTCGAAGTTCTCTTGGCCGAAGATCTGAGCTCCGGTCTTGAGAAGATTACTAAGGGCTGCTGAAAGTGGTAGCTTTGATGGTGCTGTATTTTCTTCTTGTCCCCTCTTTCTTTCCTTCCCCACTCTTCCTTCATGCATTTTTCTTTTTCTTTTTCTCTTCTCTTTTTTTTTTTTTAGAGTGGGGAGATCAGAGGAGAGGATGTTGGCTGGACCCCCGTTTTGTTCTCTTTCTTTCCTTCCCCTCTCGTCTTCTTTTAGAGTGGTGAGATCAGAGAAGGGGGCTGCCGGGCTTCCCCCTTTTGTTCCCTTTCTTTCCTTCCCCTCCCGTCTTCTTTGCAAGTAGGGAGATCAAGGTAAGGGGGGTTACCGATCTTGATTGCCTTGGAGCTAGGCTCGAGGCCTTCCTGGACGTGGAGCTAGGCTCGGGCCCAGGGATTGCTTGAGATCTTGGCTCAGGTCTTTTGGCACCCTGGAGCTAGGCTCGTGGTGTTGACAGGAGCTGCGTGGTCCCGTGATCCCTTGGCATCTCGGAGCTGGGCTTGGAGATGTTTGAGATAGAGAGCTGCTTGGCTCGAGGTTCTTTTGGCCGGAGATCTGAGCTCCGGTCTTGAGAAAGCATCCTGGAACTAGGCTCGGGGATACTTGGAGTTGGAGAGCTACGTGGTTCGAAGTTTCTCTAGCGTCCTGGAGCTAGGCTCGGGGGTGCTGGGAGTTGGAGCTACGTGGCTCAAAATTTCTTTGACGTCCTGGAGCTAGGCTCGGGGATGCTTGGAGTTGGAGAGCTACGTGGCTCGAAGTTCCTCTGGCATCCTGGAGCTAGGCTCGGGGGCGCTGGGAAGTGGGAGCTACGTGGCTCGAAGTTTCTTTGACGTCCTGGAGCTAGGCTCGGGGATGCTTGGAGTTAGAGAGCTACATGGCTCGAAGTTCCTCTAGCATCCTGGAGCTAGGCTCGGGGGCGCTCGGAGTTGGAGTGTTACGTGGCTCGAAGTTCCTCTGGCATCCTGGAGCTATGCTCGGGGGCGCTGGGAAGTGGGAGATACATAGCTCGAAATTTCTTTGACGTCCTGGAGCTGGGCTCGGGGATGCTTGGAGTTGGAGAGCTACGTGGCTCGAAGTTCCTCTGGCATCCTGGAGCTAGGCTCGGGGGCGCTGGGAAATGGGAGCTACGTGGCTCGAAATTTCTTTGACGTCTTGGAGCTGGGCTAGGGAATGCTTGGAGTTGGAGAGCTACGTGACTCGAAGTTCCTCTGGTATCCTGGAGCTAGGCTCGGGGGTGCTGGGAAATGGGAGCTACGTGGCTCGAAATTTTTTTGATGTCCTGGAGCTGGGCTCGGGGATGCTTGGAGTTGGAGAGCTAAGTGGCTCGAAGTTCGTTTGACGTCCTGGAGCTAGGCTCGAGGGTGCTGGGAAGTGGGAGCTACGTGGCTCGAAATTTCTTTGACGTCCTGGAGCTGGGCTCGGGGATGTTGTTGACCCTTTCCTGCAAAACATGCGGACACCCATGCAAGGAAAAAAATCATCACCATAATTGTTGGTGAGGGGACTTACCTCATCGGGAGCGTTTTGCGGGCTGTAGGCCCTCCCCTCTCGGGGAGCCTAGCATCGTCGAGTTCTTCAAGGTAATGGGCCTCTCGCGATTAGACTTAGGGAGCCTCGTAGGGGCCTTCCCAAGGTGGTTTGTCACCGTCGTGTTGACGATCGTGGCATCTTTATTTAGCTTTCTTCTTTCACTTTCTCCTTGCCGCGTGGCGGGGAGATTACCCTCGAGGCTCCTTGCCCCCCGAGTCTTCTTAGGTCCATGCACGATTTTCCAGGCGATCGCACCCGCTGCTTTCGTAATGGTGCAGCTGTTGGTGTTTGAAGCCGATGGGGGACCGGCAATCGCTTGGGGTCCCCGCTTGGAGTCTGTCCCCCACAAATCTTGGGAGGTGGATCTCTTTGATGAGCTTCTCGATCTCCTGCTC
The DNA here is from genome assembly GCA_021397845.1 of Areca catechu. Taxonomy (NCBI): domain Eukaryota; kingdom Viridiplantae; phylum Streptophyta; class Magnoliopsida; order Arecales; family Arecaceae; genus Areca; species Areca catechu. The sequence goes on along the minus strand of CM038045.1, from coordinate 51,576,350 downwards.
ATGGTCGTGATGCCTTTCAATGTCACGGCCATGATCGTGGTGAAGGTGATGACACTTCGCCGCACTATGGCTGGTGAAGATTCCACCGGCAGTGGACACTGCAGTCCGGAGGCTCGACAGCTGGGTCTCGCATACTGACGGACCGGTGGGAGGGGATCCCACCAGCTGGTGCTCATGCTTCTCCGGGCGTGCTTTTATTGTGTGCATGATGGTTTCGCATGAAGATTCCCTATCGAAGGGGAGGGGGGGAGTGACGTACTGGAGAAGCCTGGAAAAGATCACCTATCTGTTGACCTTTCCAACCTATGCCGTCACCGTTCTTTTACGGTGTGTTGGTCCATCATGCCCGTCTCGCCCCCCTACCTGGCGCGCCAATCTGTTGCCGCCAAGACCGTCGTGGCCCGTAGCTCCTACCGGCGCCGGGGTGCGTTCCTCCCGCCTCCCGCCACTCTAGACTCCCAGGTCTCCGCGCTGGGTGTGCCTCGCCTCGCCATCGATGGTCCTCCTCTCCTGGACCTGCGAGACAACGGTTAGAGACCCGGGTCGGGGTTTCCGGTAGAGGCACTCCGATGATCAAGTCAGTGATGATCCATGAAAACAGATCCTCCTGGTCGGGCCCCTCTTGATGGACTCCGTACTAGGAGGAGCAAAAGATGATGTGGGTGGAGGTGTGAACGTCATAGGGGGAGAGTAATGGCTAGAACAGAGGGATGCTCTGTTCTTCCACCTCTCCTTGTACCCCTCGGTTCCCTCCTTTGATGGTCATGGTGCTTCGCCCTTTTCTTTTTGTGTTTTAATTGTTGTTTTTTTTTTGTTACCTCTCCCCTTCCGGGGGTGCCGATCATTCTTTGTAGTTGAAAACTGGTCGTTGGGAGCCTGTCTCGGGATTCCTGCCAGGTTGTCAGGCGCACGCGGCGGTGTCCCAAGGAGCCTTTCCTAATTCATGATAAGGTGCATTGTCAGGCGCTCCGACACTCTTCTTGGTCGTCTCATTCTAGGAAATTTGAGGATGCCTCGAATGGCGGGCCGCCGCCCACGGGATTCGAATCTCTTGGTTGGCCTTCTTTCCTGGATGATCTGAGTGGTTGGTGAGGAATGTAGCATCTCGATCAATGCACTGCCTGCCCTTCTGGTGTAACTGGCGGTGTCAGATGGTCAGTACGGTCTGGGAGGTGCTCCGGTATGGTCCTCAGGTGGCTTGCTGACGTCTTCAGCCGGTGAGGACCTCGTTTGAGCTGGGGCCGAGCTGGGATGGCCAGGCTCACTCCAGCCTAGGCGCTCCGAACTCGTGGGGACGTCTAGGTGGAGTGGGACGGAAGGCGGACCCGGTCCAGAGGGCGCGCGCTCGGAGAGGCTCCACATCGGCGGGTGAGCTCTTGGCTCGACCTCGATCGTAAGGCACTAACCTCCGAGGGTCTCCTCTGGAGGGCGGAAGGTGGACCCGGTCCAGAGGGCGCGCACTCGGAGAGGCTCCACATCGGTGGGTGAGCTCTTGGCTCGACCTCGACCGCAGGGCTCTAACCTCCGAGGGTCTCCTCTAGAGGGCGGAAGGCAGACCCGATCCAGAGGGCGCGCGCTCGGAGAGGCTCCACATCGACGAGTGCGCTCTTGGCTCGACCTCGACCGCGGGGCACTAACCTCCGAGGGTCTCCTCTGGAGGGCGGAAGGCGGACCCGGTCTAGAGGGCGCGCGCTCGGAGAGGCTCCACATCGGTGGATGAAATCTTGGCTCGACCTCGACCGCAGGGCACTAACCTCCGAGGGTCTCCTTTGGAGGGCGGAAGGCGGACCCGGTCCAGAGGCCGCGCGCTCGGAGAGGCTCCACATCGACGGGTGAGCTCTTAGCTCGACCTCGACCGCATGGCACTAACCTTCGAGGGTCTCCTCTGGAAGGCGGAAGGCGAACCCGGTCCAGAGGGCACGCGCTCGAAGAGGCTCCACATCGGCGGGTGAGCTCTTGGCTCGACCTCGACCGCAAGGCACTAACCTTCGAGGGTCTCCTCTGGAAGGCGGACCCGGTCCAGAGGGCACGCGCTCGGAGAGACTCCACATCGGCGGGTGAGCTCTTGGCTCAACCTCGACCGCAGGGCACTAACCTCCGAGGGTCTCCTCTGGAGGGCGGAAGGCGGCTCCGACCTAGACGTCGAGCTCATGAGCTCAACCTGGCAGAGGACTGAGCTCGATCTACTGCCCTGAGGGAGCTCAGGTCGGCTCGACTGGGGGATCCGAGATGGGGGGTCGACGTGGCATCTTCTCTTGTCGTGGTGCCTGCACGCTTCTCCGGGTCAGCGCAATCTTGCCACATCATAAATATATTAGAATATAATATTAGGTTATAATAATTTATTATACTAATATAATATTAATATTTTAATATTATAAGTTTATTATAACTAAATAAATTCTACTGTTTTGTAATCAATGCGGAATAAAAAATTTTAGTTCGACAAATTACTTTGAAACTTTGAAATACATAAAACAATTGCTAAAACTTTCTTTTTGATTATGGAATACTTTTATTGGGTTGTATTCCAACTACTAGAGGTAAATTGAATTATTTGTTCTGTTCCATGTTTCTTTTGCTTGAGGATGCCATTAAAACCTAATTCAGAGGTATCAGTTTCAACAATTTTTGAAATCTTAAGATCTTGCAAGTATATGCATGGCAAACTCTTAACTTGTGCTTTAATTTGTTTGACTATATTGTATACTTCTCAATCCATTTTGGAGCATTTTTTCCGAGTCTTTGAAAAATGGGTTTTGCAAAAATTTTAATATTTTTAATATAGTTTGAAATATAATTTAGACTACATAAAAACCTTTATAATTATTTTTTATCCAAAATTGTGTCAGGAAACTTATTAGAAAATTCATTAGATCTATTGATTGGTTTGATGGTTCTTTGGTTTAGGTCATGATCTAAAAATCTAATTTTCATTTAAAATAGATCCATTTTTTATTAGAAAAGAATCAGACCATTTATGATTACTAGATTTAGAAAGGTCCGGAGATATTTAAAATGTAGTTCTATATGCTCGAGAAGACTAGAACATCATCGATGTAGACAATAACAAATTTTGAATAAGGATTAAAAATATTATTCATTATTTTTTGGATTTTGAGAAAGTATTTTTGAGTATAAAGGGCATTATATTTTGTTGCTGATCTCGCCACCGCGCCTGTGGCTTCAGAGCCACTGATTTGATTAGGCTGTCTCGAAATTTCGAGATCTCCTGGCTCCCAGTCCTGCAAGACAAGGTTAGAAGCCATGGCCGGGGATCCCGGCGAGGGAGCTCCGATGGTCAAGTTAGAAAACGGCGAGAGGGAACAGAGTCTCCAAGATGGGCCCCCGAAGGAGTCCCAGACTTAGAGATCATGCTTAGCAAGAAAAGTCTCAGGAGGAGTAGAAATATGGCCGAGTTCCTTCACTGGGCTTGCGCCAAGGGTCCCCTTTCGGGATCTTGGATCCTGCTCTTGGTGCTTTTTCCCTTTCCCAGCCTCTGTTTCTTGCTTACCTGGTTGTCCGCTCTTCCCATCCTTTTATCCCATCACGCTGCCTTTTGGTTCCTGCCTTCGGGAGGCCCCCCCCTTTGCTTCCACCTTCTTCCCTCCCTCTCTTTCTCCTTTCCCTTTTTGGTCAAAAAACCCGGCGGCCTCCTCGCCTTGCTTGCCGGGCCTAGCAAAGAAAGAGTAGAGGGAGGACGCTGGCCAGACCGTCGGCCAGACCATGGGCCGAGCGTGAGCGCTCTCCTTCCCAGGCACCGACAATGCTCGCTTCCGGGTCCTGTTTTATCAGGACTTCGCCTCTCGACTGCGAAACCTGTCGGGCCGATGTAAGCGAGGTTTCGCGTGCCGCCGCCGATCGTACGGGTGCTTCTCTCGGGGTGTGGCGCGCACCGCTCGAGGGGTAGTCTCGGAACTCGTGCTCCTGTTCCTCGGAGGCCTCTCCGCACAGGTTGGTCGGCTTCGACCGAGGTGGGCCCCTCCTGGGCGGACACCTGGCGGAGCGGCAGAGAGGCGCTCGACTTCGGCCGAGGTGGACCCGTCTCCGGGCGCAACTTGGCGAAGGAGCGAGAGGGCCCGGCTCGACCTCGGCCGAGGTGGGACAGTCTCAGGGCGCCACCTGGCGAGGGAGCGAGGGACCGCCGGCTTCGACCGAGGTGGGCCCCTCCTGGGCGGACACCTGGCGGAGCGGCAGAGATGCGCTCGACTTCGACCGAGGTGGACCCGTCTCCGGGCGCCACCTGGCGAAGGAGCGAGAGGGCCCGGCTCGACCTCGGCCGAGGTGGGATCGTCTCAGGGCGCCACCTGGCGAGGAAGCGAGGGGCCGTCGGCTTCGGCCAAGGTGGGCCCCTCCTGGGCGGACACCTGGTGGAGCGGCAAAGAGGCGCTCGACTTCGGCCGAGGTGGACCCGTCTCCGGGCGCCACTTGGCGAAGGAGCGAGAGGGCCCGGCTCAACCTCGGCCGAGGTGGGACCGTCTCAGGGCACCACCTGGCGAGGGAGCGAGGGGCCGCCGGCTTCGGCCGAGGTGGGCCCCTCCTGGGCGGACACCTGGCGGAGCGGCAGAGAGGCACTCGACTTCGGCCGAGGTGGACCCGTCTCCGGGCGCCACCTGGCGAAGGAGCGAGAGGGCCTGGCTCGACCTCGGCCGAGGTGGGACCATCTCAGGGCGCCACCTGGCGAGGGAGCAAGGGGCCGCCGGCTTCGGCCGAGGTGGGCCCCTCCTGGGCGGACACCTGGCGGAGCGGCAGAGAGGCGCTCGACTTCGGCCGAGGTGGACCCGTCTCCGGGTGCCACCTGGCGAAGGAGCGAGAGGGCCCGGCTCGACCTCGACCGAGGTGGGACTGTCTCGGGGCGCCACCTGGCGAGGGAGCAAGGGGCCCCTGGCTTCGGCCGAGGTGGGCCCCTCCTGACGGATACCTGGCGGAGAGGCAGAGAGGCGCTCGACTTCGGCCGAGGTGGACCCGTCTCCGAGCGCCACCTAGCGAAGGAGCGAGAAGGCCCAAACCGACCTCGACTTCGGTCGAGGCGGGGCGACATCCGACCTTGCTGGACCGATCTCGTTCTGCCGAAAAACTTCACATGGCTCGAATCACGCTCGGCGGAATCTGAGATACACCACGTCATCGTAACGACCGTAACAGTTGCCCCCATCCCCCCGTTCAGTTGAGGCGTCATGGCTCGGAACGTGGGAATTTAATGCGGAGATGACGTGGGGAAGGTGAAGATCTCACGCCATGATTGCCACGATCCTCGTCGCCGTTCTTCGATGCGCCCAAGGTCCTATAAGAGGCTGCCACGCGTCGCCTCTCCGGTTGCAATTAATGCGTCGCTTCGAAACGGAGGTCGTTTCCCCGTAACCGAAGCGTCGATGTCGGGCGTGCATCCACGTGGCATCCATCTGGTGGTCCGGAACGGAATGACGGGTACGGCTGCTATCGATCGAATTTGAGAATGAGGGTGACTTTCCGGAATGAGGCCCTTTCCCTTTCTCACGCTCCGCCGGCGGTTTGCAGTAGGCTATCTTCCACTCCCCCGGGTTGCCACCTCTTTTGCACAGTGTGTTTCGGTGAGTGCCTTCGTCTGCCTCCGTCCCCTTCCCTTAGCGATCTCTCTTCACCACTTCCTTCCTCATGGCATGCCGTCGTCATGTTTCGTCTAATCCGGACGAGGCCGGCCCGTCTCGGCCGAGGACTCCGTTGTCTTCCTCCTCGGAAGCGGAGGTGATCCCGGAGGAGGTCTACAGGCGACTCCAGCCTGGGGGCATAACCATAGGTATCCCTAGGGGTCTCAGGTCTTCCCCCGTGATCTCCGCCAGTCCCATCTCTTCACTTCCTCCTCCGGCCCTTTCTTCTGTTGGTCCCTCCGGTCACGTTTCAACGATGACCGAAGGTGACCTTTCCTTGCTCCGGGAAGTCTATGGCATCCCCGGGTTGATCCATCTTTCTCTCCCACGGCCCGGGGACTGCGTCATCTTAAGCGGCCCCGGCCGAATAGCCTTCTACGAGGACTTCCTTCTTGGGGGTCTTCGGTTTCCCCTGCACCCCTTCTTTCTTTCCTTCCTCGGTCACTTCCGCCTAGTCCCGGCCCAGTTGGCTCCCAATGCCATCCGGGTCATCTTCGCCTTCATCACCTTCTGTCACTTCCACGAGTTCGTTGCCCATTTCTCTCTCTTCAGGACTCTTTTCACCCTGAAGCGGCACTCCACCGATGATGGCTGGTGGTACATTTCATCCCGGCCTAGGTTCTAAAGCTTTAAGAATATTTTTATCATTAAGTTTGGGAGTCAAGTCTGTGTTACATTTGAAATAGATGGATCCTTCATACAGGTTTGACTCTACCATTCCTAGCAAAGAATTATAGAATCAAGTTAACCTACCATCTCTTAGGCTTAAGAGGGTGGCTGTGTCCAGCCCTCTTCTGACCAAGGGTTTGGATGCTACTTGGACAATTCTTATATGAATGAACTCATATTGGTCCTAAGAATTTTGACTAAGTCTTGGATGATTATTAGTATAACTGTATGGTCGTCCGCTATTGATATAGTCTTTTCTTTTATCCTAACCCTATATTAGGTAGGATTCTATGATGGTATATTGATCTTGTATTAATTTTTGAAACAATCCACTTACTCAACTGTTCATCTGCTGCTTCCATTGGATAACCAATACCATCCTCTTTAAAAGAAAAACCTGTAGAAAAAGACCTAGATAGTGGATTCATATTGAAATCTTAGTGTATCCCTTTCCAGCTTTAGAAAGCTACTATATGGCCAACAAATGCCTATCCTTCAACTAAATTGGCCAAGACTAGTCAACACTTACTCAGGATACATGTTGATTCACAAATGAATCAACAATCTAGATGTTCTTCTACCTTTCCTCTCCCTGCTAGCTTTGATACCAAGGCACACTGCAAGGATCGAGTAGGGTGAAAAGAAGAATAGTAAATACTAGACCGGAATGAACAAAATGAAATAAATAGATTGAAATAAAATTTAAATAGAGCAAATTGAATAGAGTGACAAGAAACTTGATGGCATATATTGAAACATTGAATTATGTATTAAAACATTATACTATTGCACTTCTTGGCAGTTACTCGTTTCGGAAAGTAAAGACTCTCCATAGGATATACTATGGGTTCCAAGATTCTTAAAGGCACTCGTTTCACTATAATTTTTTATAGTAGGACAACCCCAAACTAATCCAAGGGATGTCCCCAAAGGCAACTATTATTGTGAACCTTCCGGAGTACTGTGCTAAGAAGATTAATAAATTGGAAGATAAACTATGAAGCATTAAACAATTGAAATACCTTTTTACAACTTCCAAATAAGAGAGCTGTATAAAGAAATTGGAATCGAAATAATGAGGGTTGCAATCAAGCCAAGTCAAAGTAGTTAGAAGCTCAAGCTCAACTCGATTTAAAATACCCGGATTCAAAACTTGACTCGAGATCGGTTGAGTTTTAATAGCCTAAGCTTGAACTTGATTTGACAGAAAAAAAAAAAGAGCAATACTCAAGCTTGACTTGACACGGCTTGAATATCAATCAAGCCATAATCAAGTTCAAGTTTGAGCTCAAAAATTGAGCCTTAATCTACTTATAATATAATTAATATATATTATAAATAAAAATAAAATTATAAAAAAATATAAATTCAAGTAGATTCACGAGCTCGAGTAGCTTGCAAGCAATTCAATTTATTTGCACCTCTCTCCTAGCATCCTGTTAGAAATCTTCTCTCTCTCTTTTTTGTTGCTTTAAAATTCATGTAGCTCTACTTTTGGATGTTTTTGTTTGGTGGCTGGACCGGTCTAATGGACCAGGCCCAATTAATTTAGTAAAAAAAAATTATACCATTTCTTCAGATTAAATCATCTATCATAATTAATAACAAGGATACACTAGTTTTTAATGCCACAAGCATTTAATGCAATTCAGTTTTTTTATTTATTTTATTTTTTGATGAAAATGCCCTTTGCTTGTATAATAACATCTTGTTGGTTATTATAACATCCTGTTATTATTTATAACACCCAATTACTTTTTATGAGTTATTGGATCAATATTATGATATCTTATTAATTATTATGACTTCTTATCATTTCTTGTGATATCCAATAACTTTTTATGAGTTATTGAATCTGTATTATGATATCTTATTAATTATTATGATTTTTTATTATTTCTTATGACATCCAAATATTTTTTATGACTTTTGTGTTTGTGGTATAATATCATGTTAATTATTATGACTTTCTATTATCTTTTATAATATCCAATTATTTTGTATGACTTTCTGTATGTGTATTATGAATTTTTATTATTCATTATGACATTCTATTGATTAACAATAATTTGGATATCATAACGAATTATAAAAAATCATAATAACCACCATAATGTCAGATTATAAATATATAAAGTCATAAAAAGTAATTGAATATCATAAAGAATACCAAGAAGTCATAATACAGGAAATGAGCATTTTCATCATAAAAAATTTGAAAAAAAAAAAGCTAAGTTACATTAAATGTATATGATGCTAGAAACTAAGACAATCTCATTATTAATTATGATTCATGGTCAAATCCAGTGAAATGGTGTAATTTTTTTCTACCAGATATGATTAGCAAAACATTTCTTGAAAAAAGAAACATGACAAGTGGATCAACAAATTTAAGCAGCATATATTAATTTATTATCAATAAAAATATTGTTACTGTAACTTTTCCTAGATCGGGCTTGGTCGGCTATGGCTGGAGCGCTCCTCTCCCGGTTCCTGCAAAAAGTCTCCAAGGGCCGGTGGTGTTCCAGCGGGGGACGCTTCGATGTTTAAGTTAGCGGGAGCTTGAGGGCAACAGAATGGAGGAATCAATGGAGATGAGCTTGTGAAGCAGGGAGAGAGTTCTTACCGCCCAGAGTCTCCCAGTTTACCTTATATAAGTACGGAATGTTACCAGAATCTGTTAGGGGCTAGGCACGAAATGATCGAGCTGCCCCTAGGAGAATCCGGGAGTGGCCACGTGGCGCCAGGATAAGGCAGCATCATAGAATTAATGAAGTAGTGGTGCTGATGTGTCAGGGTTCTGTTGCAACAGAATTTTGGTACCAGCTGGAAAGGGCATCTGGAGCCTTCTGATTGGTATAAACCAGGCTCTGATGAAGTGGGTCTTCGGACCTCTGATGAAGAGGGTCTTCGGACCTCTGAAGAAGAGGAGGGTCTTCGAATTTTCGCTGAAGAAGAGGGTCTTCGGACCTCTGATGAAGAGGAGGGTCTTCGGACTTTCGCTGAAGAAGAGAGTCTTCGGACCTCCACTGAAGAAGAGGGTCTTCGAACCTCCGCTGAAGAGGAGGGTCTTCGGACCTCCGCTGAAGAGGAGGGTCTTCGGACCTCTGATGAAGAGGAGGGTCTTCGGACCTCCGCTAAAGAAGAGGGTCTTCGGATCTCTGATGAAGAGGGTCGATGGAACCTCTGAAGAAGAGAGTCTTTGGACCTCTGATGAAGTGGGGGGTCTTTGGACCTTCGCTGAAGAAGAGCGTCTTCGAACCTCTGATGAAGTGGGGTCTTCGAACCACTGCTGAAGAAGAGGATCTTTGGACCTCTGATGAAGTGGGGTCTTTGGACCTCTGCTGAAGAAGAGGGTCTTTGGACCTCTACTGAAGTGGAAGAGGGTCTTCGGACCTCTGAAGTGGAAGAGGATCTTCGAACCTCTGAAGTGGGTCTTCGGACCTCTGATGAAGTGGAGGGTCTTCGAACCTCCGCTGAAGAAGAGAGTCTTTGGAACTCTGCTGAAGAGGGTCGATTGAACCTCTGCTGAAGAGTATCTTCAAACCTCTGATGAAGAGGAGGGTCGATTGAACCTCTGAAGAAGAGGGTCTTTGGATCTCTGCTGAAGAGGAGGGTCTTCGGACCTCTGCTGAAGAGGAGGGTCTTTGGATCTCTGATGAAGATGGTCGATTGAACCTCTGAAGAAGAGGGTCTTTGGACCTCTAAAGAAGAGGGTCTTCGGACCTCTGAAGTAGGTCTTCGGACCTCTGAAGAAGAGATGGGTCAATCGGACCCCTGCTGGATTGGGTCGATCGGACCTCTGCTGGAATGAATCGATCGAACCCCTGCTGGAATGGGTCGATCGGACCTCTGCTCTGTCCTAGCCGAAAAGAAACTATTGGCTCCGATCCGATTCAAAAAAAAATTGATTGGATATAACAAATATAATATATTATCTTGCTTTCCATAATCATAATTTGAATGCAAGTACTAGGAAATACTTAATAGAGAGCAAAGTAATTACAGCCATGTAAAGGAGGACTTTACTACATAAAACAAGAAGAAGATGAAAATAAAAATGTAGAGTTCTTCTGAAGTGGCTCCCGGGATGGAGTGAAACCTCAGGATGGAAATGCACCCATAAAGTTTATAATATATGATATAAAATAAACTTTAAATAGATAAATAAGTTCAGTAGCCAAAAATCATTGCATGTATCATTTTAACTTTAATATATATATATATATATATATATATATATATATATATATATATATATATATATATATATATATATATATATATATCCCAATTTTTATAGTTTCAATTATAATGCGGAAACACTTGGGAGGTGAGAATGAAATAGGTAGAAGCAGACAAAGAAGCCTTGTAGTTCGTCCAAGACAAAGTTAGAGATGAAAACAAAAGGTAAAATCACTTTGCCATTGATAAAGCATTTTAAATATATTATTCTACCTCTATAATTTCAGTTGGAAAGTTAGTACTGGGTGACATATAAAGGAGAGTATAAAATAAGTAGTGTCACATGAAGGGGCCCTGAATCCTTGATGTTTAGAGAAATAAAACAAGAAATAGCTAAATGTGGAGTTCCTTATAAATTGGGCCCTACAATTACATAGAACTTGAGTGATGGAAATGCACTTGTTGCAGTCTAAGATTTTAGAGGGAGAAACGACACAAGTCCACTAATATATATATATATATATAGAGAGAGAGAGAGAGAGAGAGTTTTGATTAAAATATCAGTAATTGAAAATACAAAGAAATTTTATAATTTATGAACAGGAGAAAAAAAAAGAAGAAAATAAAAATAAAATCATAAAAATGAGCTCATGGTGAAATAAAAGATAAATAAGACAAGTGGACCGGAAAGAAGAAAAATTTTTTATCTATTATTTTTAATAAAAAAGTACTTTACCATTTCATCTTATTAGGTCATATTTTATAATTAATAATGAGGTATAAGTTTATTTTTTTTTAATAATCCAAAAAGAGAGGGAAAAATAACGAGGTTTAAGTTTTCAAAACTATAAATATTTAATATAATTTTTTATGATTTCATATTTATATATATATACGTGGCTTCTGCTAATATGCTCATAAGGACCCACAAAGCAACAAACCTACCCTTCGCAAGCTGCCAAATCCATCGTAACAGTTTGGACGTTGCCCAGAGTTGTCTCGTCAGAGAATCGAACCTCGCTTTTTCTTTTACCGTCATCTTGCCATCCGCTTTGATTACCTCCAGTACTTTCAAGCGTCACTCCGTCATCCCAGTTTCTCCCATTCCGTTTTTCACCGGGCCCCACCAGCCAGTCGATCCAGCCCATCTAAGCCCTTCTCACGATCACTCTCAACCATCGATCTCCATCTTCACTCCAAGTAGCGCCAAATTTTTTTTTAAAAAAAAGATCGCGTCAATTACACACCGTCGGCAGTCCACCACGCCAGTACCCCTGATGACCAGGGACCGTCCTAGTTATCCCGATCCAACGGCCAAGGTCACCCCACGACCGCAGCCTTCGCCAGGGCCCGCGCCACTCGCGAGGGTGAGTAGGTGTCGAGCCACCGGACCCACGTGGCATGATAGCGGCACCGTCAAGGGTGCGCCACGTGCTGCCTTGCATCCCCGGGTCCACCACTCGTCGGCAAGGACCCCCCGCCTTTACTCCAATACTCACATTCAATCCCCACCGCCCACCCATCATCTGACGGACCTGATTTTATCGCCCTCTCTCCCACCGCCTTCAGTTCGGAGCCTATTCCACTAATTTTTAATTTTTAAATCTTGAGAGTACTTTGAACCCATAGAGCTGCCCGTTCCCCTTCCGTGCCGGGAGATCGGTCCATCGGGACCCAAGGGTCCACGGAGTGGACGATCCAGATCGAAGGGGGTCCACGGGAACTCCCAGCTCGACGGCTTCGGGCCGAGGAACACACACGCTCGCCACTAGAAAAAATCCGACTCCGATTCCCGTCCTTCCGCCTTCACCGCCTACGCCGTTCCTTTTCCCCACCCTCCACTCCCAAAATATATAAATTTCCGAGCTCGTATCTCGTGTACTGTTTCTGCGTTCTCTGTCACATTCGAGATGTCGGGGCGCAGGATGTCGCACCAGCTCAGTAGCGGAATGTTTGTGTCGGGGCCGCCGGAGCAGCCAAAGGAGCGGCAGCCGACAATCGGCTCGCGGGCGGTGCCCTACACCGGCGGTGATGTCAGAAAGTCCGGCGAGTTGGGAAAGATGTTCGACATCCCCGTGGTGATGGAGGGCTCCACCGCCACTCCCGCCAGCCGGTCTCGGTCTCACTCTGGCCCCCTCCCCCGTCCGTCCTCTGGCTCCGGGCCGCAGTCTCGGAAGACATCCGGCCCGCTGTTCCAGGTCCCTGTCACGGGGCTCATCACCTCCGGCCCGGACCGCCGATCCGGCGGGCAGCAGCAGCAACCAGCGGCGGCGGAGCAGTCGCCGGCGGTGGCCGGGCGGAAGAAGGCGGCGCCGGGAGGATACGGGCCGGCGGTGACGGCTGTGGGCTACAAGGGGAAATACGCGTCTGGTATCCCGACGGTGTGGTACTGGATTGTCTCGCTGACGTTTGTGGTGGGGCTCGGGGCCGGGGGGTTCCTTTGGGTGGTGGTGGCGAGGCCGGTGCTGCTGATAGTGGTGGCAGCGCTGGGGGTTCTACTCGGGCTGCTGGCGTTGTGGAACTGGCTCATGAGGAGCCGGGAGGTGGAGAGGTTCTTGACATGCTACCCCGATACTCCTATTGATCCCAGGAACCTCCCAATTGGAAAGACTGTCAAGATCTGTGGGGTAACTTCTTCCTTTCTTTCTTTCTAATTTAACGATTACTAGGTTTACTTCTTGTTCATGTCCTGTTTTCTTGATTCGGCTATCGATTTTTTTTTTTTTATTAGAAAATATTGATTAGTTTTGTTGTTGCTGGTATTAGGTTACTGGGTAGCTTGTTCTTTCACATCTTTTGAAATGGTTATTGGTACGGTTTCAGCCTTCCTTGCAATTAGAAACGAGTATGTTTAACAATTATTGGCTGCCACTTCTTGGATAGCTTGTTCTCCTGTGTCTTTTGGAATGATTATGAGTATGATTTCAGTTTGTCTTGTAATTGTTATTGTTTGCAAGTATTTTTGCTGTCATTGTTTACCTTTTCAATGAATTATTTATTCTTTAATATAATCTCTAGGTCATGTGTCCTCTGTAACTTGAGGAATTGTAGATTAGTGGAATCGGGTGTCATGCAGCCACGGATTAAAGAAACTGAAGGCCAACTTTATTATTGCTTCAATCACATCTTCCTCGTGTCAACATTATTCCCTCATCTATTTGTTTGGCCGGTTGGGAATTTTGTCTTTACAATTGTGTGGTTAATGAAGTGTTAACGTTAAATTGTTAAAAATTTAAGGAGTCTCATGTATAATATGTAGCTTTTAATAGGACTTTAGCAATACTTCTAATAGGATTAAGGTAAAATATGTTGTTCTAGGAAATAACATAAGATAAGTTGCTCTCTTTCCTAATCTAGTACTTTTTTCTCAAGCTAGAGCATACACATCAACTAAGTCTTTATTGAAACATATAGTAAAAAATTGAGTGAGTTGAGAGCTTTGGTGAAGATATCTGTGAACTGATCTGTTAAATTGATATAAGATATCTTAACCTTGCAACATAGGATGAACTGTTGGTAGTCTCCATAGACTGCTCGGATCCGAGAAAGGAATACCTTGTAAGGATAAAACTAGTGTTGAAAGAGAAGGTCCGGATAAGGATTTTACTTGCTTCTCGGTAGGAGAGAAGAATAGAATAGACTAAAAAAAAAACAATATTAGCCAAAACAAAGTATCGTCAGGTAATAGGATCATAATACCTATATCTCTTTTGTGTTTAGGACTAATCCAAGAAAACACATTTAACAAATTTAGGAGATAGTATGTTAAGTCTAGGACCGAGTAAGTGAACAAAATCATGTGAGAGCTGCATAATCGTCTTCCTGCCACTTGTCCACATAGCTGGTTGCTGTCTTGCTATCAAAGAGGTGGCAAGAGGAGCATCAGTAAGGTGTTTGAACCTGTGTTGAGAACCAATAAAGAAATGGAAAGTCTGAGCCTAGAGAACATAATTGGCATCGATTAACTTGATATAGTGTTTAAAGGAGTGAACTTCTGCACTTTCGAAGACGACGCCATAAAGAGTTAAAGATAATGATGACAACAATACGAGAAAGAGAAATTTGGATCATTGCATAGATAAAATGAAGATCAAGAAAGAGAGTCCATTACCTATGTGTGAAGGCATATGAGACAAAAAACATGTAACCAAAGTACAACATGGCAGATACGGGCTTTGTAATCTCCAGCTTTGTGAAGAAGTAGAAGGCTGCATAGAGGAAAAGATACGGTGCAAAAGACCCCAAGGTTAGATAAGATACAGAGAATTCATCAACATGGCACAATACTACAAAATCAAACCACTGGATTGCAGACATCAGAATTGATTGGTCTATTGCAATACACATAACGATGCAAAGCTTCCATTTGTCAGTTCGGAACCCTCATGACCTTGCCAACGGGATAGAGAAGGTGCTAGTTTTTGTCGCTGGTAGGAGGGAAGTCTCTTGCATCGAAGTAGAGATCGGGCATGGACTTCCACAAATTCTTCGATCTTGAAGACAGGATGCTAAGCTGCATTGCTTGCCTCATCTTAATGAAGAAAAGTATGCGCTCAAGGATCTCTGATGGTAGACTATCGATTCTATCGAAACCACCATTGTTGCCAATGTTGATGATATGTTTCCACCTCCCTCACTGATACTGAGATGAACTTGGCCTTAGCCAAGGTTTCATGGTTAGTAGACAGTCTTCCAAAGAGATAAAAAGAAAAAATTCAATGATGGTTCGGTGGTGACTTTTTTTTGTGGGCTGTATTTATAGAAGCTCTTTGGACTGTGTTAAATGAGGGGAGAGGGGTTGGGCTTTTTTGTTTTCAGCCACTCGTCTCTCCTGACAAGGGCCTTGGCATTTGGTGAGGTGAAAGGCAGCAATGGCGAGAGGTTCCGATGGATCCGGCGACGCACTAGCGCGGCAGATCTAATCGACAATCTGCTAGGTGAGGGTGATAGGGTAGTACCATTGACGAGGATGGCGGTGAGGAAGGTGGCGAGGGCGAGGTCGATGACTTCGATGACCACGATGGACGGTGGAGGAGGTAGCGGGTGGTTCACCCCATCCATGTCCATCTCTGTCTGTGAGCGATGTAGAGACGGCAATGGCACGTCGGCAATTGCGGGCAGTGGCGAATGATGGTGGATGTGGGTGGTGGCTTATTTCTTGGTCTTCTCTTTATTTTCATGAACAAAGGCAGTTGACGGTGGACGACGACAGGGAGAAGAGGTGAAGGGATGGGAAAGGAGGGAGAGGGCAAGGATGGTAGGAAGAGAGAGGAGGGGGGTGGAGGGGAGGGGAAAAGGGAGTGGTCGGCTGCTAGGGTTGTGCAAGGAAGGGATGCTATGATACTATATTAAGAGAAAAAAATATTGTTCTTATTGTAATTAGGACTATAGAGGCCTTTAAATAAAGTATATGATCATCATATATGGTAATATGTGATTTCTAATAGGGCTACAGTAATACTCCTAATATAATTAAAACAAAGTATGTTGTTTTAGGGAATAATATAAGATAAGTTGCTCTTTTTCCTAATTCTAATAGAGATATTGGAAAAGAGGTGGATATTTTTCAGTCTATCCATATATATTTTTTAATCTATCTATTTTTTTCTTCTTTTTTTTTGTGGCTCTTTACCGTGGATGTGTGTGTGGACTTTTTTTCTCTAATTTAGATTTGGGATATGTTATCGAGGAAGGATTCTGGATATTATCATTCATTTTAACTATCATGGAAAAAACTCAAGATGGTACATCTTAACTTTCTTTCAAATTGAGCTGTATATGTGGAGAAAATTCCTTTCTAACATAATGAAGCTGTTTACCATAAAACTGCTGTTTTAATGTTCTGATGTGGTATCATTTATGGATTCATTCTTTTAGTCATGAATTGACTCTCATGAATGCCCATCATCATCTTCGTCTTTTTAAGATTGGATTCAAATTGTCTGTTTAGAGGATAACTAGTGCAAGCATGATACAAAATTAAATTATACTAAACTGGTTACAGAGCACCTGTATTCCATGGGTGGTTTTGTTTATGTACATGGAATGTTTATTGGTAGGGTTTCAACTGATCCTGCAATAAGAAATGAGTATTATTTTCAACTACTTGCTGCCACTGTTTTATTGTCTTTCTGATCATTTATTTATTTTAGTATGATTATGTTCATGTATTTAAATTGACGAACTGTAAAACTAGTGGAATCAAGTGGTAAATGCAACATCCAATTCCAGAAGCTGCTGGCCAACTTGATTATTGTTTTCGTCACACATTCTTTTCAGTCAATACTTCAGCCACATCTAATTGATTGGCCAGCTGGAAGTTTTGTCTTCAGTCTTTATAGTTGTGTGGATTATTTAAAAGTTAAATTGTTCAAATTCACAGTCTTGTGTGTCATGTTGAAATATTAGACAAGAGACAGATATTTTAATCTGTTATTTTCTTTTTTCTTTTTTTGTTTGCTTGGATATCTATTTTTCATTTCTTGTTCAGATCTTGGGCATGTTATCGAGGAAGCCTAGTGGATTCTTTTCATTCATTTTATCTATGTGGTAAAGAAACTCAATATGTTTGATGATTATTTAGATCGCTAAAATTCTATATAGAGGAGGGGCATGTTATCAAGGAAGCCTAGTGGATTCTTTTTCATTCATTTTATCTATGTGGTAAAGAAACTCAATATGTTTGATGATTATTTAGATCACCAAAATTCTATATAGAGGAGGGAAATTCCTATGTGTGAAGCATGTTATTAGAACTACTTAAAACAACTCTTTTGAACCTCTACGGGGATAGTGCGGTTGGTAAAGGCTTGGCTCTCCCCTTGCCTGGTCACGGGCTCGAGGAATGATCCCGTGGCTGACTCGATTAAAATTTCGGAATTTCCGGGTGCACGTGACTGGAGGGTGGACCGGCTGATACTCCGACGTCGTAGAGGGGCTAGGATGACGTACTCACCGGTTCGGGTAAACCCCGGAGGGTGGGGAAGGTATGCGGAAATTTGCAGCCTGTATCGAACAAAGGCCTAGCTGGCTGGGGGCCAGTATGGGGTATTACACCGGGGTAAAACCTCCCCTACCCTTTTATTCTATCAAAAAAAAAAACAACTCTTTCGAGGACAACTTGTCTCCAATTTTCTGAGGATAAGTATTGTATTATTCTATATCCTGTTCGGTCACATTGCAAGTGCTTCTGGGTTTCAAAATCTCTTCCCAGGCTATTGGTTTTGGCCTTTTGGGATATTTGCTCAAATGTTGTCATGTTTAAGGACTGAATCAGTATGACATATTCGCTGGCTTCTTATTCCTTTGTAAATCCTTTTGGAGGTTTCTTCTCTTTTTTTTTTGATTTTTAAATAAGTTTTTCACTTTTTTTGTATTTTAATGGCATTGATTGCCTTCCAATTTGGAGTGACATATTTCTCCTTTATTAACTTATGACATTGGTATTTCTCCTTTATTAACTTATGACATTGGTATTTCTCCTTTTTTAACTTGTGACTTTGCCAATGCTTTTGTCTTGACCTTTAGAGAGGGAAGGCCTTACATCAAAATAGGTGCTGTTTAGTTAGTTTATAACGTTTACTTCATGTGAATGTGATAAGGTTATATGTTGATTTTAGCCTTTCTAATTAGTTATATGCTGTTAAATGCTTGCATAGATATCTAGGGTGCAATGAAGATGAACATTTACTGATTATGCTCTAATGGTCAGCTTTAAGAATTCAAAACTTTCAATGATGACTCAAATATGGAAAATATGCCAATTTTTGTGTTCTTTAGAGTTTTTTAGTATCCTTTCTTGCAGCTTTTATGACAATATCTTTATCTGGTAAAGAAACTGAGTACGGGGATGACAAAATATCAAAAAAAAAGGTAAGGTAGATTCTGCAAACCATTACATTTTAGGAAGATAATGTTTGTTAAAAAAAACAAATTCATTTAAATACTAATGTAATGATATTAAAGGAAATTAATGATGGGATGTTGCATTTTAGCTTCTTCGTACAAATAATGCAGCTTAGTCACATGTTTTACTTTTTGCTAAGTTTGATGCATCACACTTTCGTGCAGCATGTCACTTGTGGTAGCATACCTCTTGAAACATCCTATCAGAATGTCTCTAGGTGCATATATGCATCTACTGAACTTTATGAGTATCACAAGCACTTCACATGGGGATTGAGACATTCAGAGGTTAGTCTTTCAAATTCCACTTATATGGACATTTGCCATTTGACAGATTTTCCTTATACTTTGATATTTATGTCTAAAATCTCCATATATGAGCTTTCATAAGTTATTACTTTGACTGGTTTATCAAGTATGAAATTCTTGATTATGGACCATTATAAATTTTAACATACACAAAAAATCATTTGATGGAATTTCATCAGTTACTGTTGGAATTTGTTGTCAACAGTTTCCATGTTTCTAATATCTCTGTGTTGTGATAGCTGCAACAAACCTCACTACCTAAATCATAGCAACACATGCTGATATCTTAATTAACACATATTATGCCTGGATTGGCTAGGTGATAAAGGACTACTTAAAGAATCATGATCTGTATTTTGGTTTACTTGTATGACATGCTGTCTGCTTCACAAAGAGGGCAGATACATAGAACATTAGAGAGGAATTATCAACTTTGTTATTCTATCCTTAATTTAGAAAATGGATGTTGACCTAAGGAGCAGATTGTAATTGCTTTAGTATTAGGAATTCTATATTCATGTATAAGCTATTCTTGTAGTGCAATAATTGGATTGTTGTGGAAAATTAACCCTGGACAATAAAAGATAATATGTGCCGAAAATAAATTCAGCAACTAGGTTCAAGTCAGATTGAAAGCAAACATCAGTAATCAAACGTAGTTCACTAGCAAGACCAAAGGATTAAGAAATGTTAAAACAGATATGAACTTCAAGTAGTTCACTAGCAAAAAGAGTCAAAATCATAGCAAATTTCAACAATAGATCATACAATGAAAAATGGAGAAGCAAGGAAAAAGAAACAAGAATTTATTAATTGTGAGAGGAAGAAACTATGGGAGAATTAAAGGAAAGGGAAAGGAAATAGGATGGCTGGACTTGGCCCTAAATGTTTTCTTTTTTCTCATAACAAGTGAATCCATGGAAGATGCTTTAGCAATACTCATGCCTAAAAGCTTCCATTGACTGGCCACTTCTTATTTTCTTATTTGGAGTCCCAGACTTCTACAACTTGGGGCTCAATTAAATCAAATATATCTTAACCCCCAAGTTATTGAGCCAATCTATCAGTGCTGAAAAAGAGGGAGGGCATGAGACAACATATGAGAGGCCCCTTTTAATTTGCAAAGGTTTTATTCTGAAATTTGAGCTTATGTGATGGTTGTGCAATTTTAATTTGGATGAGTAATTCCTTGCCACAATTCAATACACCATTTAAACTGCAATCAACATTAGACATGTATCTCCTTTTGTGCTAGCTTGTCCAAGTGACAATATGGTATGCATATCAAGCAGGGCCTCTTGACCTACATGGACATGACACAAGAATATAATTCTTTGGTCTTTTGCTGCGTAGTTTATGTTGTCATCATCACCTCTCTGGCATATGTAGGATAGATGATTCGCAAACCGCATCTTCACCAAACACACGCGGAAAAAAATAAAAGCTTTTGAATGTGAATACACCTTTACGTCTTTTGGTCTAAGACACTAAACCCATCAATAAGGGTTGAGGAAACAATCTTCATCCATGACTCCTCCGAAAAAATGATATGTGCTGGTCTACATGGACTGTTGAATTATTGTGAAATGGCTCTGAATGGTGTAACAATGACTTGTATATCATCATTACATCACCAGGCATCATACATTGCAGAAAATATTTTATTTTTCATTGATCATTTTTAAACTAATCAATTCATAATAAACGAAAGTAGTGCCACCATGAGTTTTGACTTACAAAATGTGTAAACTTATTTGGATTTTGACCTTTTTATATTTTCTTTAATAAAATGAAAGCAAAATATGTTCTTCCTATGTGTGCATTTTAACACAAAATCCCTGTTTGAGTCCAACCTTCATCCCCACCAAACACGCGTGCGTGGACACACGCACACACAAAAAAAAAAAAGGTGAATGCACCTTAAGCTACTTTGGTCTAAGACACACTAACATCAACAGGGTTTAGGAAGCAAATCTTCATCCATGATTAATCTAAAAGAAATGATACATGTTGATGTATATGGACTGTTGAGTGTTTGTCAAATGGTTTTGAATGGTGTAACAGCAACTTATATATTATCATTACATCACCAGGCATAATATATTGCAGATAATATTTCATTTTTTCAAATATCATTTGTTAAATTCTAATCAGTTCTTTAATAAATTAATTCAGTATCATCTTGCATTTTGACTTATGAAGTATGTCAACATCTTTGGATTTTGACTTTTTTTATTTTTATGTTAAATAAAACAAAAGCAAAATATGTTCATTCTAATCACACATTTTAATACAAAATCTGACTCTGCTGAAGTTAGAAGAAAAATAAATATTGAAATTGAGAAACTTTATTTATAGGGTTTAAAATTTTGAAAAATTTAAAAAATCAAATTCTAGAATGACTCGTATAGTAATAATCAGATGTTTGGTTGTCAGTTTCATGAGAGTTACTTTTGTGACACCTGAAACTTAATCAACCAAATTTCATCCCCCACCCCCTTCTCACCAACACCAACCCACCCCACCTGATCCCCAAACCAAAACCAGGAAGTCATAATGAAAAGAGGTATTACAGATTTGATCTAAGAACTGTTATTTGTTTTCATGGTTTTGATGATAGGTATCATACCTGCTATTATGCAGAAAAGGATGAAGTGTTTTGTGGTTAAAGCAGGGGAGGGTGTTAGGGTGTCAGTTCTTGTATTCTGGAAAAAACAAATTCAAAAAGGAGAAAATTCAAGGGATGGAAGGGGAGAAAAGATAATATTTCATGGATGTTGTAAATCCATGCTCCACATGGCCTCTTAAACAAGGCCCATCAACCCATGATTGTGTTCTGCTCAACCATCTTGGGGTGATGCTATATGAGGTCTTCTGCACACAGTGAAAGCCTAAGCTATGGGATATATAAGTGACTGGAACATGGATTGGCTTTGATGAGCTACTAAATCAATGGTGTGCACATGCTTTTGCATCACTTAAAAAGATTAATGGGCATAGCGTTGGGGTGCTGCAATGCTCCAATATGCATGATGGCTGCGGGTGGGAGGAACTAGAATGCTAGAGATGTGAAACCATGGTACTGTAGCACCATGGTTTATGCTTAGTTGTCTTCTTGCAAGTTTCTGAACAATAAGAATGAAAATGTATGGATGTCATGATTTGGGTGGCTAGCTGTGTTGACATATGCATGCAGAAATGCAGAATTTCTTTTCTTCAATTATGGTATATAGGTTGGATTTAAGTATTGGCTTGTGCATTTCTAACAAATTTGAGAACTTTATATGATGGTGTATATAAGTATTTATGGTTTGTGTTGGAAATAGTTTTTTGCCTCCTGTTTATGTTGATGCTTTATGTGTACTCCATTCATATTTAGTGCATAGGTAATTGCATTTCTTGATACTGATTAGTCTGTTATTTCTTGTGACAGAGGCATGTTGCAGATTTCTATATATCTGATCCCAATACTGGGACAAGATTTCTTGTAAGAGCAGGAAATGGAGCCAAAGTAACTTCTTTTGTAAAACCTGCAACTGTTTTAAATGTAAACAAGGAAGACAAAGACCTATCTCCAGACTTCATAAGCTGGCTGACAGAGCGTAAAATTTCCAGTGATGATCGTGTAATGCGCCTCGAGGAGGGGTAAGACAATGTATTCACAAAATATTGTTCATGATAGGATTATGAGAACTGTGCTCCCATTAGTATTTTTCTTGAACGTTACACATGTTCATGATAACTCCATATCTTGAGTAATGTTGGTGAAACTTATTATGAGTGTTAAGTACCATGAAAATTCCTTCTTCAAAGCTTTGGGTGGGTGACAAATGCTATTAACATGATGGACATCTGGTCAGAGTCAGGTGGTTAACTGAAACTGTGATGTTTATTTTTGAGCAGAAGAATTTGAACATTATGGTTAAAAGAAATTCTGTTTATTCTTGCCTTAACACAGAAACTTACAACAATATGGTAATGATTAAGTCAATATATCTTGTTGATTGTACAATACTATTGCAAATGATTGCATCTAAAAAATAGTATATTCTTTTTGGGCTTGAATCTTGATGAATCCATGAACAATAAATAAATATGTAATTTTGGCAATAACATTCACCAAATCACAGCTACACCATGAATATTTATTTGATCAATTATAGTTTTGCACATACATATATCAAATCATTTTCCTAAAATTGTTTTGCTTATGATGTATATTCTATATATTGCAATTTCTAGTTATAAATAGTATATTTAACTGTAAATACCTTCTGTTTTTGTTGTTAAGATCCGTTCCTATAGCCATCTTGTTGTATTAGTGCCTAATCATAAATAGATGTCCTCCTTTTCATTCTCTCTCTCTATAATGACAACCAGATTCTCTCTTTAATGACAACCAGAAAAGGCAAAAATTAAATGTGCGATGTTTGTTATTAGAGACAGTCTTGTATATATATGCTTCTTGCATCATATGACATGTATGATAGTGCGCTCAATGGTTTGTTCAACTATCCTGAACCACTTGATTCGAGGTGCACCAAGTGGTGCTGGTGGTGGACCGAGATGGTTCTTGCAGTTGAAACGAGAAATCAACGAAGATGGGGGAGAGGGAGGACAGAGAGGAAGAGAGAGAGTGGGGGAAGAGAGGAGAGGGAGAGATCTCCGGAGGGCTGCTGAGGTCGCTGTGCTACTGCCAAGCCTGATGGAAAGCCAGAGGAGGGGTTCTGTCCTCCTCCCAATCGAAATAGGGGCCTTGGCCCCTATTTCAATTTTTTTTATTTTGCATTTATCTAGTGAAGTTGGCAACACCGTTGCTGACCTCACTGTTTCTTTTTTCTTCTACAATTTTTTATTGAATCCCTTGTTTCAATCAAGAGGAGCACGAAGCCCCTCCTTTAGCTCTCCACTGGGCTCGATAGCGGCGTTGAGGCCCCTCGGTGGCATCCGGAGGGCCTCTCTCCTTCTCCCTCTCCTTCCCCCCCTTCTATATCTCTCTCCCATTCTCCCTTTACTCTCTCTATTGTGTTGGTTTAGGCCTGACACAAAATAGCATATAGGGGCATAGTGAACCATGCCACCAATTGACTGGTCCAGATCCCAAGACCAGCACAGTGAACATTGGTGTGCACAAATTGCATGCACTAGCATAGAAAAATAGACAAAACTATTCGAAGATGCTTTAGAGGAATGTTAAGATAAGGTGAGAAAACTCCTTTTTGATTCAATGTCACTTTTAATTTCTTAGTAGTGGTAATAGGTGATCGTGTATTCAATAGTGAAAAAGTTATTATTAATTCTTTGAAGCAGTCTTCCACTTAATTATTGCATTATAAATTTTCAATTTTTTTGTTTATTTTTTGGGTTAGTGTAAAAATTATTACATAACATGCTATCAATTGCCATCATCTTAATTATCATGATTTTTATTTTCCTTGATCTTGGGCAATTTCTTTCATTGTAGCACATTGTAGATCTAGAATTGACAATAATAAATTAATTTTGATCTTTTTAGCTCATAAATTAAGAAAAATTAAGTTCAAATCATTAAAGCTTTAGCTAATAATGTGATCTATGTTTATTTTTGCCAAACTGCTTGTCACCTATTTATAAAGATTGGTCAAATGAGGGCTAGATTTAGAGTTTTAGAATAATCAATTTTGAACTATTGAACTGGATGGTTTAATCACTCTAATTGGTCGAATCTAGTTTGGAACAGTTACATCATGTAACAAGAGAGCAAATGGCCCCACCCCGCACCCCCTCTTTGGAGTGGACCTTCACCTATAAAGAGTGCATGTGGCCTTCTTTTTTATGAGGTGCATAGTTCTGCTGAAATGCAGACACCGTTCGTGGCAGATGGACAAAGCTCTTGACACAAAATGAAGGCCAGGGCGCACTCATCATTTCAGAAAGGATGAAAGCAAAAGCTTATAACTTGAGAGATATAAGATTAAAGCCATGCGGAATTGCTCACATTGAAGTAGAGCATGAAAGAAAAAACATAGAGAGAGTTTGAGCATTGAGCAAAGATGGAAATCCTTTAATACAAGGTGGTAAACTGTCAAAGTATCTTCCCATTCCTTCTCTTTTCTTCCTATTTCACCTCTCTGCCATAGTCGCCTCTTTTCTTTGTCTGTATTCCATATTATTAGAAGCAACCACCTTCTCTCTCTCTCTCTCTCTCTCTCTCTCTATATATATATATATATATATATATACATGTATATATATATACATGTATATATATACACATGTACACGTGTACGTGCACATGTACACGTGTACATGTATATATATACATATGTACATATGTATAATGCACTCCCTATAATAACAAGCCCATGGGCTTAATGTAACAAGGCAGTAAAGAGGAAGGAAAGAGAGGATGTCATTCTCAGGTCCAAGCCATATTAAAAGAGAAGAAAAGAGGGTGCATGCATGGTTTCTTAGGTCATGTTGATGTCCTCATAAAATTGATGTAGATTTCTGCCATTTGTTTCTTGCTCCCAACTCATGTCCCTGGATGCTCATGTTCACTCACCAATGACCATGATCATGTTGCAACACTACATGTAAAGAAATGAACAAGGAATGTTCTTAAGAAATGAACAAGGAATGTCCTTGCTGAGCTATAAATCAATCCTTCTAAGTTGAGACTAGCTGTGTTGTGTTGTGACATTCTAAAAACTGTGACATTAATTGTTGAGATCACTTCTCTCCTTGGTAGTGAATTAAGATCCAATTTTGCCATCTTGTGATCTACATCACCAAGCTTTTACTGGGTTTATTGCATCATCACCAAGCTATGATTTCAGTCCACCATGTCGATCACATTGTTGTGGAGTTGGAAGATGATGTTCGTGCATGTATAATGTTCGTCTCCTCATCTTGTTGAGTTTGACCAAGTTGAGATCCATCTTCTTGATCTATGACACATTTCACCAAATTATGTGTGTCACTAGTTTGGATTGTAGTTTATTTATTTAATTTTAATCCCATCTTATTGCATTGCATTGTTCCAGCATCTCCTTGTCAAGTTATGATGATGTTGTCGAGTGAAAAATTGCTCTTGGTCACCATTGTTAAAAGTTGTAGCTACTTCCATGTAATATCTTGGTTTGCCTGGATTATGGCTAGTTTGCTATGAAGCTTATTGTATATCATAATACATGTGTACTTGCTTGGCATTTATTCTCTTTGCACATGTTCACACTATTACAATAGCCATTTGGTAAGAAAGGGTTCGTGTTAAAGGATTTAATTAGTTGTCTTTTTATCAAAACCACAGGACATACTATGTAGTTCACCCATATTATATTTCCATATAAATACGATATGACCGGGTTTGGCCTAGGCCTAATCTCAATCTAGGTTTAAATCCTTGAGCTCAAATCATGCCCAACCCAAACTCATCTAAAGATGTTAGGCTTGATCCAACCAGCTGCTACAGTAGGTTGTTCTAAATTTCAGCCCAAGCCAAATTTCACCGGTAAAAGCCATAGCATGACTATCTTATCTTAGATTTGCTCGAACTTCAAAGGTATCAAGACTATTTTATTGGGCTTTTTAGGGCTTAACTCTTGGGCCAAGGCTGGGTTTTCATAGGTCATGCCACTCTACCACTCGATCTAACTTGACTGTTCAATTCTCATACAAACCACATTCAAATTATTTAATTCAACATTCAAAACTCAATCTTAGGTTTGACCAAAACTAACTGAAACCAAGTTTTGGTGTTTAGCTTCAGTTTGATTTTGGTTATACGCAATCAATTTTAATCGAAACCTAAATCTTAATTTAATTCACATATATTGGCACTATAAGTCTCCTACAAAATTTTCTTTTTTTCTTTTTCTTTTTTTTCATTCCAGGTGCTAGGCGGGCAATTACATAATATACTAGTATGTATTAGAACTGGAATCTTGGACTTCCCACACACCATGGGGCCTTTTTATTAGTGGAGGCACCATGGTTTTCGGAATCGGGCAATTTAGGACATTCTAAGCCATATTGGTGGCAAAACAAGATGTTGCTGATACATGAATCGGAATACTGGTGAGGAAAAGAGAGGAGAGTGAAGGGAAAAAGAGGACGATGCCGTCAGAGGCTCGTAGTGGCTTGTCGAAGCCGCCGAAAGATCGCAGAGGCCTCCGGAACTCCATATCCTCTGCTAGGGCCTCTAATTAAGAGAGAGGGAGAAGGGAGAGTATCGGAGGGTGGGAAAGGTAGCAGAGAGTGTTCCAGAGGGCCACCATGGCTGTTAGGGGGAGAAAAGGCTTCTATAATAGTGAAACAGTCCTCGTTTATCAAGATTTTTTTAAAAAAATCCCAACCACAGTGAAGCCAGCAATGGGTGCGTCAACTTCACTTTGGTCGGGATTTTAAAAAAAATCTTGAAATAGGGTCGATTGTGCTTATTTCATGTTTATGGAGCCATGGGCAGTGTTTATGCCATCTGGTGACCAGCCAGAGACCCTCTAGTGGCCCTTCTATTGCCTTTCCCTCCCTCCTTTTCTCCCCCCCCCTCTCTGTCTCTCTAATCATCGCGATGGCCTCGATGGCCGCCTCCGGCATCTCCGCCGCCTTCACTTTTTCCCTTCCCTCTCTCTTCCTCTCTCTCTTTCTTTTTCTCCTTCCCAATTCATTCGTTTTTTTTTTGGTATCGGTTTGCACCAGTTTGGTACACTATGGGCTGTACCGACTTGTATCGCTGGCTGGTCGGAATGGGATCCGATGCTAGTTTCGAAAATCTTAGGAGGTACATTAGATATTTAAGAAACAAAGCTTTGATCTTTTTTCCTAACATCCAACATTCACAAACTAACACAGAAGTATGCATTTGTCATAGTTAATATGTGGTTCCCTTTACTACTATAATACAAACTCCCTTGGTGGGTAGCAAGCGGACCACATGTCAATCCCCTTATGTAGTACTACATGAGATGAATGAAGTTGATGCTCCAGCTTCCCTTAATCTCTTAGTTCTCTTGGTCCCATCTTTTCCTAAAAAATGCTAAGCGATGGTTAAGCACAAAGGAGTCATATTAAGCAAAGGAAAAATGTAATTTTGGAATCAATTATCACAAAAATATAACATAATATGTAAAATCTATCATTACCATTACTAAAGGCTCATCACTTCATAGTTGTTTGACTTGTCATGAATTATCATACCCTCTCACCAAATCTATTGGTGCCCACCTGTTAACCTATCATGAAACTCTTCAAGAAAAATAATGCTCTCTCCATGAGAGAGATTGCAAAATTCTAAAAAATTCTAAAAATATCTTGATATGCGGGGATATTCAATACCATCCATCATCATGATTTTGGGTTATTATCATGTGCTATTGCATTTGCCAAATATAAGTTCTATGTGGTGATCCAATGATGGAAGTATTTCTATACACTATTTGCTCATTGTCATTGACCAAGCCTTATTTTAAATGGATCTAAGTGCCATTTGGCATAGCATGCATGATATATACTGTGCCAATGCCTTATTGGCACATGGCATTGGCAAGATACAGGCTACATGTTAGCTTTTGGTATGCTACCATGACAGTATATGCCAAGTGTTTGTAGGCCTAATGATCCATGGTACATACCATGCCGTTGCTATATTAGCGTGCCATTGTCAAGTGATACTTAAATCCTTGCCTCAATCTTTATTTTTTTACAATTTCCTTTATTACACCTATTTTCCTTTATACAATGTCTCATCAACGTAATTTATCATTTGTGGTTGACAAATGTGAAAGCCTCTTTGTTTGACTATTGATAATTGATTCATCTATGTCAAGCTATCCTAAAAGGACTAGAATATATAATACACATTTAGGGATGCCCATCCTAATGACACCATAATGTTTTGATGAGAGAATAGCACCTTAGATGACCCATGGGATGCTGGTTCACTCATGAACCAAGATGCCTGAGTACTGGTCAGGACTAGCCAGTTTGTTTGCCAGTCATCCAATACCAACACGGCCAGCCAAGTCCCACATAGAAAAGGAAGCACCTCTATGAGCTTTCTTTTTCCTTGTGGGTTGAGTCAAGAGACTTAGATTGGAGAGGAAAAGGGAGAAAGAAGAAAATTAAGGGAAAAAAAATTAAAAAAGAACTTGCAAGAAGGGGCCTCCCGGTATTATATCTATTGAAGGGGCTCAAAAACTTTATTTAAAAGGCTAAAAATATCTATAAAAAAATCATTAAAACTCATATAGTCCTAAACAAGAAAAACAGGGATTTGCAAGCATCTTGATCCAATGAAGTATTGGGATGTGAGTTCATCTTGCATATTGGGATGAGAGTGTCCCGATACCGTACCAACTAAGACCATACTGAGATAGGTGTCGGTACTAGGTTTTATATCCTTGCATGTAGCTATCAAATGTGGCAGTTTTTGTTTTAATTGATGCTCAAAACTTGCCAATGCGGGTCACGCATGTTATCTAGCGTACTGGAATAAGCAAAGTTATCAAGTTACATTTTGGAGCAAAGGACTTGCTGTCATAAGGGTAAATGCTTAGCTACTCAAAATGGATCCTAACTGTAGGAAACCTGAGTTCTGGGAAATTGGTATTTTGAATAGAGCTAGCTTCCTCCTTTTGATAGTTTTTCATGAATATATAATGCTGCCAATGATACTTTATATTCCTTTTTTGGTTCTAACCATCTTAACTCTCTAAATTGTTACCAACTAATTTTCTCGTTAACCAAAACAGATTATATTTTCTTTCGTTGTTCGGTTCTTGGTTTTCTTTCCATTATTTGCCCACAAAATTGCCTTGATTAAGACATGTGATGAGAGACCACTTGCTGGCTTGTGATTGCTGCTTATTGCATTATATGGCAGACAGCATTTACATAAGTGAAATGCTTTATTCATCGGAATTGACATTTATATAAACCCAAGAAAATGGAAAATTTTGAGCTTTTGACCTTTCTTGCTTATGATTTTGTGCAAGTACTGTTATGCGAAGATTATTCTAGAAAATCATTATGTTTCTAAATTCTGATGACAGTTAGCCCCCTGAAACTTGAAACAGCAAGAACATAAATATCAATAAATACACTTAACCAACCTAGCTGAGTCAAATCTGTTTGTGTACATAGTGCAATTGTCTGCTCTTCTTTTTCTGTTTCTTTCCAGTTATTGATTGATGTGTTATATCCCCACATTCCTTCTGATTAGCTTTTGACTTTTCAGTTTTTGTTTTTCTAGGTATGATGAGAATTGCATAAACTTATTACTTTTCATTTAATATGACTTTATAACCTTTTGTTCTAAATATCAAATAGAAGTTTTCTTTCCAACGATAGGGTAATCTTAATTGTATCTCCAGTATTCTTGGTTGAGTTTGCCGACTTACAATTTGCAAACAGATTTTGTAGTAGAAATGATATGTTTTATATGATCATCTTGATCACTTTGTTTTTCTTAAAATTGATGTGATAGTTTTATCAAAGAGGGGAATACCGCGAGCGTGATAGGCATTCTCAGGAAGTATGAAAATCTGATTATTATCGATCCGCCTGTGGATGCTATTTCGACTGGTTGCCAATGGGAAAGATGCTTTGTTCCCGTGTTTGTTGAAGGCCTCGTTCTGATTGGAGATGGAAGTCCAGATGAGGTGATCTATCATGTGTAGATATTGATACGTGAATGTAATAGTTTCAAATTGCTAGGAGAAAGTAGCTTTGTTTGTTTTGTAAATATGTTGTGTATATGGGAAGTGGGAGGTGGAAAAACACTGAAAAGGGAGTGGAGAGAAGTATCAGTTCCTGAGATTCAATCAATTTATGGAGGATCAAATAATGGGGTAGTTGCTTTCATGTTTTCTTTTATAAGTGCTGCCAGTCATGTTATAACAGGGAATGTAAGTGTACATATTTTGTTCTTCCTCGTTACATTAGAGCAATGTGTTTACGTGGTTATCTTTGCTTTCCTTTCTTTTCTTTTTTTTTTTTTCCCATTTGAATGGAGAGGATGGGTAGACCACCTTTCATGAATATTTTCATTCAAGCTAAATCAGCTGAAATTGATAAGCTGGCTGGGTGAATATCTTTGTTTGGGGCCGGTGTTCCCAGTTTGAGAAATTTAGATTGTTATGCACACAAGGACAACATGAAATGAACATATGAGAAGATCATTTGCTTTTTTGCTTTTCATGTTCAAGCATGCTGCCCGATCTGTTGATGCTAGAGTGCTTATCCTCATGGTGGAGTGACACGCAACAGAAAGGGCCCCAACCATGCATTAAAGGACACCATAGTTTTAAACCAACCAAAACAAAAAATATTGGATAACTCGCCCCTCGCATTCTGCTTGAGGATGCGAAGCTGCTCGGCATTCACATCTTATCTAATTTAATTTCACAAGCTGACAGATATGGGAGAAGAGCTCCAAATATGAGATATAACCCTAATCCAGTTGGGCCATTCATATCGGATCCCCTGGATCCAAGGAGATTCAATCCAAAACACGACAGATGGTACATATGATTGTTTTGGAATCCCTGCTGTTTCCCTTAAAAATTGGCACATGAAGTCCTTTCGAGAAAGGAAAAGGCTAGAAGTCACCCACCACCGACCACCACTCGGTTCACGGGGAACGTGGAAGTCTGGTACCGACTCACTGTTTATTTTGGGTGGTGGTGGTGGTGGTGAAGTGT
This sequence comes from Areca catechu, assembly GCA_021397845.1. Taxonomy (NCBI): domain Eukaryota; kingdom Viridiplantae; phylum Streptophyta; class Magnoliopsida; order Arecales; family Arecaceae; genus Areca; species Areca catechu. The sequence goes on along the minus strand of CM038045.1, from coordinate 51,544,975 downwards.
GACAGTAAGGATTCTCATTTTCCTGGAAAAAAAAAATTTCAGGAACGACAACAAAAGTGACTCAACCTCTCGAACATGACCTTAAAGCTTCGTACCATACGGTTGAGTATGTCATCCCAAAACAGTAAACGAATATCGATCAGACAATCCACGTAGCCATGTCCATGTCCTGGAAGTAATCCTGAAATTGTTTTGAGTCGAGCTGGCATCATTTCTGAAATCTGATACATGTAAAACATGAAGATAATCATGTTCCACCTGCACCGGTACCTTGGTGGTATCATGTTCGACACCAATCCCTGACAGCCACATCCTAGGTGAAATGAGTAGTGGTCATTTGTGTGTGAGTGAAGCAGTATTCTTTGAAAAACTCAAGGCAACTCAATGTTCTAAAGACAGTAAAAATTCCTTCACCTCCCTCACGACAGGGTTTGACCGAAAAAGCAGCGTTGAAATACATAATTTAGCTTAGATGCGTGTGGATGGTATCACTTGTGCGTCATAAATTAAAACCTTACCAAAGATTAACTATAATCTCATGTCCAAAATATGCCAGGAGAGGGCAATGACAGTGACTTAAACCTTATTAAATGACACTCGTTAGCTAAACTTCTGTACATGGAGAATGTAGATTTATTTTTTTTTCACCAAATAAATAACGTAAGTCTAAATAACAGCAAATATAACTGATCACAACAAAGCTGGTGTTTCAGAGGGATTAAAGTCTCCAAGGCATCCCTCCAGCAACCACAAGGACTTTTGTCGCATCTAGACCCGAAGTCCGAGCCGGGTGTACGGACAGACGGCTGCATATCCTTAGAATTTAATTTCGTCGAATATGCAAGGTCTATCTTACTAATCAACGATCAGGCAATGAAAGAGAATAAATTTATTAATTATTTATTTCATTCTAGAATTTTTTATCAAGGTTAATAGGTAAATAAAATTTAACTAAAATTTAAGATAAATCATAAACTGAGGGATTAAAATCTAAATCCTAGTTCCTCGCTGACTGGTCTCCAAAACCCGATTGATCTTCCAGATCTATAATAAAGATTAGAAAACAATGAGTGAGCTATACAGGCTCAATAAGTTATCATCACCTCTAATATATACATTAATATGACAACAACAAATCACAAACATACATAAATCACACATCATAGAACAACCAGTTCACTAAAAAATAAAATACATCACATTAATATGCACATTCAATTACAAACGACACGACTATTGATGGCTAACATTTACTTTACTCTCCTAGTCCCTCTGACTATGACCACGATCGGCCCGTGGCTAGCCCCGAAAGAGACTAAAATCCTAACTACACATACTGAAACTGATCATGTACCAGTGATCGCCCCACTGGAGGTTCGAAAAAAAATTAGCTCTGATACACACGAGAAAACATGCATCCTCGGTATGTGCCACAACTGCTATGCATGGCTAAAAATAAAAGATAACTAGCTCCTGACTACACATACCGTACATTGGTCATGTGCCAGTGATTACCCTACTAGAGACCCGGAAGGAGACTAGATCCTCGTATAATCATAGTCAAACTAAAAAGTATCAACACCAACACACATAACAATATATACAATTTAATACAGATCAAAGTATCTACACATATTTAATATTTCATAACATTTATATTATATTTAGCATATAATACTAGAGATCCAGATAACTTACCTGAAACTGATTCTATCAAGAACACACGACTCGAATCCTGGATCCTCGACACTTCCATACTGATAAAGATAATGAAGGCTCTGACAAAATAAATTAAATAATTAATCTTGAATCCAAAAAAATAAGATAAAAGATTTTTTATTTTGGTTTAGGACTAGACTCGATCTAGATATTTATTTAGATCCAGTTGATGGCAATCAGGTTTATCAACAAGAAAATAGTCTAAATACCTAAATTGATTTCATGAAATTTATTTATTTTTATTCTTTTCTCTCTCTCTCTCTCTCTCCTCTCTCTTCTCTTCTCTCTCCTCTTCCTCTCTCTTCTTTCTCTCTCCTTTCTATTTCCTCCTCTTTCTCTCCCTTCTTTCTCTCTCCTCTCTTCCTCTTCTCTTTCCTCTCTCCATCCTCTCTTCTCTTTCTCTCTCCTCTCTCACTCCTCTCTCTCCCCTCTCCTCTCTTTTTCTTCTTTCTCTCTTCTCTCTCTCTTATTTTTCTCTCCTCTTTCTTCTCTCTCCTTCCTCTTTCTCTCTTCTTCTTTTCTCTCTCCTCTCTTTTTTTCCTTCATTTTATTTTCCTTCTCTTTTCTTATTTCTTTCTTTTCTCCTCCTTCCCTATTTTTTTCTTCTTCCCTTGCTTTCTCCTTGGCTCGACCGACAGGCCTTCTTCGTTACCATGGACCAAGGATAGGGGTGGTAGTCGGGTCGAGTCAGATATATACGGGTGGGGTCATATATGGATCAGGTCAGAAAAGTCTCAATCTGAATCCGACTTGTTTATTAAACGGGTTATAATTTAAAAATTAAACCTGATCCATTTAATAAACAGGTAACTCGACCCGACCCGTTTAACCTGTTTAACAATTGAATAACCTGTTTATCCAACCCAACCCAACATGTTTAATAAATAGATAACATGTTTACCTAGCCCGACTCGACCCGTATATTAAATGGGTTAAACGGGTTAAACAAGTTGGATCTAAAAAATCTGAACCCGACCCGTTTATTAAATGGGTTAAACGAGTCGACCCATTTATGACTCAAACCCATTTATCCTAAATCCAAACCCATTTATGGTGGGTTGAACATGGGTCGGGTTGGCGGGTCGAGTCATAAATTGCCACCCCTAATCAGGAAAGAGGGAAGAGGGGAGGAAAGAGGGAAGAGGGGGAGGAAACTCACCGACAAGGTGTGACGACGGCGGGAACGGGCCCGGCGACACTTGAATTCCGGTGATAATAGAGACCAAAACCCTTCATAACCCATGGATCAAAGATATGGAAAGGGAGATGGCAACGGCTTCACATGCCAGCTCCACCACTGCCGGAGCTGGGAAAGATAGAGAAGGGAGGTAGAGGGGCTCGTTTCGGCTCAATTAGAGACAATGGAGAGAGTTTTAAAGAAGGGTTTCTGTGCGGATAATGCATGACTTACTAAGGATATGGCCGTCTGTCCGAGAGTCCGACCCTTCCCCGGCAGTCCTTCGACTGTTTCCTCCCTCCCCACGGCATCTACCAACTCCTCCGATGACCGTTTCGATCGAGCAAACCTCCCCTATTCCAGCCTCTATATTTTTTTCTGGTTTTGAACTGAAGTTAGCATGTCTTGCCGACTTCAGCTCAAAATGATCCAAAGGCCAAGGTTTCATAGTTTTCCCAAAGATAAAGTCTTGAAGGCGTAGCTACCCCCCTCAAGTGTGACCATAAGGATCCCTATTTTCCTGAAAAATATTCCGGGACGACAACAAAAATGACTTAATCTCTCCCCACCACATTAAACATGACTTTAAGACCCCATACTATATAGATGAGTATGTTATCCTAGTCCCACTAAAATAATAAACGAATCTCAACTAAAGGATCCAACTAATGCACGTAACCATGTCTAAATCCTAGGACAAATCCTTGAATTGTTCTGAGTTGATTGTGGTATCATTTCTTAAATCTAAGACATGTAGAACAAAGATTAAGCTTGTTCCACCTGTACCATCACCTTGATGGTATCAACTCAACTCACCATGTTCAACATCAATCCCTGACAGCCACATCCCAGGCGAAATTAGTGATCATTTGTGGGTGAGTGGAGCAGTATTCTGTGAGAAACTCAAGGCAACTCAATATTTTAAAGACGGTAAAAACTCCACCTCCCTCATAACATGGTTGGATTGAAAAGTCAGCTTTGAAATACCTAATTTGACTTAGATGCGTGTGGATGGTATCACTTGTGCGTCATAAATTAAAACCCTACAAGGCACAAGTGAATGAAATTAAAAAGATTAACTATAATCTCATGTCCAAAATATGCCAGGAGAGGGCATTAACAGTGACTTGATCCTTATTAAATGACATTTGTTAGCTAAACTTTCGTACATACAGAATGTAGATTTTTTTTTTTTTCACCAAATAAAAAAGTAAGTCTGAATAACAGTAAATATAACCGATCACAACAAAGCTGGAGTTTCGAAGGGCTTAAAGTCTTGAAGGCATCCCTCCAGCAACCACAAGGATTTCCCCAGAGATGTATGATGCATCATCAGATGCTAGGAAGGCAGCGGCTGCAGCCATGTCTTCAGTTGTCCCGAGCCTCTTAAGCAAAGTTTGTTCCTCAAGCGTTTTTCTCTGCAGATATACTTCTCGTTTAGCATATGGTAGACCAGCAATAAGAGAAGAAATTTTTTTTGGAAAACTGACTAATAATTCTATGCTATGAAATTGATGCTAAAACAGGGTTATTTAACGTTCATTCTCAGTTGTGCATGTACTTGGAAAGACATTCAACAAGAGGGTTGCACTAAATCTTGAGCCATTATTTGCAAGTATGAGACTGCTGCAAAAGATCAGTGCAGACAGTGGATCATAATGGTTTCCTAAACCATCATCCAGAAACCACCAAGGCATCTATCATCTATGCATTTGTTTAAACATCTGTAAATATGTGGACAAAACAACATACAGTGTAATAACTTCCAGACTTAAAAAGTGGAGAAAAAAACGTACGCTCAGAATACTCACAATGGTTTCATCTCTTGTGAGGAAATCAGCAAAATGTGTGGGCACAAATCCTGGAGCTACACAGTTGACACGTGTGTCTGGGCTCATCTCAGCTGCAAGGGCCTGGAAGTGAACATACAAAAAAATATTCTAATACATACTGCAAGAGGGTGTGCATGGGCTAAATTGCTATCTACTGCAACATCTATCATTTTTGAAAAGATTAATAGCAAGTATGAGGGATCAAATAAATTGCAGATTATATGATAGCAGCAAAAGGCAAATATGGCTCTACTTATCTACTATAATGGATACAGTTTTCATGAGGGAAGATATGTAATTGTACTATTTCTAACAGCCAAATGCATAATTCAAATACACTTCAGCTTATTTATATCGTTAAAACATTTTAATGAAGGAGATGCTTAATATGCTTAGTAAGAAAGCCTAACTGGTAATTAATTCTAAAACAAATAAAAAACATAAAAATGTTACCTCACAGCTAGTCAAAACCAATACCAAGCTAGTAATCTACCAATACAGGTCCAAGTTACCAGTGTTCTATATATTTGATATCATGCACATCACTGTTACTGAGCGTTCTTACTCTCAGAGAAGGTTGGCTCATTTCCAGATCTGATTAGGCACGTACAAGAGACAGCAAATGAAGAAAAAGAAGACTGCTAAACCAAAAACTAAATAGATCATTTAGGATGAGACTAAGAGAAACCTTTCAAGAATAAAGACACCATTTCAATATAAACACCCCATTACTCCCAATTGTTGACATCATGCATTGCTTCCACTCCTACATTTATAGACAAAAATGAGTACAAGTGTAGCAGTTGGTCAAGGTAAATAATACATATGGAGACCTGCATGAAGATCATGCATAAGTAATTAGTATAGATGGCATCAAACATCCCAAAAGAGTCAAACGAGGAGAATGCTATCAAATAAACCTCCCGTCTTCAAATTTCAGTCAAGATTATCTTTATCCCATTCACACACAAGTGCATGAAAATTTCCTTGTGGTGCCTTATTTTTTCAATAGACTTTTGAGGGCCATGACCTAGGTAGCCGTATTGTCTACTTGGCCACTGAAATTGCCTGCTTTGGAACTTTGGTAGCAAAAGGTCCAAAACACACCTTAAAAATCAGAAAAATAAAAACCCACAAGCAAGAAAAAAAAATTAATTTGTTTATTGATGTCACTGTCTTACCTGCTAAGAATCAACCCTTAAGATCAGTTATTTTCAACGAAAAGCAGAATGTTATAGGAATATAGAAGGGCACATCAACGACTTGTTTTATCTTGTTTAATATTTAGAACCTCCAACCACGGCCACCAGAAATATAATTAGGAATGCAATAAGCAAGGCACAAGACGTCCTTATTCTCCATCAATTGATCAAATATATCACATTTTCCTTTCTTCCAACTCTAAAATAACCTCGTCTTTATTAAGTTCATCTCCTTGAGATTATTCATTAAACTCAACCACATCATGTCAAGAATTTACCTTCACATTCACTTTACTTACCCATGCTAATAGATAAAATTGTTCAGTTGTCACAGGTAAAACCCTTCCAAACTCCAATTGTGGCCTACATAGTCAGTATCAAGGGAAAAGAAAGTACATTCCCTTAGGAATGTTTTTAACAGTCACTTCTTGCTTAATCCTGCACATCTTACCTCATCTTTGCCTTGTCACCTTCTGCAGGTTATGGTAGCACGAAACTTCTATGGCAGTACACCCACTTCAATTACTCTCAAGAAACTTGCACCGGTGCTCACCTTTTAAGGCCTTCTTGGTGCGCGTCGTTATGCACCAATTATAGTACCTTAATTCCATCATTCTTAGATAGAGTAGTAGGAGTAAAGATCGAATTCATAACGACTTTTACAATTATATTCCATCATTCTTAGATAGAGTAGTAGGAGTAAGGATCGAATTCATAACGACTTTTACAATTATTTCAAAAAGTATTCAATAAAATAGTAGAAATCAAAAAGAGAATTAACAGCGAATATAATCAAAATATGATCTATCTTAACGAGAGTATGGCCCATACCCACAGATCACGGCCCATCCTTTCTAGGAATAGATCAGTCAAAAATTATCTTCACTTAAAGAACACTTAATGAAAGAGCAATAAACATGAAACAATAAGTTTTTTTTTTATTTCATAACATAAAAGAAATACATCTCATGATTAACTAAAATCAATTTCTAAAACAAAAGTTCTTCCCTGGGAATGACTCGGCAGCAGATCAAAAGGTGGAGCAGCGATGCGGTGGAAGCTTGAAACCGGAGATCTAGCTTTCCATGGATATACTTCTCGTCGTCATCTTGATGAGCAGCAGATGGGCGATGCGATGGAGACCGGGGAAACAGGAAATAGCGGTAGAAACGATGTTAGAAGGGGAGTCGGAAGAGGGCGGGGGAAATGAAAGTGGATGGAAAGGCGGAAGAGAGAAAAGTCAGAACATGGAAAGGATTGAGAAATGATAGGAGCACGGAATACCCCCTCGACTAGCTACGGGACTTCCTTTATAGGCAGAGAATAGTGCGTAGGGCCCGCATGGGAACTACATTGGTTTCCGTCGCTATCTACCTCAACAAATCTCTGTTCCACATTCTTATCCCTTGCACCTGCTTAACCATCACACCCACGTTTATTTTATCCCTTATCCAACAATATTTCAAAATCAAACTCCGCTTCTGATTTGTCGAACAAAACACTTTCGAGCATCATTTTCTCAGACAACTTTAATTTTGTCTATCCAACTTCCAACAGCATCAAGCTTGGAGAAGATGACCGGACAGCAGCTGGGATCTTTTCCAGTGGTGAGAACGATGGTCGATGGTAGCATCTCCTTGGTACAGTGACGATGGATTGGGAGCTTGTTCATGGAGGCGGGTGGATGATAGTGACAGGCCGGCCAGTAACAGCTCCGGTGATGGATCTTGGCTCGGTGGTGGTGCTGGGTTAAATAGAGGAAACCGGTTGGTGGTGGTCTTGGCTCGATGCCAAGGGAGGCACACTGGAAGTGGGTCACGGCCAGACTTGGATTTGCAAGAGAGAAGGGACCAAAAGAAGGCATGGTGGGGGGGGGGGGGGGGGGGGGGGGGGGGCTTCTCCAGCCGGTGAGGAAGGTGCGGGCGACTGAGGGATGTGGTCGTCCTGGCGGCTTTGGCGATGGTGTATCGGAGGAGATGATGGTCGGGGTAGAATGGATCGGGGGAGGAGAGATCGCTCGGTTTAGAGAAAAGATAACCGTGGGAGAGGAATAGGTGGCTCCGATAGCTTTTTTGGGTTGAAAAGCGATAGCATGGTGGTTTTCCGACCATGGGCGGCTTCTCGGCGGCAAGAGAAAGGGCGCTGGCACTTCTCCGGTGAAGAATCGGCTTGGGGAGGCCGATGGTCCATGGATCTGTTCTGTGGACCTGCAGCAATGGCTGCCCATGGACCCATTTCTATTTCATAGACCAAGTGGCCGGTCCATGGTGGATCGGCTACTCCAAAATTCATGAAATATTGTATTGATTTTTCAAAATTCCATTCCGAGCTTATTTCAAGTCCGATTTGAGTGCCGTTTGCGCCATTGAATTTCAAAAATCAAACTTTTCGCATTGGCAGGAATCTTTCCTGCAAAATACTGCATAAAAGTATCAATTTTAATTAAATAAAGTTGAATTTATTATTAACTTAATATATAATTATCACACCTCCCAACTTGAACTTTGTTCGTCCTCGAGTAAAGTAAATTAGCCATGTACTAACTTGTCCAAGAAATGAAAATCATCTTGATAAATAACATTGATACCCGGTTAGAATATAAAAAGATCTTTCATTGGATTACCAATTTTATCCATTTAGTGGTCTAAGTAAAATCCAAAAAAATTTCTAGAGTTCTTATTTTCCCAACTTTTTATCACTCTTTAAATCCACTTACTTTGAGTTTTGGTGTAATATCAATTTAATAAGTCTCCCATTTTTTTTTTGGAAAGCAATAATGTAGAGTCAGTGCAATGTCCTAACATCTTATTTTCTAGTTGACCCTTGTAGAGAGCTTTAGGCCAATGACTCCCAAACCAATTGATTTTAGGGCATTAAGTGCAGAACACCCTTAGGTTTACTGACTTGAGTCAAAAAAGCTGTGTTAAGACTGTCTCTACAAGAGATTTCTTTACATTCTCATCTTTTGATACGAACAACAATGCTTACTTAGATAAAGGGATCCGATTACTCAGTGAGAGATGCTAAAAATCTAATTTATTAAACTTTAAAGAAGACTTTTATAATTCTTTGATATTTTCACCTATACCATTATAAGATAGATTCTTTATCAAGATCAATAGGCAGAAAGATCTGGAATTACTCAAAAAAAAAATTCTGGTCTAAACTCTACCATTTATTGAGCTTTCTTGATAATTTATCCCTCAATATCTCTAAAATTGTCTAAACCATTAATCATTCATCATTTAGGTTTGATTATTCTCAAATCAAGACAAAGTTTGGTACACAAAGACTGATTAAAGTTTTACTCGAGGATTTGATTAATTTACTTATTCTCCCAACTTAATTTTCATTGTCCCTAATGGAAGAGGATACTAAAAATAAATAACCAGGATATCACCTGAGAGGGCATTTGAGCATTGATTGTTTCTTTGTCACCATATTCCTCTCAATTTAACTTTATTGTTCTTTTCGAGTTTTTCTAAAAAAAAAGTAGATGGTTAAAAATAAAAAGCATAAACTGGGTTGCCTTCCAGGAGCGTTAAGTTTAAAGTCTTCAGCCGGACTATGTTGACTATCATAACAATGCTAGGTTCACAAGATCAACGATTCAATAACTTCTCCATCATTGATTTCCTCTATATAAGGTTTTAAACACTGGCCATTTATCTTAAAAATATTTTCTTGCTTGGGATCTCTAAGTTCTACGGCTTCATGAAAAAATACCTAAATCACTATGAAAGGTCCATCCCATCGTGAGCGAAGTTTTCCAGGAAAAAAACGTTACCTCGAATTATAGAACTACACTTTTGATTAGGCTCAAATATTTTTCTATTAATAAATTTATCATGTATGCCTTAATTCGAGCCTTGTAGGCTTTAGAACTTTCATAAGCTTCATCACGTAGCTCTTCTAATTCATTCAGTTGAAGTTTTCTATTGGAACCTACATTTTTCATGTCAATTAAATTGCTTGATAGCCCAAAATGCACGGTATTCCAATTCTACAGGCAAATGAAAAGCTTTTCCAAACACTAACCGATAGGAGACATTTCTATAGATGTCTTCAAAGTAGTTCGGTAAGTCCATAATACATCATCCAATCATTCTGACCAATCTTTTCTATCGGGTCTTACCTTTTCTCAAGGATATGCTTAATTTCTCTGTTCGACACCTCAACCTGGCCACTAGTCTGGAGGTGGTAAAGTGTGGCTACTTTATGAGTAATTTCATATTTTTTTTATCAATCCTTTAAAGTGCCTATCCGTGAAATGTGCGCCCCCACCACTAATAATAGCCCTTGGGCAGCCAAACCAACCAAGGATGTTATGCTGAATAAATTTAATCACAACTTTATGATCATTGATTCGAGTTGCATGGCTTCTATCCATTTTGACACATAATCGACTGCTACCAGAATGTACTCAAATCTAAAGGGAGGAAATGGTCCCATGAAGTCAATACCCCATACGTTAAAAATTTCAATAACCAAGATAGGAGTTAAGGACATCATATCTCTTCATGAAATATTTCCCGTTTGTTGATATCGGAGGCAATTACGACCAGATCCATGTGCATCTTTGAAAAAAGTTGGTTAGTAAAATCCACTCTACATTACCTGATGTGGCACAACCACTAACGCGGAGCCCATGACGGCATCAACAAGCAGCCGCGCAGGTGGAAAGTGCCACCTGGGTGCAGTGCCCAAATGAAGACCCAAGGCGAGCCCTCCGTTCGAAGTCAGCTCCCAGCCGGGGTCATACTCATAGGACGAGCCCTCCATCTGAGATCAGCTTCCGACCGGAGTCATTCTCATGCATGCCAGGGTGAGCCCTCTGTCCGAGATCAACTCCCAGTCGAGGTCATGCTCATAGGACGAGCCTTCCATCCGATGTTAGCTCCCGACCGGGATCGTACTCATAGGACGAGCCCTTCGTCTAAGGTTAGCTCTCGACCGGAGTCGCGCTCATGTGTACCAGGGCGAGCCATCCGTCCAAGGTCAGCTCCCGGCCAGGGTCGTGCTCATAGGACAAGCCATCTGTCTGAGGTCAGCTCCCAGCCGGGGTTGTGCTCATGCATGCCAAGGTGAGCCCTCCGTTCGAGATCAGCTCCCAACAAGGGTCATGCTCATAGGACGAACCTTCTATCTGAGGTCAGCTCTCGATCGGGATCATGCTCATGCGTGCCAAGGCGAGCCCTCCATTCGAGGTCAGCTCCCAACCGGGATCGTGCTCATAGGACGAGCCCTTCGTCTGAGGTCAACTCCCGACCAAGGTTGTGCTTATGCATGCCAGGGCGAGCCCTCCATCCGAAATCAGCTCCCAGCCGGGATCGTGCTCATAGGGTGAGCCCTCCGTTTGAGGTCAGCTCCCGGCCGGGGTCATGCTCATGCGTGCTAGGACGAGCCCTCCGTCTGAGGTCAGCTCCTGGCCAGGGTCGTGCTCATAAGGCGAGCCCTCCATCTGAGATCAACTCCCGGCCAGGATCGTGCTCATGCATTCCAAGGACGAGCCCTCCATCTGAGGTCAGCTCCCGACCGGGGTCGTGCTCATGCATGCCAGGACGAGCCCTCCGTCCGAGATAAGCTCCCGATCGGGGTCGTGCTCATGCGTGCCAAGGGTGGCCTCCCACATCCGAGGTCAGGCACCCAGCCAGAGTCCTGCTCATCTTTTCGAAGGCGGCCTCCCGCATCCGGGGTCGAGCGCCCAGCCAAGATCGCGCTCCCGCTCCCAGAGCGGGGCTCTCCGGATCGAGCTCTCCCCCTCCTGCCGAGTCTGGAGTTCCCGCCAGCAATAGAAAGAGAGAATCAACAAAGGCATAGACTGTGACATGGAAGCTTCCAGCTACCTGCAACCTCCCAGAAGTGGCGCACGCCCTACGAGAAAATTCAAATCTTGCAGCGCGCCACTCGCATATTCTGCGTAATGCATGCTCCGCCAGGTTCCACACCATGTAGCGCACCACCATGTCAACAACCGTGCAATCGAGGGAACCGATCCTCGCAACACGGAACTTGAACCTCCTCCAAGAGGAGTATTCCATTAATGCCACAGGCCCTGCGATACTCCGACGGTCCCTCTTGAAATAGAAATGCTCCACCATGGCTCAGGGCTCAGCGGCACGACGCCCGCCTCTCCCATGAAAAATTGCACCATCGGAGGGACAAGATTTGTACTACACCGGCGATCACCCCCAAATAGAAGGATCTCCTCCAGAGGACCAGTCCGACAGGGGGAAGGCTGTAGATAAAGAAAAATCCCTCCATAAGGGGATACAAGAAAAATGACATCTCAATGAAGCCCTAAGCTTAGTCTGGACCACTCATATAAAAACAGAAAAAAGGACCCCCGAGAGAGAGGCAACTGGTAAGACTCAGAGAGCAAACGGGCTAGGGACCAGCCAAGAGAACCTCCCAGCTCTCTGATCTCTACTCGATCCTATCTTTCCATTTCAATTCCATCTTTCATCATCTACGCGGAGAGTTCCCAAGCTCTTCGCCACAGAGGTTATGTTCCCCTTGATCGTCCCAAAATGACTTGATCGTCGAAGTGTCCTCGCCGGAATCCCCGGCCCAGGACTCCTCTTTTTTGCAGGCCATGCCGGAAGAGGACAGAGCACCCAACGAAAGCCCGACGAGTCCGCACCACGTCAGAACTACAGGCCACGGCGATCTTGGCGGCAACAGTACCTTTACTATAGTTTTCCTTCCACTAAAATGTTCCCCACAGGTAAGAGTGAAAAAATATGCTTCTGAATTCACTCTCAGGGACACACCGTCTAATCACCTAATTTGAACAGTACTTGAATAGTTCAAGTTTCTCCCAAAAATAATACTTAATCTGCGAGAAAAATCTATCTTTTTCTTGTTTAAACCAGTGAAAAAGAATTTATCCTGTTGCTTAATTAACAATATGGGCAAACCAGGAAAGACTACCGGAAGAAATTAAGAACAGTTATTCATTAGAAAATCTATCTCTGATTGTTTCCTTGTTATATTCTACCAAGATCCTAGAAAAATGATCTGCTACCATATTCTTGGAACCCTTATCTAAAATTTATATATCAAATTCTTGTAATAGAAGGATCCATCTAATCAATCTAGGTTTAGTATCCTTTTTAAATAGCAAATGCTGCAATGCTACATGATCAAAATAAACTTGGACCTTAGATCCGAATAGATATGATCGAAATTTTTCCAAGACATACAATCGCTAGTAACTCCTTTTCAGTAGTAGTATAATTCATTTGTGCATCCAAAAGAGTTTTGCTAGCATAATAAATTACATGCGATTCCCGATTAAGCCTCTGTCCTAAAACTGTCCCTACAGCATAATCAAAGGCATCACACATGATTTCAAAGGATAAGGTCTAATTTGAAGGCTTAATAATTGGTGCAGTGATTAAAGCAGTTCTAAGAGTATAAGCAGCCAGACATTCTTCATTAAAATCAAAAAATTATCTTTGACAAGCAAATTATACAAGGATCGTGAGATTTTACTAAAATCCTTAATGAAACATCTATAGAAACCTACATGGCCAAGGATCGTACTTGTCTAACTGAGATTGGGAAAGGTAGTTTCGAAATTAATTCAACCTTAGCTTTGTCGACCTCAATCCCTCGCTCAGAAACAATGTCCAAGCATGACTCTCTCACGAATCATAAAATAGCTCTCCTCCCAACTTAAAATTAAATTCGTTTCCATACATTGTTTAAGTACCTTAGTTAAGTTCTGGAAGTAGTCATCAAATGAAGAACCAAATACTGAAAAATCATCCATGAAAATTTCACGAAATTGACCGACCATATCAGAAAATATGGCTAGCATACATTGTTGAAAGGTAGCTGATGCATTATAGAGACCAAATGGCATGCGTCTAAAGGCAAACATTCCAAAGAGGCAGGTGATGGTAATCTTTTCTTGATCCACATGAAATACTAGGATCTGGTTATATCATGAATATCCATCTAGGAAACAAAAACTCTGCCCTGCTAACCGTTCTAAAATTTGGCCAATAAAAGATAGAAAAATGGTCTTTTCTAGTAAAGGCATTCAATTTTTGATAATCTACATAGTTTCCAACTAGTTGTTGAACGGGTAGGAATTGACTCATCATTTTCATTCTCGATAACAATAATACCTGACTTTTTAGGTACTACTTGGATTAGACTGACCCATTAACTATCCGAAATTGGATAAATAATGCCAGCATCAAGTCCTTTTACCGCTTCTTTTTTTATAACTTCTCGCATATTTGGTTTTAGCCTCCATTGCATGTCCTTATGTGGTTTGGCTTAAGCTTCACGGTGAATGTGATGCATGCAAACAGAATTAATTCCTTTAAGATCAACTATTGTCCATCCAATGGCTTCTTTATGTTCATTAAGTACATCCATCAATTTGTCTTCCTGATCAGAGATTAGGATAGATGCAATGATTACCGGGAGGGTATCATTGGATCTAAAGAAAATATTTTAACTTTGCAGGAAGAGGCTTCAACTCTAGCATGGATGGTACTTCTAAGGATGGTACTAAAAAACTTGATTGAGTCGATAACTGTTCGTACTTTATAGTCCAGGGAGTGGTGCTAAAATTCGATTGTTCTAATAACATATTTACTTCTTTAGTATATTCATTAATATTAAAATCTTTTGTTCCAAAATGAATTAAACATGCCTATACAGGATCTGAATCAAGCAAAATAGAAAGTTTATTATTTATTACTTCCTCTAGCATGTTCACCTCATTATGATCATACGTAGGTGGTCCTTGGGATGCATTAAAGATATTTAATCTCATCTTCTTTTTTCCAAAAGATACACCCATAACTCCCGTCCTACAATTTATACAAGCATTAGCGGTTGCCAGGAAGGATCTTCCAAGAATGATGGATATTTGATTGGGATTAACGCTAGATTCCATATCTAATACAAGAAAATCAACAAGAAAGTAGAATTCCATCTACTTTCACTAACATGTCCTTAACATTCTACGGGATATCTTAATTGATCGGTCAGCTAATTATAAAGTCACTATCGTGGGTTTCAATTCTCCAAATCTTAATAAATCATACACTGAACTTGGAAGAAAGTTTACCCTTGCATCCAAATCTAGTAAAGTTTTCTTAATTATGAGATCCCCTATGACACAGGATATGATTGAGGTACCAGGATCTTTAAGTTTGGATGGTGCTATTTGCTGAAAAACTGAGCTAGCCTGCTCAATCAATTGGATCTTCTTTGGTATGTGTACCTTAGATTTTTGTTTTCAAATGCATAGATCCTTAAGAAACATAGCATAAGCCAGAACTTGTTTGATGGCATCGAGAAAAGGTAAGTTTATCTGAACTTGCTTGAATAGCTCAAGCATCTCATTCATTTTTAAACCCTTCTTATCTAAAGATAAAAAAAGATTCTAAAATACTAGAGAATGGAGCCTTAAGTATAGGTGCTTGGTTAATGGATTCCTTTTCCTTTTCAATATTTCTCTTCTCCGACTTAGCCAACTCTAGATTTTGAGTTAGATCACACTAGTTTAACATTTTCCCACTTTTAAGGGTTATGACCGATTTAGCATATTCTAGAAAAGTCTCAGGACTAGTGGAGCTCTCAGCCATGTACTGCCCTTTCGGGTTACTAATGGCCTGGCTAGGTAACTTGCCTTCCTCCTACTGAAAGCTATGGCTAGATGACCTATCTGTATCTCTAACTTTGTAATAGACTGTGTGGGAGTGAAGGAGTTGAGTATTCATTTCTAGCCCCTTCAGTGCTTGTAGCATCTTTTTTTTTTTAAGTAGGATTGTGATTATTCGATGGAGGTTGAGGTTGTGGGGCACTCAAATATTGGAAATACGGCATGCTTCTAAACTGGATCTCCTGATGATTAGGCCTGATTGATGTTGGGTTGATGACATGTTGCAGGTTCCACGAAAAATTTGGATGATTTCGCCAGCCAAGATTATAAATATTCGAATATGAATCATTTCCTGATCTAGGAGCCATTCGGATTTTGGCTTGGTGGGCTTGCTCCTGAACAAGCTCAAAAAATTGATATACGGCTGGATAATCACCTATCAAATGGTTGGAACTCGAACAGATGATACAAACATCATGAACTTAAGCAGATGAGGAAGAAGTATTTCCAACTTGTAAAATTCGATCAAGTTTTTGCGATAATTCATCTACCTTGGTATGGATGTCTATAGAATGACCTACTTCATACATTCCACCTCTCTTAGGTCCTATGAGAGGATCTCGATGGGCAGCAGATATATGATGCAAGAAACTTTCACTTAGAGTTTCAAAAAGCTACCATGTCTCATGTTCATTTTTAAGCATAAATGTTCCTCCACATGAGGTATCGACCATTTGCAAGTACCTTTATGACAAATCATCATAAAACCACTGGACCAATTGCCGTTTAGGTATAGCATGATGCAGATATTTTTTTAATCAATTCTTTTAATCTCTTCCATGTCTCGTGAAAGATTTCTCCTTCTAACTGAAAAAAACTCGTTATGGCTTTCCTAATTTGATTAGTTTTTTCTATCGGAAAGTATTTCTTAAGAAATTTCCTCTAGAGTTAGTCCCAAGTTGAAATTGTTACCGTGTCTAAGGAATTTAACCAGTACTTGGCCTTATCATTTAGAAAAAAAGGAAACAACTTAAGTCTAAGAACATCATCGAAGAAATTTTGGATCTTGACAGTTAAACATATTTCCAAAAATTCATCTAGGTGTTTGTGAGGGTCCTCATTTGCAAGTCTATAAAAAAAAAATAACATCTGAATTATACTGGACTTGATTTCATACTGCATAGCCTTTACTGGAGGTACTTGAATACAGAGAGAATAGGTATAATTTGGAGTGAAGTACTTTAATTGTCATGGTAGATTAGTTTCTTGATTGGGATCCATAGTTCATGACTGTTTGCTTTACAAGTTCTATCTATTTCTGGATCTGGAAATATGATTTCAGATTCTAATGATCGTCGACCTAGCATACACCCTACAGTAATACTCTAAAACAAACAGCAATTCAATTTCTTTAAAATTTTTTTAAAATTAATTTTTAAAAAAATGAAAGAATAAGAGATCTAAAGGAAAGACTCCTAAGAGAGTCCTAAACTAGGCAAAAATTTTTAGCTAACTCTTTTTTTTCAAACAAGTGATGCAATCAAAATCAATTATATCCTAGGATTAACCTAAGTCTAGTCAACTCCTAACTATTCCAAGGTTACCTTTAAGCACTCCAAGCCCAAGATCAATTAACTGACTCAGCCAGGAAAGTGTAAGGTTGGTGGGGTCCTCCCGTTGCTTGCCTTAGGCACCAATTAAAATTGGCCAGGTAAGCAAACGGACCCAATTAAATAACCACCTTCCTTCGGGCTTTTATTCCTGCACCACTTCGATACCGAGCAACTAACTGATCTGAACCCGGTCCAACTATGGGATTTCTTTGTCCTATTGAGCTCGAAATTCTTAGGCCTATGTCTAATTAATTTTAACAGTTAAGATCTGGGTCAATGCAAATACAGGGTAATGATTTGTGGGCTAAGGGTGATAAACTCACCTTATCTGATTAATGGGTTATACCCTTAAAGTCAATTATGAAGAGATGCGATGCAACAAACAAGGTGTCCAAACTTTTATCACACAAGCAAAATTAAATTAATTACTTCTTTTTTTAATTCGATGGTTAAGTCTCTAATCTCCTAATAAGTTATGAGGATGTCAATATTTTAATTTTTTTAATTTTTTATTATTTTTTAATATTTTTTTTTAAGATTTTAAAAATCTTTAAGTCTGTTCAACCTTTTTGTATCCCAGGACAACCATTTAACATAACTTAAAATTATGCCAGGGCAATCTTATGTCAAGTTACTCAAGATTGAAAAATATGAACTACTAGCTTTTAATTTTTTATGATTTTTTTTTCAAAATAACATGCCAAAAGTTCCCAACAATGGTGCCAAAAATCTGGTGCACATCGCTACGCACCAATTATAGTACCTTAATTTCATTATTCTTAAATAGAGTAGCGAAAGTAATTATCAAATTCATAAGAATGTTTGCAGTTATTTCAAAAAATATTAAATAAAATAGTAGAACTAAAAAGAGAATTAACGGTGAATATAATCAAGATATGATCTATCATAATGAGAGTACGGCTCGTACCCGTAGATCATGGCCCGTCGCTTTTAAGAATAGATTAGTCAAAAATTATCTTCACCTAAAGAACACTCAGTGAAAAAGCAATAAACATAAAGAAATAAGATTTTTTATTTCATGAAATAAAAGAAATATATCTCATGATTAACTAAAACCAATTTCTAAAACAAAAGTTCCTCTTCCCTAAGAAAGACCGGGTGGCAGATCAGAAAGTGGAGCAGTGATGCAGTGGAAGCCTGAAACCGGAGATCTAGCTTTCCATGGATACACTTCCCATCGTCATCTTGATGAGCAGCAGATGGGCGATGCGATGGAGACCGGGAAAACAGGAAATAGTGATGGAAATGACATTAGAAGGGGAGCTAGAAAAGGATGGGTAGAATAAAAGTGGATGGAAAGGTAGAAGGGAGAGAGTCGGAAAATGGAAAGGATTGAGGAATGATAGGAGTGCGGAATACCCCCTTGAATGGCTATGGGACTTCCTTTATAGGCAGAGAATAGCGCGTAGGGCCCGCATGAAAACCGCGTTGGTTTCCGTCGCTATCTGCCTCAACAAATCTCCGTTCCGCATTTTTATCCCTTGCACTCGCTCAACCATCGCACCCATGTTTGTTTTATCCCTTATCCAGCAGCATTTCAAAATCAAACTCCGCTTCTGTTTTGTCGAACAGAACACTTTCGAGCATCATTTTCTCGAACAATTTTAATTTTCTCTGTCCAAATTCCGACAGCATCAGACTTGGGTAAGATGATCGGATAGCAGCTGGGATCTTTTCCGGTTGTGAGAATGGTGGTCGATGGCAGCATCTCCTTGGTACAGCGATGATGGATTGGGAGCTTGTCTGTGAAGGCGGGCGGATGATAGTGGCAAGCCGGCTAGCAGCAACTCCAATGGTGGATCTTGGCTCGGCAGTGGTGCTAGGTTTAACAGAGGAGGAAACCGGTTGGTGGCGATCTTGGATCGACGATGAGGCACACCGGAAGTGGGTCACGGCCAGTCTTGGATCTGTAGGGGAGAGGGGATAGACCAAAAGAAGGCGCCGGGGGGACTTCTTCGACTAGCGAGGAAGGTGCGGGCGACGAAGGGATGTGGTCGTCTTGGCGACTCTGGCGATGGCATCTCGAAGGAGATGATGGTCGGGGTAGAATAGTGGATCGGGGGAGGAGAGATCACTCGGTTTAGAAAAAAGATAACCATGGGAGAGGAATAGGCAGTTCCGACGGCCTTTTAGGTTGAAAAGTGGTAGTATGGTGGTTTTCTAGCCATAGACGGCTTCTCGGCAGCGAGAGGAAGGGCGCCGATGACTTCTCCGATGAAGAATCGGATTGGGAAGGCCGATGGTCCACGAATTTGTTCCGTGGACCAGCAGCAATGGCTGCCCATGGACCCATTTCTATTTTATAGATCAAATGGCCGATCAATGATGGACCGGCTACTCCAAAATTCATAAAATATTATATTAATTCTTTAAATTTCCGTTCTGAGCTTATTTCAAGCCTGATTTGAGTGCCGTTTGCGCCATTGGGTTCCAAAAATCAAATTCTTCACGTTGGCAGGATTCTTTCCTGCAAAATACTGCATAAAAGTATCAGTTTTAATTAAATAAAGTTGAATTAATTATTAACTTAATATGTAGTTATCATTTCTTATGAGATATCTTCTTTACCACACCTGTGCCTGCAACTCTCTTACTTTGAGTAACACATCTTACCTCATGTTTGCCTTGTCACCTTCTGCAGGTTATGGTAGCACATCTTACCTCATCTATGGTGGTGCAACCACTTTAGAAACTCTCAAGAAACTTGCACTGGCACTCACTTCCTAGATGCTTCATATTTTAACTTTGAGAAATCCTCTTTACCACACCTGTGCCTGCAACTGCTCTTACTTGAGGTAACTAGTGCACAGCTCCTCTAGCATGACTCTATTCATATTACCATTGTAGTATTCTTGTACACTGGCAAAGCCATCCATACCAAGTTTGTGATTAAAGAGGAAAATTACAGTAAAATCTATACAAACTGAGTGCTGATCTTTCTCTCAATTTTTCCATTACCTAGCCACCATATTAAATCTCTCTCAGTAACCCATTTCTGTTTTCATCTGATGAATCTAATAATACTCTAATATCAAGCTCGTCAAAAGAATAAAGAATTTTGAGTTTAGACAGGTTTGCCATGTGGAAAACCAGTATATCTCAAAGCAAGACAGAGAGTACAATTTCTCAGAAAGCCAATTAACTTTGAATGCAATGCAAGAATTGGATATAGAAGCAATGGTCTACCAGCTCCTACACATGACAATCAGATTTACCAATATTTTCTTCTTCTACATGTACTAGAACTTCTATAACATGTTTTTATAAAAAAAAAAAGAAGAAGTAAAATATCCCCTTATAATACACACTTAACATCAAAGAGAATAGAAGACATTGGATATCAATAGGTACTGTTTAGTGAAAATGAACTGATGTAACCAACCAACATGATCTGGCTGAATGTCTCCATCATAAGCAAGCATACTTTAAATGCAAGGAATATCTAAATATTGTCTTCTGAATGATAGGTAAACCTAAAACATACCTGCTTTACAGGAAAACAGGAACTTTTTTTCATTTATGATAACTTAAATAACTTAGTACTTGCTAATAACACTACTTCCATAGGGTCTGCACAATATGCGCTTGTTTTTATCATGGGAAGCGATCATCTATTGGATAGTAAACTGTAGAATTTAGTATATAATCATTTTAACATGCAGTATAACATTAGCTAGAGGCAATACCCATGTGAGAAGATAAATACCTTAGTCAGTCCAAGAAGAGCTGTCTTTGTAACACCATACATGGCCAGTGTTGCTTGTGGATGATATCCTGCGATGGATGATATAAGGATGACCGATGATCCCTTACGCAAATGTGACACAGCATCCTGCAAGACAAATCCAGGTAAAAGTTTGAACTAAAGGCTGCAGAATTAAAAGTAAAATATTGTATTAGTATGCGAGGTACCTGCAACAGAAGGATTGTAGCCTTCACATTTATTTCCCAAAGTTTATCAAGAACTGATTCTTTCATATCCAATATGCCATCTACTGTTGGATTAGCAGCAGCATTGGAAACAACTATATCTATATGCCCATATTTCTGCAATGAAAGCAATTATAAATTCCATTAACATACCTTATAAGAAGTTTGATCCAGCATTATCAAGTCAGAAATAGACTTGATGAGAGAAGAAAGCCAAATAACTACTCATCAAAGGCTTGAAGTGCTGGTACAGATATGAAATATGCAGCACATATAGATTTCAGGATTTTCTGGAAGTGCAAACTGAAAAGATCTGAGAGTATGCAGAACAAAAAACAGAGGTGAAAACATGGAAAATATGGAAGGCAAGGACCTTTAATCTTTCTCCACATTTTTGGAAGGAGTCATCTAAGGTGCTCTGATTCTGGAGACGTGAAAAGTTCATTTTTGGTTGCTGTTTGGAAACATGACACCACCCAAACTATTGTCCATCCGTAAAAGACTGGAAGTATGCTGGTGTCTAAGGTTTCCTTTTGTTTCTTTTTTAAAAGTAGAATATGATGTCTATGCATGAATGCATCATTGTGGAGCTTGGGATAGCTCTAATTTGCAGTTTTGAAGCAGAGTTCATCTTGGGCTAAGGTTTTCGAATCCACACCTTGATCTTCAAAATATGAGAAAGAGAGTTGTGAAGTCAAGGGATTAGATTGTGAGGTGCAATTACTATTATGATAAATCAAGCCTCTAACTAATTACTTGGAGCATCAATAAAATCAATTGCAGCCCTTGAATTATGAAAAATTTTAGATTTCCTCATAAAATAAGTTTATATTTGTTTTAAATTATTATAGTATGTTAGTTGGCCACTAGGTTAGTCTTTTTTAATCACTTGTCCATCAAAATAGTTGGCCCACATAAAACTTATGATCCAAGTTATCTTTTATTTTATTTGGTTCCCTAGTATCCACGTTAAGGTAGGCTGTAAATATTGTGTATGGGATAGCTAAGGAGGATAGTCTAGTAGCAAGAAGTCACTTTTCGCTCAACTAGCATACTTACCCTTACACCTTGGTTGGAAGAGAATAATAGGAGAGAAAGTTAATACTTTCTCTTGGTTAGGAGTTTTTTCATGAAAGAAAAACTAGGAAAAAGAGAGAAACGGAGGGAATACAAATCCCCTTAAATTTGTAATTTTTTTCTCCTCCAAATTGAATGGATTTGGAAAGACGGGAATTGGAAATTAAGTAAAACTTTTTATATTTCCCATCTTGCCCCTCTAATAGTAAAAGAAAATTGTATCATTTTCTCTCTTTCCCTTTCTTATTTGCTCACAACCAAGAAGAGAACAAATTATTTTCTTTTCTTTCTTTAAACTTCCAACCAAGAGGAAAGAAATACACACCCTTTATCACCTTTTATATATATATATATATTTTTTTTCTCTCCTTACTAATATTTTCTTTTCTTTTCTTCCCCAAACTCCCAACCAAATCCTTAATGCCAGTTTTCACAAGTTCAAATTAACTCCATGAACTGGCAACATCACTTGTTCATGGGTCACTCAGCACTAGAACAAGACACTGCATTTTCCAAGCCTAATACCTCAAAATCGAACAAAACGTCTTTTCTAATATGCCGAACTCAAATATTCCATCCCGAATAGATATAATCAGCAACTACAGTGGATGAGAGTGCAGATCGAACCACGTAGAAAAACATGACAATTAACAAACCCAAATAGGCAAGAACCAGGTGAAGGCATCACCATTACCAATACCCCAACATCAAAAAATACCCTAATCTGCAATCCAAGAAGCATAAACCCTCTCCAAACTAAGAAATTTCACACCTTGTAGATGAATTATACAAACATATCACAACATTGAGAGGAAAAGATCCTTTTTCTTGCGAATTAACCAAAAGCAAAGGATCTGTCACCTGAACAGTCTTGTCAACGAGGTCCTTTCTTTGCTGGGGATTTGAGACATGGCAGACGACCCCGGTCACCTGAATTCCCTTCGACCGAAGCTTCCCGACCGCCTCATCCACGTTCTTCTGCTAGTCCCCAACAAGAAGCACAGATGGAATGAGAAAGAAAATTAACCGATGATGGAATAAATCGCCACAGATTAAACGCAGAAAGAAGAAGAGAAGAGAGGAGAGAAGTGACCTGCTTTCGAGAGGATATGACGACGGAAGCGCCCTCGAGGCCGAAGCGCTCGGCGATGGCGAAGCCGATGCCCTGGGTCGAGGCCGTCACGATCGCCACCTTGCCCTCCAGTCTCCTCGCTTTCACCTCCATCTCTCGCGGCCGGGGAGGAGGAGAGGGTTGACGCGTACCCCGGCCCCTTCCGGCCCGACTCCGGACTCCTTAAGAGGTAGACTCCAGCCGTCGGATCGATTCCATGATCACGTGGCCTCTGCCTCGGTTGGTTCGCCCCTTGTTGGACCGCGTCGTGGCACTGATGGCGTTGGAACGTGGATATTCCATTGTAAATCACCGATTGCCAGCGGTAATCGTACGCACCTGATACCCTATGAGTCAAAGACGGTAATTAGGTTGGTAGGAATTTTATTTCATAATTTTATGAATAATTTAATTAAATTTAAAATAATTTTGGAGTTTGAAATAGTTTGTGTAAATGAGAATTTCTTTCTTGTTTCCATTTTACAAATCGATGTAGATGAGAGATCAATTGTTAGATGAGAAGAGACTATAAAAATCTAAGCATGTCGTATCAAATATTTTTTGACAGGATGGAAGCCTGTCGATAGTTTCATCGAAATTTATTCCCTGTTTTCTTTTTTTATAAAAAAAATTTAAAAAATAAGCATACTTCGATAGAAATTTTATTTACTATCAATCAATTAAAAATTTAAAATATAATTTTATGGAGGATTCAATTAAATTTTAAAATAAAATTTAAAATTCATAATCGTTAATGTGAGTAAAACATAAGATCTTTTTCTTTATTTCTATTTCATTATAGTGATGAGAAGTTGATATATTCATTTTAGATAAAAAAAATTAAATAATTGAATATTCTGAACCAAATATTATCATAGTTATATCAGGATTTATCCCTCTATTTTTTTTATAAGCACATGACCAGAAAGGCCAGAACGCTCGAACTCCGGAAAATTGCTCGCCTTTAGGTTCCAAGATTTAAGTAATTAACAATCAACATAACTAATTATAAGATTGTTATTTAGCTGTATTGGGCCCGCATGATGTAGCACTGTCGATCATTAGGAGTGGAGTCTAACATGAATCGGCCAACTAGTTCTCACCGCACAGCCATTCTAAAGACGTGCGGAGAAGTCCAAAACCTTCTACTGGCCGACCATGGCACCCACGGCGTTTAAACCGGAAGGCGTTGCTGGGGGTGGCATCATGAAATATATAATATTAGATTTTAGAATTTAACAAAAATATCAAGATGCAGCCATATAGGATATCATAAACCAAATATCCGACAATAACATAAATAATAAATAAAAATATTATTTTTCTTATAAAATCAAGAATATCTTGGACTAATATAATGAAATGGGAAAAAATATATATTTTAATAAATAATCCTATAATGTTTGGGGTGGCTATGCCATTACATATCTTTGCTATGAAAATGGGTTGATAAAAACTGCCTTATTATAAAGATCGGATATCTGAGAGGATGGTGTAAACCATCCCCATATCTTATCGTACATAAAATGCGAGAACTAAGGATCTATATCAAGTTTCACGTTGGTTATTCATCGGAAAGATCTTGGATATTTATATAAAATTAAAAATTCTAGATAATTCATTTTGATTAGTCATGTTGGATGGGATCCTGGATTATTATATATGACCTCATCCATAATCTATATAGACTATAAGATACCATAACAAAGATTTATTAGGTTGATCATGTATTTATGAATGGATGAATGAATTTAAATTCTTAATCCGAAGAGCATGTAAAGACTTGTACGAGTATGTATTTAATTTTATATTGGTTATTCGTTAAAAAAATTTTAGATTCTTATATAAGATCAAAAAAATCCAAATAATATTATTCAATTAATCATGTTAGATGAGATTTTGGATCCTTACGTAAGACCGATCATCTCTGCAAGGAGCCAACCAAGAAAGCACGGAGCGGTGAAAACTGGTGGACCCACTATTCATAATGATTCCGATCATGACTCCCTTATGAGGTGCTCTGCAGTTTTTTCCTAATAGATTGCAGGACTTCCTAACAAAAATATAGAGGACATCTTGAACTTAAAAATGTGAATAGAAACTTATTCCAATAGTCGCACTGTCTATTTAAGAAGCGGGAAGTACTAAATTTGAGTATCAGATGTTGTATTTTAAGTATTTGAGTCTGAATAATTATAATACGAGTAGGTTTTCTTTCATGTTGCCTTCATGTTGCATGAAAATAAGAACAACTCGAGGGATGCTAAGTTTTATTGATGAAATGATGCAGCAATAACGTGGTATTGCCTAGATTCGACCAACCCCATGTAACTCTACCAATATTCATATGGCACGAGGAAGCTTTTTACATGATGGAAAAGAGATTATAATAGTGCTCCAGGGGAAGAGGAAAGGAGAGATTGATAATTCTTTTGAAAATACCTTTTATATATATATATAGTAAGGATAGCATGCATCACGGTGGCTGATGCTAAGCATGTATTGAACAATTAAAAGAACCATCACATGGAGCAGATGATCAGGTCTTTCTTCTGGGATTCCTCCTCTGATAGGCGGAGGATTCATTTGATGAGATGGGACGTTGTTTGCACTCCTACTTATTTTGATGGCTTGGGTATTATCTCTCTCCTTCACAGGAAAGAGGCGCTCTTGACCAAACATGCTATCAGATTCTTTTTATGTCCTGATACCTTATGATCCTCTTTCATGAGGGCCAAATATGGAGACATCCCTATGGACCCTAGTAATTATCCTAGTCCTCCTAGAAAGTCATCGGTTCTTTGGCGTGACTTGCTAGCTAGGGCTCCGACTGTTATCCCTCGTATCTCATGGGTAGTGGGGGACGACTGATCCATCAGGTTCATGCATGATCCCTGGATTTCTGACATTCCTCTGATTCGATGGCCTACCTTCATCTCTTTTCTAGTGCCCCTCTCCATGACTATTGCTGACCTTCGACGACCAGGGCTGGCCGCCTGGGATGCAGAGGTGGTGCTCACTACTTTTGGCACTATTCTTGGGGCCAGGGTCATCTCCATTCCACTTCCTGTTCACACTTGTCCTGATATCAGAGTTTGGCGCCATACGACGTCCTCCCGAGTTCCTATCTCTGATATCATTCAGCAGACTCAGGTTGATCAGTATTATTCTAGGAGCTATCGCTGGATTTGGACACTACCAGTCCATCATAGGGTCTCTCTCTTCATTTGGAAGCTTGCCTGGAATCGCCTTCCCACCTGTGAGCTTCTCAGCTCCAGGGGCATCCACATTCCTCCTGGGTGTCCTTTTTGCGGGATGCCATCCGAGTCTCAGACTCATGCTATTTTTCATTGTTATCGAGTGACGACGATTTGGACTCTGACGGGCTTCCTTGATCCTAGTGTTTCATCTGACACCATGCTTGATGTCTTTTATGATCTACTTCGGATGGCTCCTACGCTTCAGGTATCCTTTACTGCTTATCTAGCCTACTATATTTGGATGTCCAGAAACGACAGGATCTTTGGACAGGTCAGCTCCTCTCCACGGATGATCGTCGAGAGAGCTAGGACTGCAGCTATGGAGTATTGTAGATCTTCTATGATGACGACGGAGACCTAGAGTTCCCTGTCTGCTTCTCGAGCGATCCGAAGGGTTTTTATCTCCTGGGAACCCCCTCCTCCGTCTTTTGTCATGGTCAGCTTTGATGGGAGCCTTCGCTGCAGGATGGGTGGAGCTGGTTTTGTTATTAGGAACTCCTGTTTGGGCTTCCTTGCTGCCGGCGGCATTTCTCTTATGAATTCCTTCGTTCCGACTCTTGAGCTTTATGCTGCTTGGGCTGGAATTAGGTATGCACGGCATATTCTCCATCTTGATCGTCTGGTTATCGAGGGTGACTCAGCCACCGTTGTTTCTTGGATCTCGCATTCCTCTTCTATGATAGCGGATCACCCTATGGTCCAGGATATCAGACTTATGCTGCATGGTTGTAGATCTTTGTTTATTAGGCACATATATAGGGAGGCTAATTCGACTGCTGACTGGGTAGCCTCCTATGTAGCTCAGCATACGGGGTTTGTTTTGTGGTCCGACTGGTGCTCGGCTCCTGTACAGCTTAGGGATGTTATACTTTATGACTTTTTAGGTTGTATTCGACTTCGATATATGAAATGAATGTAGGTTTACCAAAAAACAAAAAAAAACATCACATCATGACAATATTCTGGTCATTTTATCAACCAGCAATGGTCTTATCTAAACTTCAAACTCATGATTAGCCATAACCAAATGTAGGAAAGAAAAGCAATGAAACTCCATTCATAAAGAAGTTTCATCGGCGTCCAAACCACGCTTCTTTTTTTTTTTTTAATTGAATAAGGGGATAGGGGGCTTAAACCTGGCGTAGTCCAAACCATGCTTTTTTTTTTTTATTGAATAAAAGGATAGGGGGGTTAAATCCGGTGTAGATACTCCCACATGTCCTTAGATTTTTATAGTCTTTCTTCATCCAGAAATGTGTACGTCAATCTGACACCACTAAGACATCGACTAGTAAAACGGAAAAACAAAGGACCTCACCAACACTTCGGCCATTTTTGCAGTCTTTCTGCATCAAGAGGTGAGTACGTCAACCTCACACCACTAAGACGCTGACCGGTAGAATGGAAAAACAAAGAATCCCATCAATACTCCAGCCGGTAGAACGAAAAAACAAAAAAGAAAAATCCTAAATTCATAGAATCCCATCTCAAACTCACAACCTATTTGTAGGTAGGCAAAGCCTCTACCAAGCAAGTTACCACCTTAGCAGTAACCATCCATCCCTTTTTAAAAGAAGATTGATTTCACTCTCAACGAAGAAAGACAAAGTGCCCTATTACTTAAGCAAGAAACATGTTATGTTGATATTAATCATTGTTGTTAGATTTTTAAATTTGTTAAATGTGAAATTGGACCCGCTTGGTTCTGTTATCATATGATTTGCAGTATGGCCAGGGCCTCATCGATTTTATTTTATTTTTTCTTTTATTTATATTGCAAAAGCCAAGCTTTATCCTGGCGAACCAGCCAAACTCTAGTTGGTCAATGAATAAGGGCTAATCCAGCAGATTAGCCCAAAGCAGGAATGCTCGTCCACTTCATTAGAACTTTCCAATCCAATCAAGTGATGATGATCATTTATAAGATTTTTGTAGCATTCTAAATTTTAGAATAGTGCTTATTTTAAGAAGTGGAGTCATTGCTTATTTCCCCTGGAATTCTGATTACAGATGTTTTACTTCTCCATATTTTTGTATCTTTCATTCCACCACACCTTATACAATTCCATCTTCTTTAAAACCCACAACGGTAGAACTAAATGATTACAGATAATGGAGGTTCATTTTTGGGTAGCTTTTCCTTCAAATCCTTCCTTTCCACAATTCCATGTCAATGGCATCTGGAATCCTTTTTTTTTTTTTTTTTGGGTTGTTGTTGTTGTTGTTGTTGTTGAAGGGTGTCAGTGGCATCTCAGCATCTGGAATCATCCTCCAAAACCTATGTTTCTCATCATCTGTGCAGAATGAAATTTGGCAGGGACTATCACCATGAATTTGTAGATTATTTAATACCTTGAAACATGACAAAAAGGCACCATCACTCATGTATGATCCGAGAATAAAACATAAAATGTGTAATACTTGTCATCAGGCTTCAACAAAACACCAACTATTTCACACCAGTCTCCCCTGTGCCTGAGGCATGTAATGTACATTTGGGATACTTTTGATCAAGTAGAGTCCATACTAGATAGATGATGGGAATAACTTATGATCTTTGTTCCCTCTCACTTAAGTGGATGCTATACTCTTGTTTGATAATGATTTCAAATAGAAGTATATGCTCACTGCAGCAAACTTTTTTTTTTTTTTTATGTAAAGGGAGGCAAAATGCCACTGGTTTTTATTAGAGGAGTGAGGTAGAAAGGGTACACAGTCTGAAACTCAGATGAGAAGTTTGCAATAAAGTATTCGTCAAGCACTCTTCCAGTTGATGATCATTCTGCAGAAGTAGGAAATAAGCAGCAACACACCTGCAAAAGGATGATGGAGATAAGGTGAAGCATGGTAGAGGAAACTGAATCAAATTGGAAATTTTAGGTACCATGCTCATTGTAATTTACTAGTCTTGGTTAATATCTCATGTATTCTGTATTATAGCAATAATTGGAACTCAATCAGATAGATACCTTTGATTTTGAGGAAGCGTGGCTGGAGTTATTCTGCATTTCTGGATACGTTATTATCTTAGCTGGAGGTGTTGGCAATTTAGTTGCAGCTATCTGCTTCTGTTCTTTGACTTTGTTAAATATGACCGAAAAACTCTCAGCTGATCTGGGATCTGTCTCATCCCAAGAACCAAATCTCGGCACGGATGGAGCTCTGTGTTGTGGCTGTGCCAACAGAGTCCAATAAAGTCAGCTAAAAGACTTCAGCAGCACATAAATTATATGTAGTCCGAAACATCATGTTTGTCAATTCAGCATTTTATGCCTTTCAAAAGTCCGTAATTTTCTCCTCCTTTCATAATATTCACAAAGTTGCAGCAACAAAGTCACTAAACATATAGCAATGACACACAGCAAATACTTACAGCTTTGCCCTCTTGAGAGCTTCCTGCTTTTGGTATAGCTTGTTGCAGTGGTGGTTGGGAAAAGCCCTGACTACCTTCAACTGAGTCCTCATTTGTCCTGCGATGATGTCGATGTTGTGGAGGCAAGTTATCAGAGTTGCTCTTATGACTGGTAGATATTGTGGCACTGGTTCCATGGTTCCTACTTCCCTGTGGACTCACATCGACTCTCTGAAAAGTAGATCTATGGGGCAGTGGAGCTTCCATGTATCTGTGAAATTCCCTATCTTGCCTCCTGTGATGTTTCCTGCGATGTTGTTTCACCACATGATAATCAGTAGATGTATCATTGTGGTGTTTTTCACTATGTTGATGATCTTGAGCAACTGTCCCGGGATGGTAAGCTTGTGGATTTTCTTCAGGATCGTTTGGGTTAAAAATCTTTGATCCAGCACCTTTGCCTCTTCTCACTGTCTCAAAATAGGTAGTATATGGAATGTTTTCACTATCCCAATTTCCAAACTTCGGTACATGAGCAGGTTGCTGAACATGTGATACAAACAATATATAAGAATGGCTACCATTTTAAGCTTTGAAATGTCCTCAGCTTGTTATTTAAAAAAAAAATGGTCCTTAGCATATCTAGTCTAGACAGAAGCAGGGGTGAGGGGAAAAAATCCTACTAATGCAGAATCTTGGATGAAGACCATCGAATACCTACCATGAAAGGAATTTATAATGACATTAATTTTGTGCTAGTTTCGCATGACATAAAATATGCAGTGGTGAGTCAATGTACTTACAGAACTCGCAATTAACTGAGGTTGCAAGGGCAATCTTCAATATTAATAAATGAAAACAAATGTTGGAATCACGCGACTGCTAAACAGTAAATACTTGCTGAAGTTTCAATGAGGTCCATACTAACTTTTTGAATATAATAGTACAAAAGGTGAGCAATCTAATTAGAGATCATATGGATATTGGTAAAACAATAGAGCTAAGAAATAACTTCTTTGGGCAGGCACTGGCTAACTAAGACAGCTTTGATATTCCTATGATATATCTTGACCAACTCCCAACTGATCTAGTTAATTTCCAAAAGGGTTTAAGATTTTTCACAATTGTTGGTTTCTAGGAATTTTGAAGAATGAAGATGATGAACTGTTGGGAGTATCAATTTGGATGGCCACCATTCATTTCACTAGTTCAGAGACCTACAATATGGCTAAAGCAAAATACTGGTAAACTTAGTAGGAAATACCATTGCTCTCATATTACAAGAAATGTTAAACATCAACGTCTGTCCTATAAGCCATTGGATATTTGCAACAAAAAAGTAGCACAATTTCTTTCCTTTTCCTCCCAGGGATCTATCTAGATGAGTCAATATCTGCTTCTAATATTTTCCATGCTATAATACATCTTTTATAAATCTCCACATCTTTTATAGGCTTCTTTCTTGAGATCTTTTTAACGTACTTCTTTAATGTAATAAGTTACATCTAATGTACATTAAAAAATGGTAATGAAGATGAAGCATACATGATAATCATGTTTAGGGACTGTACAGATAACATTCACGAGGATACCTCTTCAGCTCCATCTGATGGGTTAGTTTTTACGAGGTAATACTCAATATTTTTTCCAGAATTTACCCCTTTTAAATTATTTTCTTCTTTTTTCTCTACTTTCACTTTCATGTAAAAAGATTAAAATGATTAACAGACTTACTTCATTATCATTTATTTTCATGTTTTGAAACAAACTCATCCAGCATTAAAGTCAGTTCTCATTCCTCAACTCTTGCCTTATTGTTGGAGTTCTTGTGAATCTACAGGTTTCCTGAACTAAATTTTGTGCACTACTCATCTTAGAGAGATTATTCCTGTTCTGCCCTTGCATAGTATTCACCATATTTTTGAAGATATTGAAATAGGTGGGTTCTTAACTAGAAGCAACAGGGCATTAGAAGAACAAAGTGACATTTCTTCTACCAAAGGTGTGAATATGCCAATATGGAACCCAAAAATCACAGAGTATAACCAGTCAGCTCCTCAAGCCCCAGATACCCACAGTATGCATCATATTCTTCAGTCTAATGGGTGGAAAGAAAACCAACTAAAAAACACCAGAATTAATACATAGAAAAAAGCATTATCAAAAAAGACTGAAGCAAGACATCCTCTACATTATCACCCACAGGAACCGGTTATTGTCTACAGTATTACCTTTCCCACCTTTCTCCATTGATTTGGTTTCATTTGTTTTGCAAGCAAAAATTGAATAAGAGACCACTGTTAAACTGTATACCTAGAAACTATGTTAAGCAACATAGTAATTTTCTTGCTCATAAGATATGCATGATGATTTACTCAAAATATTCCGCCATTTGCATCCAGTATGCTTGCTTTTACGAATCTTTCACCATCTAAACAGTGCATAAAAATCTCTTGCTCCATGGCTAATCATTTACCTTCACATTATGCTTTCATCCACATAAATATAGAGAATCAGCAATACATAAAGAGAGAACTCTATCCTTGATAGTCTCCTGCACAAAGGTCTTGTCCTCCTTGCCAATTTTTCCTTTTTCAAATTCTTCAAACAATGCAATCAGCAACCAAACAAACACCATAATCTTCTAATTTCAACCAGGATTCCTGGTAAGATTTTTCCGAAGTGGCTTATCACAGTTGCTGGCCTTCAACTTGTAAACTCTTTTTTTTGAGAAGTGCCTTCAACTTACAAACTCACAGATAGAAATAGAGCTTTTTGCTGCAAAAGACTTATATGGCTTTTGGGGTATAAAACAGATCTCCATGCTATCTTCTAATCTAATCTATACATTAGGTCATCTAAAGTCAATGTTTTCAGGTGGTTATCACTATCACCAGAAATTCTCAAGGAATTATGGATAATATATCTTTTAACTAAGTTAGGTGTATATCAACAATTTTGAAAGGGCAAAATCTTTCTGTAGATTCTTACAAATTCCAGATAAACAGAATACCCTCAGTCTACTCTACGTATGTATGTAGGACCAGAATATAACCAAAAGTTCTATTATTAATGTAAACCGAGCAGAAGTGGGAAAAGGGGAGCAACAATTAGCTTTACTCCCTTCAGGTTTGACATGGCACAAAAAAGCATCATTCAAAATTGAACTTTGTTAATAGAGTGTTCATTCTTCTTAGTCTAGCAACTAGAATTTGTGTACTCACTGGTGAATATAGTCAATTAGAAGGGGGAATTTCTGATGGGGATTGTATCCGCAGAGTTGCAATATTTGGAACTTTGCAGTTGTGCCAGACATTGATACGTGGGTATTCATATTTTGGAAACTTTTCAACTGATTAAGAATTTACCCATAAATTTATTTTTACCCTTTTGTAATTCATGATCTTTTTTTTGAATTTTTTTCTGACTTTACATGTTATAGTATAGAAGATAAGATTGCATCTTTTTTTTTATCATAAAAGATAAAATGAGGAGTAAATTTAAATATATATTTTTAAAAAAGCCTAGAAGCTTTGAAAACACAGATAATTAAGTATGACACTCATGCTATTGGCTGTAAGTTTCGCTGCTGTCATAAAGCTACATCCCTATCCGGTTAGCATAACAAACAACCTAAAATTTTTAGTAACCAAGAAGCATCCAACACACCACAGACTTCACCTAAAAGTTTAAATAACAGAATGCACGATCGAGCAACAAAATATCCATTCACCCCCCCCCCCCCCACCCCCAGCAAAAAAAAAAAAAAAAAAAGCAACAAAATATCCAAGCTGAGACATGCTTGCTGTAATGATTTAAATTAATAGGATTATAACTAAGTTACAGATTGTCTGGAAGTGCTGTCTGTAATGATCAATCTGATGCTACGCAATTCCACGGCAATAAACAATAAATTGCACCTATATTTCAGACGAAGCTCTATCACCCCCAAACACACACACACAAATAACAGCAGATTTACTTGCCACAAACCACGACTTTCATGCGTCAATGCCTCAAACACTAGACACGGTTGTCTTCTTTACACATCAACACGTCACAAAGCAAAACCAAATTGCCAAGATCAAACAACAAAGACCCAATCAACATCACTCTACCAATTCATAGTAATAAATGAGAAAACACCCCAAGAGTAAAACTTTCTTAGAAACAAAAAGATGCCATCAAAATAAAAACCGATCAACCACGCAACAAAGCAAGATAAGAAAAAGAGCAGTGGAAACAGAAGCCAAAGAGAGGTTCTACTCACAGCCATGGCGATCCAAAAGAGCAAGTGCTTCGATGGCGCAAAACCAGAAGGGTGAAGGGAGTCAGCGGTTGCTGGTTTTGAGCCTTCTGGCCCCTCTAAAAAAGGCTACAAACGCTCTGTATACGGAGTGGCACTCGATGGTTTTTATGTTTGTTAGAGAATGGCGCTAATGCGGGATGGCCAACCCAACCGCAACGCACCCGTCCACACGTTCTATTTATCCCGTTGTTCTCGTCCTTTTTCTTTTTCGTCAATACCTTGTCATCATTTTCCACAAAAAAATACGATACCTTGTTATCATTATCTTGCATTTCATAATATGTGGGACCTGAACGGAATATCTTATTCCACTCTTAACAGGTACGCAAGGCTTGGTAATCAATGGTTAGACTCTTGATTGGTCGTATTCCCTTTGTTCCATGGGAAGGGTTTGCTTGGGCCTGAGTACCTCTTGATGAGTGAGCCCGTCGCTGGTGGAAATATATGAAGATTTAAAACTGATTTTTTAGGCTGTGGTTGTCATAGGGACTAGATATTTTCCCTTGGACGATTTTGTTTGTTTGTGGATCTCTGGTATGTTCTCTGTGATCAATTATGTCAAAATTCAGGAAAATGACTCCCGCATCTCTGAACAAAGATGGAGACTAAAATTATTAATTGAAAATATAAACCTTCCGGGGAGAAAGTGATTAAAATTACCTTTTCAAGGTCCTGTTCCTATATAATTTTAGTGAGAACCAAGTTGATTGGGCTTCTTGTGTGCTGCCATCCCGCACTTTACTCAATATTTAATCATTGTTGCCAACAAATCACTGTTGACTAAACTTTGAAATTGTTCCCAAGAATCTTCCGATCTTCTTCGATAAGGATGGAGAGTTGCTCCTCCTCATTGCTCTACTATACGAATCTGCAAGAATAGTCTCTAAGATTTTTGGTGAAAATTCTCGGATGCTCAAGTTAATGAAATGAATGAAATGGATTTTAGCCATCAAAGTTGAGAGTAAATAAGAAAGAAGACTAAGCATTTAGAAGTGGTGGTAGTGGCTTCCTTGTGTGCTACTATCTCGCACTTTACTCAATATTTGATCATTGTTGCCAACAAATCACTCGTTGACTAAACATTGAAATTGTTTCTGAGAATCTTTCGATCTTCTTCAGTAAGGATGGAGAGCTGCTCCTCCTCGTTGCTCTACTATAAGAATCTGCAAGAATAGTCTCCAGGATTTTCAGTGAAAATTCTTTGATGCTCAAATTAGTGAAAGGAGTGAAATGGATTATAACCATCGAAATTGAAAGTAAATAAGAAAGAAGACTAAGCACTTAGGAGTGGTGGTAGTGGCTTGTCGCTTACCCGATCAGGGAGTTACTCGAAGTAACCAAATGCTATTAAGGAGGTGGAATAACTAAATGGATGTTGAGATAATTGTATTCAGTTGGTAACTGAATACCATTTATCCGTCATAGTCTCCAGTTAGAATAGCTGGAAGTTGTCAACCTCCGACTATTCGGATATTACTAACTCCGAGTATATGAGATAATACATTGTTAGTCCTGATAGGTGGGCTATCCAAGTTGGTAGAGCTTGGTATTATTTGTGGACATATCTGATTAG
Organism: Areca catechu; assembly: GCA_021397845.1. Taxonomy (NCBI): domain Eukaryota; kingdom Viridiplantae; phylum Streptophyta; class Magnoliopsida; order Arecales; family Arecaceae; genus Areca; species Areca catechu. Next base: position 51,509,168 of record CM038045.1, on the reverse strand, counting down.
ATATAGCTAAGCAGCCAATCGATCTTGCACAGGTATCAAGTGCTAAAGTACCTGATATGGCAAGATCGCTGACATGGAGCATGCGTCAGATCCAGCTAACCGCCAAGTTGTGCCACGGGAAGTTCTCTTCCAAGCTCTCCTACCAGGTGGCTTGACCAGCGGTCATCCCACCTCGAGCCGAGCTCGACGCCTCTCCCACTTCGCCAGGTTTTGACTCAGGCAGGGTCCACCTCGATCGAAGTAGGCCTGCCTTTGCTCCTCCGACAAGTGGCACCCCCTAATGGGCTCACCTTGTCGGAGTCGAGCCTAGCACCCCCGCTCCTTCGCCAGGTGGCACCCCCTGATGGGTCCATCTCGACCGAAGTCAAGCTTGCCTCTGCCCCTTCGTCAGGTGTCAACCCAGGCGTGGTCCACCTCAGCCGAAGTGAACCTGCCTCTGCTCCTCCGCCAGGTGGCGCCCCTTGATGGGCCCACCTCGTCGGAGTCAAGCATGGCATTCCTGCTCCTTCACTATGCGGCACCCCCTGACGGATCCACCTTGGTCGAAGTTGAGCTTGCCTCTGCCCCTTCTCCAGGTATCGACCCAAGCGGGGTCCACCTCGATCAATGTGGGCCTGCCTCTGCTCCTCCACCAGGTGGCGCCCCCTGATGGGCCCACCTCGCCGGAGTCGAGCCTGGCACCCCTGCTCCTTCGCCAAGTGGCACCCCCTGTCAGTTCCACCTCGGTCGAAATCGAGCTTGCCTCTGCCTCTTTGCCAGGTGCCGACCCAGGCGGGATCCACCTCGGTCGAAGTGGGCCTACCTCTGCTCCTCCGCTAGGTAGCACCCCCTGATGGGCCCACCTCGTCGGAGTCGAGCCTAGGCACCTCTGCTCCTTCGCCAGGTGGCGCCCTCTGATGGGTCCACCTCGATCGAAGTCGAGCTTGCTTCTGCCCCTTCATCAGGTGTCGACCAAGGCGGGGTCCACCTCGATCGAAGTGGGCTTGCCTCTGCTCCTTCGTCAGGTGGCGCCCCCTAATGGGCCCACCTTATCGGAGTCGAACCTAGGCACCTCTGCTCCTTCGCCAGGTGGTGCCCCTTGACAGGTCCACCTCAGTCGAAGTCGAGCTTGTCTCTGCCCCTTCGCCAGGTATCAACCCAAGCGGGGTCCAACTGGGCCGAAGTGGGCCTGCCTCTGCTCCTCCGCCAGGTGGCGCCCTGTGATGGACCCACCTCGTCGGAGTTGAGCCAAGGCACCTCTGCTTCTTCGCCAGGTGGCGCCCCCTGACGGGTCCAACTCAGTCGAAGTCGAGCTTGCCTCTGTCCCTTAGCCAGGTGTCGATCCAAGCGGGGTACACCTCGATCGAAGTGGGCCTGTCTCTGCTCCTCCGCCATGTGGCACCCCCTGATGGGCCCACCTCGCCGGAGTCGAGCCTAGGCACCTCTACTCCTTCGCCAGGTAGCGCCCCCTAACGGGTCCACCTCGGCCGAAGTCGAGCTTGTCTCTACCCCTTCACCAAGTGTCGATCCAAGCGGGGTCCACCTCGACCGAAGTGGGCCTACCTCTGCTCCTCCGCCAGGTGGCGCCCCCTGATGGGCCCACCTCGCCGGAGTTAAGCCTAGGCACCTCTGCTCCTTCGCCAGGTGGCGCCCCCTGACAGGTCCACCTCGGCTGAAGTCGAGCTTATCTCTGCCCCTTCACCAGGTATCGACCCAAGCGGGGTCCACCTCGATCAAAGTGGGCCTGCCTTTGCACCTCCGCCAGGTGGCGCCTCCTGATGGGCCCACCTCGCCGGAGTCGAGCCTAGGCACCTCTGCTCCTTCGCCAGGTGGCGCCACTTGACGGGTCCACCTCGGTCGAAGTCGAGCTTGCCACTGCCCCTTCGCCAGGTGTCGACCCAGGCGGGGTCCACCTCGACCGAAGTGGGCCTGCCTCTGCTCCTCCACCAGGTGGCGCCCCCTGATGGGCCCATCTCGCCGGAGTCGAGCCTAGGCACCTCTGCTCCTTCGCCAGGTGGCGCCCCCTGACGGGTCCACCTCGATTGAACTCGAGCTTGTCTCTGCCCCTTCACAGGTGTCGACCCAGGCGGGGTCCACCTCGATCGAAGTGGGCCTGTCTTTGCTCCTCCACCAGGTGGCACCTCCTGATGGGCCCACCTCGCTGGAGTCAAGCCTAGGCATCTCTGCTCTTTTGCCAGGTGGCACCTCCTGACAGGTCCACCTCGGTCGAAGTCGAGCTTGCCTCTGCCCCATTGCTAGGTGTCGACCCAGGTGGGGTCCACCTCGATCGAAGTGGGCCTGCCTCTGCTCCTCCACTAGGTGGCGTCCCCTGATGGGCTCATATCGTCGTAGTCGAGCCTAGGCACCTATGCTCCTTCGCCAGGTGGCCCCCCCGACAGGTCCACCTCGGTCAAAGTCAAGCTTGCCTCTGCCCCTTCACCAGGTGTCGACCTAGGCGGGGCCCACCTCGAACGAAGTGGGCCTGCCTCTGCTCCTCCGCCAGGTGGCACCCTTTGATGGGCCCACATCGCCGGAATCGAGCCTAGGCACCTCTGCTCCTTAGCCAGGTGGCGCCCCTTAACGGGTCCACCTCGACCGAAGTCGAGCTTGCCCTTACCCCTTCCCCAGGTGTCGACCCAAGCGGGGTCCACCTCGATCGAAGTGGGCCTGCCTCTGCTCTTCTACCAGGTGGCGCCCCATGATGGGCCTACCTCGCCGGAGTCAAGCCTAGACACCTCTGCTTTTTCGCCAGGTGGCACCCCCTAATGAGTCCACCTTGATCGAAGTCGAGTTTGCCAATGCCCCTTCGCCAGGTGTCGACCCACGCAGGGTCTACCTCGACTGAAGTGGACTTGCCTCTGCTCCTCCGCCAGGTGGCGCCCCCTGATAGGCCCATCTCGTCGGAGTCAAGCCTAGGCACCTCTGCTTTTTCGCCAGGTAGCGACCCCGATGGGTCCACCTCGGTCGAAGTCGAGCTTGCCTCTGCCCCTTCGCTAGGTGTTGACCCAAGCGGGGTCCACCTCGACCGAAGTGGGCCTACCTCTGTTCCTCCACCAGGTGGCGCCCCCTGATGGGCCCAACTCACTGGAGTCAAGCCTAGGCACCTCTGCTCCTTCGCCAGGTGGCGCCCCCTGACGGGTCCACCTCGGTCGAAGTCGAGTTTGCCTCTGCCCTTTCGCCAGGTGTCGACCTAGACGGGGTCCACCTTGGCCGAAGTGGTCCTACCTCAGCTCATCCGCCAGGTGGCGCCCCTTGATGGGCCCACCTCGTCGGAGTCGAGCCTAGGCACCCCTGCTCCTTCACCCGGTGGCACCCCCTGACGGGTCCTCCTCGGTCGAAGTCGAGCTTGCCTCTGCCCCTTTGCTAGGTGTCGACCCAGGCGGGGTCCACCTCAGTCGAAGTGGGCCTGCCTCAACTCCTTCTCCAGGTGGCACCCCTTGATGGGCCCACCTCGCTGGAGTCGAGCCTAGGCACCCCTGCTCCTTCGCCGGGTGGCATCCCTTGACGGGTCCACCTCGGTCGAAGTCGAGCTTGCCTCTGCCCCTTCGCCATGTGTCGACCCAAGCAGGGTCCACCTCGGTTGAAGTGGGCCTGCCTCTGCTCCTCCGCTAGGTGGCACCCCCTGATGGGCCCACCTCGTCGAAGTTGAGCCTAGCACCTCTGCTCCTTCGCCAGGTGGCGCCCCTTGATGGGGCCATCTCGGCCGAAGTCGAGCATTCCCCACGGAGCATCGGGAGGACCGAGGGCGCGATCTCCGAGGATGCTGTTGAGGCCGGCGCGCACAGTGCAGCGCGCCCAGTACGGCATTCACAGATCTGTAACGGTGCGTGGAACCTCATTTGCACCAGTTTAGGAGGGGCACCTTGATCGAGGTACTAGATCCAGTGGCCGGTGGTATGGAGCCCCCCAAAGGGGAGGGCCATGGTCAACGCCTCGAGTTCAAGGGCGCCCGTGCCTGGATCGAGGTCCCGCCAAGTTCCCCCTTTCGTGACAGTGCGGCGGATGAGATAAGCTCGCCACTTAACTCCCAACCGTGGGGAGCGGCGACCGGGAAAAAGGGCCGGATGGGGACTGTTGACCTTCAAGGCTCCCAGAGGGGGAGAATCGAGGCACCGAGGCACCCAATGATCTCAAAAGGGCATCACGGGCAAGAAGGAAGGTAAGCAATCAAGAGGGCAAGCACACAGAAGGAGAGACCAAGAGACTCTGAGACAGGTTCCGGAGGAACTCGCAGGAGTGAGCCCAGTTACGGGGATCGGAGTGCCAGCCCCTCTTGTTCTCGCTCATTCTCACTCATTCTCACTCATTTCCTCATCGAAATGCTCTCTAACTTGACCGTCGGAGTGCCCCCGCCAGGATTTCCGGCCCCAGTCTCTAACCTTGTTTTGCAGGTCCGGTAGCGTTAGGATTCTCATCAAAGGGGACCGCAGTCTGGTGCCAACTCATAGTTATAGGCCACAGCGGTAAGGTCGGCAACAGATTGGCACGCCAGGAAGGGGGGATGAAAGCCTCTGCATGAGAAAGCCCCCTACGAGCTTGAGAACAGCTCAACCCCAAGCATGGTGGTGACTCGCAGACGTGAAGCCTCCACCAGCCAGACGGGAGAGGTTCCCTCTCCAACAGGCCCCCGTAGCTCGAAAAGGGAACTTCCTGCTCCTCCTCTTGTTCCTCCTTCTCAGCTGCCCTCGGCACACGGTCAGTATGCTGCACTCGTTCAGCAGATGCAGACACTGACCGCAGCCGTAAGGCAGCTGCAACACCAGCAGCACTCCCTGGTCACCTAACCTCAGCCAGGGACCCTCGTGGCCCAAGCCGCGGGCCCTTGCGGAATCCTGTGCTCCATCCAAGGCAGGCAATCCCATCCGCGGGCAGCAACCAACCCCCGTGGGAGTCATTAGACCCCCGTAAAGAGGAATCACACTAGGTCGGCGGACCACGAGAGCCGATCCCTGGCGGACAACAATGATGCTGTCAAGTGCAGCAAGCGCCGCTGGGGCAAGGCCCCTCGCTGTGACACGTCAACACCTTCTTCCCCAGTGGCCTCAGTGGAAGGTTCCACTGATGAGGCCATCAGGCGTCTAGCCGAGAGGCGCCTAGAAAAGCAAGAGCGCAAACTGGCGAAACTCTCCTGTCGGTTTGCCAACATGCAAGGCTCCCCCAGTGAGCTAATGGGCTACAACCCCCGATCACCCTTCTCCTGAGAAATCCAAGAGGAACCGATTCCAAGTCGGTTCTGCATGCCTCAGGTGGATCCCTACGATGGGACCACCGACCCCCTGGACCACCTGGAAAGCTATAAAGCTCTCATGAGAGTCCAGGGGGCGACGGACACCCTCCTGTGCATCGCCTTCCCGGCCACCCTCTAGAAAGTCGCTCGAGTTTGGTTCACCCACCTCAAGCCCGAATCCATCGACTCCTTCCAGCAGTTGGAAGGAAGGTTTGTGGCGCACTTCGACGCTTGTTGGAAGGTGCCAAGGGAGGTGGATAGCCTCTTCTCCATCCGCCAGCAAGACTAGGAGCTTCTGTGAGACTATGTCACCCGCTTCAAGACTACTGCCCTGGAGATATACAGTCTGGACGAGCCCATCGCCATGTTGGCATTGAAGCGAGGGCTCAAGACCTCCCGTCTAACGTATTCCTTAGACAAAAAGCGATCCAAAATGTACTCCGAACTCCTCCTCCATGTCCACAAGTACATCCATGCTGAGAAGACTGATCGTACCAAGAGAGAGCTGGACGGGAAGCCTTCGAAGAAGCCTGTCTTAAGGGATGTACCTGGAACCCAAAGACCCGGGCCACTTGCAGACTTTCGATCAGGACCGAAGCTGAAGAATGGTCCCGTTCTGAAGCAGACCTTCACTCCCCTCCTTGCTCCAAGAACGAAGATCCTCATGGAGATCGAGAACGAGCACTACCTCCACTGACCTTCTCCTCAGAACCTGAGAAATAGCACGACAAGACGAAGTATTGCAAGTTCCATCGCGACCACGACCATGACACGGAGGAGTGCCGTAATCTGAAGTGGGAGATCGAGGACCTGATCAAAAGGGGCTACCTCAAGAAGTTCGTAAGGAATGAGGCTTCGGCGGAGGATCAACCACTGGCGGCCCTTCCCCCCATTTCTACAGTTGACAACCGCCCTATGAAGAAGCCGGTGGGCATGATCTCCTGGGGGATAGGGCGCACATCGAAGAGGGATCAGGAGAGAGGAGACCTGGAAAATGTACTCCCCTTTGAGAAGGAGAAGGGAGGTGAAGATGAAAATGTAAATAATGATGCTGTGGTGGTCGAGATGACCATCGCTAAGCATCTTGTATACTGAATTATGGTTGATAGTGGGAGCTCCACTGACGTGCTTTTTTATGATGCTTTCTCCTAAATGAACTTGTCTCACGATCGGCTAAGGCCGGTGCACACCCCTCTTGTAGGTTTCACCGAAGATTCTATGGGAGTCAAGGGAGAGATTACTCTCCTTGTTACCGTCGGGACTGTAATGGTTTTGGTGACCAGGGTAGAAGCGTGGATTTCAAAAATTTATTATGAAACCACTACCAAACCCTTAACCCAAGACCTCCTTACTATGAATTAAAACATACAAACATGCATATATAATATAAACTAGAGTTTAGGCACCAACCTGAACCGCTAGTATCCAATCCGATGAAGAAAACCCTGATTCAGCCTTCTTCTCCACTAGGCGCCCAAATGTTCGCCCTCTAACGGTGATCTACACGAAACTCGGACCAAGGAAGAACTCCTTCTTCAAGTTGCTTGGATAAGTGGAACTCTTTCGGCAGCCTTTGGTCTATTGACCACTGTAGGACATCCTGTCCTACTGTAGGGCACTAAAGACACTTTCCTAAACCACTCTTGATTTTAGGACAACCCTCCTCTAGGACTCCTTAAGCTTATGTCCTAAAACAAAGCCTTGTCCTATTAGAAAAGACCTTGTCTTAACAAGACAAGTCTTGTCTTAAAGAAAGAAGGAGGGAGAGAGAGACACTCAGAATAATACTTCGGTGGAATTCTTATTATTAGACTCATTTCACCGCCCCCTATTTATAGATACAAGAGGGGCGTGTGATATGTCCTCCCATTAATTTATCAGATATGATTTTTCAAGACCGAAGAGAAGTTATCTGGCTTGAAAAATCATATCTAATAAACCCATTCATGCACCAAAGGCCTTATTCACATCCCTTCTTTTATCTGGACGAATTCTCACTTGCCACATGTCAATTACCAGTTCCTAGGAAGCCAAGAGGTGCCTCTTCAATCTCCAAACATTGAAGATTATGAAGAGTCCTGATAGCAGAAGGACTCTCCATCAGAACCGCGTGCCACATGAAGAGTTGCGACTCTTCATGCACCGCGCGTGCCATCCTTTTTCCATGCAAATTTTAACAAATGTTGATAAGTCAAAATATAGGCAATATGGGTGTCATTGGAAAGAGCATGAAATTTCCTTTCTAACCATATAAATTATATTCAAATCAGAGATCTATAGCTCATTCTGTGCCCTTTTGAAGTTAAGGTATCATTTAGGTACCAAGAGTCCCATGCCATTGGGACTCTTCATGTATGGCACCTAAAATGCCCTTAAATCCAAATTAAAATCAGATTTAGCTCTGATTAGGCTAGCCCCACTTAGGACTCAACCTAATTTAGGTTTCCCATAATTAGATTAGCCCAATTAGCAAGCAACCGGATCCAATCCAATTGGGTTAGGAATTTGGTTAGCCTACATATGCTAGTATGTAATCCGGCTAACCAATTAGGATTCTATGACCCTAATTAAATCATGAATGACTTCCTTGGCCAAGTCTCTATTGTGTGTGACCCATTGGGTTCCACATCTAGCCAGCAGTAGATTTAGATTTGAGCCAATTCAATCCGATCGAACCCGATTAACCTAATTAGGTCAAATTGGCTCACCTAATTGTCCAATTCGAATCACACATCAAATTGACTCATGAAACCAAATCAATTGGTTCATGAAGACCTACAAGACAAGATTGATGTCTAGCAACGTGTCTTGCCTACCAGGAAGATGAGAGATTTTGGTGGATTTATCAAAATACCCTTTAGTGGTGAGTTACCGGGCAATTCAGTCCTTCGATCTACTTGCACCCTGAATATGACTATGGATATGGATACTTGTCAATCTAATTTCATATTCATTCCTTGCTCAATCTGATAATGATGATTCATTAATGAACCATTAGAAACTATTTCTAATGTTCATACTTTGATCAAAGATTTTTCGAATCTTCATTTGATTGAAATCATCTGGATGCGCTTCCCTCTTACTATGATTGGTCGATTCCTTTTTGACCTACTCACAACCTCCATATGCAATCCACCATACCCGGTATCACCCCATGCATGACTCAGTGTCATGATTGAGTGTGAACCAAAGTATGGATTCATGCATACAAGGTACCATTGTAGTCTCAGGTCAAAGGACCACATGCACTACTCCCACTATGAAAACTATCTATTGACAAACAGATAAGGTTCCATTAGATGTTCTCAAGCTGGATCCATTCAGTGAACTCATTCTCTAATGAGTACCCACATCCTAGTATTAGTGTCAAACACAAATGACCGTGAGATCAATCACCCTCTTCACCAAGCATACATATGATGTGCTGGTCTTACCGGAAACATTAATCCCCTACTCAATATCCCATCGACCATGAATATTCTAGATTAGGGTTTTAAGGCTTTAGGTCTCACTAATATGATCTCATCATAACCCTAGAACCATAACTCTAATCTATGGGGTTCATCATATCTTAATAAAATTAATAAGACACGGCGTATGATGAAAATAAAATGCCTTTATTAATTGATAATGTCAATACACTGGTTTGGGATACAAAAAAAATTTTTATCGAAATACAACATTTCGATTGGCCTTTAGGGCATAATCCTTTCAGGGACTTCGCCCCGGCAGAGCACGGTCATGATGACCTTCACCGTCGTTAGACTCCCGTCACCATACAACGCTATCTTGGGCTGTCCAGGGCTCAACCAGCTCAACGCAGTCATTTCCACCAAGATATTGCTGGTGTGATTCCCTACCGCTTTCGTGGTAGGAGAGATGAGGGGGGTAGTTCAGCCCGTCTAGCATTTCTTGCAGGCTATCCCGAGGATCCATAGTGCCGAGCTCGGCTCTGACATCGATGACCTCGACCAAATGGTGCAGGATCTCAGGGATGGCCCTGTCGAGCACCTGCTGATGTACCCTCTTGGCTCGGACCCATTGAAGACGGTGCAGATAGGAGCCCAACTTCTAGAGGACAAACGGACTTGCTTACTGAGTTTCTTTCGGGCAAACACGAACGTGTTCGCCTGGTCTGCGGCAGATATGCCAGGTATTCCCCCGGACATTATCATCCATCAGTTGAAAATTGATCCCAAGTGCCGTCCAGTTCGACAGAAGAAAAGGAGTTTTGTTGTAAAAAGATAGAAGGCCATCAATAACGAGGTGGAGAAGCTTCTCATTGCTAGTTTCGTTCGCAAAGTGCAATACCCCAGTTGGCTGGTGAACGTGGTGATGGTCAAGAAGAACAATGGAAAGTGGTGGATCTGTGTGGACTACACCGACCTCAATCATGCTTGCCTGAAAGATAGCTTTCCCCTTCCAAAAATTGACCAGCTCATGGACGCCACTTCGGAGCACCGCCTCCTCTCTTTCATAGATGCCTTCTCAAGGTACAATCAGATTCGGATGCATCCAGAGGACGAGGAGCATACTGCCTTCATCACGGATCATGTGACATACTATTACAAGATGATTCCCTTCAGTCTGAAGAATGCTGACGCCACGTACCAGAGGTTGGTCAACAAGGTCTTTAAAGACCAAATTGGTCGTAACATGCATGTATACGTGGATGACATGCTCATGATGAGCAAGCCGACCTTGGACCATGTCGACGACCTGACGAGACCTTCTGCAACCTTCACCTCCACCAAATGAAACTGAACCCGGTGAAGTGTGCTTTTGGTGTGGCGACGGAGAAATTCCTTGGCTTCATAGTGACCTAGAGAGGAATAGAAGCTAACCCAGAGAAGGTTCGGGCGATCCTTGACATGGAGTAGCCCACCTCCATGAAGCAAGTCCAATGCCTCACCGATCGAATAGCAACTTTGAGTCTGTTCATTTCATGATATGCTGATCGTTGCCAGCCCTTCTTCAAGGCATTGAGGAAGATGCACGACTTCTCCTGGATGAAGGAGTGCCAAGAAGCATTCGAGGAGCTGAAGAAGACCCTGGTATCACCACCACTACTCTCTCGGCCAGAGAAGGGAGAAGAGATACTTCTATATATGGTGGTCACTCCTGAGGCCGTCAGCTCAGTCCTGATCTAGACAGATGACAAGGGAATCCAGAGACCTGTGTACTATAGAAGCAAGTTTCTCCACATTGCGGAGCTCAGGTACTCTCGATCTGAGAAGTTGATTTTTGTGCTAATTGTGTCTGCCCAGCATCTCAGGCCTTATTTCCATGCGCACCCAATCACGGTCCTGACGGATCAACCGCTGAAGGCCGTGCTCAGCCGACCTGACATGTCTGGATGCCTGACGAAGTGGGTGCTGAAGCTCAACGAGTTCGACATCGCCTATCGGCCGAGGTCGGCCATGAAGGTACAGGACTGGCTGACTTTCTAGTTGAGTGTGCAAGCCTGGGCGAGGGGCCAGAAGAGAGCCCCGAGAATCAATAGCCAGGACCTGAATCAGAGGAGGACATCTTGGTCCTACATGTGGACGGAGCCTTTAACTCCAGTGAAAGCAAAGCTGGGCTCATCCTCGCTAATAGTGAGGGAGTCGTCGCCAAGTGTGCGCTCTGCCTCTAGTTCATCGCCACCAATAACCCGGTAGAGTACGAAGTACTCCTTGCGGGACTAAGAGTCTCCCACGAACTGGGCATGACCAACTTGAGGGTCTTCATCGATTCGTAGTTGTGGCTGGGCAGGTCTCAGGCGAGTACGAGGTGCGAGACCCTCAAATGTCGAAGTATCTGGAGTTGGTGCGTACGAGCACGGCGGGCTTCAACTGCTTCAACGTCTTCCACATCCTGCACGGTGAAAATGCCCGTGCTGACGCCCTCTCCCGGCTGGCAACCTTGCCAGACTCATCATTAGGCCGCACCTACATCGAGCATCTTTAGGCTCTGAGCTATGAAGCCCTAAGAGAGATCCAGCTGGTCATCCCGGAGCCTAGCTAGATGGACAAGTACATCAAATATATCACCGATGGTACCTTGCCTGAAAATCGCATAGAGGTCACCCTCATCAAGAGGAAGGCCGCGCACTTTGTGCTGATGGATGGATTGCTTTACCGGAGTTCTTACTCCTATCCAGTCCTCAAATGTTTGAGGCCCACGGAGGCGGCGCTCGTGCTCCAGGAGATCCATGAAGGCCTCTGCGGGAATCATGTGGGGGGCAAGACTCTGGCATACAAAGCTCTCCGTCAAGGATATTTCTCGGAGATGATGAGGGAGGACGTAGCCAACTTTGTCAAGAGGTGTGACCGCTGTCAATGTCACGCCATTGTGCAATGCCAGCCAGCTATGCCACTCTCCCAGCTCTCCGCCCCCTGGCTGTTTGCTCAGTGGGGCATGGACCTCCTTGGCCCCTTTCCTCCCGCATCCGGGTAACATAAATTTTTGATTATCGCTATCGACTATTTCACGAAGTGGGTTGAGACTGAGCCGTTACCTCAGATCATGGAGGTGAATGTCAGCAAATTCCTCTAGAAGACAATCATATGCCGCTTCGGGCTCCCCCACACCATCATCACCGATAACGGATGCCAGTTCGACTGTCGAGAGTTCGAGAAGTTTTGCAACAACCTCGACATTCATCACCGCTTCACCTCGGTGGCACATCCTTAGACCAATGGGGAAGCTGAAGTAACCAACCGACCATCCTACAAGGGCTCCGGACTAAATTGGATCAGGCCAAAGGAAGATGGGCTGAAGAACTTTTCAGCATCCTGTGGGCATACCATACGACCCCAAGGATGGCCATGGATGAAACCCCGTTCAACCTCATCTTCGGAGCAGAAGCAGTGATTCCGGTGGAACTTAGCCTACCAATGTTGCATGTGGAACAATATAATGAAGCTGAGAACCCAGCACAGCTACTGCTCAATCTGGATCTTCTTGAGAAAATGAGGGATAAGGATCGAGTTCGGATGGTAGCCTACCGGCAACGGGTGGCTAGATACTACAACTCCAGAGTGAGACCGAAGTCTTTCCGCCCGGGGGACCTGGTTTTGCACCATGCCGAAGCTTTCCAACCTCGAGAGTGTGGTAAGCTCTCTCCAAACTGTGAAGGCCCTTACAGAGTGGTTGAAGCACTCCCCCACGGTGCCTACTATCTTGTCGAGCTCGATGGGGCTCGATTTCCCTGGACGTAGAACGCTGCGAACTTGAGGATGTATTACCAATGATGTAAGACTTCCTGAACATTAATAATGAAATTCTCTTTTTGCGCAACGCTTGTTTCTGTCTCGTAGGACTAGCATCGCCCGGCCTTAAGTCTGGTGAGCAAAAGTGAGGCAGAAGGCCTACAAGCAATCCATGGGGAAGTGAAGCCCCGGAGTTCAGCCCGGAAGGTGGCACGGAACCCAGTTCCTCCACGAGATCCTGGAGTTCAGTTCGGAAGGTCGCACGAAATCCAGTTCTGGCACGTGGCCCCAGAGTTCAGTTCGGAAGGTGGCATGGAATCCAATTCTTCTACAAGATCCCGAAGTTCAGTTCGGAAGGTCGCACGGAACCCAGTTCCGGCACGTGGCCTTGGAGTTCAGTCCGGAAGGTGGCACGGAATCCTGTTCCTCCATAAGATCCTAGAGTTCAGTCCGGAAGGTCGCACGGAATCCAGTTCTGGCACGTGGCCCTGGAGTTCAGTACGGAAGGTGGCACGGAATCCAGTTCCTCCACGAAATCCTGGACTTTGGTCCGGAAGGTGGCACGAAACCCAGTTCCTCCACGAGATCCCGGAGTTCAGTCCGGAAGGTTGCACGGAACCCAGTTCTAGCACGTGGCCCCGGAGTTCAGTCGGAAGGTGGCATGGAATCCAGTTCCTCCATGAGATCCCAAAGTTTAGTCCGGAATATCTCACGGAACTCAGTCCCAGCACATGGCCCCAGAGTTCAGTCCGAAGGATGGCCGGACCAATTCTGGTGCAAAAGCCTGGAACCCAGTTCCGACAACCTAAGTCCTGGCACCAAAGACTTATAAAACACAGGCCAGAAGCCCCAGGGATTCCTTCCCGAAGCCTGGAGGCCTCCTGAGTCTGGTTTCAAACTAAGAGTCAAAGTTAAACTACAAATTGAAGTTGCAGGCTCTGGGCTCCCACAGAAGACAACGACAAACAACAATTGGAAGATCAAGCACACCACCAACAAGCAGCAAAATAAAGAGTCAAGGCAAAAAGTAGTGAGGAATGAAGAAAAGGAGGGTTTCATTTTTAGTATGAGGGTTTCTTACAAGCAAAAGGGTCCCGACAGACCGGGTGGCCCAAAGCAACAAAGCAGAAGCCCTACACTAGATTACAAAATGGGTGACCTGAGGTCACTCCACTACCGCCGGTTCCTCCCTAGGCTGAGAAGCCTCCACGTTGCTGGCCACCTCCCCAGAAGCTTGCCCGGCAACCTCCTCGCCGGCAGCCTCCTCAAGCTGCTCCTTGGGGCCGCCTAGGTCGACCCCAATCAGATCGAGCTTAGGAAAAAGTGAGACCACCTTCTTCCGGTAGACTCCGAAGCCCTTTAGGAAGGAGTCCACAGCAGCCTCGTGCATCTCTTTCTAGAACTCCTCGAAGGCCCGGAACTCGGGGACGGCCTCCTGGGTTTCCTTCTGCGAGGCCTCCAGCAGCCCGTTGACATAGGAAGTCTTCTCGTTGGCTGCTGCCAATTCCGCCAAGACCTCTTCAACCCGGTGCTCCAGTGACCGGGATTGCCCTTTGAGGCGGGAGATCTCGGCCACATCATTTTCAGCTCAGCACTGGCTCGAGATCCTCTCCTCAGATTGAGAAGCCTCAAGGTCCCTGATGCGCCCCTCGGCATGGGCCAGGTCCTCCCAGAGAGCCGGTTGCTCCCCCTCAGCTCATGGCCCTTGTCCATGAGATCCTTCACATCGGCCACAAGCTTGCCCTGCCTCCACTCCTTCTCGGCCTCCTTCTTCATCGAAGTGGAGAGGAAGTTCCAGAGCAGGAGCACGTTAGTCTTGATCTGCATCAAAGAAAGAGTTAAGACTTTTGAAGAATCCAACTGGAACATTAAAAAGGAGAGCTAGATGCTTATCGTGAAGAGCAAGGGGAGGATCCCGAGCAATACGTCCGCGTAGTCCCGACCGCCCCTCAGGCGACGATCCCGAGGCTGGGCCACGTACTCCATCATCCTCTCTGTAAGACCCTGGTCATGGATGACAGAGGCGCTCCCACTGAGCACTGGTGGTATGGGGCGAGACTCGGAGGAGGGCTGAGTCGGAGTCCCTCCAGCGGGTGGAGCAGTAGTCTACAGTGCCACCGCCACCGGTGCAGCCACCGCAAGAATAATCGTCACTACGACCACCGGAGAAGGTGTTGGTCGCACCTCCTCCCCTCTCCTATCGAGGTCAACGACCTCTGCGATGGGGGCCTGCTGCTGAGATGGCCCAGGGGCCGTATCTGCCGCCATGGGCTCCGAGGCTGGAGTGGGCCTGGGCCCCTGGTCCGCCTCCATGCGGGCCCTTTTCGGAGGAGTCTCCTGGGCCGTGCCTGGAGCACCTCTCTTCCGAGCCCCCTCCATCATGCTTTCCATGGAGAACTTCATCCCTGAAGAAGAAAGGAGGCTCGGAGCCTCACCAATCGCCCGGATTGGGCTGACCCCTGCCTCGAACAAGTTCTGCTCTGAGAGCAGAACCTCGAGGGAAGGGACCACGTCACCCAGCAATTGAGAATAGACCTCCTGGTCCGCCAACTCAACCTGAGAACTTCGATTCGGGGACTGGTCCGGCTCACTCCAGACCCAATCAACATCCCTAACCGAAGCAAAGAAAAACCGGTTCTTCCATCCCTTGATTGATACGGAAAGGTCGAACCGGAGGCACCTGGGTCGGGGGGAAAGGTACCACCAGCCGTCATCGATGGAATAACACTTCAGGATAAAGAGAACCCTGAACAACAAAAAATAGCAACAAACCTATGAAAATGGCAAAAAACAATGAAGGCAAAGATGACCCGGATGGCATTGGAAGCCAACTGGGCTGGGACAAGATGGAAGTTACTGAGGAATGAAAGGAAGAATGGGTGAAGAGGAAAACGAAGACCCCTGGCAAGGAAGTCCTCATAGAACGTGACTCTGTCAGGGCTGCTCAAGGTCACTCGCTCCCTCGACCCTGGGAGCGAAAGCTGGATGGAGTCCGGGACCTCATACATGTCCCGGATCCAGGAAAGGTCATCTCCTGTCTTTGTTGAAGCGAAGCCGGAGGGAACGGAAGGAGTCTCTGCCACTAGAGGGGTGATGGTAGAGATGGGAACAGCAGGAACGATAGCAGAGATAACAGGAGAAGCCCTAGGGGCCCTAGGGACTCTGTTGGTTATATCGCTCGGCTGCAACCGCCGCCGAATGTCGATGGGAACGTCATCCTCTGAGGAGGAGGATGATAGAGTCCTCGACCAGGATGGACCGGCCTCGTCTGGGTTAGAAGAGAAATGGTGATGATGGCCCAAAGGAGCCATCGAGAAGGAGGAGGCAAAGAAAGGTCTGGTACGGGAGGATTAGAGTTCGAGAGAAAGCAGGGACGAAAATGGGGTTAACAGAGCACTCACCAGGATGTTTTAGCTGAAAAATGGCGACCCAAGAGATAAAGAATGATCGCTGCAACCATCGGCGAGGTGTGAGAAAGCCAAGAGACATCATTTTCGAAAAGTCCCCTCTCTTTTCAAAACCAATCGACAGCGGGCGTACATCCCCTTTTTGCCTGAGCCACCAGATAAGCGCCACGTGTGGAGATGCCCGACGACGACACTTTGGTTCGCTGGAAACTATCTCAAGTCTAGCACGGCATAATTATGGCCCGTTGAACCTGTGGACGTGGAGCCCGCACATTGGGCCTCGGGCGCGATAAGCGGAGCGACAGCAATCGAGACAATTATTATGCAAGATTTTTGTCCTTCCATGTCATCTCTGCATTAACTCCCCACGTCCCTGCCGCGACGCTTCGATGGGACTTGGAAGTGGGGGGCAACTGATATGGCAAGATCACTAACGTGGAGCATGCATCAGATCCAGCTGGTCGCCAGGCGGTGCCACGTGGAGTTCTCTTCCGAGCTCTGTTGCTAGGTGCTTGACAAGCGATCATCCCACCTCGAGCCGAGCTCGGCGCCTCTCCCACTTCACCAGGTGTCGACCTGGCGGGGTCCACCTTGGCCGAAGTGGGCCTGCGTCTGCTTCTCCGCTAGGTGGCACCCCCTGATGGGCCCACCTCACCGGAGTCGAGCCTGGCACCCCTGCTCCTTTGCCAGGTGGCACCCCCTGACGGGTCCACCTCAATCAAAGTCGAGCTTGCCTCTGCCCCTTCGCCAGGTGTCGACCCAGGCAGGGTCCACCTCGGTCGAGTGGGCTTGCCTCTGCTCCTCCACTAGGTGGCACCCCCTGATGGGCCAACCTCGTCGGAGTCGAGCCTGGCACCCCTTCTCCTTCGCCAGGTGGCACCGCCTGACGGGTCTTCCTCGATCGAAGTCGAGCTTGCCTCTGCCCCTTCGCCAGGTGTTGACCCAGGCGGGGTCCACCTCGGTCGAAGTGGGCCTGCCTCGTCGAAGTCGAGCCTGGCACCCCTGCTCCTTTATCAGGTGGCACCCCCTGATGGGCCGACCTCGCCGGAGTCGAGCATGGCACCCCTGCTCCTTTGCCAGGTGGCACCCCCTGGCAGTTCCTTCTCAACCAAAGTCGAGTTTGCCTCACCCCTTCACCAGGTGTTGACCCAGGTAAGGTCCACCTCGGTCGAATTAGGCCTGCCACTGCTCCTCCGCCAAGTGGCGCCCCTTGATGGGCCCACCTCGCTGGAGTCGAGCCTAGGCACCTCTGCTCCTTTGCCAGGTGGTGCCCCCTAACAGGTCCACCTCGATCGAAGTCGAGCTTGCCTCTGCCCCTTCGCCAGATGTCGACCCAGGTCCACCTAGGCCGAAGTGGGCCTGCCTCAGCTCCTTCGCTAGGTGGCGCCCCTTGATGGGCCACCTCGCCGGAGTCGAGCCTAGGCACCTCTGCTCCTGTTGGCTCTATCCAGTGATTTTGATGAATAACAAATTGTTGAGTACATATTTTGTACAAATGATTATTTGTAGTTATGAGTTTTTAGGAATCAAGTACTTCAAATTCTCAAAGATAAAGTATCTTGGCATGATTTGGCACAAAGCATTTTTCATGATTTGAGAAGTCTTTTCTATCCAAAAAGGGCACAAATAAGTTCAATTATTGTTTGTATATGCTGCATTTTAGTTTCGTTGAAAATCTGTGTTTTTGGCTTGTTTAGCACTTGCTTTTGAAAATTGCAGAACCAAGTGTCGACACCTGGAAGCCCAAGTGTCGACACTTCAGCATTTGTCATGCAAAAATTTTTCATGGTACACGAAGTGTCGACACTCAGAACTCAAGTATCGATACCTGAAACTCAATTGTCGACACTTAAGTTCCCAAGGTCGACTCAAGGCCTGAGATTTTTGAAAATCCAAAACTTGGCCACGGAGAAGTTTTTATATCAAGTGTCGACACCTGTGAGTCAAGTGTCGACACTTGAAGGTTCAAGTGTCGACACCTGGAAGCCAAGTGTCGATACCTGACAGCCAAGTATCGACACTAGGGTTCTGATAGCCCTAACGGATCTATTTTTCTGAGTTACAGAAATATCTTTTCAAGATCCCAATGGCTAGTTTCGAAGCTCCAACGGTCTCAAACCATTTTTTGAAAGTTTTTGAAGTATTTAAGTTTCAGCAAACTCATTCTTGAAGCATTGAACTCTATTGAAAGCTCAAAAGTCAATATTCCCTCAAGAACTTCACTTCAAAAGCTATTAAAAGAGATATTCCCTATAAAAGTTTACAAGCCTATCCTTTCATCATTTCAAAAAGAGAGCTTGAAGAATATTCCAAGAAGAAGACAAGACATGCATCAATTAGAGCCTCAAAGCTTTCATTCTACTCTTTGAAGAGAGTTTGTTGTGTTTATTTAAATTGTATCTCTAAAATTCTCTTGTGTTTTAACCTAGCTTTCAAGGGTTTCTTGAAAGTAGGTTGTTGTGGTTATTGGTGAGCCAAATGGACAAAACCAACTAGGGTTAACTTATGAGCTCGAAGATAAAATAAGTATAAAGGTTGTTGGTGAGCCTATGTGACAAAACCAACTTAGGTTTTGACTTGTGAGCCTTTGAAAAAATAAGTCGGCTGTAATCTAGGAGAGATTATAGTGGAATTCCCAGGGATGGCTTGGGGAGTGGATGTAGATGCTAGGTTTGCACCGAACCACTATAAACCTTGTGTTTGTGTGTGATTGTCTCTTCTTCTTAGTTGCACTTTATTTCTTGCACATTATTCTTTAATTTTTTAAAAGACCCAATTCACCCCTTCTCTTGGACTCCATTTATGTGCAACAAGTGGTATCAGAGCACCAGTACTCTCTTGTAGGTCCAAGGATCTTGAGTAAAAGATCATGGCAGCCCCAATAAGAATGGGTGTTGTTGAAGGTCAAGCTTCAAACCGTCCCTCACTATTTAATGGCACAAATTATACGTATTGGAAAACATGCATGCGCATATTCATACAAGCTATTGATTATAATCTTTGGAGGATAATTATCAAAGGTCCTCATCAGCCTACTATGTTGGTTAATGGCATTCTCACTTCCAAAATAGAAGATGATGGGGATGAGAATGACATTAAGCAAATAGAGCTTAATACTAAGGCTATGAATCTATTATTTTGCTCCTTAGATTCGTGTGAATTCAATAGAATATCTAATTATCTCTCCGCTAAGAAAATATGGGACACACTTGAGGTTACCCATGGTGGTACACACCAAGTGAAAACAACTAAGGTTAACATGCTCATTCACACATATGAAATGTTCAAAATGGAACCTACTGAATTTATTAGTGAGACGTATACTAGGTTCACAAATATTGTGAATGGCATGAAAAGCTTAGAAAAGATTATATCTAACGATGAACTTGTAAACAAACTTCTCAGGTCTCTTTCGGCTTCATGGGATGCTAAGATGATGGCTATAGAAGAAGCCAAGGATGTCAACACACTTTTCCTCGAGTAATTATTGGGCTCATTGATGACATATGAGCTTTCATTGAAATAAAAGAATGTAGATGTTGACAAGAAGAAGAAAGTGATCGCTTTCAAGTCTACAAATAAAGATGACTCAAGTGAAGACTCCGAAGAAGAAGATGAGACGGCTCTTATGGCTAGAAAGTTTAGAAGGTTCATGAGAAAGAAGAAGTATAACTTCAAGAAGAAACCTCTAAAAGGAGAGCCTAGTAAGGAGAAGGAAAAGAAGAAAGAGAATGAACAGCCCACATGCTTTGAGTGCAAGAAACCGGGCCACTTCAAGATGGGCTGCCCTCTACTCAAAAAGAGCAGAAGAATACTAAGAAAGAATGCCATGATAGCAACCTAGAGTGACAGCGAGGTCTCCAGTTCTGAGGAAGAACAACAAGAAGTTGCAAACTTCTGTTTAATGGCCGATTATGATGAAGTACCTTGTGAAACTGAAAATGAATTTACTTTTGATGAGTTGCATAAAGTTTTTGATGAATTAGTTATTGAATTTCAAAATTTGAAATCAAAGCATAAAGAACTAAAAAAGCAAAACTTGGATTTAGTTAAAGCAAATGATAAGTTTTCAACTGAAAATGATTGCCTGCTTCTTCAAAATAAAAAGCTAAATGATAAGATCATTGTTCTTGAAAAAGAAAAGAAAGTTTTGAAAAAGAAAAACTTTTCTGCTTCTAATGAAAACTCTTCAAAACAAAATGAAGAGATTTTGGAAGAAAACAAAAAGTACAAAGAAGAACTTGAGAAATTAAAACCTTTTGTTGAAAAGTTTACATACAATTCTGAAAAATTGAATATGCTTTTAAATAATCAAAAGGCCATTTTTAACAAAGCCGGTTTAGGTTTAAAAGTTCAAAAACAACAAAAATTTTTCAAGAATTTCTTTGTGCCTGCATCATCCTCTATTACTTGTTATACTTGTGGTAGTGTAGGTCATAAATCTTATTTATGCAATAAAAGGAAATTAAGTAATGTTAAGAAAGTTTGGGTTCCAAAAGGAACCATTACCACTAACTTAAAAGGATCCAAGATGACTTGGGTACCTAAAGTCTCCACCTGATTTTTATTGTATGTATGCCTTGCAACCAATAAAAGAAGAATATGGTACCTCGACAGCGGTTGCTTAAGGCACATGACCGGAGATGTGGAGCAGTTCTCATCACTCGAATATCAGAATGGTGGTAATATAATATTTGGTGATAATAGAAAGGACAAGATTGTCGGAATTAGTAAAGTCCATATCACCCCTTCTACTTACATTGATAATGTACTATATGTTGATGGTTTGAAACACAATTTACTTAGTATTAGTCAATTTTGTGACAAGGATTTTAAAGTTGTTTTCGAATCTTCTATGTGCATTGTTTCGAGTTTATATGACAATGTCATTAAGTTCATTGGTCATAGTCATGACAATATTTATATGGTTGATCTTGATGATCTTCCTGTTCAAAATGATCAATGCCTAGTAGCAACGGAAGCCAAGATCAATGAAACTAGTTAGCTTTGGCATCGTAGACTAGGACATGCAAGTATGCATTTGATTTCAAAACTTAGCAAAAAGAATTTGATAAAAAATTTACCAAAACTTAGTTTTGAAAAAGACAAGATTTGTAGCGCTTGCTAACTTGGAAAACAAACCAAATCATTTTTTAAACCAAAAGGAGTAGTCTCTACATCTAGATCCTTAAAGTTTTTTCATATGGACCTCTTTTGGCCAACTAAAACATCTAGTTTGGGAGATAAGAAGTACGGTCTAGTTATTGTAGACGATTTCTCACGTTTTACATGGGTCATATTTTTAGCATACAAAGATGAAATATTTTCTGCATTCATTAGATTTCATAAAAGAGTTTCAAATGAAAAGGTGTTTCAATTGTATCTTTAAGAAGTGGCCATGGAACCGAATTTGAAAATTCTGAATTTGATAAATTTTGTATTGAAAATGGCATTCATCACAATTTTTCAGCACCTAGGATACCTCAACAAAATGGAGTGGTAAAAAGGAAAAATAGAACTCTTGAAGAAATGTCACGCTCCATGCTTTGCGAAAATGATCTACCTAGATATTTTTGGGTGGAAGCCTTAAATACTGCATGCTATGTTTTGAACCATGTTTTAATCCGACCGATTTTAAAGAAAACACCTTACGAACTTTGGAAGGGTAGAAAACCTTCAATTAGATATTTTCAAGTTTTTGGATGCCGTTGTTTCATCTTAAACAATGGTAAAGACAATTTAAGCAAATTTGATGCCAAATCAGATGAGGGTGTCTTTCTAGGCTACTCTACATCTATCAAGGCATACAGGGTCTTTAACAGAAGAACACTTGTTGTTGAAGAATCCATACATGTATTTGATGAATCTGACCAGAAATCTTCTAGAAAAGAAGATGTGCTTTGTGATGAAACAGGTACCAAAAGAACTGAAGAGGTGAACAAAAATGAAGAGCCTACCAAGGAACAAGAAGATGATCAAAACAATGAAAGAGGACAAGATCAAGAAAATGAAAGTACATCATTACCCGATCCTCTACCTAAAGAATGGAGGTATGCTCATGGACATCCCAAGGAACTTATCATTGATGATCCATCTAAAGGCGTAAGTATTCGATCATCCCTTAGAAATGTTTGTGATTACTTAGCATTTGTATCTCAAATTGAACCTAAAATTATTGAAGAAGCTGAAAATGATTGTAATTGGATTAATGCTATGCAAGATGAACTTAATCAATTTAAAAGAAATAATGTTTTGACTTTAGTAGATAGACCTTCAAATGTTTTAATTATTGGCACAAAATGGGTTTTTAGAAACAAACTTGATGAAAATAGAATTATTACAAGAAATAAAGCTAGACTAGTTGCCAAATGATACAATCAGGAGGAAGGGATTGATTTTGATAAAACCTTTGCTCCTGTGGTTAGACTTGAGGCAATTAGGCTATTATTGATTTTTGCTTATTTTATGAATTTTAAATTATTTCAAATAGATGTTAAAAGTGCCTTTTTGAATGGTTTTATCGAAGAAGAAGTTTATGTTGAATAACCACTCGATTTTGAAAATCATGAATATCCAAACCATGTTTTTAAACTTCATAAAGCTTTGTATGGTTTGAAACAAGCTCCAAGAACTTGGTATGATCGTTTAAATTCTTTCTTGCTTAAAAATGATTTCACTAGAGATAATGTTGACAAAACTTTATTTTTGAATAAAAAGAATGATGATCTCTTAGTAGTATAAGTATATGTAGATGATATCATATTAGGTTCTACTGACGAATCTCTTTGTCAAGAGTTTGCAAAGTTAATGCAGGGTGCGTTCGAGATGAGCATGATGGGAGAACTTAACTTCTTCCTCGAACTCCAGATAAAGTAAACAAAAGAGGGGATGTTTATCAACCAAGCTAAGTACACAAAAAAAATACTAAAGAAGTTTGGGATGGAGAACACCAAGCCATTATGTACGCCTATGAGCTCCTCTTGTAGATTTGACAAAGATGAATCAGGTAAATCTGTTGACCAAAAACTTTATCGTGGCATGATTGGTTTATTGTTATATCTAACTACTAGTAGGCCAGATATTATGTTTAGTGTTTGTATGTTTGCTAGATATCAGTCTAATCCTAAAGAATCTCATCTTTTGGCTGTTAAATGCATACTTAGATATTTGTCTCGCTCAATTGATATTGGTCTTTGGTACTCTAGAGATTCTTCATTTGATTTAATTGCTTATTCTAATGCTGACTTTGCTGGGTGTAAACTTGATCGTAAAAATACTAGTGGAACCTATCAGTTTCTTGGAGTTAATTTGATCTCATGGAGTAGTAAAAAACAGAATTCGGTTGCTCTATCTACGGCGAAAACCGAATATATAGTAGCTAAAAGCTGTTGTGCTCAAATCATATGGATCAAACAACAACTCGAAGAATTTGGCATTAAACTAATTAAGATACCCATAAGATGTGACAATACTAGTGCAATCAATCAACTAAGAATCCTGTGCAATATTCAAGAAGTAAACACATTGAAATAAGACATCATTTCATAAGCTATGATGTACAAAACTTTAATGTGATCCTTGAATTTGTTTGTACTGATGATCAACTAGCTGATGTGTTTATCAAACCCTTGAGTGAAGAGAGATTTTGTATGATTAGAAGAGAGATATGAATCATCGACCCATTCTCTTAGAACTCTATCAATTTCTACCATATCCAATTTATTTTTGCTCAAAATCACTTTTATTGAGTCCCAAAACCTTTTAAAACATCCCTTGATTTTTTGAAAATTTTTTGGACTTTTCTTGGAAATTTCTTGGCCAAGTGTCGACACTTGGATTTTGCAAAGTGTCGACACCTGACCAAGTGTCGACACTTGAAAATTTTGAAGTGTCGACACTCGCAAAAATTTTAGATTTTTTAGGGCATAGTCGAACCATTTTGTATTTCATTTCCCCCCTTTTCTCAAGAGCCGTAGTGGTCCCCAACTCTCCTCTAACCTCTAGAACAATCGTTATCCCCTATTGTCCCTTCAAATCCAGGTATTTCTCTTCCTCATCTCTCACATTCAAACCGTAAATCCTTGTTTTCCCCATTATCATCCGTTTTATTTCATATAAATCATGTTTTTCGTGGTTTTGGATCGTTTTTGGATGTCCAATCTGTGGGAAATTTTTTGTCCATGTTTTACTTGGAATTCTTCTCATTTTTGGACCGATTCCCCACCATGAATGACGGTTTTTATCCTATTACTGTTGCATTGAGTGTTCTTGGCCGAAAACCTTAATTTTTTTGTGGATTTGAGTTTCGATTTCTAGGTTTTCACTTATTTAGATGGTTTATATGTTTAATTTTACAAGTTATGCCTTATTTTGCTCCTTATTTTACTTGATTTTACTATTGGATTGAAATTTTTAGGTCAAAATCACCTATTTATGTTTATCCTTTATTTAAAACTGATTTTCTACCAATTAAAATTTTAATTTCACTTGGCATTGTTTGATTTCAAAGTTTTAACTATTTTCCTCAAATTCTTATCTTCCGATTTCATGTTTTTTATTTTATCCCAAACCTAAACAAGTCCACTTGATTTCATTCAAAATCCTAGCTTTTTCCTCAAATTAGTGTCTTTTTAAATCAAACCAAGACTTGTCTTCCCATTCCTTCAGTCATATCTTTGGCCAAATCGCTATTCTTGACTTGCTTAGACCGATCCCTATTCATTGTGTTTACCCCTCCTTCTTTCTTCCCTTTCTTCTCTCAACCTGATAGACATGGGTCCTAGAAAGAGATTGGCAGTGAAGTGGAAGGTTGGATAGAGTTCAGAGAGGAGATCGAAGGCCAGACATGACATTGGTCAATCAGTAGTTCAACAGTTCCTGGTTCACCCCGTGCAGAGCGGATGGTAGGGAAGGCAGTGGCAGCCAGCAGGCGAATAGATCTTGAGTTCTTCGACCGGCAGCATTTTCAGATTCGACAGACACTTTCAGATGCTGGGTTAGTGCCCTTCTGTACCATGTAAGAGAGGTATTATCCTCACTTGGTACGAGAGTTTTATGGAGGTCTGGATTGCCGTCGTCTACTGTGGAGCACTACTGTCAGAGGTGTACAGATTCCTTTATCAGAGGAGCTTCTGAGTCGAGTATGGGAGATCCTTCACAAAGGTATCTGTATCTTTTCTGTTGAGGACCGAGAGGAGGCCTTTCGGTGCATCCTAGAGAGGGAGGACGTTTGCGGAGTGACGGTGGTCACCGCGAACCAGCTTTCTGTCGAGATGAGGCTTCTCCATCACATCACAACACGGATTTTGCTCCCGAAGACTGGCAGGTTTGACTTTATTACGGAGTAGGAGCTGATGCTCATGGTGAGTTTGACGCAGAGGACTCAGATAGACCTCCCTTCATCGATGTTGGCTCAGATGCGATATGCAGTGACGCAGAGGAGACACTGCTTACCATACGGGATGGCACTCACTCATCTTTTCCGAGCTTGCGGAGTTCCTTTGGAGGGGGAGACCATCAAGGAGATACTTCACACAGATGTTTATGATGAGCGATCCCTTCACCAGATGGGTTATAGACTGGTCGCTGGACGATGGATTTGCAAAGAGTCTGGTCAGGAGCCAGATGAGGAGGATGAGCTGAGAGAGGCCGAGGTAGGACCATCAGGGCCTGTTGGTACACCTCACCGTGTTGGACCTGCATCAGAGACTGAGCCGGTGACTCCTACAACTACCCCTTCGGCTCCTCCACCGTCTACTACTGATATACCTTTTGAGGAGCACGCCAAGCAGCAGTTCACTGAGCTGTGGAGTGAGGTTGTTGGATTAGGTGTCAGGATGACTCAGTTGCGCATCGAGATTGAAGGCCTTAGAGCCCATACAGCTTTGGAGCATACTGAGTTATGTCACACCATGGAAGCAGGATTCGCACGTATCGAGGATTTGCTTAGATCCCTTCTTCCTCCAGCAGCTCCTACGGTTCCATATGATGATGGTGATGATGACGACCACCAGGATGGACATGATGATTCAGTTGATGGTGGTGATCGAGTTGATGGGAGTGAGGATAGAGCTACACTGATACTATTGATCACGACAATGACAGCGACAGTGGTGGTGGTGCAGATGATTATGAGATGGTCAGCCGAGGGCCACAGACTCCTGCTGTTCCTCCAGCTAATCCATGTGACACGCCGATCTCTACTGCTCCTGTGTTTGTCACTCCCGCTGAGGCTCTTCCACCTCCTTTTACTAGATCTTCTAGGGTTGTACCCTTTATAAGACCTTTTACTAGGACTAAGAGCCGTGGTATTTTGAAGACTCCTAGAGGTCTAGCCATAGGTCGAGGATTACAGGTCCTATATCTTTTGAGATCCCATTTGATAAGGATTAGCCTCACATATGTTTATTCTGTTGTTGTTATCATTTATGTTTTATGCTTATATACTCCATTTATCTTATGTTGTTGTTGTATGTTTCGGTGTTGCTGATTGATTCAGCAAATTTTGTACTGAAAACACTCTTGATATATATACATATATATTCCAGTTTCATGCTTACATTGATTGAATTCACTTTGCTTTGACATTATTGACTTTGATACCCTACTATTAGGCTCTGATATCTATTTAACTTTGAAAAACTAAATCTTGTATGAGCTCTAATACCTTCTTTGTCTAAGTGCATTTATTGAAGGGGAGTTTACTCTCTTTACTATTTAATGATTGACAAAAAGGGGGAGTAGGATATAAAATTTTCAAATGTTATATTTTATACTTCAATTAAAACTTGCTCTGATATGAATTGATCTGACACAAACTATTTCATTGAGGGGGAGAGTAAATATAGTTTACTTGCTTAAATTATACCTCCCATCTATTAAAATTGTGTTGTATGAGCTTGAGATCATGTTTATGAAGTATCATATCTAAAAATTGAATTTGAACGTTTATATACTCAAGGTTTTGTCATCATCAAAAAGGAAGAGATTGTTGGCTCTACCCTGTGATTTTGATGAATAACAAAATGTTGAGTATAATATTTTGTACTAATAATTATTTGTAGTTATGAGTTTTCAGGAATCAAGCACTTCAAATTTTTAAAGATAGAGTATCTTGGTATGCTTTGGCACAAAGCATTTTTCATGATTTGAGAAGTCTTCTCTATCCAAAAAGGGCACAAATAAGTTCAATTATTATTTATATATGTTGCATTTTGGTTTCATTGAAAATCTTTGTGTTTTTGGCTTATTTGGCACTTGCTTTTGAAAATTGCAGAACCAAGTGTCGACACCTAGAAGTCCAAGTGTCGACACTTCAGTATTTGGCATGCAGAAATTTTTCATGGCACGCGAAGTGTGGACACTCAAAACTCAAATGTCGACACCTGAAACTCAAGTGTCGACACTTAAGTTCCTAAGTATCGACTCAAGGCCTGAGACTTTTTGAAAATCTAGAACTTGGCCATGAAGAAGTTTTTGTGTCAAGTGTCGATACCTGTGAGTCAAGTGTCGACACTTTAAGGTTCAAGTGTCGACACCTGAAAGCCATGTATCGACACTTGACAGCCAAGTGTCGACACTCGAATTCTAACAGTTCTAATGGATCTATTTTTCTGAGTTGCAGAAATGTCTTTTCAAGCTCCCAATGGCTAGTTTCGAAGCTCCAATGGTCTCAAACTATTTTTTGAAAGTTTTTGAAGTATTTAAGCTTTACCAAACTCATTCTTGAAATATTGAACTCCATTGAAAGCTCAAAAATCAATATTTCTTCAAGAACTTCACTTCAAAAGCCATTAAAAGAGAGATTCCCTGAAAAAGCTTACAAACCTATCATTTCATCATTCCAAAAAGAGAGCTTGAAAAATATTCAAAGGAGAAGACAAGACAAGCATCAATTAGAGCCTCAAAGCTTCCATTCTATTCTTTAAAGAGAGTTTGTTGTATTTATTTAAATTGTATCTTTGAAATTCTCTTGTGTTTTGACCTAGCTTTCAAGGGTTTCTTGAAAGTAGGTTATTGTGGTTGTTGGTGAGCCAAAGGGACAAAACCAACTAGGGTTGACTTGTGAGCCTGAAGACAAAATAAGTGCAAAGGTTGTTGGTGAGCTTAGGTGACAAAACTAACTTAGGTTTTGACTTGTGAGCCTTTGAAAAAACAAGTCGGCTGTAATCTTGGAGATATTATAGTGAAATTCCCAATGATGGCTTGGAAAGTGGATGTAGGTGCTAGGTTTGCACCGAACCACTATAAACCTTGTGTTTGTATGTGATTGCCTCTTTTTCTTACTTGCACTTTATTTCCTGCATATTATTGCTTTAATTTTTTAAAAGATCCAATTCACCCCCTCTCTTGGGCTCCATTACTGGGCAACAGCTCCTCCGTCAGGTGGTGCCCCCCGACGGGTCCACCTCGGTCAAAGTCGAGCTTGCCTCTGCCCCTTCGCCAGGTGTCAAGTCAGGTGGGATCCATCTCGGTCGAAGTAGCCCTGCCTCTGCTCCTCCGCCAGGTGGTTCCCCTGATGGGCCCACCTCGTCGGAGTCGAGCCTAGGCACCTCTGCTCCTTCGCCAGGTGGTGCCCCTCGACGGGTCCACCTTGGCCAAAGTCAAGCTTGTGTCTGCTCCTTCGTCAGGTGTCGACCCAGGCAGGGTCCACCTCGATCGAAGTGGGCCTGCCTCTGCTCCTCCACCAGGTGGCGCCCCCTGATGGGCCCATCTCATTGGAGTCGAGCCTAGGCACCTCTACTCCTTCGCCAGATAGCGCCCCATGACGGGTCCACCTCGACCGAAGTCGAGCTTGCCTCTGCCCTTTCGCTAGGTGTCGACCTAGGCGGGATCCACCTCGGTCGAAGTGGTCCTGCCTTAGCTCCTCCGCTAGGTGGCGCCTCCTGATAGGCCCATCTCACCGGAGTCAAGCCTAGGCACCTCTGCTCCTTCGACGAGTGGCACCCCCTGACGGGTCCACCTCGGTCGAAGTCAAGCTTGCCTCTGCCCCTTCTCCAGGTGTCGACTCAGGTGGGGTCCATCTCGGTCGAAGTGGGCCTGCCTCAGCTCCTCTGCCAGGTGGCCCCCCTAATGGCCCACCTCGCCGGAGTCGAGCCTAGGCACCCCTGCTCCTTCGCCGGGTGGCACCCCCTGATGGGTCCACATCAGCTGAAGTTGAGCTTGCCTCTGCCCCTTCACCAGGTGTTGACCCAAGCGGGGTCCACCTCGGTCGAAGTGGGCCTGCCTATACTCCTCCGCCGGGTGGCACCCCCTGATGGGCCCACCTCGTCAAAGTCGAGCCTGGTACCTCTGCTCCTTCGCCAGGTGGCGCCCCTTGACGGGGCCACCTCGACCGAAGTCGAGCCTTCCCCACGGAGCATCGAGAGGACCGAGGGCGCGAGCTCCGAGGACGCTGCTGAGGCTGGCGCGCACAGTGCAGCGTGCCCAAAATGGCATTTATAAATCTGTAATGGTGCACGGAACCTCGTTTGCACCAGTTTAGAAGGGGCGCCTTAATCGAGGTACCAGATCCAGCAGCCGGTAGTACGGAGCCCCCTAAAGGGGAGGGCCGCGGTCAACACCTCGAGCTCAAGGGTGCTCGCGCTTGGATCGAGGTCCCGCCAAATTTCTCCTTTCGTGACAGCATGGCAGACGAGACAAGCTCGCATCTTAACTCCCAACCGTGGGGAGATGCGACCGGGAAAAAGGGCAGGATGGGGACCGTTGACCTCCAAGGCTCCTAGAGGGGGAGAATCGAGGCACCAAGGTACCCAACAATTTCAAAAGGGCACCACGGGTAAGAAGGAAGGTAAGCAATTAAGAGGGCAAGCACACAGAATGAGAGAATAGGCGACTCTGAGATAAAGGTTCCGAAGGAACTCGCAGGAGCGAGCCCGGTGAGCCCAATCGCGGGGACCAGAGTGCCAGCCCCTCTTGTTCTCGCTCATTCTCACTCATTTTCTCATCGAAAACTCCTCGAAGCACGGAGATCCAGTGGGGATTCGTCTTAGTAAATCTGTTCCACTTTATCGCTCTCTAACTTGACCGTCGGAATGTTAGGATTCCTTGTTTTCAGGTCTAGGAGCGTTAGGATTCCGTATCAAAGAGGACCGCAGTCCAGCGCCAACTCACAGTTGCAGGCCACAGTGATAAGGTTGGCAACAGTACCTATCCAAGATCCCTCACTATCTACCAATTAAAAATCTTGAATCCTCGAACGGATTCAATAAACTATGTAGCGATACCACAAAAAAAAAAATGAAAGAAAGCAAAGAGAGAGAAAAGAAAGAGAAAGGCCCCCTACCTAAATTGGAAAGCTCTTATCTCTTCCTTTCCTCGAACCTCAACCAAGATCAATGACAGGGGTAGCGATGGCAGATCAATGGGCCTGCACATCTTCGAGCTAGCCCATTACTCAAATCTGGGTTATCACCACTTTAATAAAAACTATTATTATTATTGATATGGCTACATCGCTGACGTGGAACGTGTGTCAGATCAAGTTGGATGCCGCCAGTGCCACGTGGATTTTTCTTTCAAAATTCTAGCTCCTTTGCCAGGTGGCACTCCGAGACGGGTCCACCTCGGTCGAAGTCGAGCCCCTCTCTACCACTCTACCAGGTGTCCACCCAGGAGGGGTCCACCTCGGTCGAAGCTGGCGGCCCCTTGCTCCCTCGCCAGGTGGCACCCCAAGACGGGTCCACCTCTGTCGAGGTCAAGCCGGGCCCCCTGCTCCTTCGCCAGGTGGCACCCCAAGACGGTCCACCTCGGTCGAAGTCGAGCACCTCTCTACCACTCCGCCAGGTGTCCACCCAGGAGGGGTCCACCTCGATCGAAGCTGGCGGCCCCTTGCTCCCTCGCCAGGTGGCACCCCAAGATGGGTCCACCTCTGTCGAGGTCGAGCCAGGCCCTCCTGCTCCTTCGCCATGTGGCGCCCCAAGACGGGTCCACCTCGGCCGACGTCGAGCACCTCTCTGCCACTCCACCAGGTATCCAACCAGGAGGGGTCCACCTCGGTCGAAGCTGGAGGCCCCTTGCTCCCTCGCCAGGTGGCACGCCAAGACGGGTCCACCTCTGCCGAGGTCAAGTCGGACCCTCCTGCTCCTTCGCCAGGTGGCACCACAAGACGGGTCCACCTCGGTCGAAGTCGATCACCTCTCTGCCACTTCTCCAGGTGTCCACCCAGGAGGGGTCCACCTCGGTCGAAGCTGGCGGCCCCTTGCTCCCTCGCCAGGTGGCATCCCAAGATGGGTCCACCTCTGCCGAGGTCGAGCCGGGCCCTCCTGCTCCTTCGCCAAGTGGCACCCCAAGACGGGTCCACCTTGGCCAAAGTCGAACACCTCTCTGCCACTCCGCCAGGTGTCCACCCAGGAGGGGTCCACCTCGACCGAAGCTGGCGGTCCCTTGCTCCCTTGCCAGGTGGCATCGCAAGACAGGTCCACCTCTGCCGAGGTCGAGCCGGGCCCTCCTACTCCTTCGCTAGGTGGTGCCCCAAGACGGGTCCACCTCGGCCAAGGTCGAGCATCTCTCTGCCACTCTGCCAGGTGTCCACCCAGGAGGGGTCCACCTCGGCCGAAGCTGGCGGCCCCTTGCTCCCTCGCCAGGTGGCACCCCAAGACGGGTCCACCTCTATCGAGGTCGAGCCGAGCCCTCCTGCTCCTTCGCCAGGTGGCGCCCCAAGATGGGTCCACCTCGGCCGAAGTCGAGCACCTCTCTGCCACTCCGCTAGGTATCCACCCAGGAGGGGTCCACCTCGGCCGAAGCTGGTGACCCCTTGCTCCCTCGCCAGGTGGTACCCCAAGATGGGTCCACCTCTGCCGAGGTCGAGCTGGGCCCTCCTGCTTCTTCGCCAGGTGGCACCCCAAGATGGGTCCACCTCGGCTGAGGCCGAGCACCTCTCTGCCACTCCACCTGGTGTCCACCCAGGAGGGGTACACCTCGGCCGAAGCTGGCGGCCCCTTGCTCCCTCGCCAGGTAGCACCCCAAGACGGGTCCACCTCTGCCGAGGTCGAGCTGGGCCCTCCTGCTCCTTCGCCAGGTGGCGCCTCAAGACGGGTCCACCTCGACCGAGGTCGAGCACCTCTCTGCCACTCCGCCAGGTGTCCACCCAGGAGGGGTCCACCTCGACCGAAGCTGGCGGCCCTTTGCTCCCTCGCCAGGTGGCACCCCAAGACGGGTCCACCTCTGCCGAGGTCGAGCCGGGCCCTCCTACTCCTTCGCCTGGTGGCGCCCCAAGATGGGTCCACCTCAGCCGAAGCTGGTGGCCCCTTGCTCCCTCGCCAGGTGGCATCCCAAGACGGGTCCACCTCTACCGAGGTCGAGCCGGGCCTCCTGCTCCTTCACCAGGTGGCACCCCAAGACGGGTCCACCTCGACCAAGGTCGAGGACCTCTTTGCCACTCCGCCAGGTGTCCACCTAAGAGGGGTCCACCTCGGCCGAAGCTGGCGACCCCTTTTTCCCTCGCCAGGTGGCACCCCAAGACGGGTCCACCTCTATCGAGGTCGAGCCGGGCCCTCCTGTTCCTTCGCCAGGTGGCGCCCCAAGACGGGTCCACCTCGGTCGAGGTCGAGCACCTCTCTGCCACTCCGCCAGGTGTCCATCCAAGAGGGGTCCACCTGGGCCCAAGCTGGCGGCCCCTTGCTCGCTCGTCAGGTGGCACCCCAAGACGGGTCCACCTCTGTCGAGGTCGACCCGGGCCCTCCTGCTCCTTCGCCAGGTGGCGCCCCAAGATGGGTCCACCTCGACCGAAGTCAAGCACCTCTCTGCCACTCCGCCAGGTGTCCACCCAGGAGGGGTCCACCTCGGCCGATGCTGGCAGCCCCTGCTCCTCTGCCAGGTGGCACCCCCTGACGGGACTACCTCGATCGAAGTCAGCCCTATTCTGCAAAGCCTCGGAGAGGCAGAGACACGGGCCACGAGGTCGCCACTAGAGCTGGCGCGCGCCGCACCCCATACGGGGCACCAGTACGGCTTGCAGTGATACGCGAAATCTTATTTACATTAGTTAAACATGGCCCCACAACCGAGGAATGAAATCCTTACAGGCAGGAGCCTGAAACGGCTAGAAGCCCACCGTCAACGCCCCAAAAGGAGAGCTCCTGCGCTCGGCCCAAGGCCTCACCAGTCTTCCCTTTTCGTGACACACGGCGGACGAGGCGGACCGGCCACTTAACTCTCGGACTTGAAGGAGAGGGGGAAGATCGAGAGATCTCCGGGAGCCTCCGGGAGAGGACGTGGGCTGAAGGCGGTCCGGTGGTATAAAAGAGACGGAGAAAGCGGACGGAAGGGTATGTTGGAAAGAGGGGAGAATGTCAAGAGAATGATCCGGGGACCCCAAGAAGTCCTCAGGCGTGAGCTCGGTGAACCCACCGCAAGAAGCCGGGCTTTAACTCCTCTCTTCCCCACGCTTCTTTCATTGACATCTCCTCTAAGCACGGGAATCCTTCGGGAACCCGTCTTAGAGATCCTGTTCCATCTTGCCGCTCTCTAACTTAACCGTCGGAGTGCCCCCGCCGGAATCCCCGGTCCGGGTCTCTGACTTTGTTTCGCAGGTCCGGAAGCTTGGAGATCTCGAGGTGAGAGAGTCCGAGAACCGGCGCCAACTCACGAGTTACAGGCCACCGCGTTAAGATCGGCAACGATTATTATTATTATTAATTTAAAAACTTATTTATACTTAAAAATAGAATAATATATAAGCTTATGATCTTAATAATTTATTATTATTTATATAAAAATATGCATAAATATTTAGTTTTAATTTAATAATTTATAAATTAATCATATATAATGTAATTTATATATGTTAATTATATAATTAATTAATTAATTTTATATAATTAATTAATTAAAAATAATAAATATAAATATAATGATAAGGCCCGTCCAAATTCATTAAACCCCTCTGCTGCCAACCCCACGCTCCTCTTCAACCTATCCAACCACATCTAATTATTGCTTGACCAGGTCCAAAAGAACGGTCCAAAATCCAGCGGTGGATAACACGCCACACCACCCTTTGATTTTCACATTGCGAGTTATCCACCATGTATATGCTCCGTGATTTGTCCTGATCCAACTGGACCGGGTTCATGCAATAATTTCTCCTCCACCACCATCTTTCTCAATTTCAGTCTTTTGGTGGTTCCATACAGGCCCCGAGGGATTATAATATACTCGCGTACATCCTAGCAAAGCTATACCATACATGAACATCTATAAAATATCAAGTCAGAGCTTCCAGATCATGATATCGGTTCTTTTTATTTTGGCAGAAATCTTATGCAGTGTTTCTTCTTGGTGTATCTAAGGGAAAAGGGAATATTTCATAACTTTTTTTTTTTTTTTTTTTTTTTGATGAAGAAGGGGGGGGGGGGGGGGAAGGGGGGGGGTGTATTTTAAATCCCCGGTGTAGCTCTCTACTCGGGTCCCAATCCGTTAGACGATTGTTCGATTCGGATCTCACATTTTTGCATACCCTCTTCATCAACCAGTGAATACATTAGCTTAACCCCACTACGACACCGGAGTAGCAGCCGCTCCGCCTCCCAGCCACGTGCATCCGGAAATCTGAAATTTTAATCGAGTCATCCACCGGATCATATCTCGAACTCGTGATCGGAGAGAGACAAAGCGATGCTTCTACTAATCGCACTACCATCTTAGTGGTCGTAACAAATTTTTGACCTGCAAAGAATAAAAGGATAATGAGACATAATTAATAATATCTCTGGTAAATAATGTCCAATTACAATTTCAGCTAATACAATGGATTCCTTGTTCTCGAAGGAAGGAAAAGAAAAAAAAAAAAGGGGTTATAATTGATTGCACTACCCATATATATTAGTAAGATGATAAATAGGTATTAGATGTGAAATTCCATGTTGACACATGCCTTTAGAAAAATCCATCCCTATTGACATATGCTTTCAAGAAAAAAGGAATTGGATTTAGGTAAATTAAATGAGTTCCAGCATTTCATTTTTTTGAAAGACCCTCAACTCTCCCTATCCCGTGTCTCCATACTTTTTTATATTAATTCCCATCAAATTGTCCTTTAGGATTTATCTTCTACGCGGAACCTATTTATAGTTTTAATCTAAAAAAGTTACGAGGCATCAAAGAGCTAGAGAGCCGATTCTTCAACTTACGAGATTAAAGGATAAATTGATCATGTCAAAGAGCCTGATAAGGAAGACTCTGGATAAGCAATTAGAGGATAGATTAAAGACTCCATATTGCTATTTTTTTATTATTTTGGTGAAGGGTTTATGTTCGTATTAGTAAATAAGGTGGGTGTCGTTTGCTATTTTTTAGTGTTTATAGGGAAATGGAGCATTAATTCTATTATTTTTGCAAAAGTTGGCAAAGAATTAATAGGAGTTGTTGATGCTGAATCCTCGCCGGCCGGATGGAATGATTTGCCTGCCAGTTCACCATCGACCGGAACCTGCAAAACAGATCCCCTGACCAGAATTTTTTTGGTGGGGACACTCTGATGCCAAAGTTAGCAAGAACTCAGGCAGCAGAATGGAGAGCTTGAAAACAGAAAGTGGGAAGGAAAGAGGAAAGAGAAAAGAATTTGAATTATCTGGAGTTAGCTTAGCCTACCTCGAGTGTCCCCTCTTATCAGTATTTATAGGCATAAGTGTAACTACTTACGGTTATGAGGAGGTTACCCATCCGAGGTCACACCCATTTCTTTTTTTTTTTTTCGAATTCTCCTTTCCAAGAGGGGATCGATCGCGGCCCCTACCTGGCGCGCCAATCTGTAACTCTTTTGATCGAGGAATTCCATATGTTACTCTTTTTGTGCCGTTGTCAGAAGACAATCCAACGAGATTTGTATAAATTGGCAGCTTATTAGATGAAAAATCAAAAGCAAAGTTGATCGCTTTTCTCCAAAGTAATGATGATATTTTCGCTTGGATAGCTTTGGACATGCCCGGAATTCCATCTGAGGTAATCACACATCACCTAGAGGTATCTCCCAGCTATAAGCCTGTTTGGCAGAAGAAAAGAAATTTTGTTCCAGAAAGGCAGAAGGTTATTGACGAAGAGGTCAATAAGCTTCTTGAAGCTAACTTTATAAGAGAAGTGCAATATCCGAATTAGTTGGCCAATATAATTATGGTGAAAAAATCTAACGGCAAGTGGAGGATCTGCATAGACTATACAGATCTTAATAAAGCATGCCCAAATGACAGTTTTCCTTTGCTGAAGATTGATCAATTAGTTGACGCTACAGCTGATCATCAACTGTTGAGCTTTATGGATGCTTTTTCAGGTTATAACCAAATCCGAATGGATCCTGGAGATGAAGAGAAAACTGCTTTCATTAAAAAAAAGGACTTTATTGTTATAAAATGATGCCATTTGGATTAAAAAATGCTGTGACAACTTTCCAAATGCTAATCAACAAAGTTTTCAAAAATCAGATTGGAAGAAATATGGAAGCTTATGTTGATGATATGATTGTGAAAAGTCTTCATAAGTCTACTCATATTGCAGATCTGAAGGAATCTTTTGATGCTCTTAGACATCATCAGATGAGATTGAATCCAACCAAGTGTATTTTGATGTAAATTCTGGGAAGTTCCTAGGATACTTAGTAACTAAGCGGGGGATCGAAGTTAACCCAGAAAAGATTCAAGCACTTCGGACAATGAGGCATCCTACTTGCAAAAAAGAAGTACAGAGGTTAACGAGAAAAGTTACTTCTTTGAGCCAATTTATTTCCTAATCTGTAGAAAGATGTCTACCCTTTCTCAAGGTTCTTCGCCAAACCCAAAATTTTGAGTGGATAGAAGACTGCAAAGTTGCTTTTGACAAATTGAAAGAATACTTGAAAAATCCTCCCTTACTTTTTAAGCCCTGTGAAAGAGAGACTCTTTACTTATATTTATCTGGCTCAGACGAAGCAGTTAGTTCAGTGCTAGTACGAAGAGATGACAATCACTTGCAGAAGCCGATCTACTATACTAGTAAAGTGTTATACGAGGCAGAAGTTCGATATCCCAGAGTGCAAAAGCTTATTTTCTCCTTGGTGGCTGCGGCAAAGCGCTTGTGGCCCTATTTCCAAGCTCATTCTATTATGGTTTTGACAGATCAACCCCTAAAAGACATTCTTCGTTGTCCCGACACTTCTGGAAGTATAGCTAAATATGCTGTTAAGTTGGGGAAGTTCGATATTGAATTCCAGCCTAGATTAGCAATGAAAGCATAGATTTTGGCTGATTTTATAGCAGAATATACTTGGAAATCTGAAGAGGGCCAGCTAAGAGCCGAAGAAGAAGAGATTGCCGAAGAGGGTCCAGAATTTATATGGATACTCCATGTAGATGGTGCTTCAAACGCCAACGGTTGCGGAGCAGGTCTCATTTTGGCTGGTCCGAATGGGCAAGTTATTAAATATGCTCTTCGGTTTTCCTTCCAAGCTTCAAATAACCAAGTAGAGTATGAAGCACTTGTTACTGGGCTTAAAATTTTCCAAAAGCTAGGGATTAAGAAGATTAAAGTTTTTTCTGATTCATAATTGGTGGTGAATCAAGTAAAAAGTGATTTCGAAGCCCGAAATCTCAACATGATTCAGTATTTGGAAAAAGTCCGAAGCTTGATATCCGAGTTGGAGCATTTTGAGATTGTTCATGTACCAAGAATGAAAAATTCTCGGGCTGATGCTCTTTCACGACTTGCAACTACTGCACTAGATTTTCTTGGGAAGACATATGTGGAGTATCTTGAGACCAAACGTGAACCCTCATGGATGGATCATATTCTTTAATTTCTAAAGGAAGGCACCTTACCCAAGACAAGCTGGAGGCTAAACGGCTTAGATGGATGGCTTCTCAATATGTAATCTTAAATGGAGCATTATATAAAAGATCTTTCACACAGCCCCTACTAAAGTATTTGGGACCTTTTGATGCTGATTATGCACTCAGGGAAATGCATGAAGGTATATGTGGAGATCACTTGGGGGGTAGATCTTTGATTTACAAGATAATCCATAAGGTTATTATTGGCCAACTATCCAGAAGGACTCTACGGAATTTGTTCGAAGATGTGATCACTATTAAAGGTATTCCAATATACAGAAATGGCCTGCAAATCAGTTGACTCCATTGACAGTTCCCTGGCCATTTGTGCAATGGGGAATAGACATTCTTGGTCCGTTTCCCCCAGCTTCTGGGCAGCGAAAATTTCTTATAGTGGCAATTGATTATTTTACAAAATGGGTTGAAGTCGAAGCACTGGCACAGATGATCGAAGCAAAAGTTGAAAACTTCGTGAGAAATCCGAGGTTCAAGAGCTTTTGTACTCAATATCATATTCTTCACAAGCTTACTTCTGTGGGACATCATCAGTCTAATGGAGAAGTTGAAATAACAAACAGAACCATTCTTCATGGTCTCAAAACCAAATTAAATGATGCTAAGGGATTGTGGACTGATGAGTTGAATTCAGTTCTTTGGGCATACCGAACCACTCCCCGGACAGCTACTGGTGAATCTCCATTTCATCTATCTTATGGCACTGAAGCAGTTCTTCCCATGGAAGTCTCTTTACAATCTTTATTGATTGATCAACATAAACAGCCTGAAAATTCAGAACGCCGAAGAGTTGACCTGGATTTATTACAAGGAACTCGATTTCGGGCATAGCTGAAAATGGCTACATATCAGCAAAAAGTTGCAAAATACTATAACTCTCGTGTAAAGGAATGGATTTTCCATCCTGATGATCTAGTTCTGCGAAGGTCTGAAGTATCCAAACCAGCTGAACAAGGCAAACATTTTCCTACATGTGAAAGTCCATATCGGGTTAAAGAAGTCATTCATCCCGAGACTTATCGGCTTAAAACTTTAGAAGGTATTCTATTACCTCGATCTTGGAATGTACAAAATCTTCACAAATATTATCAATAAAGGTTTTAATTCAAGGTTATCGAGATAGATTTAACTATTATGTCTTCATCTCTCTTCTAAAAAGGCATAAGGATGATCAACGTGATCTACCTTACGAAGTACCAAGGTGGGCTTGACCAGCCTGTCTTAATATTTTTTCTTTGAATGCATAAGGATGATCTCCGTGATCTATCTTACGAAGTATCGAGTTAGGCTAACCAGCCTATCTTAACCAAAAAGGTATAAGGATGATCTCCGTGATCTACCTTACAAAGTACCGAGGTGGGCATGATCAGCATGTCTTAATTCTTTTTCTAAAAGGCAAGAGAATGATCTCCGTGATCTACTTTACAAAATGCTGAGGTGGGCCTGATCAGCCTATCTTAATCTTTAACTAAATGGCATACGGATGATCCATGCGATCTATCCTGGAAATTGTCAAGGTTTAATCAGCCTGTTTTATTTTTTATAAAAGCACGGACAACCCATTCGATCTATCACATCCTAAGTCCGAAGACTTAGTATATTTTTCAAGTCCAAAGACTTGGTATTATTATCTAGAGACTCGGTATTATTTCTTGTCTCAATTATTCAGAATTATTCTAAGTCCGAAGACTTAGTGTATTTTTCAAGTCCGAAGACTTGATATTATTATCTGGAGACTTGGTGTTATTTCTTGTCTCAATTATTCAGAATTATCCTAAGTCCGAAGACTTAGTGTATTTTTCAAGTCCGAAGACTTGGTATTATTATCTGGAGACTTGGTGTTATTTCGTCTCAATTATTTGGAATCATCCTAAGTCCGAAGACTTAGTATATTTTTCAAGTCCGATGACTTGGTATTATTATCTAGAGACTCGGTATTATTTCATCTCAATTATTCAGAATTATTCTAAGTCCGAAGACTTAGTGTATTTTTCAAATCCGAAGACTTGGTATTATTATCTAGAGACTTGGTGTTATTTCATCTCAATTATTTGGAATCATCCTAAGTCCGAAGACCTAGTATATTTTCATATCCGAAGACTTGATATTATATTAAATCTAAAGGTTTGATATTATTTCATCTAAGTTATTTTGAATTATCTTAAGTCCAAAGACTTGGAAAGTACATGCATTTATTCAAGAAAATCAGTCAGATGCATAACATTATGGTAAGTTTTCAATCGAAACTTTTCTCAATAAAACTTTCTATTCATGAAAATCATCATGTACATTTTCTCAAAAGAAAAAGAAGAAAAGTTACAGATCGCCCTCTACTGGAGTATCTTCGGCTTGAGTGAGGTCGATCGGTTCAATTGCTTCTTCAGTTGCAGCAGGCACTTCGGAAGGACCTTGTGGTTCAGGCTCCTCTGTCTCTTCAAGATCAAATAGTTGGACCTCCGAAGTATCTAGACTTTGATGAAGGTTTTGTACCTCTTTCACCCCATCATTGAAGCATGCTTTATAACTGAAGGCCCCTGCTTCAGTCATTTTATCTTCAAAAGCCGAAGACTTCTTATAGTCTTCGATTGCCCTCTTCAATTGATCTCTTAAAGACCGTATCTCTTCAACTGATGATTCGGCCATCCCAATTATCTCTTCGGCCTTTTTAATAGCTTCTTCAGTTTTCAGCTGGGCTTCCTTGACTGAAGATTCAAGAGACCGGATTTTCTTCTTCTTCCTGAGCTTCGCGTTTTGTTCAGAGTTCTTTGATTGAACCCTTTTCCACATCGAACTTCAGATTCAGAATGAGAGCGTCACTCTGGGCAAGCTTTTCCTCTATAACCTGCCTTTGTTCTTCGGCTATCATCTTTTTAGACTCAGCCATTTTCACCCTATCTTTCATCCTTTTATAGCTATCTCGGAATTCAAATATTCCTTCTTCCATGATAGTGATATCATGGATTAGTTGCATTGACAAGCATAATAGATGAAATTAAAAAGGGCAGATAACATCTACATTTTGAACGGAAAGAAGAATTCGATGCTTACCTTTAGTGTGGATGAAAACGCTGAGTCAGAAACATCCTCAATGCATCAGGATTTAGTATTATCTCAATCCTTAGGGAGAAGCGTGCGCTTCATCAGCTCCCTAGCCAACTCAGGG
Source organism: Areca catechu (assembly GCA_021397845.1). Lineage (NCBI taxonomy): Eukaryota > Viridiplantae > Streptophyta > Magnoliopsida > Arecales > Arecaceae > Areca > Areca catechu. Next base: position 51,468,387 of record CM038045.1, on the reverse strand, counting down.
TTCTCCAAGCCCTGTGCTTCAGAAAAAATGATGAAGTCCACATTGCAGCCTTCGTCCGCAACACTCCTCCTAGGGTCATCTTCGGAGCGGTATCGTGCTTTTCCCTTTCCCTTTTCTATTAGAGAGGCAAGGAGTGACTCTCTATTAGGGGGTGGATTATGCTGGTCAGGAGGCATCGAACGGGGGCTTCTTGCAGAAGTACCTCTTGGAGATGGACTCATTGGAGTTTCTGTTGGTGGACTCCTTGGCAGAGAAAAGCTGGGGGCACTTCATCTTCATCCGATGCAGCCCTCATCGGAGGCGTGCTCGAAGCCTCTTCAACCCTTGCTTTCTTTCGGGCTTCGGATTCTTTTGGCACCGGTACGGGCCTTTTCCTTGAGGTCTGTCGGAGTTTGTCAAGCTTCGACCTCATTGGCTCACCTGCGGTTAAAAGAAAGACAGTTCGATCATTATATAAAAAAAAAAAATCCAAAGCCCGCTATCTTTATACCTGTGTTGGGACTTCGCTGATATGGGCGCGGTGAAGGTTTTCTTCCCTAAGCAGTTCTTTGAACATAGGGATTTCTGGCTCTGATAAGGTTTCAAAGTCCTTTTGGTCGGCTTTCAGAATCCTCTTCCCAGTGTTTGCATCCAAACGTGGAGCTTTCCATTCAGCATTAAACCCCCAGTTGGAGTAGTATATGAAGAAGTAACAGGGTTTCCATCCATGTATGGCATTGGAAGTCCCTTTTATCAGTCTTCGGCTTGGCTGAGGACCGATAACCCACCACCCTTTATCATGGAAATCCCTTTTTAATACAAACAAGGAAGTGAACAAAGAGGTCCTCAGCTCTATATTTTAGAGTTTGCAAAGAACTAAGAACCCGCAGATATTTCTAAAACTATTCGGAGTTAGTTGGGCTGGAACTACCTGGTAAAGATTGAAAACTTTTGTAAAAAAGGGATGAAGCAAAAGCTGAAAACCAACCTTGAGATGGTCTTCGTATATGGCAATTGACCTAGTAGGAGGATTAACTACCCTTTCATTAGGTTTCGGAAGAAATGTTTTGAAGGTTCGTGGGATGTGGAAATGGTGTCGAATGCTCTCTAACCTATCATGTGACAGAGAGCTAGCAACTGATTCAAGAGATCTCTCAGGGCTCCTCTTCCTACTTGAACCTCTCCCCCTACTGGGTTCACCTCCTGTTAAACCCCCGTTAGTGGAAGGATTGCCTATGGATCTTGACATTGCAAGGAAAAAGAAAAGAAAAGAAAGAATTTCTACCTCCAAAAAGAATTGAAGTGGCTGGTTGAAAGAATGGCAGTGCAGAGCAAGAGGAGGAAGAAATGCGGAGGTGAAGAAATTCTTCTTATGGAGTTCTTCCCCGTTTTATAGAGGCAAAGTGATGGGATTTCCCATTGATTCGGAGATCTCCTCGATCATGCATCGTATCGGCGGCGCCGATCATGGGTACGATTCTCTAGGAGATGTCCATTAATGAGGCGGCAATTGTAATCCACGTGAAGAGCCACGGATGGCCAGGATGGATTTTCAACACTATGATCGAGCCACAGGTTGATGCCAGGTGTATTGCCTCGATTAAACAAAAATCTTTTAATAATTTTTTTAATAAAAAGATTAGGTAGGCTTTTCAGATCCGTACCATCTTTTTGAGGCTCCAATAAGGAAGAACCACGTGTTTTCAGCACGATTTCTACGCCACCAAGCAGTTATTACGAATGACAGTTGTCAGAGATATGCCATTATTGCTTCAGTTTTTAATAAACGACAAATCCTGATACTCCCATGTTGCGAAATAAAATTATTTCGAACTTGGAAGTGGGGGATAGCTGTTATGATATTCCGGTTCAATTTTAAAACAGTTACCGGTTCATTCTTCGAACCAATTTCAATTTTTTGGTTTATCTGTCAAATCAGCATACCAAGGAAAATATCTTTTTGGTTTGATGAAAATTCTGATCTACAAGAAGGATGCATTATGTTCCTTCGACTTCGTATCTTCAGCATTGTCCGAAGACTAAGCCTATCGATCATGTTCCTTCGGCTTCGTATCTTCAGCATGATCCGAAGACTAAGCCTATTGATCATGTTCCTTCAACTTCGTATTTTCAGCATGGTCCGAAGACTAAGCCTATTGATTATATTCCTTTGACTTCGTATCTTCAGCATGGTCCGAAGACTAAGCCTATTGATTATGTTCCTTTGGCTTCGTATCTTCAGCATGATCTGAAGACAAGCCTATTGATTATGTTCCTTCGGCTTTGTATCTTCAGCCTGGTCCGAAGAGTAAGCCTTTCGATTATGTTATCCTTCCCTCACTCAGGATTACTGTAAGTACTATTTTTCTTTGTTAATTCCAAAGAAATTTGCTTGAAGTATATAGCTAACATTCCCTCGGGTCTTTCCAAAGAAGCTCCACTGAAGGAAATGTTAGGTTCACTTCGGATTTTTCTCTAGAAGAGGAGGCATATTGAACACATGGATTTTTTCCAACCACACAGTTGAAATTTGTTTTGGTTGTTATAGCCACCCACATGGTCAATACCCTCAGATTGGATAACCACAGAATAACTAATTCTCCGACCACCACTACTTACAATTATGAGGAGGTTTCGTTAGCCAACTCCCATTACCATAAATAGTTACACTTATACCTATAAATACTGGTAAGAGGAGACACTCGAGGTAGGCTAAGCTAACTCCGGATAATTCGAATTCTATCCTCTTTCCTTTCCACTCTCTGCTTTCGAGTTCTCCATTCTGTTGCCTGAGTTCTTGCTAACTTTGGCATCGGAGTATCCCCCACCGAAAAAATTTCGGTCAAGAAATATGTTTTGCAGGTTCTGATCGACGGCAAACCGACGGGCGAATCACTCCATCCAGTCGGCGAGGATTCAGCATCAACAGGAGTCTTTGATGATACAGTTATTCTCGAGTTGTATATCAAGTGTATGTGATGAAGTCCATTCATGGAATGGTGGCAATGCTATGATGGTGGTAGGAATCAAGCAATGTATGGTTTACCGTAGGATGGGCCAATCATTGTCATCCAACCATTGGACTTCTATCAAGTTGATTCGGTCAAATTAACTATCTTCGGAAGGAGAATAAGTTAAAAAAATTACTAAGTAACTCAACTCTAAAGGCGCCCAAATTATACTTATACAATGGCATGCAGGCTAATGGATTGTACATGACGATGAAAATCAATGTGAATAGAATATAATAGCCAGGACTATGGAAAGAGGCCAAGAGATCTCATTTTATTACTATATAATTAGAATTCTATAAAAAGTAAATACGTATGAAATAGAAGCGAGTTTCTTTAAGGAATTTTAAACATGTGCATATAATTTACAAAATTCTAAGCTCATAGTATTGATATACAGACCATTTAAGAGAAAAATCATGCTTATAAATCTTTAAGTAAGCACATAGTATGGATTTTGATTTCTCTTCCTCTTATATATATATATATATATATATATATATATATATATATATCAGTAAAATAATACATGGATATCAGGAATGAAATCCTATGTTGACACGTATCTTTTAAAAAATTCACCATTATTGACACATGTTTTGCCAAAAAAAAAAAAAAAAAGATTAGGTTTAGGTGGAATAAATGACTTATAGTGTTTTATTTTTTTAAGAAGACCCCCCAACTTCGTGTATCATGTGCCTCCATGATTTTTTATATTTATTTTCATCAAACTGTTTTTTAGGATTGATCTTCTATGTGAAACTCGATTGTAGCTTTAATTTGGGAAAGTTATAAGATGTTAAAAAGCCTAAAAGTTAATCCTCTAAGTTCCGGCTTTAAAAGATAGATTGATCGTATCAAAAATCCTGATAAGAAAAACTCTAAATAAGCAATCAGAGAATAGATTAAAGACTCCAAATTGCTAGATAAGGTAGGCGCCATCTGATATTTCTTAGTGTTCATGGAGAAGGAGAGCATTTCTGCCATTTTTATGAAAGGGGTGAAAGATTAATGAGAGTCTTTGATGGTGGAGGGGTTATTCCTGAGTTGTATCGGGTGTACATGGAATCCATTGATGGAATAGTGGTGATGTTGTAAAAAGGTGGTAGGAATCGGATGGTATGTGATTTACTATAGGATGGGCCAATTACTGTAGTCTAACCATTGGATTTCTATTAAATTGATTCGGTCAAATTGACCATCTTTAGAAGGAGAATAAATTAAAGAAATTGCTAAGCCATCCAAATCTAAAGATGCCCAAATTTATAACATCCAAGACTATCAAGAGAGGCTGCAAGAGATCTTATTTTATTATTATATGCTTAGAATTTATGAAAAAAATTATATGATATAGAAGTAAGTTGCTTCACGAAATTTTAAACATGTGCATTTAATTCACAAAATTCTAATTAAACATATGGTATGGATTTTTATTTCTCTTTCTCTTATTTTTTTAAAAAAGGGGTGCATTGTAAGTTCCCCCAGTTATATCCCCCAATCATTTTAAAAGCATCATCTTTCTCTCCCTCCAAGTAATGAATAAAAAAATTATAAATATTGTTATACCCAATCACCTTTTTTCTGAACCGGACCAAAGGTCCGAACGATCCGCTTTACCGGAGGTCCGAACGACCTGCTTCAGCAGAGGTCCGAACGACCCGCTTCAGTAGTGGTCCGACCGACTTGCTTCAGCAGAGGTCCGAACGACCCGCTCCGGTAGAGGTCCGACCGACCCACTCCGGCAGAGGTTAGAACAACCCACTCCGGTAGAGGTCCGATCGACCCGCTTCAACAGATGTCCGAATGACCCGCTTCAGTAGTGGTCCGATCGACCGACCCACTTCAGCCAGACCCATACTAAACAGAAGGCTCCAGAAGCCCCTTCCAGCTGGTACCAGAATTCTGTTACAATAGATCCCACGACGTGGCCACGTCCTGGTGCCACCTAGCCACTACCCTGATTCTCCTAGGGACAGATTCGACATTTTCAGCCTAGTCCTTAACAGATTCTGGTAATATTCCGAGCCTGTATAAGGTAAATGGGGGACTCCGAGAGGTAAGGGAGAACTTTTCCTTCTCCAAGTGCTCATCTCTTGCAGTTTCCTCCATTCTGTTGCCCTGAGCCTCCCACTAACTTAGCCATCAGAGTGTTCCCTGCCGGAACACCACCAGCCCGTGGGACTTCTTTGCAGGAATCGGGAGAGGAGCGCTCTAGCCAGGCCGAGAGAACCCGGTCTGGAAAATTTGGTAGCAACAGATTAGCACTAGAAGAAGGGCCCTGAACCTTCGTTCTTGTTTTCCTTCTCTAAAAGGAGGAATCCATCGCTAAGTAGAGCAATGGCGAAAGGAAGAGCCCAGAATACCTCTATCAGGAGAGGTCAATCTCTGTCAAGGTCGAAAGAACCTCTCAGGGAGAATGACGCCGCCCAACCTACCATCACCCTGGGACAACAGCAGTTCCAGACCCTTCTATACTACAACGATACCCTAGCTGCCATGGTTCAGAACCTCTAAGATGCAGCCAATGATAGATCGCGGCCACCCGCGGCGTCCCACACCAACTATCAACTTGCTACTGAGGGAAGTTGCCAGCAAGGAGTCCCTAAGTTCTGCTCCCACCTAGCCCTGGAGCCCTGAAGGTCTCGGAGGGCTCATGCTGATGGAAAGAGAGCGAGGCCCGCCTCACTCTCCTCTGTAGACTCAGTCCCAGATGACGGTCAGCACTACGGTGAAGACCTGATAGACTACACCAGCAAGCTCCAGCGCATGGAGGAGCAGATCGCTGAGATGGTCGATCGGCAGAAGGCCGACGGGGAGCGGGCATACAACTCTCGCCCACCTTTCTTTACCAGAATCATGGGGGAATCTATTCCCCATCACTACAAGATACATCAAGTGGATGCCTATGAAGGCACCACAAATCCACTGGATCATTTGGGCACTTACAAAGCCCACATGATGGTACAGGATGCCTCCGATGCCCTTCACTACATCGCCTTCCCGCAACACTTAAGAAGGCAGCCCGGATGTGATTCTTCGCCATCTGACCAGGTACAATCCGTTCCTTCTCCCAGTTGGAAAAAACATTTTCTATCCTATTTTAGGACTTGTAGCCAGACGCCGAGGAACACGGACTGCCTTTTTCTTGTGCAGCAGAAGGAAGGAGAAACCCTCCAGGACTACATGGCCCGATTCAATTCAGCAACCATGGAGGTCCCGGACCTTAATGAAGATGTAGCTATGTCGGCCTTCAAGAGAGGGCTGCGATCGTCCAGGCTCACTTTCTCCCTGGACAAAAAATTTTTGACAAGCTACTCCGAACTACTGGCCCGGATTCAGAAGTACGCCCTGGCAGAAGAACAGACGGCAAGCCGATGCCAGGCTGAAGAGAGGTCAGCCCCCAAGAAGCGGAGCGATAAGGCTCCTGAAGTCCGACCTCCCAACGATGGCATCAACTCGACTCGACGCCGTAGTCCTAAGCCGAAGGACTTCCCTAGGAAGTTCGAGACTTATGCACCCCTCTCCCTTCCGAGGAAGAAAATTCTTATGGAAATAGAGAACGAGACCTTCTTGCAAAGGCCCCGCTCAATAAGGAGCCCCTCCACATCAAGGAACAGGGACAATTACTATCGGTTCCATCGCGACCATGGGCACAGTACTGAAGACTGCCTCCAGCTGAAGGATGCGATTGAAGATCTGATCAGACGGAGGTACTTGCACAAGTACGTCCGCCCCTAGAGGAATCGGGCTGAAACCTCTACTGCCAGGGACCCCCCGGAGGAGGTAGAGCTACGCAACCAGCACCCCACATACAGAAATGTGGGTATGCTCCACCGCCGGTCCGATTGAAGGAGTGAAGAAGACCAAGACATTGTCAAGAGGCCCCGGAATTCTAATGTAATTAGTTTCTCCGATGAAGACCTCTTAGAGGCCCAGGTCCCTGGGAATGACCCTGTGGTTGTATCGACAGTAATGCCAACTATGATGTAAGAAGGATCCTCATAGATAATGGAAGCTTCATGGAGGTTTTATTGTATGATGCTTTTGTCAGGATGAACCTGCCTAGATCCAGGCTCCAAGAATCCCCAATGCCATTGACAGGGTTCAGGGGGAACTCCGTCGATGTGGAAGGAAAAATTGCCCACTACAATCAGGTCAGAGCCTTGTCAGAAGACTCTCTCCATCAGTTTTGTGGTCATACGCACGATCTCAGCCTACAACGCCATCTTGGGATGGCCGACACTTAACAAAATTCAAGCCATCATGTCTACCTATCACTTGCTGGCAAAATTTCTGACCCGGAATGGAGTCAGAATAATAAGGGGGACCACAGGATGGCCAGGCAGTGTCTAACCATCTAGGACAGGCAATCAGAAGACCGTTCCACCTTGGAACAGCTTGACCCCAGGGCTGAAGCCGACTGTGCAGACAACCGATCGATAAGATCTTGTTCGTACCCCTTCGGGAAGATGATCCCACTAAGGTCCTGCAGATTGGAAGTACACTCAGTGAAGAGGCCAAGTTAGAGTTGGGCAGCTTTTATGGGATAATGCTGACGTCTTTGCCTAGTCGGTGTCGGACATGCCAGGTATCCCGTCGGAGGTCATAACTCACCAGCTTAAAGTGGACCCAACTTACAAACCTGTCAGACAAAAGAAGAGAAGCTTCGCCCTCGAGAGATAGAGGGCGATTGATGAGGAGGTCAAGAAGCTCTCCGATGTTGGCTTCATCAAAGAGGCCCACTACCCCGACTGGCTGGCAAATGTTGTAATGGTGAGGAAAGCCAATGAAAAATGGAGGATATGTGTGGACTACACCGACCTCAACAACGCTTGTCCGAAGGATAGCTTTTCCTTACCAAAGATCGATCAACTGGTAGATGCCACTGCCGATCACCAACTTTTGAGCTTTATGGATGCCTTCTCCGGGTACAACCAAATTAGAATGCACCCGGAGGATGAGAAGAAGACGGCTTTTATCACTGATAAAGGGCTATCTGCTACAAAATGATGCCCTTCGGTTTGAAGAACGCCGGAGCCACCTTTCAAAGACTGATCAACCGGGTTTTCGAATGGTAACTTGGAAGAAATATGGAGGCATATGTTGATGATATGATAGTCAAAAGCGTCCGAAAGGTCGACCACATCAGAGACCTGCAAGAGTCCTTCGATGCCTTGAGACGTCACTAGATGAAACTGAATCCATCCAAATGCATTTTTGGGGTGACCTCCGAAAAATTTCTTGGCTTTCTGGTCATGCAGAGAGGAATTGAAATCAACCTTGATAAAATCAAGGCCGTCATCAACATGGGACATCCGACCAACAAGAAGCAAGTACAAGAACTCATAGGTTGGATGGCTTCTCTCAGCCGCTTTATTTCTAGATCGATCGAGAAATGCCTCCCTTTCTTCAAAACTCTGTGGCAGTTGGATCGCTTCCAGTGGACCGACGAGTATCGGTCAACTTTTGAAGCATTGAAGGAGTACCTGAAGACCCCTCCCTTGCTTACTAAGCCTGTGGAGGGAGAGCCCCTATACTTGTATTTGTCAGCATCGGATGAGGCAGTGAGTTCTGTCCTCATCCAGGTAGGGGAGAACAACCAGCAAAAGCCTGCCTACTATATTAACAAAGTTTTTCATGATGCCGAAACAAGATACCCCAAGATGTAGAAGCTTATTTATTCCCTGATCATAGCAGCCAAGCGATCACGGCCTTACTTTCAGGCACATTCAATCATAGTTCTGACTGATCAACCTCTTAAGGCGATCCTCAAAAGTCCTGACACCTCCGGTCGGCTTGCCAAGTGGACCATCAAACTTGGTGAATTTGGTGTCTCATTCCAGCCTCGATCGATCATGAAGGCTCAGGTGATCGCCGACTTCATAATAGAGTGTACCTGGCGACAGGAAGCACCTCCCCAATCAGCCGACACACCTGAGGAAGACATTGTTAAAGAAGTAGAGCCTGCCTGGACGCTCCATGTGGATGGAGCATCTAACCTTGCTGGATGTAGAGCAGGCCTAATCCTGGCCGATCCCGATGGATAGAGCCTGAAGTATGCCTTGCATTTTGCATTTCAGGTATCGAACAACCAGGCAGAATATGAAGCCCTCCTTGCAGGACTAAGAATAGCCGATGAGCTGGGCATCAATCGAATTCAGGGCCTTCTCCGACTCCCAATTGGTGGTGAACCAAGTGAAGGGTGAATTCGAAACGAGAGATCCGACCCTAGCCAAATACTTGGGCAAGGTACAAAGTCTCGTGACTCGGTTTAAATTCTTTGAGATTTTCCATATACCTTGAATGCAAAATTCCCGGGCGGACACCTTGTCATGTTGTCTCCAACCGTCACCAACTCCTCCGATCGGACCTTTGTGAAGTACCTGCAACGCCCGAGCATTACTGAAGAGACGGTTGGAATCCACCAAGTAGAGCAAGAAGCCTCTTGGATGGACCCCATCCTTGCATTCCTCACCGAAGGGACCCTGCCGGAAGATAAAACCAAAGCCAAGTGTATATGCTGGACTGCTTCAAAATACGTCATCCTCGAAGGAATTCTTTACAAATGATCATTCACGCAGCCTCTGCTTAAGTGCCTAGGGCCGTCGGATGCCAACTACGCACTTAGAGAAGTGCACAAGGGCATCTACGATGACCACCTGGGAGGAAGACCTTGGCCTACAAAATTATCTGGCAGGGTTATTACTGGCCAACCATCCAGAAGGACACGTCGGACTTCGTTAGAAAGTACGATGCGTGATAAAGATATGCCAACATTCAGAGATGACCGGCTAGTCAGCTAACCCCGCTAACCACCCCCTGGCTGTTCGCATAGTAGGGAATGGCATCCTCGGGCCGTTCGCTCCAGCATCCGGATAACGGAAATTCCTGATAGTAGCCATCGACTACTTTACCAAATGGGTGAAAGCTGAGCCGCTGGCACAAATCAAAGAAGCCAAGGTAGAAAATTTCATCCAGAACCATATTATTTTCTGGTTCGGCATACCACAGACGATCATCACTGATAATGAAAGGCAGTTCGACAACCCAAAATTTTGGAAATTATGCTAGCAATACCATATTTTCCATCGGCTAACTTCGGTCGAACATCCCTAATCCAACAGAGAAGCTGAAATCACTAATTGACAATCTTACACAGACTGAAAACCTGACTGAACGACGCCAAGGGACTTTGGGCAGAAGAGCTTCATTCAGTGCTCTGGACCTATCGGACTACCTCCCAAACGGTGACTGGAGAAACTCCAATCAATCTGACCTACGGGAGTGAGGCAGTCATACCTGTGGAAGTCACCTTGCAATTCCTCAGAATTAATCATTTTGCCGAACCGGCCAATTCAGAACAAAGAAGGGCTGACCTAGACTTACTTGAAGAAACCAGACTCCAAGCAGATTTGAAAATGGCGACCTATCATCAAAAGATGGCCAGATACTACAACTCTCGAGTCAAGGCTCGAACTTTCCTGGTCGGAGACCTGGTTCTGCAGAGGACGGAAATCTCTAGACCGACCGAGCAAGGAAAGCTCTCCCCCAACTGGGAAGGCCCCTATCGAGTGATTGAAGTGATCCGGTCCGGAACTTACCGACTCGAATACCTGGATGGATGTCAAATGGTGCATCCTTGGAATGTAGACAACCTTCGCAAGTATTATCAATAAAGGCCACAGTTCATTCAATGAAAAAGTCCGATCACAGTCAGCAGAGGCTCTAAGGCAGCCCACTCCAAAAGTCCGACCCCGGTCAGTAGAGGCTCTAAGGTAGCCCACTCCAAAAGTCTGACCCCGGTCGGTAGAAGCTCTAGGGCAGCCCACTCCAAAAGTCCGACCCTGGTCGGCAGAAGGTTTAGGGCAACCCACATCCGAAAGTCCGACCCTAGTCGGCAGAGGCTCTAAGGTAGCCCACTCCAAAAGTCTGATCCTAGTCGACAGAGGCTCTAGGGAAGCCCACATCCGAAAGTCTAACACCGGTCGGCAGAGGCTCTAGGGTAACCCACTCCAAAAGTCTGACCCCGGTCGATAGAGGCTCTAGGGCAGCCCACATCCGAAAGTCTGACCCCGGTCGATAGAGTTTCTAAGGCAGTCCATTCCAAAAGTCTGACCTCGATCGACAGAGACTTTAAGGTAGCCCACATCCGAAAGTCCGACCCCGGTCGGTAGAGGCCCCATGGCAGCCCATTCAAAAATCTGACCTTGTTCGAGAAATTCTACTTTGAATCCTTAAGAATTTGAGGGATTACCTTGTAAGTAACCAGTCTAAGGGCTCAGACTGAGCCAACTGTTCAACACTTGGAAATATTTTAGACTGAGCCAACTGTTCAACACTTGGAAATATTTTTAAGAGGAATGAGTTCGGATCAAGCCGACCGTTCCACATTCAAAAGAGAGAGAGAGAGAGAGAGAGAGAGATTGACGCTAAATACACATGTCAAAAGGAGAAGTATTTTCATTTCTCAACAAAAAGTTTTTACAAAAGCATGGCAGACTTTTACAAATGATCTTAAGTCTGACCCTGTGAGCACATAGGAGAAACTTCGGTTTCGACCTCTTACACCACACTCGAAGTCCCGACCGAGGAATCCATCGGTCCTACGACGGCAACAACGTGTACATCGGCTCCGATGTCCGACAGGCCTCCTACCCCTCCTGTGTCAGTCACAGCCTGGGCATCGACCCCGGTGTCGGTCGGGCCTGTTCCTTCTCCCACCGGCTTCGGTAGCTGCAGGGCGGACATGTCAAGCTCCGGAAAGGCATCGACCACCTTTTTCAGGCAATCTTCATAGCCGTAGACGAAGCTGACCGTGCCGGCCTCCTCCATTTCATCCTCGAAGCTGGCAAAAGCCTTATACTCCGCCACGGCGTTGCCGACCGCCTCCGCCGCTTGCTCTTTGGCCTCCTTCCACAAGGCCATGTATTTTGCTGTCACCGACTGGTTGACTCGAGAATTTCTCTCAGCCTCAGCTGACCGCGCCTCCTCCTCCTCCAGCCGATGGACCAAGGAGCTCACCTTCTTTTTCTTCCTCTTCAGTCTGGCCTCCCGGTCGGCCAGCTGAACTTGCAGGTCTTCTGCCTACTTCTTCAGTAACTCAACTTCAGCCCAACTGGTCAATAGCTCTTCTTTTATGACCTTTCGTGACGCCTCCGCTGCCGCTTTGGTCGCCTCCAACCCGTCGGCCTTCTTAGCTGAGAGCTCTCCTGCAAAGCACATCTTGCCGAGGTCCTCGTCCATCAGCGTGATGTCGTGGAAAAGCTGCAAACAACGAAACACTGTCAGTCACATACAAGGCAAAAAGCGCAGAAGTTGGAAAGCAGATGACTTACCTTCAACAGGTTAAGGTAGGAGCTCCTCGCCGCCTCGTTCAGACTTCGATGACTCGAGTCTTCCCAGTCAGCTTCTGTGACCACCCCCTTGAGCAGATCCTTAGCCTGCTCAGGGTCGCGGAGGATGTCCCAGCACCGAAATGTCTTGTAGCTGACTTCGCTTGCCTCCGCTTCTTCAGCCACTCTCTTCCCCTCGTATGCGGGGAAAACTGCTTCCATCGGCTTAGCGGGTGGTGAGGTTGGGGCCGTCATCCCATTGGTCAACTCTGGCAACCCTTGTTCCAGTCGAGCAGCCGACTACCTGATGGAAGGTGAAGGCCCTGAAGCCCTTGCCGCCAATCGCTCCAACAGGGGCACATTGTCCTTGTCGGAGTCCACCATTACGACAGTTGCGGGCCGCTCCTCCACCCGTTGCTTCTTTGATCTTTCCACGGCCGGCTCCGCGGATTGGACGGCTCTCTTCCTGGCTGCTCATGCTACGACCTTTGCCCTGTCGGGTTTCATTTTTTCTCCTGTTACAAGCAAAAGCCAAGTTGAGTAAGAGAAACACATAAAGCAGGAAGGAGAACCGGCTACAATGGCTCCTATCCTACCTAGGAGTCTATGTCGGCTGACCCCAGCCAGCTGGAGGTTGTCCTCCCGAAGCAGCTCTAGCATCATGGTAGGGCTGAACCCCTCTATCTCATTGAAGTCGGCCTAGTCGGCCACCAACACTGCTCTCCCCTCGATGACCTTTGGCCTCGGCTCCCTCCACGACAGTTCGAAGCCCCAAGGCTGAAGGCTATCCACGCAGAAGAACTTGGTCTTCCACACATAGATAGCCGACGAGGGACACCCTATTATCCTTCGCCCAGGGCAGGGACTGAACATCCACTATTCTCGGCTCCTAAAATCCCTCTTCAGGAAAAAAAATGGCAAAAAGGCTCGTCTTAGGTTTGGCTCCGGCCCTCTGGCACAGAACCATGAAGCCACTCATCACCCGAATGTTGTTCGGGGTCAGCTGAGTGGGGGTACTCCTATACAAGCGGAAGACCTCAACAAAGAAGTCGCAAAGCAAAAATCTGAGGCCAGCCTTAAAGTGATCTTCATACACCGGGAGAGCCCCGGCCTCAGCGGTTCGGTCACCCTCCCCTCTCGGCCTGGGATGGTAAGATGTAGGGTTGAAGGTATGTTGTACCTAACCCTAATAGATTCTACCTTTTCCCTGGTCATCTCGGACTGGATATCTTTAGGGCCTAGTTCTCTATCCCTGTGGGTGGAACCGCGGCTGCCGGAGGCCATTCTAATGAAGGTTGAAGAGGCGGGGGGAAGACTGACCTAAGAAATAGGTTTCTAGGAAGACATAAGTGGAAGGATCGAAGAAGACACTCTTTCTCTCTCTTCAAGCATGGATGCAGCAGGAAACTCCCCTCCAGGCTCTCGACGCCTCCTTTTATAGTCCCTGGAAGGATAAGTTCTCACCGTCCCTCGAGCATCGCTACTCAGCCGCCAGGCAGTACGACTCTCCACGTAGTGGAAGCCGAGGCGATGCGAAGGAAGCACATCCAAGCCGTGATCTGCGTGGTTGCCAGATCAGTGGCGGAGGGCTCATCCCAAACGCGGTGCTAATCGCCCAGATGCACCACGTCGCACTGGTCACATCTGAAACCCGATGGCCGGGCGTGCCAGGCAGGTCGCTCATCATTGCGCCCCATCTGCATTAACTGCCTCACCCCACCTCCAATGCGGGGTTGACACCTGTCCCAAGCACAGGAATCTGGAGTGGGACATTACCAGACACGATATGCCTGATCAGATTCGCGATCATCCCAAGGACAGATGCATTAAGTAAGAAATGGTGCTCTCATCCTTCGAGGCTATAGGTCCCTTCGAAGACCAAGAGCAAGGGGGCCAACTGTTATACCTAATCAGCTTTTCTCTGAATCGAACCAAAGATCCGAACGACCCACTTCACTAGGGGTCCGATCGATCTGCCTCAGCAGAGGTCCGAACGACCCACTTCACTGGAGGTCCGAACGACCCGCCTTAGCAGAGGTCCGAACGACCCGCTTCAGCAGTGGTCCGACCGACCGACTCACTCCGGCAGAGGTCAGAATGATCAACTTCACCATAGGTCCGAACGACCCACTTTAGCAGATGTCTGAATGACCCGCTTCAGCAGTGGTCCAACGATTGGCTCAAGGGCCGACCGACCCACTTTAGCTAGACCCATACTAAACAAAAAGCTCCAGAAGCCCCTTCCAGCTGGTACCAGAATTCTGTTACAACGGATCTCACGACGTGGCCACGTCCTGGTACCACCTGGTCACTCCCTGATTCTCTTAGGAGCAAATTGGACATTTCCAGCCTAGCCTCTAATAGATTCTGGTAACGTTTCGTGCCTATATAAGGTAAATGGGGGACTCCGAGCGGTAAGGAAGAACTTTTCCTTCTCCAAGTGCTCATCTCTTATAGTTTCCTCCATTCTGTTGCCCCGAGCCTCCCACTGACCTAGCAATCGGAGTGTCCCTGCCGGAATACCACCGGCCCGTGGAACTTCTTTGCAGGAACCGAGAGATGAGCGTTCCAGCCAGGCCGAGAGAACCCGATCCGAAAGATTCGACAGGAACAAATATTATTTAAAACAATTCTATGTTATTAATGTATATTACTTAGCATAATTCTTTTATCATTTAATATGTATTTTTAAAATTAGCATCATCTTTTTTTTAAAAAAAAGTCAAAGAACATATATAACTTAAATTTATATTAAGTTTTTATAGATATTATAAAATAATATTTTTTCTTAGAGAATAGATTTGTTGCACTTCTATAAAATAATAACTTCAAATATTATATATAAAATACTAGATAATAAATAATATATATATATATAATTTTTTAAAAATAATTTTATATTTAAAAATATAATATTTAATCGCATGTGGAAGAGTCCATACTTATAAATTTTAATTTTTTTAATTTAAAATTTAATATAAATATTATTGATATGGGTAATATGCTAGTTTTGTAAATATTACAAAACTTTAGCCAACTACGAAATTGCCACAATCCTGACAGGTGATGAACCTCCGATCTGAAAATCCGGCACACCTTATCCTGTTTGTTACGTACGTAAGCCTGGCTTCCCATGATACTGCTGAATACAAGGAAAATCTACGGCAGATATATTGCTAGGGGTGGCAATTTTTGACCCGTCTTACTAATCTGATTCGTATTCGACCCGTCATAAATAGGATTAGGTTTGTATTAAATGAGTTTGGATTATAAATAGATCGATCCGTTTAACCCATTTAATAAACGAATCGGGTTCAGATTTTTTTAGGCCCAACCTATTTAACCATTTAATATACGGGTCGGATCTGGTTAGGTAAATAGGTTATCTATTTATTAAACAGATTAGGTCGGGTTGGGTTGGATAAACAAGTTATTCAATTATTAAACGGGTTAAATAGGTTGGGTTAAGTCGGGTTAGCAGGTTACTCATTTAATAAACGGATTAAACAAGTCGGATCGGGTTACCTATTTATTAAATAGATCAGTTCGGGTTTTTAATTATAACTCGTTTAATAAACAGGTCCAGTTCAGGTTGAGACTTTTTTGACCCGATCCGTATATGACCCGACCCATATATACCCGACCCGACTCGATTGCCACCCCTATGTCTTGTAAATAGTTATAAAATATAAAATGACTACTAGGTTTGTGCACCGACAGATCAAGGATGGTTCCTAAATTTGAATAGTTTCATGTTTAATTTATATGCATCGTAAAGATCAATTCTCCACCTCTACAGGGGTAGTGTAGTTGGTAAAGGCTTGGCTCCTCCCTTGCCTGGTCATGGGTTCGAGGAATGATTTCATGGATGACTCGATTAAAATTCCAGAATTTTCGGGTGCACGTGACTGGGAGATTGATTGGTTGATACTCTGACCTCGTAGAGGGACTGGGCTGACGTACTCACCGGTTTGGATAAATCCAGAATGATGGAAAAGGTATGCAAAAATTTGTGGCTTCTATCGATCAAAGGCATAGCGGGCTGGGGGCCAAAATGGGACGCTACACCAGGATAAAACCCCCCTATCATTTTTTTCTATAAAAAAAAAAATCAATTCTCTAAATTTTATAACATTTTCTTTATTTTTTTTCCTTAGGTACTCTTTCTTTTATGAATAAATATTATGAAAAAATTAGTTAACTTTCTTATTTGACCAACTTACTCGTACCCTCATATTTTTCAAAATAGATAAGTTTTTTTTTTTTTCTGTAAATAGCATTTATTCATGAATTAGTGAATAAATGCTACCTAAATCATTTTTTCACCTATCAGAAAACAATCAATTTTATTTTTAAAATACCCTCCTCCTCCTGATTTATAATGCCTCTTCATTCAATATCTAATAACTTAGCTATCCACTATCTACAAACTTTAGTCCCCATAAAAGGTATTATAAGAAATATGAATAATTTTGTAACTTTTCAAGGAGAGTAATAATGTAAAAGAACATGGATAATAAATTCAAAACCACTTTTTGACGTATAAAAGAACATGAATAAAATATTTTTCTATCTAAATGTTGCATGAAAAATATTTATCTAGAAAATTATAAATAACTGGCTAAATTTTTTATTCATAAAAGAACGAGCTCTAAATTGAATTAGGATATTCTTTTTGGTGTATATTTTTTTAACATTAATGATATTATTAAAGTCATCAGACTTTTTTTTAGTGAGAAATTAAGAACCATTTATCAGGAAGGCTGAGAAATTTTTCGTCTAATAGAAAAAATTTATACCATTTTATTGGATTGGATCATGTGTCTCAATTAATAATAAGTTTACACCAATTTCCAATACCACAGGTTTTTAATGTAGCTTAATGTTTTATTTTAATTTTTCTTGATAAAAATATTCTTTTCCTGTATTATAACATCCTATTGATTATTACAATTTCTTGTTATTTCTTTATAATATTTAATTATTTTTTATGACCTTTATATATATATATATATATATATGTATGTATGTATCATTACTTTTTATATTTATATGACTTTTTTTTTATCTGTATTATGATTTTATGTATCTATATTTAAAATTGAATATCATAAAAAATAAAATAAAGTCAAAATAACCATCAATATGCCATAAAAAATTATTATAAAAAAGTAATTGGATTGTATAATAAATAACATGATATCGTAATACAAGAAAAGGTATTTTTATTAAAAAAATTATAAAAAAGATTTAGTTGCATTAAATCACCATGAGTTGATAATATATATATATATATATATATATATATATATATATATAAAAGATTTAATTGCATTAAATAATCATGAGTTGGAAACCAGTGCAGCTCCTTTATTCATGCCGACACATTAGCCTAATATGGTGAAGCCGTTTTTCTGTGGACACAGAATTTCTCCATAAAGGCAGTACCTTTTACGGTTGGGAGATGAAAGGCAATAAATTCGGCCCATGTGATGATCGTGTCATGGGCTTTCGTCCTTCCATCATGAAAAAAATAAGAAAGGTGATAGATTTGCCCAGCCGTTCCGTCCATTAACGTAACCTAATTTAGTATCCCAACCGTTCCGTGAATGAACAATATCCATGAGCTAATTTACCGTTCCAATGGTTCCGCCAATTAACCATAACCTAACTTAATGGGGTGCCAAATTCAGTTTATAGTATAATCATTATAGTTGGCCTATTGGATATCTAACTCAAGCCAATCCAAATAGGGCAGGTTTTTTTTTTTTTTTATGCAGAAAAAAATAGAAAAGATAAATATGATAAAGGTTCTTGTTGAAAAATATTCGATTCAAGATAATAAATTTTTGCAATCTTTCTCTATTTCAAAAGTATGTCAATCTTATACCATCAAAATACAAGCCAGTTAGAATGAGAAACTAGAGTAGATCCTGATCTTTCACTCGATCATAGAAAATAATTTCTAGATTTAATTAATTTTTTTATAAAATTATTTGTTAAATATGTAAGCTCAACATGTATCCTGGCCTATATTGTTTATCATATATGGCTCATCAGGAACGAGTTTGTCTTTACCTCGATGAGATGTTCTTCGTGGCTTACTGTCCAGCGTGCCACTGCTTCTGCTATTGAGTTCCACAGATCGACGGAAAGATTGACGGATCTCTGGGGTTCCCGCCTCGCTCTTCGAGTGCCCTACAGAGTTTTCATCTCTTGGGAACTCCCTCTTCCGTCCTTCTCCACGGTCAGTTTTGATTGCAGTCGTGGCTTCTGCTATTGAGTTCCACAGATCGACGGAAAGATTGACGGATCTCTGGGGTTCCCGCCTCGCTCTAGTGCCTCATAGAGTTTTCATCTCTTGGGAACTCCCTCTTCCATCCCTCTCCACAGTCAGTTTTGATTGCAGTCTTCGTCACAGATCCGGAAGTGCTGCCTTCATCATCAGGACTCTAGTTTGGGTTTCCGTACTACTGGTGGGGTCCCTCTTGTCGACCTTTCCGTCCCAGCGACGGAACTGCATGCCGCATAGACTAGCATCAGATATGCTCGTCAGATTCTCTACTTGGACCATCTCATCATCGAGAGAGATTTTTTGACGGTCATCTCGTGGATACGACAGTCCTTATTACTTCCTTCGGCTCATCCTATTATTCGAGATATTGGACTCCTCCTACGGCGATGCGTTTCGATCATTATTCGGTATATCTATAGGAATGTTAACTCCTACGGGGATGCACTTCGATCATTATTCGGTATATCTATAGGGAGGTTAACTCAGCTGCAGACTGGGTAGTCTTTTTTGTTGTCCGTCATTCTGTTTCTATGTTATGGTCTGACTGGTGGTCATCTCATGTACAGCTTAGAAATATTATATTATCTAATTTTTTTTTGGATTGTGTTCGTTCTCATCTTGTGCAATGAATATAGGTTTTAGTTAAAATACTTATGCATGTTTGTGTTGGATGTGGATGATAATATGCCTCTCAATTCCAAATCCAAATATGATACAACTCTAATGTAGTTACCCATCTAAAATTATAATTTTTTAAAAAATATTTACATGACGTGATACGAGCCATCTCATCTTGTCTATTCAATTGAATGTAAAATATTCAATTATGAGATGGACATAGAATTTGATGGATCCAACCCACAGCCAGCCAACCAACCCTTGCCGTTCCCTGCTGGCGTCCAAATTTAACGGATGGGTGCATTAAGAGCCGGCGCCAACCGCCTTGACCTCGACTCCTATATCTACGACTCTCCCACCATCAACCTCGCTGGCCAAGTAGTAGCAGCAGCAGGGATAGAGTGGAGGAGAAGAAGCCGATGGCGAGCAACGGCGCGAGGTGCACCGCGGCGTGGGCCGTGGCGGTGTCGGTGGCGGTGGTGGTGGTGGCGGCGACGGCGTCGACCGGGGCGGAGGCGGCGAC
Source organism: Areca catechu (assembly GCA_021397845.1). Taxonomy (NCBI): domain Eukaryota; kingdom Viridiplantae; phylum Streptophyta; class Magnoliopsida; order Arecales; family Arecaceae; genus Areca; species Areca catechu. The sequence continues at coordinate 51,448,629 of CM038045.1, read as the reverse complement.
GGTGTCGTGCGGAGACTACGTGAACGCGCTGATCCCTTGCGGGTCGTACCTGATCGGGTCGGGCAAGGCGGAGCCAAGCCCACAATGCTGCAAGAGTGCAAGGGAGCTTAACCGGATGGCGACCACCGTGGCGGAGCGCCGAGCCCTGTGCCAGTGCTTCAAGCAGACAGGGCCATCCTTCGGGGTGAAGCCCGAGCGAGCGAGACACCTCCTCCCCGCCTGCAAGCTCAACCTTAACATCCCCATCAGCCCCAACGTGAACTGCAACCGGTTCGTCATTCCCTTTCCATGCATCAACTTCCGATATTCTAATGATACCGTACGTTACCACCGCATGCTATTTTTGTTACTCTAACGTTTGGTTTTTTTTTTTTTTTTTTTTCTTTTGGCATTGCAGTGTTACATAAATGGTGGTGGATGGCTCTTAAAATAATATCGCATATATGTATGTATGTATGTATGATTTCTAAAATAATGTCGCATATGTGAACGAACGTTCGGAGGAGAAGTCCTGGCACGTATGCGGAAGAAGTATGGGATTGTTAGAGTTGTGAGGTGCTTTGGGCCTATAGGCTTAGATATGATGTTGAATTGTTCATGTGAAGGATGTGACTGGTGTATGTAAGAATAATTAATGGAGTTTGATATTTGGAGTGCTTGGTAACAACTTTTATTGGATGCTGCTTACCTTTTCATGATCTGGATCTGGATTGAGAGTAAAATTGTAAAACTAGAAACGCGTGAGAAATTGTTTTATGTTCCATGCTTCGGTTTCATTTTTGACAAGATTACGAGTTTGGTGAGCTTAAATAATTTGATCTATTTTCTTGAGGATGTGTCGTAGGACCACCGTGTATTAGAAATAATAGTTTCGATTTGGATGCAGAGGCCCACTCGCAGCACGCTTTGGATACGTGCAGCCTTCTCGGCCTGCTCTTAAATCCTCAAATTAACATGGAGGCTTGATTCTTTGCGTGATAATTGGCATGATAACATATTACTTTCTCATTTCCATTTCCTTTCCATCAGCTCCCCAACATCCAGGTAATTCCTAGCTGCAGCAGAAATTCCAGTGTCCAGGATTACGATTGCAAGTTGATAACGGATTTTTTTTATATAAAAAAAAAAAAAAAAAATTAGAAAAACGTTGATTAAGAATTATTCAAAGACATTACCACCATTTTGGGCCGGCTTCAGGCCGGGTTGAGTTCAGCTCTACTTCATCGTCATGATGCGGATGCCAGCATGGAAGCTGGGCTTCGTCTGGTCCATTGAAACTCCACGATTAGCAATGCAAAAGGATTTTTATTTTACCGAGTCTGCTAATATTATTAACAAATTCATCATTGGGTTATAATCTCCGAAGAAGATTTATAGACCCATTCCCCACCATGCATGAGAGTGAGTATACTGTGTAGCCTGACGATTTGAATCTATGATACATGATTATAACGCTGCTTGATAATAAAAATAATAATTGGTCCGGAGAACATTAAAGGATGCTCGTTTTGTTATGATAGATCTTGTACTGTCCAAGGCCTTGCCATTTTAGCAACCCTAACTATGAGGCAAAAGACAAAAATTGTAGCCTGAATGGAGTTTCGCACTGTATTCCTCCTTCCTTCAAGTGTTCACCAAATGATCCATGAAATGGAACATTAGATTTGGATGCTATTCAAGTCTAATCCACTAAAATATAATGGAAAACTGGCTCATCCTTTGGCCGATCAAAGAAATGAGAGTCTCGATTTCTTCTGCGGTGAGAGCAATCACTGCACTGGATGTGCTTAGGAGATCTTGCTCCTAATTCATATCATTAACAACGAGAACAGATTGCAGAAAATAGAACGAGATATATATATATAATTTTCCCCACTAATGACTTCAAGGTCTCAAAGAGAAGCTCTGCCCGTGGAGCCATTTCCAATCCTCATTTGAAAGTTGAAATGATGTTTGCACCAATATCTGCCTCTAAAACCTTTTTTCTGCTTTGATTTCTATGGTGTCTTCCATTCCCTGCTACCATGTTTTAAGAAATGTGCAGGCTCCTTTCTGATTTGATTTCCGTAATGTCTTCCATCTCCTGCTCCTTGTCTTATAAACTGTGCATACGTATTAGTGGGCATCGACTGCCACGTCAAAAGCGGAGAATGGGGGGAGGGAATCCAAAGCATAAATAGTGCCCATGCTCTTTTTATTGGACATCCAATCCAATCCACTAATGGAGATCTTGCACTATGATCGCCGGCTTGTTGCTTAAGTTGTCACAACTCGGAAAAGGTCTAGCACAAAATAACTATCAATGCTATACCATGAAATTACTTCATCAGTGATAATGGGAAGATCTCTCATAGGAGTCTCAACTCCCCCACTCAAAAAAGAGGATGCAAATTGTTGCAACCTCTTATATTCGTGGGCGTTTAGAAGTTATACGTCCACTCTCGCAATAGATCATGATTTGAATCTAGAAACACGGTTCTTAAAGATAATAAGAGTCCCATTCTTTAGACCTTTTCTGGCAAAAACTATTACAAATTTTGCTGGCAAAATAAATTTAATCAATTGAAGTTCGACAACATCTTTTACAAACACTCGGACCTCACATTAACCTTCCAAGAACTGGATCAACTTCCAAATTCAAGCAACCTACCGTGAACTTTAGAGCCAAGGCATCCATAGAATTGCAGAACCGAAACTCTGAGAACCTAACCATTAACAAACATAAGCTGGGCCTACTCTTGGGATTTAACAAGCAAGATAAAAAAAAAAGGTTCAATTATGAAAAAAAAAATTATTCTAAACCTCATATTAACCTTCCCTGAAGTGGATCAAATTCCCAATCGAAGCAACCTTGTGCGAACTCAGTGCCAAGGCTTCGATAGAACCGCAAAACGTAATAGTAGACTTCGAGTGTAATACATAGGAAGAGAAGACGCAAGTTTAATTATGATATAAAAAAAAATAAAATCGTATTCTATGCTGAACAATATTGCAAGAGTGTGAACCAGCAGTAGATAAAAAAACAAAAAAAATCTGAAGTAAAATACCTAATGGAGCTAGATATTAATCAGAATAGTTGCCTGTATCTGTGATTATGTAAATCTCTTCGTGAACCTGATATGGGATATATAAAAATTTAACTAAAATAAATGATAAATGAAAGAAATATTGGTCCTTTACAAATCGATACCAAAATATTAAATTAGCTATCATAAATATAAGTACGATTGATCTTTAAAGAAATTCTATTTTTTTTTTTAATTATGCTGACTATAAAACTTATTTCTGAAACTCAATATATAATAGGGATACTTATTAGATCATTTTACTTTTAATTATAAATCTATTTTTATAAATAAAAATATTAATAATATATGATTATAATTTAACATTTAAATGGAACTAGTAATGGATAAGTCGGGAGTTGGCACTTCAGCATTGATAATCGAACAGAGGGTTGCTAACTATTTTAAGAAAAGTAAATCCACCAAAAAAAAAAGCCTAAGTGAACTCCTAGATCGATAAGACATGGATCAAATATCTAAACTCCTAGATCTGGATAAGATATAGATCAAAATGCACATATTCAACCTTGAAACCCTAATACCAAAACCTTGAAACCCTTTAAAACTGAATACCAAAAGAATAGACACTATAATTCCTAGATTTCTAGATTTTTGGTTTTTCGTTTTTTATGAAATTTCTGATCTACATTGCTGCATGATTTTTTATTTATAATGAATCCACGAGCCAAAAAAAAAATCTCTAGATTTACCGTTGTTTGTGCTACTCAAAAGGGAAAGAAGGTGATCGAGAATTTGGAACTAGCTTCAAAACAGCATGAATTCCCTGATGCATTCTCTCCCCCATGCATTCTCTAGTCTCTTCCATGCCAAAAGTTGGGCTTTTTTTTTCCCCTTTGGGGTGCCCCGGTGAGAATCTTTTTGCCGTTCTCTCTTCATTGGCCGATCTATCTTCCCAGGGGGAGAAAATCTCGATTAGAGAATCCAACGCATCAACTTTGATTTTGCCGGGATTCAAAAACTTGATTTTTTTTATCAAACAAAGTGTGAAATGCACTAACAGAGACATGAGATCCAAACGAATATATGTGAAAATTGAACTAAAACATGTAAAGATGAGGGAAAAAGTAAGAAGAAGAGAAAATAAACTTAAATAGGTGTTTTAGTTCTTTCTCATTTTTCGAATTAGATAGATATTTTTTTTACAAAGAAGAAAGAAGGAGAAGGAGATCAGAGACAAACCCCAGATCCGACTTAATACCATCCGATCCTGAAACCTATAGCCATCTAGGTAGGTAGCTTTCATTATCCAAAGCCAAGTCCCCAACCCCCCATACAAAATGATCAGAGGGCGAAAAAAGGAAAAAAAATAGATTGTAGGGAATTATGAGAAGAAGAGATAGAGAAGAAAAGGAAGCATGCACTTCTGGGTTTTTTTTTTTTTTCTTTTCTTTTTGTTTCCTTTCTTCTTTTTTTTTTCTTTCTTCTCAGCCGTGGGATCCAGCATCAGAGACGGAGCGTGGTGGCGTGGAAGTCGTCGTCGGCAGGAGGGAGGAGGTTCAGATCGAACGGCAGCGGCTGCCGGCAGGCAGACGCGATGTCGCCATCGTCGATGACGGAGGAGGAGGAGCCGCAGTCGCTGTGGCAGTCCTGGTCGCCGGAGAGGACGCGGGGGGGCGGCGGCGGCTTGGCCGGCCGCCGGATGTGGGAGTTGGACCGGATTGGGAGCGGCGGCGCCGACAGACGGGGCCCGCTGAAGGACTCCACGGTGCTGCTCAGGCTGCTGGACGTCGGCCGCTGCGGCGGCAGAATATCGGGAGGGGAGTCTGGGTTGTGGTGGCGGTGGAAGGGGAATCCAGCAGCGGCGGCGGAGGGGAAAGGAGGGTTAGGGGGGAGGGGGGAACCGGGGCCGAGGGGGAAGTTGGTCTTGGCCTTGGGCCCACGGAGGGCGCGTGCGGCGGCGTCGTAGGCGCGGGCGGCATCCTCGGCGGAGTTGAAGGTACCGAGCCAGACGCGGGCCTTCTTCCAAGGGTCCCGGATCTCCGCCGCGAACCGCCCCCACGGCCGCTTCCTCACGCCGCGGAACCGCACCTCCGTCACCGATCCAACTCCGCCCGCCGGCGTGGGCGCCATCGCCGTGGTCGCTGCTGCCCGCCCCTTTCTCATCGCCGACCAGGACGAAAAGCCGATATAGGTGAGGGAAGAGAGAGAGAGAGAGACAGAGAGATTTAAGGGACAGGGTTGGAGTCCACTTCCCGGCCTCTCCTTCGAAGAACGATAAATATCGAGAGGAGATCGATCAGGAGTCTTGATCTCTCTCCGACTCAGGGTTGGAGTCCACTTCCCGGCCTCTCCTTCGAAGTATGATAAAAATATCAAGAGGAGACCGATCAGGAGTCTTGATCTCTCTCCGCCTCCCTCGCTCGCGCCCGCTTGCTTACTCTCGCCCCCACAAACCGACTTGATTGCTTTCTTCTACCACCCCCCTGGCCTTTTCCTTTTCCCTTCCTTCTTTTAAAAATTTTCTTCGAGTTTTGTGGTTGGTCGTCCCAAATTGACCAAAACGCCCTTTTATTTTTCTTTCTTATTTTTTTTTCCCCTTCCATCAACCGCCAAAACGTGGCGTTATATTTATAAATAAAATAATTATACTATTATTGTGTATAGATTAGAATTGGGATGAGGGGAAGATAACAGGGGCAAGCGCGTGGACCGGTTGGCTCGGAGGGAGGGTGGTTGGCCGGGAGCTGCTAAGCTGTCTCGCGGGTAAGTATAACAAGGGGTATGTTAATGTATGCATGATGCGGTCGATAAATCAAAATTCTGCATACATCTATGTGACTGCATACATGAAATAAATATCGCACAAGACTCTTGTGATAGGCAATCCTACCATCTTTATCTGCTGCCAATGTACTTAAAAACTTTGTCTCTTTCTTGATCTTGTGAGATCATGCTGGTTATCCGAGGCATCTTAAATTTCCATGAGCTTTTCAAATTCATCACCCCTTTCCATCAACCTGCTGCTTTGCTTGATTTTACCACTCAAGCATTTCTTAATGTTCAATTTCCATCAACCTAAGATTGGCTGTGATCATCATTGTAGATTTTTGTCATGATGGCGTGATAATGGAACGTTTTACAACTCCAACATGATTTAACTTGAAGTCAAGCATTTCTTTTAAATGTTTAATTTTTCATTGGCCTAAGATTGGCCGCAACGATCATGGCAATTTGTCAGGGATTGGGTGCAACATCCTTCCGGGATCGTTGTATGATGCCATTCCCCTCTGGCTATTTTCTTAGGTTGAAAGATAACTTTTATTTTTTGCTAAAGAAAATGATGGTGGCATAAATAATCATGGCAAGGAATGGTATGAGAGTTACCCGATGGCATATAATCAAGGAAATGACTTTTGGGATTTGAACATGGAATTTAAGGAAGATGATTTGACTGTTGCTCGTGCCGATGCGCAAAAGAAAACTTACCATACATAATGATATTACATGCTGTTATTCTTCCATTATTATTGTTATTGTTGTTGTGCTTGTGGCAACATTTAGAATTTTTAATAACATGAACATGATTACGATCATCGTAGAAATAATATGCTTTTATTTTGTTAACATGATAGCTATGAAGTTTTCGATGATAATTCAAAATTATTATCTAAAAATGCACATCGTCTAAAAATCCTTGCAATGCCTTCCAAGTACTTGATTCCCCTCCTTCAATATATACTTGTAAATGAGTAAAAAATAATATATACATGTCGGGACCCATGGATTTCAAGCATGGTAAGGCAATGATTTAACAAGCTAGCGAACCTCTTAGCGGTTGGATTGGGTGACTAGAGATCAAATTCTACCTTCATCATGGTTTGGAAAGTTAGGAATATTTGGGGATGGCCATCTTCTAATATACATCTCATTTGCCTATGCTTTTTCTAACTATTATTAACACAATAATGAAGAGGAGGAGAGAGAGAGAGAGAGAAGAAGAAGTACAATTATTAAGTATGATCCATTGCCACAACCTACGCAACCACCAAGTTAGAGGACCACTTTAGCTACATGACTATGATGTCACAAGTCTCAAAAATTATGGTTGAAAGGAAACTAATCCTAGCACATGGCTGATCATACTTGACTATTAATTTGATGTGATTCCTCACACATCCAATATGCATATCTAAATTTATTCAGTTAAGCAAAATTAATTCACCATTAATTCAAGAAGTCCAGATCAAGCATTTGCAGTAATTAGATTTTCATTATCAGGGCATGGCCTTGTATCAGTTGTTCTGGATTTCAAGTGACAATGATACATGTGTGTCATCACTACAGTATGGTGTAATTGTTAGTAGAGCGTAGCTTATTATAAATTCAAGAATAAAATTTTTGTGCAGCTATTGATAATCAAACTTAAATATGGACCTGCATCGTTTTGGAACTCCATGATTCATTCAACAATCCTTTGTATATTGCGATCAGTATAGGATTAAAACAAGAGTTCTTCCTGCTTCAACTATTTTGTACAAATCTAAAAAAGATTTTAATCAGCTATCACATCTACTTTGCCATGCTCTAGCATTATAGCTTGGTGCAATCAATACAAATTATAAATTAATATGCTTTTTATGCACAAGCACAGAATCTCGATCCCTATTGCTCCTCTTCCTTTTGTCCTCAAGCCAGACTTGCAAGTTTTCATTCCCTTTTTATTTTTTTTCAGATTGGTTAATTAAAATGAGTAAAGATGAAGTGTATAATTGCAGCACATCATGTTTGCGCGTGCTATGCTTTCTTAACATCCAAGTCGAAGGAATTAAGATGTTAAACGGAGCAAGGAGCAAAGAGAGAAAGGTATAAAGCACAAAGGTTGGGTTACACATTGCAATTCTTGTGCAAGGTTCTTGAGTATTCTAATCTTCATTAGGTCATATGCAATGGAGATAACGAAATGATGCCACTACCTTGGTGGCATCAACGAATTTAAGATCGCAATTTATGTTCCGATTCACCAACTTGTCTCATAATCAATCGCATTAAGTAAGTTCCAGTTTAATATGCCATGTCATAAATGAATCCATCTATCTAGACATATTTATTAATATATTGAATTTAAATTTAGATTTCTAATGTATTTATCTTATTTTGACCTACTTAATTAAAAAGTTGTATTTATCTCATTTTGACCTATTTAATATATTTAATGTATTTAACTTGATTCAACCGGTCCGAATAATTTGTTTCATTTAAAAAAAAAAATCAAATTCAAGTTTAAATTTTTGACTTATTAAATAAATAAATTAGACTTAAATTAATAGTTTTTTAACCTGATCTATAGTCAACACAATCCGTATCCAACTTGGCCTCACTTTGATGGCCTCGGGATCAACCATGCATGCATTAGTGTCCGCTAGTAATTCAAACTACAAAGGTATCATAATGATTGGCAACTTTTTGATAAGATTTTTGATAAGATGAGATATGATACCTCCCGGTAGGAGTGATAATTTATGATCCGACCGTCAACCTGACCCGTATTTGATCCTCTATAAACATGTTTCAGTTTGGGATAAACGGATTCAGATCATAAACCGGTTGACCCGTTTAATCTATTTGATAAATGGATCGGATTCAGGTTTTTTAGACCCAACATGTTTAACCCATTTAATCTATTTAATATATGGGTCGAGTTGGGTTAGGTAAGCATGTTATCTATTTATTAAATAGGTGGGGTCGGGTTAGGTTGGATAAACATGTTATTCAATTATTAAATATGTTAAACGGGTCAGGTCGGGTTACCTATTTATTAAATGGATCAGGTTCATGTTTTAAATTATAAACCATTTAATAAACAAGTCGGGTTTAGATTGAGACTTTTCTGACCTGACCCATATATGCCCGACCCTACCCGATTGCCATCCCTATATCCTGGACTTAATTACTAAATTAGTTCCCAAAATTTAGGCTCAAAACTATTTTAAAGTTTTAAATTATATCAATGTTCCTAAGATTATTGAATGATGCTAATCTAATCATTACAGTCATATTTCCATTAACAATCAAATGGAACTGCACAGCTAGCAATTTTTTGTTGACGTGGCTAGTTGGATGCCATATATAGATCATAGAGACTTATTTGACATTTTGAATGTGTTATGCCATTGGCTTAATTACCGCATTAATCTCCAAGGTTTGGGCTCAAAACTATTTTAGTCCCCAAGTTTTAAATTATATCAATATAATCTCTGAGATTATCAAATGATGCCAATCTAATCATTATCTCAGGAACTACATCGATACAATTTAAAACTTGGGGACTAAAATAGTTTCGAGCCTTGTTGCCGCCTAGATCGTCATGGCCTGCAGCTCCTGCATTGCATTGGTCGTGCATTTCTTGCCCGGCATCTTTTGTGTAGAGCTGTCAATGGGTCGGGTCTGGACCCGAGACTCGTGGGTTTTGACCCAATGGGTCCGGATCTGGATCTCAATCTGGGCCCGTTTATTCGAACCCCGGATCCAGACCCGATTAGTCATAGTTAAATGGATCCGGGTTGGATATTACATATCCAGACCCGACAGACCCGAGACCCGATTAAATAAAATAAAATAAAATATATTTATATATTTATATATATTCATATAAACGTGGGATGTTGGATCATAATCGGGCGGTTAAAAATCGTTTAAGATTATATTAAATCCTCCTTCAAATCACTCGTGCCCTAACCTTTCCCTTTTCCCTTCCAGCTGCCAACGCCCACGGTCGACGCCTCTTTCAACGGCTTCATCAGCTCCGCCTCCCCCCTGACGGCTTCATCAGCTCCGGGCCCCGCCAGTCAATGCCTCTTTCGACGGCAGATTCCCTCATAGCTAAAGGTCGCCGGATAACAAAGCTTGATCAGATACTGCTGAACGGCAACAATATTGCCATTGTAAGTTAGCAAAACTATTTTATAACATTAAATTTGATGTCAAAATCTAAAAAGCCATGACTGAAGTCTTCTGAAACAAAAAATCTTGATCTATCTATCAAATAAAAATGGATCCACGTAAGTTTCTGAAGCATTTTCTAAAACAAACTTGCAGTATCAGGTATTAAGCTAATTCTGTTACAATATGTAAGTGGTAGATGATTTGTTAAAAGAACCCATCATCTTTACTCTTTGAAACTTTGTTAAAAGAAAATCTTTGGATTGATGATCAATATTTCATATAGGTAAGTTGTACCATATGTTAGATCCCCTCCAGTCGACGCCTTCCTCGGATCCGACCCGTGCTAGTAAGTTTTTTTTTTTTTTTTTTTAAGGTAATGCTTGTTCTGGTTCGGGTCCGGATACCCGGGATCCATTTGGGTCCGGATCTGGTACTTTAAAATTAGACCCATCGGGTTTCGAGTCTGGGTCCAGGTCTGGATATCTGGGTTCCGACCCGAACCCGACCCGTCGACAGCTCTACTTTTGTGTATGCCCGATCCTGTAAAAGAAAGGAGACCCAGGCCAGGGATCCTGGCGATGGCACTCCGCGTTCAAGTCAGTGGGCGCCCAAGGAAAACAGACCCTCTTCAGTGGATCCCGGAGTGGTCTTCATTCTCAGAGGATTCCGAAGATTTGAAAAGAGAGTTCGAGAGAGAGAGAGGGAGAGCTTGGATAGGGGTGGCTTTTGCCGTTGGAACTCTCTTGGGAGTTCCTGTGTGCTTGTCTTGCCCTTGGGACTTTCCTGGTTATCTACTCTCTCCCCTAGCTTACCTTTGCCGGAGACCCCCTTCGTGTTCCTTATAAAAGTCCTCTACCTATAGTAGGGCACAAAGCCCTGACTTGGCACCACTTAGGAGTGCCCTTTGCGATCGAAATGTAGGCCTGCTCCTCCCTCTTCTCTTGAGAGGAGAGGGACAGCATCTGTAGCCCCCATAGGGGAAAATCTGCCATAGGTGTAGGTGGAGCATTGAGAAGTGTGTGTCCCTCCCCGATGAGTGCGAGTGGCATGCCACGAGGCCTGACACCCTGACAGGGCACTGCCTCTCTTTGGAATCACCCCACCATGTTGAGGGAGACCTACCAGAGTGCCGGTTTAGAGGGGGATGCCACGGGGTCTAAGACCTCTGGTAAGACCTTCCTCTTTCAAGTGTTGCAGGAGATAGGTCGAGAGGCGTGGCTCCCTAAGCGGAGTGCCCTCCTTTGGAGGTGCCAACAGTGGGCTGAGGGACTTGACATTCCAGCAGGACACTCCTCCACAGGTGGCGTGCTCTAGCGGGATGCCATTCTTCAGAGGTCGTAGGCAGCGTGCTCTGGTGGAGCCCCTCCCCATCGGGGTGCTAGTCTCTCCAGTAGCGCAGCGACTCTGATGGGGATGGTGACACCACCTGCTGGCGTCACCATCCTGGCCATTCTAGGGGGCCCGGGAAGAAGACCTTTCCCTCCTGTAAAAATCCATACCTGACTTCGAGGGTAGAGGTTGACTTTGACCAGGGAATCGACCCCGAGCAGGGGAGTACGTGCCCTCAGCCGATGGCTCCACCTCGAGGGAGCTGACCTCGACCGAAGGCATGAAGAGTGAGAGCACGATCTCGATGAGGGCTCGACCCCGGGGGAGCTGACCTTAGCCAAGGGCTTGAAAAATGAGAGCATGACCTTGGCAAGGGCTCGACCTCGAGGGAGTTGACCTCAAACAGGGGCTTGAAGAGCGAGAGCATGACCTCGATGATGGTTTGACCTCGGGGGAGATGACCTCAGCCAGGGGCTCGAAGAACGAGAACATGACCTCGATGAGAGCTCGACCTTGGGGGAGCTGACCTCAGCCAGAGGCTCGAAGAGCGAGAGCACAGCCTCGGCGAGGGCTCGACATCGAGGGAGCTGACCTCAGCGAGGGGCTCGAAGAATGAGAGCAAGACCTCAGTGAGGGCTCAATCTCGGAGGAACTGACCTCAGCCAGAGGCTCTAAGAAAGAGAGCACGATCTCAGTAAGGGCTCAACTTCGGGGGAGTTGACCTCAACCAAGGGCTCGAAGAGCGAGAGCACAACCTTAGCGAGGACTTGACCTCAGGGAAGCTAACCTCAGCCAAGGGCTCAATCTTGGCACCTCATCTGGCTTATGCATCCAGGTGGCACCTCTTGTCAACGTGGCTGCCAACTGGACCCAAGGAGCACTCCACGTCAGTGACCACGCCACATCAAGCCTAAACCTTGTGACTAATTTAGTAATTAAGCATTTTTTTCATAAGGTAAGGATACATCATCTCCAGATCTTCCATATTTGCTCATAAATTTATATAACACTAATATCTGATATGCAAAAAGATAATTAAATAATTTATTTATTATCTTTAGAGTATAATGATACACGTAATTGTGAGAACAAAAATCATATAATAAGATATAATTATTCGAGTCAAGAACACATGTTGGACTTTAAAGTCCTCATTTTACACCTAGGGGAAACAATTTATGGGACTATCGTTTAACCCCAAACAATTTTTATAATTATTCAATTACTTATCTAATCTTGATTAGTCAGGTATGGAATGTAGAATAAAGTAATGAATATAATAGAATCATATACTTTATGAACATGACATATTAGTGTTTGGTTAATCATAATGCCAAGATCAATAATAAGGTTTTGGTTGCATGATCCTTCTTTGCACCATAATTTGGTAAGAAATATTTAAATAATAGAGATGATGGCCATCCTTTTAGTAGGTATCTTATGCTAATATCACCAAAAGAAGCCAAAAAAATAAAGATTGACATGTCAATCACATGGATATAATATAATCCCTTTAACTTTTTGATCTTATTCGCTTCCTTCTGTGTTAAGTATCAATCTTAGACTTAAGAAGCCAAAAAATTTTGGCTAGAACATAAATTTCAAAATCAAACCACAATTTTGCCTTTGAAAATAATAGTCAATGTTTGATTTTTCTGGCACTCCCTTATCAATGTTTATTTCCAAAAACACTCCATCATCAATGTTTGATTTATTTGGCACTCCATCATTAATTATGAAATCCTTCTACATTGCAATATCATCATCCTCACAACCTATAAACATCGATTAGTGTCGGAATCTTAATTACAATGATCAATTTAGGCTCCTTCCTAGAAAAGCTCTATGTATATTTCAATCTCTTTACTTGTAAAGATATTTTTTTACTATTTCTACTACATCTTGATCACATTCAAGAGGTTTAAATACATAACCATCCAAAGTACTTCATGGAACTTTCTAGTAATAATTCATACTCAAAAATCCAACATATCCTAATTTCTTTAACATCTCATCAACTTCAAGTATAGACATTGTATCTACATCACAATAGTCAAAATAATAAACCTTACCATTAACATATGACTTATTTGGCTCTTCAATAAAATGACCATTATAATGTAAAATTACTGTAAAATTGTTAGGATTGTCTATCAATATAAAATACAAAACTGATATAATGTTAGTTTCTAATAATTAATAATATTTAATATTACTAATTTATTAAAGATAAAATAATATGAGCGATCAAGTATGATGTGGCAACATCCGCTGACATGAAGCCTAACAGTCGCATGGGTGAGGACTGCCACCTGGACGCGAACCCCGGGTGGAAGACCGAGACGAGCCCTCCTACCGAGGTGGCTCCCAGCCGGGGTCGTGCTCATGAGATGAGCCCTTCATTTGAGGTCGGCACCCAGCCAGGGTCGTGCTCACAAGATGAGCCCTCTTGCCGAGGTCAGCTCCCAGCCGGGGTCGTGCTCATAAGGTACGCCTCCGTCCAAGGTCGGCACCCGGTTAGGGTCGTGCCATGCGACTGAGACGAGCCCTCTTACCGAGGTCAGCTCCCTGTCGGCATCGTGCTCATGTTGTCAAGGCAAGTTTTAGGGCGGAGTTCTTCCAAGACAGGACTCACCCCCGCATCAGAAAGGATAACAGAAATTCAAAGCATGGTGGGACGAAGCCTGACCACACCGAGCCTGAATTCAAACTCTGCGATGCACCACCTGCAAACTTTGCACAGAGTGTGCTCCACCAGGCTTTGAGCCCTGTAAAGAGCTGTCACCCTGATATCGTGCAACCAGGGGCGGCAACCCTCGCAACATGAATCTCCCATAAAAAAAGTATTCTATCAAGGCCCCAGGGCCCTGTGATGCTCGGACAGTCCCTCCAGCAATGAAAACATCTCACCATGGCATGGGGCTCGGTGACATAGCGCCTACCCCTCTTAAAGAAAATGACACCCCTAATAGAAGGAGCTTCTTCGGAGGACCAGTCCGAGAGAAGGGAGAAGAAGGAGAAGCCACGAGCAGCAGCAAGCCCCTCTGGGGGAAGACACCGCGAGAGCGCACATTAAGAAGGACATTGGGATGAAGCCCCAGATCCGGTCTAGGCCATCACACAAGGCATAAGATCAGAAAAGAGAAAGGCGAGAGGTAGGCAAGCAAGTAAAGGAGAAAGGGGGACGAGGGAGCCATCGGACAGGGAGCTAGCTAGAAGATCCTCCCAGGCTCACCTATTCTATCTTCGTCTTGCTCTCACAATCTCAATCCTACATTTTTTCACCCTCTAAGCGGAGAGTTCGCCGAAACTCTCCGCCACAGAGGTTCTATTTCTCTTGTCGTTGATGAGGATATCAGGAGCAAACATGAAGTTCAAGGTTCAATGAAGATCTCTAAGTTATATGTTGGAAAAGTCAGTCAATTTTTTTCAATGAGTACTTTGAGTCCTGTAATAAAGTGAGCCAGCTGGGTTCACTAAGTCAATCAAAGTCCTTTTGTTAGGCCTATTTTGAGTCTTGTCAATTAAGCCCAGTTTGAGTCCTATAAATTTTGGTTTTCATTCAAGTTATATTCAAGAGGAGAGTCATCAGATCAAGAGCGCCAATGGATCCCAATGAAGCACGGCAAGCAGGCTTCCTGTGCCTCTCCACTAGACCCCTTCAGGCACCCCAACCCATCAAGAGTTGGCGCCCTAGTCCACCAGGAGAAGGCGCCCTAGTCCACCAGGAGAAGGCGCCCCAGCACACTAGGCCCTTGGTGCCCCAGCTCCCAAACCTTGGCGCACATCCCAATCCAAGGCCCACAAGAGTTGGCACCCTCCCAAAGCCCATTCATGATTGGCGCCTAGGCTTTGACCCAGACCAAGATGCCCAAGGCCTTTGACCCAGACCAAGATGCCCAAGGCCTTTGACCCAGTCCAAGAGGATTTTATCCTAGCCCAGCAAGGAGTCAAGCAGCCCAAGCCCAAGAGGAGTCAGTTCTACAGGGAGTTCAAATTCAAGTTCTACCAGGACTTTAGTCTCCTAATTCCACTCTAACCTTGTATTCCTTGTCCCATTCAAACTTGTAATCCCACTTTGACAGGAAAAGGGGCCTGGGTGAGTCTATAAATACCCACCCCTCCCTCTTGTAATGAATAATACTTTGATGAATGAAAATTATTGATTCTTATTTCCAATCGCCTTTGTTCTTTGGAACATCGAGGTGTATGAGACGTTATTTAGTTAGTGAGTTATCAAACAAACCTTATCCCCTTTCTTCAAACTCCTCCAAACCCTAGATGCCAGATCCTCTCTCTCCACTCCAAGCCACCCCTCTCCAAGCCTCAGTGCCCCACATATCCAGGCAGCCCCTCCAAGCCAGGCATCCTCCAACATCAGCGAATTCTTTTCTTCTTCAATATTCTTCCAATCTCCAATTTTATATTTTTTCAATCATCTATTGCCCTAACCCCTGACGTGTGCAGGATCCCTCCGGTGAAGCCATCCAAGGAAGAGGTCTTCCTTTCCCTCGAATCAAACTGATAAAAAGCTAGCGGATCCACAGGAAAGTGACCGGTTCATCTAGGCATCGATCTGAGCGGAGCGATCTCATCTACAGCAACAAGACATCATTGCTGATATGTCAAACCCGATTCCCTCCTCTTTTTATCTGATTTTTTTGAAGTAGAGCATTTACCTAATAGGTGTTTCTTAACCCTAGGATCCTTAATTTTTCTTATCTTTTTGATAGTTTCTAGCATGTAGGTAGGATTCTAATTATTGCATGAAACCCTAACTTAGTCTTAGCTATTTTCGGAAACTAAACCAAAATAAAAAACATAAAAAAATTGCTCTCTTTAATCCACTTTTATTTCTCATGTTCATCCCTTTCATGTTATGCATCATTAATTAGAGTTCGTCCCCCATCATTTTTGGTATCAGAGCTAGTTTAGGACATGTTCTTGCATCATAGTTTAGATTTTCTGCTTGCTGAAATCTGCATATGCACCAGAACCTAGGGCTGTTTACCCATTAAATCCATGTTGTTTTCCTCTGATTTTTACACCAATTAATCTATGTTTAATCCTCTATTTTTTTGTGATTTCTTTGTATTTTTTCCTGATATGAAAACAAGATGAAATCTGCATGAAAAAAATCCTAACAAAAAAATTTTGCATGCTGAATTTTGCATACTAGTCCAAATCTAGGTCTAATTTTTCATTAAATTCTTACTATTTTTTTCTGATTTTTGCCTCAATAGATATCTACTTAGTCCTCTACTTTTTTGCTATTTTTTTTGGAATTTTTTGATCTGAAAATAGAAAATAAAATCTTTATGAAACCTAAAAACTAACCCGCTGAAATTTCTGCCTGTTAGATTAGGGCTGAACCTAATCAACCATCACACCCCTCAAACCCAAGCCTCTTTTCTTGCAAACTAATTAACTAAAATTAAATTTCCATCTGCATAAAATACAAAAAAAAACTCTTTGATTTTTTTGATTTTAGATTGCATTAGGGTTTCATCGTGTGTGCATCATCTTGCATTAACCTAATCTAAGGGCACTACTACTCTATCAGATCAAGGCAGGATTTCATCACCTGTCCTGGATCTAAAACAACCACCTATATATGAACCCAAGCCTAACAAAAATTTATTAGAAACCTAATTGATTTAGGGACACCAACAGGTCGGGTCCGAGTCTTGTGGGAAAACTAGTGCACTCAACCCTCCACTTGTTACTGGAAGCTGGCGTCTAAGGCTAGAGGTTCAGAGGCAAACGCCCTAAGCGGACTAGTAGTTTTTAATTAGGACCCTGTGACAAGCAAAGGGAGCCTCCCACCACCCCACCTCTTACTAGCCAGTAGAAGGATTAATTGTTAAGTTGGGTGTAAGTTGAGTTGACTCACTCTACTTGGACTCTAGGTCTAGCAAACCCTAAAACGTCTAAATCTTGTATGCTTGATCACTAGATTAGGAGCCTAACCCCAGTAGTCTCAACCCAACCGAACCTGACCATGTAATCCAATGTAGGAACCTTCCTAAGGACCATTACTGAACAACTAGCCCAAAGGAATAATAGGTTTGACCGAGTAGAAGATCATTCAGGAAACCTAGAAAGAACCATAAAGGCCCATATTAAACCTAAACTATAGGCACCTCTGCCCACACCTTTCCACTCTAGGAGAAACCAACACCCTGACCTATTCTTGGAGCCCAACCATAGGAGAGCCCCATATCCTGACCCATTCCTGAAGCCCAACCCTTGGAAAGCCCCATACCCTGACCCATACTTGGAGCCCAACCCTAGGAGAGCCCCATACCCTGACCCATACCTGGAGCCCAACCCTAGGAAAGCCCCATACCCTGACCCATACCTGGAGCCCAACCCAAGAAGAGACCCATACCCTGACCCATCCTTGGAACCCAATCCTAGGAGAGCCCCACACCCTGACCCAATCTAGGATCTTAGTATAAGGAGACCCAATTATAAAGACACTTGGTACATTAGGTTAGAAGCACCTAAATTTGGTGCTGATCTTGATCTCGAAGATTATCTTGTTTGGGAAAGAAATATGGATTTGTATTTTGAGAAGGATCTAATGACCGAGGAAAGAAAGTTTAGGATTGCTAAACCCAAGTTAGTACGCTAGGATGGAAGAGGGGACATACCCATAACTACCTAAAGTGACATGAAACTTAAACTTAGGAAAAAGTACCTACCCAGATCATATGAACCTAGTTCCTATGCCCCCAGATCCAATAAATCCAGATCCTATGAACCTAGATCCTATGAACCCAGATCCTGTGAACCTAGATCTTGTGAACCTAGATCCTGTGAACCTAGATTCTATGAACCTAGGTCCTATGAACCCAGATCCTATGAACCTAGGTCCTATAAACCCAGATCCTATAAGCTCAAGGAACCCATAACCTATAGATCTAAGCCCCTGTCCTATGATCCCAAAAGACCTATAATCCATAGATTTAAACCCATATCCTATGAGCCCAATGAATCCATAACCCCTAGGTATCAGCCTAGTGCTAGTCAGGTTCTCCTTAGTCGACCTGAACCCCATAGAATTAGTATCCCTAAATATGAGCCCAGTGTTAGTCCACTTCCCCTTAGCCAACCCACCCCTGGTACTCCATTGGTTCACCAGGATGACATAAAAGAAGAGGTACATGTGGTAGATCCAGAGTTAGTTGACCTTGACCACACCCAGACTGAAACTATTGTGGAAGGACAATTAAAGAAAGATTCCAAATCCACTAATAAGTATGAGATAGAAGTATATGAAGCTGGAATGGATTTAGTGGATGAATATGAAGAGCAGCTAGAGGAAGAGGACCATGACCTTGCCCTACCTGAGGAGACCCTAGAAGAGAACCAAATTGTAGAGCCTAGTCTTGAACTTTCGAAGCCAGAGACAATTAGTGAGGACGTAGTCTCTTTAATTCAGTACCCTCAGGAAGAGTTCCCTTCCCCAATCCTAGTTAAGGATCTTTTTCCTGAAATTAATGACACATTCTTCCATAAGGTAGACCCTGTAGATCGATGCCCATACCGTAAGATCCATCTCATTAGTCTAGGACTAATCCCTGAAACCTCTTCTTACATCCTACTCTATCCGATCAACCCTGAACCCTCTTCTTATTTCCTACCCCACTAGGCTAACCCTGAATCCACCTCTTATTTTCTACCCTTTCTTGAAGCTTCTTATGTTTCTCTAACCATTCGATTGCATTTTGTAGAGTAACGCAAGCTGCATGCATTCTTTGAATCCATTAATTTTGCTACTTATTTCTGGCATACCCTGTGTCATTTAGTAGGAGTCCATGCACCATTCTCATCTGCATGTCACCCACCTGACCAAGGGTCACACACCCAGTTGTAGTTTAGGGTTTTGTCGAGTCCGTAGTCCAGTAGGTATTGGTATGAGTCATTTGCTTGCATAAGGTGATAGGCTACATCATTTGCACTGCACGATTAGAGATCGGCATAAGAAAATTGACCATAAGATTAATGTGAGCAATGATTTTTATAAAAACATGGTTAATTCCCGAAAAGAGTCCAAGAGTTCGCTAGAAAAATTTTGTGATGATTAGGGTACATACCCGTAGAGCTGGATCCATCAAAGTGATAAAGAATGTTGGACCTGGTGCCTAAGTTATCACCAATAAGGCATTAAGCTTAACTTTCAATATCTCAGACTTAGTTGAGTATAGGGAGCCAGCAATGACACGCAGTGAGTCTATTGAGCCTAACCCTTTCTTTGAGAGCGAACCCAACCCTGAGTGTCCACCATCAAATTAGCCTATGAGATGAAAAGATTGAGCGTCTCCTGGATGACCAAGCCACTAGTACCCGGATCAAAGGCTTCCACGTTACTTGGTTCGTTAGCAAGGTTGACTAAGATATTAAGATTTGTAGATCACTCGAGAGGATCCGCAACGCCTCAACCAAGACCCACCAGAGCTAGATTTACCTTTACTCGATAGGATAGAGTTCTTCCCATCTTGGAAGAATTGATGAGGATATCAGGAGCAAACATGAAGTTCAAGGTTCAATGAAGATCTCTAAGTCATATGTTAGGGAAGTCAGTCAAATTTTTTTAATGAGTACTTTGAGCCCTGTAATAAAGTGAGCCAGTTGGGTTCACTAAATCAATTAAAGTCCTTTTGTTAGGCCTATTTTGAGTAATATCAATTAAGCCCAGTTTGAGTCCTGTAAATTTTGGTTTCATTCAAGTTATGTTCAAGAGGAGAGTCATCAGATCAAGAGCGCCAATGGATCCTAATGAAGCATGGCAAGCAATCTTCCTGTGCCCCCCCCACTAGACAACTTCAGGCACCCCAGCCCATCAAGAGTTGGTGCCCTAGTCCACTAGGAGAAGGCGCCCCATTACACCAGGCCCTTGGTGCCCCAGCTCCCAAGCCTTGGCACACATCCCAGTCCAAGGCCCACAAGAGTTGGCACCCTCCCAAAGCCCATTCATGATTGGCGCCCAGGCTTTGACCTAGTCCAAGATGCCCAAGGCCTTTGACTCAGACCAAGAGGATTTCATCCCAGCCCAGCAAGGAGTCAAGCAGCCTAAGCCCAAGTGGAGTCAAGTTCTACAGGGAGTTTAATATTCAAGTTCTACCAGGACTTTAGTCTCCTAATTCCAATCAAACCTTGTACTCCTTGTCCCATACAAACTTATAATCCTACTTTGACAGGGAAAGGGCCCTGGATGAGTCTATAAATACCCACCCCTCCCTCTTGTAATGAATAATACTTTGATGAATAAAAATTATTGATTGTTATTTCCAATTGCCTTTGTTCTTCGGAACATCGAGGGGTGTGAGGCTCTAGTTATTTAGTTAGCGAGTTATCAAACAAACCCTAACCCCTTTCTTCAAACTCCTCCAAACCCTCGATGCTAGATCCTCTCTCTCCACTCGAGGCCATCCCTCTCCAAGCCCCAGCACCCCACATATCCAGGCAGCCCCTCCAAGCCAGGCGTCCTCCATCATCAAGCCATCTGCCATCATCAGCAAATTTTTTTTCTTCTTCAATCTTCTTCCAATCTCCAGTTTTATAATTTTTCAATCATCTACTGCCCTAACCCCTAATGTGTGCAGGATCCCTCCGATGAAACCATCCAAGGAAGAGGTCTTCCTTGCCCTCAAATCAAACTGATAAAAAGTTAATGGATCCGCGGGAAAGTGACCGGGTCATTAGGCGCCGATCTGAGTGGAGCGATCTCATCTACAGTAACAAGACATCATTGCCTGGTATATTAAACCCGATTCCCTCCTTTCTTTGTCTAATTTTTTTGAAGGAGAACATGTACCTAGTGGGTATTTCTTAACCCTAGGATCCTTAATTTTTTTTATCTTTTTGATAGTTTCTAGCATGTGGGTAGGATTCTAACTATTGCATAAAATCCTAACTTAGTCTTAGTTATTTTCGGGAACTAAACCAAAATAAAAATCATAAAAAAATTTCTCTCTTTATTCTATTTTTCTTCTCATGTTCATCTCTTTCATGTCATGCATCATTAGTTAGAGTTCGTCCCCTATTAGTCGTCCCACTGACTTAATCGTCGGAGTGTCCCCGCCAAAATTTTCGGCTCGAGTACCCTCTTTTTTATAAGCTGATCAGACCGAAAAGCCACCCCCAAAGAGGAGGAGGCGCACCCGACGGGAGGAGGTGCCCGACACAGCGACGATGCACCAGAGCTACAAGCCACGACGATCCAGGTGACAACAAAGTAGACTTTAAAAATTATTGTTTCTTATTTTGACTTATTACAATAAATCAAGTACATATTAAAAATGCATTGCCAATATTCCTTCTATTATTTTAAAATTAGAGTTATTTTATAAACCATAATTTATATTCCATTTTTATTATTTTTCATATGACTCAGGTGTAGTCCAATTTCTCTCTCCCCCCACCCCTAGCTGTCTAATCCATTGTTATCCACTTTATTCTTTTCTAGTCATTATTTAGAGATATAATTAACTTCTCATTGCTATTTAAGGTGGAAAAAAATATATGTTTAATATATTGCTAACCTTGCTTCTATGAGACCAAACGCCATGTTAGTGCATCAAGCCCCCTATCCTAGGCTGTTTGACCAAAAGCACATAGTGACAAATATGACAAATAGGCTACTAAAGCAAAACTACAGTATAATTAAAATTTTTACTCTGAATTTTAAAGATCATAAAATTTTAGTTGGATTCTTACTTTTAATAACATTAATTAATTTGATCAGGACTTTTCAACAAATACAAGATTCAAAAACTTGAAAGTGACTTCACTTGTCTACCATATATGAAATAAACGTGTCAATAACTCTTATATTACAATCTCTCGCACACAATCTTCTTTTCATAAATAAATATCTCTACACACAAACTTCTATATGATCTTATTTTCACAAGCAACTGTAGATAAAATATGGGGATTATAATCAATACACAACCCAAACCTCAAGGACCAAATAAAAATGATAATTGAAACATTGGTGTTGCCGCCTAGATCGCCGTGGCCTGCAGCTTCTTACGTGGCCCGGGTGAGTGGATTCCCTACCAGCGTCACCAAGCTCGTCGGTCGGAGATGATCAAGGGGAACATAGTCATAGTCGTGGGGATGAAGGGGCTTGATACTGCATCATGGTCTTCCTGTGGACCTCTCCGGTGGGAGAAATCTTCACCGTATCGTCCCTCTATCGGACGAATCTGCAAAATAGGGAAGACCTGCACCGGGGATTCCGGCTAAGGCACTTCGACGATCAAGTCAGTGGGACGATCGAAGGAAATAGGAGACCTCGGAGGCCGAGAGCTTGGGGGACTCTCTATTGCCAGAGGATGATAATGAAGAGAGTATGTTGTTTCTTACTTACCTCCCCTTACCTCTATGCCTGTTTTTGTGTAGACGAATGGCTCCTGGGGAGGCATGCTGGTCTTGATGTAGACTTATCATGCTGGTGATGAGGGATAGGGGTAGGATTATTGGTGAGCCTAGAAGTCACCAAAATTAGGGTATCATATTTTTTTTTGGAATTTTTTAGATAAAGGGTGGCGAAGGAATAGTGGAGATGGAAGACAGGGTTTGGAACTCATGGACTTTGGGACACACCCTAACGAAGAGACCTCTCACCTCTAGGGCATTACACCCTCATCGATACTTGGAGGCACTAGGATGAATCTCAAAGGTCACGAGGGGATAAAGAAGATGGGATGGGAAGGGGGATAACTACGGCATCACACCCATGCCCAAAGACGAAGGCAAGAAGAATCACTCTTCTAAAAGCTCAAATTTTTCTTTCTCAAAAACTTTTTTTTACAAAGGACCGAGGGTGATATTTATAGACCTATCCAACCCTCATTTGAATTTGAATATAGGATAAAAAGATAGAGATGATTCAAATTCAAACACAAGATAGGATAATATAAGCCTATCCATATTTCAATCCTAACCAACCAAATCCTAATTCAAATTTCAAATAAAAGATAAATTCTAAATTTATTCTAGATATGCTCCGAAACTCATGCGGCTCCAAGATTTGTGCTTGCTCCAGGATCCATGCTGGTGAGGTCCCCATCATTCCCCTGAGGTGGGGGAAACTCGGCTCCATCGAGTTAGGCTGGCTCTAGATGCACATAACCCAATTTAAAGTAAACAAGATTTATTCCAAGCTGGAATAAATCTGGGATATATGTGGAATAGCCAGAATAGCTAGAATAGCTATTCCGGTCTTCTTCAACAGCTGCTCAACAATTCGACTTGCATGCTTCTTGGAACAGGAGTTTTGAAGCTTCATGGGGGAGGAGATCGAAGGTGTAGATGGCTTTGGGCGGACCGGAGGAAGGAGATCCGGCGACGGGGAAGGACCGGAGAAGGAGATCCGGCGATGGAGAAGCCGAGAAGAGGCTTACGGACAGGCTTCTTTGGACGAGTGAACAGGGGCTTCGTGGAATAGGGGATCTGGGCAGCTCTCGATGGAGTGGTGGCTCGAAGAAGACGACGACGACGGGGAGGTTGGGCTCCGGTGGAGATCGACCGGGCGGATGTCCGGCACGATCACTGAGACCCAAGGAGCAGGGGGGAGGGAAGATGCGCCTGGTTCGGGCAAGCACTCCGTGGAGGGAAGCTGGGGCTGTTGACGGCGTCACGGCGAACTGGAGGAGGGACGCCTAGCGACGAGAGGCCGAAGGAGGGAGGTCCGATGATGGAAGATGGAGGAGAGGGGATCTGGCTTCGTGAAGACCGGAGGAGGTGCCGTTGGTGCTCGGGAGGACCGGGTGAGGGTTCACGAATGATCGGAGATCGAAGATCGGAGGAGTCGGCTTCGGAGGAGGAGCAGCAGCCGAGCAACCATCCTGAACGAAGCAGGGGAGAACTCGGGAGCAGGGGAGGTGAGCCAGGTTCGGAGATGACCGGGTGAGGGTGGTTGGGTGACGGTGGACCGGGATGAAGCACACGGGCAGCAGGAGATCGGGGGGGGGGGACTTTCAGACGGTAGGTGATTGGAGGGGTTCTCGGACAATGGGATCTGGAGGAGGGAGGCGCGAGAAGATTCGGGGAAGGTCGTCTGGTGTTGGGCGATGGAAGACCGGGAAAGGCTGGTTTGGCGGCTCGGGGTCGTCTGGAAGAACACCGAGGGACGGGAGCTTCTTTGATGGCGGAGCGATGCTCGGGGAAGACGGATGGGAGAACAATGGGATGACGCACGATGGGATCGGCTGCAGGGAGCACCCATGAGAGGCCAGCGGATGAAGACGAAATTGCTGCTGTGGGGGCGTCGTTCTGATGAGCTTCAGCCGTGGCGATCGGCTGTTTCTGTTTGCAGGCGGAAGGAACTGGTGGCCGACAGGGAGCAGGGAGGATCCGACGGGGAGGCGACCAAGGGGTGCTGGAGCGGGTGGAAGATGGAGGACGGGAACGATGAGGGCTGGCAGGAGAGAAGGGAATATGGGGTACCCTAATTTTTTTTGGAGCTCTGATACCAAAATTGATGAGGGACGGGGGTAGGATCGTTGGTGAGCCTAGAAGTACCAAAATTAGGGTATCATATTTTTTTTTTGAATTTTTTAGATAAAGGGTGGTGAAGGAAAAGTGGGGCTGGAAGACAGGGTTTGGAACTCATGGACTTTGGGATAGCCTAACGAAGAGACCTCTCACCTCTAGGGCATTACACCCTCCTCGATACTTGGAGGCGCTAGGATGAATCTCAAAGGTCACGAGGGGATAAAGAAGATGGAATGGGAAGGAGGATAACTAGGGCATCACGCCCATGCCCGAAGGCGAAGGCAA
This sequence comes from Areca catechu, assembly GCA_021397845.1. Lineage (NCBI taxonomy): Eukaryota > Viridiplantae > Streptophyta > Magnoliopsida > Arecales > Arecaceae > Areca > Areca catechu. The sequence continues at coordinate 51,423,535 of CM038045.1, read as the reverse complement.
GAAGAATCACTCTTCTAAAAACTCAATTTTTTTTTCTCAAAAACATTTTTTTACAAAGGACTAAGGGTGGTATTTATAGACCTATCCAACCCTCATTTGAATTTGAAAACAGGATAAAAAGATAGAGATGATTCAAATTCAAACACAAGATAGGATAAGATAAGCCTATCCATATCTCAATCCTAACCAACCAAATCCTAATTCAAATTTCAAATAAAAGATAAATTCTAAATTTATTCTAGATATGCTCTGAAACTCATGCGGCTCCAAGATTTGTGCTTGCTCCAAGATCCGTGCTGGTGAGGTCCCCATCAGCTGGGATAGCCTGTGAGGCCATGATGGATTGGTGAACCTTCTTCTTCTGGGTGGTTCAGGAAGTTGGTGCAGGGGTACAGTACCTTGGGCATGACACCATTCACTAGTTAGCGTAAACAGTAACTTAGAAAACTTAAATGCAAACCTTCCTTTCAGACGGCGTGTCAGGCGGCGTGCCATAGGGCCCACATGAAGGGGGATCCTTGAAAAGAGTGACGGGGCCATGCGGATGGGCCCCTCGGGAAACGCACCGGCCCCACGTGGATGAGACCGAACTGCGTGGTGTACCCGATGACCGAGCTGGGCTGAGATGCTACTCCAGGTTGCCATGCAGGTACATGGACTGAGGGAGGGCCCGTGGGGGCCTCCACGCATGCTGATCGAGGCGAGGTGCAAGACGACATGCACGTGGATGCGAACCCACATGCTGTGGATGCACACGCTGCTCCCGGTCGAAACCAAACCGCGGAGAGAGGAGCTGGAACGCGGGCATGCTGGGGCACGGAGTAAGTGTGGACGAAACTGGGCACCACGCGGGCGTGCCGAACATGGCACCATGCGGGCGCACCAAACTGGGCACGCGGGGGCGTGCCAAACTGGGTGCCATGCGGAGCCGGGTGAAGCCGAGCGTGCCGCGAGCATGCGGGCCGGAGCCGGAGGAGTCGGTCTCGGGCACGATGCTGCCGAGCCGGGGTCCCACCGGGCTGAGGTGTGGGCACGCCAGGCGGGCATGCCGCGGTGCCTAGCTGGGGGAGCCGGTCCTGGGCACGATGGAGCTGGACACCCGCAGGTGGACAAACGGAGCAACGCGCGGGGGCGCGCTGCCCAGGGCATCCCGCGCCGTGCTCGGAGGCAATGAACCGGACGCGAGCGGAGCTGGGGGCGCGCTGGCGATGTCGGACGAGCCTGGGCTCGAGGGTGCATTGCCCTGGGCATCTCGCGCCGGGCTCGGAGGCGTCGAACCGGACGTGAGAGGAGCTGGGGGCACACCGGCGGGGTCGGACGAGCCGGGGCTCGGGGGTGCGTTGCCCTGGGCATCCCGCACCGGGCTCGGAGGAGTCGAACCAGGCACGGGCGGAGCTGGGGGCACGCCGGCGAGGTCGAACGAGCTGGGCTCCTCCCCTGCTGCTGGAGCACGAGCCGATGGAGCCGGCGAGGACGGAGCGGGCGGGGTGGTACGGGGGCGCCGGACCGAGGGGGGTCCCGTCGAGCTGAGCTGGGCGAGACGCCGCGCGGAGCGATCCTAGGGCACAGGCGAGGTCGGGCGAAGCCGTGCTGCCGATGCACCGGCCAGGGCGGTGGCGAGCTTAGGCCGGTCTTCATGTCGTGGGTGAGATCGGGCGGAGCCGGAGGCACCGGAGCTCGGAGACGTGGCCTTCGGCAGGCAAGCTGGGCGCCGGCTCAGGCGGAAGCCTCCCACGAGCCTCCCACAGGCGAACTGGGTGCCGGCCTAGGTAGAAGCCGGAGGGGGGTTCGCTCGTCGGAGAACCGCCGGGAGGAGCTGATGGAGTCGCGCGGGACCGCCGACCTGTCATCGGGGGCGTGCCATGCAGGCGAGGTCGGGCGGAGTGGAGCCGTGGATGCCACGTTCGAAGGGATGCATCACCTTGGCACTGTGCCCTGGCACGTGCACGGTACCTTGGTACGGGCATGCTGTGCTGTACTGGGCAGGAGCATGCAGAGGCACTGATCTGGGAACGGCTTCTCCCTGACGATGCTTGGGCCGGGCGAAGTGGAGCCAGGCCGATCCGGAGAGCTTCATAGGCCGAAGTTGGCAACTCCTCACGCCTAGCTGGGCTCCAGGCCAGGCTGCCGAGCTACCGACCTGGTCGAGGTGCCAGCCCGGTCGAGCTGGGCTCCAGGCATGGTCAAAGTGGGTCGACCGAGGTGCCAATCTGGCCGGGCCCATGTATGCCTAAAGTGGACTAGTTTCTTCAAGTGGGCCCATCATTATGTCTGGGCCGAATGGGTTAGTCACCACTGTAACAATTGGAATCATAAAAGCATTACTAATAGAAGGACCAAAAAAATAAATCATCCATAAATACATTCAAAATAGGGTTTAAATGGACATTTTTCTTACCATAATGAAGGATCTCCATTTCCTGAGCCATTGATCTCCTTGGGCTTTGTCGAATGATGTACCATATCCTTCTTTGCCCGTTAATTAACACAACAAAGGCATTACCAATATGGAGATCTTTAGTGTTTAAGCAAGATTTTGATTCATTGTCTTTTCTTTCTTTGTATTTATTTTCATCTAAAAAAATCTTAAAATTTTTAAATCATTTAGCACTCCCTAATAGGATGACATGGCACATTGAAAATGTCAAACAAATCTTTATGAACCATAGGTGGCATCCAATTTATCATGTCAAACTACCAGCTATACAGTTCTATTCAGAAACATGACAATAATTATTAGATTGGTATCCTTGAATAATTTTAAGGATTATATTGACACAATTTAAAACTTTGAAACTAAAATAATTTTGAACATAAACTTTAAAAATTAATTTTATAATTAAATTGATGACATGGCATATTTAAAATACTAAATAAATCTTTGCGATCCATACATGGTATCTGTTGCCGCCTACACCACCATGGCCTGCAGCTTGAAGATGGCATCGGACACCGACCTCATCACCCGGAACCCAGCTCGCACGCTCGAACCTATAAAAAAGAAGAGACTCGGACCGGGAATTCCGGCGGGGCACTCCGACGATCAAGTCGGTGGGTGATCTAGGAAAACATATCCTCCCCGATGGGCCCTTGGCCGGACTCCATGCTAGGTGGAGGTTTAGCTTTCAAAGAAAAGAGTAAAGTGAGAACGGCAATGGTGGAGGAGAGCTTGAGCTATGGTGGCTATGTTCGTCGAGACTCTTCCGGCAAGTTCTCTGGTAGCCTCAAAACGCTCTCTCTTGCTAGCTCTCCCCTTTATTTGCCTTTACTTGCTTACCTTGCCCGAAGGCCCTTGGAACTTCCTTTTAGGCCATGGATCCTTTCAACCACCCATCTCGGTTCTTCCCTCTCTGCAGGTACTCAAAGGTCAACGACCAACAGTGTACCGTGCGGTGCGCCCCAGTGCCTTCCTTTCTTCATGATAGGGAGTTATGTCGCAGGTTCTGACTTCCTGGTTGGTCGCTAAACTTTGAAAATTTTGGCAGGACCTCAATCTAGGGGCAGCCGCCCTCCGTTTGAATCCCATGGCATAGATTTCTTCTTTTGGATGGTGCAAACGGTCGACTGGAAAGTGCAGTGGCTTGATCGGGGCACCTTTTCCTATTTGGTGTAAACAATGGTGGGAGAGATCATGGCACCCTGGGGGTTGCCCCTCCATGGTCCTTGGGCGGCGTGCTATCGTCCAAGGGAGGTGGTGACATCCCTTTCTCTCTATTTTAGGATCTCTTGAGATGCCGTGGACTTTGGCCATGGGGACGGTCTTTGTCCGTCGGACCTCTTCACCGAAGAGCACTTGACCTGAAGAGCAGGAGCTCGACTTCGACAAGGGTGGACTTGACCTCGAGGGAGCCGCCTGGTGAAGGAGCTCTACTTCGATCGAGACGGACTTGATCTCGGGAGAGCCGTCCGGCCAAGGAACTCGAAGAGCGAGAGCTCGACTTTGGCCGAGACGGACTATTCCTTGATGGAGCCGCTCTGCGAAGGAACTTAAAGAGAGGGTCTGACATTGCAGCATCTGTCAGCGTGGCATTCAGTTGGATCCGAAAGGGACTCAATGTCAGCAATCTTGTCATATCAATAACCAATTTATCGTATCAAATAAAAAAAAAATTATCAACAAGATAATTTGGTCATCTTTACTGTCTTACCATAATGATTAGTCAACATCATTTGATAATTTTAAAGATCACATCGAAAAAATTTAAAATTTAGATGCTAAAATAATTTTGGATCTAAATCTTAAAAATTAATTTAATAATAAAGCCGCGTTAAAACTGACATCACACCGATTCACTTTGGCGTGGCAACATGAGGTCGTAGCCCGCTGGCACGTAACTTGCGCCCTCAATTTGTTGCGTACCCCACGCCGAGCGCATCGTGCACGGCGTCCGCAACCAGCACGGAATCGAGTCCTCCTCCCCGCAGTCATTTTGCAGAACACCATATTCGAAGTTTAGAGAACCGTCCAGCTGAATAATTTCCACGCCAGGGTGAATTAATTGTAAGCGGAAGTCGGGAGGGTCACTCTCGGGATTTCATACGCCAACGTTGTTTTCACTTTTGGTAGTGTGAAACGAGCAGCAGGGGAGGCAGGCTGGCCCCGGTTTCCAGAACTCGTTCCGGTGGGTCTATTACTAATTTTTGATATCTTCCGAACCACAGGTCGGTCGGTCGGTCGGCATGTGGTCACGATGATAAATAAATAACCTTCTATCATATTAAAAGCAAGAGAAAACAAAGAGGACCTGACGAATAATAAATAAAAATGAAAGTCTTTTATCAAACTTCCGTTGTTCGCATAGTATTTTCTATACGGGCGTCCATATCCGGGTTTTTTTTTTTTTTTTCTTTCTTTCTTAATGCCCACCGCGTGCGCAGTCCCGCGAGCGCGCGAGACTCTCCCGCCATGCTCGCCCCCGTCTCCGCCGGCGTTTTTTATTTATTTATTTTTTTTGGATGACGAAACTACCCTCAGGAATTTAATTATTCGTTTTTTTAAAAAAAAATGGAGATAAAAAGAAAGCAGCGCTTTGGGTCGCGGATATCGGGATATGCCCGTAATATTCTTTGTTCGAAAAAAAAAATACTAATTATTCTTGTTTATTTTTCCAAAGATTCACTGGAGGGTAGGAGACAATTCACCTACTGCCACCCACGCATTTCCTTTTGAATTGGGAATGGAAAGGAGAGACTCTGGAGGACGAGAGCGGTCCAGCGTGCCAAGAATTAAAATAACAAAATTTCTTCTTTCCAGTTTATTAAAGAAAGCAGGGAAAAGAGAAAGGGGATGAGACCCGTGGCTCGTTCGGCGTCCACGTCTCGGGGTGAGCCTTGGATGGGGCATCCACCAACCCCCCCTCCACCGAATCCACCCGCTCCCAGAGGGCGATTGGGACGAAGCCCCGATCACGTGCGTCGGCGTGTCTTCCTGGGAAACGATGGAGAAACGAGCGGATGCCCCCACCACTAGCGAAATAAAAAAAAAAAGAAACGGGAATAAAAGAATCGGAGGGGAGGACTATCGAGTCTGAATGAATCCGGGAAGCCATCCCTGCCACATCGACCTCACAAGGTAAAAGCACATGGATGGATGGGAGTTGAGAAGCGGCCGGGAATCTCGGGAAGCTTCGAGGTCGAGTGGGAAACGGGAATGGAATAAATAGTAAACGAGCACTGCCATCAGTGAACCGAACCGATTAACCACGCTACGTTCACTGACAAAAAGAATAAAATAAAAAATTGTGCAGTTGCCGCATCAATTATTTAATTTTAGCTACATATAAATGTATATTATTTGAATGTATAGTACGTACTGATATAAATCATGCACAGTGTGCGAAGAAAGGGATATGGTAGTTTTTTTCACGCGTGTTAAAGGATATGGTAGTTTTTTTTCCATATATATATATATATAACTATTAGCCTAGCACCTTTCTTAATCGGATAAAGCTACTGGATTGCCGATTCATTTTTCTGGATACCTATAAAATAGATTCCTGACCGAATTTTCTCTGATGAAAGATACTCCGATGCCTAAATCAGAGACGAGTTTCAGCCACAGAATGAAGAGTATTCTCAAGAGGATAAAGGTGACGAAAATGAACTCTATTTTTTCAGGTTTGAGTGGAGTTACTTCGAGTGTCCCCTCTTACCAATATTTATAGAGGCTGTGCCAGTGTGTAGCTCAGCTTACTCACCCGTGATTTAGATGAGATTAATTAACTTTACCTTGCCCATAATCATAAACGGTTGCAGAGAGGTGCTGGCCAGCTTGGAGTCGTGGGAGTTTGAGTTGGTAGCCACGTGGCCACCTCGATGCAGTTGCGATTTGGAGGTAGTGGCCATGCGGTCAATCGTAATCGCCGCATCCATGTTCGTAGATTCGAGATCAACCGGAGATCCCCTTCTGGACTCCTTCAGAAGGGACCGTCATTGGATCAGAGAAATGTCTTCAGTCTGCCCATTCTAGAACAATCCAAAGACACCTCCACCGTTTGTAGCGGAGTCCTTACCTTCGGAATGAATTGTAGGGCAGAGCTGGTATCGTCTTCGGACCGGCCTTCTTTAGATCAGCCTCCTTCGGTAAGTGTGTAGGAGAACAGTCGGTAGGTGGTGGTGGCACCCTTCAAGATCGATGTCTTCGGATTAGGCCAAAAATCTAGCCAGGTCGTTGCTTTACCCAGCTGCCTAGCTTCCTCTGGGTGCTTCGGTTTGAGGGTTTGGTTCAAGAAGAATTTGGTGGGTGATCGAGCCGGTAATTGTTTTGTGCTTGAAATAGCGTATCACAACAGTTACCTCCTGTTGCCGATCTCGCCGCCACGCCTGTGGCTTCGGACCCGCCGATTTGACTAGACTGTCTCGTCCCGGGGTCTCCTAGCTCTCAATCCTGCAAGACAAGGTCAGAAACCCTGGCCGGGGATCCCGGCGAGGGAGCTCCGACGGTCAAGTTAGTAAACGGTGAGAGGGAACAGAATCTCTGAGACAGGCCCTCGAAGGAGTCCCAGACTTAGAGATCATGCTAGCAAGAAAGGTCCCAGGAAGAATAGAAATCCGGGTGGGTTCCTCCACCGAGCTCACGCCAAAGGTCCCCTCTCGGGATCTTGGATCCTGCTCTTGGAATGGAATCTCCTCTTCCAGCCTTTTTTCCTTGCTTACCTTTTTGCCTACTCTCCCCTCCTTTTTAACTCCTCATGTTGCCTTTTTGTTTTCCGTCCTTAGGAGGCTCCTTCGTCGCTTTCAGCTCCTCCCCTCCATCTCTTTCCCCTTTCCCCTTCTGGATCAAAGAACCAGGCGGATTCCCCGCCTTGCTTGCCGAGCCTAGCAAGGAAAGAGTAAAGGGAGGGCGCCGGTCAGACCGCCAACCAGACCTTGGGCCGAGCGTGAGCGCTCTTCTTCCCAGGCGCCGACGATGCCCGTTATCGAGTCCTGTTTTGTCAGGACTTTGCCTCTCGATTGCGGGACCTATCGGGCCGATGTAAGCGATGTTTCGCGTGTCGCTGCCGACCGTACGGGCACTACTCTCGGGGTGCGGCGCGCACGGCTCGAGGGGCAACCTTGGAGCTCGTGCTCCCGCTCCTCGGAAGCTCCTCCGCACAGGTTGGCTTGCCTCGGTCGAGGTGGATCCCTCTTGGGTGGACACCTGGCAGAGCGGCAGGGGGCGTTCGACTTCGACCGAGGTGGTCCCGTCCCGTCTCCGGGCGGCCGACCTCGGCCAACCGTCTCAGGGCGCCACCTGGCGAGGGAGCAGGGGGCCCGGCTCGACCTCGGCCAAGGTGGAACCGTCTCAGGGCGCCACCTGGCGAGGGAGCAGGGGGCCGCCGGCTTCGACCGAGGTGGACCCCTCCTGGGGGACACCTGGCGGAGCGGCAGAGGGGCGCTCGACTTCGACCGAGATGGTCCCGTCTCCGGGCGCCACCTGGCGAAGGAACGAGGGGGCCCGGCTCGACCTCGGCTGAGGTGGAACCGTCTCGGGGCGCCACCTGGCGAGGGAGCAGGGGGGCCGCCGGCTTCGGCCGAGGTGGACCCCTCCTGGGTGGACACCTGACGGAGCGACAGAGGGGCGCTTGACTTCGGCCGAGGTGGTCCCGTCTCCGGGCGTCACCTGGCGAAGGAGTGAGGGGGCTCGGCTCGACCTCGGCCGAGGTGGGACCGTCTCAGGGCGCCACCTGGCGAGGGAGCTGGGGGCCGCCGGCTTCGGCCAAGGTGGACCCCTCCTGGGTGGACACCTGGCGGAGCGGCAGAGGGGCGCTCGACTATGGCCGAGGTGGTCCCGTCTCCGGGCGCCACCTGGCGAAGGAGTGAGGGGGCCCGGCTCGACCTCGGCCGAGGTGGTACCGTCTCAGGGCGCCACCTGGCGAGGGAGCAGGGGGCCGCCGACTCCGGCCGAGGGGGACCCCTCCTGGGCGCCACCTGGCGGAGCGACAGAGGGGCGCTCGACTTCGACCGAGGTGGTCCCGTCTCCGGGCGCCACCTGGCGAAGGAGCGAGGGGGCCCGGCTCGACCTCGGCCGAGGTGGGACCATCTCAGGGCGCCAACTGCCGAGGGAGCAGGGGGCCGCCGGCTTCGGCCGTGGTGGACCCCTCCTGGGTGGACACCTGGCGGAGCGGCAGAGGGGCGCTCGACTTCGGCCGAGGTGGTCCCGTCTCCGGGCGCCACCTGGCGAAGGAGCGAGGGCCTCGGCTCGACCTCAGCCGAGGTGGGACCGTCTCAGGGCACCACCTGGTGAGGGAGCAGGGGGGCCGCCAGCTCCGGCCGAGGTGGACCCCTCTTGGGTGGACACCTGGCGGAGTGGCAGAGGGGCGCTCGACTTCGACCGAGGTGGTCCCGTCTCCGGGCGCCACCTGGCGAAGGAGCGAGGGGGCCCGGCTCGACCTCGACCGAGGTAGGACCGTCTCAGGGTGCCACCTGGGGAGGGAGCAGGGGGCCGCCGGCTTCGGCCGAGGTGGACCCCTCCTGGGTGGACACCTGGCGGAGCAGCAGGAAGGCCTGGACCGACCTCGACTTCGACCGAGGCGGAGCCACATCTGACCTTGCCAAAAAATTCCACGTGGCTCGAATCACAACCAACGAAATCTGAGATATGCCACGTCATCGTAACGGCCGTAACACCTCCCACTCTCAGTTTTTGAAGCAATGATTTGCCTCGAAGAATGAGAGTATTGATGAGTTGTCATTTTCTGCCATAAAAAGTACAGCTAATGATGATAAAACTTTCAGTTCGGTCGATCGCCATAACTGTTGTTTGATTTGAAAATCAGGTCAAGGACAATTGTTTCCTTCTCATTAGGATATAAAAAAGGAAAGGGTCAATCAACAGGTCATGTCCCTTTTCTTCTGTTATGATGGTTCGGCCTATCCCTCCATTGGAAACTGGGTAGAGGGCGTGGCCTCATCCCATTCCTTGAAAAGGGTGCAGGCTTCATCTCCGCCGTTGAGTGAGGTCACGCGGATCATGACTTTTGGTTCTCTCCGCGTCGAATCAGCTCAGCGTTGCTTGGAGCATCGCACCTGCCCCCGGTGCCTATATACGTGGCGCGTTCAGAGGGGGGGACTGTTGACTTTGGTAGTAAGCCAAATAATGAGACTCTTCGTCAAGTCAGCTTTCTCTGATCATAGATTCACCCTCTTTATTCCAGGACTTGTAATTGGAGGATTCAAGTGCAAATCTCGATTCACCAAGGTTTTACCAGTTGTCACGCTGTCACTAGAGAGGGAATTATTGCCCAGATCATGGGATCATGGCGATTGGGATCACTAATGCTACATTCATCAAGGATCAAATCAGTCGTAGCCTTTTAACTTCCAGGGGTCCCCTCCAGCATGTAGATCGAGACCCTCATTAATTAGGACAAGTGTGCGTGGCATGATCAGAGAGTTACTTGAAATATAGGTGTTCGATCTGAGCCTTTGTAGTCCTGATGTAAGGGAAGGAGGCTCTTAGAATTTGAACTTATGTTTGTTCTTGGCAGGGCTGCCTTCCGAGCCATTTTCTTCTCTCTCTCCCTGCACTACTTGAAGAGCTTGTCAAAGCATGAGACCAGACATAGCAAAGCTCAGGCAGGCGGCGAGGAAGCGGCCGGTGACAGGCCCTCTGGTAAGGAGATCGGATCAGTGGTGGAGTTATGTCTTGGTGCTACCTCACGTCCAGGTTGGACGTGATACCCCGATCAAAATAGGTTCTTCCTCAGGAGAGGAACAAGCCTCTCTAGGGAGGACTATTTTGGTGAAGCCATCAAGGAGGTCAAGTACACCAAGCGCCAGTAGGACTCTCCCATGCGCTGAAGATGTTAAGCCTGCGGTTCTAGTCACAGAAGGGAGGAGTTCTGGGGGATGTGATGTGCCCGCTACCGAAACTGAGAGGCGAGGGTGCGGGGACCCTCTTTCTGTTGTTCTTCCTGGAATACTGTGGGTAGGTGTTGGCACGTCCATTGTATGTCTATGTACGTCAGATGGGCTAACCTTATATATTTTCCTCTTTGGCAGATCTCTCGCGATGTCTCTTTGTTGAAGAAAAATGTTCATGAGTCTATCAACCTAGGCGAAGGCCTCCGGAGTCGGGCGGCTTCAGCTATAGCTGAAAAAGATATTGCCGAAAAGCTCCGGGTTGCCACAGAAGAGGAGTTGGGCAAGGTTGTCGCCTCCAACAGTGTCCTGAGAAGGAAAGTGAGGATGCTCGAGGCACAAGCGATGGATGTGGTGGCTGAACTGAGGAAGAAGAGGAGGAAGGTGAGCTCCTCCGACTTGTTGTTGAGAGAGTGCCTTCAGAACGCTGAGGAGTTGAAAACCCAAAAAGACGAACTAGAGGAGAGAATTGGTAAAATGGAGATGGATATCCTAATGGCCAGCCAAAGGGCGGTTCAGGCTGAGGAGAAGTCTTCACATGCTGTCGAGGCTTATAGGAGCTTCCAAGCCTTCAAAGATGAAGTGCATGAGGTCATAATGGAAAGCTATCTCCTCGGCCATGCTGACTGCCTGGGCAAGGTCACAAAGCTTTATCCCAGTTTGGACTTCTCTCTGGCCACCATTCTGGGCATCGTGGCCGAGAAAATAAGAACTCCAACTAGAGAGGCATCGATGCTTCCTGCTAGTAGAAGTGGGATGGCCATTGACGAAACCTCGGTCCCTGCTCTGACTTCCGAAGCAGCTGATGAAGGATAAGACTGTTCTTTTTTCTTCCTTTTTGCCATCCAATTGTAATGCTTCCTTTTGAAATAAAGGCTTTTCTTCTTTGAAACAAGTGACTAACTTTCCTCAAACTAGTCTTCTTTGGGTCGATCATCTTCGGATTGGTGTGCAGAAGACTGGTCAATTGCTCGACAGTGAGCAACTGAAGCAAGGGATTCCGAGTTCGTGTCTTCGGGCTGGCTGAAGACTGATTTTGAAGTGAAGCTGTAGCACCATTGGATCATTTTTGATTCCTCTGGCGCAGTCAATCGATTAGTAAAGGACCTGACCAACCTTTTGGACCGGTGTCAATCATCCACCAAAACTGTCCCCTCTGACTCGATGATCGTGCAAGAGACAAATGTCACCCTGTGATTGGCGGCAGGTTGGAGAACATTGAGCACATTCTCTATTATCAGTAAATGTGCTAGTATTCGAGTGGCCATGCTCTTGCATGCTTTGGGTGCCGCCAAGTTTTCCTTTCCTGAAGATGGCCATTGATGTTGTATCCACTCGTAAAAAGGCTGCTCCAGATTCAAAGCGTTAGTCGCTTTTTTCGAAGGTGGTTTATTAATGACCATGTTATCTCCAGGGAGGTTGTTTTGGTTTCGATGCATCATTTCGACATGTGGTGCTTTCTAATTGGTTTGGCGGGAGGCGTGGGACACGTCCTCTGTGGGCATGAAGTGCCGTTAAATAGGACTCATCTTCCCGTTTTCTGAAAGCTATCGAAGTAGCAGAGAAGCAAGCCCTTGGCCCCAAAGTTGCCCTTCTCCTTCTTCTTCATACTGCGAAGATGAAGTTCAACATGGCGGAACTCCGGGAGATGGCCCGGAAGAGGGTTGCCGTCTCGAAGCCGGAAGGACAGCGTAGCAGCAAGGTCCTCCAGGACGATGACGACTCCTTCTGGCTTGGGGACGCGACTCGTCTGGGGTGGAAGGTGCGGACCTTGTAGGCCCAATTGGAAGAGGCCAAGGCCTAGGCGGCGAAGGCGGCCATGGCAATGGAGCAGGTTAAGAAGGAGGCGACAGAAGCTGTCACTGAGTTCTTAGCGTTGCAGGCCTCCAAGGATGAAGTTGACGAGGCTATCTTGGACTTCTATCACTAGGGGTTCCGGAAACATAAAAGTAAGGCCTTCTGCTATTACGGTTTGAAGGGCTTGGACAACATTAGGCCCTCTATTCCATACCTTGGACAGGAGGACGATTCCGATTTCGAGGAGTCGGAGACCGAAGAGAAGTTTGAAGCCTCCCCAAGCACCTCCCGGGGGTTCGATACCACTTGCCGGCTTGGAAAGGGGTCGTGGCTGGTCCTTAGATCATCCTTTTCGCTGCCGTTGCCTTTTCCTTCTTCTTTTTTTTGGGGTCAGTTGTATAGTTTTTCTCTGAATGAATGAAAACACCTTTATGCAAGAAACGTGCTCCAAGATGGTATGAAGTGTAGACTCTTCGGCACGATAGGTGACTGAAGAACCCATAGAACCATTTAGATCAGGTTTGCCGCTATGATAGGTTGGTTGAGCCATCTCAGTGGCATCTGTCGATAACAAAGTGGATTGTTTGGACCTACCTCGGCACATCTTCAGATTTTTCATAGGGTAAGACATTTAGACCATCCTTGCTCCTTTAGTTGGTGTTAAGGCAGGTTAATTATACCCACCTCGGCGCATCTTTGGATTTACCATAGGATAGGTTATTCAGACCATCCCTGCGCCTTTAGTTGGTGTTAAGGCAGGTTGATTAGACCCATCTTGGTGCATCTTTGGATTTACCATAGGGTAGGTTATTCAGACCATCCCTGCGCCTTCAGTTGATCATAAAATTGCCTGATTGGGTTTTTCTTTGCGCTCATTGGGGATATTGATATAGTGAGTGGATCAGACCCACCTTTGTGCTTTTTGGCCAATTTTGTCGGATGGGCCCCTGAGACCATCAATTGATGAGAATACAGGCTATCCAGACTCATTTTTGAATGGAAAAGTCTTCCTTAACGAGAACTTTCATTGATAGTATTTGCGAAGGTTTTCTGCATTCCAAGACCGATGTATCTTAATACCATCTAAAGTCTAGAGTCGATACGTTCCTGGACGTATGACTTTCTTGATTCGATAGGGTCCTTCCTAGTTGGGGGAGAATTTGCTTTGCTCCGTCGACCTGGATACTTCGGCCCTCCGTAGCACTAAGTCGTCGGGACGAAAGATTCGTTCTTTCACTATGGAGTTGTAGTACTTAGTGACCCTTTGTTGGTATGTCGCCATCTTTATTTGAGCTTGAAGCCTGGTGCCTTGCAGTAGATCTAAGTCCACCCTTCGGCATTCTGAATTTTGGGTTCCTCATACCTGTCAATCCTCAAAGATTGCAAAGTAACTTCAATGGGGAGGACTGCTTCGGTGCCGTACATCGGATTAAATGGGGACTCGCCAGTAGCCGTTCTGGGGGTTGTCCGATATGCCCAAAGAATGGAATTCAGTTCTTCGGCCCAAAATACCTTGGCACCATTCAGTTTAGTCTTCAGACCATGGAGAATAGTCCAGTTTGTCACTTTGGCTTCTCCGTTGGACTGTGGGTGGCCGACAGACGTCAACTTGTGAAGCACATGGTACTGGGCACAAAAGTCTTTGAACCTAGGATTGTCAAATTGCCTCCTGTTGTTAGTGATTATGGTATGAGAAATCCTGAACCGAAATATAATAGAGTTCCTGACTAAGCTTTCAACTTTTCCTTCTGTGATGTGAGACAGCGGTTTAGGCTCGATCCACTTAGTGAAGTAGTTGATGGCTTTGTCTAGATACCGGCGGGAATGGACCAAGAATGTCCATGCCCCACTGGACGAATGGCCATGGAGCTGTCAGCTGGGTCAGCTGGCTTGCTGGCTATCTCTGGACGTTGGCATATCTTTGGCACTGGTCACATCTTAGGACAAAGTCAGCTGAATCTTTTTAGATAGTGGGCAAGTAGTAACCTTGGCATATTATTTTGTATGCCAGAGATCTTCCTCCCAAATGGTCTCTGCACATGCCTTCATGGACCTCCTTCAGGGCATAATCGGCATCCGACGACCCTAGGCACTTCAGCAGAGGCTGGGTGAATGATCTCTTGTACAAGGTTCCGTCCAAGACAACGTACTGGGATGCCATCCAGCGGATCCTCTTGGCTTCCACTTTGTCTTCTGGTAATGAATACTCATTCAGGAATTTGAGGATGGGGTCCATCCAACTGGGCTCATTCTTAGTCTGGTACACCCGTGGGGTTTCTTCAGCTATGCTTGGAACTTCAAGATGTTCAATGAAGGTATGGCCAAGGGAGTCCGGAGTAGTAGTAGCGAGCCTAGACAGTGCATCAGCTCGGGAGTTCTTTGATCGAGGCACATGGGTGATTTCAAAGAACTCCAACTGGAAGGACATGGCTCGTACTTTTTCCAAATATTGCACCATTGCAGGGTCCCTAGCTTTGATTCGCCTTTGACTTGGTTCACCACCAGTTGGGAGTCTGAAAATATCTGGATCTTTCGAACCCCCAAATTTTTAGCGATTCGGAGTCCTATAAAGAGAGCTTTGTATTCAGCATGATTATTTGAAGTATGGAAGGAAAAATGGAGTGCGTACTCTATAGTGTGTCTATCTGGTTCAATCAGTATGAGACCAACTCCACACCCAGTAGAGTTGGAAGCTCCATCTATATGAAGTACCTAGACGGACTCCACATCCTTCAGATTGGCTCCTTCCTCTTCGGCCCTCTGCATATCCTCTTCAGACTTCCATGTGCATTCGGCTAAGAAGTCAGATAACACTTGTACTTTTATAGCCGATCGGGGTTGAAAGTTGATGTCGAATTTACTTAACTTAACAGCTCATTTAGTTATCCTCCCTGAGGTGTCTGGATAGCGAAGAATGGCTTTGAGGGGCTGGTCATTCAACACCACAATGGTGTGGACATGAAAATAAGGCCACAGTCACTTTGCCGCAATTACTAAGGAGTAGATCAGCTTCTACATTTTTGAATATCTTACTTCAGCATTGTGTAGAACTTTGTTGATATAGTAAACTGGCTTCTGGAGATTAATCATCTCTTTCTGAACGAGGATCGAACTGACGACTTTGTCTGCAGCATAGAGGTACAAGTAGAGAGTCTCTTCTTTGTGAGGCTTAGAGAGCAAAGGTGGAGTCTCCAAATACTTCTTTCAATCTTCGAAGGCAAGATGATAGTCTTCAGTCCACTCGAATCCTCTGGACTGTTGAAGTACCTTGAAGAATGGAAGATACTTCTTAACTGATCGGAAGATGAACCTGCTTAATGAAGCGATTCTTCTTGTCAGTTGTTGTACTTTCTTCTTGCAGGAAATGTGTCTCATGCTTCAGAGGGCCTGGATCTTTTAGGGGTTGGCTTTAATTTCTCGTTTGGTGATAAGGAATCCCAAGAACTTGCTGGATGTTACCCCGAAAGCATACTTCATCGGGCTCAACTTCATCTGATGATGTCGTAATGCACTGAATGACTCTTCCAGGTCTTTGATACGGTCCTCCTTAAGGAGGCTCTTTACAATCATATCATCAACATAGGCCTCTATGTTCCTTCCTAGTTATTGCTTGAACACCTTATTGATCAGTCTCTGGAATGTCATCCCAGCATTCTTCAGTCCGAATGACATCATTTTATAGCAGCAGAGACCTTTTTTGGTGACGAAAGCAGTATTTTTTTCATCCCGAGGGTCCATTCGGATCTGGTTGTACCCAGAGAAAGCGTCCATAAAGCTCAATAGTTGATGGCCTGCAGTGTCATCGACTAGTTGATCGATTTTTGGTAGAAGGAAGCTATTTTTTGGGCAAGCTTTATTAAGGTCTGTGTAATCAATGAAAATCCTCCACTTACCGCTAGCCTTCCTTACCATCACCACGTTGGCCAGCCATTCGGGACAATATGCCTCCCGAATAAATCCGACCTTGAGAAGCTTGTTTACTTCTTTATCTATCACCTTTTATCTTTCACGGGCAAAGTTTCTCTTCTTCTACCGGATCGGCCTGTATTCAGGGGCGACTTCCAACCGATGAGTAATTACTTTGGCAGGGATCCTAGGCATATCCGAAGCAGACCAACCAAAGACATCAACATTGTTCCTGAAAAAGTGGATCAGCCTTGCTTTTGTTTCCTCATCAAGCAGGCTTCCGATTTGTACTACCTTGGTGGGGTCCTCTTCGGTTAATTATACCAAAATAGTCTTTTCCATAGGCTTATCACAATCTGCAGCTGGATCCCTTGGGTGTAGTTGGTCCAATGTTATGGAATCGACCGATTATCTGTCCTGTATCATCATACATTATTGTGCGGCCCTTTGGTCTCCCTTTGCTTCCTTGACTTCGTTCCTGGTGGGAAAATGCACTAGGAGGTAATAGGTTGACACTATGATCTCGAATTTCTTCAAGGTGGGCCATCCCAAAATCACATTGTAAACCGAGAGAGTTTGGACTACCGTGAAATTGATGGGGAGTGTCTTTTGTCGAGGTTCGGTACCCTTTCGGTACCGAGGGTTACGGGCAGAATTATTTCACCCTCGATATCGACCTAATTGCATCCAAACCCGGTCAGCAGCACGGGGATCTCTGTAGCTTGTTTTTAGGTAGACACATTCAGGAGAATGCATCATAAAGTAAGATGTCTGTAGAGCTTCCATTATCAATCAAAATGCATCTTACATCATAATTAGCCACAACGGCCAATATTATAACCGGGTCATCATGTGGGAGCTGAACTCCCATGAAATCATCATCGGAGAAGAGTATGGAGTCGTTGTCCTTAAGCCGCTTCGGGGCATCATCTTCGGCACTTCTTTAGTTAGTTGGCTGATGTAGCATTCCCACATTTCTGTTGGTGGGTCTTTGGTTCAGTAGTTCGGCTTCTTCGGGAGCCCTCTGGGGGGCCGTGACCTCAGGCCGCGATTCTTGGCGATCGATGTATCGTCCCAAGTAGCCCCTCTTGATCAAATCTTCGATGGCATCCTTGAGCTCGATGCAATCTTCAAAGGTATGGCCATGGTCCTGATGGAATTTGCAGTAATTATTCTTGTTCTTCCTAGAAGAGGATGCTTTCATGGGACGTGGCCGTTGGAGATAGCTTTCTTTTCTATCTCCATCAAAACTCTCTCTAGGGAGATTGAGAGGGGTGTAGGAGTCGAATCTTCCACCTGGTGCTCTGGGCCTGGGGCTTCATCATCGATTGGAGTTATTGCTATTGTTGTTGTTGTTGGGGGGTACAGGGGCATCCAGCCCCTAGTTGCTCTTCTTCTTTGGGATAGATTTTTCTCAGCCAGTCATCGGTTCGCCGCTTGCTCCTTAGCATCGGTGTATTTTTGAACTTTGGACAGGAGCTCAACGTAGCTTGTAGAAAATCTCTTGTCTAGGAAAAAAGTAAGTCTGGACGTTCGGAGCCCCTTCTTTATCGCAGACATGGCTACGTACTTATTGAGATCAGGGATCTCGAGAGTAGCCGAGTTAAACCTGGAGATGTAATCAAGCAAGCTCTCTTCCTCATTCTGGTGAAGGAGAAAAAAGGTGTCCGTGTTCCGGGACGTCTTGCGGCAGGTCCTGAAAAGCAAGACGAAGAGTTTTTCTAGTTTAGAAAAAGAATCGATGGTACTTGGACTATGCTCTAATACCATATCCGAGCTGCCTTCTTCAGAGTAACAGGGAAGGCGAGGTAGTGCAGCGCATCCGAGACCCCTTGAATCATCATGTGGGCTTTGAAGCTACCCAGATGATCGAGCGGGTCGGTGGTACCATCGTAGGGCTCCATTTGAGGAACCCTAAAGTGCCGAGGGATGATTTCGGCCATGATATGAGGGGTGAACGGGGGGCATGATTTGTAGGCCACAAGCCCACCATCCTTCTTCTAGTCCTGAAGCATCACAACCTCAGATTCGAGGATCCTGAGCTTTTTCTCGTAATCGGGGTGGGCTTTCTTCGGCAGGTCCCTTTTGGGAGTGGAATCTTTGGAGGAGATGGAAAGAGACCGCATAGATCTCTTTTCCCTCCGTAGGGGATCAGCTGGCTTCGGGTTCTGAGAGCTTCGGCCTTCGGGAGAAAGCCGATCATGGAGGGAGAGATGGGTAGACCCCTGCCGTTGGTCTCCCTTCTTCCTGGATTGATGACTATGCCTGGAGGTGGTTGGCGGGTGCCCCACCTGGAGGGCCTTATCTTGAAAGTTCTGAACCATAGCCGTAAGGGTGTTAACTTGGTTCAGAAGAGCCTCGAATTGCTGTTGTCCCATAATAAGGGTGGGAGGCGGAATATCGTTCTCTACCGGAGGATCGTTCCTTTCAAAAGGAGGACGACCCCTACTTGTTGAGGCATTTTAAGTTTTTCCTCTCATCATTGATACCTCTTTTTATCCTTCTTTCTCAATGAGGGGAGTTAGCAGTGGGTGCTTAAACCTCCTGGTGCGTCTCCCCTCTACCTGGCACGCCAATCTGTTGGTGTAGAACCTTCCTCAACCAGGCAGAACTGCTGGATCATTGGTTCACTTCCCTGGACACCTGCAAAATAGGTCCCTGACTGGATTTTCTCTGATGGGGGACACTCCGATGCCTAAGTCAGAGATGGGTTCCTGCCATAGAATGAATAATATTCTTAAGAGGATAAAGGTGGCGAAAGTGAACTCTATTTTTCCAGGCTTGAGTGGAGTTACCTCGAGTGTCCCCTCTTACCAATATTTATAGAGGTTGTGTCTGTGTGTAGCTCAGCTTACTCACCTATGGTTTAGACGAGGTTAATTAACTTTACCTTGCCCATAACCATAAGCGGTTGCAGAGAGGTGATGGCCAGCCTGGAGTCGGGGGAGTTGGAGTTGGTGGCCACGTGGCCACCTCGATGCAGTTGCAATTTGGAGGTGGTGGTCATGTGGTCGATTGTAACCGCCGCATCTACATTCGTAGATTCGAGATCAACCGAGATCCCCTTCTGGACTCCTTTAAAAGGGACCATCATTGGATCAGAGAAATGTCTTCGGTTTGCCCTTTCTAGAACAATCCGAAGACACCTCCGCCATTTGTAGCGGAGTCCTTTCCTTCGGAATGAATTGTAGGGTAGAGCTGGTATCGTCTTCAGACCAGCCTTCTTCGGATCAGTCTCCTTCGACTAGTGTGCAGGAGAACAGTCGGTAGTTGGTGGTGGCACCCTTCAAGATCGATGTCTTCAGATTAGGCCAAAGATCGAGCCAAGTTGTCACTTTATCCAGCTGCGTAGCTTTCTCTGGGTGTTCTGGTTTGAGGGTTTGGTTCAAGAAGAATTTGGTGGGCGATTGAGACGGTAATTGTCCTATGCCTGAAATGGCGTACCACAACAAAAACTATATTAGTAAAAATTTTATCTCGCTTGGGCTCTTAGATTTCTGGTTTTTTTTGGTGGATTTTATAGAAAACATGGCCAAAAAAAAAACAAAAAGAAAATGAAGACAGCTATCACTCCCAGACCCGATGCCTGAGCCAAGCATACAACAGACGACGGCCTTAAAGTTTAATCCCATCGAATGTGCAAGTTTTAGATTTTAACTTTCAAATCTTTCAAAATACTGGAATAAGTTAAGCTTATCAAAACTTCCTCCAATTCCTAAACTCCTCATCGCATGATCCCAAGTTCTAATTATTCTGTAGCATCTAAAAAAAAAGAAAAATATAATGAACTACATGAACCCAGTAAATTATCAAAATCTTTAGTTCATAAAATATAAAATTTAATATTTATTCATAGAACATAAGTCGATGAAATAAGTCAAATTAATTAAAATAAAAATTTTATAAAGCTCAACATGAAATTTTTATAAAGCACGGTTGATAATAATACATTTTCTGAAATAAAATAACCAATAATGGCCATCCCTTCATACTTTACTCTCCCAGTCCCTCTGACCATGGCCACGATTGGCTCGTAGCTAGTCTCGAAAGAGACTAGATCCTGACTACACATATTGCCCGACGATCATGTACTAGTGATTGCACCATAGGAGGCTCGGAAGGCATCTAGCTTTGATATCACACGAGAAATCATGCATCCTTAGCATGTATGTGAAGCCTAGCACGTAACTGGGCCATTGTGGGTTGAAGTCGGTAGCCCTTGTCGACTTCATCCAGAACTCAGAAAAAAAAAGGAGGATCTGAGAGGCCGACCAGGGGATGGTTAGCTCGATTGAAACAGTTGCTAGAGGAATCGTTATATGCCATGGGGAGGGAGGAAATGACCTAAGGATCATTGGGGAAGGGCGGGACTCTCAGACGAGCAGCCTTATCCTTGGTATGTTGTGCATTATCCACACCAAACCCTTCTTTAAAATCCTCTCCATCACCTCTATTTGAGTCGGAGCAAGTCCTTCTACCCCCCTTCTCTTTCTTCCCTAGCTCCGGCAGCGACAGAGCCGACGTGCAAAGCCGTTGCCATCTCCCTATTCATCTCTTTGATCCATAGATTTTGAAGGGTTTCGGTCTCTACCATCGCTAGAATTCAAGTACCACCGGCCCTGTTCCTGCTGTCGTCACACCTCCCCGATGAGTTCCTCTTCCCTCTTCCCTCTTCCTTGATCCATGGTAATGGAGAAGGCCTGTTCGGCCGAGCCAAGGAGAAAGCAGGAAAAAAAAGAATGAAGAAAAGGAAAGTGTTGGATCGACGCCCCTAACAATTCTTACAAAAGGAACGTCTCTATTATAAAAGGCAGGGAGGTTTCCACCAGACCTCTACGAGGTGTGAGCTGGCACCAGGCCAACAATCCCCCCCAGCGAAACGACCGTGTTTTTTCCCCTGCGGAGACTCGAACTCGAGACCAAGGCTCTGATACCAGTTGTTGGATCGACGCCCCTAACCATTCTTACAAAAGGAACGTCCCTATTATAAGAGGCAGGTTAATCTCTCTTAAACTAGCACAGCTACCATGGGCGCCCGAGCCGACCCCCCGTGCGAGCACCGCAGCACCAACCCCAGGGTACTAACCCATGAGCCAGCCCGCTAAAGCTAGCACCACGAAGTTACCCGATAAGAGGAGCTGACTGGACCAGACCCATCTAGCTGGCGGCCACGTTACATGGTCCCAGACCTCTACGAGGCATGAGCTGGCACCAGACCAACAGAAAGTATGGGACGGATGCCGGTGATCACACCATCCTCCCCTCATCTCTGTCTGGTGAGCTCCCTCCCTGGTCGACCATCTCCCATGGCTTTCGATGGCCATAGGAGGCTTGCTCGGGCCAAACGAAGGAAGAAGCCGAGGGGAAAATAGGTAAGGGGGGTTCGGGGAGAAAAGGAAAGAAGAGAAGAAAAACAAAAGAGGGAAAAAGGAAAAAAAAATAATAATAATAATAAAGAGAGAGAAATAAGAGAGAGACGAGAGGGAAAAGAAATGGAGGAATGGTTAATTTCTGGACCATAATTGAAATATGATTAACGAGAGTGCTCCGTGATAATATAGTTTTCTTTTTAGTATTTTTGAAATAGAAATTAATTTTATGATTAAATTTGTTGGTCAGGATCATCGTTGTCCTTGGAAGACCAAGTCTAGTATTTAAGTTGTAATTAGTTGGTGGATACTCTTCGGTAAGTTATCTTGATCTCTCATATTATATGTCAAATATGTTATATATTTATAAAATATTAAATGTATGTAGTATATTTTAATTTACATTGGATTATAATGGGTTGCATGCATTGTGTTAGGTGGATGCTCTCTAGTCCGACTATGATCACACAAGGATCTAGTCTCCTTTTGGGCCTCCAGTGAGGCTATCATTGGCGTATGACCGTTAAGCGGTATGTGTACACAGGAGCTAGTTGCCTTGTTTTTAGCCATGTATGGCAGTTGCTGGCACATGTTGGGATGCATGTTTTCTCGTGTGATTTCAGAGCTAGTTTTTATTTTGGACCTCAGTGGGGCTATCACTTGTGCATGACCGATGAGCAGATTGTATACGCAGGATCTAGTCTCTTTCGGGACTAGCCATGAGCCGATCGTGGCCATAGTCAGAGAGACTAGGAGAGTAAAGTAAATGGTTGGTCATCTATAATCGTGTCAGTTGCATTTAAGTGTATACATTTGCATAATATTACTGGTTATAATATTTTGATGCTGGATATCTTGTTGTATGATGTGTTTATGCTTATTGTTTGTTAATGACATATTTATTTATATATATTGGAGGTGATGATAACTTATTGAGCCTGTATAGCTCATCTCCTATTTTTCTATATTTTTGTTACAAATCCAGAAGATCAATCGGGCTTGGAAACCAGTCAGTGAGGAGCTAGGATTTAGGTGTTATGCATATGCCTGGCTGGATAATTATTGCTAAAATTATGTTTTGATGCAGGCCTTGTGTGTCCAAAGGAGAAATAAATCCTAGGGCACATGGTCATTTGTTGTGCATCCGGCTCAGGTTTGGGATCAAGGCGTAATAGATTTATTGGTATCCGAGCAAAGGTTTAAGATCAAGATGACCTAGTTAGTAAGAGTGCGGTAGAATTAAGGTTTTGATTGAATATACCGGAATAATTATCGATACTGAGAATTTATTTAATTTCCTTTGATAAGTGTATGTTATAGTTCTAAAGGTTTTGTTAAGTAAAGAAGGCTTGCACAAATAAAATGATTAAATTCTCCTAGCTTAATTTTTGGAAGAATATCATCGAGACTAGATAATGGAGATATAGAGGTATATTTTGAGTTATATTATGGATTTGATATAATTGTAGATTGTGATACAAGTGATTAGAAATTAATATGATGGTTATTAAGGCATGACTGAATGATATCGAAGATTGAGTTATGATCACTTGAGACCAACATGGATATGATTGAGTGATATTAAAATTTAGATTGTGATCACTGTGGATTGTGATTTAAGAGATATTTGAACTTAGTGTTATGATCAGTTGGGATATGATAAAGTTGCAAAAATGGATTTGAAGCTTGGATTTCTAGTTCTTAGGTATAACGTATAAGGTTTGGTATATGATTAGTGCAAAAAAAGAATATTATTTTTGTAGAGAGATTGATCTTGGATGAGTGTAAAAGGCTGAATGATTTATACTATTTGATCATGATGAGTTAGCATAGAGCTGAATAAGATGTCTTTGCCTTGATAAATGGGTTTGATCGAGCTTTGAAAGTGTTGGCCTGAAAATATAAGGTGGTATGTTAAAGGGTTATGCTGGATAATGTTGGAATCCTAAACTTGATATGAATGAAGATCATGATAGCATATGAATTTTATAAATAGTTATTGAATTATAAATTTTGGGATTGTTACAAAAAGGATGTTTAGGATGAAGGTTATGAAAAAGTTTAATGATATTAAGAAAAAGAGTTTTTCGATGAATCTGTATGGAGATTATTATTGAAAATATGTAATGAAAAATGCATTTGAGATAATGTATAGATTTGTAAATTAGTGAGTTAAATGATATTATATGGACATAGCATGCATATCTTAGTAGAATTATTGATGTCTTGAATTGATGGTATTATTTTATGCAAAGACTTTAAATGTTGGAAATAGATCGAAGTTTAAATTTGATGTAATATACTCGAGACCTAGTAAGGACAAGAAAATTTAATAGTTTTGATCTGGTTTTATTTGAAGGTTAGATTTGGTTTGGATTCTAATGAAAAGTGATATTCTTGTCAGAAATTAGATGATTTGATCAGAGTGTGTAGTAGAAGAGTGGTGGACTAAAGATATTAGGATTAATTTAAAGTGTATTATGATGAATGAATAGGAGCTCTTATTGGGATTACCGAATTTTGGATAAATGAATCATGTGAGTTTTGGATTGTGCATCTTTGAGTTTTGGAAGACTTAGATTTTTAAAATTTCGAGATTGAAGTTTTTTTTAGGAGGGGAGAATGTGAAGCCAGCACGTAACTGGGCCATTATGGGTTGAAGTCGGCAGGCCTTGCCGACTTCATCCGGAACTCAGAAAAAAAAGGGGGGATCTGAGAGGCCTATCAGGGGATGGTTAGCTCAACCGAAACAGTCACCGGAGGAATCGTTAGATGCCACGGGGAGGGAGGAAATGATCGAAGGACCGCCGGGGAAGGACGAGACTCTCGGACGAGCGGCCTTATCCTCGGTACGTTGTGCATTATCTGCACCAAACCCTTCTTTAAAATCCTCTCCATTGCCTCTATTTGAGCCGGAGCGAGTCCCTCTGCCCCCCTTCTCTGTCTTCCCTAGCTTCGACAGCGACAGAGCCGACGTGCAAAGCCATTGCCATCTCCCTATTCATCTCTTTGATCCATAGATTTTAAAGGGTTTCAGCCTCTACCATCGGTGGAATTCAAGTGCCGCTGGCCCTGTTCTTGCCGTCGTCGCATCTCATCGGTGAGTTCCTCTTCCCTCTTCCCTAATCCATGGTAACGGAGAAGGCCTGTTCAGTCGAGCTAAGGAGAAAGCAGAAAAAAAAGGATGAAGAAAAGGAAAGTATGGGACGGACGCCGGTGATCGCGCCGCCCTCCCCTCTTCTCCATCCGGCAAGCTCCCTCCCTGGTTGACCATCTCCCATGGCTTCTGATGGCCATGGGAGGCTTGCTCGGGCCAAACGAAGGAAGAAGCCGAGGGAAAAATAGGCAAGGGGGTTCGGGGAGAAAAGGAAAGAAGAGAAAAAAAAGAGGGAAAAAGGAAAAAAAGAAAATATATATATATATATATATATATTAGTAATAATAAAGAGAGAAAGAAAAGACAGAGGAGAGAGAAAAGAAAGGGATGAAGGGTTAATTTCCGGACCAGAATTGGAATTGGATTGACGAGAGTGCCCCATGATAATATAGTTTTCTTTTTAGTATTTTTTGAAATAGAAATTAATTGTATGATTAAATTTGTTGGTCAGGATCATCATTGTCCTTGGAAGACCAAGTCTAGTGTTTGAATTGTACTTAGTTGGTGGATACTCTTTGGTAAGTTATCTTGATCTCTGATATTATTTGTCAAATATGTTATGTATTTATAAAATATTAAATGTATGTAGTATATTTTAATCTGCATTGGATTGTATTGGGTTGCATTCATTGTGTTGGTATGGATGCTCTCTAGTCCGACTATGATCACACGAGGATCTAATCTCCTTTTGGACCTCTAGTAGGGCTATCACTAGCGCATGACCATTAAGCGGTATGTGTACACAGGAGCTAGTTGCCTTGTTTTTAGTTATGTGTGGCAGTTGCTGGCACATGCTGGGATGCATGTTTTTTCGTGTGATTTTAGAGCTAGTTTTCCTTTTGGGCCTCTAATGGTGCTATCATTGGTGTATGACCGATGAGCGGTATGTGTACATAGGATCCAGTCTCTTTCGGGGCTAGCCACGGGCTGATCGTGGCCATAGTCAGAGGAACTAGGAGAGTAAAGTAAATGATGGCCATCCATAGTCGTGTCGGTTGCATTTAAGTATATATATTTGCATAATATTGCTGGTTATAATATTTTGATGATGGATATCTTGTTGTATGATGTGTTTATGCTTGTTACTTGTTAATGGCATATTTGTGTATATATATTGGGGGTGTTGATAACTTACTAAGCCTATATAGCTCACCCTATATTTTTCTATATTTTTGTTACAGATCCAGAAGATCAATCGAGCTTGGGAACTAGTCAGTGAGGAGCTAGGATTTAGGTGTTACGCGTATGCTTGGCTGGATAATTATTGCTGAAATTATGTTTTGATGCAGGCCTTGTGTGTCCAAAGGAGAAATAAATCCTAGGGCACACGGCCATCTGTTGCGCATTCGGCTCGGGTTGGGATCGGGCATGACAATGTACCAGCGATCACCCTGCATGACTAAAATCAAAAAGGATAATATCTCATGACTACACATACTGTTCATCGATCATGTACCAGTGATTGCCCCATTGAAGATCTGGAAGGAGACTAGGTCCTAACTCGTGTGATCATAGTCGAACTAGAAAGCATAACAACCAACAAACAACAGTTTTTTCAAAGCATAATAACCAACAACAGCATATTTTTTCGATGTAAATTAATATAATTATTTTTAAAATAAACATATATATATATATATATATATATATAACTCATCAATTTGTTAAAACATGTTCTTGCAAAGCATAAAGTACTCATTTAAATAAATAACAGTAATTAAATCTTTAAATCAAATCAAACATAGTAAAACATATTAGAGGTAGAGATAACTTACAGAAAATTGATTCAACCATGAAAACGCGACTCGAACCCTAGTTCCTCTGCACTCCCTTACTGCCAAAAGCAATGAAGATTCATCTGATTAATGTACAATTAAATTGATTTCATAAAATTTATTTATTTATGTTTGCTCTTTATTTTCTCTTTCCTCTTTTTCTCTCCCCTTTCTCTCCCTCATCTTCTCTCTCCCCTATTTCTTTCTCTCTCTCCTCTTATCTCTCCTCTTGCTCTTTTCTTTTTCCTCCTCTATTTCTCTCTCCTCTGTTCTCTCTCATCTTTCTTTTTTTTTTTTTTTTCTTTTTCTTTTCCTTCTTTTTTTTTTTTTTTTCCTTTTCCTTCTTTATTTTTTTTTTCCTTTCTTCTCTTCTTCTTTTCTTTTTTTTCTTTTTTCAGCTTGGCCTGAATGGCCTTCCCCGTTAGCATGGACCAGGGAGAAAGAGAAGGAAACTCACCAGTGAGGCACGATAATGGTAGAAATGGAGCTAGTGGCACTTGAGTTCCGATGGTGGTAGAGACCAAAACCCTTTGAAATCCTTGGATCAAAGAGATAAAAAGGGAGGATTTGAGAGTATCCGATGGCAATCAGCTTCACACATCGACTCCACCACTATTGGAGTTGGGGAAGATAGAGGAGGGAGGGGGAGCATTCGTTTTCGACTTAATTAGAGGAGGTGAAGAGGGTTTTAAAAGAGGATTTTTGGTAAGGATTATTCATAGCTTATCGGGGATATGGATGGCCGTCCGAGAGTCCTATCTTTTTTCAACGATCCTTCGACCGTCTCCTCCCTCCCTACTGCACCTTTTGACTTTTTCGACGATGATTAGGCAGGGAAACAAAATTCCTGGTTTCGATGAGCATCTATCTTCTTCTTTTATTTTTTTTTTCGTGCTTGGTTGAAGTCGGCTGGGATTGTCGACTTCAGTCCAGGAAGCCAGGTTCTTACAACAGCTCTGTACAACCTTTTGTAACGGTGCATGAGAGAATTTTTGTTCACTAATAACATTATTTTGTGGTCTGAAATAAATCAATTATTGACAACCTTAGGCAGTAGCTTTAAGCATGTGCTACATGATTAACATGTGAGTGCAAAAAAATAAAAAGTTAAACTTTTGAATCTGTGGGTAGCTGTAATTTTAAATTCGTCAATCATGTGCGCGGGTTGGACAAAGTAGCGCATACATGGCTGCGTTGGCTTTCCCCCATTAGGTTTATTGGTGTTGTTTGACATTTTTTACTTAACCTTTACTTTTTTCTAATTTCAAAATTAACTTTCATTATAATTTTAGAAAATATTTGTTTATATAAACAAACATAATAACCATACAATGCAGAATAATAATTTTCTGTCAATACTCAATGCTGTGGATATGAGGTTGTATAAGTTAAACAAAAACTCTTGACTTATACAAGGAAATGGAAATCATTGCCTTTTCCACGATGAGGTACCCTCTCCATTAGACGGACAGAATTATTTAGTTATAGATGAATAATATCTTATATAGAAGATCAATGTATTGTATCCTATGAAAAAAATTCTAATTCATGTAAGAGAATCAATACCTTCATTCAATGAGGCACTCCCCATCAGGTGGGGACAAGCTGGTCTCGATCATAGCATCTAGTATTATCCTTATGCACAATTATATTGTGTTCAATGAATAATTGTGCTCGATGAATGCACTGGTTAATTTTTTCACCAAATTACTAAATATCATCTTATAGATAGTTTTAGATGGGTGTAGTCAATTAAAGCAAAAGCATAAATACTTCCATATTCTACATAGATCCAGACGTAGAAGAAGCATATCTATCAAGAGTTCGGCCGTTTCTTTAAAACAGGAGATATGAAAATTTTATCCCCCATTAGGAAAATTATACAAGGGTCAAAGTAAAAATAGTCCAAAAATAAAATAAAATAAAATAAAATAAATAAAATAATTCAGGAGTCTCTGTTGGTCGATGATAGTAAAAAAGTTAGAAATATATATAATAAATCCCGTTCACTCGACTGACATCAGTGATAAACAGGTTGACTTACTCATCTCCGCGTAGGGAGCGGTTACAAAAAAAATTAATATGCATCGTGTATCGAACATTTTCTGATTGGGATTGGAAGATCATATGGGATGGCCATGCCCGGGTCAACTCCTTCCCCCTCCTTGTTTATCAACAAAAAAAAATAAATAAATAAATAAATAAACCATCTTGATGAGAGATCACGGCTGTGGGTTACGGTGTTATTAAACCCCTCAACGGCAATACCACAATTACGGATAATTATCGACAACCGTACGAATGGTAACCTGCGCTTAGGTTGGGCCTGGGCCACGGGACCTGGGACCATGTTTGTTGCTGGCACGCTAAGGACCCCTGCTGCGGGCCCCACTCAGGGCTGACAGGCACACCTCCAACCAATTCCTTAAAGTACGTAAATGCTCCTCGGGAGCCGATCCGGTGCAATACCAAATAAAGATATTTGCCTACAACTAAATCCATTAAATGACATCCGTGCCGGCTAATGGCTAAAGAGCGCCAGCAGTGCCGATTTTTTTTTTTTATGCTAAAAAAAAAAAAATTCAAAAATAGATGTCAGAATAAATATTTATGAAAATAAATATTTTTGACTGACGTGAACATGCAGTACCAAAAATATCTGCCATGTGACAGGTGGGTTGGCAGCTAGATTGAAATCGTCCTTGAGAAAGATGATTTCTCGGTATAAAATCATCTTTGGTAAAGATGATTTCATGCCGAGAAATCGTCTTTCCAAAAGATGATTTCAGGCTTTCCCATATCCATCCATACTGACATGAGAAATCATTTTTGGTAAAGACTATTTCTCAACTTGAAAACCCGGACAATTTCATAAATTCTTAAAATATCCTTTTAAAAAAAAATTCAAAAATAACTATAAATGACATTTTTGTAATTAAATGAATGATATTTTCATAATTAAATCAAAGATTATGAAGAGTATTTTGAAAAATAATTATTCTGGTTTCAGATCCGATTTTTAAAAATTTAATTTTCAAAATACCTTCCATAAAACTTAGTTTAATTATGAAAATGCCATTTATTTAATTATGGAAATGCCATTTATAGTTATTAGAATTTTTTTAAGAATATTTTAAGAATTACATAAAAATTCTAATAAATACGTTTGACACCCATAAACACCTTTTTTTAATTAAATTTTAATCTAATAAAATTTTAAAAAATATGTAACAAAATTTAAAAGATATAATAACATTACTTAAAAATAAAATAATTTAAAAAATATTATAATTATATATTATAACATATTTTTATATTATAATAAATATTTTATATTCTAAAATTTATTATAAAATAATATAATAATATTTTATATTATAATAATATTTTATATTAATTATGATACCCGGTGATGTGGAAGGATCGATGACGTGGGGGAACCAGCGACCACCACGTCAAGAAAAGATGCCGCGTCAACTCTCCAGCCCGTGTTCCACTACCGAGCTGAGCTGAGCTCTTTCAGAATAGCGGGTCGAGCTCAGTCCTCCGCCAGGTCGAGCTCATGAGCTCGATGCCTAGGTCGGAGCCGCCTTCTGTCCTCCGAGCGAGACCCTCGGAGGCTAGTGCCCTGCGGTCGAGATCGAGCCACGAGCTCACCCGCCGATGTGGAGCCTCTCCGAGCACACGCCCTCTGGACTGGGTCCACCTTCCGCCCTCTAGAGCAAGACCCTCGGAGGCTAGTGCCCTGCGGTCGAGGTCGAGCCACGAGCTCACCCGCCGATGTGGAGCCTCTCCGAGCGTGCACCCTCTGGACCGGGTCTGCCTTCCGCCCTCCAGAGCGAGACCCTCGGAGGCTAGTGCCCTGCGGTCGAGGTCGAGCCATGAGCTCACCCGCCGATGTGGAGCCTCTCCGAGCGCGCGCCCTCTGGACCGGGTCCGCCCTCCACCCTCCAGAGCGAGACCCTCGGAGGCTAGTGCCCTGCGGTTTAGGTCGAGCCACGGGCTCACCCGTCGATATGGAGCCTCTCCGAGTGCGCGCCCTCTGGACCGGGTCTGCCTTCCGCCCTCCTTCACCGAGGTGCCCCCGCGAGCTCGGAATGTCGAGGTCGGAGCAAGTCATGCCGTCCCGGCTCGGCCCCAGTCCGGACGAGGTCTTCACCAGCCCAGAACACCGGCGAGCCACTCGAGGATTGCACTGAAGCACTTTCCAGGCCGTACTAACCACCTACAACCGCCAGTTACACCAATTCGGGGATTTGAATCCCGCGAGCGGCGGCCCGCCATTCGAGGCACCCCTAAATTTCTCGGAATAAGGCAACCAAGAGGAGTGTCGGAGCGCCTGACAACGTCCCTTATCATGAATAAGGAAAGGTCCCTCGGGACACCGCTGCTGCGCCTGACAGCCCGGCGAGGATCCCGAGATAAGCGCCGAACGGTAACCTAGTTCACAGCAAACCCAGAGGTAACACACAACTCCAAGAGACAGGGGGGAGAAAAAAAAGAGGAAGAAGTGCAACCCCCACCAGCAAGATGGGACAGCACCACCACCATCACCACAAGCGCAAGCGCAAGCCCGATCAAGAGGGCGAAGCGCCCCTACCACCATAGTGGAGGGGAAAGCAAGGGATACAAGGAGAGGCGGAAGAACAGAGCATCCCTCTGTCATCGCTATCATTATCCCCCGGCAACGTTTTCACCTTCACCCACATTTTACACTCCTCCTAGAGCGGAGTCCATCAAGAGAGGCCCGACCAGGAGGATCTGTTCCCCTAGATCGTCACTTACTTGATCGTCGGAGTGCCCCCGTCGGAAACCCCGGCCCGGATCTCTAACCGTTGTCTCGCAGGTCCAGGAGCGGAGAACCGCCGGGCAACAAGGCGACCGCACCCAGCGAGGAGATCCGGGAACCGAGAGCGGCGGGCGGCAGGAGGATCGCACTCCAGCGCCGATGCAGCTACTGGCCAGACGATCTTGGCGGCAACACCCGGTACGACCCACGGTATGGCTGCCGGTCTGGCCACCGATCCCGACCCCCGATCTGGCAGCCAGTCCAGGCTCCCGGTCCAACCACTGGTCCAGGCTCGGTCCGGCTGGCGGTACGGCCACTGGTACAAGGGGCCGGACCGGCAACCGGACTGGGGGCCGTACCGGGGGTATCATAATTAACATAAAATATTATTGTAATATTTTAGAATAAATTTTAGAATATAAAATATTTATTATAATATAAAAATATATTATAATATAAAATATATATTATAATATTTTTTTAATTATTTTTTAATTAATATTATTATATATTTTAAATTTTATTATATATTTTTTAAAATTTTATTAGATTAAAATTTAATTAAAAATAGTATTTATGAGGTATCATACGTATTTATTAGAATTTTTATGTAATTCCCAAAATGCTCTTTAAAAAATATTCGAATAACTATGAATGATATTTTCGTAATTAAATGAATAGCATTTTCATAATTAAATCAAATTTTATGGAGGGTATATTAAGAGTTAAATTTTTAAAAATCGGATCCGAAACGAGAACAATTATTTTCTAAAATGCCCTTCGTAATCTTTGGTTTAATTATGAAAATGCCGTTTATTTAATTATGAAAATGCCATTCATAGTTATTTTTGAATCTTTTTTAAAAGGATATTTTAGGAATTTATGAAATTATCCGGATTTGAAATCATATTTGGTAAAGATAATTACTAAGGCAAGCACGAATGAAAGCTAAGGAATATGGAAAAGCCTGAAATCGTCTTTTGGTAAGACGATTTTTCGGCATAAAATTTTCTTTTCCAAAGATGATTTCAATCCAGCTGCTATCTCGCTTGCTACATGGTAGGTATTTTTGGCGCTGCATATCCATGTCAGCCAAAAATCTTTATTTTCATAAATATTTCTCCTGATATCTATTTTCAAAAAAAATTTAACATTAAAAAAAAAATTTCCAGCAGTGCCAGCCCGTTGACAGTTATCTTTTATTTTGTGGTACCCACCAATACATTTATTATGAATTATTTTTATAAATTTGTTTCATTAAAAAAAATTATTGCTAGATTGGATCACGGGACACCATTGCAATGACCGGCACTGTAGCATTGGCTCGACACGTTGCGCTCACGCCAGGCCTTCTCGCGACCCGAGCGGCGCAGACCGGCTGCAGCCGGTTCCAAGACTCCGGGCTTGGGAGCATTACTGCGTGGCCGGCGATAGGACGAGGGCAGAGGCCTGCCTTCTACTCCACGCGTTGCATCCGCGGGATCCACCGATCACCTTGCACTGCGGTTGCCGATGACATAAACCGTTTTAAAGGAGGCAACGGGCGCTGTCTGCAAACGCCATTTTAGAAAAATTACGCATGCATCCCTCCCAAATTTAGATCATTTATATTTAAACTATTTTTTTTTTAAAAAAAATATTAATTAGGTTCCAAAAATCTTAAAATTATCGTAATATGACTGTTGCCATCCGGATTGCCGTGATTCATAACTCTGACGCGTTGGATCCCCGCCGGGTCCTTGGTTCCCAGCTCGCTAGGCTCGCTCGAGGATCCTACAAGATAGATGATGTGGAATAGATGGGGTAAGATCGTTTGTGAGCCTAGAAGTCATTTAGATTATGGTATTACTATTTTTTTTATTTTTTCTGGGATAGTGACGAGAAAAAATGGAGATGGAGGGTAGGAAAATCTGGACTTCCATAGACTTTGAAACTCACACTAACGAAGAGACCTTTCACCTTTAGGGCATTTCACCCACCTTGATACTTGGAGGCGTTAGGGTGAGTCTCAAAGGACATGAGGGGTAAAGAGGATGGAATCAAGGAAATGGATAACTAAACATGACCTATCATCATGTCATGGTATTGGACCTCACACCATCTCCTCACGGAATGAAAGAAAAAAATCTCTCTTTCCTAAAAACTTATCTTTATTGACCAAATTATTTTTTTACAAAGGACTGAGAATGGTATTTATAGTCCTTTTCAACCCTCATTTGAATTTGAATACAAAATAAAAAGATAATGATGGTTCAAATTCAAATACAAGATAAAGATAAGATAAGGCCTATCCATATCTCAATCATAACCAACCAAAACTAACTAAATCCTAAATCAAATTTCAAACAACCAATCAACTAATTTTTAAATTTGAATTTATTGAAATCCGTGCTGCTCCGGGATTAGTGCTTGCGATGTTCCCATCATTCTCCTGAGGTGAGGAGAACTCGACTCCGTAGAGTCAGGCTCAGACTCCAGCTTCAGCTAGCCATGAGATTATTATTATTATTATTGATGTGGCAGGATCGCTGACGTGGAACCTATGTCAAACCTAGTCAAATGCTACGTTGGAGGAAGCTACCATGTCGGACGTTTCTCTTCGGACTCCTTCACCAGGTGGCTCCCTCGAAGTCGAGACGCCGTAGCCGAAGTCGAGCTCCGCCTCTCTCCGGACTCCTTCGCCAGGCGGCTCTCTCGAGGTCGAGATGTCGTGGCCGAAATCGAGCTTCGCCTCTCTCCGGACTCCTTCGCCAGGCGGCTCCCTCGAGGTCGAGACGCTGTGGCCGAAGTCGAGATCTTCTTCCTCTAGCCGGCCCTACTTCGGACGAAGGGACCAATAGCTGAAGGACGTCGCCAAGCCACCCAAGGACCACGAAGAGGCGCCCGCGAGGCCGCATAATTGCCCCAGCTACCACTTATATCGAATAGGAAGGGATCCCCCGATCGAGGCGTTGCACTCCCGACCAACCGTCTGTGCCACCAAAAAGAGGAAGTTAACCCAAGAGATTCGAATTCAAGAGGCGACAGCACCCCGATCGAGGCTCTGCCAAGTTTCCCAAAATGGAATGACCAGAAGGAGGGCTTGAGTGCACGGTGCTGTTCCCTATCACGAATGGGGAAAGGCACCTCGCACACGGCAAGGAACGTCACCGCATGCGCTTGCAAGCAAGGGTGGATTCAAGCCAGGCGGCTGGCAACCATCCTAGTTTAAAGGAGTTTTCCAAGGTTCCAAGAACAAGGTAAGTCACAAAGGGGGCGAAAGGGATGGCATACAGAAGAGCATCCAGAAGACCAAGTGCTCTAGGCTACTGGAATGGTCTCGACGGACATAGCCAATCAGTTTGAGCTCTCCTCCGCTGCCACTTCCCTCGCTCTACTCTAAACCAGTTCATACTCTCCAAGCACATATTTTTCTCCTCCTAGTACGGAGTCTACTTACGGGGCTCGACCAGGAGGATCTGTTTTCATGGATCGTCACTGACTTGAGCTCGGAATGCCCCCGCCGGGATCACCGGCCCGGATCTCCTCTGTTTTGCAGGTTCGACCGCTCGAGCAGGATCTCGAGCAACAAGGGCACGGTCTGAGGTCGTCTTCAGCTGCAGGCCATGGCATTTTAGGCGGTAATAGATTGGCACGCCAGGAAGGGGGGCCAGGACATATTTTGATCCAAGCTAATCCCCTTTCAAGCAACCCCACCAGGAGCATGGTGATGACCCGTGCGATGGAGGTTTCCACTAGCCGTGCGGGGGATCCCCCTTCCCGTGGGGATCTGTACAGTCCAGAAAGGGAACTCCCCACTCAACTGTAATCGCCTTCAGCGGACGCTTAGCTAGCCGCACTCGCCCAGAAAATACAGCTCATGACTGCAGCGGTGCGCCAGTTGCAGCATCAGCACCGATCCCTGGCCATCCACCAACAGCCAGGGACTCCCACTGCCTAAGCCGCTGCACCCTACGATAGCCTACAATCCTTCCAAGAAAGGCCTTCATTGCCGTGAGCCGCAACATATCACCGGGGAAGCCACCGGACCCCGGTAAAGAGACAGTGGACCAGGTCAGCCGACCGGGAGAGCCGATCCCCGACCTTCGAGTAGGCTGCTGTCAAGCACCGTCGAGGTCACAGGGGCAAGGCCCCCCATCGTGACCCCCCTCAGCTGCCACCTTCACCTCCTCTATCGGTCTCAGTGGAGGGTTCAACCACGAGGCCCTCAGGTGCATGGCAAAAAGGCGCTTGGAAGTTGGAAGAACAAGAGCGCAAGCTAGCGGAGCTATCCCACCAGTTATGAATTTGCAAGGCTGCTCCGGCGAGCCTGTGGTGATGCGGGATGACTCTAAGATTGCTAAACATGCAGAAAAAATAATAAAATAAATTTTTTATGATTTTTATAATTTAATTTGTAAGCTAAATTCCTGAATAAAAGTAAGAAATAGCAAAAAGAAGAGCAATACATAGAATCATCGTATCGCAGAAAAACTCATGCAAAATAATAAATTTTAGGACCCGAGAATTGAGAAACTCCCGGATTAGGATAGATAATCTTCATCAAGTCAGAAATTTAAAGAAGGGAAGGTTGTTACCAATCAGTGATTTGAATGACTTCCGATGAAAAGATCACACAGCACTCTGATTGGAGTCTGGATGATGAAGTTCGGTTTCCTTGATTAGATGGCTGATTTGGATGGTTCTGGATGCAAGGAAAGCCTCCTCTGGAGAGGTGAAACACCTCGGGGATCCTGCAAAACGTCAAGGGTCAATCAAAATAGCAAGTAAGAAAAGGAAAGGAAACTAGGTTTAGAAGGAATCAAGTTAGGGATTAAAAGTTGGGCTGTGTGAAGCTTGTTGAAGATCTCCCTGCTTGGCGGCCTAGGGTACTCCTTCTTGGACGTGTGAAGGCTCGGATGGCAGTGAGATAGGGCATGGAAGGATGCTAGGGTAGCAAGGAATTCGTCCAAGCACAAAAACACCAACCAAAGAACCAAAAAAATAAAGTAACACAAGCTCGCAAGCTCAAAATAAATTCACCAGGGTTTTGATATCATGAATAAAAGTTGCTTACAAGAGGGGGAGGGATGGGGTATTTATAGAGTTCCCATGCCCTCACTAACTATGGTTACACTTGGGTTACAAGTCCTCTTCCAAATTGGAATACAAGTCCATTCCTAGCTAGGTTAGAATTACAAAATTTAAAAGGATTAAAAATCCCAACTAGGTTAGGAATAAACTTAGCCTTCTCCTTCTTCTCTTCAACTTGGACTTGGTCAAACCTCTTTGGACATGGTCAACACTTCAAGGATGCCTAGGGGGGTGTGTTGGGCCTTTAGGAGCAGCAAGGGGCCGGCCCAAAGGGACTTGGGTGCATGGGTTTGGGCCTTTGGAAGCTGGGATGGCCTGGTAGCCTAGTAGCAGAAATATTCCATGGAATCTTGCTTCTTTAGGACTTGAGATTGGCACTTGGACTTGATTTCTTTAGGCTAGGATGTAGAGGGATCTTTGGAATTATGGATACCCTGGTTTGAAAATATGCTCTGACATCTGGACTGGAATCTGAGCATCTGGAGGACATCTGGAAAGAATCAGGGTTTCTGGAAGTATCTTGGATCCTGGGTTGTCACACAAGATCCAATGGACTGATGTAGCGGCCTCTGACTCCTGGATGTGGCCTGGTGAAACTCTAAAATAGGGTGACATTTTCTCCTGTACAAAAATTGGGCTCATACTGGACTCATAATTGATGTACAGAACTCAAAATACTAACTAGGTTGAGGGTTGAGACAAATCAACTAACCTCAATTTATTACAGGACTTAATCTTAATTGATTACAAAACTTTCAAAACTTTGACACATGACTAATTAAACCATATGGGATCCAGGGATCTGTGTCTGATCCTGGTGTCCCCACCAATTCTCCCGGGGCGGGAGGAACTCAACCCCATCGAGTATGGGTCAATTTGGCTCAAGGAGGGTCTGGGTTGAGGCGTTGCAGATCCACACCAGCATTCTACAAGTCCTCAAATTCTGGCTGACCTTGCCACCGAACCAAATATCGCTGACAGTCTCTATCTTGAGTACTGATAGCTTGATCATTCAGAGCTCTCTCAATCATTTCCTCACCATAATGCCAAATTATATGTGGTCGCTCTGGAGTGGGTTCTCTCTCAAAGAACGGGAGTGGT
Source organism: Areca catechu (assembly GCA_021397845.1). Classification (NCBI taxonomy): domain Eukaryota; kingdom Viridiplantae; phylum Streptophyta; class Magnoliopsida; order Arecales; family Arecaceae; genus Areca; species Areca catechu. The sequence continues at coordinate 51,386,227 of CM038045.1, read as the reverse complement.
TCAAGGGGCTCGCTGGGTATCACTGCTGGCTCCCTAGACTTTATAAAGTCTGAGATGATGAAAGTGGAGCTAATACCTAAATCAGGTGATATCTCAGGCACATAGGCATTAGGTCCACTACTATTCATTATTTCGGATGGGCCAGCTTCACGAGCAGAAATTCTTTGACAGTCACATATTCCTCTGCAGAAAATTCTTCATCTTTCTTTTGGAAATTAGCCAAGTTATTATTTAGTTCATTAATTATGTTCAGCTCTTGACTAATTTCATGACGTATATGCTGTGCAGAGGCTAGTGTAGGTGCAGGCATATAGATTTAGGTCTGTGAATTTTATTGAACTTAACTAATACCTATTAGACTCGACTAAACTTTCCTATCGAAGAAAATTTTATTGGACTTTCTAGGGTCTAACCTAACACATTATAGACTCTCTAGGTTTTACCCGCATGCACATGAAAATTTACTATGTATGCCTACTAAATGCCAAAGGGTATGCAAGAGGTAAGATGCAAACCTAACATGTACAATAAATGAATGCAACATACAAACATCTACATTATGCAGGTGAATGATTAAAAAAATATAAGAAAATTCAAGAAAAGGCAAGAAATATGAGATGGATTCTGGGTTAGTCTGGTGGGGTAGAAAGGGTTCAAGGTTGATTGGATAGAATAAGATGTAAGAAGGGGTATCAGGGATCAAATCTAGACTAATAAGATTGACCCTATGGGGTTGATGTCTATCTACTGGGTCTGCCTTATGGAAGAATGGGTCACTAATTTCAAAAAAAAGATCTTCAATTGAGAGCAAGAAAGTGACTTCATCCAGAGGGTATTGGGTGAGATAAGCCAAGTCCTAAATAAACTCTTCTGGCTCAGGAAATTCATGACTAGGCTCTACAATTGGATCATCTTCTAAAGTCTCCTCTAATTGCTCTTCCATTGTAGCTTGGGTGTGTTATGGGTCATCTAACTCTGGGTCGACTACTATGTGGGTATGGTTAGGGTCAACTAATTCTAGGGTGGCTTCTACCTGGATATCTATTGATTCAACTAGCTCTAAGTCTTCTATGGGAAACTTCTCTTCTTCCTCCTCATACTCCTCCACTAAGCTTGGGTCAGCCTCGTATATCTTCTCTTCAAGGTCATTTGGGTGAACCAATGAGGTGGTAAGAGGGGGTAGACTAAGGAAAAACTGACTAATGACTGGGGTGACAAGGGTGGGTTGGCTAAGGTGCTCCTGACTAACACTAGGTTCATATCTAAGGGTACTAATCTTATTGGGCTCAGGCTGACTAAGGGTTCTGGGTTCATAGGTTATGGGTTCAGTCCTATGGATCTTGTCTAGGGTTCCTAACCGATCTCCTACTTGGTCAAAACTAGTGGTTAACTGGTTGATCCTAGTAGTTGCCTGGTCAAATTATTGGTCTACTTGGTTGAATCTATGGTTCATTTGGGTTATCTGGTCATTGGTTTGGTCAAGCTTAGCATTAATTTGGGTATTGGATTGGTTTAGTTGGGTAAACTGGTTTTGAGATTGGATGTTGGCTTGGTTCATTTGAATAGTTAACTGGGCAAGCTGATTCATGATGGCTTCAAAATTGGGATCCATGGCTAAGTTGATTTGAGGTTTAGTCTTATGATATTGGGTTCCTAATCTAGTGGTCATACACTCAATCAAGCAATCAAAATAGAATGGTTCAGCCAAGCATGCAAAATAGGTTAGCTTAATCTAGGGTTTCCTAGACCTAGAGCCAAAACTGAGTGGGTTAGCTTAACTTACACTTAACCTGGTAGCTAATCCTTCCTCTGGCTAGGTAGAGGGTGGGAGTGTGGGAGGCCCCCCTTGCTTTTGTAGGGATCCAATTAAAAACCACAACACCACTTAGGTCATTTGACTCTGGACCCTCAGCCTTAGATACCAGATTTCAGTAATAGCCACATGATTAAATGCACTAGTTGGCCCACACAGCTCCGACCCGACCTATTGATGTCACCTAGCCCTCTAGGGCAATTTTAGTCTAATTGATTTTAATTAGGCTTGGATGAAAATGCTGGGTGGTTGTTTTAGGCCCAGGATAGGTTATGACCTCCTGCCCTGATGTTATATTGATTGCCCTTAAGATTAGATTAAAAGATGATGAACATTCAATGATCCTGATGCAATCTAAAACACAGCAGAAAATAAAATAATTTTTAATTAATTTATGAGATGTCAAGTTAAGTTTAAGTTTACTGGGGTTAGCAAACAAAATTTGGCTTGGGATTGGGGGGTTTGGAAGTTGATTAGGTTAGGTTGAGTTAAAATGCAGAAATAGCAGAATTCAGGATATTAGGGTTTCAACCGATGCAGAACTTGACATAGATTTCGATGCAAAAAAAAATCAAAAAAATTTTAGAGAAGAGGATGGACGGTGATGATTCTACCTACCAAATTTCATGCAGAACAAAAATCAAATGATGATGAAAATCCTAGGATTTTCAGACTGTAGCAGAAATATCAGAATTTTGGTTAGAGTTTCTAATATGCCAAGTTTTAATGATTTAGGATTTTTATAAAATTAGTTAAACAGAGGACTAAACAGAGAACAATGCATGCAAATTTCATGGAAAAATAAAATCCCTAGGTGGTCGAAATCAGATGAAAAGCACGAACCTAATGCAATGCACAGGATTCAAAAAATTAGGATTTGTAATTCTGATGCAGATGCAAGCTATCCTAAACCTGCTATGATACCAAACTGATGTGAGATGACTCTAAGATTACTAAACATGCAGGAAAAATAGTAAAATAACTTCTTTGTGATTTTTATAATTTAATTTGTAAGCTAAATTTCCAAATAAAAGTAAAAACTAGCAAGAAGAAGAGCAATACATAGAATCATCTTATCGCTGGCAAACTCATGCAAAATAATAAATTCTAGGACCCGAGAATTGAGAAACTCTCGGATTAGGATAGCTAATCTTCATCAAGTCAGAAATTTAAAGAAGGGAAGGATGTTACCAATCAATGATTTGAATGACTTCCAATGAAGGGATCACACAGCACTCTGATTGGAGTCTGGATGATGAAGTTTGGTTTCCTTGATTAGATGGCTGATTTGGATTGTTCCGGATGCAAGAAAAGCCTCCTCTGGAGAGGTGAAACACCTCGGGGATCTTGCAAAACATCAAGGGTCAATCAAAATAGCAAGTAAGAAAAGGAAAGGAAACTAGGTTTATAAGAAATCAGGTTAGGGATTAGAAGCTGGGCTGTGTGAAGCTTGTTGAAGATCTCCCTGCTCGGCGGCCTAGGGTACTCCTTCTTGGATGTGTGAAGGCTTGGATGGCAGTGTGATAAGGTGTGGAAGGATGCTAGGGCAGCAAGGAATTCGTCCAAGCACAAAAACACTAACCAAAGAACCAAAAAAACAAATTAACACAAGCTCGCAAGCTCAAAATAAATTCACCAAGGTTTTGATATCATGAATAAAAGTTGCTTACAAGAGAGGGAGGGGTGGGGTATTTATAGAGTTCCCATGCCCTCACTAACCATGGTTACACTTGGGTTACAAGTTCTCTTCCAAATTGGAATACAAGTCCATTGCTAGCTAGGTTAGAATTACAAAGTTTAAAAGGATTAGAAATCCCAACTAGGTTAGGAATAAACTTGGTCTTCTCCTTCTTCTCTTCAACTTGGACTTCGTCAAACCTCTTTGAACGTGGTCAATACTTCAAGGACGCCTAGGAGGGTGTGTTGGGCCTTTAGGAGCAGCAAGGGGCCGGCCCAAAGGGGCTTGGGTGCATAGGTTTGGGCCTCTGAAAGCTGGGATGGCCTGATAGCCTGGTAGCAGAAATATTCCATGGAATCTTGCTTCTTTAGGGCTTGGGCTTGGCACTTGGACTTGATTTCTTTGGGCTAGGATGTAGAGGGACCTTTGGAATCTTGGATGCCCTGGTTTGGGAATATGCTCTGGCATCTGGACTGGAATCTGGACATCTGGAGGACATCTGGAAAGAATCAGGATTTCTGGAAGCATCTTGGATCCTTCCAAGATTCCAAAGGATCCGAGCTGACTCGAAGTATCCGAGCTAATTCCAATGTCGTTTTCAGGCTTATAATAGCTAGTTCCAAAACTTGAAATTTGAATCCAAAAAGTGCTCCAACGGTCAAGTGTCACATCCCAATGGTCTGCACGATTAAAATCATCTGAGAAGAGTACATATTCTATAAAAGAGGGATTGGGACAACTTTTGAAAGAAATTAATGAATGATTAATGCTTACTTGAGCTTGTGAGCTAGGGAGCACTACAAGAGCATTCAAGATAGACTTCAAGCCTTCATCAACTCCAACCTAAAGCTTGAAGTACTTATTGAAGAAGTTGAAGAAGCCATAGAAGTGCAATCAATAGGGCTTCTCTTGAGCTGCATCGGCAACCATCCGACAATATAGTTTGTCATTATTGTTGCTTACTTTCTTTTACTCTTGTTGAGTTGGGTTATTGGTGAGCTCGGTCTAAAAACTAAGTGGGTTGTTAGTGATCCCATTCAAAACTAACTATGTAAGGGTTCTTGGTGATCCTGGTAAACCAAGTTGGGTTTCTTTGGTGTGCCCGGTTTGAAATTCAAAGGGAGTTAGGTTTGGATTGTGAGCCTGTTAAAACAATCCGATTGTATTTTGATGGCAGATATAGTGGAAATCCCAAGTGATAATCTTGAGTAGTGGACGTAGGAGCGGGTTGCTCCGAACCACTATAAATTTCTTTTATTTGTGTTGTGCTTTCTCTAATTGCTTTCGCTTATGCTTTTAGTTATTTGAACCACATCACTTAACACTCCAAAGAAGTTTTTAAAGAGCACATATTTGCTTTAATTTTAAAATTTTCAATTCACTCCCCTCTTGGGAAAGTCACCTGGGCAACATGTTTTCTACTATATATTTCAAGTTGGGCTTAGTTAATGTATATGCTCCAGCTTGAGGGGGAGTATTAAAGAGCATGATATCTTATGTTATTCCCTAGAATATCATACTCTATTTTAGTCTTGTTGGGATAAACGGCTCAGCAAAGGCTAATTATTGGTTCAAGGGTATATTTGAACTCCTACTGAATCGCTCGCCCACACCAGAAGGTTCGAAGGTGACCCCACAGGCTGATGAAGTGATAGCTTGATCCGACATCACCGTTTTGGTCACATCGCTAGGTCAGTCTTCGGCCCGTACCAAAGAAGATGGTCCCGAAGCATATCCCTGATCTAGGCTGTGCCATGCAAGCCAGTCTTCTTCGGACTACTTCGAAGAAGACTGGTCCGAAGAAGATGGCCGCTTCATTCCTCAACTTGCTCCGAAAAGAACTCTAGTCCACTCCGAAGAAGGCCATTCTGATGTAAACGGCTGGGGTATCTTCAACCTACTCTGAAGAGGATAGGCACAAGGCAATCAATCGATTTGACCGCAGTCCCTTCCGAAGTAGCGGCTCTGAAGCAAATCTTCAATTAATCTCCAATCTCCAGACGTGGATATGATTGTTGTAACCAACCAGGTAGCCACTAACTCCAACAACATCAAAGTGGCTAGAATCAACCACGTGGCCACTAGCTCCAGCACCAATAATATCGAGGTGGCTAGAATCAGGCAGTAACTGCTTATGGTCATAGAGGGGTTAAGCCAACCAACCCCACTTAACCAGCGACAAGTGGGCTTAACTGCATTTTTGGCATATCTTTCATTATAAATACTGGTAAGAGGGGGCACTCAACAATAAAGCTAAGGCAAGTAAGCCAGACAAAACCAAATTCTCTGAATCTCTTTCACTCTTTCTCTCTGAGAACTCTCCATTCTGTTGCTCGAGCCTTCACCGACTTAGACATCGGAGTGTTCCCCACCGACGAAAATCCGGTCAGGGAGTTTGTTGTGCAGGATTCTCAGGAGGCGAGCAAGCGATCCGACAGCTCTGTCCGATCCGTAAAGGTTCGACGCCAACAAGTCTTATTAAGAGTCTCATTGCAATCCTACTAGGAATCTCACATTACCGTATATGATGATTCTATATTCTATTTAAAGACCTTTAGGACCCTAAGCTCAATGAATAATACTTTTTTCTATTAACATACTATATATTGATAAGTATTATATTTTAAAAATTTTATATTAATTTATTTAAAGGCATATAGTGATTTATTTAATGAATATCATATGATAATATAATATATATCAATAAAATATATATATTAAAAATAAGTAAGAAAGAGAATATCATGATCATGAAAATTATAACTTCATTAATAAAAATGATGTTTAATTTTTAATTTTATTTTTTAAAATTGATATTAAAAAATATAATAAATTATACAGTAAGCTATGAAGCTTATTTTATATAATATTCTATAATACCTGTTCTATATAATTTTTATTCTTTAAATTATACTTAATTGTTTTTAAGCTAATAGCAAACCGTGGTTATTTTATTTTCTAGGAAACAATTGCTTTTCCTCAGCCGCGACAATTTTGGGGAGGGCAAGACTTCATGGCATCATCTATCTTCTCTTTTATAAAGAGAAACATTCCCATCTTCACCGTAAAATGGTTAAAGTGATGGGAACAACCAGAGCACATTCAACAAGACAAATTTTTTTTGTCCTTTAAAAAAAAGGTCTCCATGAATGAGATCACCGTCATCCGTCGGATCCTTCTTTCTCTTATAAAGATCCTGTACGCAGATCTACTCAATGCTATCAACAATAATAATAGATTTGAAAAAACTTCATTGGTTGGAAATATCAGTATTAAGGCCACTTGAGATTTTTGAAATCCCATCATTTTATTACTCAAGTTTAAATTGCGACGGATTACTGTAACTACATTATTAATTACTCTTGTTGTTTTTTTTTTAAATATTAAAAAAAATAGAAAATAGAGGGACAGGGATGGAAAGCAGGTGGGTTGGAGTCTTGGAGAAAATGGGCGGCCGCCTCTGACCGGTCTTTCCCTCGAGCCTGTGACTTCCCTCCCAACAGCCATCCCGCCTTCTGACGTCCATCTCGCCTTCTGACGTCCATCTCGCACCAACCGCCGCCCGACACGTGTCGTCGCGCAACCCCTTGTGCCGCCTGTTTTGGATGGGTTTATTTGGCCGGCCCCGCTGTCTCGCGCGCCGTTCCGTCCGGTCCAGGCGTGGGAGGACCGCCGCGCGCGCCGCGTGGATCCAGTCACACCCCGACGCCGGGACCCACCGGTCGGACACGCAATCCTCCTTGGTATCCTGATGGGCCGATGCTCGGTCCGTTTCCTCTCGAAAGACGACAGGGCCATTTATGTTCGGCGACATGGCAATCTTTGCTCATGATTTCTATCCGCCTTTTATTTTATTTTATTATTTTATTTTATTTTTAGGGGGTGGGGGGCGGGGGGCGGTAAAAATTTCTATCCGTCTTTTATAGTGCCTGCATCCTGCCATTAGTTCGGATCTCTTGTAATCCATGTCTTGGACCACAACAGATTTTGAGATTTGTGCTCCATAAATGGTGCAAGTATAGATGTTACCAGGGTCAAATAAAGTTGCTAAATACGTAGACCACAACAGATTTTGAGATTTGTGCTCCATAAATGGTGCAAGTGTAGATGTTACCAAGGTCAAATAAAGTTGCTAAATACGTATCTCAAAGGCCCAATCGGATGGCAAAATTTTTTTTTAAAAAAATTGTGGCTCGACCTTGTAACAATCTATTCTTAATCAAAATTTAGATGATATATTATATTCAACTACCGATATATTTTACATGACGGTCATTCATATCTGCCATAATGCCCGTGGTTGAGCATGCCTGCAATTGTGCAACACAAATTATAAAACATGCAATTTAGCCCTCTTAATTGCACTCATTTCATCAAAGTAGATTTCGTGTTTGACAAATAATTTATCTACGATCTAGAAACGGACATGCACAAAAGACTTGGCTAAAAAATATTTATTTGAATATAATTTTTTTTTAAAAAAAATCACATTAATGTCTGTTTTATGCTTACTCGGATGGTATCATTTTTCCGATACCTGGACAAAATATTTATAATTTTTTTCTCCGGTAAAATGCCTGCGTACGGTGCGTAACCAACTGACCACGAGTATTATCTCTCCAGTGTCCCTTTTGGGTTGTGAGTCGTGGCCGTCGAGTCCAGGAGGTTGGTCGGTGTAATGTCATGCATGGGTTATGAGCGGCTGCGGGTGCAATTCATAATTTATTTCGTTTTTTTTTTTTTTTCCTTTTGCCTTTTTGTTGATTGGTCACGTCTTCTTTGATTATAAACAAATTGGGCGTTTTCTTAGCGGTCACGACTCATGTCCCTCTGACTATAAAAACTAAATTCGAGTCTTGGAAGTGGTGTTTTTGTGGGGGATACGGTCTAGATTTTCATCCAAAGTAATTAGGGGATTCCTCTTCTCTCCCTTCCACTACATGGAAAAGAAAACTGGGTGCTGTGTGAGGCCCACGGAGCTATAAACGGTAAACCGATCGCCAGTGACATCTCTGTGCTTCCAGCTTGCAGACCTAACCCAAAATAACAAACAATTACGTGATCCAGTTTTTCAAGCTACTACGTTTGGGTGGAAGGAATGCTAGCGAGCCTAATAAAGTAGAGGAATTACGTGGCTCTGGATCCTTTCTTGCAGAGCTGGCGTGGGAAGGGGGGGAGATGGAGAAGCAAAACCGAAACAAAAGTGGCTTTCCAAATTCAAAACATTCACTTCTTAATCAATCAATCAACCCCGGCTCTCTCTCTCTCTCTCTCTCTTCCTTGGGCCTCAACTCTTCCCTCTTCCTTTATTGGCGTCCAAAGAACGCTGCCTGTAACGTGATATAAACTCTGAAAACTGGAGTGGGTCAAGAGAGAGAGAGAGAGAGAGAGAGAGAAAAGCTATTGAAGGGAGGCGAAGCAGTCCACAATATCGAAGCAACTGTAGCCTGACCTTTGGCAACGTGGGAATGGAAGACAATGACATTTTTGAATGGAGAGAAGAGGTCTGAAGGAAAAATCTCCTGATTCCTACCATCTCGTACGCAATACACCTAAAAAACCAGGGGCGTCAGTGGTATGTATGGGTTGCGAGGGGTTTGATCTGGCCAGTCTCGGCCACGGTTAAGCATTAATTTAATATAGGACGTCACGGGCCTCGCGGCTGGTTTATGGATTTATTTTTGGGAATTAGAAGCTCTATGTTTAAGGATGTTGGAGGGAAATCTTATTCGTTTTTTTTATTTTTTATTTTTTTATTTTTAAATGAGGACATTTGGTGGTTGAAACTAGATTATGATGGTTATATTGCTAGGCTGAGATGATTAACTGGACCTACAAATTGCTGCCCCGCACAAATCTAAATTGAGCTTCGAATTTTGTAATCAAGGTCAATCAAATATTTGGGTCAGACTACTATATATGGGTCATGTTATTAGGCTCTGGGTGGGTCCAAATCCAATGTCTTTTACTCTAACAAGTTATTAGGATTCCCTCTTTATTTCCATTCCTTTTTTTTAAAAAAAAATTATAGTATGGTATAGGAAGAAATAAAGGTTACCGTATTAATAACGAGATTGCTTGTCAAACTCTTCATCACATTTAATGGAAACTAACCAAGACAAACCCTTAACTACCGAATTGCAACTAAAAATTAATCTTAACTTGAAAAGTTAATTGTCATCTAAAATCGGCAATATCAGACTTTTATATTTACATTACATGCTAAAGAGTTGAAATTTACATGTCCTGATAGCTACCCCCTACTGTTATCATAAAATATAACCCAGCAAAATCTCTGGGTTATGGGGCCGTAACCAGCCAACAAGGGCTAGTAGTGGGCCAGATTCTACGGCCCGTGAACTAACAATGGTATCGGTAGAGAGGGGGTACGCCTCCTCCTCGCTCTGATCTCCTCTCTCTCTCTCCCTCCTCGGTTTCGCTTCTCTAATTTGAGTAATTCTTTGTGCACTGCATGTGGTACAGCAAATCCAGCGTATCTTATACCGCACATTTTTATCGATCCAAAAATATTCACTGTAGCATGATGAAACAAAAACTGAGATGACTAGCATTAATTGAAATTTTTGTCCAGACCAAAATATCCTTACGATATCCTAGTTCAAAAGCTACGACATCCCAGTTCAAAAGCTACGACACCTTGGTTCATAAAATGATCTGAAACAGTATCACGATATCCTAGTTTAAAACATACGATACCCTAGTTTAAAACCTACGACATCCTGGTTCAAAAATGATATGAAACAGTATTATGACATCCTAGTTCAAAATTTACGACATCCTAGTTCAAAACTTACGACATTTTCAAACATGACCAGAAACAGTATTATGACATCCTAGTTCAAAAGCTACGACATCCTATTTCAAAACCTACGACATCTTTGCAGAAAATATAAATTAAAACCAGAAACAGTATTACGACACCCTAGTTCAAAATCTACGACACCCCTGTAGAAAAATATAAATTAAAACCTAAAATAGTATTATGATATCCTAGTTCAAAAGCTACGACATCCCTGCAGAAAAATATAAAATAAAATCTGAAACAGTATTACAACACCCTAGTTCAAAAGCTACGACATCATAGTTCAAAAGCTACGACATCCCTGTAGAAAAATATAAATTAAAACCTGAATGAGTATTACGACATCCTAGTTTAAAAGCTACGACATCCTAGTTAAAAATTTATGACACCCCTGCAGAAAAATATAAATTAAAATCTGAAGAAGTATTACGACATCCTAGTTCAAAAGCTACGACATCCTAATTCAAAACCTACAATATTTCTGCAAAAAAATATAAAATAAAATCTGAAATAGTATTACAACATCCTAATTCAAAAGCTACATCCTAGTTCAAAAGCTACGATATTTTAGTTCAAAAACTACGATATTCATACAAAAAAAATATATTTTAATTTAAATAAAAAATTAAAATAAAAATTAAATAATAATTAGTGTTTATCATGCATAATTTTTATTCAATTATAGTGGATATATTTAGATGAATAAAATAAATATATTGCGGACCTCGTTGAATTTACCGTATCGTACGGATGCGGTGCACAAAAACTTTTTCCTCTGATTTTAGCCTGACAATATCATCGGTAGTCGACTTCGGTCGATAACGAGATGTTGGCCCAGCGGCTCCGGAGCTCCGGCCGCGCGATCATTCGTACCGTGAGCCCGAGGGCCTGGGGCGGTGGAGGGAGCTTTATTTTTGGGAGCATACCGCTCCCCAACCACAAGAGAAAATCGTCAAACACTTGGTCGGCAGTCCAAGAGACCTACCTCTCCACCAAGCTTCCTCCTAACTTCACCCCACCTCCTTTTCCTTTCGCCCCCTTCTAAGGCTTACTTCATTTTTATTATACTTTGTTCATTTGTCACGACGCGTGCTCTTGTGTGCTATCTTCGACTGCAATTGTTTATATCATTTATTTTTATTTTTATAATGGATGGGTTCGGCGTATGCGGTGGTTGTTAAGCTTTTCTTGTTCTTCGCGATGATCGTGGGGTCCTCGTAGCTTTGGATCGTTTGGTGGGTGGCTGCCGTCTGCTACAGGGACCAGTGCACTGAATGATTTTCTCAAAATGCATTTTATTCCCATAATTTCTCAAAATCGTCGGTCTTTTTCCAATGTTTAATTGGATGGAGTTTGGTTGTACTTCTTGTTCTGACATTTAAATTGATGCAGATTGGTGTCTATTGCAGTTTCACTGATTGATCTCTATTGTTAGAAATGGAATTTGTTTCAGATTGACCTTGTAGCAATTTTCTGTGCATATCTGATTTGAAAACTTCTATTGTTTTCCCTGTTGAATGTTGTAGCAAGTATTTGAAAGTCATCGGTTGGTTTTTACAATTGGGACATCAACAGCATCCATTCTGACTGCATGGGCAGGTTAGTTATCTAGGCATTGTCCTCGCACATTGCTTACTTTTGGTGTTTTCTTTTGAGAAATTCTATTTGTATTTAATTAAATTGTAGGCATTTCATTGAAGCAACATTTCATGAAATATAGAGAAGTTTCTTCTTCAGCAATATTTGCTTTATAGTATAATTGTGGCTGAAGCAAGTCACTGTAATCGAATACTCTTTTTTATAGTTTTACTGGTTGAAATCAAATACTGCTTTGGTGCAATGTTGTCCACGAAACAAAAAATTGAACATTTGAATGTGCAATTCTCCCTTTCTATTTTGTGTATCTGTTTTCAGAAGCTGTCTGTATTTCACTGAGTTGGTTGATTGCTTAATTATTCTTATTGTACCTAAGATCATGGTTTTTGGATATTGAAGCCCAAGATTGTCTACTTCCCCAACCACCCCACCTCCCCCATTCCCCAAAACAAAGTTTTTAGATGCATTATTATTGCATATGTTGTAAAACTGCTTATTACATTTCATGGGTTCAAAATTTTTGCATATGTGATTTTTGCCTATTTAAATACTTGAGTGGTTCTTTTTTTGTTGTGGACACCCATGTGTTCAATTAGGCCCAACCATGACGTGCATCAGCTTGACTTGCCTTGTTGTGGCTTAAATATGCCTTATGTCTAGTGTCTAATGGGTGGAACAAGGTTTCAACTTGGGTTTTCAGTAGATACTAAACCTGACTTGGTTAAAATTCAATTTGTCTCGGCCTAGTATCAGTTTGAGTTGGATGAACAATAGTTCATCTCAGCAAGCAAACTCCATTGTGGATTTGCCATGATCTCATATCAGCGAGCCATCACATGAATGGTGATGAGGGTAGGGGGTCATCACATGTATCTCCCCCCTTTTATCTACCACCCGTTTTAACATATGTGCAAGGGAAAAGATTAAGAGGCACCAGAATTAAGAGTATATTGCAGGTCGAAAGAATAGATAAAGTGGAATTGATAGAAATAGAATTTCCATTCTACCAATGATGTTCTTTGGTTTGGGGAATATGTTCTTCACATTATCCTCCTTACCGCGAGTTGAGAGGGAAGAGATAACTAAGTGGAAAACCATACAATGGTGAGCCCAAGACAAATTGCTGCAGGGTGCATGGTTTTATCTAATTCCTTAGCATGAGCTCTTTCGATGTCTTCCTAAACCATCACGCTTCTAGTGAGCTATCTATTCCCCCATAATGTAAATCATTGAAACTACATGCTCAAAAATTTAAATTCTTTAATGTGTCTTCAACCAAAACAAGCTTATCATTCACACACAAATAATGAGAAACAATAATTCCATATGCACAAAAAAGAGAAACAATAATTCATATTTGGTAACACAAGCACCTTTAAACATAATAACGATATTCTACTTTTGTAATTAACATCCAATATACCTCTACTCAAGGTTTAAGATGTTGCAGTTCATGTCCATATCTTTTGGGCTCGACAGGTTATGGTGCTATGCCATATCTTCCTTTCTTTGCACACATTGATCTGTGAAAGTGTGCAACTATGTCGATGTATCTTTTAACATGTATGCTATTCCTTTAATGTTTTAGTTCAGGATTTTAAATACCAGTACCAAATCCTGTACTTTTTTTCCCATCAGAAATGCATGCTTTTGGTACAATATCAGTACCGATGGTGTACTGGAACTAAGAATATTAAACATAATGAAAAACCATCAGTATGGACCATATAGTACCATCACCACAGACCTGACACTTGTATTGCTCTGATTGTGTGTTGGAACGGCATGATACCAATGATAACATCTTTTTCTGGCAGTTTTACTTATGCATTGTGGTTTTTTCTTTATACAAGGTTTGCTTTGTGGTTATGATAGAGCGCCTGGGCACATGATACAATAGTCAAATTACTTCAACTATCTAGCAAGAACTTTTGATAAAGCAGATCTTACAAAGCTTGCAAGTCAAATTTGATAATGAAACCACAGGTTCAGAAAGTTAAGAGTTTAAAAATTCAAATAATATCAATTAGGTAATATGACTCTAAACTTTTATGTGATAAAGATGCTGCCAACTGATTGCATCACTCTTCTAGTGAAACAAGAAGTTCCTTGATGGTGGAAGGTTGCACTTCCACTTTAAAGATGCTTTGCAAAACCTTTCAATAATTGGTTTTCACCATTGCTTCATGTGTTTTGTAGTGCATCATGGTTATTGACATCAGTCCTACCTCCCACTCTTAGTAATTTGTGTAGTTCTGAAATGCATCTTGGTGACTGATATTTGTCCTGATCACCACATTCGCTACCCAAGAAATGCTGAAATCCCCTTTTCCTCCAATCCTATTTTCATGTGCATGGTAAAACATTTTCAAATGATTCAAATGCTACTGACATGGGGTGTACTGGCTGGTTGCTGGAATGGCAGAGCTGTGCCAAAAAACTATGTGCTGTGCAATGGGTTGCTTTCTGAGCAATATCGACCAAGGCAGCTTATTGTTATTGTCCTGGCATGGTACATGCATGACGGGGTAGATTGACACATAAAAGGAAGTGCTCACATATTGAAAAAAAAAAGATACCTCGCACCAAAAACAACAGTGTTAGCCCTTACAGTCAGCATGGGTTGGCATTTTTCCATTTGCACCATGTGTATATTTATTTTTCCTCAATTTTTTAACATTTTAATATTTTAAATTTAATTTCAATTAGTTCATTTAAATCTATTCCTTCATAAAATGTATGTCAAAACTGAACTTGTATACCAGGCTTTCTTGTGGTAGGTCCTAGCCTATGCTCATCTCATGATAGTTTAGAGGGATGAATAATGTTAAGAGACAAGTACGTCTAGTTGTAGACTTATACTAAAGTTTAGCTATAGATGGGCATTATTTTGTGGCTTATGTTAATTATATTAATATTTGTATTATAAGTGGACAATCATCAATTAACTTTTATAGGCACTTGTATAAGCTAAAGTTCTTTATTAAACAAGACTTAGAGGTCACAGCCTTCTGCTTTCAGTGGAATACATTCAGCCTCTACTTCATTGAGAAGCTAGGAAAAAGACCTTCCTTTTACACCTAGGAATGGTGGATAAATGCTAACAACAATCTTAAATCTGCATTTTTGGGTTTAGGTTGTTTAGATTTCATTAGGTACCCAAAGATTGATCAATCTTACTTTGGTTATTGAAGCTAATCACATGTAAATGGCTTTTGTTAAGCTTGTTGTGAGAATATGTAGAACATGAGAAAGATGTTATTTTAACTTTTAACTCTTGTGTTAGAGGTTGATACTCAGTTTTACCACAATGCAAGGGGGTTTTGTTTATTGTAGTTTAGGCTTTACAGGAGACTAAACCTATTCTTCCCTCAAAGTGCAAGATATCTAACTTCCCAAACTCATATCGTACACACCATCTGATAGTCTCCCCCTCCTCTTTGTTCTTCTCCTTTAGTTCTTTATGAAGAAGTTTGTACCCGCCTTTCTATTTTAGATTATATTTTGCATCGTGTTGTGAGGCTTGTGGGTTGAATGTGCCTATTGACAACCTTTAATATTCTAAACCTTAGATTTTTGTTTCTAATTGTGAGATAATGAACAGGTTATTCTTTACGTCAGCATCATCAATCACAAATTGAGGAAAGGCTTGGATCAATTGAAGAAGCTGTAAGTGCTTATTTGATAGTTGTTTGAGTGTTAATCATCAGTTTTGTTTGTTAATCTCATAAAATTAGTAGATTTTTATGATAATTTATTGTATTCCTCCAAGCTGTTCCCTCCCAATATTTCATATTAGCTGACAATGCATTTGGCCAACCTGCCAGGCCCTTATTTTTTTGGTTGTTGTTATAAGCCCCATCCAGAATTAATATTTCGTGATCTAAATTTTATCTTTTATGGTTTTAGATGCAGTTGAAAAATAACTCTGAACATCAAGAGGTTAAAAAAATTGTTAGTTCTGGAAATGTCAGCACTGCAGCTTGTATTGCTACAGCTTGGACTTCTTGGGTTATCGGGTTTGTTCCTAATCCTATCTATTTCTTTTTAAGCTATTATTACTGCTGAAATGTGGATTTTTTCTATTTTATGATATGGTGTCGCGAATAGGCAAGGTATGCAATATAAAATGAAAATCATTCTTATTAATGAAATAGTTATCTATTATAATGTTTATTTTTCTTCAATATGAACAATTATATGTCAGCAATTATAAGAAAATCTTTTGGGGGAAGCTCCTATTTTCTGTAAACTCACAATGGTTGTGAAGGGCAAATCAGTGTCTGCATGGTCTGGCCCAAGTAGATGAGAGGTGGCATGCTAATTTATTTATTTATATAGAATTGTTTTCTTATGTTTTGTTACCATTCTGATGCAGCTATGGTCTGGGTTGGCGGGGCGGGGCATGGTACACCAATAGAAAATTCCGAAGGGAACAACTTAAATTGATGGGTCAAATGAAGCCACAGAGATGGCAATTTCTGAGAAGACCATTTGTAAGGTTCAGGAATTCTCAACCTGTCCATAGAATTCAAGAGTCCCCTCCAGTGGCTGATGCTGGCTCACTTACTGCTCAGCAGTTACACAAATCTTAGTGACCTGGAACAGCAGCTGTAATTTGTGTACTGTAGATATTTTTCAAGGAGAAGACTGGCACTTACTTAAACATGGTTAACCATATAGTTTGCTCCAAATTTGAGAGGTTTTAATTTTGGATCATATGGCATGCACAGCGCTGCCACCTGGGAGGAATGCTGAGTGCATGGTTGCTGGTATTAAGAAGATTTAGGTCTTTCGTTGCTTGTTTCTTCTGCCAGCTCTGTTTCGTTGGCCTTGAGCACCTAATGAGAAGCGTGCTTTTAGGGCTCCAGTCAAGAAATTTATCTACCCCTTATCAGAAAGCTTTTCAATATACTCTGTTCTAACAGCATTGTCATCATCTCTGATTTAGGATCATAGGAGATGTTTGCTTCAGGTTGTTTATGATGTTCAAGAAAAGAAAAAGGAGTAAGGAAAAGGGAGAAAGAAGAGTAATTGCCAAGAATAAAGAACTCTGCTCAGGAGCAATTATTCACCAGGGTAACATTCAGTTGTGCATCATCCTATGGTTTGTGTAGAGTACCAATATATATATATATATATATATATATATATATATATATATATATATATATATAGGGCATAATTCTAGGATTTTACTGCTTGTTTGATGCCTTGTGAGCTGCATGGGGTAGCCTTGTATCCTTCTATCAAGTGTTATAGCATCAATTTGTGCTTTTTTCTTTTTTGACTATTTTGACTTTTTTACATAAACTTGCTAGGCTTGGAATTCACCTAGAAGATTTAATTTCTTTTATACAGTAACTCAAGATGTTCCCACTGCTGATTTAGAATCCTCCAATGAATGCAAGCTGGCTGGCTATTTATCCAGCCCTTCATTCTTAATGTGGATTGCCTTGGTGGTAATGTGGTTCTGTGAGCAGGAACGGTCAGCTTGTGTTGCCATCTTACAATTCTTAATATAGTTGGCCATGACTTGTAAATTGTTAAAGACTTGAATTATTCTCGAATTTTTATTGTTAGATACATTATTTGAACTATACGAGACTTGTGGGCTATTCACTCATGAAAGTTTTATGATCTATTATTCATGGGTAATGCGAGATAATCTCATGAAGTACAAAGTAACGATGCCATGTATTGTTTGTGGTGGAAAGCTACTGTTTGGGGCACCTTTCAATAAATGCTTTGGCATGAAGCAAAATGTATTACAGATTTTTTGTATTCTATTTGCTCGTCTCATGATCTATCCCAATTCTTTTCGAAGATTTTGATGTATTCTCTTTATTTTATGCATTCCCCTGTCTGAATTATTTCAAATTCCCAAGCTCAAGGCTATAATTCGTGGTAGAAGGAAAAATTTGTTGATAGCTTTATTAGCGCTGTCATGAAGGATAATTTCGATGATCTCAAATCCAAGGACAACATGGCAGGTCAACGTTACGGGATGTGCATCTCCTTCCTGTACTGCAATTCCAATGAGGGGGGTGGGGATATTGGCATCAACCTTTTGAGCGGGAAACACCTCGGGCATGCTACTTGAAAGAGTTTCTTTTCCTCTCGCTCTTTGTGTGCGTTGAAAAATTGAATTAATCAATCTCTTTGGGGACATAAGATCAAAGAGTAGTTTCGTATCTAAAGCACATTTTTTATAAAAAAAAATTGGTCCACTTCTCAGATTATTGGGACTGCAGTGTCAGGTTGTTTTTTGTTTTTTTTTTTTTTTTTTTTTTTTTTTTTTTTTTTTATAAAAAAAAAAAAAATTTATTGCACCATGGTAATGCCGTGGTTCTTTCTTTTGGGAATATCTAGAAACAGGGCAGCCATGCAATTTTCCTTCACCATCTGTCGTTGGGGTTTACTGTCCTTCTCGAGCAAGACCGTGGCAAATGGATATGCTTCACGGATTTTGGGGTTTCACATTTGCCTTCCAATACGTTCCTTCCAAAAGACAGAGAAGCCCGGGCAGTTTCCTTCGTAACAAACTTTCAAATCACCTCATCAGTGTGAACTAATTTCCTAAGAAAAAAACACGGCGGATGCCCGACCATTCAAATCCTGCCCGTCTCTGTACTTCATTTTCTTGGTTTCCTACGGAATCCTTGTCCGTGCCTTGTTCTCTAACGTGTATCAAAACCTATTGAAAAGGACCAAATGGTTCCGCCACCAACTTGTATTTATTTTTGTCACGGGCTCTGCCGCTGATTTATCGATGGTAAGTTTAGATGCTGGCCTGGTGCTGAAGTCATCGTCTTGGTTCTTGGGATGGGTCTGAAGAAATGCCCATATGGTTCCGGGCATCAATTCAGCGTATGTCGAAGTCTCTAACTCTCATCGAAAGCTTATTTTTGCTGCAGTTTTTTTAAAGCAGTGGCTCTTCCTGCAGTCCTTTAAAATGGGAAAGAGTTCTACCAAATGTTGTGTAGAGAGCGGAAATCCACATCATGGCTAGCAATCTGCGTTCCTCGCTTCCATGGGTACTCTTCTTTGTATTCATGATTGATGCTGCTCTAGGGGTCGGGAAGGACCCAAGTTCCAGTGATGGCACTGGTGGTTCAGGTTCACCGGCCCTGGCTCCGGCTCCAACCTCAACCGACGACGGTACATGCAAATCTCGCGTGGAGATCTATGGCTACGAGTGTGAAGAACACCATGTACCGTGTCGAATCTCATTTCCTTGCTAAATTATTTGGTTACTTAATTACTACGGGGTTATACACCAAATCTAGTCCAAGTCATCTACTAGTTAGCCTTTTTTTTTTTTTTTTTTTTGAAGCATTTTTTCATATTCATGCTAAATGAATGACCGAACTTTAGAACTCAATATATTCCAGGTGACAACAAAAGATGGTTACATTCTCAGCATACAGAGGATTCCAAATGGTCGTTCTGCTGCAACCCAAAGGGAAAGGAAGACGCCAGTCTTGCTACAACATGGGGTCTTCATGGTATGTCCGGATCCTTCCCAAGGAAATGAGTACCGAGGGAATAATGGAATGGCCAATGCCTCCTTGTAATGCGAAGAAGTTTAACTTCAGTCATCGCTGGCAGGATGGGATTACATGGCTGCTGAATTCGCCGCACGAATCGCTGGGGTACATCTTGGCAGACAAAGGATATGATGTGTGGATCTCCAACAGTCGTGGAACAAAATACAGCCTCCAACATACCACACTTTCTCCAATAGAACCGGTTACTCTTGCTCTCTGACAGATATATGAGCTCTCTTTAATTTCTTTTCTTTTGAACTGTGATATCGATCGCAGGCATACTGGGAATGGTCATGGGATGAACTTGTGGCATCTGATCTTCCTGCCACTTTTGAGTATGTGTATCGCCATGCAGGCCATCAGAAACTTCACTATGTTGGGTATTCTCTAGTATGTATTTTTGGTTTCGGTAGAACGAGAAGAGTAGGTTTGGTTAAATCTTTGTTGTTGTTGGGTGCTTGGAAGAAAAAGGAAGACTAAAACATTGAGATTTCTTTATCAGGGAACTTTGATGGCCCTTGCATCCTTCTGTGAGCATCACTTGCTGCATATGGTAAGGTCAGCTGCCTTGCTCAGCCCGATAGCCTATATGAACCAGGTGAGATCCCCCGTTGCCCGACGCGTAGCCGAAACCTTCGCTGCACAAGTAAAACAGAGTTGAATGGTATTTTATGCTCGATTCAAGCCTCTGTTTCAATGCTCTTCATCAACCATGTCTCTTGGCTTGTTTTGCAGATCTATTATTGGCTGGGAATTTATGAGTTCAATCCACTTGGGTGAGTGATCAAATAACCGTTTCAATTTCAATCTTGATAAATATGATGTTGATTTTGAGTAGAAGTTCGCATAAAATAGGCATTTTACGCCATGTACAACCTCTTTTAAGATCATCAACATGAAATATAGCTCGACCTTTTAGACATTTGAAGAGCGATGAATTTCATCATCTGGGAACGGATTTGATTTCTGACAACATCAACTCCTCCATGACCATGAATGATGTTTGAAAACTAAGACCGTAAATTGAAAACATCATTGTTAATTAAAAATGGATTATACTGTAATGACACAACTTTTCTTCGATTTCAATTGAAATCATAGTGCATTTCTTTATTGATGAGAGCCAATTCACAGCACCTGATACCTCTTATTTTTCAACTTACTTAAGCGTGAGTTTTGTGCTGCATGACAGAGAAGCTGCACATAAGCTTCTATCAGAAATCTGCAGGCAACCTGGTGTCAATTGCGATGATATTGTAACATCCTTCACAGGTCTCTTTTCTTAACATCGAGTTATCTTATTTTGATTGCTTGGATAAAAATGACAACTCTAGCTTGAACCCTCTGATCTTGCTTGTTTCGAATCCTCCGACTCAAGGAAAAAACTGCTGCCTCAACGCTTCAACCGTCGAGATTTTTCTTAAGCATGAACCGCAGCCAACTGCAACAAAGAACATAATCCACTTGTCGCAGAGTAAGTTATCCTAGAAGATCTTAGAGTAAGCTGCAATCAGTCCATATTTGATCTCCGTATTCCTTAACAATCTCAGGAGGAGCTTTTTAAGCTAATGATGTGGTTGTTTCTACTTGGGACTTAGTGATTAGAAGAGGTACCATAACAAAATATGATTATGGTAATCAGTATGAGAACATGAAGCACTATGGCCAAGACGTTCCCCCAGACTACAACATGTCCTCCATCCCCAATGATCTCCCTTTGTTCGTTACCTATGGGGGCCAAGACTATCTATCTGTTGTTGGAGATGTCGAGCACTTGCTGCAAAAGCTGGAATTGCATGGCAAAACCGATTTGATGGTTGCGTACCACCCACAGTATGCCCATGCAGACTTTGTGATGGCCGTCAATGCAAATCGATTTGTCTACGATCCACTTATTGCCTTCTTCAAGCTTCATTGAGCTTGCTAGCTCATTTAATTGTTTTATTTTAACTTCAATTGGTTATTTAGGATGGGTAAAGCACAATCATTTCATACAAACCATGTATAGATTTCACAAAGATGATGTTGTTAGGCCTAAATATCATTGTTACAGTTGTTTAGCATATATTTCTTGCAGGGAAAAAAAAAGAAATCATGGTGTAGAGACAAAGATTCAACTAATTGGATCTCAATCTTTAAAAACATACAACAGCATAAAGAACCAAAAAGTGCATGTTGGAAATCTAGAGGCTAATTACATGCGCATCTCTGTTTCCATGAAAGATGTTCTAACCAAGTCTCAAGGGATCTTGTGCAGTTATGAAATCCGGGATAAAATAGGTGGTGTTGCGATCAATTATGTTGGATGGAAGGAACAGATCATCATGGTAGATGGCGCATCAGAGATAAACAGGGAGTTCTTATCCCCTTTGTTCTTCATTGTAGTTAAAACCGACCTTATTCTTAATCCTAGAGGCACGGTTGATGAGCATCTCTCGCGTCTTTGCTGCCATGGTTTTATGTGGTGAGGTGGTAATGGAAATGATGCTAAGGTTTTCTTGGAATCATGCTGTACTTGTCTTTTGTTGGAGGATAATTAGAAGGTGGAGGCAACGAGGCAGAGGTTCACATGAGATACGTGACTTCCTCGTGATGTTTGACTTATTTTCATACGTGACTTCCTCGTGCTGCTTCAGCAGCGATCAGAGGGCTATCTAGATTGTTTTTGGGAGCCCTCTCCTCTAAATTTCGTCAAGATAAATTTCAATGATAAAGTTAGAGATATCTATCTCGGGAGCTGCTAGAGGCTCCTTTCTATATGAGCCCTTAGTTTCAATGATAAAGTTAGAGATATCTCGGGAGCTGCTAGAGGCTTCTTTCTATATGAGCCCTTAGCTTCAATGATAAAGTTAGAGATATCTCGGGAGCTGCTAGAGGCTCCTTTCTATATGAGCCCTTAGTTTCTGAGACTAAGCTCAGAGCAGCATGGATGGGCATCACCTAGGCCATCAGGAATTGTACATCACGAGGATTCATATTAAGGGAATTCATCCATTGTCCTTGGATGGATTCAGGACAGGACCGAGTAGCATCACGTCCACCTCCTTCTTTATAAAATTTGGCAATCTCTTAGCCCGTCGATGACTGTATTGGTTTGGCATGTCTAAAGGGAGGCAAACAGTGCGGCCGACTGGGTTGCTTCATTTGACCGAGCACTTGGATGACTGGTCCTGGCACTAGGGTGACTGTATTCCTCTACCCCTTCAAGGCTTACTGTCTCTTGATTTTCATGACTGCTATCACACCAAAATAGTGTGATCACCTGTCTATATCAAAAGAAATGTAGAGAAAATAAAATTTAATTACAAGAGAAAAAAAATTGAAAGCACTCATGAGTCGAGTGGATGTGCTAACTACAATGGTACAGGCTTTCCAAGAAACTGCACTCTAAGGATGATACCCGTCAGCGACCTCCAAACACAGTCATCAATCCAGGAGGAAAGAGGATCAACATCAAGAATCCACTCGATGCTCCTCTCAGGGTCGGCAATTGTACGAGCCCCGAAGCTCTCGATATCATAGGCACACGGAGAGCTGACTCGACAAAAAGAGAACTAGAAGGTCTCTTTCAGCTTCCTTTGGTGATTCCATACCAGGAAACACTAGGCGAAGGGAAGCACATCACAACCATGAAGAAAAATTCAAAGTATTGGAATTACATATTGAGAGACTCAATGACCAATGTAGAAGTGATGAAATTATGGCATATGATTCACGGCCTCCATTCTCCCAGAGAATCATGGAAGAAGTCATCCCTCGCTACTTTAAGATTTTCCAATTGGAAGCATATAACAAAACTACTGATCCTCTTAACCACTTGGGGAGCTTCACGGCACATAGATGATACAGGAAGCTTCTGATGCCATGCATTGTCTCGCCTTCCTAGCCACTTTGAAGAAAGCAGCTCGAATGTGGTATTCGAGCATCCGACCAGTTATCATTCATTCTTTTAATGAATTGAAAAAATTATTTGTATCGCATTTCAGGACTTATCGAAAGATGCCTTGCAATTCGGACAGCCTCTTCCTCTTACAGCAAAATGAAGGGGAGAGTCTCAAAGATTATGTCACCGGATTCAACTCTGCCACCCTCAAGATCCTTAATCTCAATGAATATATGGCTATGTTTGCTATGAAGAAAGGCTTCTAATTATCCAGGTTTACCTTCTCCCTGGATAAGAAGTTTCCTACGAGTTACGCCAAACACTGGCAAGAGCTCAAAAATATGCAATGGTCGAAGAGCAAGCAGCGATCCAGCGTTTAATTGAAGGGAGGTCAGCCTCCAAGAAAAAGAGCAACAAAGGGTCAGTTCCACCCGTACCCTCTAGCAATGATGCACCGGCTCAACGATGTAGTCCTAAATTCAAGCCATTGGATGGCAAGTTCGACTCCTATACGCCTCTCTCTCTCCCAAGGGAGAAAATTCTAATGAAAATAGAGAAGGAGAGTTACCTGCAAAGGCCACATCCCATGAAGGCATCCCTTGTATTAAGGAACAAAAATAAATACTGCCGATTCCACCGAGACTATAGCCATAACACTGAAGAATGCATCCAACTCAAGGATGCGATAGAAGATCTGATCAAAAGGGGATACCTGAAAAAATATTTCAGCACCCAGGAACCCTGAACTGAAGCTACTACCCCCACGAGGATCGTGGAAGAAGCCGAACTGCCCAACCAAAGATCAATTGATGGAAGAGTAGGCATGCTTCACCGACAGACCAAATGGAGAAGTGGAGCCGAAGAAGATGCTCCTAAAAGGTACAAAAGCAATATGATGCGGGATGACTCTAGGGATGATATGTATGAAGAAAATAATAGTAAACTATTTTTTATATTTTTTTAGAATTTAAATCTGAGGCTAAAATCCTGAAAATTGCAAAGATCAGCAGGAAAGTATGTAACGACAAGTCTACTGTACCCGTGGTTAGAATCATGCAGAGTAATAAAAGATAAGATCTCGAGGGTTGAGAAATCCCCGGTTAGGACAGCGTACCTTCAAAAAAAATCAGAACTTAGGAGAGGGGTTGGGTGTTTACCTGGCAACGATGGTTGATCCTGCCGTAGACGAGGTCGCTCAACGCTCTGGATTGGCTCCTGGATGATCAGCCTTCTGTCCCGCGGATCAGCTGAATTTTCTTCAATCAGTCCAAGAGGCAAGGAGGGCCTTTTCCTTGGAGGTGTTCACTAGATGGATCCTGCACACGTCACGGGTTATATAAAAGGAAGATAAGAAAAATAAGAGATGGAAGAATGTGTTAAAGGAAGATCGAAAGTGGGTATTGCAGGGGCTTGACGGATTGATGTTCAGGTGGATGCCTGGGTTGCAGAGGGCAGCTTGGTTGCTGAAGGAGGCGCTTGGGATAAAACACATGGCGACTTGGTGGCCAGGGCATGCTTGGAGGAGTGGTGGAAGGGGCGGCCAAGAGTGGTGAAGACTTGGTCTTGGCGGCTTGGTGGAAGAGGGAAGAGATGTGGCGTCCTAGGGCTCAGGAGTGGTGGCGGTCCGGTGTTGGGAGAGTACTAGGGTCGGCCAGGGTTTGGAGAAGAGGGAAGGAAAATTGGGCAACTAGGGTTTGCACTTAAGAATAGGGCACACGGGTCTCACACCCACTCCAATCTAGAGGAAACAATTTGACAAAAAAACTTTAAGTTGTATTCATGAAAAAGAGATGATTATAAGAGGAGGAGGGGTGGGGTATTTATAGGCTCACCTAAGACCCTCTCCTTGTCCAAATTGGAGTACAAGTCTTTTTCAAAGTGGAATACAAAGTAAACTTAAACTAGAAGACTGATCTCCTTATAGAAGTGGGTTGGCAGACTCTTCCTTGGACTGTATGGCTCCTCTTGGGCTTGGGCTAGATGGGGCGCCAACTCTGGGTGGAACTTGGGCTGGGGCGCCAGGTCATGAGGGGCCTGGGAGGGCACCAGGTCATGAGGGGCCTGGGAGGGCGCCAACTCCAGATGGGCCAGGGGCATAGGCGCCAAAGCCTGGGGTACCAAAGGTGATGCGCCATGGGCCAGGGCGTCATGGGCCAGGGGGCGCTGGAATCTTATGGACCTGGGGCACCTCCTCTTGGAGTCCTGGGATGTCATTCCTCCAAGGTTTGGGGCGGCATGAAAGGAGCCCAGATGCTGGGCTAATGTCTTGAATGTGGGTCCAAAGGTCCTCCTCTTTAACATAACTTGAAAGTTATAAGACTCATATGACTGAACTGAAACTTAAAGGACTTCTTGACTCACATAATAAGACTCAATTTATTACAAGACTTAAGTGACACATTACTAAGGACTACAGGACTCATAAATCCTAATCAGTAAATCAGATTGGACCCAGTAATCTTTGTCTGATCCTGGTGCCCGCACCAATTCTCCCGGGACAGGAGGAACTTGACCTTATCGAGTAAGGATCATCTCTGCTCTCGTACTGCTCTAGTATGTCTGGGTTGAGGTGCTGCAGATCCTCTCAGGTGATCCACGAGTCCTTGGATTCCGGCCGACCTTGCCATCGGACCAAATACCATTGGTAGCTTTTATTTTGGGTACTGATGGCTTGATCATCCAGGATACGCTCAATCCTTTCCTCTCTTATAGGCCAATTTGTGGGTGGACACTCTGGGATGGGCTCACTCTCAAGGGAAAGGTTAGGTCCAAAGGGCTCACTAGGTATCGTTGCTGGTTTTCTATACTCCACAAGGTCTGAAATATTGAAGGTTGGACTAATACCTAACTCGAGTGGTAACTCAAGTATATAGGTATTGGTTCCAACTCTCTTTATTACTCTGAAGGGTCCAGCTCCATGAGTATGTAGTTTCTTTATGGTCCCTAGAGGGAACCGCTCAGGCCTAAGCCTGATCATTACATAATCTCTTGCAGAAAATTCTTTTGCTCTTTTTCGGGAATTAGCCAAATTTTTATAGAGTTCATTATTTGTTAATCTTTTGACTAATTTTCTTATACAAATCCCTAACATGCTGTGCAAATGACTCAGCCGACTTAGAGACTCTTCGGAGGGTGGTAGGCGGTGCAAAACTTAAGTTTGGTTCCTAACAAATGCCAAAGGATCTTCCAGAAATAACTGGTAAAATGGACATCCCTATCAGATTCTATGGTTTTAAGAAAGCCATGTAACCTAACCACATGATCAAGGAAGAGTCAGGCTATCTTGGAGGCATCAAAGGTCTGAGAGCAGGATATAACATGGGCCATTTTTGAAAACCTATCGACCACTACATAGATGAAGTCATGTTTCCTTAGGGTCTTAGGTAGTCATAGTACAAAGTCAATGCTAAGGTCTCGCCATGAGCAATCTGGTACAGGTAAAGAGGTGTATAAACCAGTGTTTTCTTCTGCTACTTGGCAACAGCACAAGTTCGACACCTGGACACTATGTGGGCGACATTCCTTTTTCAAACTAAGCCAAAAGAATTGGTCCTTAATAGCTAAATTGGTTTTGTTTCTACCAAAGTGACCAGCTAGACTTCCTGCATAGGTTTCCTAAATTAAGAATTCTCTAAGTGAGGTCCTGGAAATATACAATCTATTGTTTCTAAAAAGGTAACCATCTTGGAGGGTGTACTCACTATAGGAACTAGATAATCCTTGATTGATGATTTGAGAAATTTCACTGAAGTCTGGACAGGTTTCATATTCTTCCTTCAATCGGTCAAATCCAATGACTTCATCCTAACAGAGTTCAGAAGTAAGGCACAGTGGCTAAGGGCATCAGCTACCTTATTTTCAGTTCCAGCCGGATGTTTCAGCACAAAGGTATAGGCTTGGATATACTTTATCCACTTGGCATGCCTAGGGTTTAACTTTTTCTGGAAGTTTAGGAATCGGAGTTCTTCATGGTCAGAGTAAAGGACAAACTCCTGGGATAGTAGATAATGCCTCCTGTATCTAAGGGCTTGTACTACTGCATAGAATTCCTTATCATAGGTTGAGTACTTAAGCTTAACCTCATTGAGTTTTTTATTAAATAAGGCTACTGGGTAACTCTCTTGGTTCAAAACTCCTCCTATGAGTATTCCCGAAGCATCACAAGCTACCTCAAAGACTTTGGATAAATCAGGTAACCTCAGGATGGGTGTTTGTGTCATCTTATCCTTAATCTCTAGGAAGGCTCTATCAGCAGCTTTGGTCCACTCAAAATTTTCCTTCCTAATACAGTCGGTGATGGATGCTATAATGGTGCTAAATCCCTAGATAAATCTTCTATAGAAGGTAGCTAGACCATGAAAACTATGCACATCATGGATACTAGTAGGCACTGGCCACTCAACTATGGATCTAACCTTCTCAGGGTCAGCTGACACTCCTTCAGGGGTCACCACAAATCCTACGAAGATGACTCTATGGATCAAGAAATCACACTTCTTCATATTGGCATAGAGATTCGCCTTCCTAAGGGCCTGATAGACTTGTCTCAGATGATCTAGGTGGTCTTCCTTAGTCTTACTGTAGATCAGGATGTCATCAAAATAAACCATTACGAATTTTTCTATGAACATCCTTAGGACTTGGGCATGATTCTCATAAAGGTGCTAGGGGCATTGGATAACCCAAATGGCATGACTATCCATTCATGAAGACCATCCTTAGTTTTGAATGTAGTTTTTTACTCATTCCCAGGTCTGATTCTAACCTGATGATAGCCACTCTTAAGGTCAATCTTTGAGAAGATGGTTGCATCGGCCATCATATTTAATATATCGTCTAAACAGAAGATGGGAAACCTATATTTCATAGTAATCTTGTTTATGGCACGACTGTCAACACCCATTCTCCACGTGCCATCTTTCTTAGGGATTAATAGGGCTGGTACGGTATAAGGACTTAAGCTTTCCCTAATAAACCCTTTTTAAAGGAGTTCTCCTATCTATTTCTGCAGCTCTAGATGTTCAGTTGGGTTCATCCTATAGTGGGGCAAGTTGGGTAGGGTGGCTCCTGGGACTAAGTCTATGGCATGCTGGATGTCCCTTAGTGGTAGTAACTAGTTAGGTAAATCTTCAGGAAATACATCTTCAAATTCGCCTAAGATTTCCTTAACCTCCGGAGGGTACTATTTATGGATTTGATTAGGTACTTCCTTAGCAGCTATCATCCAAATTGTAGTCCCCTCATAAATCTCCTTTTCTAGCTCCTTAGCAGTAATTAAATTGACTCCAGATTTCTTTTCTTTCAATGAGCTAGATCCTTTCTTGTCTTTGTCCTTAGGTGGGGTTGGGTTAATCGTAATCTTCATCCCATGAAAATTAAATGAGCATGAATTTGATCGGCCGTACAGGATAGCATCATGGTCATAAAGCCAGGATCTACCTAGAATTATGCTACTAACTTTCATGGGTACAACATCATACCACACCTTATCCTGATAAAACTGAAGCTGGATCTGAATTTTGCATCTAGACTTAATGGGTATGGATATTGAGTCTATCCAGGAAACCTTATAGGGGTTGGGATGGGGAATTGGGCTCAAGCCTAAAGTTTTGACTGCCTTGAGTGAGATGGCATTCACACAGCTCCCACTATCTATGATAATTTTGCATACCTTATGGCCTAATTTTATAAATGTTTGTAGGATGTTGGTCCTGCACCAATCCTCTTATGTCTTAGTCTGGGATAGGATGCACCTAACTGCCCCTAACAGGTCAGACTGGTCAACAACCTGTTCATCTCCTTCATACTCATCTATCAGGTTCTCCTCAGCTTCATAGATTTCCTCTCCAATTTCTTCATTGGGTTCAAGCTCTTCTTCCTCTAATTCACCTATGTGCGGGGATCTAGTTGGGCATTGGCTAGCAAAATGTCCCATCTGACGACATCTAAAATATGCATTTGGGTTAGGACTCGGGTTTCTCTGGGTTTCAGGTGCCTTACCCTTATCATTTTTAAAGGGCATTGAGTTGCTAGAAGTGGGTCGACTCGGGTTAGGGTTGGGATGACTTGGGTTAGGGTTGGGACGATTCAGGTTAGGGTTGGGATGATTTGGGTTAGGGTTGGATCGATTTGGGTTAGGATTTGATCGGCCTGGGTATGCTGGGCTAGGGTTTGGTCTAGAGCTAGGGGCATTTGGTCTAAGGGACGCAGTCGATGGGCTATGGGTGCTCTCTGAAATCTCTCATAATTTTTGGCTATCTGGTAGGCTTGCTCTAGAGTATCAACTTTCCTTAAATACAGCTCTCTCTGGATGTCTTCACGAAGGCCAGCCCTGAACCTAGATAGGGTCACTGATTCAGACTCGTCTAAGCAACACCTTATGGCACATTCATCAAACTTGGTTATGCATTCTGACACGGACCTACTTCTTTGACTTAAGCTCTGCCATTGGTCTAAGAGTCTCTGTGGTAGGATGGGGGAAGGTATTTTTTCCTAAGTTTCAGCTTCATAGCCATCCAGGTATCTATGGGAGCTTCGTTTCGTTGCCTGATTAGGTGCTCTATATTTTCGCAGTATAACCTAGCATGGCTGGTTAACCTTAGTTTGGCAAATTTACACCTCCTCTCCTCACTCAACTCATACCATTCAAAATATTGTTCCATGCCTCCTTCCCAATCTATGTAGGTCTTGGGATTTAGGGTGCCATCGAAGGTGGGTGCGTCTAGCCTGACGTTCCTCATAATTCTTTCATCCTGGTCCTGGAGTTCATGATTGGGCCTCCTAAGGTGGGGCTCCTGGAATGGGTCATGGCGTTGGGCTCTCCTAGGGTTGGGCTCCAAAATGAGTCATGGGTTTGGGCTCTCCTAGGATTAGGTGGCATGGGAAGAGGTGACTCAGGCTCGGGTTCGGTGTTGGACTCTTGGGTTCTCTCTAGGGTTCCTAACTGTCCCTCCATTCGATCAAACCTTTGGGTCATTTGGTCATTCATCTGGTTTATCTGGGTGGTTAATTGGGCAAACTGGTCGCTCATGGTCTTCATGAAAGTCTCAAGGTGGGGTTCCATGGCTGATCTGGTTTGGGGTTGGGACTGATGATACTGGACTCCTGACCGGGTGGTCATGCAACAAGCACACAAGGTTAGTACGTTCTAGGGTTTGCTAGACCTAGAGCCAAAATCAGGTGAGTTAACTCAACTTACACCCAACTCAACACTGAGTCCTTCCACTGGCCAGATAAGAGGTGGGGTGGTAGGAGGCTCCCCCTGCATGTCACATGGTCCTAATTAAGTAACCACCAGTCCACTTAGGGCATTTGCTTCTGGACCTCTAGCCTTGACACCAGTTTTCAGTAATAAGTGGAGGGTTGAGTGCATTAGTTCCCTCACTAGACTTGGGCCCGACCTGTTGGTGTCCCTAAATCAATTATGTTGCTAGTTAATTTTAATTAGGCTTAGGTAAGTATGCAAAGGTGGTTGTTTTGGGCCCAGTACAGGTAATGAAATCCTGCCCTGATCTGACAGAGAAAATTGCCCTTAAAATTAGGTTAGATGTAAATGATGCGCACTCAATGAAACCCTAATACAATCTAATAATAGAAAGCAGAAAATAAAATATTTTTTTTTGTCTTTTTATGAGATGGCAATTTAATTCAAAGTTTGTTAAGTGATCAATCAAAATTGGCTTGGATTGGGTGGGGTGTGGTAGTTGATTAGGTTTAGTCAAGTCAAGTATGCAAAATTAGCAGAAATTGAAATTTTGGGCTCTGTTTTGATGCAGGGTTTAGCATAGATTTCAGAGCAGAAAAAAATCTAAAAAAAACTGTAGACAGAAGGGTTACGTGTGAAGATGATTCCTACCAAATTTTATGCACAGAAAAAATAGTATGATGATGTAATGCCTAGGGTTTCTAACTAGATGCAGGAAACTCAGAAAACAGAATTCTGTACTAGGGTTTCTAGGATGTAGAATTTTTTATATTCTTTGGTTCTGTAAAATCTGACAAAAATCATAGTCATTTAGAAGACTAATCAAAGTATTATCAGTGCAATTTTTAGAAAAAAACTAGTATGCCTAAGGTGGTGAAACAGACCTAATCTCGGACCCCTAGTGCAGAAGACATGATGCAAAAATTTTGTTTAGGGTTTTGGTTTGTGTTTTTCTTTTGATGATGCAAGACTGTCCTAAACTTGCTCTGATACCAAACTGATGTGGGATGAATTTAGGGATGATATGTATGCAGAAAATAACAGTAAACTATTTTTTTTATTTTTTTAGAATTTAAATCTGAGGCTAAAATTCTAAAAATTGCAATGATCAGCAGGAAAGTATGTAACGACAAGTCTACTGTACCCGCAGTTAGAATCATACAGAGTAATAAAAGATATGACCTCGAGGGTTGAGAAACCCTCGGTTAGGATAGTGTACCTTCAAAAAAAATCAAAACTTAGGAGAGGGGTTGGGTGTTTACCTGGCAACGATGGTTGATCCTGCCGGAGATTGGGTCACTTAACACTTCGATTGGCGCCTGGATGATCAGCCTTCTATCCCGCGGATCAGCCAGCTTTTCTTCAATCGGTCCAGGAGGCAAGGAGGGCCTCTTCCTTGGAGGTGTTCACCAGATGGATCCTGCACACATCACAGGTTAGATAAGAGGAAGATAAGAAAAATAAGAGATGGAAGAACTGGTTGAAGGAAGATCGGAAGTGGGCGTTGCAGAGGCTTGGCGGATTGATGTTCAGGTGGACGCCTGGGTTGCAGAGGGTGGCTTGGTTGCTGAAGGAGGCGCCTGGGATGAAACACCTGGTGACTTGGTGGCCAGGGCATGCCTGGAGGAGTGGTGGAAGGGGCGGCCAAGAGTGGTGAAGACTTGGTCTTGGCGGCTTGGTGGAAGAAGGAAGAGATGTGGCATCCTAAGGCTCGGGAGTGGTGGTGGCCTGGTGTTGGGAGAGTGCTAGGGTCGGCTAGGGTTTGGAGAAGAGGGAAAGAAGACTAGGCGGCTAGGGTTTGCACTTAAGAACAGTGCACATGGGTCTCACACCCACTCCAATCTGAAGGAAACAATTTGACAAAATAACTTCAAGTTGTATTCATGAAAAAGAGATGATTACAAGAGGAATCCGGGTGGGGTATTTATAGGCTCATCCAAGACCCTCTCCTTGTCAAAATTGGAGTACAAGTCTTTAACAAAGTGGAATACAAAATAAACTTAAACTAGAAGACTGATCTCCTTGTAGAAGTGGGCTGGCAGACTCCTCCTTGGACTGTATGCTTCTCTTGGGCTTGGGCTAGATGGGGCGCCAACTCTGGGTGGAACTTGGGCTGGGGCACCAGGTCATGAGGGGCCTGGGAGGGTGCCAACTCCAGATGGGCTAAGGGCAAAGGCGCCAAGGCCTGGGGCGCCAAAGCCTGGGGTGCTAAAGGTGATGCGCCATGGGCCAGGGCATCATTGGCCGGGGGGCGCTGGAATCTTGTGGACCTGGGGCGCCTCCTCTTGGAGGCCTGGGGTGTCATTCCTCCAGGGTTTGGGGCGGCATGAAAGGAGCCCAGATACTGGGCTGATGTCTTGAATGTGGGTCCAAAGGTCCACCTCTTGAACATAACTTGAATGTTACAGGACTCATATGACTGAACTGAAACTTAAAGGACTTCTTGACTGGACTAACATAACTGGACTCACATAATAGGACTCAATTTATTACAAGACTCAAGTGACACATTACTAAGGACTATAAGACTCAGAAATCCTAATCAATAAACTAGATTGGGCTCAGTAATCTTTGTCTGATCCTAGTGCCCGCACCATAATAATACCATATGCTTCTTCGACGATGACCTACAAGGAGTCCAAACTCTTCATGATGACCTTGTTGTAATCTCGGCTATGATAGCCAATTATGATGTAAGATGAATTCTGGTATATAATGGTAGATCCACGGAAGTCTTACTCTACGATGCTTTTCTCAGAATGAATTTGCTTAAAAAAAAATTACAAAGAGTTAGTCATCTATTAGGATGACATCTAAATCGACCGCAAAAGGAACCTTGTCGGTTTGACCTGGAGCTTCCAGATTAGCTACCGTCGGGCCCTCTTCTGGCATCCCAGAACTTCTTTGGCTATAGCTGGGACCTCTTTTGGTTGCTCCGGGACTCCTTCAGCTTCAACTTGAGGTTCTGGTTCTTCCTTAACTTTGTACAGAGGAATACTTAAGAGATCTAACTCTGGATGAAGTCTGAGAACCTCCTTGATGCCGTCGCTGAAACCTAGTTGGTAGCTGACCATCCCAGACTCGGTCAGCTCATCCTTAAACTTTGAAGACTTCTTATAGTCTTCGACAGCCCTGGTAGCTTCTTCCTTCAAGGCTCGACTTCCTTAACTGCTTCTTCGACCTTCTTCTGGCAATCCTTGGTTGAATGCTCTAAGGAGTGAATCCTTTTCTTTTTCTTCCTGAGCTTTGCCTCCTATTCAGATATCTTCAGCTAAGCCTTTTTCAACTCAGCCTTTAGACCCTAAACATCGACAATGCTCTGGTTCAGTTTCTCTTCCATGGCTGCTTTCAGTTCTTCGGCCACCTTCTTTTCGACTTTCGTCGACTGGAGTTCTTCTCAGATGCCCTGACTGAGGTTGGCAAACTCTGATATACCTTCCTCTATCAGGGTTACATCATGAATCAGCTGCACCAAGCAACGGAAAGGAAGAATCAGTCATGTTGGCTATAATCATAAAGAAATAAATAAGGAGAAGAACACTTACTCTCAGTATATTTGGCTATACCGAATCAGCCACCTTGTCAAGGCAATGATTTTTCATGACCCCCCCATCTCTTAGGAGGAGTGTGGCCTTAAGCAACTTCCTAGCCAGTTCGGGATTCTGTAAACCTCGTGCATTTGAGAAAACTGCAAAATCCACTTCATACTCCCTATCGAGGGGAGTATCTCTTTCCAACCCCTCTTCAACTTGAGGAGCCTTACCCTTATCTTGAGCGGGGGTCGTACTGGCGGTACATCGATGACGGACACAAGATCTGGATGCCCTGGAGTCCGAGATGGAGTTTAACCCCTTGGGTGAAGCTTCGATAGAGGCACGTCATCGTCCTCCGAAGACATCCTCGTCGGGATATTTCTCGAGGCCTCTTCGTCCCAAGCCTTCTTCCAAATCTCTGACCCCTCTTGAGGAGCAGTCTGGACCTCTTTCGGGTGGCCTGGCGAAGCTTCCCGAAGTCCGGCTTCATCTTCCCACCTGCAAACAAAAGAAACTATAGAAGATGAGCTAATGGAATGTACAGAAAACAAAGTCGAATAGAGACTGACTATCACCTAATCTAATGATGGGAACTCACTGATGTGAGCAAGGTGAAGGTTTCGCTCTTCTAGCAATTCCTTGATTAAAGAAACTTTAGACCCAAACAACGTATCGTAGTCTGTTTGGTCAGCCCTCAGAACTTTCTTGCCCGCATTGGTATCCAATCGGGGTTCCCTCCACTCTATGTTAAAGCCCCATGGCTGAGAAGAGAAGATAAAAAAGAAGCAGGGCTTCCATCCGTGGATGGCGCTGGGCATACCCTTAATCAATCTTCGACCAGGACAAGGGCTGATAACCTACCATCCCTAGCCATGGAAGTCCTTCTTCAATATGAAGAGGGATGTGAATAAAGAAGTCCTAGGCTCTCATTTAGGATATCACAAAGAACTAAAAAATCGTAGATGGTCCGTATGCTATTTGGAGTCGGCTGCATAGGGACTACATGATACATATTAAAAATCTTAGAAAAAAAGGGATGTAAAGGAAACCGAAGACCAGCCTTCAGGTGGTCTTCGTATACTAAGATAGCACCGGAAAAAGGATGGTTCACCCTTTCATCAGGTTGAGGAAATATCAAAAGGAGACTCTCCGAAATATGGTAATGCTCTCTAAGATAAGCTATTTTGGAAAAGGACAAATTACAGGGAATGGATTCCGGTCTAGACTCAGCATTACTCTTTCTGGAAGGGTCTGAGACACCAGAAACTCACCCCCCTCTCTACTGGCCGGAATCTTGCCGGTGGCAAGGACCTTTAAAGACCTAACCATGATAAAAAGAAGGAAAAAGAAAGAGGTCTCTACCCGTAGAAGAAGAGGAAAACTTGAGGAGAAGGAGGATGTTTGGAACGATTGAAGGAGAAGAGAAATTTTGATGAAGGCGAAGAAATTCATTCCACAAGGCAAATGCCCTTTATATAGAAGATAACAATGGTTCGGATGATCTCCTCGGAAGAATGAAAATGCCTCCGATCGTGCCATGTATAAGCGACGTCGGTCGTGGATACGAAGTCCTAAGGGATGCTAGCCGATTCGATGGGAGAAAAACTAACCTATCAGTCGGGATCCGCGAGAAGACAATCAACGACCGGGACGAGATTTCCATGAGATATTGGATGGCTGCGATGACACCACGCCACTCGATCCTCATCAAAGACAAAGAGTCCGTTAAAAACCTCATAATGAAAAATATAGGCACGACTCTCTAGCCTACTCCACTTCTTCAAGGACCAACAAAAATTTGACACCTGTCTAAGACATGATGCTCGAAACAGAAAGCAGTTATTGTGATCAGCTGGATCGAAAATTCGCCATCATCAACTATCTTTCCTTCCACCAAAAGATGATAACATATTAATACTCCCATTTTTCAAAGCAATAAATTACTTTGAAATTGGGAGTGGGGGGTAACTATTATATAAATCGGTTCAAAAAAGGTATTTGCCGTTCAACGATTCAATTGATCCTACCCTAACTGGTTGATCAGATGGATTGACACGTTGATACACCCAATTTTCGATGGGAGAACAGATCAACGCTACGCTTCGACTAGCAATAACATACAACTTGAGATCAGCCTTCAGCAAATGGCCAATCTACCATGTATGCTCCGGAGTAAACAGCTCCAAAGTAAATGGCCAACTCACAATATATGCTCCAAAGCAAACGGCTCTGAAGTAAATGGCTGATCCACACAGTTCTACGATGAATGGCTGATCTACAGTCAACTCGCTTCGAAGAGTATGACTCTGAAATAAATAGCTGATCTACAACCAATGAAATAATTATTAGCCAACTCCGGAAAGAATGGCCGATCTACTTCAAGCTAAAGCCGTCAAGAGCAAACTTGGTTGTTATAATCAATCAATCACATGTCAGACAACTACGGCTTCAGTAAGACCAAAGTAACTAACCTTCGACAATAAAAATAATCAGTTAAAGGAAAATTAGATTGACTAACTTCCCTGACAAAAATTGAGAATGTTTAATCACTTTCTATTACAGCAACATCTATAAAAAGCGGTAAGAGGGGACATCCGAGGTAAGCTATTCCAGGCTATGCTAAACCAATCCATGTAAGTTTGAGCCCAATCCATGACTAGCTCGTACTGTGCACACCTGACTCTCCACTTATTTCATCTCACTTCTTTCTTTGAGCTCTCCATTCTGTGACCTGAACCCTACTGACTTAGGTATCGAAGTGTCCCCCACCAGAGAAAATCCAGTCAGAGATTTGTTTTACAGGAACCCAAGGAGGTGAACTGGCGATCTAGGCACTCCGTCTAGTCTGCAGGGATTAGCATCAACAAAATCTTTTAATGTACTTAATTTTGAATGATCAATTTGTTAAAAATATCAATAATATCTTAATCTAAGTTTACTAAATATGATTGATCCCATATCTTGTCCTCTTTTTAAGTTATTTTTTTATTAAAGTAAAATTTATTTTTTTTTTATTTTTTTGGAATAATAATGGTGAAATGCGTCTTATCTAGAAGGATTTGTAATAATTGTTTGCTTCTTTCGATTTAAAATTTCTAGTAAACTTTTTGATAATGGGTATCATAATTATCAAAATTTGTGAGCCTTTTTGCATAGAAAGTACTTGCTTATTTAGAATTTCTTATCTGAATTGGCTAGTAAATGCTCATGAAAAAAAAATAGCTATTTCATATCATAGTATATTTCATAGTAATCATCGATTCAACTATGGCTATTATATAAAAAAATGAAAAATAAATATATTATATAAAGATAGAAAGGCATCAAAATATAAGGAAACAAGTAACTTTATTAGCCTTTTCATATCATATTAGACATTTAGGATAATAAATAGCTATATTTTTTCTCATGCTATTATATGAAAATAGAGGAAAGTAAATTATATAATGATGGAAAGACATCAACACATTGGAGACAAAAATGGACAGTATGAGAAAAAATTATATTAGCCATTTCATACCATAATAACATATTTCATAGTAATCATCCATGATTCAAGATGATTTAGCTATGGCTATTATGTGAAAAATAAAGAAAGCATGTTATATAAAAATAAAAAGGCATTAAGCTATTTGAAAAAATAAGTAATTATATTAGTTATTTCATACCATAATCGATATTTGAAAAAACAAGTAACTATATTTTTTCTTGTATTATATTATGAAAATAAAGGAAAGTATATTATAAAAAGTTGAAAAGGCATCAACATATTTTAAAAAAAAGGATAACATGAAAAAAAATATCATGTTAACCATTTCATACTATAACAGTATATTTTATAATAATTATTCATGATTCAAGATGATTCAGCTAATGCTATTATATGAAAATGAAGGAAAGCAAGTTATATGAAGATGAAAAAGCATTAAGACATTTAAGAAAACAAGAAATAAGATGGAAAGACATTAATTTATATTTAAAATCAGTAAGAAATCCTAAAAAACTGATTTATGAAGATGAAAAAGTATCAAGACATTTAAAGAAACAAGTAATAAGATGGAAAGGTATCAATTTACATTTAAAATCATTAAGAAATCCTTAAAAAATTGATTACATATCTAAAAAAATAAAAATAATGAAAATAATAGAAAATAAAAAAAGAAAAAAAAATGACTTGTCAATTTAACCGGCATGCTTGTCCATACCATGTATTGATATGGTACTAAACTGGTACCATACTAAATCAGCTGGTGACTAGTATGGATACTAGTATTAATTCACAAAATCTAAAACATGGTTTTTTTTAAAAAAATAAATAAAATAAAACAAAACTGAAAAGGAACAGATTGTATTGGAGTTTCTACTTGGAGACAGAACATATGTTTTTAGTGCAAAAATGAAAAGGCTCAGACCATGTCATCTAATCAATTAAAAAATTGAAGCGGCTGTTGGTTGGTGGTAGTGAAAAAGTTAGGGATATATATAGTAAATTATGTTCACTCGGCTGACGCCGGTGATAGTTAGGTTGACGTACTCACCTTCAGGTGGGGAACGACTGCAGAAAATTAATATGCACCGTGTATCAAACATTTCTTGATTGAGGTTGGGGGACTGTCCGGGGGTGGCCACGCCCGGGGTCTAACTCCCCCGTTTTTTGTTTAATCCAAAAAAAAAGAAATGGAAGCAGCTCCTTGAAGAATTGTATCGTGAGTAAATTATTGGATGTTGGTTTTCATCTGGTTTATCTTAGGTGATTAGCAAAATTCCTCATCTGATAACCAGAGAGATTGATCTGTTTGGGCATGAGATGGACCATGCTGCTGTCGTTCTAACGAAGACTTAAAAAATATTTTATTCGAATATAGAGAAATAAAATGGCTTTTACAACTGTTTGATTATATCGTCGACTATCATTTTTATGACTCAGCAGTCAACCGGAAACAAAACAACTTGACTGAGAAGTACTTTTTATAATTAAGAAAAGGTGATAGTTTTTTTAGGTTAAATGTGATGTTGATTGGTCTGTAGGATTTGCAAAGCTGACTGCAGGATAAGGTTTGGCTTCTTCGCTGCGGTTGTCTTATATGATGTTAATTCGTTTTCCTTTGTTCTCTCTCTTCTTTTACTTTTAGTGTCGATGATTATGAAATTCTGCAATCTTGATAGATAACCATTGTTAGAATTATTGATAGACAACACCTGCTGCATAAAATGTATTGATAATGCACCAAAGTCTGATCTCATCTTCAACATCCAGCATTTATTTTTGAGTTTGTGATATGTAGCCCATGTCTACCGATCAAAATTGAGTTCTTATATCTCATTGAGCTACCCAAGATATGTAATAATCCGGAAAAAAATAAAAAAAGAAAGAAGGGACGAAGGGGAAAGAAGACTCCTGATGGGAATCTTCCTCCTTCCCGAGTCTGTCGGGAGAAGGAAGAGGGGAGGGCCAAAACCCTACCCTTAAAACTATAATAAATATAATAAGAAAAGGTCCCACTCCTCCCCCTCTCAATCACCCTTCCAACCACTTACCGCCAGTGACGAGGAGCGCGGCCTTTATGGGTACGGCGACGGGTCGATCTGTGAAAAATCTTCGACGATCGGCCAGCGAAGGATCTACCAGGACAGAGATAATATTTTCGGCTCTCTTCTCTTTTCCTTTGATTTCTAGTGATGTGGGTCGTCTCTGATGGACACCGGACCGCCGTGGACCACCACCATCTCGGTTTAGCCGAACAGAGGAAGAAGATAAGAGAGGGAAGAGAGGAAGAGGAGAGGACAAAGGAGAGGAAGAAGAGGGAGAGGAGGAGAAGAGAAGAAGGAAGGGGAAAAAGAAAAAAAAAATGGGAGAAAGAGGGAGACCTCGGTTCGGTGGAGAAGAAGAAGAGGAAAGAAAAAGAAAGAAAAAGAAAGAAAAACAAAAAGAAAGAAAAAAATAAAAGAAAAGAAAAGAAAAAAAAGAAAAAGAAAAAGAAAAAAAAAAAGGGGAGTAGAGAGAGAATAGGAGGAAGAGGAGAGAAAGAAAAAAAATAAAAAATAATAATAAATATAAAAAAGGGGAAGATCAAGATGCCCTTTTCCTGGGAATTCGTTAAGTGAGGATATCAACGGGTGGACCACTGATGAAATTTAGATAAAAGATTTTAGATTTACAATTATTCTAGGATTATTTATTTATATTAAAAAAATATTATTATAGGGGAACAGCCTTCTGAGTAGGAAGGTGTTGGACGAGCTCTAGGTACAATTTGATATCAGGTATTTTTGGATTAGTTCTTGAAGGTAAAGATCTCTGGACTTGATCACTAGTTGTATATATGTATCATGACATGATTTGATCCGTACACATGAGCATTAGCATGCATAATTTATTTTTGCATGGTATATTGACTTTTCATGATGGACAGTATGGTTATTATTATTATTTATATTCCTGTATATCATGTTTTATCAAGTAAAGTTATCTTTGTATGGGTTAGACCATGATACCAGTTATTGGAAAACTGTAAAAGACATGATTTGATTATATGATATGAAAGTGAATAAGGAATTTGGACTAGCCATGCAACGGGATCGTGGTTACTGAGATTGCCCGAGCCATGGACTTTGTACGTGGAATAGCCGACCACGGGCGGATAATACGTGGGACAGCCTGAGCCACGGGCTTTGTACGTGGAAGAGCCGGCTATGGGTGGATAGTACATGGAACAGTTTAAGCCACGGACTTAGTACGTGGGCTAGCCTGGTCACGGGCAGATAGTACATGGTCGATTATGAGGTTACAAGTCATGGACTAGAGCATGACCGTAGTTAGTCCAGAATTCTAAAGAAGAAGGAAAACTAATAAAAACATATAAAGAAATATAATGTTATTAAGGTTTTATTATACTTGACATTTGAGTTATTTTGGTTGCATGATCCGATAACTATTACTTTCCAGTTATTTTCAAATTATACTATTATTGGTGTGACTGTTTGGAGACCTTACTGGACTGTAGTGCTCACTCCTTATCTTTTAATTTTTTTCCAGAAACTCGGGATGCATAGCAAGAATTGGACTGGGCGCGAGACTGAACATCAACATTGTTTAGATAGTATAGTTAGTTTTGGTTGTTTTTCGATTGCTGATACTTGTTGTGAACCAGTGGACCATTTAGTGGTTTAATTTGAATAAATGGATTATTTAGTTATTATTAAATTATTTAAATAATATTGATATAATTACTGTGATTTTAAATGACATGACTTCGATGTACCTAGGCCTGGCATGATTCCTAGGATAAAATTTAAGATCGTGCTGCCGGTCACATAGCTAATTCCAGTGTAGAATTCGGGGCATGACAGGATATTAGCAGTCAATTCATTGTATATTTTTCTTTAACCAATTCATCATCACTTCTATAAGTTATTTTATGCTCCCAAGATTTAATTGACAGAAAATATAAATGTAGTTTCAGAAGCTTGTGTCAGGGACAGTCATACTGCTTCATAAGTGATCCAAAGCTACTGTGTTTTATATTCTTCACTTTTATCAGAAATCCTTGCATGTTACTTAATCTAATCTTTTTTAATTTTTACTGAATCTATCAATTTACTGTTTTCTTCTAATAGGCGGACACTTTATTATTGAACACTGTAAATGTCACATGTGATGCAAATTGAATATTGTTTATACTGCATCTCGAACTTATTTAGCACCTCTCTTGGATATTCAATGTAATTCCTGCCTTTATTTTGTTTCCAGGAACTAAGGGGTAATGCTTTTTGGTTTGATCATTTTCTTGCTCAGCATATGGCAATCTTCTAAGCCCAAGAACGGCATGTAAGTATAGAAATATCTTTATGCCTTGTAGTGTGATATTT
Organism: Areca catechu; assembly: GCA_021397845.1. Classification (NCBI taxonomy): domain Eukaryota; kingdom Viridiplantae; phylum Streptophyta; class Magnoliopsida; order Arecales; family Arecaceae; genus Areca; species Areca catechu. The sequence continues at coordinate 51,344,278 of CM038045.1, read as the reverse complement.
TATCTAGTTTTTTAGATTTCAGTGCTGAACAAGTTTGGTATCAAAAATGAACCTTGTCTTATAAGCATCATGATGTGATTAATTCTAGGACAATGCATTTTTATCTCAAACTTGCTCTTAGTGCAGTACAAATAATTCTTAATTAATTCAGTTTTTAGAAATAATTGTATTTGCACAAGGAGTTCTCTGACCTCTAGTGTTGCAATATGTTGTTAATAAATTATATCTAATGGTCAAGAAAATGGCACACATAAATTTCCACTCATCATAAGGTAGTGCCTAGTTTTAAATTATCTATGCTTGATTAAATGCAGAACTATAAAGTTCTGATTCAGTTTTATTTTGTACTTTCTTTTGTTTATATTTTGTTGTAATTTATCTGCAGATCATTTTTCTGAATGCGTTGAAAGAGATGCATCCTCAACATATGACAAGTTCCTAAAGCTTCATGGAGGCAAAGATTCTGGTCCAATTTTTCCCTTCCTTTTGGTATTATATTATTTTTATTGTGGTACTAGAAGATATTAAAAAAATAACATTAGGGCCAGAAGGAACTGATGAAAAATGGCCCAAAGGCTTTTGTAAACGAATCTTGTAGCCTCTTTTGAACAATGCCTAAATCAGTTTACCTTCTTTCTCATAAATATTCTTTGTCCTTCTATTCTAAACTTGCTGTTGGTGCTTTTGCAGTTAATCCAGGAGGCATTTTTGTTAACAATAGAGGTCAAGGGAAAATTCATAATTCCTGGCTTACCCATTTTTATATAAGAATTCTATTTTGCTATTATGTATATTAGAATTAGGAAAGAAATAATACTCTATTTTTATTTTATTAAAAGTATTATTGTAGTTCTATTAGGAATAGTATATTACGATATATGATTACTATGTACTCTATTTAAAAGTCTCTATGATCTTAATTTTAATATACAATCTTTTTCTTTCTCTCACCATGATATCAAAGTACCGTATCCTTACTGCTACTCTATTTAAAAGTCTCTATGATCTTAATTTTAATATACAATCTTTTTCTTTCTCTCACCATGATATCAAAGTACCGTATCCTTACCGCTGTTTTCCCTCCACAACCCTAGATACCATCCATCCCCAACCCCCCTTTGCCGCCCACCCCCTCCTCTCTTTTCCTCTGGCTACCTTCCACCCGATCCAGGGTGAAAATAAAACAAACAAATAGAAAAGAAGCAAATAATGAATAAAGAAGAAGGGGAAGGATTGGATAAGCCATCTTTGCTTCGCTTCTCCTTTGCACGAACCCCCCTCTAATTCCACTCCCTCCATCGCTCCAGATCCCCCTTCAATTCTGTTCCCTCCCTCTCTCGCCTCCCTCAGCACGGATCACCTCCCTTCCTCGTAGGAATGGCAATTTTTAACAACTCGGTGGATACCCGACTGGATCCTAATGGGGCAGGTAAAACCCGACCCGCCTAATTTATAAATGGATATGAATTATATAAAAAAAACTTCTTAGCTTGGATTCGGATCGGGTACAGGTAGTAGTCCGCCCAATCCAAAACTTGTTAGGAATTATTCCCCTTTTATGAGAATTATTCTGAAGCCTATTTGAAAGCAAATCCCAAAAAATAAACATGTGATATCATTGAGAATAACCAAACAATAAGCAGAAGCGTACCTGAAGCCATATTTGAAAGCCTGGATTTGAAGGTCTGCTCATATGTCGCACGGCTAGCCTTCCTGATTCACACGGATTTCCTAAAGAGCTTTTTCTTACTTTTCTAGGATTTTCTTCTCTGATGATGGGATATCGGGGAGAAAGGAATAACACCGTGTAATCTGGGAACCATAACCGCTTTTATATGACAACAGCATTATTATGATTTCTATTTTTACCTATCATAAAAATAGAAATTACCCTTAAGTCTCTACACATTAAAAAGCCCACACCCTATTAGATACATTAAGGTCCCAAATAGTTCAAAACATAATTGATCACTTTTAAGTGGGACAAACCTTAAATGACAGCCCACAAGGCATTATTATTTATATATAAGCCCAATGTTGGATTAAGGATCCAACAATCTCCCACTTGGGCTATATGTATAACCTTATAACATGCTTTGCAAAAATAACCGAATGAGCTCAACTTTACTTTGCTGTCCTTATTAAAATGTATCTATAATCAATCCGGTCCATCAACAACACCAACATAGGATCAAAGCGGTCTTTGTTACAATTATCGTAACTCAACCTGTTGTCGATTTCGCCGCCGCGCCCGTGGCCTCGGATGAAGGCGATCCGACTAGACCGTCCCGCTCCTGGGGCCTCCTGGCTGGAGCGGACCTGCAAGGCAAGGTCAGAAGACCCTGGCCGGGGATCCCGGCGAGGGAGCTCCGACGATCAAGTTAGTAGACGGCGAGAGGGAACAGATTCTCTGGGACGGGCCCCCGAAGGAGTCCCAGACTCAGAGAATTTACTAATAAGAAAGATGCCAGAGAGACCAGAAACCCGGCTGGATTCCTTTGCCGAGCTCACGCCAAGCGATCCCCTCTCGGGATCCTGGATCTTACTCTCGGAGCGGAGCTTCCAGCCTCTGTTTCTTACTTGTCTCACCTTACCTGGTCGTCTCTTTTCTCCTTCCTTTTATCTCCTCCCACCGCCTGCTCGTTTTCCGCTCCCGGGAGGCTCCCCTTGTCGCTCTCGTCGCCCTCCCTCCATCCTTTTCTCTTTTCCCTTCTGGTTCAGGGGGCCAGGCGGCTTTCCGGCCTCGTTTGCCGAGCCTAGCGGGGAAAGAGTAAGGGAGGGGGGCACTGGCCGGGCGGCCGACCAGACCTCAGGCCGAGTGTGGGCACTCTCCTTCCCAGGTGCCGGCGCTGTCCGTTAACGGGCCTTGTTTTGTCAGAACCGTGTCTTTCAACTGCGGAACCTGTCGGGCTGACGTAAGTGGTGTTTCGCATGCCGCCGCCATCCGTACGGGGCGCCTTCCTCGGGGTGCGGCACGCACGGCTCGAGGGTCAACCTCGGAGCCTACGCCTGTACCCCTTAGGACCTTCTCTGTACGAGCTACCTGACCTCGGCCGAGGTGGACCCCTCCCGGGTGGACACCTAGCGGGGCGGCAGAAGGATGCTCGGCTTCGGTCTAGGTGGTCCCGTCTCCGGGGGCCACCTGGCGAAGGAGCGAGGGGGCCCGGCTCGACCTCGGCCGAGGTGGGACTGTCTCAGGGTGCCACCTGGCGAGGGAGCGGGGGAGCAGCCGACCTTGGCCGAGGTGGACCCCTCCTGGGTGGATACCTAGCGGGGCGGCAGAAGGACGCTCGGCTTCGGCCAAGGTGGTCCCGTCTCCGGGGGCCACCTGGCGAAGGAGCGAAGGGGGCCCGGCTCGACCTCGGCCGAGGTAGGACCGTCTCAGGGTGCCACCTGGCGAGGGAGCGGGGGAGCAACCGACCTTGGCCGAGGTGGACCCCTCCTGGGTGGACACCTGGCGGGGTGGCAGAAGGACGCTCGGCTTCGACCGGGGTGGTCCCGTCTCCGGGGGCCACCTGGCGAAGGAGCGAAGGGGGCCCGGCTCGACCTCGACCGAGGTGGGACCGTCTCTGGGGGCCACCTGGCGAGGGGGCGGGGGAGCCCGGGCCGAGCTCGACTTTGGACGTGCGGGAGCCGCAGCTGACTCGGCCGAAAACCTCCACGTGGCTCGAATCACGCCCGACGGGATCTGAGACCGACCACATCATCATTATGGCCGTAACACAACCCACCAATGGTCACGTATATCAATGCAATTGAATGACATGAATTATGATGTGGATATGTAGCATGGAAATTTCATGCAATGTGACCTTAACATGCCTATTTCTAACTGGTCCACCCTTAAACCTCAGTGAGATCAAACCAAACAAAAAACAGAGTGTAAATAAACCAAAACTTTATTTATGCAGAAAACTAAAATAATTGAAATAACTGAAAAATGTCTGTATTACAAGAGCATCTGAAATATATAAACTCATACTAAAACTGAATATCCTCTGCTGACATGACACCCATATGAGCAGTGTGCTCATGAAATATCTTGGATGGCACTCCTTTAGTAAGCGGATCCGCAATCATGGAGTTTGTACCTATGTGCTCAATAGACAACTTTCAACTCTGAACTCTTTCTTTAACAACCAGGAACTTGATATCTATATGCTTTGATTTCGTTGAGCTTCTGTTGTTATTAGAATATAAAACTGCTGACTTATTGTCACAAAATAACTTGAGTGGCCTTTCAACACCGTCCACTATACGTAGCCCCGTGATAAAATTCCGAAGCCATATTCCATGATTGAATGCCTCATAGCATGCTATGAATTCTACTGCCATGATAGAAGAGGCTATAAGCGACTGTTTAGCACCCTTCCAAGAGATAGCACCTCCGGCAAGCAGGTAGATATAGCCCGATGTAGATTTCATACTATCTTGGCATCCAGCAAAATCGAAGTCGGTATAACCAATGATCTCAAGCTGATTCGACCTCCGATACATGAGCATGTAGTCTTTTGTTCTCTGTAAGTACCGTAAGACCCATTTAGTTGCTTTCCAATGCTCAACTCCTAGATTGCTCAAATATCTGCCCAACATCCCAGTGACATACACAATATCCGGACGCGTACAAACTTGAGCATACATTAGACTCCCTACTACTGATGCATAGGGAATCTTTTGCATTTCCTCTTTCTCCAAGTTATTCTTAGGGCACTGATATAGACCAAACTTGTCTCCCTTAGCCACAGGGGTATCTCCTGATTTGCAATTTTGCATGCCATACCTTTTTAGAACCTTCTCGATATAGCTCTTTTGTGATAATCCTAGAATACCCCGAGAACAATCCCAGTGTATCTGTATGCCTAATACAAAAGAGGCATCACCAAGATCTTTTATCTCAAAAATCTTAGCTAGAAACCTCTTGGTTTTGTGCATTGAGCCTATATCGCTGCTGGTAAGCAATATATCATCGACATATAAAACCAGAAAAATATATTTACTCCTACAAAACTTATGGTATATACAATCATCAACCAAATTTATCTCAAAACCGAAAGAGATTACCACCTAATAAAATTTGAAATACCATTGTCGAGATGCCTATTTAAGTCCATAGATGGATTTCTTAAGTTTGCAAACCATGTTTTTTGGATCTCCCGACACAAAGTTTTCTAGTTGCACCATATAAATTGTCTCATCAATATCACCATTGAGAAATGTTGTCTTCACATCCATCTGGTGTAACTCAAGATTGAAATGCGTCACCAATGCCATTATAATCCTGAAAGAGTCTTTCGAAGAAACCGGAGAGAAAGTCTCTTTATAATCAATGCCTTCTTTCTGTGTAAAGCCCTTTGCGACAAGACGAGTCTTGTACCTCTCCACATTGCTTTTCGAATCCCTTTTAGTTTTAAATATCCATTTACAACCAACGGGTTTCGCACCTTCTGGCAATGAGATAAGATCCCATACGTCATTGTCTTTTATGGACTTTATCTCATCATTCATGGCATCAATCCACTTTTGAGAGTCAAAACTTTCCATGACTTGACGAAAGTTGATTGGATCATCTTCCATCACTCCAATGTTTACCTCATGTTCTTGGAGAAATACAATGTAATCATCTGGCACTGCACTTCTCCTCTCTCTAGTGGATCTTCTTAATGGCATAGGTTCTTGAGGTACTAGAGTTTGTTCTTCTGGAATAATTTCTTAAATGGGAGGTTCTCCGACATTGTCTTGATTTGTTGTGTTTTGAATAATGTCAGAAATAAAATTATGACCAATGCCAATGACACCAGTGGGAATATTAACATATTCCTCTTCAAAGACAAAGTCCTTAGCTATATCTCCCCCCACAAACTCAACATCCTCAAAGAACCGTGCATTTCACGACTCGAAAATTGACTTAGTCGTGGAATCATAAAACTTATACCCTCTGGATCTTTCAGAGTATCCAATAAAATAACGGCTCACCATCTTTGAGTCCAGTTTCTTTTCATTAGGCCTATAAGGCCTTGCCTCAGCTGGACATCCCCAAACATGTAAGTGATTTATATTGGGTTTCCTGTCCATCCAAAGTTCATAAGGGGTTTTGGTAGTTGCTTTAGTTGGAACTCTGTTAAGGACATATGCTGCAGTCTTAAGTGCTTCTCCCTAGAGTGAGTTAGGTAAGGTAGAATGACTAATCATACTTCTTACCATGTCTTTAAGCATTTTGTTTCGTCTTTCAGCAACACCATTCATGGTGGGTGAACCCGGCATAGTGTACTGTGGAACGATACCGCATTCCTCTAAGAATTTAGCAAAAGGTCATGGACGTTGTTCACCTGAACCATCATATCTGCCATAGTATTCACCACCACGGTCAGATCTGATGCTTTTAATTTTTTTGTTGAGTTGGTTCTCAACTTTAACCTTATAATTTTTGAACATATCCAGTGATTGTGACTTTTCATGAATGAGATATATGTAGCCATATCTGGAAAAATTATCTATGAATGTTATAAAGTATTGTTGACCATTCCAAGTAACCGTAGGGAATGGCCCACAAATATCTGTATGTATAAATTCTAAGACATCCGAAGTCTTGTTGGCTTCAAATCTCCTTTGATTGGTTTGTTTACCCTTTATGCAGTTAACACAAACATCAAAATCTGCAAAATCTAAGGGATTCAAGATTCCGTCTGACACAAGTCTCTCCATTCTTCTTCTGGAGAAGTGACCTAATCTCTTGTGCCATAACAAAGCCAAAATCTCAATGGTTAATTTTCTCTTTACACCTCGTGTACTTAATTGCAAGAATTCATTAAATGAAGCAATTGAATCAATTAAATAAAGATTATCGTAGCCTGATAAAAAACTGGAACCAACCACTTTTGAATCATGAAGCAAACTAAATTTTTCATTTCCAAATGAACAAAAATAACCTGATTTGTCCAAAGTAGAAATAGAAATCAAATTCCGTCTAAATGACGGTATAATAAAAGTTTCATCAAGATCCAAATAAAATCCAGTCTTTAACAATAATCTAAATTTTTCTATTTCCTCAGCTTGAACCGCTTGACCATCGCCCACATAGATGTATCTTTCAGCATCACTTGGCTTTCGGCAACTCAGGCAACCCTTTCTTAGCACGCCAGGCGTGATAATTAGTGCATCGCTTCTTCTGATGCCCTTCAGCCCCACAAAAGAAATAACCCTTACCATCTGAGTCAGCAATTTTCTTATATTGTTTCTTAGGAGGTACTGTATCTGCAGCTCCTTTATCCTTCTTCATTTTCTTTTCCTTGCCCTTTTTCCTAGAGGTTGAGGTCAGGTGAGCACTTTCTACCTTTTTTTGCTTAAACCTTTCCTCTTCCTGAACACAGTGAGAGATGAGCTCATTCAAAGATCAAGTCTCTTTCTGACAGTTATAGCTCACCTTAAACTGGTTGAACTAGATCAGAAGAGATATCAAAACCAGATGCACTAGCAAGTCCTCAGAGAGTTCAAGCTTAAGTGCTTTCAATCTAGAAGCAAGATGAGACATCTCCATAATGTACTCCCTGATGTTGCCTTTATCCATATACCTCATTGAAATTAGGTTTGTCAAGAGTGTACCAATTTCAGCCTTTTCACTTTTGACAAACCTCTTTTCAATTTCGGCAAGGAAATCTTTAGCCGTAGTAACTATTTCAGATATTGTGCCTCTGAATGCTTCTGGAATCGACTTTTTCATGATCATTATGCACATACGATTTGATCTCTCCCATCTCTCAATCTCTCTTTTTATCGGAGGTACTCTTATCCGTAAGAGGTGCAAGATCATTTTTCCTTATCGCAAGGTCGAGATCCATGAATCCAGGAACTATTAAAAGGTTCTCTTGCCATGACTTGAAGTTAGAGCCATTCAACATAGGAATTGAATTGATGTTGGCAGTTATATTAGCAGGATTCATATCTAAATAGAGAACAACAAATAAAACAAGCTTACATCAGTATCACAACAAAAATAAACTTAAATAAAAACAAATCCCATCTCAAGATATCGGGCACTCCATTAATAGTTTATCTTTGGATAAAATATTAACTTGTAAGTAATATCTTGGTGTAGTAATCAAACACTGATAATAGGAACATGTCAAACAATAAACCTTCCTTTGGGCCGATTTACTATTCACATGCAAAACCAAATAATCATCACGCATTTATTACCACAAGTACACTGTAATTTTATTAAATATTTACCATTCTTTGGGCTGACAAATATTCACAAATTACATATATACAGCCGTTTATATTTCAAAACAAATTAATTTCCACAAGAGAGGTCACTTTGGTGACATGTTGCTTCAATTAATTTATCTCAAAATATAAAAAATACCAATATTTGAATTTAAAATTGTATCCAAAATAAATAATATTAAAATTAACCCCAAGGGTTACTTTCTTAATCGCAGTAGGCGGTCGCCTGCTGCATTTCCTTTCATTGAACACCACTGCCATAGCCAACCAGGCTACAACGTCCTTGTGGTGCGGCCAAGCAGGCCACGCCTATCCTTTCCGACGTCGACAATGGTGAAAAACTACAGATACCCAAAATAAAATACCAAAACAAAATCTTAAATCGTAAACACAATTTTATTCTCAATGATTCAATATGAATAGGCTCTGATACCACTTGTTAGGAATTATTCTCCTTTTATGAAAATTATTCTGAAGCCTATTTGAAAGCAAATCCCAAAAAATAAACATGTGATATCATTGAGAATAACCAAACAATAAGCAGAAGCATACCTGAAGCCATATTTGAAAGCCTGGATTTGAATGTCTACTCTTGTGTCGCACAGCTAGCCTTCCTGATTCACATGGATTTTCTAAAGAGCCTTTTCTTACTTCTCTAGGATTTTCTTCTCCGATGATGGGATATCGGGGAGAAAGGAATAACACCGTGTAATCTGGAAACCATAACCGCTTTTATATGATAACAGCATTATTATGATTTCTATTTTTGCCCATCATAAAAATAGAAATTACCCTTAAGTCTCTACACATTAAAAGGCCCACACCCTATTAGATACATTAAGGCCCCAAATAGTTCCAAACGTAATTGATCACTTTTAAGTGGGCCAAACCTTAAATGACAGCCCACAAAGTATTATTATTTACATATAAGCCCAATGTTGGATTAAGGATCCAACAAAACTAACCCATTTATATATATATAAGCTATGTTTATAAAATATTTAAGTAAATTGGATATTGAACGGATATACCCAACTCGACCCGACTCGACCTTACCCATTTAAGTTTCAAGTAAACTAGGTTTTATGAGACCGGGTATACCCAACCCGACCCGATTCAAACATGATTTTTTTTGTACCTGATTTGACCCGAACCGAGATAGGTATGGGATGGAGAATTTTTTAACAGGATGAGTATGGGTTTTGGATGACCCGACCCAAACCCGACCCGTTGCCATCCCTACTTCCTTGCTCGACATCGTGAGGGGCTTCATGGAGCAAACAAACCTCTCATGGATTTCCCGTCACCTCTATCATTGTTGTCGGACCCGTCGCCTTCGTCATCTTTATCTTTTCCATCGACCTCCATGCTTAGGTGCTCCATTGTTATCATGCCATTGCCTTCATCGCTAAAGCCATCACCATCATCGTCAGGGACAGACCGGCAGAGGGCCTTAGCCCCCTAGATTTTTTTTATTTTTTTAATAATTAAGATTTTATATAAAATTTTAAATATATATATATATGTATTTACGTATTTGGTCCCTCCTAAAATTTAGGGTATTAAATATAACTTGACGAATATATGTATTTGGCCCCTATATCTTTTTTAGTTTTTTTATAAATTAAAAAATTTATTTAAAATTTTAAATAAATATATACATATTTATGTATTTGGCCCCTTTTAAAATTTGAGATATTAAATATAACTTGAAGAATCTTTAAAAAAGTTTTTAAATGAAATAAATATTATAAATCAATTTTCTCTACTTGAAAGTTGGATTACTTCCAACTTTATCTTTTATTTTTAATTTTTTTTCTTTTCCATAATTTTTAGGAGAAGACAGAATTTTTTTTTGTCGCTCGACCGACACCCACCTTCGAAACCTGTTATGGTCGAAGCCACTACACTCAGCCATGACCGTCCTATTCGTCGCATCGATAGAAGAGATGGCGGTGAACCTATCATGTAGTGTGATCAACGGAAATGCTTCTACGGTGAGATCGGGCGATTGCGCATGTGCAAGACCGAATATGATAACACACTAGCCTATGATTGCCATCTCGGTGGCCTTTGTCTATCTCACTGCATCGACGGACTTCGCGTGCGGTAAGCCGCACACCATCCTGACGACCGGATCCATCATGTAGCATGATTGGATCTTGGGGGCACGGGCGGATGGACACTCATCATGCCCCGGGCTCCCACCGATGCCATTGCACTCATGCCCCATTACCTTTGGTCCCGCTGCTTGATGGAGCCCCATCCCATCGTGCAGTGCCAACGGCATTCGATGCAATGCCACCGCCATCGCCATCATGACCAGTGCGTAAGCATCCTTTACGAGTTCGTGGCGCTTATGACTCTTCCAATTTTAACTACTATTATAGAGAAGGCATTTTTAACAATGAAGATTATTAAGATCATATTGTGCAAAAATACGGAAGATAACTTTCTTACCAATTATTTAGTCACTTATATTGATAAGGAGATAACTGAATAGATTTCATTATTGATAAATTTAGTCTTATAAAATAATATAAGTACAATTCAAATAATATTTATTAAAAAATATTTAAATTAATTTTAATTATTTATTAATATTTTTATATTTTTATATTTTCATAGCCTCTTCAAGAAAAATTGATGTGGTCCGTCCCTGATCATCGTCTTCCTTCGCCATTATTGCCTCCTCTATCACCGAGTGCTGGGCCTCTTACCGAAAGGGAGAAAGGGGATTGGAAGAAAACAAACTCAGATCCCCTCTCCCTTTTTAACTGATCATGGTCCACAAATTGGTCCATAGACCACGTGGTTTACAAACCGATCTGTAGACCCAATCCACAAGTGCTAAAAAAAAGATTCTAATAATAAAAGTTGTTGATGCCTTCTTTATGCCTTCACACATAGGGGAGGGGTTCTCTTCCTTGGCCTTCCCTTCATCTATGCTATGATCCAGAAATTTCTTTTATGTATTGTTGTCATCGTTATCCTCGGCTCTATATGGCATTATTTTTGGAAGTATAGAAGTCCATTCCTTTGGACATCACAATCAAGTTGAATGGTGCTAATTATATCCTTTGGGCTCAGACCTTCCATTTTTTTGTTGGTTCCCAATACAACTTGAAACATCTTACAAACGCCCTCCTATTACCTTCTCTTCCTCCAAGTACTCTGATAACGAAATAACAACAACCCTATGGACAAGTGGCATGATGATGATTATGTAGTTATTACCTGGCTTTGGAATAGCTATGAACCCTCTATTAATGTAAATATTATATTTCTCTCTACAACGAAAGACATGTGGAATGCTCTTAAAGAAATGTATGGATATTAAAAAAATATTAGTCGTGTTTATTCTCTATGAACAGATTTTTTACTCTTCAATAAGATGTGTGCTTTGTCAATGACTACTTTTCAGCATTTAAAGAAAAATGGGATGAACTGATTATTTATCATCCCATTACTACGGATGCAACCATTTTAAAACAATAACATGAAGAATTTCTTGTAGCCAAGTTTCTTTCTAGATTGGATAATAGTCTCAGTCATGTTCGGCAATCTCTTTTGTCTGACTCTATTATCCCATCATTGTCCAGTGCTCTTGCTCATGTACTTTGAGTATCTACAATTACTACTACTTCTGAATTTTCTCCTACGCTTATTGATCAATTTGCTCATGCTACTTCTAAGGGATATGGTTGATGTTGTGGTTGCGGTCATGGCCTTAATTTTCCTTCTTGTCTTTACTGCACTCACACCAACTATCCTTCTAAATGGTGCTTGCAAAAGTTTGGTAAACCAGAGATTACCAAATCAGCTATTGTTATTCCAACCACTATTGTTCCTGCGAGTACTGTCTCTAATTTCGACTCCATGAGTGATGTTATTATACTTACTAAGATGGAGTATGAAAAATTATTCCAGCCACATGCCTCTTCTTTTCTAGCTTCTCCATCTTCTGGATCTGCTTCAGCTACTATCCATGGTAAGTCCTGGCTTCTCGACTTTGGAGCCTCTATCTATATGACAAGTAATCGGTCTCTATTCTCCACTCTATCCCTTTTCTCCACTCTTCTTCCTGTATCCATTGCTAATGGCTCCTTCTCTCCTATTCTAGACAAAGGAAAAGTAGTTGCCTCCTCTTGTTTACCTCTTAATAAAGTTCTATACGTTTCTAATTTTCCAGTCAATCTTCTCTTATAAGTCACCTTATCCACTCTTTAGATTGTTCGGTAACCTTTTTTCCTTCCTACTGTATTCTTCAGGATCTTTAGACTAGGAAGTAGATTGGTGGTAGGCATGAGTTGCGGGGTCTGTACTATCTGGATGAAAAATTTGTTGCTGTTATTACTTCTCCTGCTACTCAAGATTTAAATATCTCTCTTTGGCATTGTAGACTTGGCCATCCTATACTTTCATCATGAGTCACTTTGTTTTCGTTCCATCTATGTTGTTATCTTTACTCTATGCTGCTTGTGAGTTTGGCAAGCACCATCAAGCTTCTTTTCCCTCTAATATCCATAGTCGTGTACTACTCCTTTTGACTTTATACATTCTGACATCTAGGATCCTAGTCCTATGTTGTCCCGTCTTGAATTTCGATACTTTGTTACTTTTATTGATGATTATTTCTAGATCACTTGGATCTATCTTTTTTAGAGTCAGTCCGATATCTTCCGTGTATTCACAGACTTCTATATGAAAATAAAAACTTAATTTTTTGTGTCTATTAAAATTCTTAGAACTAATAATGCATTAGAATTTATAAGTTACTTGTTTAAATAGTTTTGTACTTCTTATTATATTATTCATCAGGCCTCCTGTGCTTACATTTCTCAATAGAATGAGGTAGCTGAATATATAAATCGTACCCTCCTAAATATAGCTCGTACCTTGAAGTTTCAAATGCATGTGCCTAAACTATATTGGGAGGATGCTGTTCTTACTGCCTGCCACATCATTAAATGTCTTCCATCTTTTGTTCGTGCTAGTTAGACACCATTCTCTTGGATTTCCTCTGACAGGTCTCTATTTTCACTAACTCCCTGGGTGTTTGCCCATGTCTTCTTTGTTCACTTAGTCATGGACTTGACAAACCATCTTCTCAATCTGTTAAGTATGTTTTCTTGGATTACTTCCAGATACAAAAAGCAGTATAGGTATTATGATCCTATCACTTGAAATCACCTTGTTTTGGCTAAAGTTACTTTTTGAATCTATCTCATTCTTCTCTCCTTCCAAGACTTAATTAGCATCCCTGTCCAGGCCTCCTCTCCATCCCTACAAGGTGCTCCTTCCTTGGATCCTAAGCAACCTATAGAGACTCTACCAACAGTTTCTTCTATTTTGCAAGTTTATCAGTGCTGCCAGAAATTTACAACTCATGTTCATCCCAGTTTGCCTTTTTCGGCTCCAGTTTTAGATCCTGAGGTATGTGACCTTGATCTTTCAACCGCAAGGGTAAACATACTTGTACCATGTATTTTATCATTGATTATGTCTTCCTGGATCATTTCAGTTCCTCTTTTCGACACTTGCCTTGTCTATCTCGTCTGTGTCTATTCCTAGGACTTATTTAGAAGCACTGTCCAATCCAGCTTGGAAAGTTGCTATGGACGATGAAATTAATTCTCTTATCAGTCTAATACTTGGAAGCTTATGCCTCCTTTTATAGGTGTCCACCCTACTCAGTGCAAATGGGTATTTAATTACTATCAAATACCTACCGGACGGATCCATTGACCAGTCAAGGCTTGCCTGGTTGCTAAGGGCTTTACTTTGATTTACACGATTGATTACTATGAGATATTTTCTCATGTGACTCAGATGAATTTTGTTCAAGTGATATTCTTTATTGCTATGAACTGAGATTGACCTATCATCTAGATGAATGTCAAAAATGTATTTCTTTACAGTAATCTTCTTAAGAATGTTTATATAGACAACCATCAGAGTATGTTGCTTAAGAGAGTATTTGCTATGCAAGCTTAAGAATGCTATCTATGGTTTGAAATAGAGTCCTCATGTCTGGTATGATAAATTCTTAGAAGTTGTTGCCAGTATAGGTCTTAGATGTTCATAGCTTGATAACTCAATCTTTTTAGAAAAAGTTTATGAGATACTATTGTACTTGTTCTTTATGTGAATAATATTCTTCTCACTAGTGATAACACAAAGGGCATTGTTGAAGTCAAACTGCATATTCAATTTGATTTTATTATTAAAGATCTTGGCTGGTCAAGGTACTTCTTAAACTTTGAGATTGCTTACTGTTTTGATGGAGTTAGTATTTCTCAATAAAAATATGCATTTAACCTACTTGTAGAGATCGATCTTCTAGGATCTAAGCCTATCAGCACTCTGATGGTTGCCAATCATAATAATCCATCTAAAAATGATGAGGATGATTTTCCAAATTCAGCTTAGTACCATCAACTAGTTGGAAGATTAATATACTTTGGCATTTTACGACCAAGTATTTTTTTAGTTGGATTGGTCAACCAATACATACAAAAGCCAAAGAAAGGATATTGGGAAGCAGCTATCAAAATTCTCTATTATATAAAATATTTTCTAGAAAAATGGCTACTCTTCAAGAAATCTGAATATTTTAATATTAAGGTATACTTAGATATAGATTATACAAGATCTATGGAGGATCGGTGCTTTACCTCTGGCTATTGTACTTATATTGGAGGAAACTTAGTCACATGGAGAAACAAGAAGCAAAATATTATAGCTAGATCAAGTGTAGAGGCAGGGTACAGAATAATGACCCATACTGTATATGAGATGATCTAGCTTAAGTCCTTTATGAAGGATTTGGAATTTACTTATATAAAATAAATGGATATATATTGTGACAATCAAGCAATAATTTATATCGCTAGTAATCTAGCCTTTCACAAATGAATTAAGCATATAGAGGTGGACTGTCATTTTATTCGAGAAGCTATTTTGAGTGGCAAGATTAAGATGCATTTTATTAGTTTAGCAGATCAGTTAGCAGATATCTTTATCAAAGCTCTTAACTCTACTCGATTTTTCACTATATATTCCAAGCAGGGCTTAGTTGATATATATGCTCCAACTTGAGAGGAAGTATTAGAATTAGAAAAGAGAGCATATTCTGTCTTTGTTCTATTATGAGTATTACTATGGTCCTATTAGGAATAGTATATTACCATATATGATTACTCTATACTGTATTTAAAGATCTCTATGATATTAATTTCAATACCCAATCTTTTTCTTTTTCTCAATACTCTGAACTTTTTTGAAGTCCTTGAAATATTTGAATGCCAATCAGGGATCAATTTTATAAGTATTACAAGTCAAAAATACACATTGAGAAGAGACTACAGAAGGCATATGCTATCTAGGATTGTGTTTTAATAATTTATTCTATTTATATATGCAACATTGTTCTAAATCGTTCTTCATAATTTTGCCCTTTGAAACGAGCTATTATTCTCAAAGTAGAAGTCCTTGAGTAAATGCTTGACAATTACGAGAAAAATCAATGAAGAGTGGTAGCCTCTTTTATAGTTTAATAGGTGATTTTTTTTGTTGCTGGCAGTCCAAATCATAGATCAAGGATATTACCCAATAATTTGATCTTCGCTGGACTTGGCTACTCTGTCCTCATTCACTCCTACTCATTCCATCCTGTGGAAAACAATGTCTTTTCAGCACAGATTGAAATGTTAATTCCAACTGCTTTCCATATCAGACTATTTTTAAGCATGAAATAAGATAATTCCAACTGATTTCCAAGTTGAACAATATTGAAGTATGAAGTCTTAAGGCAGTTTAACTTGTTCAATGTTCTTTACCACTTTTTTCCCTTTCATTTTCTGGGTGCAGAAGAGTTGAAAGAAATTACCTGCTCCAGAGGCTGCTATAAGATACTATATGAACGAAGACCTGTACTTGTTTGGTATCATGTTCTTCTTGCTATCTTCTGCAATGACTTGCCTTTTTCCCTCTGGTGTTAGTTTTTACTTCTCTTTGTATCTCTCCAGATGATTTCCAACAGCCAGAACTCCAAACTCTAGGAGGCCAAGAATAGGTATGGGACAATGTCAACTTCTTTAATTTCTTTTATTGGCCTTAAGATTGTCAGTTGTTGCATTACTTTTACAAAGCATGAACACCTCCCTGGAGGAGCTGTGGTGGTTTCCAACAGATCCCAGATGGCTGTGTAGGATTCAGCCAAATAAGGTTCCATGTACACTACTTTGTTTCAAAGAAAAGGGTGCCGGTTGAGTTAGCCGTGTGCCAAACATGAGTGGAGCCCAATTCAGATACATTTTACCTCATTATTTTAGGAATTCTTGGAACCTCTTTAGATGGCTTCTTCTTTAATAAAACAAACGAGGAATTCTCACAGGTTTAATAATTATCATTAGTCATATCTGCATAATTATCAATAAGCTAATCAGAAAATGATGTGAAAAATAAAATGTATTTGTTTATTGCTACCTCTCTACGGAGCTTAGCTTTTAAGGATTTGTTGTATATGCGCAACTAATACTACTCAACTCGCTATTTCTAACTTTTTCTATCAAATCACTTTCCTTTCATAGCCTTACACAGCAGAAAATCTAAACCATCAGGTTTGCATCAAGTCAGCCTGGTGCTGATTGCATGGTGCTACTTAGTATCTTTTTTTTTTTTGCCCAGGGTGTTATTCTCAGCTTTCAAATAATAATGTGTGGTTCATGGTTAACACCTAATTAGCACAATGAGGGCCATGGTTTGGCAATGCTGACGTTATTGGCTAATAGTCAATGTTGTGGTGGTCAATAGCTTTTGCTGAATGTAACTTCTGTCTCTGTTTTTTTTTTTTTTATTCTATTATAATTTCAATTCAAAGTATTGAGGGGCAATTAAGCAACTAAAAATTTTCTGGAAAAATGATAGCTTTCTGGAACTTACACTTGTCATGCAGAGAACTTGTATGATGTGTTTGTAAAAATTTGGGATGATGAGGTGGACCACTGCAAGACGATGAAGGCCTGTCAAAACCATGCAAGTCTCCTATCCCCTCACTCAGAGCTGAACTTTCTGGATGATTCAGGGTGTGTTAGTGTCCCAAGCTGATTGCGAAGGCATCATAGATTGTGTTAAAAAGTCACTGATTTCTCATAGATGAAGACTGAATGATACTGAAAAATATTGTTAATTATCTTGTAGTGAAACATAGTGTAAGAAAAGGGTGCTTGAACATCTTCCTTTTCTTCAATTTTTTAAAATAAAATAAAATTCCTTTGAAGTATGGCAACGGTTAAATTTTGATATAAAGAATGAAATACAATATCATCATGTATTTATACTCTCTAAGCATCTCATAAGTAAACTTTCATTATAAGCTAGTGGGAAATGGAACAGTATGCCCCAATTTGGCCAATTGTTCAGCTGATAAGTTTGCTGCTTCTAAAATGATGTTTGTAGTTTTTCAAGTCTGATTTCAATTTACCGAAGACAAGTTTTGTGCGGTTACAAGGTTGCTTCATTTTAACCTGGATGTTATCGACTTGAAACATGAAAATAGTCTTTTCACATATAGAGATCAGGCTTAGAACATGTCCCTTTATAGAACACGATGGTAGGAGATTTGTGCACCAGCATGCTCTTGAATTTGTCAAGAAAAACTGATGTACTAATTGCACCACCTTAATTCATAATGTTGCCGTCTGGATCGTCGTGGCCCGCTGTTCCTACGTGGCATCGTGTTGTGCCTTCTTTGCCCGGCATCCGATGCGTGCACCCGTTCCTGTAAAAAAAAGGAGACCCAGGTCGGGGATTTTGGCGAGGGCATTCCGACGGTCAAGTCAGTAGGACGATCTAGGGGAATAGATCCTCTGAGGTGGATCCCGAACTGGTCTCCACTCTTAGAGGTTTAAACAGAAAAGAACGGGGTGAGAATTTTGGTGGAGGAAGAGAGCTCGAGCAATGGCGGCCGTGTCCATTGAGACTCTTTCGACGAGTTCTCTGGTAGCCTCATAGCACTCTTTTCTTGCTACTTCTTCCTTTACCTATTTTTTTTCGCTTACCTCCTTCGAAGGCCCTCTTTCTTTCTTATAAATAGAAGGTACTGCCCGTTACTGTCCGCCCTCTCCCTCCTCCCCTCCCTCGGGGACACTGTGAGGTCAACGATGGGCGATTTTTGGGGATCGCGCCCGAGCCCCTTCCTCCTTCATGGCCAGAAGTATACCGCAGGCTCTAACGCCCTAGTAGGATGCCCTGTTTAGAAAAACTTGGCAGAGCCTCGATCCGGGGGTAGACACACTAGGACTCGAGCCCTCTGGTGCAACCTTCTTCTTCGAGGTGGTGTAGACGGTTGATGGAGGGGCGCGGCGTCTCGAGTGGCGCATCCCTCCCTAACTGGTGTAAATGATGGCCTGGAGGGACCTAGGTGCTCTGGCGAGATGGCTCCCCGTAGGTCGGCACGCTTTCCCTTCTTAGCTTCGGTCGGCGTGCTGCTTCCCGCCGGTGTACCAGCTTCACGGCCGACCTTAACCATGGGTCGACCTCGAGTCGGGTGCCCCTTCTTAGCCAAAGGGCACGCAGCTCGAGGGAGCTTGACCTCGGTTGGGGACTTGATCCCGAGGGAGTCACCCTGGCGAAAGGGCTCGAGGCCTGAGGAGCGGGAGCTCAACTTCGACCGGGGGCTCGACCCTGAGGGAGCCATCCCGGCGAAAGGGCTTGAGGCTCGAGGAGCGAAATAGGAGCTCGACTTCAGCCAGGGGCTCAACCCTGAGGGAGCCACCTTAGCGGAAGGACTCGCAGCTGAAGGAGTGAGAGCTCGACTTTAGCCAGGGGCTCGATCCTTAGGGAGCCATCCCGGTGGAAGGGCTCAAGGCTTAAGGAGAGGGAGCTCGACTTCGACCGGGGGCTCAACCCTAAAAGAGCCACCCCGACGGAAGGGCTCAAGACTGGAGGAGTGAAAACTCGACTTCGACCGGGGGCTTGACCCTTAGGGAGCCACCCCGGCGGAAGGGCTCAAGGCTCGAGGAGCGGGAGCTCGACTTCGATCGGGGGCTCGATCCTTAGGGAGCCATCCCGGCGGAAGGGCTCAAGACTAGAGGAGTGAAAGCTCGACTTCGATCGGGGGCTCGATCCTTAGGGAGCCATCCCGGCGGAAGGGCTCAAGACTGGAGGAGTGAAAGCTCAACTTCGACCGGGGGCTCGACCCTTAGGGAGCCACCCCGGCGGAAGGGCTCAAGGCTCGAGAAGTGGGAGCTCGACTTCGGCCAGGGGCTCGATCCTGAAGGAGCCACCTCGGCTGAAGGGCTTGCGGCTCGAGGAGCGGAGCTGGCGTGGCGATCCTTGCTAGCACGACTCCTTCCTGGGTTCGAGAAGGGCTCCACGTCAGCGGTCTTGCCACATCACGTAACAAAAAAAAAAATCTCTCCTGATAAAATTCCATGTGCTATCTACCATAGAAAAGCTTTTTTTTTTTTTGATGTTCAAAAAGCTTTCCCTGCTGAGTTGATCGTACCCTTTGATCCCTTTGCCATATGATAACAATGGAGCTACAATGTTCATCTACCAAGTCCTGTTGAAGATTCCTTCAATCAAATAGTTAATATCAGGCATATTATGCAACTCTCTTGTTTATATTCTCTTGTTCAACATATAGTTTTTCCTCCGACGAAGACTTGAGGCTGATACTGGGCAGGCCATGAATCCAAGTTTCATTTTTTTTCAAAAAACTGTTCTTATGCAAATTATCGCAACTCCTTTAATAAATTTAATCGAATTCTCATTATCAAATACTAGAACTTCATTGATTTCTTATCTGGTTGGAAACAGATAACCTTTTCCTTCTGGTTCATAGATAATTTGCCCAATTGGGTCCGCAGTCTCTAGCTCAATTTGAGGCAGATTTGCCAAAGCAACTTCTGCGTATAGACACTCGCGGGCTCCACCCAGCCAACAGACTTCCTATCGGTGGCACCGACACTTGTGTCCTGTGCAAACCCATCACATCTGGGCCAACCTGTGCTCCCATATACGATGCCCGTGGAGCCATCATCATCGTAGAGGACACTACGAAAACAGAATTGCACCTTTGGATATTCTGTATCAAGAAAAACAGGCATTTGAGAGATGAATAACAGCATCCACTAACCGCGAATTGCAAATATAATCCTGTTCCGGCTCCCCAAAATATGATAATATCCCATTCGCACCCATTCAGGTTACATTAGCATTTTATGTGGAATGCATGGGCCAACCGTAACACCTCTCATGAAATATATACATCCACCTTCGAATTTGTGATGGGCATGATTCATTTGCTGGTCAAATATCTTCGTATTGATAAGTTCACCTATATATATATATATAATCAATTAAGTGTAAAGCAAGATCTAGTACTCACGTATCTTTCCCTATCATATTGCGGAGAGGCCTGGAAACACGAAAGCGTAACCTAACATATATTTTATATCAAGTGACAAAGATTTTTTCATGAAAGCGGGGCGTTTCAGTCGGCCTCCATTTATGGTGGGCTGGACTGGAGACCCGCGGCTGGTACGGACTCCGATCGTCTGGTTCCGGTAGCTTGGCCGGTTGTCCGTGGCGCGCGGGCGATGAAAATGTCGTTAACAGCAGCAGCAAGCGTCTCTTTCTTCTTTTTTTTTTTTCTTTTTTTTCCATATTAAAATAACCGATACGAATGGTTCCTGTTGGCAGAATAATTGTAAGGCGTGACGCACGTGACACGTCATTAACGATCTACGTGTGGTCCACTAATTAAAAATAGAAAGCACCGCCCATCATCAACCACCAAATTGGCGAACGGATGCAGGTTGGCACGACTTTTTGGCTGCTTGGTGAATGCCAATTGGTGGCATATGGTGCGTGGGTGTTCGAGCCAGACATTGGAGCTGGGAGCTGCTTCTCTCACTATCATCAGCCGTGCGACGTCTGGAGGGGTTCACCGGTCGAGCGATTCGAGCCGGACATTGGAGTTGCTTCTCTCGCTATCTTGCAGCCGTGTGACGTCCGGAGGGGTTCACCGGTCGGGCGATTCGAGCCGGACATCGGAGTTGCTTCTCTCGCTATCCGCAGCCGTGTGACGTCCGGAGGGGTTCACCCGTCGAGCGACACCGTGCAATGCGCCCGCGGATTTCCCGTTCCGTCCGATTGCTGTCTGCAGCTTTGAACGGGAGATCGGCGAGTCTTTTTCGGTGACGTTTAGTTGAAGCGAAGATGGGCGAGCTGGGGACGTCAAAGCTGGCTTTCGTTTCTTTCAGCTATCGTGGCGGTCAAGGAAGGCAGCAGTCGACAGGTGGCGCCTATTGGGACATGTCTAAATTCTCCCGTTCGTTCCGTAGAAAGCTTATGTCGATGGTACTCTATGTATCCAGATGATCTCGTGTAATTAACTGGTAATTCTCATTTTTACAAAAATATTAAGTTAGACCGTTTTAGCTTGATTAAGATTAAGTGACCGAGGAAACAAAAACCATTTTAGCTTGGTTGGGCGCCATAGCTAGATGTCACATTTAAAAGATAATTAGAAGTGGAATCAGATATTTAATCTAATCTAATCCAAGATTAAATGTTTCAATTAATCAAAGATTAGTCATAGCACAAATGGTTCTTTTGAATGAGAGAACCTCCTGTTAAAGAAAGGTGATGTTTTCTCTTGGGATGAGCAGCTAGTTTTTGGTTTTTGGTAAGATGATGAGCAGCTAGTTTACCGCGTAGGATGCGGTGCTGCGATTCGAAAACATTGGCATCCAAGGTTCATCTCATCTCATGGTTCTCATCCAGCAAAAACAGCATTTTAGTAATATGATTGCTGTCCAGCTGGACCCGCCACGTCGTTATTTGCTTCGCCTTCCTAATTTCTTTTCAATTCGATGGATGATTCCAGAAAGAAACAGCTCACGGTCAAATGGCCTCCCGGGGCTGGCACCGGCCTCCAAGCAAACCAAAAGCCGAACCCCGCCTCCAGTCCTCCAACCAAACATACCGTTTGCACGCTCTCCCCTGATCAACAACTACTTTAAATAAAAGCCCAGGAAGAAAGTAATCCATCCTCCATCTTGTGTAATCAATAAAATTGCACTCCTCGCGTGAGCTCCCTTGTTCTCCGCTGCTATCTCCGATCCCAATTCCCCTTCCCCCACCTATATAAATCATTCATCCAAGATCCAATATAATCTATCTACTAAGAAAGAGAGAGAGCAATGGCGAGAGGAAGCGGAGGGGGAGCGGAGGAGGCCCTGTTGGCGCCGACGAAGACGTGGTACGGGCGGTACCGTTCGAACCCGGGGGACGAGCTGCGGGGGTTCCGGTCGTGCCTGCGGTGGATGTGCATGGACCAGTCGGACCGCTGGCGCGCTCTGATGTCTTGGTCCCTCTTCTTCGTCCTCTCCCTCGCCGTCCCAATCGTCTCCCACTTCGTCCTCTCCTACAACCCCCACCGCCGCCCCTATGACCTCGCCGTCGAGCTCTCCCTCACCGCCGCCTCCGCGCTCTCCTTCCTCTGGCTCTCCGCGGTTACCCGCCGCTACGGCCTCCACCGTTTCCTCTTCCTCGACAAGCTCCGCGGCGAGAGCGAGCACGTCTGCCTCGTCTACACCGCCCATCTCGAGGGTTCCTTCCGCCTCCTCTCCTGCTTCGTCTTGCCCCTCTTCGCCGCCGAGACAGCCTACAAGATCTGGTGGTACTGTGCCGGCGCCGGCCGGATTCCGTTCTTGGGCAATCCGGTGGTGAGCGACGCGGTGGCGTGCGTTCTTGAACTGGCCTCGTGGATTTACCGTACGGCGACGTTCTTCCTGCTGTGCGTCTTGTTCAGGTTGATATGCCAGCTCGAGATACTGAGGCTGCAGCACTTCGCGGCGGTGTTCCAGGAGGAGTCGGAGGTGGAGCTGGTGCTGGTGGAGCACCTCCGAATCCGGCGGCAGCTGCGGGTAATCAGCCACCGATTCCGGGGGTTCATCCTCTCCTGCCTCGTGCTCGTCACTGTCAGCCAGTTCGCCGCCCTGCTGCTCGCCACTCGAGCGCACTCGGACGTCAACCTCTTCAACACTGGGGAACTCGCGGTGAGTCATTTATCCACTCTCCACCGGTGCGCGTCTTAGCCTTCTATTCGTACAAGAAGGCTGGCCGCTGTTTTCATTGGTTTCCGCATTCACAATTCATAATATTACCATGCTTAAAACATTTACAGAGGCGTCATACGGTATCAGTTAGTTGTTAATGGTAGCAGACTTAGTTTAGCCTTTAAACGGGAAATACAAAAAGTAGTTTATGCTTCTAAGCTTTTTATTTTGCTAAATATGTTGCTTTATCCCCTGGTCACCCGATTTTGTTGGTACATTTGGGTCGTAGTTGTTTATCCACCCTTTCATGATGAATTAGGTTCTTATAGATTAGGATAAGAAAATATCTTTTATTTAGAATAGAAATATATTATTGTTATGGTTATCAGATTCGGTCTTGACCGGATCGATGATTAAGTTGGAGCAGCAGTAGATGGCCAAGGATGAACAAAAATGTTGAATGGCCTGAGAAGAAAACTATAGCTAAGTAGTCGCAAGCTTCTATCAACTATTTACCTCTATCGGCTATGCTATTGTTGGTAATTTGATCTAAACCAATTTTTATCTATGTAATAACCAAAAATAGACCTTTCCAATTTAGTTATTAACCATGAATGAACATTTGTTTGAAAGGATGAAACTTATGTATAAAATGGAAAGGATCTTTATGACTAAAATATAAAAAATAATAATAAATTTCTTTCTTCTTTTCCTCTGATTCAACATGGTATCAGAGCTACCGACCTATTCCATTTTATTCCCATCTATTCCAATCTTATTTCTATCCTATTTCCATCTTATTTCCATCATATTCTCATCTTCTTTCCAAGTGTTGCCGACTCATTGCTAAGTGCCGTCGTTGCCACCGCTGCCGCCGCTTTCACCTCCAGC
This sequence comes from Areca catechu, assembly GCA_021397845.1. Lineage (NCBI taxonomy): Eukaryota > Viridiplantae > Streptophyta > Magnoliopsida > Arecales > Arecaceae > Areca > Areca catechu. The sequence goes on along the minus strand of CM038045.1, from coordinate 51,320,090 downwards.
ATACGGCATCCCTCTTGCCGTTGATATCCCTGCCGTCGCTGCCACCTCCCGCATACGGCATCCCTCTTGCCGTCGATATCCCTGCCGTCGCTGCCACCTCCCGCATACGGCATCCCCTTGCCACCGACCCCTTGCCGCTACTCCCCTGCTGTTGTGCTCTGCTCATGGCCGCCCTTCACATGAGCCTACATTGACCGTGCCCTCTCCGCTGTGTAGGGCTCGACACTTTGCGACCTTCTCTCGGAAGCCCCTCCCGGTGCCACCCAACCCCTGCCATATCCGATCTCCACCGGTTGCAAGATCTCCATGGAAGAAGGGAGGCTGCAAGTAGTCTTCATGGCTTGGCTTTTGGTACACTTACTCTTAAGCATATTTGGAAGCATTAACTTTTCAAGAACAACTTTGAGCAGCTATTCTATATGGTGATCTGTACCCGGCTCTCGGACAATGATGGATAATCCTTCCATCCTGATTAGTTTGGTCCGGCTAGATGGATCTCTCACTTATCTTATATGGTCTCGAAATGTGTGGTTATATATTAAAGCCCGTGGATTCGAGAAATTTCTCACCGGACTATAAAGAAGCTGTAATTAGGAGACTGCAATATCGAAATGGAAATCGGAGAACTCTCTTGTGATGGCCTAGCTTTTCAACTCTATGGTACCTTCAGTTACTAAAGGTATATCCTTTTTTGAAACCACCCGAAAAATTTGGGAGGCTGCTGCTCGAACTTATTTACAATAGGACAATACTGCTCAAGTTTTTGAGATCAAATGCTGGGTATGTACACTTCGACAGGGAAAACTCTATCATTGTTTGTATGGCCGAACTCCAGCGGATGTGGTCTGAGCTGGACTTTTATCGTCCCTTCAAGGCATGTTGTTCGAAAAATGCCCAGTTCAAGAAATACACTGATGATGAGCGAATATTTTATTTTCTTGCTAGAGTCAATGATGACTTTGACCCTATCCGAGTTCAGATTTTGGGTCGCAACACATCTGCCATCCCTTGACCAAGTCTTCTCTTTGATTCCGAGTGAGGAAACTCATCGACGGGTGTTGCTTGTTCCTGTAGATCCAGTTTGTTCTGTGATGATTGTTCAGTCCCAATCACAATCTCGTGGATGTGGTAACAGAGATATGTGGATATGCTTCTATTGCAACAAATTGGGACATGTTCGTGATACTTGTTGATAGCTGCATGGTCGTCCTTTTGGTCGTGGTCGAGGTGATCGTCAAGATGGCGGACGTTCTGGTAGAGCTCTTGGTCATCTTCAGGCAAATCTTTTCGAACATCCCGAAGGAGTGTTTCGTCTCTTAAGGCATTGCCTCTTTCCTTACCCGCTGATGCCAGGAATTCACTATCTGTTGATGAGATGCTCCATCGAATTATGGATCGGCTTAATATTTTTACCAGCAATGCTCCTACTAACGGTTTGCCTAGTAGCTCTTCCAGTTTTCCCTCCTATTTCTATTCTCATTTTGTACAATCTCATTTCTCTCATATTGAGTCCAGTGCATGCACTCTTAATAACTTCGACTCTTTCATTAATTCTTCTACGAAGTGGGTCATCGATTCTTGTGCCACTGTGCATATGACCGATAATTTTGACATTTTTAAGTCTATTCGTTGTATCGGATAGAGTGCGTATTGCTGATGGTTTTTTTCGATCTATATTTGGAAAAGGAACCGCCAACTATACGTTGACCATAACACTTTCTTTCGCTTTGCATATGTCAAGTTTTTCTACAAATCTCTTGTCCATCCGTTTGATTACAAATGATCTCAATTGTAAAGTTATCATTTTTTCCACGTACTGTGTTTTTTAGAAACTGACAACGGGGGTGACGATAGGGTATGATAAAATGTATAATGTACTCTACTACTTAGATGAAGGGGAGCTAAAGAACCAATATCCGAAAGCTGGTATGGTTGTTTCATCATCTGATACTGCCGTACATGAACTTCAGTTACAGTACCACAAGCTTGGACATATCTCATTTTTTGTTTTGTCAAGATTATTTTCCCGTTTATATCATCTTTGTTTTAAAGAACAATTAGTTAATGATGTGTGTGAATTTGCTAAGCACGCGTAATAATTATCCGATTTCAAGAACTCAATAATAAATCTTTTGAGATTTTCATTTTGATGTGTGGGGGCTCTCTAGTATTGTTTTCATCTTTGGACATCGTTATTTTATCATCTTTATTGACTGTTATAGTAGAGCCACTTGGATCTATCTTCTCAAATCTAAAGATGAGATTGTCTTTTGCTCCAAGGAGTTTTATAAACTAGTTGATACACAGTTTAGTGCTAAGATTAAAATATTGAGATCTGATAATGGCACTGAATACATGCATAAGAAGTTTCGTGAGTATCTAACTTATGGCATTATCCATCAAATTATTTGTGTTGACACCCTTGCCCAGAATGGTGTTGCTGAATAAAAGAATCGGCACATTTTAGAGGTTGCTCGGTCTTTATTATTTGCTATGCGCGTTTGGAAAAACTTGTAGGGTGAGGCAGTTCTCACTGCAACTTATTTAATACCGCATGCCTCTTCGCACCCTGGAGTACCAAGCGCCACTTGCCTACCTACAAGGGATATCTTCTTTTATTATATCCCTTCGGGTGTTCGGATGTATATGTTTTGTCCGAGATCATTGTCCTACAGTTGGCAAAATGCTATTATCTTCTTGATCCAAAATCCTTGAAATATGTCTTTGTGGGCTATTTTGCTACTTAAAAGGGCTATAAATGGTATTATCTTCCTGAATGATGGATATTTGTCAGTATGGATGTAATTTTTGGAGAGACGGAAGCTTTTTTTTGACAATGTTTCACCAATTGAGCCATTTACTCAGCTACCTTCTACCTAACCATTTATTTGCTCTTCCAGAGCTACTGGCCGAGAGGGGGAGATTATGGTACCTGAGGAGCAAGCACAAACTGAGACAGCACAAACTGATGAATAGTTAGAGAATGATCTTAATCGACAGGGAGAGTCTATTATCATTCTACCCAACAGTCTCCCTTTGACTCAGTTTCGACATCCTCCTTAGACAATGGTGATATTCCTTTTCCTGATCCTACTTTATATCTATATATTATTCATAGAAAAGCTTCTCGTCCTCATATTGTTCCTTCTCGATATCGTTATGATATTGCTAATTTTGTTTTCTATGAATCTCTTTCACCTACATTTAGGTCATTTGTTATATCTTTGGATTTTATCTCTATACCATCATACTGGAAAGATGCTATGATAGACCCTAAGTGGAGAAGAGCAATGCTTGAAAAAATGCAAGCCTTGGCAAAAAATCAGACTTGGGATCTGGTTTCCCTACCTGTTGAAAAACGAGCAGTGGGGTGTAAATGGATCTATATTATGAAGTAGACCTCCTGAGGGTAAAGTTAATCGTTACAAAGCTCGTCTTGTTGTCAAAGGTTATGCACAAACATACGGCATTGATTATGAGGATATTTTTGTCCCTATAGCAAAGGTCAATACCATTCGGACCCTTATATCTTGTGCAGTGAATCTTGACTGGAGTTTGTTCCACTAGATGTAAAAAATGCTTTTTTACATGGCGATCTTCAAGAGGAGGTGTATATGGAGATCCCTCCTGGATTCACTATTGCAAAGACTGCTGGCAAGGTCTGCCGCCTATGCCGGTCACTCTATGGATTGAAGCAATCACCTAGAGCATGGTTTGATCGCTTCCATCGTGCCATGCTTGAAATTGGTTATCAGCAAAGTAATGCAGATCATACCATGTTCTTCTGTCACAATAAAAGCAAAGTTGCTATTCTAATTGTCTATGTAGATGATATCATTCTCGCTGGTAATGATCTTCCAGAATTGGCTCGTTTAAAGACTCAACTGGCACAATCCTTTGAAGTCAAAGATCTGGACAATTTACGATATTTTCTTGGGATTGAAATGGCTAGGTCATCTCATGGCATCTTTCTTTCTTAACAGAAATATGTCTTGAATTTATTGACTGAGATAGGGATGTTGGGATGTTGACCTGCTACTACTATTGAGCAGAATTATCGTCTTACTGCTGATAATGATGAGCCAGTAGATCGTGAGCGATATCAGCGCCTTGTTGGTAGATTGATCTATCTCTCCCATACAAGACCTGACATAGCTTTTGCAGTCAGTGTTGTAAGCCAGTACATGCATGATCCTCATGAGCACCATCAGGAAGCTGTATATAAGATTTTTCGATACCTTAAGAGTTGTCCAGGACGTGGACTTCTTTTCTCTCGTCATAAGCATCTTAAGGTTGAAGCTTATTCAGATGCTAATTGGGCAGGTTTCATGAATGATTGTCGATCCATTTCAGGCTATTGTACTTTTGTTGGTGGAAATCTTGTGACTTGGCACAGTAAGAAACAAGATGTTGTCGCTCGATCTAGTGCAGAAGTCGAATACCGAGCTATGGCTCAAGGTATTTGTGAGATCTTATGGTTGAAATAGCTACTTGCTGAATTACGTCTATTCCGATCTTCCCCTCTCTCTGTTTTGTGATAATAATTAGCCATTAATATTGCCAATAATCCTGTGCAACATGACAGAATCAAGCACAAAGATTGACCGTCATTTCATTAAAGAGAAGCTTGATTAGAAAGTTGTTCATCTATCATTTATTAAGTCTACGAAGCAATTAGCAGACACTAACAAAGAGACTCAACGATTCTATGTTTTCTTCGATTTGTAGCAAGACGAAGCTTCGTGATATTTTCGCCTCATCTTGAGGGAGAGTGTTGACAACTTGGCCTAAACCAATTTTCATCTATGTAATAACCAAGAATAGGCCTCTCCCAGTTTAGCTATTAACCATGAATGAACATTCTTGTAAAGGATGAAACTCAGGTATAAAATGGGGAGGACCCCTATGTCTAAAACATGAAAAATAATAATAAATTTCTCTTCCTTCTCTGGTTCAACCGTTATCAGCCATAAAAAGCTGAAATATCCGATTTGAATCAATCAAGCTACGGACTAGGAAGGAGACAATAGAGTCAATTACTTCACCACGATCTAGGAAGATGATTAGTGATGGGAAAACGAAGTTGACCGAGTAGTTGATCCTTCTTGGGCTGAGTAGCCACTCCTTTTCAAGTTAAGTAGTTGTCACCTACTGAGTGCGACTAACATGGTATTTTTCATGCACATGCACCTGACTTACTCAGGACCACCTAGTTACCTGAGTAAACTAAATCGAGCTGTACGGGTGCTAGGCCAAGTCCTTCCTTTTGGGCCAAGTCCTTCCTTTTGGTAATGGTTAAGCCGACTATTTACTTGAGATCTATTATGTCGATCTATGATGCTCGCTTAGATGATGACATATCCGATTATAGCTATTCTGACACATATCGTGATGGATAAGATTCCAATAGATCCTGTCATCCTAATAGAAAGGTGCTAGCGAAAAGGATTCCAGGAAATAAGATCCTGCTATCTTAGCAATCTATTACACATGTCAGAGGAGGGTATCTCTCAAAAGACATTCAGTTACTCCGTGTAATTCTATAAATTGATAAAGGGGGATTTCGGTCAGGTACATCTTTACATCTCTCTCTACACGTTCATTCAGCCACCATCATGGCTCTTAGCTTTGGCTGTTGTAGCCTATTTTATCCTCGTTGATTTGAGCATTAAAGGGTCTTCCATTGGTAACCACCGGTCAATGAAAATTGTTCTTATAGGTCTCCATTTGAGAGGTGCTCAAGAGCAGAATCTCATCCTACCGAAGAAGCCAGCGGGACCATCTAGTACCATCGTTGTTTCGAAGGAGGGTGATTTGGCGGTAACAGATTGGCGTGCCAAGTAGGGGGCAAGCATTATCTTGAGAAAATCTTCGGAGCTTAGAGTCCAATGGCGATCATTCGAGTTCAAAACGTCTTCACCAGCCACATCGGATGCTCTCCACATCGCGAGGAGCATCCCAGTCAGGTGTAAAAACCTCTCGCTCCTTCGTTCCTGCCATCAGCAACTCAGTAGAACATGCTCATCATCTTGGAATAGCAGGTTCAAATGCCCGTTACAGTGATACAGGAGTCACAACAGCAACTTGTGATGAAACAACAGTATCCAGAGGTCTCAGCCAATCCCACCATTGCTACTCGGTCTAATCATTGATCTTCCCAAAGATCTTCTGGCCAACGGAATCCTCATCAATCGCAATCTTTCATCCCGTCGAATAAGTTATATGCCTTTCCTAAGGAGATCTCCTTACTAATAAATTTTGTCGATCATAGTTCTCATCTCCGCCATGAGCGAATCCCTAGTGTGAAGAGCATCAACAAGAAATAAAGCCAAGGCCCAACAAAGATCTTCGACCAATAATTCTATAACTACAGCCAGGGGAGGTAGACCAGGAAGCTCATCATGCTCATCTTCTTTTCTCCCAACGAATCATGGAGAAATCGATCTCTGGTTGATTCAAGACGCTATAACTGGAATTCCATCCCGGTTGGCCCAATAATACTTTATGGATGCTGACTCAGCTTATGATCAGGATGACTCCCGAAGATGAGGAGTGTATTACTTAACCAAAAGAGGTACTCTATCGTTACAAAGTAATATTTTTTAACTTGAAAAATGCAGGAGCCACTTGCCGGATAGACAAGAGTCAACAAGCTTCCAAGGAGCTAAAAAAGTTTCTCGGATTTCTACCCCTACTTTCCAAGTCCAAAATCGAAAAGAAACTATATTTGTATCTCACTGCATCTCCGAAGGCAGTCAGCTCCATGCCTGTTTGGATGATGATAAAGGGATCCAAAAATTCATCCTCCACTCCAACCGAGTACTTCATGATACTGAAACTAGATATTTCAAATTTGAATAAATTGTTTATACATTAATCATTTCAGTGCATGCCATATTTTCAAGCTTATTCGATCGTTGTCACAACCAATCAACTACTCGAAGCCATCCTTAAGCGGTTAAACACATCCATAAGAAGGTGCTTGGTCGGATGACAAGCTTAAGGAAATTTTATTCGATTAACTAATACTTGGCCGATGAAAAAGATGCGAGTTTACATCTTCTCTCTAGTAGTTCTTTCTTCGAGGACCATCTCGGTCGACTAACTTTTGGCCCAAAAAGATCGTGCAAGCCATCTTTTCTCTAGCAGTCCCTCATCCGAGGATTGTTATGGTACTAACTCTATTAATACCACTCTCTTGGAGAATTTCTTGTGTAAAATACGGATATCCGTTTCTAGGATCACAATTATCGGTATTAATATCGCAAAAGAAGAATAAAATAAAAAAGTCTAATTAATTGGGCATGTAAGGTTTTGCTATGAGAAAAATAAAATTTACAAGATTTGGAACTTTCACTCTCAATCTCGTACGGTTCTCTTAATAAGAAATTCCAAAATCTTTCTCTCAACTCAACTCCTACAGGCTTTCTGGAAATCCTTCATGCTTTTGATCCTTATTGCCTCTGCCCCTCTATTCCTTTTTTATAGCTTTGGGATGAAGAGCATCTCATCAGAAGTCCAATGGTTCAAATCATGTCCAAATCAAAGTTTTATAGTCTCTCCAATTTGAATTTGAACTGTAAAAGCATTCATGGCTGTTTGATCAACTTGGTCAGCCCAATTATGTAGAATTAGGCCAAATCAACTTAGATCATGCTTGGAAACATGCCTGGCCATCCGATCATTGCAGGATGTGCTCGTGACCATCGGATCGCACGAATCATGCATCTGCCATGTGTAGACTGCATCAAATGCCATGTGGACTACTCCTAATTGTGCATTACCATACACCGCATGGGGTGAAGAAGTCCGCGTGGCCTGAGCTCGCCCGCATGCTTGTGCTGCTTGTGTGGGTCACCTGTATGCATTGGTGGGCCAACCGAGGTGTACCAACAATCTCCATCTTGACTCGATTTCGGCCCATCTCGACTCGATGTCCGGCTTTCACATGACTTTGAAAGCTCTTGAAGGATCTTGTCCCATCTCCTGGGGTAAATGCCTGTTGCTTATGGATGGGCAAAAATGGGAGTTGAGCCAGGTTACTCGATCTCATTTATGTCATGTGTTGTGCTTTGTCTGATCTGAGACATGTTTAAAAAAGCTTCCTGTGGTAATAGGAATTTCACCGTGTGACATCGTCTGTCATTTTTCCGAGTCTTGTTTCATGCTTGATCCACCTGCTCTCGGAGCTCTTCTTCGCACTAGGCTCCTATCTGCACTAGAGATTCACCTCACACTGGATTTCCTGTTAAGAGATAATATCGTCCATGCTTTTTCTCCTGTAAGATGATCTTACTGCCGTGCAAGATTTTTAGGATTCCATCACCAACTCTCCACATGTAACTATTTGAATCCAGCTTGCTTAGAAAAAATAGATTTTTGCGAAAACTAGGTATGTATCAGATTTCGTTTAGCTTTTTCAATCCCATCATGTACCTTCAAGCTAATTGTCTCGATGTGCTCAATCTTACGTCTCGATCCATTTGGCAAGTGAATAGAACTCTCTACTCTCTAAAAAATCGAAAGCTTCTTTGTACAACAAATATGATGTGAACATACAGAATCTAAAATTCACTGAAAAGAATGGGATATCTCGTTGGATACCATAAGTGCATCACTATAGTATCCGTCATCATCGCTGTTATTGGTCACTGTCATAGTAGCCTTCGTCCGATTTTTGAGCTGCAGACAATCTCTAATACGATCCTAGCCTGTCCACCGGAGCACTTGATCTTGCTTGCATTCTTCGACTTAGATTGTCCATCTCGTAATCTTCTATCGCTCTACCTTCTGTCGCCTGCTCCTTCAAAAATCGTGAATGCTGAGTTTCCATCTCAATTCGAAACTTGGCTCTCCTGTTTAAGAATCTCGTGTTGAAGTAACACCGAGGTGATCTCCATCTTGATGGTACTCTCTTTTACTATAATAGTAATTATCAAGGACTCGAAAGATTGTGGAAGTGATGAAAGCATGACAGCATCCTGGTCTTCTTCTAGACTTTCTTACTAATGCTAAGAAGATCAGTAAGGATCCTCTAAAAATTATTTAGATGCTCCTGCATGCTCTATCCTTCGGTCATTCATAGTTTGTATAATTGCTTTCAAAGAAAAAGTATGTTGATGAGGAACTTCGTCATGTGCAGCTCGAGTTTTGTCTACAGCATCGTTGGAGAAGTTTCATACAGTACATGGATCATCACTACATCCATCAAATATAAGCGGATTGTGATCATCATCTGCATTTAGTGCCATCCCTAAGTCTTCTCTTTCGCAGTGGCCAGCCTCTTTTCATATATGAGAGTGTCAATCAATTCCTGTTGGATCAGTATGTCTTTCACCCTCGTTTGTTAATCAGTTCCTGTTGGATCAATTCCTATTCTCATATATGAGAGTGTCAATCAATTCCGGCCAAGCGGATTGTTGTAGTACCAACTATACTAATAATACTCTTTTGGAAAATCCTCGTACATAATATGGATTTTTGCTTCTAGGATCACGATTGTCGATCTTGATGATGCAAGAGAAAGAATAAAAAAAAAGCATAATTAATTATTCATGCAATATTTTACTATGAAAAAAATAAAATTTATAAGAATGGAACTCCCACTTTCTATTACATATAGTTCTCTCAACAAGAAAACTCAAAATCCCTCTTTCAAGCTCTCAACTCTCATCCCCTATAGGCTCTTTAAAGTTCCTTCACTATTTTTTTGATCTTCACACACTGCCTCTAGTTCTCTGCCCCTAATTTTATAGCTTATATCATGAAGAGCATTTCACCAGGAGTTCAACGGTTCAAATTGAAGTCATGTAACCTTTCCAACTTGAATTTGAACTCCAGAAGCATTCATGGCTGTTTGATTAGTTTGATCATGCCACAATCGTGCGGTGCCACAATCATGCAGAATCAAGCCAAATCAACTCAGATCATGCCTAGAAACATGTCTGGCTATTCGATCATCGCGAGACGTGTGCGCAGCCGTTGGATCATGTGAATCATGCATCTGTCACATGTGGACTGTGTCAAATGCCCTATAAACCGCTCCTGATCGTGCACCGCCAAACACTGTGTGGGGGGAAGAAGTCTGCGTAGCCTGGGCCCCTTGCGTGCTTGTGTTGGTCGCGCGCGAGGGGCCTAGGCCATATGCTCGCGCGTCGCTTGTGCACATGGGTAGGCTAATCAAGGCATACCCAACAAGGACCACCTTATCCGACTAACTCTTGGTTGACAAAGAAGATCATACGAGCCAATATCTTCCCTCCAGCAATTCATTCTCTGAGAACCATTTTGGTCGACTAACTCTTGGTCGATGAAGAAGATCATGCGAGCCAAACTCTTCAGTAGACCTTCCTCTAAGGAAAACCTTGGTCGATTGACATCTGGTTGAAGAAAACAGCTACGTTCTCACACCTCTGTCTTGGATCTCATTCTTATCTGATCGATCGACATCCGGTAGAAGATGGCTACGTTCTTACAAATCTGTCTTAGGTCTCACTCCTATCCAATCGACTGAGACTTGATCGAAGAAGATGGCTACATTCTTACACCTTCATCTTGGATCTTCCATCCGGTCGATTAATACTTGGTCGAAGAAGACAGTTGCATTCTCACAACTCCATCTTGGGTTTCACTGGTATTCAATCGATTGATACTAGATCGAAGAAGATTGCATTCTCATATCTCTTTTTTGGATCTCACTTAATTGGCCGACTAACAACGGTCACAGTAAAATAAGCACATTTTTACACCATCTTCTATCTGGTTGACTAATAATCGGATGGGCGTTTCTATACCATTATCTTCTATCTGGCTGATTAATAACCAGTCGTAGTAAAGATGGATATGTTTTTATACCACCATCTGCTATTCGATCAATTAACAATTGGTCACAGTAAAGATAGACGTGCTTCTATACTATCATTTTTTATCCAGCCAACTAACAATCAGTTGTAGTAAAGATGAGCGCGTTTCTATACCATCTCTTATTTGATTGACTAATAATCGATTGTAGTAAAGATGGGTACGTTTCTATACCATCATCTTCTATCCGACTGACTAATAATTGGTTGCAGTGAAGGTAAAAGCGTTTCTACACCACCATCTCCTATCCGGCTAACTAACACTTGGTCGTAGCAAAGATGGACGTGTTTTTATATCATCTCCTATCCGGTTGACTAACATCCAGTCATAGAAAAAATGGGTACATTTATACATCATTTCCTATTTGGCTAACTAACAGATGATCGTAGTAAAGATGGGCGCATTTATATACCATCATCTCCTATTTGACCGACTAACAACTCAACCAATGAAGATGGCTGCATTCCTAGACCTCCATCTCCACTGGATTCTTTGAGCCCTCGGCTGACTAACAATTTGGCCAACGAAGATGGTTGCATCCCCGAACCTTCATCTTCTCCATTGGACTCTTCGAGCCCTTGGTCGACGAAGATGGCTATGCCCCTGGACCTTCATCTTCTTCGTCGGACTCTTTGAACCCTTGGTCGACGAAGATGGCTGTATCCATAGACCTCTATCTCTTTCATCGAACTCTCCGAGCTCTTGGTCAACTAACTACTCGGTTGACGAAGATGGCTGCATCCATAGATCTCCATCTTCTCCATCAAACTCTTCGAGTCTTCGATCGACTAATAACTTGGTCGACGAAGATGGATGCGTCCCTGAATCTTCATCTCCTTCATCGAACTTTTCGAGTCCTTAGTCGACGAAAATGGATGCATCCCTAAACCTCCATCTCCTCTATTGGACTTTTCGAGCCCTTGGTCGACTAACAACTCGGTCGACAAAGATGGTTGCATCTTCGAACCTCCATCTCCTCCAAACTCTTGGAATCCTCAGTCGACTAACAACTTTGTCGATGAAGATGGCTGCATCCCCAGATCTCCATCTCTTCCATCGGACTCTCCAAAGCCCTCAATCTACTACAACTCGATCGACAAAGATGGCTATGTTCCTGGATCTCCATCTCTTCCATCGAACTCTTCGAGCCCTCGGCCGACGAAGATAATTGTATCTACGGACCTCCATCTCTTCATTGGACTCTCCGAGCCCTCGGTCAACTAACAACTCGATCAACAAAGATGGCTATCCTCGGACCTCCATCTCCATCACACTCTCCAACCCCCTCGACCGACGAAGATGACTGCATCCTCGTACCTCCTTCCTCCTATCGCTTCACAATCAGCCAACCAGGTGGTTGCATCCTTGTACCACCATCTTTCTCGAGTCTTACTTCCTTCGATTGCTTCACAATCACCGATCAGATGGCTACGTTCTCGTACCTCCATCTTTCTTGGATCTCACTTCTCTCGGTCGCTTCATAACCGGTCGACCAAATGGCTACATCTTCGTATCTCCATCTTTCTCGGATTTTTTGAGCCTTCCGGTTGCCTAACACCTGGACGCCGACGAAGATCACGCTTCCACATTTCATCTCTACTAAAGCCTGGATAGTCGATTGAAACTCGACTACAAAATCTAAATTGGCTCCAAGTTACGAATGCCATCATGGGTCAAGGTCGAAGAAGTAATTTTGCTCCTTTCATGTAGAAATGATAAAACTCAATCACGCGGCAACTTTCTGAACATGGGAGTGAGGGGCAATGTTGTGGCCATCAGATTTGGCCTCGACTGGACTGATGACTAAATTGGAGTAGCGGCAGACGGTTAAGCATGGACAAAAATGCCAGACAACTAGAGCTCCTCAATCTCGAGAGACCTGTAAGCAACTGCCGGGGCGAAAATTACCTCCGAATAGCTGCAAGCCTCTAGATCGAGCACTTGCTTGGTATCAACTACTTACCTTCACCGACTACACTACTAGCCATAGAAGAATGGGACATCCAACTCGAGTCAATCAAGCTACCAACTAGGAAGGGGATAATGGAACCAACTACTTCACCACCAACCAGAAAGAAGATTAGCGAGGGAAGATGAAGTCGACAGAGTAGTTGATCCTTCCCGAACCAAGTAGCCACTCCTTTCTAAGCCAAGTTGCTGCCATCTATCGAGTCCGACTAACATAGCATTTTCCACGTGCATTTATTGATTACCTACTCAGGATCGATTAGTTACTTGAGTAAACCTAGTTAAGTGCGCTCAGGTGCAAGGCTAAGTCCCTCTTTTTGGTAATGACCAAGCCGACTACCTATTCGGGATCCATGGCATCCAAGTAGGTGACGCCGTATCCGATCATAGCTATTTCAGTATAGATCATGGCGGACAAGATTACAACAGATCCTGTCATGATTTAAATCCCGTGGAACAGGGCTGTCTCGGTTTTTTCCTAGAACGGGATGCGTCGGCATCTCGTCCTATCTTGACACTTTGGACAAGGGATGTTCCAAGGTGTCCCGTTTGGGACATTGGGATGCTGGCGAGATGTCCTGTCCCAACATATGGGATGGTATCCCATTCTGGTATCCTGTGGAATGTCCCACCGGGACCTGAATCCTTGGATCATGTCATCCTAATAGAAAGGTGCTAGCAAAAAAAATTCCAGGAGACAAGATCCCGCTACCTTAGCAAAATCTGTTACACATATCAGAGGAGACTATCTTCCAAACAATATTTAGTTACTCTATATAACTCTATAAATTGGTAAGAGAGGATCCTCGTCTAGGTATGTCTTCACACCCCTCTTTACATGCTCATTCAATCACCATCATGACTTTAAGCTTCGGCTACTGTAGTCCATCTTATCCTCCTTACTGACTTGAGCGCCAGAGAATCCCTTGCTAGCAACCAGTGGTCAAGGAAGATTGTTGTTGCAGGTTTTCGCTTGAGAGGTGCCCAAGAGCAGGATCTCATCCTACCAAAGAAGCCAGTGGAACTGCGTGGTGCTATTACGGTTTCGGAGAAGGGTGATTTGGTAGCAACAATAATATTTCTATATGTTTCTTGATTCAGCAATGTGCGAACTTAGCTTGGATTCATAAGCTCTATAACAGCGATAAGATAAAAACACTTTATGAAATAGAAGAAGATGAGGAGTTTTAGCATATCTCTGAAATATTCTATTAAACCTTAGAATAGAAGTCCTTGTTTGCTTGTCATGACGTACTAGACCGAGCTTTACTGGATTAATTTGAACTATTTGAATTCTTCAGAGCTGGCCAACCACCACAGCTTATCTTCTTTCACACTTACTTTCTTTCCTTCCTTATCAACCTCATGTTGTTCTTTTGCATGACTAGGAGAAAGTTTATGAACCTATCCTACCATTGGTAAGATTTCAAAAATGTTTTAGGGCCTTGAGAAAAAAATCCTTCTGTGATTTCTGATTCTATGACCCTGACAGGAGTTGTTATTGAAAGCCTGTGATGTTCAGGTTCTAGCTAGGCTGAAAATTAGTCCAAATTGTCTTAGATGTTGATCTACTCTAAAAACTCCTAGTCCAGCACTTACAGTAATATTGGCTGGCTTGTTTGTCTACATCTGATTACACGTCTGATCTTAAATATTTTGCAATTCTGAATGGAAAATTGAATTACAACAATTTAGTATGAGAGAAGAAGTATCCATGACCGGGAGCTTATGAGTTTTGCTATTTATTGTCATGATTGGTGATAAATTCTGACTTCAACAAGGAACTGTGAATTAGCAAGAGTTCAGAGAGAATCGGCATGCTATTGCATGCTGCCAAATAGCTGGAGGGAAATCTTCATGAACTTGCAGTTGAATTTTCTCTCTTTGCAAATTCAGTGAAAGTGGTTCTCATGAAAGGGAAGTGCAACCAGCAGACAAAGCCTGGAACCCTTTTCTTTGGTCAAGCTTGGAAGCAAATGATGTTGCGTCATTACCTTAGCTCTGCTGAACCATTTTTTCCTTGAAGCAATATTGGCGATTGGAAACTATTTACCCATAACCATTGTGGAAATTCTTGTGCTATTTGATAATCACTATGGGAGTCAATAAAAGAGTATCCCAAGTGTTATACTGCAATCATATTTTAAAAAGTAAAAGTAGGCTAAGGATCATGGATCAATAAAAAGTCTTTAAATATCCAAAAGGTCTGAAGTAATGGGTCACTGGAGCAGCAAGACAAATTTTTTCTCTTCTATAGAAATGGTTGTGTCTTGATGAAGATGATACATGATTGAATATCACATTGGGAAGATGATACATGATTGAACATTACATTTGGTGGATATCTGTTTTCATACCCCTTTGTCTTCTCGTCCTTGTTCAGATTTTCTTTTTTCAGATTACATCATTTTGTTATTCTTTTTGTTCTGACCTTCAATCTTCTTCTCTGATAAGGAATGACCACTCTATCCTTTCTCATATCAAAAACCATGAAACTCCATTTAATAAAATTAATTTCAGGACTCCATTTAGGGTCCCAGGATGTCCATTTCTTTCCTTGGCTCTGGAATCCTACACCTTCTTGCATTGTTTCCATATTAAGTTCTTTTATTGTTTTATTACATCAACAAAGGGGATATCTAAGTCAGCTTACAGGTAGGATGGAGTCTTGATCTCAATTAGCATATGTTAAGTTCGGGAAAAGTTTTTTTTATGAACTGTAAATGATGCAGTAAATTTGAAGTTGAGAAAACTTCCTACCTTTCTTAATACTGGACAATGACCGACAAGTTTCGGGCAGCTCCTAAAAAAGGTTAGCAACAAACTATGAAGGACAACAAGAAGGTTAAATGTTTCTAGTGAACAATAATAGATGAGTTTTGTGTAATGAATACACCGTTTCATAAAAAATAATAATAATAATAATAAATAATAGATGAGTTTTCCTGGTAGAAGATGGGAAAATTTTGTTTGACATCTGGAGAACAAGCAGTTCTTTGAAATGCTTCTATTTGTGGCTATCCTCATGATCGAAGAGGCAAACATCTGTTCTCTCTTAAATGAAAACCCATTACTTTTGAAGTTTGGACGGCACCTTTCCAATTGCAGATGCGAAGGATGTCAAAATAAGGGAAATTGTTGCATGTGAATGCAGAGCAAGCTTAAATAACTAAGCTTTGCTGGATGATGCAGAAGACTGGTCATGTCATTCTATATATCAAAGATAAATTTGAATGATCTGCTGCACCAACCTTAAACCAGAAGTCTTATCAATTCATTTTAAAAATAACTTCTCCCTAAAATGATTTATATTTAGATTCTTCATGTTATATATGACTTTTATTAACCACCAGTTCCCATGAATTAAAAATAATTATTTGGAAATTTCTGTTGATTTACATTTTCTGTCTCTTTTGATGCATTAGTTCATTCACTTGGATCTTATTTTCATTCTCTCTCTTACTTTCCAATTACTTGAGGCATATAAAATGTATAATGAATATGCAGCAAGCAAAATGCATGAGAAAAGTTGTGATAATAAGTTAATTTAGGGGGGCTATTTCATTAATGTGATATTCATTAAAAAGGTGGTATATATGGTTTTCATGGTCTTTAAGCACCAAAAAATTTGGAAAGAGGCTAGGCTCCTTTCTGATAGTGCAGTCCTGAGATCAACATGAACGTACCTGAGTCAAAGGCTGTTGCTCCACTCCATCCTCATAAAATCGTGCTCAGTATATTCTAATCTATAAGACAGCAATATTGCTCAATCGCCCTTTGTTACTTGGGAATCTCAGGACTGTCTATGAAGTTCCATTGGTTAAATGTTTTCAGTAGCTAGATGCCCATAAATCAATACCATTGTTCCAAACTCTCTATTTATGATTTGGCAGCTATGTTCGATTGTCCTTGTGACTGGACTGCTCATATGCTTAAGGAGTGCTGCTAAGATCACACACAAGGCCCAAGCACTCACAAGCCATGCTGCAAAGTGGCATGTTTGTGCTACTATCGATTCTTTCAATGCAGACCCTGAGACACCGTTTGAGGTTACTTTGAACCCCAACTGTCTCTTTCCACTGAATGACGATGAGGATGAATCAGATGAAGAGGTCAGTGTTGAGGATGAACTGGAAGACACAAAGATGGTGCAACCTCATGCCCACACAATTTCCTTTCAAAAGAGACAAGCTCTAGGTGAGGCACCATGTTAATTCCTACTATTGGTTATGTGTATGCAAATAATATTTATTATTCAATAAGAACTGGATTGAAGACTTATGCGTATAGCTCATCTACTTGAGATTTTTTACTTTATGCAGTTACATACTTGGACCACAACAGAGCAGGAATCACCATTTACGGTTTCACGCTGGATAGAACATGGCTTCATACCATTTTTATGCTTGAAATGACACTGTTCTTGTGGCTATTGGGCAAGACAATTGGGATTTCTTAAGGTGGAATGCCTTCGGTTTTTTCTTCTCCATAATTTAATTTATTCACTCTCTCTGTAGATTATCTTCCCATTGTAGGAAGCTTTTGAGGTATACAAATGAAGGCAGTCGAGGAGGCATTCAGAGAATGTCATGTAATACAGGTTTAGCATCGCTTGTTCGTTCATTCAGGCGTTAATGCAGCTGTCCTCAATACCAGCCTCCTGCTGTCTGTCGAATCTTCCTGTTCTTTTATTGTATGGTGTGCAAGATGGGGGTTGGCAGACAATCAGTTATCATATTTTTTTTTTAGACAGCCTCCTGCTGCTGTCTTGTGAATATTCTTGTTCTTTTATTTATGGTGAACAAGTTGGGTTTGGCAGATTATCAGTTTATTGTATCATTTTTTTTTCTTTTTTTTTTTTTTGAGAGTTTTGTCAGTGTTAATATAAAATGAATAGCATCTTCAAGATTAATATAGATAGGGGAGCTTGTTGGGGCTAATATGGTGTTCCAAGTCTTGAGTGGAGTTATACAGGTCTGGAAGTTAGTTTATAAGTTTTCAGGACTTTGAGTCATGTTAGGTCAGGATCTTAATCCAGGATAGAGAGAATATGTGAGATATGGATGTACATGGATTTGAATTTGAGTTTTTTCATGTGACTCAGAGGGGGGGCATTTTTTAGGACTAGGTTGGTTGTGATCTAGGATTATATCTATTTTATATATAAAGAACGACCGGAATGTCGGGATTAATAGACGTGATCCCTTTTCTCTTTCAAAATCATAGCCTTCCTTCTGATCTCCTTGGTTCTCTCTCATGCATGTAACCTTATGGGGGCACTCCTCCGTGACGGGAGCGAACGGTGTGCTCCATCCTTTAATGGTGCGTTATCTTTTCGTCATGGCGGCATCAAGTATTATTCCGGGCATTTCGTGGAATGGTTTTTGCTTCAATAATTGCTATTAGAGTCGATCTTAATGCGGTGGCATGAAGGAAGCAGGGAAGAGGATTCGTGGTGGTGGTGTAGATTTCTGGTGCCGAGATCTGGAAATGAGGGTCTATTGCCCTTCCTGGGAATAGAGAGGTCTGTGAAGGGATCGTTCATGTGGGGGGCTTGATCATCGTGAGGAGAGCAAGACCATGAAGACCATGAGGTCTTCTCACGGTTTAATCCAGACGTGGAGGAAGATCCGATGAAAGACGGTGGTGCGGGGCGTCACCCGTTGCTCGTCGATCGCACGGCGGCACGGGGCATCACGAGCTCGTCGGAGGCGTGGGCTCGTCGGTTGCAGGGCGGTGCAAATCGCGGGCTCCAACGTGGGATGGTGCTTGGCGCGGTGGAAGCGGTGGTGGCCGATTGGAGCAAATTGGTGCCAGTAAGGCGGCGGGTGGTTCACCGGAGGGAGGCTTGGCGGTGGGAAGACACCGGAGGAGATACACGATCTCGATCGGAGTAGATCGGGCGTGGCTGTGCGTGTGGGCAGCCACCGGAAGCACGGCACGGCGGCGTGCAGTTGCCGGAGGTGCGGCGCGGTGGTTAGGGGCGATGGCGGTGGCCGGGAGAAGCTGTGGTCCACGGTTCTCTATCGTGGACCGACAGTAATGGTGGCTGTGGACTGGCTTAGGCGCGCGTGAGCCATTGAATCGGTTAATGGTGGATCAGCATCTCAAGGACTCTGCTCTGAAATGTGTGCTAATTATTTTTCGACGATTCTGGGCTTAATTAAACTCTGATTTGAGCCCTGTCTACGTTGTTGTATTTCATTTTTTGAGCTCTTCATATTGAGTTGGGATGGATCAGGTGATGGAGTCAGATCACAGGTGATGTGGAGATCGTGGTGCAACAATCGTGCATATGGGCAGCACGAGCAGGATTGTTCCATCTTCAGTCTTCCAGGTGGACAGAGGTTCGAGGTATCGGAAGCAGTGTAGAGGTCTGCTGGCAAAGCATATCTCATCGAAGATGATGGATCTGGTGGTGTAGGAGCTCGCGATGGTGGTGCAGAGTTGCGGGTCCTGTGCTGTGGAGTACTGGCAGGTCGGGTGATCTGTGGTTTAGCATAGGTAGAGTGATACATATCGAAGATCTTTCAGAGTATGAGTGGTAGCTCCATCGGTAGTGAACCAGGCTCTTGGTCACTGTAAAGGAGAGCAATCGGTAATACTCCAACTACCTTGATCGTGATGGAGTTGTACGTGGGTGGGGTATCCCGCGTGGTTGGAGATGGGTCTCGGGAGATGGATATCTCAGTGAGACCATAGTACATCAGCAGAGACGGTGCCAGAGGTAGCTCAGGGAGACAAGGGACAGTCTCAGGGAGCGCCGGAGGTATCGGGCAATAGGGAGTATCCTGGTATTGCGGCTTTTATCTAGGGAGAGACAGGAGCTGATGGAGATGGAGCTCAGGAAGACCGGGGACAGGTCTCAGGGAGCATCGGGGACATCATGCAGTCAAGAGACAGGCTGGGACATGATGGAGCAGCCGCTGGAGATGGTTGCTGGGTTCGTCACTGGGTTAGAGGAGTTGGGATGAGCTCCTGGGTTTCGGAGGTTCCTGCGGGGTTACAGAGTATCCGAAACGATCTCGGAGGGATCCGCGATGATGCTGAGGGTCCGAGGAGGCAGCGACGGTGTATCGAGGTGCAAGGTACCCCAGCAATGCAGCATTGGGAGGTTAATCTCGGCGGGACTTCTGCAGCATCAGGTGGACTTTGGTTTCAGGTGGAGCGTTGGTTGGAGGTGTCTTCACGGTTGGAGAGAGAGCTTTGGCACGAGTTCAAAGCAGGAGGTGCAAGGATACTGGCCAGATCCTAGCACGAGCGCCAGGGGTACACTTAAGCAGGTAGAGTAGAGTGTGCAGAGATTAGCGTGGCTCTGTGGAGACTGTGTCAGGTGGTGCTTTGGGTGCAGCGGGTGCCGGTTCAGGATCGTTGTGGGTCTTTCCAGGAAGTCCAGGGTAAGTGATGCAACTGCTTAGCAGAAGGGAGCCTACAACAGAGTCTCAAGTTGGTGCTATGGAGCAGGTACAAGTTGGTCCTAAGGAACTTGTACTGATCTTCAGCTGAGGAGGCGGTCATCCCAAAGGCCTCCTAAAGAGCTCGAAAGTTGAAGATGTCTGACATTGGTGTTAGGTTTGCACCGTTATCTGGATGTACTACAGAAGCATAGGTTGGTGTTGCAGTCACAGGGACAAAGCAGGAAAACATCAGTTTGAGGTCAAGAGTGCGATGGAGTATGAGTTTTAGGAGCTGTGGAGCACGGGTCGATGTTCCAGCTAGGGAGGTGAGGTGGCTTCGACGGGAAGATGTCAGCTCTGGAGACAGCAGGAAGGGTGCAGAGGTCACGCGAAGCTTGTCAAGATTTATAGCACCAAGGTGGAGATTGTTGAGGCTAATGTGGTGCTCCAAGTCTTGAGTGGAGTCACACAGGTCTGGAAGCTGGTTTAAAAGTTTTCAGGGCTCTGAGTCATGTTGGGTCAGGGTCTTGACCCAGGGTAGAGAGAACATGTGAGACATGGGTGTACATGGGCTCGGGTTTGAGTTTTCTCATATGACTCAAAGGAGAAGTTTTTTAGGGCTAGGTCGGTTGTGACCCAGGGTTATATCTGTTTTATATATAAAGAATGGCTGGAATGTCAGGAATAATAGACGTTGATGTGACAAGATCGCTGACGTGGAGTCCTTGTCAGATCCAACCGGATGCCATATCGGCAGAAGCTGCTGCGTCAGACCCTCTCCTCGAGCTCCTTCGCCGGGCAGCTCCCTCGAGGTCGAGCTCACCTCGGCCAAAGTCGAGCTCCCGTTCTTCAAGCTCCTTCGTCAGGCGGCTCTCTCGAGGTCGAGCCCACCTCGATCGAAGTCGAGCCCGCTCTCTTCGAGCTCCTTCATCGGGCGGCTACCTCGAGGTCGAGCCCGTCCTGGCCGAAGTCGAGCTCTCGCTCTCTTCGAGCTCCTTCGCCGGGTGGCTCCCTCGAGGTCGAGCCCATCTCGGTTGAAGTCGAGCTCGCTCTCTTCAAGATCCTTTGCTAGGTGGCTCCCTTGAGGTCGAGCCCACCTCGACCGAAGTTGAGCTCCCTCTCTTCGAGCCAAGCGCTCTTCGGTCGAGGGGTTCGGCGGTCGGAGGCCATCCCCATGGCAGAGTCCACAACGCTTCAAAGGATCCGGAAGCAGAAGGAAGAGGACGTCACCACCTCCCTTGGACAGTGGTGCGCCGCCCAAGGACTCCAGAAGGATGCGCCCAGGGTGCTGTGATCTCTCCCACAATCGCTTATACCAGATAGGAAGGGGCACTCTGACCAAGGCACTGCACATCCCAACCGACTGTTTGCACCACCCGAAAGAGGAAACCATGCCAGGAGATTCAAACCAGGGGGCGGCTACTCCCAAATCGAGGCCCTACCAAGTTTTCCAAAGTGTGGCAACCGGTTGAAAAGTCAGAACCTGCGACATAACTCCCTATTATGGATGGGAAAAGGCATTGGGCCGCACTGCACGGAGCACTATTGGACGTTGACCTTCTGACGCCTGCAGAGAGGGAGGAACCCGAGGTAGGTTACTGGAAGGATCCATGGTCTAAAAGAAGGTTCAAAAGGTCTTCAAGCAAAGGTAAGCAAACAAAGGGCAAGCGAGAGGAGAGCTAGCAAGGGACTGAGCGCTCTAAGGCTACCGGAGAACTCACCGAAAGAGTCTCGACGGGCACAGCTGCCATAACTCGGGCTCTCCACCGTGGTCACGCTCATCCAAATCTTTCCCTCTAACTCAAAACCTCCTCCACCGAGGAGGATCCATTTTTCTAGATCGTCACTGACTAATCATCGGAGTGCCCCCGTTGAGATCCCCGGCCCGGGTCTTCTCTTTTTTGCAGGTCCGGGCGTGCGAGCTAGATCCCGAGTGATGAGGTCGACATTCGGTGCTATTCCCGAGCTGCAGGCCATGGCGATGTAGGCGGCAATAGATTGGCATGCCAGGTAGGGGGGCAGGACACATCTGATTCAGGCCAATTTCCTCATGTGCAACTCCACCCAAAGCATGGTGATGACATGCGCATGGGAGGTCTCCACCAGCCATGCAGGAGCCCCACTTCTCACGGGGGCTCGCATAGTCTAGAAAGGGAGCCCCCTGCTCCACCGCAACTGCCTCTGGTGGATGTCCAGTTGGCAGCACTCGCCCAACAGATGCAGGTTCTGACTACGATGGTGCGACAGTTACAGGATCAACACAGATCCCTGGCCACCCACCAACAGCCAGGGACCCCTGCGGCCCAAGCCACCGTACCTCGTGATAGCCTGCGTTCCTATCAAGGAAGCCATCACTATCGTGGGCCACGACTGACTCCCGGGGAAGCCACCAGACCCCGATAAAGAGGTAGTGGACCAGGTTTGTCGACCGAGAGAGCTGGTCTCCGGTCTTCGAGTAGGCCGCTGCTAAGCACCGTAAAGGAAAGGGCCCCCATCGTGACCCCCCTCAATTGTCATCTTCATCTTCTCTGACGGCCTCGGCGGAAGGCTCCACTGATGAGGCCATCAGGTGCATGGCTGAGAAGCGCCTGGAGGAGCAGGAGTGCAAGCTGGCAGAACTATCCCCCCAGTTTGCAAACTTGCAAGTCTCCTCCTGCGAGCTGGCGGGCCATGATGTCCATCCCCCTTTCTCTTGAGAAATCCAAGAGGAGCCGATCCCAAGTCGATTCCGCATGCCGCAGGTGGATCCTTACGATGAGACCACCGACCCTCTAGACCACCTTGAGAGCTACAAGAGTCTCATGAGAGTCCAAGGGACGACCAATGCCCTCTTCTGCATCGCCTTCCCCGCCACTCTTCGAAAGGCCGCTCAGGTCTGGTTTACCCGACTCGAGCCTGAAAGCATCAACTTCTTCACGCAGCTAGAAAGGAAGTTCGTGGCTCATTTTGATGCCTGCCAGAAGGTGCCACGGGAAGTAGATAGTGTTTTCTCCATCAGGCAGCCAGACCATGAACCCTTACAGGACTATGTAACCCACTTCAAGGTTGACGCGCTGGAGATCTACAACTTGGATGAACCAGTCACCATGTTGGTGCTAAAGAGAGGGCTCAGGACCTCCCGTCTGAGCTACTCCCTGGATATAAAGCCACCGAAGATGTACTCTGATCTCCTTCTCCACGTTCACAAGTATATCCACATCGAGGAGGTGGACCATACAAGAAGGGAGCTGGACGGGAAGCCATTGAAGAAGCAACCTCCGGGGGAGACGTTCGGGATGCGAAAGCCCGGACCGACCTTGAATTCTCGACCAGGGCTGAAGCCGAAGAGAGGCCCCATCCCAGAAGAAAGATACACACCTCTCCTTGCCCCGAGGTCGAAGATCCTCATGGAGATTGAGGGCGAGTGTTATTTGCACCGCCCTCCCCCGCTGAGGCCATCCAACAGTTGCAACAAGATAAAGTACTGCCAGTTTTACCATGACCATGGCCATGACATCGAGGAATGTCGCCATCTCAAGAAGTAAATTGAAGATCTGATAAGAAGGGGATACCTCAAAAAATTCGTGGGGGCAAGATCCTGGTGGAACCTTAAGCACTTGCTACTCTTCCTCCTGTCCCTATAGTCGATAACCAATCCATCGAGAAACCTGTGGGTATGATAAGCTGGGAAATTGAGCGCGCCCCTAAGAGGACCCAACAGGGAGAGAGGTTGGAAAATGTACTATCCTTTATGAGGGAGGAGAGATCTAGGAACCAAAATGTAAACAATGATACCGTGATTGTCGAGATGATGATCGCCAGGCATCCTGTAAAGCGGATTATAGTCGATAGTGAAAGTTTGACTGATATCCTTTTTTACAATGCTTTCTCCAGGATGAACATGTCCTCTGCTCAATTGAGACCCGTTCACACCCCCTTGTCGATTTTACCAGGGACTCTGTGGGAGTTGAATGAGAGATCACTCTCTCCATTACTGCTAGGTCACCATCTCGATAGAGTACTGTTATGGTGACTTTCATGGTTGTTAGGCTTTCTTTGACCTATAACGTGATCCTTGATCGCCCCAGGCTCAATCTGCTCGACTCGGTTATCTCTACCAAGCGGCTATTGGTGCAATTCCCCACTCTTTACAATATGGGAGAAATGAGGGGGGCACCTCAGTCGATTCAATACTATTTGCAAGCTATCCTAGGGGCCAGAAGTTCCGAGGAGGACCCCAGCATTGACAACCTCGATCAAAGGGTGCAGGATCCCAGAGGTGATCCAGTTGAATGCCTGTTGACGTATCCACTCGGAACCGACCTGATAAAGATGATGCAGATTGGGACCCAGCTGCAAGAGGAGGAGCGAGCCCACCTGTTGAGTTTCCTTCGGGCAAATGCGGACTTGTTTGCCTGGACAGCGACAGACATGCCTAGGATTTCTCCTAACATCATCACTCACAGGTTAAGCATCAACCCGAAGTACCGTCCTGTCCGGTAGAAGAAGAGATGCTTCGCCTCAGAGAGGTAACGGGCGATCAACAAGGTGGAGAAGCTCCTCGCAGCCGGCTTTGTTCACGAAGTACAGTATTCTAGCTGGCAAACGTGATCATGGTCAAGAAGAACAATGGGAAGTGGTGAATCTGCATGGACTACACCTACCTCAATCGAGCCTGCCCAAAGGATAGCTTTCCACTTCCGAAAATCGACCAACTGGTAGATGCCACCTCGAGGCACTACTTACTCTCCTTCATGGATGCATTGATGCACCCAGAGGATGAGGAGCACACTGCCTTCATCACAGATCGGGAGATGTACTGCTACTGGATGATGCCTTTCGGCCTAAAGAACGCTGGCGCCACATACCAGCGGCTGGTCAATCGGATCTTTAAGGACCAAATCAACCAAAATATGCAAGTCTATTTGGACGACATGCTCGTCATGAACAAGCCAAGGTCAGACCACATTGTTGACTTGGCGAAGGCCTTCCAAAACCTTCACCTATACTAGATAAAGTTGAATCTGGCAAAGTGCGCTTTCGGTGTGGCCACAGGAAAGTTCCTAGGCTTCATGGTCACCCAAAGGGAGATAGAAGCCAACCCTGAGAAGGTTCGGGTAATTGTCGACATGGAGCACCCCACCTCGAAGAAGCAAGTCCAGCACCTCACGGGCCGGATCGCCGCCCTAAGCCAGTTCATCTCATGATCTGCTGATCGCTGCTTGCCTTTCTTAAAGGTGCTGTGCAAGGTGCATGACTCACCTAGACAGAACAGTGCAAGGAAGCATTCGATGAGCTGAAGAAGTTCTTGGTGTCGCCGTCGCTACTCTCGAGGCCGGAGGATAGAGAGGAACTCTTGTTATACCTGGCGATCACCCCGGGGGCCATCAGTTCAGTCCTTTTCTGTACAGATGGGGACAGAGCTTAGAAACCGGTATACTATGCCAGCAAACTCCTCCAAGATGCGGAGATCAGGTACACCCACTCCGAGAAACTAATTTTTGTCCTTATAATGTTTGCCCGGTGCCTCAGGCCATAATTCCAAGCGCACCCAATCGTGGTCCTGACGGACCAACCACTGAGGGCCATACTCAGCTGCCTTGATACTTCCGGGTGCCTGGCCAAGTGGGCTCTGAATTTCTATGAGTTCGACATCGCGTACCGATCGAGACCATCTCAAAAGGCATAGGTGTTGGCTGATTTCCTGGTCAAGTATGCGGGCATGGGTGAGGAACCGGAGGAGATCCCCTTGGAGTGCCAGACGGAGCCCGAAATCAAGGAGGAGGTCTGGGTCCTCCATGTGGATAGTGCATCCAACTCGGGTAAGAGCGGAGCAGGCCTCATCCTCGCCAATGGCGATGGGATCGTAGCTGAATGCGCGCTCCGTTTCTGGTTTGCAGCAATCAACAACCAAGCAGAGTACGAGGCACTCCTCGCGGGACTGAGAGTCTCACGTGAACTGGGTGTACCCAACCTAAAGGTCTTTACCGACTCCTAGCTGGTGACCGGGCAGGTCTCAAGAGAATTCGAGGCTCGAGATTCCCAGATGATGAAGTACTTAGAGCAGGTATGCTCGAGTACGGCAAGCTTCTGGGGCTTCAGCATCTCCCATATTTCTCATGGAGGAATGCTCATGTCGATACCCTCTCAAGGCTCGCGACCCTGTCGGACTCATCACTGGGGCGCGCCCACATGAGTACCTAGAAACTCCAATCTATGAGGCTTCCAGGGAAGTCCAGCAAGTCACCCTGGAACCTAGTTGGATGGACCGGTATATCAGGTACATCACCGATAGCATCCTACCAGAAGATCGCGCGGAGGCTGGCCTCGTTAAGAAGAAGGATGCGCACTTCGTGTTGATGGATGGGCAACTTTATCACAATTCCTAAACTTATCCACTTTTGAAGTGCTTGAGACCCATGGAGGCGCCTTCGTGCTCCAAGAGATACATGAAGGCCTCTGCGGGAATCACATGGGGGGCAGGACACTAGTATACAAGGCCCTCCATCAAAAATATTACTGGGAGACTATGAGGGAGGATGCTGTCGACTTCGTGAAGAAGTACGATCGCTGCCAGCACCATGGCTGCATACAGCGTCAACCGGCGACGCCACTCTCCTAGCTCTCCGCCCCCTGGCCATTTACATAGTGGGAGATGGACATCCTTGGTCCCTTTCCTCCCACATCCGGACAATGCAGGTTCCTGATAGTAGCCATCAACTACTTCACCAAATGGGTGAAGGCAGAGCCGCTAGCATGGATTATCGAGGCCAAGGTTAGCCAATTCTTCTGGAAGTCAATCATTTGCCGCTTCGGGCTCCCCCACACCATCATCACTGATAACGGGTGGCAGTTCGACAATCAGGGGTTCGAAGAGTTCTATGCCGGCCTTAATATCTATCATCGCTTCACCTCGGTGGCTCACCCTCAGACCAACAGAGAGGCCAAGGTGACCAACTAAACTATCCTCCAAGGACTCCGAACCAGGCTGGACCAGGCCAAGGGCAAGTGGGCCAAAGAACTCCCTAGTATCCTTTGGGCCTACCACACAATGTCCCGAACGGCCATGGATGAGATGCCTTTTAACCTCGTCTTCGACGCCGAGGTTGTAGTCCCGGTGGAACTTAGTGTGCCCAAGCTGCGGGTGGAGCAATATGACATAGCTGAAAACCCGGCTCGCCTTCTACTCAACTTAGACCTCCTTGAGGAAACGAGAGACAAGGCTCGACTCCGGATGGCGACCTACCGTCAGCGGGTAGCCCGGTACTACAACACACGGGTAAGGCCAAAGATCTTTTGCTTGGGCGATTTGGTGTTGCGGCGGGCTGAAGCCTCTCAACCTCGGGAGTGCGGCAAACTCTCCTCGAATTGGGAAGGCCCTTACAAGGTTGTTGAAGCTCTCACCCATGGAGCCTACTACCTTGCCAAGCTCGACGACACCTGGTTCCCACGAACTTGGAATGCCAGTAATTTGAGGATGTACTTCCAATGATGTAAGGCCTTCTCCAATTAATAAAAGAATTTCTTTTGGTGCAAATTATCTTTGCCTTGTAGGAATATTGCTTCCCGACTCCAGGTCTGGCAAACAAAGCTGGAAAACTCCTGAAGCCCCGTACCTCAAGTCAGGAAACTCCTGAAACCCCGCACCTCAAGTCAGGAAATTTCTGAAGCCCCGCACCTCGAATCCAGGAAACTTCTAAAATCCCGCACCTCAAGCCGGGAAACTCCTGAAGCCCCACACCTCAAACCAGGAAACTTCTAAAGCCCCGCACCTCAAAGCCGGGAAACTCCTGAAGTCCTGCATCTCAAGTCGAGAAACTCTTGAAGCCCCGCACCTTAATGCCGGGAAACTCCTGAAGCCCCGCACCTCGAAGCTGGGAGACTCCAGAAGCCCCCCAGCTCGGTTATGTTCCAGGAACTTAGAGACAGTTTCACCTAGGATCACTCAGGCCTCCTCGAAATGTTCATCGGCTCCTGGCCTGGCCAGGAAGAACCCGAAATGCACAACTAGCCTTGAGGAAATGCATGAAGCCCCTCTATCTCATTTCCGACATGATGGAAATGATTGAAAAACTTAAGACTTCTCTTCTTAACCACCGCCGTACCCGGAGCTCTACAAGGAAGAGCTGAAAACTTGATACCCCATAGAGTGGCATTGCAACGAAAACATGTACATCGACGGTTGCAAAAAAAAAAAAGGAGAGATTAGAGAAAGAAGAGAAGAAAGGAAGAAGAACTCAGTGAATAGAAAGAAAGTCTTCATTGAATTCAGAAGTAAAAAATTACATTATTCAAGGACCCCTGACAGGCCGGGCAGTCCGGAGACAAAAAGGAAAAAACTCAAAGGACGAGAAGGAAACAAAGGAGAAGTTCCTAATCTACTCCGTCGGCTCCTTCCCGGGGCGATGCTAGGGCACGCCGGCGACTCTCACCGAGGGAGCTGCTTCAACAGCGGCCGCAGGCTCTTCCTCCACCTCGACTGCGGCCTTACTTGGGTCCTTGATTTGAGCTGCTGGAAAGGTAAGCCCATCCAAGTTCAACTCCGGGAATAGTTGGCTTGCCCGAGACCTGTAGAACTCGTAGCCTTTGAGGAACGAGTCCATGGCCGCCTCTTGGACCTCATCGACGTACTCCATCGAGGCCTTGAAGTTGGGCACTGCCTCGACGGCCTCCTTTTTGGCGGCCTCCATCAAGGCCACTCTCCCGTAGCCTTTTCTTCAATGGCGGTGGCCCATGCTCGAGCTACCTCTAGCTGAGCTCGGAGGGCTTGAGACTGCTCCACCGCCTGGGCCGCCTCAGCCTTGAGCTCTTCCGACCGAGCTACCTTGGCCTTGAGCTCCTCAGCTCGATGCTTGACCCGATCCTTTTCCCGGGCCAGGGATGCTTCGAGGTCTTTGACGTGCCCCTCAACATTCGCCACCTCGACTCTGAGCTCCCTGTTCTTTTCTTCCACAGCTTGGGCCCTATCAATCTTCTCCTTGGCCTCAGCTGCTAGTGACGCAATCTCCTGCTCCTTCAAGTTCTCCCTTTTAGCTTAGTGGGAGCAGTAGTCGCGGATGAGCAGAAGATCTATCCCGAGCTACACCAACGAAGATGTCAGCCATGCAAAAAAAAAAGAAGAGAAAAGAAAGAAGAAAGAAAAAGAAGGAAAAGACCTTACCGTGAAAAGGTGAGGGAAGATGCCGAGGATGGCATCCAGCAGTGATCTCCCTCCCCTTTCATGTCGGTCATGCGATTGGACGACGAAGTCCATCATGCACGTGACCAGGAAACGGTCCTGGGTGATGGAGGAATTCAGCACCACCTCAATGGACACCTTTCGGGCCCTAGCCCTTGGCTTCATCGAGACCGCCACCGTGCCCTCGAGCATGGCTGAAGATGTCTCCAAGCCCTTGTTGGAGCTCGCCGCTGCACCCGACGATGCCACCGATGGTCGTTCACCCCTCTCTTCCTCTCCCGTCTCCACCTCGATGACTTCTGGAGGTGGGGACGCGATAACGGTAGCGACAGCAGGCCGAGCCCGGGCACTCGCGTTGGACTTCTAGACCGGAGGCGGGATATGCTGCCTTGGTGGTTTGAGGACTGGTCCGGCCACTCTTCCACTTGGGCTAGAGCCCGCAACGGGCCCAGGCCTCGTACTAGGCTCATTCCGGGCCCTCTTTGGTGGGGATTCCCTAGGTCTCGCTGGTGCGCTACTCCTTTGGAAAGACTGGACGAGCTGCTTCATTGAGAACTTCATGCCTGCAAGAAGAAGTCAAGGTCAGCCTCAAACTCGAAGAGACCCGCAGGAGAAAGAAGGAAGGGTTATGCCGAACTCACCCAACTCCCGGATTGGGCTGACTCCGGCTTCGAATAGGTTCTGCTCCGATAACAGAACCTTAAGAGCAGGAATTTGGTCGGCAATGAGCTGGTCGTAAATCTCTCGATCAGCCGCTTTGACCTTGGAATTTCGATTCGAAGCCCGATCCAGATCACTCCAGGCCCAATCAACTCCTTCAACAGAAGCAAAGAAGTACTTTCTCTTCCATCCTTTGATAGAAGAGGGGAGTATGAATTTGATGCCCTTCGAGCGAGAAGAGATGAACCACTACCCGTCCTCGGTTGAATGGCATTTCAGGATGAAAAAGGCCCTGAACAGAGAAAAATGGGAAACAATCCCGTGGAAATGGCAGAGAACAATGAAGCAAAAAAATAGACTTAATCGCATTCGGGACCAGTTGAGCAGGGACAAGGTGGTAGTTCTGAGTACAGAAAGGAAAAAAGGATAGAAAGGAAAGTAGAGACCCCCTGCGAGGGATTCCTCGTAGAGGGCAATCCGGCTCGGGCCACTGGAGGTGACCCGTTTCCCCGATCTTGGGACCGAGAGCCGGATAGAGTCTGGGATGCTAAAAGCTTCCCGGATTATCGAAAGGTCCTCCCTGGTCATCACCGAAGCGATGCTGGAGGACCTAGTCGAACGAGAAGGGTCGGAAGGGACTTCGAGAACAGAGGGAGGAAAAAGGTGAGCCCTGGGCTCTCCTATCACTATCCCGGTTGGGCGAAGGCCTCTACAAACATGGAGAAGAACTTCTTCCTCCTCATCGGAGGAAAGAGTCCTTGGTCGAGAGGGCCCTGCCTCGTCGGGGTTGCTAGAAGGACGATGGCTCCGACCCAAGCAGGTCATCCTAAGGCAGAACAAAGAAGGAAGGAAGAAAGAAGTAAAATGGGGTATGGAGAGGCCCTAAGGATGAACTCAACCTAGCCAAAGAAGAGAAAGGACTGAGGAAGACGAACATGATGGCCTTGAAGGAAAAGGATAGTCGGGAGAGTGGAGGAAGAAGACTCTGGTCCGTTGGCGGGCGCGAAGGATTCGAAAGAAGTGATCTTTCAGGAAAGACTTCTTTCTTTTCGAAATGGCCAACCAACAACCGTACGCACTCTCAGAACCTCCCCCATCGGATTGGCACCACGTGTCGAGATCAGCCAAGAACGACATTTCAGTTCACCAGAAATCATCTCGAGTCTCGCATCAATCATTATGCTTCCTCAGACCTGCTAACACGTCGTCCCCGCATTAGTCTTAAGGCCCATTTCATGAAGTGGTAGCGATCATGGTATTAATGGCACCAAATTTTTGCCTTTCGATATCAGCTTCGTATTTACTCCCTTCACTTCGAACGCAGCGCGCCAATGGAACTTGAAAGTGGGGGGCAAATGATGTGGCAAGTTATTGACATGGAGTCCCTGTCAGATCCAGCCGGATGCCATGTCGGCAGAAGTTGCCGCGTCAGACCCTCTCCTCGAGCTCCTTCGTCGGGCAGCTCTCTCGAGGCCGAGTCCACCTCGATCGAAGTCAAGCTCCCGCTCTTCGAGCTCCTTTGCCGGGTGGCTCCCTCAAGGTCGAGCTCACCTCGGCCGAAGTCGAGCCCGCTCTTTTCGAGCTCCTTTGCCGAGTGGCTCCTTCGAGGTCGAGCCCATCTCGACCGAAGTCGAGCTCCCTCTCTTCGAGCCAAGCGCTCTTCAATCAAGAGGTTCGGTGGTCGGAGGCTGTCACCATGGCAGAGTCCACAGTGCTTCAAAGGATCCGGAAGCAAAAGGAAGAGGACGTCACCATCTCCTTTGGATGGTGGCGTGCCGCCCAAGGACTCCAGAAGTATGCCCTCAGGGTGACGTGATCTCTCCTGCCATCTCTTACACCATATAAGAAGGGGCACCCTGACCAAGGCACTGCGCGTCCCAACCGACCGTTTGCACCACCTGGAAGAGGAAACCATGCTAGGAGATTCAAACCACGGGACGGCTACTCCCAAATCGAGGCCCTGTCAAGTTTTCCAAAGTGTGGCAACCGGCTGAGAAGTCAGAGCCTACGACATAACTCCCTATCATGGATGGGAAAAGGATTGGGCCGCACCGCACGGAGCACTGCTGGACGTTGACCTTCCAATGCCTGTAGAGAGGGAGGAACCTGAGGTAGGTTGCTGGAAGGATCCATGGCCTAAAAAAAGGTTCAAAAGGTCTTCAAGCAAAGGTAAGCAAACTAAAGGCAAGCGAGAGGAGAGCTAGCAAGGGACTGAGCGCTCTGAGGCTACTGGAGAACTCACCGAAAGAGTCTCTATGGGCACAGCCGCCATAGCTCGAGCTTTCCTCCACCGCGGCCATGCTCATCCAACTCTTTCCCTCTAACTCAAAACCTCCTCCATCGGGAAGGATCTGTTCCCCTAGATCACCACTGACTTGATCATCGGAGTGCCCCCGCCGGGATTCCTGGCCCGGGTCTCATCTTTTTTGCAGGTTCGGGCGTGCGAACTGGGTCCCAGGCGACGAGGTCAACATTCGGCACTATTCCCGAACTGCAGGCCACGGCGATGTAGGTGGCAACAGACGTGATCTCTTTTCTCCTCTAAAATCCTAGCCTCCCTTATGATCTCCTTGGTTTTCTCTCGTGCGTACAATCCCATGGGGGCACGCCTCCATGATGGGAGCGGACGGCGTACCCCAACCTTTCCCTGATGGTGCGTTACCGTGGAGCGGTTTTGCTCCAACAGAGCTGCTTGAACTAGTGTACTCCGTTTCACTCTCCCACGTGACAGTTCCAATTACTTGAGCACCTATGCTAGAACAAGTTATTTATTCATTTAATTGGCTTGCTTTGTTCTAATAACACCCATAAATCCTGGTCCGTTGTTAAGGGTGGCTGTTGACCATGCGCAGTTTGGAAAGATTAATATTGGAAACCTGATAGATGAGTCGTCGGCTTCCATTAGTTTGGAAAGATTAATATTGGAAACCTCAAAAAGCCGACCGTCTAATCAAATTCAGCCTAACTAGTTGGCTGGATGTTGTTATTTGAGTTTTGCTAAAATGTCAGGCTAATTTATTCAGCCATTGCTAATATCTTTGAGAGAAAACATTTGATTGCTGATATCTGTTTTCAAATCTCAAGTGTATCTTTTTTATAACAGTGCGAATGCTTGAATGTATCTCGTGAATCATCGCAAAGGAAATTCTCAAGACCACTAAGAAGATTGAGAATAATGTCAATATAACAGGGAACAAACTCTGCCAGCATTTTATCACTGTAATCCAATGACAATGACATTACAGGTCATGCAGATAACTTACCCAACCAGTGATATATAAAAGATATCCCATGCAAGACCCAGCCCGAGCTACGAATGAGAAGCATCGTCCGATAAATATGTTTTTAGAAGATTGAGAAGTTTTTTTTGCCACCATCCTTGAAGCGGAAGTGCACTCCAAATTTTATGATTAACAGTATATTTTACTTATTTTATATTTAAATAAAATATAAATATAAATAAATAAATTATTAAAATATATAAGAGATCGAGCAAAGGAGCTAGAGAAAAGTGGGAGGAAGAGGAACCGACAGAAAAGAAGGGAAAAAAAAAAAAAAAAAAAAAGAATGTAGAAGGAGGTAAGAAGTAGGTGGAGGAATTGCATGCGTGTGCTGCTTAAAAAAAAAAAAAAAAAAAAAAAAAAAAAAAGAAAAAGTGTAGAAAGAAATGAAATCATATTTTGAAAATATGATTTTATTAAATATTTTCAGAATACCATTTCATAAACGATAAAATCATATATTCAATATATCATAATATAATATTATATATTTATACTTTTTATTATAATATATTATAATAATATAATATATTTATTATATATTAAAATATATAATATTTATTATAATATTATTTTCGATATTTGTTATCATATATCATGTTATTATATTTTTTATTTAATATTATTAGTTTTTATTTTTTTATTAAATTTTTATTTTTTTTTATTTTTTTATTAAATTTTGAATGATAGGTGGAATCAAGAAGAGAGAGAAGTCGTAAGCTAAATATATGACTTTTTACTTGATAGCTCAAGCAGTGAAACTATTATAAGTTCGACCGACAAGTAGAATGTGGCATCTGGGCTCAGTTTATTCATTTTAATTTTTTAACAATAAAAATATTTTTTAAAAAAAATTATAATATTTTAAAATTAAATTAAAATTATTAAAATTTAAAATAAAAAAAAAATGAACTATATTAAATTATTGCAGTATTGAAGAGCGTAAATCCTTATTAATTGTAGCTACGTGGTATGGTATGTTTTTTAGTTCACCGGGCGTGTTGCACGAAAAAAAGTTCATGGTGCCAAAAGAGAGGATTCAAGTAGGACTGGGAGCGGCCACTGCGCAAAGCGGGCGGGCAAAGGCTGCATCTCAAAATAAAGGCAATCCCTGGATCAAGCATGGCAACGATTCGAATACGGATAAGGCCGATCAATATTTATATCTATTTTATCTCATGCCAGGCAAGTAAAGGTGCAAATCAAATCAGATTGAGTTAGATAAAAGAATTCGATTCAAATAAAACACTTATCATATAAATGTTATAAAATAATTATGATTTTAAATAAATAATTTAGATTAAAATTATATCGAATTGAGTTCAGAATAAAAGATATCATTATCTATACCATATATCTGCTTTGGATATTGTTTTAGAATATATATATATATATATATATATATACATATATCCATAGTTTTTTCAAATCTACGTCCGTCCTGGATAGGGGTGGCAATCGGGTCGGATCGGGTATATACGGATCGGGTCAGGTCAGAAAAGTCTCAACCTGAACCCGACCTGTTTATTAAACGAGTTATAATTTAAAACCTAAACCTGACCCATTTAATAAACAAATAACCTGACCCGACCCGTTTAATCTGTTTATTAAACAGAAAACCTACTAACCCGACTCGACCCGACCTGTTTAACCCGTTTAATAAATAAATAACCTATTAATACAACATGACCCACCATTTAACCTGTTTAATATATAAATAAACTGTTAACCCGACCCAACTCGACCCAACCCATTTAACTTGTTTAAAATATAAAGTAAAAGAAAGCATGAAAAGATTTTTTTTTGTAGAACTTAAAACTATATTAATAGAATATATTTAACCTTATAATGGACAACAAAAACTTATGCTACTTAAATATAATAAAGTAACAGCTTACAAAAGTAATTAAGATGACACTGCAAAGTGAAAAGATGCAAGAGTTGATCAAATTAAATTCTAATACACACTTGAAAGTTTTAAAGTTTGTCTGCATAGACATACAGGATATCAAGGAAATATTCTTTATCTATACTACTAACTCTCTAGAATTGTAGAATTGTAGATATACCCTCTTTGCATAACAATCAACAGATAAGTTAGTATACCAAAAAAATCACAATCAGTATCCACTAATAAGTTGTAAAAAAATATATGTATAAAGCTGTATAGAAAAGACAATCACTAGCTTGATCCAAAAAAAAGGAAAGAAAAAGAGGAAACTCAAAATTGTATTTAATATGTAACTAAATCAAAACGACTACAATCGATTGTCGATTAAAAAAAGGCCATCCAAGATTGTTACCATCAGAAATAGTTAAATCAGCAAAAAACATTTTAAAATCATCATAACCTCCGCATACAAATCTTAAAAATATCTCAAAATTATCAGTATCAAGTCATTAACCAATAAGCTGTACAAGAAAAGAAAGAGGAGGCTCAGTCAAATCCAATATTTAATCTGTTAACCCGATCCAACCCATTTAACTTGTTTAAAATAAAAAGTAGAAGCAGTACATGAAAAGCAGAAAAAGAGTTTTTTTTAAAAAAAACCATAACTTAGAACTGTATTAATATAACACATTTAACTTTATAATGCACAACAGAAACTTATGCTACTTAAATATAATAAAATATATAAAAGTAATTGAGATGATGCTACAAAGTGAAAAGATATAAGAGTTGATTAAATTAAATTTCGCTACATACTTGAAAGCTTTAAAGTTTGTTGCAGAGAGATACAGGATATCAAGAAAACATATTTATTTATACTACTGACTCTCCAAAATTGTAGATAGATCTTCCTTGCATAATAGTCAATAGATAAGTTAGCATACCCAAAAAATCATAATCAATATCCACTAATAAACTACAAATATATATATATATATATATATATATATATATATATATATATATATATATATATATATATATATATATATATATATATATATATATATATATCAAATCAAGCTCTATAAAAAAGATGGTCACTTGCTTGAACAAAAAAGAAAGGAAGAAAAAAATAAGGCTCAGATTTGTATTTAATCTACAACTAAATCAAAATAATTATAATCAGTTGTCTATTTAAAAAGGTCATCCAAGATTGATGCTATCAGAAATAGTTGAATCAGTAAAAAAATATCTCAAAATCAACATAACCTCTACATACAAACCTTAAAGATATCTCAAAATCATCCGTATCAAGTCATTAACCAATAAGCCGCACAAGAAAAGAAAGAGGAGGCTCAAAAGTCAAATCCAACATTTAATCTGTAGCTAAATCAAAATAACCATAATCGATTGCTGATGAAAGAAGGCCATCCAAGATTGTTGCCATTAAAAATAGTTAAATTAGTAAAACATATATCGAAATCATCATAGCCTCTACATATAAACCTCAAAATAATTTTAATATGAACAAGTACCTGAAATGAGTTCCAAAGAAAATGTACCATAACAACATCCATATTCAAACAAGAACCAAAAAGGAGTTATAAACAAGATAATATATCTAAATAATATGAGTATTATAATCCAAAAAAGTATCCAAGACCATGATTTATCTTAATACGTGTTTGCATCAATATTGGCCGAGCCTTTAGTTAATTGGGCTTCATTGATAGAACTTGAATCCATCACATCCTTCACAATTTCATCTAACCCAGGTTCTAAAACATCTACATTAAAATATTATAATGGTTAAGAAATATTTAAAATATAATAGCAATGTAATTAATAAACATATATCTTTCTTTCCAAATATCCAATCTCGAGTGCAAATTAAGGCTTCAGTAATATCTGGTTTAAGTGCACTACAATACTTATTAAGTACTCGCCCTCAAATACTAAAAGATAATTCAGAGGCAGCTGTAGATATTCGAATAGTTAAAATATCTCGAGCCATTAGAGAAAGTTGAGGATATCAAAATAGATTAGCTTTCCAAAATTCAATGATATCCAATTGGACTTTCTATCAACTTTAGGCTCATCCAAATATAATTCTAATCAAGACTTTTGTGTAGCAGTAACAAAATCAAAACTTTCAAATGTATCAAAATCCTACATTATTACAAAAATAAAATATATTATTTATCAAAAATAAATCAAATAATACCATAAATAAAGAATAAATTTATTTAGATAAAAAAAAATTATATTACCTTAAAAGCATCTACTTTCTACATGGCTCGAAAGTCTCATAAGAAGTACCACTATCCATGTCTCCATGAGTTGATGTGCTAATATTTGAAGCTTTAGAAAATGAAACTATATACTGATTGAAGAGAGAAAATAACTGCTCATGGATGTGTAGGGTCTCGGTACAACCATATCCATATAACTTCTTAAAATAATATTCAACAAACTAAAATTTATATCGAGGATCTAAAATAATTGCCATGGCTAAGATTAAACAATTATTTGACCAACACTTTTCAAATTTTTCATACATTCGCCGTGCCATTCTTTGCATGAAAACATCTATACTCTCCATCTCTTGTTTTAAAGTACGCTCAATCAAAAAAAAACATAAGAAAAATACAACTTTCCATAGGATTTTTAACACCATAAAATATAAGAGTAGCATCATAGAATATACTCAACAACTTGCTAATCTTTTCAACTTTGCCCCACTCTTCTTTAGATGGACAATGCTTGAAATAAGAATCACTTAATTTCAAATGAAGTAAAGCATGGCGATAAGTAAGAGCACTCTCTAACATCAAAAAAGTTGAATTCCATCTTGTAGGAACATCTTGCCTTAAATATTTTTTGCTTTTCAAAGATACTTGTCTAACACATTCCAAAAACTTTTATTTCCAAACATGTAAACCTCTTACATATTTAACACTTTCACAAACTTTAAAAATAGGTTCATCTAACTCTTTTATTCTCTCTTGCATGATTAAGTTAAGGATATGAGCACAACGCAAGATATGAAAAAACTTACTATTTGAATAAAGTACATCCTTTAAATTAAGTTAGATATTTAGTATGTCAGCACAAATACCATTCATCGATGCATTATCCAAAGTCATACAGTATATATTTTTTTCAATCTCCCAATCAATTAATAGACCATAAATTATTTCACTCAAAGATATGCCATTATGTGGAGGAGGTAAGAAACGAAAGTTGAAAACTTTCTTTTGTAGTACCCATTCTTCATCAATAAAATGGGTGGTCAAGCACAAATATCCATCAGTAATAATAGAGGTCTATAAATCTGAAGTCAAGCTTATCCTAGAAGGAATTAACTGTAACCATAATTCTAATTTTTTCATTTCTTTTTTATATATCTTCGATACATCTGCCTTTACAGTATTCTATGATATCAACTTGACATCCTCACAAACATAAGCACACAGAGATCTAATGGCTTCATACTTAACAAATTGAAAAGGTAGATCATGTTTGATAATTGCATAAGTTAGCAATTCATAGAATTTCTCATGAATAAATTTACTAGATTACATAGATATAGATCCATGAGATTGTGATAAAATCATCTATCCTAAATCATGGTTCTTTTTACAACTTTCTAATTATCTTTTCTAATTTCGAGTCCCAACCTTGCCCCCAAATTGATACTCCATACCATACTTTATGCATTTTCATTTTCTAATTGCTTCATTTATGTGAAATAATTAATAAACAGCTGAAGTTAGCCTTCTTTTACATTTGCCATATATAGAATCACCTACTACAACTTGTTGACTCCGTTATTGATTTTGATGATAAGCAAAACGATTGAGTATAAGTTAAGAACTAATGATTTCTTTGAAGTGTGTTTTTATAGAAAAAGGTGCTCACAAATTTGAAAAAGTTTGTTTGATTGAAGAAGCCAAATTTAGATGAGAGATATGCTCAAAGAAGACTTGGACGGTCAAAGTTTGCTTGAATGATTATTTGAGTGAAGTATAAATTTGATTCAGCACAAGTTCAGGCATTTTTGTGAAGATTTCAGAGAAGTGTCGACTCAAAGTATCGACAAATGATACCAAGTATCGATACATGGAAGTAAAGTATCGACTCAAGCCAGTATGCAAAGAAAGTTTCAGATGGCATGGCTGAAGTGTTAATACATGGACTTGAAGTGTCGACACATTGATTAACTCATCGCTTGAGATTTTTAAGTCACAGAACTTGCTGAAGATGAAGAACTGTAGAAGTGTCGACACATGGATACGAAGTGTCGACACATCTGAGATTTTCAGAGAACCAGATTGAAGATATTTGAACTGGGTGTCGACTCAAGAAGTTCAAGTATCGACCTGAAGTGTCGACTCATAGCCTGAAGTGTTGACACATAGAGTTCTAGGAACAGTAACGACTAGTTTTTCAAATGCAGAACTCGGCCCCTTTACCCTCCAACGGCTAGATTTTCGAGTCTAACGGCTAGAAACCGGATTTGAGGCATTGGGAAGATATTTATATGCTCCAAATCAAATCAAAAAGATAATTATTGATGGGAATGAAATAGAAACATTCAAGAGAGAAGAAAAGAGAGCATTCACTCCTATTCATTGAAGTTCAACCACTCTCAAGTAGGGCTGGAAATGGACCGACCCAAAAGCCCATTGTCTGGAACTGGACTGGACTAGCTCAATAAATTTCGGGCCGGCCTGAAATTGGTTCAGGTTTCGGACCAAATTTTAAGCATATCGGACTAGTCTTCGAGCTATAAAATAGAGTCCATTTAATTTTTGGGGCAAAGGGATTTCCGGATTCGGTCCAAAAATTTTTAAAATATAGTCCTTGGGTCGGCCCAATGGGCTTTGGGCCAGCCCATTTTCAGCCCTACTCTCAAGCAAAAGCAAGCCTCCAAGCCTTTAAGAGCA
The DNA here is from genome assembly GCA_021397845.1 of Areca catechu. Taxonomy (NCBI): domain Eukaryota; kingdom Viridiplantae; phylum Streptophyta; class Magnoliopsida; order Arecales; family Arecaceae; genus Areca; species Areca catechu. Next base: position 51,279,924 of record CM038045.1, on the reverse strand, counting down.
TTAAAGATCAACTATTCTTGAGCAATCAAAGAGGCTTCATCAAGTTGAAAGCATCACTTCATTGAGCTTCAAAAAGATAACCGCTTTTTATTAGAAAGCTTTTATTCTCTTTACTTCAAACTATTATTTGTTGTAAGGGTTCTTGGTTAGCCTATTGGAAAACTAAGGGAGGTTATTGGTGAGCCTTTGAAAACCAATTAGGTTCTTGGTTAGCCCAGAAAACCAATGGAGGTTGGTGGTGAGCCTTAAAATCATTTAGGTTCTTGGTTAGCCCGTAAAACTAAGTGAGGTTTGACTTGTGAGCCTTGTGAAAAAAAGTTGGGTTTTGATTAGTGAGCCCGGAAAACTAATCAGCTGTAATCGGTTGAGATTATAGTGAATTTCCAAGGAGATCTTGGGGAGTGGATGTAGATGCATTGGATAGCACCGAACCACTATACTTCTTTGTCTTTGTGGTTACTTATATTCTCTTATTGCTCTTTCATTTATTGCTCTTTATTTATGCTGCACTTTTACTTAAGAGCATTACATTTGAATTCATAGTACATTGATTAATTATTGGATTGGATTACATACTATTGCATTGCATCAAGTAATTATTTTTAGAGACTCAATTCACCCCCCTCTTGGATTGCTTACTGGGCAACACAACTGCATTAGAATCTATGGGTATCGATTCATTGGCCATATCATCATCATTTCCCAAATCCACATTGACGACAAGATCTTTATCCATATATATCATATAATTTTAAATTATATCAGAAGATCATTTCCAATATTTAATCACCAAAAAGTTATAACAATAAATAAAGGAAGAGAAAGAGAAGTCTCCGATCTACTATTTAATCTGCAACTAAATCAAAACGACTACAATTGGTTGCCTACAAAAAAAGGCCATCCTAGATTGCTACCATTAGAAATAGTCGAATCAGTAAAACATACATTCCAAAATCATCATAGCCTTCATATACAAATTTTAAACCAATTTCAAAATTGGTTAGAAAGCTTCTTTACCCTCCAAGTACCTAATAAAAATGAGACAACAAAATAGATAGATCTATATGACGAAAGAACTACCAAAAACAACAAGATCATGAATCATAGATCATGAGCAACAAAGGAAGTCGATACAAAAGTAACAAAATAAACATTAAATTTTAGAAGGCCTCCATATTAGAACAAAACCTTACAATCCAAAGTAATAATGATTTCGAAAGATATAATCATATTTACCCCCAAAAATAAAGATTAAATCATAAAAAAATAGATCAGAGCACAAGGCTAATCTCAAAAAAGAGATTAGAAAATTACCTTTAGAGTTTAGAGTCTTCAAACTTGCTTGCACAGTTGCACTCCAACTGCAGTTACTGCATCAAACGTGAGGGAGACCAGGAAAGAAAAAATCTAAGAAGGGGCGGAGGGAAAGGGAAGGAGAGGGATACACACCGCTGTGAGATGGAGGGGAGAACATCGAAGGAGAGGGGTCCAAGGGAGATGTGCACTGTTGTGAAATGGGAGGGAGAAGACGCCGGGGGAATGCTTACTGCTTGTGAAATAGGAGGGAGAAGCCCGAAGGAAAGGGGGTCAATGGGAGGCGCACATCGCGCACCACCATGAGATGGGGGCAAGAGAAGCCCAAAGAAGGAGAATGGGCTGGGGGGATACGCACCATCGCAAGAGGGGAGAGAAGCCCGAAGAAGGAGAGGGGACTGGGGGAGATGCATGCCGCGCATTGCTTACCGCCATCAGATCAGGGGTTGGAGAAGCCCGAAGAAGGAGAGGGGGCTGGGGGAGGTGCATACTATGCACTGTCGTGAAATCGAGGATAGGAAAAGCCTGAAGAAGGAGAGGGGGCCAGGGAGAGTTCACACCATGCACCACCATGAGATTAGGGGCGGAATAAGCCCGAAGAAAGAGAGATGGTCGGGGAAAGGTGCACGCTGCGCACTGCCATGAGATCAGGAACTGGAGAAGCTCAAAAGCCTGAAGAAGGAGAGGGGGCCAGGCCATGTGGATGCGAGCTGCTGTGAAATTGAGGGGAGCTAGGGAGGCGCATGCCAAAAGGGCAAAGCCGCAAAGGGCAAGGCAAACTGCAAAGGCGCAAATGGCAAACCCTAGTTTTTTCACCTCTTTTAACGGAGAAGTCTAGAAGATTGAAGAGCTGAAGAGCCAAAGACGATGAGATGGTAAGGCGGAGGCAATGCATCGGCGCTCCCATTAATGGGCTAGGCCCAGAACCCAGTGGCATTTATAATGGGCTAATGGCATTAAATAGGTTCACAACCCAACCTGACCCGACCTATTTAGACCCGGATATTAAACGGGTTAAACAGATTAAACAGGTTAAGGACCTGAATCCGACCCGTATATTAAATGGGTTAAACGGGTTGATCCATTTATGATCAGAATCCATTTAGGCTCAACTCAAATATGTTTAAGGTGGGTCGAAACCAGGTCGGATTGGTGGGTTGGGTCAAGTTTCGCCACCCTTAGTCCCCGATTCTAATAAAATCGGGTAAGGTTGGGTACCTAATAAATAGGCTAAAATTGCTATCCAATTTTGGACCAAGTTTGATTCTTTATTTAGCTGATTTATAATGTAATAAAGTGATAATTTTTATCTAAAAATAAAATTATATGATTTTAAATCGAAGCAATAATAAATAAAATATTCATACAATCATGTTTGTTTTTTTTTTTTTTCAAAATCATATTGCTAGTTAAAAATCCATTTTAGTTTTAATTATATGAACTAGGATGGATTTTTAAAGTGAAAAAAAAAAAAAAAAAAAAAAAAAAAGACATCAAGTCATTTTCTGACCGATTCTATTGTTAGATGGATGGATTTTTAAAGTGAAAACGACATCAAGTTTTGATGCAATTCTTGGATGATCGGTCACCATCCTCCACGGTTCATCCGGTCTACGCCGGATGTTTCCAGGCTCAATCATCACGCACCCTACATGGGCGAACCATTCGAGAACGGAGAAAACTTAGCTCTGGCAACTTTGCTTCGACTTCATATCATATTTGGCTCAATGGATACATGACCCCACAAATGGGAGGGTGAATGCTTGGGTGCTCACTTAAGTTCGTGCACCAAGTATTGATTGATTTTGATTTGGATCTTTCACAAAATTTCAACGTAATTGCAGTCTTGTATCACGAGGTCGAGTCCGTGGTGCTCCACTCACTCTCACGCACGCAAGGAAAGAAACAAAATAAAAGAGGTAGTTTTCAAAGCCAAACCGGAAAGGCAACCCCGTCCGCGTCTTCAACTCATACTTGCCCCTAAGCATTAAAGATCTATTTGGATGGTTGGACTAAAACTTTGATGAAATTTATAGATTGAATTAGTACAACCAATAAAATCACGTGACTATGAATTGATCTATCCAAAATTATTTGGGTAGCTATTAATATAGGCTTAGTCTAATCTTTAATTATGTAATTTTGTTGATTATACTATTCCAATCCATAAATTTTATATGATTTTCAGCCCCATCATTCAATCAAACCTTATAAATGATAACAAAAAATTTATGAAAAAAGTATGAGTTAACTATCAAATTATCTACCTTAAGGTTGAAAAGAAATTTAATATCAAAATGTTGTTAGTACCTTCGTATCCAAATCCATTTATGCTTAGCAAATACAAATTTAATTATGACTACCACCCGGTACCCAAAAAAAAATTATATACATAATTATTTTAAATGAATATGTATAATGAAAGCACGAAGATAAATATAGATCTATGATTCATATAATCAAATTTTATATTCATAAGATAAAAAGTATTATTAAATTAAAAATAAATTAAATTAGTAATAATTAATATATTAATTTATATTTTTATAAAATTTATCGATAATATATAGAATTATAAAAAAAATTAAATATTTTATATATATATATATATGGATTAGCTGGATGTTTATTTTTATTTTTTTTTTATATTCGGATAGATACAAATATGAAAATACATCTAGACGGGATATTATTCAACCCATCCAGAAACTTCTAATATGTCCCAGTAAAAACTTATGACGTTACATGCTGCCCAGCTTCCAGCCAGTTCAGACGTTACACGTATCAAACCCACATGAAATGTGTGAACGTGGAATGACGAACCTGGCTTTGGGCACCAAGCGAAGAAATTTTCCTTGCGGCAAATCTCCATAAATCCAACGTCTCACCGCCCTTTGGAAAATAAAAGCATGCTTCGGTCCTTCGATCGCTTCGATTCAGCCACCAAGAAGAAGACAAAAAGAAGCTGAAAAGGAGATAAGGGATTACTTGATAGTCTCTCTCGCTATCGGTTAATCGGGGCGAAGAAGGAAGAAAAGAAGAGATGGCGGGGGCGGCGTCTTGGAACCCCGTGTCCCTGAAAGCCCCTGCGGTGGCGGCGTCTTGGAACCCCTTGGCCCTGAAAGCCCCTCCGGCGGTGGTGGCGGCCGCTGTCCCGCCACACCGCCACCGCCCTACCATCCACCCCGCGTCCATCGGCGCCCCCACGCCCCCTTTGCAGAAAGCCCCGATCTTGAGAAGCGCAGGGCGGCCACCGCTCGCCGCGGTGTCTTTCCAGCTCCGGGCGATGGCGGACGACGGGGAGCCGGGCGACGAGAGAGGGGAGGAAGAGGCGGCGGGGGGAGTGGCGGTGGCGGATGTGGAGGAGAAGGTGGAGCCGAGCGAGGTCGGACAGCTGAAACGGAAGCTGATGGATTTGCTCCGCGGGACGGACCGAGGGCTGAAGGCGTCGAGCGAGACGCGGGCGGAGATCGTGGAGCTCATCACCCAGCTGGAGGCCAAGAACCCCACTCCTGCCCCTACCGAGGCCCTCACCCTCCTCAACGGCAAATGGATCCTCTCGTAGGACCCCAAATCTAAATCCAACCCTCCCCTTAACAAGTAAAATGGTTTGCTCTGACGGAAAAATTGAGGCTTGAATTGATTGCAGGTACACTTCGTTCTCGCAGCTGTTCCCGCTGTTGGGATCGGGGAGGCTGCCGGAGCTGGTGAAGGTGGAGGAGATATCTCAAACGATCGACTCTGAGAACTTTACAGTGCAGAATTCGGTACAATTTGCAGGGCCGCTTGCTACCACCTCCGTTACCACCAATGCCAAGTTCGAAGTCCGAAGCCCCAAGCGCGTGCAGGTGATTACTGACAATCTCCTCAGAAATCATCTCTGATCTCTGTTTTTCACTTATTGCAGCTTTGTGTTCTGTGTAATTCTTGGGCTATTCCTAGTTTGTTCAACCTGTTGCTGCGCCTTCTCCTGGACCGGGCTCGTTCGGCTACACTGGAGAGCTCCTCTGCCGGTCGACCTGCAACAAAGTTCCCTATGCATCGGTGGTATTCCGGTGTGGACACTCCGATGCTTAAGTTAGCAGAAGTCTGGAAGCAACAGAATGGAGAAAATCAAAGAGAATGTAGAGCGTAGAAAGGAAGAGTATACTTAGTCCCAAGCGGAGGTCTCCCAATCACTTTAAGTAGGCGTGGAATGCTGCCAAATTCTGTTAGAGGATAGGTCGAGAAGTTTCGATTTGCTCCTAGGAGAATCAAAGTGATGACTAGGTGGCGCAGAGACGTGGCCACGTTGTGGAGTCCGTTGCAACAGAATTCCGGTGTCAGCTGGAAAAGGGCTTGTAGAGTCTTCGAGCGGTTCCCAGAAGGGGAACGAGTTGATCGGACTTAACAGGAGTATATCGTCCGGCCGACAAGGAGCGTCTGACAGGAGCTTTGAGGAAGTCGACCGGTACATGTGAAAAGAGGCTTCTGGAGTTTCTGTGATATCCTTAGAGTGGGTCAACCGTATCTCAGCATGAGTGGGTCATTCGGAACTCTACTTCAGTGGGTCGGCCTTCAGGTTGGTCGGTCTTTTGGGTGGTCGGCCTTTGACTTCTGGTGAGAAAATCTGTTGGGATCTTCGAGGGAGCCGACCGGTCGGTCCTCGAAGGAAGCAGGTCGTTCGGACCTCTCCTTCCATGGATCAGCCGGTCGGACTTCTTCGCCGGTCCAATCTGGAAAAAGCCGAAGGAGTACAACAGTTGCCCCTTGCTCCTGGACTGAGAGGGGGCATGTGGCTTCAAAGGACAGGAGCATTGCCTTTGCACAGGTCGCGTCCGTCCATGTTCGATCTGAAATCATTGCGCCGGATCGCTTCGAATCTTCCACGACCGGCATCTTGGACAAATGTCGGCCCCGCATTGGGGGTGCAGGGATCGCAGTTAATGCGGAAAGAGCGCATGATGAGGGGCCAGGCTGGCTCGCGTAACGGTTGGAATGGAAGAACGTGCCGCACCACGTGGTAGCACCCGAGCGGCCGATGTCGTTCCTCAGGCAATCTTTGTGCCGTTGATTCGGCCTTCACGCGGATCGCTGCTTGCCGGTTCCGATCGACCCATCGCTTCGATTTCTGAGGCGTGGAAGGTCGCGTCCACCAATGTGATAGTTACACCCATGAAGGCCAGCGCTCCTCCGGAGACCTATAAAAGGAGGGGCGAGGCACTCATAAAGGATTTTCTGCTGTGACCACGCTCCGCAAGAGAGAGAGAGCTCCTTCCCCTCCGCAAGATTAGTCTCCTAGGAGTCCAGCCTCAGGTTAGTCCCGCAGCCCTTCTTCTCCTTTAGTTCTGATGGCGTCCAGTAGTCGAGGTCCGGCCCATAGACCTAAGGAACCAAGGTCGAGTGAGATCCCATCGGTGATGACCCGAGAGCGGGTCGAAAACCTTAGGGCCGTGTACGGCATTTCTTTGACTCTACACCTCACACTTCCAGGCCGAGAGGGGAGAGCAAACAATCCGTTGGGGCCGGGGACCTTCCCGATATACGAAGCCCACATCAAGGCCGGTCTGAGATTTTTCCTGCACCCTTTCTTTGGCGAGGTCTTCAACTTCTATAGGGTGATCTCGGTGCAGCTGACCCCGAACAGTATTCGGGCAATATGCTGCTTTATAGTGCTATGCCACAGGGTTGAAACCGAACCTAAGTTGTCCCTCTTTGATAACTTTTTTCTTTTGAAGAGGGATTTCAGGAGCCGGGAGTGGTGGATGTCTGTCCCCGCCCCAACCGAAGGATCCTGAAATGTCTTCCGTCGGCCATCCACGGGTGGAAGGCCAGATTTTTCCTCGTGAGCAGCTTTCAGCCCTAGAGTTCGAGCCCTCATGGAGGGAGTCGTGGCCAAGGCTCCGCGAGGGGATGGCGATCCTGATGGCCGACCAGGCCAAGTTTAATGAGATTGACGGAGCCGGCCCGACCATGGCATACGAACTGCTCGAGGAGGATGTCCTTCACCAGGCAGGGATCAGCCGTCAGAGATTTTTAGGTAGGGACGAAGGGGCCGCCAGGGTTGACCGACCTCCATTGCGTTTACTCCATTCATTTCGTCGTCCTTCCTCCCTTTGCTCATCCTAACTTTTCTTTGAAACAGGAAGACGAATGAAGATCGACAAAGCTAGGGTCATTCGGCGGGCAGTGCGGAAGAGGGCCGTCCCAGAGCCGACTGCAGAGACAAAAGAAGAGGCAGGAGGAGGAACGGCCTACGCCCGTAGTAGAGGTGGATTCCGATGAAGACGGTGTCCCTCTTACAGAGGTATTGGCAAAGAAGACACTAGGGTCTTCAGTTCCTGCCGAGGGGTTGGTCGCCCGACCGGAGTGGGAGCAGCCAGAACTATCCGGCATGGTGGCAGCGTCAGCCCCATCACTTGCCGACCCGGAAGAGACGGTTTCCCTCACAGACAAGGGAAAGGGGATGGCCGAAGGAGGGGTGGCCAAAGGAGAGGCGGCCGAAGGAGAGTCTGAGGAAGAGGTCCGTTAGGAGGCATTCCAGCGTTGGCACGCCCTGAACAATTCGAGAAGAGCGCGGAGTTTGCTCAGGGGGGCCATGACAGATGCCGACTGGGAGCTGTCCATTTAGAGAAATCTGAGTGACGTAGCCAAGGAGTCCTACCGCGACCTCATGAGGGTAAAACACCTATCTTGCTTCCTTGCATTTTTCCTTTTCTTCCAATTATCTTGCATAGCGCTGTATTGACCTTCTGCTCAGCTTCTTCATGGCATCTCCTTGATGGATGACGGCATCGGTCGGATATTGCGTGCGGCCAAGACCTCGGCTAAGAGGGTGCAGGAGCTGGAGGCGGTTCAAGCAGCCACGGAGGCATCTTTGAAGTCCGTTGAAGGGAGGCTGTCAGCCGTCCAGGCGGAGGTCGAGTCGTCGAAAGAGGCATCAAAGGAGATGCAAAACCAGCTAGTCAATCGGGAAGCTAGGCTGAAGAGGAGGAAGGTAAAGGTGAACTCCCTTACCCGCTGGCTAAGAGAGGAGTGATTTGCTGAGGCCGACGGGAGGGCCCAAGCCGAGCGAGCAGCTGCAGCGAAGTTGGCGACCCAGCTTGAGAAAGCCAAGGAGCTGGCGGCGGGGTAGGTCCGGGATGCCGTAGCGAAACTCAAGGCCTCCGCCGATTTCATTGAAGAGGTTGAAGAGGCGGCGTCGGTCTTCTACAGAGAAGGCTATGACGACTGCTTGAAGGTGGCCGGACTTTTTCCGAAGCTCGCCTTGTCCGGCGTCGAGCTAGGGGAACCAGCGGAGGAAGAAGAGCACCTGGCCGATAGCGAGGTTGAGCCCCAGGCTGAAGGTGGTGCGGAAGAGCTTAGGGTCGAAGTCCCAGCTCAGGCTGATGTAAGGACGACGGACGTCCCAGTTGAAGCTCCAGTTATAACGGGCGGGGCCGAAATTGAGGCCCTCACCACACCTTCGGTGGGTCAGACCTAGGGCGTTTTTAAAGGTCTGACCTACCTTTGTAAATAGTTTTTTCGGACTTAATAGAAGAATCGTTTTGTCACTTATGTGTATTGATGTAAATAAGATGGAAACCTTTTTAAAATTTTTCTAAGTGTTTTCGGTCGACTCTTTAGGTCCGTCAGCTTTTCAAAGTAGCTGCCAGGCACTAGCTCAATCCGAATTTGAACATTTAGGAAAATTCTCAAGTGTTAGTCCGTCGGCTCGTCTGAGCTCGAAACCTGTAGAGTGGCTGAGGGGCGGTAGCTCAGTCCAAACCTAGGTACTTGAAAATCTTTCCAGGTTTTGGTCTGTCAGCTCGCCCAAATTTGAGGCCTATTCTCCACGTGGTTCCATGTGGATCGTTTTGAAGTAGATGTCGACCGGGGTCGGACTTTTAGGAGTGGGCTGCCTTAGAGCCTTTGCTGACCGGGTTCGGACTTTCGGAGTGGACTGCCTTAGAGCCTTTGCCGATCGAGGTCGGACTTTCGGAGTGGGCTGCCTTAGAGCCTTTGCCGACCGGGATCGGACTTTTGGGAGTGGGCTGCCTTAGAGCCTTTGCCGACTGGGGTCGGACTTTCGGAGTGGGCCGTCTTAGAGCCTTTGCCGACCGAGATCGGACTTTCGGAGTGGGCCGCCTTAGAGCCTTTGCCGACCGAGATCGGACTTTCGGAGTGGGCCACCTTAGAGCCTTTGCCGACCGGGATCGGACTTTCAGAAGTACTTCATAGAAGAAGTCATAGACTTTATTGATAATACTTGCGAAGGTTGTCTACATTCCACGCGTGCTATCTGCCATCCGTCTAAATGTTCGAGTTGGTAGGTTCCGGCTCGAATCATCTCAACAACTCAATAGGGTCCCTCCCAATTAGGGGAGTTTTCCTTGCTCGGTTGGTCTTGAAATCTCCATCCTTCGCAAAACCAGATCCCCGACCCGGAAGGCTCGCGCTTTGACCCGCGAATTGTAATATCTAGCCATCTTCTGACGGTAAGTTACCATCTTCAAGCTGGTCCGGAGCCTGGTTTCTTCAAGTAAATCTAGGTCAGCCCTCCGTTGCTCTGAGTTGGTCGGCTCAGTGAAGTGATCAATCCGTAGGGATTGCAAAGAGACTTCCACGGGGATGACTGCTTCGCTTCCATAAGTCAGGTTGAATGGAGTCTCCCCGGTCGCCGTTCGAGCGGTCGTCCGATATGCCCAAGCACTGAGTAAAGCTCTTATGCCCAAAGCCCTTTGGCTTCGTTTAGCCAGGTTTTTAGTCCATGTAGAATCGTCCGATTGGTAACCTCGGCTTCTCCGTTGGATTGAGGGTGGCCGACCGATGTAAGCCGATGGGAGATGTGATATTGTTGGCAGAAATCCCGAAACTTAGAGTTGTCGAACTGTCTTCCATTATCGGTAATGATTGTCTGAGGAATACCGAACCGGAAGATAATGCAGTTCCGGACGAAGTTCTCCACCTTGGCCTCTGTTATTTGCGTCAGTGGTTCAGTCTCCACCCACTTGGTGAAGTAATCAATGGCCACAAGGAGGAATTCTGTTGGCCGGACGCTGGGGGAAAGGGTCCCAGGATGTCCATGTTCCATTGTACAAATGGCCAAGGTGCCGTAAGCGGGGTCAGCTGGCTAGCGGGCCTCCTTTGGATGTTAGAGTACCTTTGACACGCGTCGCACTTTCGGACGAAGTCCGACACGTCCTGAATTGTAGGCCAATAGTATCCCTGCCGGATGACTTTATAAGCCAGGGATCTTCCTTCGAGGTGGTCGCCGCAGATGCCTTCATGTATCTCTCTGAGTGCATAGTCCGCATCGGTCGGTCCCAAACACTTCAGCAGCGGCTGTGAGAATGATTGCTTGTAGAGGGTGCCGTCAAGGATGACATACTTAGAAGCCGTCCAGCACACGCGATTAGCTTTGGTCGGATCGTCCGGAAGAGTCCCTTTGGCCAGGAACGTATGGATTGGGTCCATCCACGAAGCTTCCTGCTCAACTTGGTGGACCTCAGTTTGCTCTTCAGCAATGCTTGGATGCTGCAGATGCTCCGCAAAGGTTCGGTCGGAGGTGCTGATGGCGGCAGTGGCCAATCGTGACAGAGCATCCATCTGGGAGTTCTGCAGCCGAGGTATATGGAGAATTTCGAAGAATTTGAGCCGAGATACGAGGCTTCGTACCTTACCCAAATACTTAGCCAAGGTTGAGTCCCTTGCTTCGAATTCGCCTTTCACTTGATTGACCACCAACTAAGAGTCGGAGAAGACCCGGATTCTGTCGATGCCTAACTCATTGGCTATCCTCAGACCGGCAAGCAAGGCTTCATACTTCGCATGGTTGTTCGACACTTGAAATGCAAAATATAGTGTACTCTAGGCACTGCCCGTCGGGGTCAGCTAAGATCAGGCCTGCCCCGCATCCTGTGAGGTTAGACGCTTCGTCCACATAAAGGGTCCAAGCAAGTTCGGTCTCTTCCACGGGATCAGCTTCAGGCGCCTCAGCTGTTGATGAGGTCACTTCCGGCCTCCAGGTACACTCTGCAATAAAGTTAGCGATTACCTGAGCTTTCAGAGCTGATCGGGATTGGAAGGAGATGTCGAACTCGCTGAGCTTGACGGCCCACTTGGCAAGCCGACCGGAGGTGTCAGGACTTCGAAGGATCGCCTTGAGGGGCTGGTCAGTCAGCACGACGATCGGATGTGCCTAGAAGTAGGGTCGGAGGCGTTTTGACGCTATGACCAAGGAATATACCAGTTTTCGCACTTTAGGATACCTTGTCTCGGCGTCATGGAGGACTTTACTGATATAGTAGACAGGTTTTTGCTGGCCATCTTTCCCCATCTGGACGAGGACGGAACTAACCACCTCGTCCGACGCCAAGTATAGGTACAACACCTCACCCTCCGTTGGCTTGGCCAGCAGCAGAGGGTTCTTCAGGTAATCCTTCAGGGCTTCGAAGGCCGACCGACACTCGTCGGTCCAATGGAATCGGTCCGACCGGTGCAAGGTCTTAAAAAATGGCAGAGACCTCTCTGCCGATCGGGAGATAAAACGGCTGAGAGAAGTTATGTGGCCCATGAGCTCTTGCACTTGCTTTTTACTGGTCGGATGTGCCGTGTCAATGATAGCTTTAATTTTGTCGGGGTTGACTTCAATCCCTCTTTGAGTGACCAAGAAACCAAGGAACTTCCCGGAGGTCACCCCAGATATGCACTTGGCAGGGTTTAGCTTCATCTGATGGCATCTCAGTACGTCAAAGGATTCCTATAAGTCCTTGATGTGGTTGGCCCTGTGGAGGCTCTTGACAATCATATCATCAACGTACGCCTCCATATTCCTTCCGAGTTGCCCTTCGAAGACTCGGTTGATCAGCATTTGGAAAGTGGCACCTGCATTCTTCAGGCCGAAGGGCATCACCTTGTAACAATACAGCCCCTTGTTCGTAACAAAGGCCGTCTTCTCTTCGACTTCAGGGTGCATCATAATCTGGTTGTACCCGGAGAAGGCATCCATGAAACTCAGGAGCTGGTGGCCAGCCGTGACATCCACCAGCTGATCGATCTTCGGCAGAGGGAAGCTGTCCTTTGGACAAGCCTTGTTGAGGTTAGTATAGTCCACACAGATCCTCCACTTTCCACTTGCCTTCTTCACAATGACGACGTTGGCCAGCCACTTGGGGTAATGGGCCTCCCTAATGAAGCCAGCGTCAGAGAGCTTCTTCACTTCTTCGATGGTCCTTTATCTTTTGGCGGCAAAGCTCCTCTTTTTCTGTCAAACAGGTCTACAGGTCGGATTCACCTTAAGCTGGTGAGTAATGATATTCGACGGAATGCCTGGCATGTCCGACATCGACCAAGCAAAGATATCAGCATTGCTCCTCAAGAAGCCAATCAGCTCCTGTCTGGCCTCCATACCTAATGTGCTTCCAATTTGGAGGACCTTAGTGGGTCGTCCTTCCTAAGGGGAACAAACACGATCTTCTCGATAGGCTGGCCATGGTTGTCGGCTTCGTCCCGGGGGTCCAGTTGTTCAAGAGTGGGGCGTCCTTCCAACTGCTTATCATGAATAGCTAGGCATTGTCTGGCCATCCTACGGTCTTCCCTCATTTTTCCGACCCCGTTACGAGTCAGAAACTTTGCCAGCAAATGGTAAGTGGACACGATGGCCCGAAACCTGTTGAAGGCCAGTCGGCCTAAAATGGCGTTGTATGCCGAGGTCATACGGACGACCACGAAGTTGATGGGGAAAGTCCTTTGGAAAGGCTCCGTCCCAATGGTCACGAGAAGAATTATTTCTCTTTCAACTCCGACAGAGTTTTTCCTAAAGCCAGTCAGTGGCATTAGGGATTGTCGCAGCCTTGATCTAGACAAGTTCATTCGGACAAAAGCATCATACAGTAAAACTTTTGCACAGCTTTCATTATCAATAAGGATGCGCTTTACATCATGGTTGGCAATGACTGCCGACACAACTACAGGGTCATCTCCTGGAAGATGAGGCTCCAAGAGGTCTTCGTCAGAAAAACTGATTATATTGAAATCCCTGGGCCTCTTTACAATATCTTGGTCCCCTTCGTGCCCCCAGTCGGACCGCCGATGCAGCATACCAACGCCCACCTCGGTCGGGCGCTGGTTGGGAAGCTCTGTCTCTTCCAGAGGGTCTCTGGCGGTCGAGGTCTCGGCCCGATCCCGGCAGGGTCAGACGTACTTGTTCAGGTACCCCCTCATGATGAGATCTTTAATGGCATCCTTCAGCTGGAGGCACTCTTCGGTATTGTGCCCGTGGTCCCTATGAAATCGGCAGTACTTGTTTTTATTTCTGGAGGCAGGGGGCCCTTCGTCGACGAGGCCTTTGCAGGAAGGCTTCGTTCTCGATCTCCATGAGGATCTTCTCCCTCGGAAGGGAGAGGGGTGCGTAGGTCTCGAACCTCCGGATGAAGTCCTTCGGCTTCGGACTTCAGTGCTCGGTGGATCGGCCGTCATCACAGGGAGGTCGAACTACGGGGGCCTTATCGCTCCGCTTCTTGGGGGCAGACCTCCCCTCAGCCTGGCATCGACTCGTCGATTGCTCCTCTGCCAGGGCGTACTTCTATGCCCTAGCCAACAGCTCGGTGTAGCTCGTCGGAAACTTCTTGTCCAAGGAGAATGTGAGTCTGGACGAGCGGAGCCCTCTCTTGAAGGCCGACATAGCTACTGCCTCATTCAAATCCGGGACCTCCATGGCCGCTGAATTGAAACGGGCCATGTAGTCCCGGAGGGTCTCCCCCTCCTTTTGAAGTATGAGGAAGAGGCAGTCGGTATTCCTTGGGGTCTGACTGCATGTCCTGAAATGGGAAAGAAAGATTTTCGAGCTGAGAAAAGGAGTGGATTGTACCTGGTCGGATGGCATTGAACCACATCCGAGTGGCCTTCTTCAGGGTTGCTGGGAAGGCAATGCAGTGAAGGACGTCGGAGGCGTCCTGTACCATCATGTGGGCCTTGTAGGTGCCCAGATGGTCTAGTGGGTCGGTGGTGCCGTCGTAAGAGTCCACCTGAGGAATTTTAAAGTGACGGGGGATCAGCTCCCACAAGATTTCAGCAAAAAAAGGTGGGCGGGTGTCGTGCTTCTGTCCCCCCTCGGCCTTCTGCCGTTCAGCAATTTCAGCAATGCGCTTTTCCATGCGCATAATCTTGCTGCCATAGTCCCTTGGATCTTCAGCAGAATGCCGACCGTTATGGGGGACGAAGTCAGCAAAGGAGGGGGAAGCCGACCTCGCCCTCTATCCGTTAGCGCGAGTCCCCAGGGACCTTCGAGGCTTCGAAATAGCATGGGACGGAGGCGGAGGAACCTCCGGCTGCTGACTTGCCCGGCGATCGGCTGATGGTTGACGCAAGACACCGCAGGCGGCTGCTGCCGGTTGTCAGCCGCCTCTTGGAAACGCTGGACCGCCGTGGTGAGCGTTTCGATGCGGTTCACCAACATCTAGAACTGCTGCAGTCCCAGAGTAATGGTAGGCTCAGCGGCAGCAGCGATGTCATCTTCCCTAGGAGGTGCTTCAGACTTGTGCTGGGAATGACCTCTTCTGGCGGAGTTATTTTGAGTTCTTCCCCTCGCCATTGTAAGATTTTCTCAGTTGATTTCTCCTTTTAGAGTCAAGAGCAAAACGGAGGTTCAAGCCCTCTTAGCGCCAATCTGTTGCTACGCCTTCTCCTGGACTGAGCTCGTTCAGCTATGCTGGAGAGCTCCTCTGCCGGTCGACCTGCAACAAAGTCCCCTATGCGCCGGTGGTGTTCCGGCGGGGGACACTCTGATGCTTAAGTTAGCAGGAGTCTGGGAGCAACAGAATGGAGAAAAACAAAGAGAATGTAGAGCATGGAGAGGAAGAGTGTACGTAGCCCCAAGCGGAGGTTCCCCGGTCACCTTAAGTAGGCGTGGAATGCTGCCAAATTCTGTTAGGGGATAGGCCAAGAAATCCCGATTTGCCCAGAGGAGAATCAGAGTGATGGCTAGGTGGCGCGGAGATGTGGCCACGTCGTGGAATCCGTTGCAACAGAATTTCAGTGTTAGCTAGAAAAGGGCTTATAGAGCCTTCGAGCGGTTCCCAGAAGGGGAACAAGTCGGTCAGACTTAACAGGAGTGTATCGTTCGGCCGACAAGGAGCGTCTGACAAGAGCTTTGAGGAAGCCAACCGGTTACATGTGGAAAGAGGCTTCTGGAGTCTCCGTGATATCCTTAGAGTGGGTCAACCGTACCTCAGCAGGAGTGGGTCGTTTGGAACTCCACTTCAGTGGGTCGGCCTTTGGCCTTCTGGTGAGGAAATCTGTTAGGATCTCCGAGGGAGCCGACCGGTCGGTCCTCGAAGGAAGCGGGTCGTTCGGACCTCTCCTTCCATGGGTCAGCCGGTCGGACTTCTTCGCCGGTCTAATCTGGAAAAAGCCGGAGGAGTACAACACAACCAAATATCAAGTAAATTATTCATGGCATAAACACTTGTGCTTCTTCTAGGCTAGCTGGTGCATGAAGACTTGGCAGCAAATTGGTAGGCAAGGTCAAAAGTTAAAAATTTGTATTCCTATTGGACATACAGATGGTTTTGGTGCCTTTTCTGGGCTGCAAATGAACTCAAGTTGTTCACGAGCACCTCAGGCTCACCTTGATAACAGGTCCGTTCAAATTAGGGATGGTCCTGCGCTCAATAGCAGTATGGTTCAAGCTTGTTCAATTAAGAAACGAACCAAGCTTCTCGTTATAGCTGATCGTGGTTTGAGGTGGCTACATCTTGAACACATCTCTGATACCAAATGATGGTACTTGAACAATCTAAAGCTGATCTGCTTGTTTGCCACACACCATATCTTGTTCTTTGTTCCTTCAAGCTAGGAGCAATAGTGCTGGAGTTTAGCTATTGTGGCTTTGTTGTTGTTGAGTTTTGGTGGATGGTATAGACTGCGGGATGGAGATATGGGTCACCTCTGGCTGAATCCAAGTCAACATCACTCAGGCTTTGACGTGATGTTTATTGGTGTGTGGATTACTGGATTACGTACTCAAGTTCGGTTGCTAGGTTTAACAAGTTGGCCTATCCTCAAAGAGGAGGAAAGGAGGATGGTCAATAACTCTTTTTCCTCCATTTTTAACTGTCATAACCACATTGCACTGTAGTTTGTTTCTGAGGTGATGAGGTGGCTTTACTTGATACAAGTATAATTATTTTTCACATGTTTTTTCTCATATATATTAGTGATTAATATCCATCTAATTATAGGAAGTCATATCCAGGAACTGATGAATCATTATATTATAATGAATAATGATTACTTTGTAGTAAATCAAATATTTTCTTGTTTATAACTGAATTGACATAGGCATTCACAGAGTTTATGAGGATCGACAAAATATAACACCTGTGGGAGAATTGCTAAGACAGACAATAATTAGAATACCGTCATTAGAAATCATGCTTAGATTGGGTGCCTACTTTGTGGAGGATCACAATGCCAACATCTTGTGGACTTCAAATTTCCCACATCTGTTGTGAGGTTTTGTTTTTTCTGATTGCACTGGATTTTTATGCTTTAGTTCTATGTAAATCATCTGGCTTACAGAAAAACAAAAGAGATCATGCTCAGATGATCTATTAGAGGTTGCCGGTGTGTAAACAAATCCTGAGAGAGTCGTTCTCCTTTTTCAGCAATTATTTATTGGAGTAATCCAAAAATCCTAAGCACCATTTGATTTGGAACTAGTGCTTCAACTTATTTTGGTAGAAAATTATAAAGATTTATCTTATAATGTTTTATGTAATTGTTAATCGAAATAGTAAGAGGGTGCTAAAGAAGAGGGACTTTTCTTCAACTCACCCTCCCCACACGGACACTTTTTTCCTGTGTGCATCATGATGCTCATATTTGCTTGTATATGTAACTTTTGGTATGGAAAATGAATAACCCTTTTTTCTTTGGAGTTGGGACAATTAAGGAATGTCGGTGAATACAATAGATGCTGATATCCTAGAAAAAACAATTAAGATATGCAAGTACAATCATCAAGTGCAATAGTAAATAAAAATTACTAGATTTTTGCTTCAGTATCATGTCTGATAAGCTTCAGCAACAGTTTTGTGATAATGGATAACTGGTATTCTTTCCAGATAAAATTTGAGGAAGGCATTATTGGGACTCCACAGCTAACAGACTCCATCACCATACCTGAAAAGGTAGAGTTCCTGGGACAGAATATTGACCTTTCTCCTTTCAAGGGTGTGATCACTTCAGTCCAGGATGCAGCATCATCGGTGGCTAGGACAATCTCTGGACGACCGCCATTGAAGATCCCAATCAACAACAACAATGCAGAGTCCTGGTTGCTAACCACCTACCTTGATGAGGAGCTTAGAATCTCAAGAGGTGATGGTGGCAGTGTCTTCGTTCTTGCCAAGGAAGGTAGTTCTCTTCTGAACTAGAGGCACACCTACCATATTAGCTTCCTCAGAAAGAGAGATGTCCTCAAGTCATGTTCATGGTGTGTGAACATACTGTGTTCTGGTGGAATATAGCTTTTACAGAATTCTAGTGTATGGATGTTAGTTATCAAGAGCTGTTTGTGCTCTTTTCCCTTTTGCGTGCTTTGATATTAAAATGTTGTACAATGAAGTCTTATGAATTTCTTTGTAAGGGGGGAAAAGTAGTGAGCATTTCTATCCGAAGTATTGATCATTTTTGAGAATTTCATGCCCATCCGTTTGTGTAACATGAATTGTCGTGAGTCTGTCTGAAAATTATACTCGAACATGGATGAAAAAGTACAGGGTTGCTCTCCTAATCTGGAATTTACTCGGTTGACTCTTTTTACAAATTCATTAACAACGGAGGATTGATCTGCCCCTCCTACAAAGTCATATGGATAGCTACAATCCTAGAGAAAGTCGAGGTGTTTTTATGGTTAGCATCGAGAAATAAACTGCCTACAGAATGCTGTCCTTGCGAGAAAAGTTCGGAATGCGCTAGCACATGATATGTGCTCTGGAGCACGGTGAAAATTATTCTGTACCTTTTCGTCAAATATCCTTGTACCCAGAGCCTAGGGAATGCCTTCAAGATCCAGCTCAATATAAGAGGCTAGATTCCATGACAATTGGACCACTTGAAGATGCCAGAAAGTTCAAGCCTTGACAAGAAGAGCTGGGGATCAATAGTCACAGCTATGTGAAGTTTGGTGTGGAAGAAACGATAAGATCTTTCTGAAGAAAAGATCATCAGTGTATGCAGTTTTACACAAGATCCTGCAGACGTGACATATGTGGGAGCATCCAAGTTCCGAGAAAATGCAAGGAGTATGTTAATGCTCGACTTTTTTTTTGCTGTTTTTTCCTCCTTTATATATTGCCCTTCATAATCATAGCTAGGTGCAATGCATGTGTCTAAGACTAGTTCTCTCATAATTGAGGACCAGGAGGATATGATTATTTTCATTCCATTTTCTTTTTTAAGCACCAGGGACTGAGGCCCCAATTTCACATTCTCGAGTAGCAGAATCAGCAAAGATGAAGCGGGGGGGAGCTTGATGTCCAGATTCTATCATTTGGTTGAGTGCAAGCTTGTCCAGCAACCAAAGCAGTGGCTTGATTCCCTTCCTGTAGGATGTGAGAGACTTGGTAATGAGGAAGACCGTTCAATAAGCTTCATAAATCTATCAGGTAGGGGTAGCAGCAATCGGAATTTCTGATGGTAACCCAGGTAATCGCTATCGATGACTCCCCTTCATGCCACGCCCCATTGAAGTGCTGTGGAGGATACATCTGTCCTGCCCATGCTGCTGTAAGCTGTGTGTTAGGATCCGAAGTATGAGAGTCATTTTATATAATATAAACTAGAAACCAAAGCATGTGCATCACGATAAAAATTTGATCGAGATCAGAGGATGGAAAAGGAAAAGGGCATGTTTCTTCTTCCTTGACCAAGAGAAAGAGCAAATGCACCGGGAGGGACAAAGAAGGACACAAGCTTGGCGTCTTTTTGGTTCCTGTAGATTTCTCAGTGATGGTAAAGGAACACAATATGCCACCCAGCTTTTATTACTAGAACAGAGTTAATTTACAGGAGAGTATTTAAGGGGTGGCAGCAAAGCTGTTCTTTGAAAAAGCTATTTACAGATCAACAATGTCGTCTAAATTGTGAGAACAGAGTGAAGAAACAGAAGCACAGAAATAGAAACATAAGCTACTGAAGAAAAGATCAGTCAGCAACCAGGAAGATCAAACAGGGTGCTCGATTCGAGTGTGAAATGAGGTAGCAGGAACCTGCATATAGCACCAACCAGACTCTCAATCTTCTCTATTTGGAAGCATTATTTGAAATTAGTCGTCAACAAAGATTGTGTTTGTCAAAATGAGAGAATTTATATGTACGTTCAATGTATTCCAATGTACAATGAGAAGCTCCAATTTATGATAATGGCCTCTGACCAGAATCAGGAGGTATATGATTTTTCTGTACCTAATTGATATAGAAAATCTTATCTAATTTACACAAGATGAATCTAGACTAATATACAAGATATATATAGAATCTAGTATATTAGGTATATATTTTATATATATCTTGATTAGTATATAAAATATATGCATTGACATAGAATCTTGTATATTAGATATAAATCTTGCATATATCTTGTATATTAGTAAATACATGATATATATATATTAACATCGCCCCTCAAACTCAAGGATGCTATCTTGAGTTTATGAATCAATTTAAGAAAATGTCCAGGAGGATGACTTCTAGTAAAGATATTAGCTAGTTGCTCTTGAGAAGTAATACATAAAAGATAAACCATTCCATTGAAGGTAAGGAATAAATCAATATTGATATTGATGGAGTAGATTAGAACAGTACTTATACAAAGATTCCAAGTAAAAAGAGATGGGTACATGAGCATTCCATGTGAAATAATACCAAGTGCACATAAGCTACTTGAAGAGGAGAAAACAACATCAAATGTGTGCTTACCTACATATGCCAAAAATCCGGTATATCTAGTTACTTGTTCAAATAGAATATTTTGTGTTAACCTGGATAAATAGTCTTGTGGGTGTAAGAAATAGGAACTCACGAGAGTTCCTTATAAACATGTAATTGCTACGATTTATTCCTCAAAATGCAATCATGAGATATATATCAGCCATTATTATACGAATGAGACATATTTAAAGGAATATGACCCTATAATATATCTTGTTCCTGAACAATGAATTAAAATTAATTTTGAACCTCTTGATCCTTTAACTGTGAAGACTTAAAAAATTGGAAGAGGGGTCATGAAGAGGGGAAAAGATAGGTTAGAGTAAGGCTTAGAGTCTACTTTGTGAGGTACTCTAATTATTTCCAAACCGGGCACAACTACCGGACATGTAAAAAGCCAGCAACATCTGACATGAACATTCGGAAGAATAAGAAAAGAAAAGATAAAGATATAGATGCAAGTTCATTTCTAAAAACTATTACTAACAAATTGTAATGTACTAGGTCATGGGTGGAAATACTATTAATTCTAGCCCTAGATATGTTGAAAATAGTACTAGATCTAGTATTGTATATTAGGTCAACAATGATCATATATTAATTTATGTTGGTTATTTTACAATGACTAATAAGTTTACATTTTTAAGTAGTAACCTAGGAAAGAAAGGAGGCATAAGTATTGGACTAAAAGAGCTGGTCAAAGTTGGGGGTGGCACTGCAACTGGTAGAGGGATCAATCTAAGTCAAGGCAGTAATTTACCTAGTCAAGACAGTCATGCAAGTGGTCATCAAAGAAAATAATGAAAATAATACTTTGGACAATCTTTTTGAATGTTTGTCATCAATGATCTTCTGTTGTGATGTGATACTTTAGTCTTTTAATGTAATACGTCAGTGCTCTAATGTACTATTTTGGTTTATCATGACATTATGAAAGTGATTCATCGATACTCTTATGAATGTAAAATTCATGTTTTATGAACCTCATGCAATGTTGTTGTCAGTGTGATGCTTTAGTTTGGAAAATGAATGTGATACTTTAGTTTAGAAATCGATGCAATTGCTTCGATTCTAAATATGAATGCCAATTTGATATAAGGGCTGATGTGAATTTAATATATCAATCGTGGAGGTGAATTTATTTGTTACAAGCACTAATGGTTACAGGGGATAATTATTTTACTCGCATTATTTGTTACAAGCACTGATTGTTATAGTGGCTGACTTGATTGTGTTTTATTTTTTTATGACAGTTTTTGATTATTACAGGGCTAATTTTAATGTATTTTATTATTTTCTATGCCAGTTTTTTATTATTATAGGAGCTGATTTGAATGCATTTTATTATTTTCTATGTAAGTTTTTGATTGTTATAGGGACTGATTTTAATGTGTTTTATTGTTTTCTATATCAGTTTTTGATTACTATGGGGGCTGATTTTAATGTGTTTTATTATTTTCTATGTCAATTTTTTATTATTGCAGGGGTTGATTTGAATGTATTTTATTATTTTCTATGTCAATATTTGATTGTTACAAGGGCTGATTGTTTCAGAGTGTTTTATTGTTTTCTATGTCTGTTTTTGGTTTTTAGAGAGGTTGATTGTTCCGGTGACACTATTTGTAATTCTAGTGAAGATTTCATGCTCCATGAATTTGATATTCTTTGACTGTGAGAAAACTCTGAATTATATGTATGAGGGGTGTTACTGAAAACTAAAATATATGCATGGACAAAATTTGATATTCTTGGCCTTGCTTGTACATCAGTTGACATGGCACTATCGCTGACATGGAACCCATGCCAGACCCAGTTGGCGGCCATGCTGACAGAATACACCACCTAGATGTGGTGACCAAATGAAGATCCAAGATCATGCTCCTGCGTTCCGGGGTCGAGCTCTCGAGATAAAGCTCCCCCCTCCCGCCGAGGTCGAGCCCCCGATCGAGGTCAGCTCCCATCCGAGGTCATCCTCCCACCTTCCGGGGCTGAGCACCCGAGATAAAGCTCCCCCCTCCTATCGAGGTCGAGCTCTTGGCCGAGGTCAGCTCCTATCCGAGGTCGAGCTCCCAGCCGAAGTCGTGCACCCGCCTTCCGGGGTTGAGCTCCCAAGATAGAGCTCCCCCCTCTTACCGAGGTCGAGCCCCTGGTTGAGGTCAGCTCCCATCCGAGGTAGAGCTCCCGGCCAAGGTTGTGCTCCCACCTTCCGGGGTCGAGCTCCCGAGATAGAGCTCCCCCCTCCTACCGAGGTCGAGCCGCCCTTGTGCCCGGGGCATGCTCCCGCCTTCCGGAGTGAGGCCCCAAGCCGGGGTCGTGCTCTCGCCTTCAGGGGTCATGCTCCCGCCTTCAGGGATCGCGCTCCCACCTTCAGGGGTCGCGCTCCCGAGATAGAGCTCCCCCTCCTACCGAGGTCGAGTCCCAGATCGATGTCAGCTCCCATCTGAGGTCGAGCTCCCAGCCAAGGTTGTGCTCCTGCCTTCCACGGTCGAGCTCGCAAGCTAGAGCTCCCCCTCCTACCGAGGTCGAGCCCCCGGCCGAGGTCAACTCCCATCCAAGGTCAAGCTCCATGCCGAGGTCATGCTCCTGCCTTTCGGGGTCGAGCTCCCAAGCTGGAGCTCCCCCCTCCTATCTAGGTCGAGCCCCTGACCAAGGTCAGCTCCCATCTGAGGTCGAGCTCCCAGCCGAGGCGTTCTCCCGCCTTCCGGGGCCGAGCTCCCAAGCTGGAGCTCCCCCCTTTTGCCGAGGTTGAGCCGCCCTCGTGCCCGGGGCGTGCTCCCACCTTCTGGAGTGGGGCCCCCAGCCGGGGACGTGCTCCCACCTTCCGGGGTCGAGCTCCCTAGATAGAGCTCCCCTCTTGCCAAGGCTGAAGTTCCCGTTAGGAGCGAAGAAGAGAAGATCAGGAGAAGTTCAGACCATGGCGTAGAAGCTTCTAGCTACCTGCAACCCCAGAAGGTGGTACGTGCCCTGCCAAGGGTTCCAAGCACTGCAACGCACTACCTACACCTTTTGTAAGACGTGTTCCACCAGGTTTCAGGCCCTGTGGCACGCCACCTGCACCCACCACTGTACAGCCAGGGCTCCAGTTTCCATGACACGCCACCTGTCTTCTCCAAGAGGAGTATCCTATTAAGGCTCCAGACCCTGCAGCATACCGATGATCCCTCCTGGAATAGAAATGCTCCACCATGGCTCGGGGCTAAGTGGCACGGTGCCCGCACCTCCCATAGAAACTGTACCGCTAGAGGGGCAAGACCTATGCTATGCAGGCGAACACCCCCAATAGAAAGACCTCCTTTCAAGGACCGATCCGACAGGGAGAGATCACTGACAGAGGAAAATCCCACCAAAGAGAGGTACCGGAAAAGTGACGTCCCAACAAAGCTCCAGATCTGGCCTGGACCATTTCTCTCATATAAAACTAAAGAAGGGACCTCCGGCAAGAGGGATGCAACTAGTAAGACAGAGGAAATAAGCAAAGAATCAGAAAAAAGAACCTCCCTGCGCTCTAACCTCCACTTCTCATTTTTCCATCCCAAAGATCTCATTCTCATTCCTCTAGATGGAGAAGCCCCTGGGTTCTCCGTCATAAAGGCTCTGTTTTCCTTGATTATCCCAACTGACTTGATCGTCAAAGTGTCCCCACCGAAATTCCTGGCCTGGGTCTCCTCTTTTTTACAAGACAATATGATCTAGAAGCTGACCGGAAAAGAGGACCAAGCATACAGAGAGAACTCGACGCATCCATGACACGTCAAAGCTACAGGCCATGACGATCGAGGCGGCAATAAATTGGCATACCAGGTAGGGAGAACTAGCACCGTCGACTGTACAAAGCCCAGCAGCAAGTCCCCTACTACTAGAAGATTGCCCGTGGACAACCACGGCCTCATGGTGATGACGCGCGCACGGGAAGCTTTCGTTAGCCGCACTGGGGGCCCTCGTCACTATGGCAACCAGTAAAACCCGGAGATGGAGCTTCCTGCTCCACCACCGCCACCTCCAGCGGACCCCCACATCGTCGCACTTACCAAGCAAGTCCAAGCTCTAGCTATGGCGGTGCATCAGCTTCAACGGCGACACCGATCCCTGGCAACAGCAGCAGCCAGGGATGCCGGCGGCCCACGTTGCCGACCCCCGTATTAGCCTACGATCCTTCCGAGGGGACCATCATGTATGGCTTCTCACCCACGGGGAGACTAGTAGGCGATCGGGAAGGAACAGCAAGATGACCCGACCGGCCGGGAGAGCTGCTCCCCGGCCTCGGACCATGGCACCCTCTCGCTCGACAATGCCGATGTGGCCGGGAACTCAGGAGAGGGTTCCTCCACTCCAACCCCCCTTCATCCTTGATGGCCTCCAGTGAAGGGTCCATAGACGAGGCCATCTGCCGTCAAGCAGAAAGGCACCTCGAAGAGCAAGAGCACAAGCTAGCTGACCTATCCCATCGGTTTGCCGAGATTCAGGGCTCCTCCAATAAGCCCATAGGTTACAACACCCATCAATCCTTCTCTCACAGAATCCAAGAGAAACCGATTCCTAATCGATCCGGATGCCCCAAGTTAATCCCTTCGACGGGATAACTAATCCCTTGGACTATCTGGAAAGCTACAAGGCCCTGATGAGGGTCAAGGGAGCCACTGATGCCCTTCTCTATGTCGCCTTCCTAGCTACACTCTGCAAGGCTACTCGAGCCTAGTTCTCCTGACTCGAGTTTGAGAGTATCGACTCCTTCAGACAGTTAGAGAAAAAATTCATGGCACACTTCGATGCATGCAGAAAGGTACCACGTGAGGCCGATAACCTCTTCTCTATCCGCCAGAAAGATTGAAAGTCTCTTCAAGATTGCGTGTCTCGGTTTAAAGCCATGACCTTAGAGATCTAAAACCTTGACGAGCCAATCGCCATGCTGGCCCTGAAGAGAGGACTCAGGACCTCCTGTTTCACCTACTCTCTTGACAAGAAGCCTTCAAAGACTTACTCGGAGCTCCTCCAGGCCCACAAGTATATCCATGCAAAGGAGACCGACCATACCAGGAGGGAGCTGGACGGGAGGCCACTAAAGAGACAGGCCATGGGGGAAGCATCCGGCTCCCCGGCCTCGAAGAATGCATCGATCCTTAGACTGAGCCCCAGGCCCAGGGCTGACCTTGCCAAGAAAGAGAAGTCACTCCTCTCCTCGCCCCGAGAGCAAAAATTCTCATCGAGATCGAGGACGAGCATTTTCTGCATCGACCTCCCCCGCTGGGACCGTCCGCTGGATGCAACAAGTCCCGCTACTATCGTTTTCACCATGACCATGGCCATGACACCGAGGAATGCCGTCACCTTAAGAGAAAGTTAGAAGACCTGATCGGGCACAGCTACCTTGGAAAGTACATGGAGGGAGGAGCTCCCCTAGTGGCCCGGAGCGAAGAGCCCTAGCAACTCTATCGATAATTGACCCATTGAGAAATCAGGGGGGATGATCTCTAGGGGACAGGGAGAAGCTCGAAGAGGGCCAAAAGGGGGGAGAGAGTGATGATATACTTCTGTTGCCCAGTGATGAAGCAACCCAAGAGGGGGGGAGAGAGTGATGATATACTTTTGTTGCCCAGTGATGAAGCAACCCAAGAGGGGGGGAGAGAGTGATGATATACTCCTGTTGCCTAGTGATGAAGCAACCCAAGAGGGGGGGTGAATTGGGTTTTATAAAATTATTTGAACTATTTCAATAGATATAAAACAAGTATATGATAATTGCAATTAAGTGCTTGTGTTTTGCCAAAGTGTTTATGTACTTCAAAATAATATGCAGCAAAAATTATAAAGTAAATGTAATAGTAAAAGTAATCACACAAACACAATAAGTTTATAGTGGTTCGGTGCACTCCAAGGTACCTACATCCACTTTCTAAGTTTTTCATGGGAATTCCAATATAATTACCAAGATTACATGCGATTAGTTTTCCGGGCTCACTAATCAAAACCCAACTTATTTTCCCGGGCTCACAAGTCAAAACCCCTTGTTGGTTTTATAACTTAGGCTAACCAACAACCTCCAATGGTTTTACGGGCTCACCAACAACCTAGTTGGTTTTGATACAAAGACTTATCAACAATCTTATTGGTTTTCACACAAGACTCACCAATAAACCTCTTTGGTTTTCCAAGGCTCACCTAAAATCTTAATAAACAAAGTAAGCACAATATGAAAAGAACACAATAAAAGCTTTCTTAAACAAAGCAAATATCTTTTTGAAATCCTTGATTGTTGATGAAGAACTTGTCTTTAAATTGTTTGAAGTTTTTGATTGCAGCTTGATGATGTAAACTTGGATGCACTCTCTTATCTTTGAAAGCTTGAAGGCTTGAACCACTCAACTCTTGAATCCTTGAAGAATATTCAATAATCTTACCAAAGGATTGTTTTTCCATTTGATTTTTAGTGTTTATATAGAGGATTGTTTTTCCATTTGATTTTTAGTGTTTATATAGCTCTCCAATCCATAGATAACCGTTTATGACCATTGGGGATGGAAAACTAGTTGTTTGAAGCAAGTTGGAATCAATTCTGCACTTCTGAAAAACTAGCCGTTACTCCAAGTGTCAACACTTGAATCTGGTGAGTCGACACTTGAATTCTGTGAGTCGATACTTGGTTTCTGTGAGTCGCCACTTGGATAGTTCAAGACAAATTCTTGATTTTTACAGTTCTGTATTTTTCTTATTCTCGGGCCTTAGAGTCGATACTTGAACTTCTTCATGAGTTGATACTTGAGTGTGCCAGTGCTGAAACTTACTGAAACTTCTCCAAAATTAAACTTTAAGTCATTTCAAGTCTTTCTTATGTTCCAAAGTCCTTATAACTTGAAATTTCATGAATTTGAAGGACTTCTTCAACTAAAATACAAGTATTTCTTCATTCAACTTGGATGAGTACTAAGATCTGATAAACAACTAAAACACATAATTAGTACTCATATATACTTAAGTATTTTGTCAATCATCAAAATCAAGATCAGAGTCAACAATCTCCTCTTTTTTGATGATGACAAAATCTTTAAGTATATAAATAGGGTAAGCTTAAAAAGATTAATAATAAGATAAACATGTAAGCTCAAAATCAATAAATATCAACTTCCCCCTCAAAATATGATTTCAAAATATTTTTCAAAAATCATTCAAAATTTTTAAACATTCTTCCCCTTGCTAATTCTTCCCTTAAGATTAAAACATTTTGCTTTATTCTTCCCCTTTTGCCCTTTCTTTCATTTCTCTTATAATTTTTCATGTTTATCATATCTTTCCCCTTTTCATACTTAACATATTTCTCTTCCTTTTTGTCATCATGAAAAAGGATGAAAGGTAATACAAAATTGGAATGAAGGTGGAAAGAATAGCAAGTAGATCATCAAAATCAATACACGAAATCAATTAATTATGGTACCGATTATATATGATACTAATTGAACATGATACCACAAAATGAGATGCACATGCAAAAAATAATTCAATATATATTAGCTCTAATATGTATAACCAATGTATAATTAATTCACCTCACTTGTTTACGGGATAAGGCCACAGTGGCACCCCAACACGTCATAAGAGATTCCATTGAATAGGAAGAGAGAGTCTTTAAACCCTACTTAGCTCCTATAACCGGATAGCCATGGTGACTAACCCAATCCGAAACAGTTATAATGAGCTTTTCTCTCCTTTTTTCATAGATTCTTAATAAATCTTGATACCGATTGAATGTAACTCCCCTCAAAGGATTAGATTTGAAAACAAGGAGTATCAGAGCAATATAAGTATGATATCAAGAACATTGAAAGCATCATATATGATAACAAATCTTTGGATGCCCTCCTAAATATTATTCCTCCTTAAAAATATGCATTCATTAAGGAATAAAATATGAAAGCACAAGCATATCATAATTTCAAACAATTTCAGATATGAACATAAATACTAAGTCTGAAAGCAAAGATTTGAATTTCCAAGATATACAAAATTTTCGAAATGCAAAGGATTGATCATCATGATTTCAAATTTATTTGAAATGATTTGATATTCATACAAATACTAAAAATAATATGATATCAAGTCTAGCTACTGGATTAAGAGTTTATCAATATGCATACTTTCTTCTTAAATATAACCCTTAACTACCAGTTCTATACTTGTTCCAAATCATTTCTAGTCTAAGCATGGATACAAAACAGAATACATTTCATAAAAACCATATGATTTGAAATGATTTTGATTATCCATACAAAAGTTAGAAGTAATATAGTACCAAGTTTAGCTGCTGGAGCAAGGATTTATCAATATGCATACCTTCTTCTTAAGTGTAATCTTTAACTACCAGTTCTAATCTTGATCCAAATTATTTCTAACTTAAGCATAGAAATAATTTATCAATATGCATACCTTCTTCTTAAGTGTAATCCTTAACTACCAGTTCTAGTCTTGATCCAAATTATTTCTAACTTAAGCATAGATGCCAAAAATGAAAACACATAAATCATAACATTTCACTTGAAATATTTTAAAACTATATCAATCAAAATCAAGTGAAAGTCTAATAATCACAAGATGAGGACATAAAATCCATCAATATCAAAAAGTTCATGATCACAACAAATGACTATTAATCTAAACTTAATTTTAATTAATCAATTAAAATAATTTTCAAAGAAATATGCAACTTTAAAAATATTTTTCATGAAGTAATTTAAGATACATTAATCAAAATCAAGTGAATGTCTTATAATCACAAGTTTAATCATGATAGCATGAAGTTCAACATCAAAGAGTTCATGATTATAACCAATAACTATAAGTCTAAACTTGATTCTAATTAATCATTTAAAACAAATTTTTAAAGTGATTGATGCAAATATTCAACTATATTTTTAATTATGAAAGGAAATGTTTAGAATTTACCAATATGTATAATCCTTCCTTTTACCATTTAGTCCAAAAATATAGCTTGTCCACTCTTTGTATTGTTTTGTACAGCCACTATTCAATTATTTTCCTTTCTTTGGGCTGTAAGACATTCCTCCAAAACATACTAAGTGGACAATTTTGGTACCCAAACTTTCTTGGATCCTTTAGGGTTAGTAATTATGATTCCTTTTAGAATCTAAATTTTTCTTAATTTACAAGGATGCGCATTAAGTCCAAAATTTTCATATTTAAAGCATGCAATATTGGAAGAAGTAGCAACAAAGAAATTCTTGTTCTTTAACTCAAGATTTTTATTTTTCTTTAAAAGCTCATCATTTGATACAAAAATCTTGGATCTTCTTAGAATTTCTATTTCATTTAATAAAACAATTTTCTCATTTGAAAACTTATTGGATAACTTTTTCAAATCAAAATTTTCTTTTTCTAAAATTTCTTTTTCTTTAGAAAGATTATTCTTATCAATTTCTAAAACATCCATCTTTATATTTAAATCATAATTTTTATTGACAAGATTGATGTTCTCAAGAAAAAAAGAATCTACATGTCTTTTTAATTTCTTGTGCTCATTTTTTAATACTTTGTATTCATGCACAAGATCATTAAATGCATCATGTAATTCATCAAAGGTAAAATCATATTCATTTTTAGCACATACATTTTCCGCATTTGCCATGAAGCAAAGATTGGTAACTTCTTGTTCTTCCTCCAAACTAGAATCTTCATTATCGCTCCAAGTTGCCATCATTGTATTGAATTTCTTTTTGGCCTTGAGGGCTATTATCTTTTTCTTCTCTTGATCAGCAACCACTTCTTTGTGTCATAAATTCAACTCATGGATCATGAGTGAATCAATAAGCTCCTCCAAAGGTAGGGTATCAATATCTTTGGCTTCTTGGATCGTCGTTATCTTTGGATCCCATGATATTGGTAAAGACCTAAGAATTTTATTAACCAAATCAGTATTAGTATAGACTTTGCCAAGACTTTTTAATTCATTAATAATATTCATAAATCTTCCATGCATATCAGATATAGATTCATAGTGCAGTATTTTAAATATTTCAAAAGAATGTACAAGCAAATTAATTTTAGTATTCTTCACTTAAAGAGTACCCTCATGAATAACCTCAAGTGTGTCCCATATTTCCTTCGCTGTTTCGCATATGGAGATCCTATTGAATTCATTAGGGTCCAATGCGCAATAAAGCAAATTCATTGCTTTGGCATTAAGCTCAAATTGCTTAATGTCTTTTTCATCCCAATCCTCTTTGAGTTTTGGAACGGAAATGCAATTAACCAATATTGAAGGAATATATGGGCCATTAACAATCATTTTTGAAAGATAATAATCTATAGATTGAATATAAATGCGCATGCATATTTTCCGATATGTGTAATTTGTGCCATTAAAAAATGGTGGTCTAACATAATACCTACAAGGGTTGCCATGATCTTTTACTCAAAATCGTTAGATTTTCAAACAGAGTACCGGGCTCTGATACCAATTATTGCCCAGTGATAAAGCAACCCCAGAGGGGATGAATTGGATTTTATAAAATTATTTGAACTATTTTAATAGATATAAAATAAGTATGTGATAATTGCAATTAAATGCTTGTATTTTGTTGAAGTATTTGTGTGCTTCAAAATAATATGTAGCAGAAATTATAAAGTAAACGTAATAGTAAAAGCAATCACACAAACATAACAAGTTTATAATGGTTCGATGCACTCCAAGGTACCTACATCCACTCCCCAAGTTCTCCTTGAGAATTTTACTATAATCACCAAGATTACAGCTGATTAGTTTTCCGGGCTAATTAATCAAAACCCAACTTGTTTTCCCGGGCTTACAAGTCAAAACTCCTTGTTGGTTTAATAACTTAGGCTAACCAACAACCTTCAATGATTTTACAGGCTCACCAACAACCTAGTTGGTTTTGATACAAAGGCTTACCAACAACCTTATTGATTTTCACACAAGGCTCACCAACAAACCTCTTTGGTTTTCCAAGGCTCACCAAAAACCTTAATAAACAAAGTAAGCACAAGATGAAAAGAATACAATAAAAGCTTTCTTAAACAAAGCAAATATCTCTTTGAAGTCCTTGATTGTTGATAACAACTTATCTTCAAGTTATTTGAAGCCTTTGATTGCAGCTTGATGATGTGAACTTGGATGCACTCTCTTATCTTTGGAAGCTTGAAAGCTTGAAAGCTTGAACCACTCAACTCTTGAATTCTTGAAGGATATTCAATAATCTCACCAAAAGATTACTTTTCCATTTGATTTTTAGTGTTTATATAGCTCTCCAACCTATAAATGACCGTTTATGACCATTGGGGATGGAAAACTAACCGTTTGAAGCAAGTTGGAATCAATTCTGCACTTCTGAAAAACTAGTCGTTACTCCAAGTATCGACACTTGAATCTGGTGAGTCGACACTTGAGTCTGTGAGTTGACACTTGAGTCTGTGAGTCGACACTTGATTTCTGAGTCGACACTTGGGTCAGCTCAAGACAAAAATTCTGGATTTTCATAGTTCTATATTTTTCTTGTTCTCAAGCCTTGAGTCGACACTTGAACTTCTTCATGAGTCGACACTTGAGTGTGCCGGTGCTGAAACTTCTCTAAAATCAAACTTTAAGTCCTTCCAAGTCTTCCTTATGTTCCAAAGTCCTTATAACTTGAAATTCCATGAATTTGAAGGACTTCTTTAACTGAAATACAAGCATTTCTTCATTCAACTTGGATGAGTACTAAGATCTGATAAACACACTAAAACACATAATTAGTACTCATATATACTTAAATATTTTGTCAATCATTAAAATCAAGACCAGAGTCAACAACTCCCCTGTGTGGGAGAAGGGTTGGCTAGGATAAATAACCGAATAATGATGCTGTCGTTGTAGAAATGACGATAGCTAAGCATCTTATAAAAAAAATTATGGTTGACAGTGGAAGCTTTGCCGACATCCTTTTTTATGATGCTTTTACAAGGATGAACTTGTCCACTGACCAAATAAAATCAGTATTCACACCCTTAGTAGGCTTCACCGCGGTCAGGGTTGGGGGGAAATTACCCACCCGATAATTGCCAGGATGCCGCCTCGACGGAGCACCGTGTTGATAACATTCACCATTATAAGGCTTCTTTTGCCTTACAACATAATCCTGGGGCATTCTGGACTCAATCTGCTCGATGCTACCATCTCCACTAGATGTCTCCTTGTCCAATTCCCAACTCCTTGCAAGACCGGGGAGATGAGAGGGTCCCGGCAACCAGTCCAGCACTGCCTGTAGACGATCCCGGGAGCACGAGAGGCTGGGCAGAGTCTAGTCATCGACCAGTCGAGCCTGACGGAGCTAGAGCCGAAGGGTGGGCCAGTCGAGCCCCTGCTATCTTTCCCTCTAGGGCAGGACCCCCTAAAGATTGTGCAAATGGGAGCTCTGCTACTCGAAGAAGGTCAATATGGATGTTTGCCTGGACTGCAGCAAACATGCCCGAGATCCCACCAGAAGTAATCACTCACAAGTACTTGAACGTCGACCCTAATAGCCATCCAATCCGGTAGAAGAAGAAAAGTTTCGTCCTAGAAAGGCAGAAGGCGATCGATGAGGAGGTCGAAAAGCTCCTCATAGCAGGATTCATTCGTGAGGTACGATACGCTGACTGGCTTGCTAATGTAGTGATGGTCAAGAAAGCTTCCAAGAAGTAAAAAATCTGCATGGACTACACCAACCTCAATCGGGCATGCCCGAAAGATAGCTTCCTGCTTTCCAAGATTGACAGCTGGTGCATGCAATCTCAGGTCACAAGTTTCTCAACTTCATGGATGCATTCTCTATGTACAACCAAATCTACATGCACCCGAAGGTGAGGAGCACATGGTGTTTGTGATCGACAGAGGTACGTACTGTTATAAGATGATGTCGTTCGGTCTCAAGAAGGTAGGGGTCACGTACCAGCACCTGGTCAGCAAGGTTTTCAAAGACCAGATAGGTCGCAACATGCAGGTCTATGTGGATGACATGCTTATCATGAGCGGCCAGGAGTTGAACCATATCGCCAACCTGATGGAGGCCTTTGACAACTTCTGCCTCTACCAGATGAAGCTGAACCCTGCCAAATGCATATTTGGTATTACGATGAGAAAATTTATGGGGTTCATGGAACCCAAAGGGGGATAGAGGCCAACTCGAGAAGATCCAAGCAATCATCGACATGAGGCACCCTGTCTCCAAGAAGAAAGTTCAGCGCTTGACTGGACATATCACGGTGTTAAGCCATTTCATCTTGCATTCTGCCGAGCATTGCCAGCCATTCTTCAAGATCCTGCGCAAGATACCTGACTTCACCTGGATGGAGGAGTGCCGGGAGGCCTTCGAGGGACTGAAAAAGCTCCTCGCCTCCTTGCCGTTGCTATCCAGGCCAGAGCCCGGGAAAGAGCTCCTCATGTTCCTGGCGGTCTCATCGAAGGTGGTCAACTCAGTGCTGGCCCACATCGACAAGGATGGTTCCCAGCGACTAGTCTACTATACCGCAAGCTCCTTTGCGATGCAAAAATTAGGTACACTCGATCTGAAAAGATTATCTTTGCACTCATTGTCTCTGCGCAGTGTCTCAGGCCTTACTTCCAAGCACACCGATTGTGGTCCTCACCAACCAGCCTTTGAGGGCCATCCTAAGCTGCCCTAATACATCGAGATGCCTGGTCAAGTAGGCAGTGAAGCTCAATAAGTTCTACATCACCTGCCATCTATGATCGGTACAAATGGCCTAGGTCCTTGCTGATTTCCTAGTGGAATGCACCTCGGCGGCCGAGGATTTGGAGGAGGCAAACAAGGAGCTGAGCCCGAGCAAGACTCAACCTCGAAAGTGATGACATGGGTTCTCCATGTTGACGGCACGTCCAACACCTGAGGGAGTGGAGTCGGGCTTATCCTATCCAACTCCGATGGAGTCATCGCCAAATACGCACCGCGCTTCTTCTTCAAGGCAACCAATAATCAAGCTGAGTACGAAGCGCTCCTCGCAGGATTGATGGTGTCCTACGAACTGGGCATGAAGTGCCGAAGGTCTTCATGGATTTGCAGCTCATGGTGAGCCAAGTCTCTGACGAGTACGAAGCTCGAGATCCCATGATAGCAAAGTATCTGGATAAGGTATGCTCATACATAGTGAACCTCCAGTACTTCGGTATTTTCCACATCCCTCATGTGGAGAATGCTCGAGCCAACTCCTCTTTAGGCTAGCGACCCTGCCAGATTTGTTACTGGGGCATACCTTCATCGAATACCTGGAGACCTCTAGCTACGAGTCTGCAGCAAGGATCCAGCAAGTCACCTCCGAGACAAGTTAGATGGACCCCTACATCGAATACATTATCATCGGTGTCCTACTCGAGGATCGCGAGAAAGCCGGCCTCCTCAAAAAGAAGGCCGCACAATTCGTGCTGATGGATAAGCAGCTCTATCGGAGATCTTATTCCTATCCCTTGCTAAAGTACTTGAAGTCCTCAGAAGCCGCCTATGTGCTCCAAGAAATACACGAAGGTATCTGCGGGAATCATGTGGGGGGAGGGACTCTGGCTTATAAAGCTCTTCAATAAGGATACTTTAGGGAGACCATGCAGGAAGATGCCGCTGACTTTGTGAAAAAGTATGACCACCACCAGCATCATGCCTACATCCAACATCAACCGGCCACACTGCTCTCCTAATTTTCTACTCCGTGGCCGTTCACCCAGTGGAGAATGGATATCTTGGATCCCTTTCCTTCCGCATCTATTCAACAGAAGTACCTGATAGTGGCCTTCAACTACTTCATTAAGTGGGTCGAGGCCGAACCCTTAGCATGGATCATCGAGGCCAAGACCAGATCATTCTTTAGAAGTCGATCATCTGCCATTTCGCACTTCCACACTCAGTCATTACCGATAATGGGCGGCAATTCAATAACCAAGCCTTTGAAGAATTATGTGCCATCCTCAATATCCATCATCGCTTCACATTGGTGGCTCACCCTCAGACCAATGGGGAGGATAAGGTGACCAACCGAACCATTGATGAGGGATGAACTCTAATATGATGTATGATGACATGAAAGAGAAAAACATAAAGAAAAATCATATTAAAGGAGTAATTATTTTAGATTTTTATTGGTTTTGTTCTCGAAAGCTAGTCAAGACTAGGTTAGGGTTTCATGCAATAGTTAGAATTCTACCCACATGTTAGAACTATCAAAGAAACAAAGGAGAAAAGGATCCTAGGATTAAGAAACACCTATTAGGACATGCTTTAAACTTCAATAAAATAGCCGAAGAGAGAAGGGAAGGGGTCTACATACCTAGCAATGATTGTCTTGATATCGTAGAAGAGATCTCTCCACTCGAATTGGCGCCTAGACGAAGAGGTCGCTTTCCCGCGGATCCACCGCTTTTTATCAGATTGATTCAGGGACAAAGAAAGCCTTATCTAGAGGGTGTGGCACTGGAGGGATCCTACAAATGTCTGTCAAAGATGATGAAAAAAATATAAAACGAAAGATTGGAAGAGGAGAAGCGAGAGAATCGCTAGGGCTGATTGATGGCTTGATGGATGATGGATGCCTAGATCCTTGGAGGGCGGCCTGGGGCTTGATGAAGAGGGCACCTGGATGCTGGAGAGGGGCGGCCTGGTGGAGAGAACCTCTGGCGGCCAAA
Organism: Areca catechu; assembly: GCA_021397845.1. Lineage (NCBI taxonomy): Eukaryota > Viridiplantae > Streptophyta > Magnoliopsida > Arecales > Arecaceae > Areca > Areca catechu. The sequence goes on along the minus strand of CM038045.1, from coordinate 51,243,989 downwards.
GCTTGGAGGAAAGTGGTGGCGGTTTGGATGGGAAAGAAGTAGGTGGCGGCCAAGGATGGATGGAATATGAAGGGCATCCTAGGTTAGAAGATGGTATGGGGTGGCTAGGGTTTGTATGGATGATAACTAGCTAACTAGATAATCGGGCCTCACACCCACTCTCTCACAGCGGTCGATGTTCTCAAAGAACGAAGGCAATTGAAAAGAAACACTCAATAAATTTCATTCATCAAAAAGTCTTCCATATAAGAGGGGGAGAAGTGGGTATTTATAGACTCATCCAGTCCTCTCCTTGTAAAAGTTAGAGTATAAATTTGTATCAAAGTGAGAGTACAAGTCTGTGTCAAAATGAGAGTACAAAATTGAATAAAATTAAAAGACTGGTCTCCTTAAAGGATTGTGCTGGCTGACTCCTTGTTGGACTACATGACTCCTCTTGGGCTTGGGCTGGTATGAAATTCTCTTGGGCTTGGACTGCATTGACTTTTCCACTCCCTGGTGGGCTTGGACTAGGAGGGGTGCCATTCATGCTAGGTTTGACTAGGCTGGGGTGCCAACTTTGCAAGTGGACTAGAGAGTGGGGCGCCGTAAGTTGTGGGCTTATGAGGGGAGCCATTTATTATGGGCCCTAGAACTGGGGCGCCAATCATATGGACCTAGGGGCCAATGGGTCAGGGGTGTGGCACCATCTGGTGTGGATCTGGGGCGCCAAGGGCCTTGGAGGCCTAGGGCGCCCAACACTTGGGGCTTGGGTAGAATGAAAGAGCCCTGTTGCTTGGGAGGGCTTGAGTGATGGTCTAGTAGCTCACCTCTTGGTCTTGACTTGAATGAAAAAATCACACTACAAGACTCAATTTAATTGGACTCAACAGACACTTGACTAAATTGAAGCAAGTAGACTCAATGTATTGATTACAAGACTCAGTTGACTTAGTGAACTCAATCAGCTTACCTTATTACAGGACTCAAAATTAGATATCATTACAGGACTCAATTTGCCTGATAGACTCAACTTATAATGACTGGTTACCCAACACATGACTCAGAGATCTAATTAAAGCTTTGAAATCTAGGTCTGATCCTGATGTCCCCATCAACCATCCTGCAAGGGCTCCACACCAGACTGGACGAGGCCAAGGGTCGATAGGCCGAAGAGCTCCCCAGTGTACTGTGGGCCTACCACACCACACCTCGAACAGCAATAGGTGAGATGCCCTCAATCTCGTTTTTGGTGCAGAGGTTGTGATTCCAGTGGTGGGTCTGGCCACACTACGGGTAGAGTAGTACGATGAAGTTGAGAATCCGGCCTGCCTTCTCCTCAACCTAAATCTGTTGGACGAGACGAGAGACAAAAGCTCGACTCCGAATGATGGCATATCGGCAGCGGGTAGCTTGCTACTATACTGCCCCCGTTAGGCCCAAGATGTTCCATCCAGGCGACCTGGTTCTCAGGTGAGCAAAAATATCTCAACCAGGAGAATGCAACAAACCTTCCCTAAACTGGAAAGGTCCCTATAAGGTGGTTGAGGCTCTGCCGAACAAAGCCTACTACCTTGCCGGACTCGATGGCACCCGGTTCCCTCAGATGTGGAATGCCAGTAAACTGAGGAGGTACTACCAATAATGTAAGGCCTTCCCTCAATTATTAAAGTTTCTTTTTGGTGCAACACTATCTTCCACTTGTGCAGGAACTCATCCGTCCGACTCCAAGTCTAGCAAAAAAAGTTGAAAAATTTATGAAGCCCCACACTCCAAAGCCGAGAAACTTATGAAGCCTCGCACTCAAAGCTGGGAAACTTACGAAGCCCCGCACTCATCCGCCCGACTCCAAGTCTGGTGAAGAAAGTTGAAAAACTTATGAAGTTCATACTCAAAGTCGAGAAACTTACGACGCCCCACACTCATCCGCCTGACTCCAAGTTTGGCAAAGAAAGCCGGGAAACTTACGCCCCACACTTAAAGCTGGAAAACTTACGAAGCCCCGCACTCGAGGCCGAAAAAACTCCAGAAGCCCTGCACTCACGCCTGCATGATCTCAGGGCCGACGAGGGGAGCCAGAGAATTCCCAGAGTCTTCCTAGCCGATCATATGGTTTCAGACTTAGTCGAAAATGGGCGGGACCTGGGAAGTCTTAAGCTTCACTAGCATGAAGTTCATCTTCCTATCATAAAAAGGTAGAGAAGTTGGAGGAAGAGGAACAAGGCAAAGTTCCTTGGCCAGGTAAGGCTTACTCACTATAGAAACAAGCCCTTTACAACATGAAAGATCCTTGTTTGCCAAGAAATACTTCTAAGTATGTCAAAAAAAAAAAGGAAGAAGAAGAAAAAAGAGAGAAATACTCATCAAGTGAAGAAGCGTTGTATTCATTTACCAAAGTTTTTCTTTACATTTGTAAGGACTCCCGATAGGCCGGGAAGTCCTTTGAAAAAGTCCAAGTATAAAAAGAAAAGAAAATCATGGCTAGGTCGAGGAGGCCGGCTCCTTTCCGGGCCGACGAGTCACCACCTCAGGCACTGATGCGACCTAGTCAGTGGGGTGGCCTGGGCGATTGCGGTCTTGACTTCGGCCTCCACTCTGGTCCCCGGCTCTAACTCCATTTTGGCCTCGACGGCAGGCACCCCAGTGCCCTGGAGATGGAAGGCAGGTCGGGGTAGATGTTATCCAGCCCCTTCAGCCAAAAAAGTTGACTGGCTTTTCTTTGGAAGTCGTTGAACCCCTTTTGGTGGAAGTCTAGGACTGGCTTGGAGACCTCGTCCGTGAAGGCTTCTGATGCCTTGAACCTTAAAATGGCTTCGACGGCCTCCTTCTTCACCACCACCATCAATACGACTATCGACGTGGCCTTCTCCTCTGACGCCGGGGCCGTTGCCTCATCAAGTTAAACCTAGAGGGTCTGCGCCCATCCCTCCAAGCATGCCACCTCTGCCGTAGAGCTGGCCTCCATCTCAGGCAGGCGGGAAGCCCTCTCCCTCTTCACCTTCAGAGCATCGTCGAGGTCGGTGGATTTCTTCTTTAGCCCCGTCGCCATCGCCTGGGAGCTGGCCAGCTCAGCTCGGAGGGCCTTCACTTGGTCCTCCAACTCTTGCACCCGGGTTGTCTGACCCTGGGTTTCTACCTCAGCGGCCTCCTTCTCCTTGCAAAGGTGGTGGTCCTGCCTCATCAGCCCCAGGCACGAGTCCCGGAGGAGCTCGGTGTCGGTGACCACCTACAATAATACCCAAAAATGGGTCAATTGGTATTCTTATAAGTGAAAAGGAAATGATGCAAGGTAAAATCCAGCTTACCGATAGAAGTTGAGGAAATATGCCGGTGAGGACCTTCACCAGTGGCCGGCCGATCTTCTCCTGGCGATCTCGTGGCTGAATGATGACATTTAGGATCTCCTCCACCAGCTTGGCATCCCTCATCACTGTCGCATCTGGCGGCAGGTAGGCCATCACCTTGTGCACTCCCGAGCCTGATGTTGTGGAGTGCACTGTAGGCCTTGGCATGGTGGTCGGAGGAGGTGCAGTGGCCGCAGGATGAGTGTCGACCATTTCAGTTGTTGGAGGCAGTGCCGGCCCCTCTGCGGTGGCATCATCCGCCACCTCCACCACCACTGGTCGTGGCGAAGCTCCGATTCGGGGAGGGGTCGCTGGAGCTATCGGTATGGTCCCTTCCTCGGCCTTGGTCTCCCTCCTGGGCCTGCGGGCTTGAGGTTGGGTCGCAGGCCCAGGCACGGTTGGTGCCATGGCCAGCTCCCTCTTAGTTGGCCTGATAGAGGGCCCCCCACTAGGCCTCTGCTTCGGTTCCTCCGGGACTTTCTTTGACTGCTCCTCCCTGGGCCTTGTAGATGCGGCCCTCTTCCTCAATATTTGGAGAAGCTGCTCCATGGAGAACTTCATCCTTGTAGTAAGAAAAGAAATTGGTCGGTTACCAATTAAAGAGAAATCTACTTTAAAGAGGAAGGAGCTCTGACATCAAGCCTTACCTTGAGGTTGGTCCAAGTTGACCCCAGCGTCGACAATGTTTTGCTCAATCAGTAGGTCCCACAGGGTCGGGACCTTAGAGGTGACGAGCCGATCATACATCTCCTTATCCATCGACTCAATAAAAGACTACTGGTTGGGAGAGTGGTCCGGGTCACTCCAAACCTAATCCACTCCCTCAACTGAGGCAAAGAAAAACCTGCTCTTCCATCTCTTGATGGAAGATGGCAAGTCCAGTTTGATAGCCTCTGGGTGGGGGGCCACAAAGCACCACCCGTTATCGGCTGAGTGGCACTTCAGGGTGAAGGGAGCCCTGAACAAGGAGAAACGGGCAATAATCCTGTGGAAGTGATAAAAGAAGGTGAAGCAAACTATGGTCCTAACGGCATTGGGAGTAAATTGGGCAGGGACCAAACGAGAAGGGTGGAAGGGCAGAAAGGGTGGAAGGAGAAGAAGAAAGGGTGCAATGGAAGATGAAGGCCCCCAAGGAAGAAATCCTCATATAGGACGATCCGGCTCAGGCCACTGGAAGTGACCCGCTCCTCCGGTCCCAGAATTGAGGCTGGATGGTATCCGGAATCTCGTACATGCTCCGGACATGGAGGAGGTCCTTCCCGGTCATCACCGAAGCAATGCCGGAGGGACCGGACAGTTCATGAATGGGAGGAGGAGGAGGAGGAGCCGCAGGGGTGCCAATGACTATCCCCGTCCGACGAAAAACCCCGTGGGCTACTAGAGGAACCTCATCCTCGCTATTCGAGGTGGGAGGTCTCGACTGAGACAGCCCCGCCTCGCCGGAATAGTTCAGGCGGCGGTGCCCTCTATCAGAAGAACTCATGGAGGAGAAAAAGAAGGAAAAGACGTAGGGCCCAAGACCTAAGAACTCTACAAGATCCCCTCCAGCATAGGCCGAAGGAAAGGAGGAAGGAAGAAGAAGAAGGCTGACCTGCAAAGACTCTGAACTCTGGACCAAGAAGATGAGATTGAAGGACTTTGTGAAAACTGCTCTCCTCGCTCGAAAGTTCTTAAGGAATGACCCGAAAGGTGCCTTTCAAAAAGCCTACCGGCCCCCATTGCATCGTACTGGTCGAAAACATGCATCCTTTCTTCTCCCTAGCCAACGAGAGTCTGCCACGTGTCGAGATCCACTGGAGGCAATGCTTGGTTCGGAGGCAATCGCTTCGAGCTCGGCACAGCAATTATGGCCCTTTTGGTTGGGCTGACATGGAGTCCCCTTATCGGTATGAAAGCACGATCTCTGGAACACCGACACTCGGGGCATTAATGGCATGGGATAAGCTCCCTTCCATGTCAGCATCATCATTATTCCCTTCGCCCCGAGCATCGTGATATACTTTGGGCTCGAGAGTGAGGGACACTTGATGTGGCACTATCGCTGACATGGAACCCATGTCGGACCCAGCTGGCAGCCACGCTGATAGAATACGCCATGTGGATGTGGTGACTAAATGAAGATCCGAGGTCGTGCTCCCACCTTCTGGGGTTGAGCTCCCGAGATAGAGCTCCCCCTTCCTGTCGAGGTCGAGCCCCCAGCTGAGGTCAGCTCCCATCCGAGATCGAGCTCCCGTCCGAGGTCGTGCTCCTGCCTTCCGGGATCAAGCTCCTGAGATAGAGCTCCCCCCTCCTACTGAGGTCAAGCCCCCGATAGAAGTCAACTCCCATCCGAGGTCGAGCTCCTGGCCGAGGTCGTGTTCCCACCTTCCGGGGTCAAGCTCCCGAGATAGAGCTCCCCCCTCCTGCTGAGGTTGAGCCCCCGGCTGAGGTCAGCTCCCATCCAAGGTTGAGCTCCCGGCCGAGATCATACTCTCGCCTTCCGAGGTCGAGCTCCCCCCGTCCTGTTGAGGTCGAGCCCCCGGTCGAGGTTGAGCTCCCGGTTGAGGTCGTGCTCCCGCCTTCCGAGATCGAGCTCCCAAGTTGGAGATCCCCCTTCCTACCAAGGTCAAGCCACCCTCGTACCCAAGGCATGCTCCCACCTTCTGGAGTGGGGCCCCTAGTTGGAGACGTGCTTCCACCTTCCGAGGTCAAGCTCCATAGATAGAGCTCCCCTCTTGCCAAGGCCGAAGTTCTTGCCAGGAGCGAAGAAGAGAAGATCAGCAGAAGTTCAGACCATGGCATAGAAGCTCCTAGCTACCTGCAACCCCAGAGGTGCTACGTGCCTTGTCAAGGGTTCCAGGCACTGCAACGCGCCACCTGCATCCTTTGTGTGATGCATGTTTCACCAAGTTCCAGGCCCTATGGCATGCCGCCTACGCCCACCGCTGTGCAGCCGAGGCTCCAGTTCCCATGACATGCCACATGTATCTTCTCCAAGAGGAGTATCCTATTAAGGCTCCAGATCCTGCAGCATACCGACGATCCTTCCTGGAATAGAAATGCTTCACCATGTCTCGGGGCTCAGTGGCACGACGCCCGCACCTCCCATAAAAAACTGCACTACCGGAGGGACAAGACCTGTGCTATGCTGGCGAGCACCCCTAATAGAAAGACCTCCTTTTAAGGACCGGTCTGACGGGGGGGGAGACTGCTGATTGAGGAAAACCTCACCAAAGAGTGGTACCTCCAGTAAGGAGGTCCCAACAAAGCCCCAGATCTGGTCTGGGCCATTTTTATCATATAAAACTGAAGAAGGGACCTCCAACAAGGAGGCAACTGGTAAGACACAGAAAGCAAACAAGCAAGGAACCAAAAAAGAGAACCTCCCTGCTCTCTAACCTCCACTTCTCATTTTTTCATCCCTGAGATCTCATTCTCGTTCCTCTAGATGGAGAAGCCCTTGGGTTCTCCGTCATAGAGGCTCAATTTTCCTTGATTGTCCTAATTAACTTGATCATCGAAGTGTTCCTGGCAGAATTCCTGGTATGGGTTTTCTCTTTTTTGCAGGACAATCTGATCGAGAAGTTGACTGAAAAAGAGGACCAAGTATCCAGAGGGAACCCGATACATCCACAACACGTCAGAGCTATAGGCCACAGTGATCAGGACGGCAACACCAGCCAAGTAGCATTTTAATGTAAACAAAATTTGATCTAATGTAAAAAAAGTTGCAAGCATATGAAAACCAATTATATGATTGGATTACTGAAAATTTAATCTAACAAACTTGTGATTTTTGTTATATGGTGCTTTAGCATAACCACCTTTATTTTCAAAATTCAAAGGTATTTATTATATGGGATTACTGAAAATATGATCTAGCAATCTTGTGGATTGCTGAAAATCTTTCTACTTTCCTAAGCCATGCATGGATATCAATTCAAAGGCAGCATATTTGTAAACCTTCTAAAATAACCTATACCTCTGACTACAGGCAATCTAAACCTCAGGAGATGATTGAATACAATTATTTTTAAGCTTTTTCAGTTGAGTTTGTAAACTTTCTAAAATAACCATCAACAATGGCAATTGACTTGTGAAGTGGGTAGTAACCATCAATATAGCAGTTGAGTTTCTTGGCTCGATTACTAGATAGTGCATTCTCTAGATTATATCATTATACAGCTAAGCATCTCTCTCAAAAAAAAAAGATCAGTCAACCTGCAGGTCAAACAATCTTTTCTAACCTGCAGGTCACAACAATCCCTTCTAAATATTTAGCCTTCCAAGTTAGAGCTGTCAACGGGTTGGAACCCAGATATCCAGACCCGGACCCGATTTTAGGTCCCGGACCCGATTTTAGGTACCGGACCCGGACCCGAATACCCGACGGGTCCAATTTTAAAGTACCAAACCCGGACCCGAATGGATCCCGGGTATCCAGACCCGAACCCGGACCCGAATATCACCATGGCCCATGGGCTTGTAAGAGTAGAGGATTCTATTTTTTTTTGATTATTCTCTAATAGTAGGAATGATAATGATAAATTTAAAACATAGATAAAATATAAGAAAGATTCCACTACTTGTTTTGATATTTTTTTAAAAACTTTTAGCATGACAAAATTATAGTCCAGCTACATATGATATTCCAACAATAACCAATCTTTATAATAACCAATCTATAAAGATGTGACAAACCAAATGAGGATACAATTATTTCAAGAAAATGGCAATCATAATAGGATTAAAGTATTCTAAGAACCTGCTAACAAGATTATTGAATTAACATAGGATTATAAGAAAGCTAATAAAAGATTACATAACTATATCATCATGACTTACAAATAAAGTAGCAGAAATTAAAATAACAGGAAACAAATCTTACCAAAATTGAAACCCAATCGCTAAACCTCTAATGCACATGCCACCAAAAAAAATATGAAACCTGTTGAAACTCATTCAAGAAATATAAAAATAGCTAAAGCATAAAAATATCCAATTGAAAACACAATCAAAAACAGAAAATCATATACAATAACCAACAACAGTTTCAGCTAGTACATAAGACAAACATTTTCAATTAGTACATAAGATAAAATAACACCACACTTATAAAGATAAAGAGATACACAGTTTGTTCCATCCCATTGTTCATTTGTTCCATTCCAATTTGTTCCATCTTCCATCATTTCTTATAACTCCAAATCAACTTCTTTCATGCTATGAGATAATAATGAAAGCCTAATCAAAAGAAAATATAAATCATTACTTATTAAATATAAAAATAAAAATTACACAAAAAAATGTGCTTGTTAATAAAATATTATAATTAAAAAAACTTACTTGTTAAAGCTTCACCATGAAATTCAACCATCACAAAGCTCAATAGATGTTCCAGCAACATCTAAAAAAAATTCATATCCAGTAAATACTATGAAAACCAAAAAATAAATAAAAAATAAAAAACTTACCATTCTTTGTAGATTCAAGCCAATCACTTGTAGTTAACAAAGCTTCAACAATCTCTGGAGCTAAGCATGATCGCCTCTCATCAATCACCCTACCACCAATACTGAATGCAGATTCAGAAGCAACAGTAGTAGCTGGAAGAGCTAGAATATCCCGTGCCATTTTTGCTAATGTAGGGTACCGAGCACTATTCATCTTCCACCAATTCAAAATGTTAAAATTATTTTTTCTTGGAAACATAGCTTCCTCCAAATATTTTTCCAACTCAGATTTATCAGAATCTCTAATAGTGGAAGAACGAGATTGACAATACCACTCGTCAAAGTCATGCTCATCATCCAAAGATACACCCGCACGGCTTTCACTTGAATTTGCATTTGTTGAACCACTAGATACAAAATAACCTGAATTTCCAACCAACAACTCCTCACCTCCATATTCATTATACAAATCAAACATAACTGTACGAACTTTATCAATATAATCAAAAGAACTATAACCATACAGCTGATCATAATAATACTCTACGATATCGAATTTGAATCTTGGATCAAGAATAGTTGCAATTGCTAATGGCAAAGAACATTCTTCCCAATATTTTCCAAACTTTTCTCTCATAGGTCCTGCCATTAATCTAAGACATTCATGCTAACTGTTTTCCCACTCTCTCATCTTAAGCTGAATTTTACAAATATCTCGAAAAAATATATTAGAAGTAGGAAACTTCGAACCAGAAAAATGATTAGTTGCATCATAGAATAATTTCAAACAATCTCTCACAATGCATGCCACTGTCCATTCATCTTCTGAAGGATTACATTTGTAACCTCTTTCCAATTGAGACAAACGATAATATGCCTCCTTCAAAGGAATAGAAGCATCAAGCATCAAATAAGTTGAATTCCACATATTAGGTACATCTTTTCCTACCTTTTTTGCATCTGTCAACTTTAACTGAGCTATTACTTTTTCAAATTTTTGATATAAAGCAGGTGACCTATTCAACAAACTCACAGTTTCTCGAATCTTTTGCAAGAAATCTCCAGCTTTTGCTAATCCATCTTGAACAATCAAATTAAGAATATGTGCACTACATCGCACATGAAATAATGCGCCAAACAAAGAAAGCAATGATTTCTCACAAAGCCACATTTTCAATTGTCTAACCATTACATCATTTGCACTTGCATTATCAACGATCATTGAAGAAATTTTCTTATCCAAATTCCACTCCAATAACAAATCAGAAATAAAATGAAACAATGTTTCACCATCATGTGGATATGAAATCTTTCTGAATGCAATGATTTTTTTCTTCAATTCCCAAATATCTGATATATAATGTGCAGTCAAGCATGCATATGCGATATTTGAATGATCAGAAGTCCATATATCGGTAGTAAAGGATATCTTACTAGAAAGTGCATCAAAGTAATCATATAACTTTGCCTTTTCCTCCTTGTAAAGATTCAATATATCACTCCTGATTGTATTACGACTCACAAGCTTAAAATTTGGATTCAATCAAGCACAAAATTGTTCAAAATATTCATGTTGAACCATGTTAAAAGAGTAGTTATGCTTGATAATCATTTTTGCCAAATCTTTTCTACTCTTTTCTTGGTCAAACTTGTAAGGTTGAGCTGCCTTATCACCAAAACCTTTTGTAATTGATTGTTGTACTGCTCTTCCATCATTCTTTTTTCTAAAAATGCATATACTAAGATGCTTTCTCAAGTGACTAGTTTCTTTATTACTACCACCACAAAGTTCCTTTTTATACCAATTACATCTAGCAATATCATCACCGTTTTTATTTTTAAACTTAGTGAAATCATTCCATACCGGTGATATTAACTTTCTTTTATGACCAGCTGTACCAGCAAGATAGTTTTGCATAGATCCAGTTGTTTCATCTTCAATTACCTCCTCTCCAGGAATAATTACATTTTGTTCAACTTCAACATCGACATTTTGAGAGGTTGGCATTTTCTGAAATTTAAAATAAATTATATAAAAAAAATCCTAGTGTACTATGATACTTTTAATCATGATTATTAATAAAAAATAAAAATGAGGTAACATCTCACGGTTCTCACCGTTCACCAAGGTAGGTCTTGACCTATTGTAGCAGGTCTCGAACAGTCGCCCACGGCGAGGGAGGTGCAGCCGGCAGGGGAGGAGGCGGGCGAAGAGCTCTCGAACAGTCGGCCATGGGGGGGAGGGAGGCGGCGTTGGCCGTCGGCCGTGGGCGTGGAGGCAGAGGCCGTGGGCGGTGGGCGCTGGCGGCTGGCCGGGACAGGGGCAGCGGCAGCCGGCGGGGGAGGTGCAACCGGCGGGGGAGGCGGCGGCGTAGAGGGCTCTCCGCTCTCGAACAGTCGGCCGTGGGGGGGAGGGAGGCGGCGTTGGCCGTCGGCCGTGGGCGTGGAGGCAGAGCACCAGGGGAGAGGTAGGAGGCAGAGGCCGTGGGCGGTGGGCGCTGGCGGCTGGCCGAGACAGGGGCAGCGGCAGCCGGCGGGGGAGGCGGCGTAGAGGGCTCTCCGCTCTCGAACAGTCGACCGTGGGGGAGGGAGCCGGGAGGGAAACGGAGCGTCGGGGGAGAGGCCGGAGGCGGAGCACCGGGGGAAAGGCCGGCGGCGGAGCGCCGGGGGAGAGGCCGGAGGCGGAGGCCGTGGGCGGCGGGCGCTGGCGGCTGGAAGGGAGAATGAGATCAGAGAAAAAAAGGTGTTTAAGGTCAGGCGCTGGCGTTTGGGCACGATTTTGTTTAGGATTTAATAACGTAACTTTTGAAAAAATTTTAACCCTCTTATTATAATCCAACTTCCCACGTTTGTATAAATATATAATTATATATTATATTATTTTATTTAATTAGATCTCGGGTCTCGGGTCTCGGGTATGTCAGGTATGGATATGTAATATTCAGATCCGGATCCATTTAACTATGATTAATCAGGTCCGGATCCGGATCCGGATAAATGGGTCCAGATTAAAATCCAGATCCGGACTCATTGAATCCAGACCCGCGAGTCTCGGGTCCAGGCCTGACCCATTGACAGCTCTATTCCAAGTTCTACTTCTCAATAGCTATAACATTCTCCAGATTATATCACTATACAACATATACCAACATCCAAATTTATAATTATACAACATCTACAAGGCCTATATCTTCTTATTATAAAAAACTACATGGCTCCAATTTACTGAATTCAACAAAGATAGTAATGTTCATGCTGAAACAATATTCATGTAAAATATTTAATATAAAACTAGACTAACATCAATCCAGTTAAAATGCAGCCAAAACATAGTTTAAAATAAAAACATGATTTACATTATCATTAATAACTTTTACAAAACACTAAATACATTATTATTAAAAATTATGATCGACAAACATGTACATTAGGTTTATAAACTAGAAAAAGCAGAACAAGCATGATCAAATAACCCATAACACTAAGTCTATTATATTTGCATTTATCTTCCCATAACCTAGATTATCTTTTTAGATCGCAAATTTGCTTTTCAAGTTCTGAATGCTTATATTTCATAATTTCTTTCTCACGCTACAACACTTGCTTATTAGCCTCCAACTTATCCATTTTTTGGTAATTTATGGATTATTCTGAATGCATGTCTGAACTACTCTAGATCTAACCATTGAAGTAGTTGCAACCTCTATCAACTTATAAAAATTAAATTTTGATTTCCATTATCCTTTCCCTTATAACAAGAAATCATATAAAACAAAGTAAAATCCTTACATTATAATTAGGGCATACCCAAAACCTTCTATCCGGATTTGTAGAGGTCCAAGATATTTTTATCATTACTAGAAGATGGCGGCGATATCTCTTTGGCTTCTACTAAATCCACACGACTTTGCTTCTCAAATACTCAAACTCGAAGAATTCATGATGGAATATTGTAAAAACTAGGCATGGTCTGGTACATACTTAGCTTCAGCAAGAATTTAATATCACTAAGTAAACTAAATTTAAACGGCTATACATGGAGAGCCCGCAATGAAATCTTGAATGTTATCCATGATAATAGGGTTGTCTTGCAGGGAAAGAAGTGTATAAGATATTAGCCAGGGAAAGAAGTGTATAAGATATTAGCTCTTGACAGGGAGTTTAGTGCGAGATGAAGTTCTTGATGGAGATAGGAGCTCAGTGCAAGGTGGAGCTCTAGGAGTAGGTGGATCTCTAGGAATAGGTGGATCGGGTATAAAACGAGAAACTTAAGAGGACAACATGCAATATCACATGGTAAAGTTTATATTATCATAGGAAGCTTTTCTGAGCAGGTCTCATGTCAAGGTGAGCATGGTATACAACGAAAATGAGATCGATTGATCTGGCTCTTCTTCTATGTTTATCCATCCATGAGCATTAGGATTTTTTTCCAGAGTATGGAGACGAGATCCTTCAAGAACTCTCAAAATCAAGTAAAGGTCGAATATCGAGTCGAGGTGAAGGTTGTTGGGCTATGCCTCGAGCCCGACCCATGAGGGGACTCGGCCCGGAAGGAACTAGGCTTGATAGCAGTAGGCTAGGCCCGACCCCGTGGGGGCGCGCAGCTTAGGAGTGTGCTTTACCTCCCTCCTATTGTGGTTCACCATGGTCCATTGCTGGCATGGTCCATAAGGAAGTTATCACAGTCTACAATGCTAAGGCGAGGTCCATGGGTTGTTTTTACATGATCCGATGATCACGAGCATTCCTAGGGGAGATTTGATAGCCATGGATATTTTTGACTTCGATTGGGCCTGATCAGCATGATTTGTAGTGACTTTTTGGGTGATTGATCGAGATCAGATGACCGGAGGTCTTTTATGGGTTAACAAGAGTTGGACAAGAAATTAAAATTCTTTTTCGATACGGTTTGAACCACCGGACTTCTATCGAAGAGACTTCAACAAGGGGACATCCCAAAGGTTATAAAAAGAGGATAGACAGGACAGGGACAAGTGCGAGGATCTAGAGGACTTCAAAGAGCCTAGAGGAGTGGGAGTAGCAGCGAAAGCCCGTGGGGGCTAGAGGGTCTCCTTGAGATGTGAGAGCTCGTGAGAGAGGGTTTTGGATTTCTTGTTGAGTTTTTTTTATATAGGATGAAAGTATAAGATCTCCTTAAAATTTTTTCTCGTGGTGAAACTTTGAATGTCCTATTGATTGTGTCTTCTATTTTTCTTTTTTTCCATTCTCTTGCAGTATCAACAATAATAATTATGATCTTGAAAAATGGGATAGGTATTTCATACGAGGAATTGTTTAATAAATGATATTAGTGTAAGTGGTACCCCAACCGAAGGAGACAGAGGGGGAGGAAGAGCTTGGTGTCATAGATATGGAGGAGTGGAAGAAGATGCAGGAGGCGAAGACCCCGATAAATGTGAGAAAAAAATAATAACATGCAGAGGTCATTGTTTTTTTGCTATCAAATTAGGCATTCCTGATTGATTTTATGTTTTATATTTAGGATTGCCAAATCCTATAGAATTTGGGCCAATCTCATCTTTACCAAATAGGCCCTAATATTTAAGAAAATCATGTTGTAAGCTACCCTAGGTTCAAAGTAGACTTATCATCTATGACTGTTTAGTAAATGAATCCTAGTAAAATTTAAACAAGGGATGGATAAGACAGGAATAAAGATCTATGTTGAAGGAGAGGCACGGGCCATAGGGCATCTCACCCCTTCAAACGGAGTCCTCGAAATGGCTTCTTCCTTGAAAATTTACCTCGAACCTACTTCTAAAAATAAAGCAAAAATAAATAAATAAATAAAATAGGACAATATATTCTAGAGTCTTCTTTGGATCTCACGGCTGTCTACCAAAGGGTTGTGAGCTTGTAAGGGATAATTGGTTGGGGGCTAGGTGATAAGGAATGAAGAGGTACATTAAGACGGATGGCTATGATTGAGTAAAGGAGAAAGTTGCATTTTTTTGGTGGTTCAACGGCTAGGACGAGAGAAAAATGTTACATAGATAGGATCTAGGTTTTTAAGAGAGTTCTCTTGAACTAAGGGTTGTAGCTTGTTATAATATGAAAGCTAATTTTAAAGATAAAGCTTACTAGGATCAGCGATATGGATGCTGAGAATTGAGATGGAGCGTGTTTCTTGTATGCGTTAGCTTCGAGGGCTAGAGTCCTAAATTATTAGAGATATGGAGTTTTTCTAATCTAGCATATTTGGTGGTAGTGATGCGGACTATTATCGTTTATTAGAGAGAGGTCATGAAGATTGGTGAAATGGAGGGTCGAGATCTAACGAGCGTGTATTTATTTTATTATAGAAGGAAGTGTACGTTAGATTAAGGGAAATGGATGGGGTTTGGAGTCCGTATAGAAGCCAAACATGTAACATCCATGCAACGCCATTGCATGTCATGGCTGTCGATACAACAGGACAGAGAAGAGATCTCTTATTTGGTTCTATTAAGACTCTAGAGCAGCACAATTCTTAGTGTAGATCCAATGTGCTGGCCCAGTATTCGGAATAAGTACCACTTAAATCAAGCAACAGCAGTGGAAGAAAAAATTTAGAGAGAGAATTTTATTAAAAAAAATAAAGACTGAAAAAAAAAAAAAAAAAAACTCATGTATGTTGAGCCTAAGGTTTAACCTAACTAGTATAGATCAGTACTAA
Source organism: Areca catechu (assembly GCA_021397845.1). Classification (NCBI taxonomy): domain Eukaryota; kingdom Viridiplantae; phylum Streptophyta; class Magnoliopsida; order Arecales; family Arecaceae; genus Areca; species Areca catechu. The sequence continues at coordinate 51,228,555 of CM038045.1, read as the reverse complement.
AAAACCAACAAAAGTTATTTGATTGATGAGTTGGAGTTTGTGACGACACCGCAAGGGTGGATAAATAGAAATTAGGTAGTGTCAACATGCAGCATGGAAAAAGAGAGAGAAATGTCACCATGGCAATAGCACACAGATCTTCGTAGAATTGAGGTTTTTTTCCAGTTTTATCAGGTGAAGTGGTTCGAGGTGCACGGTATAGGAACACGGTGCATGTAAGAGTGAATGTAAGGCACTTTCTAGAAAAGGAATAGAAGGGATCCTCAATAGGTGTGATTAGAGGCGAATGTAAGGGCACTTTCTAGAAAGAGAATTGGATGGCTTGGCATGAGGGTTCCAAGCATCCTCGATGGGTGCTATTAGAGGCTCGAGCTCCTCATTCATCAAGGACTTCCACCTTTACGATGGAAACTAATTAGAGGGGCATGAGGGGGTACCAGATATGCGATCACGATCCTCTGCGCTAACCACAATTTTTGAGGGAAATTCTAGCATGGTGCAGGCCTGGTGGGTTGGGTGGGAAGGCAACATTATTCATCTTGCATCCATTTACTTTTGATGGATACTTAGAGGATGGTTGAAGATCGGGAAACTGCTCAAATTTGAAGGTAAATGATACTATGGATTGGATGCGTTGGGGTATCCCGATCCAGGTACGAACCGAACACCAATTCGGCTAGCCGAAGACTTCTTTTCCGGATCACTGACTTCGAACCAGGAAAGGACAGGCCAACTACAGGCAACCCAAGGCTTCTCATTGGTCTACGACATCCGAAGGCCAGATCTTCGGATGATGTCTTCAGTCCTAACCGAAGACCAGGCTTCTCGTCGACTTCGGAAGACACGCTTTTCGGTCCCTGCTGAAGACACGATCTCCGGCTCTGCGTAGACACCAAGTCTTCGACCCACGCAGAGGACAAAATCTCTAACCGAGAATCTCCCTAAACAGGGGAAATCTGAAGATGGGACCACAATCTGGCCCAGATAGGCAACAGTAACCAACGGTTACTATTGACAATCTCCATGCCACGATCATGGCGCGCAACTCCAGCTACCATGCCTCCGGTCTGGCCAGAACCGCTCAATAACAACCCACGATCGCCAATCATGAGGAGAAATTAACTTTCCGTAATCACCAGGAGAAGAGCGGGGCCGCTGGCCAGAGGCCTCCTTTTAAATAGCGGTAAGAGGAATTGCTCGAGGAGGTATGCACACATACATACACTCACGCCTACTTTAAATTAAAGGGGTCTTTTCTTTTGCTCCTAGAGAATCTTCTCCATTCTGTGGCTAGAATCCGCCTCTGACTTAGGTATCGGAGTGTCCCCTACCGGAACGACTCCGGCAAGGGACCTGTCTTGCAGGTGAACCAAGGAGCGGTCCTGTGGTGCAGCAGCTCCAACCGACCGATACAGGAACTCCATGCCAATAAATTGGCGTGCCAGGTAGGGGGTAACACAGCATTCTTTAGGCTCCCTCATAAATAAGGGAAAGTAAGAGGTTCCTGATGGCGAGAGGAAGGACTCAAATAGCCTCCACAAGTTGAAGTCGTGCTCCGTCCCAAGGGGGCGCACCCCCATGAGAGAACGACGTCCCACCTCCCACAATTGTCATGGGATTACAGCAATTTGAAGCCCTTGTGAACCAGGTTACTAACCTTACAGCCATGGTTCAAGATTTCCAGAATATAGCTTTTCCGGTGAAAAACCCACCGGCCGCCTTCAGACATAGCTCTCGATCCTGAAGGAAGAGAGCCCCGTAGGAGGATTCCACATATCCCTCCTCCCATTCTCGGCCCTCTCTTAAAGGCCGAACCTCGAGACTGCCTAGGTCCGCCAATTTCCCGCAGAAAGGAAAAAGGCCTAGGCAAGCCCCCTCACCCTCATCCGAAGACTCCACTTTCGTAGAGAGGGCGCCAAAACAGACTCCCGATTACGACGGGAGATTCAGAGCCATTGAATCGGAAATGGTAAAGGCGCGGGAGCAGAGAATGCGGGACTTGAAGGATCCCGACGATTTGATTATGGGTGATCTACGCCCACCCTACACCGATTGTATCATGGCCGAAGTCATTTCTCAGCACTTCAGGGTTCCCCAGATGGAATCCTACAACGACACCTCCGATCCCCTCGATCACTTGGACCGCTTCAAGGCCTATATGATGATCCAAGGAGCTTCGGACGTGATGTACTGCCTCGCGTTCCCGGTTACCTTGAAGAAAGCCGCTCGGATATGGTACTCGAGCTTGCGCCCAGATACCATCGATTCTTTTTCCGAGTTAGAGAAATTGTTTGTCTTGCATTTTAGGACCAGCCGCAAGACTCCCTGGAATACGGACACACTATTCCTCCACCAGAATGAGGGAGAAAGCCTGCGAGACTACATCTCCAGGTTTAATGAGGCTACACTTGAGATCCCCAATCTCAATGAGCATGTGGCCATGTCTACGCTGAAGAAGGGACTTCGTACATCCAGGCTTACTTTTTTCCTGGATAAGAAGTTCTCCAAAAGCTATGCTGAGCTCTTATCGAGAGCTCAGAAATATGTCGATGCTAAAGAGCAGGCGACCAACCGACGACTGATCGAAGGGAAGCCCCCTTAAAAAAAAAAGAACAACAGGGGGCAAGGTCCCCCGACCTCCAATAACAATAACAATAAATATACTGATCGCCGAAGAAGTCCTCCCAGGCCCAGAGCATCGGGAGGAAGATTCGACTCCTACACCCTCCTCAACCTTCCTCGAGAAAAGATCTTCATGGAGATAGAGAAACAAAATTATCTCCAACGGCCCCGTCCCATGAAGGCCTCCTCTTTCGTAAGGAATATGAACAAATATTATCGATTCCACCAGGACCACGGCCACAACATCGAAGAATGCATCCAGCTGAAGGATGCGATTGAGGATCTTATTAAGAGAGGGTATTTAGGGCGGTATATTGGTTGCCAAGGACCCCGGTCGGAGGCTATTGTTCCCCAGCCACCTCCTGAAGAGGCCGAACTGCCAAATCAAAGGCCCACCAACGGAGGAGTGGGGATGATACACCGATCCATCAACTGGAGGAGGGATGAGAATGATGTCCCAAAGCGACTCAAGGACAATAACGTTATTCTCTTCTCCGATGATGACCTTGCGAGAGTCTGGCTCCTGCATGATGATCCCCTTGTAATCTCATCCGTTGTGGCCAACTATGATATACAACGAATCCTTGTTGATAATGGAAGTTCGACTGATGTCTTGATTTACGATGCATTCTCTAAAATGTGTTTGCCTAGACATTAACTACGAAGATCCCCAATACCACTCACTGGTTTCGGGGGCAATCAAGTTCATGCCGAGGGAGAAATAGTGTTACTTGTGACCCTTGGCACTGAACCTCGACAGAAAATACTGCCGATCAACTTCACGGTGGTCTGGACCCCTTCAGCTACAACATCATTCTATGGTGGCCTGCCTTGAACAAGTTTCGAACCGTGATCTTCTCTCATTATCTCCTGGTACGTTTCCCCACCAGGAATGGTGTCGGAGAAGCTAGAGGAGACCAGAGGGCAGCACGGCAGTGCCTGATGATTCAAGACAGGCACTTCAACGATTCTGCAACTCCGGATTAGCTGGATCCGAGGGATACAACTACAAGCTCTGGTGAACCCATGGAGAGAACTGTCCCGGTATCTTTGACAAATGAAGACTCCACCAGAGTTGTGCAGATCGGGAGTACACTTGATGAGGAAACCAGAACGGAGTTGATCCGTTTCCTTAGAGACAACGCCGATGTCTTCACTTGGTCGGCTTCAGATATGCCTGGAATTCCTGCCAAAGTGATCACTCATCACCTGGAAGTTATCTCTGGGTACAAACCAGTACAGCAGAAGAAAAGGAGTTTCGCTCCTGAAAGACAGAAAGCTGTGGATGAAGAAGTCGGCAAGCTCCTTAAAGCAGGGTTCATCCGAGAGGCCCACTACCCCGAGTGGTTGGTCAATGTGGTAATGGTGAAGAAAGCTAGCGACAAGTGGAGGATCTGCATCGATTACACAGACCTCAACAATGCTTGCCCAAAAAATAGCTTCCCTCTCCCAAAGATTGATCAGCTAGTTGATGCCACTGCTGGCCACCAACTGCCGAGCTTTATGGATGCTTTTTTCGGTTATAATCAAATTAGGATGGATCCACAAGATGAGGAGAAGATGGCCTTCATCACTGACAAAGGTCTCTACTGCTACAAGATGATGCCATTCAGCTTCAAGAATGCCGGTGCAACATTTCAAGGACTGATCAACAAGGTGTTCGAAAAGCAACTGGAGAGAAACATGGAGGCCTACGTTGACGACATGATCGTCAAAAGCCTCCTCCGAAAAGATCATATCCATGACTTGGAAGAGTCGTTCAATGCTCTGCGATGCTACCGCATGAAGCTAAATCCAACAAAGTGCGCCTTCGAGGTCACTTCGGGAAAGTTCTTGGGCTTTCTTGTAACCAAACGAGAGATTGAGGCAAGTCCTGAGAAGATCCAAGCCCTAAAGGATATGAGACATCCCTCCTGCAAAAAGGAGGTCCAGCAGTTAACAGGGAGAATCGCCTCCCTAAGCAGGTTCATTTCTCGGTCAGCCGAGAAATGTCTCCCGTTCTTCAAGATACTTCGGCAGTCAAAGGGCTTTGAATGGTCCGAAGATTGTCGCACTACCTTTGAGGAGTTAAAGAAGTACCTGGAAACCCCGCCACTACTCTCCAAACCTCAAGAAGGCGAGGTACTTTACTTATAACTCTCTACTTCAGATGAAGCAATTAGTTCGGTCCTTGTCCGGAGAGACGAAGACGGATCACACAAGCTGATTTATTACATCAGCAAAGTTCTGCATGATGCTGAAACGCGATATGCGAGGATGCAGAAGCTGATCTACTCTCTGGTGATTGCGACAAAGCGACTACGACCGTACTTCCATGCCCACGCTATTATGGTGCTGACCGATCAGTCCCTCAAGGCCGTTCTCCGGTCTCCGGACACTTATGGAAGGATTGCCAAATGGACTGTAAAGTTGAGTAAATTCGACATCAGCTTTCAGCCCCGATCGGCGATGAAGGCCCAAGTGCTCTATGATTTCTTGGCTGAATGCACCTGGGGGTCCGAAGACGAAGTACCTTCAGCGAAGGATGAAGACCTGAAGGAAATGAAGTCCGTTTGGGTGCTTCATGTGGATGGAACTTCTAATGCTACTGGATGCGGGGCTGGACTTATGCTGGTCGAACTTGACGGTCATACCATAGAGTACGCATTTCGGTTCTCCTTCAATGCTTCTAACAACCAAACCGAATATGAAGCATTACTTGCCGGGCTTTAGATTGCCAAAAATTTGGGAGTTCAGCAACTCTGGGCCTTCTCAGACTCCCAGCTGGTTGTAAATCAAGTTAAAGGAGAATATGCGGCCAAGGATCCAACCATGATGCAGTATCTAGAGAAGGTACAAGCCTTATCCTCCCAATTGGAACATTTTGAGATTATCCATGTCCCACGATCAGAGAATTCCCGGGTAGATGAATTGTCTCGACTGGCTACTACAACACCGGAATCTCTCGGGTGCACCTTTGTTGAACATCTTGAAACTCCAAGTATAGCCGAAAAGGTTATGGAGGTGCGCCAGATCGACGCCGAGCCAAGCTGGATGGATCCTATCATCAAATTTCTAAATGAGGGCGTGCTACCAGAAGACAAGACAGAGACCAAGAAAGTCCGATGGATGGCGTCCCAGTATGTCATCTTAGACGGAACCCTCTATAAGAGATCATTTTCTCAACCATTGCTAAAATGCTTGGGACTGACAGATGCAGATTATGTCCTAAGAGAGGTCCACAAGGGCATATGCGGTGATCACTTGGGGGGTAGGTCTTTGGCATACAAGATCATTCGACAGGGGTATTATTGGCCCTCCATCCAGAAGGATTCAGCTGATTTTGTGCAAAGGTGTGACTAGTGCCAGAGGTACGCCGATGTTCAGAGGCAGCCTGCAAGTTACTTGACTCAATTGACAGCTCCTTGGCCTTTCGCCCAGTGGGGAATGGATATCCTTGGCCTATTTTCGCCAGCATCTGGGCAAAGAAAGTTCCTCCTTGTGGCCATCGACTACTTCACAAAATGGGTAGAAGCCAAACCACTGGCCCAGATCACAGAGGGCAAGGTGGAGAATTTTGTGAAAAATTCCATCATATTCAGGTTTGGCATCCCACATGTCATAGTCATGGACAACGGGAGACAGTTTGACAATCCGAAGTTCAAGGACTTCTGCGCTCGGTATCATGTTCAGCATCGGTTGACCTCCGTTGCCCACCCCCAGTCCAACGGAGAAGTCGAAGCCACTAATCGGACCATTCTCCATGGTCTGAAGACAAGGTTGAATGCCGCCAAAGGGTTTTGGCTCGAAGAGCTAACCTCCGTTCTCTAGGCATACCGAAATATCCCAAGAATAGCCACCGGCGAGTCTCCGTTCAATCTAGCATACGGTACCAAAGCCGTGCTACCTATTGAAGTTTCCTCGCAATCCTTGAGAATTGATGACTACGAAGAGCCTGGAAACTCCGATCGTAGAAGGATCGACCTGGATCTGCTGCCAAGCACCAGACTTCAGGCCCAAATAAGAATGGCGGCATACCAACAAAAGGTCGCCAAATACTACAACTCAAGAGTGAAGGAGCAGATTTTCCGCACATGGGACATGGTATTGCGAAGGACGGAAGTATCCAGGCCAACAGAACAGGATAAACTCTTCCCCAACTAGGAAGGTCCAAATCAAGTCGAAGAAGTTATTCGACCAGGAGCATATCGACTCAAGACCCTGGATGGGAAGACTCTGTCCCGACCGTGGAATGTACAAAACCTTTGTAAATATTATCAATAAACGAGTTTCTAAATATCCCGTGCAAAATTGCTCAATCATACTCAACTCAGAACGGCTTGTTGCATCGACTGAACAACAACAGCCTAAGCGGCCCGATCTGAAAAATCGGTCAACTGCATAAAGGAGAGTCTGATCCACTCGCCTTATCGGTATGCCTGATGAGCGCAACGAATGGCCTAGTCAGGCTACCAAGTATATCAAAAGCGTAGGGATAGTTTTCGTAACCTACCATACGGTAAACCCGAAGACGCGCCGAGACGGGCCTGAACAGCCTACCTTGATCACGACAGAAGTGTACATGGACGGTGTAGACACCCTACCCTATGGTGAATCCGAAAACGTGCCTAAAAAGACCATTGTCATCCTTTCTGTCGATAACAGACATTCCAAGAACGGTCTAACCGACCTTACATCTTCCCTATAGACCGCAAATGGTCCGAAGAATCTACACTCTAGATAAAACGTGATACAACATATCACAAGAAACACATGGGAAGAGATAAGAGAAGGATATTTTATTTCATTTCTTTTTGATTTTTACAAAAAAAAGAAAAGAAGAAAAGAAACTCTCAAAGAGAGACAAAAAAAAAAAACAAACAAAAAAGAAGGGGTAGTAGCAGAGAGGTTGCGAGAAATTTCTCAATAACCTCCTGCCGACTTTTTCCCGTACCAGCGGGGGGAGCTCTGAAGGGATGACGAAGGGGCCCCGGGATTCCCATCCGAACCAGAATCCGACCCCTCATCGGAGTCAGAATCAAATTTATGCCCGGAAAAGGTAATGGAGGGCTTGATGTTATCCAGGCCCTTCAACTCATAAAACTTGAAGGCCTTCCCCCTGCATTTCCGGAACCCCTAATGGTAGGAGTCCAGAGCTGCTTTGGTGACCTCCTCCCTGAAGGCAGCGGACGCCTTGAAGTCTGAGATGGCATTTGTCACCTCCTTCTTGGCCTCCTCCACCTCCACGACTGCCGCCACAACTTGGGCCCTGGCCTCCCTCAGTTGGGCCTCCAACAGGTGGACCTTCTTCTCTAGACGGTCCACGAGAGGCTCATCGTTATCCCCCGGCTCGAAGAACTTCGAACTCCTCTTCCTCTTTGGGTCGACGGCCCTCCTCTACGCGGCTCGACGAAGCTCGGAGGTGCTAAACCTCATTTTTAATTGGAAGAAGAAGCCTGCGAGAATGGTAGCCCTTGATAACAGAAGGCAAAGTCCTATTATAGAGATCTTGCACCCACAACTGACTGCGGGGAGGCATGCTCCATATCTTTTTCTAGTCGCATCAGAGAGTGCCACGTGTTAGAGCGATGCTTTGAGAACTAGAAGGCCGCTCGGGGGTCATTCCCAGGACAACAACTGCCGGCGCTTCGAATCCGGAGAAATCCCCATCATGCGACGGCAACATTAGTAGCTCTTTTTTGGAAAAAGAAGACCCGGCGGCATACAAGGCGCAAGAAATCATGATTGTACAAGTATCGATACGCCACGTGGACAACGAGAATCACGATCAAACTTCCCTAATCACCGGATGACGGGAAATTGATGCCTGCTTACCCCAACAGATGATTTAGTACCAGGAGGAAGGCGATAATAGCCTAATCAACCGTAGACGGTCTTCAGCAACGGAGTTCTAACATATTCCGGAGTTTGTCTTCGTTAATTATCAATCAAACGGCCTTCAGCCACGGCCGTTCGGCCAAGCAGAAGAAGGGCAAGTGAAACTTGTTCAGGCTACGTCTAAAAACACAATACAGCATATGTAGAAGGAGAAAAAAGCCACTTTAAAATTTGGAAAAGTTGTCATGCAAAAGCCATTGATAGTACAAAAAAGAAAAAGAAGAAAATGCATCTAAAGCTACAATATCAACAGGAGGAGACCCAACACCATATGATTAAAGCAACTTGTCAAACTGTGCAAAAAGGATCTCGTCAATCTAGATCGGGGTCGGAGAACCTTCAGCGTGGCCTCCCCTAGCTTGAACCTCCTCTTGAACCGGGATCGGAGTTGGGGTCACCCCCAGATCTTCGATTGAAGCAAAAGCCTCTTCTCCTGGGCATGGCGCCTCCTCGGCCTCCACTCCCTCCTCCTCCTCTTCTTTGACTATGTTGAAGGGAGGGATGCCAGAAAGATCAAGGTGGGGGAAGGCCTCCTTTACCTTGGAAAGTCCGTCATTAAAGCCATGCTGGTAGCCGTACAAGGATGCTTTATTCGTTTCCTCTTGGAATTGTGAAGACTTTCCGAAGTTTGCTACAGCATTATCCACCCGCTTTCTCAGGGACATGGACTCTCTCTTGGCCGCTTCGGACTCCAGAATTGCCTCTTCAGCCCTCCTGGCAGCCTCCTCCGCTGCCTTGGTCAAACTCTATCTTCTCCTGATTCTCCCTGGCAGCTTGCTCCATGGAGTCAATTTGTTTTCTGCTTTTTCTCCACCATGCCCCTTGCTCCGCTATTGTCAGATGGGCACTCTTTAAATCGCCCTTCAATTCATGAACCTCATCGTTCACCCGGACAAGGCGGTCATCCATAGACTATCTCAACTCTTTGGCTACTTCCTTTGCGGCCCTGGCAGTATGAAGCTCCTCCTTGAGGCCATGGATGAGGCTGTCAACATTCCCCAGGCCCTCCTCCATAAAGATAAGGTCGTAGACCAACTGCATTAAAAACATGGAGTCATGGATCGAACAATTCTCAAAACAAAGGAGACGGCAAGGACCATACCTGTTGTAGGGCGGAAAAGGCAGAATCAGACATCCTAGGAAGGTTCCGATTTTGAAGAACTGCCAAGTCATGAGGCAGCAGCGTGCTCTTCGGTGCCTGCTTGGCTACGGCAGGGACCAGTGGTCCCCCCGTATGTGAAAGCTCCGAAGAATTTGTCCAACGGCTTCCAGCTAGGGAAGCCTAGCGAGCGAACTCTCCCTCGACTTGCCGCGTTTTGCCCCTATTAATTGTAGGGGGGCAGAATGGTGGCACGTTCGCTGCCTGAGGTGGACTCCTTATTGTGCGAACCGGGGAAGTAGCCATCGGTGGAGTTTCGACTGAACAAGGCCGCGATGGGGCCCCTTCCGCGGGCGCCGCATCTTCCCCTGAGGTTCCCCAGGAAGACGAAGTGCTCCGGTCCCCCTCTGGACCGTCCCTTCGAGCTTTCTTCCGAACCGCCGACCTTGCGAGAGGGGCTTGCGCTACCCTCTTCTCAGAAGTCTGACGGAGCCAGCTCACACCGGGCTTCATTCCGCCACCTACAAGCAGAAGAGTTTCTTTCAGTCGATTGAGCCACAGCAAAATCGAGGGAAAGGAAGCAGAAATTTTTGTCACTATACCTAATGCGGAGAATTTGCTAATCCCTGCAAGATAGAGATTTCTCTCCTCCAACAATTCTCGGATAGGGGTGACTTCCGAATTAATCAGAAGATCGTAATTCGATTGATCAGCCGCCAAGACCTTCTTCCTATCATTGGCGGTTGAACGAGGCTTCTTCCAAACAGTGTCGAAGCCCCACGGATCGAAGGACAGTACGAACACGAAAACAGGTTTCCACCCGTGGATAGCGCCGGGCATGTCCTTGATGATCTTACGGTCCGGTCGAGGGCCGATCACCCACCATCCGTTGCTATGGAAGTCCCCCTTGAGTACAAAAAGGGCTGTGAATAAATTGGTTCTACGTTCTATGTTTGCAATGTTGCACAGGACCAGAAATCCGCAGATGTTTCGGATGCTGTTCGGGGACAACTGCACTGGCACCACTTGGTATAGATAGAAGATTTTGATGAATAAAGGATGCAGGAGAAATCGAAGGCCAGCCTTCAGATGATCTTCATACACGGCTAGGCACCCGGGGGGAGGTTTGTTCACCCGTTCCTCGGGTGCGGGAAGGACAAAAGGGAACCTCTCAGGGGAGCGATAGTGTTCCCGAAGAAGGGCCATCTTTCTCTGAGAAAATGAACTAGGGATCGACTCCGGACCTACTACGTCGCCGGCCCCCGAGGGCCCTACTTGTTCTCCCTGACTTTCTACAGTTTCTTCCATGATAAAAGAATGAAACAAAGAGGCAGAAGGAAGATTCTACCTGCGGAGTAGACTGGTAGTCCAGAACAAGAAAAGCTGAGCGAAGAATGAGGCGAGGTTGAAGAAGCTTCTTTAGCCAGACCTTCTCCCTTTCCCAAAAGGAAACTAGAAGTTTTTGAAGTCCCACAATGTTGATTTGACAAAAGGTTACCCAGGGAGGTAACCCGCCTTCAACTAACCGCCAGGATCGAACGCATCCATCATCTAATGGATAGGGAGAAGCTGCCACAACCATCCAAATCTCAACCAAAAGATTGGTTGAACCATCATGCAACAGAAAAAAAAGAGGGTCCCAGGGTCGCCCGCTCTTTCCTTCTCCCCCAACCAGGGAGTGACAGCTGTCCACCACCTGATTCCCAAATCGCCTAGTAGTCATGATGGGCAGTCCAATCAGAGATCCCGTAATCATCAACTACACTATCCCCTGGGAGGAAAACGATAAAGCATTAGTACTCTCACTTCTCGAGGCAAACCTTCGCTTTGAAAACTGACAGTAGGGGGGCATCTGTTGAGGTATCCCGATCCAGGTATGAACCGAACACCAGTTCGGCTAGCCGAAGACCTCTTCTCTGGACCACTAACTTCGGACCAGGAAAGGACATGCCAACTACAGGCAACCCAAGGCTTCTCATTGGTCTACGACATCCGAAGGCCAGATCTTCGGATGATGTCTTCGGTCCTAATCGAAGACCAGGCTTCTCGTCGACTTTCGAAGACACACTCTTCGGTCCCTGCCGAAGACACGATCTCCGGCTCTGGGTAGACACCAAGTTTTCGACCCACGCAGAGGACGAAATCTCCGACCAAGAATCTCCCTAACAGGGAAAATCTGAAGATGGGACCACAATCTGGCCCAGATAGGCAACAGTAACCAACGGTTACTATCGATAATCTCCATGCCACAATCATGGTGCGCAACTCCAGCTGCCACGCCTCCTGTCTGGCCGGAACCGCTCAATGACAACCCACGATCGCCAATCATGGAAAAAAATTAACTCTCCGTAATCGCCGGGAGAAGAGCGGGGCCGCGGGCCGGAGGCCTCCTTTTAAATAGCGGTAAAAGGAATTGCTCGAAGAGGTACGCACACATACATACACTCACGCCTACTCTAAATTAAAGGGGTCTTTCTCTCTGCTCCTAGAGAATCTTTCCCATTCTGTGGCTGGAATCCGTCTTTGACTTAGGCATCGGAGTGTCCCCCGCCGGAACAACTCCAGTAAGGGATCTGTTTTGCAGGGAAACCAGGGAGCGATCCTGTGATGCAGCAGCTCCGACCGGCCGATACAGGGACTCCACGCCAACATGATGGTTGGTGATTTAATGGATATTTATTATAAACAAATTATTTGATGTACCTTTCATCTTTTGAATATTTTTAATTATTTTATGAATCTTTAAATCATATAATTTTTATATATAAATAATTTTAAAATAATAAATTACATTCAATAACTAATAGGTCTCCCTAGGGATGACACTCTACGATGTAACTCTCTCTCTCTATGTATATACATGTAGCACGGCCTTTTGGACATTATATATATATATATATATATATATATATATGAGATTATATGAGAGTTTGGTGTTAATCACCGATGTCCCCCTCGTACTAACGACAACCTTAGCATGCAAGGAAGCCCATCCGTTACCCGTCCTTTCAAAAAAGCAAAAACAAGAACTCGCACGGATTCGTTTGATCCGTACCGTCTGTTAATCTGGGACGTCCAAGAACATGGTGCATCATCAGCGCTATAACAAACCTGCCAAGCCTCCGAACGATTCCCAGCCCTTTAATATTTCGGCTAAGACTGTAGTTCTCTCCCAACGTAACTCCACTAAACCCCCGTCATCGACTGCCACGTACCCTAAATTGTTCATGTAACACCTGATTTTGGTGGTCCCGGCGGAAGCTTAGGCTACACGTCTCCAATGGTTGGTCTTCGTACGGTCATTGCAGTTGGATCGTGCAGGGAGAATCCTCCTAAAGGCGGTTATTAGTGAATGCATATATATATATATATATATATATTTTATAAGAAATTCTTTTTTACCAAATCAGGAAACCCTAAATACCACGTGGCACTCCTTCGAATAAAGAAGCCCTAATTTTCCTTGAATTCTAAATATATATATATATAAAAGGACGTCACCAGAGCTCTTTGCAAGGTTTCGTTTCCCTCCTTTTGTTCCCTCCCTTTCTCCCTCTAGAAAACAGAGGGAGCCGAAGAGGCCTCCTTCTGCTTCACCTCCCCTTCCAAAGGCGTCTGGGGGTTTGATTTTTTTTGTTTCTAAGAGGTTTTCCATCGCTTGGATCCGTTCTCTTATTTTAGCTCTTTCTCGTAGAACTTATGGCCGTTTGGATGAAACGTTTGATGGTTTTCTTTTTTATGAATCATTTCTGTTTTCTTTCTCTCGACCCTATTTCTTTATGGTTTTTGCTGTATCGATGGCGTAGATGGTTTTGTTCGAAGCCATCGACGATCCTCGTACGGATCGATCTTGTTTTCTCGTTTGCACGGTAGGGGTTCGTTGCAGTTTTGGTCATGGAAAGTATGGGTGCTAGGTGGGGGGTAGAGGTTCGATGATTTCTGGTTTGAACGTAGGGGCTCCTAGTGTTTTTGGTAGTGGGAACGCCATTTGGATGATGCGTAGAGATAAGATGACTTATGGTTTACACGAATGGTTTTGGTTATGGATAGGCGATTTGTATACTGATTTACTTCTGTTTTACGTGTGTAGATGCATAGAGCTTAGATGGTTTCTGGTTGGCACGCAGGGATTCGTGGTGCTCTGGGTCATGGAAAGGCTATTTGTATGCTGATTTACTCATGTTGTATGAGTGTTAGCTGTACAGAGCTGGGATGATTTCTGGTTTGCAAACAGGAATGCATGGTGGCTTTGGTTCCTTCTGTTACAGTCTGTTGAGTTATTGTATGTTTGGGTTGGTTTGATCTAAAACTTTTGAGAAATACTGGTCTATGTAATGTCGTTACTGGTTTTAGTTTTATTTTTGTCAATATTCTTTTATGTCCGATGTCATCTTATTGCATGCAGTGAATATTAGTGTTTTCCTTGGAAAAGCTATTTAATGCTGATTCAGCTCTGTCTTTCTGGTGCTTTCAATTCCTTCTAGACAGGGATCCTTTGATGTAACTGGATAGATAGATAAATGAAGATTTTATGCATTTAATTCTGTGTTGTTTTATTTTATATTTTCTTCTACTTAAGATTGTCGCCTCAGTTGTTTTGTTAATTTTATTAGGTATGGTGGGAGTGATAATATAATGTAGCACATCAATGTCATCTTGTGGTATCATTTTGCAAAACATTCTTATGGCTCCCTTCTCTATTATCTAGAATTCTGGTAGCATGGATTCACCTAAGGATGGAGTTGGGAAAGAAGGCTTGCCCCTGTCACCACCAGTCATACCACCACATGTTGTCGCGATAAAGACTGAGCCTTCTCCAAGACCAGAACATCTGAAGCTCACTCCGATGGCTAGGTCTGGTTTTGGCTCTGATGGACGGCACATCCAGTTGCTATCGAACCACTTCAGTGTTAGATTTACTGCCCGAGATGCTGTTTTCTACCACTACAGCGTATGTCTGATATGCATCTATTTCTTTTCAAGCACTGTAGGTTCTTCTTCAGCTAACTATGGTTGTACTTGCATCCTAATCTTTGTAGGTTACTATCAAATCTGAAGATAAGCATGTTGTAGAGGCTAAGGGGATGGGACGAAAAATCATGGATAAGCTTTATCAGACTTACAGTTCTGAGCTTGCTGGGAAGGAGTTTGCTTATGATGGGGAGAAGAGCTTGTTTACCGTTGGCCCCCTTCCTCAGAACAATTTTGAGTTCCCAATTATCTTAGAAGAATCATCACTGAGGTACATATTTTAATTATTACAGCTACATTTTAGGTTTATTTATTAAACTGGTAGATATTCTGATGATTAGGGTGTTCTATTGATGAGGATTGCTTTTATCTCATTATGAAGATGGTTTCTCTTCTGGTAATTTAAATGTGTTAATTCTTGGGCTGCCACATTGGCAGAGTGTGCATTGTACTATAAACATTTGCTTGCCGAGTCTTTATTAATGAAATTGCTCAATTCGGTGATAACATCTAAATAATTAGATAAGCAAGAACTTTGATGTGGTAGTTAAGTAAATACGGAAAAAAACTTGGCTGTGGTTGGCGCGCTTGTAGTTAAGGACTACAAGTGGCTGTGAACCAACTGGGCATGCTGCATTGTGCTAGAGGTCTGCTTGTAGTTGAGGACATGAAGAGATGAAAATGATATTGTTAAAAAATCTCCTGATGATTCATTCTTTTTTTCCCTTTCTTTCTTTTCTTTTATAGTAGGGTTGCTGGTGTAAGTCCAGGTAATGCGAGCCCAAGTGAAGGTGATCGGAAGCGATCAAAGCGTTCACACCTTGCAAAGAAGTTTAACATAGAAATAAGTTATTCTGCTAAGATTCCCTTGAACCCCATTGCACTTGCTCTTAGAGGAAGTGAGTCGGAGCACACCCAGGATGCTTTGAGAGTTCTAGACATCATACTAAGACAGCAACAGGCCAAAAGGTGCGTGTGCGTCGCACACACATATCCTAATTCAGCATAGAACTATTGGTGTTTTTGCTTCACATCTTTAAATTTTTAAAACTCTACTTGTCGGAGCACAGGGGCTGCCTCCTTGTTAGGCAATCTTTTTTCAGTGGTGAACATACAAACTTCTGTGACTTGGGTGGTGGTGTGACTGGCTGTCGAGGTTTCCACTCAAGCTTTCGCACCACTCTAGGTGGTTTGACATTAAACATGGGTATGGTTTCTGTCAATTAAAGTTTCACTACAGTTAGACATTCAAACATCTGGTTTCTGATTCAGTTTTTTGCTTTGCTTCAACCAGATGTTTCCACTACGATGATTATGAAACCTGGTCCAGTATTGGACTTTTTGCTGGCCAACCAGGGCATTAAGGAACCTCGTCAAATTGACTGGGTGAAGGTATGGAAGTTCTCAGTATGTAACACCCTATTTCTGTTGTCAATGTGTATGATTTCTCTAAAGGCTAACTCATGTTTCAATAATGGAGGTTTTTATCAAACGTTACCTCAAACTTTACAGGCTAAACGGATGCTGAAAAATATGAGGATCAAGACTAGACACAATAACTTGGAATTTAAGATCTTAGGGATAAGTGAGATGCCATGCAACCAGCAACGGTATGTCTTTAATTTTATTATAGTCACCTGTCTGCCTCTTCATATTCTACTGTAATTATTCATTGTTTCTCTTCTAAGTGATGTCCTCCCCATCCCCCATTTCAAGATATTAAAAAATTTAAATTATTTTTTCGCTTGCACATAGCTTTCCAATGAAAGTCAGTGGTGGCAGTGGAGAAGGTAAGATCGTGGAGGTTACTGTATATGATTACTTTATCAACAGCCGCAAGATTGAGTTGACATGGTCAGCCCATGTGCCCTGCCTTGATGTGGGAAAACCAAAGCGCCCTAATTACCTTCCTGTCGAGGTTTGCAAGATGATTTCCTATTCATGTTGCTTCACCAAGTTTTACAAGCAAGCTCTGTTCTGAACTTCAACTGTTACATATATATATATATGTATATATATTTCAGCTTTGTCATCTTGTGTCACTGCAACGTTATACTAAGGCACTGTCTGGCCAACAAAGAACTGCCCTAGTGGAAAAATCACGACAGAAGCCTCACGAACGAATCAGAGTAGTAACTGATGTGGGTTTATCTTAGAACTTTGTAAAATTATATTGTTTCTGTTCTAGAGTTATCACGAATACTAACCATTCCAAGTGTGACAGGCTGTGCAAAACAATCGGTATGAAGAAGACGTGTTGCTGTCTTCTTGTGGTATACATATTGAGAGGAAACTCACCCAGTTGGATGGCCGAGTTCTTACTGCACCAACGGTGATAATCAATGTTTTCTTGCTGATCTTTTCTAATAACTTCTTCTATTGCTTTTGATATACAACATAGTTAATGGTTTGAGTTTTCAACTAGATATGGGCCTCATAATCTTGTTATCTTATCACAGTTGAAGGTTGGTAATGCAGAAGACTGTGTCCCTCGCAATGGGCGATGGAATTATAATAACAAGGTTAGGGATGTCATAGTTTTCACCATGTCTTGTGGTTATTGAAAGGGACTCTTATGTTCCTTCTTGTCTTTTTTTCAGAGGCTTTGGGCTCCCATAAAGATTGAGCGTTGGGCAATTGTGAATTTTTCTGCACGTTGTGATATGAGTCATCTTTCTCGGGAGCTGATAAACTGTGGAAAGAACAAAGGAATTGTAAGTTATCTTAATCAGTTAATTATATTTATATTTAAATCTGGGGGTCCTGGTTGAAGATAATTGGCTTCTGCAGCTTATTAATCGTCCGTACACTTTAATTGAAGAGGATCGTCAATGGATAAGATCCGGGCCTGTTGTAAGAGTTGAACAGATGACTGAACAGATAAAGGCAAGGCTTCCAGGACCCCCTGAATTTCTTCTATGTGTCTTGCCTGAGAGAAAGAATTCTGATATCTATGGTGAGTGAATACATTTTTATCTTTTCTATTTTGTTTATTTATTCATTTGTTTATTTTTGGACTAACCATGCGATATATTGCTTGACTGCTGTGAAGGGCCATGGAAGAAAAAAAATCTTCATGAGTTGGGCATAGTTACTCAATGTATTGCTCCTATTAGAATCAATGACCAATATTTGACAAATGTCCTTCTGAAAATTAATTCTAAGGTATATGATATGAATGTTCTAGGTGTAGTGTTAGCTTTTTCTTGTTTTATGTTTTTCCTACTATGTAGTATTTTTTCATTTCCGACTTCATTGGTGGTGCTTTTTTTTTAAATTTTCCTTATTTTCTTGTTCTCAGCTTGGTGGCACCAACTCTATATTAGCTGTTGAACATACAAATTGTATCCCCTTAGTAAATGAGAACCCTACCATGATTTTGGGGATGGATGTTTCTCATGGTTCTCCCGGAAGATCTGATATTCCATCCATAGCAGCAGTAAGTAATGTGTGAATTCTACTAGTAGGTGCCCTAGTGAAATCCTTGGTGCTATTGTAGGTTGGTAATGATTCCACATTTGCTTTAGCATATTACCCCTTTTTTTAATTTGTGAAATTTCTAGGTGGTTGGGTCTAGATCTTGGCCGCTGATATCAAGATATAGAGCATCTGTAAGAACACAGTCTCCTAAAGTTGAAATGATCGATTCTCTTTACAAGCCACAAACAAATGGACAAGATCACGGTATATTGAGGTGATGTCTTTGCAACCATTTGAAAGATGCTATTGATTCTTTGATATTGGTTATCTTTGCTTACAATTGATGTGAATCTGGGAATGAATCATGGCTTTATTATTTGCAGAACATTTTAATCAGGGAACTATAAGATGGAATAACTGGGTTCAGAAGATAACCAACATCTTCTTCTTCTTTTTTTTTTTTGAATTAATTTTTTTCAGTTGCAGTTTGGTGGGAGGATGCATAGCATTGAGTTTTCCCGTATAATTAAGTTTCCAATTCCAGTTTATTTTGCTTAACAAACTTAGTTCTTGGAAAATCAGGGAGCTGTTGGTAGACTTCTATCAAACTAGTGATTGCAGGAAGCCTTCTCAGATAATCATTTTCAGGTATTGTATACAATTTAGCTGACAGTAAACCATTTCATTTCTTCAATATTCAATCGGACAAATATGTATGAGTGGTAGATCATTCAGTCATGCAAAGGTCCACTTTTCACTGATCAATTTGGAGGGTCCTGGCTGCTAGGGCCCAGGTTGAAGGGATGTTTGCTTGTTCTATTATTTCTGTTTTCAGTGGCTTGTCTTGTTTGATTCTGATCACCACACTTGAATGTCTTGGTAGCATGTAATCCCCCTTAACTATTTTAATTTATTTCCATCTATTTTTTTCTTCTGGATGCAGGTATATTGAGCATAAATTTGCCTTAATTCCTAAGATAGTAATTGTGCTTATTTTGGTGGATGCTATGCTTACC
The DNA here is from genome assembly GCA_021397845.1 of Areca catechu. Taxonomy (NCBI): domain Eukaryota; kingdom Viridiplantae; phylum Streptophyta; class Magnoliopsida; order Arecales; family Arecaceae; genus Areca; species Areca catechu. The sequence continues at coordinate 51,209,550 of CM038045.1, read as the reverse complement.
CTAAACTAGGAACGCAACTGGATAACGTTTCCTGTTCTTTATCCAGTTATAACCCTAAAATGACGGTCCAATTCTAACTGAATTCATCTGTATCACTCTTGGATCAAGATATATTATCTGTTCTGATTTTGTATTGTACATGGAACATGAAACCTGACCTGAAGCTGAACCAATCTGAAACTAATATGATGTGCTTCCTCAGCCACCCTGACTCTCCTCCAATATAAGAAACTAATATGCTATAACTTTTATGTGGTTAGTCACTATATTGTACTGTTTTATGTTAACTTATTTGTGGTTATGATAACTTGAAATTTGTTTTTATGGTATTTCTCTGAATCAATACAAACTCAGTAAGATTTTTCTAGAACTTGCTTATATATGTGAATTTAAATAGTTGAAAGTCAGAAATTATGTATCATTTCATGCTTCAGAACTTTTGTCATTTGGTGAGAAGAACATGTTATTAAAATACTAAATTTTTAGTTGTTCATCTTATGTATTTTTGCTTATTATTTTTAGTTCGACCATCAAAATTCTGTATAATGTTATTAAAGTTACCAAATATATTAATATGTTCTAAAAGAATATCTATTTGTTGCTTGAGTTTTTTGAATGTTCTTTGGTTATTATATTTCTGGTTAAATCTCCAACACTCAAATTGAAGCTGCCTAAACTGGCAAAATGAAAACTCATTTGGTCTGGTGGAAATTGAAGCTGAAACCAAGATTTTGACACTCGGTCAGAACAATATTTTTTTCAGCCAACTGACATCGTAGTCTGCTGTTAGGATATTAACTGATATGGGTCCACATGTTATTAGTCATGCTGATGGTAAAGCATGGTATGGTATTATATCAAAGATGCTAATAGTTTCAACTTGCAGATGGTGGCAGTAATACATTGGTTTAGATTTATCTGTGTGGCAAATGGTATATTCATTGATGTGAATTTTAAACAACTGTTATGAGAGATATGGTGGGAATTCCACCAACATGGTTTGAACTCAGAGCCTCTTTACTTGAGAAAGCTGTTAAGGTAGGAGTTCCAACTACTGGGCCCAAGTCTTTTTGGCATGTGGACTGCTCTTGTGGTCAAACATATAGTTGAAGAATGCCATTTCACCAGCTGGATGCCTTAAAACATTATATTTTTTGGAAACTTTTTTTTTTTTTTCTTAACCTAAAATGTTTGAATATTTAGCTGACCATGCATTGTTATTTTTGAATAATGGAGACTTTTCTTTCCTAAAGAAGAAATTTCCTATCTGAATTACTGATCTCTTGTTAGTTTAATTTATCTGCCTTTCTGTTTGATTGTCCTGTAGGGGCCTACGTTATTTGCATTAGAGTTCTGTGTTTTGATTGACCTCACATGCAAGTAGTATGCTTCAGCTGACAAATTAAGCTGAGTAATGATTATTATCAGTTGGAAAGAAAATTTAGTTTCTTTTCTGGTCCATTTTCTTTGTTTGTATGCTTATGTTTCTGTACCCTATGCTTTTATTGAAAATTAGTATTTTGTTTTATCTTTAAAAAAGTTCCAGGTGGATATTATATGATATGTTAATTATGCTTTTTTGTGATCCATGCTTTGTAGGGTTTACTTCATCTCATCTTTGTAGGTTTTTAATTCATTTTAATTTAACTTTTAGGGATGGTGTGAGTGAATCTCAGTTCAGCCAGGTTTTAAACATTGAGCTTGACCAAATTATCAAGGTGATGGCATGTTCTTTCATATTTATACATAGTTCTTTGGTTGACTAGAAAAAAATCACACTTTTTTTGGCTTAATTTTTGTTAGGTTTATGAGCATTTAGGTGAGACTACACTTCCAAAGTTTACAGTGATTGTGGCACAAAAGAACCACCACACAAAACTTTTTCAGGCTGGTGGCCCTGAAAATGTTCCAGCAGGTCTGCCTTCTGACCTTTTTTTCTAATGTTATCTGAGAAGTATAGCTGACATGGCATCTTGTTATTTCTGTTAACTTTTGGTTATGGTGACAGGAACTGTTGTGGATACAAAGGTTGTACATCCAAGGAATTATGATTTCTACATGTGTGCTCATGCTGGAATAATTGTAAGTTTCCTTGTTTCTGAATTGAATTTATGCAATTTTGATAGGCAGTGGTGGATCGCCGGGGGGTTAGGGGGGAGCGGGGGCCCTTGGCCCTCCTAATTTTTTGATATTTTTTATTTATAAGTTAATTTTGTTAGATAAAATTTTAAATATATAGATATTTATCTATTTGGCCCTTCCTAAAATTGGCGGGTATTAAATATTGCTTAGAAAATCTTAGAAAAAGAAGTTTTAAAAGAAAATAAATATCGTAAATCAACTTTCTCTACTTGGAAGTTGGATCAATTCCGACTTTCTTTCATTTTCATTATTTTTTTCATAATTATTTAGGAGAAGACAAAGGATTCCTTCTTATTACTCGATCGGCACCCGTCTTCGGAATGTGCCGTGGGCAAAGCCGCCTTGCATGGCCGGTGTCGTCTTGTTCGCTGCAGTGACGGATGATATGGTGCCAGATCTGTCCCATGGTGTGACCAGTGAGAATGTCTCCACGGTGCGATCGAGTGGCTGCACGTGTGCAAGGCCAGATACCATCGACTTGCTAGGCGGTGGTTGCCATCCCGATAGCCTTCGTTAGTCTCATCGTATCAACGGATGCCGTGTGCGATGGAGCCGTGCATCATCCTGTTGGGCAGACCTATTGCATGGTGTGTCGGGTCTTGGGGGTATGGGCGGGCGAGTGCTCGTCCCGCCCTGGGCTTGCACCGATGTTGTCACGCTCATGTCCTATTGCTTTTGGTCTCGTTGCTCGACAGACGTCCAATCCAATCATATCATGCCGATGGTACTCTACGCGACCTCGTCACCATCGTGGCTGGTGCGCGCGCATACTCCACAAGTCCCGAATGCTTATGATTTTTCCAATTATAATTGCTATTGTAGAAAGTATTTTTAGTAATAAAGATTGTCATGATCAGATTGCACAACAAAATAGAAGACAACTTTCTTGTTAATTATTTAGTCACATCGAGAGAGGGATAGCTGAAAATTTTATAATAGATTTCATTATTAATAAATTTAGTTTTATAAATTAACATCGAGTATAATTCAAATAATATTTATAAAAAAATATTTAAATTAGTTTTAATTATTTATTAATATTTTTATTTATATATTTTTTTGGCTCTCTTTGGAAAAGTTGTTGTGGTCTGCCCTTACTGGTAGGTCAAAGTGTGGATTTGTGGTGATGGTGCCCATATTAACTGCAAAGTAACTTTTATGTTTTTCTGATGTATTTTCACTGTGTTATATATACTTGTCATGATTACTTATGAATTGGTTGGTCCGTTATTCTCATGACAGGGAACCTCAAGACCAACCCATTACCACATCTTGCTTGATGAGATTGGCTTTTCAGCTGATGATCTGCAGAAGCTTGTTCATGCACTTTCCTATGTGTAGGCCCTTGATCTCAAATTCTCTTCCATGATATAACATGAAGTTGAGTATCTAATTATGATTAATTTCTCCTTTGCAGGTATCAGAGGAGTACCACAGCAGTATCTATTGGTAAGCTGGGCTGATTCTCCTCTTTCTCCGTCCCTCCAACCCTCTCCAATTATTCCGTTCTTTATTTCCTCTGCATCAGTTGCTATCACAAAGTTGCTTACACATGTTACCATCCTTTTTCCAGTGGCTCCTATCTGCTATGCACATTTGGCGGCAGCACAGATGTCCCAGTTCATGAAGTTTGATGACTTCTCAGAGACCTCTTCTGGACAAGGTCCAGTCACCGCATCTGGACAGTCCGCCATTCCAGAACTTCCACAATTGCATCCCAATGTGTGCAGCTCCATGTTTTTTTGCTAAGGTGATGAGCACTGGTGATAACTGGAATTTTGTTTTGGTAAATAGCTAAGTTACAGGTTTACCATCTGCCTTAACATTTTGACTTGCAGACAACTTGAATTTAAGTCCTGGCAACTAATAGGTTTCAAAGTGAACTTTAGATTTTGCTACTTTCATAAATATGTCCAATGAGTGATTTTGCTACTGACCCCTGTAAAAAGTTTGGAGGACTATTTTATCGGCACCTTTTGTTTTTGGTATGGTATTGGAGCTTTTTTTATTGTTGTATGACAGTATAAGCGATATGAAAGGGACACATCATTTGATCGATACTTGAATCTTTAAGATTCTTTTCCGAATTTATTTTATGTTATAGTTTCAGATAGTACTGAAGTATGGCCATTTAAATTCATTTTGCTGATTCTAACTGATTGAGCGTGGGATATTAAAGCAATAGTCATATCTGCATTGGTCTTCAGTGATTCTGCTTTGCCATATTTTCATTGAATTAAATGACCGACAGCATCTCTCCTTTACGGATTGGAAACATCCGGACGCTGAATGGATGCTATTTTAAGCCCTGCTGGCTCAAACGAACTTGAATGAGATTTAAGGGATTGGTTGGCAAAGGTTATCACGATTCGATTTCTCTCAAAATTTACAGATAAGAAGTGTTGTATTCGATGCTAAATCCCTTACATGGCATGATTGGGACATACAGAAATGCTCTCCCTGTATTTGATTGCTTTTGTGATGAGCATCTTATGCGGGGGGGAAAAAAAAAAGTTCGTTCCATGCTTATTCGAAATTCTTTTTTTGGAAACTGTATGTGATGCCGAGTTGCTTGTGCACAAGAATAATTGTAAAGCATCTGGGTCGATCTGGTGTCTGTGCAGATATCTGGGTGTTCGATCATTTTGGCTTCAATATGATACAACTGTTGGCAGATACCTAAGGCCCCGATTACTGTAGTTGTTGAATGTCGAGGGACCATTTCCCATCCTCTATATCCGCCCTACCCTACTAGCCCGAGCCCGGGCCATGTCAAGCCACGCCGCACGGAACTGAAGCCAAGGGCTCGACGCCTGGTGCAGTCGAACCGTGTCCCGGGGCAATTATTCCGTCTCTTGGTTTGAAACGTTTGTATGTTTGATCCCAACCCGGGAACATCACTCTGGCTCTATCATCAAGTCGGCTGGGCTTGGAGATGGTATCAGGTGCACGTAGAATCTTCATTTGCGACGCTTGGTAATAAAATATCAAATTGAAGATATTAGTATTTGCGAGCTTGTAAGTTCTGATAATGACATTTATTACCATAAATTTTGATTTTTGATCTTGGAATATTTATGGTATTTGCGAGCTTATAGTTGAAGTGGATGAGATAGAGATCTATATCTACTCCTGGTTTGATGCCAAGCGAAACTGAAACCAAAGACAGCTTGAATGCACTGGCCATGTTCGGACAATGATCCCTTTTTTCCTTTTAAAATGGATTTTTCAGAATATAATTTTTTGGCGGTCAAAAACCATTGACGATTTAGATCAGTGCCATTGCAATGTCAGCTTGCAGTTAAATTCTTTGGGCCGAGTATTTGAGCTCGGCTTCTGCCCGTCAGGGATTAACATCTGAAACAAAGCTACTGTTCATTGCCACCCTTCAACATTTCATCTACACATGGATGCCACAATTTGCTTCGGGCAGTAAATGTTTCTTTCAAATAGGACCGTTTTGTCCTTTTCTTTTTGGAGGTTTCGTATGCCTTGTGCAAAGTAGTCGACCATAAGTGTAATAGTAATTTTTTGTGCACCGCGCGATGCAGTAAATTCAACATAGCCTGCATTATATTTTTTTATTGATCCAAATATATCCATGGTGGCACGAGGGGATAGAAGCTAAGTGTGACTAGCATTAATTACCGTTCAACTTTTATTTAAAATTTTGTTCAGACCTAAATATCCTGAAAGTATTACGATATCCTAATTTAAAATCTACGACATCCTAATTCAAAAATGATATGAAACAATATCACGATATCTTAGTTCAAAACCTACGACATCCTAGTTCAAAAATGACAACCATGCAGAAAATATGAAACATTATTACGACATCCTAGTTCAAAAGCTAGGATACCATAGTTCAAAATCTACGACATCCTAGTTCAAAACCTACGACATCCTAATTCAAAAATGACAACCATGCAGAAAATATAAAACAGTATTACGATATCCTAATTCGAAAGTTACGACATCCTAGTTCGAAAGCTACGATATTCTAGTTCAAGCAACATGACAGAAAAAAAGGACAGGAAGGATATTTTGGTCTGGACGAAAATTTCAAATAAAAGCTGAACAATAATTAATGCTAGTCATGCTCAGCTCTCGTTCCATTATGCCATCGTGGATACATTTGGACCAATAAAAAAATATGATATGGGTCATGTTGGATTTACTGCACCGCACGTGATGCACAAAGATTTTTTCTAAGTGAAATTGGATGTCCAGATGTTTCAAGTACTATTGTTGAACAAAATGAGCAGCGGGGCCTTATGGTCTTGCCAGGAGGGATAGCCATGCCGATCTCAAACATCAACGACCCCCCCCCCCCCCCCCCCCCCCCGCCCCCAAGCTCCTATTACTTATAAAAACAAAAAAAATAAAAAGAGTTGCTGCTAAATGAAAACCATTAGATTTCATGTCTAATTTTTACTTTTTTTATAAAAAAAATACAAGTATGATAGTCTCTCTTTCATAGAGTATGGTAGTAGTAATATTCTTAAAGAACTTAGGCAAAAACTGAATTAAAATCAAAGTCTAGCATTCCTCATCAACATTAATATTGGTCAAATCAAGTAGGAGCTTATTATATTCATCCAAGTGATTCTTAAGTAAAGTTTTTTTCACCATACGAAATGTGTACAATTTTTTTCTCAAATACAGTTTATTGGTAAAAGACTTTGCTATATATATGCTATCCAATTTATCCCATATATCTTTAACTCTATCAAGATCCATAACATTGCAAAGAACTTTGTCACTTAAATCCGAAAACAGAGTCCCTAGAGCTCTCTCATTGATTTTCTCTTTGGCAACCTCAGTATCTCCCGGGATTGCATCCATACCCTTTGATGTAGCAAGCCGCTGATGTGGCATCCACGTCCGATCTAGCTGGCTGATGAGGTGGCAAAGAATGCCACCTGTCCCAGTCGAGGTCGAGCTCCTGATTGAGATCGAGCTCCCATCCGAGGTCGAGCTCTCATCCGAGGTGGGCTCCTAGCCGAGGTCGAGCTCCTGGCCGAGGTCGAGTTCTCATCCGAGGTGAGCTCCCAGCTGAGGTCAAGCTCCCGTCTGAGATGAGTTCCTGGTTGAAGAGAGCTTTAGACCAGTTGAGCTCCTAGCTGGACCAAGTCCCCAAGGATAAGAAGACATTCCCCTGACCATAGTGTGAGGAAAGTAGAAGGCGAAACACGACTCCTTAATGATAGACACGAGAGAGGCTCGGATGGTGACATAAGGGCACGATGTCGTCATCTCCGTCGGAACGACAGCAACTCTTATGGAGGCATGTGCTTTACTAGGGCTCCAGGCCCTGTAGCATGCCGTCTATACTTTTGCAAAAGGGGTGCTCCACCAGGGCTCCAGGTCCTGTAGCACGCCGCCCGTACTTCCTGCAAGATGGGTGCTCCACCGGGGCTCCAGGTCCTATAGCACGCCGCCTGCATCTACTGCAGGAGGGGTGCTCCATAGGGCCTGGAGCATGCCGCCTACATCTCCTGCAAGAGGAGTGCTCACCGGGGCTTCAGGACCTGCAGTACGCTGCCTGCATCTCCTACCAGGGGAGTGCTTTACCTGGGTTTTAGGCCCTGTAGCACGCTGTCTGCACTTTCCGTAAGAGGAATGCTTTGCCATGGGTCCAGGCCTTGCATCACGCCATCTGCACCCCATGTAAGTGGAAGCACTCAACCGTGGCTCCAGACCCTGTGGCATGCCATCTGAACCTTCCACAAGGGATCGCTCCACCAGGGGCAAGTTCTATAGCATGCCGACTGTATCCCCTACAACAAGACCTCTCGGGAATCTCGGACCTTGTCCAACGGGGCTATGAAGAGCTCGTATTCCTTCCACAAGGGATGCTCTGGGAGAGGCACCCAACCAAGGCATCAGACCAGGTCTGGTTGAATCAATTCCTATATAATGATAAGAGGGACCTCTAGGATGGAGGATGTACCAAGAGAAAGAAGGTAAGAGAGTAAGCAAGCAAAGATAAAGGGCTGAAATAGCGAACAACCCCATAAACTCGAGTTTTTTCATTCTCTTCTATCTCCCTTTATATGGTGGCATCCCAAACATTTGCCATAGAGGGTCTGTTTCCCTTGATCGCTTTACTGACTTGACCGTCGAAGTGTCCCCGCTGGGATCCCGACCCAGGTCTCCTTTTTCTTACAGGACCAACCAACCGTGAAGGCGCGAGAATGAAGAGCCTGACACTTCAAGGGAGGTTAGCTCAACTAGGCCCTATCAGAGCTATAGGCCATGGCGACCTAGATGGCAATACCTTTAAGGGCTATTTCCATGCCCTCCTTGACCAATAGATATTTTATTCTTACTTTCCATGATACAAAATCACTTGTACCATCAAACACCTCCATTTCATGCCTTATAGTGGAATAAAAAATAACTACTTCTTGAGCCATAGATGAACTTTGTTGCCTGTCAGATGCCATCCAAATGCTTTGATACCAGTTATTAGGGATGTACACATTAGATCGGATTGCTTTAGGATTCTAATTAATTATTTCCTCTTACTCAAGTAATTTATCGAACACTTCATAGACATAAATAATAACCCCTAACTCATGTTACTTATAAAAAAAGAAAACAAAAAAAATAAAGAGTTGCTATTGAATGAAAATCATTATACCTCATGCATAATTTTCACTTAAAAAAAAGAAAAAAAAGAAAAAGTTCTACGAGTATGATAGTCTTTCTTTCATAGAGCATGATAGTAGTAATATTTTTGAAGAATTTAAGTGAAGAATAAATCAAAATTAAAGCCTTGTCTTCCTCGTCAACATCAATACCAACATTGACCAAATTAAGCATGAACTTATTATATTCATCCACGTGATCCTTGAGTGAAGTCCCTTTCGTCATACGAAATATATGCAACTTTCTTCTCAAATATAGTCTATTGATAAAAGACTTTGCCATATACCGGCTATCCAATTTATTCCATGCACCTTTAACTGTATCAAGATCCACAATATTGTGAAGAACTTTGTCACTCAAACCCGAAAACAGAGTCCCTAGAGCTCTCATTGATTTCCTCTTTGGCAGCCTCAGTATCTCATGGGATTGCATCCATACCCTTAAGATTATATTTGGTAGATAGTAATCTATCCAGATTACCGGTAATTTTAAAATGGGCCCACCAGATAATTACGTTTGGTATTTATACTAAATGGTAATCTATCTTGAACCGATAATCTGGATTACCTCTCGTGTAGCAATCGAGATTACCTCAGGGAGGGATCGCTATCCAGATTACCGGAGATGTGGTAATCTGGTATTTTTTATTTTTACAAAACTATCATGTCCCCTTCGCTTCAGTGAGAACGAAATATTTTTCTTCTCTCTCATCTCTTCTTAAATCTATATTTTATTTATAAAAATATAAATTTTACATTTTAGCTATTTATTAAAAATAAAAATTTTAAAAATTTTATATTATTAAATATAAAATATTTAATATTTTTATATTAAAATTAAAAAATTGAAAATTATTTTTTATACTAAATAAATGTAAAGAAATTATATATAATCTTTTAAATATACTGAGTAATATATTAAATTTATATATATTATATTATTAAATTTACAATAATATATTTATATTCTATATAAATACATAATTTAAATATATATATATAATATTATATATAAATATATAAATATATTTCAAATAAATATACTATGTTATATTAATATATTATATTATTTTAAATATGATATAATCTAATATATTTTTTATAATAAAATATAAAAATATACAATATAATATGTTATATTATATTAATATTGTAATATTATATAATATACTATATAATATTATAATTTATAGTATAATATAATATAATAATAAATGTTTTATATTATGTCACTAATTTTAATATAATATATTTATATTATATACAAATATATAATGTAAAAACATATTATATTAAATATAATTTAATATAATATATTTTATATTATAAAATATAAAACAAAATGTACTACAATATTATAGTATATATAATGATATTATTCTAAATTACATTAATATATTTCATTTTATTTTATTTGTAATATTAGAAAATAGAATATTTTAAAATATATATTATATAACAATAAAGTGTAATATAAAATAATTTAAATTATATATTACATTTTATAATGTAACATATATTATATTATATTAAATATAGTATAATATATTTAATATTATATAATATATTATTAACTATATAATTTTATAAATAGTTACATTATAAAACATCAAATAATATAATACTATATTACATTACAAAATATCAAATAATATATTATATTAATGTAATATTATATTACATTACTATATTATATTATAATATATTTTTAATAAATTTGACTTAGGGATATTTTGAAAATTTGAGCTTAGATTACTGGTAATCTATTCATCATACCAAACACAGTATTCAATCTTACTGATAAATTACATGTGCATACCAAACACAGTAATCAATATTACTGGCAATCTATCCAGTGGTAATCTATCTTGCAAGTAATCAAGATTACCATTTAGGATTCCCTGGTAATCCACCAAATGCAACCTAAGGGCTATTACCATGCCTTCCTTGACCAACAGATATTTCATTCTTATTTTATGTAATACAAAATCACCTGTACCATCAAACACCACCACTTTATATCTTGTAGTAGTAGAATGAAAAATAATTACCTTTTAAGCCATTGATGAACTTTGTTGCCCGTCAAACACTATTCAAATACTTTGATACCAGTTGTTGAAGATGCGTACATTAGATCGAATCACTTTAGATTTCTAATTAATTATTTCTTCTCATTCACACTTCATATACATAAATAATAAATACAAAAAAGATAAAAAATTTACGTTGTTCGACAAAACTGCAAACATCTACGATAGAAGATGAGCAATTTACTATGTAACCCTTTTAAAATTGGATACAAAAATGATACAAATATCCAAATTATAAAATCTTGAAATAATAATATAAGATATACAAATAAACCACAACAATAAACCAAACGGACAATACCTTTTCCAGCCTTGATTATGAATAAAAAAAATAATATAAGAAATGGATCAATACTTTTTCGATTACGTCCATTGATTAAGAAAAAAATATTTTTCTAGACGAGGAACAAAAAAAATTGAATCAAAAGACTATGATGAATAAAAAGCAATCCAGGCTTGAAAACTTCAAGAAACGAGAATCTCATTTTTTTTTAAAAAAAATTAATGAAAATGAATCCCAAAATTTTACGCCGCTGGAAAAGAAATGTGATCGAAAAAAATTTTCCATCCTAAATCCCAATCAAAAAAAAATTATTTGAAGCAAATAACAACAATCAACTCCTGTTACTTTTATATATATATATATATATATATATATATATATATATATATATATGACAGCATTGACCTCAGGCCTAATTTTCACTTTAAAAAAAGAAAAAAGAAAAAAGTTCTACGAGTATGATAGCATTATATCGAGGGTGCGAGGATTCTAGCAGCTTCATATATATACTACTATAATCGCATTGACACGATCTGACTTCACAAACAATTAAGACATATCAGGCAAAATATGCAAGTCATTTTCTTCTCGAGCCAGTTTTGGAGTTGCCATGAGATTTAAGTGAAAATGAAGTCACAAAGAGAAGCTTCCAAAACAAATTTCCTACAAGTGAAAAATAAATTTAAAAACCTCAAAAATCTTGATTAAGTTCAGAAGTATCGAACACCCCAAGCCATACAGTACGACCTTTCAGTTCATAAGCAAATGTAAATCTGACAGAAATATTTTCTATCTGTGGTTTGTTTGAAAGTAATCTATTTCTGTAGCAATGGTTGAAAGTCCCATTAACCATCATTATTTTGACAGACCTGCTATACATTGAGTGTAGACAGAAGCAACAACATCCCTCCAGCAGTCTCAGATTCTTCTCAGAAGAAAAAGGCATCAATTTGTCAAATTATAACTTGACATACATTCTTTTCTGCATTTTATTCAGCACAAAAGACCTTTTGCCTCCCGTCATCACCCACTGATTAACTCTTCGAACAGCCCAACGCAGACTACATGGCCACTGGCAAAAATGATGCTACAGGAGGCAGAGACGCCAAAATTTCCATTGAAGGAACTGATATAAAGATTAAAAAGATAATGTTAATCGGAGTATTTTTCTGGGGACTCTGAATGACGAGCAATATGTAATGGAGAAGTCTCTGTAGAATGATTGCCATGGTTATGGTCATTTGAGTCCTGGGGTTCCTTGCTTGTCTCAGATTTCACATGCTGATCAGGCAACCTCATGGCCTGTGAATTCCTCAAGTCGGAAAAGAGAATAGAGTGGTCTGGAACACCAGGAACCGAAAATGCAGGCAAGGTGTAATTGTAGTAACCCATGAACGGGTGATCAAATTTGCAAGTTAAGCCATACTTGCAGCTTCCATACATACTGTAAAATGTGCAAATAGGATGGCCCTTTGTGGTCAACCCATGAGAACACAGTCAAGAAAAAAAAGTCAGAAACTTGCAGTACAGAAGGCATTGGTGATGGAAAGAGTAATGGAAAAGTAAAAATAATAATCTAACTTACTGGTCTTAGAGGAAGCCCAAAGGGTCCAATTGCACACATAGCTTCTTGGTTCGTCTCTTTGGGGTGATGGTACTTGCAAGAAGTTCCATATTTGCAGCTCCCAGTTTTCATGTAGTATTGGCATTCTGGCTGATCGGGCCTTTCAGGGAAATTTACTGGTGTGCTGGAACCTGATTGTGCATGATGCTCGGGGTTGGAAATCCGAGTACGCCCAACAACATTGGCAGAGGCAACATTTTTAATACCACCCTGGTTTATGTCAAAAGTTATGAATGAAATTTAAAAATTCAGCTACATGAATATGACACTGCACTAAACAAATGAAGGCATGCTGCTACTACATTCATGTTTCATATCTGAATTATGTTATGACCCATCTTTCATATCTAAATGACAATACAAATCAAAATTATGAAGCTTTTCCTTTGTGAACAAGCAGCAAGTGCAGAAGAAAATTAATTTTCCATACTAGCAAAGAAACATTTAAGAAGGCACATACAATCCATCATTATTTTCCATTCCCGTCATTATTTTCCATTCCCGGAGGCAGATAACAAAATTGAAAGAAAGCATGGATACCTTAGCAATGAGTAGACATCATTAGAACTGTCCCCTGAGCCAATGAAACAATCATATATTGTGAGTTGTCTGGGTGTGTATGAGATAAAGAGATCTAGATGGATTGGGCTTGTAAAATCAGGACGTGTATAGTAGTCATTAAAATACATAGTATAATAAACAATATTTGACAAATCAACTTGGGCGATCTTGGAGGGAAAAAGTCACTTTTTTCATTTGCCACTTAATATTTTTTTACAGAAACAATCCGTTTCAGACTTAACAAGACCCTTATGCCCCTACACTCATAAATGCACGCATTTAGCTCATAGATGTACACTATAGTGGGTCACTGCAAACATGGTGGTAGCAAACACATACATAATACAAGTCAATGTGCAAACAGAGAACTTTTAGTAATGAGGGCATCATATGATGGTCTAGCAAGTTCCAGAATGGACCGTTTCTCCAAAAAGAGTAAAAGCAACTCACTTATGCTTAAATGAAAATAAAGTGAATTTCTTGCAAAAATCCCAGTTAACTTTGTAGACAAATATAAAGTATATAAATCTATAACTTATGCATGGAGAGTATCTGGGTTTCATAGAGTGGCCATGAAAGAGAAGTCAGTTAACGGGGACAAAGTTGAGAAAAAAGTTTTGGTGAAAGAATGTTAAAAGGAACCCACATGGCATAACAAAAAAGCAGGCAAAACAGCAAAACCAATAGAAAAACATAGGTGAGAAGATGTGTTCCTTCACATCTTTTACAACTCCATAATAATATATATATTTTTTAAAGAACTCAGAAGGAAGCATGTAGCTTACAATGTTAGATGCTAAGGTCCATAAGTCATAAACAAAATAATTACTGAAAAATATTAAAATTCATGATCTATATTAGTAACCACTTTTTTATGTCCCTAAAGCATCACTTATCTGTTTTGGGGTTGCACCTTTCTCAGCATGCTTGAAATCAAACTTTGAGGACATAAGATTACAGGTAATGTTGACCTTACTTTTCGGAGCATTGCTAACACTTGTCTATACCTTCTTTCAAGGATTCATATCCCGGCAGGATATCCCATGGAACACCAGGATGGGGTACCATCCCATGTGTCAGGACAAGATATCCCGCCAGCATCCCAGTATCTTAATCAGGACACCTTGGAACATCTCGTCCCGAGTGTCGGAACGGGATGGGATGCCGTGTCCCGTTGCAGGAAAAAATCAGGATAACCCTATCCCACGGGATTTAAAACCTTACCTTCTTTCACACTCATTGGCTATCCATTCACTCATGTTCTTTGCAACAAGACCTTCTACATTAGTTCTTATTGGTTTTGCTAGCATGAGATATGACTCCTCGGCAAATAAATTCTACTTCACATACATCATACTCTCATGTTTTGGCATTATTCAATTTCTAACCTCAAGATCTTGCAATAGGACTCAGCTGCCATCATTGCTTGTATGCTTCCTTAGGTGATTTCTCTACCATCACCATTGTTTAATTGTCATGAGATATTCTGCTTATGATGTCAAGTTCCCACTTCTACCATTTCAGTCAATCCTGATAGTTGACTTCACTAATCAAGATGTTCTGTTGCCATTGACTTCATCAACGAGTATATTTTGCTGAGATTACTATTTGAGGGGTTCAATTGGCATTATCACCTGGGCCTCCTATGAAGGCTAAAACATACCATAGTGCATTTCACCAGAGTTCATATGTATCACACGCCACTTACATGGTTCATAATCAGGCTTCGTGTAGCTCTCAATACCACAGTTCAATATACCACCTTCAGAACTTTTGCTTATTGATCCCTTTGGTGCTTACAATGCTCATGAGTCATCATTATTGGTTGTGCTTATTATTGATATGTAGATGTATAATGTTAGAGAAGCATGCATTAAGAGGGACTTGGGGGCAAGTCATTTTTCTAATTCATGCAATATAAGAAATATGGATGATTGAAACAACACACCTTGTTGTTACATATCTTATCATTTTTGTTACTTATTAGTCTTTAAATGACATGCCTTGTGCCATTCTTTTCCACTTGCAGATGGAAGTTCTAGGAGAAAATGAAGTCTCTGTTTATAATCCCATAAACCAGTAGAAGACCTAATAAATTAAAGTGCCATGAAAGGATATCTTCTTTCCATTAAATGCAATTATCTCAATAAGTCAAGCCAAGTAGGAAGTCACGAAGATCTATTTCTTGACCTTTCCAATATTTCATAAATTTCAGATTGCATGTTGCTTTCTTTTCACAATATTGAAACCAAGTCCAATCCATAGCTTATGCATGTGGTTTCGGTAAGAGTTCCGTTCCAAAATACTGTACTTGTTTGTAGATTAGATCATTGGCATCAATAACAAGGTTTTCTTTAAGTGTTTTATATACTAATTTGACAATTACAGGCAGTTGACATCTTCTCAACAAATATGATCTATGTCTTCATAAAACAAGCATGAAAACAACAAACTAGAAATTAGTGTTGTCAATGATACATATTATTGATACATGATATTGCAATAACTCTTCAATACTAGGAATTCAAAGATTTGGCAGACTATCTATTTCAGGTTTTCAACAAACAATTCTAATAGAGGAAAGACAGGGCTATGTAGGGCCAGTGTAAGTCAAAATTTAAAGCACATATCACACCTATAAATCCATCTTAAGGGATCAGAGTAAAGGAAACATAAATTATAATCATATAGTAAAACCTTTGTATCGACATTCTATATAAAATTTAGTTTATAAATTGTTTTGTGTATAGTAACATGATAAGATAACATATATGTAGACGTAGTCACAGATAATAAAATGAAAAAATGATGTATATGCAGTCACAGACTGCCAAGCATTATCAGCACATATAAGGTCAGAAAAAGATTTTCACAAGCATCAGTCTAAATAATTGTCAACGAGTTTCGATCTGTACCGAGATGAAATAACAACACCTAACACATCACGAGCTATGTAAAACTTTTATAAAGAATAATACTAAGACACCAACAGTGATACTGACCATTCAAACAATCCCATGAACTTTCAGCTTTCTAATATTAAATAATAGATGCTAACCGTGTCAGCGTTCCATCCCTGTTGTACAGGCATAGCACCTTGGGTGGGTGGCAGAACAAGAGACGTGTAAGGGAGTCCTTGCATATGTTGATTAGACATGTAAGGAAGTCTTGATAAAGGCCACATGGAAAGTCCAGCAATTAAAGGTAGCCCAGATGGAGTTGCTACTGGAGATCCTGTAGATCCATAAGGTGAGGGTCCTGTTACAGGTAACATGGCTGCATGGCCGGTAGGCTGAGGATGATTGAACTTGCAAGCAGTTCCAAATTTGCACCGTCCAGTTCTCATGTAATAGGGACATGACTTTTCATCCTGAGACATCAGAATAACAATGAATACTGAATAAATATCTCACTGGTTACCTCTTGAAAGGAAAAATCATTATATACAAGACCACAATCAATTTTTGAAAAGTGGAGATGCCAATATTGAAGCTGCATGAGGGGAAATAGAAAGAAGCGGATACCTTCCGCATTGGTAAACCTCGAATATTCAGCTGAACTGGTTGTGGTTCATGTCTGTCTTGTGGATGATGATATTTACAGGTTGCTCCAAACTTACAAGTACCCGTCTTTAGGAAAAACTGCAAGAATAATGTGAAACAGGACCAGATTTTATATGTGCAGGTCTTAAAGCATGTTTCGTAATTGGTACAATCATTTATGAGACAAGAAAAGAACAATAAATTAAATTAATTTAACAAAACATGTTTGTTGCTCGACTCAATTAGTATCAATGTAATGCTTGCTTTGAAAAATATTCATGAGAAGATTAAAAATAAAACTGCCAAATCAAAATGAAAAGCTACCTGATTGTGTGTATGGAGAGAGAAGCTAAAATACTTTCAGCAGTAGCTGGCCCCTACTACTTTCAATGCAAAATCAATGCCTATCCTTACAAAGATCTATTTGTTGCTTTCATAAATTTCAGAGGTCTCTTATGTATGTGTCATGTAAGGATTATATAAACAAATAAATCTTGATTTTCTTTTAACCAAATATTTCCTATTTTTATTTTAAATCTGATGTCATTATTAAATTCAAAATCTTATAGATGCTTGAGTTTTTTTTATAAATGAGGTGGTTGTGAGGAAAGATATTCTATTGGAGAATTGGACTAGAGGAAACTTTTGAAAATAAATTGAGAAAAATATGCTCACACCCTCTCAAGTTTACCCTTGTGACATAATAACCTCCCCATCCTTAAAAAGTCTCAAAGTAGCCCCTCAAATCACATTTTGTTTCAAAGTGGCCCCTTCTATCCAAATCCATTAGACCAACTTTAGTAAAAGACTCGTGTGAGCATCATGTGAGTCCAAAAAATATTCAGAAATTCCCATATATCCTTGTCCATGCCAAACTGAGAGGAAAACGGGGGGAAAAAAAGGGAAACTAAAATCTCCTCCTGATTCGACTGCTTACCCTCGGTGACATCCAAAAACTTTGATCTCCTCCCAATCTCCCACACCAGTGACCTTGACCAACTTAGATCCCCTCTTCATGTACCCCTCTCGTTGATTCCTAGTCTAGCCCTCTGGCAACCAACATGACCACCATCACTATCATTGTCACCACTAGTACCTTCACCATCATCACCACCACCATCATAACTGTCACTACCATCACCACAACCATCATTATCACCCCTCTATCCCCTGCATGACCTACACACCCACCATCACTACCATCATTATAAGCACCTTCGCTACTACCATTAAGGTTTGAAATCTCATGGAACGAGGGTATCTCAATTTTTCCATTGAATGGGATACCCCACTTTCCCACCTCATCCTAGTTGTAGTCCCAGTTGGTAAACCCGTAGGTGACCTCCATTTGTCTCCCCTTCTTTCCTTTCCCTTCCTTCCTTCTTTCCTCCCTTAACCTTCCTAGCTTGCCTTTTTCTTCTTCTTTCCTTTTTTTATCCCTTCCTATTGCTTCTTTCTTTCTTACCTTTGTCTTCTTTTCTATTCCTTTCTTCCTTCTTTCCTTCCTTTCATTCTTTTTCTTATCCCTCCTTTTCTTTTTTTTCTTTTTCTTCTTTCCTTTTACTTTTTTTTTTTTTTAATTTGTCCTTTTATTTTTCTTTCTTCTTTCTCTACATAAGTTAGTTTTGAAGTCCGGACTCCCCATGCCCACCACCACCATCACTGTCAACATCATCATCATTATCACCACCACCACCACTATGAACACCATCACCATGATCATCACTGATGCACCTCTCTCCCCTTTCTTGCAGCCTTGGAGAACCTCATCCCATCTTTTTCACCCCCAAGTCTGCCATTATTGTTAACACCTCTGATGGTGATTGTCGTGACTATGGTGGTTGTGACCGTGATTGTGATGGTGCTGGTGATGACGGTTGCAGTGACCATAGTGGTAGTGACCATGGTGATGGTAGGTGATGGTGATGGCAATAAACCTTATGGTAGAAGGGAGGGTGATGGGGAACCGATGCTATCAGCAATGATTAGAGAGGAGTTGGAGCAAATAGAATAGGCAACAGCAGGGAAGTAGTACTAGTGAATTGGGTATGGACAATGTCAGATAGGCTATAGCTACGAGTGTGCATGAATCGGGTTGGGTTAGTTTGGAGAAATACCTAAAACCAAACAGATTTAAACCAATTTTCAAAAACAAAAATCAACAACGAACCAATTATCTACAAAGGAAAAGCTTGAAATAAACCTGAGAAATTCGGTTAGTTCGGTTTGGTTTATCGGGTTGATGTTCAATGGATTGGATTAAATGAGCTGGGCTAAGTTTAAACATAAAAATTATATTTTATATATAAAACATATTATAAAAAAATAAAAATTGAAATATTATGTACACATGAGCCGGGTTGGGTTGGTTTAAATTGGTTTTCTGAAAACTTAAATCGAAACCAAAACTGAATTTTTTTAGTTCATTACTTTTGACACCAAATTGAATTTAAAAAATAACGATACAAATCGAACTAAAGAGACTGGTTCATGGTTTGGTTATTTTTTTACACACCCCTAATTGTAGCATAAGGTCATCAACCTCTGCAAGTCCAATTCCAACCCACCACAACCCACTAGACAATGAGATAGAGAAATAGTGATAGAAAAGAGACAAAAGTATGGGGAACAAGGGAGCTGGAGAGGGATCACATCAGGGAGTTGCTGAAGGATGAAGTGAGGTATATCTAAGATCATGAGCAGATTGATGGATAGATCTAGGTTTTTAGAAAGGGATGGAAGAAGATGAGATTAGAGAGACAGAGATGGAGTTGAGTGGAGTTGGAATCCTCTACATTATTTTCTCTTTTTTCTTTGTGGGGTTGTGCAAGGGGTTTTCTCTGGGAATTCAAGCTTGGAGTCAAAAGCTGGTTGCAAGAAGTGGTAGCAGCAACCGAGTGTGATGCAGCTGAAGAATCCCATGTGTGCCACATGCCTGAGCTAGGCATCCATGCATTAAAAAAAGAGGCTGCATAAGTGTAATCTGTATGATGAAAGGCTACCACATCCATCTCACGATAATTCATTTTCTGACTTTTATTTGTGCTCCTTTCTTCTTGTGATCAACAATCTCTAAACAATCAGGAGGATGTAAATCATCATAAAAAATAAGGTTAAATTCAAAATTCTTAATTCCATGATTATGGGTAAAAAAAAGACACCAACTTAAATGATTGTCGCAATAAAAAGCTTTTTAAATTAAATTTTTAAAAGATTCATTGCCAAGACTCAAATCTAGGTATCTGGGGTAAGCTTTTCCCCAGAAAAAGCATTCAGACACATCTTAGATAGAGCTTCTGCCCAAAAGCTCCACATTGAGCTTTACCCTAGCAGACCTTTTTGAGCTTTTGGAGGAGCTAGAAAGCTGTTTCAAAATTTTTACCAAATACCAAAAATCACCCAAAAGAGCTTTTGATCCTCCAAGAAATGCTTTTTGGCCCTTCAAAAGCAATGCCAAACAAGCCTAAAAATTCTCACCAAAACAGCGTCTGGAAGCAAAATTTCCTTTCAACAGTGAGAAACAATTCGTCAGACACCTTCAAATGGCAATTAGTGCACAGCCCAAACATCCCAAACTTAGAAAAGGTCAGGCTTGGACCACACCTGAATTGATGGTGTGTTAGTTCATCATCAACTGGAATTGATAGTTTAATAGAATGTACTAATGCCATGATTCTGGCCATTGGTATCCTATTGACGACATGCTTCTGGCTGTCAATTCAAGTTTTGGACTGCATTGACATAGATTCAATTATTTGGTCATATCTTTAACCATTGGTATCCTAAAAGCTTGTAACATGGATATTGAGAAATGTTGGCAAACATTTATGTTGCTAGTATGGTAGTGGACATATGAACAACTATATTGCAATTTTGTATCTGGATGAACAAAGTCAAACATTTATGTTGGTATTAGAATCAAGAACTAAATAGTTTGCTATTATAATATTCACTGTTACTTGGTAATTACTCACAAAAATAGTTATATTATTCATCATATCAATTAGATTAAAATATAAAATGATTTATAAATTAATAGATTAAAAAATGAAATGACCCTTATCAATTTCCTTCAATGTACAGGCCCTAGAGCTTTATAAATACTCCTATGTATTCTTTTTTCATCATAAACAGTATAAATAAAGCTGTCACGAGATTCTTCTCAATTTTTGTATAGTGTGGGACTGCTCAAGAGCTTGTAGTGAGAGGTCACCATTCAGGAGAGGAGATCAATAAAAGGCCAAGATTCTTTTATCAAAGTCTTGTGAAGATCGAAGATGCAAGGTCAAAGATCCAACAGCATGCGATGAGGCAAGGCCATCTAATTATTGCTTTGGTTTTAGTTTAGCTACTAGTTCTTAATCTCTCTCTCTTCTAGTTGTATTTTCTAGCTCTTTTCTTTATAATTTTGTTTCTATTTTGATCTTGTTAGCTACCTGTTTGAATTTTAATTTTAGTTAGCACTTTGCATTGTGTTACTTGATTTCGTGTTGACTAAGGTTTCCCATAGGGTTCATTACCTATATCAAATTAGTTGATGACAGTGACATTGGGGTGGAGAGCAGGATAGGAGTGTACAGTGGCAAAAACGAGGTCTTGAAGAGAGAGAGGGTCAGAAAAAAAGAATTAGAGTGCGCTGAGTGCAGTCATCAGTAGCTGTGACTTGGGAACTGTGTGCCTTCTTTGTTCTCACTGGTTTTTCTTTAAGCTATTGGTGCTTGCATGGCAGACGAGGGACATCATTGACGAAATGCTGGTACAGACTCGACAGGTTTGGGGGAAGGGGACCGGATGTGGGCTTGTGTTGTCTAGGGTCCTTCTCGAGCTCCAACATGGACATCCCATAAGATAACTAATGAAGAAATCGATCAGCTCCAATCGTTCTTCTCCAAAGTTCTTGAATTACCCGAGCCCCTGATCGACGACTCCTGTCGACAGTGGGAGGGCTTGGCTGTTGTCTTCAAGAGCTGGGGCGAAGGATTCCAGCAGCATGAGTTTCTAAAGAAGTTAAAGTTCGGATGAAATTGGAATACGGCCCGAAGGTATTCCCGATCGTGGAGGACCACATTGTTCTGCGATTGAGGTCGGAGGGGGACGGTGCCAAGGTGGAGGGAGGGCCATGGTTTGTTGGCGAACAGTTGATGGCGATGGATACTTGGGAGCCTGATTTCATCCCTGGCCGTAAGCCGATCCAGAAGACCGTTGTCTGGCTGCGTCTTTCGGAGCTATCCTTGGAATACTGGGTCTCATCGACGATCATGGCGGTGGCTGTGAAAGCAGGTAACCCTTTATCCATAGATGATTTCACGAACTTGTTGCAGAAAACGGGATACGCACGGGTGAGAGTGGAGATAGATGCTTCTAAGCCACTCAAGCCCGGCATCCTTATTAGGGGGAAGAAGGTTTTCTAGCAACAGTTCGTTTATAAAAACCTTCCCACGGTCTGCTTCCAGTGTGGGAGGTTGGGACATGCTAATGAAGACTACCTGTTCTCGGAGGGGGTTCAACCACCGAAGGATGGAAGCTACCCTCTTCGCTCGGAGAATTTCGTGTTTGAGGTTGGGGACGATGGCGGGGAAGTCCCGATTCCAAGGGGGTTGGAGGGAAAGCCTACTGCATGTGGAGGCCGACTGCGACTTGGTCCATGGCTCGTCACTTCGCGTATTAGACAACCGTGGTCGCTCAGGGATTTAGCGAAGGGGAGGCGGGATTTGGATAAGGGTAAGAAGCCAGTGTCCTCTTCTGATCCCCCCTCCTCTTCCGCCGCGGACCTCTCCGATGCCATACTCTTCCTCCCCCAACTTGCCGCCTGATTCTGATGGATGGCAGAAGCCTTCCAAGGTAGCGCGACGGCATTCCTCAGGTACTAGTGCCGCTGACCCATTAGACAACGGTAGAGCTTCGCTGGTGGTTGTTGGTACTTTTGGACCGTTGGGGGACTGTATGGGGCTGGCCTTACCAGAAGACGTTGGCCCGCGGGACCATCGGATGCTGGATTATGGGACCTTATCATTGAAGAGAGGCCGGAGCCCTCCTAAGTCATCCAGTTCGAGCTCGCAAGGGCCCTCTCCTCCGAAGTCCGGCTCTGCTTCGACTGTTCAGGTGAGTCCCTCTACTCCTTGTATGGTGGGATTGTTCAGGTGAGTCCCTCTACTTCTTGTATGGTGGGGGATATGGGTGGTAAGGGGGGTAAAGACGGTGCCCTGCCTTTGGGTATCAACGTTGATTCTCCCATTGTCTGCCGCAGTTAAGGGGTTGGCTAGGGAGAAAAGAAGGGAGTCTAGGAGGGCAGGGGTGGTTAAAGGGGATAGAGTGGAGGGGAGTGAGGTTGAGGGGGGATCTGTTCTGATATCTTCTACTGTGGAGGGCCGACCATCACCGAGGCCTAGTTTAGTGGCTATGGTGCCTGTTGGGGATGTGGAGGGGAGGTGCTGTGGAAGAGGCTAATTCTGCAGGATCCTCTATTCTTTCTTAGAGTGTTCTATCCAGGGAGGCTGGCTCTTCATTTTTAAAGGGGATCATGTTGTGCAAAATCGACTAGGGCCAAGTGAGGGGACCCTGGGCCATGAGGCAATTGCTGGGAAGTTGAAGCTCGCCTTGATGGTTGTCGGCGAATATGGAGTAAGGGAGAAGAAGAGTGATGGGTTTGGGGTGGATGTTGGACCGGGGTCTGGCATAACCAAAATCTGTTAAGTTTTTATGAGGATCTTTGTTTGGAATATTCGGGGGGCATGGAAACCCTCCCTTTCTTCTTATTATAGGTTTGTTCAGTTGCACCATCCTCAACTTTGTGTTCTCCTCAAAACTAGACTTTGTGGATCTAGTTTGGAGCGTATCTGACGACGTTTTTTCCGTGATTGGGGTTTTTATTCGATTGACTCTCAGGGTCTGTACGACAGCATTATTGTTATCTGGGACCAGGGGTTGCCAGGGTGAATGTTTTTCATCATCCCCCCCAGTTGGTGGCGATTGTAGTGTCTGAACCTAATGGGCCATCTTGGCTTTTATGTGGGTCTATGCAAGCATGGATTAGGGAGCGCAGGGTGGTATGGTAGGTGGCTTCGACCTTAGTTGATCAAGGTATTCCTACAGTGGTTGCAGGAGATTTCAATTATATTGATCAAGTAGAGGATAAGAAAGGTGGAAGACCTTTTGTGGAAGATATTGCCTCAAGAGAATTTGGCAATTTCTTACAATTTAATGGCTTGGTGGATTTGGGATTTGTAAGGCCCCGCTATACCTGATGCAATAATCGCTCTGGAGCTGCCAGAGTGTGGGAGAGAAATGATAAGTTCTTTGCCACTCCTTAGTTCAATCTGTACCCTGATCACATGGTGAGGCACCTAAACAAAATTGCTTCTGATCATTGCCCGATCCTTCTTTCCACTGATGCTTTAGTCCAGGGAGTACTCCTTTCAGATTTGAAAATTTTGGCTCTCTTATCCAAGATCTTGGGAGATCGTCAGGGAAGTTTAGAGAATGCTAGTTCGGGGTGACACCTCTTATCGCATTTCCCGTAGGTTGGAGCTCGTTAGAAGGTGTTTACTCTGATGGAATAGAATTGAGATGGGCAATGTGTTCTCCAAATTGGAATATGTGGAGAGTTCTATTAATGCTCTTCAGGACAAGGAAGAGAGGACAGGGGGCTTATCGAAGGATGATGTCTGCTCTTCGACGTTACCTTTCCATGCATCATGCTCTTCTTAACCATCAGGAGGTTATCTGGAGGCAAAAATCTAGAGTCCAGTGGCTTAAGGAGGGGGATAGGAATATCCGCTTCTTTCACCAAGCCACTATTATTCGCAGGCATATAAATCAGATCAGAGCATTGCGCTCTGCTGATGGTCAGTGGATAGAGGATGAGAATGATATAAGGAGGGAGATTATGTTGTTCTTCAGATCTAGGTGGATTGTATCCAGTGGAGGATCTCCTTCTGTCACTTTTCCACCTCCAGAGTCCGTGGTCTCTTCTCATTATAATCGTGCCCTTCTCGATCCTGTTTCTGAGGAAGAGATTCAGTTGGTCCTCTGGTCTTTGAGGGAGGATAAAGCTCCAGATCCTAATAGCTTTCCTCCTTTCTTTTTCTGGATATATTGGAATATTCTCCGTTATGATGTTGTTTCTGCTGTGCAGTTATTTTTTGTCTCTGGCAAGATGCCTAATTGTTAGAAGCAAACTTTTATTACTCTTATCTCAAAGTGCTCTATGCATCCGAACCTAATCACTTTGGGCCTATCAGTTTGTGTAACACCCTTTATAAGCCGTGTGCTAAATTGTTGGCCAACAGGATAAAGCCTATTTTCCCGCAGCTTATCAGCCCTGAGCAGGATGCTTTTGTAGGGGATCGGAGTATTTTTAATAATGTTCTCATTGCTCAGGAGTTTATGTCTAATCTCCGTAAAGCTCCAGTTCGTCACAGTCTGATGACCGTCAAGTTGGATATGGAGAGGGTGTATAACCGCATGCATTGGGAGTTTCTGGAGAATGCTTTGGAGGATTTTGGATTTCATCAACACTATGGATTTCTAGGATAATGGCTTGCATTGTCAGACTTTTTGCTCTTCTTATTAATGGCTCTCCTACGGACTTCTTCCACTCTAATGTTGGCCTTCGCCAAGGTTGTCCTCTCTTTTCGTATCTTTTCATTATTTGTACTGACTCCTTATCACGAGCATTGTGAGCAGCGACGCGGAATTTGGCAATTCAGCCTTATATTCTCGCTCCCGGTGCTCTTCCTATCTCGCATCTTTTGTTTGCAGATGATTGTTTGCTTCTTGGCCGGGCCTCAATTGTCTGTGCTCAGGATTTAAGGAGAGTTATGGAGGATTATTGTTTGGCATCGGGGTAGAGAATTAATCTGCAGAAATCTGAGATTCATCTTAGTCCAAAGACCCCTTTTCGCCTCCGCCACAGGATTCATGATATCCTTGGGATTTCTGAGCATCATGGTGCTCTGCTGTATCTAGGAGTTCCCATCTTGGGTACCAAACTCCACAGGGTGGATTGTGCTCCATTGGTCCGGGCTGTTCAGGAAAGGGTCGAGGGTTGGCAGGGTAAAGCTCTTTCCACTATGGGCAGGATCACTATGATTCAATCGGTTCTCACTTCTCTTCCTGTTTATTTGCTATCTAATGCTGTCATACCCAAGGCTGTTATTCTTAAGCTGGAGCAAATAATCCGTGCTTTGCTATGGGATTCTACTTCTGCTCGACGGGGGATTCACCTTTTGGGGTGGTAGATTGCCTGTCAACCGTTTCAGAGTGGGGGCCTTGGTATTCACTTTCTTGTTCTCAGGAGGGAGACCTTGTTGGGGAGTCATGTAGCCAGATTCTTTGCTCTGACAGCATGTGGATCTCTGTGATGAGGGCTAGATATGGTCTACCTTCTGCTCTCTAAGAGGGGGGTTTTAGAGCTGTACGGCATTGTTTTGCAATTTGGCGGGAGATAGTTGCAAGGGCCTCGAATATTCTTCTTCATATGACCTAGGTGGTGGGGGATGGCAGACCCATTAGCTTTATGATGGACCTTTGGATCTCGGATGTTCCCTTAGCCAAGTGGCATACCTTTATCTCCATGGATATTCCGGACACGTTATCCATCTCGAATCTTTTCGCTCATGGTTATTCTTAGTGGGATCCATCTACAATTACTCAAATTTTTGGAGAGATCCTTGGCCAGGGAGTTTTATCTATTACTCTGCCTGTCCATCCTTGTTCGGACGTCATGGTTTGGAGGCACTCTACCATTCCTAGAGCCCAGATGTATGACTTGATGTCTATCATTTGCCCTGAGCTTTATACGACTCTTGACATTGGTTGGATTTGGTCGCTTCCGGTCCATCCCAGAGTTTCCCTTTTCTTGTAGAAACTTGCTTGGCACCGCCTCCCTACTAGATCGTTCCTTATTGTGAGAGGACTCCACTTCCCCTCCTTCTGCCCAGCCTGTGGGGCAGATGGTGAGACTCTGCTGCATGCTCTGTTTTTTTATCCGAGAACTTGATAGGTTTGGCAAATGGCTGGATTCGATGACCTTTTCATTCTTGCTGAGGATCGGGTGGATAGATTCCTGCAGTTGCTTAGTCCCAGTACTATGCTCCCTTCTGCTACTTTCTTGGCATACATTGCTTACCATATTTGGCTCACTCGGAATGTCATAGTCTTTAGCTCTGCCAAATGTCCTACCAAAATGATAATTGAAAGAGCTAGGACTCATGCTCAGGAGTATCATAGTATAAATGCGATATCTACGGAGATCTGGGATTCTGCTTTCGCTTTTCGAGTGCCCCGTCGGGTTTTTATATCTTGGAAACCCCCTCCTCCACAGTTCCTCACAGTCAATTTTGATGGGAGTGTCAGGGATAGACAGAGGGGTGCCAGCTTTGTCATCCGTGACTATAGGCTCGGTATTCCTGCTGCTGGTGGGTACCATCTTTATGACCCGACGGTCCCTGGGGCGGAGCTTCAAGCTACTTAGGCCGGTATTCTGTATGCCCAGAGGATCTTATATTTGGATCGAGTGATTATTGAGGGAGATTCAGCTACGGTGATTTCCTGGATTCGTCAGGCGTTGAGGTCTTTGCCTGCACATCCTATTATTCGGGATATCGGTCTTCTTCTGCAGGGGTGTGTAGCTGTTATTGTGCGGCATGTTTATCAAGAAGCCAATTCTGTAACAGACTGGATGGCCTCCTTTGTCGCTAATTATTCTGGCTATGTATTATGGTCTCATATGAGGGATGCCCCTGCTCAGTTCTGTGATATTATTCTCTCTGATTTTCTGGGATGTATTCATATTAGAACTATAAACACTGGGCCTGGGCTGAAGTCGGCAGACCCAGCCGACTTCAACCCAGACTGAGAAAAAAAAAATAAAATTTTGGGACGAAGGCCGGAACAGGGGAAGAAGAGGCAGAGTCGGACACGAAGCGCTCTTCTCCCTTATTGACCGGAAAAGCCGCCGGAGGACTGGGGGAAAGAGTCGTGGAAGGGAGGGGAGAAGTCGACGACGAGTCCGGGATGGAGTGGAACTCCGATCCGACGGCGGTTGCTCCCCAAACGGCGAGGAAAAGCTATCGAGAGTTCCTTTAAATCTTTCTTCGTTGTCACCCAATCGAATCTTCAAACCCCTTCCAAGCCATCGTTCATCCTCTCCGACGGGCGACGGAGAGTTCCTTCATGCACTGGTGAGTCCAATTATTTTTATTTCAATTTTTTTTAGAAAATTTGATTGGTTTTTTTTCTTCTTGGATTTCCGGTTTAGCCTGGGCCGTACGTCGTTGATGGCTGCGCCGTCGCTTTCTCTCTAAGCAGTTGAGTCTCTACCGGTGACCCCTTCCATGGCAGCCGGCAACCATGGGGAGAAGTCTTGGTTCGGTCGAGCCAAGAGAGAGAGGGGGGGTTCGGTGGAGACAGAGGAGAGAAGAAGAGAACGGAAGAGAAAAAAAAAAACAACATAGGGTGGTTCGGGTGAAGAGAAAGAAAGAAAGGAGAAGGAAAAAAAAAAAAAAAAAAAGAAAAGAAAAGAAAGAAAAGAAAAGAAAAGAAAAGAAAAGAAAAAAAAAAAAAGGGTTCTGTACGGCCAGGAAGAAAAAAAAAATTAAAATTAAAAAATAATAATAATAAATATATATGTAAATAAATAAAATATATATAAATATATGAAAGGAGGAGAGAGAAGGAGAGAGAAAGAGGAGAGAGAAGGATGAGAGAGAAGGAAGAGAGAGAAAATCAGTGATTGTTTTCAAGATTCGTGAAAAATTGAGAATTTAGTTTAATTAGAATTATTTATCTGTGTAGAGAATCAGTCTTCTGAGCGAGAAGGCGTCGCACCGATTTCGGGTTCGGATTAGTACAAGCATGGATAGTTGATTGTAAGGAATTCTAACTTAATCACCGTATTTATTAATATATTTTACATAACCTGATTTGATTCGAGCATAATTAAATATTTTTCATGCATAGTAGTTTTCGGATAGCATGATTTGATTTCCGGGTTACGGATCGAGTTTGTTGTTAGTATTGTTTGTATTTGCCAAGTGATCTTGAAATGTGTTTGATCGTAATAGCGATCGCTGGGAAGTGACATGATCCGATTATGTGAAAAGAAATGATAAAGTGTTAAGTGAACTGGTGTTTGGACTAGCCATGCCACGGCGGTACCGTGGTTTCTCAGTGTGCCCGTCACAGGCTGGAGTGTGACAATTTGTGTGCCCGTCACAGGCTGGAGTGTGACAACAGTGTGCCCGTCACAGGCTGGAGTGTGACAATAGTGTGCCAGTCAGGCTGGAGTGTGACCGTGGTTAGTCCAGAACCCTAAAGATAATGGTTAAATAATTGAAAATTCTATAAGAAGAAAAAAATAAAGTTTCCAAAGTTTTTGTTAAATATGAAATCGAAATTGTTGATTTCGTCATATGTTATAGTAATGTTTACTGCTTTCATATACATGTAAATTATTATTGGTGATTATTTTGGAACCCTTACTGGGCTATGTAGCTCACTCCCTACCATCTGTTTTTTTTCAGAGACTCAGGAAACTTAAAGAGGATCTGGGCTGGGTGTGAGACGGAGCATCATGTTTGTTGAGATAAATAGTTAGTTAATCCGGTTACTGACGTTTGTGAGTCAGTAGACCAATTTATGATCATCGAGTTAAATTATGAACTATACATTGTTAATGTTTTGTTTATACAATATTAATTTACTTTGGATATATTTGAATTGTTGTGTACCTAGGCCTTGCATAATCTCTAGGGTAAAACCTAGGGTTTGTGCGGCCGGTCACGTAGCCGTTTCCGGTATTGGATTCGGGGCGTGACAGAGTGGTATCAGAGCAAACCAGGTTCTAGGATCTTAGGATAAAAGCTCAATGAGAGAGAGTGTGGGTTGATCCATAGGTGGGGTAGATATTATGTCATGATTGTTTTGACCATCTGAGTGTTAGTTGTTTACTAACAACATTGGTGTAGGTTTTCCATGGCGCGTGGTAGTGGACGTGGACGTGTTAGGAGGCCCACAAGATTTGCAGATGGAGCAAATGCTTGGGATCCTATTGAGTAGCATGAGAATGCTGGAGCCTTATCTGATAATGAGGAACGTCCACAGGACCCAATGCCGAATCTGGTGGACAACACTGGTAATGAGGAGCATCATCATGAGCCAGTGCCCAATCTTTTGGATAACACCCCGGAGACTGGAACTGCTGAAACAGGAACACCGGGTGGATCTGAAGTTCAGCCTGGGGACCAGATGGGTCTTCCTCAGCTATTACAAATTTTAGTGCAGCAGCAAGCTACTGCAAGAGCCGATACACTAAGATTTATGGAAGCCCAACAGCAACAGCAGCAATTTATGCAACAGTTATTATTACAACGACAACAGCCAGAAGTCAGAATTCCTCAAGAACGGCCAATTACATTAATAGATTTCAAGAAGTATGCGCCACCGGCATTCAAGGGGACTTCTGATCCCATGGAGGCAGAGGGATGGCTTAAAGCTGCTGAGAAAGTTTTCCAAGCCTTGCGGTGTCCAGAAGAGGAGAAAGTTACATTCGCTACCTTTTTATTGCAAGATGAGGCAGCTGCTTGGTGGGAACTGGAGCTCGGAAAACAAGGACCAAATGATACACCTTTTACCTGGACAGATTTTAGAAAGGTTTTCTTTGAGAGATATTTTCCTCAAAGTGTTCGGGTACAAAAATTTCGAGAATTTGATCGCTTGGAGCAAGGTACTTTAACTGTTTCTCAGTATGCCTCAAAGTTTAAGGAATTGTCGAGATACGCTCTATCACTCTTAGCTGATGAAGGAATCCGGGCCAGGAAATTTGAAAATGGACTTAGAAGTCGGATCCAGCATCAAGTGATTGCTTTTGAGCTACCAACTTATAAAGAGATTGTTAATAAAGCATTAATTATTGAAAGGGGATTGGATGTGGCTCAAGCTGAAAGGGAAAAAGCATTAAAGAAGAGATCTGGAACAAGAGGGAATCAAGGCCAATTCTTTAAAGGTACCAATGCAAAAACCAGGAAGCTTGACAATGTTACTTCAGATAACAAGACCCAACCAAAGAATGATGTCAAGTGCTTTAAGTGTGGTGGTTCTCATTATAAGCGGGATTGTACGTGGCCAGATGAGTGGAAGTGCCATAACTGTGGTAAACCGGGACATAAGGCAGTTGTATGTCCATCTGGTCAAGGGTCACAGCATCAGTTACCTCGTGGAAAACAGCAATTAGAAGGGCAATAGAAAACAGTAACTCAGGGACGGGTTTATTTACTCACCCAGCAGGATGCTAATGCATCAAATTCTGTAGTGACAGGTATGATCAAATTA
The DNA here is from genome assembly GCA_021397845.1 of Areca catechu. NCBI lineage: Eukaryota > Viridiplantae > Streptophyta > Magnoliopsida > Arecales > Arecaceae > Areca > Areca catechu. The sequence goes on along the minus strand of CM038045.1, from coordinate 51,178,321 downwards.
TTTTCCAGTAATGTTTATGTTCTTTTTGATACTGGTGCTACACACTCTTTCGTATCTGTTAGATTGGTTAGGGAGAATAATGAGTTAACCCCGACATCTTTAGAATTTGAACTCTGTATTTCCACTCCTAGTGTGGATGTTTTTGTGGTTAATCAAATCTGCAAGAAATGTAGATTGAATATCGAAGGTAGAACAATGGAAGCCGATTTGATAGTCATGGATATGAAAGACTTCGATATAATCCTTGGAATGGATTGGCTGACAGCAAACCATGCTTCCATCAACTGTTTTGAGAAAATTGTGAGATTTCAAATTCCTGATCAGTCAGAGTTCTGTTTTAAGGGTAACAAGTTAACCCTTATGAGGAGGGTAATTTCGGCTTTTGTTGCCAAGCGACTCCTTAGACAAGGTTGTGAAGGATTTCTGGCAACGGTGATAAATACTCGACAGCAGGATCTTAAGTTGGAAGACATACCTGTTGTGAAAGAATTTCCGGAGGTCTTTCCCGATGATCTTCCAGGATTACCTCCTGATAGAGAGATTGAGTTCTCTATCGATCTTATACCAGGTACAGGTGCCATCTCCAAAGCTCCTTATAGAATGGCTCCGGTAGAATTAAAAGAACTTAAGGAGCAATTGCAAGAACTGTTGGATAAAGGATTTATCAGACCTAGCGTGTCTCCCTGGGGTGCTCCAGTCTTATTTGTAAAGAAGAAGGATGGAAGTTTTCGGCTTTGCATTGATTATCGAGAATTGAACAAAGTGACTATAAGGAACAAATATCCCTTACCAAGGATAGATGATCTATTTGATCAATTACAGGGGGCACAAGTATTCTCAAAAATTGATCTTCGTTCTGGTTATCATCAATTGAAGATTAAGACAGAAGATGTACCAAAGACAGCTTTTAGAACCAGATATGGACACTATGAATTTTTGGTTTTACCTTTTGGTCTGACAAATGCACCTGCAGTTTTCATGGATCTCATGAACCGAGTGTTTAGACCATATCTGGATCAATTTGTAGTAGTATTCATTGATGATATACTGATATATTCAAAAAGTCTACAAGCACATGAGGAGCACTTAAAGATAGTATTACAAATACTCAAGGAGAAGAAATTATTTGCCAAGCTAAAAAAATGTGACTTTTGGTTGGACAGAATTTCTTTCCTTGGCCATGTTATATCAAAGGATGGTATTTCTGTGGATCCAAAGAAAGTGGAAGCAGTGGTAGAGTGGGAGAGACCCACTAATGTGTCCGAAGTTCGTAGTTTCCTGGGAATGGCAGGATATTATCGAAGGTTTGTTGAAGGATTTTCTCTTATTGCTATACCCTTAACTCGCCTGACCCAGAAACGAACAAAATTTGAATGGACAGATGATTGTGAACAGAGTTTTCAAGAATTGAAGAAACGGTTAATCACTGCCCCAGTATTGACTGTTCCTGCGAAGACAGGGGAGTTTTGTATATATAGTGATGCATCCCGAAAGGGTCTCGGTTGTGTGCTAATGCAAAATGGAAAGGTGATAGCCTATGCTTCTAGACAGCTGAAATCATATGAGTCAAATTATCCCACTCATGACTTAGAGTTAGCAGCTGTAGTATTTGCTTTAAAGATATGGAGACATTACCTGTATGGTAGTCGTTGTGAAATCTTTACAGATCATAAAAGTTTAAAATATATATTTACTCAGAAGGAATTGAATTTGAGACAGAGAAGATGGTTGGAACTATTAAAGGATTATGATCTGACTATCAGCTACCATCCAGGAAAGACAAATGTTGTAGCAGATGCCCTGAGTAGGAAAACCCCGAGTAAGTTGGCAACTTTAATTACTAATCAAAAGCACATCTTAATGGATCTGGAAAGATCAGGGATAGAAGTATGAATTCATAATTCTGGGATGCAATTAGCAAATATTATGGTACAACCTATCCTGATTGACAAAATTAAATCAGCTCAGAAGGAAGATTTAGAGCTTCAGAAAATTAAAGAGACAGTTGAGTCTGGTGTACAATCTGAATTTATTATATATGAAGATGATATCTTGAGATTTGGTAACAGATTATGTGTTCCTAAACTTCTAGAATTAAAGAATGAAATTATGGAAGAAGCACATAGTTCAGTATATACGATGCATCCGGGTAGTACAAAAATGTATCGAGATCTACGTGAAAATTTTTGGTGGTCTGGTATGAAGAAAGATATAGCTCAGTATGTGGCTCAATGTTTGTTGTGTCAACAGGTAAAAGCTGAGCATCAAAGACCTGCTGGACCATTGCAGTCTCTTGCGATTCCTCAGTGGAAATGGGAGCACATTACCATGGACTTTGTGACAGGGTTACCCAAAACTCCTAAGGGACATAATGCGATATGGGTGATTGTGGATCGACTAACGAAGTCAGCTCATTTCTTATCTTTTCGTATCGGACTCTCTCTGAAAAAATTAGCAAAATTGTACATAAAACAAATTGTGAGACTACATGGGATTCCAGTTTCTATAGTATCGGATCGAGACAGTAGATTTGTTTCACAATTTTGGAAGAGTCTTCATAAAGCATTGGGGACCAAATTAAGTTTTAGTACAGCTTTTCATCCCCAAACTGATGGACAGTCTGAGCGAACCATCCAGATTCTGGAAGACATGTTGAGAGCTTGTGTTATGGACTTGGGTGGTGCTTGGGACTGTCATCTATCGTTAATAGAATTTGCCTACAATAATAGTTTTCAAGCTAGCATTCAAATGGCGCCTTTTGAGGCCTTATATGGTAGGAAGTGTAGATCTCCTATCTGCTGGGATGATGTGGGAGAAAGGAAATTGTTGGGTCCAGAAATAGTGCAACAAACAGTGGAGAAGGTACAAATGATCAGAGAACGTTTGCGTACTGCTCAGAGCCGACAGAAAAGTTATGCTGATAAGAGACGAAGAGAGCTGGAATTCAATGTTGGTGATCATGTCTTTTTGAAAGTGTCTCCCATAAAGGGTGTGATGAGATTTGGTGTACGAGAAAAGTTGAGCCCGAGATTTGTGGGACCATTTGAGATTTTGGATAAGGTTGGTGAGATGGCCTACCGATTAGCTCTACCACCAGTTATATCAGGAGTGCACAACGTGTTTCACGTATCTATGTTACGAAAATACATTCCTGATCCTAATCATGCAATAGATTATGAGCCATTGCAACTTCAAGAGGATTTGACCTATGAGGAGGTGCCTTTACGAATTGTTGACAGTAAGGAACAAGAATTGAGACACCGAATCATACCCTATGCGAAGGTGCAATGGAGCAATCACAGTGAAAGAGAAGCTACATGGGAATTTGAAGCAGAGATGTGAACCAAATATCCACAGTTTTTCGAAATACCAGGTACGTAAATTTCGAGGACGAAATTTATTTTAACGGGGGGAGAATGTAAACACTGGGCCTGGGCTGAAGTCAGCAGACCCAGCCGACTTCAACCCAGACTGAGAAAAAAAAAATAAAATTTTGGGACGAAGGCCGGAACAGGGGAAGAAGAGGCAGAGTCGGACACGAAGCACTCTTCTCCCTTATTGACCGGAAAAGCCGCCGGAGGACTGGGGGAAAGAGTCGTGGAAGGGAGGGGAGAAGTCGACGACGAGTCCGGGATGGAGTGGAACTTCGATCCGACGGCGGTTGCTCCCCAAACGGCGAGGAAAAGCTATCGAGAGTTCCTTTAAATCTTTCTTCGTTGTCACCCAATCGAATCTTCAAACCCCTTCCAAGCCATCGTTCTTCCTCTCCGACGGGCGACGGAGAGTTCCTTCATGCACTGGTGAGTCCAATTATTTTTATTTCAATTTTTTTTAGAAAATTTGATTGGTTTTTTTTCTTCTTGGATTTCCGGTTTAGCCTGGGCCGTACGCCGTTGATGGCTGCGCCGTCGCTTTCTCTCTAAGCAGTTGAGTCTCTACCGGTGACCCCTTCCATGGCAACCGGCAACCATGGGGAGAAGTCTTGGTTCGGTCGAGCCAAGAGAGAGGGGGGGTTCGGTGGAGACAGAGGAGAGAAGAAGAGAACGGAAGAGAAAAAAAAAAACAACACAGGGTGGTTCGGGTGAAGAGAAAGAAAGAAAGGAGAAGAAAAAAAAAAAAAAAAAGAAAAGAAAAGAAAAGAAAAGGAAAGAAAAGAAAAGAAAAGAAAAGAAAAGAAAAAAAAAAAAGGTTCTGTACGGCCAGGAAGAAAAAAAAATTAAAATTTTTAAAAAAATAATAATAAATATATATGTAAATAAATAAAATATATAAATATATGAAAGGAGGAGAGAGAAGGAGGAGAGAGAAAGAGGAGAGCGAAGGAGGAGAGAGAAGGAGGAAGGAAGAGGAGAGAGAATGAGGATAGAGAAAGAGGAGAGAGAAGGATGAGAGAGAAGGATGAGAGAGAAGGAAGAAAGAGAAAATCAGTGATTGTTTTCAAGATTCGTGAAAAATTGAGAATTTAGTTTAATTAGAATTATTTATCTGTGTAGAGAATCAGTCTTCTGAGCGAGAAGGCGTCGCACCGATTTCGGGTTCGGATTAGTACAAGCGTGGATAGTTGATTGTAAGGAATTCTAACTTAATCACCGTATTTATTAACATATTTTACATAACCTGATTTGATTCGAGCATAATTAAATATTTTTCATGCATAGTAGTTTTCGGATAGCATGATTTGATTTCCGGGTTACGGATCGAGTTTGTTGTTAGTATTGTTTGTATTTGCCAAGTGATCTTGAAATGTGTTTGATCGTAATAGCGATCGCTGGGAAGTGACATGATCCGATTATGTGAAAAGAAATGATAAAGTGTTAAGTGAACTGGTGTTTGGACTAGCCATGCCACGGCAGTACCGTGGTTTCTCAGTGTGCCCGTCACAGGCTGGAGTGTGACAATTTGTGTGCCCGTCACAGGCTGGAGTGTGACAACAGTGTGCCCGTCACAGGCTGGAGTGTGACAACAGTGTGCCCGTCACAGGCTGGAGTGTGACCGTGGTTAGTCCAGAACCCTAAAGATAATGGTTAAATAATTGGAAATTCTATAAGAAGAAAAAAATAAAATTTCCAAAGTTTTTGTTAAATATGAAATCGGAATTGTTGATTTCGTCATATGTTATGGTAATGTTTACTGCTTTCATATACATGTAAATTATTATTGGTGATTATTTTGGAACCCTTACTGGGCTATGTAGCTCACTCCCTACCATCTGTTTTTTTTCAGAGACTCAGGAAACTTAAAGAGGATCTGGACTGGGCGTGAGACGGAGCATCATGTTTGTTGAGATAAATAGTTAGTTAGTCCAGTTACTGACGTTTGTGAGTCAGTAGACCAATTTATGATCATCGAGTTAAATTATGAACTATACATTGTTAATGTTTTGTTTATACAATATTAATTTACTTTGGATATATTTGAATTGTTGTGTACCTAGGCCTTGCATAATCTCTAGGGTAAAACCTAGGATTTGTGCGGCCGGTCACGTAGCCGTTTCCGGTATTGGATTCGGGGCGTGACAAGAACTGTGATATGAATACTCCGTTTTTATCAAAAAAAAAAAAAAAAAAGGGATAAGGGGATCACACTTTCTTAAGAAAGAATTTGCTATGAGTGAGGACGAGGCTGATGATGTGAGAAGAAGAGGAAAAGATCATAGTAGTGGGGGCATCTTGATCATTTGTGCATGGTGATCAACGACCTCAATAATGGAATAATGGACAAAAGGGGCCACTTTGAAACAAAACGTAGTTTAAAGGGCCATGTTAGGAAGGTTGACTGTATTTTTTCCAAAAAAATTAATCTATGCCTAGCTATCCATGTTCCATTAACATCATTCTAGAATATCATTTTTAGTAAGTTTTATTAATTAAGTTTAAATTGCATTTTCCTTAATAATTTTAATAGAGCGAGCCTTTCTTTTTGCACACTCCAAAATTTTATAATGTATTATAGTGAACTTGTGAATTATTTAGTGTCTGATGATGAAAATGGAAGCATACTTATTGCACACAAATTAAAAATCAATGACATTGATAATGACTATGAGCTTATTTTTGCAGGAAGGATAAGTTTGGATAGGTTAATTGAGTATAGGGTAAAGATATAAAGGTTAAATTTGTAAATGCCAGAAAACTACATGATCGATTAATAGCTATTGAGTTGGTAGCTAAAAAACTGAAGATTAAAAAAAAAATTGCTAGTGTTGTTAGTGCTTATGCAACACAAGAATGATTAATTGAAAGAATAAAAAAAAAAAAAACTGAAGCAGATGAATAAAGTAATGCACTAAAGGGAGAAAAGACTTAATTGTCAATTTGGAAGTAGCAGCACAATATATGAGAGGGAACATGGTGGATTAGGGTTTAAAGATAAATTAAGCTAACAATTCATCAACATATAAGCATTCATAGCCAATTACATAGAATTTCAATGGCTTCTTTTGAAAAGAGCAATTACCATGTTATTCAAAGAGCAGCTCAAATGTGTTATAGATGCAATATTCCCCAAAAATTATGAAAATGGACATCAAATGATTGAAAAGCAATAACATAAGAATGTCATAACATGAGCTAGTAATTATGCATATACCAAAAGCAAATCACGAGATGCCCTAGAATAGGATGGTGAGTACAAGAGGGAAAACTCAACATCCTTTATTGAGTGAACTATATTTAAAGGTATTGGAACTTGCCAATTGCACCAAATAGGATCTGATATGTGATGGTAAATTGAGTTAGCAAGTGCATAATCTATGACAAAGAAACTTAATGGTGGATTTACAAGGTCCAAAAAACCACCAAGAAAAAAGAGAACTTGCTTGAAAGAATGATAACAAAGGAAGGAATGGTATTGAATTCTTTTAAAATGTCACAAAATAAATATGGTAAAAGAAAATCTGATCTAGCTAAATGCAAAGATTAACATGCTTCTGATCTAGTTAAATTCATAGACTAATATGCTCTATATAATAAGGTTTGGCTATGGAGGAAAAACAGTGATGACAACAGTTTCTATCTGGACGTGAAAACTACAGACAGATCAAGTTACGGATATTCAATTTGAGGACAATATGATATAAGCGAAAGATGATGTAATGCTAAAGAAAGTAAGATTACTTTGGAAAAGTGGGGCCAGTTTCATTTGTTAGGTTACACAATAAGATGTTGTTAGGTTACACAATAAGATGTTGAAAAGGAAGTAGTATCTTATGCATATAGAACACAATTGAGGTATGAAATTGCATCAACAATGATAGCTTTAAACTTATAAGTCATGATATGAAGTTATTGGATGGGACATTGCATTAAAGATGAAAATAATAACAATTTAGAGATCCGATCTAGTGGGATTAAGGTAGAAAAGTGTACAAAAGAAATATATAGAAATTATTTAGGATATGTGCAATAGCATGGTGATAAGTGCTGAAAGTGGTCGAGTTAAGAAAAGCAAACTTTCATTTTTGGTAGTTCAACACCGAAGTTCCTCTCCCTTTACCCCTAACATAAGCAAGCTTAATGCTAATATGTAGGAAGAGCTACCAATGGTCATATATTTCTTTTGGTGCAAATAATATATCATAAAATAAAAGACAAGAATAGTGTTGCACATAAAAATATAATTATAAACAAAAGCATTGGATGATAAAAGCACTAAAAAAGAACAGCAGCATTACAACAAAATATATGGATACATTAGTGGAAATGAAAACGAATCCCACTAAATGTTGATGGCTAAGAGAGAATGCCGTAATCATTTGCACTATATTGAGTTTATTATACAGAAAATCAAAGAAAAATATAAGGATAGATCTAATAGAATTGAGCCAAGTGGGTGAACTGATATGGTGCTTCTAGGATGGTATGAAATTAATGAATGTCTTTGAAACTTGTAGGGCTCACAATGCTACATGATCAAGAAAGATGACTATCAAAAAGTGGTCTAAGCATGTAAAAGAGTGAGATGACAACTTTGAGTTGATGTGCAGTAAAATTAGGAAGGGCAGGATAAGGAATGTTTACATCATGTGAAGCATATTAGTCAACAATTACGAACAAATTGGTCATATCATTATCCAGTATCAGTTTTCATGCTTCATAATGATTATGGTACTGGAATGATCACCCAAATGTCCTCATATTGATTGTGACAGTTTAAAAACCATGCTAGATATGAATGAACTATTATGGGTAGAGAAACGCCTCCTGGATCTTGAATATACTCCCCATTTACTATTCATCGATTTACAAGAGGTAATCAAATTTTGCTTGAACATGCCAACATAAATTAGACCATCTGTCAGCAACCCTTTCCTAAATGGTGAGGTTCCATGCTCGATTCTGGACAGTGAAAACGTTACCATGTTTCTCAAAAAAAAAAAGGTACAATCCAAACACAGACTTTCCATGGTAGGTCCTCGGAGGAAGCTGATGTTTAATTGACTAAATTCATCACAAATTTTAGCACTAGTTGGACATCATCATCATCATTCTCATCATCATCATCATCGTGATCATCATTGTCATCATCACCATCATTGTTGACATCATCACCACTGTCATTGTTGTTAACATCATCATCATCATTATAAGCAAGGGTTTAGATCTAGTGGGGTAGAGATGTCCCTGATGCCATGCTGTGCCACCCCCTCTTGGTGGCTATTCTGGTAGGTACCCTCCATCTCTCTCCCCTTCTATCCTTTATTCTTTCTTTTTTTTTCTTTTTTCTTTTTTCTTTCCTTTCTTTCTTTCTTTTTGTTCTTCCTTCATTCCTTTCTTTCTTTTTGTTCTTCCTTCATTCCTTTCTTTCATTTTGTTCTTCCTTTCTTTCTTTCTTTTTTGTCTGCTTTCTTTCCCTTCTTCATTTTTTCTTTCCTTTATTTCTTCTCTCTTTTTTTTCTTTTTTTTTCTTCTTTCTTTCTTTTCTTTTTTTCTCCCTTTCTTTCCATCTATCTTTACTTCCTTTTCTTCTTCTTTATTTCTTTGTTTTCTTCCTCCGTCCTTTTCTTCTCCTTTCCTTGTTTCTTTCTTTCCTTCCTTTCTTCTTTTCTCCCCTTCTCCTTTTTCCTTCATTTTTCTTTCTTTCCTCTTTCCCCATGTGGATAGATTTCCGAGTCCCTCCCCATCCTGCTCTTTGTTCTCACACAAACAAGACAAGATGGCAACGACACCCCTCATCCCACCAGGGTTTAAAACACTGATTATAATATGAAGCAAATATCAAACTAGTTTTTCTAAAGACATTCTGATCATATACATCAATATGCCCAAATTAATCATCTAAAGATGACAGAAAAGTGTTTTCCTAAATAAGCCTAATTACAGTCCAAAATCTTCCATCATTGCACATGCAATTATTCATTATGTGCCAAAGGAAATTCATAGGCTCCATGGACATAGCAAAAAGTGGAGTTGTTGGAGGGTTGATTTGCTTTGGATAAAATATATTAACACCCTACCATTAAGCATAGAGTGGAAACACTATCATAAGAAATGTTCAATTTTGAGAAAGAGATTGGACAATGCTTACAATGTGGATACATTCATGCACAACATGCTCTATAATAGGAATTCATGACCATTTGTAAATGAGATCCACACAAGGCTTGAGGTGATTCCTTTAACCATATTCATTTAAGAAAATGGAGAACTTATATATCACATCATGTCATCTTTGATTAGCACCTTGTTCTGCATTTTAAGGTAACAATTTTAATGCCTAGTTGCTCTTCTAGGCAACACTAGCTGAAATCCTAGGTTGAAGTATTGAAGTTAATATATTATCTCATATCAAGCACCTTCTTTTAGAGTTGAAAGCATAATAAACTCCATAATGTACTTTTGCATGATAGCATACTGGATGAAACAGAGCATATACATTGCAGAATAAGATACTCATTCTACAAAAAAAATTGAAAGTATACATTAGTGCTTTTTTTTTGCCTTGATAGTGTTGATATGACACTAGTTGGTGGTTCATAGTGTAGTATTGTTATTATGGTCTTTATATCTGCTTGCACTACTAAAAATTGTGTGACATATGCATGTGTGCATGTATGTACATATAAGATGAGAAGTTTGAATCACAAAACCATTTAGGACTATTAATTAGAAAAAAGTGGTTAATTATAATCTATTATTTCATCCAGCACCAAGCACAATGGCTTGGCATGCCTATCATTGGCTTGATTACAACCATTACCGAGAAGTTTAATTTGTGGGGCAAACTCTTCATGGTCTTCTTAGTGCATGCATACTAGGACAAAGGTTCTTGGAACACACCCAAAGAAGCATATGTTTGCCATCTCATCTGACACATGCATTATTCTGGATCTTCATCCTCTTGTTTATTTTATCAGCATCAACCTCTTTCTTCTTTTACTTCTTTTTTCTTACAATTACCTTCATTTCTTTTTCAAATTCGTCTAGTTATATGTTTCCTTTTCAAAAAAGCTTCTAGAACTTTATCACAACTATATTAACTCTAGAGATGTAGCTATGTTACCAAAAAAAAAGTATCTTTAGTAAATGAAAAAGAAAAATACAAGTTGATCACCTTCAACAATTGGCATGATTGAAAGTTCATTAATAGTAACAAATCTAGTATTAGAAATATAAGGATTAATCTTAAAGAATAGAGATTATGTTATTACTTAGATCATCTCTTAAGTATTAACCTATATCAGCAATGCAAAACAATAACCCACAGTTTCAGTCATGTTGCATTTTTATGTTTTATTATCCCCAATGTATGCTTCCTATTTACATCTATCTCTAGGATTATTAGAATGTGTTCTCCTTTGAAATTTGTTGTCCCACATAACGGAGACAGAAGTAGATGGCTGTGGTTATAGTTTTGGTTAATCAATTAATTGCCTAACCTAATAAAATGGGTAATTGTCAATCTGAACACCACCTAAATTTTGTAGGGAAACTGAACTAGATACTATGTGAAGTTTAAAAAATACCTGGCAATCAGGTTGACCATCTCTCTCCGGGAGTTCACCACTATATCGAGTACCCTACAAAAAATCTTTATAATTTTAGCAAGCTGATCGACTCAACACCTCAATAAACAAATGTGAAGCACCGTTTCTTTCCAAATTTCATCAACTCAGATGCAAAACAAAAGGACAGGTTTCAGTATAATTAACAACACCAAGTGAATCTACTGCTCTCACCTGCCGAATGTAAGTAGGATGGTTGTATCTGCAATTACTCCCATAACCGCATAACCCCGTCTTCATATAGTAGATGCAGTCGGGCTCGCCAGGGCGATCGGGATATGGATTCGGGTGAGCATCGTCTCCCCCCTTGCAATCCTCGACTTTTAACTGCCACATGGCTTCTGCAACCAAAAACGATGCTAATACTCTTACTTCACAACCCATAAAAAATCTCTGCCAAAGATCGGTTTGTCCGTTTGCTTCATCAAACAAAGTTCCTCTCTCTCTCTTTTTTTTTTTTCGCAGAAATCAAAACAATTTAACATTCGATTACTAGTAATACCGATCGAAAAAGATTAAGATGGAGAACACAAAATCTACGATCGGAGCATGAAATTAGAGAAAGAGAGAAAAAGGAACAGATACGGATCCGACCAAAATAGAAACTACCTTCAAGGTTATCCTGGCAAGCATCGGAGGAATCGGCAGCGGCATTGCTCAGGACCGACCCGGTATCCGGCATATCTCCAGGCGATGAAATCAAACCCTATTATTGCTATTATTATTACTATTACTATTATTACTATTATTATTATTATTATTATTATTATTATTACTACAACTACTACAATCTCCAAAGGAGGCACCAGTTTCTCCGACCAAATTTAATAATTTTTAGATCGAAACAACGCGTAATCTCCCTACGGATCGGTCTGGAGGAGGAGATTTGCGCGTTCCGCGAGAAGAAATCCCGTTCCGGTGGGATTTCACGGCGAATCTATAGATTTGGCTCCGAAAACCGTCGAAATTCGGGGAAGAGGGACCAGACTAGCTTTCCGACAAAATTCTTGATCTCCGCGGATGGATGGACCGATCGATGGCTCTTGCTTTCCTTTGTTTTCTATTTTTCCTTTCATTTTTTCGCTTCGACGAATTCAACACGAATAATTTAAAGGTCCGGGGCGCTGCTCCGGTTTTCTAATATTTATATATAGTGAGGGTTTTTCTTTAAGAAAAAAAGGAAAAGAATTAAACTTGATTAGCCTTAAAGTGTCATTAACTGGGAGTTACGGTGGCTCGTGATATAATTTTCTAGTTTAATTATCGTAGGAGAATTTGTACGATAAATAGTTTAAAACGGCAAAGAGTAATAAATAAAGCAAGGGGCGAGGTGGTGCCACTGTATCGCGCATTAATTTTTTTATTTTATTTTTAAAATTATTTTTTTTATTTTATTTTTTAATTATTTTATTAAAATATACCTAAATCAAGATTCAAATCTCTACTCGTTGATTGCAAGAAAAGTCTCACAACTAATTGTCTTTCCCTCTTGTATATGTAGTCCAGCATTGAAAAAAGAAACTCCTGTACCGATCTAAGCGCGTTTGCATAGTTACCGTCAATATAACATGAAAAATATATTTTGAATGACAACCGTTATTAGCGTCAATAACGTGAACTTGCTTGATAAACAAAAAAATACCTGATCCACCGGTGCCTTTTCCTTTATAATTTTTAAAAAATTAACAGAAAGATATTTTGTCACTTGAACAAAATTATACTTTTATAAACCAAAGTTTAGAGTTGTTGATTTCATCATGCCACTGTTATAGCAGTCATTATATCATCATTTTAATATAAAATAATTTTAAAATGTGTCACATGAGATATATAACTGGCGTTATAATTGTTACTACGGTACTTAATAATAATTTCAAGATAAATCTTTATTGTGGAATAATATTGATGCTAATATTTAGTATGCAGGTGGCATGACCGTGGCACACCACTATCATCCCTTTTCCATTGGTGAGGTTCCGTGGGGATATTATCAACATCTGGTATGCTAGTTTCGGGAAACAAAAATCATGTAAGATAAGAATATCATATTAGATGGATTTTATAATTAATTATATTTTTTAAAATATTAATTTATAAAAATAAATCTAAAAATTATTTTTTATTAATTAAATTATTATTTTTATAATTTATTTTAAATATAGTATTTTTTCTTTCTTATTTTTATTAAATATTTTTTATCGATATATATTACATGATCTTATAATATACATTAAATAAATTAACTATCAAATAAATCAATACATACATACAAATAAATGGATATATAATTTATAGAATATGAAATTTATCAATACACAATATATAACCGGGTGATATATACTTAGTAAATTAATTATGTAGTAAAATAATACATATCCCAAGTAAATTGATACATAATTTTTAAAATATTATATTTATCAATATATACTGCATGATCTGATGTGTTGCCGCCGAGACCGTCGTGGCCCGTAGCTGTCGCGTCAGATTGCGCTCCTCTCGCAGCCTGCCGCACTCGGCTCCCGGGTCCCCGCCTCTCGCCGTCCGGTGGTCCTCTGCTCCAGGGCCTGCGAGACAATGGTTAGAGACCCGGATCGGGATTTCTGGCGGGGGCACTCCGACGATCAAGTCAGTGACGGTCCAGGGGAACAGATCCTCCTGGCCGGGCCCCTCTTGATGGACTCCGCACTAGGAGTGAAAGATGTGTGTGTGGAGGTGTGAACGTCGCAGGGGAAGATTGGTAGCCGGGACAGAGGGATGCTCTGTCCCTCCACCTTTCCTTGAGCCCCTCGGTTCCCTCCATTCGTGGTGGTGATGGCCTTTTGCTCTTTTGGTTGAGCTTGCCCTGTCTTGGTGGTGAGTGGTCGTTCTGTTTTGTTTTGTTTTTTGTTTTTTTTTGTTGTTACCTCCCCTCCTTGGGGGGTGTCGATTGTTCTTTGTAGTCGAAGACTGGCCATTAGGAGCTTGTCTCGGGGTTCCTGCCGGGCTGTCAGACGCACGCGGCGGTGTCCCAGGAAGCCCTTTCCTATTTCATGATAAGGTGCTATCAGGCGCTCCAACACTCCTTCATGATTGCCTTGTTCCGGAAAATCGGGGACGTCTCGAATGGCGGGCCACCGCCCGCGGGGTTCGAATCTCTCGGATGGTCTTCTTTCCTGGGTGATCTGAGTGGTTGGTGAGGAATGTGGCACCTCGATCGGCGCGTGCTTGCCTTTTTGGAGTAACTGATAGTGTCAGGTAGTCAGTACGGCCTGAGAGGCGTTCTGGTACGGTCCTCGGGAGGCTCGCCGGTGCCCTCGGCTGGTGAGGACTTTTTTCGGGTTGGGGCCGAGCTGGGATGGCAGGGCTCGCTCCATCCTAGGTGCTCAAGGCTTGCGGGGACGGCCATGTGGAGAAGGGCGAAGTACGGGCTCGGTCCAGAGGGCGCGCACTCGAAGAGGCTCGACCTCAGCGGGTGAGCTCTTGGCTCGACCTCGACCGCGGGGCACTAACCTCCGAGGGTCTCCTCTGGAGGGTGGATGTCGGTGGGCCCAGTCCAGAGGACGCGCACTCGAAGAGGCTCGACCTCGACGGGTGAGCTCTTGGCTTGACCTCGACCGGGGCACTAACCTCCGAGGGTCTCCTCTGGAGGGCGGATGTCGGCGGGCCCAATCCAGAGGGCGCGCACTCGGAGAGGCTCGACCTCGGCTGGTGAGCTCCTGGCTTGACCTCGACCGGGGGGCACTAACCTTCGAGGGTCTCTTCTGGAGGGCGGATGTCGACGGACTCGGTCCAGAGGGCGCGCACTCGGAGAGGCTTGACCTCAGCGGGTGAGCTCTTGGATCGACCTCGACCAGGGGGCACTAACCTCCGAGGGTCTCCTCTGGAGGGCGGATGTCGACTCCGGCCTAGGCACCGAGCTCATGAGCTCGACCTGGCGGAGGACTGGGCTCTATCTGCTGCCATGGGGGAGTTCGGCTCATCTCGGTAATGGGGTTCGAGCCAGAAGGTCGACGTGGCGTCCCTCTCCACATGGCGCCCGCAGATTTCTCCACATCAGCGGCCTTGCCATATCATTTGCCCCCCACTCCCGAGGCTCGTTAGTGCGCGGCGTTCGGACCGAAGGGAGTAATTGCGGTGCTGACATGGAAAGGTAAAGATCGGTTGCAATGATGGCCGTGACTGCTGGCGCTTCGGGGATCGCTCCTGCGGGCCAGTGTGGGGGCGCCACCTGGCCACGTCCGAGGAGTAGTTAATGCTGGCGCAGAATTCAGAGCGGCCGAGACGCCATTCTCTCCGATGGATGACACGTGGCGTAGATCTTTTGGTGAGCGGCTGACGCGATACGGACCCCTTGGGTCATTTCGGAGTGAAAGGAGGGCCTTACTCGAACAATATATTCTTTTTGAATTCTCCGTGCCTGCTGCTACCGCGTCCAGGCTTCTTCTTCTTCCCTATCGCCCCAAGTTTCTTCTCAAGACAACAGGTTAGCTTCTTTCTCTTTCTTCTCCCGATAGAGTAGGGTTCCCTCTCGGGGTCTGTGGTTTCTTCTTCGGTCTTCGACCTTGTGTTTCCCTTTTTCTTCTTCTTTGTTTTTGAGGATGTCCCATTTTGGTCCGGGCTTTCGTCCCTCCATTGATCAGGGTGAGGCTGGTCCTTCCGAACGGAGGTCGGTGTCTTCTTCCTCTTTTTCTGACGGGGAGGGAGGCGTAGCTCGCTACGAACTCGGTGGGAGGTGTCCTCTCGGCCCGGTTCTTATTAGGGAACCGGGGCCGGGTTCTTCTCTTCCCCCTCCTTCTTTTGCTCCTATCCCTGAGTCTGCTCGGTCTGTAGGTCCCGGTGGGGTCGCTTCCACGATCACCGCCGGAGAACTCAGAACTATCCGGAATGTCTATGGCATCCCTCATTCTGTCTGGCTTATGATCCCTCATCCGGGGGAGCGGGTCACTTCAAGTGGCCCGGGCCGTCTTGCCTTTTATGAGGGGACCTTCTCTGGAGGTTTCCGCTTTCCTTTCCATCCATTCTTTTTGTTAGTCTTGGACAACTATCGTTTGGTCCCGGGGCAGCTGGTACCAAACGCTATTAGGGTTATCTTCTCCTTCATTGTGCCGTGTCACCTTCACGGGGTCGTGGCCCGATTTTCTTTGTTCAGGGCCTTCTTCGCCCTGAAACGTCACCCAACCAAAGATGGCTGGTGGTCTTTATCTTCCCGTCCGAGGGGCATTAAGTTTGAGCTCCCCTCTTCCGTTAAGGGATGGAAGAGTAAGTTCTTCTTTATCGAGGTCGAGGGAGTTGACTGGGTCTGGAGTGATCCAGACTAGTCCCCCAACCGAAACTCTGTCATCGATGCGGCTGACCGAGATGACTACGAGCAGCTCCGCAGTGCGCAGATTCCTTCTCTCAAGGTCCTGTTGTCTGAGCAGAAACTCGCCGACTCTGGGGTCGACCCAGCGAATGGGTTGGGTGAGTCCGGCCTGAACATTGCTCTTTTCTTTCCTTTGCATGATTTTTGTGCAGTTTTCCACAGGTTCTGACCATTGTGTATATTGTGTGTAGGTATGATATTCTCCGAGAGCGATCTCCTGGCTATTACCAAGAAGAGGCGGCCGGCAGGATTGGCCGCGGAGCCCGCTTCCAGGCGGCCCCGAGGTGAGTGCGCACCTGTGGCTGCCCCGGTGGTGGTGGTTGGGCTGAGCTCGACCGCGGCTGCTGGCTCGAGCTTAGAGGTGACCCGCGCTGCTCCTGCGCCGGTGGAGAGGGCAGCTCCCACGGCCCCGGGGCCATCCCGCAGATCCCTGTTGTATAGCCCGAGGTAGTGGTCCGTGCGAGAGCCGCTGTCGATGCTGCTACGCCTTGCCCCCCTCCAGGTCCGTCCGCTGCCGACGCCAGGGGTGGGGAGACCCGGGCCGCTTCCGAGGCTGCGACAGTTGTGCCGCCTACATTTGTCCCGGTCTCCCAGCCTGCCCCCTGGGGGCCTTCGGTCAGCGATGAACGGCCGCCCCGCCATAGAGAGAGTCGGAGGGAGGAGGGACGACGTTACCTCCCCTTTCGAATGGAGCCGGGGAACTCGGTCCTTTGGAGCCCTGAGCTCGCTGAACGCTTGATGGACTTCTCCATCCAGGCGTGCGACCGACAAGATATGGCCGGAATGCACGTGGCCGATGTCTTCAAGATCCTCTTTTCTCAGCTGTACTTGGTGAGTTCCTTCGCCTCTTTTGCTTGCTCTTCATTTTCCTCTAGTCACTTTCAATCATCATTTTCATTTTTTTTTTATTTTCATTTTCTTCTTTTTTTTTGTGTAGATTGGTGCTAAGGCCCTCTTCCTCAGGGAACACTTTCAGAGCTGGGATCGCCTCGAGCGACAACGAGTCGCCGAGATCGAATCTTTGAAGACCGACCTGAAGGAGAAGGCCGGCGCCAGCGGGGCCCTTGAGTTGAAGATCAAGGACCTCAAAAAAGAGCTCGCCGATGCTGAGGGGCGAGCAAAAGGACTCTCGACGGCCTGCGATCTGGAGCGGAGCCGTTCAAAGAAGGCAATCGACGACCTCTCTGTTGTCAAGAAGAAATTGAATTGGTATAGTGTCGAGGCCAACAGGCACAAGAAGACCGCCTAGGCTGCCCAGGCGGAGCTGGCGGGCATGAGAGAGAGGCTTGCCGCTGCTGAGAAAGCGGTAGAGGCGGCGGTCAGCTCGGCAGAGGCAGCCAAGTTGAGGGCTGTCGAGCTGGAGAAGGTGGCTGCTGTGGCTGAGAAGGATGCCAAAAGCGCCGTCGCCAACTTTAAGGCTTCGGAGGAGTTCGTCGCCGACATCTAGCAGATGGCATCGGACTCCGTTTACAAGGGGTTTATGTACCTGCACGGCCGGGTCAAGTCATTTGTCCCTGACAAGAACCGCGATTGCCTCAGATACCCCTCGGCTTCGGAGGAGGTCGACGAGGAGGTCATCGGGTCAGAGCCTTCGACACCAGCCGAGGGTGGTTCTCCTGAGACCGGGGTGACTAAGCCGAAAGCCCCTGACGGCGGGGGCAGCCAGCCTTTGGACCCAGCAGAAAAGCCAGCCAGCGCGGAATGACTTCTTCTCTTTTTCTTGCTTTAGTTTGTACTTCTTTGTTTCTTGTACTTGTTCAGGGTCTTCCGGCATGTCGGGGCCCAGAAAATACTTGTAATTTGTATTTGATTAATAAAACTTGGATTGCTTTGTCAGAGACTCTTTCTCTATCCTTCCCTCTTCCCCTCTCTCTTTTTTTTTTCTTTTTTTTTTTTGCTCGGGGACTTCAGAGAGAAGGGCTTCTCCTTGTCTGAGGTTGAGGCATTCGTGGGCCGCTAGGCTCGAAGATGTCATTGGCCGACGGTCATGAGATCTGAGCTCCGGTCATGAGAAGATATCCTGGAGCTAGGCTCGGGGACGGAGATTGCTGAGAGCGGCTCGGCTCGAAGTTCCCTTGGCCGGAGATCTGAGCTCTGGTCTTGAGAAGATGTCCTGGAGCTGGGCTCGGGGATGGAGATTGCTGAGAGCGGCTTGGCTCGAAGTTTCCTTGGCTGGAGATCTGAGCTCCGGTCTTGAGAAGATGTCTTGGAGTTGGGCTCAGGGACGGAGATTGCTGAGAGCGGCTTGGCTCGAAGTTCCCTTGGCCGGAGATCTGAGCTTCGGTCTTGAGAAGATGTCCTGGAGCTGGGCTTGGGGATGGAGATTGCTGAGAGCGGCTTGGCTCGAAGTTCCCTTGGCCGGAGATCTGAGCTTTGGTCTTGAGAAGATGTCCTGGAGCTGGGCTCGGGGACGAAGATTGCTGAGAGCGGCTTGGCTCGAAGTTCCCTTGGCCGGAGATCTGAGCTTCGGTCTTGAGAAGATGTCCTGGAGCTGGGCTCGGGGACGGAGATTGTTGAGAGCGGCTTGGCTCGAAGTTCCCTTGGTCGGAGATCTGAGCTCCGGTCTTGAGAAGATGTCCTGGAGCTAGGCTCAGGGACGGAGATTGCTGAGAGCGGCTTGGCTCGAAGTTTCCTTGGCCGGAGATCTGAGCTCCGGTCTTGAGAAGATGTCCTGGAGCTGGGCTCGGGGATGGAGATTGTGAGAGCGGCTTGGCTTGAAGTTTCCTTGGCCGGAGATCTAAGCTCTGATCTTGAGAAGATGTCCTGGAGCTGGGCTCGGGGACGGAGATTGCTGAGAGCGGCATGGCTCGAAGTTCCCTTGGCCGGAGATCTGAGCTCCGGTCTTGAGAAGATGTCCTGGAGCTAGGTTCAGGGATGGAGATTGCTGAGAGCGACTTGGCTCAAAGTTTCCTTAGCCGGAGATCTGAGCTCCGGTCTTGAGAAGATGTCCTGGAGCTGGGCTCGGAGACGGAGATTGCTGAAAGCTGCTTGGCTCAAAGTTCCCTTGGCCGGAGATCTGAGCCCCGGTCTTGAGAAGATGTCCTGGAGCTGGGCTTGGGGACGAAGATTGCTGAGAGCGGCTTGGCTCGAAGTTCCCTTGGCCGGAGATCTGAGCTCCGGTCTTGAGAAGATGTCCTGGAGCTGGGCTCGGGGATGGAGATTGTTGAGAGCGGCTTGGCTCGAAGTTCCCTTGGCCGAAGATCTGAGCTCCGGTCTTGAGAAGATGTCCTGGAGCTGGGCTCGGGGACGGAGATTGCTGAGAGCTGTAGTTTTGATGGTGCTGTATTTTCTTCTCACCCCCTCTTTCTTTCCTTCCCCACTCTTCTTTCATTCATCTTTCTTTTCATTTTCATTTTCTTCCTTTTTTTATAGAGTGGGGAGATCAGAAGAGAGAATGCTGGCTGGACCCCCATTTTTGCTCTCTTTCTTTCCTTCCCATCTCGCCTTCTTTTCGAGAGGGGAGATCAGAAAGGAGGGCTGTCGGGCTTCCCCCCTTTGTTCCCTTTTCTTCCTTCCCCTCCCATTTTCTTTTTAAGTGGGGAGATCAGGGTAGGGGGGTTATCGGTCTTGGTTGCCTTGGAGCTAGGCTCGAGGCCTTTCTGGACGTGGAGCTAGGCTCGGGCCCAGGGATTGCCTGAGATCTTGGCTCAGGTCTTTGGTATCTTGGAGCTAGGCTCGAGGCATTGACGGGAGCTACGTGGCCCCGTGATCGCTTGGCGTCTCGGAGCTAGGCTCAAAGACGTTTGAGATGGAGAGCTGCTTGGCTCGAGATTTCTTCGACGTCCTGGAGCTGAGCTCGGGGATGCTTGGAGTTAAAGAGCTACGTGGCTCAATGTCTCTCTGGCATCCTGGAGCTAGGCTCGGGGGTGCCGGGAAGTGGGAGCTACGTGGCTCGAGATTTCTTTGACGTCATGGAGCTGGGCTCGGGGACACTTGGAGTTGGAGAGCTACGTGGCTCAAAGTCCCTTTGGCATCCTGGAGCTAGGCTTGGGGGCGCCGGGAAGTGGGAGCTATGTGGCTCGAGATTTCTTCGACGTCCTGGAGCTGGGCTCGGGGATGCTTGGAGTTGGAGAGCTACGTGGCTCAAAGTTTCTTTGGCGTCCTGGAGCTAGGCTCGGGGGCGTCGGGAAGTGGGAGCTACGTGGCTCGAGATTTCTTTGACATCCTGGAGCTGGGCTCGGGGATGCTTGGAGTTGGAGAGCTATGTGGCTCAAAGTTCCTCTGGTGTCCTGGAGCTAGGCTCGGGAGTGCCGGGAAGTGGGAGCTACGTGGCTCGAGATTTCTTTGACGTCCTGGAGCTGGGCTCGAGAACACTTGAAGTTGGAGAGCTACGTGGCTCAAAGTCCCTCTGGCATCCTGGAGCTAGGCTCGGGGGTGCCGGGAAGTGGGAGCTACGTGGCTCGAGATTTCTTTGACATCCTGGAGCAGGGCTCGGGGACGCATGGAGTTGGAGAGCTACATGGCTCAAAGTCCCTCTAGCATCCTGGAGCTAGGCTCGGGGGCGTCGGGAAGTGGGAGCTACGTGGCTCGAGATTTCTTTGACGTCCTGGAGTTGGGCTCGGGGATGTTGTTGACCCTTTCCTGCAAAACATGCAGACACCCATGCAAGGGAAAAAATCGTCATCATAATTGTTGGTGAGGGGACTTACCTCATCGGGAGTGTCTCTGTGGGTCGTGGGCTCTCCGCTCTCGGGGAACCTCACACCGCCAAGTCCTTCGAGGTGATGAACTTCTCATGGTGGGACTTGGGCCATCTCGCAGGGGTCTTCGCATGGTGGTTCGCCACCGTCGTGTCGTCGACCGCGACCTCCTGGTTTAGCTTTCTTCTTTTACTTTCTCCTTGTCGCATGGTGAGGAGGTTATCCCCGAGGCTTTTCGCCCCCTGAGTCTCCTTGGATGCACGTGCAATTCTCCGGGTGATAACGTCCGTCGCTTGCGCAGTGGTGCGGCCGTTGGCAGTCGGAGGCGACGGGGGACCGGCAAGCGTTCGGGGCCCCTGCTTGGAGTCCGCCCCCTGCCATGAATCTTGAAGATGGGTCTCCTGTTCACCGTTGCGATGCCTTGTGATATCACTATGGCCGGTGAAGGGCTTCTCCGGCAGTGGGCACTGCAGCCCTAGGGCCCGACAGCTGAGCCCCATGCATTGACGGTCCAGCGGGGGGGGGGGGAAGAACCCCACCAGCTGGTGCTCATGCTTCCTCAGGCATACTTTCGCCACATGCCTAGTGGTTTCGTCAACAGCTTCCCCGTCGAAGAGGACAGGGGAAGTGATATACTGCGGGGGGCTGGGAAAAGGTCACATGTCTATCGGCCTTTCCAGCCTGTGTCGTCACCCCCCTACTTGGTGAGCCAAACTGTTGCCGCCGAGATCGTCGTGGCCCGTAGCTGCCGCATCGGATTGCGCTCCTCCCGCCGCTTGCCGCACTCGGTTCCCGGGTCCCCACCTCCCGCCGTCCGGTGGTCCTCTGCTCCAGGGCCTGCGAGACAATGGTTAGAGACCCGGACCGGGGTTTCCGGTGGGGGCACTCCTACGATCAAGTCAGTGACGGTTCAGGGGAACAGATCCTCCTAGCCGGGCCCCTCTTGATGGACTCTGCACTAGGAGGAGTGAAAGATGTGTGTGTGGAGGTGTGAACGTCGCAGGGGGAGATTGGTAGCGGGGACAGAGGGGTGCTCTGTCCCTCCGCCTCTCCTTGAGCCCCTCGGTTCCCTCCATTCGTGGTGGTGATGGCCTTTTGCTCTTTTGGTTGAGCTTGCCCTATCCTGGTGGTGAGTGGTCGTTCTGTTTTATTTTTTTTGTTTTTTTTTGTTGTTGTTACCTCCCCCCCTTGGGGGGTGTGATGCGGGACAGGGATTGGACTGGATCGCTGGTGAGCATGAAAGTCACCAGGGATTAGGATTTGCAAAGGAGGAAAGAAGAGGGTGCAGGGTTAAGAAAAAATACTGGGGTTCACATAGATTCCCCAAGAAGAACAAGCACATGGCAAAGGGGCTCACACAGATGCCCTAGAAGAACAAGCACATAGCAAAGGGGCTCACATAGATGCCCTGGGCTCACACAGATGCCCAAAATCAGGGATCACACAGAAACCCTGGGAAGATGGAGAAGGGATCATACAGATACCCTAGGAGCACACAGATCCTTCACACAGAACAATAGAAATTTTATTCATCCCTCCTCCCATTACAAAAGGCTGAGGGTGGTATTTATAGATTTTCCAACCCTCATTTGAATTTGAATACAAGATAAAAAGATAAGAACGAATCAAATTCAAATATAAGATAGGATAAGATAAGCCTATCCATATATCAATCCTAACCAACCAAATTCTAAATCAAATTCAAATATAAGATAGGATAAGATAAGCCTATCCATATATCATTCCTAACCAACCAAATGCTAATTCAAATTTTAAACAAAAGATAAATCCTAAATAAATTTATTCCAAAAATGCTTCAAGATCTGTGCCACTCCAATAATTATGCTTGCTCCAAGATCCATGCTTGAGATGTCCCCATCATTCTCCTACGGTGGGGAAAAAACTCGACTCTGTCGAGTTTGGGTCAGGCTCC
This sequence comes from Areca catechu, assembly GCA_021397845.1. NCBI lineage: Eukaryota > Viridiplantae > Streptophyta > Magnoliopsida > Arecales > Arecaceae > Areca > Areca catechu. The sequence goes on along the minus strand of CM038045.1, from coordinate 51,155,405 downwards.
AGCTTCAGCTTGACTTTAGCTCCGGGAACTCCAAACTTTTAGCTTGACATAACCATGATTTTTTTTTTTTAATCAACTTTGCTTTGAAAATGGTGTGGCTTTGAGATCGGTGTGCTTTGAAATCTGTGCTTTGAAAATGGGCTGTAGGCAGTTCTTGGAGAGCTTGGCATAGACGAAGCAGAAAACAGGGGTGAGGGCTGGAAGGGAGGAATGGTGGTGGGTGACCAGCTGGGGCGAGGGTGGTCCGACGTGGATGTTAGGGAAGGATCCGTGGACGAGATTTGAAACAGGGAAGAAAGAGAATAGTGGGCCGGTGATGAAACAGAAAAATCCTAATCCTTTAGCTCTGATACCATTTGATGCGGGACAGGGATTGGACTGGATCGCTGGTGAGCATGAAAGTCACCAGGGATTAGGATTTGCAAAGGAGGAAAGAAGAGGGTGCAGGGTTAAGAAAAAATACTGGGGTTCACATAGATTCCCCAAGAAGAACAAGCACATGGCAAAGGGGCTCACACAGATGCCCTAGAAGAACAAGCACATAGCAAAGGGGCTCACATAGATGCCCTGGGCTCACACAGATGCCCAAAATCAGGGATCACACAGAAACCCTGGGAAGATGGAGAAGGGATCATACAGATACCCTAGGAGCACACAGATCCTTCACACAGAACAATAGAAATTTTATTCATCCCTCCTCCCATTACAAAAGGCTGAGGATGGTATTTATAGATTTTCCAACCCTCATTTGAATTTGAATACAAGATAAAAAGATAAGAACGAATCAAATTCAAATATAAGATAGGATAAGATAAGCCTATCCATATATCAATCCTAACCAACCAAATCCTAAATCAAATTCAAATATAAGATAGGATAAGATAAGCATATCCATATATCAATCCTAACCAACCAAATGCTAATTCAAATTTTAAACAAAAGATAAATCCTAAATAAATTTATTCCAAAAATGCTTCAAGATCTGTGCCACTCCAATAATTATGCTTGCTCCAAGATCCATGCTTGAGATGTCCCCATCATGGGTGCCGATTGTTCTTTGTAGTCGAAGACTGGCTGTTGGGAGCTTGTCTCGGGGTTCCCGTCGGGCTGTCAGACGTGCGCGGCGGTGTCCCAGGAAGCCCTTTCCTATTTCATGATAAGGTGCTGTCAGGCGCTCCAACATTCCTTCATGATTGCCTTGTTCCGGGAAATCGGGGACGTCTCGAATGGCGGGCCGCCGCCCGTGGGGTTCGAATCTCCCGGATGGTCTTCTTTCCTAGGTGATCTGAGTGGTTGGTGAGGAATGTGGTGCCTCGATCGGTCCATTGCTTGCCTTTTTGGTGTAACTGGTGGTGTCAGGTAGTCAGTACGGCCTGAGAGGCATTCTAGTACGGTCCTCGGGAGGCTCGCCGGTGCCCTCGGCTAGTGAGGACTTCTTCCGGGTTGGGGCCGAGCTGGGACGGCAGGGCTCGCTCCATCCTAGGTGCTTTGGGCTTGCGGGGACGGCCAGGTGGAGAAGGGCGAAGTACGTGCCCGGTCCAGAGGGCACGTACTCGGAGAGGCTCGACCTCGGCGGGTGAGCTCTTGGCTCGACCTCGACCGCGGGGCACTAACCTCCGAGGGTCTCCTCTGGAGGGCGGATGTCGGCGGGCCCGGTCCAGAGGACGCGCACTCGGAGAGGCTTGACCTCGGCGGGTGAGCTCTTGACTCGACCTCGACCGGGGGCACTAACCTCCAAGGGTCTCCTCTGGAGGGCGGATGTCGACGGGCCCGGTCCAGAGGGGCGCACTCGAAGAGGCTCGACCTCGGCCGGTGAGCTCTTGGCTCGACCTCGATCGGGGGGCACTAACCTCCGAGGGTCTCCTCTGGAGGGCGGATGTCGGCGGACCCGGTCCAGAGGGCGCGCACTCGGAGAGGCTCGGCCTCGGCGGGTGAGCTCTTGGCTCGACCTCGACCGGGAGGCACTAACCTCTGAGGGTCTCCTTTGGAGGGCGGATGTCGGCTCCGGCCTAGGCACCGAGCTCATGAGCTCGACCTGGCGGAGGACTGGGCTCCATCTGCTGCCATGGGGGAGTTCGGCTCATCTCGATAATGGGGTCCGAGCCAGAGGGTCGACGTGGCGTCCCTCTCCACATGGCGCCCGCAGATTTCTCCACGTCAGCGGCCTTGCCATGTCACGATGATATACATTTATTATCTTCATAATATATACTATAAATTTTTTTGATACATATCTAATAGTGATCCGATATATATCTCAAGATAAAAAATTATTCTGAAAACTATATATTGATTTAGCTAGAGACGTGTATTGGATCGTTGCTATGTTCATATTAAAGAAGTGCATAGTATATATATATATAAAGTCAATTATATAAGTACCATATCATGTGACGTGTCCTAGGAAACAAAATATTCTAGAAATTATGTATCAATTTACTTTGATGTATGCATTGAATTGTTAGATAACTAATTTGCTAAGTGGATGTCACTAGTCCTTTACAATGTATTGGTTAACTCCATATTTAAAAAAGTATGTATTAGTTTACCTAAAGATGTATATTGAATCACTGCTAGATATACATAAAAAAAACTTGAGTGTATCAAGAAGTTAATGACTGTATATCACTATACGATGTAGTATGTATTAGTGAATATAATATTTAAAAAATTATATATCAATTTATTTAAAAATATGTATTGGATTGTTAGATGACTGACTTGGTAGCATGTATTATCTACTCATATATTATATATTAGTAAATTTTATATTCAATTTATTCGAAGATATAATTAATTTACTTGATAATTAATTTATTCAGTATATATTATTTAACCATGTAACATGTATTAGTAAAAAGTATATTAGGAAAATGAGAAAAAATGACTAACATGTTTTTTTATTTTAATTACAAAACTAATGATTCCATTAGCACTAATTTTTTTTATTTTTTTAAAAATTAATATTATAAAAAATATGATAAAATAGGAAGTCCATCTTATACCATATTCTACGGCGCCCCTCCCCTGTGATTTTTTGTTCAGTTTCATGCGTGTAATCGATGGATGGGTCCCACTCCATGCAGGCGGGTTGTAAAACGATGCGGGACAAAGGCAGGCATTGGTACTTACAGCTGTTTGCCGCAGGAGACTAGATAGCTGAGCCCCGGCCAGTGACGCGCTGCTTACGGAGGAGCTCCGCGCAATGTTGCGACGCCGGAACATTTGACACTCCAGCATCGTGAGTGCGACGGTTACTTGCCCTTCTCCATAGACCTACACTGGCACGTGCAACGTACGAGGAAGAATTATTTCGCGCAACAGAAAGAAAGGGGAAGAGGAAAAGCAATATATATGTGCAGTCCAATACTGCCACTTGTCCCTAAGTTTTGAATATGTAACTAAAATCTTATAATAAATTTAATTTTTACTTGCATGAAAAAAATAAAGTGATTAGGCCGTTACCTAATCTTTTACTCAGCAAAGGAAAATTATGACGAAAAATAGGAGAGTGTCAATTAAAAGCGGCACTACACTCAGTGGAATCACCACAGCCATTTGACTTTCTCTCATTAGTATGTCTAATGGTAATGGTAATACAATATTGAACATGATGTTTAATTTTTTAATTATTAAATTTTGTGAAGGCAATAAATATAGAAAGAGAGAAGCAATAGAGCTCTAGTTTTGTGCATGATGAATCTGTGCAAGGCATCGAACCAATCCTCCTGGTTTGGTATCCATGGCTACTACTATGGATTCAGATGGTTCCATGAAATGTGCTAGTACTGATTTTCTACGAGTAACCCTATTCGTGAAATGCTATGTGTTGAGTTTATTGGTGATCTCATGATCTATTCTTAATGGTTAGCTTCTTCCATCCTATAAGGTGATTTAATTTCTACTATTTGATTCGACTAAAATATATTATGTATCCAATGCTTTTTTTCAAGTAAACAAGCTCATGCACGTATGAGTTATCTAGCAGTTAGCTCATTTATCAGGTGGATATGATTCTCTCAGTAATTATTCTCTGGAAAAGATTCTAAAACACCTGTTTTAATTTATGTAGTTTTTTTTTAAATAATTTTTTTAGAGGATGAATATGGAAAGATATATGAACTACTTAATGAAATGCGTGTTATAATTTTTTGTGAAAAAAGTGAGTTGCATAGCTTTGTATGGTGACATCTCAGGTGGTTGAGTTTTATGCAATAGGATTACAACAGTACACGTACCTTGTGATATTTTCAAGACAATGAAGCAAAAGGCATTTGCAAATTTTAATTACATCCCCCTGGAACATGGTCCAAACTCACAAATCCACTCTACTACACCGTCTTTCATTAAGAGCTCTATTCTTTGCTATCACATTTTATATACATATTTATCTATATTATAAGCAAAATCCTTTTGGTTGCAACTCTTAAAAGCTCTTAGAAGGAGAAACAAAGGGGTATCATCATGTACACATGTGCAAAGCAATCGTATTGTTATCTAAAATATCATAATAAAAGACAGAAAATCTAGTACATGCTGATAATTTAAAATTTCTACTATTTGATATATAGGACTGATCTAAGTTCGAAAAAACATTGTTGTGTTAATTAAATGGGAAAAAAAAAAGATGGACAACAGAAAAAAGAAATAAGTCCAAATTGTAAATAAGATGATAAAATGCATATATATCCATAAAGTTCCCATCGTTGAGTTAAATAATTCAGTGATGTTAAGCTTATCTGGAATTAGATGATGTTTGAGATACCTTGTTCAACTTCACGAGTGAACAGGACAAAAGAAAAATATGGCAGTCCTCCAGCTCAAGTAATAAAGATAAATGCTGTCAATAATACTCGCAATACCTCGCATTAGCAGGTAAATAAATGGATGCCAGGGACAAATATTTCATTTAAAGGTGTATCTGCTTCATCTGAAGCCCATTATGATATTGGGACACACATCACCGTGCTTCCAACCAATCCATTGCGAACATTACATTTATTTATTCAAAAAATAAACTTCCTCAACTCTCGTCATGATTTGGAATGAATTTGATAGCGCCTTTCATGAGACAGGTGAGGGGCCATCACTCGAGATTTGCTCCTCTTTTCTTTATAATCCATCAATAAATTTTGCTTTCTTTCATTCTTTCTTCATAATTTGTAATTTCCTTCTTGTTAGTCTTGGCTAAGAGCAATCCCATTCAAGCAAGCAACTTGATAAAAACTGCAGCAAAAGTTCAGAAGCCTGTCGGCTGGGTAAGTTGCATTTTATCCCAAATGCTAGCTGGAGTATGTCATGATGACTCCAAAACCATAATTGTAGAGTGATGGATGCCACCAGCTCTTTTCTACCAGCGAGGATCCTTGGCCTAGCAAGCGAGGACCCACCATTGAAGCCCTGGACGGTGGAGAAGTGCCAAGTTTTAAAGAGCCCTGACTCCGGGAGCCGCAGAAGTCACCATTCTGATGCTGGTGTAAGTTGGCACTGCATATGATGATCTCGTCAACTGGATTTGCCACCACATGCATGGTTTTTATTGCAACATCTCTTTGGTTGTATAATTGCACAAAATGCATTATAATTTGAAGTTATTTTGACGGCAATTCTAACAGTTAATTTCAAAGGCTTTCCTGGTGGCAATACAACGTATAGGATGGGTAGTTGGATATTGTCCGTGGTGTAACTATTTCTTGAACTTTTTTATCTTCCTTTTTTTTTTTTTTTTTGGGGGGGGGGGGGAGAAAGACTCCCGGAATCCTAACCCTTTTATAATTTTTAGGAACCTGTAGGCTAAGCCAATTCAGGGATAAGTTAGATTCTTCGGCTGATGGCGAGGGAATATGTAAGTACGCAGCAGAGAAAGGGAATAAATCAAATGAAAGAATCGTCTCTTCGAAGCATTCACCAAAAGGATAATCCCAAGTCATCATGCTCGGTGTCGGTGGCAACCATGTTTGAAAAAAAAATTCTTGGATGATTCCATTCGGACATCCAAACAGTCCCGAAATAGAAGTTAACAGGGGGTAATTTAAAAGTTCACGAGGTAAGAAAAGAAAAACAAGACGATACGAGGTAACCGATGGCAGAAAAGGAACGTAGCCCTAAGCTACAGTAGCGACTCAACAAATTTCTGAATGGAAATAGAATTCAAGTCTTTGGCGAGTTAGAAGTTTGCATTGCATTGGATTGTTAAGCTGTGGCTTAGAGGGACTGCTTCCAGTCAAGAACTACCGGGATTTTTGTTTTTTCTTCTTTGATTTCGATCTACGACCGTTGTTTGAGCAGTTGATACTTTCATGAAAAGTCAATTCAAGTTTAGACTTGGCAAACAATAGCCGTTATTTTTGAATTATTAAATAAATAACAATTCCACAAGGGGGTTATTACAATGACATGAAGGTGCTACTGACACCTTTTGCATGGAGGTAGGAGAAATTTAGTGAGGTTTAATTGGCATCTACCAAGTTAGTCAAACTTCTCGAAAGAGGAGTCTTTCGGGCATGGCAGCCATCATTGAATTTAGATTATCTTTGATCGAGAAGGGCTAGATAATGGGAATGGAAATGAGTAAATCTCAATTGAAAGTTTTATTATCATTTCAATTCCAAGAAAAATAAAAATATTTTAATATTTTAAAAAACTTTTTTCTCTCTTAATATATAAATCTTAATCTAATTTCAATTCTGGACACAAATAATAACAATAATTATTAATAACAAAACATTATAGCTCATAATTGAAGTTACAAAATTATTGAAAAACAATGCTGCTTTGAAAAAAAATATTTATAATATATATATATATATATATATATATATATATATATATATATATTTCAATTTTAGCATTGTTTTTATTATTTTATTTTATTTTATTTTTTTATGGATTCGGCATAAAACCTAATAGCCATCTTTCACCCTGGCAACCGAGCCTGTGGCATTGGGTGCATACTCTTTCTCGCTGGCCTAAACTCATTTGAACCATAAGTTTTATTTGAGTGTGTATGAGAGATAGATAGATAGATAGAAAAAAAGGGTTGCTAGTGCCATATTTTTTGCTAATTTTGTGAGAATAAACAGCCATGGCAGGAAAAAGGGGAATACTTAAGGCAATGAGATCATCTTGTTCAATAGGCGAGGAACTTCTTCTTTGTTCTTGTCATGCTAATGATCTTGTAGCAATGATAGGATAATTTTCTAAAAAAATCAGGTCAAGAGTCTCCTTGCTGAAATTGCCTACCAAATCACAAAAGTTAATAGACTAAAATTATGTTTACATCAGATTAGCCACCATCAGTTGTAAAAAATAATGAATGCTTCTTCAACCACATATGGAAGTAAAATATTGAATCTCAAAACCTTACGAATTCATAAATTGGTAATCCATGCAACTGATTGAATCCAAATATATACTTTGACTGTAATGTGACATAAGCCAAATATAGAGACATGAATTTACCAAATAAAGTAATTTAACAAGTTAGTTTCTTTTTTTAATTGATAAAATCAAGCTTACAAAATGATCAAATCAATTTGATGGAAATGAATAGTAGAATCACCAGGAATAATCATCACGAAGGTGTTTTGGATTTTCATCATCATTGGAGAGTGGTGTAGCCAACATCATGTAGACTTTTCCAGGTTAGTGCATATTTACTCACCTTGCCATTTACACAATTACAAGCACATCTATATAGACATTTTGAGTACCATTTATAATTTATAAAAAAAGGTTTGGATCATGCGCGCCTAACATCTGAGATTTCATGCATTTACTGGGCTTTTACACCATGTCAGAAAAAGCAACTCTAAAGTTGGGCTTACATGTAGTTATGGCTATCTTTTTGTGTCATGGATGTCATCATGGCTATCACCAGTACGCACAAATATTTTGCAGTTCCAAACGGAGCCAACAAATGCAAAGGACTCTTGACATATACTGCCACATCCATATGTGTAAGTGAAGTTTAGAAAATTTGTAATATCAAAATTTATATAATACTGTTCTAAACTTACATTCCGGCCTAATTAGATTAGACAATGATTTTTTTTTTGGTAAATCAAAAAGGACAGGGATAAATCCTGATATAGCTATCCCCGCAGGTCTCCATTCTGTCAGATAATGTTCGATCCAAGATACACGGATTTGTACAGTCTTTCTCCATCTAAAGGTGAGTACGTTAACATGATATTATTAAAGCGTCGGCTAGTAGAACGGAAATAAAAAGGAAGATCCTGATCTCTCACTCACATCAACGATCGTGGATCCCAGAAAAATTCTTGGATTTAATCGAGTCATCATTGAAATCATGTTTCGAATCCATGACCGCCTGGGACAATGATTCTTTAGTAGCTGATTTAATTCCCTGGATTAATGCCGCTTACTACTGTATCGCGCAAAGGTAGTTCAATTATTAAAAATGACTAATTGACATCTATAAAGTGAAGCAAGGCGGCATGGATTTCTCCGATAACTAAGGACTACTTTTTCAAATATCATATCAATGTTGATATATGTCCCTTTTTTTTTTTCCAAATGTGGACCAAAAATTAATGCTATGCCATCAAAACAGAACAATGCGGAAGGGTTCAATTTGATACGAGAGTGCATGTTTAATGCATTATCGTATCATAAATATGTTTGAGCTAATATGGTGCTCCAAATCTTATTTGGAGTTACATGGCTCTGGAAATTGGTTTATATGTTTCCGGGGATCTAAGTCAGGTTGGGTCAGGGTTTTGATCCAAAATAGAGAGAACTAGTGAGACATGGACGTACATGGGTTCGGGTTTGAGTTTTCTCGAGTGACTCAGAGAGGGGGAGTTTTTTAGGGCTAGGTCAGTTGTGACCTAGGGTTAAGTTTGTTTTATATATAAAGAACAATGTGAACGTCGGGAAATAAGACGAGAAGATGCGATCCCTTTTATCCTCCAAAAATCCTAGCATCTCTTCCCATCTTCTGGTTCTCCCTCGTGCATGCATCCCCATGGGGGCTCGCCTCCGCGATGGGAGTGGATGGCGCCCCCCATCTCTTCCCTAATGATTGTTCCCTTTTTACCATGACGGCATCAAGGAGGATCCCGAGCATTCCGTGGAGCAGATTTGCTCCAACAATTGGTATAAGAGCCAACCTTGATGCGGTGGCATGAAAGATGTAGGGAAGAGGATGTCACGGTGCCGATGCAGATCTTGAGGTATCAAGATCTGGAGGTGAGGGCTCGCTGCCCTCCCTGGAAATAGAGAGAGGATCTGGGCAGCGTAGGGTCACAGGGCGCAGCGCGCGGATGTGGTGCAGGGTGTCGGTCGTAGGATGGCAGCAGCGAGGGCGACGCAGGGCGGCTCAGGCAAGAAGACGCGACGGCGTCGATTGCAGCGCGCGGACGCGGCACAGCATGGAGACGGCGACGCCGGTGCGGACGCGGCATAGAGCGATGCGGAGGCATTGTAGCAAGCTCGCCAGCACAAGGGCGACATGGGGCATCACAGCAAGCTCGCCGGGCACGGCTCAGCGAGGAGACGGCAGCGGTGCGGGCTCGTCGATCGCGGGTGCGGTGCAGGGCGCAGGTCATCTGTGCCAGGTGTAGCAAGGCTTGGTGGATCTGAATGGGGCCGATCGGGCACGGCACGGCCATTCGGGTGGTCGCCAGATCCACGGCATGGCCACGGGCAGTCGCCGGAGTCTAGGTACGGCGACCGGGGGACGACGGCAGCAGTCGGAGGAGCTATGGTCCACGGTTTATGCCGTGGAACGACAGCCATGGCGACTGTGGACTGCCTTGGCGCACGTGAGCCCTTAGACCGGTTCACGATAGATCGGCAATTTTTTTCAAAATAATAGCTTTAATATCCGTGCTAGGCTGTTTTGGTGTTTCTTTGATTCCGAACTCATTTTAGCTCTGATTTGAGCCCGGTTTGCATCGATGGATTTCATTTTTTGATATCTACATGATGGGCTGCATGGATCTGGTGACGTGCTAGTATCGAGTCTGCCATCGAGGTGTGATGGATAGGGAAGCATGTGCTGGAGCTTGGATTGCGACGTTCTCGCGTGCAGCGGAGGTGTCTGTCCAGAGCGCACGGATGAGCAGCATGAGCCAGATGGTTCCATCTTCGGCTCTCCCAGGTGGACAGAGGTTCATGGTATCGGAAACAGTGCGGAGGTCTGTTGGTTGGACCAGATCTCGTCGAGGATGATGATGGATCTGGCGGTGGAGCGAGATGAGTCGATCGGAGCAGCACCTAGGTAATACGTGGTTTGTATGGAGATCATGGTGCAGTGGTCGTGTATGCTTGTAGCGGTTGATTGGAGCAGATCCTGTGATGGAGGAGCTCACGACAGTGATGCAGAGCTACGGGTCCTGTGTTGTGGAGCTTGGAGTTGACTTGGTTTCAGGAGTTGACTTGGCTGTGATGGCAGGTTATGTGATCTACGGTTTAGTATAGGTGGAGCGATACATACCGAGGATCTTTCAGAGCATGAGTGCTAGCTCCATCAGTAGTAGATCAGGTTCTTGGTATCTATGGAGGAGAGCAATCGGTAGTACTCCAGCTATCTTGATCGTGATGGAGCTGGACATGGGTGGTATCCCGCATGGTTGGAGGTCGGTCTCGGGAGATGGATATCTCAAGAAGATCGGCGTACATTAGCAGGGGCGATACCAGAGGTAGCTCAAGAAGACAGGGGACAGTCTTAGAGAGCACAGGAGGTATCGGGCAGTTAGGAGTGTCCTGGTATGGTGGCTTTTGCCAAGGGACAGAGACTGGAGCTGATGGGGCTGGTAGCTCAGGAAGACTGGGGATAGGTCTCAGGGAGCGCTAGGGACATCATGCAGCCAGGAGACAGGCTGGGACATGATGAAGCAACTGCTGGAGATGGTTGCTGGGTTCAGTCGCTGGGTTAGAGGAGTTGGGATGAGCTCCTGGGTTTCGGAGGTTCTTGCGAGGATGCAGAGTATCTGAAATGGTCTCAGAGGGGTCCACGATGATGTGGAGGGTTCGAGGGGGCAGTGACTGGGTACGAGGTTCAAGTGCAGGCTCAACAGGGTAGCATTGAGTTGCTGGCCTCGGGGTTGACTTCTGTAGCATCAGGTGGACTTTTGTTTCAGGTGGAGCACCGGTTGGAGATGTCTTCATGGCTAGAGAGAGAGATTTGGCATGAGTTTAGAGCGGGAGGTGTAGGGATACTGGCCAGATCCTAGCACGAGCGCCATGGGTACACTTAGCCAAGTGGAGCAGAACGTGCAGTGATTGGCATGGCTCTGTAAAGATGGTGTCAGGTGAAGCTCTGGTGCGGCGAGTGTCTGTTCAGGATCATTGCGAGTCTTTCCAGGAAGTCCAGGATGAGTGATGCAGCTGCTTAACAGAAGGGAGCCTACAACAGAGATCTCAAGTTAGTGCTATGGAGCAGGTACAGGTTGGTCCCAATGGACTTGTATTGATCTTCAGCTATGGAGGCAGTCATCCCAAAGGTCTCCAAGGGAGCTCAGAAGTTGAAGAGGTTTGACATTGGCATTAGGTTTGCACAGTTGTCTGGGTGTACTATGGAAGCACGGGTTGGTGTTGCAGTCACGAGGATAGAGTAGGAAGACATCAGTTCAAGGTCAAGAGTGCGGTGGAGCATGAGTCTCAGGAGCTGAGGAGCACGAGTCGATGTTCCAGCTAGGGAGGCGAGGTGGCTTCAACAGGAAGATGTCAGCTCTAGAGATAGCAGGAAGGGTGCAGATGGTTATGCGGAGCTTGTCAAGACTTAAAGTACCAAGGTGGAGATTATTGGGGCTAATGTGGTGCTCCAAGTCTTATTTGGAGTCACACAGGTCTGGAAATTGGTTTATAAGTTTCCAAGGATCTGAGTCAGGTTGGGTCAGGGTTTTGATTCGGGATAGAGAGAACTAGTGAGACATGGGTGTACTGGGCTCGGGTTTGAGTTTTCTCGAGTGACTCAGAGGGGGGGAGTTTTTTAGGGCTAGGTTGGTTGTGACATAGGGTTAGTTTGTTTTATATATAAAGAACGACGGGAACATCAAGAAATAAGATGAGAAGATGCGATCCATTTTCTCCTCCAAAAATCCTAGCCTCTCTTCCCATCTTCTGGTTCTCCCTCGTGCGTGCATCCCCATGGAGGCTCACCTCCACATCGGGAGTAAATGGCGCGTCCCATCTCTTCCCTGGTGATTGTTCCCTTTTTACCATGGTGGCATCAAGGAGGATCCCGGGCATTCTGTGGAGCGGATTTGCTCCAAAAAAATATGCTACAATTTGCTTTGAAGTATAAAGTGAAGTGGATTAAAACTAAAGGGTATTTTAGGGTAGTTGATGTTACACAGTAAAAGTAGGGTTGAGACTTAATCCGATATGGATCGGATACTAGTATATTCATATCTATATTTATTTTATTTATTATAATATATTATATGGTATAGTGATACACATTCATCGACTTCCTAATGCATACTATAAGATTCTTGTTGGCTGGGCCAGCTCGCACCCTCGTGGTTTGTCCGGATGTAGGGTCTGGGCCCACGGGGATGTGGGTGCCACTGGTAAGGCGGGTCTGGTGCCACGTCAATATCCCTTGGTTGGTGCTGCGGTGCTTGTCTCCAGCGAGCCGACTCGAGGTTTAGTACCCTGGGTAGCTCTTGCGGGGGTCGGCGGGGAGTCGACTCGAGTGCCCCGGGGTTGTTGCGCTGCTGGTTTAAGAGAGATAAACCGGCCTCTTATAATAGGGACGTTCCTTTTGTAAGAATGGTTAGGGGCATCGATCCAACAACTGGTATCAGAGTCGAGGTCTCAGGTTCGAGTCTCCGCAGGAAAAAAAAACTTGGTCGTTTCGCTGGGGGGGATTGTTGGTTGGGCCAGCTTGCACCCTCGTGGTTCGTTCGGATGTAGGGTCTGGGCCCACGGGGATGTGGGTGCCACCGGTAAGGCGGGTCTGGTGCCATGTCAACGTCCCTTGGTTGGTGCTGCGATGCTCGTCTCCAGCAAGCCGACTCGAGGTTTAGTACCCTGGATAGCTCTTGCGGGGGTCGGCGGGGAGTCGACTCGAGTGCCCCGGGGTTGCTGCGCTGCTGGTTTAAGAGAGATAAACCGGCCTCTTATAATAGGGACGTTCCTTTTGTAAGAATGGTTAGGGGCATCGATCCAACAATTCTTTTATAAACACTTACAATAATTTAACACAAAATCGATATATAATTTTTAGAACATGAATTTTACAAATATATAGTATAGAGCTGGATGATACACATTTAATGAATTAGTCATATAACAACTCAATACATACCGTCAAGTAAATTGACATATAATTTTTAAAACATTATGTTGACTAGCATACATTACATGGTATTGCTGTAACTCTCCAGGTGTGCAGGTGATGAGGCCTCCTACCAAGTTGGAGATTGGATGGACACCAACGTGCATTACCTTACCACTAGGAACCTACAAGGAATAGTTTGCACTTGCTAGGGGGTCTCTAGTAAGGAGACCTTCCGATAATTAAGTCGGTTGGAATGTTATAATAGTAGGAAGAATAGTTAGTGAGAGAGAAAGAGTTACTTGAGGATCTCATTTTCTTCTCTTTATATAACAAGAGTTTGCTGGGTGGTTTGTAACCACCTGATTCATCATGATCTGGAGAATTAGAATTTGTTAGAGGTAGTAGGCTATTGAAAGTGATTGCAAGATATTCTATGTCAAAATGAGTTAAGAATTTCAGTTTATTATAACAGAAATATCAGCCGTAGGAGATGGTAGAGTGGAATGTGTTAGAAATCCCCGGATCAGACTATATGCCGCGGAAGCAACATGGGAGAGATCTTGACGTGAGAATGGCAGCTTTCTTTTAAACCAAGAAGTATGATAAGATATACAGAAGAGATTAGGAGAAAAGAGATTGTATTATTATTCTTGGAGAAGATCTTGATATATGACACAAGATATAAGACATAAGACATCAGCCTCCTCTCTGAAACCCAGAAAGAAACTCCCAAACCTGTGGACTCCCTCACGCTCGATTTCCTTCTCCAAGCCCGTGGAAGAACACCACATCCCAAGCCCTTCTTCCGTGTGATATAACCTTTACGCTGATTCTTCATGGTGAGAAAGAGAGATCACGCACACCCATCTTATCTCATGATTTCTCCACGCCTCTTTCAAACCAAAAGGAAACCGACTATACCTCTAGACCTAAAACTCCATAATCCACAAACCGGGTTATATTACAATCTCTCAAAAACTCCCCTCTAAGTCACATACATGAGAAAACACTCAAACCTGGGTCAAACCCCCTGACCCAACTGACTCACATGTTCTCTCAACCTTAGACTCAGAGTATCTACTGGAACATCTCCAGGACCCGCTTGGGACATGCCCCCAAGCCCCAAGGATCCTTGAACATCTCTGCCATGGCTTTCCAAGTCTCTCCAAGACTTGGGAGCACCTCAAAATCCTACAGAATGTAGCTTACATTCCAATGATGATAACGTGGAGGCCATGTGCCATTTCGGTCTCAAGTCAGCCATAGACCGAAATAGCAGGGTAGGTATGAAGGGCACTTGGTGTCGATCTTGGCCACTTTTCAAAATGTCTATAGGAATTTGAGGTGGACATTGGGCTGTGATTAAGGAGATCATTAGTGGTTGGTAATAGTTTGACTTTACAATTGGTCACAAATCGATGTCAATCGATATTTTCTCTGTCCCCGTGATGCCTGTCAAGTTATCCAAATCACATCTAATGTGTACTTGCCGCCATTCCCTTTGTAACACTTTCTGCCTCACTTTCTAGTTCAAAAATGATTTTTCACTTCGATATGGACAGTAGGTTTTCATGAAAATTTCAATCTTGGTTTCCGGACTTGATATGGGCATACTTTTTGAGGCTCATTTAATGTGCCACTTTGTCATTTCGGCCACATAAATTGCATGGTGGGATAGATGAAGAAATATGCCATTTTAAATTCAAATCAATCTAATTGGACCTCACCATAATAACTATGGGATTGATTCCTGAAATGATGAAATGATTTGAAGACTCGATCCTCGAGATCATCCTTTGTCCTATAGCAACATGCCGCATGTCCACAACTCATTGGTTTCTAATTGTCCCATATGGATTTTGCTTATGTGGTGAGATCAAAAGGGGGTGCTTTGAAGAGTTGCTTAATTTAGATAGTAAGAGGAGGGCATCAGTAGTTCTATATTAGTCATGATTCATAAAAAAAATCCTTCAACTTTCATAGGATGAAACTTTTTCTTTCTTGTGAGGTGCCTTTTGAAAGGCAAAATCTTGAAATCCCATGTGCTAGTGGTTGAGGCCAAAGCAGACAATACCTTATGTATGCAGGAGTAGAGACCAACCCACTAAAGTCACAAGCCCATGATTGTAACACGTTATATGATGATATACATTCCTTGAGTTTATATATATAGTACAAGCTTTTTTTGATAGACACCCAGTAATGATCTAACACACACTTATAAGTAAATTAATATATATTTTTTAAAACATGCTTTTTATCTAAAAATATATATTGGATCAGTGTTGGATGTGTATCAAATAAGCTTTACATTATATATTAGCAAATCGATGAATATATATCACCAAGCCATGCAATATGTACTTATGAATATAATATTGCAGAAATTATATATTAATTCATTTGGAGGTATACATTTGATTACTAGATAACTAATTTATTAAGTACATGTCACTTGGATATATAATGTATATTGATGAATTTCATATTCTAAAAACTATGTATTGATTTATTTATAGATATATATTAACTTGTTTGATGATTAATTTATTTATATATATCATATAGCTATATAGTATGTACTAATAAATAATATATAGTGAAAGCTAAGATAAAAGAGAATGTCATAGTTTTTTAATAACAAGGCTAATATAACTCAATTAGTAGAAAATTTTTGATTTTTAGATTTATTCTATAAAACTGATGTCAAACGAGATAGCAAACTATGAAATCAATCTCACACCATATTCTATGGTGCCCATCCCATGTCATTTTTGGATCGTCGGTCCCTACCTTACATTACCTTGTCTAGGTCTCACAGGGCACGAGTCTACGTGAGGAAATAGATTGGGTGTACTGTGGCCCATCCTTGTCCCTAGTATTTCCTTACGAGTAATTCTTTGTGCACCGTGGCGGTGCAACAAATCCAGCATGGCCCACACAGCACGCTCCTATTGGTCCAATTATATCCACGGTGGCATGACGGGATGGGTCTCTACAATTACGTAATCCGAAGACACCGTCCTGCAGTCTTTTCAAATTGACAAAATGACCATTCTGCCATCATCATTTTTGGTATAGGTTACGATGCGAAAAACTGCAAACAGGAAAAAAAACCCATTTGCACTATGAAGCCCTACCTAAGAGTTCGTCCATTATTTTTGCATATCCCAAATACCTCCATTTTGTATTTTTGCTCCTCTTTGGTAGTCGAGAAATCATTGGTGATCTTTCTTTAATATTTGATACCTTCGAAATCTTGGAAAAATGAAGACAAGTGGTTTCGTCTTTCAATACAGACGATGAACACAAAAATAATGCAAGAAGAATATGCAGATGGAGGAAGGAAACACTGCAATCATTGTTTATTTAGAGGTGATGAGACCCCCTTAAGATCCATCCCAAAGGATGCTATAGAAGCAGAAACATGTAAGGAAAATTTTTGATTCCTGCTTAGACTTGACATTTGGCGTGTGAACTTTTTTTTTACAAGTTTTGCATGGGTGTCAGAGTTTTTTAACTAGGGTGCCCCAGGTTTTGAACAAGGATGTCATAGGTTTTGAATTAGGATGTCGTAGGTTTTGAACTAGGGTGTCGTAATTTCTATTTTACTATTTTAATGTCAATCTTTGAAATTTATCTCTACAGAGGATGTCACAATAATTTTTTAAAAAATATTAAGTCTTTATAGTATAAAATCATGATACCGTAGTTTAGATATTATGAATCCTAGTTCAAAACCTACGACACCCTAGTTCAAAACCTACGACATCCATGCAGAAATTATGAAAAAGAAGTTTTTAACCCCTCTACCTCTAATACATGGCAACCATGGCTTATTTTATGACTTCCAGGGTGTCATAAAATTGCCATGGATGCTATAATATTAATCAAAATGGCCAAAATAGTATTATGGTATCCTAGTTCAAAACCTACGACATCCATGCAAAAATTATGAAAAAGAAGTTTTTAACCCCTCTACCTCTAATACATAGCAACCGTGGCTTGTTTTATGACTCCCAGGGTGTCATAAAATTGCTATGGATGCTGTAACATTAATCAAAATAGCCAAAACAGTATTATGATACCCTAGTTCAAAACCTACAACATCCTACTTCAAAACATATGACACCCATGCAGAAATTATAAAATTTTTTTTTTAACCCCTCTACCTCTAATACATGGCAACCGTGGCTTGTTTTATGACTCACAGGATGTTATAAAATTGCCACGGATGCTGTAACATTAATCAAACTGGCCAAAATAGTATTACGACATCCTAGTTCAAAATCTACAACATCCTAGTTCAAAACCTACAATACCCATGTAGAAATTATGAAAAAGATGTTTTAACCCCTCTACCTCTACTACATGGCAACCGTGGCTTATTTTATGACTCCCAAGATGTCATAAAATTATCACGGATGCTGTAATATTAATCAAAATGACCAAAATAGTATTACGACACCCTAGTTCAAAACCTACGATACCAATGCAGAAATTATGAAAAAAAAGTTTTTAACCCCTCTACCTCTAATACATGGTAACCATGGCTTGTTTTATGACTCCCAGGATGTTATAAAATTACCACGGATGCTATAACATTAATCAAAATGGTCAAAATAGTATTACAACACCCTAGTTCAAAACCTATGACATCCTAATTCAAAACCTACGATACCCATGCAGAAATTATGAAAAAGAAGTTTTTAACCCTTCTACCTCTAATACATGGAAATCGTGGCTTATTTTATGACTCTTAGAATGTCATAAAAATTTTTATTTAGAATTTATTGCTTAACTTACATTTATATTTTACTTATATTTTAGGTGATCTTGTAGTGGTTCGGCTGTCTAGATTAAAGGCTTTACAATTATTTAAAAATCATTGCAAGTCAGCAGTGTATGTTGAACAAGTTTTGAAGATGAGTTTTTCAAGTTATCATTTAGAAATAATCCGAAAGACTCCTTTTAATGCGTTCGTAGACATGAAACCGTTTGTTGTCGATGGATGTCTACTAGTTGAAATTATTAGATGCTACAAGGGAGAGACAAGTTTATTTTTTTGTGGCAAAGAACTTATATTCAATGTCGAAGACTTGGCCCTGATTTTGGGTCTGCCATGCCACGGAAAGAAGATTGAAATGGAAGATTAAGTTAAAAAGGGTCGGTTATTCAGACGATTTGGAAGAAAATTAAATCTGCAAAATAAGGGGCTGGATAAGTTAATTGCCCAACTTCATTCATCAAATTTACAAGAGAATGTCGAGGACACTGTGAGATTATGGATTGTATATATGTTCGCAACGTTCTTGTATCCAAAGTCAAATCAATCTTGCCCAAGATTTATCATCCCTTACTTGGATGATTTATCCCAACTGGGTCAAATAGATTGGGCTTCAATAATAAGGGAGTTGACTCTTATGTCTCTTCCAGATGCTGCTTTTTGCTTGAGATCCGAGGAGCCAGTCCTAACCAAGAGAAGTGACAAGGTTAGGAGACAGTCAACCCTGTATGGGTGTACAACTGCTCTGTTGGTAAGTGTTGACTCTGGTCTTGATTTTGATGATTGATAAAATGTTTAAGTATATATGAGTACTAATTATGTTTTAAGTATATTTCTCAGATCTTAGTACTCAACCATGTTGGATGAAGAAATGCTTGTATTTCAGTTGAAAAAGTCCTTAAATTAATGAAAAATCAAGTATATGGACTTTAGAATTAATATGGAAGAACTTGAAGAGGTCAAAGTTTCAATTTGAAGATGTTTCAGCAATAGCACAGGCAAGTGTCGACACCTGAAAATGAAGTGTCGATACATGAGGATCAAGTATCGACACTTGAAGAGTGAAGTGTCGACTCAAGGCCTGAGACAAACAGAAATCTTCAGAAAGCTCTTTCAGTGAAGTGTCGACACCTGGAGCTGAAGTGTCGACACTTGGAAGTGAAGTGTCGACACCTGGAAACTGAAGTGTCGACACTTGAAACTGAAGTGTCAACACTTAGAGGTGAAGTGTCGATACTTGAACAGTAACGGCTAGTTTTCTGGGCTGCAGAACTTCTCCAACTTGCTTCCAAACAGTCATATTTTCCTCCCTAATGGCTATAAACGGTCATTTAAATATTGGGACGCTATAAAAACATCAAAAATCAATTGGAGAAGTAATCCTTTGGTGAGATTTTTGAATATTCTTCAAGGATTCAAGAGTTGAGTGGTTCAAGCCTTCAAGCTTCCAAGTTTCAAAGAGAGCATCCAAAGTTCACATCCTCAAGTATCAATCAAAGGCTTCATCAACTTGAAGACAAGATCTTCATCCAACTCTCAACGGGCTTCAAAGAGATATTTGCTTTATTTTAGAAAGCTTTTATTGTATTCATTTATACTTGCTCTTACATTGTTTTACTTAAGATTTTTGGTGAGCCTTGGAAAACCAAAGAGGTTTTGGGTAAGTCTTTGAAAACCAAAGTGGTTGTTGGTGAGCCTTGAAACCAACTAGGGTTTTACTTGTGAGCCCGAAGCCAAAACAAGTTGTTTAAGTTCTTGGTTATCCCGTAAAACCAAGGGTGGTTGTTGGTGAGCCTTGAAACTAACTAGGATTTGACTTGTGAGCCCGAAGACAAAACAAGTTGTAAAGGTTGTTGGTGAGCCTAAGTTATAAAACCAAACTTAGTGAAATTTCCAAGGGTGGCTTGGAGAGTGGATGTAGGTGCTTGGTTGGCACCGAACCACTATAAATCTTTGTGTTTGTGTGATTGTTCTCCTTATGCTTTTATTTCTTTATTCCGCTGCATTTATTTGAAATACACAAGCACTTAAATTGTATTAGCACATACTTGCTTTAGTTCACACTCTTTTAAATAGCACAAAAGTTTTATAAAATCCAATTCACCCCCTCTCTTGGGTTGCCTACCTGAGCCTTCAATTGGTATCAGAGCTCGGTGCTCTGATTGAAAATCTAACGATTTTGAGTTAAAGATTATGGCAACCCTTGTAGGTATTAGTGTTAGACCACCGTTTTTCAATGGCATAAATTACACATTTTGGAAAACTCGCATGCGCATCTATATTCAATCTATTAGTTATCTTCTTTGGAAAATTATTGTTAGTGGTCCTCATATTCCTTCCATTTTGGTTAATGGCATTTCCATTCCAAAGCTCGAAAAGGATTAGAATGAATATGACATTAAACAAATTGAAATCAATGCTAAAGCAATGAACTTGTTTTATTGTGCATTGGACTTAAATGAATTTAATAGAATTTCTACATATACATCAGCGAAGAAAATATGGGACAGACTTGAAGTTACTCATGAGGGTACTCTTTAAGTGAAGAACACTAAAATTAATTTGCTTATACATTCTTTTGAAATTTTTGAAATGATGCATTATGAATCTATATCTGATATGTTTTCAAGATTTATGACTATTATTAATGAATTAAAAAGTCTTGGCAAAATCTATACTAATGCTGATTTGGTGAACAAAATTCTTAGATCCTTGCCAAAATCATGGGATCCAAAGGTGACGGCGATCCAAGAAGCTAAAGATGTTGAAACCTTATCTTTGGAGGAGCTTATCGGTTCACTCATGACCTATGAGTTGAACTTATGGCAAAGGATAGTGGAAGCTGATACAGAAAAGAAGATAATAGCTTTCAAAGCCAAAAAGAAATTCAAGGCAATGATGGCAACTTGGAGCGATAGCGAAGGTTCAAGTATGGATGATGAAGTTGCCCATCTTTGCTTCATGACAAATGAGAAAAATGTATGTGCTAAAAATGATTATAATTTTATCTTTGATGAACTACATGATGCATCTAATGATCTTGTGCATGAATATAGATTGCTAAAAATTGAGCACAAAAAATTAAATAGGCATGTAGATTCATTTTCTCTTGATAACACCAATCTTGCAAATAAAAATGGTGATTTAAATGCTAAGATTGATATTTTAAAAAATGAAAAGAATAATTTTTCTAAAGAAAAAGAATTTTTATAAAAAGAAAATGTTATTTTGAAAGATTTATGTGATAAAAATATTTTGGTTGAGGAAAAGAAGTAAAAACTTTTGAAGAATTTCAATATTCCTACTTCTTTCAGTTTTTCTTATAAATGTGGTTTCAATGCTTATTCTTCTAGATTAAGAAAAGTTTGGATTCCAAAAGAAATCATAATTACTAATCATAAAGGATCCAAGAAAGTTTGGGTACCAAAAATATCTACTTAATTTGTTTTGCAGGAATGTCTTGCAACCCAACATGAAGAAAGGAAGTTCTTGAAAAGAGGTTGTATAAGACAATTTAAAGAAGTGGACAAGCTACATTTTGAACTAAATGATAAAAGGAAGGACTTTGTATATTGGTAAATTCTAAACATCTCCTTCCATAATTAAAAATGTAGATTAATGTTTATTATATCAATTACTTTAAATAGTTAATTAGAATCAAGTTTGGACTTATCATCATTGGCTATGATCATGAACTTTTTGGTGTCGATGAATTTCATGCTATCATGATTAAATTTATGATTGTAAGACCTTCACTTGATTTTGATTAATGTATTTCATGAAAAATATTTTTAAAGATGCATATTGATTTGAAAAATATTTTAATTGGTTAATTAGAATCAAGTTTATACTAATAATCATTAATCATGTGGATCATGATCTTATGATTATTGGACTTTCACATGATTTCAACTTATGATTATTAGACTTTCACTTGTTTTTGATTAATACAGTTTTTGAATTATTTCAAGTGAAATATTACGATTTATGTGCTTTCATTGTTGGCATCTATGCTTAAGTTAGAATTGATTTGAATCAAGTATAGAACTGGTAGTTAAGGATTACATTTAAGAAGAATGTATGCATATTGACAAACCCTTGCTCTAGTAGCTAGACTTGATATCATATTACTTCTAGCATTTGTATGGATATCAAATCATCTTAAAATGAATTTAAAATCATACTGAAAGTTTTTAAGTGATATAAATGCTTTGTATTTTGAAAATCATGAATATCTTGAAAATTTCAAATCCTTGATTTCAGACTTATAATTTATGTTTATATCTTAAAATTGTTTGAAATTATATTACATGTGCTTTCATGTTCTTATTCCTTAAATGAATGCATATTTTTAAGGGGGAATAACATTCAGGGGGAGCATCCAAAGATTTGTTATTATATTTGATGCTTTGAATATCTTGTTGATATCATGCTTTGCTTATATTACTCTGATACTCCTTCTTCTTGTTTTCAAATATAATTCTTTGAGGGGAGTTACATTCAAATGGTATCATATTCTATTGGTATCAAAATTATTTTTAAAAAGAATTCCTAGTAACCGCTTCGGATTAGGTTAGTCACCATGGCCGTCCGGTCATAGGAGATAAGTAGGGCTTAAAGACCCTCTCTTCCCATTCAATGGGCTCTCTTATGACATGTAAGGGTACCGCTGTGACCTTATCCCATGAACAAGTAAGGCGAATGGATAATATACATCAAATCATTTCTTGCATGTGCTTACATTCTGTGGTATCATGTTTAATTTGTATAATATTCAATTGATATCATAATTATTTAATTTCATGTATTGATTTTGATGACCTACTTGCTATTCTTTCCGACTTCATTCCCACTTTGTATTGCCTTCACCCTTTTTCATGATGTCAAAAAAGGGGAGAAAAATGTTAAGTATGAAAAGGGGAAGATTGGATAAACATGAAAAATCATTTGAGAAATGAAAAAAAGTGCAAAAAGGGGGAGAATAATGTAAAATGTTTTTATCTAAAGGAAAGAATTAGTAAGAAGAATAAATTTTGAAAATTTAAAAATTTTGCATATTTTGAAAAAATTTTTTGAAGTTTTTTTGGATCATATTTTGAGGGGGAGCTTGGTGCTTATTGTTTTGAGCTTACATGTTTATACTATTGTTAATCTTTTAAGCTTACCCTATTCATATACTTAAAGATTTTGTCATCATCAAAAAGGGGGAGATTGTTGACTCTGGTCTTGATTTTGATGATTGACAAAATGTTTAAGTATATATGAGTACTAATTATGTTTTAAGTATATTTCTCAGATCTTAATACTAAACCATGTTGGATGAAGAAATGCTTGTATTTCAGTTGAAAAAGTCCTTAAATTAATGGAAAATCAAGTATATGGACTTTGGAATTAATATGGAAGAACTTGAAGAGGTTAAAGTTTCAATTTGAAGATGTTTCAGCAATGGCACAGGCAAGTGTCGACACTTGGAAATGAAGTGTCGACACCTGAGGATCAAGTGTCGATACTTGAAGAGTGAAGTGTCGACTCAAAGCCTGAGAAAAACAGAAATTTTCAGAAAGCTCTTTCAGTGAAGTGTCGACACCTGGAGCTGAAGTGTCGACACCTGGAGCTGAAGTGTCGACACCTGGAAACTGAAGTGTCGACACCTTGAAACTGAAGTGTCGACACCTGGAGGTGAAGTGTCGACACTTGAACAGTAACGGCTAGTTTTTTGGGCTGCAGAACTTCTCCAACTTGCTTCCAAACGGTCATATTTTCCTCCCTAACGGCTATAAACGGTCATTTAAGTGTTGGGAGGCTATAAAAACATCAAAAATCAATTGGAGAAGTAATCCTTTGGTGAGATTTTTGAATATTCTTCAAGGATTCAAGAGTTGAGTGGTTCAAGCCTTCAAGCTTCCAAGTTTCAAAGAGAGCATCCAAAGTTCACATCCTCAAGTATCAATCAAAGGCTTCATCAACTTGAAGACAAGATCTTCATCAACTCTCAATGGGCTTCAAAGAGATATTTGCTTTATTTTAGAAAGCTTTTATTGTATTCATTTATACTTGCTCTTACATTGTTTTACTTAAGGTTTTTGGTGAGCCTTGAAAAATCAAAGAGGTTTTTGGTAAGCCTTTGAAAACCAAAGTGGTTGTTGGTGAGCCTTGAAATCAACTAGGGTTTTACTTGTGAGCCCGAAGCCAAAATAAGTTGTTTAGGTTCTTGGTTATCCCGTAAAATCAAGGGTGGTTGTTGGTGAGCCTTGAAACCAACTAGGGTTTGACTTGTGAGCCCGAAGACAAAACAAGTTATAAAGGTTGTTGGTGAGCCTAAGTTATAAAACCAAACTTAGTGAAATTCCCAATGGTGGCTTGGAGAGTGGATGTAGGTGCTTGGTTGGCACCGAACCACTATAAATCTTTGTGTTTGTGTGATTGTTCTCCTTATGCTTTTATTTCTTTATTCCGCTTCATTTATTTGAAATACACAAGCACTTGAATTGCATTAGCACATACTTGCTTTAGTTCACACTCTTTTAAATAGCACAAAAGTTTTATAAAACCCAATTCACCCCCCCTCTTGGGTTGCCTACTTGAGCCTTCAGTAAGTATC
Source organism: Areca catechu (assembly GCA_021397845.1). NCBI lineage: Eukaryota > Viridiplantae > Streptophyta > Magnoliopsida > Arecales > Arecaceae > Areca > Areca catechu. The sequence continues at coordinate 51,130,763 of CM038045.1, read as the reverse complement.
ATTAATATGCAGCAAAAGTATAATTGCTTTATTTTAAATCTTTCATATATTTAATATATATGATTATTATGTATAGGATTGGTTCATTGAGTATAGTAACTTGAGAGCCCCAGCATATCCAAATAAATTGTCTAAGCTATTAAAATGGTATGACAACCAGGTGAAGACAAAGATTATTGAGCTTATGAACTTGAAGCCTCATGAGTTGGTAAATAAAAATATTTTTTTATTATAATATTAATAAACAATATATCATTATGATTAATATATGGTTATTTTGTTATTGTTCTTGGCTTGTAGGTGGAGGGAGTTATTGAGCCTACGATAATAGAACAATGGCTTCTCACTGAAGAAATAGTAACAGCAGCATCCTCCAAAAAAGAAAAAAATTATGCAAGCTGTGCACAGGTGAAGGCTGAAGTTGAAGAGATAAAGAAGAAGCTTGTGATAGTTGAAACTCTCCTTAGTTCATTAGTAAATAAAGGTACCAATGCCAATAAAGAAGGACAGAAAGAGGCAGAGGGAAAAGATACTGTGGTTAAGGTGGAAGAAATTTTTGATGAAAAATTGAAGGATACCCTTGTAAGTGAGGAAGCTGAGGAGGAAAAAGAAAAAATCCAGATTCCTTCACTTATCAAGAGGGTAAAAAAAGAACCTAGACTGTGGAAGGCCTCCCAAATCATAGCTGATTCTGCTTTCGAAACAGGCCTATTGAAAAAAAAGATGAAGATAGTGGGCGCATCTCAGCCCGAGGAATCAAATTTGAATCTTTAAATTGAAGATGATGAAAATTTGATCAATACATTTTTAAAAGAAAAGATGAACTCGTAAGTTATATCTATTTTTTCTAATATGTATACTAATTTATAGTTGATAATATAAAATATCCTTTATGTTTATTAATTTCAGAGATATCATCTACAACAATAAATTCGGAGGCACTATCACTAGGAAAAATCTTTTTGATCTGATAAACAATGACATGATAGTTGATGATGTAAGTAATGGAGTATTACATCGTTTTATTCTTAATCTTTATGTATGTTATGATATATTTAATAATTATTATATTCATTTTTAGAATTTTATGAAATCAAGTTACTTATAATTAAGTAGTTTATATTGTATTGACAGATAATTGATGCCGGGCAGGAGTTCATTACAAAGAACTGGACTGAGAATGCAGAAAGATATCATAAGAGTATAGTTGTACATGTAATGACCTCTGGCATGTGCCTAACATTAGCATCACCATATCATGAACTTGCTGGAACAGCCGGGAATATGATTTTTGATGGAGTCAATGATGTAGATAAGAAGGAATTTCAATTTCTCTTCACTATCATAAACTCGAACAATTCTCACTGGTACCTGGTAGCGGTTGACATGCAAGAAAAGATTTTGATGCATCTGAATTCAATAAAATGCAATTCCAAGTACAATGCAAATGCAAGGAAGTGGCACAAGATACTAGGTCTAATATTCCATATATTCTGTGACAATATTGAGGTATCCAAATGGTCCATGCGAGAGATTAGTGAATGCCCTTCCCAAGCTGCAGGATCATTGGACTGCGATTTGTTTTGCTTGAAATACATGAATTTTATTGCTCGCAGAGATAGGCCTGATTCTTGGAATTTCACAGAAAAAGATATCAACATGTACTGCCGCCAGTTAGCAATAAGAATTTTGAGAAAGAGTTTGAGTCAAAAGATTGAAAGTGCTGTTAAAAATTAGCCTGTAAAAGCAAATTATTTGTTATATACTCTTTCTTTTTGATTCATTCACTTTTGTAATATGTTATACAAAATTGTAACTCACTTGAGGTTTATATTTTAAGCATCATTCTCAAAAAAAAATTCTATAATTCATTCAACCAATATTGTTTTGAATATTATTATCTTATTACATGTAGTTTTATGTAATTCATTCAAACAGTATTATGTAATTCTTCATTGCTGTGATGATGATATAAAGGAATGTTATGTTTCTTGACAGGGTGTCGTAGTATTTGTACTTGAGTGTCGTAGCATTTGAACTAGGATGTTATAGGTTTTGATCTAGGGTATCGCAGGTTTTGAATTAGGATATCGTTGATTTTGAACTAGGATGTTGTAATATTGTTTCAGCATTTTTTATTAATCTTTAAGTAGCCGGGGCTATTTTTGATAATCTGGGAGTCAATAACCAAGCCAATGATGACATGTACCATAGAAAGGAGGGATTAGAATCGTTTTATCTTATATTTTTTGTATTATTGTAGTTTTTGAACTAGCGTGTCGTAGGTTTTGAACTAGGGTGTCGTAGCTTTTAAACTAGGATGTCGTAATATTGTTTCAGCATTTTTTATTGATCTTTAAGCAGTCGAGGCTATTTTTGATAATCTGGAAGTCAATAACCAAGCCAATGATGATATGTACCATAGGTAGGAGGGATTAGAATCGTTTTATCTTATATTTTCTGTATAGTTATAGTTTTTGAACTAGGATATCGTAGATTTTGAATTAGGATGTTATAGATTTTGAACTAAGGTGCCATAATATTGTTTCAGTATTTTTGATCGATCTTTAAGTAGCCGGGCTATTTTTGATAATCTGGAAGTCAATAACCAAGCCAATGATGACATCTACCACAGGTAGGAGGGATTAGAATCATTTTATCTTATATTTTCTGCATGGTTGTAGGTTTTGAACTAGGATGTCGTAGCTTTTGAACTAGGATATCGTAATATCCAGATTCATCATAATTCTGTTATCCCTATTTTAGTCTTTGCCCATTTAAAGTAGTACTAAAATTCATATTTGAAAATAAGTAGATTCTATAACATGTCCAATACATCCTGTTTGAAATTTCTTTCGATAATCTAAATAAATATAGGACCGTACATATATAGGACATACCATAATTCAGCATTTTATATCCTATCCTATATTAGTTGACTGCATACATAAGCATCAAATTTATCTAAAAAAGGGTCCGAAGAAAGTACAATGGGTTCAATTACTATTCTGATACTTTCACTACAATATGAGAAGTCTGCCTTTTGCTAGTATTACATCTTTTATTTTGCACAGGAGTGTCAATGGAATCCTTATCAATATTTTTTCTTGATCTCTTTGATTTCTTCTCGCTTCCACTCTTAATTATATTCTCTCGTGGACGGTCTTTCGTAGTAAGTTGGTTAGGATCCTGGATTAGAAGTTCTCTACTTTGCTTAGCTGCATAATTAGCATCAACAGCTCTTTTGAATAATGGTGTAAGATTTTCCATCATCAAATTGAATGCATCTTCAGACATGGAGGCTATCTCTACAAGCTTCATCGTCCGATGACTCATCAAAGCATATCTACAATTAATAAAATATAATATTTGTATTAGGATTTCATGACATATGATAGATTAATGTAAACATAAAATAAGACATCTGAATTTAAATAATTTCTTGAGTGTGTACCGTGATTTTCATGTGCTTTTATCATAAAATTGAGTGTTGCATTCGAGATTATCGAATTGATATTTCATGTCCTTGCACCATCTATTCAAGAAGTACTTATCTGAGATACGAAATATGTCGCTTTGATGAAGAACCAATAAGGCATGCCTACACAAGTAACCCTTGTACTCAAAGGATCCACACTAGTATTTAACATCCTCTAAAGTTTTGTCATATGAAATCTTGTAATTTTTAATAATCTCCTTATTGATTCCATTAACTTCAATTCTTTCAAATAATTTAACAGAATATACATCATGATTATCAACTTCTTTAACTAATCTGACATTTGATGCAGCCATTTCAAAGACCTCATACTGATATTTTTTGAATATGCGCCTTGTATATTTTCTTGCTGCTTACCTCTCAAAAGAAGAGGATGTCTTTAGGAAAGCACTTGTTTGCAATGTTTTATTGTCTTCCTCATTTTCTGCTTCATATCTTTTCTCTAAAGCATCTTCATCTTATCGATGAATTCCTTGAGCGCAGTCTTCGAGTTTATAAACCCATCAAAGAAGTAATTGATGCTCTCACTCCTTTGTGAAGTTGACATCCCTATTCATAAATATTCAAAAAATATAAGCATATAAGATAAAAAGTTTGTTGAAAATTTTAAAAAATGAACATTAATCATTCATAATGACTAACAAAAATGTAAAAAATGTATCTTGAAAATAAATTGGACCCTATTTATTCCGACATTTATATATGTCATTTAACCAATATACGGCCTTGCATTCTACATATTTCTTCATTAAATGTGCCCATCTTTCCTCGAAAGATACTATGGTAACTGAATCATATATTGACTCTTCAAACTCAACCATAAATTTGGGATTTGCAGTGCAAATATGGCCAATCTTTTTAGGAATCTATTTCAAAATATGCCAAAGACAAAATCTATGTCATGGAAAAAACATCCCTAACAGCAACCTCGATTGCCTTATCTTGGTAAGTTACGATGGCATTAGGTGGTTGACCACCATTTACATACAGCCATGATTGGAATACCCATTTAAATATCTCAGTCATCTCATCTGATAACAATGCGCAACCAAGCAATGTGGACTGTCCATGATGGTTTACTCCAACAAATGGACAAAAGGGTATTTGATATGTATTTGTCAAATAGGTTGAGTTAAAGGTCAGTACATCACTAAAGTAAGTGCTTGCCAATCTTAACCTAGGATGGATCCAGAAGACAGTCCTGAGCTGTCCATTATCATTCAGGTCAAAAGTATAAAAGAAAATTGGATTTGTTACTTGCATTTGTGTGAAATGGATTACCATTGACTGTGCATCTCCTTCTTTCAGCTGACTCTGATGTTCTCTATAGATAAAATTATGAGCATCCTTTTCTTTGAAATCTAATTATCTTCTACCCCTTTTCTTCTAGCCATGGCAAAGTATATTTGACTTGTGAGAATATTCACAGCATGTAAATTGCTGATCTCTGCCTTTTCTGGTGTGCTGATCCTTTTATGAGACCATAGATAACCAGCTGATGATATGGACAGCTCATGGTTATGTTCTAAGAAAACATCAACCAATATCCACTTACCATTTTTAGAATTTAGTCTTGCTTTTATCGAAGCCTTACAATCAATTTTGCCAATATCCCTAGGATTTATGGAGTTATTGATTTTTCTAGATTTTTCTTGCCTCCAACATGCCAGGTGCTTCAAGCATATTTCTTTATTGTTGTTGGACCTACTACATACTGTCATGATTTCAAAACCTATTCTCCTTGCATATCCATTGTAGAAATTGTATAAATCATTTGCAGAATTGAACTCCATACCAATTTTAGGATCAACAGGCTCGTTCTCTGTGATCGGGGTGATAGGAGAAGGTGCATTCTTCTGAATAACATCAGCAACCTCATTCAAATGATCATATTGATTTTTTTTCGGATTTCTAATTTCAATACCATATGTAGAAATATCTGTATATAAAATTATAAAAATTGATATACATAGTTTTAGATGACATTTTATCTACAACATAATAAATAACGAGTTATACATTGGATAGAATATGACACGACATTGCAATAATACGGGTATAGAACCAATTATTTCTAAAAGCAGAAATTTAAACTTATGACGTCCTAGTTAAAAGATTACGATACCCGATCATGAAACATTAAACTAAATATACTAACCCCTACTACCTGAAGAACCTATCACTTGTGGATGAATTATGACTCATAGAATATCATAACATGACATGGATGCAAAAAGTTCATAAATATATGCTAAAACAGTATTACGACATTCCAGTTCAAATACTATGATCTTCTAGTTATAAACCTACGACATTCTTGTACAAAAACTTAAATCGAATATTTTGATCCTCCATAACAGAAGTGTTTCGGTATGCATTGATGATATATGATATCCACAATATAGTAAAATGCTTCTGGAAAAACTTGGATATCAAAAACATCGAAATATGAACAACTCGGTACAAAATAGAAAATGAAAGCTTTTATCCTCCGTCATGGGATATTTAAACTGTGCATTGGCTTGAATAAGATTGTTGGATTGTGATAAAAAGACCAGGAGAAAAAAAAATTCAAAAAAAAGATGTCTTCAAGTTACGACACCCTAGTTAAAAGATTACGACACCCAATCATGAAACATGAAACTAAATATACTAATCCCTACTACCTGGAGAACCTATCACTTTTGGACTGAGTTGTGACTTCTAGGATATCATAACATGACATGGATGCAAAAAGTTCACAAATATATGCTAAAACAGTATTACGACATCCCAGTTCAAACACTACAATACCCTAGTTATAAACCTACGACATTCCTGTACAAAAACTTAAACCGGATATTTTGATCCTTCGTAACAGAAGTGTTTCAGTATGCATTGATGATATATGATACCCACGATATAGTAAAATGCTTCTGAAAAAACTTGGGTATCAAAAACATCGAAACATGAACAATTCGGTACAAAACAGAAAATGAAAGCTTTTATCCTCTGTCATGGGATATTTCAACTATGCATTGGCTTGAATAAGATTGTTGGATCATGATAAAAAGACCAGGAAGAAAAAAAAATTTTAAAAAAAAGATTTTTTAAGTTACGACATCCTAGTTCAAAAGTTACGACATCTTAGTTAAAATATTACGATACCCGATCATGAAACATGAAACAAAATATACTAACCCCTAATACCTGGAGAACCTATCACTTTTGGACTGAGTTATGACTCCTAGGATGTCATAACATGATATGGATGCAAAAAGTTTACAAATATATGCTGAAACAATATTATGATATCCTAATTCAAACACTACGACATCCTAGTTATAAACCTACGACATTCCTGTATAAAAACTTAAACCGGATGTTTTGATCCTCCGTAACAGAAGTGTTTCGGTATGCATTGATGATATATGATATCCACAATATAGTAAAATACTTCTGAGAAAATTTTGGTATTAAAAATATCGAAACATGAATAACTCGGTATAAAACAGAAAATGAAAGTTTTTATCCTCTGTCATGAGATATTTCAACTGTGCATTGACTTGAATAAGATTGTTGGATTATGATAAAAAGACTAGGAATAAAAAGATTTTAAAAAAAGGAGTTTTCAAGTTACGATATCCTAGTTCAGAAGTTACGACATCCTAGTTAAAAGATTACGATATCCGATCATAAAACATGAAACGAAATATACTAATCCCTACTACCTGGAGAACCCATCACTTTTGGACTGAGTTATGACTCCTAGGATGTCTAACATGACATGGATGCAAAAAGTTCACAAATATATGCTGAAATAGTATTACGGCATCCCAGTTCAAACACTGCGACATCCTAGTTATAAATCTACGACATCCTTGTACAAAAACTTAAATTATATTTATTATCCCCTCCTACTAGGAATACCTATAACCTATGGACTGAGTTATGACTCCCAGAGTGCCATTAACTTTCTCTAACTACCTGATGTGGCACAATCGCAGACATGGAGTAACTGTCAGATGCTGCATCAGAGAGAGACGCCATGTTGGATACTCTACTCGGGCTCCTTTGTCGGGCTGAGCTCCCTTAGGATAACGGGGCTGCCCGTCGAAGCTGAGCACCATCCTCTGCCAGGTCAGGCCCGCGAGCCCGGGATGCTTAGGCCGGAGCCGAGCGGCATCCCCCAGATCGAGCCCTTCGAGATCGAGCCCTGTGGTCTGGAGTCGATCTCAGCCCTCCTCCGCCACGTGGAGTCTCTCCGAGGTCGAGCCCCCCGGGTCAGGGCAGCGCTTTGCCCTCCACCAGATCGAGCCCTGTGTTCTGGAGTGGAGCTCAGCCCTCCTCCGCCATGTGGAGTCTCTCCAAGGTTGAGCCCTCTGGGTCACGATCGCGCTCTGCCCCCCACCAGATCGAGCTGCTCGAGATCGAGCCCTATGGTCCGGAGTCGAGCTCAGCCCTCCTCCGCCACGTGAATTTTCTCCGAGGTCGAGCACTCTAGGCCGGGACCGTGCTCTGCCCTCCACCAGATTGAGCCCTGCCTCCTCTGCTCAGCCTCCAGCTCGAGCAAAGACACTGGCGAGCAGAGAGGCAGCACCATCACCCTAGGACTTCGGTGAGCCGCCCAAAAATTATAGCAGGATGCCCGCCAGGCCGTAATAACTGCCTACGGCTCCCACTTGCACCAGAAAGGGGAGGAGCCCTCCGATCGAGGTGCCATGCTCGTCACTAACCACCTGAGCCACCCGGAAAAGGAAGACAACTAGGAGATTCGAATCCCATGGGTGGCGGCCCCCTAATCGAGGCACTGCCAGGCTTCCCAAAACAGGGCAACCAGGAGGAATGTTAGAATACATGATAGCTTCCCTTAGCACGAATCAGGAAAGACGTCCCGTCCACGGCATGGGACACTGCCGCATGCACTTGACAGCCTAGTGAAGGTTCCAAGGCAGGCGCCCAACGGCCACCTTGGCTACAAAGGACATTCGACACCCCCAGAGGGGGGAGGTATGAAAAACACAAACATAAGTGCAAGCTCAACTAGAAGGCAACGCACCACCAAAAAATCTAAGCAAGGGAAGGAGGAAAGGCCACATAGAGAATCCCTCTAGCTCGGCCACCATTCTCCTGACACACTTGCACCTCACTCTCACACTACTTACTCCTCCTAGTGTGGAGTCCTTCAAGAGGGGCTCGACCAAGAGGATCTGTTCCTCTGGATCGTCATTGACTTGACCGTTGGAGTGCCCTTACCGGAATCCCCGGCCCGGGTCACTAATCCCTGTTTTGCAGGTTCATAACCATAGGACCGCCAAGCAGTGGAGGAAGTGCAATCCGGCACCGACAGTAGCTACGGGCCATGACGATCTTGGCGGCAATAAATTGGCATGCTAGGTAGGGAGAGAAGCGATCTTTGATCCTCTTTTAACCCCCTTTACAAGCAGTCTGATGGAAGGATAGTGATGACAAGGGCGAGAGAGGTCTCCACCAGTCGTGTGGGGGACTCTCCCTCCTGGGGAAACCCACACAACCCAGAGGTGGAGCCGTCCGCTCCGACTCAATCGCCTCCGCCGGAATCCCAGCTGGCTGCACTCACCCAATAGATGCAGATTCTTGCCACAGCAGTGTGCCAGCTTCAGCATTAGCACCGGTCCTTGGCCACTCATCAGCAGCCAGGGACTCCCGTGGCCCATGCCGCAGCACCCCGTGATAGCCTGCATTCCTTCCAAGGAAGGCCTTCGCAGTCGCGGGCCATCACTGATAACCGGGGTAGCCACCAAACTCTGGCGAAAAGACAACGAGCCGGGTCTGCCAATGGGGAGAGCCGCTCACCAAACCTTAAGCGGGTGGTGTCCAAACCCCGTCGAGGTAGGAAAAGTAGGACCCCCCACCATGGGTGCCATGCACCCATGTCACCTTCTCCGTCTCCCTCGGTAGAGGGGTCTATTGACGAAGCCATCAGGCGCATGACGGAAAAGGCCTGAAGGAGCATGACCGCAAGCTGGCAAAATTATCCTGTCAGTTTGCCAATCTACCAGGCTCCACCAGCGAGCCAGTGGGCTATGATGCCCGCCCTCCTTTCTTTCAGGAAATCCAAGAAGAGCCGATCCCAGGTCGGTTCTGTATGCCATAGGTGGATCCTTACGATGGGACCACCGACCCCTTGGACCACCTGGAAAGCTACCGGGCCCTTATGAGGGTCTAGGGGGCCATCGATGCACTCCTTTGCGTCGCCTTTCCTGCTACTCTCTGGAAGGTAGCCCGGGTATGGTTCACCCGCCTAGAGCCGGAGAGCATCAATTTCTTCGCCCAGCTGGGGCAGAAGTTCGTGACCCACTTCGACACCTGTCGGAAGATGCCACGGGAGGCAGATAGCCTCTTCTCCATCAGGCAGCTGGACCACGAGCCACTGCGAGACTACGTGGCCCGTTTCAAGGCTGCCGCATTGGAGATCTACAATCTTGAGGAGTCGGTTGCAATGCTGGCTCTGAAGCGAGGGCTTAGGATCTCTCGCCTGACCTATTCACTTGACAAGAAGCCCCCAAAGACCTACTCCGAGCTTCTCCTCCGAGCTCAGAAGTACATCCACGCCGAGGAGGCAGATCGTACGAGGCGGGAGCTCGACGGGAGGCCATTAAAGAAGCCAACCCCCACCGAAGCATCCGGGATGCGGAAGCCGAGGCCTTCAGCTCCGAGCTCCCGCTAAGGACCAAGGCCGAAAGGCTCTCTCATCCCTGAGGAGAGCTACACCCCTCTCCTCGTCCCGAGGATGAAGATCCTCATGGAAATCGACGGCAAGAAATATCTGAGGCGCCTGCCTCCGATGAGGCCATCCTCTGGCCGTGACAAAATAAAGTACTGCCGCTTCTACCGTGACCACGGCCACGACACCGAGAAATGTCGCAACCTCAAGTGGGAGATCGAAAAGCTCATCAAGAGGGGCTATCTCTGAAGGTTTGTAGGGGGCATACCTCAAGAAGAATCCCAGGCACTCGTTGCTCTCCCGCCAGTTCCAGTAGTTGACAAATGCCCTACCGAGAATCCGGTAGGGATGATATGCTGGGGAGCCGGACGTGCGCCCAAGAGGGCCCAGGGGGCAGGGAATTCTAAAAATGTACTCCCCTTTATGAGGGAAGGGGAAGATGGGGAGAAAAATGTAAATAATGATGCTGTGATCGTCGAGATGATGATCGCGAATCATCCTGTAAAACGTATCATGATTGATAGTGGAAGCTCCACAGATATGCTTTTCTATGATACTTTCTCCAGGATGAATCTTTTTCATGTTCAACTTAAACCTGTGCACACACCCCTTGAGGGTTTCATAGGTAATTCTGTAAGGGTGGAGGGAGAAGTTACTCTCCCAGTCACTGCCGGGATCCCGCCTCGACAGAGCACCGTCATGATGACTTTCCCGGTTGTCAGGCTTCCTTCAACCTACAACGTGATTTTGGACCGACCCGGACTCAACCTGCTCGACGCCATCGTCTCCACCAAGAGGTTACTCGTACAGTTTCCAACTCCTTATAGTGTTGGGGAAATGAGGGAGCACCCTAGTCGGTGTAGCCTGCTTCCAAACCCTTCCTGGGACCGAGGCCCCTAAGGGCGACCCCAAGGCGGACAACCTCGACCAAAGAGCTCAAGATCCCAGGGGAGGCCCGGTCGAGCGCTTACTCTCTTACCCGCTCAGGGATAACCCTGTGAAGACGGTGCATATTGGAGCCTAGCTACTCGAGGAGGAGAGGGCTCAGCTGTTGGAGTTCCTACAGACAAACGCAAATGTGTTCGCCTGGACAGCGGCGGACATGCCAGGTATTCTCCCCGACATCATCACCCATAAGTTGAGCATTGACCCAAAGCACAGGCCAGTTCGTCAGAAGAAGAGGAGCTTCACCCCGGAGAGGTAGGTGGCTATCAACGAGAAAGTGGACAAACTCCTCACCGCTGGTATCATTCGGGAGGTGCAATACCCGAGCTGGTTGGTGAATATGGTGATGGTGAAGAAGAACAATGGCAAATGGAGGATCTGTGTAGACTACACCGACCTCAACAAGGCATGTCCAAAGGACAGCTTCCCCCTACCGAAGATCGATCAGTTGGTGGACGCCACCTCGAGGCACAGGCTGCTATCATTTATGGATGCGTTCTCCGGATACAATCAGATCCGAATGCATCTTGAAGACAAGGAGCACACCGCCTTCATCACCGACCAAGGGACTTACTACTATAGGATGATGCCCTTTGGTCTGAAGAATGCTGGCACCACGTACCATCGCCTAGTCAATAAGGTCTTCACAGACCAGATTGGCCGTAACATGCAGGTATACATGGATGACATGCTTGTCATGAGCAAGCAGAGTTTGGACCATGTCGCCGACCTCACTGAAGCCTTCCACAACCTCCGAGAGCACCAGATGAAGCTGAACCCGGTAAAATGCGCCTTCGGAGTGGCAGCAGGAAAGTTTCTCGGCTTCATGGTCACTCAGAGGGTCATTGAAGCGAACCTGGAGAAGATTCAGGCGATCGTCGACATGGAGCACCTGACGTCCAAGAAGCAGGTCCAGCGCCTGACGGGATGTGTTGCTGCCCTAGGCCAGTTCATCTCGAGGTCGACCGATCGCTGCCTTCCCTTCTTCAAGGCGCTGCGCAAGATGCACGACTCCACCTGGACTTAGGAGTGTAGGACGGCCTTTGAGGAGCTGAAGGAGTTTCTGGCTTCCCCCCGCTGCTCTCCAGACTGGAAGAAGGGAAGGAGCTCCTACTCTATATGGCGGTCACACCTGGAGCCATCAGCTCGATTCTCGTCCGCGCGGACGAGGATGGATCCCAGAAGTAGGTGTACTATACTAGCAAAATTCTCCACGACGTGGAGATCAGGTATACTCGCTCCGAGAAACTCATTTTTGCACTAATAATGTCTGCTAAGCATCTCAGGCCCTATTTCCAAGCACACCTGATCGCGGTCATGACGGACCAGCCGCTAAGGGCCATACTTAGCCACCCTGAGACCTCCAGGAGACTGGCGAAGTGGTCCCTGCTCCTCAACGAGTTCGCCATAGCGTATTGGCTGAGGTCTTCGTAGAAGGCCCAAGTCCTAGCCGACTTCGTGGTCGAATGCACCGGGCTTGTAGAGGAGCCATAGTAGACAATAACGGAGCTCCCAACGGAGCCCGGACTAGAGGAGGATCCTTGGATCATCCACGTGGATGGCGCATCCAATTCTGGCAGGAGCGGAGCAGGCCTCCTCCTCGCCAACAGTGATGGGGTGGTAGTAGAGTGTGCCCTTCGCTTCAAGTTCGCTGCAACAAACAACCAAGCAGAGTACGAGGCATTCCTCATGGGTCTGAAAGTCTCCTACGAGCTGGGTGTGCAAAACTTGAAAGTCTTTACCGACTCCCAACTGGTTGCCTGGCAAGTATCCGGAGAATATGAGGCCAGGGATCCCCAGATGATGAAGTACCTGGATAGGGTCCGCTCCAGCATGGCAGGCTTCTGATGCTTTAGCATCTCCTATATCCCCCGAGGAGAGAACGCGCGCGTGGATGCACTGTCGAGGCTCACGACCATTCTGGACTCATCACTGGAGTGCGCCTACATCGAGTACCTCGATAACCCAAGCTACGAATACTCGGAGGAGGTGCACCAGGTCACCCCCGAGTCGAGCTGGATGGACAGGTACATAACTGATGGCATATTGCTAGAGAACCATGTGGAAGCAGGCCTCATCAAGAAGAAGGCCTCTCGGTTCATTTTGATGGAAGGCCAGCTTTATCACCGGTCTCATTCCTACCCGCTTCTGAAATGCCTCAGGCTCGCAGAGGCAGCCTTCGTAGTCCAGGAGATACACGAAGGTCTCTGTGGAAATCATGTGGGAGGAAGAACACTGGCTTACAAAGACCTTCGCCAGGAGGTCTCTGTGGAAATCATGTGGGAGGAAGAACACTGGCTTACAAAGACCTTCGCCAGGGGTACTTCTGGGAAACCATGAGGGAGAACACCGCCGAGTTCATTAAAAGGTGCGACAAATACCAGTGCCATGCCCACATACAGTGCCAGCCAGCAGTGCCGATCTCCCAGCTCTCATCCCCTTGGCCCTTTGCTCAGTGGGGGATTGACATCCTAGGACCATTCCTCCCCGAACCTGGATAGCGAAGATTCCTGCTAGTGGCGATCGACTACTTCACCAAGTGGGTCGAAGCAAAATCGCTACCTCGGATCATCGAAGTCAATGTCCGACAATTCTTCTAGAAGTCCATTATCTATCATTTCGGACTCCCTCACTGCATCATCACTGATAATGGGCGACAATTCGACAACCAGGAGTTTGAAGGTTTCTGCGCGGAGCACGGTGTTCAACACCGCTTCACCTCGGTAGCTCATTCCTAGACAAATGGGGAGGCCGGGGTGACCAATCGGACCATCCTCCAAGGGCTCAGAACCAGGTTGGATCAAGCCAAAGGCAGATGGGTGAAAGAACTTCCGAGCATTCTGTGGGCCTACCATAAAACGCCCAGGATGGCAACTGATGAGATGCCCTTCAACCATGTCTTCGGGGCCGAGGCAGTCATCCCAGTTGAGCTCGGTGTGCCCACGCTACGAGTACAACAGTAAGACGAGGTGCGAAACTCGGCACATCTGTTGCTCAACTTAGACCTCCTCAAAGAAACAAGGGACAAAGCCCGGCTCCGAATGGCGGCATATCAGCAACGGATCGCCCGGTACTACAATGCATGGGTGAGGCTGAAGGTCTTCAAGCCAGGGAACTTGGTGCTATGTCGAGCCGAAGCATCTCAACCTCGGGAGTACGGCAAGCTCTCGCCGAACTGGGAGGGCCCCTACAGAGTAGCTGAGGTCCTCTCACATGGGGCCTACTACCTCGAGGATCTCGACGGCATCAGGTTCCCCCGAACATGGAATGCCTGCAACCTGAGAAGATACTATTAATAATGTAAGGCTTTCTCCTAGTAATAGTAAAGATTTTCTTTTGCATAAGTAGCTATCTGCCTTGCAGGAAAATCTCCAACAAGTCTTCGAGCCCAGCTCCAAGACACCAACTCCGGAGCCCAGCTCTCCAGCCAACAAGTCTTCGAGCCCAGCTCCGAGACATCACCAACTTCGGAGCCCAGCTCTCCGACCAACAAGTCTTCAAGCCCAGCTCTGAGACACCATCAACTTCGGAGCCCAGCTCTCCAACTAACAAGTCTTCGAGCCCAGCTCTAAGACACAAACTCTGGAGCCCAGCTCTCCGGCCAACAAGTCTTCGAGCCCAGCTCCGAGACATCACCAACTTCGAAGCCCAGCTCTCTGATCAACAAGTCTTCGAGCCCAGCTCCGAGATACCACCAACTTCAGAGCCCAGCTCTCCGACCAACAAGTCTTCGAGCCCAGCTCCAAGACACCAACTTGGGAGCCCAGCTCTCCGACCAACAAGTCTTCGGCCCAACTTCAAGACATCACCAACTTCGGAGCCCAGCTCTCCAACCAACAAGTCTTCGAGCCCAGCTCCGAGATACCATCAACTTCGGAGCCCAGCTCTCCGACTAACAAGTCTTCGAGCCCAGCTCCAAGACACCAACTCCAGAGCCCAGCTCTCTGGCCAACAAGTCTTCGAGCCCAGCTCCAAGACATCACCAACTTCGGAGCCCAGCTCTTCGACTAACAAGTCTTCGAGCCTAGCTCCAAGACACCACCAACTTCGGAGCCTAGCTCTCCGATCAACAAGTCTTCAAGCCCAGCTCCAAGACACCAACTTCGAAGCCCAGCTCTCCGACCAACAAGTCTTTGAGCCCAGCTCCAAGACATCACCAACCTCGGAGCCAGGCTCTCTGACCAACAAGTATTCGAGCCCAGCTCTGAGACACCATCAACTCCGGAGCCCAGCTCTCCGACCAACAAGTCTTCGAGTCCAGCTTCGAGACATCACCAACTTCGGAGCCCAGCTCTTCGACCAACAAGTCTTCGAGCCCAGCTCCAATACACCAACTCTGGAGCCCAGCTCTCCGACCAACACGTCTTCGAGCCCAGCTCCGAGGCATCAACAACTTCGGAGCCCAGCTCTCCGACCAACAAGTCTTCAAGCCCAGCTCCAAGACACCAAGACCTGAGCCCAGCTCTCAGAAGAACAAGACCCAGGGCCCAGCTCTCTAGATGGCAAGTCTTCGAGCCTAGCTCCAAGACAAGACCTGAGCCCAGCCCTCAGGCAACCCTTGGACCGGGGCCCAGCTCTCCGGCTAAGAAGTCTTCGAGCCTAGCTCTAAGATACCAAGACCTGAGCCCAGCTCTCAGACAACCCTTGGACTGGAGCCTAGCTCTCTGACCAAGAAGTTTTCGAGCCTAGCTCCAAGACACCAAGACCTGAGCCCAGCTCTCGGGCAACCTGGACCGGGGCCCAGCTCTCTGGCCAGCAAATCTTGGAGCCCAGCTGCTCTCCAAACTACCGAAGTCCTGAGCTTGCTTCACCAACATTGGAGCATGAAGACCAAGCCCCAGATAAGACGGAAACCTTCTCTCTGATCTCACTACATACTCCCAAAAAAAAAAGAGAGAAGAAAAGAAAAAGAAAAAAGAGAAGAGAGAAGAGTTAAGTAATGCTCAAGAACAGATAGCAAGAAAATTTCTACTTCATTAATGAAAGTTGTTTACAAGCATCTCTGGGCCCCCAGCATACCGGGTGACCCAGATCAAGTGCAAAAGGGGAAAAACAAGATGGAAGGCTACTCCGCTCTGGTCGGCCCTCCAGCAGGGCCGTGAGGCTGCGAGGTCTCATTCTCGGGGACCTCCGATTGGGCAGCTCTGGCCTCATGTGGCCCAGCTCCGGCTTCGGCTGGTGGAGAAGATTCGGGAGTAGCCACTTCCTCGACGTCCGAGGCATGAGGGTAACTGAGGCGGCAACGGCCCTCGTTAGGAACGAAGCCCTTGACTCGGCCGTGCAAGTATATGAAGCCTTTGAAGAAGGAGTCCGACATCGTTTGATGGATCTCGGCGATGAACTCCTCCGAGGCTCTGTACCTAACCACAGCCTCTTTAGCATCCTTCCTTGCCTCAGTGGCTTCCCCTCTAGCCGCCTCCATCGATTTGGCCGACTTCTCTGCCGCCCTCTCAGCCGCAACCAATTTCTCCTTCACCGTCACCAATTCGGCTTGAAGGGATCGAGCAATCTCCCTCTACCAGACTGCCTCGATGTTGAACAACCCCAGCCTCCTTTCAGCATCGACGAGCTCCTCGACCTTCTTCTTTGACCAGCCCCGCTCCTGGTCGAGGCCCTCCTGGAGCTCCTTTGCTCGCCCCTCGAAATCGGAGAGCTTCTTCTCGAGGTCCTTGGCCTTCTGACCGAGCACCCTGTTCGTGTCGATCCTCTCCTTCAGGTCGGCCTTCAGCGACTCGATCTTAGCTGCCCGCTGCTGGTCATCCTTCTACCAGTTCCGAAAGCAGTCCTTTATGAAGAGGACCTCGGCACCAATCTACATCGTGTAAAAGATTAGTTTAAAAAAAAGGGATAAGAGGGGTGGGATCGCTCACCGAGAAGAGTTGGGGAAAAATGCTGCTGATCACATCCCCAAGCCACTGACCAGCCATCCCCTGCCGATCACATGGATGGATCGAAAAATCCATCATGCGCTCGGCCAGTACGTGGTTCTGGAGTAGAGAGAGCTTTCCGATCCTAGCTTGAACGGAAGCCGGCGCCACGCCTCCTCCCTCCTGCTCTCCTCGGGAGTCGGGTCGTTCGCTCCACTGGCAGCGAGGCCCCCGGGAGCGGGCTGTGGATCCGGCACCTTCTCAGGTGGTGCCTCAGTCACAAGCCCAGCCCCAGCTCGAACCTCCTCCTCCTTGATCTCAATTACAACCGGGCTCGGGGAGCTGGGGGACGCGACAATGGCAGCAGCTGCAGCCTTGGCCCGGACGACCATATCAGGCTCTGGGGTAGGGGCCGTTCCCTGTTGCCTGGGCCGCTCAGGGATTTCCTGGATTGCTCGCTGACTTGGCCCTGGCGCCATGGACGTCGTCCTCTCCATTGGAGCCAATGCAGCTTCGGGCTCCCTCCTACTCGAGGTGACCAGCGCGGCGGGAGCGGCCGCCGACGCGCTCTCACCCTGGGCCCTTCTCGGTGGAGGCTCATCGGCCAGTCCGGCTGGCGGCCTCTTCCTGGTGATCGCCAGCAAGTTGCTCTCCGTGAAGATCATTCCTGCACATAGACTACACGATGGTTAAAGCTCATAAAGGTCAGTATAAAGGCACAGAGGAAAGAAAGTCCTGAGCCGGACTCACCCAACTCTCTCGTTGGGATGACCCTGGCATCAAAAAGGTTCTGCTCTGATAGCAGGACCTCAAGGGAAGGAACCTGAGCGATGCGGAGCTGCTCGTAGTCATCCTGGTCAGCCGCATCGACTGCAGAGTTTCGATTGGGAGACTGATCCAGATCACTCCAGACCCAGTCAACCCCCTCGATTATGCCAAAGAAGAACTTGCTCTTCCATCCCTTGATGGAAGAGAGGAGCTCAAATTGAATGCCCCTTGGACGAGATGACAAGGACCACCATCCGTCCTTGGTGGGGTGGCGTTTCAGGGTGAAGAATACCCTGAACAAGAAAAATTGGGCAACAAATTCGTGGGAGTGGCAGAGTATGATGAAGGAGAAGATGGTCCTGATGGCATTTGGGACTAGCTGAGCGGGAGCCAGACGGTAGTTGCTCAGCATAGACATGAAGAAGGGATGAAAGGAAAATCGGAGCCCTCCCGAGAAGGTCTCCTCATAAAAAGCGATCCGACCTGGGCTACTCGAAGTGACCCTATCCCCTGGTCGGGGGATCAGAAGCCGAATGGAGTGCGGGATGTCATAGACATCCCGGATGGTCCCCAGTTCCACAGCATAAATCGTCGAAGCGATCCCACTGGGACCTGTTGACCGGACAGACTCGGAGACATGTTCGGATAGGGGAGGAAGACGAGAAGGATGGGAAGGACCAGCCCCTGGTTCTCTAATAAACACGGGGCCAGGGGGACGCCTCCTACTGAACTCGAAGTGCGCCCCATCCCCCTCCTCATCGAAGGAAGAAGATGTCATCCTCGGCTTAGAAGGACTGGCTTCGTTCAGATTGGTGGAAGGATGGAAGCCCGGACCAAAATGAGACATCTTCAAAAGAAGAAGATGCAAGGGACCCAAGGAGCAGAAGGGACGGACTCGGCTGGAGGAAAGCCCTAGACTCAGAAGAGGAACCCTACTGTGATGGGAAGAAGAAGAGGAGAAGGAAGACTAACCTGGTTCCTTAAGGAGACTGAGACAATCAGGAAGAAGGGGAAGCCTGGGTACTGCAGCGGGCGCGAAGAATTCAAAAGAATAGATATTTTGGATAAAAACTTCTTTCATTTCGAAGCGACTCGACATATCCGTACCGTTACAACCTCTCCGCCTACGGATTCACGCCACGTGCCAGCCATCGATGAGAAAGGCATCCCGACTGCTTTGGATTTCGTGCCAATAATAACTACTCCTCGGACGTGGCCACGTGGTGCCCCCGCAATAGCTTGGAAAACCATCTCCTGAAGCACCAGCGATCATGGCCATAATTGCACCGGATCTTCACCTTTCCACGTCAGCAACGCAATTACTCCCTTCGACCCGAGTGCCACGCACTAACGAGCCTCGGGAGTGGGGGCAAATGATGTGGCACAATCACAGACGTGGAGTAACTGTCAGATGCCATGTCAGAGAGAGACGCCACGTTGGATATTCTACTCGGGCTCCTTTACCGGGCTGAGCTCCCTTAGGATAACGGAATTGCCCACCAAATCCAAGCTCCGTCCTCCGCCAGGTCGGGCCCGCGAGCCCGGGATGCTTAGGTCGGAACCGAGCGGCATCCCCCAGATCAAGCCCCTCGAGATCGAGCCCTATGGTCTGGAGTCGAGCTCAGCCCTCCTCTGCCACGTGGAGTCTCTCCGAGGTTGAGCCCTCTGGGTCAGGGCCGTGCTCTGCCCTCCGCCAGCTCGAGCCCCTCGAGATCGAGCCCTGTGGTCTGGAGTCGACCTCAGCCCTCCTCCGCCACGTGGAGTCTCTCTGAGGTCGAGCCCTCTGGGCCGGGACCGTGCTCTGCCCTCTGCCAGATCAAGCCCCTCGAGATCGAGCCCTGTGGTCCGGAGCCAAGCTCAGCCCTCCTCCGCCACGTGGAGTCTCTCCGAGGTCGAGCCCTCTGGACCGGGACCGCGCTCTGCCCTCCTCTAGATTGAGCCCTGCCTCCTCTGCTCGGCCTCCAGATCGAGCAAAGACACTAGCGAGCAAAGAGGCAGCACCATCACCCTAGGACTCCGGTGAGCCACCCAAAAATTGTAGCAGGATGCCCGCTAGGCCGCAATAACTGCCTGCGGCTTCCACTTGCACCAGAAAGGGGAGGAGCCCTCCGATCGAGGTGCCACGCTCTTCACCAACCACCTGAACCACCTGGAAAAGGAAGTCAACCAGGAGATTCGAATCCCAGAGATGACGGCCCCCCAATCGGGGCACCGCTTCCCGGAATGGGACGACCAGGAGGAATGTTAGAACACATGACAGCTTCCCTTAGCACGAATCAGGAAAGACATCCTGTCCACAGCACGGGACACCGCCGCACGTGCCTGATAGCCCAGCGAAGGTCCCAAGACAGGCGCCCAACGACCACCTTGGCTACAAAGGACGTTCGACACCCCCGAAGGGGGGAGGTATGAAAAATACAAGCACAAGTGCAAGCTCAACCAGAGGGCAACGCACCACCAAAAAACCCAAGCAAGGGAAGGAGGAAAGGCCACATAGAGAATCCCTCTAGCTTGGCCACCATTCTCCTGACACACTTGCATCCCACTCTCACACTACTTACTCCTCCTAGTGTGGAGTCCTTCAAGAGGTGCTCGACCAGGAGGATCTGTTTTCCTAGATCGTCACTGACTTAACCGTCGGAGTGCCCCCGCCGGAATCTCCGGCCCGGATCACTAACCCCTGTTTTGCAGGTTCGGAACCACAGGACCGCTAGGCAGTGGAGGAAGTGCACTTCGGCGCCGACAGCAGCTATGGGCCACGACGATCTTGGCGGCAAAACTACCAAAATAGTTGGTATAATAAAGAAACTTTAAAAATAAAACTAAAAAAGATGTTTTACTTCTTGTTGGAGATGACGTGTTATCTTGAATGTATAGAAGAACTCTTCGGTGGCTTATTTCAACCTCGGATCAAAACAAAGGAAGTTTTCGGTGCCTTATTCCAATCTCGGACTAAAACAGAGTACTTTTTAAGATAGAAGAAGAAGCTAGCATTTATATTTGAAAATTGATTTCTGCAACAGAACTCTCAGAGCAGATTTTAGAATGATGGTGATTCTTCTTCAATCTTCATTGATTTCTTGGACAAAAATCAGAGCATGTTTCAGATTGAAACATTTCTATAAATCCAAGCAAGATGGCGGGAAAAAAGGGACTGGAGGGAAAGGGGATAGATGAATATTTCAAATAAAAGCTGAATCCTAATAAATGCTAGTCACGCTCAACTTAAAAACTGTTATACCCCTCGTCCCATCATGCCATATCCCGTCCCGTTATGCCACCATGAATACAATTGAATCAATAGGAGCGTGCGGTGTGGGCCACGTTGGAATTACTGTATCGCACGCGGTGCACAAAGAATTACTCATTTCCTTACTTTGCTGCTGGGCTTTTCCTTTCGGCCCACTGTGGACTGAAACGTGAAACGGCCTGCCGGTTCTTATCACCAGTCGCATGCGTCTTGGTCCTTCGGCAGTAAGCCAGCCGGCTTTTTGCAGCTTTGGCACGTAGTATCCGGAGCTCCAACCACGGGTTTCAAATCTTAACTCCCACCAAAATTTTGCTAAATTTACATGTGACAAAATTAGAGATGGAGATGGATCTTTAGCTGTACCGTTTTAACCTTAAAATATTCGCATCTCTACATAATGAAATATAAATGTGGAACTTCAAGTTTAAAAATTTCATATTACCTGGATCATGACCAGAGAAGGAAATATGAAATAGTGCAAGCACTTACTTTTATTTAACAGCCTTTGTTTAATCGTGGAACAGTGGAAGCTACTTAAATTTTCAGTAATTTACACGTTAACACATGTAATGGGAACTTGGACATTCATTGGACTTTCAAACAAGCTTAATTGCTCATGTGATATGTGACGACAAAAAATGGATACTGATTTCTGGCTAGGTTGCAAATTAGATATGTTTTATTTTTCCTTCATTTGGTACAAAAAAATATGCTTTTAAAGTCCTTGATACATTTGCAGTAAATTATTAATTTCGAACTGGTTGGATTATATTTAAAATGCAATGTATAATTACATGTAGATCCGCTTTATGATGAGTTGGGAACTGTATCATGCGGTAAGGGCAACCATCTTAGGATACGCTTCTGAAGCTTGGCACCTTACCTCTAAGGTTATGCAGGGGAACTTAGATGATGCCTCCCGGTTATGGGGAACTCCGAAATCTCAACAAAATCAAGAAGCAATGGTATTGGAGGGGAAATTATTGTCTATATTGTATGTATCGCAACCATGTATGTTAGCATGTAGCCGTTATGTAAGCTCTATTCATCAGGTATGCTTTTCGATGTATTATCATAGAAATTAGCGGTTATAATTAGCCGCTTACAGTCGTTCAATTCACCATCTGATATGATGCCTATGTGGCACCTGGCAATAGGCCCACCACTGCCACGTGGGACAGTAACCGTGCTGGCGACTGAGGCGGGCGCTGTTCCACGGGATAGTGTGTCCATCTCGGACGGTAGCGTTTTGGCGGGAAAAGAGAAGAGCCCCTGCGTTCGGACGCCTCTCAACGCTGCAGCTGGCGGCCACGTGGCAATTCACCTCAATCCCCGCGCCAACTGCCGGGTCTTTTTTTTTTTTTTTTTTTTTTTTTTTTTTTTTTTTTAAAAAAAAAAAAAAAAGATTTTTTTGACCTCGTGGCGTCCGGCACGCACCACCGTCCCCCATCTTCCAAACCAAGAAGAAGAAATCGGACCACCCCCTTCCCTCTGCCACTACGTTTTCTTTCCGCTATTTTTTAGCCGTCCTCTTGGCGTCGGCTCTCCTCCAGCCCCAGGAACCAATAATAGGCAATGTAACACCAAAGACTCCGGACACCGACACGCCGTTCTCCGTCCTCGTCTTCTCCTGTGAATCAGAAGGCGTTGGCCGGTTTCCCATTCTTATAACCCACTAACGACATCAACAACAACAAAGGTGCTCATCAATATCTCCATCTCTTGTAACTTCAACACTTTGTAACTTCTATTATTGTTCTTCAGTTCCCTATTCGTTTTGCTCCATTGGCTCTGAGACCGTAAACCCCATGGGGAGATGGTTAGATGGTTTTTGAAATAAAACCGATAAAACGGCATCACCTTTTTTGCCTTCCAGGTTGGTTTATACCGTTACCTAATCTAGGAAAGCTACAGGGAATCGAGGATAAGAAGGGGAAGGGGCGGCGCATGGAAAGAGGAGAACGAGGGATGGGGGCCCGGCAGCGGTGGAGGAGGTTCAAAGACCGGCTGCGATTCAAGGGCGTCGCCTGGTGCGGCAGCCCCTGGGCCCGCTCCCGCGCGGCCCACGTCCATTCCCGCTCCCCGTTCGACGCCGCCACCACCTCATCCCAAGAAGACGCCTCCTCCGCCGCGGTGGCGGAGAGAAGGGGACCGAGGTACCGGCGGGAGGCGGCGGCGGCGGCGCGGTACCAGAGGGATAGCGATCAGGATCTCGGGTGCATCCTGGACCAGGCACCGGCGGGGGACGCGGTGGCGGCGATCGACGAGGAGGAGGAGGAGATGAACCTGGCGATGGCGCTGGCGGCGGAGAGGCAGCTACGGGCGGCGGAGAGGGACATGACGATGACGCCGTTCTCGGAGAGGTCGTCGCTGATGAGGCTGATGAAGGAGAGGGAAGAGGAGATGAAGAAAGAGGAGGAGGAGGAGGAGGAGGAGGAGGAGGAGGAAGGTAGGGAGTGGTGGGGTTGCTGCGTGTGTATGGGGAGGCGGAAGGGAGCGGCGTTCATCCCGTGCGGGCACACCTTCTGCAGGGTGTGCGCGAGGGAGCTGTGGATCAGCCGGGGATTGTGCCCGCTCTGCAACCATCTGATCATCGAGACGCTCGACATCTACTGATGGATCGACCCTTGCTTTAATTTTGGCTTCTGGCTTCCTGATTCTGCTTTGCTCTGTTTTTTTGTACTTTTCTTCTTGTATTTGAAGTCGAAGTTATTTATGATTCATCGAACGGTGCGAAGTCTTCTCCTTTGCTTTCCTTCTCTTCACTTCGTTTTCAAATGAGGGGATCAGGGGAAGAGCGATTGGTTGGAAACTTTGCCTGCTTCCGAGGCTCATTTACGTCTATGCTGGCCAATCTACTGAAACTCTGCTAGTTTTATGGATGCTTTTCTTTATGGATGCTGGCGTTTTTTATGTGTACGAGGAGGATCTATAATTTAATCGACAGAATCGAGTTTAATTAATAATAGATTATTAGTACAGGGATGTAAATCTTATAAAGGGTTCAGGTTGTAGGTGATTGAGATTTTTTTTTTTTTTGAATGACATCAACCATTCAATGCATTTTGCATAGACTGCAAAGCTTTTTTTTGGTCTAATCCTTTCTGTCTTCAACTCTTCATAATTACCAAAAAGTAAATGGTACACGATCTGACGGTTGACACGGCATATTAAAAAAATCACTCTTTCGGATGAATGATACAATCCGGACCCATCTTATATAACTTCTACCATTTTAAAATCTTACCTACGCTTACGTTTTTAAAATTATCCAAAAAAAAAAAAAAAGAAGCTTGCGGTGGATTAGAATCTAATGCTTCTGAATAATATAATATATTACTTACAAGGTGTTCTAAAGAATTAAACGATCGAGGATTTCTTCCAATGGTCCGGTTAAAGATTGCATCGATGATCGAATAATTTTTGGTTGGAGTTAGGGGACCGTCTGAAGGTGACCATGATCGAGATCTAACTTTTCTTCTCCTTTTTGTTTCTAAAAAAAAAAAAAAATTGCATCAATGTAATGTAAAGAGGGTTGGCATTTCCACTATTTCTTTTTTTTAAAAAAGCAAAACTCTCGCATCATTGTAGCGCAATTTAAGGAGTAGCGGCTATATATTATGGATGCCTGCATGGGTCCTGTTGTGATAATTACTTGGACGTTTGATCTCGTAAAACTATTATATCGACGGTTAAGTTGGCGACCATATCAAATAACTGTGATATTCGAAGTTGAGCAACTATCGATGATTACAAGTTAAACAGTATGATATTTCTTGATGCTTGATCGAGTAATTATCCATACCCAATTAACTGCTAATATAAAGAATAATCAGTGATCCTAAAGTAATAGAGTTCTGAATATCAAAGCTACTATAATTAATGGCAAGTAAGGCATATTGATACTATAAATCCAAGATATTCGAGTAAGAGTCATGGACATAAAGAAATAACTATCGTAACAAAAAGTTATTATTCTCTATTAATTTTAACCAGAAATTATTATCTCAATTAAAAAAAAATTGTTTTCAATCAAAAATGGTTATGTTCAACCGATGGATATTATTTTTCAATAAAAAATAATTATCTTTGAGTACTATAATAGGTAAGATGGAACCTTCCAAATACACGTATATTTTTACTGCACTCACTAATACTTATAACAGGTTTTTCTTAGCTCTACTGTTGTTCAAATACTGGATTTATTTAAATATTGGGGGATCCTCGCTAAAAAGTTACTGATCAAACCAAACTTTTCTCTTATAAGCACCATCAGGAGATGCCTAGGAGCAAAGTCATGCTTCTCCGGACCGAGCGCCACCAGGAGACTAGACCGGGGAATTGGCTGCAACGTGTTTTTTTTAAATTTTTACAGTACTTCATAAATAATATTCTTTTTTATAAAAAAGCGAAGGGTAAGATCGATCAGAAGGTTTCAGTTCAACATGCTTAAAATATGTAGCGAAAGCAATGAAGAAAGAACACGAATTAATTGCCAAAAGCCATATAATAGATGAGAAATTAAACCCAGAGATTTATTTGAGAACAAAAGCATAATACATACAACAGAAATACATCACGATCGATCCCATAGTTCTCCAGAAAACTTAGAAACTCAGAGTCAGAAAGAAAGGAAAGGTACATGGAGACGTCGTCGAAAAATGATGCCGGGTGTTTATTAAGTCGTGGTGTGGGGGTGCGTGTGCCGGCCTCTGTGAGAGAGAGAGAGAGAGAGAGAATTTCTTTTTCATCCTTTATACCACCAATATCTTGGAATTGCAGCAATTGCGGGCATGTTACGTTGCTTGATCCTTAGCTATTCTCCATTTACATGGTATGTTGCGACTTTTTTTTTTTTTTGTTTTTGGATCCATTTAATTTTTGTAGATAAATTTGAATAAATTTTTCTATGGCACTCTTGCTTCAAGCCACTCTCTACCATTACGAATTATAGGGTTGGATGCAATATGCTAGCTAGTGGTTTAGCTTTCCATTATTACTCTCTGAATGAGAAGAAATACACTAGGCATTGACACTGCATATCAAAATATTTCAATATTCTTCGAAGGCAATTTCTACAAATTTTTAAAGACCTCATCAATGAGAGTAGACAAAGTGGTAGGTTAAAGAACAACGCATTAATCCACTAGGCCATGCCCTCTATTGCTTATTGCCTGACAGCCTGCAGGTGAGATCGGCTGCAAGCCCCATGTGCATGGTCTACGTGAATCCCTGGTATGGCCAGTCACCTGCTGCCATGACCATTTACAAGGCCATGTGCCATGCAGGCATACCAAGCTTTTCCAAGTTATATGCTGGCTTAGAAGCCTAGGAGCCTTTGTAACACTACATGCTCATAGCAACAAGATTATGATTTGGATGCAAGCATGAATGCCCCATGTGGTCCCTTGCATGATTACATCTGCCATGCATGATAAGTCCAAGTTTACGTGAACATTTAGATATTGCATTTCTCTCTCTAGCGAGCTGGTTCAGAATGATAGGAGTGTATTGGAATTTGGCCATCCTTTTTTGAGCCCGGAAGCATAAGACAATAGGCCTAATTGCGTAATGTATGCTTGGTAAATCGTGTATGAGGGAGTATCTAAGTTTTGCTCGTAGTTACATAGATTTTAAAGGAACTTGTGCTAGGTCGCGGCTCTACCGATTTAGATCAACTTTTGGTCTATGTTATACTTGCTCCTAGGGCTGAAAGTGGGCTCATGTTGGTTCGATGGATTTCGAACCGGTCCAAAATTGGGTCGGGTTTTGGACCAAATCCAAATTAATTCAGGCCGGGCTTGGACCTAAAAATAGGGTCCATTTAATTTTTTGGTCGGGCTTAGGCACCCCCTTAGCCCAGTTCGGCCTGGCTCGAACTCGGCCTGAAAGTGTCCGAACTGACAAAGCCCGAACAAGGCCCGGCCTGGATCCTTTTATTTAGATAGGGTCCCGTCCAGTTAACTGGTTAAGGGTTTACCTCTTTGGTTCTCCGTTCTCTCCTCCCTCCTCACCATCAGCTCTCTGGTTTTCTCCCCCTCCTCACCGGTGGTAGGGGAGGCGTTCATGGCGATGCCTGACGAGGCATGACCTAGGAAGACTTGAGCTAGCGATGTGGAGTGGGATGACATCTTGGCAAGCACAGGATCTGGCTCTAGTGGGGGTGGAGGAGAAGGGCGGTGGGGGTGCGGAGGCGAGGGGGAGGAGGGAGTGGGCTGGCGGTAGTGGGCATTGGATGAGATGGAGCAACACCAGGCACTGCTGTCGGAGGAGATGATGTGGGGAGAGATGGAGGGGGTGGAGGAAACGAAGATGGTGGTCTCCGGCCCCTTACCCGACGGCCCCGCTCCCCGGCGACCCCGCGGCCCCTTTCAAGCTTTGATCTCCCTTCTGGCCTTCCCCGTCCCTGACGCCCGCACCCGATGGCCCTGCCCCCTGTGCGATCCCATGGCCCCTCTCGGGTTTCGATCTCCCTCCCGGCCTCTCCTGGCCCTGGCACCCCCTGCCTGCCACGCAACCTCGTGGCCCCCCTTCCAGTGCCCTAAAGCCCCCCATGTTTTGACAAGACGATTTTTTTTTGGTCATTTGGATTTTTTTGGGTTGGCCTAATCAAGCTTGGACATGATGCTTTGAAAAAATTTCGGACCTAAGCCTGGTCCACAGCCCGAATTATTTTTTCGGGCTAGATTCGGATAGGAGTATGGCTTGGTCTGGTCTGGCCCACATCCAGCTCTACTTGCTTCCTAGGGGTTGGGCCGGCCAAAATGGATTGGGTTAAATTTCAGCCCATGCATCATAGGTCCAATGCGAATTGTAGACAAACTTTGACCCAGCACATCACTGGCAATGAAGATCCTAACCCTACCCGAAAATATTTAGTACGTTGAACCGCAATATTACTCGCAATATCTAGGTATTGACGAACTGGTTTCGAGCGGGAACGTTATGTCGGTGCAGAATAAGTCACATCCTTTTATTATTCAAGTAGTAAAAGCATCGTATAATGGTAGAGGCCTTGCCTCACTACTAACAGGTCACGGGTTCGAGGCATGATCTCGCGGGTGTTTTAATTAAATCCAGGAATTTTCTTGGGACCTGCGACAGTTGATGTGAATGAGTGGTCAGGGTCTTTTCTTTTGTTCTCGTTCTACTAGCCGGTGTCTTGGTATCTTAGTAGTGTCAGGTTGACGTACTCACCATTGAGTGGGAAGAGACTACGAAAATCTGAGCATCTCGAATCGATTATTACCTGGCAGGATGGAGGCCTGTGGGGATAGCTATATCATAATTTATCTCTCATATTCCTTTGCTTTATAAAAAAAAAGAATTGTATAATGCATTCGTACTCCAAAAAAAAAAAAAAAAAAAAGAAAAAGGAGGTGGAGGAGAAGAAGAGAGCTTACCATTCCTATCATCCCATGCCCAATCCCCTCATGCAAAGATTTGGATGACACATAGGGCCGACCAGTTTCCTATGTGACCCCATGCCATGTACCGTACCAATTCCTGACTGTTCCAATAAACTAGTACTTTTTATTAGGGATTGGAGTGATACTTATAATATGATATCAACTTATTCTGATACTAGTTATTGTGGTACCAACTTCACTAATACCACTCGTCCAGAGATCACTGATACGGATAATAGATCCCATTTTCAGGATCATGATTGTCGATGTCTATAACATAAGAGAAGGAAGAAGAGAAAGATTAAATAAAGACACAATCAGTTAAGCATGTAAGGTTTCATTATAAGAAAAAATAAACTTATAAGATGGGAACTCTTACTCTCAATCTCATGCAGTTCTTTCAACAAGAAATTCCAAATCCCTTGCACAAGCTCTCAACTCCCATCCTTACAGAATTTCTAGAAATCCTTCACCACTCTTTTGATCCTCATACTCAGCCTAGTCCTTGGCCCATGGTTTTATAGCCTCTAATGAAGAAAAGCATATCGTCAGGAGTCCAATGGTCCAAACTGCGTTCAAATCGGAGTCCTATAGCTTTTCAAATACTAGTCTATTACAGAATTCTTTCTGATCGTCGATCAGCCTTCATCGTGTCGAAAATCATGCTCAATCAGGCAAAATCACATGGGTCAAGCTGATGGATGCTCTCAGTCGTTCAATCACTGCGTGGAGCATGCAGAGCCATCAAATTGCATGCAATGGGCGCATACCCACTATAGACTATGCTTGGTCCACCAAAAAATCATGCAACACCGTGTCAGGGGATGGCACCTAGGCTTGGGCCACTGCGCACGCACCCGCCTGCTCGGGCCTGGGCCAGCTGCTCGTGCCCATGCCGGCATGCCATGCTGGGTTGCATGCCCGTGCATGTGCCGCTGGGCTGCGTGGTCGGGGTGGCACTTGCAGGCCTACCATTGGCTTTCATTTTTTTGGCTTTTTCTTGGCTGGGCTGTTTCTTGGGCTAGTTTCATCACAGGCTTCTTTCAAGGTCTGATTTTGAGGCATTTTTTGAACAACCTCCACCTTGACTCAATGTTCGGCCTTTACCTAATTTTGAAAACTTCTTGAAGGATTGCGCCTCCATGCCCTAGAAAAAATGTTTGCTGATAATGGATGAGCAAACATAGGAGTCGAGCTGGGCCGCTCAATCCTATCTTCGTCAAGTATTGTACTCACCTTAACCTAAGACCTACTCGGAAAAGCCTCATGTGGCAATAGGAACTCTACTTTGCAACGTTACCTATTATCCTCTCAAGTCTCTCATTTCATGCCTAATTTAGCTGCTCTTGCAGCTCCATCTTGTACTAGACTTCCTGTCAAGAGGTAGTGCCCTCATTGCTAATTTCCTACAAAATGACCTTACCGCCATGCATGACCTTCAAGACTCCATCACTGGCTCTCCATATGTGGCCGTTTGAATCCAATTTGCCCAGAAAAACTAGATTTCTATGAAAACTAGGTATGTATTGGACCTCACCAGTTTTTTTACTGTCCCAATGTGCCTTCAAGCTGTCTGTCCCAACGACTTCGATCGCACAGCTCAATCCACCTAGCAAGTGGACAGAACCATCTTTACTCTCTAGAGAGTCGAATAGCTCATCTTTGTAATAAATATGGTATTGATAGGTATAATCTAAAATCTACTAGGAAGAATGGGATATTTCGTTGGATATCATAAGTTCATCATTGATGTATTCATCATTATTATCACTGGCTACCATCATAGTAGCCCTCGTCAATGCTTTGAGTTGTGGGCAATCTTTGACACAATTTTTCAGCTGTTGCATCGGTAATACTTAATTTTGCTTGCATCCTTCATCCAAGACCACCTAGAAAGTGAAAAGCACATACACCAAGCATACAATATGCAAGAAAAGAGGGTATAAGGATACGTATTTTAAAACAATTTTAAAGCATGTATAGCGGAAGGCTCGGTAGATAGATCTAAACGATCTACCGATCTGCCCGCAATAGAAACTAGTATAAAGATCTAGCATGCATATAACATCAAAAGCATGAGAATATATATAAAAGTACCATACCTTTATACCTCTGAGAGTGCTGGAGAGAAGCTGCGAGGAAGAGGAGGGTGCTCGAGCCACACACGCGTTTGGCCTCTATAGGAAATCCACACCTGGGTCGACTCTGATCAACTCCCTCGGAGTGCTAGCTCTTCGGGATCCTTGGCCGATCTTCTTCTTTCAGGAAGACTAGGAGAAGAGCAGGAACCCCTTCCCAAAATCTCTCTTTCCAAGACCTAGCTAGAGTGCTAGGTTGCTCACACCCAATCCCTAGAACTCTCACAACCCTTCTCAATCTCTCTCAAACTTTCTTTTGCTGTTGTTGTAAATTCTGCAGCCTATAGAATGACCCTCATTTATAGGTGCAGCCATGAGAGGGAGAAGAAGGAAGGAGGAGAGATGAGGGGAGAAAATGAGGGAGAGGATCAAGGCCATTCCAAATGGGTCCAACCCATTAAGGTAAGTATGACTTTCATACCATAAAGCCTTGGAGCCAAAACATTTCCAGTAAGCCTGTAGCATTGAAACATTCCCAGTACAAGTCAAAGTCCTCATCTAGCAATGATACCCAATGTCCGGATAGGTCGAAGATGCATAACACCTCACAAGAACCTCTAGCATATGGTTACCGTATAATTCATCCCTTTGACCTCATAATGCTTAGGATGACCTAGGGTTAGACTGCCAACCCTAACTTTGGTTTATCCAGATCATGTCTCAACCTCACAAGTTCTGTGACTCCTCACAAGAACTACCCTGGCCAAGATTTTGTTAAATTGAGACAGTGAGTCATTCATTCCAAACTATTTGAAGAGGTCAATTCCATCTTGATCCACCACTGCTCCACAAGTACTGACTGCACCCAGAAATCTTCAGTCACTGGATTAGAAATCCAGGTAGTCTGGTACCAAAGTATAGTGAGTTGCTTGCAAGCTACCATGGTGACCTCAGGTCTAAGGGATATATATATCCATATCCCTTCGCGAGCACCCCTTTGGCAGAAGGGAGCTTCATAAATGGTCATGTTCAGTGAAATGTTATACATTTCACTTGCATATCATACCAGTGTCTCTACACTCCTTGGTTAAGAGGACAACCAACAAATGCGACATATAACAACCTATACTTGATACATCGCTGTCCTATAACAATGTATCCTTTGGTTGTGAACCAATTTAAGAACTACCTGATATATCTTCTCTATATCAAATAATGTAGTTCTAAGGACTCCATCACACAAGAGTTCTTTACAAGAAAATATAAATATGATGGACAGCCAAAATAAATAACTTTTATTTATTAAAATGAATTCATATACAAATACAAAGATAGCACAATCGTCTATAGCCTAGACGATTGGCTTTGGGACATAATTCCCAACAACTCCCACTTGGACTAAAGCCAATCAGTACATAATCTCATTCCCATTTTCCATTTACAATAGTCGAACTCTTAAACTCCGATGGCTTTAGTGAAGGGGTCAGCCAGGTTCTCCTTTCCATCGATCTTCTGAAGGTCGATGTCACCTTGTTCCACGATCTCTCGTACAAGGTGATAGTAATGCAGAATATGCTTTGTGCAATGATGAGACTTTGGCTCTTTGGGTTGAGCAATGGCTCCAGTGTTGTCACAGTACACCAGAACAGACCATCAAGGAAAGGTGCCACTTCCAGCTCACCAAGAAACTTTCACAACCACACAGCTTCCTTCACCGCATCTGATGCTGCAATGTACTCTGCTTCACATACTGAGTCCGCCATAGTAGGCTACTTGGAACTTTTCTAGCAGACAACTCCTCCATTCAGGGTAAAGATAAATCCTGATATACTTTTGCTATCATCTCTATCTGACTGGAAATTGGAATCAATATACCCCATAAGTTTCAAGTCAGATTCTCTATAAATTAGCCATTGGTCCTTCGTATTTTGTAAATACTTAAGGATGGTCTTCATCACTTTCCAATGAGCTTCACCTGGGTCAGACTGGTATCTGCTCACTACACTTAGTGAGTATGCCATGTCTGGTCTAGTACATATCATGGCGTACATGATAGAATCCACTGTCGAAGCATATGGAATTCTACTCATACGCTCTCTCTCCTCGAGAGTTGTCGCATAATTCCTTTTAGAGAGATCAATTCCAGTGCCTATCAAAAGATAGCCCTTCTTGGAATTCTCCATGCTGAACTGTTTCAGCACGGTGTCGATGTACGTAGACTGAGACAGTCCCAGAAGCCTCTTAGATCTATCTCCATAGATCTTCATACCTAGTATGTAAGAGGCTTCTCCCAAGTCTTTTATAAAGAACTGAGATGATAACCAGACCTTTATTCCTTGTAGTGTTGAGATGTCATTCCCGATTAAAAGAATATCATCCATATACAACACAAGGAATACAATCACAAAACTATTAGTGATGCGGGACACGACCCCGAATCAATTTTTTATTCTAGGAAAACGGACCGTTGGTCACTAGGAAATGACCCTAGGCTAGGTTAAACCAAAATCAAATTATTTTTTCCCATATTTATTATTCAAATGAATTTTTTTTTTCATATTTTCTTTTTTTTAATTCAAATAACCCCTCTTTTTTTCTTCTATTTTCTTTTTTCTTTCTTTCTTTCCTTATTTGAAGTCAGCAGGGGAGGGCCGACTTTGCTCTGAGGACCATGCAGGAGGAGAACTCGGCCCCGAACGCCGCTTTTGCATTCACGATCGTGTGAGGCACTTCTCCATGCTTTGATGACATTGCGAAACACCGGTGCTGGTCCATGGAGGGGCAGATCCGGTGGGCATCGCTGGTGACAGGGCTGAGGATGGCGACGGTGACGGCCATGGAGTCGATAGATCGGACGGCGGTGGTCGGTGGTGACCAACGACGGTGAAGATGATGGCTATGGTGGTGATTAGGGAGGAGGCGACCACACGGACGGGAGGTAGGCCGGCAATGGCTCGTCTGCGGTTGTGCGGTGGCCGTGGAGGGCACGACTAGAGGCTTCATTGATGAAGGTAGGCGGAGATCGGCTGAAACTGGTCACGAGCGACAGGAGTCCGTTTGAGAGATGGGGCGGGGCGGTGAGGCATCGTAGCGGCAAGGGAATCCAGCGGTTGGCTCTCCGATGAGATCGGCAGACTTGGAGGGGTTTTCCACTCGTTAATGAGATAAGGGCAGAGGAGAGTGGAGGAAGGGCATGGGATTCCCGTCTGGGTCGGTGGTAGATGGAGGTGGAATTGGTGGCCGATGGCTGGATTATTGATGGTCGACCGAAGATGAGCAGCTTCGCGGGAGGCAATGGGCAGAGAGATTTGAATGGTTTTGGGATGCTAAGCAATGGCTTGAAAGGAGAACTGGGAGTTTGAGATTAGCAGAGAATAGAGTAAGGAAATAGAAAAACTGGGAAGGGGAAGCAGAGAGGAAGGAATAGAGGATTAGAAGAGAGAAGTCCTGGGAAGAAAGCACCAGAGAGAAGAAAGAAAGCCCAGGGAAGAGAAGAAGGGGAGGGAAATACAGAGGAGAGGGAAGACAACTAGGTCAATTTCAATTTTAATTTTGCATGACAACTAGGTCAGGAATCAAGTATCAATCAGAATATTCTTCCTTAGATAACAAAATGGATCCCAGTCTAGAAACAGTCCTTCAGGGAATTATGGGTAAACTTGAAGTCATTGACAGTAAGTTAGGATCTTTAGATACAAGGGTATTAGCTCTTGAAGAGGAACAATTAGTGAACACCAATTACCCTATTAGGAACTCTTCATCAAGAGTTACAGATCCTAGAGTTCCAGATCCTAGAGACCCTAGAGACCGAAATGACTACTCGAGTTATGATGGTGGTCGTACTCAAATCCTTCGACCTGACCCTAGGGATTGACATGATCATCCAGGTTTTGATGTCGGTAGTCATTCAACACTTAGGCCTTATCACAACCCAATTGATCAAGATGAACGAATCATGAGGAGTGTTAAGGTTGATGCCCAAAGTTTTGTAGGTCGCCTGGATCCCAAAAAATATATTGACTGGGAAGCTGATATGGACCATTACTTCTCCTGGTATGATATGTTTGAGGATAGGAAAGTTAGGTTTGCCCAAATGAGATTGTTAGGTCAAGCTAAACTATATTGGCATAATGTCCAGAGGTTAGCCATTCATAGGAGACAGGACCCCGTTGGAACATGGGATGAGATGAAGGATAAGCTTCGAGAGAAGTATCTTCCTGCATCTTATCAACAGCGACTCCTGGACCAATGGCAAAGGTTGATCCAAGGAACTGGACTTGTAAATGATTACATCGATAAATTTGATGAATATCTTATGCGATGTAATGTGAGTGAAGACCCATCTGTCACTTTATCCCGGTTTAGAGCTGGTCTGAGAGTGGATATCCAAAAGAAATTATTTTTGAGAGAAGTTTATAGTCTAGAGCAAGCATATCAATTAGCCTAGGACTATGACAGATTTCAGCAGATGTCCATCACCCGTAAACCTGAACCTTCTAAACCAGGAATTTTAGGTCCAAGGCCTAGCATGAACCAAGCCCCGACTAGTCCACAACCTAACATTAGTCAGACCCCTGGTAGCCGACCCCCGTTTACAACCCTACCAATTAAGAGAGATGACAAAGGAAAAGGGATTATAGGAGAAACTTCCCGTGGAAGTAGCTCTAAGATCCACTGCTTTAGGTGTAATGAGATAGGTCGTGTAGCTAGTCAGTGTCCGTCTAGAACCTTGCATATAGGGGCACTTGAAGAACAAGAAGATCTAGGTGATGTCCTTGAAGAAGAAGTTTACACTGCTGACCCAGGATTAGCTGATGCCTACAAAGAACATGACCATAAGGTTAGAGCTGAAAAATAATTAGGAGTTAATTTGATTAATAATTTGGATCTAATTGAATATAAAAAACTAGCATTGACACCTGGTGATGTATTTGAGCCTGCATCTTCCTTTGAGAGTGACCCTCATCTTGAGAGTCCACCTTTCCAAATGAGAGAAAAGCACGATATGATTGAATAAATTTTGGATGAGAAGATCAAGTCTAGGAGGAGTCAAAATTGCTACCGTTACCTGGTTCACTGGCGAGGCAGACCGAAGTCAGAGGACTCCTGGATTATTGAAGAGGAGCTACAGGATATTGATCCAAATCTATTTGAGCACCTCCAGCTTGACTCGACGGAGTCGAGTTCTCCCCACCACAGGAAAAATGATGGGGACATTGAGCAGATCTAGCCAGTCCAGATTCCAGCTAGTTCAGTCTAGACCCCGGTGCCAGCCCGGCACGAATCTTGATGGATCTTGATATATTTTTTTCTTATTATTTATTATTTTATATCGGTGTACGTGGGATTTGGATATCTCCAAATCGGAGATTAGTTTTTTTTATTTATATTTAGAGTTATCGGAATCTCTTATAGTTCCGATCGTTTGGAGTCTATTTAGGATTTATCTTTATCGGTAGTTTACTTCTTATTTAAAGATGTTCCTTCATGAATAAAATTTAGAAAATATTATTTGAGAAAAGAATTTAGGTTGCATCCCCCCCTCTCTTCTTCTTGATTCTTCTTCCCCCTCTCCTTCTCTTCTCAGATCCCTCTTCTTCCTGCTTCTACTTCCTCTCTTCCCAGTTCTCCCTCTCTCTCTCTCTTTTCTCTTTCTCTTCTCTATGTTTTCCCTCCTTTATTTCTCTTACAAGTGACTTCTCCCGAATCAAGTAACCGAAGAAATCAAGCCCGATCTCAGCCCACCGGAGAGCCAGCCTTCCGCCAAATCTTCTCCCGCCTCTCCAACCGACGACCACAGCCAGACCGGCTCCACCCAGCACCGTCGTCGGACTGTCTCCCACCACCGCACGGCCAAACCCCAAGCCTCGTCACTGCCGAACCTCAATCCGCACGGCCTGCAGATGAGCACCCCTCCCGTGAAGCCTCTCGCCAGAATTCCTCCACTCCGCCGTCGCCAGCCGCCTCCGCCGCCGGTCTCCATGCGAAGCCTTTCGTCGGCCTCCTCCTCCCTTCCAACCATTGGTTTCCCACGCATCACCGTCGCTGCAGCCGAACTCCTCCCCGTTGGCATGCCCTCCATGGCCACCGGATCTCCCTCCCTCCAGCTGATCTCCACCGTCCGCCGCCTAGTATCGTCGGTGGCGAACCCAGCCGCAAGCCCCGGCCTCCCCTGTTTCTTGGTGTGATCCATGGAGAAGAAAAGCTTCTGCACGAGCGTGAAAGCATTCACGTTCTCTGTTGCCAATTTCTACACCGCACGGATCCCAGAGTGCACGGATCCCAAAGCCTCACGGATCTCAGAGCATAAAAGCATTGGATTTTTAATTAGTTTTTATTTGATTTGGGATCGATACATTGCTTTTTTTTTTGGTGATTCAGGTCCAACGGCTTCAGATCAATCTCGCCCGTGAACTACTGGTCCGGATTTTGGACGACCTTAGGACGATCTCCCTCTTCCAAATTTCATGAGGTTCCATGTTTTCGGGTGAGATCCATTTCGATAACCTGACCCAGTCAATTACTGATTTTATTTCTATTTAATTAGATTTAATTTAATTAAATTGGACACCATAATCTAGAGATCATTTCTTAATAATCAACGGTCCGAATCAATTAATTTTTAGGTCTAGGATTTGTCGGTCCATCCCGCACCAGTCTTGGTATCAGAGCATTCAGTACCACATTAATTAGCCCATTTGTAAATGCAAGATTCTTCTCCATTCTTAACGAAGCCATACGACTTGATACACTTATCAAATCGCATGTTCCAACTCCTTGATGCTTGCTTCAGTCCATAGATGGACTTTTGAAGCCTGCATACCTTTAACTCGTCTGTGGATGTGAACCCTTCAGGCTGTATCATATACACCTCCTCTTCCAGCTCACCATTTAGGAAAGCTGTTTGGATATCCATTTGCCAGATTTCATAGTTAAAGTGTGCTGCTAAATCAAGCATAATCTGAATGGATTTGAGCATTGCCACCGGAGAGAACGTCTCGTTATAGTCAATACCATAATGTTGATGATACCCCTTGGCAACTAGACGGGCTTTATAGGTCTCCACCTTCCCGTTTGTGCCCCTTTTCCTTTTGAAAATCCATTTGCACCCAATGGGTTTTATCCCTTCAGGTGGATCAATCAATGTCCATACATTGTTGATCTCCATGGACTCCATTTCAGCTTTCATGGCTCCTAGCCATTTCTCAGAGTTGGACCTCTATATTTTATTCATATAGGTGATCGGATCCTCATTATTCTCATCGAGTTCAATGGGATCACCATCCCGGACCAAGAAACTGTAGTATCTATCCGGTCAGCTCGGTACTCTACCGGATCTTCTAATGGTTCATGAGTGGGCTCTGGGTGTGATTTAATCACAACCGGTTCTATGTTGTCTCTTAAGTGTGTCGATTCTTCTACTTGTTGAACTTCACTAAGTTCAATCTTAGCGGCTACAGTTCCTTCACCAAGGAACTCCTTTTCTAAAAAGATAGCCCTAAGACTGACGAATAACTTTTGTTCCTTAACTAAGTAAAAGTAATACCCCTTAGACTCTTTTGGATGCCCAGCAAATAGGCACTGGTCAGACCTAGATCCAAGTTTGTCCATTTCCAAACTTTTACATAAGCCGGGCATCCCCAAATCTGAAGGTGTGAAAGTGTCGGCTTACGTCCAGTCCATATCTCATATGGTGTTTTGTTAACAGATTTACTTGGAGACCTATTCAAAAGGTAACAGGCTGATTCTAAAGCATATCCCTAAAAGGATATCGGCAGAGAAGCAAAGCCCATCATGGATCGAACCATGTCAAACAGGGTTCGATTCCTCATCTCAAACACTCCATTTAATTGAGGTGTCCCTGGAGGTGTCCACTGAGAGAGAATCCCATCTCCTCGAGATATGTCAGAAACTCGCCGGAAAGGTATTCACCACCTCGATCAGATCGAAGGATTTTGATATACTTTCTGGTTTATTTTTCTACTTCACTACGAAATCATTTGAACATTTCAAATGACTCAGATTTATGTCTCATCAAGAAGACATAACCATACCTCGAAAGGTCGTCTGTAAAAGTAATGAAATAACTATACCTTTCCCTGTCACTAACATTCATGGATCTGCATATATCAATATGTATCAAACTCAGAATCTCATTGGCTCGTTCATCTTTTCTAGCAAAAGGTGACTTTGTTATTTTTCCAAGAAGACAGGACTCAAAGGTTGGAAGTAAACTATCTTCACTAAAATCGAGGAGATCCTCAGTTTTCAACCTGTTTATTCTGTTCCTGTTAATATGACCTAGCCTACAATGCCATAGGTATGCTTCGCTGACATTATCTATCTTAGGGCATTTGCTAGACGTGTACATTACACTAACAGGTCGCGATAGTACATAGATGCCATCATGCATTTGTCCATTCAAAATTATAGAACCATTCAAAATGATTTTGCAAATGTCATTCTTTATTAATAGTTCGTAACCATACACAGCCAACTGGCTTATAAAAATGACATTCAAAATAAAAGGACAAAAATGACACTCGTTCAAAATAATAGTACAGGACTCGAAAACAAGTTTAAGGACTCCCAATGCTAGAACTAGAACTCGACTTCCATTTCCCACGTTCAAGAACCTCTCGCCGTCCTTGAATCTTCTACTAACTTGAAGTCCCTGTAAAGAATTGCTAATGTGAATTAAACTTTCTGTATCCAATACCCAGTTAGTAGTATCACAAACAGAGAAACTATAAGGTGTTATCATATAAATACCTTATCCAGGACCATCCTGAACCTTTCTCTTCTTGGACATGTTCAGATCAAGGGACACAATGTAAAGAGAACAGTTCCTCTTCCAATGACCTTGCTTCTTACAGAAGAAGCACTCTGTACGACTCTGATCAGCCTTCACTTTCTTTGCTTGACTGGTTCCAAAAGCACTAAGCACCTTTTTCCCTTTATTCTTCTTCTTTCCTTTCTTAAAGGGACGACGCCCTCCCAAAGAACCTCCCACTAGATTCACCATCCCTTTATTCAACTGGTGGTCTTTCTCAAAGTCTGCAGCAACCCCAACAGACAATGGTAGTTGACTGCAGGCTTATTCATTCTATAATGATCGAGAAAGTCTAGATATGAGGAGGGGAGAGAATTCAAAATCGCATCTTTCTTAAGCTGTTCATGCAAGGGATAGCTGAGCTTGCCTAGGCGCTCAATCATCTCGATCATGTATAGTACATGATCAGTGACCGAGGTCCCATCACATATCCGCATGTTGTAGATAGCATAGGAGACCCTGTACCTCTCAATGTCGTTTGGTGTCCCGAAAGACTCCTTCAATCTTTGAAGGATTTCTTCTGGTTGGGCTTCCTCGAATTTGTGACTGAACTCGTCGTTTATTGCCACTAACATAATGCATCGGATAGTGATCCTATCAGAGAGCCACTTCTGATAAGTGTCTCTGACCGAACCCCGAGCAGTGGAAGCAAAAATCTCAGGTGCCAGATCCGATATCACATACAGGACTCGTTCATGCTCCAGGACAATCCTGAGCCTTCAATACCAGCTATCGAAGTTGGGTCCATTGAGCTTCTCGTTATCGAGAAGAGACCAGAGTGACAGGTTGGAAGACATCTGAAAGGAAAACCAAAATTAATTAGTGTATATGAATTATTAACTTAAAGACATGGACTTTAGTCTAAAGGTCCCTTCCACCATTTTGCACAGATTGGTAGCCTCTACCTCCAATCCGAGGAATTATTTTAATTCCCTAGCAGGTACTAGAGTCCAATAGACAACACATGAGCCCGACTTTGATTGGCCCACCAATGCATGTCTAAAGGTAGGTTTTTTAATCGATTACTTCTCCAAGTAACTTCTAGTAATTGGGTTTTGCCCCAAGGAGTACTTCAATCAGCTTTTGGGCTTTTTATTGAAGGTCCTGGTTAGGTCCAATCATTAACATGATAAAATTCAATACTTTTGACTAACGAATAGTCAAGACCGACTTTGGCCGGTCCACCTGACCACCATTAAGAGAGTCGCACTGAGCCATCATATTAGGAACAGCAATTCCAATAGCCCGATGAACACCCGAACTTTGGATCTGCCGATGAACACTGAAC
This sequence comes from Areca catechu, assembly GCA_021397845.1. NCBI lineage: Eukaryota > Viridiplantae > Streptophyta > Magnoliopsida > Arecales > Arecaceae > Areca > Areca catechu. The sequence continues at coordinate 51,090,141 of CM038045.1, read as the reverse complement.
TACTGGATACATTACTATCCCACTTAATGGGAGGCTAGGACTTGGTTATCTCTATAACTTTGTCCTTTTAAGGACCTAATAATTTAGAGGATTTTTAATTAATATGACAGACAAAGAGATGAGAAGATATGGATCAACCTCCCACTGACCACATCAGTAATCTAGGAGGGTTACACATAACTAATGATTCATGGGCACCTAAAATCAGTCAAGACTGATTAAGCTTGGGTGACAAGGGTTAACATGAGTCAATGAGCTATCTAATCAATCTTGATTGACCAAATTCGCCTGGTAAGTGAGATCATGGGTTGGGTTCCACCATTAACCGTCTTGCCTAGACACCAATAGAGTTGGGTAGGTAAGAGGTAGCCCCAAAGAACCATGATCACAATGCCAAACTTACCTCGACACCAATCGGTTCATCAGACTCGATTAGACTAGTCTAAAGACTCGAACTTTCCACTGAGCCAAAACTGGTTTGAATTCGAAATCCAAACCAGGTCAAAACCTATCCAAAAATTCTTCATGAAATCCTTCCAGAAATCAGTTTGTCACAGGAAGTGTCGACACTCGAAAATTACCAAGTATCGACACTTCACGAAGTGTTGACACCTGTAAAATTTCAAGTATCGACACTTGGAACCTGGTCAATCAAATTGACCTCTGGTGATGTCAAACGATTCTCAATCATCGATTAGCCAAATGATCAGATAGAAATCCTCTATGGTGTGTGACCCCATATGTTCGAACACTAAGTCGGTAGCACTGGAACATTTTCAATACCAGTCAAAGTCCTCATCTAGCAATGATACTCGACGTCCGGATAGGTCGAAGATGCATAGCACCTCACAAGAACCTCTGTTATATGGTTATTGTATAATTCATCCCTTTGACCTCATAATGCTTAGGATGACCTAGGGTTAGACTGCCAACCCTAATTTTGGTTTATCCAGATCATGTCTTAACCTCACAAGTTCTGTGACTCCTCACAAGAACTACCATGGCCAAGGTTTTGCTAAATTGAGACATAGCGAGTCATTCACTCCAAACTATTTGGAGAGATCAATTCCATCTTGATCCACCACAGCTCCGCAAGTACTTGACTGCACTCAAAAACCTTCCATCACTGGATCAGAAATCCAGGTAGTCGGTATCAAAGTACAGTGAGTTGCTTGCAAGCTGCCATGGTGACCTCAGGTCTGAGCAACACATATACCTATATCCCTTCGCGAGCACCCCTTTGGTAGAAGGGGGCTTCGCAAATGGTCTCGTTCAGTGAAATATCATATATTTCACTTGCATGTCACACCAGTATCTCTACACTCCTTGGTTAAGAGGACAACCAACAAATGCGATATACAACAACCTATACTTGATACATCGTCATCCTATAACAATGTATCATTTGGTTGTGAACCAATTTAAGAACTACATGATATATCCTCTCTATATCAAACAATGTAATTCTAAGGACTCCATCACACAAGAGTTCATTACAAGAAAATATAAATATGATGGACAGCCAAAATAAATAACTTTTTTTTATTAAAATGAATTTATATACAAATACGAAGATAGCATAACCGTCTACAACCTAGACGATTGGCTTTGGGACACAATTCCCAACACGGCCACCTCGTGATCCTCTGTCGCTCTGCCTTCTACTACCACTCCTCCAGAAATTGTCAATGCTGAGTTCCCGCTTGAACTCGAAACTTGGTTCTTCCATCTAAGAATCTCGTTCTAGAGTAATGTTGAGGTGATCTCCTCCATCTTAAAAATGCTTTTGCCTACTAGAAGAGCAGTCATCAAGGACTGCAGCAAGGATGATAGCAAGACCAGCATCCTGATCTTCTTCTTAACTTTTTGATCGATACTAAGAAGATTAGTGAGGATCCAAAAAAAACTGTTAAGGTGCTCCTGCATGCTCTGCCCCTCGGTCATCCGTAACTGGTAAAACTGCTTTCAAAGGAACAATATATTGGTGACGGACTTTGCCATGTGCTCTTTGAACTTCATCCATAATATTGTTGGAGAAGTCTCGCTCAGTACATGAATCACCATGTCATCTGTCAGATATAAGCGGATCATATTCATCGCCTGCATATAAAGCCGCCTTCAAGTCTTTCTCCATAGTGGTTGGCCTCTCCTTGTATATAAGAGCATTGATCAGTTCCTGCTGGATAAGCACATCTTTCACCATCGCTTGTCAACACAACAAATCTTCTTTGATCTTGTTCAACACAAACAATCGGGGTATGATACTAGTTGTTATGATAATAACTTGCTCTGATACTAGTTGTTGTGGTACCAACTGTACTGATACCACTCATCTAGGGGATCACTCGTGTAGAATACAAATCCACATTCCAGTATTATGATTATTGGTATCAATGCTGCAGGAGAAGGAAGAAGAGAAAAATAAATTAAAGGTATAATCAGTTAGGCATACAAGTTTTACTATATAAAAAAACTTACAAGATTGAAACTCTTATTTTCATTCTTATATAGTTCTCTTAATAAGAAATCCCAAATCAAGCTCTCAATTCACAATCCCTATAGGCTTTTAAAAGACCTTTCACCACTCTTTTGATCCTCACACTCAGCCTGGTCCTCTATCCATGATTTTATAGCTTTGTTATGAAGTACATCTTACCAAGAGTCCAACGTCCAAACAACATCCAAATCGGAGTCTTGTAGCTCTTTCAACACCAATCTGACTGCAGAGCTCTTCCTTATCGTTGATCAATTTTGATCGTACTGAAAATCATGCTCAAATTGGGTCAATTCATGTGGGCCAAGTCGGCGAATGCTCCCAACCATATGATCATTACATGGAGCGCACAGTCATTGGATCAGACATGTACACCATCGTAGATCGTGCTCGATCCACCAAAAAGTCATGTAACACCATGGTGCCTGGGCTTAGGTAGTTGCAAGTCCACTCGCCTGGGCCTAGACCGGCCACCCATGCCCATGCACAATGTTGGGCCACGCACCTGTGCATGTGTCACTGGGTTGCACGGTCGAGCTAGCACCTGTGGGCCTACCATGGGTTTCTTTTTTTTTTTTTTGGCTTCTTCCTGGCTGGGCTGTTTCCTGGGCTAGATTTCATCATAGGCTTCTTTAGAGACTGACTTTGAGGTATTTTCACAGTAGCTTGGAAGCGGTTCTCTTTTGTTTAAGCCATGCATCTTTATGTATTTGTTGACTCTGATCTTGATTTTAATAATTGACAAAATTATTAAGTATATATGAGTACTAATTATATTTTAAGTATGTTTATCAGATCTTAGTATTTATCCATGTTGAATAAAGAAATACTTGTATTTCAATTGAAAAAGTCCTTAAATTAATGAAAAATAAAGTATATGGACTTTGAAATTGATATGGAAGAACTTGAAGAAGTTAAAGTTTCATTTTCAGCAAGTTTCAGCAATGGCACGTCCAAGTATCGACACCTGGAGGTGAAGTATCGACACTTGCGAATGAAGTATCGACTCAAGGCCTAAGATTTTTTAAAATGCAGAACTATGCCATCCGGAGATTTTTGCCTCAAGTGTCGACTCACGGGATGAAGTGTCGACACCTGGAGATAAAGTGTCGACACTTGGAGATGAAGTGTCGACACCTAAAGGTGAAGTGTCGACACCTGGACTATAACGGCTAGTTTTCTGGGCTGCAGAACTTCTCCAACTTGCTTTCAAATGGCTATATTTTCATTCCCAACGGTCATAAACGGATTTTTAAGTATTGGGAGGCTATATAAACATCAAAAATCAAATGGAGAAGTAATCCTTTGGTGAGATTTTTGAATATTCTTCAAGGATTCAAGAGTTGAGTGGTTCAAGCCTTCAAGCTTCCAAGTTTCAAAGAGAGCATTCAAAGTTCACATCCTCAAGCATCAATCAAAGGCTTCAACAAATTGAAGACAAGATTTTCATCAACTTTCAAAGGGCTTCAAAGAGATATTTACTTTATTTTAGAAAGCTTTAATTGTATCCTTTCATATTTGTTCTTACATTATTTTACTTGAGCTTTTTGGTGAGCCTTGAAAAACCAAAGAGATTTTTGGTAAGTCTTGGAAAACTAAAGTGGTTGTTGGTGAGTCTTGAAACCAACTAGGGTTTAACTTGTGAGCCTGAAGACAAAACAAGTTGTTTAGGTTCTTGGTTAGCTCGTAAAACCAAGGGTGGTTGTTGGTGAGCTTTGAAACAAACTAGGGTTTTACTTGTGAGCCATAAAATAAATTATAAATGTTGTTGGTGAGCCTAGGTTACAAAACTAAACTTAGTGGAATTCCCAAGAAGATCTTTTATGGAAAGTTTCAGAATCCACATCTTTTATGAATTTTTATTTTTAATGAAACATCTTCTAAACAATTTTTTTTATTCCTTATCAAACAAAATTTTTTTTATACCTTTTAAAAATATGTATATATATATATATATATATATTTTCTTCACTTTCTAACAACCAAACGAATTCCATGGGAAAGGCAGTAAAAGCATGAAACCTCTACACCGTGATGCGAAGGTCATTTTCGGCGGAGACAAAACAAACCGAAGGGAAGCTCTCTTTCCCCATTCGGCATTCATAGATTGGAGAAGACTGTTTAAGCATATTACAGAGAAAGACGGAAAAGAAAATATCCCCTAGATTAAGTTGGAAAACATAAGTCAAAAGAGGACAAAGATGGAATGTCTCGGAAGCTATTTTAAATTTAATTTGGTATGGCAGATGATAGTCTAATAAGAAATCTAAATACACGGTACAAATATAAAAATATATTTTATCTAAATTTTTGTTAAGTAAAAACATAGAGATTAAAAATTTTATTAAAATATTTAAAAAATATTTTTACGTGGATTCATTACTGTATTAATTAAATTGAGATTTGAAAACCCAGATTATTGAGTTGCCTTCTTATTTATTTTCTTTTTTTTTTTTTAAATCTCTTTCTCCAGCTATCTTGCATTTCAATATTTGTTCTGTCCTGCATTTCTATAACTTTTTATGCATTTGCCGTCGGCCTTACCGCTTCTGGATTGCAACTACATGGAAACGTTGGCGGCCGTGATGCATGTCACATGGGATCGGTGTCAAATCGGATTGCATATCACAACGTAGAATGAGCGTTATTACTCATGGGCCATCCGATCCAGCTCCACCGTGCATGTGACGTGCATCACGTGATAGCAGTAGGGTGGGATTGAATTTAAATTGAATCATCTAAAATTTATGCCCATCCTATTAAAAAATTTTATATTTCATATTTATTTTATACCTATCTCAGATTGGATATAAAAAAAATTATATTTGGATTAGATCGGATTGGATAAAACCGATCTTATAAAATCTAATTTACTTAAAATTTAAATGAATTGTATCGAATTGAGTATAACCATTGTATATCCAATTTATTTAAATATTTTATAAATATAATTTTTCTTTTGTATATAAAATATTCAGGTTTAAATTGGGACGTACTACTATCCGTACCTAAGTCGAATCGGAATTAATTTTTTTTTTTATATAATCCATATCTGTTACAGTAGTGACTAACCCATTCGGCCTAGACATAATGATCGGTCCACTTGAAAAAACTAGTCCACTTCAGGCATACATGGGCCCGGCCAGGTCGGCACCTCGGTCGGCCCGCTTCGGCCATGCCTGGAGCCCAGCTCGGCCGGGCTGGCACCTTGATCAGGTCGGTAGCTCGGCAGCCTGGCCTGGAGCCCAGCCAAGCGTGAGGAGTAGCCAACTTTGGCCTACGAAGCTCTTCGGATCGGCCCGGCTCCACTTCGCCCGGTCCAAGCATCGTCAGGGAGAAGCCGTGCCCAGATCAGTGCCTCCGCATGCTCCTGCCCAGCACAGCACATCATGCCCGTACCAAGGTACCGTGCCGAGGTACCATGCACGTGCCAGGGTACCGGCCGAGGTACCGTGAACATGCCAGGGTACCGCACCAAGGTACTGCAACACTTCGAACGTGGCATCCATGGCTCCACCCAGCCCGACCTCGCCTGCATGGCGTGCCCCCCGTGACAGGTCGGCGGTCCCGTGCGGCTCCATCGGCTCCACCCGACGGTTCTACGACGAGCGAACCCCCCTCCGGCTTTCGCCCAGGCCGGCACCCAGTTCGCCTGTGGGAGGCTCGCAGGAGGCTTCCGCCTGAGCCGGCGCATGCGTGGAGGCCCCCACGGGCCCTCCCTCGGTCCACGTACCTGCATGGCAACCTGGAGTAGCATCTCAGCCCAGCTTGGTCATCTAGTATACCGCGCAGTTCGATCTCATCCACATGAGCCTGGCGCGTTTCCCGAGGGGCCCCTCCACATGGCCCCGACGCTCTTTCCAAGGATCCCCCTCCACGTAGGCCTTATGGCACGCCGCCTGACACGCCGTCTGCATGGAAGGTTTGCATTTAAGTTTCCTAAGCTACTGTTTATGCTAACTAGTGAATGGTACCATGCCCAAGGTACTGTACTCCTGCACCAACTTCTTGAGCCACCCAGAAGAAGAAGGTTTACCAACCCATCATGGCCTCACAGGCTATCCCAGCGTGACAAGTCTATATCAAGACCAGCACGCCTCCCCATGAGCCATTCGTCTACACAAAAATGGGCATAGAGATAAGGGGAGGTAAGTAAGAAACAACACACTCTCTTCATTATCACCCTTTGGCAGCAGAGAGTCCCCCAAGCTCTCGGCCTCAGAGATCTCTTATTTTCTTCGATCGTTCCACTAACTTGATCGTCGGAGTGCCTTAGCCGGAATCCCCGGCGTAGGTCTTCCCTGTTTTGCAGGTCCGCCCGACAGAGGGACGATACGGTGAAGATTTCTCCCACCAGAGAGGCCCACAGGATAACCACAGCACAGTATCAAGTTCCTTTATCCCTATAACTACGATATGTTCCCCTTGATCGTCTCCGTCCGACGAGCCCGATGACGCAGGCAGGGAGTCCACTCACCCGGGCCATGTATGAAACTGCAGGCCATGGCGATCTAGGCGGCAACAGATTGACGCGCCAGGTAGGGGGGCAGATCCATGCTCCTCAACAAGGTGGGACAACGGTTTCCACCTTTGTCCTTAGTCCCCGGGGGTCACGAGGATGGGGGCACGAGAACTTCTCCCTCTCTCTCGAGGCTCCAAGGAGCAGCCTCGACCAAAAAACCTTAAGCTGTGAAGGTGCATCGTCACCCTTGAGGGGGCAGCGGGTAGCAAGCCACGGATGGAGCCACCTCTCGGCGGTGCCACCATCCAGGAGCCCCACAAAAAAAAAAAAGAGAAGAAAAGGGAGAGAGAAAAGAAAAGGGAGAGAGAAAAGAAAAGAGAGAAGAAGGGAAAAAGAAGAGGGGGTCTGGCCATCGTGAAGAAGGAAGAACTCCATGCGACGTGGCTCCCAACTCTCCTACGCAACGGAGTTTGCTCCCATGCAATGGGGTCTCCTCCCATGCAACGGAGCTTACTCCTTCATGCAACGTGGTTCCCAACTTTCCCATGCAGCGGGACTTGCTCCCATCCAACGGAGCTTTCCCCCATCCAACGAAGCCATCTCCCCTCTTCCAACGGAGTTCCAACACTCCCATGCAACAGGGTTCCACCCTTCCATGTACCAGGAGCCTTTTGCTCCCATCCAACGGAGTTCCAACACTCCCATGCAACAGGGTTCCACCCTCCCATGTACCAGGAGCCTTTTGCTCCCATCCAACGGAGTTCCAACACTCCCATGCAACAGGGTTCCACCGTCCCATATACCAGGAGCCTCCTCCCATGCAGCAGAGTCTCCCCCCCATTCCATGAAGTTCCTTCCCATGCAATGGAGTTTGCACCCATGCAACGGAGTTTGCACCCTCATGCAACGGCAGTCTCTTCCTCTTCCATGCAACATGCAACGGAGCTTCTCCCCAAGCCACGAAGCTTCCCATGCAACGGAGCCTTGCTCCCTCATGCAACCGAGTTGTATTCTTACGTGCAAATGAATCTCACTCTCTCCGAAGATGGCGTCAACGAACCTAATTCCGGCCTGCACAAGGAAGAAATATATCTTTGTTTATTCATGTAACCGGAGTTCAACAGGTAACTCCTCCGCCACCTTTATAAAATAAAAAACTGTATTTCAGTTTTACAGGAAAAGCTCCCGCAAGCTTAGAACGCCCAGGCCGGAGCCCAGTCCTCCTCCTCCAAGGCCAGCCCTTCGAAGGCTAGAGCCACCTGAGTTGGAGCCGGGCCGCCGATGCCCTCCACTAGGTTAAACCTCTCCAAGACCTAGGAAGCCCCTAGGCACCGGCGAGCCTAGCTTCTTGGCAACAAAGCCAGGAGAAAAGCCCTCCGGCATAAAGACCGGATGACCCTCAAGCACCAGTGAGCCCAGCTCCCCGGCATCAAAGACCGGATAACCCTCCGGTACCGGCAAGCCCAGCTCCCCGGCGAAGGACCTAGGAAGCCCCCAGGCACTCAACATCTCCGAGCCTGGCTCCTAGGCGACATCCTCTGAGCCATGTCCTCAGATCATCAAGTTCTCACATCCCCGAGCCTAGCTCCAGGACGTCTGCCCAAGACCGGAGCTCAGATCTCCGGCCAAGAAAATCGCCTCAGCTATCACCGTCTTCGAGCCCAGCTCCAAGACGACAATTCCTGAAGCACGATCTCAGAACATCAAGTCCCGGAGACCAGCCCTCCGGCCACCACGTCCCTGAGCCCGACACAACGGGGCCAGTCGAAGCTGGGCACCGTCCTCCGCCAAGTCAGCACCCGCAAGCCCGGGATGCCTAGGCCGGAGCCGAGCACGAACTTCCACCCAAGGCGGACCCCTCGAGATTGGGCCCTGTGGTTAGGAGTCGAGCTCAGCCTCCTCCGCCACGAGGCACCCCTCCGAGCTCAGGTCCCCTAGGCTGGGCAGTATCGTCACCAATCAAAGCCCAGAGAAAAGTCCTCTAGCACAAAGACCTGGGAAGCCCCCAGGCACCGACGAGCCTAGCTCCCCAGCATCGAAGGCCGGATGACCCTCCGGCACTAGCGAGCCCAGCTCCCCAGCAAAGGACCTGGGAATCCCCTAGGCATCCAACTCTTCGAGCCCAGCTCCAAAACACCAAGGTCCGGAACTCAGATTTCCGGCACCAGAGCTCCGAGCCCAGCTCCGAAGCATCAAGGTCTGAAGCTTAGACTTTCGGCACCAACCCGTCGAGCCATGCAGCCCTCAGTCGTCGACATCCCCGAGCCCAGCTCCAGGATGCCAGTCCAAGATCGGAGCTCAGATCTTCGGCCAAGGGACCACCAAGGCCAAGAAGCTTCCGAAGTTCTGTGTTCAAGCCAGAAATCGGTCAAGCTTCTCAATAAGACAAGGCTGAGGCCCAGCTCCCTAATGAAGCCGAGCTCCTCGCCAAAGTCAAGCTCTTTGATGAGACCCAGCTCCCTGCTGAGATCACACTCCTGTTGGAGATGAGGAAGACTAACCCCCACTATGACTGGGGAAGGCAACGAATGAAGCACGATTCCCAAAATGATGAAGTTATGAAGGCCCAGTCACTTCTCACACACCATGCAAGACTATGGGGTGGGGTTCTCGTCCTCCACTCCATGCAAACGTGACAAAAAAGGTGATCCTGCCCCTCCACACAATCCACTGGGATGCACAATGCTAACCACCATGGAAGCTTGCGATGGCTGCACCTCCACCAGCTGGAGTAGGAGATATCCGCGCATACGCCAGCGGCTCTACCACCTCAAGAAGGAGGTAAGAATCCCTCCTTAATAATTAAGTTCCTTTCTGGTGCAACTCTGTCCTTCACTAACACAGGAACTCATCTATCCGACTCAAAGTCCGATGAAGTTAAGAGCTGAGAGCAAGCTCCTTAGTTCAGCCGAGCTGAACTCAATAAAGCCGAGCTGCAGCTCCTCACTGAGCCCCACATCTACCGCATGACTCTCAGCTCAGCTCTTACCTTACTCATAGTCCGGAGATGTCCGCGGAGACTCCAAGAAGTCCCGCCATCTACCGAGAAAACTGACAGTTTGGCATTTGCTGTGCTCAAAGTCCCGAGATGTCCATGGGAAGCTCTGGAGCTCCAACCGTTTACGGCTAGCCTCTTAACATGGCCAACCAGTGGCTCTGCCATCTCAAGAAAGAGGTAAGAATCCCTCCTCGATAATTAAAGTTTCCCTCTAATGCAATCTTGTTCTCCAAAAATGCAGGAACTCGTCCGTCTGACTCCAAGTCCGACGAAGTTAAGAGCTGAGGTCAAGCTCCTCAGCTCAGCCGAGCTGAACCCAAATTAAGTCGAACTGAATTCATGCCCCTTGATCCAGCCGAGCTGAAGCCAGGCTCTTCATTGAGCCTGCACCTATCATCCGGAGGTGTCCATGGGTAGCTCTAGGAGTCCAAACATCTGGGCTTGCCTCCCAGCATACCAAACCAGTGGCTTTGCCACCTCATGAAGGATGTAAGAATCTCTCACCAATAATTAAAGTTACCCTTTGGTGCAACTTTGCTCTTCATCGTTACAGGAGCTCATCTGCCCAACTCCGAGTTCGGTAAAGAAAGACCGGACACCCCGGCACCTAAAGACCGGACATCCCGGCACCTGAAGCCCGAAGTCACGGTGCCTAAAGACCGGACGTCCCGGCACCTAAAGACCGGGCTCCCTGGCACCCAAAGACCGGACACCCCGGTACCTAAAGCCCGAAGTCACTGCGCCTAAAGACCGGACGCCCCGGCACCTAAAAATCGGGCTCCTCAGCACCCAAAGACCGGACACCCCGGCACCTAAAGCCCGAAGTCACGGCGCCTAAAGACCAGACATCCCAGCACCTAAAGACCGGACACCCCGTCACCTAAAGCCCGAAGTCATGGCGCCTAAAGACTGGACGCCCTGGCATCTAAAGACCGAACACCCCGGCATCTAAAGCCCGGAAACCCCGGCACCTAAAGACCGGAAACCCCGGCACCTAAAGACCGGAAACCCCGGCACTCCAAGACCAAAGATACTGGTACCTTAAAATGGGAAATGATGAAAGTCCCATGCCAAAAGCCTCATCAAAAGCTTTAAAGAATGCTCTGAGACCAACCATGTGCCCGGTTATACATGTGTGCACCCAAGTTGTGTGCCTCACCCATTTCTTCCTCTGTGGCAATGCCTTCTTCCCGGTCAAAGAGGATTCCTACTGAAGTGATAGCACCATCATGATGCAACTAACCTTTAGTCAAGGTACTTACAGGCAAGTAAGCTTCAAAAACATCACCTCCTATTTTTTGTTTTGCAGGCATGCTATGACATAGAGCCGAATGGGTAAAAAACTACTCCCTTCGCCAAAAACGAGGAGAAGCAACGCCTTGGACTCAGGGAGTGGGGGTATCTGTTACAGTGGTGACTAACCCATTCGGCCTAGACATAATGATGGATTCACTTAAAGAAACTAGTCCACCTCAGGCATACATGGGCCCGGCTAGGTCGGCACCTCGGTCGGCCCGCTTCGGCCATGCCTGGAGCCCAGCTCGATCGGGCTGGCACCTCGACCAGGTCGGTAGCTAGGCAGCCTGGCCTGGAGCCCAGCCAGGCATGAGGAGTAGCCAACTTCGGCCTACGAAGCTCTTCGGATCGGCCCGGCTCCACTTCGCCCGGCCCAAGCATCGTCAGGGAGAAGTCGTGCCCAGATCAGTGCCTCCGCATGCTCCTGCCCAGCATAGCACAGCATGCCCGTACCAAGGTACCGTGCACGTGCCAAGGTACCATGCCGAGGTACTGTGCACGTGCCAGGGACCGCGCCAAGGTACCGCATCCCTTCGAACGTGGCATCCACGGCTCCACTCTGCCCGACCTCGCTCGAATGGCACGCCCCTCGCGATAAGTTGGCGGTCCCGTGCGGCTCCATCGTCTCCTCCCGGCGGTTCTCCGGCGAGCGAACCCCCCTCCGGCTTTCGCCTAGGCCGGCACCCAGTTCGCCTGTGGGAGGCTCGCGGGAGGCTTCCGCCCGAGCCGGCACCCAGCTCGCCCGTCGAAGGCCACATCTCCGAGCTCCGGCACCTCCGGCTCCGCCCGATCTCGCCCACGGCGTGAAGACCGGCCCAAGCTCGCCACCGCCCTGGCCAGCGCATCAGCAGCATGGCTCCGCTCGACCTCGCTTGCGCCCCAGGACCGCTCCGCGCGGCATCTCGCCTAGCTCCGGCTCAACCCGGCGGGACCCCCCTCGGTCCGGCGCCCCCGCGCAACTCCGCCCGCTCCGTCCTCGCCGGCTCCATCGGCTCGCGCTCCAGCAGCAAGGGAGGAGCCCAACTCGTCCGACCTCGCTGGCGTGCCCCCAGCTCCGCCCGCGCCCGGTTTGACGCCTCCTAGCCCAGCGCGGGACACCCAGGGTAGCGCACCCCTGAGCCCCGGCTCGTTCGACCTCGCCGGCGCGCCCCCAGCTCCGCCTGCGTCCAGTGCATTGCCTCCGAGCCTGGCACGGGATGCCTAGGGCAGCGCGTCCCCGCGCGTTGCTCCGTTTGTCCACTTATGAGAGGCCAGCACCATCGTGCCCAGGACCGGCCCCCTCAGCTCGGCACCGCGGCACGCCCGCCTTGAGCGCCCACACCTCAGCTTGGTGGGACCCCGGCTCGGCAGCATCGTGCCTGGGACCGACTCCTCCAGCTCCGGCCTGCATGCCCGCGGCATGCCCGGCTTCACCCGGCTCCGCCCGTGCATGGCGCCCAGTTTGGCACGCCCCCGCGTGCCCAGTTCGGTGTGCCCGCATGGTGCCATGTTCGGCACGCCCGTGTGGCACACAATTCCGTCCGCATCTGCTCCGCACCCCAGCACGCACACGGTCCAGCTCCTCTCTCCCGCGGTCTGGTTTCAACCAGGAGCAGCGTGTGCGTCCGCAGCGTGTGGGTTCGCATCCACGCGCATGTGGTCTTGCACCTCACCTCGATCAGCATGCGTGGAGGCCCCCATGGGCCCTACCTCGGTCCACGTACCTGCATGGCAACTTGGAGCAGCATCTCAGCCCAGCTCGGTCATCGAGTACACCGCATAGTTCGGTCTCATCCGCGTGGGCCCGGCGCATTTCCCGAGGGGCCCATCCACATGGCCCCGGCGCTCTTTCCAAGGATTCCCCTCCACGTGGGCCCTATGGCACGCCGCCTGACACGCCGTCTGTAAGGAATGTTTGCATTTAAGTTTCCTAAGCTACTGTTTACGCTAACTAGTGAATGGTGCAATGTCCAAGGTACTGTACCCCTGCACCAACTTCCTGAACCATCCAGAAGAAGAAGGTTCGCCAACCCATCATGGCCTCACAGGCTATCCCAGCGTGACAAGTCTACATCAAGACCAGCACGCCTCCCCAGGAGCCATTCGTCTACACAAAAACGGGCATAGAGGTAAGGGAAGATAAGTAAGAAACAACACACTCTCTTTATTATCACCCTCGGGCAGCAGAGAGTCTCCCAAGCTCTCGATCTCAGAGGTCTCTTATTTATTTCGAACGTCCCACTGACTTGATCGTCGGAGTGCCTTAACCGGAATCCCCGATGCAGGTCTTTCCTGTTTTGCAGGTCCGCCCGACAGAGGGACGATACGGTGAAAATTTCTTCCACCGGAGAGACCCACAAGAAAACTACAGCACAGTATCAAGCCCCTTCATCCCTACAACTATGATATGTTCTCCTTGATACGATCCCGGTGACGCAGGCAAGGAGTCCACTCATCCGGACCATGTATGAAGCTGCAAGCCATGATGATCTAGGCGACAACAATATCCATTTATAAATTAAACGAATCTAATTATACCCATCCTATTAAAATCAGGTCAGGTCATTCATCTACCGAATCGATAAAAGTTACCATCCATGGGCAGCAGCAATCCACGCATCTTATCTCCAACATGTGAGCACTACGGATCAAATACCTCACTAAACACGGTTTGAGCCCAAAGTCTGGCAAGACTTTCGTTCCCCCCCCCCCCCCCTCTCTATCATCTCCCGAACACAAACGAACTATTTTGACGAGGCATCGGAAAAGCTAAGGTTCCTTTAGAAAAGTGGAGTGGTGGTTGCCAACCAACTCGTCCTGTTGAGTTAGTTCACTGCAACTGTCGTTCGTAAATGCGTGAACTCATGGCGGGAGATTAAAAAGAAAAGAAAAGAGGATAGGTGGTGGTGAGATGAAAGCAATGATGCCAGGGATAAATTGGGAGGTGGCTTTACAGCTCGCCGCTGCAGTTGCTTTCACGGGACAAACGGCGGGGAAAGGTACCTTTTTCTCTCGAAGAGTTTGGCATTTTTTTTTTTTTTTTTTTTTTTTTAAAAAAAAGCGATTCCAGGAGATTGGCCGGTGGGAGTGGAGAAAAAAGAACCAGGGAAGTGGGGACCACATGCCCCACCCACCACCTCTCTAACTCATCTCCTCAGGCCCCAGCTCCAGCTCCCGCAGGAGCTAATCTAATCCACCTTTCTTTGCCATGTGATGTTAGCTTGCTGTCGCCCCTTTGGGCCCCTCGGCATCTGCCACTTTGCATCCGTGTACTCTTCACTTACACCATTTCTTCCACCCTGAAATGCGTCAATCGTCTCTGGGAGACCGGGACTAGTGCTTCTACCTCGAAATTCCAGTCCATGAAACGAAAACTTGTCTAACAAAGATATGGCCAATCTTAGATTCAATGATGACCGAGGATCCAGCGTGTCCTTGTTGCTCGACTAGCAGGATGCACGCTTAGAAATAGGTTCACATATTTCTAGTGCTAACACTACTGATGTGAATGGTGCTTTCGTAAGGAGAAATAAAATTGGCTTCGATAGAATAAGAAGACTTGAGAAGGGGGCTGGCACAGTTGCCCCTTTCAAAGTTCTTTGCAAGGTTAGGTCCAGCCGCATGGTTGACGATAGATAAAGAAGCACACAAATAACTACAGTATCATATACAAAAACTATACTGCATGGGCCAACCAATTCAAAGATTGGAGTCGATCAAACACATATAAACAAAAAACAAAGACAACGACGGGTTGCTAAGAAAACAACAAGATAAATACAAACTGTCTATGGCCAAAGTCTGCAGCACCGGCCATACACGGAGAAATAGTAAACAAAACCCCCATGGCTCCCGCCATTCCTTCAACAGGCTCGTTTACACAGAAACGACACGGTTGAAACTAAAACCCAAAATAAACCAACACTGGTTTATGACAAATCAAGTCAAGCAAACATAGCCAAAAAAAAAAAATTAAAATAATAAATAGCACAAGGATACTTCCTAAAACGCCGCATCCAGGCTTCTCTTTTGTCACTGTACCTAACAATACCAATTATAGTCTATTTGCAACGAAAACTTCTTTTTCTTTTGCTTTCTCGTAACTCCTATCATTCTCATATTCCTTTTGTTCTCTATTAATTTATTCATTTTTCTTCACCTCCCCAACAGTTAGCCTTCCCGCCGTCGATGCCTGAATCCAATCCCCAACAAATAAACTAAATTAATCCAAACATCTTATTAAAATCAGGCAAGTAAATTAATCAGAACATTAACTGAAACGAGTCTTACCTTAATGGCGGATCGGGTTAGTTACTGTGGACGTAGTACAGTTCACTCCCTCCAAGACAAAGAGAAGAAGCTCTTTAGCCGGCTACCGGCGATCTTTTGCAACGCCTTCTTCGCCCCAGCAACCTCGGCGTCGGCGAGCTTCTGGAGGTGCGGGCAGGCGCCGGCCTCCGTGATCCTTCGCCGGCAGCCTACGCCGCCGCCGGCGGCGAGCGCCAGCACCACCGACACCGGGAACTTCTTGCCTACCTCAAGATTACTGGGGTCCAGCATCTGGACCAGCCTCGTCATGCTCTTCTCGTCCCTTGATAGCTCCTTCCTGTTAGATCGGACGGCCAGCAGCGAAACCAACACCCGGGCGGCCACCTCCTGAGCGCTCGCCGGTTTCGAGGACTCCAGCATCTTGACGAGCGACGCCATGCACCCGGCCATGGACCGCTTGACGCCGTCGCCGGGAGAGAGGTTGCAGAAAACCGCCGCCGCCGTCTGCTGGGTGGTGGCGCTGCCGCAGCGAATCAGATCGGTGAGTTGGGCGAAGAATCCCGACGTGGAGGAAAGGGCTCTGGCGGCGGCGGGGGAGGTGGAGAGGGCGTCGATCGCTCTCAGGGCGTGGTCCGTCGCTTCCGGATCCGATGCCTCGCGGAGCAGCTCGATGAGCCGCTGTAGGCCCCCTTCCCGGACGATGGAGGACCGGATCTCCTCGCCACCGGCGGAGGCGAGGGACCAGACGCAGATGGCCGCGTTCTTCTGGGCGTCGAGAGTGCCGGAGAGAAGGAGATCGATCAGGACCGGGATAGCGCCCTCCTCTGCCATGGCGCTCCGGATATCATCGACGGTGGATATGTTTTTGAGGGAGCCGGCGGCGAAGGCCTGGATGGCGGGGGATCCGGATCCCGATCGGCAGGCGGCGATCAGTATCGGGACGCCGCCGTAGGCGGAGACGGCCCAGGCGTTGGTCAGATCGGCGGTGATGGCCTCGATTGCGGAAGCGGCGCGCTCGCGGACGCTGAGGGAGCCGGAGTCGAGGAGGCGGAGGAGGGGGCCGAGAGCGCCCTCCTCGAAGATGGCACGGCGGGAGGAGTCGGAGGCAATGGCGAGGAGGGAGACAGCGGCGGCGGCCTGGTCACGGATGAGGGAGTGGGCAGAGGGGTCGATGAGGCGGACGAGGGATGGGAGATCGCCCTCGGCGGCAACGATGGGGGCGAGCTTGGGGGGATCGGAGGCGAGGAGCTGGAGGAGGGAGTCGAGGGCCTTGTTCTTGAGGTCGATGGAGCCGATCTGGAGGCGGGCGAAGAGGTCGCGGACGAAGAGGGCGAGGTCGGCGCGGGCCGCAGAGGGGCCCGGGAGGTGGAGGACGATGGCGCCAGCGCTGGGGAGGTGGTGGAGAAGGCCGGAGCGGAGGAGGAGGTCGAGGTCGTGGAGGTGGAGGGAGAGGGTAGAGGCGGCGATGTCAAGGTCGCTCTGGAGGAGGAGCTTGCCGGTGGGGAGAGAGGGGTCGAGGCAGCGGGCGGAGAGGGAGTGGAGGGAGCGGAGAGTGGATAGGAGGGGCGGGAGGAGGTCGACGAAAAGGGGGTTGGCCGGCCAATGGGGGGAGCCGGCGGCCTCGGCGAGAGAGGACTGGAGGAGGGAGAGCTTGGAGTTGAGGAGCCGCCACCGGCCGACGAAAGACTTGACGGAGAGGGCGGCAACCAGGAGGACGGGGAGGAGGTGGTGGAGGATGAGGTCCAAGGTCTCGGCGGGGGTGGCGACAGAGGCGGGCGGCGGCGGAGGAGAGAGGGAAGTCATGGGTTCAAGGCCGAGGGGCTCCGGAAGGAGGGGAAAGCAAGGAGCATGGAGTCGAACGGAGGAACCGGAGAAAAGAGCAAGGAAAATAAGGGGGTAGCGGGGTCGATGAGATGGAATGGACGGACAGGATTGCTTGTAAGGAAAGGAAAGGAAAGGGATAGCAGCGGGGGCTCCTCGGGTGGAACGTAAAAGTTGTTGAAGGGGGCGGGTGGAATAGTGGGAGATATGGATGGTTGTTGAGGAGGATTACAGGTTAGAGGATTTATGGAGAGAGACATATAATTCTTGGGAGACCCCGTGCGGTGTGCCGAATGCGGCCCGCTGAGCAGATTGGATAAATTCCATGGAATCCGCTTTTCAGGATGGATGAATGATATGATCGTATACCCTCCAGCGTAGCGGCATGTTCAACGAATCAAGGTGGAAGACCGCAACGAAAATTTTCTAGTTTTCTAAACTGGAGTTGGATATATCTTTCTTAAGTTTATCTTATAAAACAAACTAATTCTACCCCACGTCCAGTGAACATGATGATTAGGAATGATGCCATATATGAAAGGATAAAATGTATCCAGCGATGTGTGTCGTCGACCCCGCCTAGGCCGCCCCTAATTGACATCATGGGCCAGGGGCATTTGAGGTCGGGCAATACTGATCTATCTCCAACCGAAGACGAGGAGGGTGAATGGTCTTAATTCAGCAAGTACCTATTTTAGAAAAAACATCCTCTTTCAATTTTCATTGGAGGATCAAATAAGATACCCCACAACCATTCAGATATGGTCAATAGCGAGTCAACGGTCATGTGACTCCGTATGGTGTGATCTCTATTAGCATGATCTACATGTACCTTTTGAACCCCTTTAGATAAGGGCTAAGTCTATAATTTTTTCTCTCTCTTTCCTTTTTTTTCTTTTTTCTTTTTTTTGATTCTTTGTTGGTTGGAGCATCGAAGGGTTTCCATCGAAACCCCTTTCGATCAAAGACTTCTTTTACAGGTTTTAACTTTACCTTCACTCATCCAAAGGCAACCTTTTCACTTCAGTCTACTACTCCCAAGTCGACCTCAACATTAGCTCAGAGATCGATAGCAATAGATCGGTACTAGTATAAAGGCCTTGAAAGCTCGTTTTTAGAAAAAGAGTCATTCTATTACCATGAGACCAAAAAGAGGAGCTTCGAATACTTCATGCCATTCTAACATCATTCAATCGAACAATGCTCAATAAGACATCATTATACCAGAATCCGTCAAAGTACTACCATCGCCCAGCTAGTGCAGGCGATCATCAATATATTGATAATCTTATCAAGCAAGTTCAAGCCCTAATCAATACGGTGCATGAGATGCAGCAAGTTACCGTAGCTCAATCACTACCTAGTGGCTACGCAGGACTAGGTCTAGCCCCAGAATGGTAGCCTCCTCGTAGCCCAAGGTAGGGGCATAGTTGGCATAGCCAATTGGGGAGCCCTAACTGAGGTCATCATAGGTAGTCCTCGACCCTATGATCGGGAAAGGACTCCACTTTTGAGGGCTCCTTCCCTTGACATGCAAAGGTAGACAGGAGGTTTCTATAGATGCAATGTTAGATTGAGGTGCTACAAGACCAAGCTTAACAATAGAACAGGGAGCTCGACTTTAACACGAAATTCTCATTCTTCGAGAGAATTATGAATGAACTATTCCATCTCAATTCAAAATACTATAACTAGAGACCTACGATAGGACCACCAATCCTATTGATCACTTGGAGAGCTTTAAAGCTCTAATGCACCTCCATGAAGCCATCGATAGAATTCTCTACCAAGCATTTCTATCCACTCTATGAAAGGTGGCCCGGTACTAGTACTTAAGCCTTTAGCCAGGCTTGATCGATTCTTTCAAGCAGCTTAGCCAACTATTTGCTGTACACTTTGTCAATAGCCAAGGTAGCACTGTGGCTTGGACTCACTTATCAACATCAAACAAAGAGAGGGTGGGTCTCTTTGAAAATATATAAGCTGCTTCAATACCACCACATTAGAAGTCCATGACCTAGATCAATCAGTCATCATGTCTGCCTTCAAGGGCAAGCTCTATAGGAACTCTTTCCTCTTCTCCTTCAAGAAAAGATATCCCAAGGACTTCGCTAAGATGTTGGCCTAAGCAAAGAAATATATGAATGCCAAGGAGGCAATGGCCTTATATGAATCACCGGCCAATAAGCTATAGGAAAAGAAGAAAAGACAATAGTGGGGGGCAGAAATGTGAAGGCCCCCGAGGCAAAAGAAAGTCACGCCGATCTTGGAAACCTTATTACAACCGGATGAGGACCCTACCTTGGAATCACCGATCTTGAACCCTATAATAGAGGTATGGGAATTACACCCCACTCAATATACCATGGGCACTGATACTAATGGAGATTGAGGGCCAAAAAGATTTTCTGTCTCAGGAGGATGGTGACTCCATCCTAAGGCATACTGTGCGGAAGTATTGTTGCTACTAGTACCACCATAAGCATGATATTAAAGATTTCCTCTAGCTCAAAGATGAGATTGAAACCGGCTCAAAGATGAGAATGAAGCATTCATCTGGTGTGGATGACTCAAGTGATACATGGATGGACAATCGAATCAGAATGACATCAGAGCCAACCCACCATAGCTTGAGGAGAACCAAAAGAATAGGCCCCTGATTGGAGTCATCAATGTGATCTCTAGAGGGTAGGTTGGCGACTTGATGCAGGATCCTGATCAAAGTGGAAGAGTGGATGCCTAAAAGAAGCGAAGGGTTGAAGATGTTGATCTCCAAGGGGTACAGTGCCCCCACAATGATATAGTTGTAATGACCTTAACTATTGCTTATTATGATATGCATCATATTTTGATTAATAATGAAAGTTCAGGAGATGTTTTGTTTTACAATGTCTTTGTAAGATGGATTTTTCTCGAGATTAGTTGAGAAAGCTTGATTCTTTCTTGGTTAGTTTCTCTGGGATGTGATCCAGATAGAAGAGGTTGTTTCCTTATCAATCACTACAGGTCAAGAGCTGAATAAGTCAACCATTCAACTTAACTTTTTGGTCTTAAAAGTTTCTTCAGCCTATAATGCCACATACTAGGTTGACCAGGAACGAATGCACTCCAAGTCCGTATTGTCAATCTACTACTTGTTAGTTAGATTTCCGACTCCACATGGGATTGGAGAGGTACAAGGAGACCAGATGTTGGGAAAATAGTAATACATGGTGACCTTGCAAAGGAAAATTCAGATAGAGCCCTTGCTTATGGAAGGTCTCAATATTTAAGATGAGCTGACCAAGCAAACAAGAGAGCCAATTGAGGATCTTATCTCGGTTGTGTTAGCAGAAGCTGTCCTGACCAGAACAATTTAGATTGGCTCTAGCTTGAACAAGGAATCCTGCCAATGCCTCACCTTGTTTCTTTAATTAAACATTGATATTTTTGCTTGGTCAGTCTTTGACATATCAAGTATGGACTTGGAGGTCATCATGCATTGTGTTATAGCAGTAACAAATCTATTCGACCCCGGCCCTGACACAGCAAAGCCCCTGTTTGGCCGATGTGGTCGCCAGTTCCATGTGGCATCTCCAAGCCTTCTACCCAAATAAGATAACAGTGGAACACCATCGCCCGGAGGCCTTCCTGTCTATTTTATTTATAGCACGCAATGAGCAAGGATCTCGATGATTGTTGATCAAACTAATCAAGTCCTCCCTTTTTACATATTACAATTACATTCTCCAATTATTAAGCTAAAATAATTGGAATGAAATATGGTTTTTACATTGTTACCAAAAAAATGGTTTTGTTGCTGCCAAGTCGCTCGTCACTGAGCTCTAGCGATGGAGGAGGGTACTCCAGGATCTCTTGGAAGGATGAAAAGCTGAGTTGGACCATTCCACTTCCGAAACCTGTAAAAGGTTCTTAAATCAGGGTTACCGACGGGGACACTCTGACGCTCAAGTCAATGTACGAAAAATGAGAGGCTAGTGCAATCGAAGCTGAAAGCCTGTGATGGTTTGATGATTGTGTGAGCAACCGTGTGGGAATGTTCAGAACATACCTGGGATAGAGATCCCTCTCACCTATTTGTATGGTTATGTGGTATAATAGAATGTTGTTACGGGGGTGCCAATCTTTGACAGGTATAACAAACTTGGCTAAGGTAGCGAGATTCTGTCCCCTAAGGCTCTGATTAGAGGAATCATTTTTGTTATGATACTAGAGTTTCTTAGGATCATGTCCGCCATGATTTATACTAGAATAGTTGTGATTGACTGGATCGTCTACCGCTAGGTAGGAAGGGAGACTTGGTCGCATGCCCTATCCAACTAGGTCGACACATCCAACTAGCTAGCCAAAGTTGGATTGGAAGTTGGTGGGTGTAGGAGTGGGAGTGCCAAGTTAGACGGCTCAACTGGCCTCCACTACTCGGCTTGGAAATAGCTAGTAGATCTAGATGGGGCTAGCCGGCTAGCAAGACTCACTGCTAATTGCTTACGGGTGAAGGGTTGGTCAGCCTAGGGCACTGGATTCCGTAATCTGCTATAGATGGTGGTGCATTCGATAGTCCAAGAAGTCTCCGAGTCTATGTCAGCAATTGTCACATGAAATGCCCCCCACTCTCAAGTTTAGAAAGCTCTTCCCTTTTGTCTTTTTTGAGCAATGGGGTAGTTAAACTCTGGATTGACATGGGCCTGACTCGAGCACTTGCAGACTCGCTAGATGAGGTGTTGTCAGCTATCTAGATGCTTCCAACATGGGAGAGAGAGCTAACATGGCTCACCCAAGGGGCTATATTTAATTCTCCATAGAAGGTAGCTTGCACGTCTTCCCTTTACCAGTGAAAGGCCACCACATGTCCCAGGAGCGACAATTTGAAATGATTCGTTTGCGCTTCCCATGATCGGGCTTTAAAGAAAGCAAGAAAGACTCGAAGTGCTATGACACTTGCAATTGGATGTGTGCACACGTCAAAATTTGGGAGGACATGATGGGGCGAATGAAATCCAAACCATTGGAGCCTTCGGTTTAAAGTGGGTTTCTGGCATTGCTTTGAAGGTTTCTTTTCCATTAGCTTGTGGAGAGGTGATTAGGAAGGAAAGTCCCAAACACTAACCTGCTCCTGGAAGTCCTCTCTGTCAGCAGGTTGGTCTTCCTCCTTTTTTGCTAGCTGCTTTCTTTCTTCATCTTTCTTAGGCCTTCTTTAGAGTTCCTTGGGTAGGATCGTGTGGGTAGGATCGTGTGGGGCAATCTTGGTTTTCCTCTAGATCCCTTCCCTCGTTAGGGTTTCACTTCTCTTTCTTTCTTTGGCATCATGAGTTTATCTAAAGATGATGAACACTCAGTGAGTGCCATGTTTTTGATGTTTGGGCTTGGAAGAACCATACTTGTATAGGCTTGATCCCTCTGACCAAGAAGAGGAAGAATCCCATTTTAGGATTGTCTGTAAGACTGGTAGATTTGCCCTGATCCTAGCTCCTGTACCAGTTCTAGCCCCTATGCTGGTACGGGCCCTTGCACCAGTCCAAGCCCTTATTGGTTCGGTAGGCGTGACATCAACCATGTCTAGGGAAACCATCATCCATCTTCGAAGGATGTACAGGATCCTAGACCACATTAGGATTGCAGCTCCATACCCAAACGACATAGTGACTTCCGGCCTGGAAGGGGGGTTGGCTTGTATGAGGTATTTCTTCATGCTGGTCTCAAGTTGCCTTTTCACCCTTTCATTCTATGCTGCTTGACTGGTATTGCCTCATTCGGCCCAGTTGACTCCTAACTCCTTTAGGACCGCCTGCTCATTCATGGTCCTTTGCCATTTTCATGGGATTGTCCCCAAGTTTTCCTTGTTCAAGTCGATCTTCACCTTGAAATGCCACTTAACAGAGAAAGGGCGGTGGTTCATAGCTCCCCACCAAGGGACTATCCACTTTAGTTTGCACTCTTCCATCAAGCGATGGAAGAGTTGGTTCTTCTTTGCCTTCCTTGAAGGTATCAATTGGGTTTGGAGTGACCCGAATCAATCCCCAAATCAGAGTTCCGAAGTGGAGCCTGCCAACCGGGAGGTCTACGAGTAGCTCCTTAATTCAAAGATCTTGAAAGGGAAAGTTGTCAGAACAAAACTTGTATAAGACTGGGATTAGTTCTACATGAGCCTTAGATGAGAGTCTGTGTCTCTTCTCGGTTAGATTGCTTGTGACTAATAGAATCTTGCACTCGGTTGCTCTGCAAACATGAAGTTCTCAATGGAGGACATAAAGAACATCGGTTGGAAGAAGAGAGGCCGTGCATAGACTCACCAACCATCTCGCCTACTGTTGCACTGCCACTGAGGGTCATTCCTGTGCCCAATCCGCAGGAGGCTCCCACTGCTGCCGATATGGAGGTGGTGATCTCATCATTGTTGCCGCCCACTCTGACACCTGCTCTGGTGATGTCCTCCGTTCGACCACAGAGCCTGCTTTCTCTACTAGCATCATCTCATGTGATAGGGAGGCTTCCTTAAATGAGGATGAGGTTCTTGAGTTAAGGACAAAGGTGCATCTATCCGTCTTTGTCTTCAAGAACAAGAAGTTGGCCAAGGACTTGCTTGACCATATACTTATCCCCCATGATCAGGCAAAGTGATGGCCATGATCTCCGGATAAGATCTTTTCCAATGCCATATATCAGTTGCATGGGGTAAGTGTCTTTCCACTCTGCTCTTGGTTGGTTCCTTCATGCATTGAGTAGCTAATCCTGAATTCCTTTCCTTGTTGCTGCTTATTCATGACATCCTTGCCATGAAGGGGCTATTAAGCAAATCCACATAACTCCTAGAATCATGGAAGGATAAGGTCAGGATGGCAAAGAGACAGGCGAGGTTTTTGGAAAAGCTGCTCACTGTGAGCTAGGCTTGGGAGGCCATGCTTAAAGAGGAGCTGAAGGCTTCCTAGAACACTAATCTAGGGGCTCGAGGCCCAATTGAAGAAGAAGGAAGAAGAGCTCAAGAAGGAGGAAGAAGCTTCCGATCTGGGGATCTATCTTGTCGATGTGGTCTCTAGGAGATGTATTAGAAATCCAAGAGCATACTAGCTAATCAGAGGCTTGATGCAGCTTATGATATAGCTAAGGAGGCTAATTGGAAGGCCAAAGAGGTCGAGACTAAGGCCTGCACCATGGAGGAAAAAGCAGCCTCGGTGGCATCTCATGCCATCGAGGACTTTAAGAATTCAGAAGACTTCAAGAGTGAAGTGGGGGAGGCCAACTACGATGCCTACTTGAAAGGCTTTGCCAAATGCAAGGTGAAAGTCTCTAAAGCCTTCTACGGTCTTAATCTACGGGACATCATAGGTGAGGCTAGAGAGCAGGAAGAAGAGGAAGAGGTTAAGGTGGAGGCTGAGGCCAAAGCTTCCAACAAGGCCTCAATTGCCAAGGTTAAGGAGGTCAAAGTCGTGATTGCTTTTAAGATCACAGCCACCAAAGATGCGGAGAGGCTAGAGGAAACCATGGCTAAGGACATCACCAAAAAGGACAAACTTAGCATCACGGTTGAGGTCTTCAAGAAGGCGGGGACCAAAAAGAAGCAATGGGATCTACCTTTGTGTAGGAAGCCATTGCCCGGGTGATGGTCAAGAAAGAGGCTATCATCAATGCTATAGTGGAGGCTATCGAGTCCAGTTCCTCTATAGCCCCTCCCCCTAGTAGCTGATCCTCTTTCTCTTTATCTATTTTGTACCCGGGCATGGCCTCTCTTTCTCTTTTCTTTTCTCTTCTTTTTTTTTTATAGAGGCTTTCATGTCAATGAAGTCTCCCTTCTTGTAAAAAATATATCAAGTAATAGAAGTTTTATTCCCTTTAACAAGCCTTGTGTTTATTTTTGCATTGTTTGGATGTGTGTTGGCTTATGTATTGTATGGTTTCCATTTGACAGGTGATTCGACCAGCACTGTCGGGCAGACCAGCCTTCAATTTTTTTCCAAGTCCCTAGTTGGATGGTTGATAGCTGCAAGAGGTAGGCTGACTAGTGAGGCTTCACTATAGGAGGTCGACAATGGGCCAAATGTTGACTATGGAAAGGTTCGGGTCTGATCGTAGTGAACTAGCAATTGAAGCTTGTTCCCACCCTGATCGGTGTCCAAACGACCGTAAAGGATTATGGTAGCACGGGGACACCTTTAATTTGACTAAGGCCTAGTTGATCAAAAAGGTTATGGTATTAGTAAGCGAGTTGCTTTGAATTTAGCCTATGGCTAGTTAGTCGTAGGGTATGGTGATGGTAAGCAACTCATCTTGAAATTAACATGTGGCTAGTCGATTATAGGGTGCTGTACTGAAAAGCGATCCATCTTAAATTTAATCTATAACTAGTCGGTTGTAGGGCACTGTGCTTATAAGTGACCCATCTTTAAAATTAACCTACAGCTAGTCGACCATAGGGTATGGTGCTGGTAAGCGATCCACCTTGAATTTAATCTATAACTAATCGACTGTAGAGTGCAGTGCTAGTAAGTGATCTATCTTAAATTTAATCTATGGTTAGTCAGCTATAGGGTGAGATGCTGGTAAGCAACCCATCTTGAATTTAATCTATGGCTTGTCAACCGTAAGGTGCAGTGCTGGTAAGCGACCCATCTTAAATTTAACATATGGCTAGTCGACTATAGGGCACGATGCTGATAAGCGACCCGTCTGGAAATTAACCTATAGCTAGTTGATCGCAGGGCATGGTATTGATAAGCGATCCATCTTGAATTTAATCTATGGCTAGTCGGTCGTAAGGTGCGATGTTGGTAAGTGACCCATCTTGAATTTAACCTATAGCTCATCGACCGTATGGTGCAGTGCTGGTAAACAACCTATTTTGAATTTAACCTATAGCTAGTTGGTCATAAGGTGCAATACTAGTAAGCAAACCTTTTTCTTGAATTTAATCTATGGCAAGTTGACCATAGGGCATGGTGCCGGTAAGCGACATGTCTTAAAATTAACCTATAGCTAATCGGCCATAGGGTGCAGTACTGGTAAGCGACCCATCTTAAATTTAATCTATGACTAGTAGACTATAGGGTCGGTGTTGGTAGGCGACCTCTCTTGAATTAACCTATAGCTAATTGACCATAGGGTACGGTGCTGGTAAGCAATCCATCTTGAAATTAACCTATGGGTAGTCGATTATAGGGCTTTATAATTTGGAGGAAGGCTAAGGATCCTATTGATGAGAACTCCATTCATTTTTGGATGAAGTAAGTACATTATTGATAGTATATTCAAAGGTTCTCTACATTCTACGTCCAGGAGATTGAGGTCCTATCAAGTTCCTCGATCATGTACGCCCCTCGATGTAGAGCTTCTATCACCCGGTAAGGTCCTTCCAATTTGGAGATAGCTTGCCTTACTCAGTTGGTTTGGAAATTTCAGCACAATATAAAATGAGATCTCCAGGATGAAGTATCGGGCAACTCGTTGCCGATATGCAATCATACGGAGGAGAGATTTATCTCTAGTCTTCTCAAGTAAATTGAGGTTGGTTCTCAGCTAGATCGGGTTACTTAACTCATCATAGCATTCAATCCTCATACTTAAAAGGTCGATCTCAACCGATATCATTACTTCGATGCCGAAGACTAGATTGAAAGAAGTCTTATTTATCGAGATTTGAGGTGAGTGTGGTATGCCTAAAATACACTAGGAAGCTCTTCAGCCCATCTGCCTTTGGTATCATCCAATCTGGTCCTGAGGCCCTGAAAAATGGTTTGATTTATTACCTTTGCTTCCCCATTCATTTGAAGATGGCCTACAAACATGAACCGGTGTCGGACATGCAAGTCGACGTAGAATTCTTTGAAAGTCCAGTTATTGACCTGCTTGCCATTATCGATGATGATGGAGTGGAGAAGTCCAAATTGATAGATGATCAACTTTCAAAAGAAGTTTGTCACTTTGCTTTCCATGAATGTGCCAGGGGTTTCATCTCTATCCATTTGATGAAATAGTCGATGATGACAAGTAGGTACTTTCACTAGCCAGACACTGGAGGAAAGGGCCTAGAATGTCCATCCCTTACTAGGCAAATGGCCAAGGCGAATGGAGATGGGAGAGCTATGTTGCTGGTTGCTATTGGATATTAGCATGTTGCTGATATCGATCACACTTTTGAACTAACTTTGCAGCATCCTCCTACACGGTAAGCTAATAGTATTCTTGCCTGAGTGCCTTATAGGCCAAGGATTTGCCTCTAAAGTGATTCCCACATATACCTTCATGGATCTCCTTGAGGACATAATCAGCTTGGCAGGTCTTAGACACTTCAGCAGTGGGTATGAGAAGGACTTCTTGTAGAACTGTCTATCTAGCAACAAAAACCAGGAAACCCTCCATTTTAGTAACCTCACCTCTTGGCGGTCTTCGCATAGGACTCCCTCAATAATATACTTGATGAACAGGTCCATCCAACTTGACTTATGACTGGCCTGTTGGACCTCCTCAGTCTTGTTGATATTGGAAAATTTCAAGTATTCAACATATGTACTCCTAAGGATGTTGTTCGCTAAGGTTGCAAGTTAGGAGAGTGTATCTGCCCTAGCATTTTCTCTTCTTGGGATGTGAGAGATACTGAAATGCTGGAGTGTCGACATGAGGGTTCATACCTTGTCAAGATACTTGGCCATTATCAGGTCTCAGTAGTGACTTGACCAGCTACAAGTTGTGGTTGATGAAAACCCTTAGGAGCTACACTCCAACTTCCTTCACCAACTTCAGTCTGGCTAATAGGGCTTTGTACTCGGATTGGTTATTAGTCATCTTGAATAGGAAATACAATGCATACTCGATGACCACTCCCTTTGAGTTCATTAGGATAAGCCCTGCTCCACTCCATTATGAATTCGAAGCACCATCTACGTGAAAATCTAGGTTGAGCCCGTATCAGAAGACTTAGGAGGTTGCTTGATTAGTGCCTCTTCAGGCTTATCATCCGACTACGTGCATTCGACTAGGAAGTCAGCTAGGACTTGGACCTTCATGGATGACCTCGAGCAATAGGAGATATCAAACTCATTAAGTTTGATTGTTTATTTTGCTAGTCATCCAGAGGTGTCAAGTCGCTACAAAATTGCTTTGAATGGTTGATCGGTGAGAACGATGATAGGAGGGGCTTGAAAATAGAGCATGAGATGCTGAGCATAGATGATTAATGTAAAAATAATCTTTTTAGATTTAGAGTACCTGATCTTTGCATTTTGGAGCACTTTACTGGTGTAGTAGATTAGCTTATGGACCTTTTTGTCATCTATTTAGATGAGCACGAAGCTGACTGCTTTCATTATGGCAGCAACATATAAGAAAAGTTCCTCTTCCACTTCCCATTTGGAGAGTAGAGGCGAGGAACTTCTTTAGTTCCTCGTAGGTTAGCCGGCACTCCTCTATCCATGTGAGGTCGTGCATTTTTCGTAGGATCTTGAAGAAGGGTAAGCAGTGCTTGATTGATTTGGATATGAAATGGCTAAGAGCTGCTACTCAGTTAGTGAGCTGCAAGACTTCCTTCTTAGAGGTTAGATACTGCATGTCTGAAATAGCTTGGATCTTCTTTGGATTTGCCTTGATGCTGTGCTTGGTAACCATAATGCTAAGAAACTTGCTAGCCATGATACCAAACGTGCACTTGCTGGATTCAGTTTCATCCAGTGACGATGGAGGTTTTTGAATGCTTCCTCCAAGTTGACAATATGATTAGCCTCATCAATACTTTTGACAAGCATGTCATCAATGTAAACCTTCACGTTATGATCGATTTGATCATCGAAGATCTTATTAACCAGTTACTGGAAGTAGCTCCTATATTTTTTAGATTGAAAGGTATTACTTTATAGCAGTAAATACCTTTATCAGTCATGAAAGTGATATTTTTCTCATCTTCTAAAATTATTCTGATCTAGTTGCAGCTTGAGAAGGCATCCATGAAGCTTAGCAGCTTGTGTCCAGATGTCACATCAACTAGCTGATCTATCTTTGACAATGAAAAGTTATCCTTTAAACATGCCTTGTTGATGTCTGTGTAGTCGATACAAATTCTCCACTTTTCATTGGCTTTCCTAACCATGACAATATTGGCAAGCCAGTCGAGGTATTAAGCTTCTCGAATGAATCTAGTGATGAGTAGCTTGTCGACCTCCTCATCATTGCTTTTTGTCTTTTTGGAGCAAAACTCCTTTTCTTCTACTGGATTGGCCTAAATCTCGGGTCAATATTCAACTTATGGGTGATTACTTCTGGAGAGATCCCCAGCATATCCAACACTAACTAGGCAAAAATGTTCGAATTGACTTGTAGGAAATCAAGTAGCAAGTTTCTTTCCTTTTCTGATAGTAAAGCATCGACTTGAACCAACATTGCTGGGTTCTCTTCTAGTGAGAAAGTGAGTAGCTGCTCGATTGGTTCTCCCTTCTTTCTTGGTTATTTTTGGTCTAGTTGTTCTATAGATGGCACCTCATTGGCCCTTTGCATCCTCGATGCCATTTGTTAGCACTATCTAGCAAGCAGTTGGTCTCTACTAGGGGTGAAAATGGGTCAGGTTGGACCGGATCATGACTGACCTTGACCTGACCCGGTTCTTTGATCGAGTTCTAATATTAGCACAGACCCAATCTACTAGAAAATTTGATTGGATCGGGTCCACTATCAAAATTTTTGATCCAACGAATCATTCGGGTTAGATTGGATCTATGAATAACCCAATTCTAATTTTAAAAAATAGATTTAAATATGATCCGGATCATATATAGATAATTATATTTTAATATTACATATCTAGCTATTATTAACCATAAAATAGATAACAAATAATATTATTTTAAAAATAAATTAAGATATAAAAATAATTATAACTCTATCTTTATGTTAAAAATAAGTTCCATATAAGTTTTAAATTATAATTTAAATATTCAAATATATTTGATCCTAATAGTATTAGCAAGTTCGGATTGGGTTGGATCCAAATTCAGTAAACCCAGACCTGACCCGAATCCATGGGTCCTTAAAAATGGGTTGGATCATGTCAGTTCGGGTTGAGTCACGAGTCAACCCAACCTATTTGTAGCCTTAGTCTCCGTGCATCTCACCGACTCTATTTTTAGTCAAAAAGCATACAAGGTGCTTAGTCGAGATGACAACGTCCAAGAAATTCAATCCAGGTCATCCAAGGATGGTATTATATGTCGAGGGTAGGTGGACAACTATAAAAGTTATAGGTTCAGTGCTTTGTCTAGGGGGTACCTACGGTGACCAGTAGCATGATCTCTCCTTCAACTCCAACTAAATCCCTCGTGAAGATGACTAGAGGCATGGAGATTGATTTGAGATGATTCATAGACAGATTCATATGAATAAAAGCATCGTAAAAAGTGATGTCTATAGAGCTTCCACTATCAACCATAATTCTTTTTATATAATATTTTGCTATCATCATATCTATGATGATATCATTGTTATTAGGATTGTAAATCCTGGGAAGGTTCCTATTAGAAAAGGGGATTATAATTTCAATTCTCTCCTCTCCTCTCAACCTTTTTGATGCTGGTCTTGCCTCCCATAAAATCATGTCGACTGGCCTTTCTATTGGGGCATTGTCGACCTTGGCTTGAACTTATTGATGGCTAGAACTTTGGGAATTGGTTTGGGCTCTTCAGCATACGTAGTTCTTGAGATAGCTGCATTGGATGAAATCCTCAATCTCCTTTAGATAGCGGTACTGCTCGGTGTCATAGCCATAGTCATGATGGAACTGGCAGTACTTGCTCTTATCTCGATTGGCCAATAATGACTTTAGTGGAGGAGGCCTGCGAAGGTATTGCTCTCCCTCTTCTCTATTAGGATATTGGCTCTGGGGACAAGAATTGGAGTGTACTTATCATTCTTGCTGGTGAAGACTTTTGACTTGGTGCCTTATCGGCTGGACGGATCTGACTTCTTTGCTTGGGCTCCACTTCGTTCTCCATGGGCTTGTTTCTTCCAAGGCTTTCCGTCCAACTCCCTCTGAGTTCGGTCTCCCTTCTTCATGCAAATATACTTTTGCATGCAAGTTAGCAACTCTGAGTAGGACTTAGGATGCTTCTTGTTTAGGGAGTAGGTGAAGCAGGAGGTGTGGAACTCTCTCTTCATGGCTAACATGGCCATTAACTCATCTAGATGATAGAGTTCTAACATGATTGACTTGAATGGGGTCACGTAATCTCCAAGCGATTCTTTGTCCTGCTGGCAGATGGAGAGGAGACTATTAGCCTCTCATGGCATCTTTTGGCAAGCATCGAAGTGTATTATGAACTTCTTCTCTAGTTGCTTGAAGGAGTCCATGCTCCTTAGCTCGAATCGGGAGTACCAGGCTTGAGCTGCCTTACGAAGCTTGGCTAGGAAGGCAATATAGAGGAGGGCATTGGTGGTGTCCTGAACTTGCATGAGAGCCTTGTAGCTCTTAAGATGATCCAATGGATCCATAGTACCGTCATACGGATTTAACAAGGGTATTTTGAACCGACTAGGAATCGATTCATCTAGAATTCGATGGGTAAGAGGAGGATGGGCTTCATAATCTGTCAGCTCCTAGTTTCCATCTTGGAAGTCGACAAATTGGTACTCAGATCGGCTACTTTGCAATCATATTCATCGAGGCGTTATCCAGCCAGACACCAGATCACCTCGTCAATGGACCCCTTCTCAAAAGATTTTGGGATTGAGGTGGATAAAGACCGAGGATGCTTGTACTTGGGTTCTTTTCTCAATCATCGCTCCCGCTAGGAGGGGTCAACCCTTCGTGGTGTAGGAGACCGCATTTGACAGGTGGCCCTATGATGCTGGGATCTCCCATAGGAGACTCGATGGCTAGCCCAATGGGATGAAGGGGGCCGTTGGTGAAGGAGGGTTTGTCGATAGAAGGACCTTCCCCAAGGGGACTAGTAGCTGGCATGAGCAATGGCTGCAGGGATGGTTGGGATCCCTGGCTGTTGCTGTGTGGTCATAGACCATCGTTGATGCTGCAGCTCCTAGATTGCTATTACCAGTATTTTGACCTACCGGGTGAGGACAGTGAGCTGGTCTTGCTAGGTCATAGTGGTGGATGTGGTGGTGTGGGTGGCTTCACCTCCTGGCTGCGCCAATCATCACAGCATGAAGGATTTCCCACATGATTAGTGGAGGTATCTTGAGCATGCATCACCACCATGGTTTTGAGCTTCAGTGAATGAATATTCGCCATGTAGCAATTATTTGCTTGCGACCATAGGTTGTATCCCCTTCTTGGTGTGCCAATTTGTTATTGTCAAGTCACCTATCATTGAGCTCCATGATGGAGGGTACTTCGGATTCTCCTGGAGGGGTGAGAAGCTGAGTTAGTTTGTTCCACTTCCGAAACCTACAAATTATCCCTAAGCTGGGATTATCGACGGGGACATTCTAACGCTCAAGTCAGTGTACAGAAAATGAGAGGCTATAGCAATCGGAGTTGAAAGCCTGTGGTCGTTCGATGACTGTGTGAGCAATCGTGTGAAAATGTCTGGAATGTACCTGGGTCGGAGATCTCCCTTACCTATTTGTATGGTTATGTGGTGTAACATAATGTTGCTACGGGGATGTCAATCTCTGACAGGCGTAACAAACTTGGCTGAGATGGTAAGATTTTGTCCTATGGGGCTCTAATCAAAGAAATCTTTTCTGTTATGATACTAGAGTTTGTTAGGATCATGCCTGCATGATTTATACTAGAATAGCTATGTTGGCTGGATTGCGATTATCCAGATGTTGCTTTCGCCAGGCAGCAAGGAAGACTTGGCCGTGTGCCCTATCCTACTAGGTTGATACAACCGACTAGCTAGTCAAAGTCGAATGGAAAGTTCGCCGAATGGAAAGTTGGTGGGTGTAAGAGCAGGAGTGCCAGGTTAGATGGCTGAATTGGTCTCCACTAGCCGGTTTAGACGGAGATAACCGGCTAATAGAACCTGCTAATCACCTGCGGGTAAAGGGCTAGTCAGCCTAGGGAGCCTAGGGTGCTGGAATTCATAATCTGCCATGAACGGTGATACATTCGACGATCCAAAAATCTCCAAGTCCATGTCAACAACCACCGCATCAGCAAACTTTCTACAATATATTATTCCTTCAATAGAAAATTAAAAATTGTTTTGGGAAGTTTGTTATGGGTACAAGAAAAGTTTACCAGACCCATTGGCAAAGTCGTAATCTACCATCCACTCGTGTATAGCAACAGATCCATATTAAATATTTTACCCAAAAAAAAATCCTTATCAAATCAATTCCGTTATGCGAAATGGAAATATCGTTAAAGGTGAGAATATAAATGCTCAGTCTTTATATTATTATGTGGATTGGGGCTTGCTCGTACGGTCACCCTTCTCCTCTTAGCGACCGGTTTACCACAATAAAGGGCTTTAAATTTTCAATGAATATTCCGCCACACGAATCCCAGCACATGTTGTCATGCAATGAAACGAACCCCATGTCCAATTGACCATACACGTCCCCTGTGCGAAACCAGAATGCCAATGTATCCAAGTCTTTTTGGCAACTGAATATATGCACCAAAAAGAGAGAAGAAGAATGTACACACACCCCCCCCCCCCCCCCCCCCCCCCCCCCCCCCCGCCACCCGCCAAAAAAAAAAAAAAAAAAAAAAAAAGAAAAGAAAAGAAAAGAAGTCCATGATCATTTGTATGTCATGGTCATGCACCAGGTAACCGGGCATCCAAAAAGTAGTCAAGAAATTTCTCTGAGCCAACAGTTCCAGGACAAAACAGGTCTGCAGATGTTATGACCTAGATTGGCTATAAACATAATGAGTTTATGGAATGGTCATGCTAGAAGGATTGCATGCATTTCACTCAAACTAATGCAGTGAATGTTATGAGGAAGGATTATTCAAAGTTACTTTTTTTCCAGAATGCTCGTAACTCCTGAAGATCTTACAGTGAGATAAGCAAATGAAAAAGATAAGAACGAGACAAGCTGTTCATTAAATATTCGAAAAAGGATCTATTTAAATATTACGACCTCAATAAGAGAGACAAAATTGAAGAGAATTCCTCCAACATGGCATCAATAAATTGTGACTGAACTTTACATCTTGCAACTGGAGAATGTTCATTTATATGCAACGATCCAAAAATAGTAGCAAAAGAACAAAAGAACTGAGCATAACAGACTAATGGACTACAATAATGAACTCATCACTACTTTTATTCCAAATAGTCTGCAGTTCAACATTCTTATTGTAAAGAAAGGATTCTTTCCTAGCTTACTACCATGCAAATGGAACGCAGTAATTCTCTATCATCCAGGAGAGTGAACTCATAATTTATCCTGATGAAGAACAGCTGGTCTTCCTATGAGCTTTTTAAACATGAAAATGAAGGTGATAAATGTTTTAAGCTAGAGATGTCGAATAATTCCATAAACCTTTGATCAGAAACCCTTGCTTTGGCAGCAGCAAAACGCTGGTACTCATCAAATATTGAAGAAAGGCACCAGCGCTGCAGTTTTCTCAAGCAGCCTACCACACAACCGGTTCGATGCTGGACAAGTTCATATTACCAAGATATAAGACCTTTTCAATAGTAACCATATGGGCAGACAATGAAATTAATGGATAAAAAAAAAAAAATCAGTTTCACTGCCTACCTTTCCTCGTTTGCAATGAATAAGCAGTGGGTGATTTCGGACATCTGCAATTAAGAATTGGATGATATAAATCTTAAGCAGAAGGAATTCAACTGAATTCCATCCAGCAAGAAAGAAAAAACAGATCATGAATGATTGATACCAAGGACAACTTTGAGAGCTTCACGAATGGTATCTTCTGGAATGTTGACGAAAGGTTCCTGCGAGGAATATTTTCTTTTAGTGTATTCTTTATAACTTAACCAAAAAAGAAGCATCAAGTAGCAAAAGATAAATTAAGAAGAGAAAATTAATTATATCAGGAAATTGTATAGGAGTTTCCTGCAAATTATCCCAGCGATGACAGTATAAGATTTGGCCTGTGGGCAGTAGGTTGCTCAGCAATGAAGAAAGACATCAAGTGATCGCTATTCACTGGTTGAGCAAAGAACTCAAAACTTAACCACAAAATGATAATAAACCACAATGAACAACACAGATTCTAAGAAGTCGACACATTTAATTTGGTTCTCATGCTAACTGAAGTAAAGCTCTCAAGTCTCAATCCAAATGGAGAATCACTTCAAATTTTGTCATTTTCAGTCTTTATCAACTTGGCCGCTGGCTTATGATTGCAGCTGCAAAAGATGAATCTAGTTGCATATCAAATCTCACCAGTTCTGGCCCACAAATGAACTCTACAGGGTTGTTGCCAAGCTGAATTGTAATTTTCTGGCTGAAATGTAATTTTCTGGCTCCAATTCCCCAACTAGCTGTTCAAGATTTGTGGTAAACAATCTCTCATTCCCAGCTGCTTCAGTCAAGTGCTCGAAGCTGATCAAAAGGTTGACTTCACTTGCAAGATACTTGTAGAAAGCTCATGATGTTTAATGTACTTTATTCGTAAAGTCAACATGGTATTGGTGGAATAAAACTTGCAGGTTAAGTCAATTGACTTCCAGCACTTCATGGACAAATTGCCCCTGGGATCCAAGTGAGCTTGGATATCATTCGTCCAAATGTGGAAAGTCGTAGTCCATGCAACATAAGTAAAATACATCCTTTTGGTTGGGTTGTTGCTTGTTGCAAGGAAGAATAATTGATATTTAACAGGGAAACCACTATGACCTCTGGCAACATAGCTATAGTGTTGCCTCCAATTATCAATAGTTTAAAGTTGCAATGATATCACAAATCTAACCAGGAGTAAATATATAAAATGGTATACTAAAGTGAATCTTTCTTGTAAAATATTGCTCCTACATCAAGCCAGTCAATTTGTTCCTGATTTGTCAAAAGAGAATGAAGTTGTAGAAATAATATTCCTTCAATGCTATACAACCTTGGATAAAAAAATCAACCATGCTACAGTTGAAATAGAGAAAGTCACTTTCACAATTTATCATGAGTTAAGAGTTTTATCCTGGTCAAAATTCATTT
The DNA here is from genome assembly GCA_021397845.1 of Areca catechu. Classification (NCBI taxonomy): domain Eukaryota; kingdom Viridiplantae; phylum Streptophyta; class Magnoliopsida; order Arecales; family Arecaceae; genus Areca; species Areca catechu. The sequence goes on along the minus strand of CM038045.1, from coordinate 51,053,751 downwards.
CTAGACTGAAATACAAGGTCAAGAGAATCCACCAAACAGCAGAGGACTTTATGCAAAATAAAACCACAAAATGCCACATATTCCAACAAGCAGACAGCATTCCATCATAATTTATAAATTAAACAAAGCTTCTGCTGATCTCAAAACATCCATTTATCCATTGCATCTGGATCTTCACTCTATATGAGGCATTCTGTACAAAATTTCCCTACCCGATTACATCCTCATATTCTGTGTAAAGATAGCATCACCATAAAATCACCTCCACTCTCCTTTCTTGAAACACTCTTAAACAATAAAACTTATAAACTATAACCAAAACCCAAAAGTGTAAAGAGAATCAAGTCAATTCACAGAGTACTTAAAAAAGGAAAATCTAATTTTGTTAAAGTTTAAGCACCTCAGACACCGAGTTGTATAAAAAAATTAATTTTGTTAATTCTGGAATCTAAACTCTAAACATAATTCCAAACCAATTATCAACCTATATGGCATCATTCTGAATGAAAATTCTTTATTTTATAATCACCCTGCAGACATCCTTCCTGGGCCAAATTAATTTTTCTTCAACCACTCCTCAGAGAATGCCACCTCATATTTAACCTTAAACCCATTTAAACCTGCAGTAGTTTCCATGGACTATAAGTACCCAAGGCAGGTAACAAGCTGTTTTGGGATGTCATGGAGCATCGTAGAATATGTCTTATAGTACAATAGCATTCAATTCTTATGTACAGCAAGTCCATTTCTAATAATCCCAAGAACTTGTTTTATATGACACATTAAACTTCTCTCTCCCTGATAATCTTTAACAAATGCATTAGTATCAAAGCCAACCACAAGCAAGCAACTTAGAAAAGATATCAAGGTGCAAAAATCGCAAGTAAAATCACCAAGGATTTGTTAATACTTAATATAGTAGAAATCCTATTGCCTTTGGCCACCTTGATCATATTTTCTAACTAATGGTAACATTCAATTTGGATACTCACACAGCTGAACATTCTCCACATGGAGCAAAAGGCTACCAACCTTAACTGGAAAATACCTTCCTCTTGAATTTCCTAGTGTCTTTAACCATTACAAAAGTTGGGAAAAAACAATGTTATAGCAAGACCTATTTAACCCTGAGCATGTTATTCGAGTAGCATGTGTACTTACAGATGCTGAACTGAAATTGGTATTATTGCATAATAATTTATTTTTTATGACAACTTGCTTTCTGTAACAGATGGAAACCTGTTCAGTTATTTCCAAAGACAGTTTATATGAATAAGCAAATATATATTGGTCCTTGGGGTTGTCTTTCAGAATATATATACACAAATATGTATAGATAAAAATTAGGGTCTCAAAGGGCATGTGATATAGACTCCACATGCATGACTACAATAGGAACATCAAACTACCTAATTACCATATGTTGTATCTAGTTGTGGTATATGAAAATTATGCATATATTGCCAAAACTTTTCATGTCATACCCCATAAATCACCTCATTCCTGTTCAATTTTTTACCAGTGCATTATAAATGGAACATTTATAAGTCCAATCATATGCTTCTGTTTTGCCATCAATTCTGTCATTCTTCATCAGTACAAATAACTTCCCTATCTCATGGGAACTGATCATATTTTCACCATTTTCATGTTCCTTGTGCCTAGGCCCTAGACATCAATTCTACCCTAACAAATATGCAAACAAACTACATGCATGCCCAAATGCTCCATCTGCATGCCCAAATGATCCATCTAGTATTTCTCCTTTGATATATTAATTAATTGCATGCATCAATAGTACTCTTGTAACTTTATTCTTGATGTGTAGTCAATACAGCATGTTGCAATAGCAGCATTTGGGTAGCGCTTAGAAACTACGGAAGGATGTTGACATATATGAACAGGATGCCAATGCAGGTCTTTGAAAACCAATTAAACAAGTAAGGTTTTCCAGCTTTACCAATTAGTTTTGTCCTTTATATGAGGTCAGTAACATGGACAAAAATATTATGTAACTTAACAACTGGTCTTACCCCACATGTATGGACTCAGTTTATAAGGACCAAAGTATAATATAATAAAGACAGTGTTGCATGGGTAGCACTCAACCTAGCAACAATCATCCAAGGTTCAAGGCTCAAAAGCTAGCAAAGTCTAGTGTAGCAAGAAAGGAGCCTGCCATAATACGCATGCTACATGAAAGCTTGTTAGGAACTTTGGACTACTGATCTATGGGCATCAGGAAATGGCATGACCTGCCATAAACCATTTCTTTTTATTCCAAACTATTGCCAATGTCAACTAATCTGGAGTGTTTAGACAAATAGCCCTGACATTTGTCATTAGAGCAGAGTGTACAAGAACACAGCTATAAAAGCCAGAATGTTGGTGGACAATTAAGGAAATCTACCTTACTGGTTACACAATCTAAGATCACTAAATCTTTAAAAAACCTCAAGTTTTCCCTAGTTCTACATAGGAAAGTCCAGAAACCCCAAGAAAAGCAACACAAGAACAGGAACGTAGAATGCTAATAAAAAGTGGCATTAGTTATTCCTATATCTCACCACTAGAAGAATTACATCAATATATGACATGATTATTAAAAAATCATTTGATAAAGTTATGCATCATTGCACACATTAAGACTTTGAGATGTTAAACATATGTTGCCATTTTATAAAAGGAAGGGTAACTGTTGGATAAATATCAGAATAGATCAAATCATAGAGTCTAAATATCAAACATACAATGCTAAAAACTTCTTCATAAAGGTGAAAGCTGATTATGCTAATTATTTATGAAAAAAAACAATTTTACAGATCCTATAACATGAATGAGCAACACAAATATCCAGGGAAGTACGATAGCAGATCTTGTCCAGTATATTAAAACTAACAGTTGAATGTGAGAGGGAAATCCAAGGGCTGTCCAACATTGATATGATAATGAGAAAAAATGAAGGCAATACGATCTATTAGTCATAGACCATTACAGAGAAAAAATGCAGAACCACTCTGAAAAACGATGAGCATGTTGGGAACAATTCTGTATCTTGAATAAAAACCCTATTTTACTGAGAGAGGAAACTAGGAAAGAGCCCTTAAGTTTACATACTAATTCAGTCCAACATTATTTATAACCTCTAAAAAAAAAAAAGCAAGGGCAGCCTAACATCAACAAGATAAAGAAAAGGCCATGGCAAAATAAAAATAGAACTTTTCAACAAACAGAAAATAGCAATTCATCATAAAACACTGACATTCGTGAAACTAGTTAAAACCTATACCATCCCTGGTCTGTCCTGGGATGTACACCCTTTACCCTAGTTGTACCAAAAATTACACGACTTACAAATAGATTGCAACAACAGACCTCATTCTGTGCATACTATTGCATAAATCATGCATATTGTTATGGGTTTGAGAATTAAATTTTGCCCTTGATGCAGAGCCATTGAACTGCCAACAAATTTCTGAGATCTTAACTCCCCACCATAAATGGCTTTGATATCAGCACAGCATTTTATCAGAGCACAACATTTTAAAAAATGCTGTTGTCTTGAACATACATGACATGACTTCAATAAATTTAAAATTTGCTATGATATGTTCACTAGGTCTTGAGTAAGACATGTTTGCAATATGCAGAAGAAGATCAACAAGTTTCTTTTTACAGACCAACATGAATGATGAAGCCACTTAATTTACTCTGACTAATTCTTCTGGACATACCTGTTCATGTATGCATGAAAACATACATACACCCAGAAACAGACTCTAGTATAATCATTTTTGCATCAGTGCAATAATGCCGTTAAATCTACACACCTTTCTACCTTGTCCCCTCCCCAGATTAGCTAAATCATAAATCGTGAAACCAACAAAACTATTTAATGTGCTGTTACATTCACTGATTTTGTATATATCCTTTTATGTCAACCAAACATCTCTCTTATTCTATCAAAATGTCATAATGTCAGCCCATCTGCAATTTTTATGCCCATCTTCATTCCTCTAAAAGTTAGGTATTCAAATTTCATTTATTAAACAATAGCTGAACACTTTTTAATCAATATAACCATACAGCTCTTGTAATTTCCCTTAATCCTTGAGCCCCTAAATGGAGAAGCAAAACCACATCAGAGGAACAGAGCACCTTGCAGTATGTAAGATACGGTCTCTTTAGAGAATGCTTTTATCTAGCAAGAAGGATGACATTAAAGCTCAAGAATATGGCATGGTTATCAGTTCCTTAACGAGGCACCACATCTCATGCTATTCATAATACAACAGTTTCTTAGATAGCTTGATGTGTTAGATTTCATGATTAATAATCCACAAAATATTATCAGCATTTATATAGCACCAAGAACTAATGTTGCATCCAAAATATATTGTTTCGGACTTTCAGAAGGTTTTCGGGGAAGGGCAAAACCATAATGATGGGAAAACATAATATGCAAAAAGGAGCCTGAAAAAGAAGAAGACTTCACCTTTTTGATGTAACTAAAAGAAAGAAGAGGAGATCTAAACACATATGGATGGAAATGTGATGAAAAAGAGGGGTCCACCTTAACCAGCAAATGACCTTTCAAACAGGGAGAAGAAAATTATCCAGTCTATCACCTAGTCATGGCAACCTTTGGTGACTATGGCTGTAGTTGCAGTCACATAAGCTTCGGTGGAACATGGAGAATCCACGGAGATGTTCGCTCAAAAGAAACAGTACCAGCTAAATACCGAACCTAAACTACTCAATTAGAAAATTAATATCAACACAGGAGAGAGGTCATATTTGGACTGTCAATAGGTAAACCATGCCCCCAAGAGCCATGTAGAAAAGAATCATTATATACGAACAACAACTTGTGATATGTGGGGTTAGAAGATGAGACCATGTAGAAAGGAATCATTATATATGAACAACAACTTGTAATATGTGGGGGTAAAGGATGAGACCATGTAGAAAGGAATCATTATATACGAACAACAACTTGTAATATGTGTGGGGGTAAAAGATGAGATGACAACTTGCAAGCCCCAATTAGAATGAGTTCCAGAATCTGTATCAAAAGGTGAATCATGAGGAGGATAAGAACTAGGCTCATAACTGGCAGAGCAAGATTCAAATAGTGGCAACGAGGCTCGATGGTGATGGTCACCACTAGTCGCGGCACAGAAACAACTCCAAGAAACGTCCTTTATTTTATCGTATTCAAGAACTACGGAAGGCCAAAAGAACAAAAGCTATACCTTACAACCATCGATTCCAAACTGGAAGAGCTTAATTCCATGCGACCGGAGAAACTCCGTATTGGCCTCCGGGTAGGGCTCCGGGCAAAGACACCTAAAAATCCATACAACAACCACCGGAAAGAACGCGAGATGAGCAATGCCAAAGGGATCCACGACGATAAAACAACATGAGAAGGGAGGGGAAAAAGAAAACTTCCGAGATCACTCACAAAATGGAGCGGAGTTTGAGGGTCTCCAAGAAGCTGAAATTGGCGGTGTCCGGAAAACCCGAGCGGAAGACGCCGTGGTCCACCATCGCGAAGTTAAGCGGCGGAACGAACAGCTCCTCCCCTCCCTCCGCGGCCTCGCCGCCGACTTTCGAGGACAAAGAGTAGGAGCACGGCCGGACATCCGCCCCCGCCGGCAGCACCACCTCCCCCGTCTCGTACTCCTCGGCGGCGGTGACCATTCGCTTTCCCATCTCCAGCTTCATGACCGAGGGAATATTCCTTCTCGGTATTCCTCTCCCAGTCACTGAATCTACGAAGATCTTCTTCGTGGGATGAACAGTCTAAAGGTAAAAGGCTTTGGAATCGAGAATGAGAAAGGAACCGAGACACTTTGGTTATTTATAAACCGCCAAAATATTTCTTTTTACTCTTAATTGTTTGTTTAATGAATTTATTATTTCTCTTAATTACGATATATTCGGGTCCTATTCCCATATAGAGATACCGAATAATAATAAGGTATGGTACTGATAGCTGGCGGGGGAAGACAGGATGACAAGAAGGGTAATAAAAAGGAACCGAGAAAAGGTCCCAGAGAGAGAGAGAGAGAGAGGAAAAGGGAGAGACGGCAAGTAAAAGAGAGGGGAAGGGCTGGGAAAGCGTGGTCACAAAGGTGTTCCTTTAGCTTGCTTTGCGAGGTGGGAGGGGACTTAGGTGGTGGTAAACAAAGGGATCCGGTTATATATATATCTTTGGGCGAAAGAATGATTCACCTCCCTTGGTCAAATCGTTGGATTTCGGATCCAGACATGCGGATGAAAAAAATAAAAAAAAAAACTTTGCTCTGAGATCTTATAAGCGATCCAATCGACGACGTTGCCCCCAAAAAAAAAAAAAAAAAAAAAAAAAAAAAAAAAAAAAAAAAAATCATTCTTTTGCTGGAAAAATATGATCTGAATCCGATAAAAAAATGACTTTGAGGTATGTGGATGGGATATAATAATAACGACAAGCCATTAGGGAAAGCTTTCTTGGTCAAATGGCATAGATTCTTGTACAGCCAACATTGGACGGTTGAATGAGCTTTTTTCCCAAAGCCATTGTAGAAAGTCTACGGGAGAAGTTTCGAAGAAATAGGCCTGAATATGGCCTCCCATCCATCAAGTTTTCTTGGTCTTTTATTTATAGACTTAGCCCTGCAATATCCAAGTCGAAAAGTATGTAGTTTTCTCTCGAGGTGCAAAAAATAATTTGGTTACAAATATATACTATCGGAGTATATTACAAATCATAGAGTATCAATTGGTATATAGATCTCTTGGTGAGATAATATTGTACATGTCCAGCAATAGCTTGGATAAAGAAATTCTGACCATCAAGCGAGGAATGAAGTAGTCTCCGTATTGTACATACAAGATGTTTCAATTCTTAAAATAAAATTTAATGCGTCATAAATTGTCACTGCACAACTAGTGACCTTAGTTTAGATAGTACATCCTCTCACCACTTGAGCAAAACGAAAGGGTTCCAATCATGGATTAGAAAAGCTCCTTAATAATGATTTATCTATCTAGGGGCTTAGGCTTCGATCTAAATGGAGTGAGATAGACATGACAGTTGATGGAGATTAGCCTCCCTCAATCTTCACAATATATATATATATATATATATATTAATTAAAAAAAAATTAATTCGATGAACCAAAATTTTGAAATATCCTTTTCATTAAAAAAAAAATAAAAAAAATTCTAATAATACTCTGATATTTTTCCCTAGCTAATGTAGAATCAAGCGGAGAAGATACATGGTACTGGTTCTCATTTGAAAGAAAAGAAAAAGGATCATCACATCACATTTTAAGCTTCAACAAATCTTTATTCTCTCTATGCGAGACAATAAGTTCGAACCTAAGAGCCTACATGGAGAGAGGAAAAACAAAATGTTTTTTCCAGCTGTTTTCCCTAATCGAGTTTTTGTAGCTAAAAAAAAAAAATTGCAGATTCCCTTGTCTGTTTATGATTTGAAAAGGGCCGTTATCCAAGTTGTTTTAAAGTGCAGTCTGTGCAGATGATCAATCAATATCTTTAAAAAAGAAGAAGGAACATCCCTAGAATATGCCGTCAAAAGGGAATTCTTTCACGCATCACCTCTCCGCCACGTACCCACTCGTGGCCACCATTTTTAAGTAAAGAAAAAATATGCTAAAGGTACTCCACTTGGAGCCCAAAACAACACCCAATGCCTTGCACGTCTAAGGTTTTGGCACGCATGCAATTTTTTTAATATTTTATGGTCAAGGTGTCCTATAATTCGGCTTGACCAGTCAAAAAAAAAAAAGCTTCACCTCGAGAGGAAATTAGAAGATTTTAACCAACAGTCTAATTATTGACTTTTAGTTAACTTTAAGACCATGTTAACTTTTTTTTTAATAATTCCATTCATAGCAACTAAAAGTTAACGTCTAATTTTTATAATTAACATTTTTATATTTTTTTATAAATAATTTTAAAAATTAAATTTTGCTATGATAAAAATGGAAGAGAATGGTACGGTGAAGGGGGATGAGCCAAAAAGCAATGCTAGGAGGGGGCAGAGGAATCGTGACCTAGCAAAGAAGAGGGTGGGTGGGTGATAGCCAAGGAGAAGGGGACCATAGAGGAGTTGTGGGACGGACAACGCGAGGGGGGGCCACACGAAGAAGCCATTATCTAGGAGCCGGGAGTGGGAGATATTATTCGAGGGTATAGAGTAGTCGAAGGAAAACTTGTTACATCCCGAATCTAGCACCGGAATTGGCACGCGATCGGCCGCATAAACTTTAGATTTTATCCTAGAGATCATGCAAGGCCTGGGTACACAAGAGTCACTTACCTTAAAAAAAAAAATTCATTTATCACCAAGCCCGAATATCTGTCCGTGAAAGAAGAAAGTAGGGTTGTGAGCACTACAGCCCAGTAAGGTTTCTATATGATCACACCAGTAATTATATAACTCTGAAAATGGCATGAGCATACTAGAATATCATATCATGCAATCAAACAACTCAAATATCATATAGTCCAATCCATTCCATAACCGGTATCGTGGTCCAACCCACTCGATAACCGATTTCATGGTCAATTCAATAACCGATATTGTGGTCCAACCCACTCGATAATCGATGTCATGGTCAATTCAATAACCGATATCGTGGTCCAACCTACTCGATATCCGGTGTCATGGTCCAATCTACTCAATAACTAGTACGTGGTCCCACCCACTCGATTACCAATGTCATAGTCCAAACCATTCAATAACTGGTATCATGGTCCAACCCACTCGATAACCAGTATCATAGTCCAAACCATTCAATAACTGGTATCATGGTCCAACCCACTCGATAACCAGTATCATGGTCCAACTAATTCAATAACCGATATCGTGGTCCAACCCACTCGATATCCGGTGTCAAATCATGTTGCGCTTAATCCTTCCACATTATCATGTCAAATCATATCATGATGTCACACCACATCATGACGTCAAGTCATGAAATCTCAAATCTTTTAATGACCGATATCACGGTCCAAACCATCAAAAATAATTTTGTTTGATAAGTATAGTATCCAAAAATATAAATAATAACCATCATAGTCATATCGTATATCATGAAAACTCAACTACATCATGTAACAACAAATCATGCATGTCAATGCTCATGTACTTGGATCAAAACTATGCCATGTAAAATAATATGTAGAACTGGTGATCATGTCCAGAATCCTTACCTTCAATCGCTAATCCCAGATATCCGGTATCAATTTATACCCGAAATTCGTCCAAATCCTTCATGCTCAAAAGATTGATTTTCTACAATAATAAATAAATTCATTCAAACCAAATCCTAGTTTCACAAATTTTGAGAAATAAGATTTTTCCTGATTTTCTCTTTCCTCATCTTCTCTCTCCTTCCTCTTCTCTCTCATATTTATCTCTCCTCTTTCTCTCTCTATCTCGAACTCCAGAATATTTTCAAAACTGATCACTATCCCATGCCATCATAGCATGACAGCCTTCCTCTTCTTTCAAACCAAGATCCCTTTCCTCTCCCCTTCCCTCTATTCTCCTCTTTCTCTTTCTTCCTTCTTCTCTCCTCTTTTTCCTTCTCTTTCTCTCTCTTCTCCTCTCTTCTTGGCTCTCTGGCTCTCTGCACTATTGGCTCTTGACGTCCCTGATTAAAAAGACGAGCAAAAACAATCCAAAACAACCTTAAACATCACCTGAGAAGTCCAAAACCATCAAAATATCTTCTCGACCGTCTGATTTGTGATCTACGTCTCAAACCACGTCCAAATCCAAATCCAAAAGCCTAAGAGCCTAAATTCCCTCGGATTAATTTAAGCCATTCGGTCAGGCGATCGGACGGTCCAGATCACTTAGAAACCTCATGGACCGTCGTGAGCCACGCAAAATGGGCTGGGAAACGTCCGGGAAACGCGTGGGAAACGACCAACTCGGGCTGAGCCAAGCCCACTCCCCCATGGCGCCGCGCGCGTGGGCTTGGGCCGCGCCTCGCGCGTGCCCGCAATGGGCTGGGCCGCGTCTTGTGCGCCTGCCCACGCGTCATCGCCCACGTCGCCGTCCGTGCCGCTCGCTTGCGTTCGCATCGCATGCCCGCGTCCTTGTGTCCGCGCGCTCGCCCCCGTGCGCCCGTTCGCCAGCACACTGGTTTGGGCTCGTCCAACGGGTGGGCCGGCGGGCTTCAATCCCCTTTTTTTTTTCTTTTCTTCTTTTTTTTTTTTTTCTTTGGGGTGTTATATTCTCCTCCCCTTAAAATAATTTCGTCCTCGAAATTAGCTTAATTGATATTTAAATCAATGCTCCCATCATAATACTTCTAAATCACTACACTTTCACTGTGCACTCTGATATAATTTATGAAATCTTCTAGGTTTACTAATAAATCTTTCCAAAAATTTATGTCATGTCATACTAATCATCATGTTAATTTCTTAATCTTATGTCACAATCTCAAATAATCATGAACTGAATTCAATACCACTCATATCTATTATAATTACTTTGCCACAGTCCCCAAATCATCATAACTAAGATCTGCCACAATTCTTGTCATATCCTAATAATCATCATGTCATTATTATTTTAACCTCTTGTATCACCATCCCAAATGATCATAACCTAAACTCTGATACCATTCTGTCATGTCCCGAATCCAGCACCAGAATCGACACGCGACCAGCCGCACAAACTCTAGGTTTTATCCTAGAGATCATGCAAGGCTGGGTACATAAGAGTCATTTACCTAAAAAAAAATCTCGTTCATCACCAAGCCCAAATATCTGTACTACTCTGTGAAAGAAGAAAGTAGGGTTGTGAGCACTACAGCCTAGTAAGGTTTCCATATGATCACACCAGTAATAATATAACTCTGAAAATAGCATGAGCATACTAGGATATCATATCATGCAATAAAGCAACTCAAATATCATGTAGTCCAATCCATTCCATAACCGGTATTGTTGCCGCCAGGATCGTCATGGCCCGTAGCTGCTACGTCGGAGCGTGCTCCTCTCGCCACCTGCCGTCCTCCGCTCCTGGACCTGCCAAACAGGGATCAGAGACCCGGGCCGGGGTTTCCGGCGGGGGCACTCCGACGGTCAAGTCAGTGACGATCCAAGGGAACAGATCCTCCCGGTCGGGCCCCTCTTGATGGACTCCGTACTAGGAGGGATGTGGAGTATGTTTCTTTTTTTTTTGGAGGAAGAGAAAAGTAGCAAGGGGAGAGTGATTGAGGGGATAGAGGGGTTCCCTGTTCCTCAGTTTTCTCCTTATCCCCCAACGGCTTTCTTTCTATCATGGTGTTGGTGGTGGTGCTCTGCTCTCTCGGTTGAGCTTGCGCTTGTGTTATTTTTTTTGTTTGTTACCTCCCCCCTTGGGGGGTGCCGATCGTTCTTTATAGTCGAAGATTGGCCGTTGGGGGCTCATCTCGAGATCTCTGCTGGGTTGGCAGGCGCATGGGGCTAGATTATGTATCATGAACGGGATGCCTTTCCTGACAGGCGGTAGGGTAAGCTCCCATTCCTTCTGATATTCTCTCTGGTTGCTCCATTTCGAGAAGTTTGGCAGTGCCTCGATTCGGGAGTCGTCGCCCTTGGGGTGTGTGCTCTCTGGCTGGCCCATTTTCTGGAACTACGGCCGGACAGGTAGTTATAGCGGCATGGGGGGCGCCGTTCCGTGGTCCTCGGGTGGCTCGCCGGTGTCTCGGGATGGCAAGGTCGGCTCCGACCTGGGCGCTCCGGGCTTGCGAGGATGGCTAGGTGGAGGAAGGCGAAGCACGGGCCTGGTCCAGGGGGCGCGCGCTCGGAGAGGCTCGACCTCGGCGGGTGAGCTTTTGGCTCGATCTCGACCGTGGGGCACTAACCTTCGAGGGTCTCCTCTAAAGGGCGGATGTCGACGGACCTGGTCTAGAGGGCGCGCGCTCGGAGAGGCTCGACCTCGACGGGTGAGCTCGTGGCTCGACCTCGACCGCGGGGCACTAACCTCTGAGGGTCTCCTCTAGAGGGCAGATATCGGTGGACCCGGTCCAGAGGGCGCGCACTCAGAGAGGCTCGACCTCGGTGGGTGAGCTCTTGGCTCGACCTCGATCGCGGGGCACTAACCTCCGAGGGTCTCCTTTGGAAGGAAGATGTCGGCGGACCCTGTCCAGAGGGTGCGTACTCGGAGAGGCTCGACCTCGGCGGGTGAGCTCTTGGTTCGACCTCGATCGTGGGGCACTAACCTCCGAGGGTCTCCTTTGGAGGGTAGATATCGGCTCCGACCTAGTCGCCGAGCTCACGAGCTCGACCTGGCGGAGGACTGAGCTCAATTTGCAGCATTGGAGGAGCTCGGCTCGGCAAGGTGCTCCGGGCTGAGCTGTCGCCTTGGTGTCCGGCATGGCAGTCTCCCTTAACATGGCACCTGTCCGCTGTCCACGTCAGTGGTCTTGCCACATCATTTGCCCCCCACTCCCGAGGCTCGTTAATGCGCGGCACTCGGGGCGGAGGGAGTAGCTGTAATGCTGGCATGGAAAGGCGAAAATTTGGTGCCATAATGGCTGCAGTTGCTGGCGCTTCGACGGATGGCCCCACAGGCCAATATGGGAACGCCGCGTGGCCACGCTCGAGGAATGATTAATGCCAGCACAGAATTCTGAGCGATCGAGATTCCTCGTTCGTCGATGGGCAGCACGTGGCGCAGATCCATTGGCGAGGGAGTCATAACAGTGCAGGCCTGGCAGGATTTTTCGAAGCAACAAGAAAAGTTCCTCATGCAAAGGCTTCTCTCAGAATCCCTCACGCTCGTTGCTATGTCCAGGTCCTTCTCTGTCAATTCAGTATGTCTCGTCCTAAGTCCTGCGCCCAAAGGGTGGTGCTCTCCTCTTTCGACGAGGAATCGAAAGGGGAGCGGTTTAGGATTAGTGTGAGGCTAGCCCTTGCCGCCCCTCCCGCATCCGGTGGGGGGCTGGAGGTCACTCCTTCTCCTCCTATCGTTCCTCCTCTTCTGCTTGAACCAGCCCCTGAGCCGGTTCGGTCGACAGGTCCGGGCGGGGTCGCTTTGATGATCTCTGCCATGGAACTGGAGGCCATTCGGGATGCCTACGGGATCCCGGCTTCTGTCCGGCTCATGGTTCCCCGCCTTGGGGAGCGGGTCACTTCCAGCGGCCTAGGGCGTCTCACTTTCTATGAGGGGACCTTCTTTGGAGGTCTCTGATTCCCTTTCCATCCTTTTTTCTTGTCTGTTATGAGCAACTATCGCCTGGTCCCCATCCAGTTGGTGCCGAATGCCATCAGGGTAATTTTTTCTTTCATTGTACTCTATCACGTCCATGGGTTCGTTGCTCGATTCTCCCTGTTCAGGGCATTCTTTACCCTGAAATGCCACCCGACAGAAGACGGGTGGTGGTCTTTGTCTTCCCGCCCGAAGGGCATTAGGTTCGAACTTCCCTCTTCTGTCAAGGGATGGAAGAGTAGGTTCTTCTTCACGGACATCGAGGGAGTCGACTGAGCCTGGAGCGAACCAAACATATCCCCAAATCGGATCTCAGCGATCGAGGCTACCGATCAGGACGACTATGAGCAGCTTCGCACCGCCCAAATCCCTTCCTTAGAGGTTCTGTTATCAGAGCAAAATGTCCTCGATGCCATGATCGACTCGTTGGCTGGGCCAGGTAGGTTCAGCTTTTTCCCCTGCATGCGGTCCCCCCTTTTTCTTCTCTATCTTCTCTTCTTCTTTTTCTTTCTCCTTTTTTTTTTTAGAGTGGGGAGATCAGAAGAGAGAATGCTGGCTGGACCCCCATTTTTGCTATCGTTCTTTCCTTCCCCTCTCGCCTTCTTTTAGAGAGGGGAGATCAGAGAGGAGGGCTGCCGGGCTTCCCCCCTTTATTCCTTTTCTTTCCTTCCCCTCCCGTTTTCTTTTCGAGTGGGGAGATCAGGGTAGGGGGTTACCGGTCTTGGTTGCCTTGGAGCTAGGCTCGAGGCCTTCCTGGACATGGAGCTAGGCTTGGACCCAGGGATTGCCTGAGATCTTGGCTCAGGTCTTTGGCGCCTTGGAGCTAGGCTCGAGTCGTTGACGGGAGCTACGTGGCCCCGTGATCCCTTGGCGTCTCGGAGCTAGGCTTGGAGGTGTTTGAGATGGAGAGCTGCTTGGCTCGAGATTTCTTTGACATCCTGGAGCTGGGCTCGGGGATGCTTGGAGTTGGAGAGCTACGTGGCTCAAAGTCCCTCTGGCATCCTGTAGCTAGGCTCGGGGGCGCCGGGAAGTGGGAGCTACGTGGCTCAGGATTTCTTCGATGTCCTGGAGCCAGGCTCGGGGACGCCTTTGGCATTCTCCTGCAAGATAGATAAACACTTGCACAGGAAAAGACCATTGTTATTTATTGTTGGGGAACCTTATATTATTGATAGCATTTCCGCAAATTGCAGGTGTTCCATGTTTTGGGAAACCTGACACCGTCGAGGTTCTCAAGATAATAGGCCCCTTGAGAGAGGGCTTCAGCCACTTTGTAGGGGCCCTCCTAGTTCGGGGAGAGCTTGCCGGACTCCCTAGGCTGGGATGCTTCCGCCCGTCGCAGCACCAGGTCTCCGGGCTTGAAGGCTTTTGTCCGGATGCGGGCATTGTAGTATCGGGCAACTCTTTGTCGGTAGGCCTTCATCCATAGGCGGGCTCTATCCCTTGCTTCCTCAAGGAGGTCCAAGTTGAGTAGGAGGTGCGCCAAGTTCTGCGCTTCATCATACTGCCGCACTCGCAGTGTAGGCACGCCGAGCTCGATAGGGATGACTGCTTTGGCACCGAAGACGAGGTTGAAGGGCGTTTCACCCGTCCTGGGCGTTGTGTGGTAGGCCCACAGAATGCTAGGTAGCTCTTCTACCCATAGGCCTTTAGTTTGATCCAGCCTGGTTCGGAGCCCTTGAAGGATGGTTCGGTTGGTCACCTCGGCTTCCCCGTTTGTTTGGGGATGAGCCACCGAGGTGAACCGGTGTTGGATGCCATGGGCTGCGTAGAACCCTTCGAACTTGCGATTATCGAACTGTCACCCGTTGTCGGTGATGATGCAATGGGAGAGCCCAAATCGGCAGATGATGGAATTCCAGAAGAACTAGCGGACGTTGGCCTCCGCGATCCAAGCCAGCGGCTTCGCCTCGACCCACTTGGTGAAGTAGTCGATTGCCACCAACAGGAACTTTTGCTACCCTGACGCTGGGGGGAACGGTCCCAGGATATCCATTCCCCACTGTGCAAAGGGCCAAGGGGCCGAAAGCTAGGAGATCGGTGCTGCCGGCTGACACTGGATGTTGGCATGGTACTGGCACTTGTCACACCTTTTGACGAAGTCGGCTGCGTCTTCTCTCATGGTCTCCCAGAAGTATCCCTGGCGGAGGGCTTTGTAGGCCAGTGTCCTCCCTCCCACATGATTCCTGCAGAGGCCTTCTTGTATCTCCTGGAGTACGAAGGTTGCCTAGGCAGGCTTGAGGCATCTCAAGAGTGGGTAGGAGTAAGATCGGTGGTAGAGCTCGCCATCCATCAGGATAAACCGAGAGGCCTTCTTCCTGACGAGGGCGGCCTCCACACGGTCTCCTGGCAGGGTGCCGTCGGTGATATACTAGATGTACTTATCCATCCAGCTTGGCTCGGGGATGACTTGGTGCACCTCCATCCGGTCCCCGTAGCTGGGACTTTCGAGGTGCTCGATGTAGGCACATCCCAGCGACGAGTCCGGCAGGGTCGCGAGCCTGGACAGCGCATCCGCGTGCGCATTCTCTCCTCGAGGGATGTGGAAAATATTGAAGCGCCGGAGGCCTGCCATGCTCGCCCGGACTTGTTCCAGATATTTTGCCATCTGGGCGTCCCTTGCTTCGTATTCCCTGGATACTTGCCCGACGACCAGTTGGGAGTCAATGAAGACTTTAAAGTTTTGCACGCCCAACTCACATGAGACTCTCAAGCCCATGAGGAGTGCCTCGTACTCTGTCTGGTTGTTAGTCGCAGCGAACTTGAAATGAAGGGCGCATTCCGCCATGACCCCATCTCCATTGGTGAGGATGAGGCTGGCCCCACTCCCGCCGGAATTGGACGCTCCATCTACACGAAGAATCCAGAGCTCTTCTCTCGGCTCAGGCTCCGTTGCTGTCTGCTCTGGCTCCTCGGCGAACCCGGTGCACTCGACCACGAAGTCGGCCAATACTTGGGCCTTTTGCGACTATCTCGGGCGGTACGATATGTCGAATTCACTAAGCAGCAGGGACCACTTAGCCAACCTCTCGGATGTTTTGGGTCGGATGAGGATAGTCCTCAATGGCTGGTCCGTCACCACCACTATTGGGTGTGCTTGGAAATAGGGCCTAAGGCACTTAGCAGACATTATTAGTGCAAAAATGAGTTTTTCAGATCGAGTATACCTGATCTCCGCATCACGGAGGATCTTGCTGGTGTAATACACCAGCTTCTAAGATTTATCCTTGTCTGTGCAGACGAGAATTGAGTTGACAGCCCCCGATGTCATCGCCAAATATAGTAGGAGTTCCTCCCCCTCCTCCGGTCTAGAGAGCAGCGGAGGAAAGGCAAGGAAGTTCTTCAGCTCCTCGAAGGCTGTCCTGCATTCCTCGGTCCAGTTGAAGTCATGCATCTTGCACAGTGCCTTAAAGAATGGCTGGCAACGGTCAACCGATCTCGAGATGAATCTACTAAGGGCAGCGACACGTCCCATTAGTCGTTGGACCTGCTTCTTAGAGGTCGGATGCTCCATGTCGGTGATGGCTTGCACTTTCTCCGGGTTCGTCTCGATCCCCCTTTGGGTGACCATAAAGCCGAGAAACTTTCCTGCGGCCACTCCAAAGGCGCACTTTGCCGGGTTCAGCTTCATCTGATGCTGGCGCAAGCTTTGGAAGGATTCGGCAAGGTCGGCTACATGGCTTGAGCCTGGCCTGCTCATGATGAGCATGTCGTCCATATACACTTGCATGTTGTGGCTAATCTGGTCCTTGAAGACCTTGCTGACCAGGCACTGATAGGTGGCCCCCGCATTCTTCAAGCCAAAGGGCATCATCCTGTAGCAGTATTTCCCCTGGTCAGTGACGAAGGCAGTATGCTCCTTGTCCTTCGGATGCATGCGGATTTGATTATATCCAGAGAAAGCATCCATGAAGGAGAGCAGCTGGTGGCCTGAGGTGGCGTCCACCAGCTGATCGATGTTCGGGAGAGGAAACCTGTCCTTTGGGCAAGCTTTATTGAGGTCGATGTAGTCTACACAGATCCTCCATTTGCCATTATTTTTCTTGACCATCACCACATTTGCCAGCCAGCTCGGGTACTGGACCTCTCGAACGAAGCCGGTAGCCAGGAGTTTATCCACCTCCTCCTTGATGGTTGCCTGCCTCTCCGGGGCAAAACTTCTCTTCTTCTGATGAACTGGCTTGTGCTTCGGGTTGATGCTCAATTTGTGAGTAATGCGTCAGGAGGGATGCCTGGCATGTCCGTCGCCATCCAGGCGAACACGTCCGCGTTCGCCCGCAAGAATCCCAGCAATTGCGTCCTCTCCTCCTCAGGCAGCTGTGCTCCGATTTGAACCGTCTTTGCGGGATCGTCTCCGAGCGGATAGGAAAGTAGGCATTCGATCGGGCCTCCTCGGGGGTCTTGGGCCCTTTGGTCGAGGTCATCTATGCTGGGGTCATCCCAAGGGGTCTTGGCTCCAGGGAGAGTCTGGAAGCAGTGCTGCACTGGTTGGGGCGCTCCTCTCATCTCTCCAACACCGTTTGGGGTCGAGAATTGCACGAGCAGCCTTTTGGTGGAGACAACAGCATCAAGCAAGTTGAGCCCAGGTCGACCCAATATCACGTTGTAGGCGGAAGGAAGCCTTACAATAGTGAAAGTCATCATGATGGTGCTCTGCCGAGGCGGGGTTCCAGCGATGACCGGGAGAGTGATTTCTCCTTCCACTCCCACAGAATCGCCCGTAAAACCAACAAGGGGCGTGTGCACGGGCTTAAGCCGATCGGGGAAAAGATTCATTCTAGAGAAGGCATCATAAAAAATCACGTCTGTCGAGCTTCCACTATCAACCATGATGCGCTTTACAAGATGCTTCGCGATCGTCATTTCGACGACCACGGCATCATTATTTATATTTTTCCCCTGTCTTCCCCCTCCCTCATAAAAGGAAGTACATTTTCAGAGTCCTTTGTCCCTCGGGCCTTCTTGGATACGCGCGCTGCTCCCTGGAAAATCATGCCCACCGGCTTCTTGGTGGGGTGGTTGTCGATGGCTGGAGCTGGCCGGAGAGCGACGAGTGCTTGGGACTCCGCTTGAGATCTGCCGCCCACGAACCTCTTGAGGTAGCCTCTTTTGATGAGCTCCTCAATCTTTCACTTGAGGTTGCGGCATTCCTCAGTGTCGTGGCCGTGGTCGCGGTGGAAGCGGCAGTACTTCATCTTGTCACGGCCAGCGAAGGGCTTTAATGGAGGTGGGTGTCTCAAGTAGTCCTCGCCCTCGATCTCCATAAGAATTTTAGTCCTTGGGGCGAGGAGAGGGGTGTAGTTTTCCTTAGAGACAGGGGTCCCCCTCGGTCTTGGCCGATCCCTCCAGGAGCTCTGATCCTAAGGTGCTGGCTTCCGGGCCCCGGACACTTCGACAGGGGCCGGCTTCTTCTAAGGTCCTCCGTCGAGCTCCCACCTTGCACGGTCCGCCTCCTCGGTGCGGATGTACTTTTGGGCCCAGAGAAGGAGCTTGGCGTAGGTCTTGGGGGGCTTCTTGTCCAGCGAGTAGGTCAGGCGGGAGGTCCTAAGCCCTCGCTTGAGTGCCAGCATGGCCACTGGCTCTTCAAGATTTTAAATCTCCAGCACAGCGACCTTAAAGCAGGCGACGTAGTCCCATAAGGGCTCGTAGTCCTGTTGCCGGATGGAGAAGAGATCGTCCGCCTCTTGTGGCAACTTCCTACAAGCATCGAAGTAAGCCACGAACTTCTGTCCTAGCTGGGCAAAGGAGGTGATGCTCTCCGGCTCTAGATGGGTGAACCACACTCGGGCTGCCTTCCGGAGAGTAGCAGGAAAGGTGATGCAGAGAAGAGCATCGGTGGCCCCCTGGACCCTCATGAGAGTCCGGTAGCTTTCCAGGTGGTCCACAGGGTCGGTGGTCCCGTCGTAGGGGTCCACTTGCGGCATCCAAAACCGGCGTGGGATCGGCTCTGCTTGAATTTCTTGGAAGAATGGGGGACGGGCATCGTAGCCCGCTGGCTCGCTAGCGGAGCCCGGCATGCTGGCAAACCGGCGATCAAACTCTGCCAGCTTGTGCTCATGTTCCTCCAGGCGCCTGCCCGTCGCGCGCCTGGCGACTTCGTCAGTGGACCCCTCCGTTGAAGGAGACGGAGAAGGTGACATGGATGCATGGCACCCGTGGCGGAGGGTCTTACTTTTCTTGCCTCGACGGGATCTGAGCGTCTCCTGCTCGAGGTTTGGTGAACGGCTCACTCTGTCGGCTGAGCCGGCTCGTTATCTTTTCGCTGGAGCTTGATGGCTCCCTCGGTTGTTTGTGGTGGCCCGCGGCTGCGACGACCTTCCTTGGAAGGAGTGCAGACTGTCGCGGGGAGCTGCAGCATTAGCCGCTGGGATCCCTGGCTGTTGGTGGGTTGCCATGGACCGGTGCTGGTGCTGAAGCTGGCGCACCACCGTAGCAAGGACTTGCATCTGCTGGGCGAGTACGGCCAACTGGGCTTCTGGTGGAGGTGGGTGGATTGGAGTGGGTGGCTCCACTTCTTGGCGGTGCGGGTTTCCCCGAGAGGGGGAGTCCCCTACATGACTGGTGGAAGCCTCCCTTGCTCTTGTCGTCACCATGCTTCTACCTGGCTTGCTTGTGGTGAAATGAAGGGCTTACTTGATCGTTCTGCCCCCCTACCTGGCACGCCAAACTATTGCCGCCAGGATCGTTGTTGCCCGTAGCTGCTGCGTCGGAGCACGCTCCTCTTGCCACCTGCCGGCCCTCCGCTCCTGGACCTGCAAAACAGGGATCAGAGACCCGGGCCAGGGTTTCCGGTGGGGGCACTCCGACGATCAAGTCAGTGACGATCCAGGGAAATAGATCCTCCCGGTTAGGCCCCTCTTGATGGACTCCGTACTAGGAGGGATGTGGAGTATGTTTCTTTCTTTTTTTTTGGAGGAAGAGAAAAGTAGCAGGGGGAGAGTGATCGAGGGGACAGAGGGGTTCCCTGTTCCTCGGTTTTCTCCTTATCCCCCAATGGCTTTCCTTCTATCGTGGTGTTGGTGGTGGCGCTCTACTCTCTTAGTTGAGCTTGCGCTTGTGTTGTTTTTTTTTTGTTTGTTACCTCCCCCCCTTGGGGGGTGCCGATCGTTCTTTGTAGTCAAAGATTGGCCGTTGGGGGCTCGCCTCGAGATCTTTGCTGGGTTGGCAGGCGCATGGGGCTGGATTCCATGTCGTGAACGGGACGCCTTTCTTGACAGGTGGTAGGGAAAGTTCCCATTCCTTCTGGCATTCTCTCTGGTTGCTCCATTTCAGAAAGTTTGGCAGTGCCTTGATCCGAGAGTCGCCGCCCTAGGGGTGCGTGCTCTCTGATCGGCCCATTTCCTAGAAGTATGGTCGTACAAGTAGTTATGGTGGCATGCGGGGCGCCGTTTCGTGGTCCTCGGGCGGCTCGCCGGTGTCTCAGGATGGCAGGGTCGGCTTCGACCTGGGTGCTCCGTGCTTGCGGGGATGGCCAGGTGGAGGAGGGCGAAGCACGGGCCCGGTCCAAGGGGCACGTGCTCGTAGAGGCTCGACCTCGGCGGGTGAGCTCTTGGCTCGACCTCGACCGCGGGGCACTAACCTCCGAGGGTCTCCTCTAGAGGGCAGATGTCGGCGGACCCGGTCCAGAGGGCGCGCGCTCGAAGAGGCTCGACCTCGACTGCGGGGCACTAACCTTCGAGGGTCTCCTCTGGAGGGCAGATGTCGGCGGACCCGGTCCAGAAGGCGCGCACTCGGAGAGGCTCGACCTCGGCGGGTAAGCTCTTGGCTCGACTTCAACCGTGGGGCACTAACCTCCGAGGGTCTCCTCTGGAGGGCAGATGTCGGCGAACCCAGTCCAGAGGGTGCTCACTCGGAGAGGCTCAACCTCAGCGGGTGAGCTCTTGGCTCGACCTCGACCGTGGGGCACTAACCTCCGAGGGTCTCCTCTGGAGGGCAGATATTAGCTCCGACCTAGTCGCTGAGCTCACGAGCTCAACCTGGCGGAGGACTAAGCTCAATTTGTGGCATTGGAGGAGCTCGGCCCGGCTCAGCAAGGTGCTCCGGGTTGAGCTGTCGCCTTGGTGTCCGGCATGGTAGTCTTCCTTAACGTGGTGCCTGTCCGCTATCCACGTCAGCAGTCTTGCCACATTAGGTATCATGGTCCAACCCACTCGATAACCGATGTCATGGTCCATTCAATAACCGGTATCATGGTCCAACCCACTCGATATCCGGTGTCATGGTCCAATCCACTCAATAACTGGTATCATGGTCCTACCCACTCGATTACCAGTGTCATAGTCCAAACCATTCAATAATTGGTATCGTGGTCCAACCCACTCGATAACCAGTATCATCGTCCAAACCATTCACTAACTGGTATCATGGTCCAACCCACTCGATAATCAGTATCATGGTCCAACTCATTCAATAACCGATATCGTGGTCCAACCCACTCGATATCCGGTGTCAAATCATGTTGCACTTAATCCTTCCATATTATCATGTCAAATCATATCATGATGTCACACCACATCATGATGTCAAGCCGTGAAATCTCAAATCTTTCAATGACCGGTATCACGGTCCAAACTATCAAAAATAATTTTATTTGATAAGTATAGTATTCAAAAATATAAATAATAACCATCATAGTCATATCATCCATAATGAAAACTCAACTACATCATGCAACAGCAAATCATGCATGTCAACGCTCATGTACTCGGATCAAAACCATGCCATGTAAAACAATATGTAGAACTGGTGATCATGTCCAGAATCCTTACCTTCAATTGCTAATCCCAGATATCCGATATCAATCTATACCTGAAATTCGTCCAAATCCTTCCTGCTCAAAGATTGATTTCCTATAATAATAAATAAATTCATTCAAACTAAATCCTAGTTTCACAAATTTTGAGAAAGAAGGTTTTCCCTGATTTTCTCTTTCCTCATCTTCTCTCTCCTTCCTCTTCTCTCTCATCTTTATCTCTCCTCTTTCTCTCTCTATCTCAAACTCCAGAATATCCTTAAAACTGATCACTATCCCATGCCATCATAGCAGGACAGCCTTCCTTTTCTTTCAAACCATGATCCCTTTCCTCTCCCCTTCTCTCTCTTCTCCTCTTTCTATTTCTTCCTTCTTCCCTTCTTTTTTCCCTTCTCTTTCTCTCTCTTCTCCTCTCTTCTTGGCTCTCTGGCTCTCTGCACTATTGGCTCTCGACATCCCTGATTAAAAAGAGGAGCAAAACCAATCCAAAACAACCTTAAACGTCACCTGAGAAGTCCAAAACCATCAAAATATCTTCCCGACCATCTGATTTATGATCTACACCTCAAACCATGTCCAAATCCAAATCCAAAAGCCTCAGATCAAGCCTAAATTCCCTCGGATCAATCTCAGCCGTTCGATCCGATGATCGGACGGTCCAGATCGCTCATAAACCTCATGGACTGCTGTGAGCTGCATGAAACTGGCTGGGAAACGCCCGGGAAATGCATGGGAAATGCCCACGCGATGGCCGGCTCGGGCTGGGCCGAGCCCACGCCCCCGCACGTGCCGCGTGCGTGGGCTTGGGCCGCATGGGCGTGGGCTCGGGCCGCGTCTCATGCGTGCCCGTAACGGGCCGAGCCGCCCCTCGCGTGCCCGCCCGTGCATGCATCGCCCGTGCAGCTCGCTTGCATTCGCATTGCATGCCTACATCCACGCATCCCCATGTCCGCGCGCTCGCCCCCGTGTGCCCGTTTGCCAGCACACTGGTCTGGGTCGGTCTAACGAGTGGGCCGTTGGGCTTCAATCCCCTTTTTTTTCCTCTTCTTCTTGTTTTTTTTTTCTCTGGGGTGTTACAGAACTCTAGAGTGGGAGGAGGGGAGAACGTGGAGGAGCGGCAAACAGTGAAAAGGGGGGTGTACAGACGAGTCACGGAACAAAAGAAGGGGGATGCATAGAGGAACCATGTGCCAGGAGGGGGGGTTATCCCCGCGGTACGAGGGATAGGGTTGTAATAAATAAGTGGTGGAGGAGCCGCAAGTGGTATCGGAGAACCGGTCAACAAGCAGTGGAGGAGTCACGAGAGGCCGAGGAGGCATGGTCAATGAGCGATGAGGGGTGGGGGGCGAGTTCAATGGATAAAAAGGAAGAGGAGATATTAAATTAAAATAAAATATTATTTTTTTAAAATAATAAAATATATTTATAAAAAATAAAATGATGGTCTAGTCTCAAATAATCTTTATACTAAAATATTATAAAGGAGCATCATAGCAAAATCATCCTAAAATTATTGTGCCTCTACTTTCTTACTATGTACAATGATAAATTAATTATGTACAAGAACAAATTAACTATGTATAATGTAAATTAACTGTGTATGATATTTATTTAATTATGTATGATGCCTAATTAAATATGTATTGTATACAGTTAAATAGACATTATATATAATTAAATAGACATCATATATAGTTAAATAGATACTATATATAATTAAATAGATACCATACATAATTAAATATGGATCATACATGGTTAATAGATACCATATATAATTAAATATATATTATATATAGTTAAATAGATACTATACACAACTAAATATACATCATACATAGTTAACTAAATATCATACATAATTAATTAAAACTTAAGTTTCTCCATTTCTTTCTAAAATGTTTTTCTTTATTTGATGGCTCTATAGCTTCAATCTAGCTTAAATAGGATTTACTAGCCCTTAGGAAGCATTTAGAGGTGATTGAAAAATATTTAATACTTTAAGCATGCGTAAAAATTAGCTGTTACAACTTCTAGCAGCAGGATTGTCGATATTTTTGCAAATTTATTCTATCTTGAGTCTCAGGCTTCGACGTTGTCGATAACTTTATTAAATATACATTTAAATAGACATGATGTACAGTTAAATATAATAACACATAGTTAAATAGGCATCATACATAATTAAATAAGTATTATAAGTAGTTGAATAAATACTATACATAGTTAAATAAATATTGTATATTGTTAAATAGATATCATACATAATTAAATATATATTATAAGCAGTTAAATAGATATTGTTCATAATTAAATAGATATTGTATGTAATTAAATATATATTATACAATAGTTAAATAGATACCATATATAGTTAAATAGATACCATAGGTAGTTAAATAATATCATACATAATTAAATAGATACTATACATAGTTAAATAGATATTGTATATAGTTAAATATGTACTATACACAGTTTAATAGATATCATATACAGTTAAATAGATATTATACTCAGTTAAATAAATACTATGTACAATTAAATAAGTATCATACATAGTTAAATAAATATTGTGCATAGTTAAATAAATACTATACATGATTAAATAGCATCGTACATAGTTAAATAGATATTAAACATAGTTAAATAAATATTATATATAGTTAAATAGACATCATACAAGTTAAATAGTCATTATATATAGTTATATAGTTATCATACACAGTTAAATAAATATTGTACATAGTTAAATAGATAAGATATATAGTTAAATACATATTACATATTTAAATAAAAATTATATATAATTAAATAGATACTATATATAGTTAAATATATATTATATATAGTAAAATAAATACTGTTCAAAGTTAAATAGACACCGTATATAGTTAACTATTAAATAAATATTATATATAGTTAAATAGATACTATACACAGTTAAATAAAAACTATGTATAGTTAAATATACATCATATATAGTTAAATAGATACTATATATAGTAAAATAAATATTATACATAGTTAAATAGTCTTCATATACGGTTAAATAGAGACTATATACAGTTAAATAGATAAAATATAGTTAAATAGTTACTATATAGTTAAATAAAAATTATACATAGTTAAATAGGTATCATACACTATTAAATAGATACTATATATAGTTAAATAAATACTATATATAGTTTTTTTTTGCTAGAACGAAATACTATATATAGTTAAATAGCTATTATTCATAGTTAAATAGATAATATGCACAGTTAAATAGATATTAGATATAGTTAAATAGGTATCATGCATAATTAAATAGATATCATACAGTTAAATAGATACTGTCATAATTAAATAGACAAGTATACAGTTAAATGGATACTATACAATTAAATAGAAACTGTACACAGTTAAATAGATATTATATACAATTAAATAAATATTATACATAGTTAAATAAATATCAAACATTGTTAATTAGATACTATACATAGTAAAATAGATATTGTACAAAGTTAAATAGATACTGTATATAGTTAATTATTAGATAGACATTATACATAGTTAAATAGATATTATACATAGTTAAATAGATATTATACACAGTTAAATATATACTATATATAGTTAAATATGCATAATACATAGTTAAATAGGTACTATACATAATTAAATAGATATTATATATTGTTAATTAGGTATTATACATAGTTAAATAGTTATCATACATAGTTAAATAGATATTGTACATAATTAAATAGATAAGATATATAATTAAATAGACACTACATAACTAAATTTAAAAGGTACATAGTTAAATAGATATTGTGCATGATTAAATAGATATTATATACGGTTAAATAGGCATCATATATAGTTAAATGATACTATACACAGTTAAATAAATATTGTATAAAGTTAAACATATACTATATATAATTAACTGTTAAATAGATAATATACATAGTTAGATAAATACTATATATAGTTAAATAGACATCTTATATAATTAAATAGAGACTATACACAATTAGATAGATACTATATACAATTAAATGATACTATACATAGTTAAATAGATACTATACATAGTTAACTTTACAAAGTTAACTCTTTAGCTATGTATGATGCCTATTTAATTATGTATAATATCTATTTAATGATTTATAGTATAGTAAACTATTTAATATCTATTTAATTATATATGATGCCTATTTATTATATAATATTTATTTAATTATATATAATATCTATTTAATAGTTAACTATATATAGTATCTATTTAATTATGTATAGTATTTACTTAACTAAAATTATTGACAAATATTGAAGAGTTATTAACAAAACTAAGGCATAGTTGCAAAATTATTGATAAAATTATCGACAACACTAAAATCTGAGACTTAAGATAGAACATAGATACAAAATTATTAATAAAAATCATCAATAATTCTATCGCTAGAAGCTATAACAGCTAGTTTTTTATACATGCTTGAAGCATTAAATGCTTTCCAACCATCTCCAAATGCTTCCTAATAATTAGTAAACCCTCTCTAAATTGGATTGAAGCTATAAAGCCATCAAATGAAGAGGGAAACTTAAAAAAAAAAAGGAAGAAACTCAAATTTTAACAACTTTCAAGCATTCAAGTGAGCACCATCGCCTTCCTATCATAGTCTATTGATGTAACTCCTCCCTTCACTCCCCTCCTCTATTGCCCTCAACAGTGCTGCCCTCCCTAGGTGAGCTCAATGTCAGTAACATTACTAGATATACTACAATTATCTCCATCAGCCAAAGGGTTGCTCGTGAAGGGATATGGGTATATATGTCTCTCAGACCTGAAGTCACTATAGCAGCTTGCAAGCAACTCATTGTACTATGGTTCCGGACCACCTGAGTTTCTAATCTAGTGATAAAATGTTTCTGCATGCAGTCAAGTACTTGTGGAACGGTAGTGGATCAAGATGGAATTGACCTCTCTAAATAGTTTGGAGTGAATGACTCGTGTGTCTCAATTTAGCAACACCTTGGTCATGGTAGTTCTTGTGAGGAGTCACAAAACTTGTAAAGTTGAGATACGATATGGATGAACCAAATTAGGGTTGGCAGTCAAATCCTAGGTCATCCTGAGCATATGAGGTCAAAGGGATGAATTATGCGGTAACTATATGCCAGAGGTTCTTGTAAGTTGCTCTACAATTTTTGACCTATCCGGATGTCGGGTATCATTGCTAGATGAGAACTTTGACTGGTACTGAAAGTGTTCCGGTGCTACCGGCTTAGTATTCGAACCTATGGGATCACATGCCATAGGAGTTTCTATCTAATCTAAAGGCTGATCGACGATTAAGAATCGTTTACTGTCACTGGCGGTCAGAATGATTGACCATGTATCGACACCTGAGGGGTTGACACTTGGCTATGACGAAAAGTATTTTCAGAAGTCTTTTCTGGACGAGCCGACTTGATCCTTGCTCAAGCCAACTCATTTTGTATTTTGGATGAGCTGACTTGACCCCTGCTCGAGCCGACTTGTTCCTACTGAAAGAACAGTCTGACTGTTCTGTATTCTGGACGAGCTGACTCGACCCTTGCTCAAGTCGACTCGTCTATGCTCGACTAGAAAATCCTGAATGATATTTCTAGGAAGCTTTTTGAGAAGGTTTTGACCTGATTTAAATTTCGAATTCAAACTATTTTGGCTCCAAACTTTCATGGAATGATTGTCATTCTTTCCTAATATGGTTAGAGCCAAATTGGTATGCTCCTTGACCTTCTCCCCCAATCACTCCTTCTTCCTCTTTCTCCCTCTCTTGGCTGCCTCTATAAATAAAGGTTGTTTTAGGGGCTGCAGGTTGGTTGAAGAACTAGAAAAGAAAAGAGATTTTGTGAGAACTTGGAATTGGGTGTGAGAATACCTAGCATTCAAGCTAGGTCTTGGGAAGAGAGATAGTTAGGAAGGGTTCCACCTCTCCTCCTTGTCTTTTGAGAAGAAGAAAATCGGCTCGAAGGATTCCAAGGAGCTAGAACTCCAATGGAGTTGATTAGAGTTGAGCCCCGGTATGGATTACCTGTGGAGGCCAGACATGTGTGTGGCTCGAGCGCTTTACCCTTTTTTACAGTATTTTCAAAGGTATAACAGTAAGGTACTTTTATATCTTTGATTATTTTTTCTTGCTCTTGATGTATATTGCATGCTGCATTATCTTACTAGATCCTGTTGCTGGCAGATTGGTAGATCATTTTGATCGATCTACCAAGCCTTCTACTATTCATTTTAAAATTATTTTAAAATACTTTCTTTCTGCCTAGCATGTTTTTTCCCTACAATGGTAGTTTTCTTCATAGTATTATAATGCTAGCATACTTTAACATCATTGTTTTCTCTTAAGTACTTGGATTGAGTGCTTCACCATGGCCGTCCAATCATAGGAGAGAAGTAGGGTTGCAAGACCTTCTCTTCCCATTCAATGGGGTCTCCTATGGCATGTAGGGGTGCCGCTTGTGATTCACTCGAGAAAAAAAAAGAAAAAATATAGATTAAAAAATGTTTTAATCTAATATTATGATCATAAAACAAATTTAGATAAGATCTAAGAGTTTTGTTTTGATCGTGTTTAATCTCTAACTTTGAATAGTTCAAGTAAGATGCATGAATTGAAGTCACTGTTTTCTGCCCTCGCAGACGAGCCGACTCGACTCTTGCTCGAGCAGACTCGTTTATGTAGGCAAACAGTCTGTCTGTTCTAGTTTTGGACGAGCCGACTCGACCCCTGCTCGAGTCGACTCATCTTTGCTAACAGATGAATCTATCAGTTTTTGGTTCTGGATGAGCCGACTCACATTCTACATGAGTTGACTTGACCAGAAAGCCCTGAAACAGTGAATTCAAATTTGCTTGTAAAATTGTTTTACATTCTTAATTGAAACTGTTTCGATTAATTAAGGCTATTGGACTTAATTGAGACTTAAGTTATATTGAATGACAAAAACTCTAAAAATATGATTCAAAGATTTTAAGTCATTTCAATAAGCCTTAAGTATTATGGGTTAGCTTCTTTTGGGTCCTTAATTGGGTTAGACCTAAGTTTAGATGCATTGGACTAAATAAAGAACTAATCTAATCAAATATTGAGTTAGGGTTTTTTCTCTATAGATCTCTCTAATAGTTAGATTGATTAGTCCATAGATCTAAATGGACCTAATTTGTGGCTCAGTGGTTAGCTCGAGTCTTCAGGCTAGTCAAATCGACTTTGATGAACCAATTGGTGTTTAGGTAAGTTTGGCAATTTGATCATGGTTCTTTGGGGCTACCTCTTACCTGGCCAACTCGGTTGGTGTCTAAGGCAAGATGGTTTATGGCGAAACCCAACCCATGATCTCACTTACTTTGCCAATATAGTCGATCAGAATTGATTGGATAGCTTATTGACTCGTGTTAACCCATGTCATCCAAGGTTAATCAGTCTTGACTGATTTTAGGTATCCATGGATCATTAGTTATGTATAACCCTCCTTGATTATTGATGTGATCAGTGGGAGGTTGATCCATGTCTTCTTATCTCTTCTTCTATCACATTAAATTTAAATCCTATAAATTATTAGGTCCATAAAAGGATGAAGTTATAGGGATAACCAAGTCCTAGCCTCCCATTAAGTGGGATGGTAATGGGTCCAATAATTGGATGTTCATCGGCAGATCCAAAGATCGGGTGTTCATCGGGCTATTGGAATTGTTGTTCCTAATATCATGGCTCAGTGTGACTCTCTGAACGATGGTCAAGTGGGTCGGCCAAAGTTGAGCTTAACTATTCGTTAGCTAGAAGCATTAAATTTTGTCATATTAATGGTTGGACCTAATCGGGACCTTCAATAGGAGGCCCAAAGGCCGATTGAAGTGCACCTTGGGGCAAAAACCTAAATATTGGAGGTTACTTAGAGAAGTATCGATTAAAGAACCTACCTTTAGATGCACATGGGTGGGCCAGCCAAAGTCGGGCTCATGTGTTGTCTATCAGACTCTAGTACCCACTAATAAATTAAAGTAATTCATCGGATTGGAGGTAGAGGCTTCCAGTCTGAATAATTAGTGGGAGGGGCCTTTAGACTAAAGTCCATGTCTTTAGGTTAATAATTCATATACACTAATTAGTCTTTGGTTTTCCTTTCAGATGTCTTTCAACTTGTCGCTATGGTCTCTTCTCAATAACGAGAAGCTCAAGGGTCCCAACTTTGATAGCTGGTATCGAAGGCTCATGATTGTCCTGGAGCATGAACGGATCTTGTATGTGATATCGAATCCGGCACCTAAAATCCTTACTTTCAATGCTCGGGGTTCGGTTAGAGACACTTATCAGAAATAGCTCTCTGACAGGACCACTATCCGATGCATTATATTAGCAGCGATGAACAATAAGTTCAGTCGCAAATTCGAAGAAGCCCAACCGAAAGAAATCCTTCAAAGGTTGAATGAGTCTTTCGAGACACCAGACGACATTGAGAGGTACAGGGTCTCCTGTGTTATCTATAACGCACGGATGCGTGATGGGGCCTCAATCACTGATCATGTATTGGGATTACTGCAGACTTATGAGAAAGACCACCATCTGAACAAAGGGATGGTGAATCTAGTGGGAGGATCTTCGGCAGGGCATCATCACTTTAAGAAAGGAAAAAGAAAAATAAAAAGAAACAGGTGCAGAATGCTTCTGGGCCCAGTCAGGCCAAGAGGGTGAAGGCTGATAAGAGCCATGCAGAGTACTTCTTTTGTAAGAAGCAGGGACATTGGAAGAGGAACTGTCCTCTTTACATTGCATCCCTTGACCCGAACAGGTCCAAGAAGATGAAGCAGCTAGAAGGTGCTGGACAAGGTATTTATATGATAACACCTTGTAGTTTCTCTATCTGCGATACTACTAATTGGGTATTAGATTCTGGAAGTCTGATTCATATTTGTAATTCTTTGCAGGGACTTCAAGTTAGTAGAAGATTCGATGATGGTAAGAGATTCTTGAACGTGAGAAATGGAAGCCAGGTTCCAGTCCTAGCATTGGGAGTCCTTAAATTTATTTTCGAGTCTTGTACCATCATTTTGAATGAGTGTCATTGTTGTCCATCTTTTATCTTAAATGTCATTTCTGTAGGCCAACTGGCCATGTATGGTTATGAACTATCAATAAAGAATGACATTTGCAAAATCATTTAGAATGATTCTATTGTGATAAATGGATTTATGAATAATGGCATTTATGTACTGTCACAACCTGTTAGTGTAGTGTACACATTTAGCAAATATCCTAGGTTAGATAATGTCAGCGATGCATACCTGTGGCATTGTAGGCTAGGTCACATTAACAAGAATAGGATAAACAGGTTGAGGAGCGAGGGTCTCCTCAAGATTAATGAAAGTAGTTCACTACCCATCTATGAGTCCTATCTTCTTGGAAAGATGACAAAGTCACCTTTTACTGGAAAAGGTGAACGAGCCAAAGAGACTCTAAGTTTAGTATATACTGATATATGCGGACCCATGAATATTTGTGCTATAGATGGGTACAGTTATTTCATTACATTTATAGACGACCTTTCGAGGTATGGTTATGTCTTCTTGATGAGATATAAATCTGAATCGTTTAAAATATTCAAACGATATCGTAGTGAAGTAGAAAAATAAACTGGAAGGTGTATCAAAATCATTCAATCAGATCGAGGTGGTGAATACCTTTCTGGTGAGTTTCTGACATATCTCGAGGAGAATGTGATTCTCTCTCAGTGGACACCTCCAGGGACACCTCGATTAAATAGAGTGTCTAAAAGAAGGAATCGGACCCTATTAGACATGGTTCGGTCCATGATGGGCTTTGCTTCTTTGTTACTATCCTTTTGGGGATATGCTCTGGAATCAGCCTGTTACCTTTTGAATAGGGCTTCGAGTAAGTCCATTAGCAAAACCCCATATAAGATATGGACTGGACGTAAGCCGACACTCTCACACCTTCGGGTCTGGGGTTGCCCGGCTTATGTAAAACATTTGGAAACAGACAAACTTGGACCTAGGTCTAATCGATGCCTATTTGTTGGGTATCCAAAAGAGTCTAAGGGATATTACTTCTACTTGGCTGAGGAACAAAAGTTGTTCGTCAGTCTTAGGGCTATTTTTTTGGAAAAGAAGTTCCTTGGTGAAGGAACTGTAGCCGCTAAGATTAAACTTAGTGAAGTTTAACAAGTAGAAGAACCGACACTCTTAAGAGACAACATAAAACCAGTTGTGATTAGATCACACCCTGAGCCTATACAGGAACCATTAAGGAGATCCGGTAGGGTATCGAGTCGACCGGACAGATACTACGACTTCTTGGTCCGGGATGGTGATCCCATTAAACTCGATGAGAACAATGAGGATCCGATCACCTATATGGATGCAATGCAGAGGTCCGACTCTGAAAAATGGCTAGGAGCCATGCAATCCGAAATGGAATCCATGGAAATCAACAATGTATGGACATTGGTTGATC
This sequence comes from Areca catechu, assembly GCA_021397845.1. Classification (NCBI taxonomy): domain Eukaryota; kingdom Viridiplantae; phylum Streptophyta; class Magnoliopsida; order Arecales; family Arecaceae; genus Areca; species Areca catechu. The sequence continues at coordinate 51,021,251 of CM038045.1, read as the reverse complement.
CACCTGAAAGAATAAAACTCATTGGATGCAAATGGATTCTCAAAAGAAAAAGGGACGTAGATGGGCAGGTAGAGACCTATAAAGCCTGTCTGGTTGCTAAAGGATATCGTCAACGTTATGGTATTGACTATGACGAGATGTTCTATTCTATAACAATGTTCAAGTCCATTCGGATCATGCTTGCTTTAGCGGTACACTTTGACTATGAAATCTGGCAAATGGATGTCTGAACAGCTTTCCTGAATGGTGAGCTAGAAGAGGAGATGTATATGATACAACCTAAAGGGTTCACATCCACAGACGAGTCAAAGGTGTGCAAGCTTCAAAAGTCTATCTATGGATTGAAGAAAGCATCACGGAGTTGGAATATGCCATTTGATAAGTGTATTAAGTCGTATGGCTTCGTTAAAAATGAAGAAGAGCCTTGCATTTATAAATAGGCCAATGGTTCTGTGATTATGTTCCTTGTGTTGTATGTGGATGACATTCTCTTAATCGGAAATGACATCCCAGCACTATAAGGAATAAAGGTCTGGTTGTCATCTCAGTTCTCTATGAAGGACTTGGGTGAAGCCTCTTATATACTGGGTATGAAGATCTATAGAGATAGATCTAAGAGGCTTCTAGGACTGTCCCAATCTACATACATTGACACTGTGCTGAAGCGGTTCAGCATGGAAAATTCCAAGAAAGGATATCTCCCGATATGTACTGGAATTGCTCTCTCCAAGAAGGATTGTACGATAACTTCTGAGGAGAGAGAGCATATGAGTAGAATCCCGTATGCTTCGGTAGTGAGTTCTATCATGTAGGCCATGACGTGTACTAGACCAGACGTGGCATACTCACTAAGCATAATGAGCAGATACTAGTTTGACCCAGGTGAAGCTCATTGGAAAGTGGTAAAAACCATCCTTAAGTATCTGTGAAATACTAAGGACCAATGGCTGATTTATGGAGAACCTGACTTGAAACTTATGGGATATACTGACTCCAATTTCTAGTCAGACAAGGATGACAGTAAGAGTATGTCAGATTTTATCTTTATCCTAAATGGAGGAGCGGTCTGCTGAAAAAGTTCTAAGCAGCCTACTATGGCGGACTCAGTATGCGAAGCAGAATACATTGCAGCATTAAATGAAGCGAAGGAAGCTGTGTGGTTGCAGAAGTTCCTTGGTGAGCTAGGAGTGACACCTTCCCTGGATGGTCCTATTCCGGTGTATTGTGACAACACTAGAGCCATTGCTTAAGCCAAAGAGCCAAAGTCTCATCATCGTACAAAGCATATTCTGCGGCACTATCACCTTGTATGAGAGATCGTGGAATGAGGTGACATTGACTTTCAGAAGATCGATGGAAAGGAGAACCTGGCTGACCCCTTCACTAAAGCCGTCGATATTCAAGAGTTTGATAGTTGTAAATGGAAAATGGGAATGAGATTCTGTACCGATTGGCTTTAGTCCAAGTGGGAGTTGTTGGAAATTATGTCCCAAAGCCAATCGTCTAGGCTATAGACGGTTGTGCTAATTTTGTAATTGTAAATAAATTTTTAATGAATAAAAGTTATTCTTTTGGCTGTTCATCACATGTGTATTTTCCTGAAAAGAACTCTTGTATGATAGAGTCCTTAGAACTACATTATATTTGATATAGAAAGGATATATCAAGTAGTTCTTAAATTGGTTCACAACCAAATGATATATTGTTATAGGACGACAATGTATCAAGTGTAGGTTCTTGTATGTCATATTTATTGATTGTCCTCTTAACCAAGGAGTGTGGAGACACTGGTATGACATACAAGTAAAATGTGTGACATCTCACTGAATGTGACCATCTGCGGAGCTCCCTTCTGCCAAAGGATTGCTCGCGAAGGGATATGGGTATATGTGTCTCTCAGACCTGAGATCACCATGGCAGCTTGCAAGCAACTCACTGTACTTTGATGCCGGACCACCTGGATTTATAATCCAGTGACAGAAGGTTTCTGGGTGCGGTCAAGTACTTGTGGAGCTGTGGTGGATCAATAAAGAATTGACCCCTCCAAATAATTTGGAGTGAATGACTCGCTGTGTCTCAATTTAGTAAAACCATGACCAGGATAGTTCTTGTGAGGAGTCACAAAACTTGTAAAGTTGAGACACGATCTGGATGAACCAAATTAGGGTTGGCAGTCAAATCCTATGTCATCCTGAGCATTATGAGGTCAAATGGATGAATTATGCAGTAACCATATGCCTAAGGTTCTTGTAAGTTGCTCTGTTATCTTTGACCTATCTAGATGTCGGGTATCATTGCTAGATGAGGACTTTGATTGGTACTGGAAGTGTTCCAGTGCTATCGGTTTAGTGTTCGAACCTATGGGATCACACACCATAGGGATTTTATCTGATCTAAAGACTAATCGATGGTTAAGAATTGTTTGCTGTCACTGGCGATCAATATGATTGACCATGTATCGACACTTGAGGGGTCAACACTTGGCTAGGACGAGAAGTATTTTTGGAAGTCTTTTCTGGACGAGCCGACTCGACCCTTGCTCGAGCCGACTTGTTCTATGTTCTGGATGAGCCGACTCGACCCCTACTCGAGCTGACTCATTCCTATTGAAAGAATAGTCCGACTATTCTATGTTCTGGATGAGCTGACTCGATCCTTGCTCAAGTCGACTCATCTCTGCTCGACCAGAAAATCCTGAACGGTATTTCTGGGAAGCTTTTTGAGAAGGTTTTGACCTGCTTTGAATTTCGAATTCAAGCTGTTTTGGCTCCAAACTATCATGGAATGATTGTCATTCCTTCCTAATATGGTTAAAGCCAAATTAGTATGCTCCTTGACCTTCTCCCCCAATCACTCCTCCTTCCTCTTTCTCCCTCTCTTGGCTGCCTCTATAAATAAAGGTTGTTTTAGAGGCTACTGGTTGGTTGAAGAACAAGAAGAGAAAAAGGGATTTTGTGAGGACTTGGGATTGGGTGTGAGAATACCTAGCATTCAAGCTAGGTCTTGGGAAGAGAGATAGTTAGGAAGGGTTTCACCTCTCCTCCTTGTCTTCCGAGAAGAAGAAGATCGGCCCGAAGGATCCCAAGGAGCTAGCACTCCGAGGGAGTTGATTAGAGTCGAGCCCCGGTGTGGACTACTTGTAGAGGCCAGACACGTATGTGGCTCGAGCGCTTTACCCTTTTCTATAGTATTTTCAAAGGTATAACGGTAAGGTACTTTTATATCTTTGATTATTTTTCTTGCTCTTGATGTATATTGCATGCTACATTATCTTACTAGATCTTGTTGCTGGCATATTAGTAGATCATTTTGATCGATCTACCAAGCCTTCTACTATTCATTTTAAAATTATTTTAAAATACTTTCTTTCTGCTAGCATGTTTTTTTCCTACACTGTAATGCTCCACCAACTGCATTGATTGGATGTCCTTTTCTAAGCTCCAGAAACTTTTGATATGCTACTCTCCATCCACTCTCCCCCTCCTCCACCCTCAAAGGTCCGATCAATCTTAAAGTAAAAGCAAAACAGAGAGAGCTTTTAGAAGAGAGAGAAGAGAGAGAGGGGAGGGAGATAGAGAGAGGAAGAACCTAGTGGTTTTCTTCCACCCGAGGCCATTTCTCTCTCATTTTTTTTGGCTCTTTCTTCGTAAACAATTCCTTCTTTGGGTTCTCCATCATTCTCTTTTTTCTACTTTGAAACCTTTATTTTCCTTATATTTCTCTTCAAAATAACATCAACCGCATAGAAAAAAACTTTTCTTTCTTCTTTAAATGCTTTATGATTGAGGGTTTGTGAAAAATTGGTCAAGAAAAGTCTAAATCTTTATTTACAAAGTTTAGGCAATGGTATAAGAAAGACAGAAAGAAAAAAGAGAAAAAAATGAGTAGCTTGATGAGAAAGAATAATTTTGATGTTTTTAAAATTAAAATTATGGTAAAAATAATATAGCATGTTAAAGAGGGACCGTGAGTTATTGTTTTGGTCAATAGGAATTTTTTATCATAGTAGCATCAAATGGGGGATCAGTAATTAACTATCCAAAGAAATTATACATGTACGGAGAAAAAATTATATCCTATACAATGTTAATTATGCATTTTATATATGATATTGATGGAATTTCTTTCGAACTATCTAGTAACAATTGACTCTCATCCTGACCGAGAAATGGTCAAGGATAAGGATATCGGACCTGATCTAGGGATGGGCATCCCTCCTCTTAGACACACTGATGGAACTAAACCCTAGTTCTTCCTACTCTTGGTAGTCCAATGGAGCTCAACCCTCATCCTGACCAAAGGAGGGTTAGGACCGAGGTAGTAGAGTTGGGTATACTTAACCCTCCTATGACCAGATAATGTATTATTCAGTTGACCCAGGGCAATTGAGGCAATATTAACCTTCAAGTCCACATTCTTATAAATATCCAACAATTCCTGAGGATAGTTAATCCCAATGCAGATAAGGCAAGAGCATAATTATCGAATCTTGCCAAAATAAATAAATTACTACTGGCAAATTATGCCCCATTAGGGTCCTATAATAGCCTGACTCTTTAACTTTTATAAATAGGTGCCTAAAGGGACCCTCAGATATAACACTTCTCCCCACTATGCTCTACTCCTTTATTTCTGTTCCAAATTACTAACTTGTGCATCGAAGGATCCTTGCTGGAGTCAATTCTAGCTATAAATTTTGCTTACAAGTACCTCCACCCAAGGACTGCTATCCGCTCTAGTACCTTCGACCTCAACTAGGAACCTACAGCAATAGTATGAATGATGAATTAGAGATAGGATGGATAAAGAAGGAAGGATTGATGAGAAAGAGCATGGATGGATTTTCTATTCATCCTCCCATATGTTTGGTTAAATATAGAAAGAAGGATGAGAATGATTCCCTTCTCTATTTGGACCATATCCAAAAAGGCTTGCCATAAGGTATATTTGGGTTCTTGACCAGGTATAAGTATCTAAGATCTTTTCAACGAATAACTAATATGAGATTGAATACACATTCTCACAGGCCCTCACATACTCTCCCCATTTAAGTTCTGGGATCTATATCAGGCTAAGGATTTAAATTCATACATTTATTCATAAATACCATGATCAACTTGTGGTCAGTCCAATGAACCCATGATGTAGTATTTCCTAGTCCATGTTGGTTATAGGCTAGGTCTGCTCTGATACCATTTGAAACAACTCAGGACCTCATCCAAAAAGGCTAGCCATAAGTAATATTTGGATTTCTTAGCCCCATATAAGTATCCAAGATCTTAGTGAATAGCTGATGATGTAGGTGACAACACCCCAACCCTTAATATCTTGAGGTTTTGTGGTAGACCTTCATCTTCGATGGTAGGAACTTGTAGCCCTTTGGCTAGAGTAAGTTTGTGTTGAGGGCCTCCTTGGCTTGATCGATTTTTAGCTCGGGTACAACTTTAGCCTACCTCTGATAGGTAGGGCCTGAGATCCCTCGAATGGACCAGTGTTACATCTCAAATCCCTCAGTCCTAGTCAACCCTCTACCTCAGCGAGGGTACTCGGGCCTACTTAGAATCCTCGTATCCAAAAGTAGGCAAAGGTTTTAGTAGCATTTCCCAGGACAACCATAATAGATTTTAATCGATGCCCATTTTCATGCACTTAGTAGCATGAGCAGAGGACCATATCTTATAATCTCAAGCAAATCCATGTAATTAAAAGGGATGTGACCAATTCCATGTAATGGTCCACGTCGCATTAAGATGTGCGGCCAGCAAAGAACAAGAGACAAATCCTCAAGCAATAGGAAGTTGATATTCTGGTCAAACAGAATAATCCTCTGACATCCTATCTGATAGGATCTCCAGGCTTGTCACCTCTAGTCAGATCTATTAAAAAAAATTTCCATCCAAAAAATGTCTCTATCTCCGATCTATCCAGTCTATAAAAGAGGGATCTATGAGAACTCCCAAGATGTCTCCATTATGCATCTCTCTCCTGATTATGCTCTTCTTTCTTTCTTTTTATTGCCTACCACCTAACTTAAGTATTGGAGAGTCCTTGCTAGACTTGCCTATGGCCAAGGCTTTCTTGAAGGCACGGTCCATGAGTGCCACCTATCCAGTGACCTCTAATATCCAGGCAAGAAGCAGCGATAATATTATCACTAGAAGGAGGGCCTTAGTCCATTTTATAGAAGAAACACTGAAGAGAATCTCCATGCCACCCAAAGGCTTGACTACCTGACGTTCCAATGCCACCACCTCCCGGCAGGCTAGCTAGCTAACCAGTGGTCACACCCTTGAACCCCAAGCTAGTACATCCAGTAGGAGGGTCAAGCAGGACCCGATGTCCTAGAATACCTTTTCCAATAGATTCAGTAATTGGAGGCTGTAGTCCAAGCTATCCAATACTAGGACTAGACTGTGCTAGAAGTATCATAGTCGGAGCCCACCTAAGTGATTTTGCATTGTGATCAATTGGCATCTAGGGTGCTACAACCAAAGCAGCAACCACCTTCTCCCAAATGGAGTCCCAAGCGAGAGGGGTACAAGCAGCAACAGAATGTGCCTGAGAGCCCCAGGCGAATAAGAAGATGGACTTATTCACCAAAATTATATGAAGGCTCAATACCAGCTCGATCACCATCTCGATTGATCGAGGTGCACATGGCCAGAGACGCCGAAGTAAATTGCAAGCTCCAAGAGCTGAATCAATGCATCAAGGCCCTGCAAGGAGCAGTCCCAGATAAAGATGAAGGTCTCGGCTTCAATATCACCCACCTTTTGGAGCCCACATCATATAAGAATAGCTTTCAGGCATTTTAAAATATCCCAGTTGGAGATTTATGATGAATCTATTGATGCAATGCATCGTTTAGAAAGTTTCAAGACCTTAATACTCCTTCATGGAGTCATCGATGGAATTTTATGCCAGGCCTTTCCTTCCATCCTTAGGAAGGTGGCCAGGTATTGGTATTCAAGCTTGAAGCCAAATTCTATACATTCCTCTGATTAATTAGGTTGATCCTTTGTCATCGATTTTATTAGTAGGAGGTTGTGCTGGGGTTCTGATTTCTTGATTAAATTTAAGCAGAAAGAGCGAGAATCCCTTAGGTCTTATGTAAGCCAGTTTAATGAAGCGATTTTGGATGTGTACAACTTGAACCAGTTGGTTACCATGACTGCCATGAAATGTAGTCTACAAAAATATTTTTTTCTTTTCTCTCTTAAAAAGAGAGCACTAGTAGACTTTTCAAAGATGCTGGCCAGGATGAAGAAATATGCACTTGCTGAAGAGGCATATGATGTGCATGGTCCATTGTCTACTTCAACAACTAAGGAGCAGCCACCGGTCCAGGAGTTTCGATCAAGAAGGGAGGATCGTGGGAAGGGGAGGTAGAAAAGCCGATCCCCTTCATGACATCAAAGAACTTTTCCTCAAATTTAGCACCACCAAAGTCCTCCAAACCAACCTGATGTTTCACTGTCCAGAATTTTTGATCAATATACTCCTCCCAACATGCTCAAATTTTGATGTAGGTTAGGGGTAACTACCTGATCCAAGGAGGTTGTGGATGAAGTTGGATACGTGAAACCCGAATAAGTATTGTCTTTATCATCTGATCAGGGCTATGACATAGAAGAGTGCATTCAACTCCAAGACGAGATCGAGAGTTCATTTGCTATGGATGATTGGACATATTTCTTAGAACCAGAGGGAGAGGCACGACATCCATGATGCCCCACCATGTCTACCAAAGTTGCTACCTAGATTAGAAAAGCCAGCCAATCCTACATAGTAGGGAATGTCAATACCATCATCAGGGGACAAGCAGAAGAGCTGAGACAAGCAAGTGGTAGAGGCTCGTCCTTCCCTTGGGACGATGCTCAAGGAGTACAGTACCCCTAAAATGATGTCATGGTTGTGATTTTGAATATCATTGACTATGATATACATCATGTGCTCGTTGATAATGGAAGTTCAATAGATGTATTGTTTTATGATGTTCTTCCAAAAATGAACATTTCTCTTGAATGACTGGAAAAGTTAGATGCATAAATAACTAAATTCTCAGGGGAGCTAGTTTCTATTAAAGAAATTATTATGCTACTAGTGATAGCAGGAAGTGCCCCCTAACGATTCCACATGCAACTGACTTTCATAGTTATGAAGACCCTCTTGGCATACAATGCCATATGGCTGACCGAGATTGAATGCCCTCCATGCAATAGTTTCAACCTACTATTTGCTCATGAGATTTTTCACTTTGCATGGGGTTGGGGAGGTATGCAGGAATTAGACCTTGGCGAGATAATACTACATGGTAGCCCGCTAGGTTAAACCCTCAAATACCTTCTCGATTGAGGGGCTATATATCCATGATGAGTTGGCCAAGAAAAGGGGAACACTAGTAGAGGAACTTTTAACCATCCCTTTGCATGGCGAAAACCCCTAGCATGTTATCCAAATTGGCACCAGGCTGGACAAAACTACAAAGCAATAACTTGTTAGCTTTTTATAGAAAAATACTAATATCTTTGCCTGGTCTCCTATAGATATGCCCATCATCGAGCTAGAAGTGATGATGCACCACTTAAATGTGGATCATATCTACTGGTCGATAAAATAAAAGAAAAGGAGTTTCATCCTAAAGCAATAAAAGTCATTGTTAAAGAAGTGTAGAAGTTGACTAATGTGGGTTTTATTAGAGAAATCAACTATCCTAATTGGCTGGCCAATAGCATATTGATGAAAAAGGCTAGCGAGAAGTGGTGGATGTGTATTGACTTCACACACCTAAACAAGACCTGTCTGAGGGATGGTTATCTGCTTCCCTGAATTGACCAGCTAGTAGATGCAATAATAGGCAATGAATTTCTTACCTTCATGGATGCATTATCGGGATACAACTAGATCTGCATGATACTCGAGGATGAAGAGAAGACCTTTTTTATTACTGACTATGGCTTGTGTTTTTATAGGATGATGCCTTTTGGCCTAAAGAACACAATGATAACCTATCAACGGCTGGTAAATAAGGTATTCAAAAATCAGCTTCAATATGGAAGTCTATGTGGATGATATGTTGATTAAGAGCCATGCCTTAGGGAGCCATGTAGATTACCTGGAAGAGACCTTCGACTTCCTGCACAAATATTATATGAAGCTGAATCCAACCAAATTCATCTTCAAAGTGACATCCAGGAAGTTCCTTAGATTCATGGTGTCCCACTAAGGGATTGAAGCTAATCCAAAAAAAATATAGGTTATAAGGCAAATGGGCACTCTAAAGATGGTAAGGTAGGTTTAGAGGCTCACAGGATAGGTCATTTTCCTTACCCAGTTCATTTCTAAATCAGCTGAGCAATGCCTATCATTCTTCCAAATACTGAAGAAACTGAAGGACTTCCAGTAGACCAAGGAATGCCTAAAGGCATTCAGAGACATTAAAATCTATCTCTGCACTTCCCCTCTTAGCAAGATTGTGGCAAGCAAAGAGCTATGCCTATACTTGGTGGTCTCTCCTTTAGCCATCAGTTCTATTCTCGTTTGAGAAGCAAACCAAGTCCAAAAGCCAATATATTATGTCAGTCGAGTCTCGCAGAATGTTGAAACTAGGTATACCCAGCTTGAAAAGCTAATCTTTACTCTTATGATCTGGGCCAAGAAGCTTCATCTTTATTTTCAGGCCCATATCATGGTTATTCTTATAGATTAATCCCTTTCGATGACCTTGTACTGATTGGATACTTCAGATAGAATGATCAAATGGTCCCTGCTATGTATATGGATGGAGCCTAAAATGCCAATATTTGGGAGCAAGGCTCATTCTCACCATCCCTAAAGGGGAGGATATATAATATGCCTCCACTTCAGGTTTCTTTCTACCAATAATGAAATCAAATATGAAGCCCTGATTGTTGGTCTTAAGATATCCAAAGAGTTAGAGATATAGCACCTGAAGGTGTATAGCAACTCGCACTTGTTGTTAGCCATGTACTGAATGAATACGAAGAGAGAGAGAGAGAGAGAGAGAGAGAGAGAGAGAGAGAGAGAGAGAGAGAGAGAGAGAGAGGAGAGTATGAAGAGGTACCTTTAAAATATAAAGGATTTGATCCCTGCTTTCCATAGCTTTAGCATTCAACAAGTTCCTAAGAAGGAGAATGCTCAGGCTAATGTTCTATCCAAATTTGCGGCACATCCCATGTGATTCGCACATGTAAGTCTTTTTTGAGCTAGTGGAAGAGCCCAACATCAGCAAGTCTACACCTATGCTATAGTTGGATGCTAAACCTTGCTGAATGGATTCGTTGGTCTAATATCTCTACAATAGGACCCTTTTAGTCGATAGGGGGAAGTCCGCAGGATACGACACTAGATCTCTAGATTTATCCTTCATGAAAGTAAGCTTTACAAGAGATCCTTTTCTTTGCTATTACTTAAATGCTTGTGACCTTCGGAGGTAGAGTATGCTTTGCGAGAAGTCCATGAGAAAATTTGTGGCAACCACTTGGAGGGCACAGCCTTATCCTACAAGATCTTATAGCAAGGATATTACTAGCCTACCATGCGGTAAGATGCCATTGACATGGTCATGAGATGTGACCAGTGCCAGTGTTATACAAATGTCTAGTGACTGCCAGCCATGTTGCTTACTCCAATAAGCGAACCGTAGCCCTTCGCTCAGTGGGGCATAGACATACTAGAATCCTTTTTCTTTCAGAATAACAAAAATTCTTGCTTGTGACCATTGACTACTTTACGAAGTGGATAGAGACCAAGACACTTGTAAGATAACAGAGGCCCAGGTGAAGGACTTTATCTGGAAGTCTATTGTTTGTTATTTTGGCCTTCCTAGAACCATCATTATTGATAATGGCCAACAATTCAGCGGCTTCAAGCTGACTGAATTTTGTTAGGTTTAGGCATCATTCATTGTTCTACATCTATCGACCACCCCCATGCTAATAAGGAGATCGAAGTTGCTAATCGAACTCTTTTGCAAGAACTGAAGACATGACTCAATCAAGCAAAGAGGTTGTGGGCAAATGTATTGTACCACATTCTCTAGGCCTATCGAACTATATAAAGAGTCCCGATAGTTGAAATACCTTTTGACCTCCCCTTTGGGATTGAGGCAGTGATTCCATTATAGATAGGGCTTCCCATCCTTCAAATCAAGTACTATGATGAAGGTAGTAACTGGAATAACTCAGGATAAACTTTGACCAATTAGAAGAGGTTCGAGAGTGAGCAATCATGAGGATGGCATCCTACTGATAAAATATTGCTTCATACCATAATGCATGAGTTCATGACAAATTTTCAAGGCTGGAGATTTGGTGTTATGACAGGCTAAAGTATTTCAGCCAACCAGTCAAGGAAAGCTCTCTCCAAATTAGGAAGGCCTATATCGAGTAGAAGAAGTCAGCTAACCTAGAATATACCGTCTTGTACAATTGGATGGAACTCCCATGCCTTGTCCCTGGAGTTTCGAGAATATCTGGAATTATTATTAGTAATGTAATCTTCTCACGGCTGGTTGAACCCCTACCATAAGGCATACCACTATAAAACCATAAATGTACCACCATGAGTTCGGCATAATTGCACAAGGAGATATGCCTAAGGCACGAAGAAAATGGATGAAAAAACTAAAAAGTGGGAGCCTCAATCCAGCCCAGAAATACTCTTTGTAAAGGGCTATTTGGCCCGGAGGAGGTTTGCATTCCCAATTGGAAAAGAATGGGACTTCCAGCTCAAACTCTAGCAGGACTTGGTATCGACATCGAATCCGTTCCAAGTCCATCTCACAAAGTTTGGACTGAAAACCCTGGGAGGAAACCCCTCCTAATCAAAATCTTTATGCTCCAAGGGAACCCTCGGAGCCTTGGCAGGGACCCGATTATCAGTAGGTCCCAAATCTAAAGGCCATGAATCCACCAGAGAGGAAGTCTCACTCATCTCCAAAATCAAAGAAAATCAAATAAAATATGAAAAAATCATGGAAAAAGCTGATCAAGGAACCAACAAAGCAAACTCGGCATGATTGAGTGCAGGAAAGATAAGAAGAGAAATAGCAAATGAAAGAAAGAGAAATGGAAAGGAGTTCCTAGATCAATGACAAAAGGCTAACCTAGGTCAAATAGTGAAAGCGAATGCCCACCAGAGAAGATGAACGGTGGGAGAAAAAGACCTCCAAGAGAGGAAGCGGGGGAGAAGGAAGTAGGAAAGTAGAAATAGCAAGCGAAATCAGAGCCTTCGCTATTTATAAAAGCTCTCTATAGCCTAGATCTGACAAAGGAGAACCTGCAACTGTCATATATTCGACATGTGGTAGGTCGGCTAGAGCTCTCTATTATGGATCATGGAGTGACAGGCATCCGGAAGCATTGATTTTGGTGCTTCATCTTTCATAGGTGCAAGTGGCCAGTACAATCTCGAGCTCCATTCCTTTCTTGATTGACGTGCTGTATTTAAGGTTGCCTCTTTGCTCTCCTTAAAACCTGTAATGAGATGTCTCCTTGGATGTCAAGCCCCATTAATGATACAACCCTCGTACTACAATGTCTCGGTCAAAGAAGACCCTCGGCCATCTCAGTAAAGAGACCAAAGGAAAATACCTACAGTGAGAGCCTACGCCCCCTGGCTAAAACCAGCAAATCGAATCAATAGACTTGTCCAAGTTAGAATCTATAGACTTGGCACCAATTGCTCAACCTTTGATAATAACTTGGAATGCACCATTAAAAAAAGTTTTTATTCATTCTTTGATCAAGTAATTACATGGATACAAAAAAAAGGGAGGGGAAATGAAGAAAATTGTAATTACAGTAATCACAACCTACCAAGCACATAATCATTATCAACACTCTCGCCCTCAATCCTGGCTGGGTGGATGATGAACAAGGTATGAGAAATTACTAGGATGGGGATCTGGAGTAGGCTTGCCTCGGCTAACAAGAGAATCTATACTACCAAGGCTTTGCATTCTTCGAACCCTCTTACGTAGCCTTCCAATCTGCCTGCCGAAGCCGAGTGTCGGCAACACCCAGGATTGCCTCTATCAGTGATAGCTTGCATTGCAACATTTTAACTTCTTGGCTGCTGATCTTGACATCCTATTTCAGCCTCTCAATAGTCTTCTTCATGGCCTTCAATTGACCCTTTAGGGTCACAGCCTCCCTTGTTTCCACTGCACGAAGGATAGTGGGCCCATGCCCTCTTTACAGTATTCCTCCCTTTTCTCCTCTTTTAGTGCTTGGTTAAGGAAATGAGCTTTGGCCAATGCCTCATTCCATGCTTGCTCTCTATAGCCTAGATCTGACAAAGGAGAACCTGCAACTGTCATATATTCGACATGTGGTAGGTCGGCTAGAGCTCTCTATTATGGATCATGGAGTGACAGGCATCCGGAAGCATTGATTTTGGTGCTTCATCTTTCATAGGTGCAAGTGGCCAGTACAATCTCAAGCTCCATTCCTTTCTTAATTGACATGCTGTATTTAAGGTTGCCTCTTTGCTCTCCGCAAAACCTGTAATGAGATGTCTCCTTGGATGTCAAGCCCCATTAATGATGCGACCCTCGTACTACAATGCCTCGGTCAAAGAAGACCCTCGGCCATCTCAGTAAAGAGACCAAAGGAAAATACCTACAGCGAGAGCCTACGCCCCCTGGCTAAAACCAGCAAATCGAATCAATAGACTTGTCCAAGTTAGAATCTATAGACTTGGCACCAATTGCTCAACCTTTGATAATAACTTGGAATGCACCATTAAAAAAAGTTTTTATTCATTCTTTGATCAAGTAATTACATGGATACAAAAAAAAGGGAGGGGAAGGAAGAAAATTGTAATTACAGTAATCACAACCTACCAAGCACATAAACATTATCAACACTCTCGCCCTCAATCCTGGCTGGGTGGATGATGAACAAGGTATGAGAAATTACTAGGATGGGGATCTGGAGTAGGCTTGCCTCGGCTAACAAGAGAATATATACTACCAAGGCTTTGCATTCTTCGAACCCTCTTACATAGCCTTCCAATCTGCCTGCCGAAGCCGAGTGTCGGCAACACCCAGGTATGCCTCTATCAGTGATAGCTTGCATTGCAACATTTTAACTTCTTGGCTGCTGATCTTGACATCCTATTTCAGCCTCTCGATAGTCTTCTTCATGGCCTTCAATTGACCCTTTAGGGTCACAGCCTCCCTTGTTTCCACTGCACGAAGGATAGTGGGCCCATGCCCTCTCTACAGTATTCCTCCCTTTTCTCCTCTTTTAGTGCTTGGCTAAGGAAATGAGCTTTGGCCAATGCCTCATTCCATGCTTGCTCCGCTAGCTGGACCCTTCCCTGGTCTAGGTCCCAAGATCCTTCACTGCATAGTCAGTTGTATGCCTATCGAAGTTCATCCTACGGCTATCTATTTTTCTCTCTTGCTAATAAGAGTTTGTCCCATAACCAGTGAATCCTGACACAAGAATCTTCCTTCATGTCTACAAGCTTGGTGTTGAAAATCTCGTTCAGGCTTTACACCCATTGCGACTTCATGATGGACAACACCAAACGTCCCTTTTAGCAATGTTCCTTAGGGTAGCCATAACATATTTTGACCCATGTCCATTTTGGTGCACTTAGTGGCATGATCAAATGACCATATCTTATAATCTCCGGTAAATCCACATAATTAAAAAGGACGTGACCAATCCCATGCAATGGTCTACGTCACCATTAAAATATGTGGTCGACAATGCACAAGAGACAAATCCTAATCAATGAAAAGTGAACATTTTGGTCAAACAGAATGATCCTTTGATATCCTATCTGACGGGGTCTCCAGGCCTGTCATTTCTTGTCAAACCCACTAAATAACTTTTCCATGTCAAAAATACCCTTATCTTCGATATATAAAAGGGGATTCTCTGAGCACCCCCAAGATATGTCTCCATTACGTACACATCTCTCTCCCGACTCTACTCTTCTTCTTTCTTTGTGTTACTTGCCACTTTACTTGAACGTTGAAGGGTCATCGCCGAATCCGCTTTCAGATAGAGCAATCTTGTAGGTATGGTATGCGAGCACCAACTCTCTGGCAACCTCCGACATCCGGGCGGAAAGCAGCGACAATAGCCAATATGGGACTGTATACATACTCGCACAGGCTCTCACAATATTTTATGATATTTTTACTAAATTATCCTTTGATAAAAAATATTATTATTATTATTATCAATTTATAATACTTATTTATAGTAAAGAAGTAAACAAACTTATAATATTTATAATTATAATTATATAAAAAATATAAATATTTAATTTTAATTTAATTTAACTAAATAAATGATTTATAAAATTATTTATGTTTATATATTAATCATCTAAATAAATAATTAATGTATATAACTTTGCTTAAATAGTTAACTAATTTTATGCCAATAGTTAATTAAACATACTAGATATAAATTAAAAAATAGAAGACAATTTTAATTATTTAATTATAATTATGAAAATCATGTTCTAAAATTAAAATAATCAGTAATAAAATTTAATAGTATACATAGGATCAATGGTATAAATAAAATAATATATATAATATAAATAAAAAAATGAAGAAGTGTTATAGTTTTGTTAAAAAATTAATGAGCAATTTTGTCAAGGTAAAAATTCATCTATCATATGCTTCATCTATCTTTTCCCATCCTTTCAGGTTGAAAAGATTTAAAATAATGAAGCGGGGTGGATAAGCAATATCAATTTTTTAATTATTTTAAAATTTTTGAATCAAATGATAAATAGAAGCCATTCATATTTCCAATCTCATTCATCATCTTTCTCATGATCCCAATCAAATATCAAATTAGGCCTCATTCTTCATGTGCTTGTCATGGATTGCCACCGCCTCATCTTCCTTTGTTCTTATGCACCGCTGATATGGGACACGTGGTATAGGATATGGTTCTCTATCAGAAGACCTTAAATATTTCCCAAAAGATTCGCGTGCATGCCACAAAGCCGTTGCTGAAGTCTCGTGAGACGTAGTTTTCATGAATTCCATCTCACGCATAGCCTCTAACTGCTTGAGAAGCAGATCCAAGGACAAAACTCGGCCGGGTCCCCTCAAACTACCGTTCAACAGGGTTGTTTGTTCTCTTCGTTAGATGTCGACAACTTTTGCTGGCCAACAGGACGATGGCCCATTGGAACCGCATGCAGTGGATTTAAGTTGACCAGGACTTCTCCGCTGCCGACACACGGGCATGAGCGTAGAGAATATAAATCTAAATGCAGTGGGTGCCACATTCATGCATCGTGGAAAAGCCATGATCTTGAGACACTAATATTTATCCTACGGTTGAAAATCTCTTAGGAGATTAAACATATCTACAAAAAAAATCTTATAGTATAATAGACTAAACGGCATCATATATTGCAAATCATACATGTTCTATTTTACGGATGGTTATGACAAATATTCCTTCCGAGTTAAAAGATATTTTATTTTTGAATAGCCGTAATTATATTTGTTGGCGCTGAATTACCGTCGACCGGATAGAATGGTTCGTCTACCGGACCACCATCGACCAGAACCTGCAAAACAAATCCCCTTGACCGTAAATTTCTCGACGGGGGACACTCCGATGCCAAAGTCAGAAAGAACTCAGACAACAGAATGGAGAGTCTGAAAATAGAGAGAAAAATATGAGAATTCGAATTTCTGGGAGTGAGCCAAAACTTACCTCGAGTATCCCCTCTTACCAGTATTTATAGGCTTCAATCGTAACTACTTACGGTTATGAAAGTTGGCAAACGCAACCTCCTCATAACCGTAAGTAGTGGCGGTCGGAGAATCAGTTATTTCGGAGCTTATCCTTTATGAGGATTTCGATCATGTAGATTCTTGCAGCAACCAGAACAGACTTCAAATATTCTGGGGTTGGAAAAAACCCACACGTTCAATATGCCTCGATTTTCAAAAATAGATTCGAAGTGAGCTTAACATTCTCTTTAATAACGCTCATAAAGGGAATGTTAGTTATACACTTCATAGACGTTTTCTTGGAAATAGCAAAGAAAGATAAACAGTCTTGAATATGAGATAATATGCTCTTCGGATTATGAAGGAATAAAGCCGAAGATATCAAATTGAAAGACTGGGTCTTCAGACCAAGGTAACAATACGAAGCCGAAGATATAAGGTTAATAAACATGACTTCTGGATCAAAATAAGGATACGAAGCCATAGATATTAAGATATTAGACATGGTCTTCGGACCAAGGTAACAATACGAAGCCAAAGACATAGAATTAATAAGCTTGGCTTCTGAATTAAAATAAGGATACGAAGCCATAGATATTAAGATATTAGACGTGGTCTTCAGACCAAAATAACAATACGAAGCCAAAAACATAGAATTAATAAGCTTGGCTTTTGGATCAAAATAAGGATACGAAGCTATAGATATTAAGATATTAGACATGGTTTTCGGACCAATGTAACAATACGAAGCCGAAGATAGAATATCTTATTGTAGATCAAAACCCAGTAGACATTTTTCTTTGTATGTTGATTTGACCAATAAACCAAAAGTTGAAATTGGTTCAAAGAATGACCCAATAATTAATTGAAATAAAACCGGGATATCATAATAGCTGCCCCCCACTCCCGAATTCGAAATGATTTAATTTCGAAAAATGGGAGTACTTGAAATCTGTCGTTTAGCGATAACTGACATACCATGATGGCGTTAACCCTGGCACGTCTTTTCGCAATAACTGCTTGGTGGCGCAAGAGACATGGAGAAGACATATGTCATCGTCTCATTCGTCATTTCAAAAGAAACGTTTCGAATCTGGAAAACTTCTGAAAAAAAATTTTAAAAAAGAGTTTTTATTTTACCAAGGCGGGACACTTGGCAATCATCTGGAGGTTGGTCACATTTGAGAAGTCATCGTAGCCATTCACGTCACTTCACGCAGATCGCAGCCACCGCTTCATTAATGGGTGATTTTCAGAAAATCGTATCCACGATCGAGGCTGTTGATATGGCGCACGATCGAGGAGATTTCCGAAGCGTCTCAAACCCTACAATCTCAGCTATTAAAGGAAGGAGAGTTTTAGAAGAAGAACTTTCCTCGCATTCGCGCTCCATCTTCCTTTCATCCCGTGCTATAGCCCGCCATTTTTATTCTTTCAGAGGTTAGAGGCCCTTCTTCCTGTTCTCCTTTCTTCTTCTTTATAATGTCAGAGTCCGTTAGGAGCCCTTCTCCTAATAGAGGTTCACCGGGGGGTGAAACCATTGGGGAACCACCGGAAAGGGAAATCGATAGAAGTTCGCCGGGAGGCGGGACTAGTAGGGGTTCGCCGAGAGGTGAAACTAGTAGGGGAGAAGTTCCGGTAGGAAAAGAAGCCCGGAAAGATCACTTGATTCTGTCGCTAGTTCTTTTTCACTTGCTAGAATAGAAGATGTTAGGCGACGTTTTCATATTCCACGGACTTTCAAAATGATCCTTCCGAAACCTGAAGAGAGGGTAGATAAACCCCCTATGCATTCAATTGCCATATATGAAGACCACTTCAAGGCTGGTCTTCGGCTTCCACTTTACCCATTCTTCACAAAAATCTTTAACCTTTACCAAATAGTTCCGACTCAGTTAACCCCCAACAGCTTTAGAAACATCTGTGGTTTCCTGGTCCTTTGCAAACTTAGGAATATAGAGCCGAAGACATCCTTATTCACCTTTTTGTTTATGTTGAAGAGAGATTTTCATGATAAAGGATGGTGGGTTATAGGTCCTCGGCCTGGTCGAAGACTAATAAAAGGGACCCCCAGTGCAATACATGGGTGAAAACCTTGCTTTTTCTTTATATATTATACCAATTGGGGGTTCAACGCTGACTGGAAGGCTCCGCGTTTGGATGCAAATGCTAGAAAAAGAGTTCTGAAAGCCGATCTCAAAGACTTTGAGACTCTATCGGAGCCGGAGATCCCCTTATTTAAAGAATTGCTGAAGGAAGAAAACCTTTATCGAGCCCATATCAGCGAAGTCCCAACATTAGGTATAGAAATAGTGGTCTTCGAATTTTCATTCTCTCCATCTTTCTTTTTCTCTTTTTTCTTTTTATATGATGAAGTCTTTTGATTGCAGGTGAAAGAATGAAGTCTCGACTTGAGAAAGTTCGACAGGCTTCCCGGAAGAGGGCAGTGGTTGTTCCAGCGACGTCCGAAATCCGAAAGAAAAGAAGGGTCAAAGAGGGTTCGAGCACTCCTCCGATGAGACCCACATCGGATGAAGAGATACCGCCCGTTTCACCAAATCCACCTGAACCTGTCAGGAGTCCATCTCCGAGGAGGCCTCCTCCAAAGAGTCCTCGTCCGATGCCCCCTCTAAATCAATGTGATTTGACATTTGATAGGGAATCCCTAATTGCACCTCCAAAGGAGAAAAGAAAGGAAAGATCAAAGTTTCGATCCGAAAACAAACCTAGGTGGAATGCCTCTTCGGAAGGAGGAGTAACGTAGACTTTATTGTCTTTTCGGATAGAGAGGGCTTAGAGAACCTTGATCTGGCCAGGGAGCAGATGAAGTGTACACTTCTTCCGAAAGACTGGGACAAAACTAAGTCCCGATGCATTGAAGAAGTCTCTGACTCAGTGTTCTCATCAGCACTAAAGGTAAATATCTGATTGTATTTTCAAAACATAAATTTATTATTGCTAACTCTTTAATCTATTAATGCACATGATGCATGACATTACTGTCATGGAGGAAAGCATCTTCGACTTCAGAGATAACTATAAAAAAATGAAGGAGAAGGTGAAAGCAGCTGAAATTGAGAAGGCAGTAGCTGAAGAGCAGAGGCAGGCTATGGAGGAGAAGCTTGCCCAAAGTGATGCCTTAGTTCAAAGCTTGAAAGCTGATATAGAGAAGATTCAATCGAAGAACTCTGAATAGGAGGGCGAGACTTAAAAAGAGAAAAAACAAAGTCCGGTCTTTGGATGCTTTACTTAAGAAGCTCATCAGAAGTTTAAAGAGGCCACCAAAAAATCCGAAGAGGCCGCCGAAGAAATTCAATCATTGAAAGATCGACTATGAGAGGCAATAGAAATTACAAGGCATCTCTAGCTTTTGAGAGCGAGATGATTGAAGCCGAGACCCATAATTATAAGGGGGGTTTCAATGATGGGGTGAAGGAGGTGCAAAATCTTTACCCAGATTTGGACATTTCGGGGATTCAACTATTTGACCCCGAAGGTCCGAATGAGATCGAATCACAAGAGGGTCCCGAAGCTCCATTGATAGCTAAAGAAATGGCCAATCTAGTCGAACTTACTCAGATCAAAGACACTCCAACAATGGAGAACTTGTAACTTTTTCCTCTTCTCTTTTTGGAAATGTAAACGCCCCATTAATGAAGATCTATTTCAGTAAGATGTTTCTTTGTGAATGTATATGTGTGAATGGAAATTATTCCAAGTAAAAAGTCTTCGGATTAGAACATAATTGAAACCTCCGAAGTATATTATAACTCTAAATCCTCGGACCTGGATTAATATAATCTTTTTAAACAAAATTCTAAGATCCGATTCAAGGTTACATCATGTTGGATAATAATACTGGAATAAAAATGATTTTGAGGCTCCAAGCTTTCGAACTTGAAGATATACTAAGTCTTTGGACTTAGAAGAATTCCATAGAATTGAGATAAGAGAATACCAAATCTCCAAATGAGAATCAAGTCTTCGGACTTAGGAGAAAAGAATACTAAATCTCCAAATAAGAATCAAGTATCCGGACTTAGGAGAAAAGAATACCAAATCTCCAAGCAAGAGCCAAGTCTTCGGACTTGAAAAACTTCCAGATAATTAAATCAAAATCTCTTAGATGAGAATACCAAGTCTTCAGACTTGAAAATTCACTAAGTCTTCGGACTTAGAATAAAATAGACCATGTGGGTCACCTGCATCTTCATTATGAATAAAAGGTTGATTAACCTTTGGCATTTTTACGGGATAGATCGCTTGGATCACCCTTATGCCCCTCGCTCAAGGATTAAGATAGGTTGATCGGC
This sequence comes from Areca catechu, assembly GCA_021397845.1. NCBI lineage: Eukaryota > Viridiplantae > Streptophyta > Magnoliopsida > Arecales > Arecaceae > Areca > Areca catechu. The sequence continues at coordinate 51,000,188 of CM038045.1, read as the reverse complement.
CCTACCTCGGTACTTCATAGAGTAGATCACGAAAATCATTCTCATGCCTTTTTGAGATGGAATTAAAACAAGCTGATCATGGCACCTTGGCACTTCGTGAGGTAGATCACAGAGATCATCCTCATGCCTTTTTGATTAAGATGGACTCGTTAAGTCCAACTCAGCACTTTGTAGAGTAGATCATGGAGATCATCCTTATACCTTTTAAGAAAAGAAAAATTAAGATAGGTTGGTTAAACCTACCTCGGCACTTCGTAGGTTAGATCACGTCTTTGAGTCCAGTTTCTTTTCATTAGGCCTATAAGGCCTTGCCTCAGCTGGACATCCCCAAATATGTAAGTGATTTACACTGGGCTTCCTGCCCGTCCAAAGTTCATAAGGGATTTTGGTAGTTGCTTTAGTTAGAACTCTGTTAAGGACATATGATGCAGTCTTAAGTGCTTCTCCCCAGAGTGAGTCAGGTAAGGTAAAATGACTAATCATACTTCTTACCATATCTTTAAGCGTTCTGTTTCGTCTTTCAGCAACACCATTCATGGTGGGCGAACTCAGCATGGTGTACTATGGAACGATACCGCATTTATCTATAAATTTTGCAAAAGGTCCTGAACATTGTTCACCTGAACCGTTATATCTGCCATAGTATTCACCACCACAATCAGATTTGATGCTTGTAATCTTTTTGTTGAGTTGGTTCTCAACTTCAACCTTATAATTTTTGAACATATCCAGTGACTGACTTTTATTTCATGAATGAGATATATGTAGCCATATCTGGAAAAATCATCTATGAACGTTATAAAGTATTGTTGACCATTCCAAGCAACCATAGTGAATGGCCTACAAATATATGTATATATAAGTTCTAAGACGTCCGAAGTCCTGTTGGCTTCAAATCTCCTTTGATCGGGTTTGTTTTCCCTTTATGCAGTTAACACAAATATCAAAATCTGCAAAATCTAAGGGATTCAAGATTCCGTCTGACACAAGTCTCTCCATTCTCCTTCTGGAGATGTGACCTAATGTCTTGTGCCATTACAAAGCCGAAATCTCAATGGTTAATTTTCTCTTTACATCTTATATACTTAATTGCAAGGATTCATTAAATGAAGCAATTGAATCAATTAAATAAAGATTATCATAGCCTGATAAAAAACTGGAACCAATCATTTTTGAATCATGAAGCAAACTAAAATTTTCATTTCCAAATGAACAAAAATAACCTGATTTGTCCAAAGCGGAAATAGAAATCAAATTCCGTCTAAATGACGGTACAATAAAAGTTTCATCAAGATCCAAATAAAATCTAGTCTTTAACAATAATCTAAATCTTCCTATTGCCTCAACTTGAACTGCCTGGCCATCGCCCACATAGATGTATCTTTCAGCATCACCTGGCTTTCGGCAACTCAGGCAACCCTACATAGACATACTGATATGAGTTGTTGCACCAGAATCTATCCACCACATATGTCTAGGTACTGAAATTAAATTAACCTCAGAACAAACCAAAACAAGAAGCATACCTTTCTTAGCATGCCAGGCGTGATAATTAGTGCACTGCTTCTTTTGATACCTTTCAGTCCCACAAAAGAAACAACCCTTACCATCTGAGTCAGTGGTTTTCTTTTGTTATTTCTTAGGAGGTACTGTATCTGCAGCTCCTTTATTCTTCTTCATTTTCTTTTCCTTGCCCTTTTTCCTAGAGGTTGAGGTGAGGTGAGTACTTTCTGCCTTTTCTTGTTTAAACCTTTCCTCTTCCTGAACATAGTGAGAGATGAGCTCATTCAAAGACCAAGTCTCTTTTTGATAGTTATAGCTTACCTTAAATTGGTTGAACTGGATCGGAAGAGATATCAAAACCAGATGCACTAGCAAGTCCTCGGAGAGTTCAAGCTTAAGTGCTTTCAATCTAGAGGCAAGATGAGACATCTCCATGATATTCTCTCTGATGTTGCCTTTACCCATATACCTCATTGAAATTAGGTTTGTCAAGAGTATACCAATTTCAGCCTTTTCACTTTTGACAAACTTCTTTTCAATTTTGGCAAGAAAATCTTTAGCCGTAGTAATTGTTTCAAATATTGTGCCTCTGAATGCTTCTGGAATCAACTCTTTCATGATCATCATGCACATGTGATTTGGTCTCTCCCACCTCTCAATCTCTCTCTTTTTATCAGAGGTACTCTTATCCATTAGAGGTACAGGAGCATTTTTCCTTATCGCAAGGCCGAGATCCATGAATCCAAGAACTATTAAAATGTTCTCTTGCCATGACTTGAAGTTAGAGCCATTCAACATAGAAATTGAATTGATGTTGGCAGTTATATTAGCATGAGTCATATCTAAACAGAGAACAATAAACAAAACAAGCTTACATCAGTATCACAATAAAAATAAATTCAAATAAAGGCAAATCCCATCTCAAGATATCGGGCACTCCGTTAATAGTTTATCTTTGGATAAAATATTAACTTGTAAGTGATATCTTGTGCAGTAATCAAATACTGATAATAGGAACATATCAAACAATAAACCTTCCTTTGGGCCGATTTATTATTCACATACAAAACCAAATAATCATCATGCATTTATTACCACAAGTACACATGTTATTTTATTAAATATTTATTATCCTTTGGGCTGACAAATATTCACAAATTACATATATACAGCCGTTTATATTTTAAAATAATTTAATTTCCACAAGAGAGGTCACTTTGGCGACATGTTGCTTCAATTAATTTATCTCAAAATATAAAAAAATACTAATATATGAATTTAAAATTGTACCCAAAATAAATAATATTAAATTAACCCTAAGGGTTACATCCTTAATCGCAGCAAGCGGCCGCCTGCTACATTTCCTTCCATTGAACATCGCTGCCGTAGCCAACCAGACCGTGACATCCCTGTGGCGCGGCCAAGTAGGCCATGCCTATGCTTTCCGATGCTGGCAATGATGAAAAAATCACAGATACCCAAAATAAAATACCAAAACAAAATCTTAAACCAAAAATACAATTTTATTCTCAATGATTCAACATGAATAGGCTCTGATACCACTTGTTAGGAATTATCCTCTTGTTGGGAATTATCCTGAAGCCTATTGGAAAACGAATCCTAGAAAATAAATATATGATATCATTGAGAATAACCAAATAATAAGCAAAAACGTAGCTGAAGCCATATTTGAAGGCCAATCCCTGTGTCGCACGGTTAGCCTTCCATATTCACATGGGTTTCTAAAGAATATTTTCTTTCTTCTCTAGGATTTTCTTCTCCGATGGTGGGATATCGGAGAGAAAGGAATAACTCCATGTGATCTGGGGACCATTATAATTTTTATTTTTGTCCCATCATAAAAATAAAAATTATTCTTAAGTCCCCACACTCTATTAGATACATTATGATCCCAAATAGCTCAAAATTGATCACTTTTAAATGGACCAAATCTTAAATGACAGCCCACAAAGCATTATTATTTATATATAAGTCCAATATTGGATTAAGAATCCAATACTTCAATCTCTCACACGCAAGACGTTACAATCAAAAAAAAAAAATCAATTGTTTCAGTTCTTCACGAGGGTGGGATATATACCCATTAAATTAAGAATTAAAACGAGGATCGTCGTACTCAATATATTACCCGCAAGTCAGGATAAGAAAATATATACACGTGAGAACTAGAAGAAAACATTGACTAAACTTCTCCATGCTTTGGGTTGAAATAACTCAGTAATTATAGACTTCACCATTCAAGCAAGTCATAAGAAAAACCACGCACCAACCAGTTAAAAATGTGTATTGATCGACCAAGCTTCTCTAGATACTTTGACAATGAGAAGAGCCAGGTAGAATAATTCAGAGTTATTGACTTCGTTATTCGGGTAGATTTCACGATGAGAATGTGAAAGTTTTAGAAAATGAAAGCATTCTTGAAGCTTTTTTAGGCTGCGGTCAATGCATTCACCCCACAGGATTTCTACTGACAAAATCATTCAATTTAGTCAGAACTAAAGTTTGAAAATAAATTGGTTTGCTTTTTTTTTTCCCGAGCCAAACATTGGACCATACCGAAAAGTTCTTGAATTCCCTCGATTCACCATCATGCCGTGTACTTTTTTTTGGAATCAAGAAACTGAACGATAGAAAACAAGGCCCATAATTTGGGTTGGATTGGACCAACAAGGCGGTGCAAGCCGAGCTAAGTAGAAAATATCAACTCTATTCAAATTGACTCGTTCTATTAAGAAACAACCCAAGCCATTTCAGACTGCAGGTTCATTATTGGATTGTGCTGGGGGAGGGCTGGGTCTTTTGATGGTTGGGTTGGGCCAAGTTTGGTACTTGAAGCCTAGCCGACGGCCCAAACCCCCACCACCCACCATGCAGCGCTGGTGAAATGGTCACTAGCGATGGCAATGGGACGGATTTGAGTCGGGTCATCCAAAATTCATATCCATCCCGCTAAAAAATTCTCCGTCCCATATCCATCCCATATCCATCTCGAATCTAGTCAGATCGGGTATAAAAAAATCATATTTGGATCGGATCGGATATACCCGATTTCATAAAACCTAGTTTACTTAAAACCTAAACGGGTCGGGTATATACGTCCCATATCCAATTTACTTAAATATTTTATAAACATAATTTTTTTATATATAAACAGGTCGGGTTTGAATCGAGATGTATTACTATCCGTATTCGATCCGAACCCGAATCAAGTTTTTTTTTTATATAACCCATATCCGTTTATAAATTAGGCGGGACGGATTTTACCGGCTCCATTAAGATCGGGTTGGATGAGTATCCACCGGGTTGGAAAAAATTATCATGCATCCCCAATGATCACTGTACCATTTAACGCTTATGCTTAATTTAAAACAGCGAAATATCTTTTCATTAAAATATTTTGTCCTACGGCTAAATAAAATCCTTGATTGGTGTAGGGAAAGAAATATCTTTAAATGGGGAGTTTGCTTGAACTTCCCCTACGGAAAATAGATGACATATGGAAGAAATTTAGTCATGGATGTGCTACGAGATCCCATGAATGTATGCCACGGTAGACTAAATTAATGAAAAAAATACAATAGCAATTGCAACCATTTCAACACATCAATTTAACCATCTTAAAATACTATTCTAATATTTTTTTTCATTGGCTTAGCCTACAATATTTATTGTACAACAAGTCTAGCTAATAATTTAGCCATCTGAGTCTGGGGAGCACAGCAAGAAATTTAAGTGAGAAGCCGTAGTATCATAAGCTCAAATATCTGCATTTAAGAGCATTGCATTGTGTCAAGGTTGTCATGGACCAATAAGGGCGCAATGCCACAATCTCTCTCAACCCCACCCCAAACAAACGCCTCGCCCCTAGCTCCTTGCTTTTGCCATCTAATCTTCTTCGTCATCTCAAGGAACTGGGTGAAGACCGTATCCACCCTTTTCTCAAAAATAAGAGAAAAAAAGAAAAGTTTGGTACATATTATCATCACAGACATCAACCAATCATTTCTACAACTTGTATCATGCATGCATGATACCTATCGGATGATACTACAATAAAGAAGTCTAATGGACAAAAAAAAAAAAAAGGGGGTATTCCTTGATAACAAAACACCAATTGACAGGATCAACATCTCTTTCATACCATTCAAGTGCATGCATGGTCTGTGACCTGATAGTTGTTATTTATGCAATACTAGTCTTGAATTTGTTGCATGGGTCTGTGCTCAAGTAAGAATTAAGCAAGTAGTCTTATAGTTTTAGCCACAAAACTCTCAAATAGATCTATTAAGCACTTGTCTCTTCTTCTTCTTCTTCTTTTCCATTTTTTTTTTTAAAAAAAAAAATCAAAGCATCTAGGTACTTAATCATTGTTATTTTATATGTATATATATATTATTTTTAAGGTACAAGTAGGCACTGGGTCTTGAGTCTCGACACAACAAGCACCTATTGGTTGCTCTGGATCCAACTTGGATCAATTTCCCTAGGAACCCTAGATTTTACTGCAATATCGGATTATCATTTTAAGAAATAAAATCAACATTTTGTAGATGATACCATGGTTTAAACTAGAGTATATTTGGTATTGCTTCCGCTGTGTCAGAGTTGGAAGTCAGAACTTTTAGCCTCTATCTAAAAAAAAATATTTTCTTCCTGTGGTAATACATTTTAGACAATATTACTGGACATTTATTTCTTTTAGAAAATATTGCTTTAGAGTCAAAAAAAAAAAAAAAAAAAAAAAAAAAAAAAAAAAAAATTAACAATATCAGTAATAGACACGTTGACGTATTCATCTTTGGACGGAAAATGGTTGCGAAAAAATTAATATGCACTGTGTATCGAACATTCCCTGATTGAGATTGGGAGACTGTCTGGGGACGGCCATGCTCGGGATCTAATTCCTTCCCCTTTTTTTTTAAATAAAAAAAAAAAAAAAATCTAGTTTGAATTAGAAGTTGCATGCCGGGTTAGTTTTGCATGAGACAAATTGCCAAGCCTTTCCTTTTCAAATATTCTTACAGTATAGAGATTAATGGTTCAAACGTTAAGCAGAATCAAATCCCACCTTCACCATGGTTCACAGATTTTGGAAAAACCTATCCCTCGTTGCAAAGCCCATTACTTATGATTGTTATTTATAAATAAATAAATAAGTAAAAAGAGAAGAAAATTCATTTTCAGGGAATCAAGAGAGAATTCTGCCCAAACAAGTCAGCCTCTTCATTATCCAACTACAACACAACTTCCAAATTCCAACTCATATACCCACGTCTCCGAGACTTTAAGCAGAAAAAGCTTCGTAAAGGTTTTATCAAAATCATCTCCTCAACGGAATGGTGGTCCAAATGAGCTAACCTCATCAACTTGGAATCGTGCTGATGCTTTAGAACGACACTATTTTGTCCAAATGTGTATATATTATAGGTTAACAAGGAGATCAGAAAACGTAAATAAATCCTGGGACACAAAACATCAAAATTACTCATGAAATTATTCTTTAAAAATAAAATATCTTATGGAATTAACAGCCACCCCCAATAAAATTTATGGATGAATGAGTTGATAATTTTTCACCTCAAAACAATATCGATCTACTCCACTGGATAGCTCTCGGGACCCCTTGATCACCCGGTACCACAGACCGATCACTAACAGATTTTAAAATTGCCTCGAGTTCTTGAGAACCAGATCACAATCACTCCGGCAGAAAACACTTCTACTTAAAAAGGCTATTGCAAATTAGATTGCCAAATTAATTAGAAGTATATAGGAAAAAAAATACACATGAATCAACTTCTCCTACCAGTAATTAGTTGCAAACCTAATCACATTCAGCTTTAGATGTCAATCAAGTATTAAGTTGATGTTATTTATATATGCGTTGTGCACTGGCCACACATCAGTCTTTGATGAATGGCTACGTGCACACGTTATTGAGTTCATGCAGTACTGCATGTTGATGTACAGCAGGTTTCTTGAATCTGGACGTGATATGTGTGGCCGCCAGTGTACATATCAGGAATAAGAAAGATGAGCACAAAATCTCTACTCCACTTCACTCTCCGCTGCTTTCATATATAGGAACCGTCGAGTTATATGGTATGCGTGTGAACAAGTTAAATAGATCAATTGGACTACTCTATATGTGTGTCCCTGTCCAACAAATCAAATTGTTTATCATCTCCATATTCTACTCTTTTTTTTTTTTGCCGGCGATCGCAGGCGAAGACCTCCTTAAGAGAGAGGAATCTTTTTGGTCTTCATGTCCATGCCGTAAAATCTTCTCCTACCTACAAAGTCGCATAATAGAACGAGACAGCTTTCATTGCAGGAAATCTAAGCAATATCTAATGACGGAAATTATCCATCCAGCTGGGGCTGCAAGTCCAAGGACTCTTCTCCTTCGGACAAATCTGTTATATAGGCTTTCGGGCCGAAATAGGCGGGCCCAGCCGGCTTCGACTCACAATGCAGGAAAAAAAAAAATAGAGTAAGGGAAGGTAGAGTCGGACACGAAGCCGCTCTTCTCCCTTATCGACCGAAAAAGCCGCCGGAGGACTCGGGAGGAAGAGTCGTGGAGGGGAGGGGAGAAGTCGACGACGAGTCCGGGATTGAGCGGAACTCCGATCCGGCGGTGGTTGCTCCCCAAACGACGAGGAAAAGCTATCGAGAGTCTCCTTTAAATCTCCCTTCGTTGTCGCCCAATCGAGTCTTCAAACCCCCTTCTAAGCCATCATTCTCTTCTCCGACGAGCGACGGAGAGTCTCTTCAAGCACCGGTGAGTCCGGTTATTTTTATTTCAACTTTTAAGGAAGTTTAATCGGATTTTTTCTTTTTGGATTCCCGTATAGTTTGGGCCGTGGATCATCGTAGGCCGCACCGCCATCCTCTCCAATCCGCTGGGCTCTCTGGTAGCCACCTCCCATGGCCACCGCCGGCGACCATGGAGAGGCTGGCTCGGTTGAACTAAGGGAAGAGCAGCAGGGGGTTTGGGAAGAAGAGAAAAAAAAAAGAGTTATGTTCAGTTCGGAGAAGAAGGAAAAAAAAAGAGAAAAATAAAAAGAAAAATAAACAAAAAAAAAAAGAAGAGAGAGAAAGTGGAGAGAGAAGATGAAGAAACAAGATGAGGAGAGAGAAAGTGGAGAGAGAAGATGAAGAGAGAGAAAGAGGAAAAAAATTTATATAAATATTGGAAGGGTGATTGAAAAGTTTTATTCTAGAAATTCGTGAGATTAGGATTTATGGATGAATAGTAGAAAGAATTTGGATAAAAGTTTGGTTTACAATTATCCTAGAATTTTTATTAAAAATTGTTATTGTACCTATAAGGAGGTAGCCTTTTGAGCAGAAGGGCTTTATGCAGGTTTCCGGGTATGGATCAGTATCAGTTGTTTCTAGTGAAGTAAGGATTTCTGGACTTGTTCACCAGTTATATATATGTATTTATTTCGACATGGTTTGATCCGTGCGTATATGCATTGGTATGCATGATTTGTTTTGCATGGAATAGTTTGACTCTTTATATTGGTCAGTACGATTATTATTGTTATGAGCTATATTCATGTATTACATGTTTTATCAAATAAAGTGATATTTGTATGGCTTGGACCGTGATGCCGGTCAGTGAAAGAGTTGAGATTTCATGATTTGACATCATGATATCATTTCATAAGATGAGATGAAATGATAAAGTGTTAAGTGAAAATGATGTTTGGACTAGCCGTGCCACGGTAGTACCGTGGTTTCTTAGTGTGCCAGTTACAGGCTGGAGTGTGACAAATTGTGTGCCAGTCACAAGCTGGAGTATGACAAATTATGTGCCAGTCACATGCGGGATTATGATAATAGTGTACCAGTCACAAGCGGGAGTGTGACACAGTATGCCAGTCACCGGCTGGAGTGGGACCATGGCTAGTCCAGAACCATAAAGAAGGATGATTTAATTGAAAACTTGAAAATGAAACATGATTTTGAAAAAGGTTTTGTCATATGTGACACTTGAGTTGTTTGATTGCATGACATGATATACTCTTATATTCTTGAAATTTGCAAAGTATTATTATTATTAATGGTGACTGGTTGGAGACCTTACGTGGCTGTAAAGCTCACTCCATACTTTCTGTTTTTCCAGAGACTCAAGATACATAACGAGGATTGGGCTGGGTGTGAGACGGATCTTCATTAATATTGAGTTAGTTAGTTATTTAGAGTTAGTTTCGGTTACTGATGCTTGTTGTGAATCAGTAGACCAATTAATGATATTGATTTAATAAATGGATTGTTTAATTGTTAATCAATTGTTTATATAATATTAGTTTTAATTTTGATGTATTTGACTCTTGTGTACCTAGACTTTGCATGATCTTTAGGATAAAATCTAGGATTTGTGTGACTGATCACGTAGCCGATTTCGATGCTGGATTCAGGACATGACATTATCTAATAACAGAAATTATCCATCCAGCCGGGGCTGCAAGTCCAAGGACTCTTCAGACAAATCTTTTCATTATTTTCCTATTTGTTTTCTTGCAGGAAATCCAGCTTTTTACCATGACCTCCATTAGAGTGAGAAATCTTTTCATTCAATTGCTGAACCATTCTAAGATTTAAGCTTGGTGATTATCTTTGGATTAAAATCTTGTCATCATTTTATCTTAAGTTTTTTAGCTGGTATTGATTGAAAATTTGGGACATCAACAATTGAATAATCCCAACACGAAATACATGATAGAAAAAATTGGACGGAAAGGAAAACTTTTTCTCTCTATCCGTTGGTAATAATTAAGATACCTCTCATTGATAATTTGGGATAGAATTTCAAGGGTTGGTCCATAATAATGTCACCAATTCAAAAACCAGTATGAAAATTAAAATTTAATATTGATTTTAAAATAAAACAACCATGAATGATATATATATATATATATATATATATATATAAAGCTCCGAGGCTAGGGGCAAGGATCCCATTTACAAATTGTGGCTGTTGATGCTAAATCCTCACTGACCGGATGGAATGGCCTGCCCGTCGGTTCGCCATCGATGGAAGCCTGCAAAATAAATTTCCTGACCGGAATTTCTCCGGTGAGGATACTCCGATGCCAAAGTTAGCAAGAATTTAGACAGCAGAATGGAGAACTTGGTAGCAGAGGGAGATGGAAAGGAAGAAGGTGGCTTTGAAAGAACTGGCTGGAAACTAGCTCTCACTTGCCTGTTATTAGCTTACCTCGAATGTCCCCTCTTACCAATATTTACAGGCGCGGCTAAAACTACTTATGGTTATGGAAGTTAGCGAAACTTCTTCATAATAGTAAGTAGTGGCAGTCAGAAAATTAGTTATTTCTTGGTTATCCAAACTGGAGCTATTGACCATGTGGATAGTTATAACAACCAGAATAACCTTTAACTATTTCGGGTTGAAGGATTGTTCTAGTGCTTCAAATGCACTCTCTTAAAGGAGAATTCGAAGTAGGCCTAACTATATCTTAGGATTGCATTCCTTAGAATGGCTCGAAGGGATGTTGGTTATGTGCTTCGGATTTATCCTTTAGAAGTGAACTAAAAAATAAATAGTTACTTACTATGGTGCCGAAGGGGTGAACAACATATTTTAGAAGTATACTCTTCGGGTCAAGCTAAAGACATGAAGTCGAAGGAACAATAATAATATACTTCGGAAGCATACTCTTCGGACCAAGCTGAGACTTGAAGCCGAAGGAATGATGATAATAATATACTTTAGAGGCATACTCTTCGGACCAAGCTGAAGACATGAAACCGAAGGAATGATAGCAATATACCTTAGAGGCATACTCTTCGGACCAAGCTGAAGACATGAAGCCGAAGGAATGATATAATATTTTTTAGAGGCATACTTCTCGGATCAAATTGAAGACATGAGTCGAAGGAATAATATATTTTAGAGCCATACTCTTCGGACCGAGCTGAAGACAGAAACTGAAGGAATGATAATAATAATATATTTCTTTCGGGAGCTATAATTATTATTAAATTAAAAAGATATCATTTTTAGTATGTTAATCCAATTGATAGGCTAAAAAAAATTAAAATTGATTCGTTGATGGACCGGTAAATATTTATATTAGACTCAATTATTACAATAATTGCCATTTACCCTGACCATTTATAAAATGTGGTCGGTTGCAATGTCAACTGAGGTGTTGTTATGACTAACAGGTGAGGTTCACAATGGACCAATCACATATCAATGGTCACATCAACGATAGAGCCTCGTCAAAAAAGATTTTTTTTTAAGTAATATTTTTTTTAAAAAAATTTATTGAAGTAGTGTAATTTTAAATAAATTTACCAAAATACCGTTATTTCAGCCATGCTTTTTTTTATAATTATTTTTGCGATGTACTTTGATGAATCAGCATAAAAAGGTGAGACGCGTACTTGCACCTTCTCACTAAAACCCAAAAAAAATTAAAAAAAAATAAAATAAAGGTAGAACCTGCATTTTTAACAAAAAAAAAAAAAATCTGATAAAATATAGATCTTTAAATTTTAACCTAATAAAATTTAAAAATATAATAAAATTTAAAATAATATAATAAAATATTTAAAATAATATAATAAATTTAAAAATATTTAAATTAATATAATAAAATTATAATATTTAATATATTTAAAATAATATAATAAAATTTAAAATTTAAAAAATTAAAAGAAGCTGCAAGTAAAGTGAAGCCACCAGTGTGGGCACCGGTCCTGCAACCGATATGATCGCTAGTTCGATCAGAAATCTGGCCATCGGTCCGATCAGGGATCTGGTCATCGGTCTGGCAACCGGTCCAGCCACCAATCTGGTCACTGGTCTTGCCACCGGTCCGGATGCCAATTTTGTCCGATGACCAGATCGTCTGCCAATCTAGCCACCAATCCGGTCGTCGATCTGACCGGGGGTCCGGCCACCAGTCCGCAGCCGATCCAATCGTCGGTCCGGTAGCCTGTCCGGCCATTGGTCCTGCCATCGATTTAGCCATTGGTCCGACCACGGGTTTGGTCGCCGATCCGACCAGGGGTCCGACCATCGGTCTTGCACCGGTCCGACCAGGGATCCGGTTATCGGTTCGATCACCAATCCGATCACCGGTCTGACTAAATTATAAATTTTATATAATATTTTTTTCTGGCTTGCAAGACCGGTGGCAGGACCGATGCCGAATTGATGGCAGGACAAGCGACTGTATTGGTGGCAAGATTGACGGCCAAACTAGTGACAGAATCGGCATCAGGACCGGTGGCAAGATCGACATCCAGACCGATGGCAAGATCGACGACCGGATTGGTGGCCAGACCGGCGACCGAACTAGCCGTCGGACCCCTCATTGAACCGGCGATCGGATTCCTTGTCGAACTAGTGGCAGGATCGACGTCCAAACTGGTGGTAGGATCGGCAGCCAGATCGATGGCAGGACCGGCGTTCGAACCGGTGGCAGGACCAATGGCTAGATTGGTAGCCGTCAAGCCACCGAACAGGACCGGCATCCAGATCGGTGGCAGGTGGCCTGACCGGACCAGCATCCAAATCGGTGGCAAGATCGGTGGCCAGATCGATGGCTGGACCGGTTGCCGGACCAATGACCGGATCCCTGGTCGGACAGGTGACCAGATCCTTGATCGGACTAGCGACCGGATCGGTGGCAGGACCAGCACCCAGACGGGTAGCTTCACTTTACCTGCAGCTTCTTTTAATTTTGTTAATTTTTAATTTTATTATATTATTTTAAATATTTTTAAATATTATAATTTTATTAAATTATTTTAAAATTTTTTAAATTTTATTATATTATTTTAAATATTTAATTATATTATTTTAAATTTTATTATATTTTTATAATTTTATTATGTTAAAATTTAAAGATTCATATTTTATCGGATTTTAAAAAAAAAAATTGGGTTTTAGTGCGTCTTCTGCTTTCATCCATCCCATCGTCAGAGTACGCGGCAAAAAAAATTAAATAAAAAAACGCGTGGGTGAAACAATGGTATTTTGGTAAATTTATTTAAGGTTACGCTACTTCGATATATTTTTTTAAAGAACATTATTTATAAAAAAAATCCCGTCAGTGGAGAAAGCAGCCGGCCACGTGGCCCCCCGCCGATGACAGTTGTTGCAGAAGGGAGGGAGCAGGCTCGGTGGCTTCTGCCGAAAATTTGGAAAGCTGCCGAGGAGGGACAAGGCACAAGGGTCTATTAGTACTCCTTCCACGAGAGCTGTCTCTAATGCTAACATCCTATATATATAGATATGGAACAAAAATTATACCGGACAGGTATATATCGGGCGGGAATCTTTTTATACCATGTGCTATATTTTTCCCATCTTAAAGAGAAAATTCAAAAATCAAATAGACATAAAATTTCATTTTTCATCCCACGAGTTAAAAAAAAAAAAAAAATCACATGCCTAGAAAGAATGTTTATGCAGGAGACCGTCCATACCCTTTCTTTTTTTTTTCTCGTCTCTGGATCATTTTCTCCTTCTATAAATATGAAAGTTTCGATCCTTTTTAATAATCGAATATAATATATATCTATAGATAAATCGATATATAATTTCTCGAACATAGTGTTCATCAATATATAGTATATGATTAATTGATACATGCCCACCAAAATATCCATCTGACATGCCAATACATGTCTTTAGATAAATCAATATAAAGATTATATAATATAGTACTTACCGGTATACAATACGTAACTAAATGAAATGATACATACTTGACGGCTTATTAATACATACTGTAATTTTTTTTGATACATATCTAACAACAATCCAATATATATTTATAAATAAATTGATATATGATTTTTCAAACATGATATTTATCGGTGCATAGTATATAGCCGGTTCATATATGCCTAAAAAATATCGATCAACATTCTAAACATATTTCTAAACAAATTATTACACAGTTTCTAGAATACAACACTTATCAATATACAATACATTACTAGATGATATATACTCGATGGCTTTTTGATATATATTGTAAGCTTTTGTGATGTATACCTGATAATGATATAATATATGCCTGCAAGTAAATTGATATATGGTTTTAAAACATGTTATTCACTAGTATACAATATCTGGCTAGCTAGCAAAATATTCATCTGATATCGATCCTAATAACTATCCAATACATACATACAGATAAATCGATATATAATTATTCGAACATAGTATTCACTAGTACATAATATATAGCTAGTTGATGTACAACCATCAAAATATTCATCCAACATCCTAATGCATACTTTTAGATAAATTGATACATTATTTATAAAATATGATGCTCATTAGTATATAGTATACGGCCAAATAATATGTATTAAATAGTTTACTCATACATACTATAAATTTTTCGATACATATAAAATTATATATATGTGTATTAGTCAATTTATTATTAGAAAAAGAATCAATACTTTCATATTTGTAAAAGGAGAAAAGGAATTAGGGACGGGAAAGAAGAAAGGATATGAATAATCTTATCTTTGTTGTTCTTTCTTGGTATGTAAAAGTTATTTTAAAAACTCTTTTTAACTTATATGGGATTGACCGACTCCATTATTAAGAAAAGTTCTTTCTCTATCGGAACTTTGCATTTCCACATGGGAAAAAAATATATATACGGTATAAAAAGAGCCTGCTCCATACGTATGATGCATGATTTTTTATTATAGATATATAAAACTCCTCTCCAACTTTAATTCGGCTATAAATAGAACGCCACTCGATAACCACGCATCACATGAGAAGATAAGCAAGTGCGTGCGGGTGTGTGTGAGACTGCGTGCGTGCGTGCGTGTGTGTGTGTGTGTGTGTGTGTGTGAGAGAGAGAGAGAGAGAGAGAGAGAGAGGAAATGGAGAACTCCTTCCCAATCATCGACATGGAGAAACTAGAGGGAGAGGAGAGGGGAAAGAACATGGAGCTACTGCGTGATGCTTGCGAGAACTGGGGTTTCTTTGAGGTGTCTTCAACTCTCCTACGTGCCTGCTAGCCCATATAAAACTTAATTTTTAACAAGAAACACTTGCCTTCCCCTCTATCAGCATCCTTAACCATGCTCCAAATTTATTTCTTTTTTCTGTTCGTTGTTATTAGAAATGGTCTAATACGAACATCATGACCGGTTTATAATTAAATGTAGCTACTGAACCACGGAATCTCCCATGAATTCATGGACGAGGTGGAGCGGCTAACCAAAGGCCACTACAGGAAATGCAGGGAGCAAAGGTTCAAGGAATTCGCAACCAAAGCCCTCGAGGAAGGGAAACAATCCGATGCTGCCAATAACATGGACTGGGAGAGCACCTTCTTCCTTCGCCACCTTCCCGAGTCCAACATGTCCGAGATCCCCGATCTGGACGACGAATACCAGTTAAATATATATTCACATCGATCATGTTTATAATTAAACTATACGTACGTATTCTTAAAGAAACAACATAACCATAACCATAACCATAACCATCCGGGATCATCTCTTTGGATGCTTTGCCAATTACTAAATTATATACTGATCGACTGCAGTAATCTTACCATAACGAATTACAACGCAGGAAGGCGATGAAGGAATTCGCAGCAGAGATAGAGAAGCTGGCGGAGAGGCTCCTGGATTTGCTTTGCGAGAATCTGGGGCTGGAGAAGGGGTACCTAAAGAAGGCCTTCCGCGGGTCCGAGGGACCGACCTTCGGCACCAAGGTCAGCAACTACCCACCATGCCCGAGCCCGGATCTGATCAAGGGACTGAGGGCGCACACGGATGCCGGCGGCATCATCCTTCTCTTCCAGGATGATCGTGTCAGCGGCCTCCAGTTGCTCAAGGACGGTCAGTGGGTCGACGTGCCGCCCATGCGCCACTCCATCGTCGTCAACCTCGGGGATCAGCTCGAGGTCCGTGCATGCGAATTCTTTCTAAGTTGACGTTCTCGCACCTAATATTAATTTGTTGTTTATTTAGTGTTATGAGTACTGGATTCGAGCGAAACGAGTCAAAATCCATGCGTACGTACGTGCAGGTCATTACCAATGGTAGGTACAAGAGCGTGATGCACCGGGTGTTGGCTCGGACGGATGGGAATAGGATGTCCATTGCCTCGTTCTACAACCCCGGGAGCGACGCGATCATCTTTCCAGCACCTTCGTTGCTGGAGAAAGAAGCAGAGAGGAAGAGCGAGGTTTACCCCAAGTTTGTGTTCGAGGATTATATGAACCTGTATGCGAGACACAAGTTTCAGGCCAAGGAGCCCAGGTTCGAAGCCATGAAAGATTTGGAAAAAGTCATGAGTGCGCATCCTATCCTCACCTCCTAAGAACTTGAACGGATGGATATTGTATGCTTCTTAATTTGGAAGACGGTTATCATTTGTTGTTGCTAGCATAGAACTAGCGAGTGTACTGTGAGCTCCTTGATCGAAGGTTTCCGATAACATGACGTTTGTTCATGCTTTCCTTATTCACAATTTTTAATAGGTTTGTTTCTTCCTCTTCCCAGTTCTTCGATACTCGATCCATCTAGATAAAATCAGCGAGCACTTTTGGATATAAAATGTATACATTACCATGTCTCGAACCGAACATATAACAACAATCTATAAGACGAGCGAAACATATATATGCAAAACTATCTCAATAATAAATCTAATAACTTTTTTTTTTCTTTTCACAAACTAATACTAGATTATTTAACATTTAACTATGACGATATGGTATGAACTAGTAATCCCACCAAATTACGAGGCACCGACAGGGCGACAAGGTACGAGCAAAGAAAGGAGACGGGTCCCACGAAAGTGATCGAGAGCATATGTTCCGGCTCATGGAGGGAGAGCATGACGCGAACTTTTTTCAGCCGGATGACCTTCAAGCCAGTCACAAAGTAATGCTCATAAACAGTTCGACCTTGTATTCCACGAGCTCGAACATGGCAAGGAACAACTACTTCTATCGATGGATAGAAAATCCAAAAGGAAACAATTTATTTCAAAATATGGTAAACTCTTGTTATAAAATTTTTTGAACAATTACTCAGAATTTATATACCGTCTGAACCTCTTGAAAGACACTCGAAAATATGGGTGCCAACTAGCAATTTCTCCAATATTACAACACAAAAGGACTTGATCCTCTTTTATCATGAGGCCTCTGGATTGTTCATTCTTTTTTCCTGTTTAGAAGGAAAAGTTGTTACATTCTTGCATAAACAAACACAAATTGAAAGAGAAGTGCATCATGCCAGAAAGTAAATATGAGATCAAGAAAAAAAAAAAAAAATTTGAATCCATGCATCCTCGCTCTGCCGTGTTCGGTGCTAATGGTAATATAAAACTTGTGGGATGGAGGTGTCGATGGGCAAGCTTGGATCACGATGGATCTGCTCAAACCCTACCGGCAAACCGACCGTCCATCCCAGGCCCAAGCCTTGTAAACTAGTGCTGGATATTTACATTAATCAACCTTATAGGTTAGGTGTACTCCCTACATTGGTTATTTTGTGAACATATTTCAGGGTCATGTTCATGCACATGCTTTGAGCATGTATGAAGAACGGGAAGTGACAAATGGTTCCACGGTCATGGGTCCAAGCAGTTTTTGGAAAATTCTTACTTCTAGTAGGTACAGTGATTCTGAGAAACACATTTACTAATTAACGGAACAGCCAATTGATTTGATTTCAAGAGAACTTGTTGCCGAGTGGGTTTTTTCTTTTTTTTTCTTTTTTTGACCTATGGACATATAGCGATTTCATATCCTTCTTGTGGTTTCCCGCATCCCAGGATATATGTTAACCACATCACCAACATTACCCAAAAAGAGAAAACTTGCAATTATTTTCAATTTGCTAATCAGAGCCATATATCTCGTAAGCAATTCTTAACTTCAACTCACCTCAGATGGAGATTTTGGTTCGTCGGCATTGTACTCGGTCGTTGCAACAGCTTCAGCGTTCTAGTCACTACCCGTACACTGAAGTCATAAAAGTCCCTGTTGATGCTGATCCCCACGGACCGGATGGAGTATCTGGACCGCCGGTTCACCGCCTCGGATTCTCGCAAAACAAATTCCAGACCAGAATTTCTCCGGCGAGGAACACTCCGATGCCTAAGTCAATAGAGTTCGGGCAACAGAATGAAGAATTCAAAGAAAGCATGGATGAAAAAGGGATCAATCAAATTGACTTGACTTGAGGTAGCCTTAGACTTGGTTACCTCGGAGATGCCATCTAATCTCTATTTATAGGCACTGATCCAACTGAAAGTGGTTTTCTTGTAACTAATTACTGTTAGGAAAGTTAATTAGGATAACTTTCCCTCAACTAATTGTAATTACTATTGGGGGTTATTTATCTTGATATTTACTAATGTCGGGGCTATCAGTTATATGGTTTGTTGGTTATAACAACCAGGCTTGTTCTTCGTGGGGCTCAAAGCCGACGGGCCTTAAGCCGAAGTGGATTAGCCGACTGCAGGTTAACTGACCAATTACTTCGGAGCATGCCGGTGGCCGACTGTAGGTCGTATGTTGTTGTCAGCTGAAATGTCATGCCGATCTGCTCGTATATCGGGTCAGTCTTCCAAATGCGGGGTTGACCGGTCCAAACGGGCTAATTAATTCTCCAGTCCGATTTATCATAACACTTGCCCCCCACTCCCAATTTCAAGGCAATTTAATTGCTTTAAAAGATGAGAGTATTAATTTTTATCTTCTTCCGGTAAAGGGGAAGACTACTAACGATGGCAAATCTTGGGCTTGGCTAGCCACATTAACCGCTTCTCATTTTGAGCGTTGTGCTTTGGACAGTTGTCAGGTTTCTACAGGTGCTGTGGAAGTTGGCGCTAATTCCAGGGTCATGTTGATTCTTTTCACTTCGGTGCTCAAGGTGGCTCTTCATTGCCGGCTCGGATCATGAGATGTAGCATCATCCCAGTCGTCCGGCATTGTACGAAGGTTTCATCTTGGTCATTGATCAAATTTTTGTGGATCAAGGCTGACAAGCTAGTTTTTCTCCCATCGAATCGGCTTTTACCTCTTAGTAGTTTGTACCCACGATTGGCACAGTTATACGTGGCACGATCAGAGATGCTTCACATCTTCCAAGGGAGATATCAAGGCCATTGCTATTGCCTATATAAAGGGTGTCTGCCCTATAGAATGAATCTTCCTGCTCTCATCTTCTTCAAAGAGGTTTCCATTTCCGCTTTGACTCCAGGTCTTATTTCCTCTAGATTTTTCTATCTCTCTCAAGTTAGAGATTTCTCATTTTTTCCACCATGGTTAGGTCTCTAAGGGTTCCTTCCACTGACAGGCTTCTGGCCGGTAGGAGAGAAGGTGACTCCTCCGGCCCGTAGGTCCTTCTAGAAAAAGGGGCATCGAGTTAAGACCTGAGTCCATTAATAGTTTTGTCTTTTTCTAGGTTGGCTTCTCTGCGAGATTGTTACAAAATCCCTGAGACCCTTCCATTAATGGTTCCTCATCCCGAGGAAAGAGTAAACCGTCCTCCTCCTGGTACCATATCGGTGTATAAAGACCACCTGAAAGCTGGTCTTCGATTTTCTTTGCACTCCTTTGTCAGAATTTTTAATTTGTATCATATAGTCCCGGCACTGCTGACTCCGAATAGTATTCAGGTCATCTGTGCCTTCTTGGTCCTTTGCCACCAGTTGAGTATAAAGCTTAGGACCTCCCTATTCACTTCCTTCTTCATGCTGAAGAAGGATTTCCACGGTCAAGGATGGTGGGTCATCGGCCCTCGCCTAGGTCGGAAGTTTGTCACAGGGCTGCCATCCGCTATCCACGGATGGAAGCCTTGTTTCTTTTTTCTATTTTCTACATATCCTTGGGGTTTCAATACCGAGTGAAGAGAACCTCGTCTGACCACCAATGATGGAGAGAAGGTCTTGTAGGCCAACCGGGACGACTTCGATAAGCTCTCGGGAGTTGAGGTTCCTCCGATAAGGAAGTTGCTGAGCGAGCATAACTTACATCTTGCTCAGATCAGTATGTCTCCTCTTTAGGTATACTTCGTAATACATGACTTCCGCTTTGCCTTCAATTACTTGTTAGCTGACCACCATTGT
Source organism: Areca catechu (assembly GCA_021397845.1). Taxonomy (NCBI): domain Eukaryota; kingdom Viridiplantae; phylum Streptophyta; class Magnoliopsida; order Arecales; family Arecaceae; genus Areca; species Areca catechu. The sequence goes on along the minus strand of CM038045.1, from coordinate 50,979,544 downwards.
CTTTTTGTTTCACAGGTAAAAAGATGAAACCAGACTTTAGTAAGCTCTGTCAGGCTGCCTACAAAAGGCCTGTGCCAGCTTCCTCGATGGAGTCGAGGGATAGGAAGAAAGCTCGGGTAGAAGAGGTTGGAAGGAGCTCTCCTATAGTGTCGAGGATGACGTCTGATGACGACGGCGTCCCCTTAACAGAACTTTATTCCAGAGATGCTACACCGGCTCAGATTCCTGTACAGACGACGCTGACTTCGGTTGCTAACACGCCACCACTTCAACCTTCTCATTAAGATAGAGGTAAAGCCCCCCAGGCGGAGGAGGGGTCAGAGAGAGATAATCCCCTGGGGGGAGTATGAAGTAGACTTCACAATCTACTCTGATAGGAGGGGGCTGGAAAATCCCGACTTGGCCAAGAAGTTGATTAAGGCCACGCTCCTCCCAAAAGACTGGGAAGTAACCAAGAAATGTCGGTTGGACCAGATTGCCGACTCACTGTACCCCAACATTTTGAAGGTAAATGGTTATCTTTCTTTTATCTTCCTTGAAATTGTAACAAATATAACTAACTTTTCTATCACTTGCTGCAGCTGATCCATAAGGTGACCCTGATAGAAGAAGGTATATCAGGATTCACAAAACTAAGTAAGAACCTTCATAATGAACTGGAGATGGCGAAAGCTGAGAAGGAGGTAGCCGAAAAGTTGAGATAGGCCATGGAGGAAAAGTTGAATAAAAGCACCATCGTTATTCAGTCTCTGGAGGCCAGCCTGAAGAAGGCCCAAGCTAAAGTGGCAGAACAGGAGGCGAAGTTAAGGAAGAAGAAGAAGAAGGTCCACTCCTTGGAACATACAGCCAAGGATAGCTAGAAAAAAGTCGAAGAAGCTTTACAAAAGGCCGACCAAGCTACCAAGGAGATGGAATCAGTGAAGGAGCAGGTCGTCCGAGCTATCGAAGATTACAAGAAGTCTTCAAGCTTCAAGGACGAGATGACTGAGATCGGAATAGTCAGCTGCCGGTTGGGTTTCAACGACTACCTTCAGGAGGTTCTTAAGATTCATTCTGGTCTGAATGTCTCAGGAATACAATTGTACGAAGTTGAAGAGGAGCCCATGATGCAAGTCCAAGCTGAAGAGGATCCAAGGCAGTCCGACGAGACTCCTGTCATGGCCGACTCTGATGCTGCTCCAATTACTATCAACTGATCTTTGTACTTCTTTTCTTTCTTGTAAAGAAATAGAAATGTAAAAAACTTTTTGAAAATGAATGAAGAGTTTTCTTTTCCTCAACTTGTGTTTTCTATGATGGACTTCTCTAAAATTTTTTTAAATATAAAGTAGTTGGACGTTCTTTGATTTCTACTCGAGAAGATTTTTCTAAGTATAGAATCATCGATATAATAACTTGGTAACATAGGGGTGCCTTTCCCCGTGCAGGGATATATAGCTTTGTTGCAATAGTTTGGTTCAATTCTCCAATGATCATGATCAATTTTGAAGATATGGTAGCCGATGAGCTCAATTGTGCATCTATTGATTTTGTTGATATAGCGGGCTGATTAGGTCCACTTGCATATTTGTCGGACATACCGATAGAGTAGGCTGGTTAGGCCCTCTTTTATGCTTATTAGTAATGTTGATAAGGTAAGCTGATTAGGCTCGCCTTTGCACTCGTCGAATATACTAATAAGGTAGGCTTATTAGTAATGTTGATAAGGTAAGCTGATTAGGCTCGCCTTTGCACTCGTTAAATATACTAATAAGATAGGCTAGTTAGGCCCACCTTTGTTTGAGCATTTTGATGAAGCCATTAAAAGAAAATCTTTATTGATAATATTTGTGAAAATTCTCTACATTCCAAGGCCGAGGTATTAGGGAGCCATCCAAAATTTCAAGTCGATAGGTCTTGCGCCATACGACCTCACTGATTCAATAAGGTCCTTCCTAATTGGGGAAAAGTTTTTCTTATTCTGCCAGCTTAGATATTTTGGATCTTCACAATACCAAGTCTCCGGGTCGGAAGGTTTGTGCCTTAATCCTGGAGTTATAGTATTTGGCAACATCTTGTTGGTACTTAGCCATCTTTATTTGAGCATGAAGTGAGGTACCCTGGAGTAGATCTAAGTCGGCTCTGCGGTATTCTGAATTTTCAAGCTCTGTGAAATGATCAATCCTTAAGGATTGCAACATGACTTCCACCGGAAGGACTACTTCATTGCCATATGCCAGATTAAATGGAAAATCCCCGATAGCCATTCTGGAGGTCGTCCGGTATGCCTAAAGGATTGAGTTCAGTTCTTCAAATTATCTTCCATTATCGGTAATGATGGCATGAGAAATTTCGAATCGAAAAATGATGAAATTCCTGACAAAGTTCTCGACCTTCCCTTCAGTTATGTGTGACAAGGCTTCGGCCTCGACCCACTTAGTGAAATAGTTAATGGCCACAATGAGAAACTTTTGTTGACCGGAAATCGAAGAAAACGGGTCGAGAATATCCATTCCCCACTGAGCAAATGGCTAAAGAGTTGTTAATTAAGTCAGTTGACTTGCGGGACATCTTTGGATGTTAGAATATCTCTGACATTGATCATATCTTCGGACGTAGTCAGCTACGTCCTTCTGGATGGTTGGCCAATAGTAACCTTGGCGTATGATTTTGTAGGCTAAAGACCTGTCCCCCAAATGATCTCCATATATGCCCTTATGTACTTCTACTAGGGTGTAATCGGCATCCGAAGGTCTTAAGCATTTCAATAGGGGATGGGTGAAAGATCTCTTATATAGTACCCTATCCAAGATGACATATTGAGAAGCCATCCAACGTATTTGCTTGGCTTCGGTCTTGTCTTCTGGCAGTATTCCTCCATTTATGAACTTGAAGATAGGATCCATCCAGTAGGGTTCGTGCTTGATCTGATGCACCTCCGAAGCTACCTCTGAAGCTCTCTTCAAAATATTAGGGTCCTTCAGGTATTCTATAAATGTCTGACCAAGGGAGTCGGAAGTGGTAGTAGCCAATCAAGAGAGGGCATCGGCTTGAGAATTTTCGATTTACGGCACATGGAATATTTCAAAGAATTCCAGTTGGGATACTAGATCCTGTACCTTTTTCAAGTACTTGATCATAATTAAGCTCGTGCTTCAAACTTGCCTTTCACTTAATTCACCACTAGCTGAGAATTCGAGAAGATCTTAATCTTTCGAATTCTTAGCTCTTTGGAAACTCTGAGTCTTGCCAAGAGGGCTTCGTATTCTGCTTGGTTGTTCAAGATTTGGAAGGAGAAATGGAGGGCATACTCCATAGTTTATCCTTCGAGGTCGACTAGTATGAGTCCGGCTCCATAATCGACAGAACTAGATACTCCGTCCACATGGAGTATCCAAGTGGACTCCAAGTCTTCTTCTTCTCTTTTTCCTCCCTCGATCGTCTGGCAACCGTCTTCATAACTCCAAGTACACTCAGCAAGGAAATCGGCTAATGCTTGGACTTTCATGGCCAATCTGAGTTGAAATGAGATGTCGAATTTGCCCAACATGATGGCCCACTTTGCTATCCTTCTTGAAGTATCGGGACATTGAAGGATGGCCTTCAATGGCTGATCCATCAAGATCACGATGGAATGGGACCGAAAATAAGATTGCAGGCATTTCGCCATGATAACCAACGAATATACGAGCTTTTGTGCCTTCAGATATTTTACTTCGGCTTCATGTAATACTTTGCTAGTATAGTAGATTGGTTTTTGTATCTTATCGGTTCCATTTTTGATAAGCACTAAGCTGACGACTTCGTCTGAAGCAGAAAGATATAGGTAGAATTTTCACCTTCTTGAGATTTTGAGAGCAAAGGAGGACTTCTCACGTATTTCTTTAACTCTTCAAAGGCGAGTCAACAGTCGTCTAACCACTCGAGCCTCTTGTTTGGTATAGAGCTTTGAAGAAGAGGAGACATTTTTTGGCTGATCGAGAAATGAATCGACTCAATGAGACAATCCTTCCGGTCAGTTATTGTACTTCTTTTTTATTAGAGGGATGCCTCATATTTTGGATTGCCCAGATTTTCTCTAGATTAGCCTCTATCCCTCGTTTGGTGACGAGGAATTCCAGAGATTTTCTTAATGTTATTCTAAAGATGTACTTGGTTGGGTTCAACTTCATCCGATGACGGCGTAGGGCGTCAAAGGACTCTTCCAGATCTTTGATGCGGTTGGTCTTTTGAAGGCTCTTCACGATCATGTCATTGACGTATGCCTCTATATTTTTACCAAGTTATTTTTTGAAGACCTTATTTATTAGCCTTTGGAAGGTTGCTCTGGCATTTTTCAAGCCGAATGGCATCACCTTGCAACAATATAATCCTTTCTCTATTATGAATGTCATTTTCTCTTCATCCCCAAAATCCATTCGGATTTGATTATATCCGTAGAAGGCATCCATGAAGCTCAATAATTGGTATCCAGTGGTAGCATCAACCAACTAATCTATCTTTGATAGGAAAAAGCTATCTTTTAGACAAGCCTTATTGAGATCGATATACTCGATGCACATTCTTCACTTGCCATTGGCTTTCTTTACCATTACTATATTAGCCAGCCAGTCTGGGTAATGGGCCTCCCTTATAAATCCAGCATTGATAAGCTTATTTATCTCTTCATCAATCACCTTTTGTCTCTCTGGAGCAAAGTTTCTTTTCTTTTGTTAGACTGGCCTGTGATTGGGACTGACCTCCAATCGGTGGGTAATGACTTCAGTCAGAATTTTGGGCATATTGGTAGCCAACCAAGCAAAGATATTGGCATTACTTCGTAGGAAGTCGGTCAGCTTTGTCCTCATTTTTTCATCGAGTAGACTTTCGATCTGCACGATTTTTGTCGGATCATCTTCTCTTAGTGGTACCGAGATGGTTTTTTTGACTGGCTCCCCACAATCTTCTATCTGATCTCTTGGGTCTAATTGCTCCAGGGTCATGTGGTCGACGTTGTTTATCTTGTATCATCAAGCACTATCGGGCGACTCTCTGGTCTCCTCTCATTTCTCCGATCCCATTCATAGTTGGGAATCATACTAGAAGGTGATATATCGATACTATGGTATGGAATTTATTTAAAGCAGGTCGTCCCAATATGGCGTTATACATCGATGGCATTTGTATGACCACAAAGTTAATGGAGAGTATTTTTTGAAATGGTTCCGTGCCGATGGTCACTGGTAAAGTTATTTCCCCTTCTACTCTACCTGATTACCTCCAAATCTTGTTAGGGGTATGGGAGATCTTTGCAACTTATTTTTAGATAAATTTATCCTGAGAAAAGTATCATAGAGTAAGATCTCTATAAAACTTCTATTATCTACCAGAATCCTTCTTACATCATAATTGGCTATAACAGCCGATACAACTACAAGATCATCATGAGTAGTCTGGATTCCTTATAGATCATCGTCCAAGAAGCATATGGCATTGTTGCTTCTATATCTTTTAGAAGCGCCTTCTTCAGCTCCACTCCTCTAATCAGATCGATGATGCAGCATGCCTATCCTTCCGTTTGTAGGCCTTTGATTGGGTAGTTTTGTCTCCTCAGCAACTCTCTTAGGGGCAGCGACTTTGGTTTGGGGTTCCTAGTTGCTAACATACTTTCCTAGGTATCCCCGCTTGATCAGATCTTTGATCGCATCCTTGAGCTGGATACATTTTTCAATATCGTAGCCATGGTCACAGTGGAACCGGCAATATTTATTTTCGTTTCTTGATGTAGGAGGCACCTTTATTGGACGAGGCCTTTGAAGATAGCTTTCCTTCTCTATCTCCATCAGGATCTTCTTCCTGAGAAGAGCGAGAGGAGTATATGTGTCGAACTTGCTAACCAATTGCTTGGGCTTGGGTTTGCGTCGTTGAGTCAGTGTATCGCCATTACTAGGGGGTCTAGGTTTCGGAACTTTGCTATTCTTTTTCTTGGAAATCGACCTTCCTTAGGCTTGGCATCGACTAACTGCTTGTTCTCCAGCCATTGCATATTTTTATATCCTTGCTAGCAGTTCGGCGTAGCTCGTACCAAACTTTTTGTCTAAAGAGAAGGTGAATTTGGACGATCGAAGGCATTTCTTCATGGCGGACATGGCCACATGTTCATTGAGATCAAGGATTTCAAGAGTGGTAGAGTTGAATCTGGCTACGTAGGCTTTCTCCTTCACTTTGTTGTAGAAGGAAGAGGCTATCCGAATTTGGGACATCCTTTGACAAGTCATGAAATGTGATACAAACAATCTTTCTAACTCATTAAAAGAATGAATTGTACATGGACAAATGCTCGAATACCACATCGAGCGACTTTTTTTAGAGTGGCAGGGAAAGCAAGGCAGTGCAGGTCGTCAGAAGCTTCCTGTATCATCATGTGAGCCTTGAAGCTTCCTAGGTGATCAAGAGGATCAGTGGTACCGTCGTATGGTTCCAATTATGAGACCTTGAAGTGATATGGAATCACTTCCTCCATTATTGTTTGAGAGAAAGGAGGCCGTGAATCATATGCCACAGTCTCATCACTCCTTTATTGATCATCAAGTCTTGCAATCTGTATTTCCAGCTTCTTAAACTTCCTTTCGAAGTCATTATGTATTCCTTCTCCTCGTTGAGTGTTTTCTGGAGTGGAGTCTTTAGAAGACACTGACAAAGATCTTCTTGTCATTTTCCTTTCGAGTCGGCTTTCAGCATGCCTTCTGTTGCCGCCCAATCGCCATGGCATGTAGCTGGAGATGACCTCAAACCGCATCCTCGTCGCTCGAGATCTTGCTCACGCTCCCGGACCTGTAAAATAGAGGAGACCCGAGCTGGTGATCTCGACGAGGGCACTCCAATGCTCAAGTCAGTGGTGATCCAGGGGAATAGATCCTCCTGGTCAAGCCCCGCAGGCGGAATCCATGCTAGGAGGAGAAAACTATGTACTCGGGGAATGTGAACGAGTTGAGGATGGAGCAAGGGAAGTGGCAGTGGAGGAGAGTTCGAGCTGAGTGGCTGTGTCCATCGAGGCCTTCCCGGTCGGTCTCCGGTAGCCTAGAGCGATTGTTCTCCTGTATGCTGTCCCTTTCGCTCGTTCATGACTTACCTTTTTCTTGGGACCTTGGAGAACCCTCTTAAGCCAGGATAGCTGCATGCCGCCCACCTTGGGATCCTCCCCTTGCTTGCAGGCACATGCAGTGACCTCCCATGCCATGTGCAAGGTGCCTTTCCTTACTCGTGACAAAGAGCTACACCGTGCGCTCTGACCCTTCCTTTGGTCGCTCCACTTTGGAAAATTTGGCAGAGCCTTAATCGGGATGCAGCCACCCCTTGGATTTGAATCTTCTAGGTTGACTTTCTCTTTTGGATGGTACAGACGGTCGGTTGGGAGCGTAGTGCCTCGATCGAGGGATCCCTTCCTCTTCGGTGTAAATGGCAGCTGGGGCAGTTATTGCGGCCCGGTGGATGCCCCTCCGTGGTCCTTGGGCAGCTTACCGCTGTCCAAAGAAGGCGACGACACCCCGCAACTGCCGGTCCCTTTGTCTGAAGTGGGGCTGGTCCAGGGAGAAGAAACTCGACTCTGGCTAGGGCATCTTGACCTCGAGGGAGCCGCCCGGTGAAGGAGTCCGAAGAGAAACGGAGCTTGACTTCGACCAGGGTGTCTCGACCTCGAGGGAGCTGCTTGGCGAAGGAGTCCGAAGAGAAACGGAGCTTGACTTTGGCCAGGGCATCTCGACCTCGAGCGAGCCGCCCAGTAAAGGAGTCCAAAAAGAGCAGGAGCTCGACTTTGGCCAGGACGTCTTGACCTCGAGAGAGCTGCCCGGCGAAGGAGTCCGAAAAGAGCAGGAGCTCGACTTCGACCAAGGCATCTCAACCTCGAGGGAGCCGCCCAGCAAAGGATTCCGAAAAGAGCAGGAGCTCGACTTCAGCCAGGGCGTCTCGACCTCGAGGGAGCCACCCAGTGAATGAGTCCGAAGAGAGTAGGAGCTCGACTTCGGCCAGAGTGTTGCCCAGATATGGTGCCCAAGAGGGGGGGTGAATTAGGTATTTTAAAAATTAAAGCAATATATGTGCTAACAAGATCTAAGATGAAGAGTGATAGTGCTCAAATAATTGTGCAACGGAAGCAATGAAATAAAACGACAATTAAAGAGCAAAAGAAGATAAAGAGTAAAGCAATGCAAACACACAAGAAGTATAGTGGTTCGGTGCACCTAGCACCTACATCCACTCCCCAAGCTCCACTTGGAAAATTCCACTATAATCTTTAGATTACAGCCGACTTGTTTTACCAGGCTCACAAGTCAAAACCTTACACACTTGTTTTGGCTTCGGGCTAACAAGCAACCCTAGTTGGTTTTATCAATTGGCTCACCAACAAACCTCACTCACTTGTTTTGGCTTCGGGCTTACAAGCAACCCTAGTTGGTTTTATCAATTGGCTCACCAACAAACCTCACTCACTTGTTTTGGCTTCGGGCTTACAAGCAACCCTAGTTGGTTTTATCAATTGGCTCACCAACAAACCTCACACTAGTTTCAAATTCCCTTGAAACTAGCCAAAGACAAAAGAATATGAAAACAATGAATTAAAACAATACAAACTCCTTTTGAGCAATAAGAAATTTGTTGAAGCTCTTGATGGAGACTCATCAAGCCTTTTCCCTTGGAATTTTTGACCTCACTAAATGCCAAACTCTTGAAAGTTGGATTCCTCAAAGATGGAAAGCTTTTGGCTAAGGAATCTCTTGGATTTCTCACTCTTTTTGGCTTGGAATTGCTTGAAGGCTTTTTACTTTCACTCTAATCCTTTTCACCTTGTCTCCATATCTTTTTTTGAAGTTTGGTGGAGGTTAAATACCTCATTCATGCTGAAACAACTCCACAAGACCGTTAGAATCAAAAATATGGTCGTTTATGGCCATTAGAAATCAAATCAGAAGTTCAGAAAAACTAGCCATTATGCCATGAGTCGACCCCTGGATCAAGTGTCGACCTCGGGTGTCGACCTCAGGTGTCGACCTCTGGACAGGTGTTGACCTCAGGTGTCGACCTCTGAACAGGTGTTGACCTCAGGTGTCGACCTCTGAACAGGTGTTGACCTCTGGACATGTGTTGACCTCAGGTGTCGACCTCTGAACAGGTGTTGACCTCAGGTGTCGACCTCTGAACAGGTGTTGACCTCTGGTGTCGACCTCTGGATCAAGTGTCGACCTCAGGTGTCGACCTCTGGACAGGTGTTGACCTCAGGTGTCGACCTCTGGACAGGTGTTGACCTCAGGTGTCGACCTCTGAAGCGTGCCACTGAAATTTTGCCGTGTCGGCCTTGCTGAACCATCTTCAAATCCTTTCATATAATTCCAAAGTCCATATATTTGATTTTCCATTAATTTAAGAACGTTTTCAACTGAAATACAAGCATTTCTTCATTCAACATGGTTGAGTACTAAGATCTGAGAAATACACTTAAAACATAATTAGTACTCATATATACTTAAACATTTTGTCAATCATCAAAATCAAGACCAGAGTCAACACAGAGCGTCTCGACCTCGAAGGAGCCGCCCGGCGAAGGAGTCCGAAGAGAGACGTCTGACATGGCATCTGATTGGATCTGATATGGGTTCCACATTAGCGATCCTGCCACATCATTTGCCCCCACTCCCAAGTCTCGTTGGCGTGCGACGCTCAGGGCGAAGGGAGTAAATGCGGTGCTGACGTGAAAAGAACAAAATCCTGCACCATTATTGCCATGATCGCCGGCGCCTCATGAGATGGGCCTCCAAGCCAATGCGAGGATGGCACATGGATCCGTCTGAGGAGGCTTTATGGCCTTCGTAGAGTCCAAAACGATCATGGGCAAATCGAAGCATCAAAGCATACTGATTGCTGACACGTGGCACAGATCTGACGGTGGTGACGGGATGGTTTCAGTCTGGCCACTTTGAAAGGAAGGAAAACTCTCTGCGAACATCACTTCTTTCGAATCTTCTACGCCCGCCGACGAACCAGAGACTACCTCTTCTTCCCCTCCAGTTGTTTTTGACTTCCCAAAGCCACCAGGTTAGTCTTCCATAGTCCTCTTCTACCCTTTGGTTTGGTAGAGCCCATCCTCAGAGTTTCCTTGGGATCCAGTTTCCTTCTTTTATCCTTTGTTCTTCTTACTTCTCCCTGGTCTTTGCTTAGGATGGCTTCTTCTGGCTGTCATTTTCATTTTTTTAGCAATCCTGACGAGGCGGGGCCCTCTCGATCGAGGACTCCCTCTTCTTCTGATGAGGAGGAGGTCTCGATTGAGGTTCACAGGAACCTCCATCCCGGCAGGATTGTGATTGGGGAGCCTAGGGCTCCCCCTCCTCTTCCTTCTATTCCTGAAGTTCCCCTGGAGTCGTTCCGTTCGTCTGGTCCCGACGGGGTCACCTCGGTGATAACCGGGGAGGATCTGCCACAATCCGGGAGGCTTATGGCATCCTAAGATCTATCCAGCTTTCGGTCTCTCGATCGGGGGAGCTCACCTCCAGTGGCCCAAGTCGGATAGCCCTCTACGAGGAGTCCCTCGCAGGGGATCTTCGATTTCCTTTTCACCCCTTCTTCATCTCTATTCTCAGCAATTGCCATCTGGTTCCAGCTCAGCTGGTTCCAAATATGGTCAGGACTATTTTCTGCTTCATCGTCTTGTGCCACTTCCATGGGATCGTTGCCCGTTTTTCCCTGGTCAGTAATTTTTTCATCCTGAAGCGCCACCCGATCGAGGACGGGTGGTGGTTTATTTCACCTCGCCCAAAGGGCATTAGGTTCGAGCTTCCCACTTCAATCAAGGGATGGAAAATTAGATATTTCTTTGCTTCTGTCGAGGGGGTTGACTGGGTTTGGAGCGACCTTGATCGGACCCCGAACAAGACTCCATTGGCAAAGTAGCTGATCGAGAAATTTATGACCAGCTCCGCATCGACCAGGTCCCTTCCTTAGAGGTCCTGCTAATAGAGCAGAACCTCTTCGAAGCCAGGGTTAGCCCAATCCAGGAGTTGGGTGAGTTTGGCTTGAACTTGATTTCTCTTTCCTCCAGGTATGTCTGGTCACAAGGCTCACCTCAGTTCTTTTCTCCTTGCAGGCATGAAGCTTTCGATAGAGCAGATCGTTCAGCGCGCCTAGAGGAGAGGTGCGCTAGGGGGGCCCAAGGAGTCCCCATCGAAGAGGGCTCGAAATGAGCCCAGCCCGAGGCCCGGGCCAGCCGTAGCTCTCAGCCTAGGCAGGAGGGCAACTGACCAGGTGCACGGCTCGCTGAGGTGACAGGCTTCGCCTCTGGCCCGGGATTTCGATGTGGATGCGCGGGTTGGTATGCCACTGCCGCTGTCATTGCTGCACCTCCACCTCCTGAAATCATCGAGGTGGAGCCAGCAGGTGAAGAAAGGGGGACGCTGCCACCGACAGTGCCATCCGTTGTGGCGGCAAGCTTGACCAGGGGCTCAGAGACATCCTCGGCCACCCCTGAGGACCCGACGCAGCTCGGGCTAGGAAGAAGTCTGGCTCCCGGAGGGTGCCCTTCAAAGTAGCACCGAACTCCTCGGTGACCCAAGATTGGTCCTTGGCTAAGCGGACGATGGATTTCACCATTCAGTCACATGACCGGCGAGAAAGGGAAGGGAGGCCCTTGCCGGATGCAATTCTTAGCACCTTCCCCTACCTCTTCACATTAAGGCCCCTTGCCCCCTTAATCTTCTCCTTCTTTTCTTCTTCTGTCTGCTGATGTCATCGTTATTGTAGCTCAGCACGGACCTTCTTCTGATCCATGACTATTGCATCCACTGGCTCAAAAGGGAGAAGTAGAAGGAGCAGGAGTTGGCGGTGACCGTGGTCGAGGCCAGAGAGAAAATTGCTAGAGCCCAAGAAGCCGAAGAGAAAAATCAGGAGCTGAGGGAAGAGGTGGCTGGCACCGAAAGGAGGATCAAGGACCTTGAGGCATCCCTGGCCCGGGAGAAGGACTAGGTCAAGCATAGGTCTGAGGAGCTCAAGGTCGAGGCAGCTCGTGCCAAGGAGCTCAAGGCCGAGGCAGCCCGGGCGGTAGAGCGGACCGAAAGTCTCCAGGCCCAGCTCAAGGCCGCTTGGGCTCAGGCTGCCACTGCTGAAGAAAAGGCCACAGGCACGATGGCCTTGATGGAGGCTGCCAAGAAAGAGGCCACTGAGACGGTCCCCAACTACAAGGCCTCAGAAGCCTATATTGACAAAGTCGAGGAGGCAATCCTTGACTCATTCGCCAAGGGCTTCGAACACTGCAAGTCCAGGGTTGCCCAGATGTTCCCTGGATTGAGCTTGGATGGCCTGGTCTTCCCAGTGGCGCCAGCCGAAGCTCCCGGTGAGGCCGTAGCTACAGGAGCAGAGGAAGAGCCCTCGGCCACCATGGAAACTGCTCCCCCAGCGGAGACCGAGGTAGATGCTGCCCCGCCCCAGCACCGCCCCTAGAAGGAGCTGGCAGAATAAGGACCTTATGTCTTTTCCTGTTTTTATTCTTTCTTTTCTCCTCGGACCACCCGGCCTGTCGGGGATCCTCATCTGATGTAACAGTTTTACATTAATGAAGAGCTCTTTTTCTATACTAAGTCTCCCTTTTCTTCATCTTTTCTCTCCTCTCTTCTCCTTCCTTTTCTTCTTTTTCTATCTTCTTTTTTTTTTTGGGCCGCCGAGGTGCATGCCTTAGCTGCAGCGCCATGTGATGGGATGTCAAGTAGCCAGCCCTTCTCGATAGAGCTCCAAATATGCAAGCAGTTGAAGAGAGGGGTCTTAACTTTTCGTTTATCTCCACCACGTCGAGGACGAGGTGGAGATACCTCGTGCATCTCCCCCAGGCAGGTTGCATCTTCGAGCCCGCTACAGCCCGAGCAGGGAGTGGATGAATGCTCGACCACGAGGGAGGCATTGAGGCGAAGGTACTCGAGGGATGGGAATCTAGCCCTTTCATGGAACCCATCCTCAGCTCAGGGCTTTACTAGTGGGGAGCTCAGCCCCGGTTTTCGACTTCGATGCAGGGCTTCAGAAGTTTCCTGGCTTGGAGTGCCAGGCTTCGGAAGTTTTTGGATTTGAAGTGCCGGGCTTCAGGAGTTTCCGGGCTTGGAGTGCCGGGCTTCAGGAGTTTCCGGGCTTGAAGTGCCAGGCTTATGAGTTTCCACGCTTGATCCACCAAGCCTGGAGCCGAGCGGCGGTATTCCTGCAAGGCAAAGGGGGTTTGCACTGAAAGGAATTTTCTTATTGATGGATGAAGGTCTTACATTATTGGTAATACATTTTCAAATTATCGACATTCCAAGTTCGAGGGAATCGGGCACCATCGAGCTCAGCGAGGTAGTATGCTGCATTGGGGAGAGCTTCGACCACCTGGTAGGGGCCCTCCTAGTACAAGGAGAGCTTGCCACCCTTCCGAGGTTGCGAGGCTTCAGCTCGGCACAACACCAGGTCGTTTGGGCGGAAGATCTTTGGCCTTACCCATGCGTTATAGTACCGAGCTATGCACTGCCAGTAGGCCACCATTCAGAGTCGAGCCTTGTCTCTCGTATTCTCAAGGAGGTCCAAGTTGAGAAGAAGGCGGGCCAAGTTCTCTGCCTCATCATACTGTTCCACCCGCAATGTGGGCACACCAAGTTCAACCGGGATGACAGCTTCGGCATCGAAGACAAGGCTAAAGGATGTCTCATCCGTGGCTGTCCTGGGCGTTATGTTGTAAGCCCAAAGGATGCTGGAAAGTTCTTCTGCCCACCTACCCTTAGCCCGGTCTAACCTGGTTCGGAGTCCCTGGAAGATAGTCCGGTTGGTAACCTTGGCCTTTCCGTTGGTCTAGGGGTGAGCTACCGAGGTGAAGCGATGCTGAAAGCCAAGGCCGACGCAGAACTCCTCGAACTCTCGGTTATCGAACTGCCATCCATTATCGGTGATGATGTTGCTGGGGAGTCCGAAATGGCAGATGATCGACTTCTAGAAGAACTGTCGGACCTTGGCTTCGGTGATCCATGCTAGTGGTTTCGCCTCCACCCATTTGGTGAAGTAGTCAATAACCACTATCAGGAACTTGCATTGTCCGGACGCAGGAGGGAATGGACCAAAGATGTCCATCCCCCACTGGGCGAACGGCTAGAGCTGTCAACGGATTGGGTCCGGATCCAAGACCCGCGGGTCTGGACCCAACGGGTCTGGGTCTGGATCTCAATCTGGACCCATTATCCGGACCCAATTAATCATAGTTAAATGGATCCAGGTCTGGATATTACATATCCAGACCTGACAGACCCGAGACCCGATTAAATAAAATAATATTATATATATATACATATATATAAATGTGGGATGTTGGATTATGATCCAACGATTAAAAATTGATTAAGCTTTTATTATAAAAACTTCAAATTGTGCCCTAGCCTTTGGCCCTTCCCCTTTCTCCCTTCCAGCCATCTAGCAGCCAGCGACTTCCCCCTCATGCTCTGACATAGACCAGTGGCTTCCCCCTCATGCTCCAGCATCGGCCAGTGGCTTCCCCCTCGTGCTCCAGTGCTCCCCCTCGTGTAGTGGCTTCCCCTTGTGCTCTGGCGTCGGCCGAGCCCTCCACGGCCGATGCCTCCCCCCGATGACCAACGCCTCCCCCCCCCCCGTCGATGGCCGATGCCTCCCCCCACTCGACGACCGACGCCTCCCTTGATGGTTGATCCCCTTCCAGTCGACGCCTCCCTCGATGCCTTCCTCAGCTCTGAGCCTCGCCAGCCGATGCCGCCCCCCCTCGATGTCCGATGCCTCCCCCACTCAATCATCCCCCGCCGGCACCGGCTGCCACTACCCCTATTCCGATGTCATTCCCATTTTGGCTTCATCTTCCTCGGATCCGAGCCCTGCTACAATGCCACGAAATCAGTAAGTTTTTTTTTTTGGATAATGCTCGTTGTTCGGGTCCGGGTCTGGTACTTTAAAATTAGACCCGTCGGGTATTCAGATCTGGGTATGGGTCCAGTAACTAAGGTCGGGTCCGGGTCTGGATATCTGGGTTCCAACCCGAACCCGGCCCGTTAACAGCTCTATGAACGGCCAAGGTGTGGAGAGTTGGGAGAGTGGCACTGATGGTTGACACTGTATGTGGGCATGGCACTGACAGCGGTCGCACTTCTTCACGAAGTCGATAGCGTCTGCCCTCAGTTTTCCAATAGTATCCCTGATGGAGGGCCTTGTATGCTAGCATCCTCCCTCCGACATGATTCCTGTAGAGGCCTTCGTGTGTATTTCTTGGAGCACAAAGGCTGCCTCTACGGGTCTCAGGCACTTCAGGAGTGGATAGGAGTAGGATCTACGATAGAGCTGCCCGTCCATCAGGATGAATCGCGCGGCCTTCTTCTTGATGAGACCGGCCTCCACTCGATCTGCTGGTAGCATGCTGTCAGTGATGTATCTGATGTACTGGTCCATCCAGCTGGGCTCCGGGGTGACCTGCTGGACCTCTCCGGGAGTCTCATAGCTTGGATTTTCCAGGTACTCAATGTGGGCTCGCCCCAGTGACGAGTCCGGCAAGGTCGAGAGCCTTGACAGAGCATCGGCATGAGCGTTCTCTCCACGAGGGATGTGGGAGATGCTGAAGTGTCGAAAACCTATCGTGCTCGAGCGGACCCGTTCCAGGTACTTCATCATCTGGGGATCTCGGGCCTCATACTTTCCTAAGACCTGTTCGGCCACCAGCCGGGAGTCGGTGAAGACCTTCAGGATGGGCACACCCAGCTCGCGGGAGACTCTGAGTCCTGCGAAGAGCGCCTCGTACTCCACCTGGTTGTTGGTCACCGTGAACCAGAAGCAGAGCGCACATTCAGCCATGACACCATCCCCGTTGGTGAGAATGAGACCCGCTCTGCTCCCTCTTGAGTTGGATGCGCCATCCACATGGAGGACCCAAGTTCCCTCCTCAGCTATGGGTTCCAGCTAGGGTTCCGAGGCAGTCTCCTCGGGCTCCTCACTCATGCCGGCGCACTCGACCAAGAAGTCAGCCAACACTTGGGCCTTCTGGGATGGCCTCAGCCGGTACGAGATATCGAATTCGCTTAGCATCAGAGACCACTTAGCCAAGCCCCGGAGGTTACGGTTGGCTAAGTATGGCCCTCAGCGGCTGGTCCATCATGATCGCAATAGGATGCACTTAAAAGTATGGCCTGAGATGCTGGACAGACATTATAAGAGCAAAAATTAACTTTTCTGAGCAGGTGTACCTGATCTTCGCATCTTGGAGGATTTTGCTGGTGAGTACACCGGTCTCTGAGATCCGTCCTCGTCTGTGCGGACAAGAACCGAGCTGACGTTCCCCAGGATGACCGCTAGGTACAGTAGGAGTTCCTCTCCTTCCTCTGGCATGGAGAGCGGCGACGGTGATGCCAGGAACTTCTTTAGCTCCTCAAAGGCTGCTTTGCATTCTTCGGTCCAGTCAAAGTCATGAACTTTGTGCAGCACCTTAAAGAAAGGCAAGCAGCAATCAACTGACCTTGAGATAAACTGGCTCAATGCAGCAATCCGACCCATCAGGTGCTGGACTTGCTTCTTCGAGGTACGATGCTCCATATCAACGATTACCTAGACCTTCTCAGGGTTCGCTTCGATTCCCCTTTAGGTGGCCATGAAGCCAAGGAACTTCCCTGCTGCTATGCCGAAGGCGCACTTCATCGGATTCAGCTTCATATGGTATGTCCAGAGGTTATGGAAGGCCTTCGTCAGGTCGGCGATGTGGTCTACTTTAGCTTGCTCATAACGAGCATGTCATCCACATATACTTGCATGTTTCGACCAATCTGGTACTTGAAGACCCGATTGACCAGCCGCTAGTACGTGGCATCAGCATTCTTCGAGCCAAAAGGCATCATCCGATAGCAGTACGTTCCTCAATCTGTGATGAAGGCAGTGTGCTCCTCATCCTCTGGATACATCCGGATTTGATTATATCTGGAGAATGCATCCATGAAGGAGAGCAAGCAGTGCCCCGAGGTGATGTCTACCAATTGGTCGATCTTCGACAAAGGGAAGCTATCCTTTGGACAGGCCCGATTGAGGTCAGTGTAGTCCATGCAGATCCTCCACTTTTCATTGTTCTTCTTGACCATGACTACATTCGCCAGCCAGCTGAGAAACTGTACCTCACAGACAAAACCGGCTGCGAGGAGCTTATCCACCTCCTTATTAAGCAGATGACAGATTCATCCTGGAGAAAGCATCGTAAAAAATGATATCAATCGAACTCCACTATTGACCATAATCCGTTTCACAGGATGCTTGACAATCGTCATCTCAATGACCACGGCATCATTGTTTACATTTTCAACCCCAGATTCCCTGTCCCTCACAAAGAGGAGTACATTTTCCAAACTTTCTCCTCCCCGGGCCCTCTTAGGGATGCGATCGATTCCCCAACATATCATCCCCACAGGCTTCTCGATGGGCCGGTTGTCGACTGTAGGGACCGGAGGGAGAGCAGCAAGCACCTGGGGTTCCGTCAGGGTCTTGCCCCCCGCGAACCTTCCGAGGTAGCCCCTCCTTATGAGGTCTTCAATCTTCCTTTTGAGGTAGCGGCACTCTTCGGTATCGTGACCGTGGTCACGGTAGAATTTGCAGTACTTCGTCTTGTCACGACCGCTAGACGACCTCAGTGGGGGTGGGCGATGCAGGTAGCGCTTGCCCTCAATCTCCATGAGGTCCTTCGCCCTCGAGCCAGAAGAGGTGTGTATTTTTCTTCTAGGAGGGGCCATTCTTCGGCTTCGACCCCTGGAGGAAGTTTGGTATGGCCGGTCCGGGCTTCCGCACCCCAGACATCTCCCCAGGAGCTGGCTTCTTTAGTGGCTTCCCATCTAGTTCCCTCCTTATACGGTCCACCTCCTCGGTATGGATGTACTTGTGAACACGGAGGAGAAGTTCGGAGTACGTCTTCGGTGGCTTCTTGTCCAACGAGTAGGTCAAGCGAAAAGTCCTGAGCCCTCTCTTCAATGCCAGTATGGCAACTGGCTCGGCCAATTTGTAAATCTCTAGTGCGGCAATCTTGAAGCGGGCCACGTAATCTCGTAAGAGCTCGTGGTCCTACTGCCTGATGGAGAAGAGACTGTCCGCCTCCCGTGGCACCTTCTGACATGCATCGAAATGGGCCACAAACTTTCGCTCCAACTGAGCGAATGAGTTGATTCTTTCGGGCTCGAGACGGGTAAACCAGACTCAAGCCGCCTTCCAAAGGGTGGCTGGAAAAGCGATGCAGAGGAGAGCGTCGGTTGTCCCTTGGACTCTCATGAGGGCCTTGTAGCTCTCGAGGTGGTCCAGGAGATTGGTGGTCCCGTCATAGGAATCCACCTACGGCATGGGAACCGACTCGAGATCGGTTCTTCTTGGATCTCTTGGAAGAAAGGGGGATGGGGGTCGTAGCCCGCAGGCTCGCCGGGGGAGCTCTGCAGATTTGCAAACTGGCGGGACAGCTTCGCCAGCTTGCGCTCCTGTTCCTCCAGGCGCTTTTTCGCCATATGCCTGATGGCCTTGTCGGTTGAACCTTCTGCTGAGGCTGACGGAGGAGGTGAAGGTGGTAGCTGACGGGGGTCGCGACGGGAGGCCTTGTCTCTGTGACCTCGGCGGTGCTTGATAGTAGCCTGCTCAAAGGTCGGGGACCAGTTCTCCCGATCGACAGACCCGGTCCACTGCCTCTTCGTCGGGGTCCTGCAACCTCCCCGGTGGTCTGTTGTGGCCCGTGGCTACGAAGGCCTTCCTTGGAAGGACCGCAGGCTATCGCGGGGTGCGGCGGCTTGGGCTGCGGGAGTCCCTGGCTGTTGATGGGTGGCCAGGGATTGATACTGGTGTTGCAACTGGCGCACCGCTGCGGTCAGAAGCTGCATCTGCTAGGCGAGTGCTGCCAGCTGAGCGTCCGCCAGTGATGGTTGCGGTGGAGCGGGGAGCTCCCTCTCTAGATTGTGTGGGTCCCCATGGGAAGGGGGATCCCCCGTATGGCTGGTGGAGACCTCCCTCGCACGTGTCCTTACCATGCTCCTGGTGGGGTTGCTCGCAAGGGGATTAGCTTGGATCAAAATGTGTCCTGCCCCCTACTTGGCACGCCAATCTATTGTCGCCCGACCGTGGTGGCTTGTAGCTGGAGACGACTTCGAACCGCACCCTCATTGCTCGAGATCCTGCTCGCGCTCCCGGACCTGCAAAATATAGGAAACCCGAGTTGGTGATCCCGGTGGGGGCACTCCAACGCTCAAGTCAATGGCGATCCAGAAAAACAGATCCTCCTAATCGAGCCCCGCAGGTGGACTCCATGCTAGGAGGAGAAAACTATGTACTCGGAGAATGTGAATGAGTTGAGGATAGAGCAAGGGAAGTGGCAGCAGAGGAGAGTTCGAGCTGAGTGGCTGTGTTCGTCGAGGCCTTCCCGGTCGGTCTCTGGTAGCCTAGAGCGGTTGTTCTCCTATATGTTGTCCCTTTCGCTCGTTCGTGACTTACCTTTTTCTTAGGACCTTGGAGAACCCTCTTAAGCCAGGACGGCTGCGTGCCGCCCACCTTGGGATCCTCTCCTCGCTTGCAGGCATGTGCGGTAACGTCCCGTGCCGTGTGCGAGGTGCCTTTCCTTATTCATGACAAGGAGCTACACCGTGCGCTCTAACCCTCTCTCTGGTCGCTCCACTTTGGAAAACTTGGCAGAGCCTCAATCGGGGTGCAGCCGCCCCATGGATTTGAATCTTTTGAGTTGACTTTCTCTTTTGGATAGTACAGACGGGCGGTTGGGAGCGTAGCATCTCGATCGGGGGACCCCTTCCTCTTTGGTGTAAGTGGCAGCTAGGACAATTATTGCAGCCCGGTGGGTGCCCCTCCATGGTCCTTAGGCGGCTTACCGCTGCCCAAGGAAGGCGGCGACGCCCCACAGTTGCCGGTCCCTTTGTCCGAAGTGGGGCTGGTCTAGGGAGGAGAAACTCGACTCCGGCCAAGGCATCTCGACCTCGAGGAAGCCGTCCAACGAAGGAGTCCGAAGAGAAATGGAGCTCAACTTCGACCAGGGCATCTTGACCTCGAGGGAGCCACACGGCGAAGGAGTCCGAAAAGGGTAGGAGCTCGACTTTGGCCAGGGCGTCTCGACCTCAAAGGAGCCACCCGGCGAAGGAGTCCGAAGAGAGACAGAGCTCAACTTTGGCTAGGGTGTCTCGACCTCGAGGGAGCCGCCCAATGAAGGAGTCCGAAGAGAAATAGAGCTCGACTTCGACCAGGGCGTCTCGACCTCGAGGGAGCCGCCCGGTGAAGGAGTCCAAAGAGAAATAGAGTTCGACTTCAGCCAGGACGTCTAGACCTCTAGGGAGCCGCCCGGCGAAGGAGTTTGAAAAGAGCAGGAGCTCAACTTCGGCTAGGGCATCTCGATCTCGAGGAAGATGCTCGGCAAAGGAGTCCGAAAAGAGCAGGAGCTCGACTTTGGCCAGGATGTCTCAACCTCGAGGGAGTCGCCCGACGAAGGAGTTCGAAAAGAGCAGGAGCTCAACTTCGGCCAGGGCATCTCGATCTCGAGGGAGACGCTCGGCAAAGGAGTCCGAAGAGAGCAGGAGCTCGACTCCGGCCATAACGTCTCGACCTCGAGGGAGCCGCCCAGTGAAGGAGTCCGAAGAGAGACGTCTGACATGGCATCTGACTGGATCTGACATGGGTTCCACGTCAGCGATCCTGCCACATCACCTTCGATGTCGAGAGCTTTGAGGTTCAAGGGATTGTCGATCCTGGATGACCGTCGAGTGAATTCTTGTTGTTGACCTTCTCTCCTTAAGGATCGGTAGTTGAGTCTTGAGGTCGCTGGCTGGTGTTGTCCATTAAGGACAGTTTCTTAAAGATTCTATACCACAGTCGTCAGTGCATCCATTCGATTCAAAAGAGCCTCTATCTATTGTTGTCCCATACTTAATGTGGGAGGTACCATATTATTTTCTTTCGGGGGATCGTTCCTTTTTGAGGTAGGATGACCCCTATTCGCCGAGATATTCTGCACTCTTTCTTTTACCATCTTTGCTTTTTGTTGAAACTTCTCCTTCCCAAGAGGGGCAATTCACATAGCCAAACTTTTATCCCGTACCTAGCGCACCAATTTGTTGACGCTGATCCCCACGGACCGGATAGAGTATTTGGACAGCCAGGTCACCACCTCGAGTTCCTGCAAAATAAATCGCAGTTCAAAATTTCTCCGACGGGGAACACTCCGATGCCTAAGTCAGTACAGTTCGGATAATAAAATAGAAAATTCAAAAAAAGCATGGATGGAAAAGGAATAAATCAAATTGACTTGACTTAAGATAGCCTTAGACTTGCTTACCTCGAAGATCCCTTCTTACCTCTTTTTATAGGCATTGATCCAAGTGAAAGTGGTTAAATTATATTATAACTAATTGCTATTAGAAAAGTTAATTAGGATAACCTCTCCTCAACAAATTATAGTTTCTGTTGGAAATTATTTATCTTGATTTTACTGATACCGTGGCTATCGATTATATGGTTTGTTGGTTATAACAACCATGCTCGTTTTTGGTGGGGCTCAAAGCTAACAGCCTTTAAGTCGAAATGGATTAGCCAATTGTAGGTCGACCAATTACTTCGGAACATGCCGATGGTCGACTGCATGTCGTATGTTGTCATCGACTGAAATGCTCTGCCAATCTATTTTTATATTGAATCGATCTTTTAGATGTGGGGTTGACCGGTCCAGATGAACCAATTAATTTTCTGGTCCAATTTATCATAACAACTCCCATTGTACATATCTAATACGTCTCCACGTCGAGGCATCTGAGTTTTAAGATGGAAGAGGTTTATCATAATCCACAAAAGCTTCTACATGGAATTACATTACGATGCTGGCATCTGAAATAAACCTTATTTACACGATA
This sequence comes from Areca catechu, assembly GCA_021397845.1. Taxonomy (NCBI): domain Eukaryota; kingdom Viridiplantae; phylum Streptophyta; class Magnoliopsida; order Arecales; family Arecaceae; genus Areca; species Areca catechu. The sequence goes on along the minus strand of CM038045.1, from coordinate 50,957,672 downwards.
CATATGGAACCGACTATGAAGAGGTAACAAAGTTATAGTTTCAACAACTGATTTTGCTTGTTCTGCACCGTTAGACGGACAGCTATCACATGATCCATCTTGGGGGCGGACAGCCACAGGATCACCTTGCGTGCCAACTACAACTGGCCATTTCCAAGATAGAGGATTATAGCAATTATCCAGAGCTGTACAACCCTCTACGGAATGCACATCCCAGGATTTCCATGCAATGAAATTTTAAAATATCCGGTTTAAAACTTTATACAGACAAAAATCTACATTTCTTTCTCTTGATGAACAAGTTGTCCATCATCTAAATTGATCAGAATACACAATGGAGAGGCTTTTTTTTTTTTTTTTTTTTTTTTTTTTTGGTGTTGGGGTGGGGGGAGCGGAACAACCAATCCCAGTTCCAGTAATATGCACCTTAAGACAGCAAATACATGCACAGTGGTATGAGTGTCTTCTCTGGAAGGATAAGATGTGCCTGATGCTTACATTTAACTTCTTCAAGATTTAATCCTTTTGCCTCGTAGCCCCTAAAGATTTTTCAGATTGTTGCATTGCATGTGGATAGCATAAACTGCACCATGCAGGAATGAACAGGAATTGGCATCACTTATCATGTAATCCAAAATGGGGTTGGATTAATGAATTGTGAAGGTTAGAGTCTGTAGGAATTTGGAGGGGTTAGGGTTTACATGCGGCATATCAGATAAGGGGAACTACTGGTCCTTTGTTACAGGTCAGCCTTTTTGGATTTCTGCAGAATAGGAACAATATAGTTTTTAGGTGTAACAAGTTAGCAAAAAGAGCTTGTAGGTAATATAATAGTCAGGCTTTTAACCTTATTTTTTATCGTATTCTGTCAACAGAAAGAGAAGATGGGTAAAGGATTTACCAATAAACTGAAGTACCAATCCAAAGAGCATGAGGTACATGATCATCCTAAAAAAATGTGACCTCACTCAATTTGCTTCAGATTCCTGCTTCAACCAAAAACATTTCTCAACTGACTAACCTAATGAAATCAAATCTCCATCATTCCCTCCATCCTAAGCTTGTTCCCTTTTCAATTTAAAAATAAAGCAACAGAGAACTAAGAGAGAAATATATAAAATAAGCAAAAATTTTGAAGCTCATAAATCTTGTCATCGTTGGAGCACATCAATTTTGAAAAGCTAAATCAAGCATAAGTTTTTAATACTCCTACATTTTGTACCGTTAAAGCTCAAAATCTCAGAATTTCAGCACTAATGTGTACCTTGGGTATTGAACATACAGAAAATATTCATGCTTAAAATAAATCCTTGGATATCATTGGATATTTAGATAGAAGAAGAATAATTTAAGGCATGTTCATGAATAAGATTTTACCACTTATGTGTACCTTGACTATGTGTATACTCAATCAAGATACTATGCACATTCATCAATTAAAAGAAGAAATATGCCACATACTAACTTCACTCGCAGCCATTGACATTACTCTGCAAAAGAGAACCATGATCACCTGGCCATGACAGATAAACCTATCATTAGGTTTCTGTCATTATCACTGAAAACCAAGTTTTCTCATCAAAAAACTAGTCCGGTTTTGTCTAAATACTACAAAAACAGGGCCAAAGGCATTAGTTCTCCTTCAGTTCAGTTTAGTAATCGAATGAGAAAAAAAGCTAAGATGTTCTGAATAAGTTTCATTTATAGCATATGCAATTTGGTGGAAAAGGCTCAACATGAAAATGAAATGAACACACCCACATTACATGGTTGGATGGTCTGGTTGCAACATACATTTTTGTTCCTCTCTTGGATGCCAAATAAGACGGTCAACTTTTTGCAACAAATGGTAAGATGGGATTGACATACAGATGTTCATAATCTAGAGAAAAATGTTTTGGAAATGGCCTAGTTGCTGTGATGATGTTGACATGGTGCAGTACAATGTATCGATTTAATATGATGCTGGTATGATGGTGGCTAGCATATCATAATATTGTAGGATGGCAACAATATATAGCTCCTTATTCAATAATAATAAAAAGTTCCTTTAGGCAAGAGACTGTCCTAGGCAATGATCTATTGGGTGGAACTTGCAGTCTCTCATGCATGTGACTTATGCAAAATTTAGTCCACCTTATTCAACAGACAACAGCCTTCTTTTCGTCCATATTCAACCGTATGTATGCTCTTTGAAACTAGAAAGAAGACAAGAGTGACCATGAATAAAGAGAAAAAACAACAATGATGGTTTCCATTTCGTTGATCAAGACGGTTATGAGAGTTGAAGCCTCCACAGGCAAGTCCCAAAAAAACATATAAATCATAGGACTCTGTCAATCATTCTCACTGTTGCTAACAACTTGCAGTAAGGCTTCAAGACAAATGATGCTCCCAAAAAATAAAGGGACACCAATCATTAACTGGACAATATATCACTTTTGCAGAACTAATGTTGTGCCCAATACAAAACGAGTCTCCCATTCATTAGAAACTTTTCTTTTCTGACAAGCAAGTTCCTAGTATCATAGAAACAAGGATCAAGTTCTTTTCTAAGCACCCAAAAATTACACATACCAATGTCAGATGCAGTTACATTCTAAAACAAGTTTCTGCAGCCTATGCCTAAATGGAACCACAGCACACAAGAAAGTGCACCACAAGCACCTGCTCAAGACCACAAAATGCACTAGCAGGCCCTCAGACTCATCCTTTTGGGGCCAAGGACACATACAGGCCTGCTACTTGGGCTTGCAGATTTAAAGTACATGGAGACTTCATCAGAATGGTATGATGGATCCACCTACAGCATTGGATATTGTTGTCAGTTTGGCAACAGCCAACTCAAGGAGATTTGTTTCAAATTAACTCTATGTCTAATTGAGATATATCCATCACTAGATGGTCCAGCATTAAATACCCTTAACAAATCCAACTTAAAGAGGAACAGCTCAAAGGTAATACAGGGTTGGATACCCTCGAATCCATCTAACACCTGGCCACGATTGTATCAGATCCTCCAGTTCAAAACAATCTTATAACAGTGGTAGCTTCAACTCTATATTAATGCATTTTCAGTTTAAGTCCAGTTCTAAGTTGATCCATGCAAAACAGTATTGACGTTATGGCTGGGATTCGATCAAGAGAAAAGAAATAGATACATGAAGGGTGTGAAAGTCTGAAAGATTGGATGATCAGATTTTAAAAAAAGGCAATTTAACTCCAACCTGTTCTACTTGAATTTCTAGCAGTCAACTGCAACAAAAAAAAATTAATTATAAGATTTTCAGATGAAACCAAAACAGAGTTCCCCTGTTTTCATTTTCATAAACCCTCTAATCTGTGATGCACTTTTCTCAAGGATTAAGGTATTGCATTCCAGTGTAGTGTCAGGCAGCCCTGGCATGGCACATACCATGCCATCTTGTATCATGCCAGTGCATGGCACACACAAGCACCACAATAGGGCTGGTACCATGATAGGGATGCATGCCCAAGAGGCACCGGCATGGTATGAACTATGCCCATATTGACCATGCCAACCATCACTTAGACTCTTGTTTCTTGTATATTAATAAGAGCTAACTGTAATCGGGGTCTAAATCCTCTTGCAGTCAGAAGAGTCAGATTTGCTATAAATGGTAAGTACAGTCATAAGCAGAAATCAGCGGCAAAGCTAGATGACATGACAGTGTCCGATCCAGCATATGAAGACAAAGTATGTAAAAAAAGGTGCTCCAGGATGTAGAGCCTTGTAACAATCATTGTGCTCATCTAGCCCAATATTTTGACACTGAGACCATTGAAATATATAATTATGATGCACAAGATTTTAAAATGAGGTTGAGCACCAAATACATCATGTATTGCTCCTGAACTTAATCCAACCCTTGCCAAAAGTGGTCCACCCAACCCACAATAGCCCAATTAATCTTACCAAATCTGAATCACACGGTGAACTATGTTGCTTCTTATTTTTGGCATGGGTTTTACAATTATGACTATTTATCCCATTTGACTCATGGGTTACTAAGACCAAATTTACTATATATCACAAAGTTTAATTAATCATCCATTTCAAGGCAACAAATGGATTCATATATGCCAAGCTGGAACTACGGTAATGCTTGTTAACATGTTTTGACACTTGAATAATCAAAATGAAATGATACATGAGGAAGTTCTTCCCTAAAAAAGTTTTAGTTCATCATAGAGTATTGACTGTGTGATTGTGTGTTTCGTCCTACACCTAATATAAACCTGCCCAAAGTAGTCCAAGCGATCCTCACATGATCCACATGATTCTCCTAGATCATCTGGCAGGTCTTACATGTCATACCCCTAGGAATAGGCACCACACTTGTGAGTATTGATCCTGTTGACTCGTCTTGATTTTGATGATTGACAAAATGTTTAAGTATATATGAGTACTAATTATATTTTAAGTATGTTTATCAGATCTCAGTACTCATCCATGTTGAATGAAGAAATGCTTGTTTTTCAGTTGAAAAAAATCCTTAAATTAATGGAAAATCAAGTTATAAGGACTTTGGAACATAAGAAAGACTTGGAAGGACTTAAAATTTAATTTTGAAGAAGTTTCAGCACTGGCATAACCAAGTGTCGACACCTGAAGATCAAGTACTGACACTTGCAGGATCAAGTGCTGACACTTGCAGGATCAAGAGCTGACAATTGCTAAACCAAGTGAACCAAGTGCTATCCCTTGCAGAACCAAATCGACACTTGGAGGTCAAGTGTCGACACTTGACTGTAACGGCTAGTTTTCAAAAGCTGCAAACTTCTCCAACTTGCTTCAAACGGCTATATATTCATCCTCAACGGTCATAAATGGTCATCTATGATTTGGAGAGCTATATAAACATCAAAAATCAAATGAAAAAGCAATCCTTTGGTGAGTTTCTTGAATATTCTTAAAGGATTCAAGAGTTGAGTGATTCAAGCCTTCAAGCTTCCAAGTTTCAAAGAGAGCAATCAAAGTCCACATCCATAAGCATCAATCAAAGACTTCATCAACTTGAAGACAAGATCTTCATCAACATTCAAGGACTTCAAAAAGATATTTGCTTTATTTTAAAAAGCTTTTATTGTATTCATTTATACTTGCTCTTACATTGTTTTACTTAAGATTTTTGGTGAGTCTTGAAAAACCAAAGAGGTTTTTGGTAAGCCTTGAGAACCAAAGTGGTTGTTGGTGAGCCTTGAAACTAACTACGGTTTTACTTGTGAGCCCGAAGCCAAAACAAGTTGTTTAGGCTTTTGGTTATCCCGTAAAATCAAGGATGGTTGTTGGTGAGCCTTGAAACCAACTAGGATTTGACTTGTGAGCCCGAAGACAAAACAAGTTGTAAAGGTTGTTGGTGAGTCTAAGTTATAAAACCAAACTTAGTAGAATTTCCAATGATGGCTTAGGGAGTGGATGTAGGTGCTTGGTTGGCACCGAACCACTATAAACCTTTGTGTTTGTGTGATTGTTCTCCTTGTGCTTTTATTTCTTTATTTCCGCTGCATTTATTTGAAATACACAAGCACTAAAATTGCATTAGCACATACTTGCTTTAGTTCATATTTTAAATAGTACAAAAGTTTTATAAAACCCAATTCACCCCCACTCTTGAGTTGCCTACCTGAGCCTACAATTGGTATCTGAGCAGGTGTTCTGTTTAAAAATCTAACGATTTTGAGCTAAAATTCATGGCAACCCTTGTAGATATTAGTGTTAGACCACCATTTTTCAATGGCATAAATTACATATTTTGGAAAACTCACATGCGCATCCATATTCAATCTATTAGTTATCATCTTTGAAAAATTATTATTAATGATCCTTATATTCCTTCTATTTTGGTTAATGGCATTTTCATTCCAAAGCTCGAAGAGGATTGGAATGAATATGACATTAAGCAAACTGAACTCAATGTTAAAATGAACTTGCTTTATTGTGCATTAGACTTAAATGAATTTAATAGAATCTCATTATGCACATCAGCGAAAGAAATATGAGACACATTTGAAGTTACTCGTGAGGGTACTCTTCAAGTGAAGAATAGTAAAATTAATTTACTTGTATATTCTTTTGAAATTTTTGAAATGATGCATTATGAATCTATATCTGACATGTTTACTAGATTCATGACAATTATTAATGAATTAAAAAATCTTGGCAAAATCTATAATAATGCTGATTTGGTGAACAAAATTCTTAAATCTTTGCCAATATCATGGGATCCAAAGATGACGGCGATCCAAGAAGCTAAAGATGTAGAAACCTTATCTTTGGAGGAGCTTATCAGTTCATTCATGACCTATGAGTTGAACTTATGGTAAAAGATAGTGGATGCTGACGTAGAGAAGAAGATAATGTCCTTCAAGGCCAACAAGGAATTCAAGGCAATGATGATAACTTGGAGCGATAGCGAAGATTCAAGCATTGATGATGAAGTTGCCCATCTTTGCTTCATGACAAATGAGGAAAAGGTATGTACTGAAAATAATTATAATTTTATCTTTGATAAATTACATGATGCATCTAATGATCTTGTACATGAACATAAATTGCTAAAACTTGAGTACAAAAACTTAAATAAGCATGTAGATTCATTTTCTCTTGACAACACCAATCTTGCAAATAAAAATAATGATTTAAATGCCAAGATCGATATTTTGAAAAATGAAAAGAATATTTTTTCTAAAGAAAAAAAAATTTTAGAAAAAGAAAATGATGTTTTGAAAGATTTATGTGATAAATTTTTGAAAGAGAAAAATATTTTGATTAAAGAAAAGAAGCAAAAACTTTTTAAGAATTTCTCTATTCCTGTTTCTTTCAATTTGTCTTATAAATGTGGTTTTAATGCTTATCCTTCTAGATTAAAAAAAGTTTGGATTCCAAAAGGAACCATAATAATCATAAAGGATCCAAGAAAGTTTGGGTACCAAAAATGTCCACTTAGTTTGTTTTGCAGGAATGTCTTGGAGCCCAATATGAAGAAAGGAAGTTCTTGAAAAGTGACTGTACAAGTCAATTGGAAGAAGTGGACAAGCTACATTTTGGAATAAATGGTAAAAGGAAGGACTATGTATATCGGTAAATTCTAAACATCTCCTTCCATAATTAAAAATGTAGTTAAATTTTTATTGCATCAATTACTTTGAAAAATTATTTTAAATAGTTAATTAGAATCAAGTTTGGACTTGTCGTTGGCTATGATCATGAACTTTTTGGTGTTGATGAATTTCATGCTATCATAATTAAACTTATGATCGTAAAACCTTCACTTGATTTTGATTAATGTATCTTAAATTATTTCATGAAAAATACTTTTAAAGATGCATATTGATTTGAAATCATGCTAAAAGTTTAAATAATTAATTATTTGTATTTTGAAAATCATGAATATCTTGAAAAATTCAAATCTTTGATTTCAGACTTAAAATTTATGTTCATATATTAAAATTGTTTGAAATTATGTTGCATGTGCTTTCATGTTCTTATTCCTTAAATGAATGCATATTTTTAAGGGAGAATAACATTTAGGGGGAGCATCCAAATATTTGTTATCATATATGATGCTTTGAATATCTTGCTTGATATCATGCTGTACTCATATCGCTCTAATACTCTTCTTGTTTTCAATCTAATTCTTTGAGGGGAGTTACATTCATATGGTATCATATTCTATTGGTATCAAAATTTATTTTTAAAAGAATTCCTAGTAACTGCTTCAATTGGGTTAGTCACCATGGCCGTCCGGTCATAGGAGCTAAGTAGGGTTTAAAGACCTTCTCTTCCCATTCACTAGGATCTTTTATGATGTGTTGGGTTGCCGCTGTGACCTTATCCCATGAATAAGTGATGTGAATGAAAAATTTGTATATCAAAGTTTATATATATTGAATTATTTTTGGCATGTGCATATCATTTTTTTTTTGGGGATACCATGTTCAATCTATAACAATTTCAAGTGGTATCATGATAAATTACTTTTATGTATTGATTTTGATGATCTACTTGCTAATGTTTCCGGCTTCACTCCCATTTTGTATTGCCTTTCATCCTTTTTTATGATGTCAAAAAGGGAGAGAAAAATGTTAAGCATGAAAAGGGAAAGATATGATAAATATTAAAAATCATTTGAGAAATGAAAGAAAGTGCAAAAGGAAAGAAGAATGCAAAATGATTTTATATAAAAGAAAAAATTAGTAAGAAGAAGAAATTTTGAAAATTTGAAAATTTTGCATATTTTGAAAAATATTTTTGAAGATTCTTTGGATCATACTTTGAGGAGCTTGGTACTTATTGTTTTAAGCTTACATGTTTATCTTATTGTTAATCTTTTTAAGCTTACTCAATTCATATACTTAAAGGTTTTGTCATCATCAAAAAGGGAGAGATTGTTGACTCTAGTCTTGATTTTGATGATTGACAAAATGTTTAAGTATATATGAGTACTAATTGTATTTTAAGTGTGTTTATCATATCTCAGTACTCATCCATGTTGAATGAAGAAATGATTGTTTTTCAGTTGAAGAAAGTCCTTAAATTAATAGAAAATCAAGTTATAAGGACTTTGGAACATAAAGAAGACTTGGAAGGACTTAAAGTTTAATTTTGAAAATGTTTCAGCACTGGCACAACCAAATGTCGACACCTGAAAATCAAGTGTCGACACCTGAAGATCAAGTGCTGACACTTGCAGGACCAAGTGCTGACACTTGCTGAACCAAGTGAACCAAGTGCTGACACTTGCTGAACCAAGTGTCGACACTTGGAGGTCAAGTGTCGACACTTGACTGTAACGGCTAGTTTCCAAAAGCTGCAGAACTTCTCCAACTTGCTTCAAATGGCCATATCTTCATCCCCAACGGTCATAAACGGTCATCTATGATTTGGAGAGCTATATAAACATCAGAAATCAAATGGGGAAGCAATCCTTTGGTGAGTTTCTTGAATATTCTTAAAGAATTTAAGAGTTGACTGATTCAAGCCTTCAAGCTTCCAAGTTTCAAAGAGAGCAATCAAAGTCTACATCCACAAGCATCAATTAAAGGCTTCATCAACTTGAAGATAAGATCTTCATCAACATTTAAGGGCTCCAAAGAGATATTTGCTTTATTTTAAAAAGCTTTTATTGTATTCATTTATACTTGCTCTTACATTATTTTACTTAAGGTTTTTGTGAGCCTTGGAAAACCAAAGAGATTTTTGGTAAGCCTTGAAAATCAAAATGGTTGTTGGTGAGCCTTGAAACCAACTAGGATTTTACTTGTGAGCCCGAAGCCAAAACAAGTTGTTTAGGTTCTTGATTATCCCGTAAAACCAAGGGTGGTTGTTGGTGAGCCTTGAAACCAACTAGGGTTTGACTTGTGAGCCGGAAGACAAAACAAGTTGTAAAGGTTGTTAGTGAGCCTAAGTTATAAAACCAAATTTAGTGGAATTCCAAAGGATGGCTTGGAGAGTGGATGTAGGTGCTTGGTTGGCACCGAACCACTATAAACCTTTGTATTTGTGTGATTGTTCTCCTGATGCTTTTATTTCTTTATTTCCGCTGCATTTATTTGAAATACACAAGCACTTAAATTGCATTAGCACATACTTGCTTTAGTTCATATTTTAAATAGTACAAAAGTTTTATAAAACCCAATTCACCCCCCCTCTTGGGTTGCCTACCTGAGCCTACAATTAGCATCAGAGTAGATACTCTGTTTGAAAATCTAATGATTTTGAGCTAAAGTTCATGGCAACCCTTGTAGGTATTAGTATTAGACCACCATTTTTCAATGGCACAAATTATACATTTTGGAAAACTCGCATTCGCATCCATATTCAATCTATTAGTTATCATCTTTAGAAATTATTATTAATGGTCCTCATATTCCTTCTATTTTGGTTAATGGTATTTCCATTCCAAAGCTCGAAGATGATTGGAATGAATATGACATTAAACAAACTGAACTCAACGCTCAAGCAATGAACTTGCTTTACTGTGCATTGGACTTAAATGAATTTAATAGAATCTCATCATGCACATCGGTCGGCGAAGGAAATATGGGACACAGTTGAAATTACTAATGAGGGTACTCTTCAAGTGAATAATAGTAAAATTAATTTACTTGTACATTCTTTTGAAATTTTTAAAATAATGCATTATGAATCTATATCTGACATGTTTACTAGATTCATGACTATTATTAATGAATTAAAAAATATTGGTAAAATCTATACTAACGTTGATTTGGTGAACAAAATTCTTAGATCTTTGCCAATATCATGGAATCCAAAGGTGACGTCGATCCAAGAAGCTAAAGATGTAGAAACCTTACCTTTGGAGGAGCTTATCGGTTCACTCATGACCTATGATTTGAACTTATGGCAAAAGATAGTGGATGCTGACGTAGAGAAGAAGATAATGTCCTTCAAGACCAAAAAGGAATTCAAGACAATGATTGCAACTTGGAGCGATAGCGAAGATTCAAGTATGGATGATGAAGTTGCCCATCTTTGCTTCATGGCAAATGAGGAAAAGGTATGTACTGAAAATGATTATAATTTTATCTTTGATGAATTACATGATGCATCTAATGATCATGTAAATGAATATAAATTGCTAAAAATTGAGTACAAAAAATTAAATAAGCATGTAGATTCATTTTCTCTTGACAACACCAGTCTTACAAATAAAAATAATGATTTAAATGCCAAGATCGATATTTTGAAAAATGAAAAGAATATTTTTTCTAAAGAAAAAGAATTTTTAGAAAAAGAAAATGATGTTTTGAAAGATTTATATGATAAATTTTTGAAAGAGAAAAATATTTTGATTAAAGAAAAGAAGCAAAAACTTTTTAAGAATTTTTCTATTCATGTTTCTTTCAATTTGTCTTATAAATGTAGTTTTAATGCTTATCCTTCTAAATTAAGAAAAGTGTGGATTCCAAAAGGAACCATAATTACTAATCATAAAGGATCCAAGAAAGTTTGGGTACCAAAAATGTCCACTTAGTTTATTTTACAGCAATGTCTTGCAGCCCAACATGAAGAAAGGAAGTTCTTGAAAAATGGTTGTACAAGACAATTTGAAAAAGTGGACAAGCTACATTTTGGACTAAATGGTAAAAGGAAGGACTATGTATATCAATAAATTCTAAACATCTCCTTCCATAATTAAAAATATAATTAAATTTTTATTGCATCAATTACTTTGAAAAATTATTTTAAATAGTTAATTAGAATCAAGTTTGGACTTGTCATCATTGACTATGATCATGAACTTTTTGGTATTGATGAATTTCATGCTATCATGTTAAACTTATAATTGTAAGGCCTTCACTTGATTTTGATTAATGTATCTTAAATTATTTTATGAAAAATACTTGTAAAGATGCATATTGATTTGAAATCATGCTAAAAGTTTAAATGACCAATCATTTATATTTTGAAAATCATGAATATCTTGAAAAATTCAAATCTTTAATTTCAGACTTAAGATTTATCTTCATATCTTAAAATTGTCTGAAATTATGTTGCATGTGCTTTCATATTCTTATTCCTCAAATGAATGCATATTTTTAAGGGGGAATAACATTTAGGAAGAGCATCCAAATATTTGTTATCATATATGATGCTTTGAATATCTTGCTTGATATCATGTTGTACTCATATCGCTCTAATACTCTTTTCCTTGTTTTCAATCTAATTCTTTGAGGGGAGTTACATTCATATGGTATTATATTTATTGGTATCAAAATTTATTTTTAAAAGAATTCCTAGTAACTGCTTCGAATTGGGTTAGTCACCACGGCCGTCCGGTCATAAGAGCTAAACAGGGTTTAAAGACCCTCTTTCCATTTACTGGGATCTCTTATGACGTGTTAGGATGCCGCTGTGATCTTATCCCATGAACGAGTGAGGTAAATGAAAAATTTGCATATCAAAGTTTATATATATTGAATTATTTTTGGCATGTGCATATCAATTTTTTTTTGGGATATCATGTTCAATCTATAACAATTTCAAGTGGTATCATGATAAATTACTTTTATGTATTGATTTTGATGATCTACTTGTTGTTCTTTCCGGCTTCACTCCCATTTTGTATTGCCTTTCACCCTTTTTCATGATGTCAAAAAGAAGTAGAAAAATGTTAAGTATGAAAAAGAAAAGATGTAATAAACATAAAAAATCATTTGAGAAAGGAAAAAAAGTGCAAAAGGGGAGAAGAATGCAAAATGTTTTTATCTAAAAGAAAGAATTAGTAAGAAGAAAAAATTTTGAAAATTTTGCATATTTTAAAAAATATTTTTGAAGATTTTTTGGATCATATTTTAAAGGGGAGCTTGGTGCTTATTATTTTGAGCATACATGTTTATCTTATTGTTAATCTTTTTAAGCTTATCCTATTCATATACTTAAAGGTTTTGTCATCATCAAAAAATGGAAGATTGTTGATTCTAGTCTTGATTTTGATAATTGACAAAATGTTTAAGTATATATAAGTATTAATTATATTTTAAGTGTGTTTATCAGATCTCAGTACTCATCCATGTTGAATGAAGAAATGCTTGTTTTTCAGTTGAAGAAAGTCCTTAAATTAATGGAAAATCAAGTTATAATGACTTTGAAACATAAGGAAAATTTGGAAGGACTTAAAATTTAATTTTGAAAAAGTTTCAGCACTGGCACAACCAAGTGTCGACACCTGAAGATCAAGTGTTGGCACTTGCAGGACCAAGTGCTGACACTTGCAGAACCAACTGCTGACACTTGCTGAACCAAGTGAACCAAGTGCTGACACTTGCAAAACCAAGTGTCGACACCTGGGAACCAGGTGTCGACACTTAACTGTAACGGCTAATTTTCAAAAGCTACAGAACTTCTCCAACTTGCTTCAAACGACCATATCTTCATCCCCAACGATCATAAACGGTCATCTATGGTTTGGAGAGCTATATAAACATCAAAAATCAAATGGAAAAGCAATCATTTGGTGAGTTTCTTGAATATTCTTAAATGATTCAAGAGTTAAGTGATTCAAGCTTTCAAGCTTTCATGTTTCAAAGAGAGCAATCAAAGTTTACATCCACAAGCATCAATCAAAGGCTTCATCAACTTGAAGGCAAGATCTTCATCAACATTCAAGGGCTTCAAAAAAATATTTGCTTTATTTTAGAAAGCTTTTATTATATTCATTTATACTTGCTTTTACATTGTTTTACTTAAGATTTTTGGTGAGCCTTGGAAAACCAAAAAGATTTTTGGTAAGCCTTAAAAACCAAAGTGGTTGTTGGTGAGCCTTGAAACCAACTAGGATTTTACTTGCGAGCCCGAAGCCAAAACAAGTTGTTTAGGTTCTTGGTTATCTCGTAAAACCAAGGGTGGTTGTTGGTGAGCCTTGAAACCAACTAGGATTTGACTTGTGAGCCCGAAGACAAAACAAGTTGTAAAGGTTGTTGATGAGCCTAAGTTATAAAACCAAACTTAGTGGAATTCCCAAGGGTGGCTTGGGGAATGGATGTAGGTGCTTGGTTGGCACCGAACCACTATAAACTTTTGTGTTTGTGTGATTGTTCTCCTTGTATTTTTATTTCTTTATTTCTGCTGTATTTATTTGAAATACACAAGCACTTGAATTGCATTAGCACATACTTGCTTTAGTTCATATTTTAAATAGTACAAAAATTTTATAAAATCCAATTCATCCCCCTCTTGGATTGCCTACCTGAGCCTACAGATCCAGTCAAGTATTAGATGACCACAATCAACCGAAGAGGAAGAAATAGGAATTTGCACAAGTATGATCAATGATTAGTGTAAGTGCATTGATGGTCAGGGTCAAGTGAGGAGAGAGAGAGGCATTTCTTTCAAATTTAATCAACTTCATATATCTATGTTCCAAGGTTCACTACACTACTACCGGAGGGTGTGCCAGCCGGCAACCGGTTTGGCACGAGACATGTCATCATCATGCCATTCTAGGATGTACCAACATAGGGAGAGATTGAGAGGGAGAAAAGGAGAGAGGAAGAGGAAGGGGGAGGATCATGGAGGGCCAAGGAAAACCTAACCTGAGCGAGCGAAAGAAAGAGAGAGAGAGAGAGAGGGAGGGAGGGAGCGAAGGAGGAAGGAGAGCAAGGAAAGCCCTGACACTAACATGAGAGAGGAGGGGGGTGATATGGCTACATCGCTGACGTAGAACGTGTCAGATCCAGCTGGATGCCGCCGGTGCCACGTGGATTTTTCTTTCAAAATTTCCCGCTCGGGAAGTGGCGCCCCTGCTCCTTCGCCAGGTGGCACCACAAAACGGGTCCATCTCTGCCGAGATCGAGCCGGGCTCTCCTGCTCCTTCGCCAGGTGGCATCCCAAGACAGGTCCACCTCGACCGAAGTCGAGCCTTCCTCTGCCACTTCGCCAGATGTCCATCCAGGAGGGGTCCACCTCAATCGAAGCTGCCAGCCCCTGCTCCCTCGCCAAGTGGCACCACAAGACGGGTCCATCTCTGCCGAGGTCGAGCCGGGCTCTCCTGCTCCTTCGCCAGGTGGCACACCAAGACGGGTCCACCTCGGTCGAAGTCGAGCCTTCCTCTGCCACTTCGCCAGGTGTCCACCCAGGAGGGGTCCACCTCGGCCAAAGCTGCCAGCCCCTGCTCCCTCGCCAGGTGGCACCCCAAGACGAGTCTACCTCTGCCGAGGTCGAGCCGGGCTCTCCTACTCCTTCGCCAGGTGGCACCCGTCTTGAGATGCCACCTCGGCCGAAGTCGAGCCTTCCTCTGCCACTTCGCCAGGTGTCCACCCAGGAGGGGTCCATCTCGGCCGAGCTGGCGGCCCCTGCTCCCTCGCTAGGTGGCACCCCAAGACGGGTTCACCTCTACCGAGGTCGAGCCAGGCTCTCCTGCTCCTTCGCCAGGTGGCACCCCAAGACGGGTCCACCTTAACCGAAGTCGAGCCCCTCTCTGCCACTTCGCCAAGTGTCCTCCCGGGAGGGGTCCACCTCGGCCGAAGCTGGCGGCCTCCCTGCTCGCTCACCAGGTGGCACCCCAAGACAGGTCCACCTCTGCCGATGTCGAGCCGGGCTCTCCTGCTCCTTCACCAGGTGGCACCCCAAAACGGGTCCACCTCGGCCGAAGTCAAGCCCCTCTCTGCCACTTCGCCAGGTGTCCACCCATGAGGGGTCCACCTCAGTCGAGGCTGGCGACCCCCTGCTCCCTCGCCAGGTGGCACCCCAAGACGAGCCCACCTCTGCCGAGGTCGAGCCAGGCTCTCCTGCTCCTTCGCCAGGTGGTACCCCAAGACAGGTCCACCTCGATCGAAGTCGAGCTTCTCTGCCACTTCGCCAGGTGTCCACCCAGAAGGGATCCACCTCGGCCGAAGTTGGCGGCCCCCTGCTCCCTCACCAGGTGGCAACCCCAAGACGGGTCCACCTCTGCTGAGGTCGAGCCGGGCTCTCCTGCTCCTTTGCCAGGTGGCACCCCAAGACGGGTCCACCTCGGCCGAAGTCGAGCCTCTCTCTGCCACTTCGCTAGGTGTCCACCCAGGAGGGGTCCACCTCAACCGAAACTGGCGGCCCCCTGCTCCCTCGCCAGGTGGCACCCCAAGACGGGTCCACATCTGCCGAGGTCGAGCCGGGCTCTCCTGCTCCTTCGCCAGGTGACACCCCAAGACGGGTCCACCTCGATCGAAGTCGAGCCTCTCTCTGCCATTTCGCCAGGTGTCCACCCAGGAGGGATCCACCTCGGCTGAAGCTGGCAGCCCCTGCTCCCTCGCCAGGTGGCACCCCAAGATGGATCCACATCTGCCGAGGTCAAGCCGGGCTCTCCTGCTCCTTCGCCAGGTGGCACCCCAAGACGAGTCCACCTCGACCGAAGTCGAGCCTCTCTCTGCCACTTCGCCAGGTGTCCACCCAGGAGGGGTCCACCTCGGCCGAAGCTAGCAACCCCCTGCTCCCTCGCCAGGTGGCGCCCCAAGACGGGTCCACCTCTGCCGAGGTCGAGCCGAGCTCTCCTGCTCCTTCGCCAGGTGGCACCCCAAGATGGGTCCACCTCAGCCGAAGTCGAGCCTCTCCCTGCCACGTCGCCAAGTGTCCACCCAAGAGGGATCCACCTCGATCGAAGCTGGCAGCCCCTGCTCCGCCAGGTGGCACCCCCTGATGGATCCATCTCGACTGAAGTCAGCCTTACTCTACAAAGCCTCAGGGAGGCAGAGGCACGGTTCACGAGGTCGTCACTAGAATCGGCGTGCGCCGCATCCTGTACAAGGCGCCAGTATAGCCTGCAGCAGTACGCGGAACCTCATTTATATCAGTTAAGCAGAGCCCCGTAATCGAGGAATAAGATCCTCGCGGGCAGGGGCCTGAAACACTGGAAGCCCACCGTCAACGCCCCGAAAGGAGGGCTCCCGCGCTTGGCTCAAGGTCCCGCCAGTTTTTCCCCTTTCGTGACACACGACGGACGAGGCATACCGGCCACTTAACTCCCGGACTTGAAGGAGAAGGGAGAAGGATCGAGAGATCTCCGAAAGTCTCCGGGGAGGGGACGGGGGCTGAAGGCGGTCCGGCGGTATAAAAGAGACGGTAAAAGCAAACGAAAAGATAAGCAGACAAGAGGGAAGAGTATCGAGAGAACGATCCTGGAACCCCGGAAGTCCTCAGGCGCGAGCTCGATGAACCCAGCGCAGAAAGCTGGGCTTCAACCTCTCTCTTCCTCACACTTCTTTCATCTAAATCTCCTCTAAGCACGAGGATCCTTCGGGAACCCGCCTTAGTGGACCTGTTCCATCTTGCCGTTCTCTAACTTGATCATCGGAGTGCCCCCGCCGGAACCCCCGACCCGGGTCTCTGACCTTGATTTTGCAGGATCGGAGGCTTGAAGATCTCGAGGTAAGAAAATCCGAGAACCGGTGCCCGCTCACAAGCTACAGGCCACCGCGATAAAATCAGCTACAGGGGAAATCACAAGCATGGCACAACGAAAGAGGCATGCCCCCTTGGGGAGGGGGGGGTGGGGGCTGTGCCACTCGAATATCATGATTTAATAGCCTACATAGTGCCAATCCCTGACTAATCCAATTAGGTACACACCCCGAACGGACCAGTTAAGCAAACCTTACTATGTTTAGTTTTACATTAACATTTCTTGTCGTGACAAGTTTTCTAATGGATGGATAACAAAAAAAGGTGATCAATTGAGTTTACAGACAACCATGACCATACACAAGGCATGAAGGGTTTGGACAACGAATGATGTACCATTGGGGTGAGAGAATGATTATGTGACAAAGAGGTTTGGTGTACATTGCAGATTTAGGTTAGACTCTAAAGTTACAAGGTTTTTGTGGCACTATCAATCCCGATTCTATTTTTCATACTTAGGATATGCAATCTAGAAATTAAGCCAAGCAATGCTACGAATGCATACATCACTTAGAGAATCTATGAGCAGAAAGATGGTGCTAGGAGATGTCCCAATTCACATGTATCAGTTTATACAACTGTTACACAATAGAAAAGTCACGAGAATTATAGTGTACAAAATATAATATGGGGAACCATGAAAATGAATTTCTGTGGCAGTTTAGAATGAACATCTTCAATTAAATTAGTAAAAGAAAGAGACACTATCATAAGCAGAAAAAAGGTCTTCAGTAAAAAGCACCATCATCACTACAATCATGGAATACCACCAACTAACACATGTAGCAGCATATAACAAAGACTCATTTCCATCATAAGTGCAGTTCTTTGTAATATTAAAAATCATCAAGTTTTTGGCTTTGCACCATAAGAAAAAGCAGTGCATGGGATTAAATTAGAAATGCACATACTGAGATCATCAAAGACATCAATACCATGAGAAAAATTTATATCAAAACTTCTCCTTTCACAGTTGCTCAAGAAATTGGTCAATATAAAATATTTAAGAAAATACAGACCTGGGCCAACAAAGCACCAAGATTCTTCCACACAAAGGAACAAGTGAAGCACAAGAAAAGGTCTACAGTGCAGCCACAGCAACTCAGATGAACTGCTAAAAATGGCAAGTCTTCAACAGTAACATGGTTACAAATTCATTCAAGCCAAGAAGATTTACCACATCAAATGAGCTTTCCAGTATTAGCAAAACATGGAAACTTGTTTCAAGTTAACTTTCAAGCACACCATTATCTTCATCCTTGACATTTGTCTCAGAAGCACCAGTGCTCAATTTTGTTACTTTCCTTTTATCGGACTCCACACTGGCTACACTGGATGAATGGTTTTTCAACACCACAGTGATTTCAGCTTCTGAAGCCCCGGCTAGCTTAAAGCGCTCAACAGCTGCATCAAGATTCTTCTTCCAATCATCAACCCCAAGCTTGAATTCCACTTGCGAGCGCTCGAAAAGCATGTTACCCCAGAACAGATGTATCTGAGATCTCATTGCTGCAGCTTGCTCTGCTGCCTCATCAGCTGACAACTCCCCCTGGCCGTCCAGAACCCCTTGCTTCTTCCTCTTCTTCAGCACCTCATTCCTTTTGCTCATCCCAGGGTCCTTAAGTTCATTAATCCTTTGCTCTTCCACCTTCTCCCACATCTCAGTCGCAGCCTTCATCTTCTCTTCTGCACTATTAAACAGATTGATTGTCTCCCCAGGGTCCCATGTCGACAGATCGATCTTATTAGCCAATGCAAAGGACCAGTGGAGCTTTGCTGTCTCAAAATGCTGCTGCCCCAAGGCAAGCAACCCTTCATAGAAGTCAGGCTTGATTTGAAGGGCCTCCTTGTACTTCTGCCCAGCAAGAGCATATCTCTCCCGGACCCAATCATAAGCTGTTTGTAGCTGAGCCGCCATGACTTCTTTGGGTGAAGACTCGTCCAGAGGGATGCGCTTCCTTGCAGCACACATGTGAACATTCCCCCAGTTGAAGAAAGCCAGCGCAGCCACCTCCTGGAACTTAGCAGCAGCCATCTCAAAGAGGCTTTGTGCTTCCTCACTCGTCACCATCTCCTCAAGTGCCTCAGAACACAGCTCCATCCCAAGCTCATGCAAGTCCAAATGAGCATCTGGATCAATGCCAACCTGATTGCGGAACAGCTGAGCAAAATCAAACAACCAATCATCAATCTCAACTTCCTTGCACTCAGCATGATCGCATTCCTTCTTTCCATCCATGCCTTCTTTGGGAAGCTCTTTCTCTTGGCCCATATTCATGACCTCATTGTCCACACCGTCTAACCCAGAATCCCCTGCCGAAGAATGAGACAAGTTCTCATCCACTTTTATCAACCCCTCGTCTTCCACCGGCTTCTCTTCTTCTTCTTCTTGTTCTTGCAGCAGTGAAGGTTCTTGCTCGGGGCTCACATCCACGATGTGAAGCCTCAAAACCTGAAGCTTCTCATCCTTATTTATCTCAGGGCCTTCCTTGCTATCTTTTGGAGGAGAAAGCTGATCGGCACAAGATTCAGCCAATCTAAGCTCCGAAGTGCTGGTGATTGTAACAAGATCACCTTCAGCATCCTTATACTTGATCAGCACAGATTTGGATGACGGGAACCGATTTGCCACGACTTCTCTCAATGACTTGAAGCAGCACTTGGCTGGCATCTGGGCGAGCCTTATGTCATGGTCATAGACGAGCTTCAGAGGCCTCCAGCGAGTGACCACTGCCGCTGCAGTAGCAGCTGAATCCAAAGAAGACCCCTTTCGGATGCTCGGCTGCAACTGACGCTGCGATCTTGAATTATTATCCAGACCCGACGAGACTTCAGCAGCAGCAGCAGGCTTAGGTGGGGATTTGGGCAGAGGTCCATTGGGGAGTAGCGAGGAGCTCGGCAGCCGCTGCTGCTGGTTATTAGAAGGGGCGACAGGGGGTTTGGCGGGGGTCGGGGGCGGGGAGGACTTCTTGGGGAACGGGCGGGCGGGGAGGCAGGGGCCGAGGCCGGCGACGGGGGCGGCAGTGCGAACGGCAGAGGCGCCGAGGGCGGCGGGGGAGGGGCGGCTGAGGGGGTCGGGGGGCGGAGAGACGGAGGCTGAGGCGAGGGTGGCGCGGAGGCGGCTGGCGAGCTCGAGGGCGTCGAGGTTGGAGGGATCGACCTCGAGGAGGGCCTGGACGTCCTGGAGGGCGAGGTCGGGTTGGCGAAGGACATCGAGGGCGCGGGCGCGGCGGAGGAGGGCGCGGGGGAAGCGAGGCTGGGCCTGGAGAGCGAGGGAGCACTCGGCGGCGACGGCCTCGTGGTCGACGGGCCGCATCTGCATGAGACACGCCGCCCGGTTGCTGTGGAAGACGGCGCGGTCCGGGTGGCCGTGCGGGGTCAGCCTCAGAGCCAGGTCGTACTGCTGAAGCGCCCCCGCGTAGTCCCGCGCCTGGAAGAGCCGGTTTCCTTCCTCCTTGAGCTCGTGGGCACACTGCAGCAGGGCGGACGCGTCCCGGGCATGGGCATCATCGCCGCCGTTGGGCGCGGCCGCTGGGGTCGTTCCCGCTGGCGAGGGCTGTCCGGCGGCCGGATTGCCTCCGCCCTTCTTCTTCCGGCCACCGGATTTCCCCATTCTTTATCCTACCTAATGAGAGAATCCACCACACTTCCAATCCACCGAGTCTAAGAGAGAGAAGAGGGGAAAAGAAACGCGTGTAGTTTATGGACGTTTTATGACGAATTGTTTCGTCGCAATTCGATGGGTAATGAGGAGGAGGAGGAGGGTTGAATTGGCGTTTAGAAACGGAGATGCAGAATGGAGGCGAAGGCGGAGGCGGAGGCGGAAGGAGTGGGAGGAGTTTCAGAGCTCGAACGTTTGCGAAACCCTAGCACATGGACAGAGGCCGGAGGCTTCCAGAATGTTCATTGGGGACGTTACGGCCCAATGAAACTTGACGGGCTGAGTTCCTTCGAGTTAGTGTGATCGAACGTTTGCGAAACCCTAGCACATGGACAGAGGCCGGAGGCTTCCAGAATGTTCATTGGGGACGTTACGGCCCAATGAAACTTGACGGGCTGAGTTCCTTCGAGTTAGTGTGATCTTAGTGGTGTTCGTTGATGCCGAAACTGGATCCGACGATGGTACATTGAGTGGGTTGCTTGTCCAACGTGGGCGGCGCAGAAAAAAAAAAAAAAAAAAAAAAAAAATCAAATATCAATGGACCATATAAAAATTATAAAAGTCATGTATGCTCTATTTTATAATTTATATTTAATATATATAATTTTATTTTTTATTAAAAATTTTGGTTAGTAAAAATATTTTTTTATAAAAAAATTATAATATTCTTCGACTTGGATTATGCTACGTCATTGAATAATGACATCCTCATGTTTACGTGACGTCACAAAATCAAGAAATATTTTTATCATTAAAAAGATTAAAATTTTTTAATAATAAAAATATTTTGATCTTATGATATACTATGAAATACTATATTCATAAATGGTTATTATAAAGACATTTTCGTAATTCAAAAATTTTAAAATAAATAAATTATAAGTATTAAATACATGTTTGAATGATAAAAATATTTTTTTCTTATAATACACGTTCATGAACAGGACATCATAAGGTCGAGAATATTTTTTTCATTGGAGATTTTTTTTAATGATAAAAATATCCTCGACCTTATTGATATGGCTAGATCGCTGATGTGACGCGGACAGACTGACGTGGAGTCCCCATCAGACGCTACGATGGATTTCTAACATGAGCCCCTTCGCCGGGCTGGGCTCCTCTGGAGCAACGGGGCCGCCCGCAGAAGCCGAGCTCCGTCCTCCGCCAGGTCGGTCCCCGCCGGGTCGGGATGCCTAGGTCGGAGCCGAGTACAGGTCCCCACCCAAGGCGGACCCCTTGAGGTCGGGCCCCATGGTCGAGAGTCGAGCTCAAGGCTCCTCCGCCACGAGGAGCCCCACTTAGGTCGGATCCCCTGGGCTGGTCGGCACCCCGTCGATCTCTGTCGGGTCGAGCTCAGCCCGCCTCCACCCAGCCGAGCCATCTTGAAGCGAGCTCGGTGGAGGTGGGCCCCACCTTTCCAGCTCGGTTCCCAACTCAGACAGAGGCACCAACTACCAAGAGTGCGGCGCCTCCTCTCCAAGGACAACGGCAAACCTCCCGAGGGCCGTACAGCAGCGCCCGCCATGCCGCCATTAATACCCACGGCCGTCACTCACACTAGAAAGAAAGGAAACTCACTAGAAAAAAGACCCAACCGGAGGGCGCAGGTCCCGAGAATGGCGGCCCGCCAACCGAGGCCCTGCCAGGCTTCCAGCAGAGGGAATGTCAGAGGCATATAGAAGCTTTCCCTGCCATCTGACAGAAGAGGTGTTCCGTCTATAGCACGATACCTCGTCGCACACGTCTGACAGCATGGGAAGATCCCGAGGCAAGCTAAGGTAAAAGACCCAGCCAGAGCAAGCCAAAGAGAGGTAACCCAAAGCAAACACAAAAAAACAAGGGAGAGAGGCCAGACAAAGGGGACGACCACCTCGGCCACCACCGCTCCCAGTTCACTCTCATTTCCATACACACTACACTCACTCCTCCTAGCATGGAGCGCATCTAGAGGGGCTCGACCAGGAGGATCTGTTCCCTGGATCATCACTGACTTGACCATCGGAGCGCCCCCGCCGGAATCCCTGGCCCGGGTCACTGATGTTGTTGGTTGCAGTTCCCGAGGCACCGGATGCATCTCGAGCAGTCGGACATGCGACCCCCGACACCATCAGCAGCTACAGACCACGACGATTCGAGCGGCAACAGATTGGCGCGCCAGGTAGGGGGGCAGAACGACTCTTGATCCAGTTCTGGCCCCGCTCAGATAGTTTGTCATGAGGATAGTGACCACTCGGGCGAGGGGAACCTCTCCCAGCCGTGTGGAAGCATCCCCTTCCCACGGGAACCCACACAGTCCGGAGACGGAGCCACCCGTCCCGGTTCAACCGCCTCCGCTAGAGATCCAACTAACCGCACTTGCTCAGCAGATGCACACTCTCACTTCAGCCGTGCGCCAGCTTCAACATCAGCATCGATCCCTGGCTACTCATCAGCAGCCGGAGACCCCCGCGGCCCCTGCCGCGGCACCCCGCGACATCCTGCGTTCCTTCCACGGGAGACCTTCGCAGTCGCGGGCTGTTACGGACCCTCGGGGTAGTCACCAAGTCCCAATGAAGTGACGACATGCCGGATCCACCGACGAAGAGAGCTACTCACCGCACCTTGGTCGGGGGCATCTAAACCCCGCCAAGGCAGGAAAGGCAAAGCCCCTCGTCATGGGCGTCGCACCCCCGTGTCAACCTCCCCACCCTCTCGGCAGAGGGGTCGACAGATGAAGCCATCAGGCACATGGCAGAGAAGCGCCTGGAGGAGCATGACCACAAACTGGCGGAGTTGTCACGCCGATTCGCTAACTTGCCTGGCTCCGCTAGCGAGCCAGCGGGCTACGAAGTCTGCCCTCCGTTCTCCCAGGAGATTCAAGCGAAGCCGATTCCTCGCCGGTTCCGCATGCCGTAGGTAGATCCTTACGACGAGACCACCGACCCCTTGGACCACCTGGAAAGCTACCGGGCCCTCATGAGGGTCCAGGGGGCTACTGACGCACTCCTATGCATCGCCTTTCCCGCTACTCTCCGGAAGGCGGCTCGAGTATGGTTCACTCGCCTCAAACCGGAAAGCATCAATTCCTTCGCCCAGCTGGGGCAGAAGTTCATGACTCACTTTGATGCATGCCGGAAGATGCCGCGGGAGGCGGACAACCTTTTCGCCAACAGGCAACAAGACCGCGAGCCGCTATGGGACTATGTAGCTCGCTTCAAGGCCGCTGCACTGGAGATCTATAACCTGGAGGAGCCGGTCGCAATGCTGGCTCTGAAGCGAGGGCTCAGGACTTCTCGCCTGACCTACTCGCTCGACAAGAAGCCCCCGAAGACTTACGCCGAGCTCCTCTTCTGAGCTCGGAAGTACATCCGCACCGAGGAGGCGAATCGTACAAGGCAGGAGCTCAACGGGAAGCCACTAAAGAAGCCGGTACCTGCTGAGGTGCCTGGAGCATGAAGATCAAGACCACCAGCTCAGAGCTCCCGACCGGGACCAAGACCAAGAGGCACTCCCATCCCTGAGGGGAATTTCACCCCCCTCCTCGCCCCGAGGACGAAGATCCTCATGGAGATCGAGGGCGAGGCCTATCTGAGGCACCCACCGCCGTTGAAGCCACCCTCCAACCATGATTGGACGAAGTACTGTTGTTTCCACCTCAATCACGGCCACGATACCTAGGAATGTCGCAATCTCAAATGGGAGATCGAAGAACTCATCAAGAGGGGCTACCTCGGAAGATATGTGGGAGGCAGATCTCAACTGGAATCTCAGGCACTCGTCGCCCTCCCACCAGTCTCGGTGGTTGATAATCGCCCTACCGAGAAGCCGATGGGGATGATACACTGGGGAGCTGAGAGTGCCTCCAAGAGAGCCCGGGGGTAGGGCATCCTGAGGTTGTACTCCCCTCTATGAGGGAAGGGGAAGATGGAGAGAGAAATGTAAATAATGATGCTGTGATCGTCGAGATGACGATCACAAAGCATCCTGTAAAACGCATCATGATAGATAGTGGAAGCTCCACAGATGTGCTTTTCTACGATGCCTTCTCCTCTATGATGAATTTTTCCTCTGTTCAGCTTAAGCCTGTACACACCCCCCTTGTTGGTTTCACGGGAGATTCCGTGAGGGTAGAGGGAGAAATTACTCTCCCAGTCACTGTCGGGACCCCACCTCTGCAGAGTACCGTCATGATGACATTCACGGTTGTCAGGCTTCCTTCGCCTTACAACATGATCTTGGGCCGACCCGGGCTCAATCTCCTCGATGCTGTTGTCTCTACTAAAAGGTTGCTCATACAATTTCTGACCTCTTGTGGCATGGGGGAGATGAGGGTTACACCCCAGCCGGTGCAGCACTGCTTCCAAACCCTTCCCGGGGCCCAGGTGCCCGAGGAGTGCCCCAGGACGGACGAGCTCGACCAGAGGGTTCAGGACCCTAGGGGAGGCCCAGCCGAGCGTCTGCTTCCTTACCAACTCGGGGCCGACCAGACGAAGACCATGCAGACCGGAGCCCAGCTATCTGAGGAGGAGAAGGCTCCGCTATTGGAATTCCTACGGGCGAGTGCAAACATGTTCGCCTGGACGGCGGCGGACATCCCAGGTATCCCCCATGAAGTCATCACCCACAAGCTCAACGTCGATCCGAAGCACAGACCGATTCGACAGAAAAAGAGAAGCTTCGTCCAAGAAAGGCAGGCGGCCATCAACGAGGAAGTTAACTTTTGGCCGCTGGCTTCGTCCGAGAGGTGCAATACCCGAGCTGGCTAGCGAATGTGGTGATGGTGAAGAAGAACAATGGCAAGTAGAGGATCTGTGTAGATTATACCGACCTCAATAAGGCATGCCCGAAGGACAGCTTCCCTCTACCGAGGATAGATCAGTTGGTGGACGCCACCTCAGGGCACAGGCTGCTCTCCTTCATGGATGCATTCTCTGGGTACAATCAGATCCGGATGCACCCGGGGGACGAGGAGCACACTATCTTCATTACCGACCGAGGGACATACTGCTACAGGATGATGCCCTTTGGCCTAAAGAATGCTGGAGCCATGTACCAACGTTTGGTCAACAAGGTCTTCAAAGACCAGATTGGCCGGAACGTGCAAGTATACATGGATGACATGCTTGTCATGAGCAAGCTGAGCTCGGACCACATCACCGACCTCGTCGAAGCCTTTCACAGCCTCCGGAAGTACCAAATGAAGCTCAATCCAGCAAAATACGCTTTCGGGGTGGTGGCCGGGAAGTTCCTCGGCTTCATGGTCACCCAGAGAGGCATTGAAGCGAACCCGGAGAAGGTCCAGGCGATCCTCGACATGGAGCCTCCGACATCCAAGAAGCAAGTTCAACATCTGACTAGGAGGGTAGCAGCCTTAAGCCGGTTCATCTTGAGGTCGGCTGACCGCTGCCTCCCTTTTTTCAAGGCGTTGCGCAAGATGCATGACTTCACCTGGACGAAGTAGTGCAAAACGGCCTTTGAAGAGTTGAAGAAGTTCCTAGCCTCTCCACCTCTGCTGTCCAGACCGGAAGAAGGGGAAGAGCTCCTACTCTACCTGGCGGTTACACTCGGGGCCGTCAGCTCGGTTATCATCTGCACAAGTAAGGACGGATCTCAAAAGTCGGTGTACTACACCAGCAAAATTCTCTGCGATGCAAGTTCTCATCCCTGACGCTGAGCGAGCTCGACATCACTTACCGGCCGAGGTTATCGCAGAAGGCCCAGGTCCTAGCCGACTTTGTGGTCGAATGTACAGGGCCTCCCGAGGAACCAGAACGGACAATCCCAGAGAGCCAAGCTGAGCCCGGACCGCGGGAAGACCCTTGGGTCCTCCACGTGGACAGTGCCTCCAATTCCTGTGGAAGCGGAGCGGGCCTCATCCTCGCCAATTCCGACAGAGTGGTGACGGAGTGTGCCCTCCGCTTCAAGTTCGCTGCCACAAACAACTGGGCAGAGTACGAAGCACTCCTCGCGGGCCTAAAAGTGTCCCGCGAACTGGGCGTACAGAGCTTGAAAGTTTTCACCGACTCTCAACTGGTTGTTGGACAAGTTTTCAGAGAATACGAGGCCCGAGATCCCCAGATGGTGAAGTATCTAGAGAAGGTTCGTTCTGTCAAGGCTCGCAACTCTACCAGACTCATCCTTGGGGTGCGCCTACGTTGAGTATATCGAGATTCCAAGCTATGAGAGCCCAGAGGAGGTGCAACAAGTAGCCCACGAGCCAAGCTGGATAGACAAGTACATCAAGTACATCCAGGATGGCCTCCTACCAGAGGACCGCAGAAAAGCATGCCACATCAGAAGGAAGGCCACCCATTTTGTTTTAATGGATGGTCACCTCTACCACCAATCTTATTCCTATCCACTCCTGAAGTGCCTTAGACCCACGGAGGTGGCTTTCGTGCTCCGGGAGATACACGAGGGCCTCTATGGGAATCATGTAGGGGGCGGACTCTGGCGTACAAGGCTCTTCGCCAGGGATACTTCTGGGAGACGATGCGGGAAGATGCCACCGACTTTGTCAAGAAGTATGATAAATGCCAACGTCATTCCCACATGCAGCACCTACCGGCTGCACCGATCTCCCAACTGTCATCTTCCTGGCCTTTCGCATAGTGGGGGATGGATATTCTGGGACCGTTCCCCACCGCGCCAGGGCAGCGAAAGTTCTTACTATTGGTGATCGACTACTTCACCAAGTGGGTCAAGGCGGAGCCACTAGCTCGGATCACAGAAGCCAATGTTCGACAATTCTTTTGAAAGTCTATCATCTGCCGCTTCGGACTCCCCAATTGTGTCATCACCGACAACGGACGACAGTTCGATAACCGGGAGTTCAAGGGATTCTGTGCTGAGCATGGCATCCAACATCGGTTCACCTTGATTGCCCATCCCCAGACAAATGGGGAAGCGAGGTGACCAATCGGACCATCATTCAAGGACTCCGCACCAAGTTGGACCAAGCGAAGGGCAGATGGGCGGAGAAACTCCCAAGCATCCTGTGGGCCTACTACAACTTATACTTTGATTAAATAACAATATTCCGAACTTATTTTTATAGAAAATGTTTTTGTTCATTAAAACACATTTGAACCTTTGGAAAATACTTTTTGTAAGGCCTAAAAATCAAAACCCATGGAATTTAGGTCTAAAACACTTAGAGTTTTAGTAAAGAAATGAAAATGTCGCAAACATATCATAAAAAACCTTTCTAAATCAACAATAAATGGATTTGGTATATTTAATTTAGATAAAAACCCAAATTATTTCGGCCAAAATCAATAAAACAGTGTTTTTCCGAAAAATGGGTGAAATAAGCGTGAAAACGACCAAAAAACATGGGAAATCTGAGAAAAAATACGTTTAAACCACTATTCCCTCAAATGGAGTTTTAGAAATCCACTAAAACACGTAAAAATCCGGTTAGAATCTTGAAAAATATCCGAAAAAACCCTATTCACTGTTGTACGGTTTGAAAACGTCAAAAATAAAACAAAAAGAGTGAAAATAAAGTAAAAATAGAAGGGGGAAATACCTGATTGGTGATGGATTAAAGAGTAATTGGAAGGATTTGGATAGAGGGGACCACTGTTGCAAGAAATCAACGGGGGAAGAAAATGACAAAAACCCTCGTTCGGCTCTTTTTAAAAACTATTTCTGTTTCGCAAGTGTCGACACTTAGAATGTGTCAAGTGTCGACACTTGGTCAGGTGTCGACACTTGACAATTTCCAAGTGTCGACACTTGGCCAAAAAATTTGAGAAAATCCAGAAAATTTTTTTTAGAAAAATGGGAAATAATTTAATCAGATTTTTGGGACTTTTAGGAAGAGGTTTTGAGCTCTAGGATTTAGGTATAATTAAAACTAAGAGAGTTCTAGAAGAATGGATCAATGACACCAAACTCTCTTCTAATCAGACAGAACCTATCCTCACTCAAAGGCTTGGTAAACACATCTGCTAACTGATCATCAGTATATACAAAATCAAGAATAACATTAGAGTTTTGTACATGATCTCTTATGAAATGATGTCTTATTTCAATGTGTTTACTTCTTGAATATTGCACAGGATTTTTAGATAGATTGATTGCACTAGTATTGTCACATCTTATGGGTGTCTTAGTTAATTTAATGCCAAAATCTTCGAGTTGTTGTTTAATCCATAGGATTTGAGCACAACAGCTTCCAGCTGCTATATACTCGGCTTCTGCCGTAGATAAAGCAACTGAGTTCTGTTTTTTGCTACTCCAAGAGATCAAATTTACTCCAAGAAACTGACAGGTTCCACTAGTACTTTTACGATCAAGTTTACACCCAGCAAAGTCAGCATCAGAATAAGCAATCAATTCAAATGAAGAATCTCTAGAGTACCATAAACCAATTTCAATTGAACCAGCTAGATATCTAAGTATGCGTTTAACAGCCAAAAGATGAGACTCTTTAGGATTAGACTGATATCTAGCATACATACAGACACTAAACATGATATCTGGTCTACTGGCAGTAAGATATAACAATAAATCGATCATGCCACGATATAATTTTTGGTCTATAGACTTACATGATTCATCCTTGTCAAGTCTACAAGTAGAGCTCATAGGGGTACCTAAAGGCTTAGTGTTCTCCATCCCAAACTTCTTAAGTATTTCTTTTGTGTATTTTGTTTGGTTGATGAAGATCCCCTCTTTGGTTTGCTTTATTTGGAGTCCGAGAAAAAAATTCAGTTCTCCCATCATGCTCATCTCGAACTCACCCTGCATTAACTTTGCAAAATCTTGACAAAGAGATTCATTAGTAGCACCAAATATTATATCATCTACATAGATTTGTACTACTAAGAAATCATCATTCTTTTTCTTTAAAAACAAAGTTTTATCTACATTACCTCTAGTAAAATCATTTTTAAGCAAAAAAGAGCTTAAACGATCATACCAAGCTCTTAGAGCTTGTTTCAATCCATACAAAGCTTTATGAAGTTTGTAAACATGATTTGAAAATTCAGAATTTTCAAAACCAGGGGGTTGCTCAATGTAAACTTCTTCTTCAATTAAACCATTTAAAAAGACACTTTTAACATCCATTTGATACAATTTAAAATTCATGAAGCAAGCAAAAGCCAACAATAGCCTAATTGCCTCAAGTCTAGCCACAGGAGCAAAGGTTTCATCAAAATCTATTCCTTCATCCTGATTGTATCATTTGGCAACTAGTCTAACCTTATTTCTAGTAACTACCCCATTTTCATCAAGTTTATTTCAAAAAACCCACTTTGTACCAATAATTGAAGTGTTTGAAGGCCTATCTACTAAAGTCCAAACATTGTTTCTTTTAAATTGGTTAAGTTCATCTTGCATAGCATTTATCCAATTACTATCACATTCAGCTTCCTCAATAGTTTTAGGTTCAATTTGAGAAACAAAAGCTAAGTAATCACAGATATTTCTAAGGGATGATCGAGTACTTACACCTTTAGATGGATCACCGATAATTAGTTCTTTTGGGTGTCCATGAGCATACCTCCATTCTTTTGGTAATGGATCAACAGTTGATGTATTTTCATCACCTTGTGCTTGATCTCCTTCAGTGTTTTGATCTTCGTTTTGTTCCTTGGTAAGTCCTTCATTGTTGTTTATTTCTTCAGTTTTCTTGCTACCTATTTTATCAGAAAGTACATCTTCTTTTCTTGAAGATTTTTTGTTAGTTTTATCAAATACCATATGTATGGATTCTTCAACAACAAGTGTTCTTCTGTTGAAGACCCTGTATGCCTTACTAGATGTGGAGTAGTCTAGAAAGACTCCCTCATCTGATTTGGCATCAAATTTACTTAAATTATCTTTACCATTGTTTAAAATGAAACAACGGCATCCAAAAACATGAAAATAACGAATTGAGGGTTTTCTATCCTTCCAAAGCTCATAAGGTGTTTTCTTTAAAATCGATCGAATTAAAACTCGATTTAAAACATAGCATGCAGTATTTATGGCTTCCGCCCAAAAATATCTAGGTAAATCATTTTCACAAAGCATGGTGCGTGCCATTTCTTCAAGAGTTCTATTTTTTCTTTCTACTATCCCATTTTGTTGAGATGTCCTAGGTGCAGAAAAATTGTGATGAATTCCATTTTCAATACAAAATTTATCAAAATCAACATTTTCAAATTCAGTTCCATGATCACTTCTCAAAGATACGACTGAAACACCTTTTTCATTTAAAACTCTTTTATGAAATCTAATGAATTCAGAAAAAGTTTCATCTTTATGTGCTAAAAACATAACCCATGTAAATCGTGAGAAATCATCTACAATGACTAGACCATACTTCTTACCTCCCAAACTAGATGTTCTAGTTGGCCCAAAGAGGTCCATGTGAAGCAATTCCAAAGGTCTAGATGTAGAGATTACTCCTTTTGGTTTGAAAGAGGATTTGGTTTGTTTTTCAAGTTGACATGCACTGCAGATCTTGTCTTTTTCAAAATTTAGTTTAGGCAAATCTTTTACCAAGTTCTTTTTGCTAAGTTTTGAAATTAAATGCATGCTTGCATGTCCTAGTCTGCGATGCCAAAGCCAACTAGTTTCATCGATCTTGGCTTCCATTGCCACTAGGCATTGACCTTTTTGAATAGGGAGATCATCAAGATCAACCATATAAATATTGCCATGCCTATGACCAATGAACTTAATGCCATTATCATCTAGACTAGAAACAATGCACAAAGAAGATTCAAAAATAATTTTAAAGTTTTTGTCATAAAACTGACTAATGCTAAGCAAGTTATGTTTCAAACCATCAACATATAAGACATTATTAATATAAGAAATAGGGATGATATAGACTTTACCAATACCGATAATTTTTCCCTTTCCATTATCACCAAAAGTTACATTGCCACCATTTTGATATACGAGTGATGAGAACTGCTCCACATCTCCTGTCATATACCTTGAGCAACCGCTATCAAGATACCACATCCTTTTCTTATTGGTTGCAAGGCATACCTGCAATAAAGATCAAGTGGAGACTTTAGGTACCCAAGCCATCTTGGATCCTTTTGGGTTAGTGGCATTGGTTCCTTTTGGAACCCAATCTTTCTTAGTGTTACTTAGTCTTCTTTTGTTGCACATATAAGATTTGTGTCCTTTAGTACCATAAGTATAGCAAGTAATGGATGAAGATGCATGCACAAAAAAATTTTTAAAGAGTTTTTGCTTCTTATGAGTTCTGAATCATAAACCTGCTTTGTCAAATACTGCTCTTTGGTTATTTAAGAGTAAATTCAATTTTTCAGAACTGTAAGTAAATTTTTTTACAAAAAGTTTTAGTTTTTCAATTTCTTCTTTATATCTTTTGTTTTTATTTAAAATTTCTTTGCTTTGTTTTGACAAATTTTCATTTGAAAGTAAGTCACTTTTCTTTTTCAAGACATCTTTTTCTTTTTCAAGTGCTATAATCTTATCATTTAATTTTTTATTTTGAATAAGAAGGCATTCATTTTCATTTGAAAGCTTGTTATTTGTTTTGGCTAGATCCAAATTTTGCTTCTTTACATCTTTATGTTTTGATTTTAATTTCTGAAATTCTATGACTAATTCGTCAAAAACTTCATGAAGCTCATCAAAAGCAAATTCATTTTCTGTTTTGAAACATACCTCATCATGATCGGCCATCAGACAGAAGTTTGCTACCTCCTGCTGTTCTTCTTCAGAACTGGAGTCTTCACTTTCACTCCAGGTTGCCATCATGGCTTTCTTTCTCAGCTTTCTTCTGCTTTTCTTTAACAAGGGGCAGTCTACCATGAAATGGCCGGGTTTTTTGCACTCAAAGCAAGTAGGCTGCTCCTTCTCCTTTTCTTTGTCCTTCTTTTTACTCGGCTCACCTTTCAGAGGTTTCTTTTTGTAGTTAAACTTTTTCTTCCTCATGAACCTTCTGAATTTTCTTGCTAATAGAGCCGTCTCATCTTCTTCATCATCTTTCTCGAAATCTTCGCTTGATTCCTCTCTCGCAGTAGATTTGAACGCGATTACCTTCTTCTTTTTGTCGACCTCTCCATTCTTTTGTTTGAAGGAGAGCTCATAGGTCATTAGAGTGCCCAACAGTTGTTCTAGTGGGAGAGTGTTGACATCCTTTGCTTCTTCAATCGCTGTTACTTTTGCATCCCACGAAACTGGTAGAGACCTGAGAAGTTTGTTCACAAGTTCACCATTAGAGATAATTTTTCCTGGGCTTCTCATGCCATTCACAATGTTTGTGAACCTAGTATACATCTCACTAATAGACTCAGTAGGTTCCATTTTAAACATTTCATATGTGTGAATAAGCATGTTGACCTTGGTGGTTTTCACTTGGTGTATACCCTCATGGATAACCTCAAGTGTATCCCAAACCTCTTTGGCGAAGAGACAATTTGATATTCTATTAAATTCACTTGGGTCAAGAGAGCAGAATAATAGATTCATAGCCTTAGCATTAAGCTCGATTTGCTTAATGTCATTCTCATCCCAATCATCTTCCATCTTTGGGGTGAGAATGCCATTAATCAACATCGTAGGCTGATGAGGACCTTTTACAATTGTCCTCCACAAGTTGTAATCAAGAGCTTGAATAAATATGTGCATTCGTGTCTTCCAGTATGTGTAATTTATGCAATTAAAAAGTGGGGGACGATTTGAAGCTTGACCTTCAACAATACCCATTCCTATTGGGGCTGCCATAATCTTTTACTCAAGATCCTTGGACCTACAAGAGAGTACCGGTGCTCTGATACCACTTGTTGCCCAAAAATGGAGCCCAAGAGGGGGGGTGAATTGGGTCTTTAAAAAAATTTAAGACAATAAAGAGAGTGACTAGTGGTGCTTATGAAAATGATGAACTCAATGCAAGATATTTAAAGTGGTAGCAATAATAAAAAGAGCAAGAGAGGAAGAGAGCAATCACACACAAACACAAGGTTTATAGTGGTTCGGTGCAAACCTAGCACCTACATCCACTCTCCAAGCTACCCTTGGGAATTTCACTATAATCCAAACAAGATTACAGTTGACTTGTTTTTCACAAGGCTCACAAGTCAAAACCTAAGTTGGTTTTGTCACCAAGGCTTACCAACAAACCTTAACACTTGTTTTGTCTTCGGGCTCACAAGTTAACCCTAGTTGATTTTATCCCTTTGGCTCACCAACAAACCACAATAACCTTCTTTCAAGACACCTTTGAAAGCAAGGTCAAATCATAATGTAAAAACAGATATATAATTTAAAACTAAAACAAACTCTCTTCAAGAGTAGAATAGAATCTTTGAAGCTCAAGTAGATGCTTTTTCTTGACTCTTCTTGGAATCTCCTTCAAAGTGCCTCTTTTGGAATGAAGACAGGATGAGCTTGTAGGATTTTCAAGGAATCAAACTATAAGAGGCTTTTGATGTGAAGTATTTGAGAGAATATAGGCTTTTTGGCTTTTAAGTAGACTTGAATGCACTTGAATACTCTTTCTTTTCTTTAAAATGAGGTTGGTGGAGGTTAAATACATCAAGAACCTTCCAAAAAATGGTTTGTGACCGTTGAAATCTCGGAAATAGCCGTTTGGAGCTTGAAAAGCAAGTTCTGCAAGCCAGAAAAATATATCCGTTAGAGCTGTCAGGCTGCAAGTGTCGATACTTGGCTGTCAGGTGTCGACACTTGGCTGTCAAGTGTCGACACTTGATTTCTAGGTGTCGACACTTGAACTTTCAAGTGTCGGCACTTGACACAAAAATTCTCAAATTACAAAGTTCTGTATTTTCAAAATTCTCAGGCCTTGAGTCGACACTTGGAAACCTAAGTATCGACACTTGGTTCTGGGTGTCGACACTTGGCGTCGACACTTGATTTTGGGTGTCGACACTTGGCGTGCCAAGGATTTTTGTCCGTGCCAAATGCTGAAGTGTCGACACTTGACCTTCCAAGTGTCAACACTTGAGACTGAAAATCTCAGATTCAAGTGTAAACAGCTTCGAAAACATAAATATAATTCTTGAAATCATAAACACATAATATATAAATATTTAGATGCCCTTTTTCAATGAAGAGGATGTCCGGATTCGTGAGAAATGCTCCGTGCCATTACGTGCCATGAACCATAAGTTTTTGAGATTTTGAGGTGCTTTCTTCCTGAAAACTCACAACTTGAAATCCTCATTAGTATACAATATGCACTCAATGTTTTGTTATTCATCAAAATCACTGGGTGGAGCCAACAACCTCGTCTTCAGTACTGAAGCAGTAATCCCAATCGAGCTCGGCGTGCCCATAATGCGGGTGCAGTAGTATGATGAGATGCAGAACTCGGCACACCTCTCGCTCAATCTAGAACTCCTAGAAGAAACAAGGGATAAAGCCCGGCTTCGGATGGCAGCATACCGACAACGGGTCGCCCGATATTATAATGCACGGGTGAAGCTGAAGAATTTCTGACCTGGCGACCTGGTGCTGCACCGGGCCGAGGCGTCTCAACCCCGGGAGTGCGGCAAGCTCTCGCCAAACTGGGAAGGCCCTTATAAAGTGGTCGAGGCCCTCTCACATTAGGCCTACTATCTCGAGGACCTGGATGCGCCAGGTTCCCCCGAACATGGAATGCTTGTAATTTGAGGAGATACTACCAGTGATGTAAGCTTTTCCTCCACTAAAAATAAAGACTTTCCTTTGTACAACGAGTTGTTTGCCTTATAGGGACGTCGCCGCCCGGGGCCCAGCTCTCCAAGAAGCCAGCCTAGCTCCTCGGCATTCAAGCCCGGAAAAAAGTCCTCCGGCACCAAGACCTGAGAAGCCCTCAGGCACTCAAGCCTCGAGCCGAGCTCCTCGATATTCAAGCCCGGAGAAAAGTCCTCCGGCACCATGACCTGAGAAGCCTTCAGGCACTCAAGCCTTGAGCCTAGCTCCTCGGCATTCAAGCCCGGAGAAAGGTCCTCCGACACCAAGACCTGAGAAGCCCTCAAGCACTCAAGTCCCAGAGACTAGCTCTCCGGCCAGCACATCTCTGAGCCCAGCTCCAAAGCGTCCAAGCTCCTGAGCCATGTCCTTAGGCAACTAAGTCCCGGAGACTAGCTCTCCGGCCAGCACGTCTCCGAGCCCAGCTCCAAGGCATCCAAGCTCCTGAGCCATGCTCTCAGGCAACCAAGTCTCGGAGACCAGCTCTCCGGCCAGCACGTCTCCGAGCCCAGCTCTAAGGTGTCCAAGCTCCTGAGCCATGCTCTCAGGCAACCAAGTCCCGAAGACCAGCTCTCTAGCCAGCATGTCTCCGAGCCCAGCTCCAAGGCATCCAAGCTCCTGAGCCATGCTCTCATGCAACCAAGTCCCGGAGACCAGCTCTCTGGCTTGCACATCTCCGAGCCCAACTCCAAGGCATCCAAGCTCCTGAGCCATGTCCTCAAGCAACCAAGTCCCAGAGACCAGCTCTCCGGCCAGCAATCTCCGAGCCCAGCTCCGAGGCGTCCAAGCTCCTGAGCCATGCTCTCAGGCAACCAAGTTCCGGAGCCCAGCTCTCCGGCCAGCACGTCTCCGAGCCTAGCTTCAAGGCATCCAAGCTCCTGAGCCATGCTCTCAGGCAACCAAGTCCTGGAGACCAGCTCTCCGGCCAGCACGTCTCCGAGCCCAACTCCAAGGTGTCCAAGCTCCTGAGCCATTCTCTCATGCAACCAAGTCCCAGAGACCAGCTCTCCGGCCAGCATGTCTATGAGCCCAGCTCCAAGGCGTCCAAGCTCCTGAGCCATGCTCTCAAGCAACCAAGTCCCGGAGACCAGCTCTCCGGCCAGCACGTCTCCGAGCCCAGCTCCAAGGCATCCAAGCTCCTGAGCCACGCTCTCAGGCAACCAAGTCCCGGAGACCAGCTCTCCGGCCAGCACGTCTCCGAGCCTAGCTCCAAGGTGTCCAAGCTCTTAAGCCATGTCCTTAGGCAACCAAGTCCCGGAGACCAGCTCTCCAGCCAGCACGTCTCCGAGCCCAGCTCCAAGGCGTCCAAGCTCCTTAGCCATGCTCTCAGGCAACCAAGTCTCGGAGACTAGCTCTCCGGCCAGCACGTCTCCGAGCCCAGCTCCAAGGCGTCCAGGCTCCTGAGCCATGCTCTCAGGCAACCAAGTCCCAGAGACCAGCTCTCCGGCCAGCACATCTCCGAGCCTAGCTCCAAGGCATCTAAGCTCCTGAGCCATGTCCTCAGGCAACCAAGTCCCGGAGACCAACTCTCCGGCCAGCATGTCTCCGAGCCCAGCTCCAAGGCATCCAAGCTCCTGAGCCATGTCCTCAGGCAACCAAGTATCGGAGACCAGCTCTCCGGCCAGCACGTCTTCGAGCCCAGCTCCGAGGCATCCAAGCTCCTGAGCCATGCTCTCAGGCAACCAAGTTCCGGAGCCCAACTCTCCGACCAGCACGTCTCCGAGCCCAGCTTCAAGGCATCCAAGCTCCTGAGCCATGCTCTCAAGCAACCAAGTCCCGGAGACCAGCTCTCCGGCCAGCACGTCTTTGAGCCCAGCTCCAGGGCGTCCAAGCTCCTGAGCCATGCTCTCAGGCAACCAAGTCCCGGAGACCAGCTCTCTGACCAGCACGTCTCCAAGCCCAGCTCCAAGGCATCCAAGCTCCTGAGCCATGCTCTCAGGCAACCAAGTCCCGGAGACCAGCTCTCCGGCCAGCGCGTCTCCGAGCCCAGCTCCAAGGCATCCAAGCTCCTGAGCCATGTCCTCAGGCAACCAAGTTCTGGAGCCCAGCTCTCCGGCCAGCACGTCTTCGAGCCCAGCTCCAAGACGTCCAAGTTCCTGAGCCCGACCTCCGAAGAACAAGCCCCGAGCCTAGCTCCAAGGCATTCAAGATCTGAGAGGCCCTTAGACACCCAAATCCGAAGCCGACATTCTCTGGCATCGGAGTCTCGAGCCCAGCACCAAGGTGGTGAGGCTCAAGCCCATGTAAGATAAAGCTCCCCTCTCCACATTGAAAAAGAAGGAAAAAGAGGAGAAGAGAAGAGGAGAGGACATTCACACCATAAAAAAAAAAAAGAAAGGAGGAGGACACATTAACGGAAATATTCTTCATTAATTAGAAGGAATGCCTTACATTATCTCCCGGGCCCTGACAAGCCAGGTAGCCCGGTCCAAGAAAAGAAAAAGAGAAACCTTTTTACAGAGGTCCTATCCTATGGAGCCGGCTCCTTCCCTGGGCGGTGATCGGCCGAGACCTCTCCTTCTTCCATCTCCGCCGCAGGGACACATTCCTGAGCAGCCTCCGTCGGAGGGGCAGGTTCAGTTGCTGCTACCGAGGGGACCAC
Source organism: Areca catechu (assembly GCA_021397845.1). NCBI lineage: Eukaryota > Viridiplantae > Streptophyta > Magnoliopsida > Arecales > Arecaceae > Areca > Areca catechu. The sequence continues at coordinate 50,919,833 of CM038045.1, read as the reverse complement.
CTCAGCTGTCTTCGCTTGCGGTGCCGGCCCGGCCGTCGCCACAACCGAGGCCGCCTCAGCAATCTCCGGGGCCGCCTTTGGGGGAGCCCCGGCTGGAGCAGCTCCTTGCCCTGCTGCAGCCATCGCCGGAGCTGGGGCCTTCTTGCCAGGAGCCTAGAGCGCAGCCAGTCGCTCCTCGGAAAGAATCCCCCGAAACTGAGTGCGGTAGTAGGCGAACCCCTTGGCGAAGGAGTTCGTTGCCGCCTCTTTGAAGTCTTTTATGTACTCCGGGGAGGTCTTGAAAGTGGCCACCGCGTCAGCGGCTTTCTTCCTCGCGGCTTCTGCCCGACGCCTCGCCTCCTCCAGCTACTCCCCGATGCGTTCGGCCTGCCTGATCGCCACCGCCATCCCCTTCTCGACGATCTCGGTAGAACAGTTGGCGGTGGTAGCCTTCTCCTCTGCCTCCGCGGCCCTCTTCTCCGTGGCCACCACCCTCTTCTCAACAGAGGCAGCCTTGTCCCTCGCCGCCTCTGCCTCGGCCCAGAGTTCTCTCAGCCAGGTCCTCTTTGATTCGAGCTCTCCCTCGAGCTCTTTCTTGGTCCGGGCAGCATCAGCGACCTCGACCTGGAGGCTTTTGACCATGAGGCTGGCCTCCCGGGTCTCCTCATCCTTTCGACCCACCTCGGCCTTCAGGGACTCGAGCTCTACCTGTCGCTCTTTGTCCCTTTTTGCCCAGTTGTGGCAGTAGTTCCGGATGAGGATCAACTCTCTACCTTGCTACATTAAAAAGGGAGATGTTAGCCACGGTGCTGAAAAAAGTCAAAGAAAATCGAGGCGAGCGAAGGAGAACTTACGACGTACAGATTGGCGAAGGACGAGCTGACGACGTCGCCCAGAAGCCTCCCGCTCCCTTCCTGCCGGTCGCAGGACTGGACTGAGAAGTCCATCATCTGCTCGGCGAGGTTGGGGTCCTTCATCAGGGAGACATTGGGTCCCAGCCGGAAAGGGACTCGGCGATAGTCCCTGTCTTGCCTTCCCGCCGGCTCGGGTCCCTCAATAATGGGAGGCACCTTCAGCACCAGCTACGAGCTCGGTGCTACCTCAGATCGCACTTGGAGCGCCGGCCTTACCTCTCTCGGCCCCCCGTCCTCCTCGACATCGATGATCTCTGGAATGGGGACTTCTACCCTGGCGGTAGCGGCGGCCGACCTGGCACGGACAACCACCTCGAGCTCGGGCACCAGGACCGGACCGTGCTGCCCTGAAGGCTCGTGGATGGACTCGACCGCACTCTTCCACCTTCGTTCTAGAATCGGTGCATCCGGCCCGGCCTGCACCAGCCTCGCACCATCTTCGGCACGAGCCCTCTTCGGAGCGGGCTCGCCGGCCTCAGCTGCTTGCTCTCACTCCTCGGAGAACGAGAGCAGCACGTCCATGGAGAATTTCATCTCTGCATCGGAGAAGACATGGTCAATCCCCAAAAAAAAGGAAGAGAAGAAAAAATGATGAAGAAAGAAAACAAAAAGGGGGTGGCCAAGTCGAACTCACCCGACTCCTGCACCGAGCCGACCCCGGCCTCACGAAGATTCTGCTCTGATAGCAAGACCTCGAGCGAGGGGATCTCGACCGATTTGAGCAGCTTGTATAGGTCGAGATCGGCTGCTTCGACGGGGGAGTTCTTATTGGGAGACCGATATAGGTCGCTCCAAACCCAGTCGATCCCCTCAATTGAGGCGAAGAAGTATCTACTCTTCCATCCCTTGATGAAAGAGGGGAGCTCAAACCTAATCCCCCGAGGACGAGAAGAAAGGGACCACCACCCGTCCTCGGTAGGGTGGCGCTTCAAGGTGAAAAAAGCCCTGAACAGGGAGAAACGGGCAACAACCCCATGGAAGTGACACAGAACGATGAAACAAAAAATCGTTCTGATAGCATTAGGGACCAACTGGGTTGGGACAAGTCAATAGTTGGTCAGGAAGGAAAGGAAGAAAGGGTGGACGGGAAATTGGAGACACCCGGCGAAGGTCTCCTCATAGAAAGCGATCCGCCGAGGGCCACTAGATGTGACTCGCTCCCCCGGACGAGGAGCAGAAAGATGAACGGACTCCGGAATGCCGTAAGCACCCCGGATGGCCACAAGATCCTCGGCAGTGATCACCGAAGCAATCCTTCCGGGACCTGTTGATCGAGAAGGATCGGGTTCAGGAATGGAAGCAGAAGAATGAGCAGGAAGGAGAGCCAAGCGAGGTGGAGGAGAAGACCCAGGTTCCCTAATGACTACCGGATCGTGGAAGGGTCTCCTACTAAACTCATAACGTGCCGCCTTCATTTCCTTATCGGAGGAAGAAGGAGTCCTCAGCTGGGAAGGGCCGGCCTCGGCTTGGCAAGAAGGACGGAAGTTCGGACCGAAGTGATCTATGGAAGAAGAAAAAAATGAAGGAAGACCTACGACGACCCCTAGTCGACGAGAAGGGAAAAGAAGAGGGAGCTAACATGCTAAGGTCCTAGGAGAACGATGACGGCCGGAGAAGGAGAGGGAGAAGACCATTGTACGACGCCAGGCGCGAAAAATTCGAAAGAAAGTAAGTTTCAAAAGACCTACCTTTCTTTTCAAAGCGACCTATGCCCGACCGTACCGTTACGGCTCCCCCAAGAGATGCTTGCCACGTGTCTCCGATCGACGGGGCCAACACCCCAATCCGACCGCGATCGCTCTGACTTACATGCCCGCCATAACTGCTCCCTAGACGTGGCCGTGTGGCGCCCCCGCACAGGTTCAAAGGACCATCAAGCGAGGCGCCATCAATATTGGTCATTATTGCACCAGATTTCTCTACCTTTCCATGTCAGCACCATAATTACCCCTTCGTCCCGAGCACTGCGCGCCAACGGACCTCGGGAGTGGGGGGCAAATGATATGGCTAGATCGCTGACGTGGCGCGGACAGACTGACGTGGAGTCCCCATCAAATGCCACGATGGATTTCCAACATGAGCCCCTTCACCGGACTGAGCTCTCCCGAAGCAACGGGGCCGCTCGCCGAAGCCGAGCTCCGTCCTCCGCCAGGTCGGTCCCCGCTGGGTCGGGACGCCTAGGTCGGAGCCGAGTACGGGTCCCCACCCAAGGCGGACCCCTTGAGGTCGGGCCCCGAGGTCGGGAGTCAAGCTCAAGGCTCCTCCGCCACGAGTAGCCCCACTTAGGTCGGATCTCCTAGGCTGGTCGGCACCCCGTCCATCTCTGTCAGGTCGAGCTCGTCCGAAGCCGAGCTTCGCTAATCTGGAGTCGAGCTCAGCCCGCCTCCACCCAGCCGAGCCATCTTGAAGCGAGCTCGATGGAGGTGGGCCCCACCTTTCCAGCTCGGTCCCTAACTCAGACAGAGGCACCAACCACCAAGAGTGCGTCGCCTCCTCTCCAAGGACAATGGCAAACCTCCCGAGGGCCGTACAGCAGCGCCCGCCATGCCGCCATTAATACCCACGGCCGTCACTCACACCAGAAAGAAAGGAAACTCATACCAAGATGCCATGCCCTCCACCGACCTGCCGTACGACCAGGAAAAAGACCCAACCGGAGGGCGCGGGTCCCGATAACGGCGGCCCACCAACCGAGGCCCTGCCAGGCTTCCAGCAGGGGGAATGTTAGAGGCATATAGAAGCTTCCCTGGCCATCTGACAGAAGAGGCATCCCGTCTATGGCACGATACCTCGTCGTACATGTCTGACAACATGGGAAGATCCCGAGGCAAGCCAAGGTAAAAGACCCAGCCAGAGAAAGCCAAAAAGGGGTAACCCAAAGCAAACACAAAAAAACAAGGGAGAGAGGCCAAACAAAGGGGGACGACCACCTCGGCCACCACCGCTCCCAATTCACTCTCATTTCCATACACACTACACTCACTCCTCCTAGCATGGAGCTCATCCAGAGGGGCTCGACCAGGAGGATCTGTTCCCATGGATCGTCACTGACTTGACCGTCGGAGCACCCTTGCCAGAATCCCCGGCCTGGGTCACTGACGTTGTTGGTTGCAGGTCCCGAGGCACCGGAGGCATCCCAAGCAGTCGGACGCACGACCCCCGATACCATCAGCAGCTATGGGCCACGACGATTCGGGCGGCAACACTTATGATATCCTATGAACAGGATTATGATACATTGTTCGTAAACAGAATGTCATAAGACGAGATATATTTTTATCATTGAAAGTTTTTGAGTTTTTTTCAATGATGAAAATATCCTTCAATTCTATGACATCCTATGAACATGGGAATATCATAAGTTGGCCACTAGATATCATAACTCAAACTAACCGGTATCATAATTTTTTCATAAGAGGGGCATTTTCATCATTCAAAGTTTTTAAGAAAAAATAAAACTATAACATTGAATGCGTGTTAAAAAGCAGGATTTACATGATCCAATCAATTTGTGTGATGTATTTTTTCTTTACCGGTAGCGGTGTACAAAGACTTTCTCTTAGTATATTTATACATGAAAAAGTCTTTGTACACCACTCCGATAGAGAAAAAATATATGACATAATCTAATTGGACCATGTAAGCTTCGCTTCTCAATGTACATTTAATACTTGCAGCTTTATCTTTTCGTTAAAAATTTTGAATGATGAAAATATTCCTTCTTGATTTACCTTTGCATTAAAAATCTTGAATAACAAAAATATTCCTTTCTTATAAAAAAGTTATGATACCCCGTGACTTGGATCATGACATCTTGTGGTTGGATTATGACACCCTTATATAAGACTAAGAGATATTTTCATCATTAAAAAAAATAAAAATTTTTTAATGATGAAAATACTTCGATCTTATGATATCATGTAAACAAGGGGTGTCATAAGGAAAGAGTATTTTTATCATTCAAATACGTATTTAATACTTGCAGTTTACTTTTTTTGTTAAAAATTTTGAATGACGAAAGTATCCTTTCTTTATAATATCCCTTCGTGAATGGTATATCATAATCCTATTTATAGGATGTTATAAGGTCGATGGTATTTTTGGTTATTGAAAAATTTTTAAACTTTCTCAATGACAAGAATATTCCTAGATCTTATGATATCTTTTGAATTGGGTCATAACATCCTATTCACAGGGGTGTAATAATCCAAGTACAAGTACGATGTCATTACCCAAGCCAAGAAGCATCATAATTTATTTATAAGAGAGATATTTTCATCATCCAGAATTTTTAACAAAAAGATAAAACTGTAGGCATTAAATACGTATTGAAAAACATGGCTTATATGACCCTTACGTGGCCTAATAATATTCGGCAGTGTAAAAAATACACCACCCCCGATGGATAAAGAATTACTCTTTATACCTTCATTTGCTTTTTTTAAAAATTTTTTAAGTTAAATATAGATATGAATATCGATTGGATTAAAAAATTATATCTATATTTATTTTGAAGGGATATAAATATAAATTAGATAGGATAGAAATACGAATATAAATCAATAATAAATTTTATAGCTACATAATCAAAAATATTATCAAGTGGATGACAAACCAAATTAATAATATATTAATATATTTTTAAGAAAATTCATGAATATCATATAAAATAAAATAATAAATATAATAAAATATTTAAATATAATTTAAATAATTGTGTTTCCATATTTATTTTTTTGAGAGATAAAAATATGAAAACAGATACCAATGTAGTCAACTACTCAAATTTTATTCACAGATTTGGATACAAAAATAATATTTATCGAGTCCACTTACATCTTTAAACTTTTTGCGCTGCCTTAGCGAATTCTATGTTTAGGCTGTGAGGATGGAGAGAGACGGCTAGCTCCATTGGCTGAGATATACTTACAAATGTTATCAAGATAAGTCCAACTAATTGCGAAGCCTTTGCCTTCGCTTGTGTGATAAATGCTTACCACCATGCATGCAATGATGCTAGAGACATAGGATGGGCATAGAAAAGCCCACGGTATCCATCTGCTCATCAATAATTAATATTTAAACAACATCATGATTGCACTCTTTTAACTCTTGAAAATGTTTAATCCTCATGCAGTTGTGACGGAGAAATAACGTAATTGGACATTTCACACGGGAGATATATTTAGAACAAACATTCTTATAGGGGCTACATGTACCAGTGCAAACATTCACATGGTCCAGGCTGCATGCAATGACTAGCTGAAACTGTAATTGTTCTCACATGCATGAGAGACTTCTCTCTTATATGGGAGATATCCCACAGGGTATTATATGTAATAATTCAGGCATCATGTTTGAACTAATTTGGTGCTGAGGCTAAAAATTGAGAATTTTAAGAATTGCATTTTTGCATGTAACCCTTGTCATATGTCAACGTTAGATATAAGTTGCACATCAAATTTAAACTAATCTTAGCTAGGGCTGGAAATGGGCCGGCCCAAAGTCCATTGGACCGGTCCAAAGATTATATTTTAAAAAATTTTGGATCAAATCCGGGCATTCCTTTGATCTAAAAATTAAACGGAATCTATTTTACCGTCCTAAGACTAGTCCAATATACTTAAAATTTGATCCGAAGTTTGAACCGATTTCAGACCTGTTCGAAGTTTATTGAGCTGGTCCAATCCAGTTCCAGACAATGGACTTTTGGGCCGGCCCATTTCCAGCCCCAATCTTAGCATGTCAAATGCCTGGACCATTCAAAATTTCAGATTTACCTCACTGCTTCTCCCAGCTCTCCGGTCTCCGATCTCGCCTGCCACCGGTGTTCGGCGTAAGAAATGGTCATGATGGCATCCCTTATCGTTATGAACATTTGGAAGCAGAATTCAGTGTCGGGCGTAAGAAACGATCATGATGGCATCTCTCATACAGGGAATTGCCTTGCTGCTCCACTGCTTTAAACATAGTTTATGGTCTGGAATAGACTTCTTATTGTTGTAGTGGTGGGTCTAGTAGCATTATCACTGTTCTGATTAAGCCTGCAATTGCTGGCCAGAAGATATATTAGTCATCAAAGTTTGTAATCCAACAAAAATTTTCAGGTTAATGAATATTGTCGCTGTGTGATGCATTTTTGGTGAGCATAGCTTGAGATGGAACGATTGAAACAGGGTAAGTTGGATTTTCCTTTGGAAATATCAGAAATATATTTGTGAATAAAGGGTGCATATATTACAGAACTGCTAATAGAGTCAGGTTCATGAATTATACATTTCTACAAATATTCATGAAGATAATCCACTTTAATTCATCACCAGCTATCTGCAAAATTAAAAAATAGAAAGAAACAGCACTAATAAGATGAAAAATCCTGGAAGAATCATAGAATACCTCCAAATAATGTCAAATTCAAGCAGATGCACATCAGATCGATAATCCACTTTGCAAGCAATGGTGGAGAAAAAGTGAAGCATGCAAGATGTCGGGAGAGAGTCTTACGCATTATCACAACCAAAGTAAACACATCACTATAAAAATTTTACCATTAAATAGCAGTTCAATTTAGCCACATCATCGAACAAAAGAAAGCAACAAGAAAGATGGTGGGGACACCAGGATCAGACACGGATCACTGGATCCCATTTGATTTATTGATTATGATTTTTTTTAGAACCTTAGTCATGTGTCACAATTTTGTAAGCAAATAAGATTGAGTCATGTAATAAGTTGAGATTAGTTGATTATGTCTCAGCCCCAATTCAGTATTAAGTCATGTATTTCAGTATAAGTCCAATATGAGTCCAATTTTTGTATAAGAGAGGAGGTTACCCTATTTTGAAGTTCCATCATGCCTCATCCAGCAGTCAGAGGCCACTATATCAGTTTATTGGATTTTGTGTGACACCCCAGGATCCAAGATGCCTTCCAGATACCCTAATTCCCTCAAGATGTTCTCCAGATGCCTAGAACCCAGGAGGGGTCCACCTCAGCCGAAGTGGGCCTACCTATGCTCCTCCGCCAGGTGGCACCCCCAGATGGGTCCACCTCGGTCGGAGTCAAGCTTGGCACCCCCGCTTCTTCGCTAGGTGGCGCCCCTTGATAGGTCCACCTCGGTCGAAGTCGAGCTTGCCTCTGCCCCTTCGCCAGGTGTCGACCCAAGAGGGGTCCACCTCGGTCGAAGTGGGCCTGTCTCTGCTCCTCCGCCAGGTGGCACCCCTAGATGGGTCCACCTTGGCCGGAGTCGAGCCTGCCACCCCCTCTCCTTCTGCTAGGTGGCGCCCCCAGATAGGTCCACCTCGGCCGAAGTCAAGCCTTCTCCGCAGAGCACGGAATGACCAAGGGCGCAAGCCTCGAGGAGGCGACCGAGGACGACGCGCATAGGCGATGCATCCAGTACGTCATCCCCAGGACTGTAACGATGCGCGGAACCTCGTTTACACCAGTTTAGGAAGGGCACCCTGCTTGAGATACCGGATCCGGCACCCGGTAACCTGGTACTCCAAAAGGGGAGAACCACGGTCAACACCACGAGCTCGAGGATGCCTTCACGAGGATCGGGGCCCCGCCAAGTTCCCCCTTTCATGATTGCACAGTAGACAAGACCGGCTCATCACTTAACTCCCGACCGTGAGGGAAGACAACCTGGGAGAGCAGTCGCTAAGCGTCGCTGACCTCCAGAGCCTCCCAGGAGGGAGAATCGAGGCACCAAAGTATCCAACGATCTCAAAAGGGGCAGGACGGCCAAGGAGAGGGAGCAATTGAGAGGGCAAGCACACACACGGGGAGAAGAGGCGATTCTAAGACAGGAGCTCCAAGGGAACTTGCAGGAGCGAGCTCGACGAGCCTAGTTGCAGGAACCAGAGCGCCCATCCCTTTCATTCTCACTCATTTTCTCATCAAAGATTCTTCTAAGCACGGAGACCCAATAGGGATTCATCTTAGTAGATCTGTTTCACTTTACCGCTCTCTAACTTGACCGTCGGAGTGCCCCCACTGAGATCCCCGGGCCGGGTCTCTAACCTCGTTTTGCAGGTCCGGGAGCGTTAGGATTTTGTAGCAAACGGGATCGTAGTTCGGTGCCAACTCACAGCTGCAAGCCACAGCGGTAAGGTCGACAAAACCCATCTTGGCCGACTCATTGCTGCTCCTAGAAGCCCAACACACCAACCTTGGCATCCTTGAAGTTTACTAGGTTAAAGCATGGAGGGAAAAGGAGAAGACTTGGTCAAGTTCCTAACCTAGTTGGGATTTGTTTTCCTAATTGTTTTAAGACTTGTAATTCTAACCTAGCTAGGAGAAGGACTTGTAACCTAAGTGGAAGAAGACTTGTAATACCTTAAGGATAGGTTATTCCTAACCTAAGTGTAATCCTAATTAGGAGAGGGCATGTGAACTCTATAAATACCTCACCCCTCTTCCTCTTGTAACCAATCTTTTTATCATATGAATTAAACTTTGCTGAAATTTTGTCTTAAGTATTGTTCTTGTGTTGGTGTTCTTGTGTTGTTTAAGTATTTGTTCTTTGCCTAGCTGAACCCTACTACAAGCTTTCTTCTTCGCACAAGCTTTGCTGCTTTCTAAGCCTTCATACGCCCAAAGAAGAAGTGCCCTAGGCCTCCCAAGCAAGGAGCATCATCCTTCTTCAAGCCGCCCACATCCAAACCCTAATTCCATCTTCTTCTAACCCTAATCTCCTTCTATTATTTTGTTGTTTCTTTCTAATCATCCTCTAACGCTTGCAAGATCCCCGAGGTATTTTCCCTCCCCAAAGGAGACCTTTCTTGCCTCCAGGACCGCCCAAATCATCCATTTAATCCAAGGAAACGGAAGCTTCATCATCGAGGCTGCAATCAGAGTGTGAGTGATCTCTTCAATTGTAGATTCTTCAATCTCTGATTGGTAACATCCTTCCCTACTCTTGATTTCTGATTTGATGAAGATTAGCTATTCTAAACCAAGAATTTCTCAATTCTCGGGTCCTGACTTTTATTATTTTGCATGAGTATGCGTGTGATATGATGATTCTTTGCATTACTGAATATCCTGCTAGTCTTTACTTAACTTTGAAAATTTAGCCTGCAAATTAAAATTATAAAAAAATTAGTTTACTATTTTTCCTACATATTTAGCAATCTTAGAGTCGTCCCGTATCAGTTTGGTATCAGAGCGGGTTTAGGATAGCATTCATCTGCATTAGGATCACAAACCCTAATTTCTGCATCCTGCTAGCTGCATTAAGTATCTATTTTTCATCTGATTTTGACCACCTAAGAATTTTATTTTTCTATGAAACTTGCATGTAATGTCCTCGATTTTGTCCTAATAATTTTCGTAATTTTTAATTAATTTTATATAAACCTAATTCACTAAAATTTGACATATTAGAAACCCTAACTAAAATCCTGATAATTCTGTATCAGTCCAAAAACCCTAGGATTTGCATCATCATCTAATTTTTGTTTTGCATCAAATTTGGTAGAGTTCATCATCACTGTCCATCCTCGATTTTGTAATTTTTTAGATTTTTTTTTGCATCGGTAACTATGTCAAAACAAGCATCTTCTAAAATCCTAATTTCCTGAATTCTGCTATTTCTGTATTTTGACTCAACCAAACATAACCAACTTCCTCACACCTTAATCCCAAGCCCAATTAGTTGCTAACCTAATCAACCTAAACCTAATTTTCCACCTCATAAAACACACATAAAATTTTTTTATTTTCTGATTATTTTAGATTGCATCAGGACCATCGATTGCCATCATCTCTTTAACCTAATCTTAAGGGCAATTGCTATCTAACATCAGGGTAGGATTTCATCCCCCGTCCTGGGTCCAAAACAACCACCAACATTCTGACCCAAGCTTAATTAAAATTAATTAGATTTAATTTATCCTAGTGGGCTAGGTGACACAAAATAGGTTGGGTCTGAACCGTGTGGGCCAACTAGTGCATTTAATCCTTTAGCTATTACTGAAATCTGGTGTCTAAGGCTGAGGGTCCAGAGTCAAACGACCTAAGTGGTGTTATGATTTTTAATTGGATCCCTGCGAAAGTAGGGGGGCCTCCCACACTCCCACCCTCTACCTGGCCAGAGGAAGGATTAGTTGCTAGGTTAAGTGTAAATTGAACTGACCCATTCAATTTTGGCTCTAGGTCTAGAAAACCCTAGAATTATTGATTCTTTGCATGTGTGGCTGCACCATCTCATTCTGATTGTTTGATTAAGTGTATGACCACTAGACTAAGAACCCAATACCAAAAGTCTAAACCCCAACCCAGCTCAACCATGGATCCAGTCTAGAGGCCTTCATGAAAGCAATGACCGATCAATTTACCCAAATGAACCTCAAATTTGACCAAACCAATACCTAATTGAACCAAAAGTTTAATCAATCCAATATCTAGATCAACAATCGACTTGACCAAATGATCCAATCCAATAACCCAGCAACCCATAGGATTAATCCATTAGATGACCAAGTAGGAATCCCAAACTAGACCCATAGACCCCAGGAACCCATAGTCCCTAGATATGAACCTGTTGCCCATGTGGCTTTCCAAGAGGGGGGTGAATTGGGTTTAAAAAACTTTTCACAATTATGTGCACTTTGAAATTCCTTTAGTGTTGTAGTGCAATATGCAATGTGGAAGTATTTAAGTAAAAATAATAAGACAATAGGAACACAATCACAAACACAAAGAGATTTAGAGTGGTTCGGAGCAACCGGCTCCTACGTCCACTACCCAAGCACCACTTGGAATTTCCACTATATCCTCCAACCAGAATACAGTTGGATTGTTTTACCAGGCTCACAATCCAAACCTATACACTTTGGTTTTACCGGGATCATCAAAGAAACCCAAACTTCCTTTGGTTTTAAACGGGATCACCAAAGAAAACCCTAACACTTGGTTTTAAACTGGGATCACCAAGAACCCAACTTAGGTTTTTACAAGGCTCACATAAAAACCTTCAACCCTCTCTTAAGACACAGTCCCTTGCCCTTCTTAGAGAGAAAACAAAGATAGAGAGAAAATAAACAAGCAACTACAACAAACTGAGTTTGTTTAAATGTTGGCGATGTAGATCAAGACAAAGCCTAGCTTTGAATGCTCTTTAATTGCTCTTCAAGCTACTTCTTTTCTTCTTCAATGAATGGATTCAATGATGAAGTGGAATTGGTGAAGCTTTGAATCCTAACTTGAAAGCTCTTGAAGTAGGTAGGTGAAAGACTTAAAGGCTCTTCAATATCTCAAGATAAATCAATAATAATGATCTAATAATTGTTTAATCCCTCAAAAACATTTCCTTTTATAGTTTTTCAAGAGATATGGCCATTGTAGGGCCTAGAAATTCATGAAAGAGCTGTTGGAGACGAAATGAAATTCAAAAATTACTTTCAGCAACTAGCCATTGGAGTGCAGAAAATGGCTACTCGAGTCGAGTCGAGGTCCACGAGTCAGCTCGAAGTCTCAGACAGCCCAAAATAAATTTCTATAAGAGTCGGCTCTTCAAACTGGAGTCGGCCTTGCCTTCAATCACTTCAAAATAACAAATACCTAGAGTCGGCTCTTCAGAGCAGAGTCAACTCGAGTTCTCAGCTCACCAAAAAACCAAACTCTGGACGAGTCAGCTCTTAGGGCAGGAGTCGGCTAAAGATCTCAGGCTTCAGAAACATGTATTCTCCCAAGAGTTGGCTCTTGGGATAGGAGTCACTCTTGATACTGAAATTCTGAAATTTTTTCCGTGTCGTACCACAAGGAGTCGACTCTTGATCCATGAGTCAGCACTTGCCAAGACTTCAATTGATGCTTCAAGCTTCTCCAAAACTCTTCAATACTTGAATCAAACAAGAGCTAATCTACATACTCTCAATTTTATAATTTTCAGCCCATTTTACAAGATTACAAGATTGACAAAATTAGGGCTTTTACAAGTTAAAGTTCATAAGAGTACATACATAATTGAATTACCTCTTCTTCAATTTGAAAACCAATTTAAACTAAAGGTAACCAATTTCCTGCAAAAACTTCTTAAGTAATTGAAAGAATTAGTATCAAATACATGCTCCAATATTTTGTGATCATCAAAATCATTCCAGGGGTCAACAATCTCCCCCTTTTTGATGATAACAAAACACTGGGTGTTACAGTAGTAACCGACCCATTCAACCCTGGCACAACGGTGGGACCCCTTAAAGAAATCAGCCCCTATGGAGGTCAGGTCGGCGGCTCGGCCAGCCTACTACGACCGGGTGAGGTTGGCACCTCGGTCAGCCCAGCCCGACCGTGCCTGGAGCCCAGTTCGGCCGGGCAAGCACCCCGACTTAGGTCGACAGTTTGGCCAGCCCACCTCGGTCAGATCCAGGTCGGTTCCAGTCACCCCAACTCGGCACCATCTCTGTGCCTCGATCCGCGTGCACCGGAGGTACGTGCATCCAGGTCACTCCGCCAGTCACCTGGCTCTGCACCGCCCAAGATCGCGCCAGCCCAGCTCTGGACCTCTCCTCGGTCTGCGTGCAAGGGGGGGACGAACCCGACCTCCAGCTCCGGCTTCGCACCGCCCGAGTGCCGTCCGGCGCCCCTGTGCCCGGGATGGCATGGTCTCGGCGCCTCCGAGCCCGGTGTAGCATGCCCGGCGTCTCCAACCCCGGTGCCTTCGAGCCCGGTGTAGCATGCCCGACTCGTCCGAGCCCGGCGCGGCACACCCCGGTGAGCCCGGCGCCTCCGTCTTCTCTGGCGCGGCATGCCCGACGCCTCTGGACCCGGCATGGGTACCCCGGTAGCGCCTTCGAGCCCAATGACGGGTCCCCCAGCTCGTCCGAGCCCGGCGCGGCACGCCCCAGCGCGGCACGCCCCAGCGCGCCCAGCGCCTCCGGCTTCTCCGGCGCGGCACGCTCGGCGCCTTCGAACCCGGCACGGGTACCCTGGCACCTCCGAGCCCGGCGACGGGTCCCCCTTCTCCTACGGCTTCCAGCAAACCTCTGCACCGCCCAAGCTCCAGCTCCGGCTCTGCGTGCTCCCGTCCAGCATGCCCGCAGGGGTTCGGTTCCCCTGACTTCGCTCGGTCCGACTCCGGCCCTGCACCGACACCCCGGCGATGTCCCGCGCGGCTCCATCGACCTCGCCGGCGTGCCCCGGCTCGGCACCTCCGATCTCGGCATCACAGCACGCCCAGGGCAGCGGGCCCCCAAGCCCCGGCTCCTTCGGTTTCGGCCCCGCTCGACACGCTCGCGGTGCACTCACGGCACGCCCGCAGCGGTCCGGCTCTCGTGGCCTGGTTCCCCCGGCTCCGGTCCGATGCAGCCTCACCTGCAGAAGCATGGCACGCTCCCGTGTCCTTGACCCTGCTCCTCCAGCTCTGCCCGATGCAATGGGTAGCAGGGCCCATCTCTGGCTCCAGTCCAGCGCGGCCTCGTCCAGGCCGGCACCATGGCAGCGCCCAATCCTGTCTCTGCCACTGGGGAGCGATGAACCTCCACTGTCTTGCACTGGCTCTACACTTATGCACGCATGGGTTTGCGCCTACGTGCATGGGGCCTCGCACGTCGCCTCGATCAGCATGCATGAAGGCCCCCGTGGGCCTTCTCTCGGTCCGCGTGCCCGCATGGCAACTTGAAGCAATGTCCCGGCTAGTCCAGCACTTTGGCATCACAGCCCAGCTCGGTCACTGGGAACACCACGCAGTTCGGTCTCACTCATATGGGCCTGGCACGTTTTCCGAGGGGCCCATCCACATGACCCCAACGCTCTTTCCATGGATCCCCCTCCACGTGGGCCCTATGGCACGCCGCCTAACACGCCGTCTGCAAGAAAGGTTTGCATTTAAGTTTTCTAAGCTACTGTTTACTCTAACTAGTGAATGGTGGCATGCCCAAGGTACTGTACCCCTGCACCATCTTCCTGAACCACCCAGAAGAAGAAGGTTCACCAACCCATCATGGCATCACAGGCTATCCCAGCATGACAAGTCTATATCAAGACCAGCACGTCTCCCTAGGAGCCATTCGTCTACACAAAAACCGGCATGGAGGTAAGGGGAGGTAAGTAAGAAACAATACACTCTCTTCATTATCACCCTCTGGCAACAGAGAGTCCCCCAAGCTCTCGGCCTCAAAGGTCTCTTATTTCCTTCGATCGTCCCACTGACTTGATCGTCGGAGTGCCTTAGCCAGAATCCCCGATGCAGGTCTTCCCTATTTTGCAGGTCCACCCAATAAAGGGATGATACGGTGAAGATTTCTCCCACCGGAGAGGCCCACAGGAAGACCACGATGCAGTATCAAGCCCCATTCATCCCCACGACTATGACTATGTTTTCCTTGATCGTCTCCGATCGACGAGCCCGGTGATGCTGGCAGGGAGTCCACTCACCCGGGCCACGTAAGAAACTGCAAGCCACGGCGATCTAGGCGGCAACACTGGGCATGATTAGAATTTAAAAACACTTTACAATTACTGTATATTCACATTTATCAAATGATATTAGACATAGTGCGTATCACATAGATTGAGTATCAAGGTATCAACACAGTTCGTCATTATATTTCATATGTATCAAATGTATGAATTATATAAAATTGAAAACTATTAACACCAAGTATCATATGTATCGATACACTATATTATCTGTATCATATGAGCAATAAGTATCGAAACATAATGTATCAAATGTGTATCGAGTATCAAAACATAATGTATCAATACATAATGTATCAAGAGTATCATCTATACATTGCATATCGAAACTTACAAAATTAACAAGTATTTGAAGTAAATTTCATGAAAGTTTAACAAGAAACTTGACAAAAGCTCCCCCTTACTATTGTAATAGTATTTCTTTTTTATTTTCATCAAATTTTCATATAAACATTTTTCAAGAATAAACATTCTAGCTAGCTCATCATATCATTTTCATGCACATGCTCTCTTCTCCCCCTTTTTATCATCAACAAAAGGTATAAAAGATAGGAGATCATTCATTAACAAGAGTAGTACATGAGTGTATCATAACAAGACATGTATTATAAAAAGTGATGTATATATATGAAAAGTCAGTACATAAGTGATACATTACAATTGTACCTCGGCATGACAAAATAGTATCACAACATCAAAATATAACTAACATAGAGTCCTAAAAACATCAAGATAAAAGACTAAAACATCAAAATGATGGGCTATGATCATCACCACTAAGGTCTTCCTCACTAGAGGAGGAACTGACCTCTAAGATGCCTGGACTAGGCTTAAACTTAGGAAACCTAGGTCTAAGGTCCTTGATTCTAGTCCTAGTAGGTGTGGTAGTCCTAGAAGCTTTGGTTTTGGCTTTAGCTTTTACTTTGGACTCTAAAGAAATAACAATGGGAGTGGATCTGGCAATGGGAGGATCAAATGACAATGCCAAAGTGCCGGTGGTAGATAATATCTCTGTAGCTGGAGTCTGTCCAACATCAGATCCTAGAATGTCAATACCAACCTCGGCCTCAGCAGGAGTGGCGTGTGAAGGAATGTCACTGAAATGTGCTGCCTGTCCCTGCTCGCAATCAGTGCCAGTGTCAGGTGCTACCATGGAAGTCATCGATACAGACTGGCTAGCTACAGTAAGCTGCTGAAGAATGGACATGATATCCTGGAATCCCTGCTGTATCTCAGACTGAAGTAGAGCTATCCTGGTATCAATGTCAGATTTGAGACAAGATATCTCGTCTAGTACTCTCTGTAGTCTATCATCAACATCAGGTCCAACAGTTGTAGATCCTCTGAATGGTGAACGAGAGGTGGTAGGAGCTGGCTTTGAAGGTCCAGCCTCATCAGTATGTGCATCTACGTCCATACCATATCCCTCTGCTGCCTGAATGTCCTCATCTGAGTCATCATCTGAGTGAGCTACTGGAAGACCTGACGTCTTCCGAATCCAGTGACCGTCTACTTTGATAAATCCCATCCGAGTAAGAGATTTCAGATTATATCTATCAGTGTGTAAAAGTAGCCGGCTGTCCTCACCTATCAAGTCAACTAGGGCATCCTGAAATAGAAGTGTAAAAACCATGCCATATGGTAGACATGCGCGTGCCCTACGAGCAGCCTCTCTCATCTATGAAAGCATAATAAATGGTAGATTGAGGGCCTCCCCCTCAATCAGACATCTCATAAAAACTAGGTCATGCTCACTGACCCAATCAAACCGCCTTGTCTGGGGCAAGAAAATATGACTGATAATGTTGTGCAATAATCTCATTTTCAATGATAACTAATTTGCACTAACATGAATAATACCCTTTACATTTGTTCTTTCCAATACTAGTCTTAGGGTCTTCTGCTTCTCCTTCAGAACTAGGTAACATTTACCTTCTTTTTGAATGTGAAGTAAGCTTGACAATCTTTGTTCACTAATTTCAATGTGTTTTCCCTTCACAGTCCCTTCAATATGAAATGCACCCAAGGACAAACTTTCAAAAAATTGCCTGACAAAATTTGGATAAGTAGGTACATTCAACAAATTGAAATCTCTCCAACCCTGTTTATCTAACCAATCATTGATATGCAAATGTTCTTGCTCCAAGAAATTGAAATCTATACATCTACCAGGTGTAACTTGTCGATTACCCATTAGAATGACTTGCCTAGGTGCTTGTGGCTCTTCTTCTTGCTCTATTTGCTGTTCTCCTTCCGGATTCGAGGTGTCCAAACATCGTTTCATCCTCCTTTCCTCCGCAACCATCCGAACCACTCTCCGGGGTTTCTTAGCTATGGCCTTACGCCATCTGCTAGGATTAGGAGTTTGGAGGGTTTAGGAAGTGTTCTAGGATGTTTTCCTAGGATGGAAAGAAGAGTCGGCTAAGTGGAAGAGAGAAAAATGGAAAAATATAATGAATACAAACCTATGAAACCCTATTTAAAAAATGTTCAGCCCGACTTTCGAGTTGGCTTGCCAAACAACCTGATGACTCGAGTCGACTCGAGCCAAGAAATAGCCTAAAGATCGAAAAAGGTTAAAATCAATTTCTATGGATTTTTAGATACTAAAATAGGTTGTTCTAAGCTCTAGAGTGAAATTTAAAATATCTAGATATTTTTTCCTTATTTTTCAAAAATTAGGTCAAAATGTTCAGAATGGGTCATACAGGCCTAATTAGCCTCTAATCTTCTCAAATCTATCTAGACTAAGAGGTTTAGTAAAATTGTCAGCAAGTTGATCTTCAGTAGGTACAAATTCTAGCTCAATAACATTATTTAAAACATGATCACGAATAAAATGATGTCTAATTTCTATGTGCTTAGTTCGTGAGTGCTGAATTAGATTTTTGGATAAATTAATAGCACTGGTATTATCACATTTAATAGGAATTTTAGATTGGACAACACCATAATCTTCTAGTTGTTGCTTGATCCATAACACTTGAGCACAACAGCTTCCAGCAGCTACATTTTCTGCCTCAGTAATAGATAGTGCTATAGAGTTCTGCTTGCAACAGTGCCAAGAAATCAAGTTAACACCTAGAAACTGACAGGTATCACTTATGCTTTTTCTATCAATCTTACATCTTCCATAGTCAGCATCAGAATAACTAATTAATTTCAAAGATGTGTGCTTAGAATACCATAAACCTATGTTGCATATGCCTTTCAGATATTTAATGATTCTTTTAACAGCTATGATGTATGACTCTTTTGGATTAGATTGAAAATGTGCATACATACAAATACTAAATAAAATATCAGGTCTACTAGCTATCAAATAAAGTAATGAACCGATCATACATTGGTACAGCTTTTGATCAACATTTGTGCCATTCTCATCTTTATCAAGTCTACATGTAGGACTCATGGGTGTTCCAATTTCTTTGCTTGATTCCATGCCAAATTTTTTGATAATCTCCTTGATGTATTTGGCCTGGTTGATTAGGATACCTTCTTTAGTTTGTTTGATTTGAAGTCCAAGAAAGTAACTCAGCTCACCCATCAAGCTCATTTCGAATTCTCCCTGCATTAGCTTAGCAAAATCTTGACACAACGATTTATCAGTATATCCAAAAATAATATCATCAACACAGATTTGAACAACTAAAATATCATTATTTTTTCTTTGAATAAACAGTGTAGTGTCAATATTACCTCTTACAAAATCATTTGAAGTTAAAAACTTACTTAGTCTGTCATACCAGGCTCTAGGTGCCTGTTTCAGACCATACAAAGCTTTATTCAATTTAAAAATATGATTTGGAAAAGTGTAATCAATAAAACCCGGTGGTTGCTCAACAAAAACTTCTTTAGATAGAAAACCATTCAAAAATACACTCTTTACATCCATTTGAAATAATTTAAAATTCATAAAGCATGCATAAGCTAGTAGTAATCTAATGGCTTCTAATCTAGCTATTGGTGCATAAGTTTCATCAAAATCTATTTCTTCTTCTTGATTATATTATTATACTACCAGTCTAGCCTTATTTCTACTTACATTTCCTTCTTCATCTAATTTATTTCTATAAACCCACCTAGTACCTATAACAGGATAGACATTAGATCTTTCTACTAGGGTCCAAACATTATTTCTCCTAAATTGGTTTAATTCATCAGGCATTGCTAACATCCAATTAGGATCAGTTTCAGCTTCTTCTATAGTGTGTGGTTCTATATGAGAAACAAAAGCAATTCAGTCATGTGTATCTCTATGTACAGCTCTAGTTCTAACACCTTGAGATGGGTCTCCTATAATTAATTCTTTAGGGTGTGATTGTACATACTCCATTCTTTGGGTATATCATCATGATTTTTGCTTACCTCTTCTTCATGTGGTTCACTTGATTGTTTGTCTTTCAGAGTCAAATCTTTCAGTCCATATTTTAGAGTACCTGCATCATCAGCAGCAAGATCTTCTTTTCTAGAAGATGTAACGTCAGATTCATTGAAAACAACATATATAGATTCTTCTACAGTCAAAGTTTCTTTATTGAAAACACAATAGGCTTTACTATTTAAAGAATATCCAAGAAAAATAGCCTCATCGGATTTTGCATCGAGTTTACCAATATTATCCTTTCCATTGTTAAGAACAAAACATTTACAGCCAAAAACATGAAAGTATTTGATATTAGGCTTTCTATTATTCCAAAGTTTATAGGGGATTTTTCTAATAATAGGTCTAATCAAAACTCTGTTCAGAATATAGCATGCAGTATTTACAGCTTCTGTCCAAAAGTATTTTGGAAGACTTCCTTCACAAAGCATTGTTCTGGACATCTCTTCTAAAGTCCGATTCTTTCTTTCTACAACACCATTTTGCTGTGGTGTTCTAGGTGTAGAGAAATTATAATCAATACCATGTTTTGTGCAAAAGTGATCAAAATATTGATTTTCAAACTCGGTGCCATGATCACTACTAATTGAAATAACATATAATTTTTTTAAATTTGTGACTATTTTATAAAACTTTTTGAATACTTTGAAAGTTTCATCTTTATGTGCAATAAACAAAACCATGTGTATCTTGAAAAATCATCTACAATCACAAGACCATATTTCATACCACCTAGGCTAGTAGTCATAGTAGGTCCAAATAAGTCCATGTGAAGTAACTCTGAGAGTCTAGTAGTAGAAACAATATTTTTGGATTTAAAATTCTCCCTCACTTGTTTTCCTAATTGACAAGCATTGCAAACATAATCAAAATTAACTTTAAATTTTGGCAATCCTTTAACTAAATCTTTTGAAATAAGTTTAGCTATAATATCCATACTAGCATGTCCAAGTCGCCTATGCCATAGTAAACTTGATTCCTTGCTCTTATCATTCATTGCTACGAGACTTGTGTTGCTTGACATAGCTAGATCATTAAGATCTACTATATAAATGTTACCAAGTTTATGTCCAACGAATTTAGTACTAGAGTTAAGTGGATCAACCACTATACATATTGATGACTTGAAGAAAACATTAAAACCAATGTCACATAGCTGACTAATACTCAAAAGATTATGCTTTAACTTTTCTACAAGTAACATATATTCAATAAATGTAGAAGGAGTAATTTTAATTTTACCGATACCGATTATCCTTCATTTTTTATTATCACCAAATATTACCATTTCACCATTTTTTTTATTCTAGGATGAAGAATTGATCAACATTACCCGTCATGTGTCTTGAACAGCCGCTATCCAGATACCATCTTTTCTTTATATTTATGGCTGCAAGACATCCCTGCAAAACAATCATTTAATAAATTTAGATACCCAAGCTTTCTTGGATCCTTGCAAGTTAATAGAAATGGTTCCTTTTGGAATCCAAACTTTCTTAATTTTCTTTTTGTCATTATGTTTCAAATGACATTCAAATACCTTATGACCAAAGTTATTACATGCATAGCATACAATCCTTGATTTTGGATAATAAACATGAGATGATGCAAATTTAGGTCTAACTTGTTTTGAATTAGTAAACTTAGGAGCATATGATGTAGATGCAGAAAATTTGTTTAAAATTGAACCTTTGTAACCAATTCTAAATTTATTATTTATTTTTATTTGATCTTTCAAAATTAATTCAAGCTTGTTAGAACTTAGGATTAATTTTTTAACCAAAGGCTTGAGCTTTTGAACTTCTTTCTTTAAATCATTATTTTCATTTTTCAAACCTTTGTTTTTCTCAAGAAGCTCTTCTTTTTCAAATTATGTGATCTTAAATCTTTCACAAACTAGACTTAATTCCCTTTGCAAAATTTTATTTCTTTCACCAAATTCATTTTTATCTTTTTCAATTGTATCACAATGATTTTTCAAGGTTTTCATTTTCAAACCAGCTTTCTTGTATTCTACTAATAATTCATAGAATGCATTATGCAGCTCATCATATGTAAATTCTAAGTTAGGTTCAGAAGTAGTTACCTCGTCCTCCAAACCCATAAGACAGATTTGTGCAGTCTTTGTTGTCTCTTCATCCTCTTCAGTGGATGTAGATTCATCGCTGTCACTCCATGCTGCAAGCATTGCCTTCTTTTTCTTTCTGGTGATCATCTTTTTATTTGCTTCAGGACAGTCAGGACGAATGTGTCCCGGCTTCTTGCATCCATAGCAGATTGGTACTTGATATTTATCTTTATCCTTCTCTTTTTCTTTGTCTTTTTCTTTCTCTCCCAAAATCTCCTTTTCTAAATTGCTTTCTCCATCTATTTATTTTTCTTCTACCCATAAACCTTTTAAATCTTCTCATTACAAGGGCTATCTCATCATTTTCTAAATCATCATCATCTGATGAGTCTAAGTCTTCATTCTTGTCCTCTTCTATAGCTTTAAATGCTATAGCTTTCTTTCTTTTGGTATCTTCATCTGTCCTTTGTTGCATAGCTAATTTATGTGTGATTAGTGATCCAAGCAGTTCATCCAGTGGTAAGGTATTCAGGTCCTTCGCCTATTGAATAGCTGTCACCTTAGCTTCCCATTTATCTGGCAAGGATCTCAAAACTTTTTGAACAAGATCAGCATTACTATAAGTTCTACCAAGACTTTTCAGACCATTTATAATATCAGTGAAGCGAGTATACATAGCAGATATAGTCTCACTAGGATCCATCTTAAATAACTCATAGTTATGCACAAGAAGTTTGATTTTTGATGTTTTAACTTGTAATATACTTTCATGTATAATTTCTAGCTTGTCCCTAATTTTTTTAGCATAATTACAAGTTGAAATTCTGTTAAACTCATTTGAATCCAAAGCATAATACAATAAATTCATCGCTTTGGCATTCAGCTCAACTAATTTCATATCACTTTCATCCCAATCTTCTTTTGGTTTGGGAACCTCTATATCATTAACTTTAACAGTGGGTGTGTGAGATCCTTTCAAGATAATTTTTCATTAATGAAAATCTATGGCTTGAATGTATATTTTCATTCTTGCCTTCCAATATGTATAATTGGTTTCGGTGAAAAGTGGAGGTCGATTTATGGATTGACCTTCGGCCAATGAAGTGCTCATTGGATGTGCCATATATCTTTACTCTAAGTAACTTTCAGAGACTCCGCTCTGATACTACTTGTTGCCCAGGTGGCTTCCCAAGAGGGGGGTGAATTGGGTTTGAAAAACTTTTCATAATTATGTACACTTTGAAATTCATTTAGTGTTGTAGTGCAATATGCAATGCGGAAGTAATTAAGTAAAAATAATAAGATAATAGGAGCACAATCACAAACACAAAGAGATTTAGAGTGGTTCGGAGCAACCGGCTCCTACGTCCACCATCCAAGTACCACTTGGGATTTTCACTATATCTCCCAACCGAAATACAGTCGGATTATTTTACCAGGCTCACAATCCAAACCTATATACTTTGGTTTTACCGGGATCACCAAAGAACCCAAACTCTCTTTGGTTTTAAACGGGATCACCAAAGAAAACCCTAATACTTGGTTTTAAACTGGGATCACCAAGAACCCAACTTAGGTTTTTACAAGACTCACCTAAAAACCTTCAACCCTCTCTTAAGACACTGCCCCTTGCTGTTCTTAGAGAGAAAATAAAGATAGAGAGAAAATAAACAAGCAACTACAACAAATCGAGTTTGTTTAAATATTGCCGATGTAGATCAAGACGAAGCTTAGCTTTGAATGCTCTTTAATTGCTCTTCAAGCTGCTTCTTTTCTTCTTCAATGAATGGATTCAATGATGAAGTGGAGTTGGTGAAGCTTTGAATCCTAACTTGAAAGCTCTTGAAGTAGGTAGGTGAAAGACTTGAAGGCTCTTCAATATCTCAAGATAAATCAATAATAATGCTCTAATAATTGTTTAATCCCTCAAAAACAATCCCTTTTATAGCTTTCCAAGAGATATGGCCGTTGTAGGGCATAGGGATTCGTGAAAGAGATGTTGGAGACGAAATGAAATTCAAAAATCACTTTCA
This sequence comes from Areca catechu, assembly GCA_021397845.1. Classification (NCBI taxonomy): domain Eukaryota; kingdom Viridiplantae; phylum Streptophyta; class Magnoliopsida; order Arecales; family Arecaceae; genus Areca; species Areca catechu. Next base: position 50,896,028 of record CM038045.1, on the reverse strand, counting down.
GCAACTAGCCGTTGGAGTGCAGAAAATGGCTACTCGAGTCGGCTCGAGGTCCACGAGTCGGCTCGAAGTCTCAAACAGTCCAAAATAAATTTCTGTAAGAGTCGGCTCTTCAAACTGGAGTCGGCTCTTGCCTTCAATCACTTCAAAATAACGAATACCTAGAGTCGGCTCTTCAGAGCAGAGTCGGCTCGAGTTCTCAGTTCACCAAAAAACCTAACTCTGGACGAGTCGGCTCTTGGGGCAGGAGTCGGCTCAAGACTCAGGCTTCAGAAACATATATTCTCCCAAGAGTCGGCTCTTGGGATATGAGTCGGCTCTTGATACTGAAACTCTAAAATTTTTTCCATGCCGTGTCATAAGAAGTCAACTCTTGATCCATGAGTCAGCTCTTGCCAAGACTTCAATTGATGCTTCAAGCTTCTCCAAAACTCTTCAATACTTGAATCAAACAAGAGCTAATCTATATACTCTCAATTTTATAATTTTCAGCCCATTTTACAAGATTACAAGATTGACAAAATTAGGACTTTTACAAGTTAAAGTTCATAAAAGTACATACATAATTGAATTACCTCTCCTTCAATTTGAAAACCAATTTAAACTAAAGGTAACCAATTTCCTGCAAAAACTTCTCAAGTAATTGAAAGAATTAGTATAAAATACATGCTCCAATATTTTATGATCATCAAAATCATTCCAGGGGTCAACAGAACCTAGTAATAATCCACTATCCCTAAGTCTACCTGAACCCTATAGGATTAATATCCCTAGATTTGAACCTAGTATTAGTCAATTTTTCCTTAGTCAACCCCCTCTTACCACCCCATTGGTTCACCATGATGACCTTGAAGAGAAAATATATGAAGCTGATGAGAGCCTAATGAACAAGTATGAGGAAGAAGATGAGTTCCTCATAGAAGACTTAGAGTTAGTTGAATCAATAGATTCCCAGGTAGAAGCCATCCTAGAATTAGTTGACCTTGACCATACCGACATAGTAGTCGACCCAGAGTTAGATGGCCCAAATCACACCCAAGCAATAATGAAAGAGCAGTTAGAAGAAAGGAACCCAGATCCTATTACTAGAGCACCACTTGAGGAAACTTTAGAAGAAGAGCCAATTGTAGAGCCTAATCCTGAATTTTATGAGCCAGAAGAGTTTATTAAGGACTTGATTTCTTTAAATCAATACTCTCAGGATGAAGTTACGCCATTGCCTCCAATTGATCTTTTCCCTGAAATTAATGACACATTCTTCCATAATGCAGATCCTGTAGGACTACCTCAAACCCATAAGATCAATCTCATTAGTCTATGACTCATCCCTGAAACCCCTTCTAGTATTCTACTCTTTCTGATTAACCCTGAGCCATCTTCTTATTTCTCATCCTGCAAGACTAACCCTGAACCTACATCTTATTTTCTACCCTTTCCTGAAACTTATTATGTTTCTTTCATATTATATTGCATTTTATAGGAGTTTGCATATTGCATTTTTATTCATTAAGCATGTTATGTTTGCATTTTACTTCTGGAAAACCCCTCTGGCACGTAGTAGGAGTCCATAATAAATTTTCATGTGCATGCTATGCTAGGGTCAAACCTAGAGAATCTATAGTGTGTTAGGATTTTGACCCAACGAGTCCAATAAATATCCTTTGATAGGAATGTCTAGTCAAGTCTATTAGGTGTTAGTTTTGAGTCCAATAAAATTCACAGTCCTAACCCATTTGTCTATACCTACACTAGCCTCTGCACAGCATATGCATCAGGAAATTAGTCAAAAGCTGAACATAAGTAATAAACTAAATAAAAACTTGGCTAATTCTCAAAAACAAGATAAAGAAATTTTTGCAGAAAATTATGTGATTGCGAAGGAATTTCATGCTCGCGAAGCTGGCCCATCCAAAATAATGAAGAGTAATGGATCTAATGCCTATGTGCTTGAGATATCACTTGATTTAGGTATTAACTCCACCTCATCATCTCAGATCTTGTAGAGTATAGGAAGCCAACAGTGATACCTAGCGAGCCCCTTAAGCCACTCCCTTTCTTCGTGAGTGAACCCACCCCAAAGCAACCACATACAATTTGACCTTTTGGTGAGGAAAGGATTGAGAGAACCCTGGACGATCAAGCCATCAGTACCCGTGATGGAGACTGTCAGCGGTACTTGGTCCGGTGGCAAGGTCGGTCAGAATCTGACTTATGAAATGCTGGTGCAGATCTGCAGCTCCTCAACCCAGACCCTCCTTGAGCCAAATTGACCCTTACTCGATGGGGTCGAGTTCCTCCCGTCCTAGGAGAATTGGTGGGGACACCAGGATCTGACATAGATTACTGGATCCCATTTGGTTTACTGATTATGATTTATTTTAGAACCTTAGTCATGTGTCACAATTTTGTAAGCAAGTAAAATTGAGTCATGTAATAAGTTGAGACTAGTTAATTGTGTCTCAGCCCCAGTTCAGTATCGAGTCCTGTATTTCAGTATAAGTTCAATATGAGTCAAATTTTTGTACAAGAGAGGAGGTTACCCTATTTTGGAGTTCCACCATGCCTCATCCAGGAGTCAGAGGCCACTACATCAGCTTATTGGATTTTGTGTGACGCCCCAGAATCCAAGATGCCTTCCAGATACCCTGATTCCCTCCAGATGTTCTCCAAATGACCAGATTCCCCTCCAGATGCCAGAGTATATTCCCATACCAGGTCACATCATGAATCCAGAGGTCCATCTGCGTCCCAGCCCAAGATAACTCAGCCCAGGCGCCAGGCCCTTAGGAAGCAAGATTTCAAGGAATATTCCTACTACCAGGCCATCCTAGTTCCTAGGGCCCAAAGTCCATGTGCCCAACCCATCTTGGCCAGCCCATTGCTGCTCCTAGAAGCCCAACATAACCTTGGTGTCCTTGAAGTTGACTAGGTCAAAGCATGAACGGAGAAGGAGAAGACTAGGTCAAGTTCCTAACCTAGTTGGGATTTGTTTTCCTAATTGTTTTAAGACTTGTAATTCTAACCTAGCTAGGAGAATGACTTGTAATCTAAGTGAGAGAATTGTAATACCTTAAGGAGAGGTTATTCCTAACCTAAGTATAACCCTATTAGGAGAGGGCATGGGAACTCTATAAATACCCTACTCATCTTCCTCTTGTAATCAATATTTTTATCATATAAATTAAACTTTGCTGAAATTTTGTCTTGAGTATTGTTCTTGTGTTGGTATTCTTGAATTGTTTGAGTATTTGTTCTTTGCCTGGCCGAACCCTGCTACAAGCTTTCTTCTTCGCCCAAGCTTTGCTGCCTTCCAAGCCTTCATACGCCCAAAGAAGGAGTGCCCTAAGCCTCCTAAGCAATGAGCATCATCCTTCTTCAAGCCACCCACATCTAAACCCTGATTCCATCTTCTTCTAACCCTAATCTCCTTCTATTATTTTGTTGTTGCTTTCTAACCATCCTCTGATACTTTCAGGATCTCCGAGATATTTCCCTCCTCAGAGGAGGTCTTCTTTGCCTCCAAGATCCTCCAAATCAGCCATCTAATCCAAGAAAATGAAAGCTTCGTCATCTAATTTCCAATCAAAGTGTGAGTGAGCTCTTCAATTGCAAATTCTTCAATCTCTGACCGGTAACATCCTTCCCTACTCTTGATTTCTGATTTGATAAAGATTAGCTATCTTAAACCTGAAATTTTTCAATTCTCAGATCCTAACTTTTATTATTTTGCATGGATATGCCCGTGATATGATGATTTTTTGCATTGCTAAAAATCCTACTAATCTTTACTTAACTTTGAAAATTTAGCCTGTAAATTAAAATTATACAAAAATATAAAAAAAATAGTTTATTATTTTTCCTGCATATTAAGTAATTTTAGAAACGTCTCGCATCAAAAAAAAAATTTAAATATGAAACAGTGTCATCATCCAATCTTATTACATCAAGACCTACAATATCGTCCTTCTGACAATATATATGCCACAAGTACAACAAATGCTGGCTGCAAAAGCAGGATCAATAGGGTCCAGCATGATACCAACCAAAAACATACATTTGGCCACACCTTGGGAGTTTCAAAAAGACCAGGATCATAAACTTCCTTAGTTGATAAGGAATATGCTGGTGCTCATCTGTATATCACAAAAATGAAGTGCTTTGGAGTTTCCAATAGTACCAAGCTCTTGCTACGTAGGTGGAAAGAACTTGTTGAGATTGAATGGAAGTGTATAGAACTCCTCATTCCGGTTGTCCCCTTTGAATGTTCTGAATTTTTCCCACCACGGCATACCTCTATCCTTCTTAGACTTATCAACTTCCAATGTGTTGTCTAAAAATACACTGACAATCAACCCCACAGTTGGCGGTGACAAAAATATGGTATTCAAGAACTCATTGAACTGCAAACATGAAAAGATTAGCAATTTTGTTTCTTGAAAAGAAAACAGCAAGCGATACTAACAAAGAGAATGTGGTGGAATATAAGATGCACATTCTCTAAACTATATTTTAAGTGATTGTGGTGGATGCAAGCTATCCAGTGAATGATACCAAGATAGATTATCAATTATGATTAATGTAATTCATGCATGGTTTGATGGTGGTTCAAGCCCTCAATACAGAAAATCTGTCCATTCAATACAGAAATCTTAAATGCCCCCAGCATGCCATGTCTTGTTGGTCTGGATTCACAAAGCAAATGGGTAGATTAATCAAAAAATTATCCTCAACACCATACCACTTCTTCAGACTTCATAATATATAAGAACAAACAAGAAATGGATAACTCAGAATCATTCAAATAAGAGTCATATATGGGCAGCAAGCATCAAGGGCGGACAAACCAATTGTCAATTACATATCTTTATCATGCCTGTCAGTCAGCATGAAAAAAAAAAAAAAAAAGCACAGATCTAAATGCAATCTACTGACCACTTTATATCAGCAACTTATGAAAATAAAATAAATAACTAGGTAAATTGTTATTATAAGTTGTTCACAATCTTCGATTCTTGAAATACATACATAAAGAAATTATATTAAGTTACAAATACCCACGTTACAGCAGCTTCTGTGAATAGCAGAGTTGCATATATAGCTACAATAAGCGTTAGAATTGATATGCCAAAATATCATGGAAATTAAAAGAAGAATTAAGTCAGGAAAATTAGAAATTGATCCATAAATATAAAATTGGATAGCATGATGTTACAGTGCAAATATCCGTTTAAATCATCCAATAGGTTGATCAAATGAGTATCTTCTAAAAGCATTTTGAGATTTACAGGTTGTTGGGATATTACAAGAAAATCCTTTGATATTTTTATAAAAATTGAATAGAAATAATTAATTAACATGAAGACCTAACACAGTTTCTCTAACATATAGTATACAGATTATTATGCATGCGCATGATTGTATTATGTAGGCACCAATAGGACATATTCTATGCCCTTGCCCAGATGGCACCATAGCAGATGTGGCAAACCTCACTGTCATCACAGATAGATCACTGAATAAATGGCTTGGGAATTTCTGATAACCATTAGGTTATACTATTGCCCACAAGTGGTCAACCGAACATCAGACTTACTTGTTCTCAGAAGACCAATTGTATTTTTTGAAGATTCTACAAGATCAAAGGGACATGAACTAACCCATCCTGCATGTGTATGTACTGGGCCATGGCTAGAAGAAAGCAGAGTGTCACTGAAATACTGGGGAACAGATATCCCAAGAAAAAGCGAGAGCCCGGTAATGATGAGGTTTCTCATAGAGTTCATATTGGTGAACTGAAGAAATGATATCCCAACAGATGCTGCAGAAATCCAGAAAAAGAGTGAATTAGGAACGATAAAGCAACAGACAACCATTCTCATCACAGTGAAGACATACCAACAAGGCCAAAAAGAACACAATACAGAGCAGCAAATATAGGGAATGGAATTGATGCAAAGACAGCTCCAAACTTTCCTGAAAATTTGGAATATGATATCAACTAGTTGTTTTTGCCAAGCAAACTGAAAAAAGCATGAAAACTGCCAGTGTCGTAAAATAACATACCTAAGGTAGAAAAAAATATCATGAATCCAGCCGATATCTGAACAACTCTGCGGCTGCCAACTCGGGTTAGTCCAAGAAGCCCCACGTTCTCCCTTAAATTTGACACCAATTGCTGTCATCGTCATTGCCATTATTATCTAGATAATATAAGAGGTATATTGGAGCTACACATGCTGTGAACCACACAGACCCCCTTTGGAGGTGTGTCCCACCTGACCCCTGGTGAGGAACCCACATGACTTAAGGGAGCTGTAAGATGCACAGTGTTCTGTGTTTACATGTTCAAATGCAGTTATAAAGAAGATAGATATATAATGAGAGCATGTCGCTCATACACTAGCAGAAAGCTAGAAACAGAAGTTCTTACACAGAAACTGTAGTGCCTGTCCCTGTTCCAAATAAACCATCCAGCAGTACACCCATCCCCTTCATAAGTCAAACAATTATAAACACTTCAGTGGCCAAAACCATGAGACATGAAATTACCAGATAATTAACCGTACTCTGAAAAATAAGATATAAAGTAAAACATGCTAAAGATTTAAGGAAATAAGCTCAGGATCTATAAATAGCAGTAACCATGAAAATTCTGACAGGACAATTTATGTAAATCTAAAGCTACATAGAAACCATTACTGGTAATGTGGTTATGTGGGTCATGTGTCTGACATCAAAGTGAAATCAATGCACAATGGCCAATGCTGAATTTACCTTGAATCAGATCACTGGATAGTCTCTGTGGCATCTATTCACTTCTTCTCAAGCTTGAATTGCATTTTCCTTTTACTCACGACATGCTGCCAGTAACCTAATCAGTTCTCATTCCTTTAGTGCTGACATGTTATAATTTTCATGCCAGTCTCAGCCACATTTCCTAAGTTCGCTGTAAGAAGACTAAAGCATCAAGAATTTCTAAGTTTGACAAGCACAAAGCATATAAGCAATCTAACAAGTTGATTCAGAACATTCTATGTCTTACTCATTTATGTTGTATAAAACTGATCTTACCACCTAAGGGCTGCAACTCTTTATTACATTGCATCAGGGCACATCTTAGGCTGCCCACTAATCCAGCAGATCATTATTTTCCAAGCTTGATGCAGACAAATATGTGAGGTGGATTCAAAATTTTCTCAAAAATATGCTCCATTTTTTTTAAGATAACAGTAATCTCTAATTCATTGGGAGACCGGTCAGGATCAATATTTTAAAGCATAGGGCCATGTCATCATTACAGGTGGATATGGGGATTTGCAGGTTTGAATTTGATCCAACCTAGACCATGTTACCTAGAAAGCTCTAGAAAAACCAATTTCGAGATTTTCTCAAGAATTTTAGACATAATCCATAACAAAAAAGAGAGAGGCTATTTTAATATAAAAGGACAAGCTATTAATTTCAAATCTGATTTTTCAGTATATGGGATAAACCACCGATGTAATTGTACAACAGAGTTAGATTGATTACAACATTGTAATTGATTCCTAGATATGGATCTAGAGATATCCCATATACTGCAAATGTTTTTGGCTGCTCTTGGCTCATCTCCCTCCACTGTAGGCATTCTCATAGTTGACGCTTTTCTTTCAGCTACAAAACTTTCTTGCACATGCTCATCTAAATTGAGAGACCTAGAGTTACCAAAAGAACATCAATTTTGCTCAGGGTTTGATGCCATGTCTAAGGATCTTGTTGCTTTTAAACGACTGGATTATTGAGCCAATTATACTAGCTCCTATTAAAAGTAAGGTTTTGGATCCAGGACTCACTATACTAATTCAACCGAACAACATAGAGATGCAGCCTTAGTCATAAGCATCAGACTTGTTATACAAAGTTTCTCATATTGCAACTTTGCCACCATTTCATTGTTTATTTTATCTCAGCTGAACAGAGTAGGTTCTCTATGTGCCACACCTGAATAATGGCCGTTCTTTTCACGGTAATCTGGAGGTGGTTCATAGTCATTTATCTCAGATGAAAAAAGTGGATTCTCTCTATGCCACATTTTATCCCCAATTTGTGCAGTCTTTGTTGGGTTCGTAATAGTCAGTTTCACGAACAATTTTCACCTTTTTTTTATTTTCTAGCCGGCCACATACTTATAAATGAAAAACATGATGATACCAAATGGATAGATACTTAAACATGCAAGCAGATGATCGTGCATTACATCAAGGTTAAGTAGATGGTTCTCATCCAATTTGCAATAGCAGTCTAGTAAACCACCCTCATTATTTTTCAATATTAAGTCACTATGGCACCTTGAAGTTATTGCTTCTCCATGGTCCACGGTTACTCTATCATTAAATAGAAGAGATAAATCTCTCTATTCCTAGTAACGTTTGAGGTTTCAGCTTCAGTGCCAGTCAAAATTAGCTGAAGGTGTGTAAAATTTTAGTCAAAAGTAAAAAAGCCGAAATTGTGCCATGGTAGTAGCAACACAGAGAATCCAGTTTACCCATCAAGTGATCAGCTGCATTCAATTTTACATACAAAGTTTGGTTCTATTTATTTCAGCTTTGTTTTGAAACCAGCTGGTTCCATATATATATGTCAAAAAAAAGTGAACTCCTCGATTGCAAAATAATAAGCTATGTAATTGCTTGTTCTTTACAGTCCCAAGATTAAAAATATAAACCAAGCTCGTTATTGTGTCTTCCTTGGTATCCACACTTTATTTTGGAGAAGCAAAAGTATGATGCTCTTTTTCTTGATTCTGGAATATCATGACACGGTTCTGCAAGCAAATCTGGCTTAGCACACCAAGCAACAAAAAGTTTTTCCCATTCACATAACTCCTCTCTACAAACCAGGTTGCTGTTCATACTGCCAACAGTGAAATGTATGGAAAGCATGACAGATCCGCTTACATATATAACCAGTTTTCTTTGTTGGCACTACCTTCTTGAACATTAACTCCTATCTTTCGTCAACCCTCTAGCAAGCTGACATTCCACAAGCTCCTTAGTTTAATTTCCTGATAGAATAGAGCTTATGTTACCATGGTTTGTTGCTCCAATTGAATGGAGAACTAATTTCTCAAAAACCTACTTATCTATTAACTATTTGTAGAAGTCCACTTGTAAATTAGAAACAGCTTGCATTGGAACTATCTTTATCAGTATGTTTGTGTGTGTTGGTCATTTAGTTTACTGTTTTCAAGAATAAAGTCTCACATGATACTATGGCTCCTTATCAAAAGAGAGAATCGGACAGAGCAAGGATACAACTACAAGCTATAGAACTTAAAAAAAACAAAATGGAAACATCAGCTTACCAAAGCAAGTTACCAGCTCACCTGCCAGCCAATGCCTCGGCTCAAAACATAAGCAGGAGGAGGAGTGGCAATAGCTAGGCGCGAGGCAGCCTTGTATGCACCTGTTGACTGAAGATTAAATAAAAATATGAGTGTAAAAAGCACTTTCAAGAATACTAGAAGGTACCATAAACTCATACCTCTGCAACTGAAACTAATACAGCAGCCATCATGGCAACTGTATGACCAGCATCAAATGTTGGTGCCCCCCACTGTAAGGGATATGGAAACTTGAACCTAAGTAGCATCAGATTATGGTAAGGAAAGGTGTGTCATTCATAAGATCAAATAAATGGTAGAGCATGCATTCTCAATACTTTACCAAGGAGCAGATGATATGAGATTTGCTCTGTCAGTGCGGCAATTGTTTTGAGTTTTGATAGGTCTATGGTTGTATGCACCACCTGCTGTTAGAATAAGAGAATATATCCAAATGACTGTGACACATATGAGTACTGGAAAGCGCTCAAAGATGGGAATATGTCGGAATAGCCTATAGTGCTTCAAATACTGCATATAAGAATGTTAGTTTTTAGTTCATGGAACATCAAAAAGAAAAAAACAGAAGGGGTGAGGGCACTAGCATTGTAAAAAAGGGAAAGAAAAGAACCTGTGACAGTCCGACAAGCATCAGAAGCATCGGTATACCAATTTCCACACAGTTTCCTACCTAATGACAAACAATATCAATATGCTTTTTCCCCAAAAACTACTGCTACAATTGTCGAAGAGATTAAACAATCAAAAAAATAACTGACATACCGCAGGAAAACCACGTTGAAACAGGCCCAAACCAACCAATCCAATCACAGGTGCCATACCAAGAGGACTAAAGAACCTGTGGAGATAAACCTAATAATAAAAAATCGCACATAAACTATAACAACTCAGGATGTCACCCAAAAAGACTAGCCAGAACGGTATTGCTTGGGTTCCTTGACCTTGTACAAGTACCCATGATATCTCAAGTGCACAACAGCTATGAGACTAAACACATGCCCACACAAGGTCCTCACATAAATGATATGCCATGCAGTAATTATCTCAATAAATGATGACAAGAATACCTTGAAAAGATTCCCCACAACTGGCTGTAGCCAAGTATTATTTGTAAACTTGATGCTATGATAAGCGCTCCTTGAATAGCTCGCATGGTTTGTAGGAATCTCTGCAAGTTGAATAAACATTTGGATGGAAGTCCCTATCTTGTCATTTCCATCTTTATGATCAATTAAATAATTAACGATGAATGCAATGTTAAAAAGGCACAAAAAAAAAGGAGTTCACAATGGATCAAGTTTTTAAACATAAAATCATAGAAACTCACTTCATGTGGATCAGGAATTCGTTGCAGTGATGAGTCACGCATTATATAAAGGATTGGTATAACATAAGCAAAAGAACCACCCATGACAGCTGGCAGACGAGTGCCAAATAGTGACTGTAAAAGCGTGTTGATGCCAGACACAAACAATGACGTTTGTATGACCCAAATCTTGTCACCCTAGGTTAGATAATTAAGAGAACATGACAACAATGTATCAATAAAACAAAAGGAGTCAGTTGAAAATGCCTAATGAGACAATAAAATAATTTTCATAATTCAAATGAATTTTTGGACTTACATCACTTCCTCCCATTAGAGGAACAAGAAGTGAAGGAATCATCACAGTAGTGCCAAGCATCAGGATGTAGTTTTGAAAACCCAGAAAAATGGTTTCAACTGCACAAGAAAATACAACCCAAATTCATAAACCAAAATGGACCTAAGCAAGAGTAAGAAAATGTAAATTGTGGTTGCCATGTACATGCAAACAGAGACATACATATGTTACTCATACATTTTCAAGGCAAATAATTCGTTAGTGTAACAGATGTATATATGCAGGTTATTCTATAACACATTGACAATGTGTTTTTTATGATTGATTCATTATTCACAATGTTGATTTTTTTAAAACAACTCATTTGTGGGGTTTTGCTCCCTGATGGAAAAATAGTCGCTACCTAAAGCAAAATAACTCATACAACAATCTTGCATCACCTACGAAATTAACTGAACAAGTGTTCCTAAAAGTTACTGCAAAGAAATTTACAAAATAACAGATTATTTAAAATTTTAAAAGAAACGTTCTCAAACCAAACCAACAACTCAAATCTTCCAAGCAAGACGCCTAGTCATAAATTTTTACTTCTGCATTCCCAAGGTTCCAATTGCCCCCTTAATTATATAAAGGATCATACATAAGCTGAAGATAAAAACTTGTCTTTTCTCCATGTGAAATTGACCGAAGAAGAGTGAGGAATAATTGAGAGGCTTTTGAGTTTTCCCCCGAAAAGGGTAGTAATCTGGATCTCATGGATCAGTCTCGCTTGGTAGTGGCAATGAAAAAGATTTCACAAAAAAGGACAAGATAAATTCAAAAGACCTGCCACTAGGCACCCTCACAAAGGGACAAATCCAAAGCATTCATGTCAAAACCCATCAATGATCACACCCAACCCAATAGCCAGAAACTAACAATTTTCATAAATAATTTTCAAGACCAACTAGTGCGCCCCCCCCCCCCCTCCTTCTTCCCCCTTTAAAAATTAAAAAAAAAAAAAAAAAAAACGAAAAGAAAAACAAAAAAAAAGGGGGGGACAGCCTGTTTCCTTTTTCTTGGTAGTTAAAATTGGAATTAAAACTATATATTTAAATGCAACTCAAGACACAACAACCTGGAGACCCGATGAAAAGCATTCTTGTCTCCCCATCATTTCTTGACAGGAAATCATAACCAGCATGATGCTTCGAAAGAATGGAAGTACAAAGCAGGAAAGAGAGAGAACATGCAGAAGAACTTACTCCATGGGGGGTTGGAGTCTATGCAGTACTCCAGGTCTTGGAGCTGCTCCATTGGTGGGTGGCTTATGTCTGCCATTACTCGACCACCCCCACCTCCACCACCACCACCACCACCAGAAAACAAAAGGGCGTGGGAGAGAGCAAGAGAGAGAGACAGAGAGAGAGGTGGGCAGTGACAAAAGAGAGAGAGAGAGGTTTTTTTTTTTTTTGGTAGGGAGAGAGAGAGAGAGAGAGAGAGAGAGAGAGAGAGAGAGAGAGAGAGAGAGAGAGAGAGAAAAAGAGGATTGCCAAAGGGGGAGAGAGAGAGAGAGAAAAGAGTGAGAGACGCCACAGGGTGGTGCAGCAGGGGCAGGAAGAGAAGGCCCTCCGTGAAGCCCCGGTGGAATTCCCCCATTATTTTTGAAAATTTATTAAAACGGGCTGGGAGGACGGAACTGCCACTAGCCTGGCCCCGCAAATATCGAAACTGCCCCCCGGTCCCGCCGCCTTCTAGCTCGTCTCCCACCCCACTTTCCCGGATTGTTTTCGCATCGAGCTTCTGCCACTGTTTCGCACGGAAACGGGGGGGGGGGGGGGGGGGGGGGGGATCGTTTTTGAAAGGCAAATAACTCATCTGAAAATTCTTAAGATCACCCTTTCCCTCCCCGCCGCCTTCTAGATCGTTGATTCGTATTAAAAAATAATTTTAAAATATATTATTCATATTTTTTTATATTATTATTTTTATTAAATAAGTTATTAAAATTTATCTATATTTTTTTATAATATTTTTTATTACATAATTATATATATTATATTCTATTATATATTAATTCTGAATCTTTATTTTAAATTATTTGAAAGTATGTAGGTGATATATTTGGAGATTGATGTTTACCGGCGGTTTCTTCGTATTGGGTTTATGGAACTTTCTGCATAATGTCTATACTTTAGAACCTTGTTATATAATTGGAACAGCTGTATCTAACCAGGAATATTGGTATTTTTTTGGATCTAGCCTCCAACTTTGGTTTCTGGACCTATATGGCACATTCCTTTTAAGGGACATTTGGTATGAGACGATGACTCCCAGATTACTCCCAGATTAAGGATGATCCGGTAATAGAATTACTTTATTTAGTTGCATCGTATGATCATATATAACATTGATCTCGGATCATCCCATGTTTTAAATCAATATCCAACACCATAATCGAAAACCCACTCTCGAGGATGGATATCCAACATCACCTCGATCTTAGATTAAAATATATTTACCAAAATACTCGTCATGATCGTAGAACCTGAAAAATAATCGTAGACCTAATGGAAGAGAAAATAATCAATTTTTGTCATGATAATTTTCTATATCATGATTTTTTTTATGACTAGGGCATCATAGTCATGGAAAATGAGAAATTTCTTTCTAGTATCATCTTTTTTTCAAAAATAAGATAGCCCGTGAAAAAAAAAGAAGATCATATTTTAAAAAATCAAGAAAGATGAGAGTACCGGAAGTATTATCTATTTTGGTCAAAGATTTTTTGATTTCTTTTTTTTATTTTGATAGAAAAGAAGAAACAAAAAATATTTAGTTTTTTTCATTTTGGCCAAGTAAAATAAAATATTTTTCGTTCTTAATTTACATTCATTTAAATTTAATTTTGTTAAATAATTTTGTTAGGAATATTTTTGGTATCATATGCTCTATGATCTTTTATTCCTATAATATATCAAATAAATTATCCATACAAACTTGGAAATCTTTAATTACTACATCATGACCGAACAAATATAGTAATCTTAGATCACGGATCATCTCAAGATTTAGATCACCGATGATCCTCGATCATCATGGTGATCCCCTCCGGGTCACCAAATGCCAGATCAGGCCGTATCATAATTGTACTAAGAATACTAGATTCTTGTCATATTGGTGGGATACCTTCCGTAAAAGCTAATATTTTTGGTATCATAGACCCCAGGCGTGGCCACCCCCAGACGGACCCAACCTCAGCCAGAAATGTTCGATACATTGCGCATATTAATTTTCCACAGTCGTTCCCCATCCGAAGGTGAGTATGTCAACCTGACTACCATTGGCGTCATATTAATTTTTCGCATCCGTTTCTCACCCGAATGAGAGTACGTCAACCTGACTATCACTGGCGTCAGCCGAATGAAAATGATATATTTCCTAACTTTTTCACTACCATCAACCAACAGGAACTTCAGAATTATTTTATTATTATTTTTTTTATTTTACTCTCAAATTTTTTAATCGAAATATGTCCAAAAAGAGTTCGAACTCCTGCCACGAGCCGGTGGCAAAGCTAATCTTTAGATAAGATGGCTTGATCCCAAATTAATGTTTGGGTTTGCGAACATTTTCGTTATTTAAATTGTTTGAAAATAAATCATTTTACCGGTGATCCTTTTGTTGATTGCCCCTATGTAGTCTAGGTTGTTCATGGTTTTATAATATATCATATAGATTACTTTTCCCGAAAATGATCCCGGAAGTATTTTGAACCCGTGGAGCTTGACGTCTAACTCTATGATTTTCAGGATGTTTTGATATCTAGCCTGACGGACAGTATATAGTATAATATATCATAAGATATAATATAATATCAATAATTTATTTTTATTTTATCATGATATTATGTATTATATTGTATATCATATAATATATAATATAATAATTATAAATTATTTTATAATAATATATTAATTATGGTAATATATTAATATCATATACTATTATATAATATTATATTATATTATCATAATAATAATATATGTTATAATAATATAATAATAGTATATTATTATAAAATATATTATATTAATATAATAATATATATATATTAATGTATTAGATTATATTGCATATAATATAATATAATATATTGTTACAGTCGTTACGATGACGTGGCATGTCTCAGATTCTGCCAGGCGTGATCTGAACCACGTGGATTTTTTCGGCAAAACGGGAACGGTCCAGCGAGGTCGGATGTGGCTCCACCACGGCCGAAGTCGAGGTCGAGCCGGGCCTTCCTGCTCCTTCGCCAGGTGGCGCCCAGACATGGGTCCACCTCGACCGAAGTCGAGCGCCTCTCTGTCGCTTCGCCAGGTGTCCGCCCAGGAGGGGTCCACCTCGGCCGAAGCCACGGCCCCTTGCTCCCACGCCGAGTGGCGCCCTGAGACGGTTCCACCTCGGCCGAGGTCGAGCCGGGCCTTCCTGCTCCTTCGCCAGGTGGCGCCCGGACACGGGTCCACCTCGGCCGAAGTCGAGCGCCCCTCCGCTGCTCCGCCAAGTGTCCGCCCAGCAAGGGCCCACCTTGGCCGGAGCCGGCAACCCCTTGCTCCCTCGCCGGGTGGCGCCCTGAGACGGGTCCACCTCGGTCGAGGTCGAGCCGGGCCTTCCTGCTCCTTTGCCAGGTGGCGCCCGAACACGGGTCCACCTCGGTCGAAGTCGAGCGCCCCTCTGCCGCTCCACCAGGTGTCCGCCCAGGACCCCTTGCTCCCTCAACGGGTGGCACCCAGAGACGGTTCCACCTCGGCCGGAGCCAGCGACCCCTTTCTCCCTCACCGGGTGGCGCCCTGAGACGGTTCCACCTCGGTCGAGGTCGAGCCGGGCCTTCCTGCTCCTTCGCCAGGTGGCGCCCGGACACGGGTCCACCTCGGTCGAAGTCGAGCACCCCTCTGCCTCTCCGCCAGGTGTCCGCCCAGGAGGGGTCCACCTCGGCCGAAGCCGACGGCCCCTTGCTCGCTCGCTGGGTGGCACCCTGAGACGGTTCCACCTCGGCCGAGGTCGAGCCGGGCCTTCCTGGTCCTTCGCCAGGTGGCGCCCGGACATGGGTCCACCTCGGCCGAAGTCGAGCGCTCCTCTGCCGCTCCGCCAGGTGTCCGCCCAGGAGGGGTCCACCTCGGCCGAAGCCGACGACCCTTGCCCACTTGTCGGGTGGCGCCCTGAGACGGTCCCACCTCGACCGAGGTCGAGCCGGGCCTTCCCGCTCCTTCGCCAGGTGGCGCCCGGACACGGCTCCACCTCGGCCGAAGTCGAGCGCTCCTTTGCCGCTCCGCCAGGTGGCGCCCGGACATGGCTCCACCTCGGCCGAAGTCGAGCGCTCCTTTGTCGCTCCGCCAGGTGTCCGTCCAGGAGGGGCCCACCTTGGCCGAGGCCGACTACCCTGCGTGGTGAGGCCGCCGAGAAGTAGGAGCACGAGTTCCGAGACCGCCCCTCGAGCAGCGCGCTGCACCTCGAGAGGAGCGCCGGTACGATCGGCAGCAACGCGCGAAACCTCGTTTACATCAGCCCGACAGGTTCCGCAGCCGAGAGGCAAAGTCCTGGCAAGGCGGGACCCGGTAACGGACGTTGTCGGCGTCTGGGAAGGAGAGCGCTCGCGCTCAACCCAAGGTATGACCGGTGTCCTCCCTCTACCCTTTCCTCGCTGGGCTCGGCAAGCAAGACAAGGAGGCCGCCGGGTTCTTGGACCCGAAGGGGAAAGGGGAAGAGAGAGAGAAGGAGGTGAAAGCGAAGAGGGGGCCTCCCAAGGGCGGGAGGCCGGAGGCAGCGTGATGGGATAAAAGGATGGGAAGAGCGGACGACCAGGTAAGGGAAAAAAAGGCTGGAAAAAGAAAAGGCACCGAGAGCAGGATCCAAGATCCTGAGAGGGGTCCCTTAGCGCAAGCTCAGTGAAGGAACTTGGCCCGATTTCCACTCTTCCTAAGACCTTTTTTGCTAAGACAATCTCTAAGCATGGGACTCCTTCGGGAGCCCGCCTTGGAGACTCTGTTCCATCTCGCCGTTTTCTAACTTGACCGTCGGAGCTCCCTCGCCGGGATTCCCGGCCAAGGTTTCTGACCTTGTCTTGCAGGATCGACACCCCGGAGACCTCGAAGCGAGACGGTCTGACCCCGCCACCAGCTCTGAAGTTACAGGCCGCGACGGCGAGATCGGCAACATATATAATATTATATATTATATTATAATATATTATATTATTATTACATGTAGTTAACAATATATTGGGAATAAAAATTTAAAAAATGATTTTCTTAGTGCATGAACAAATGACTTACCCACCTTTTAGGTAGGTAAGACTTGGAAAAATGCTATCTATAGAAAATTAATTTACTCACTTAGGGTCCATTTGATTGGGGGTAATCTAACATAGAAAAACAAATTCCATGTTAGATTATTATATTTGGTATGAAAAGTAGGGCTGGAAGTGGGCTTCGGGTCGGCTGACCCGACATCAGGCCAGGCTTCAAGCTAGGCCTAAAGCAATTTAGGCCGGGCTTGGGCCTTGTAATAAAACCCATTAATTTTTCGAGCCAAACTCGGGTTTATCTTTGGCCCAGCCCGGCCCGGTCCCAAGCTAGTCCGAAGCCAATGCATATGAAGAATTAAATTTCTTTGATCTTTTATAAAAAAAATAGCAATTATCTAGTCACATGCATATAAAGAACATCCATATAATCACATCATCATTCTTTTGGATACATTAAAGTTAGATTCTAGACTTCTCAATTTAATTCATAGAAGAATTAATTCATTTTCTATGCCTTAAATGCCTTTAATTTTGGTCGGCCCAAATCGGGCTTTAGTTCTGGCCGGCTCGATTCGGACTTTAATTCAGGCTGATTCAGGTTTTAATTCGAGCCGGCCTGAATCAAAGCCCGATTCAGCCGACCCAATCGGGCTCGGGCCAATTCGGATTCGAGCTTGAACCGAGCTTAGGCCAGATTTTTTCAAAATAAATTAGATCAAGGCCTGGCCCGAAGCTTGAAATTTTTTTTCGAGCCGGGCTCGGGTTGGGGTATGGTCTGGCCCACTTCCAACCCTAATGAAAAGTAGAAGAAAGAGATAGTAAAAGAAAGTTATGAATCTCATGCTTATTTTCTAAGAGAGAAGGTAAAACAAAAACCATAAGAACCAGTATTTTATAAATTTTTAAATGACGATAATATGGTACTGACAAAAATACCTTCAATAAAGTTCATTTATGACCATTAAATTTATTTTAATATTTTTCTAAATTCATTTAATGAATAGCTTTTATAAAATAATTAAAATAAAAATAGTATCATACAAATGATTATATGATTATAATCATCATATAAAATTTGATTGAGCATAATAATACTATCTTAGTATTAAAAAATATTTTTTATTGATAGGCATATCTATAAATTTGACTATATTTTTATATAAAATTATATTTAACCAAGCGTAGTAATCTTTTTTAAGTATAATTTTTTAAAAAAAATATTTCACTAACTAAACACGATAAAATTTATTTTTCTTTAAAATTATTTTTCTAGATAAATAATTTACAAGTATTGTCAAATTATTGGCATACCTCAATCAAACAAATTTTTTAAAAATATAAAAATATAAATAAATTGATCAATAAAAAATTAATTAATTTTTATATAATATTTATTTATTAAAGAATGAACCCTTAACATGGATAGTTAGTGTTGGTTGCGAGGGCCATCCATCGCTCCGTGCCACATATTTTGACCGTTATAACTAATATATTTATGCATATATTTTATCAAAAAAAAAATATTTTGTGTTCCTTATTTTTTCCTTGTCGTTTTTTAAGGGTAAAAACTTTTTTTTAAAAAAAGACACGGTATAACTGCACTAGTGATTAGCATTGGTTTTCTTTATTTTCCAATAGATCGTGTTAAATGCATCGTATGTCTTGCATGATCACCTCTCAGTAAAAAACTCATATTGATAGAAAAAATTGGACTCAATACCACCCCAAAAAAAAAACTTTAGTGATCGGAAATAGACAACTTGCCACTTGGTTAAAAGATTATATTTATTTATTTTTTAATATTCTTGTCATTATTGTAAAATATCATGGTGCTTTATACCCATCTTTGATATATTTTTGTGCATTGAATAATATTTGGCTTTAATTAATAGTTCTGTTTGTTGAAATGCATTGCACTTGAAAAAAGAATTCTAGGTGAATTCATCATAATTGCTACTATTGTAGAAAATATTTTCTAAAACCCCATGGATCATGAGTTGAAGATTAGAATACAAATTTTTAGATATGATCTGTTTAATAACAGATCTCGTATTATCTATCACATTTATTATCAAGATCTGTAAAAAAAGATTTTGCGATACATACTTGTTTTCGCCATTAATCCCAAACCTGGAAGAGATGCTCACATAAACATCGAAGGCGGAGTTCTTTTCTCCAGCATCCTCTTGTAATAGGTGGCTCATCATGGGACAAGCCATGAGAACAAAACTCACGTAAAATATTATTATTAATGAGTGGGGAGAGGACCTAGCCTATTATTTATAAGCAAACCCTAACAACCCATCACGGGTCAGTTAAGCCAAGGCCTACACTATATCACCTCAACCATACCAACCTACATGAGGTGCTCCTAGTCCAAACAATGATCACATAATATTGGGCTTATTATACGTCTATCAACATGGATCATAAAATCAACCCGATTTTAATTAACCATAAAACAATAATTAATGTCAGCCCAAATTAAGAAAAACTTTTACATTCTCCCACTTGGACTACATTAATTATAATTTTAAAAATATTTTATTTTAAAAAAAAACTCTCGGGTTGAAAATAAAATGTTGCCACCATATAATCCATAGACAACACCTACAAATGACTCGGTCCAATAGTACTCATGATATCAAATCAAGGGGTCATTGTACTACTTATTCGATGCAAGACATATCCATGGTTACAAACATCATAAATACTATCAATATAAGTCTTGGTACGGTAGTTAACAAAAAAATAGCATCAAGATGATAAAAAATAATCATGCTTTTTTTTCATCGTCAATCCTCCAATTTCTCTTCAACATGTTTAGAAAAATAAAATAAACAAGAAAAATTTCAATGGTATTAAATAATAAGCCATTCTGTCTCACATACTCAATAATAGTGTGAATGATGAGATAGCACATTGTTGCCGCCAAGATCGTCATGGCCCGTAGCTGCTGTTGGTATCGGATCGCCCCTCGTCTCTTCAGGACCGGCCTGCTCTTCGGGACCTGCAAAATAGAGTTAGAGATCCGAGCTGGAAATTATGACGGGGGCACTCCGACGGTCAAGTCAGTGACGATCCAGGAAAATAGATCTTCTTGGTCGAGCCCCTGAGATGGACTCCACGCTAAGAGGAGTGAATAATGTGTGAGAAGGG
The DNA here is from genome assembly GCA_021397845.1 of Areca catechu. Classification (NCBI taxonomy): domain Eukaryota; kingdom Viridiplantae; phylum Streptophyta; class Magnoliopsida; order Arecales; family Arecaceae; genus Areca; species Areca catechu. The sequence continues at coordinate 50,875,603 of CM038045.1, read as the reverse complement.
TGCAAGTGAGTCGGAAAAAGTAGTGGCCGAGGTGAACTGGAGCTGGATGGCTGTGTCTGGGCGACCCTTCCCGCGGATCTCCGGTAGCCTTGAATTCTCAGTCTCCTTGGTGGTTCTCCTATATGGCATCTTCCCTCTTACTTGCTTGAGTGTTTTCTTACTTACCTCCCCGTTGGGGCTGTTGATGGCTCTTTTAAGTCTAGGTGGTTGCAGAATGCCTACCTCGGGATCTTCCCCATGCCAGCAGGCACGTGCGATGGTGTTCCGTGCCATGGACGGGACATCTTTCCTAGTTCATTATAAGGAAACCTACCATGCGCTCTGATATTCCTTCCGATCGCTCCATTCCGAGAAACTTGGCAGGACCTCGATCGGGGGGCAGCCGCCCCCAGGATTTGAATCTTCTGGTTGACTTCCTCTTTTGGGTGGTACAGATAATTGGTGGAGAGCGCGACGCCTCAATCAGGGAGCTTCCTCCTTTTATGGTGTAAGTGAAAACTATGGGCAATCATCACAGCCTGGTGGGTGCTTCCTTGCAGTCCTCGGGTGGCTTGTCGATGTCCAAGGAGGACGACGTCGCCCCTTTGGCTACTGGTGCCTTCGTCTGAGGTGGAGGCCGAACTGGAGAGGCAGGGCTTGACTTCAGTCCAGGGGGCTCGACCTGGCGGAGGAGGGCAAGACTCGACTCCGAGGGGCTCGACCTCGAAGGGGCTCCACCTGGTAGAGGAGGGCTAGGCTCGACTTCGGACCAACGGGCTCGACTTCGAGGGGGCTTGACCTGGCAGAGGAGGGCAAGGCTCGACTTCGAGGGGTTCAACCTCGAAGGGGCTCCACCTGGCGGAGGAGGGCTGGGCTCGACTCCAGACCAAGGGGCTCGACTTCGAGAGGGCTCGACTAGCGAAGGAGGGCAAGGCGCGACTCCAGCCCAGAGGGCTCGACCTCGGAAGGGCTCGACTTGGCGGAGGAGTGTAGGGCTCAACTCCGGACCAGGGGGCTCGACCTCGGAGGGGCTCAATCTGGCAGAGAAGATCGCTCAGCTCCGGCCTAGGCATCCCAATCTTGCAGGAGCCGACCTGGCGGAGGACGGAACTCGACTTCGACAGGCTGCCCCGACAGTCTAGAAGGAGCCCGGCCCGGCAAAGGAGTCCGAGGAGGAGTGTCCGTCGTGGCAGCTTTCTTTGACATGGTATCTGACAGGGATTATATGTCAGCATTCTGCCACATCACACATCATATCTGAGACTCGATACCTGATCTCAATGAGATATATAACCAGATCTCAATGAGATATATAACCAAAAGAGATATCTCATAATCAAAATAAATTATAAATATACCTCTAATCATGATTTCTCTATAACCACATGCTTTATTATAAGTTAAAGAAATCCTATAACTTCAAAAGAAGTTTGTATATCTCCAAACACAATAAGATCTCATAATTATCAAATAAGATATACCCATACAACTATCTTTTTTAAGATAAAATACATTCTTGAGATACTATGTTGTATTTTATTATTACACATGTGCACATAAACTATATAGAAATGCATTCCATCAACTATCATGTCAACAATATATATAAATACATATGATAAAAATATCAAATAAAACCAAGCTTTATAATAATAAAGTACAAATATAAAGTCATTCCCACTAACCAAGCATAACAAAAGAATTCAATATATCCATATTTTTAACATGCTTTATAAAACATACCGACTTCAAATTCTTGATTAAAATCAGCCGATATGGACTTTATACATATGCACCAGATACTTATGTATCCTTGGATTACAATTCAGTAATCAATGACAAATCTAATTTATCAATCAAGTCAATATATGAATTATCAAACTCCTACTAATCCAAAAAATCAAAAAAATCTAAAATATCCATATTCTTGACATGTTTCATAAAAACTATGGGTCTTATTCATTTAACTAGTTGATCAACAAATATTGACTTTGTATATTACACAAAATATTTCCTTTTCAATTAAAATCTCAAACTGACAAAAATACTATTTTCGCATAAATAGAGACAATGAAAATTATTATTATTCCTTTAAAAAAATAGTTACCTACGATTATAATAAAAATTTTAAGTGGTTTTAAGACAGAATCCATAATTATAAGACTCAAGACAAAATTTTATAATAAAAATAATATGAATTATGACTTTGTAACATGCCACATACTTTGCCTGTATATCCAAATAATGTCACTAGATTCTTTTTCAAGCCTTTCTATAAAACAAAATCTCCGATCATTTACATTATCATAAGAAATAATATGTATCTATTTTTTTATCATATAATTTCTTTACTAGTGCTACATCAACTAGTAATGGAGATACAATCATTAGTTTGTATATTTAATATTATTTTTCCACTATCCTCCAATAGGATGAAATATAATATTTACATAAATAAAAGAAAACAAGAGTAATAACTTTTTTTTTAATATTATATTTTTAATATACGAGCATCTAACATTATGCAAATCAAAATCTACAAATATAGTATAATTTGACTCAATATTCTTTATACCTCTATTAGAACAATAGAATATGTATTCATTTAAAAATTATCTGGATAACTAAAATAAATAATATATTATTACAAAACTAAAGTTTATTCGCTGATGGATTATCAATAATTAAGTATCGCAGGACAGCTCCAACCATAAAGTTAACTATTTTATTAAAAATTATATTCAAAATATAGATGGTAATCATTAGAATTTTATACTAGAGATCTCAAAGTAAATTGCATCTACTCATCATACTACATACCATATCTTTTAGAGTATGCTTTGCCTCTTAATCATATCATTTTACTTATAAATTTTAAGCATGGTATCTTAAACGATTATTCCATACTTATACAAATATTTAATAATACTATTTATTTATTATATATGGGATCCTAAAATGTAAATGATATACTATATCAATATGTTTACCCTTTTCTTAAAAATATCAAATTTTCTGAGATAAAACAGGATATAATTATTAATAATTTCATATATATGATTTTAAGTTTATTAAATTGTAGTGTAGGAAAACTAAATATGATGAATAGCCATGTATTAGATATAGAAATCTTATAATACTAATTTTAGGTATATCTCTCTTTAATTTCAAGATATAAATCTTAATACCATCATACCATCCATCTCATATTAATTTATCTATCCATCAGCTATCCAGACTTTCTTTTATCAGATTCTACATATCTATCACAAATGAGATCTAAATTATATTAGATAACTATTCTTAAATACAAGAGCAAGAATGGAATCAATTATATAAATATATTTTAAATAAAATGATTCACCTTTTATCACTTTTATAGGTAGATTTATTTCATAGTACTCTAATAAGACAACCAAGATAGAAGATCATTACCTAATATAATATCTATATTCCATCATACTTAGTGCTAGCATAATTTTAATTTTCATATTTTCTTTCAGATAGAGCATCATAATGGGAGTATTAACTTTGTTGAATACAAATATACTAACTGCTAAATAATCTTTATACAGTTAATCAATAGAGAAATATAACAATATATTCTAAAAAATATTTATAAGCATTATTTTAATGAGAGCCCTTAGTCCAATGCAACAAAATATTCTTTAAAAAGAAAATGATTCATATAAGGAATCTCTCTTTAATATATAATGCTACATAATCTTTTCTAAATAGCTCATAGAAAGATCTTGTAAATCTTAATGAATTGGCCACTTTGATGGCCACCATCCATCGAAATTCACAAACCTTTCAATCAAGAATTATCAAATCTTGACCTTTGAGATGGCATAAGATATATAAACAACAAATCAAGATTATGTATTATGCAACATGTTTGAAGTACAAACAATATATAAATAAGGATTTTAAACATAATTACCGTGTGTATCATCATAAAACTCTCCTATATACAGAAAATGTGACATACTTCCGAGCTTTAATAATGATGTCAATTTAATGAGAGTACAAAATTTTGAAAATATGCCTCCTTAGGATAAACAAATTTTTTAAGTCCAATATATATCTCTTTACAAAGAGAACAAGGGTTAACCAATGAGGAAACAAGGTATTCGAAATTTTATACCCTTTGAACAAATAAATTTTCTAAGCCCAATATATCTCTATCTTTGATATTTTAATCCAGTTAAAATCTCAACAATAATATTATTATTAACGTAAATGACTATATAATCAAAGATGGTAGGAATGCAAAATGCTAGTCAAAGTGTATATATCCTTTGACCAGAACATGCAATATGCATAAGTACTCTTCACATGAAGTGTTGACCACTAGATTGATTTTGATGATTACAAAATATTGGAGCATGTATGTGTTGCCGCTCTCGTCGTCGCGCCCGTGCCACGGATCAGCCGATCCTTCCTGACCGCCTGGCGAGGGAGCCTCCCTTCCTGCGGAGAACCTGCAACAAAGGGGTTAGAAGACCCTGGCCGGGGATCCCGACGAGGGAGCTCCGATGGTCAAGTCAGTAGACGACGAGAAGGAACAGACTCTCCCACCCGGGCCCTCGAGAGGGTCCCAGATTTAGAGAGTTAATTGGTGAAGGAGACGCTCTGGGGACCGGAATCTCGGCTGGGCCTGCTTGTCGAACTCACGCCCAGGGTTCCCCTCTCGGGATCTCTAGTTTTTCTCTCGGTGCAAGGCCTTGTGCCCCGTTTTTCCTCCTTGTCCCCAGGCTAATTTGGCTTACCTTGTCGTCCCCAGATTCTTTCTTCTTTATCCCCTTCCATCGCGCGTTTGTCTTTTTCTGCCTCGGGAACCCTCCTCCCCCGTCCTCTTCTCTTTTCCCTTTTTGGTGAAGGGTGCCAGGCGGCTTTCCGACCTCGTCCGCCGGGCCCAGCATGGAAAAGGCAAGGACAGAAGAGAGAGAGAGGGGAGGGCGGCGCTGGCAGGGTGGCCGGTCAGGCCTCGGGCCCGGTGAGAACGCCCTCTTCCCCAAGTGTGGGCGCCATCTATCTATGGGGCCTGTGTCGTCAGGGTTGCGTCTCTCGGCTGCGGGGCCTGTCGGGCCGATGCTAGCGATGTTCTGCGTGCCGCCGCCCTCCGTACAGGACGCCGTCTGGGATTCGTACGGCCCGAGGGACGGCCTCGGGGCCCGTCTCTCGCTCCCCAGGGCCCTCGCCGTACGAGCGGTCTGACCTCGGCTGAGTTGGGCCCGTCTCTGGGGGCCACCTGGCGAAGGGCGAAGGATCAGCCGACCTCGGCTTAGGTGGACCCCTCCTTGATGGACACCTGGCGAGGTGGCAGGAGGTCGCCTGGCTTCGGTCGAGGTGGGCCCGTCTCCGGGTAGCCACCTGGCGAAGGGCGAAGGATCGGCCGACCTCGGCTTAGGTGGACCCCTCCCGGGTGGACACCTGGTGAGGTGGCAAGAGGTCGCCTGGCTTCGGCCGAGGTGGGCCCGTCTCCGGGTGGCCACCTGGCGAAGGGCGAAGGATCAGCTGACCTCGGCTTAGGTGGACCCCTCCTGGGTGGACACCTGGCGAGGTGGCAGGAGGTCGCCCGACCTTGGCCGACCTCACTTAAGCGGACCCCTCCGGTCCCGGGCGCCAATGAGGTGGTAGAGGAACTCCGAGCCGAGCTCGACCTCGGCGAGAGCGGTTTGCCTTAGGCAGTCGTCGTGTAGTGTAGTCTTGCCGACCCTAACTTTGAGGATGTGGCGCTGACTAGGCCAGGGAAACTTACACGTGGCTCGCTCGTATTCGACGATACCTGAGCCTGGCCACGTCACTGTCACGGCTGTAACAGTTGCCCCCCAGCCCGTCGTTTCGCTGGGGCATCGTAGAACAGAACGTCGGGATTAAATGCGGACATGACGTGGAGAGGCGAAGATCTTGCATCATAATTGCCACGATCCTCGTCGTCGTGGCTCGATGCAGCTGAAGACCTATGGTGAGCCGCCACGCATCGCCCACTTGCCCATAATCAATGCGTCGCTTCGAGGCAGAGGCCGTTACTCTGCTAACGAGGCGTCGGTGTCGGGCGTGCACCCACGTGGCGACCATCCAGTGGCCTGAGGCGGAATGACGGGTACGGCCGCTGTCGGTTGAGTTTGAAATGGAGGGGACTTTCCAGAACGAGGCCTTTTTCCTTGCTTCGTGGGCGGTTTGCTGCAGGCTAACAACTCCTGTTGCTCGCGCTCGTCTGTGCATTTTCGGTGAGTGCCTCCTTCTTCTCTAGCCCCCCCTCCTTCCTTCTCATTTCCTTTCCGATCTTTCTGCCCTTTTCTTTTCCATGGCGCGCCGTCGCCATGTCTCTTCCAACCCGGACGAGGCCGGTCCATCCCGGCCGAGGACTCCATCTTCTTCCTCCTCAGGTGAGGAGGTGATTCCGGAGGAGGTCCGCCGGTGTTTGCAACCCGGGGGGATCACCATCGGCATCCCCAAGGGGATTCGGCCCCCTCCGGTTGCACCTGCCGTGCCCCTCCGTTCCCTTCCTGCTTTGCCTTCTCTTCCTGCTCCGCCATCTCTTCCCGCCGGTCCCTCCGGTCATGCTTCTGCCATGACCGAAGGCGACCTTTCTCTGCTCCGGGATGCCTATGGCATCCCGGGGTCTATCCGTCTGTTTGCTCCGCGATCCGGGGAGCGTGTCACCATGAGCGGCCCCGGCCGTATTGCTTTCTACGAAGACTTCCTCCTCGGGGGTCTTCGTTTTCCTCTGCACCCTTTCTTTCTTTCCTTCCTCAGCCACTTCCGGCTCGTCCCGGCTCAGCTGGCTCCTAATGCCATCCGGGTCATCTTCTCCTTCATTGTTTTCTGCCACTTTCACGGGTTCGTTTCCCGTTTTTCTCTCTTCAGGGCCCTGTTCACCCTGAAGAAGTGCTCCACCGATGACGGATGGTGGTACATTTCGCCCCGGCCTAGGTGTCTCCGGTTCGACCTCCCTTCCTCGGTCAAGGGATGGAAGAGCCGGTTTTTCTTCGCCTCGGTCGACGACGTCGACTGGGCCTGGAGTGAGCCGGACCGGTCGCCGAACCGGAATTCCCGGGTCGAGCCTGCGGACCAGGAGTCCTACACCCAGCTCCTGAGTGACGTGGTCCCGGCGCTCGAGGTTCTGCTCTCTGAGCAGAATCTTTTTGAGGCCAGCATCAGTCCCATCCGTGAGACTGGTGAGATTCGGCCCCGCATTAATTTCTGCCCCCCCCCTCTTTCTTCAAGATCGAGCCGTCTGACCTTCTGTCTTTTTCATTTTGCAGGGATGAAGTTTTCTTTGGAGAACCTCCTAGAGGGGGCGGCCCAGCGGGACATCGTGGAGGTGGACGAGCCCGCAGCGAAGAGGGCTCGTACGGAGATGAGCCGGGAGGTCGTGGCGGCGACCGTGCCCGGCCCAGCTGCTGCCATTTCCCCGCCCAGGCCACCTCAGGGCGGGGTTCCTGGTACTTCGGCCATGCGACCTGGTGGCGCCGCAGAGAGAGCTCCAGCGCCCGCCGCTCTGCCCATCGCCGGGCCCGTCCTTGCTGCCAGCCCGACGGCACCGCCTGTGGAGACCGCCGACTCGTCGGTTGCGGCTTCGGCTGAGGGGGCAGCCGCCGCAGGGGCCGGCCCGAAGGGTCCGGCACCGGTGATCTCCCACCGGGACTCGGTCATCCTCGACAGGGGGCTGGCGGAGAAGATGATGGAGTACGCCTCCACCGCCCGGGACCGTCGAGCTCGGGGCGGCCGGGACTACGCGGACGCACTGCTCGGCATCCTTCCGCAGCTTTTTACGGTAAGTCCGAGCTTCCTCTTCTTTCTTGTTTCAACCTCGAGGCTTTTCTGCCTCTGCTCTGACATGTGTCGCTTTTGCTATTGCAGATCGGGAACGACGTCCTCTTACTGAGGAATTACCTCGTAGGGAACGCCAAGAGGGACTCCGATCGGGAGCTGAAGCTCGGCAAGCTTGCGGCCGACGTGAAGGATCTGATGGAGAAGGGGGCCGAGCTGCGAGCTGAGAAGCAAGCCCTCCAGTCCGACCTGGCGCGTTCCGAGGAGCGAAACAAGGAGCTGGAGGCCTCCTTGTCGGAGGAGCGGATCTCCAACCAGCGCCGAACCGAGGAGGAGGCGGCGGAGAAGGCCCGCCTGCAGGCCCACTCCAACTGGGTGGAGCGCCAGCTGGAGGAGGCCCGGCGAGAGGTGGCCGTGGCGAAGGACCGGAGCGCCTACATCAACGGGCTCCTGGAGGCGGCCAAGCGGGAAGCGCAAGAGGCCGTCCCCAAGTTCCGGGCCTCCGACGAGTTCACGTCGGAGGTCCGGGAGGCCACCGTGGACTCCTTCCTGAAGGGGTTCCGGATGTGCCGGGAGAAGGTGGGGGCCTTCTTCCCCCAGCTGGACCTGAGCGGGGTCGTCGTCGGCGGCAGGAAGCCAGGGGGCGAGAGCAGGGCTCCCGGCGCGGCCAAAGCGACACCTGTGGCACCGTCGACCAGCGATGCCGCGGCCCTGAAACAGCCCCAGGAGCCGGCCACTGTAGAAGTTGAAGAAGCAGCGCTCGCGCCTCCGGCAGATGGCTCCGAACCCGCACCCCAGTGACCCGGCACTGTCTTTTTGCTTTATCCCTGTAGTTTTTGTTTTTTGGGGAGTCCCGGCCTGTCGGGGCTCCCAGCTTGTAGCGACTACTTACATCAATGAAGATCTGATCTTTATCGAAACCTTGGTTGTTGCTTCGTCTCACTTTTCTCTTCTTTTCTTTCTGAGATGTCGGTCTGGGACACCTGAAGTAACTGCAGGCCTGGTCCTTCCATTGCTCAAATCGAAGGATGGGGCCCGCTGAGTCACGTCGCAGCAAGGCAAACCTTAAGCAGGTCCGATTTTGGGTTGCCTTCATGCTTGGGCGAACAACACGGTTTCTGCACCGTCTTTCAGGCCGAAACCCGGGATCTCTGGACTAAGCTTGGTGCCGCAGGCTTTCTCAAGCCTTGCGCGGCTCATTGAGCTGTGCCCCGGGCTTGCGCGGGCAAACCGGGAACGGCGCCACCTTCCAGGCTGAGGCCCAGGATCTTCCGGACTGAGCTCGATGCCGCAGGCTTTCTCAAGCCTTGCGCGGCTTGCTGAGCTGTGCTCCGGGCTTGTGTGGGCGAACTGGGTTCGGCGCCACCTTCCAGGCCGAAGCCCAGGATCTTCCGGACTGAGCTCGATGCCGCAGGCTTTCTCAAGCCTTGCGCGGCTTGCTGAGCTGTGCTCCGGGCTTGCGTGGGCGAACTGGGTTCGGTGCCACCTTCCAGGCGAAGCCCAGGATCTTTCGGACTGAGCTCGATGCCGCAGGCTTTCTCAAGCCTCGCGCGGCTTGCTGAGCTGTGCTCCGGGCTTGCGTGGGCGAACTGGGTTCGGCGCCACCTTCCAGGCCGAAGCCCAGGATCTTCCGGACTGAGCTCGATGCCGCAGGCTTTCTCAAGCCTTGCGCGGCTTGCTGAGCTGTGCTCCGGGCTTGCGTGGGCGAACTGGGTTCGGCGCCACCTTCCAGACCGAAGCCCAGGATCTTCCGGACTGAGCTCGATGCCGCAGGCCTTCTTGTTGAAGTTAGAGGGGAGTGTTTGAAGTGGGAAAGCTTTGTTACAGAAACTGGGAGCCTTACATCACTGGTAGTACATTCCCAGGTTCGAGGAGTTCCATGTCCGGGGGAACCTGGCACCTCCCAATTCTTCCAAGTAATACGCTCCATGAGGGAGGGCTTCCGTCACCCGATACGGGCCTTCCCAGTTGGGTGAAAGCTTGCCGCATTCCCGTGGCTGGGAAGCTTCTGCGCGTCGGAGGACCAAGTCCCCGGGACGAAAAACCTTCGGCTGCACTCGGGAGTTGTAATATCTGGCTACACGTTGCCGGTATGCCGCCATTCGGATTCGGGCCTTGTCCCTCGTTTCCTCGAGAAGGTCTAGGTTGAGCATCATCCTGGCCGGGTTTTCTATCTCGTCGTATTGCTCCACGCGCAGTGTGGGTAGGCTGAGCTCGATCGGGATGACTGCCTCGGCTCCGAAGACGAGGTTGAATGGAGTTTCGTCGGTAGCCGTCCTTGGGGTGGTGTGGTATGCCCAAAGGACGCTGGGAAGTTCATCGGCCCACCTGCCCTTGGCTTTGTCTAGCCGCGTGCGGAGGCCCTGAAGAATGGTCCTGTTCGTGACTTCGGCTTCCCCGTTGGTCTGAGGGTGCGCCACCGAGGTAAAGCGATGCCTGATGCCGAGGTCGCTGCAAAATTCTTCGAATTCCCGGCAGTCGAACTGGCATCCGTTGTCGGTAACCACGATGTGGGGGATGCCGAAGCGGCAGACGATGGACTTCCAGAAGAACTTGGCGACGTTTGCTTCGGTGATCCTTGCCAAGGGTTCAGCCTCGACCCACTTCGTGAAGTAGTCGATAGCCACTATCAAGAACTTCCGCTGGCCCGACGCCGGCGGGAACGGGCCCAGGAGGTCCATCCCCCACTGGGCGAACGGCCAGGGGGCTGAGAGCTGAGAGATTGGGTTGGAGGGTTGCCGCTGCACCGTGGCATGATGCTGGCACTGGTCGCATTTCTTCACGAAGTCGGCGGCGTCTTCCTTCATTGTTTCCCAGAAGTAGCCCTGACGGAGGGCCTTGTACGCCAATGCCCTGCCCCCCACGTGGTTCCCGTAGATGCCTTCGTGAATCTCCTGGAGCACAAGCTTAGCTTCTGCGGGTCCTACGCACTTGAGGAGGGGGTAGGAGTAGGATCTTCGATACAATTGCCCGTCCATCAAGACAAATCGCACGGCTTTTTTCCTGATGAGGCGAGCCGCCTGTCGGTCCTCCGGCAGGGTGCCACTGACGATGTACGCAGCGTACTTGTCCATCCAGCTGGGCTCCTGGCTAACCTGATGGACCTCCACCGGTGCTTCGAGGCTTGGGACCTCAAGGCGCTCCACATGAGCATGTCCCAGCATCGCGTCCGGCAGGGTCGCCAACCGGGAGAGGGCATCCGCGCGGGCGTTCTCCCCGCGGGGGATATGGAAGATGTTGAAGCGCCGGAACTTGGACGCGCCCGCTTTGACGAGATCCAAATACTTCGCCATCTGGGGGTCGTGTGCGACGTACTCCCCGGACACCTGCCCCGCCACAAGCTGGGAGTCAGTGAAAGCTCTGAGGTTGGTCACGCCCAGCTCGCGGGAGACCCTCAGTCCGGCGAGAAGCGCCTCGTACTCCGCCTGGTTATTTGTCGCGGGGAATTGGAAACGGAGTGCGCACTCAGCGACAACCCCGTCGCCGTTGGCAAGGATGAGCCCAGCTCCGCTTCCGCCGGAGTTTGAGGCTCCGTCTACATGGAGGATCCAGGCGTCCTCTCCGGGCTCGTCGGTGCCGACCTCCATCGGTCGGGCCGGGGGGCCCTCCTCGGGCTCCTTGCCCAAGCCTGCGCACTCGACCAAGAAATCGGCCAGCACCTGCGCCTTCATGGCCGACCTCGGTCGGTATGTAATGTCGAACTCGCTGAGTTTCAGTGCCCACTTGGCCAACCGTCCCGAAGTATCAGGTCGGCTGAGCACCGCTTTCAGCGGTTGGTCCGTCAAGACGGCGATGGGGTGCGCTTGGAAATAGGGCCTGAGACGCTGGGCAGACACTATTAGCGCAAAAACAAGTTTCTCGGGCCGGGAATACCTGAGCTCCGCATCTCGGAGGAGTTTGCTGGTATAGTACACCGGCCGCTGGAGCCCCTGGTCGTCGGTTCGGACCAAGACAGAGCTGACGGCCTCCGGGGTAACCGTCAAGTAGAGGGTAAGCTCCTCCCCCTCCTCGGGTCTGGACAGTAAAGGTGGCGATGCGAGCGTCTTCTTCAGCTCCTCGAAGGCCTGCTGGCACTCCTCGGTCCAAGCAAAGCCATTCATCTTCCTCAGCACCTTGAAGAAGGGACGGCAACGGTCCACCGACCTGGAAACAAAACGGCTGAGGGCCGCGACTCGGCCGGTCAGTCGTTGCACCTGCTTCTTGGAGGTGGGCTGCTCCATGTCCAAGATGGCCTGGACCTTCTCCGGGTTGGCCTCAATCCCTCTTTGAGTCACCATAAACCCTAGGAACTTACCGGCGGAGACGCTGAAAGCGCACTTTGCCGGGTTCAGTTTCATCTGATGGCGCCGGAGGTTGCCGAACGTCTCCGTCAAGTCAGCCACGTGGTCCGAATCAAGTTTGCTCATCACCAGCATGTCGTCCACGTACACCTGCATGTTGCGGCCTATCTGGTCTTTGAAGATTTTACTGACCAGACGTTGATACGTCACGCCCGCGTTCTTGAGGCCGAAAGGCATCATCCTGTAGCAGAAAGTCTCGCGGTCAGTTATGAAGGCAGTGCGCTCTTCGTCCTCCGGGTTCATCCGGATCTGGTTATATCCAGAGAAGGCATCCATGAACGACAAAAGGCGATGCCCCGAGGTGGTGTCGACCAGCTGGTCGATCTTTGGAAGAGGAAAACTGTCCTTTGGGTAAGCGCGGTTGAGGTCGGTGTAGTCCACACAGATCCTCCACTTACCGCTACTCTTCTTTACCATGACCACGTTTGCTAGCCAGCTGGGGTATTGGACTTCTCGGACAAAACCGGCGGCGAGGAGCTTTTCTACCTCCTCGTTGATCGCCTTCTGCCTCTCCATGGCGAAGCTTCTCTTCTTCTGGCGGACCGGGCGGCAACTTGGGTCCACGTTCAGGCTGTGCATGATGATCTCGGGCGGGATGCCCGGCATGTCGGCCGCTGACCAGGCGAACACGTCAGCGTTGGTGCGGAGGAACCCCAGCAGGCGGGTTCGCTCTTCCTCGGGGAGCTGAGCCCCGACTTGCACCGTCTTCAGGGGGTCCGAACCGAGGGGAAAAGTCAGCAGGCGCTCTACGGGTCCTTCCCTGGGTTCCTTCTCTCTCAGATCGAGGTCGTCGATATCATGGGCGAGCTCCGTGCCCCTGGCGCCCGGGACCGTCTGGAGGCAGAGCGGGACTGGCTGGAGCATCCCCCTCATCTCTCCGAGCCCGGAAGGCATGGGGAACTGCACCAACAGCCTCCTCGTGGAGATGGTGGCGTCCAGTTGGTTGAGCCCGGGACGCCCGAGGATGGCGTTGTAAGGCGAAGGGAGCCTGACGACGGTGAATGTTATTAGGATGGTCGCTTGCCAGGGCGGGGATCCGGCAGTGACCGGGAGAGTGATCTCCCCCTCGACCCCCACCGAGTCCCCTGTAAAACCCACCAGGGGGGTGTGCACTGGCTTCAGCTGTTCGGGGGACAAATTCATCCGAGAGAATGCATCGTAAAAAAGTACGTCAGCCGAGCTTTCACTATCCACCATGATTCGATGTACAGGATGCTTCGCGATGGTCATCTCGACCACCATGGCATCGTTGTTTACATTATCATTAATTTCCCTCCCTTTGGGAGGGATTACATTCTCCGGGGCTTCCCTGGCTCTCTTCGTTTCTCGGTCGGGCCTGCACGAGATCATGCCCACGGGCTTCTCCGTTGGGCGGTTGTCGATCGCTGGGACAGGCGGTAGAGCCGCGAGCGGTCGCCCTTCAGAGGGGGCCTCGCTCTTGACGAACTTCCTGAGGTAACCCCTGCTGATCAGCTTCTCGATCTCCCGCTTCAGATGGCGACACTCCTCCGTGTCATGCCCGTGTTCGCGATGGAACTGGCAGTACTTTGATCTGTCTCGGACGGCTCTCGGGTTCTGAGGAGGAGGTCGGCGGAGGTAGCGCTCGCCCTCGATTTCCATGAGGATCTTCGTTCGAGGTGCGAGGAGAGGGGTGTACCTCCGCTCGGGAGTGGCTTCGCCCCTCGGCTTTGGATTTGGGCGGAGGTCGGCAGATGGCCCGGGCCTCCGAGCTCCCGGGGTGTCCCTCGGGAGCGGCTTCTTTGGAGTCTTCCCGTCCAGCTCTCGACGGGTGCGGTCGGCCTCCTCCGCTCGGATGTACTTGTGGATGTGGAGGAGGAGCTCGGAATACGTCCTGGGCGGCTTCTTGTCCAGGGAATAGGTTAGGCGGGACGTCTTGAGTCCGCGCTTCAAGGCCAGCATGGCGACGGGCTCGTCCAAGCTGTAGATTTCCAGGGCTGCGGTCTTGAACCGGGTGATGTAGTCCCGGAGCAGCTCCTGGTCTTGCTGGCGGATGGAAAAGAGGCTGTCCACCTCTCTAGGCACCTTTCGACAAGCATCGAAGTGCGCCACAAACCTTCCTTCCAACTGATGGAAGGAGCAAATGGATCCGGGCTCGAGGCGGGTGAACCAGACTCGAGCGGCCTTCCGAAGGGTTGCCGGGAAGGCGATGCACAGAAGGGCGTCGGTGGCCCCCTGGACCCTCATGAGAGCCTTATAGCTCTCCAAATGATCCAGGGGGTCGGTGGTTCCGTCGTAGGGATCCACCGGCGGCATGCGGAACCGTTTCGGGATCAGTTCTGCCTGGATTTCTTCAGAGAAAGGGCGGCGGGAGTCGTAGCCCGTCGGGTCTGCCGACGAGTTCTGCAGGTCGGCGAATCGGCGGGCGAACTCCGCCAGCTTGCGCTCGTGCTCCTCCAGGCGCCTCTCGGCCTGGCGCCTGATGGCTTCATCGATGGAGTCTTCCACCGAGGCTGCGGGTGAAGGGGGCGCCGATCGGTCTCGGCGCGAGGTCTGGCCTCGGTGTCGCTTATTACGATGCACCGTTTCGGCCCCATCGGCCGGGGATCGACTCTCGTGATCCTCCGAACTGGAATAGTTTCTCTTTGCTGGAGCTTGGTGGCTCCCCCGGGGGTTGGAGATGGCCCTCGGGTGGGATGGCCTGCCCTGGATTGAGCGCAGGCTCCCACGCTGCCCCGCGGCTCGGGCCACGGGGGTCCCTGGCTGCGGCTGAGTGGCTAGGGACCGTTGCTGATGCTGAAGCTGTCGGACCACTGAGGTCAAGGTCTGCAGCTGCTGGACGATGGCCGCAAGGGATCCGTCCACCTGGGCAGGCTGCTGTGGAGGAGGAGGGGGAGCCGGAAGCTCCCTTTCGGGGCTGTGGCCCCCTGGAGGGGAGTGGACATCCCCCACGCGGCTGGTGGATGCCTCACGACCACGAGTGACCACCATTGCTGGAGAGCGTGACACCTGCAGAAAGCTGGTTCCCATTAGGGGTTAGTGTCCTGTCCCCCTACCTGGCGTGCCAATCTGTTGCCGCTCTCGTCGCCGCGCCCGTGCCACGAATCAGCCGATCCTTCCTGACCGCCTGGCGAGGGAGCCTCCCTTCCTGCGGAGAACCTGCAACAAAGGGGTTAGAAGACCCTAGCCGGGGATCCCGGCGAGGGAGCTCCGACGGTCAAGTCAGTAGACGACTAGAAGGAACAGACTCTCCCACCCGGGCCCTCGAGAGGGTCCCAGATTTAGAGAGTTAATTTGTGAAGGAGACGCTCTGGGGACCGGAATCTCGGCTGGGCCTGGTTGTCGAACTCACGCCCAGGGTTCCCCTCTCGGGATCTCTGGTTTTTCTCTCGGTGCAAGGCCTTGTGCCCCGTTTTTCCTCCTTGTCCCCAGGCTAATTTGGCTTACCTTGTCGTCCCCAGATTCTTCCTTCTTTATCCCCTTCCGTCGCGCGTTTGTCTTTTTCTGTCTCGGGAACCCTCCTCCCCCGTCCTCTTCTCTTTTCCCTTTTTGGTGAAGGGTGCCAGGCGGCTTTCCGACCTCGTCCGCCGGGCCCAGCATGGGAAAGGCAAGGACAGAAGAGAGAGAGAGGGGAGGGCGGCGCTGGCAGGGCGGCCGGTCAGGCCTCGGGCCTGGTGAGAGCGCCCTCTTCCCCAAGCGTGGGCGCCATCTATCTATGGGCCCTGTGTCGTCAGGGTTGCGTCTCTCGGCTGCGGGGCCTGTCGGGCCGATGCTAGCGATGTTCTGCATGCCGCCGCCCTCCGTACAGGATGCCGTCTGGGATTCGTACGGCCCGAGGGACGGTCTCGGGGCCCGTCTCTCGCTCCCCAGGGCCCTCGCCGTACGAGCGGTCTGACCTCGGCTGAGTTGGGCCCGTCTCTGGGGGCCACCTGGCGAAGGGCGAAGGATCAGCCGACCTCGGCTTAGGTGGACCCCTCCTGGGTGGACACCTGTCGAGGTGGCAGGAGGTCGCCTGGCTTCGGTCGAGGTGGGCCCGTCTCCGGGTAGCCACCTGGCGAAGGGCGAAAGATCGGCCGACCTCGGCTTAGGTGGACCCCTCCCGGGTGGACACCTGGCGAGGTGGCAGGAGGTCGCCTGGCTTCGACCGAGGTGGGCCCGTCTCCGGGTGGCCACCTGGCGAAGGGCGAAGGATCAGCTGACCTCGGCTTAGGTGGACCCCTCCTGGGTGGACACCTGGCGAGGTGGCAGGAGGTCGCCCGACCTTGGCCGACCTCACTTAAGCGGACCCCTCCGGTCCCGGGCGCCAATGAGGTGGTAGAGGAACTCCGAGCCGAGCTCGACCTCGGCGAGGGCGGTTTGCCTTAGGCAGTCGTCGTGTAGTGTAGTCTTGCCGACCCTAACTTTGAGGATGTGGCGCTGACTAGGCCAGGGAAACTTACACGTGGCTCGCTCGTATTCGACGATACCTGAGCCTGGCCACGTCACTGTCACGGCTGTAACAGTATGCATTACTAATTCTTTCAATTACTTAAGAAGTTTTTGCAGAAAAATGTTTATCTTTACATTAGTTGGTTTTCTATCTAGTAAAAGGTATTCCAACGTTGTATGAAATCTTGTATATTTCAAATTGCAAAGTCCTAATGTTTCTCATCTATGTAATCTTGTAAAAGGGCTATAAAATTGTAAAAAAGAGAATAAGTAGGTTAGTTCATGTTGGAATCTTGATTTGAAGAACTTTGGAGAAGTTTGAAGCATAAAAAGAATTTTTTGTAAGAGCCGACTCATGGATCAAGAGCCGACTCTTATTTTGGCACGACATAAAAAATTTTAGAGTTTTAGAACCTCGAGCCGACTCAAGCCTTAAGAGAAGACTCAATGAAGAACTTATATCTTTGATGACTGGGACCTCGAGCCGACTCAAGCCCAAAAGAACTGACTCATCTAGAGTTAGGTTTGTTGGTGACTGTGACTTCGAGCTGACTCAGCCTTGAAGAGCCGACTCAAGCAGAATTTGAATTTGCATTGATTGAGAGTTCGAGCCGACTCAACCCAAAAGAGCCGACTCACACAGAACTTTTATTTGGGCTGTTTGAGACTTTGAAACGACTCATGGACCTCGAGTCGACTCGAGTTATGGGGTTTTGCAGTCTAACGGCTAGTTGTAGAACTTCATTTTTGAATCCCAAAAACCCTCCAACGGCTCTATTTCGGTTCCCTAGGCCCTACAACGGCTATTTCTGATGGAAGACTATAAAAGAGAGTATTTATAAAGGATTAAATAATTTTTAGAGATTATTCATTGATTATTCTTTGGAAGTTAAAAAGTTTTCAAGTCTTTCACCAACCCACTTCAAGAGCATTCAAGAAATGATTCAAAGCTTCACCAACTATTCTTCATCATTGAATTCAATCTTTTGAAGAAAAAAAGAATCAGCTTGAAGAGCATTAAAAAGCATTCAAAGCTAGGCTTCATTTTGATCTTCATCAACAACACTCAAACAAGTTTGGTTTGTTATATAGTTGCTTTACACTTTTGATATATCTTATTTTTCTCTCTAAGAACAGCAAGGGGCTATATCTTAAGAGAGTGGTAAAGGTTTTTAGGTGAGCCTTTTAAAACATAAGTTGGATTCTTGGTGATCCTGGTTTAAAACCAAGATTGGATTTTCTTTGGTGAGCCTAGTTGTAAAAATTAAAGGGATTTAGGTTCTTGGTTAGCCTGTGTTAAAACCAAGTGAGGGTTTTCTTTGGTGATCCCGATAAAATCAAAGTGTATAGGTTTGGATTGTGAGCCTGTTAAAATAATCCAACTGTATTCCGGTTAAGAGATATAGTGGAAATCCCAAGTGATGCTTGGGTAGTGGACGTAGGAGCGGGTTGCTCCGAACCACTCTAAATATCTTGTGCTTGTGATTGTCTTGATTATGTCTAATTGTTTGCTTCCGCATTGCATATTTCATCACAACACTAAAAGGATTTTAAATTGCACATACTTGCTAAATTTTTGCAATCCCAATTCACCCCCCTCTTGGAAAGCCACCTAGGCAACATGAAGCCACAAGCAAATGAATACCCTAACAGTCATGAACTTATCCCCTTTGGATAGACAGATCCATGAAAGCCAGAGTATCACTGCAACATAATGCCTTATGCAACCTCTTCTAGTTAAACATACAACAACCCCCTTTGGGCAGGCGATTGTATGTAATAACCAGAAACCCTTTCATAATGAAAAAAATCATGGATAGCATAAATAAACCACTTTGATAATAAATACTTATACCAATATTTAAATTATTCATACACGAAAGATAAATACCCAAATAAATACAAATTGATATACTTCAACAACATGTATGCCATAAAAGATCAGTCCAAAATGGCATACTCTATACATGCACTCCACTGATCAAAACATAACATAATAATACATTCTAACTACCATTTCTATTAATAACACTTACTACACAACTATAAAATATTTTTGGACAAGAATTATAGTATATAATAAGTGTAACAATCAATTACAGTCAATTTGGATCAACATTAATAGAGATATCAATATTCAATTCTAAAAAAAAAAAGGAATAACTAGTTCTCAATAACTAAGCTACTCAAAATTTATAGAGTGCTATGGATCCATTGAGGCTACACGAAAATATATTCAAATTATATAATAGTAAATATTATTGTATATAAATAATTTATAAATTAATTAAATATTTTATCAAATATGAAAAATTCTACCAAAATGTTCTTCATAATATTTTGAGTCCAATGGTTTAAAAAAATGCTCAAATCAGATATAAAATGAGAAAGTTACAGCGATTTTTATCAAAAATAATCGTAGAGGATCAAACTATAAATTTTAGAAATATAGAAATTTTTCTAGAAAATATAATTTCAGGAATAACATGATCCATCAGAAATGAATTTATATGAACTCATATTTAATTTATAGTGGCTTAAGTACAAAAATTCCCTTAATCCAAAATTAAAATGGGCCCAATATAATTGGGTCCAACCACTTTCATTAATTTGGGCTAAATTTATAATTAATGAATTATGTTCAAAGTGAGTTGAAACCTGATAACCCATAAATCCAAAAACCTTTAAAACATTCTCTTCATCCTCCCCCTTTCATCCCAACCGAGACTTTCCAAAAATTTCTTTAATGGCTTCTCCGAGCTTGGGATCTTCCTCTATGGAGAGCCACTGGCCAAACCGACCACCGTCGGCCATTCCCTGGCCACCAGCGACCTGGAGTTTGGGAAGAGACAAGAACGAAGTGACATAAGAGAGCCATCGGTCGCTCATCTAATTGTCCAAGAAGTCCACCATGGCATTCACCACAAGTCGGGCGAGGTCTAGCGATCCAACGATGGCCTCCACTATCTCCTTCTGAAAGATGATGAGGTCCCTACGACGAGACACCACGAATTGTCAAAATCCAGTGGGATCCATCTGGTGGCAGTACCAGTGGAGGACCACTTGGAGGTCATTGCAGAAATAGAGCTAAGAGCAGCAACCCAAGGGCCTGGCATTTGTCGGCACTGGCACCGGTGGACGAGCCAAAGTCGCCACTGCCTAAATGATCACCGGTCATTCACTGCTAGATGATTCGGGCGAGGTATGGGAGGAGGAGGGCATAGTGGTTCCCACCACTACCGGTCCCCTTTTTTTTGAACCAATATATAAATATAAATTTTATAGGAACTAATTGTAAAAGGATCAATTTACAATATTAGAAAAGTCAAGGGCCTAAATGCAAAATAGCCTTTTGGACCAATATGTAAATATAAATCTTACATGGTCTAAACTATAAAAGGACTGATATATATTATCAAAAAGATCGAGGGCCTAAATGCAAAATGATCCTTTTTTTAAAGGGATAATGGGTTATCGGATTTTGGGTTAAAATCCAAAACCTGAAACCTGCCAACCTTCTTCTTCTAGCCACGACATCGAAACCAGGGAGAATAATTGGTCTGTCATTGCCCCTCTTCCAAAACTCCCCAACGCTGGCGCCGGACCGGCCGGACGGCCACGCTGATCGACTAGGAACTGTCGATCGCCGCGTCCGGGGGTGTCGCTGGCGTCCTATCAGGCCCGACGACATGCCAATTTTTTTTTGATGAAAGCCGACCAACTGACGGCCGGATTGCCGCTAGTGATGGGGACGATGGCCATTGAGATCAGCCAGGGACAGCCAATCATGGCCTCTCACGATTGCCGGTCCTCTTCCCCATCATCCCTTCTTTTTTTATGTCCGTAGCGGTTGGGGTGACGACCGGCCGGGATTGCCTCTTCCTCATGGTCGGCCAAGATCGTCACTGCCATTCGAGAGGAGGAGATCAAAAGGTGGCGCCGCTGGTGGAGAAGAGTGGTTCAGCCGGTTGGGGTTCAAGAAGGCCGGGAATGGCCTTTCTTTTTTTTTTTTTGGTTCCACGGTTTCTCCTCACCATGGCTGCCGCCTTTCATGGTTTCTTCCCACTACCACTGGTGACCCATCAATGCCGATAATAGTCTGGACATCCCAATCAACGTCGATCGGCAAATCACAGCCGGTCCTCATCGTTGGGAAGAAGAGGAAAAAGGGATTTTAAGAAAAATAAAATAAAAACAAGAAGGTATGCATTCTTCGATGATTATAATATGCATGTATGATTTTATCTTACAGATCTGGTAAACAATATTATCATATATCAGATAAATAAGAAGAACAAATGATTCTAATCTTCCACTATAAATACTAGGGCTCTGATACTAACTATAGAAAAAAATTTCTATGAACCCCATGGATCATGGGTAGAAGATTAGAATACAAACCTTTAGATATGATATGTTTGATAACATATCTCATACTATCTATCACATCCATTATCAAGATCTGTAAAAAGGGGTTTTGTGATACATTCATGTATTCACCATTAATCCCAAATCTGGAAGAGATGCTCACATGAACATCGAAGGCGGAGTTCTTCTTTCCAGCATCCTCTCGTAACAGGTAGCTCATCAATGGAGCAAGCCATGAAAACAAAACTCACGTATAATATGATATATTAATGAGGAGTGGAGAGTGAACCTAGCCTATTATTTATAAACAAACCCTAACAAGCTCTCCCATCACGGGCCAGTTAGGCCAAGGCCTATACTGTGCCGCCTCAACCACACCAACCCATTAAGATGCTCTTAGTCAAAATATTAATCACATAATATTGGACTCATCATAAGTCTATCAACATGGACTACAAAATCAACTCGGTTTTAATAAACCATAAAACAATAATTAATGTCAGTTCAAATTAAGAAAAAATCTTACAACTTTCTCTTATTACTGGTGTAAATAACATGTCATTCAATATGAAAATATGTATGTATGATTATAATAATTGATCTATTTTTTAAAACAAAATATGTAAGATAAATATATTGTTCATTTGAAAAATTGCGTGGGATAGACTTCCTAGCATTATTGTATTGGTAGTAAGGGGAGAGCTGATTCCTTGTAATTGTGACTTCTCTCAGGAAGATGAAAATATTGCCACGTTTTATTCCATTGCTCGGATGCTATGGAGATGTGAAATCTAACATCTACTATTTTTCTGATCCCTAGGATTTTGTGAAAGTTTTTCAGATTCTTGATCCCTGCCATGGATTCATGAAGTTGATTGTTCTTCGTTGCCATATAACATATGTATTGATCCACGCCTACTCTTCCACTCATGTTCTTAGAAGAGTATTGATCCACGCCTGTCATTACATTGCTCTTACTTACCATCCATGCTCAAAAGCAAGGGGAACCTAGGGTTCTCAATCAATTTTCTACTCCTTGATGATTAATTTCACTTGAGATGCTGGGGAGGGACAATTACAGAAGTGTTGTCATGTTATTAGAAATCAGACATATAAAGTTTGTTAATAATATTATATGGAATATATATTTATAAAATTTAAAAATATTTGAAAAGTAATTTTTCATGATGTATACGACAAAATATTTTGATATGATAAATAAATTAAAAAATAAAAAGTTTTAGAAAATAATATAAAAATTTGGAATCATGACCTGGAAGGCGGATGAAATCATTATCCTAAAGAAGATTTAGCCCCATTCTCGTGCAAGGAACAACTAGACCACTCGCTCTCCTCCAAGGTACAACCTAAAAGCCAACATTCTAATACATGTCGGTGGCATAATCTCAAACGGATGCCAATCAGACTCGTTTTCAGTCTAAATAATTAAATAAATAATGAAAATTTGAGAGAAAAAAAGAAGTATTTTGAAAAATTTTTAATAAAAGAAAGAATGAAAGAGAGAGAACTTGGAGATTTTTGGATGGAATAAAAATCAAGAGAAAGAGGCCTATTTATATGCTCAAATCTCCAAGAAAAATCTCAAAAAGCCCCCAATAAAGCTGTTTAAGCATTTAAAAATCATAATTAAATAAAAATAGGAGAAAATGGAAAAGAAATGCCAAAACAGGCCAACCCATGGAGCGCACGTGCATAACAAGATGTTGGTCTAACCTGGGCACGGTACCCGCACGTTGGGCCCACACACCATGTGGCCCCCGTGCATGCGACATGTGCACGAATTGCGATCGCATTCACAAGTGGGTGGGGGGAGAAAAAAATAGTTTTTTATAAATAAAACAACAATCCCCCATAAAAAAATAAAAATCTTTAAAATGTAACATTATTAAACTTAATAAATTTAAACAAGACGTCTTTGAGCTTTTATTATACTTAGTACAAGTACCTTCTAGGTTTAAACTTGTATTTAGTATAGAAATATATACAATATGAAGATGAACCGATTATAATGTAGGGTAGCGCTATTTAGGTCATACGTTTATCTTGATTTTCATGAGAGTTACTAGAAATTTGTCCTATTCCCATAATCACGACTTCACGACTACTCTAATAGATCCTTTAAGGATATATACAACATATTCATATCTTGCTGAACTCATAGCCTTGGACTATTAAGAGCTTTGTTCAATCTAACCATCATAATAGAGCATCACACCATAGAAAAAGGTGGAGCAGACTCAACCGATGCTACCAGACATTATCTCAAAGATTATTTTTCTTTGAATCTTAACCATAGAGTTACCATGATGACAGAGATTCACTCTGATGACTAATGTATGGGCTTAAATCACATCCTCTAAATGTCTCAGATATTGTAGCCTTTAAAAGGCTTTTGGTTAAAAAATCAGTCAAGTTATTTTTAAATCTTATAAATTGAAGTGATATTACATCTTTTATTTTATTTTTTATAGCTTTATACTTGATCAGGATATGATTGTTCATCTTTTTATTAGTTATATATTGGTTTAATAAATCAATTAAAGCTCTATAATCATAATTTAATTTATTTTTTAAAATTTTTAGTATGAGAATTTCTATATCATTTATTAGATCTTTTAGCTACTGTGCTTCAATACATACACTATCAAGAGTAATCAACTCAGATTTTAATGTATTTCTAGTAATTATTACAAGAATTCTAAGATACTGCAGCTTCTTTTAACAAGAAGAGATATCTAGTAGTAGACTTAACATCTAAGCTATATGTTATCTAATTAATATTACTATTACCCTCAATACTTCAAGATAATAGCTTCGATTAATTTTGCATAATACAAAATTACAAAAGGATGCTATGGTTAATCAATTACAAATTTAATTTATAAATATGCAAAGTACATAAATTATAATTATGTACAAATAATTTAATATAATTATATGCATGTACTATACAAATATTTATCAAATCTTCTTTAGATTGTAAATATATTATATGGAAATATATATTTATAAAATGTAAAAATCTTTGAAAAGTAATTTTTCATGGTATGTGCAACAGAATATTTGGTATGACAAATAAATTAAAAAAAATAAAAAAAATTAGGGACTAATATAAATATTTGAAATCCTGGTCTGGGAGATGTATGAAATCATTGTTTAAAAGAAAATTTAGTTTCCTTCTCGTGTAAAGAACAATTGGACCACTTGCTCTCCTCCAAGGTACAACCGGAAGCCAACACTCCAATGCTCATCAATCGCACAATCTTAAACGGATGCCAATCAGATTCGTCTTTAGCCCAAATGATTAAATAAATGATAAAAAATTGAGAGGGAGAAGAGAAGTATTTTGAAGAATTTTTAATGAAAAAAGAATGAAAAAAAAGGGAAAACTTAGAGATTTTTGGATGAAATAGTAACCATGAAAAAGAAGCCTATTTATAGACTCAAAATCTCCGGAAAAAAATCCAAAAAACTTCTAATATAATTGTTTAAGCATTTAAAATTTGAAATTAAATTTTAAAAAAATGCAAAAAAATAGAAAAGAAATGCCTGAATGGGCTAGCCCGTGGTGCACCCATGTGGAACGGGCCACTGGCCTGACCTGTGCATGGTGCCTGTGCGTCGAGCCAGTAGCGCGCCCGTGTGTGCATGAATCGTGCATGCGTTCACGAGCAGGTGGGGGGGGAAAATTTTTTATAAATAAAACAACAAAGTTTTCATGGTGCACAAAAAAATGTTCCTAATACTTGAATTCCTTTGGTCGAGCTTATTGCTGCTTAGGAGGGGTCCGTGCATATGGTATGTTTAGCTGCATACTTTGGTTGTACGGCTAGAGTTGGACCCCCAAACAACCACCAATTTGATAAACAGGCTGCCCTAAGTTGTTCACACGGTTCTCCTTGATTGCATCACATGTGGCTCATCACTCGATGAACTGTATTTGGATCTTGTTCAATGCATTTTTTTTTTGGTAAAGAAAAAAAATGAGAAGATAAATCTCAGTGTAGCTATCTTCGCAGGCCTCCGTCCTGCCAAGTAATGTTCGATTCAAGATGCTCAGATTTTCACGATCTTTTCCCATCTAAAGATGAGTACATCAATCTAACACCACTAAGGCACCGGCTAGTAGAATGGTTCGATGCTTATTCTTTAGAGCTTAAACATGCACTATTTTTTGATACCATCTATTGTGGGTATAAAAGCGAGGGACCTCTTCAGTCTCATATTGATTGTGAGTCAAAATAAATACTAGCTTATGTATATTGAGGGACCCTCCTTTCTCACATAAGGCACCTTTTAGAATGAAGTACGAGGGTCAGCATTTCGTTTAGTTCATCTCCAGGAACAAAATCGTGAGGCCTACAGGTCAAAGCGAACAATACCTTGCATATATACGGTAAAGGAATGACCATCATATGACCATGAGCTAATCTTGATCATAACAACATTGGCACTCCTTGCGGAAAATCCTTACAATCTTAGCCTAGACTCCCTTTGACTAGGAGCCTATGTTGTGGGTATAAGAGCGAGGGATCTCTTTAGTCCCATATCGATTACGAGTCAAGAAAAATTCTGACTTATGCATGTTAAGAGACCTTTCTTTTTCGCCTGAAGCATCTTTTGAAATGGAGTACGAGGATCATGGCATTTCGTTCGGAACATATACTATAAGCATGCTGTAAGGAAGACCGACCTTCACATAATCATGAGCTAGCATTAATCACAACAACACTATCATTTCTTATTAATGTTATCACAGTTAAGTTAAAAGAAGAATACATAAATAAGATATAGTAAGTTAAATTAATTCATTCAATAAAATCAAAAATAAATACAATGATAACAAATATATCAAAATATACTATTATTCAAGCATGAAACTTGGATATATATAGCACAACTTAAAAGCTCTAGAAGATACCTATACTACCTTATAGCATAATCAATACCATCCTTAATGATGTGGTTCAATCTTTAATTATATTCATTCTATCACAAAAAGTTGTTGTAATGGTCACTATTAGCCATCATAACTAAATAATACTGTTGTTTTCACAAAATCAACATGCATGTATGTAATATAATTTGTTTGTATAAATATACACGTAGGGCTTCATAGCATGGTAAACACCGTGAAAGCTGTTTTATTTACAAAACCAAGACCGCGGTCGAGATGGAAGGGCATTTTGGTCGACTCAGGACGCGCGAGAGAGGCATACGAGCGGCGGACGAGAGCGTGCTACGCACGTGCGATTCGCTTCCGGCTCCACGTCCGCATTGGTTGACAGCGCCCGGGCGCGAAGTTCCCTCCAAGTCCACCTCGCAAGAAAAGAACAAATGAGGTGGTAGGGTTGTTTAGGAGCATCCAATTCCATCACCTTTCTAGCTTTGCCAATTAATAAAAGCTAGCGATCAATAACCTCCGTTTCATTAAAAAAAAAAGAGTAGCAATTAGTTAGCTGCTATTTGGTTTTAATGAACAAAACTTGATTACCGGTGACCCGATAAAAATAATTCAGGAAATATATCTTTATCCTGCATGCAGCGGCATCATTGTAGTCCATCAATTCTCGTTACTATAACAGTCACTAGCAACCGTTATAAGAATATTTTTTGATATAATTTTAAGTAAGGCTCGACAGGAAGAATAACGGTGGTTATTAATTGTTCCGGAGGGGACCTAGGTGTTGTTGAAGTTTTTGGGGTCGCCCTCCCAGTTGTTCCAAGATTATTCCCACATCATGGAATACTCTTTCAGGAACATGATAGTATACGGGCTTCAGTAATTGAAACAATTCGTGAGCATGAATAATTTTGACAAGGACTCCTATCCGGGATTGTACGTTATCGTGACAATCTTAGCGGTCAATTTGACTTAGATGGGCACTTGGAACTAGAAAATTGTTCGATCCAGACTTCTGACTTTTTTTTTTTTTTTTTTTTTGATTGAAAAAAAAGATGAGGGGAGGGGGACGAACCTTCCGGTATAGCTTCCCGTTCGGATCCCAACCCGTTAAATCTTTATTCGATTCAGGCTGCAAATTTTTTCGCGTGTCCTTTCCATCAACTGAATGAATACGTCAGTCTAATTCCATTACGGTACCAAAATTTTGGCCAGTCAACCTTCTTATCATATATTTCAAAATTAATTTAAAATTTAATCGAGCTATCCGAGAGTGCACCATCTTTATATTTCATAACTTTGCTTCTTTTGGCGGAAGCATAGCTTGCTTTACTTTGACACCTCGTTGCTGATGGGACTTGGTGCCTGCATGTCTCGTTGCACTTGACCACGTGGTTTACTTTGTCTATGATGTAATAAAATAATAGAGATGCTCTACTTCCATTAGCTTAAGCATCTCCCATCCATCCAAACAGGTACTTTTTTTGAAGGCAAAGCTTCGATAACGTAATCCTCATTCTTCACCGGAATTAAAGCGTAGGTAGGATGAGAGGAGCTATTGGGGCTGATTGGAACCTAGGGTTGTTTTTGGACAACAAGAGCACACACATGGAAGTTATCATGAGAGGAAAAGGGGTTGGAGGTGTTGGTAAGTACTGTTTGGTGTGTTGCGGATCAATATGGCCGTGTTTTTTTTATGGTTATTAGACTTCATTTCGATCCTTCCAAGAATCAACCACTTACTGGAGAGATTACCGTCTATATACATTGCATGTGGCATTTCTTTCTTTAATCATATATATATATATATATATGAAATAATTTGTACGTACTTTTTAATAACTAATATTATTTGGCGAGTTGGGCGATCTAACTGATCGATGGCCTTGGCCAAGTTAAGGTGTCCTTCAACCGGACAAAACCGATCAACAAGGTGGTCAAATGGGCCGGTCATCAAGAATGGGTGTCAACCGACAAGTGTTTCAAACTTTTTGAAGTGGTCTTAGTTTGTAGGTTTTTGCCTGGGCTTTTGTTTCCCGTTTCCCTCTTACTCCCTATTCATCTGCCCTTTTCTTCTTTGTCCATTTGTTTGTTTGTTTGTAATTCTCAAAAATTAATCGCATGGCTGAAGAACAAGTGGGTTAGGGTATGTTGAGAAGTCCATTAAAATATAAAATTTGTTTTTCTTGCTAGAAATTCCGAAAATATTGGCATATATAAGTTGGATGCTATACAACGTATTTTAGAACAACATTGGCAGTCTATACGTTAAAGCATTAGCCGTGCTTTCGATTATTAGCATGAAGCGTGGTCTAATTAGACAAATTTTGGATTGAAATTGGTAAGCCTTCTTGACTTAAGTTTAAAATTTTAAAAAAATTGGGATCAACAAAGGGGGTGTGAGCCCCTGCCCGGTCCCTATCTTTGGGGGATAAGGGCACCTAATAATGATTGGTGCGGTCATCGCGAGCTAGTGGAATGGTTAGTGACCATCGAAAATTGTTACAATAAGCAAACGGCCAGTGTTAACCCGGCCTTGTCCCTTAAAATCCCCTCTATTTAAACTTTCTCCTCTTATGATCGAGCCACCACTAAACCCATCTCCACTTCACACCCTTTTCTTCTTCACCTTGTAGACACCGTGCTAGCGTGTCAGAGTGTCGCCAACCCCAAAACCTCCTTCTTTCTCTCTCAAAACTCTTTGTATTATGGTTTTTCCCTATTTTACGATCTCTCTCTCTTTTAACATTGGAATTTTCTATCATAGGCAAAAACTCACCACCTCTTGCTTGCTAGTGAGTCTCTCCTCCCCTTCTTTTCATTTTGGCCATGATTGCCCTGACTAGAGTAGCAAGGGACCTTTCCTTTTCTCTTGGTCTCCTGTTTTTGGCCGGATCGTAGCCTCTAGCCACTCCCCAACCGCTCCATCATTGCCTGACCATGCCATCATTGTCCTAACCATCCTATCTGTAGCCACATCGGACCACCCATCTGCTCTTAGTTTCTTTAAGCCACGGGAGGACTCCTATTATGCCATGAGAGAGAGAAAAAGTAAGAGAGAGAAAAGAGAGAGAGAAAGAAGGAATAATCTATTCTTTGATTGAGTCCAAGATTTGATTGGGACAAAGTTTAGACCTAGACCGTGGTTAGTTGACCTAGATCGACCGGGCCAACTCTCTGATCGGATATAAACCAAGTAAATCATATTCAAAAATCTAATTGGCATAGACCAAGTATCTCTTTTTTTTCTCATGTTGGTCCAGTCAAATTAAATAATAAGCCTTGATTGAATCCAAATTAAGTCTCTATTCCCTTTTTATCTCTATTGATTTACCGGATCAAGTCTAATTATTTTTTTTTTAAATCAATGAATTAGATTTGATCTAGGATTTTGGTTTAGATTAGGAGTACAAATTTAAGGATCAAGCTATGAGTCGAAGGCCATAACTTTATATCCGGTTGATCTAACTCCGTAAATTCTCTTTGTTCTATGAAATTTTTCCTAATACATATCATATATTTCAAACTAAAATTTATAAAATAATATATATGCTAAAAATTAAAAATATTTATAATATGCATGCTTTCATGAAAAAGTGTTGGTTCAAAATTATGGATAAAGCATAAGGTGTCTAACATAATTATTACAATTTTTTTTAAAAAAATAGAGTGATCTATATGTTTTAATATTGTATGATTTTTTAAAAAGAGATTGTGCATATTTATCCTTGCATGAATTTTAAATAAAATTGCTTTCTTGTTTCTGAAAATGAGATATGGAAATTTGAATTGATATTGTTATAAAAATTATTATATTTATGTTATGAAAAATTGATTTATAAAATTATGAGAAAAACTTTCTAGTTAGACAATGATATAGACCTAGTTAATATGACTAATCATTTGCTAGATATTAGAAACTAGTTTCTTCTGGACCCAGTCAGTCGTGGCTGATTGCTGGCATATGTTAATTTGTATATTTATTTTTAAGACTAATATCTTTGCCCTATCATGGAACTAATTGTGGCCATGTAAATCAGAGTTAGTTCTTTTCTACATCTAGCTAGTGGAGCTGATTATCAGTACATGCTAATAATCATGCATTTTATTTTTAGAGGCCAGTCTTTTCTGAACCTTGTCACAGGACTGATCATAGTTGGAGTCAATAAAGACTAAGAGAGAATTATATATTTTACTATTTTGCATATCTTGTTTTAAAAATTAAAATTATGCTAATATATGTATCTTATTGTCAAATTGTTATATTTGAAAAAATAATTTAATTATGTTTAATTCTTTAGAGATATTAGAAACTTATCAAGTCTGCAAAGCTCATTCATTCTTCTCTATATATTTTTTTAGATGCATATGAATATACAAGACTTGGTTTTGAGTAGCGAAGAGTTTAAGAGCTTGAAGAACTTGAATTAGCTTTCTTTACATAAATTGTTAGATATTTACATGTGAATCTTTAAGTTTGTAGACTCTTTTGAGTAATTATATGAAATCAATTGTTACTTATGTTTGAGTTAAATTTTTATATATCCCACGGGATGAATCCAATAGATATGTGGCTATTTGTCGCACACTTGACACGGTCACCCGGTCGGGATGTGATAATTTGATTTTTCACTATCTATAGTAAAACATTCCATCATTTCATCTAATAACATCATACTTGTATTGCTTTCCCATAGCCCTATTAGTTGATTTAGGCCACTCCCATTTTACTCACCGCTAATACAAGAATCATTTTTACTTTCTTTTCCCCATGAATCAATATAAAATTATTGTCTTTATGGAATAATTGCTTCACAATGAATCTTCCTTAGGTACCTAAATCATGACTAAATCAATATGAAAAAAAAGAGAGTAAAGTTATGGATTTACTATTAGGTAATAATGTTTCGGTTCTTAATGAAAGAGTTACTATGATACTGGTCAAAAAAATTGTTGTAATTACTGGATGATGAAATGAATTTTGGAATTTATTGATATTTTCAAAAGATGGTATCAATAATCCTATTTGTACTGATCAAACTATTAAAAGAATATCCAATAACATAAAGGGATTGGTAGGGTATTTGAAATATGGAAAAAATATGCCATTCTAATGATATTTTCAAAGGAGTTGCAAATGGATCCATTGATTTATTAACCATTAACAGTTCTAGAACAGCTAATCCTACATTTTATAAGAGAGTGCCTAGAATTACTATTGAAAAAATATAAAAAATCATCAGGCCATACAAATAATTATGCTTCGTTCCTTGCTACAAGACCATTTAAGTCTCTTTTCTAATTGGGATGGCAACTTTGAAAAGATAGATTCCTATTTTTCCTCACACTTTGGGAGGAATTCTCTTTTTCCCTTTTTGTGGCGAGGGGTGGGGACTAATACAAATCCCTTGGGTAACAAAATAAGAATGTCTCGTCCATTCAAATCCCCTTCTTTACACTACAACGGAAGGGGTTTTGGGCAACGAAATTTTCCCGATGCTAGTGGATAGCATCGTTAAAATTGTGCCACCTCCCGACGCTTTTAAAAAGTGTTGGCAAAAAAAAATTTAACGACGCTTTAAAGCATCGGAAGTTTCTCCCGTGCCATCTCTCGATGCTTTTCAAAATCGCCGGCAAAAAAATAGTATTAACGATGCTTTAAAACGTCGGGATTTTCTCCCACACCATCTCTCGACGCTTTTCAAAACCATCAGCAAAACAATGGTATTAACGACGCTTTAAAGCGTCGAGTTTCGCCCCATTTCCTCCCAAGCCCGAGCCCTAATCTCATTTCCTCTCGTTCCACCGCCGCTAATCTCCCAGACGGCTAGCCTTCTCCCGATCGAGCTCCAGCCGATCTTCCCCTCCCTCCGTCATCTCCCTCTCCCTCCTTAATTCCAATCTCATTTCCTCTCGTTCCACCGTCGCTCTCCCAGATGGCCTTCTCCCGAGCTCCAGCCGTGCGATCTCCCCCTCCCTCCGTCATCTGCGGGTTTCTCCGGTCGTCTGCGGGTTTCTTCGGTCGTCTCCGAGCTTCTCCGGTCAGCTCCGGGCTTCTCGTCTTTGGGCTTCTCCATGTTCTCCATGAATCACTGTGCTAATGTATTATGCACTCTTCCCCCATCCGTGAATCACATGGTCATTTTTTTTGTGGCAGTCCTCTCATTTCTAAGGAATTATATGTGAATTTCTTTTGAGAGATGTTTACTAGATAATTTAAAATTATTGTCTCCAATGCATTGCATCTAATTTCAAAATTATGCATGCATTATTATGGTGCACCATGTAGTTTTTAAGGCCCCTCTTGCTTGCTAACATGTAGGCCTTTAACATGTGCTAAGCATTGCAAGACTGAGCTAATTAATATTATTATTTGATATTGAAAATATTATTAATCAAAAGACCTCGATCGGCATCCTACCCTCAATAGAATTTATAATTAATTTACGATCTCAATAAATTGGTGATCAACATTGGCCATCTTCCATTTGAGTTTTAACAGAAAAAGCTGCACCATTATCATGAGTTTTTTTCTTTAGCCTCTCTTAGTTTACTATGTTTTTGTTTTCAAAGGTAGTTTAGAATTCCTTTTTTTAAAAAAATGGAATCAAGTTTGGTTTAAGA
Organism: Areca catechu; assembly: GCA_021397845.1. Classification (NCBI taxonomy): domain Eukaryota; kingdom Viridiplantae; phylum Streptophyta; class Magnoliopsida; order Arecales; family Arecaceae; genus Areca; species Areca catechu. The sequence goes on along the minus strand of CM038045.1, from coordinate 50,843,200 downwards.
GCATTACTAACTAGATTCAACGTGACGAAGTGATAAGCATTGTTGTCTAGTGCAGGACCCAAACATAAATAGAAGCAAGTGGCATTAAACAAAGGTTGGTGGCTTTCAAGTACTTGACAGAATATATACAAAAAAAAAAGAAAAAAAGAAATTGACAAAATATAATTAGTGCAAGGTTCCTTCGAGGCGGTTGTAACCTGATGGGTAGGCCAGGTGTTTTACTTTCTGCATTGTGGATAGGATCGAGCGAGGTCAGATCAATATATGGAAATAAATTAAACAAAAGATTCCTCACCCAACAAAAAAAAAAAATGATCACTGGATATTCTAAATCTTAAAGGATAAAGCCATTGTTAATGTCACAATGAACATTGCTATCGCCTGTGAGAAAAACTCCCATCCTCATGTAGTAAGCCCAATAGATTTGCTTCACCCAAGATATGTTTGTAATCGCCATTGATCCATCATAGAGGGAGATCCCACCTATCATAAAAAATAAAAATAAAAAAAAAAGGAAAGGAGAAGAAAACTAGGGTTCTAAGCTCCAAGTTGCCCTGCCTCCGATACAAAGAATAATAGAAAGTGTAATGATACTGGGCCCAACCATGGTACCAAAATGAACAGCTAGAGAGAGAGAGAGAGGAGGAGTAGGAGGAGAACAAGAAGAATGAACAAGAGGAAGTGGGGTATGAGAATTAAATTGCCTTCATGTATTAGTTTGTCAGACAATATGTAAGGTTTATCCCCATCCATAACCCAAATATGCTTTACATGTTTTGTTGTCTTTTTGTTATCAGGTGCTTGATTGCTTCGAGGGTAAAGAGGGTTTCTACCATATTTTGAAATTGGTTTAAGGTTTGTATATGGAGGCTATGATGATTTCGGATGTATGTTTTCCTGATTCAACAATTTCTAATGGCTGCAATCTTGGATGGCTTTCTTTTGTAGGCAACCGATTGTAGTCATTTTGATTTAGTTGATGGATGTATGTTTTGCTGATTTAACAATTTCTAATGCCTACAATCTTGGATGGCCTTCTTTTGTAGGCAACCGATTATAGTAATTTTGATTTAGTTGCGGATTAAATAGTAGATATGAGCCTCCTAGTTATTTTTCTTTATTAATTTTTCTTTTTCTTAGTAGATTATTTATGTTTCTTTATAAATTTTTTGGTATATACATGTATTTTACTGAATATGTTATGCTTTAAGATTTGTTTAGTATTGCATAACTTTCATTTTAAAACCATCAATAGCTTTGTTATAATCAATAATAATTTTTAAAATATTTTTTACAAAACTTGCATTGTATAGAAATATAGATCCGTCAATTGATTAAAGTACATATTCTACAATATCCATACAATTATT